>OY776674.1:157707941-160254014 GCA_963675555.1 Leptura quadrifasciata | reverse complement strand
CGCTGCAGGTAGGCACGATACCTTTCGCACAAAACGAACATGGTTGAAGTGGAAGATACAGTATTGTCTTGTACTTCAGACATGTTGGAGCGTAGAAAGTAAACTGAGGATGGTGAGGGCTTTCTTATGTATATATAGCCCCTACCACCACCCCCACCTCATCACTCCCCACCTCACTACTCACACAAATAAGAGTAGAAAGTGTCCTAATACTCATATTTTTAACACCATCAATATCAATAGCACTGTCAACATAAGCAATAATCGAAGTGAAACACAGATTTCTCTAGTAACATTGTGTTACTTACATTTAAATATTTAGTAAATAAAACAAAAAATAAGATTCAATTTAACGTTTATTTAACACTTAAACTAGTTATATAATATTTACAATAAACTAAAAATTAAATATATACATTTATTTATCACTAAAACTAATTACATAATTATTTACAATAAACTAAGAGATATATACATATTTACAAAAAAAAACTACAAATTATCTGTCCATATTGCAAATATTGCAGATTTCCACTCGCCTAATCTGATAGAGTGGATCTCTGCAAGATTTGCAATATCCCCGCCTGCCTCTCATTATCCTTGTAGTGGCATGGTAGTCCACATGACGATGTCTCCCAGGATCCACCCTAGACTGGTATCCCAGAAAACATCCGTGGCAAAGATTGTATTCCATACCACCCACTACTTGGACCGCAACAAAGGTCATGGTGGTGCAGAAGATGCCATCCATCGGGTTCACCCTTGCTAAATATTCTGATGTTATCCACCGCTGCCCTCTTTGGTGGGGAACATCTACGACGATACCCTCATCATCACTTGAATCGTCTGCACCCTCTTCAGCGTCAAAAAATTCCTCATCGTCTTCCTCGTCGCTTTCCTCATCGCCTTCCTCATCGTCTTCAACTTCTACCTCGTCGTCTTCGGGAGCAGCCAAGTCGTCCTCTACCTCTTCAAGGTACCATATATTGTTGAGGACATCTAGGGATGCTAACCAGTCCAGGAATCTGAGGTTAGCCCAACCAGCAGGTACAGCAGCCATATTAATACTTGGAAACGAATATATAAGACAGTAGACGGAATGATCAACGTTGAAGTTTGCAAAGCAACTGATCTAACGTGGAGTTACACCTCCTCTTTTAAACATGTTGCTGGTGACGTCACATCATCTCTAACGACATACCATGGCTCTAATATCGGCAATTCCAGCGACTACTTAAACAAACAAGGCCATGAGGAGGAACTCAGTTATTATTCAGCTGTCATACCGTACACTTGTTTTTAAAACAGCAATGTCTTGTCCAAGAGAGTGGCAATCGAAACCAACAATCGCCGTATATCCATATAGTATGGATGGTGCAATTCTGTGCTATAATTGTTCCCAATTCTGGGCAAAGCAGCAAATTAATCCATGTACTGGACTATGTTCAAATTGTATAAAAGAAAATCCAGTGCCAGTGAATACCGTCCGAAAAGCAGCATCACGTGAGCGTCTGGAGCAAGAGTGCTACAAGTGTCTACAACCCACGACTCGTACAAATTTTGGAATTATCCGAGATGTTTGTGAGACATGCAAGGTGGAGCACCCATTGAGGCAGCGGTGTCTGGTTTGCAACAAGTACACTGGTGATTGTTGGAACAATATTTGCAGCAAATGCAGAGACGAGAAGACATACAGTGTTTTACTTTGTGAATATGTTGGACATATTTATGGAGGTGTGATGAAACACAACAGAGAATGTTTCTGTCAGGAAGCGTTACTGTCGAGACGGGGGGATTTCATCTGATTAATTCCATAAATATGTATTTGTATTTTTTCTGTATTATATACGTTTTAAATAAATATATTTAATCTATAATTCGTTGTAAATATTTTCTTCTCAATAAAATTTATTAAAATGATTTTCTTGATTTCATCTAATAATTTTTAGGAGTAAAAATTAATTCAAAAATTTTAACAAATTTGCATTTGTATATATTTTTTCGTTAATGTGTATATAATTACTAAGGCTTTGGAGTCTTATATGGGGAAAATAAATAAAACAAATATTAATGGAATACACACATTTTATTATGAAATTTCTAAACATAAGTAAAATATTAGTTGTTATAAATATACACATTTTATATAAAGAATGTGACAATATTAAATAAGAGCTGCTTCGTTAATCCAAGAGTTGTGGTCATTAGAGAATCCGAGCCACTTCACAAAAACCTTGTTCCCTCTCCTTCTTAAAACCTTTTCCACCAAGTAGACATCAGGGTATTTAGCTTTTTGTAGCTCCATTTCATAAAAGCACCCCTTTATTGGTTGGCCATGAATGTCCTGGAGTGTATATGTTGTGGGATTTGTTACATTTATTTTAACGATCTTGAAAAGTTCAGTTGAAAAATTTGGTGTGAACCCCTTTTCAAATATACCTTTATATTTACTGATTCGAACTATATCGCCAATACGAAATTTAGGTTTCAAAGCAATTTTAATGTGATTATAAGCATTTAAACGTGTAGTTGGTTTAACATCAGCAGGTTTCATACCAGTCGTACGATGTATTTTATTATTGTACAATTTTGTAATGTCGGATAGAATGTCAACCCATTTGTATTTACCTCTAGCTGAGAATTCTTTATATAACCAGGTTTTTAATGTTCGTATTACTCTTTCTGCAATTGCTGCTTTTTTCGTACTATACGTGGAGTAATGATTAATGATGTACTGTTTCATTAAAGCAGAAAAGTTTTTGTTGTAAAATTCCGTACCCTGATCGCTTTGTAGATTTTTAGGAGAATAATTTGATTCTTGTAAAATACTTCTCATAGCCTTAGTAATTTCAACACCAGTTTTATTTTTTAGAGGTTTAGTCCACAAATATTTTGAGTAACAGTCGATCACTACGAGAATGTATCGATAACCATTGTTTTCATCAGCGTATGGTTGCATTTCAGCTAAATCCATTTGCCATAAATCACCATAACCTTTGATTATTGTTCTTCTTCTACGGAAATTTCTCCTACAAGCTTTATGCAATTCGTTAACAACTTGTAATTTCTCATTACTAATCACCATAATTGAAGTTTAAGTCAGGCGTTTATATAGATAATTTAGGTCTGTTTTTTCACTTTTTTCCTAATGTAGCAGCGTTGTCCGTGACTTCAGCCACTATTTCATCTATCACTTGTTGATTACGATCGTTCCTCCCAGCTTGTGCCACAATATTTCCAAGTGATTTCTGTCGCACTGTCATACCTTTCAGACGGGATTCATCGAGAATGTGGTGCACTTTGCTTATTGCATCATATAAAATAGTATAATTGTCCTCGGTTAATTTCTTAACTCCAGAAATTTCTTTATTAATGTGTTGCAGAGCGTCATTAATCATCTCGGTAATTTTGCTGTGTACAAACTTACTATATTCAGTCCACTGATTCTCCATAAAAGCAATGTGTGACTTTTTAATGTCTTTCATACATTTATCGATATTTTCGTCTACATAGTTACGAGTTACACCATCTTTTTGATTTATTGGTTCACCAATGTTCAGTAAACGCTTATTTTGCATATCAAATTGATTATCTGCGGTAAGTTTAAAACCAATACCTGGAGGTCCATGTACGATAATCGATTTATTATTATTACTTCTTCGTCTACCGAACTTGTCAATTGTGTTGTTTACAACAGCCATTTCTGTTTACGTCTGACCCCGTTTAAGCATTTCACAATATTTTATACTAATTAAATAAGTGTGAAATGAATTTTAACTTCACTAATAGATTATCCTTTCTTCCCTCATTTCTTCCAATAAACTGACTATTTCGTTATTGACACCATTGTTACCAACCATTTTTGAGCTATAGAGCAGGCGTAGGCGGTCCACCAGTTCTTTCGGTTTATTCCAATATACATAGTCAACACCTCTATTATTGTATAATTTATTAATAGGAACACCTAAGCCAGTTTTAGATCTCGTCACAACTGTAGAAGATACCAATGGTTCTATAATATTAGTGAATTTCTTCCATTTAGCTTTATTCAAACCCTGTTTCATATCATAATTTTTATATGGTGCTTTTGTCTGTTTTAAAATCCCCCCATATAATTGACACTCTTTGTCGCCAATAATAGCCTCATTACTACGCGAAATTTGTGGTTGTTTCATAAATATCATATCATATAACTTAGGACTGCCAGAATACGTCCCCACCTTCTTAGTTCCACGCCACAATGTGATATTTCCATTAGAAAAGCGTATTTCAGCATTACCCATTTGTAGTTTTTCTGTATGGGGGTCTAAACGTACACCGTATATAGTATCATACCTAGCATTGTCGAATTTCAGATTTTCTAAATGTGTTTGCACTATATCACATTTTCCTTCTGCGCCACTAATAGAACTTTCTGAACATGGAGTGCTCATTAACGACGATCCCGGTGGTGTTTCCAAAAAATATTGTTGACTTGCATTTTTGTCACCATCTTCATCACTAGTTTCAGGTGTTGCTTTAAATGTACTAGTACTAGCTCTTGCACTTTCTATCGGTTGTGTTGGTTTCTGAGGTTGTGTTAGCGATTGGTTATGTGAAGCAGATGATATAACCTTTAATGGTTTTGTTATGGGTTCATAAATTTTTTCGAGTGTTAACTGATTCTCAACGTTTCTTCTCTTCACAGAGTTGAATTTTTTGCGCACTGAATCGGTGGCCTCAATCAATTCACGTTTCAGTCTTATTTCTTCTCTCATGTTTCTACCTATAGCACTACTGAGTTTATTCTCACCATTGTCATTCATGTCTAACAAATGCAGCCTCACTGCTGAAGTTATCCCGATGCTATCTGTAGACCAATTAAAATTTTAATTACAATACTTCATGGATATATGAAACTATCAAGTTCTTTGCGATATCTCCCTTCATTTACTTCTCTATCCTTGTCAATTACAAGAAACCCATATTTGTCTTTCCAGCACTCTGCACACATTTCTTGAAATTCTTTATAAGTCACATCCGGTGAGACATGGTCTGAGAAAATGTGGTGTAAATTCATATCATCCTGCTTAAAAATTGCTATGAAATTACTATTATCCCTTACCAACTGTTTAGGGACGCGGGAATACGTTTGTGCCAAATAGAAACAATCTACATGTTTATGACGCCCCATTGAGAAGTATGCTCGAATAACATCTTGCTTTTCACATATAACATCATCAAATATAAATATAGACTCAGGCTCAGCGTCGGATGGTTGCACTATTTCCGCGTTGTTACTGAAGGTGTAATATCCTAGCCCCGTAATCGGTGCTAATATATCGCGTAAATATTCATACTTGGGTTGATGTAAGGACTTTGAATATAAGTAAATGTTTGAAAAACGTAGCCCAAGTGGATGAGTAAGCAAAGTTATTAGTAAATTTGTTTTGCCACAACCACTTGGACCTATTAAGAGTCCGCGAATAGTTGAGGGAAGTAGCGGGCCATGGCGTGATTCGACTTGTAGTCCACACCCTACTTTTTCATCTAAATTATCTACAGCAAGTTTCTGTTTCTGCTTCACAATGCGCATCGTAGCACGGATGGATACTATATAAATAGATGTACGTATTGTGATTGTTATTTAAATGGTGTCAACCGAGAAGCACACACGTGAAAATCGTCGTGGTTTAAAGATTGGTAAGGGGGTAGTCAATTCTCTAATAAATAAGCTCCCATTTGAACTACACTTACCGGGAGGTTACCAGTATTGTGGTCCAGGCACCAAATTACAAAAAAGATTAGCCCGAGGTGATCCAGGCATAAACAAACTCGATGCTGCATGCAAGCAGCACGATATTGCATACGATCAAAACACCAGTAATTTAGCAGCCCGACACAAAGCAGACTATCAACTTGAACAAGCTGCCTGGAAACGAGTTAAATCAAAAGACGTAAGTTTCAAAGAAAAGGCCGCCGCGTGGTTAGTTACAACTATAATGAAGGGAAAGCAACGTCTTGGTATGGGTTGTACGTCAACAACACCCCGTACTACAAAGAAACGTATAATTAAAAAGAAAAACAAGAAAAAAACTAGAAATATAGCTTTTGGTGCTGGAATAGTACGTAAAGTACGTGATGACATACGTAAAGCCGGTGGTAAACGAAAAATCGCTAAGGACACAAAAAAAGTTACGCAAATTGCGCTTCAAGCAGCACGACGACACATGAGAGCAGCTGGTGGAAAACGTAATATTCGTACACCTAGGATAATACCAATACCGAAAGTGGGTGGAATTCTACCATTAATACCCATTTTTGCTGGATTATCAGCTTTGGGTAGTTTAGCTGGCACTGCTGCTGGTATAGCTAAAGCTGTAAATGATGTTAAAACGAGTAGAGAGGAATTAGCTGAAAAAAATCGCCATAATAGGCAGATGGAGGCGATTTCTATAGGAAAAAGTGGTAAAGGGCTATATTTAAAACCATATCGCAAAGGACTAGGACTTTATCTAAAACCACAAAGTTCAAAAAACTTCTAGATGCTCTACCCCGAAAACCTCTCACTAATATCGATCTTAAATATTATGCAGAGAAGATGAAAGTGCCCTATTTTCGGGGGATATTTATGCGGGACACTCTACCATATTCTGGACCACGTCATAATGAGTCGGCCATCATAAATCTAGACAGTATAAATGGCCCTGGAACACACTGGGTTGCATTTAAAAAACGTGGTAGTTTAGTCACATATTTCGATAGTTTTGGTGATTTACCCCCACCGACAGAATTAGTTTTATATCTGCGCAGAGGTTCAAAGTCGACCGACAAAATTTACTATAACTATGAACGCCAACAAAATTTTAACACAGTGTGGTGTGGTCATTTGTGTTTGAAGTTTCTCACTACAAAATAACTACAAACGCTTGTGAAATAACATCTGCAGACCTTGAAATGGATCGGGAAAGCATCAAGCAGATGGGTCAATCACTAATCGCATTCTCCCGTTTACGCAGTCTATTGAAGATGAGCAAACAACAACTGGCAAATATGCCTAAAGAAGTAATGATTGGATGTGCTGCACATGAAATTGCATTAGTATGGGACAAACTACCCCAGCATCTCCAGAATGATATTGATATTTTAAAATATCAATACTGTCAGGAACATTATCATGATGATGATGATGATGGCGGTGGTAGCAGTGTTGATGTTAATGATGGGCCGCCGCCTCGAAGAATATTTTGCTGCTACTGTAAAGTGCGCGATGTCAATGTTGCATCAAATAATGAGATACAAACGTCTCCGTCATCCAGCAAAAAACGAAAATTACACCACGATTATTGCTGTAGTTCACAATAAATTCATGAGAGAACACTAAATATCATCAGTCATGTCGTATACGTTCACTCTATCAAACCGATCTAGTGTGCTCAGTGCTGAGTTTTATCCTCCCATTGAATTAGATACTAATAGTCGATATGGGTTAGGATTAACAGGCTTCTATTCTTACAATTCTATATTCAATGTGGACGAAACCAACAATCGTTTTTGCTATCGAATTGGACCAAAAGTAGCCCCCACACTTATCCACATACCTTGCGGAGCCTATGAAATTGAAGAGATATATCGTGCAATACTGACAGCTATGCCCGGTGATAAGAAAGAGGAAAAAGAAAAACTATTTCGACTGCGAGCGAACAACAATACGCTAAAGTGTGAGATTTGGTCAAAATATGGAATTGACTTTACACAAGCAAACTCTATTGGTAATTTATTGGGATTTGAATCGACTTATTTGCATCCAAACACTAATCATGAATCAACATTACCTGTTGATATTATGAAAGTAAGGATGATACGTGTAGATTGCAACATTATCTCTGGAGCATATCTGAATACCCTTAAATCCCATACCCTTTTCGAGTTCGACATAGACGTTGAACCAGGTTACAAACTTACCAGAGAGCCAGCGAACATCATATATTTGCCTGTTAGACCTGAAGGACGTCAGTTTATCGACAACATTACACTACGCATATTGGATGATAATGGAGATTTAATCAATTTTCGTGGTGAGAAGATTATCGTAAAGCTAGAATTGAAACAGTTTTAAAATCGCAAACACAATGGGTTTCCGATATAATCAACAACGATTAGCACACAATCGTTTCAATGTGATTGACGATAAAAAGACTAATGACTGCGGAAATCGACTCATTCAACGTGTAGAGCTTAAACGGTTAAGACATAACCTGCCAGCTAAAGATCGTGCATTTCTTCGATCCATCGGATTGAAACTGAGAGAAAAATAGTTAATAATGGTGACTTTTACATCTAGTGAAAAACTTGAGGTGTTCGAGGAACCTGTATTCGATCAGTCACTCGTTAGCTTACATGAGCATACATATAAACCACACGGTTCACCATATTATAGAAACTCTGATGAAGTACGCATTCCTGTCAATTTTCAGGACTTAATACTTGACATTACAGAGAGTTACATTTATATAGAAGGAAAATTTACCCCTAGTGATGTTACCAAGAAGTGTTATCTATCTAACAATGCGCTAGCTTTTCTCTTCGAAGAAATAAGATATGAAATGGGTGGTGAACAGGTCGCTGTCGTTAGGAAGCCTGGCATCACTACTACAATGAAAACTAGGGTGTCATATGGACAAACATCCCTCCCATCGCTACTAACTATAGGTTGGGGTCTCACCGAGAAAAAACAGGATATTTTAGATACTACCAGCCACGTTTTCAGCGGTAAACTCCCTCTTAAGTACCTCATGGGTTTTGCAGAAGATTATACCAAAGGTATTTTAAATACAAAACAGGAATTAATTTTAATTATAGCACGTTCCTTTAAAGACTCTTACATTGGAGAAGTTGATGCACAGTTAGAAATTAACAAAATCGAATGGAAGATAAGACATATTGTGCCTGAAGTTAGACAAAAGGTTAAACTATTAAAGAAAATTGATACGAGCAGTAATAATGCTAAAGTTAAAATGGCTTACCGTATGTGGGATCTCTATGAGCTACCCACTCTACGTGATACTGCTTCTGATATATGGGCTGTTAAAACCACTAACAGTCTTGAGAGACCTCGATACATCATTATCGGATTTCAAAACAATGGCAACTCTAGTGACAGAACCAAGGACGCCGCAAGTTTTATACATGCAGATATAAATAATATTCGGCTATATTTAAATGCCGAAGTATTTCCATATGAACGTTGGAATTTAAATTTCGATAAGAAACTCGACTCTGCAGCCTACTACGCCTATGAAAATTTCCAACGTAGTTATTACGATAAAGATATGAGTGAACCTATGATGGACCTTGGCGAATTCAGAAAAAATCCATTGTTTGTTATTGATTGCTCACACCAACCAGATGCAATGAAATCATCCACCGTCGATATAAAAATTGAATTTGAGACACGGAAGACGAAGTTTCCCGAACAAACTCGAGTATATGCACTTATACTTCACGATGCGTATTTAAGTTATAGCGCATTAGATGGTTCAGTTCAGTGTGGCATTGCTGGTGCTAAGTAACGAATACCTATTACCATGACGTCATTAGGTAGCCAATTTCCTACTTTGATAGTTGACTTGCAGGGGTTTCAATATAAAACAAATGATTTTACCGTTAAAGAATTAGCTGTTCTATGTTGTAACACTAATCAGCAAGCACACTATTTCTTCAAACCACCAAATCCTTTCTCATCACTAACCCAAGGCGAACAGACTCACTACCGATGGTTAGAAAACAACTACCATGGGGGCATAAAATGGAGTGATGGATATATTCAACTGTCAGAATTCCCACTAATACTTCATCGACTTTGTCAAAACGCTGTTAATAATTTTCGACGCAACGTATTGTCAGAGGATGTTATAATTGTATGCAAAGGCAAATTAAAGAAAAATGTTCTACAGCATCATCTAAAATGGAATAGAGTTATAGATCTAGATGACTTCTCACCCTGCATACCCAATCTAAAATCGTTAAAGGTACCAAGATGTATGGAACACACCCAACCAAAATATAGTCACTGCTCTCTTGCAAACGTTCACTTTCTTAACAAATGTATTATAGATTTAAATATAGAGTTAAAATAAATATCTTTAAATATGTTTATATTTAGGATTAATAATTAATATTTTTTAATGTATGTCACCAAAAATAATTATAAATAAATTAATGTATAATCTAATAATGTGTTTCATTTATTTCAATTTTAATTTTAAAAATAAAAACAACTATATTTCCATAATAATAATTTTATTACACCATTTACATATTAATATTATTAACAGAAGAATTACAATAAGTGATTAACTACTAATTGAGTTGTCTTCATCCTGTTCTTCATCAGATTGGTCGAGTTGATACTTTTCAATAATTTTCTTAGGTAAGTATTTTTCTATGTCACATAGGAAATGTTTTAAATTTATTTCCACTAGTTGCTCACAGAATTCTTCTAAATTCACAATACCACGAGAGAATTTACCACATAGTTGTGCACCTCTGTAATACCTCTCAGAATCCTCATTAAGCTGTTTAACTTTTTCAGCATCGAAGCAGTAATTCAGATCATAATTTATTGCATGGAGTCTATCCATACTTAAGTCGCCTAGTACAGAAGATAGTCTTTCAATTGCCGAATTAATGTCTTCTGCCCTTACCCAACGTTCTGCTGAATATTGCATCCACATTCTTGCCAGTTATAGTGAGGCTAGAAATTACATAAATAAAATTAGAACAAGTTATCAAATATATGATAAAACTACTTACATCTCTACTACTATTGTAGTGTATTTATAATATTTCAGTCTAAGTTATACTTTCACTATACCTTATTTATTGGTCTGATAATTTAAAGTATACAAATATTTTAAATAGTTTAAATCACGCAATAATTTCGAATTTTATTAGTGACCTTGATTTAGCACCGGTATAAATGGGTGAATTCTCTCCTAAATAAATCAACGCATATTTACCACTAGACGAATTTATTTCTTCTATAAAAGTTATATTTAATAGTTCAGCAATACGTTTAGGCAAAAATGATTTAAAGGTAGTACTTGTACTTTCATCAAATAAATGTACTAATATCGATTTTCCAAAACGTGTATTAAGCATTAACATTTTTTTAATGGCGTAAACCTTATTTAAAATTAACGATGAAATAGGTTTTTGGTCTAAAACTTCAGTATCTTTAATAATAAGTTCATTAAGGGCTAATAAATCGATATTGGTAGTCATATTTAAGTAGTTGAGTACAGTGAAAGAATTACTAACCAAGAAATATTACAGAACTTTGCTTACTTAAAATATTTCAGATCACAACACTATGCTCACTTATTAACTGTAGGTGAACCAGACTAAATATGATTTTGTTCTAATAGTCCGTGCTTTTTTTATAGAAAAAGTATACTACGTCACAAAATATAGAACCCCACCACATTTTACTGTGTACGTATTGAACTAATGTAATTTTAGAGGTCAAGTTGCGTGGCAAGGAGGAAGCTCCGTCCTTGCATTCTCTAATAGTGTTAGCCAAGGCCAAGGTCACAGCAAGTGATCGTTCTGGGTAACAGCAACACTGCGCCCTTGAAGTCGAAACGCACTGCGGCCGTCCAAGGTCAAGGTCACGGTATATGCTATGCGAACCTACGGTGCCACCGTGGCCTTGAAGGAACGGACCACAGGTGCACGGTCAAGGTCAAGGTCAGTGGTGGGGGGAGACCGACCTACGGCTAACTTCCTCTACTAACACATGCATTCGATTTATATATGGCCTTGGTAGAAGAGAGCACGTGCCACCTAAAATCAACGAAGCAAAATGGCTGAATATGAAAAATAGACGTAAATTACACTTATCCACTCTTACCCACAAAATTATTACAACAGGTACACCTACGTACCTAAAGGCGTATCTTGTCACGCGACAAGCGCAACATGCACGTGACTTAAGATCGGTGTACATGCTCGATATACCAAGACACTCATCTACTTTATTCAGGAGGTCCTTTTCTTATTTTGCAGAACAAAATTATAATTCAATACCAGCATTAATAAAATCTAATAGTTTAACTTCTTTTAAAAAGAAATATATGGCTCAATTATTCAGTGATCAGCTGACTTTGATATAACAACTTATCTTAAGCATTTTCTTTTTCTTTTTTCTATTCTTTTCGCAATAAAGTTCATTTACTCATAATACTCATATTACTTTCTATTACTTGATTACAAATTTTTAGATTAGTTAAGTATTAGGTTAGTCCATTATTAATTTTCTACTTTTAAAATCAATGTATAAATTTGTATTTTGTTATTTCTACGTGGTTGGGTGGAAGAGCAGCTTTGCTGAACTCCGCCACAAATAAAGGCAATTTATTATTATTATTATTATTATAATTTCTTATTTATGAATAATACCTATCAATATCATTTATCAATTAATAAGTAACTAAGCTTTCTTAATAATTATAATATTTTTAGTAAATAATTAACTTTATAAACCATAATGTATTGGATTCCACAGTTGACCTAGCGTCACCATACATATGGCTAGGCGCTTCCCATTCTTCGCGCTCTATCTAGAGAATGGTTAATTCTATAAAATATTTCCTAAGGCCGAATTTGTAGAGAATTTTATGCTCTACAACTTTCTTAATAATTCCAAATGCCATTTAGAGCAAAGAAAACAAGATATTTATAAAAAAAATAGGTTTTTGCGACTTTGGACCTTGAATATCTTGACTCGCGTACACGAGATTCTATGAGACTTTTGAGCTAACTTATAAAATGTTAAAACAAAGATTTATACAAGTTTATAGTGAGGAGGTTTCCTAAAAGGAAACCCTGGTAATTATGTTTTCTAGTTAATTAATTACTAATTACTTATCTGAAGGATAAACAAATAAGACTGGCCATTTGCGTGATTGTCTATTACTACAAAGTTAGGACTCAAATTTCGTTGTGTGTGTAGTAACCCTTTTTAATTACCCCAGGTTCTTTTATATAAAGTTTAATATTACTTGTTTCGCTGTCTGATACTATATATATCTTAGAACATTTAATCACTCTGTTAATTTAAATACCTGGTCAACTTGAACACACTGTCTATAAATGGAGAGACCTAATTAATTGTGTATGTTATTTATGAAGTATTTTATTACTCGAGATTGCACTGTAGATTTATAGTTGAAGTTGCCTATGATTGTCAAACATACGAAGCCGCGAATCCGCGAAGGTAAGAAAGTGAGGTTGCATCATCCTTCAATCGAAATAAGTGACCAGTCAACTGCCTGAAATATTGACATTCCTCGTTGTAACTGAACCCAATTGAAAACAGAACCAGCCAGTTGCCGTAGTCAATGTTTCAAACCTTTGTTAATGCAAAGTACGCCGAATTCATGTAACTATAATGATTTATTGTAGGTTAATGTTCAACAATTAGACAACCTTGTGGTTACAGTAGGAAAACATTCCTAGTGTACTTTACATATAAAGCATTCTTGAAAAGCCTTACGAGAGATGAGGTGGACATGAGAGTCAACTATTTGTTTTATAAAAACTGCAGAATAATTATTGATATGAAGTTTGACGAGTCTGTGATAAAATATCTTGTTATTGCATAGCTCTAAATATATAGTTCTTGAATATAAACTTGTTATTTTGCAAACGCAAATCTCCCTAGTAAAATATTCAGAAAGTGAAATTTTATGAATTAAAATCGTAAATGAAATCGTAACTGAATAAATTGCAATATAATCTTAAAATATTTTCTTGTTAAAAATCAAAGCTAATATTTAAAAAAAATCTAATATTCTTTTAGTACCACAAATGCGTCAATTTAAATAAACTCTTTCTAAATACCTCGTAACCAGAATGCAGATTCAATAATAAGCTGAGAAGTAATCAAGTAAAAATACTTATCAAATTATGTTGGCATGGTGTAATTTCGTGTTAAACAGTCAGCTAAGTTGGTGTAGACGTAGAGTGCATTTTGTGTGTAATTACTCGGTAAAATGACCACAAAATAATCCAGCGTGTTAAATTCTGCCACGGATTTAAAGAGTATTTACAAGTAATTTGCAAGAAAGCAAGCCTGGCGAATAGTGAGATTCTGCCAAGGATTTAAAGAGTATTTCAAAGTAACTTGCAAAGAGCAAAACTGGCGAATAGTTAAATTCTGCCACGTGCTCAGGTGTGGTTCATCAAATGACCCCCCCGTACGAACGCAGTGGTTTCTTTTTCTATGATACACGACATCACCCTTCTCCTCGAATCTCACGCTTGAACTATTTACATTAACAAAATTAATAACGTTGGATACGACATAGCTCTGCACAGACTTTTAGGATGACACCCAACTCTCTTTCTATGGTTAAGGTAGAAAAGTGTAGGCGATTTCATACTCTAGGAATAAACGAAGTACTTGACACTTATCTTATAACTGATAAACAAACTGTGTGACTCGACTCGATTTTATGTAACTTTTAGTTAAAACTGTAGCTTTTAATTTTGCTTTAAAAGAATATAATTTTAAAAATGCATTTCTGGTAACTTTACTGTGTTTAATATTTAATAACTAAATAAATGACAAAATGAAGTAAAATGAATTAAACTGCAATAATTACTTGAATTTGGAAATATAAATAAGAAAAAATTAAATTTATAAATGAGGTATATACAGGGTGCTTCAATGGCTTATTATCTTTCTTTCCGAGGTTTACCCCTCTTGTCACCTTATTTGTCTGGATTAATTATTTATCAGTGTGGAAGTTTTGTTTGCGTAATTCCTATATAACGTATTTCTCTGATACTCATCTATCAAGGAATGGAATGTAAAGAAATATAAAACTATGTATATGTACTTTACTTCAGTAAATATTAATTTCATTCGCTATTCGCAACCATTTCCCTTCGAAGGTATTAGGTCTATCTAGAATTAAGCCTTCTTACCCATTGCGTTGCTATTAAAATAATGTAATGATTTAATGAAATATCCACGTGGACTACAGATATTGCTGTCAGCATAATAGGTCTGCTTCAGTTAAATTGTTGAATGATAAATTGCAGTAGGTACATCTGTTGGCTAGGCTTGTCATATCTGAAACTAGTGTGCACAGATACTTTGTAGCCCAGTAAAAATGGAAAATTTGGATAAAATAAGTTAGAGCGGGCTGAGATTTTGGGAACAGGCTTATTTTGTGGTACTTTTTAACATCAAAAGTTCTCACCCGTAGACGCCGGCGGAGGGGAGAGGGGAGAGAAAATAGGTTAAAAAATCAGGTTTTCGCAAAAAACTTAGAAAGTATCAATTTTACTGTAAAAGAAATCGGCAGCTACTGGAAGCGGCTGGAACCTCCCCACTCGATGTATCTTTGAAGCCGAAAAGAGCATTAAATTGTGTGACAAAATGGCACTAAACGTAACACCATCTCATCCAAAATCTTTTCAGATCTTCTGGGGCACTAACAAAACCCTCAATTTAATGAATTTACAACATTCGCCTGCGGTTCGTGCTGCAAATTACATCTATGCGAGTTATTACCTACTTTATCGCTCATTGAATAATATACTATTAGGATATTAACAACTTTAACATCACTTGAACGACTAAGAAAGTCTAGTTATCCTAAATACTACAGATTTGTAAAGCAACACACTGAAAATTGGTAAAGTGATAATCTATAATAAATTCACCAACGAAGGTACCAAAAACATATGATACTGATATTGTTATATCTACCTTTAAAGTTTGTGACAATCTACTGGTGCAGTCACTAAAAGTTACAAATATGCCGAAATCTTATTAACATGACATGACACCAACGTTATCGGATGACAAACGATGACAATGACAATCGTCAAAATTTGCTCATTGCAATCCGATCGCTCGCAGCTGTCTTTGTTAAATGAAACATTAGCATTTCAGTAATTTTACTAGATTTTAGAGGAATATTTGTAGTTTAATTATTCGATTTGTCTGTATATATATTTAAAAACGGCACTAAACGTAATCCGCTCTACTTCTAGAGCAGCGAAGAAACCCTCACACGTGAATTGACACGTGATGTGATGAGTTTCACGACATAACGGCTACGCGCATCGATCATGTCACGCGAAATGCGATCTATGCTTCATATTTGCTTTGTTTTTAATTTTTTTCACGGAAACCAAATCGAAAGGGCGGAAGTGTGATATATTTTTGAAATCAGAATTTTAACTGCTGTTCAATAGTTCCATTGCAAATTGAAAGTAATTATAAAATAAACAACTTGTTGCGTCAAAACGGCACTAAACGTCATCCGATCTCAACCAAAACGTTTTCAAATCCTCTGGGGCACTAAAGAAACGCACATGCAAAGTTTCATTCAAATCCGTTCAGTAGTTTCGGCGCTATCGTGCTAACAAACATACGCACATACACACACACAGACATTTTTCAAAAACCACTTTTTTGGGTTCCTAGGACCTCAAAACGTAAAGATTTGATGTTATCTCAATTTTCGTTTTTGAACCAATTTTAGTAACCTCTCACAATTTTATTGTGGTGAGGTTAATATAGGTAATAAAAATCCGCGCAATTTCGTTTTTTTAAGCTTTGTACGACCTATTGCAACCGAGATAATTTTTTTTCAAATTTTTACAGTTTTGCGACGCAACGGAAACGCGCTCGTTTTTCGCTAAAATCTCGAAAGTGGTCATTCGGATCGCAAAATGTTTCAAATGCAATGCGACAGATCGTACGCATATAGTGTATGCATTGAAAGTTAGAGAATCAAATTTTGAAATGTTGGTGTGTGTACAAAATCATTTTGATGACAAGTGAATAGAGATAAAACAGAAAAACATGAAAAATTGTCATTTTCAAGCGCATTTTGACAAATAGCTACTTTTTGATTGGCTTTAGGCAATAATGACACTAGAAGTTTTTTGAAGAGAATTAAATTATCTACAGAATGAGCTCCAAGTGACCTTCATACAATGAATGGCTCACGAGTTACAGCTGTTTACAGCTATGAGCAAATATATATATTTTTTATTATAAATTAAGATTTTCCTGCAAGAACTGTGCATAACAATTTTTTTGAAAATTGGTTTTGAGCTATTTTTATTAGTTTATATACACATGAAAGTAATGCAATAGCATAAGTCGACGCAAGGTATATTTTCTTAAAAAAAAACTGTTTGAAAACTGTTTTCGTTCAAAAAAATTGAACCAATATTATTTTTTAATTCCTTTTTTTGTATATATCGTTTCTTTTGACTTTACGACAAAATTTCATAAGACCTAAATGAAATCTTACAAAATTTGCCACAAAAAAAACTTTTTCGTGTATGATTTTCAATAAGTAGCGACAAGGAACTGACTATTGAAAATACGGTTGATTTTTAATTTTCACCAAACGGGCAATTTTCGTCACGTTTGAGGTATAAAAAAATACATTCATTTTTTCACTTTTTGAAGTATCAGAGATTATTTTGTGAGAATTTCAGAGTCGTTTCGTACTGGGCCCATATTTTTTAAAAATTATTATATATAGTTCTTCTTAATTTATAATAAAAAATAAATATTTACTCATAGCTTTAAACAGCTGTAACTCGTGAACCATTCATAGTATGAAGGGCACTTGGAACTCATTTTAGAGATAATTTAATTCTCTTCGAAAACCTTTAGCGTCATTATTGCCTAAAGTCAATCAAATAATAGCTTTTTGTCAAAATGCGCTTGGAAATGACAATTTTTCATGTTCTTCCCTTTTATCTTGGGAAAAACTCTGAAAAAACAAGACTTGTTTTAGTAGAATTTTTATATTATTTTACTAAAAAAAGGGTACTATCGAATTACAGCAAATTAAAGGGTACAAATATTTTCATTAGTGAGGATTTAACTGAAGAAGATAGAGAAGAGAGGAGATGTTTGATCCAAAACCTAAAAGCAGCCAAAGAAAAAAACAGACGCTAAAATAAAGGGAAATACCCTATTTATAGAAGGACAGATTAATAAAATATATGTCCAAGCAATTATTAACCTTTATAAAAACTTACATAAGCATCTATTAATATGTATTAATCCAAAATGCAGGAAGCATCCTAAACTTATTATTTATTTACGGTTAGTTTTGCAAGAACCAGCTGCCATCACTAGTAAGCAGTGATACCGCGTTCAAGGGATAATACTTTCCTTTGCGGTTTATTTTCTGTTTATTTTTATTCATTAACCAAGTAAAATTAGAATTTGGTATATGTACTTCCAGTTTAATATAACATCGCATCATATATTATTGTTCTGTATATGTTTCATTTAATTATGTAGATATATTTCATTGTACTATAAAGTAGAATTAAATCAAATAAATATTATTATTACTATTATATTATTATTATCTCCATTCATTCGTTATCAAAACGATTTAGTACATACACCAACATTTCAAAATTTGATTCTCTCTCTTAACTTTCATTGGATACACTATATGTGTACGATCTATCGTTTTCGAGTTTTTATCATGGAACAAGTGTTCTGATAGTGCGCTATAAAGATGTTTAAAAATTCATATCTCTGCCAATATTGATCGAATGGAAATGAAAAATAAAAAAATTGTTCGTAATCGAATTCTCTACAACTTTCATTTGAAACATTTTGCAATCCGAATGAGAGATTTTAGCGAAAAACGCGCGCGTTTCTGTTACGTCGCTAAACTTTCAAAATTTCAAAAATCTATATCGGCTTCAATAGATCGTACGAAGTTAAAAAAAAAACGAAATTGTGCGGATTTTTATTAGCTATAATTTTCATGTGTACATATTTTACAATAAAATTGATACTTTCCGAGTTTTTTGCGAAAAACCGATTTTTTCAACCTATATTCTCCCCCCATTCCCTTCGCCCGTGTCTGCGGGGTCTACGGAGACTTTTGTTATGTTAAAAAGTACCACAAAATAAGCCTGTTCCCAAAATTTCAGCCCTCCCTGAATTATTTCATCTAAGTCGACAAATTTCGTCCCATTTTATTGGGCTATTGCTCAACCTGCATTTAGCGATTGAAAGGTGAAAGATAATATTCTTGGCTCACTAATTTCTGTAAAATTTATCATCTAATACGTCAAAAGAAGCAGAAATAAAACTCTTTATTTTCCCCTTTGTTCCTACGACTATGTTGCAATTACATCGTTAATATGTTTTTAATCGTTGCTAAATAAAAAACTACTGTGTTCAACATAGGAGCGGAATAGCAATCCATTTATTAAATAATTAAATCATTAAATACAAATAATTCCCGACCGGAGGTACTTTTGCGGGTAATACTACAATTATGAAAAATATGCATATAATTGTAACAAATTTAAAACAGATAAATGCCACGCTAAATATAGCGGAAACGTAATTGTATCAACTGTGTCAAGGTCAATGTAACCACGTGATTTCTTTAAAATTGCGTGCATCACGAAATATCGCCATCTATTAACGAGTTATAGTTTGTGACCTCTGTTAATTGCAGAACTTACATTCATCCCTCAAAGTTTTTCTATGTGTTTGTAAGGTTTAATCGATTTCAGATCATCAGGCACTTAATTTGATTGGAATATTTTGGCAAAGACTGAAATGAATCCGTGACTAGCGAAGTCTGTTTTACCAAAATGTGAACAGATTATATACGAGTAATATATGATATTGGGGTATCAATAAACATTTTTAGTTTTATAATAGTAACAGGAAATTTACCGTCATTAAGCTTAAATGACTTTAATTTATTATAATACAGTAACGGTATTATTTCTGTTACCCTTGTAAATTCTAATTCTCGTAATAGCAGAATTCAGCAGATCCGCATAAAAGCTATAAAAATTAATGAAAAGTTTTCGTAATTGTTCACAATTCGCTGCTCATGCATCTGCAACATTGTGTTTAAATGTACAGCGTAGAAACAGTTTCCAAGATTTTATTATGGTCAGCGTTCTAAAAGATATCCTGGCTTATTCTGGAAATTATTCGGGGATAAACACAGGAAATTTCATTCTCAGTGAAAAGGGAGAAGGATGTGGCTCTCTGTATGTGTTGTTATTATAACATAGATATACTAACTTAATGTAGATATATGCATAAAACATACTTATAGCATTTCAAACATAAATATATACCATTTGATACCACCAACAAATTACATTCTAGTATCTGTTACATTTTACATTATGGCAGACAACATTTTTAACTTATACATAAGTACTTGATTTTTAACTTTTCTTTAAATTTAAAATAATTCTCACAATTTTGTATTTCTGTTGGTAGAGTATTAAACATGTTTAGTCCTTTATATAATATAGTTTTATTTAATGATGATATTTTAGCTGTGCAATGCGTGCGCATCATGCATACAATCATACAAAGTGCGCACGCCTTGCCTTTCTTGCAATTATTTTTTACTTTTTAGTACAACTTTAAGAAAAGCAAGTTTTTAAAAAAATATTTATTTTTTTACTGTTCTTCAGCTTATAAATAAAATCTAAAGTTTTAAATATTATTATTTGCTTTACATTCATGAAATTAAGTACTTCTAGGATATATTTTATTGGTATATAATATACCTGTTAGATTTAAGGTTTGTTCTCTCTTTCATTTATTTTGCAATTTTTGTAGTTTGTCTATTTCGTTCTGATTAAAATTGAAAACAATACTTGAGCAATATTCACTGTTCACATTATTGATTTATATAATAAGATTTTTGTGCCCATCGTTAAGCTGCTACCTATGTTTCCCATAAAATAAACCTTCTTTGGCATTTTATTTAATAATGTTTTTAAATTTTAAGTTCTCATCTATTATAATGCCCAGGTATTTAATTTCTCTAACTTGTCAAACTTAAAATTATTTATCTCAATATACAAATTTGCTTTATTTAAATTAAGACTTGAACTATTTTCATTCAACCGTTTTTTAATACCGCGAATTTCTTATTTATAGTTAAATACATCTGGATAAGATCATTACCACTTTTATACATTATTATGTAATTTGCAAACATGGACATTTTACAGTTACTTGCACACTTAATTTTATCATTTATATAAAGAATAAATAGAATAGGACCAAAAATAGTTCCCCGAGGAACGCCGTGTATCTGTAAGAACTAAATAATTTTTTTCTTCCATAATTGTTCTAATAGACCGGGCGGTGGCTGCAAGAATCGTGTACCTACCGATTTAAAGAAAATTTCATTTTTGTAGTAATAGTTTATTTACTATTAGTTGATATGAGAAAGCTTGGTCGTTCAACCCCTGCCCTGGTGGGATTTGCGTCAGAGGGTGATTTCGCCCCTCTCTGAGACTGCACTAAATACAAATGTAATTAAAGAATAAAATTATGTTTTTCTAATTCTACTTAAGTATTGCAACAAAGTAGAAATGTTTACTATGTACATACTTCGGCAGGCGATGTAAAGCAACGTCAGGCGCAGTTAGTAGTTGGATGGGTGACCGTCCCAACGAAGACCGCGCCCTTGCCTCACACATCTTCCAGCGGCTTGTATATCAGTGTATGCGCGGAAGCTATACAACCTTAGGCGAGGGTTGTATAGGAGATATACCATCCTTCGGAGGGGATGTAAAGCCGTCGGTCCCGTGCCTATTAAATGTTAGACAAGTAAAAGATCCCTGCTCTTCTTAAGAGAAGAGGTTCGGCAAAATTCCTGGTTGGGGGTAGCTCGTCTACAGGCGTCCGTGTTAGGCCTCAGTAGCGGAAATAGGCTGACGTTAAATAAATGTATAAAAAAAAAAAGTAGAAATGGTCTGCCGCGTTATATTCTGGTGGGTGGCGCGAGCCAACCGAAAAGGGGTGGTAATTTCTAAGGGATACTTCACCCGTCGATTTAAAGGATCAACTTTACACCAAATTAAGGTTAAACCATTAACTTTTTTATCTCATTGGTCTTCCAGACTATAGCTTGGTGGATTTTCCTGGTCGACCAATTTTATGCGTGAAAGTAAAATCACGCGTTATTTATTAAATACATTATTTAATGTATGCAGCTCATTTAGTATGAATGTAAACGATTATGATATTTAAGACTTTGTTTTTTATACTAATTTTTATCTTATTTAGAATGTATTGAAAATATGAATTAATTTGATGATGATACTGATTAGCCCAATAAAATGGGAAAATTTTGGAAACAGGCTTATTTTGTGGTAGACACCGGCGGAGGGGAGAGGTGAAAATAGGCAGGAAAAATCGGTTTTTCGCAAAAAAACTCGGAAAGTATCAATTTCACTGTAAAATAAAATATTAAACATAATATTTTTAGTCGCAAACTTCTTTATAAATCCTTATTTTACTATAAGGAAAGTAACCAGACTGCAACCAAAGTTACAAATCTGGCGCGTTACGTGTAATAATTGCATATTACCATCAAAACGCTAATGCTTCGATTGCAACAAACACCAGCCGAAAGACTGAACCTACTTAAAGGAGCTCCCTTGCCAGTCGTCACACACCACTTGCAGACTGCAGTTTCGAGCTGTTGGCTCTCGTCAGCGCAAGGTAGGTATGCGACGACCGACATGAGAATCCTTTGACTATATACATCCCGGTATTTTCACAATAGCGACATGTAAAACAGCCAGCAGGCGCCATCTAGCGGTCCAGTGTCTGTTGCAATCGAAAAATAAATAGCCTGACTTGGCTTAGCATAGTTCAAATGTGCTTTTAGAGGGCGGAATATTAAACATAATATTTTTAGTCGCAAACTCCTCTATAAATCCTTATTTTACTATAAAGAAAGTAAGATTTGTAACTTTGGTTGCAGTCTGGTTACTTTCCTTATAGTAAAATAAGGATTTATAGAGGAGTTTGCGACTAAAAATATTATGTTTAATATTCCGCCCTCTAAAAGCACATTTGAACTAAAATAAAATATGTACACATGAAAATTATAGGTGATTAAAATCCATAAAATTTGGTCTTTTTTTTTAACTTCGTTCGGCGTATTGGAGCCGAGAGAGGTTTTTGAAATTTTGACAGTTTTGCAACTCAACAGAAACGCGCGCGTTTTTCGCTAAAATCTCGAAAATGGTCGTTCGGATCGTAAAATGTTTCAAATGAAAGTTGTAGAGAATTTAATTACGAACAATTTCGTTTTATTTTTCATTTTCCATTCGATCAATATTGGCAGAGATATGAATTTTTAAACATCTTTATAGCTCGCTATTAGAACACTTGTTTCATGATAAAATCGATAAAAACTCGAAAACGATAGATCGTACGCATATAGTGTATCTAATAAAAGTTAAAGAGAATCAAATTTTGGATATGTTGGTTATGCACAAAATCGTTTTGATACCGAGTGAATAGAGATAAAAGGGAAAAACCTGAAAAATTATCATTGTCAAGTGCATTTTGACAAATAGCTATTTTTGTATTGACTTTAGGTAATAATGACGCTAAAGGTTTTTGAAAATAATTAAATTATCTATAAAATGAGCTTTAAGTGACCTTCATATGATAAATGGTTCATGAGTTACAGCTGTTTAAAGGTATTAGCAAAAATTTCTTTTTTATTATAAATTAAGATTTTCCTGCGAGAACTGTGCATAACAATTTTTTTTAATTGGTTTTGACCTATTACCTATTAGTTTATATACATATGAAAGTAATGCAATAGCATAAGTCGTTCGCAAGGTATATTTTCTTTTTTAAGAAAAAGAGATACTTGAAAACTATTTTTGCTCAGAAAAATTGAACCAATATTGTTTTTAATTCCTTTTTTTGTATATATCACCGTTTCTTTTGATTTTACGACAAAATTTCATAGGACCTAAATGAAAGCTTACAAAATTTCCTACAAAAAACACTTTTTTGTGAATAATTTTCAATAAGTAGCGACAAGGAACTGACAATTGAAAATGTGGTTGATTTTTAATTTTTAGCAAACAGGCAATTTTCGTCACGTTTGAGGCACAAAAAAGTACATTTAATAAAAAAAAATCCTTTTTTGAAGTAAACAAAAAAACCGATTTTTTACCTATTTTCTGTCCCTTCCCTCCACCGGCGTCTACTAGACTTTTGGTATGTTAAAAAGTATCACAAAATAAGTCTGTTCCCAAAATTTCAATTCGCTCTGAATTTTTTCCCATTTTATTGGACTAATCAGTATAATAAATAAATTATCAAAAAAAATCAAATCAAAAAATTATCGAATAACATGAAATTAATTGATACTTTCAATACATTCTAAATAAGATAAAAATTAGTATAAAAAATAAAGACTTAAATATTATACGTTCATACTAAATGAATTAATTTTTATTATTAAATTAATTTAATTTGGTGTAAAGTTGATCATTTAAATCGATGGGTGTGTGTGTGCGTGTGTGTGTGTGTGTGTGTGTGTGTGTGTGCCTCGAGTTAATGACTACGGTTACAAAGACCATTCGCCAAACTTCCTTTTTTTCTTCTTTAGATTATTCCTTGGGTACTATTGTATTAAATTTTATTGCAACGGTGTTATGTATACCAATTATACAACAAGTGACAGACATACAGACATGTATATTCTCTTAACCTATAGACATGTAGACTTTTTTATTTGATATCTTTTTTAAATTGTTTTCTACATTTTTCCTTTTTTCCATTTTTTTTTTCGGTTTTTTTAAACTTTTTTCTTAATTTTTTCTTTTTCTTTCAATTTCTTTTTTTTTTTTTTTTTCGATATAGATGGGAATTGACAGTGATACAAGTACGTCTATAGATCCGTATAGAAAATCGATGGGTGAAAAGTACCCCTTAGAAATTACCACCCTTTTCGGTTGGCCCGCGCGACCCATCAGGGTATCACGCGGCAGACCATTTTTACTTTGTTGCGCTACTTAAGTACAATTAGAAAACCATAATTTTATTCTTTCATTACGTGGCTATTTAGTGCAGTCTCAGAGAGGGGCGAACTCTCCCTCTTACACAAATCCCACCAGAGCAGGGGTTGAACGACCAAGCTTTCTCGTATCTACTAACAGTAAACTATTACCACAAAAATGAAATTTTCTTTTAATCGATGGGTACACGATTCTTGTAGCCGCCGCCCTGTCTATAACGAATTTGATCAAAATTAACACAAGAATATTCTTTTACTACTAGTATGAGATTGAGGCTGTGGAGAATAAGTTTAAAATTTTTTTTTTAATTCTGACCAATTTCCATTATATTATTATCAATTAACATGAACTCATTTTTTCTATAAATTACCTTGCTAGAAATTTGATTGTTAACCTTTTTCATTCTAAAACAGTGGCAACTATATTGTCCGAAAATTGCTTGATAATACATTCAAAGATCGCAATCTTCACTTTTCATTGAAATTTATATGCATAAGGCAAATAAAGCCTAAGTTTTTAGATAAATGCACTTGGGTTATTCCCAGTGTATCGTATTAACATGTCCTGTATAGAGCCTCAACATTTCTCCATATCTTTCACGAGAGCTCTTGACCTAGAAATCAGTAGTTTCCTCTCTGTTAAAAAACAAACATTTGTTACGTAAATGTCCTATGCGGCAGGGTTCTCGATCTAATATAAAGGTCAAAGAGGAGCAGGATTTTATGGGACTACAGGCACCTTAATTTTATACCTATTTACCGTGAGATTGAAACTGGTCTATGTTTACTACCTCTGGGACAGATGTGGTAACTGGAGTATGTCCCAGTTCGAACGAACTTCTTCGAAGTTGTATTAATATTTTATAGTATTACCCCAAATTGCATTAACGTCATTTTGCTGGAAGTTTGGGCGGATCCATGTATAATCGATTTTGCTGAATATAGAAACAATTTTCTCGGAATTTAATAAGGGAGTAGCCGAAGTATCCATCTTATCTGATCGAGGTATACATGATTTAATAAATTACCCAAATTGAAATAAATATGCAAACTTTTTCGAGATTTGAGATAACACTGAAATGGAAACATAAATCAACAACGTTGGTCTATAAATGGATAGAGCTTGGACATAAAAAATGTCACGATAACACAGACAATATGATAAATGAATTAATACCTAATGTAAATTATATGACTAGATAAATGTTGTTAGTCTAGGAGATTTAAATACTATACCATATATAAATAAAAGTAATTCAGCTTTTATTGATAATACAAACACAACACAAAGCATAAATGACAGCTAACATAAATGTCAGCTCAAGTGGACATAAATTAAATGAAACATTTTACTATTTAAAGCTAAAATAATCTAAAATAATTTAACAATAAAATTAATATACTTAAATGAAAAAATAAATTTGGTAATGGAAAACTGCAATTTAAATTTTGAAATCATGTTTGCAAATTTTTTTAGCCTCTCGACCGTAATATTGTCTCGAAATATATAGCCTATTCTGTTTCATAAACGATTCCATTGAACGTTGTGTAGGTGGGCAACATAAATCATATGTTCCTTGTCGTGTAAAATGATTGATATACAAAGGACAAAATATCTTAATTTTTCGTCAATTTGATAAGTTGCAAAAAATAAAAGCAATCAAGTAACACTGATAATTTTAAAATAATTTACAATAACTTATGTAACAATGGATACTTTAACGAAAGTTTGTATTAAGAAAACACGTTTCTAATAGAGTTAAATCATTGTGCCAAGTTTTGAGTCGAAACAAGGTTTTAAAAATTGGAAAATTGAATTTGGTAATTGCCTAAATACATCAAGTCGTAGAACAAGTTGTTTTTTTATAATGTAGTTTTTTAGGTATTTTTCAGCGGTATTAGCAAGCAATTTTCATTTTCGAACAGAATTTCAATAAAAATTGCATATATCTAAAAGGAATATTTTATAGAACTGTCAAAAAAAAGGGCTTAAAATAATTTTAACAATTGTTTGCCAACATCACTGAAATGTACGTGAAAACTCTACGTTAAGAAATATATGTTGTCCTGCTTGATGCGTTTATACAATTGAAAATTAAATTAAACAATTTTCGACTTAAGTATTTTTTTGTAGACGTTTTTATGAACATGTCGACTCGCATGATCGAATTTAACCCCACTGAAAGCATACTTTAAATATTCATTTGTTTGTTTGGATTTAATTTATTTTATATATTTATAACATATAATTTCTGTTTTCTAATAATGTATTCCTTTGTTTCAGGTAAGTCTAACTGCAAATCTTGTGGTGTTCTTCATATTTTTAATTTAGCGTGAGGTGAGTTAGTTAACAAGAGAATATTTTCTTCCTAAATACTTTTAAAATACAAGGTGCCGTTAGTTTCATGTCATTAAAAAAAAACTGGTAATGGGGAACAACCAGACAAACAAAAAAGTTTTATATAACATAGAGTCCAAAATCCATAGTTTTGGAGAAAAAAAAAGTTAAAAAAATTAATTACTTGTTAATAAAATTGGTTGAGAACTTCTGGAATATTGAGGTAGGCAAAGTATTCCAGAACAGAAGTGAAATCTCAACCAAGTTCAACTCTATTGTATGCTTTGCCGGCTGTACATCTCCCCAATAGGCATAAAAACTTTAAAGGCTTGCTGCCCTTATGGAACGTCTACCACCAGTGCATTTTAATCTTGCGTTTCGAAATTTTTTAAATAAACAATGTCCTCAACGATGTATTGGACTTGGTGGGCCGGTTGAATGGCCTGCTAAGTCGCCCGACTTAAATCCAATGGATTATTATTTTTGGGAGCATCTTAAATCGCTTGTTTATCGTGATGCAATTGACACTTTGGAACAATTGCAGCAACGCGTTTTAATGTACATAGAGACCATAAAAATGATACTAATTTACCCATTGTGCCAAATGAAGTGCGTATGTCTTTACTTCGTTGTGCTGAAAAGTGTATTAATGTGGATGGGGGACATTTCAAACGATTTATGTGAATAAACAACACTGGTAAGTTATCATTTGTTTTCTGTTACTGTGCAATTTTTTTTTCGTGGAAAATTATTTTATTTCACTCAGTATTTAAGAACCAAGAAATTGGTTCCAATTTTATGATTTTTTTAACACTAAGTGATAAACATCGTTGATTGCCCCATAAGGCAGAGGTTTTCAAACTTTTTTTTAGAAACTATTGAAATTATTGATCTAGGACGGTTTTTTACAAAGTGCTCCTAGAGGAAAAAGTTATATAGATTTTTAATTTGTCTGGTCGTTCCCCATTACCAGTTTTTTTTTTAATGACATGAAACTAATGGCACACTGTATTTCGAGACTTATTTACAAAATTACCGGTGCTTTTCTAAAAAGCTGCACTGAATCATGATTTAACTATTTTATAGACATATGTATATTTAGACATTAAGTTTTGACTAATAATAATATTTTTTATTTAAAAGAAGTATTAGTGCTAAAGTACAATCCTACCTACACATAAATATGGTGGGAAAAGATTGTTCTAACTTATGGCGGAGGTGCCAGTAATAGTCGACCTGTATTATTGATGTAGTATGTATATGAAAAAAAATATTTAATTTTATCCACAACTGATCAGGGTCATATGTAAAATATCCGACGTAAGGGAAGTCTATCATTTTCTTTAATTTCTCTTTTTCCGGTTTATTGCTGTGTACAAAAACTTATCCAAGTTATAACCTCACGGAGCGATTTGATTATCTGTAGTGGAGTTTCATTTTCTCAGAAGAGAGACATGCTTTATTTTTCAAATTATTTCGAATTATATCAAGTCAATAAATATGCAGGAAGTAACATTTAAAAGTAGATTTATCGAGCTTTAAGGCAGAATACAGTTTATATTTTAACTTGAACTCTGTGTTCAAAATAAATTTTTGCCTGAAGTGTGAAAAGTTCTAAGAAGCTTTTATTTCATTCACGTAAAATTGTTATTTATTTATCCTTTCGATCACAGTACAGTGAAATAGGATATGTCAAACAAATACATATTGTAAAACACTGTTTTAAACAGTTTTGAACGCACGTTTATTGACAACAAATCTCCGATAGCATAGTAACAGCCTTCTACTAAATGTTTTTGTAATTATTTCTTAAAAGAATATAACAAAGCTTTTCTTTGATGCTGAAAGGTAGAGAATTGAAGAATTTTACTCTGACTTCCTATAGCACAGTTCTGTTTTTGAATTTCTAATAAATTACCATACCTTGTGGAATAATTATGCAACTGAGAATTTGTTTCAAATTTGATCATATTCTTATTTATAAGTATATAACACAATTATATAATTACATACAGGGAAACGTCAATATAGAATGTTACCTGAAAAATTCATAGTTTTTTGCCAATCGAAAATTAATCATATAACTCGTTTTTGAGTAACTAGAACTCTGTCACGATCAGTAGCACCACCCCATAAAATTACATTATAGGATACCACTGAATTAATGAGGGTATAATAAACATTTAACTTTTGAGTTGTAAGATTGTATACAATTGAAGATGGAATTCTCTCTCAGGTTTATTGTTTCAGAGATAGAAAAGAGCGAAAAATTACCAGGTTGCTAGGAAAACTAAACTTATTGCAGTGTTATAAACCGGGGGTTAGCGACAGATTTTTGGCCGTGATTTTAGTCAGTATGCCTTTCAGGGGCCATTGTGCTACGTAAATTCTCATGAAAATAATAATAATAAATACACCACAGGTAATGACGGTCCCCTTTATCCCGGAAGGCTCTAAAAGAGCCTTGTGTGGGAGGGGGCTACACATTTAGAGACAAGGGGCACACACCCAATATTCGTGTATAGTGGAAAAATCCCCTTCACAGTATTTTCCACTGCCACGACCGGGAATCGAAGCCGGGACTTTTGGGTGAGAGACATGTGCGCTTACCTCTCGACCATCAGTCATAAGTCAAATAAGTGATATGAATCAAAGAGTGATCGTGGGTTCTTCCTATGGAAAAATGAGACTTCATTTGTTAAACTATACGTTTTGGTACGATTTTAGTCATGTCTTTTAAAGTGAAGTTCAAAATAAAAAATTTCAAGGAAAACCATAGGCATACCATTAGCGTGAGTTCAAAGAGCTGTTATGGTCACGTGAACTTGTATTTGTATTTTTTTTTTTTCGCCATTTCTAAACAGGTTGCCAATAATAGATTGTAGATTGTTTTACGGGGTCGTTTGGCTTCGAACAGCCTTACTTCACTTCGACCTAAAAGATCTTTTGTGATTTACCCTACATCTAATGGTTACCCAGGATTCCAAAACTTTTTACAAAGCTTGTGATTTTTCTGGGGGCTAATTTCCCTAGTCTTCAGGCGTTAATTCCGCCCGTACTAGGAACTTTAGCCTAGTGCGGACTAACACCTTGCATTGACAAAGTATGTGTTCCGCAGTTTCAGTTACACTATCGCAATATCTGCATTTGTTATCTACCGCCTTGCCCACGTTCTTGAGATGATATCTCAAGGGGCAGTGGCCAGTTAGAAGGCCTGTGATTAGCCTTAATTCGGACTTTTCCAGTTCGAGAAGCATTGTGGCATTCTTTGTCGAATAAGTTATAAACTTTTTCGCTTGTCTTAGGCCTGGAGTATTCCTCCAGTAGGACTTTTTCTGGTCCTTTTCCCATTCTTGAATCTCCTCCGCTATGTGTCCTTTAGCCAGGCCACAAAAAGGTTCAGGTCCAATAAATGGGGCTTCAGCTCTATTTTTTGCAAGACTGTTAAAAAGTTTATTTCCTTGTACTCCCTCATGCCCTGGCACCCACATCAAAGTAACCTTGTTGTTGATGGCCAGTTGCTTCAGGGATCGTCTACATTCCCAGGCAATTTGAGACTCAAAGGTATAGGACCTTAGAGCCTTTAGTGCTGTCTGGCTATATGATAATATCTTTGCCCTTCGGATGCACCTGGGCACACATATCTATAATGTAAATTTCTGCCTGGAAGATGGTTGGGGTGTTAACGAGGGCTTTGGATAGCCCACAATTAAGTCCTGCTACTCCCACTCCTACCCCTTCAGCCATCTTAGATCCATCTGTATACCAGATGAGTGACCCTTGTTCCAATCGCAGTGCCTCCATCTTGCTCGCCTGACGACTTTCAATTAGCACGTCAAACGGGCAGGCAAAGTCTTGTTTGATTAGCATTGAGTTAGTGGGTTTGGTCATGGAGTTCAAATGGATTAACTCCAGAATCCTTAAGTGACCAACCAGATCGCCTGGTTTAAATTTATGTGCCTGGTGCAGTCGTAAGGCACTGAGCGCCACCTCCTTCCTTACGTACAAATGCAAGGGAAGTAGGTCAAGCATAGCCTCCATAGCTGCTGTGGGACACGAGTGCATTGCTCCTGTAGTCCCTAAACAGGCAAGGTGTTGCAGTTTCTGTAACTTTCCCTGTGCTGTTTTTTCCTCTGTTTTTGGCCACCATACGGATGATGCGTAGGTCACCATAGGTCTGACAACCGAAAGATAAGACCAATGTGTCATTTTCGGTCTTAGACCCCAAGTCTTACCAAACAGCCTACGGCACGTCCATATTACCGCTGTTGCTTTAGTAAGACTTCTTTCCAGATGTGAGTTCCGGGTAAGTTTTTAATCCAGGATTACTCCTAGATATTTGACTTCACTGGAAAATTTTAGCATCGTTCCATTCAGTACAAGGAGTTCTGCAGTATGCCATTATAATTTTCATACAGTTTATACTGACTAAAATCACGGCCAAAATTCTGTCGCTAACCCCCGATCTATTAGGTTAGTCAGTTAAAATATTGTATTTTAAGGTACTATATGTATTTTTTAAAAAACTTCACATCCAACCTTTCCTATTTCTATAAACTTCTGCAATTGGGCCACACGGGCTCTTTATTTTATTTTGTGTATCATATCAACACAACCAATAATTCCTGAAAAATCTGCGATGATATAAAATAATCTTTTGATGTCACGAAATTCATTTCTAGTTTGTGGAAATTTCACATATCTTGGTAAATTTCTTGCCAAACGTTAATATACTTATTAATATATAAATATTTTACACAATTCAACAACTTTTTTAAAACGAGTACAATATAAGTGAAGTCTCAACTGCTTTTATTTGTAACTCGTTTCTTGCTTATATTTTACTCATTTATTAGTGAGATTTGACTTACTATTCAGTAGAAATTGTTTATGAATATTGTTAGGGTATGTTTAGGGCAAGGTAAGTATAAGTCGAGTCGCTTTGAGTTATTAGAACTCTTTCACAGTCGGTAGCACCACCCATAAAATTACATTATAGTATAGCACTAAATTAATGAGAGCATATAAACTATTAGGGATTTTTGGTCCAGAACACTTTTGAGTTGTAAGATTGACAAATGAAACTGGATTTCTCTCTTAGGATTATTGTTTCGGAGATAGAAAAAAGAGAAAAATAACCAGGTTTCTAGGAATACAATGGTTTCATCAGCATATATTTTACAACATACTAAACTTATTCCAGTGTTAGTCAGCCAAAGTATTGTAAACAGTTTTAACTTAGAATACGTGTTTAAATTCAGAATAATCTATGTTCTTTTTTTTCTATAATTTTACGCCATTCTTAAAGAGAAAACAATCATTTTTGAACACTTTTTAGACAATTAACTGAAAATATTTTAAAAAATCGGCAGCTACTGGAAGCGACTGGAACCTCCCCACTCGGTGGATCTTTGAAGCCGAAAAGAGCATTAAATTGTGTGACAAAATGGCACTAAACGTAATCCGATCTCATCCAAAACCTTTTCAGATTTTCTGGGGCACTAAAAAAAACCCTCAACTTAATGAATTTACAATCATCTATGCGAGTTATTACCTACATTATCGCTCGTTAAATAATATACTATTAGGATATTAACAACTTTAACATCACTTGAACGACTAAGAAAGTCTAGCTATCCTAAATACTACAGATTTGTAAAGCAACAAACTGAAAATTGGTAAAGTGATAATCTATAATAAATTCATCAACTAAGGTACAGAAAGCATATGATATTGATATTGTTACATCTACCTTTAAAGTTTGTGACAATCCACTAAAAGTTGCAAATATGCCGCAATCTTATTAACATGACATGACACCAACGTTATCGGATGACAAACGATGACAATGACAATCGTCAAAATTTGCTCATTGCAATCCGATCGCTCGCGGCTGTCTTTGTTAAATGAAACATTAACATTTCAGTAATTTTACTAGATTTTAGAGGAATATTTGTAGTTTAATTCTTCGATTTGTCTGTATATATATTTAAAAACGGCACTAAACGTAATCCGCTCTACTTCTAGAGCAGTGAAGAAAGCCTCACACGTGAATTGACACGTGATGTGACGAGTTTCACGACGTAACGGCTACGCGCATCGATCATGTCATGCGAAATGCGATCTATGCCATATTTGCTTTGTTTTTAATTTTTCTCACGGAAACCAAATCGAAAGGGTGGAAGTGTGATATATCGTTGAAATCAGAATTTTAATTGCTTTTCAATGGTTCCATTACAAATTGAAAATAATTATAAAATAAACAACTTGTTGCGTCAAAATGGCACTAAACGTAAGCCGATCTCAACCAAAACCTTTTCAGATCTTCTGGGGCACTAAAGAAACGCACACGCAAAGTTTCATTCAAATTCGTTCAGTAGTTTCGGCGCTATCGTGCTAACACACATACACACACACACAGGCATTTTTCAAAAACCACTTTTTTGGGTTCTTAGGACCTCAAAACGTAAAGATTTGATGTTATCTCAATTTTCTTTTTTGAACCAATTTTAGTAACCTCTCACAATTTTATTATGGAGAGGTTAAAACAGTTCAATTTCTCTAGTTATTCAACGATAATAACACGGATAAAATCGAATATATCAAATGTTATTGATTCATTTCATTTGAAATTGTGAATAAATTCATTGGCTAACCCAGCTAAATAAAATCTTTCTGAACTTGAATTGGAACATATGTAACAATGTAACGTTTATTATACATTAGTTTACGTACCTGACGCAAATATAACATACATCAATATTTAATGAAGTAGGATTGAGCGGAAATTTGCCAGCGTGATTTTGGTTATATGGCGGCGTATTCTGCCATTTCTGCAATATTCCGGGAACAGGTTAACAAGCTAGACTAATTGCGCTTGTAACCCTGCACTCTGGGGGTGCACATGTTACAATTGGCTTTAAATTTTAATCAGCTAGGATCATACCGCCAATTTAGATGCAGCTCTGTTTTTCCGTTCCTGTCATGTCGTTTTGTATTATTAGGGTAATGATCTATTAATTTTAAACAGTTCCTCTCTATTATATTATTTAAAATTAGCGTCCCTTTGCGCGTTATGATAGGCATGCGTACTTATTTTTATTGGAACTGATCGAAATAAATATATTTATGGATTAATATACTGCACGAAACGAAAAAGGTACTATCTATCTATAAGTATTATTTATTTGTGACACTTTCATATTCTCCTATTTTCTATTAACTGCTTTAAAAATTTATTATTATCGAAGAGTTTGATTGATCTGTATCCCTTTTTTTGTTTGTTGTTTTCTGTTGTACTATCGTTGCTTACGTAATGCACGTTAGCTTATTTTGTACTTTCTCCTTGTCTTTCATGCAAGGGCCTTACGGCTCGATGTTCTTTCTAAAAATTTTCTATTTGTAATACCTTGCTAACCCTCCTCTCCTCTAGTTGGGAAGTGACTTGTTGGACAGAGTAAATAAATAAATAAATATAACTCCATTGCTCTAATTGTTATAAAAATTGCTTCGTCACAAGTTTTTCTGTACTATTTAATGTTGTGTGGGTACAACTAATTAAATGTTCTTCAGAAGGAGTTATTTATTAAACAAAACTTTAACAAAAAGTGGTTACGAATCTTAAGTTTAAATATACGAAGTAAATGGTTTGAGAACAGAAATATGGCTGATCTCTTTTGCTGCATTTCGGCGGTCTCTCCTATACCTCTCGAGGGATGGGTTTCAAATTACGGTTGGCTATTGTAGTTGGCCATTACTGCCTCCAGCCTGTCGGCATTTTTACCTTAAAGGTATAACCTTTGTTAGTTTTACGATTATGGTATTTCCGTGCTTAATTGAAGGAAACTACGCTACATTTAAAATAGTTTTTATTTAATTTTCAATTTGCCTTGACTAGAGGCGCCATCTTTCCGAATCATCAAAAATTATTCATTACTATCCCAATAAATGTTTTTATTTGACGTAATACTGTATACCTATATTGATTGGTCTATCAGACACGAACCCTCGTAAAGTATTTATTACAAAAATGTAATAATCAGTTTAGAAACCGCAAAACTATACGACCCTCCTAAACCCACCAATAAAACTTATTATGGACCCGGTGGACCATCTCAACTTTACCTCGTAAATTTACCAAATTGGGGATTCCAGGAATGTGTTGCAATGGTCTTCACGCTATACGGTTTCCATATAAATGATGAAGAGCTTAAAACCGAACAATAAATATAACGAGCCAAATGCTGACAGTGAGATATATAAAGCTGCTGTTCGTAGTTCCGAGAGAGGCCATTAGGCTATGATAACGAGAAGCAGAGATCACATTTGCTTTGTGGAACCGGAAAGATTTCGAGGAATCGTTAAGTTCCATATATGTAATTCGGTTTAAGTTCCTTGAAGCCGGTCAAAGTCCAATTGTATGTCTCATATGAAGTGGCCTCGGTCGGGTCGTGCAATCCCTGCGCTCCTCATTATTAATAATTATTTTTTAAACGTCTAATTACATTTTAATACTTTTCTCTTGCGAAAATGTAAATATAGACATTTGTAAACAACCAGAGCAAAGGACCTCGCAGTTTTTGATAGGAAAATAGCTTTCAGACGATTCGGGAGAATGTTCTCCTGGGCTCCCTGTCTTCACGGGTTGTAACGGCGATTGCATAGACAATATTTTTTAAATGACCCCAAACGTAGAAATCAAGGGGCGTTAAATCAGGTGACTTTGGAGGCCACCTCAAAGGACCATTCGTCAAAATTGCGTTTTCTCCGAATCTCCGTTGAAGGTAAGGGGAGGAGCGCCATTTTGTTGGAAATACATTCCCTGACCTAAATCTAAAGGTAACTCATCTAAAATGTTCTCAATCTCATTTTCCAAGAATTTCAAGTATCTGGCACCAGTCAGAGGTCCTTCAAATATTATTGGATCAATGATTCTACTACCGGTTATTCCAAACCAAACATTGAAACCCAACCGCACTTGAAAGTTACCCTCCCGCAATAACTTTTGATTTTCTTGTGACCAATATTTTGTATTTTGTCGGTTAAATAATCCGAAATTTGTAAACCTAGACTCGTCTGAAAATAAATTCAGTCTCAAAAAATCATTGTTTAGCTGCATTATAGGGGGACGGTAGCTCAGTGTGTTAAAGCGTATGGCTAGCAAACTGAGTTGCTTAGCGAAGTAGGTTCGATTCCCACAAGGCGAAATAATTTCTCATTAAAAAAATTGCCCAAGAGTGGTACGGAGTCCATACTAAACTGTAAGGCCTCGTCTCTCTTTACTTAGCACAAGATCCTTGAGATCTTCCAGGGGGTTATTTCGATAACTTGAGAGGCAGTTAAGAAAACATTTAAGAAAAAAAACGTTATTATACAAAATCCAATTGCAATGTTCCATCCTACGTTCGTAATCACTTTCGTACAAGTGCTGGTGCAATTGGTATTTAAAAGAAGTGGTATTTGTGAAAAATTTTACTTACTGTTTGGTGACAATTCAAACCTAATTGCCTTAAAGAAACAGTCTTATCAACTTCTTCTATTCGAGCCAAAACATTAATTTCCGTTCCGTCGTCAATAATGAAGTTTTCTTCGGGATCATTGTTGGGCTCTCTTGGGAATTGGTTTTCAACACGTTTAAAATAATTTTTCGCTGGACATTGCCTATCAGGATATCGTTGGACATAAAGGTCGGTAGCCGCAACTGCATTTTTTTTCATTCCCCAATGAAATAATTCAATAATTAACATGTCCACTTTTTCATCTCCTGTATAAATTTGCGGCATTTTAAACACAATTAACAAGAATTTTAAACAATTTTTAAAGACACAATAAAAACACAACCAAAAAATGTTTGACAATTTTCGTGAATTTTATTTGCTCATAAATCACGTAATTTAGTGTTTTTAACGAGATTTCGATTTTTGTAGCATTACACGGGTCATTTAGAATAAATTGGGACCATCATGGCACACTTAAATAGAAAACTAAAAATTATATTATAAAAAAAATTGATGTTTGAAATGTCACATATTTGGCATCGTTGGATTCAGAAAATTATGTACAATTCAAAAATGCAATAATATACAGAGTGTTCCATTTAAAGATCGAAAGTTAGTGTCATTTTCGGCGAAACCGGAAGTGAAAAAAAAAATCAATTGTATGTCAAAAAGTGTCGCTTATTATGTATGTAGTATATCCTAAATTTCAATCAATTATCTTCAAAACTAAGGAAAAAGGGGGGATATACCATGATCCTGTTACACCCGTTATATACTATATATACACATATAATATACGTATATTATTATCTAGTTTCACACATATCATTATATTTTTACATACCCATACGTATGCAAATATAATAGATTTTCACAGTTTCTATCGCCTGTAGATCAAAAAATCGAGTTCATACGGACTGGTGGCCATGAAGACTTTTAATCAGGGAGCCCATGGAGCCCGAAGTTTCAAAACAGTCGACTTAAAACCATTTTCCTATTAAAAACAAATCAAATCAATACGTTGATTTGTTTATTAGAAAAATTGTAAGACGCAAAAGTTAAAATATCTTGGCAAATATGCATGGTAGAAGAGGCTTTATTTTCTCAAGTTATTCGCCTTCTCATATCATTTTAAATCGTATAAGCATATTTTATATTTGAATTATCTTTGCAGCAAAAATTTAATTTGTTTATGACCAATTTTTTTGAAATTAAAAAAAAATGGTGAAAAGTTGAAATATATTTCTTTTCAGTTATCATAAAGTAGTCTTAAAATGCTACAGTTTCAGCTGTCACACACATTTCTCAGTTTAGATGACATGATTTCACAAGTTTTAGCATCAATTATGGTTTTCAGTTGTTTCAATACCTATTATACTTTAAACGAGGATAATTGAAACTGGTCAGTGTTAAAGCACAGGACCGTGTGCTCTGAACTTGATATTTTGTCCTATATATTTAGCAATGGTATCGAGATTCGAATGGTAGTTGAAACTGTGCAGGCGAGTCCGAGACTGGCAATGTAATCAGCCTGAATGAACCATCTACGACTGCACTGGTTTAAAGATAATAAAACGGACAGGCCTACTAGCATAAAAAAAACTCGTAAATGTAGTCAACGGTGGACATGTGCTGTGCTGTTAATGTGCCAGTGCAGTGCGTAAATACCTGTTATAATATCAAGCGGAGGAGTTTAGTTAGTTATTATTCATATTTATAAATATTTACTACTATATAAAAGGTAAAATATTTTAATTATTTACTAATTTATCATAGCTTTCTGGAGACCATTTGAAACAGAGGATAATATAATAACGCCCGAAAATCTTATCATTTTCTTATGACAAGCATTTCTATTTATCTCCGCCCATGTACAATAAAGAGATGCCGACTGTTTTTGCCGGCTTTTAGTTTTTATACGGTTTTAATTAAGTTCGTTTATACTTTACCAAACCGAAAATACGTCAATAAACATAACAATTAACCTGAAAGATTAAGCAAAATTTTCCACTTACAATTAGATAAATAAAACACACAATTGAATAAACAGCTTTATTATATTAATTATATGAAATTATTGAAATTTCTTCCAAACACTGCCTGTAATTGCGTTAAGGATAAGGTTTGTGAAGTTACATTCATTCCTAAAAAAAAAAATCAAAATTATAGTCTGTTTTATACAGGGTGTTGCATCATGAGAGGGACATAGCTTAATAGGAGATAGAGAACATCAGTGGTAACCGGAACCTCCCATAGAAATGTCTCATTGGGCCTTCATTACGAAGTTACAGGGTGTTAAATAATTTTTGGCCAAACCTGTTTTTTGTCATAACTTTGACAGGGAATGAAATAACGGATTCATATTTGGTACGGCTAATGTACTAACGAGCCCCAAGAGGTACATGTATAAAAAAAAATATATCCAGGTCCGGACTCACTATAATTTATGTTTCTTCTTTGCATCAATAAAACATCACCCTGTATATATTTTTTTGAAATTTCGATACGATATTCGAAAAGAGCAAGAAAAAACAAACAAAATGGCCTATTTCATTTTTTTGTTACACCTTCGTGGTTATTTAAATACGTTGTTAAATGTGCAAGAAAATGGATTACAGAACCCTATTAAATGAGAGGCACGTGAAATAAATAGTTTTATAACTAAAATTTGCAAAAATTCTATTGAGCCTAGGTGGTCTGGGTGAATCCTAATTCCGGCACGTTTTAGAGGTCCATTTTGGTAAAAAACTGTGGTCCTAATAAGTAATCGGGTATGAAATAACAAAATTTTTAATCAATCACAGTAGGCTTGTTCAAAGAATAAAAGTGACAGATAATTTAAACCATTTAGGCCTAAGCAACCAGTTACTTTGATCAAGAAAATCATCAACATTTTATACTTAATAAAAATTGGAAAAGAGAACAAACTAAAATCTAAATAAATAAAATATTTTCCATTCAATTAACAATAAATAACAAAACAATAACTAAATGTGTTTAAAAATAAAACGTAATTGACACTAAAGTAAATTTTCAAAATGCCCTCCCCCACATTCTGTGCATTTTTTTGCGCGTTTAGAAAGGTCACCAATTGCTCGACGTATCATTTCTGGATTATTCCGTATTTCGTCGCAGGTTGTAACGATGCGCTGGATTAAATGTTGTCTACTTTCAATTTCAATGCTATAAACCTCGTTTTTTAAATGGCCCCATAAAAAGTAATCACAAGGGTTACAATCAGGAGATCTTGGTGGCCATTCATGTGGACCCCCGCGTCCAATCCATCTATTAGGATACACATTGTTTAAGTGTTCTCTTACTTGAAGGTTAAAATGTGGTGGGGCCCCATCATGCTGAAACAACATGCCTCTTATACCGATATTTTCTAACATATTCGGTAAAATGTTTTGAAGAAAATCAAAGTAAATTTCACCATTCAATCTTTCTTCAAAAAAATGTGGCCCTATCAAATATCTATTCACAAGTCCGACCCAAACATTTACAGAAAACCTGTGTTGCGAACGGCGTTGGCGTACCGCATGTGGGTTTTCCTGTGCCCATTTATGATTATTTCGTGAATTGTTTACTCCATCCCTTGTAAATTGTGCCTCATCCGTAAATAAGGTTCTGTAAATGACTGGGCGATGGTTAGACAACCAATGACAAAATGCCAGGCGGGGGATATCGTCGCCTTGTTGAAGACGCTGTACCTGCTGAATATGATATGGATGGTAACGTTCTCTTTTTAGGGTTCTCCATACTCGCCAATGAGGAATACCAGTTGCCAAACTGATTCGTCTAGTGCTCATATTTGGGTTTTCTTGAACTACGTTTATAATATTGTTTTGTTCCTGCACACCTTGTTGTAAAACACGCTCCACAACTGCAGAAGTAGGAAACTTTCCGTGTTGTCTTGCATACTGGAACACCGTACTAAAGGTTTTATGATTAGGGCATCGACGACCAGGAAAACGCAGCCGATATTCTCTTTCCGCCGACCTACCATTTCCATTACAGAAACCATAGATGAATATTATGTCAGCATATTCCACGTTTGTAAATTTTACTGGCATAGTTAAAATATTTTCACAAGTTTTCACTAACTAAATGCGGATTATTGACACATTAAATTACTAACAAACAATTATTCAACTGTTTAGGAGATTTCTTTTTATTATCTGTCACTTTGAACAAGCCTACTGTGATTGATTAAAAATTTTGTTATTTCATACCCGATTACTTATTAGGACCACAGTTTTTTACCAAAATGGACCTTTAAAACGTGCCGGAATTAGGATTCACCCAGACCACCTAGGCTCAATAGAATTTTTGCAAATTTTAGTTATAAAACTATTTATTTCACGTGCCTCTCATTTAATAGGGTTCTGTAATCCATTTTCTTGCACATTTAACAACGTATTTAAATAACCACGAAGGTGTAACAAAAAAATGAAATAGGCCATTTTGTTTGTTTTTCTTGCTCTTTTCGAATATCGTATCGAAATTTCAAAAAAATATATACAGGGTGATGTTTTATTGATGCAAAGAAGAAACATAAATTATAGTGAGTCCGGACCTGGATATATTTTTTTTTTATACATGTACCTCTTGGGGCTCGTTAGTACATTAGCCGTACCAAATATGAATCCCTTATTTCATTCCCTGTCAAAGTTATGACAAAAAACAGGTTTGGCCAAAAATTATTTAACACCCTGTAACTTCGCAATGAAGGCCCAATGAGACATTTCTATGGGAGGTTCCGGTTACCACTGATGTTCTCTACCTCCTATTAAGCTATGTCCCTCTCATGATGCAACACCCTGTATATTATTATACTTATATCTCAGAAAGGTAAAACTTTAATTGAGCTTTTATGCATGATTTTTAGAAAACTTATTAATATTCCAGGCGTTTTAGCTCTAAAATTGACCTCTATGCTAAATTCGAAAATGCCTACGAAAATGTATTATTTTTTTGGTGTTTATTTGGACGCCTTGAATGACACTTGGTAGTTACGCCACGATACACCTGAAAGATTTCGTGAAAACCTCGTTGGAATGTCGCGGAAACCGCGCATTGGCGATTAACTCAGTTTGTATAGGCCAAACGGAAACAACACCTATTATAAAAGTTGTACATCTTATTCTCTACCTTATAGATTCTATACATTTTTTCGTACGCCTAAATGTTTTGGAGATACGACGCGGACTAAGTGGAAAATGCATTTAGTTCCGCTAAACCTCTTTCGCACCACATATTTCGCAATTATGCTGTCTATGTCTCAGAATGAAAATGAAATATTGCCATTATAGGCCTCAGTAACCTTTATTCTCTACCAGAATGCCTGGTAGAATACATTTTATTATATTTATTTACAGTGAATAAGCTAAAAAAATTTATTCATTTCCGCACCACCTTAGATTTAGAATGCTCAGCGCGCTTTTCTTTACATAGTTTTCCCAGGAGGCCTAATCCATGCCGGATTTAAACAAAGTTCTGTAAATTAAATACAAACATGAATTTAATGATTTTGAACGAAGGCAACTTACACCACATCATAGTAAGCCCCCTCATTTTTATGGCTTACCAAAGACACATAAACAAAATATTCCTTTAAGACCAATTGTTAGTTCTATTAATTCACCATGTCATAATTTGGCAAAATTTTTACTTAAAATTATTGATCCATTATCTGGAAATACCGATTCATATATTAAAAATAGTAAACATTTGATAGAAAAAATTTATGAAACCGATATTCATGAATCACACCTGATGGTTAGTTTTGATGTAGTTAGCCTCTTTACCAATGTTCCGGTAGATGAAACATTAAAAATAGTTAAAGACAGGTTGCTAAATGATAATAATTTGGAAACTAGAACTAAATTAAGTGTAAATAGCATAATGGAACTCTTAACACTGTGTATAAAAACAACCTATTTTCAATTGGACAATGAGTTCTATCAGCAGGATTTTGGTATGGCTATGGGGTCTGCATTATCACCAATTTTAAGCAACATATTTATGGAGAACTTTGAGAACACACATGTTCAAAATTGTATAAACAAACCGGTTGTCTGGTGGAGATATGTTGACGACATCTTTGCAATTTGGCCTCATGGTGTTGATTTACTAGATAGTTTTTTAGAAAATATAAATAGTAAGGAACCGTCTATTAAATTCACATTAGAAGTAGAAAGTAGGAATGAACTACCATTTTTAGATGTTTTAATTAGAAGGATAAATAATACAATTGAAACAAGCGTTTATAGAAAACCAACACATACTAATAGATATCTAAATTTTAACTCAAATCAGTCAATAAATGTTAAAAGGGGTGTTGTAAAATGTTTATACGATAGGGCCAAAATAATTTCATCTAATAATGAAATATTAAATAACGAGAAAAAATTTATCAAAGAGGTTCTAGTACAAAATCAATATCCTGAAGCCTTTGTTGATAGAGTTTTCATAAATGTTGAAAATAGGGACAATCAGGTACGACAAAAACCTGAACGTCATTATACAGCAATAATTCCTTATGTATACGGACTATCGGAAAAGCTACGCCGTATAGGTGACAAATTTGATGTTAGGACGATATTTCAAACGGGTAACACTTTAAGATCTATTTTAACAAAAACAAAACCGATAAACAGGGAGCAGAATTCAAAAAACTGTATTTACAATATCCCGTGCGAATGTGATAAATGTTATGTGGGTGAGTCATCCAGACCTTTCAGTGTGAGGTTGGATGAGCACAAGAATTACATTAGAAAGAATGAAATTCAGAAATCAAAGATTTGTGAACATGCTTGGGAAAACGGACATAGAATAAACTGGGACTCGGCAAAAATTTTAACAAAAGAAACAGATACCAAAAAAAGAAAAATTAAAGAATCAGCAATAATCTTATTAAATGAAGATAAGTGCGTATCGAATTGTTCTGTAGATATTTGTACAACCTGGCTACCAATGTTAAAAGAAGAACTTAACAAACTCAACATTATCTAAAAAATATCATCAGTTCTATGTTCTGTGTAAGTAGTAAGTATCTATGGAAATAACATAAACAGAATCTTAAAGCTGTGTATTTGACATACACAGCAAAATAAGAGTTCTTCAAAAAAAAAATAGCTTTGAAAACGGAAAGAGATTACTTTCCGAAACGTCAGCAAAATATATTATTTTTGTGTTTATTCCGATTTATATTATTTGCAAAACATAACCTCTGACTTTTCCTTTGGCGTAAACGTCACGGGCGCAGAGGCCTTTTTTCCAATAATTCTATTATTTTGTAGATTCGGTGATTTGTTTTGAAGAGGATAATAGTACATGTGGTAGAAAACCCAAATAATAGGAAAGAATATTCGTAGAATGCCACAAATAACTTTCAGACAATATTATAGATGCGGTATTCAAGCAGGACTGACCGTAGCAATGTCCACAAGCTGTTGAACAATTCAGTCCTACTTTCCTACAGCTACATGTTCCTGCACAATCCTTCGTACAGTTGCAAAGAATAGAATTTAACAATATGTCTGGTGCTGGTGGTAACTCCGTTGGTACTGGCTGCAAAATATCATTCTTCCTAATCCAGTCCCACTACTCAGGATCAATGTATTTTCCCAACCATGTTTGAACTTGATAATACACTCTACACAAATGCTGTTGAATTGCCGAAGATGTTGGAGGAAGTGATGATAATTTTACAGCTGTTGAAAGTTTTGTAGACTTGGTAAGTGTTAAATATCGGTAATGGTGTATGGAAGTTTCCGTTTTGGGACTACCATATACCATATATTACAAGAATAATCTTCATTCCGTTACAAATCAGTTCGCCCCCAAAGGGCAGTTTTCTTGCATGAACACAAGTGCTGCGGGGTGTAAGTCCGGCCGTTTCTCAAACATTTTGAACACTTGAGTTTTCCCTTTGTGAAACAGGGCGGAGGTGGTATCGCGTCCTGTCAGGGCGTGCAAAAACAAAATATGCTTTAAGCAATTTGGATATTTGTCCATGCTGGCAGTAGAATAATGTTTTGTTTCTACTTTTCATTTTCCTGTTTTTTTGAAAATGACATTACCGCTAGAAGTTATACGCCCAAATAAAATGACCAACAAGTCAATATCTTCTTCAACGATGCGGAGATATTTTGAATTGATTGTTCAATTGCTGTCTCAACAATGAGGACATCGGCATCATCCCAGGCTTGTTTGACTATAATGTTGGCATTATTTAATTGTTTCATAAGCTTTTCTATTAACTGCTTTCTATTCGAGCTATTGGCTAGGAATTTCTCCTGGTTCATCTGCACTTCCATGGTTTCATCGAAACGAACTGCAATGGATGACGAAACAAGTACAGTTCATCGTCGCGGTTCCATGGCTTTTATGTTTTCTGTGCTGTCAGAATAGCCGTCGAATACGACAACAGTACTGGAACCGTAGTGATTTAACGGAACTAAATGCATTTTAACTTAGTCCGCAGTATCTCCAAAACGTTTAGGCGTACGCAAAAAATGTATAGGACCTTTAAGTTAGAGAATTTACAGATTTACAACTTTTATAATAGTTCTAGTTACTGAGTTAAACTGAGTTAATCGCGAAACCGCGGTTTCCGCGATCTTCCGACGCGGTTTTCACGTACTTCTCCATGTGTATCGTGGCGTAACTACCAAGTGTTATTTAAGACGTCCAAATAAACATAATAAAAAAAAACTTTTTTCGTAGGGCACGAATTTGGCAGCAAAAGACAAAACCCCTGGATTATAATATAATTATCATATCTGTAAATTGAGATTGATTATTAAAGAGTGTTTTAGAAGCCCCTACAGATTTTCAGAGCATTTTATTTATGTTCGAAGTGAAAAATCTGTCGCAATAGAATTCTGACCTAAGATTATGCGAAAATTTCCAGATCAAAATAACTAATTATTTCATACATTCAATTCTATTTCGTCATATGAATATACAGACAATGTCAACATGAAACTTGAAGAGAAGCTTTTCTATTAACTGCTTTCTATTCGAGCTATTGGCTAGGAATTTCTCCTGGTTCATCTGCACTTCCATGGTTTCATCGAAACGAACTGCAATGGATGACGAAACAAGTACGGTTCATCGTCGCGGTTCCATGGCTTTTATATTTTCTGTGCTGTCAGAATAGCCGTCGAATACGACAACAGTACTGGAACCGTAGTGATTTAACGGAACTAAATGCATTTTAATTTAGTCCGCAGTATCTCCAAAACGTTTAGGCGTACGCAAAAAATGTATAGGACCTTTAAGTTAGAGAATTTACAGATTTACAACTTTTATAATAGGTGCTGTTCTAGTTACTGAGTTAAACTGAGTTAATCGCGAAACCGCGGTTTCAGCGATCTTCCGACGCGGTTTTCACGTACTTCTCCATGTGTATCGTGGCGTAACTACCAAGTGTTATTCAAGACGTCCAAATAAACATAATAAAAAAAAACTTTTTTCGTAGGGCACGAATTTGGCAGCAAAAGACAAAACCCCTGGATTATAATATAATTATCATATCTGTAAATTGAGATTGATTATTAAAGAGTGTTTTAGAAGCCCCTACAGATTTTCAGAGCATTTTATTTATGTTCGAAGTGAAAAATCTGTCGCAATAGAATTCTGACTTAAGATTATGCGAAAATTTCCAGATCAAAATAACTAATTATTTCATACATTCAATTCTATTTCGTCATATGAATATACAGACAATGTCAACATGAAACTTGAAGAGAAGGAGTATAGATATTATAATGTGTTCAAGTGAAAAAAAACATATACTGACTGCATTTTTATGTGATTATACGAAAAGTTATGTAATATTACTAAGCAAAGGTGTTGGCAACCCTTTGATACGTTGGTGTTCCCCCCAATTTCTTAAGAGCAAAATCCTGGTCACGGCACCAGTGAAGCGCCTCTTACCCCAGTATTAATTAATAATAAAAAATCCTTGATCGTGAAGCAATCAAGAAAATATTAAATCCAACCCATTAATTATTTATTTCAATTTTATGTCAAGATAAATAAACAAATTAGCCATTTACGTGATCGTCTAGTTTTACCAATTTAAGACCTCAAATTTCGTTGTGTATGTAGTAACATTTTTTATTTACCCCAGGTTCTTTTTTATAAAGTTTGGTATTACTTGTCTCTATCTAATACTATATACCTGAGAAAATTAATCACTATGTTAATTTAAAATACCCTGTAAGTTTGCACACGTTGTTTATCAATTGAGAAACCTAGTTGTTCAGTTATGTTATTTAGTTCAGATTTTATTACTCGAGCTTGTACGGTATATTTATAGTTGAAATCTGTTTGCTATTTTATTTGATGGATCTGAAACCATTTATTTAGTTAATTATTTGTATGGCTAGAAAGGTAAAGTGGAGAGGAAAAAAAACAGTAATTGATGGGAAAAATAGTCACAAAAACCCCATTTTATTTTATAATAATTGATGCGGCAAATAGCCGGACATGAAGTCAAAAACAATCCAAATATTTAAGACAATTGTCGAAATAATATGTAGGAAAATTTACATTTAGTAATCACCATACTATATACATGTTCAAGGTTGCTATGCAATAACAAGAACCAGGTAATACAATCGTATGCCGTGTTACTTTGTAGTTGTAATTAAAGATGCGGTAAATAGGCCGATTAAAAATGTGATTGAAATTCTGGGATAGCAATCGCTATGATAAAATAAACTTAATGCAAGACAGAGGACAAAAATCATGTCATGTTCGTGCATTACAGAATTTAAGTGATAAATGAGAATTAAAAACTCATGTAAAAGATCATAGAATGTTGGGGGAAATTAATATACAAACTGCAACTACCCAAATTGTATACGACTGTTCAACAACGTGAACGGGGTGGGTGGATGTAATTCAAACAGACGAGACGTTTCGGTTCAGTACTCGACGAAAAGTAAACCCTTCAGAATAGGAACAAGTTCACGGGCTAATTGACCCAGTACTAACCGATGGCCTGTACAGTTTGTAGTTCGCAAGAGGGAACCCGCGACTAAGATTTTCGACTTCGAAAATCCTGGTCGCGGACTCCCCTGCTATAGTGAATATTGACTTGTAACAATTTAATATATAACAAATTTTAAAAATATTTTGTAATTATTATTTTTTTTGCAACTTAACAAATCAACAGAATCAACTTTTACTGGTCAAGTTTTATCAGAAATTTAATTGTGATGAATATTTTTCCACAGCTTCTATTTACTCGAAATATTCATTTCATTAATAAAATTTACCTTTCCAAACAATTCCATATACGACAAAAATTTTAATAGATCTATGATAGACTATCTTACTGATAGTGGTAAATTTCCGGTTACTGTTATATAAATAACTAAAAATGTTTATTAGATAACTACAAGTTGTAATAGCAAAAGAACGCAGTACATATACCAAATGGTATGCTTGTATCAAACATTGCAAAACCTTTACGAATTTAACCTTATCGCCTAGACTAATACGTTTTATCTATCATTAATTTACTTACTCGGGCTGATTGCTTCGGGTTAAACATCGCTCAAGCACACACAAAGTTATAACTTTCACAGAAGTATGCTTGTAATACTGACAGGATATGGACTGGTCGAAGGCGATAATACAATGCTTCGCTCCTACCAAAACGGGACATTCCTCAGCGTCGTTTGAGGTGGATGAAATGATTACGTTTACAACAGTACCCCCATTGCCTGCATTGTGAACACCCATGTATTCATATCCCAGCAGCGTGCCACGTATAATGCCTTTCTGGTAAGAGGAAGTAATATAATTAATGACTTACGGAACAAGACGAAATATGTGAGGTGTCAATTTGAAAATATACAGGGTGTCCGGAAATTCCGTTGCCATACTTTGACACGCGATTGGATACAAAAAAAATATTAAAAATTGACATCCAACATTGGTCGTGAGACCTCTATCGGCCGGTTGATGAACCTAATTAATCATACTCGTTGTATATGGTTATATGTAGCATTCAAAGTTTTCTGTAATTACTTTATAGTTTCTTGCTAAAATATGTATAAAATGGTTGTGGATCATGCAAAATATATTAGTGAACATAACCGTATATATAAAGTGTATTGTACCGTGAGTGATATGTCACAGTAAGTCACATAAAAACATTGAGCTTTCGGGTTCGGCAATGTGTTCTCTGCATTTTAAGTCATTGTTACCTGCTTATTCCCCTTCTATTTATTTTTGGAAAATAATCGAGGCAACACATGCGAACGACTAGCTGGTTTTAACCGAAATAAAGAGTCGTGGATTCTGAGAACTTCCAAGAGATATGAAACTTACCCTCTTGTGTGTGTAACATAAGATATTTGTTTTATTTGGGAAAAGGAGACAATGAAAAATTGATGTTAATTTGGCATCATCTATAGTGAAGAACTAATTAGTTGACTTATCTCTTTTTTCCTTAAAACTAGTCTCCTATAGACAAGACTGAAATTTTAGTAAGGGAAATAAATAATCAATAAGATAAATAATAAAATAAATCATATAAATAAATTAATTTTACATGAATTTAAAAGTAATTTTTGTAAAAAATGGAATTTGAAAAATCTTAAAACGTAGTATAAATTTATTAAATTATATATGAAATTTTTAATGAAATGAATTATACAAAGAAAATGGAATTTAATACAAAAAAATTAATAAGGTATAATAACAATGTCCTAGATTTCCAGATTGAATGTAGTTGACGCTGGGACGTCCTGGTACTGTCAGATTCTAATTGTCTCGGCAGGAAATCTAGGTGTTTTTGGGAATTTATGTAACCATCAGGTATTAATTAATAAAGAAGAATAAAAGCTTGCCTGCTTGGTTGAAAAATTCAAAGTGGCAATATACTTGCTAAATGCAAATGCCCTCAGTAATGCTTTCAATATATGAAATATAAAATATAATCAACATATATTTCCAGTAGAATAAAGTAAATGACTTCAATATATAAATGAATCAATATGTAAATGATTCAAAAATGTGAATGCTTCAATTTTTAGATGTTTCCATTTGTAGATGATTCAATATGTAGACGAATCAATATGTAGATACTGATTCGAACTATAGCATCAAAAAAATAAAATAGAAACAAATATTTTATTACCAAATCACATGTAGCATTTTAGTTACATAAAATTAAAGAAATTGAATTTAATTGAATTGAATTAATTTCAATAATACAACAATTGAAAATGAATGAAATTGAAATAATTAATAAATAAAATTTACCTGTTTGATTTTCAAATACAAAGAACTGTGGACTATAAATGTAATATTAATTACCGAGGGTCTCACAATCGAAAAGTTCGTACGTCTTAATCAGTGTAGATTTGGAAGGCAAATGGCACCTTCGGATGATTAATTAATGAGGTAAACTTTTTTATAGTGCAATTAACTACAGTGCCAATGTATAAACTTTAAAAATATATTTTAACTAAATAAAATGAAAACGAATATTTTACTAGAATCGCCATCTGTTGATGAGCGACTTAACCGCAACAATCGAATTCCGTTTCTAGTTAGGTTTTCTACGCACAATTAAAATAATGACAGATATACAACCGATAAAAGGAATCTTTATTCAATGACAGTTTGACATTAGTTGCATACCATAGATTAGATAATTACTTTGCATACATAACCAAAAATACGAACTGTAGTAATAAAGTAAATTGTTTACAAACTGTATTGTAAAGATCCAGTAAATACATTACATTATATTACACCGGGTGTAACAAGGTGTAACAGGATCCTTTTCTCCTTTAGTTTTGAAGATAATTGATTCAAATTTAGGATATACTACATACATAATAAGCGGCACTTTTTGACACAATTGATTTTTTCACTTCCGGTTTCGCCGGAAGTGACACTAACTTTCGATTTTTAAATGGAACACTGTATATTATTGCATTTTTGAATTCTGCATAATTCCCCAAATCCAACGATGCCAAATAAGTGACATTTCAAGCATCAATTTTTTTATAATATAATTTTTAGTTTTCCATTTAAGTGTGCCATGACGGTTCCGATTTATTCTAAATGACCCGTGTAATGCTACAAAATCCCGTTAAAAACACTAAATTACGTGATTTATGAGTAATGAGAAATGTCATTCTTGTGCTCATCCAACATCACACTGAAAGGTCTGGATGACTCACCCACATAATATTTATCACATTCGCACTGGATATTGTCAATACAGTTTTTTGAATTCTGCTCCCGGTTTATCGGTTTTGTTTTTGTTAAAATAGATCTCAAAGTGTTCCTCGTTTGAAATAACGTCCTAACATCAAATTTGTCGCCTATACGGCGTAGCTTCTCCGATAGTCCGTGTACATAAGGAATTGTTGCTGTATAAGTTCAGGTTTTTGTCGTACCTGATTGTCCCTATTTTTAACATCTATGAAAACTATCAACAAATGCTTCAGGGTAGTGATTTTGTACTAGAACCTCTTTAATACACTTTTTCTCGTTATTTAATATTTCATTATTAGATGAAATTATTTTGGCCCTATCGTATAAATATTTTACAACATCCCTTGTAATATTTATTGATTGATTTGAGTTAAAATTTAGATATCTATTAGTATGTGTTGGTTTTCTATAAACGCTTGTTTCAATTGTATTCTTTACCCTTTCAATTAAAACATCTAAAAATGGTAGTTCATTCTTACTTTCTACTTCTGTGACTTTAATAGACGGTTCCTTACTAGTTATTTTTTTAAAAAAACTATCTAGTAAATCAACACCATGAGGCCAAATTGCAAAAATGTCGTCAATATCTCCACCAGACAACCGGCTTGTTTATACAATTTTGAACATGTATGTTCTCAAAGTTCTCCATAAATATGTTGCTTAATATTGGTGATAATGGAGACCCCATTGCCATACCAAAACCCTGCTGATAGAAATCATTTTCCAATTGAAAATAGGTTGTTTTTATACACATTGTTAATAGTTCCATTATGCTATTTACACTTAAAGCAGAATTCAAAAAAACTGTATTTATAATATCCCATGCGAATGTGATAAATGTTATGTGGGTGAGTCATCCAGTCCTATCAGTGTGGGGTTAGATGAGCACAAGTATTACACTAGAAAGAATAACATTCAGAAATCAAAGATTTGTGAACATGCTTGGTAAAACACATATAGAATAAACTGGGACTCGGCAAAAATTTTAACAAAAGAGGCAGATAAGAAAAAAAGAAAAATTAAAGAGTCAGCAATAATCTTATTAAATGAAGATAAATGCGTATCAAATTGTTCTGTAGATATTTGTACAACCTGGTTACCGATGTTAAAAGAAGAACTTAACAAACTCAACATTATCTAAAAGAAAATATCATCAGTTCTGTGTAATTAGTAAGTATCTATGGAAATAACATAAACATAATCTTAAAGCTGTGTATTTGACATACGCAACAAATATGAGTTCTTCGAAAAAAAGTTTTGAAAACGGAAAGAGACTACTTTCCGAAACGTCAGCAAAATACATTATTTCTATGTTTATTACGATTTATATTATTTGTTAAAAATTGCCTCTGACAGTTCCTTTGACGTTTACGTCACAGGCGCAGAGGCTTTTTCCCAATAATTCCATTGTTTTGTAGACTCGGTGATTAGTTTTTGAAGAGGATAATACATGTGGTAGAAAACCCAAATAAAAAGGAAAGAATATTTAATTTTATATTCCTACTTTGTAAATTGAAATAATTTTAAATATTTGTTTTAATAATTTGGCCTCTGAAAACCGATTCGGCACTGGACTACAGAGAGAGCAAGCAATCGAGAGACTCGTTAACGTTGGTTGCTTAAGATAGCTCTTATCGTCTTATTAGTGGTGGTTTACATACCAAAATACATACCTGGTCTCAAAGTGGTTCTGAAGTAATTAAATAAAATCTACTCTATGGGCACAATCTTCAATGGGCGCTACAGCGCTTAGGAAATATTTGTAGATATATGTTCATAAAAACTTTTTTCATATTTTTTTATCCAATCGTCCGTTAAAGCATGGTATGGCAACAGAACGCCCTGTATTTAAATAGAAGAAGTGCGTATGCAAGATCTAGTTTTAATTACTCACCATATTCCTCTCCACCTGCTTTTCCCAGGAATCATTTTCGACGTGCCTAGCTATGTTTATAATAACATCAATTTTACAGAAATGTTTTATAGTCCGATTGAGGGCATCTATAACAATAGAAGAAGAATATTCATGTCTTTGATGCGTTTATTAAATTTGATAAAATGTGGAGACGTCTTATGCCAGAGCAATTAATTTATAATTCAGTTATTAGGTACTTTTTTAGTACAAAAAGTTGAAGGGTTTTGAAACTTGGAAGGATTGTAGATCTGGTTGTTCCGTTCCTGTAGATTTTAGAGAAAAAGTTTCTAATTGAAAGTTGGACAGGATAGAATTTACTACAAAATACGTTTCTTTCCCAGACTAATACTTTCCGAGTTACAGGGCCGAATAAGGAGGCGAATTTTTTTAAATCGTAGAAAAGCGGGATTAACACGCTATTTTCAATTATAAATTTTCTCTAAAACCTATAAGAACGGAATTATATGCCAAAACTCGATTTCGGGCACCATATTTCTAAGATTCGCGAGCGGCGGTCGCTTGAGATCGCAAACTTAGAGTCATACTTAGGGCTCCCAAGTCTACCCTCCTGCTAAGTTTCAAAACTCCTCAACCTTTTGTATCAAAACACCTCTTTTATATCTCTAATGGCTGGATTATTTCGCATTCGAGCGAAGTTTAGGAGTGAAACACTGTAATAAAAAAAATCGAGTTCAAGATTTGGACTGATTTTTATTCTCAGACACTAAAGAAGAGACGGCGAAAAGATGTCTCTGCGTGTATGAATAACCATTATTTAACCTAGCAGGCCAGGAGCTACTGAATTTTCAATGAGCGTCTGAGGGAAAGGTTAGCGTTTTTTAAAATATCTCCGAAAATATTAATAATAGCCAGAAAGAACTGTCAGGAGAAGGGTTGCGGAATTCGAAATTTATTCACGTAAACCGGTGACAGGACCGCAACTACTGGCACGACTCGACAAGACAGGCTTAAATTTGCGCGAGAACATGCGAACTGGAATCTGCAATAGTGGGGTAAAGCTCTATTCACTGATGAGTCTAGGGTTTACCTGCGATCCCTGATAGTCAAAAAGGTGTACAGATGACTAAATGAAAGGTTTGCGGAATGCACTATTCCTGGGCGAGACTCATGCCAAGGAGATTCTGTTGTAGTGTGAACTTTTGTTTGTGAAAGCGGAGCTCTAAACGCTCACCGTTACGTACAATATATCCTCTTCAAGAAGCTGTAGTTTCAAATGCCCATTTTATTGAAAATGAAATAATTTTAATGCACAGCGATGGAAGGCCGCATGATGTAATCGTTGTGAACCAGTATTTAAGCGATGTTGATTTCCAACGATTAGAATGGCCTGCATGTAGCCCTGACCTCAACACCATCGATTATTTTTAGAATGAACTTAAAAGACGTATTCGTCGTCATCTAGTAGTACCAGAACCACTGGCAAAGCTGCATTTTTGCTTTGCAGGATGAATATACCGCAATCCCTCAGGATCGAATTTTAAAATATCCATTTGATTCCATGCAGAATGCGTGCTGTTATTTCAGCAAGAGGTTGACATATACTTATTAAAATTTAATTGTCGATCGTTTTAATCTTTCATTTAAATTGCAAAATTTTATTTGAAACTGTATCTTCTACAAAAACATAGATAAACAAAAAACTAATTTTTGAAAACGGATTGACCTTTGTAACAGATTAGAGGAGAACCTGACCAAGTCTCCTAATTACTCCACAGGGCTGTTTTTTTCAAAATTGAAAGGGCATGAGATATTTTTGATGAATTTCTTTACATCGTAAAAAAATAATTAAAATTAGTGAAATATTGCAAAAGTTTTTGAACGACAAATGATTCACAGTATTCAAGTGTGAGGCTTTTTTGCCGCTGAGTGTATAATTTAGCTATAAATAAACTACTTTCTTTGGTTTAATTAAATTTTAACCATTTACCAAGGATGGCAACTTAGGTTGCAAAACCCTTATCGAGAATAGTGCGCGGTGTTTCTACATACTATGTCAAAAAGTTACGTCAATCCCCTTTCAGACCCAACAAACATTAATAGATTTTTAATCAGACTTGAAATATTTAACCTAACTATAAAAGAAACAATTGTACTCAACTTCGTAATAATTTCACGTTAGAAATATCGGTCTTGATAAAAGCCATTCTGTTTTTCCCGAATTTCTCGCCAAGCCCATAAATAATTTGCCTCCCTTTATTTTCATCTGAATCTGCAATCATAATAGCCTTTATATTAGGTCAGCAGGTATATCTAATTTGTGATGGCTACCTTTACTCCACATTCTAATAGTTCCTGCACGAAATACATCCCAGTCATATGAGACCCTCCAGTTATGAGTACCACCTTGTCCTCGATTCCTGGCGCTGTTTCAATGGGGATAAACTTTTCTCCACGGCCTAGTTTTGCCATTTTCACTCTTGTTCCATACTTTCTAAATGAGCTGGAAATACTGGTGGGTACTGTACTGTAACAAAACAGGTTATAAATGTTTATACCTTGTAGACGGGAGCGGCTTCCACGGGCGTCAGACCCTACAGTACGATACAAATTTAAATCAATATTTGAGTAATTATTTATCACGCTCTAATAAACTTACTACGCAGGTAGGAGTAGGGCCTTAGTTTTTTAATTATTTTAAACTCTATATCGCCCTTGCTCCGCTCTAGCTTCTCAAGTACCACGGTGCTCTGGTATTGTCAACAAATATAATTTATTTCGAATCTAGGAAAGGTTCGCGAATCATTGATAATCCTCAAATAACCCAAATCTTTTTACAGCTCAGACATTAATAAATAACGTCCGAAAAATGCTGCCCCCACATGAGCTTAAAATATATCAAAACTACTTTCCATACCTTTAAGTAGGATCAGTCTTGCGGCTAGCGTTGGCTAGTAGTATACAGGGTTACTGGTAATTCGATACATTCCTTTGGAGATGTGATGGGGCATGAGCTAAGGAGTAAATCTAGCCCTAACATACATTATGCAAAACTCAATAGTTTTTGAGATATTTCAATTTTTTTGTTTTTCTCAAAAAAGTAGATCTTAATGTCTTAAAAGTTAATTTCCGAAAAATCTACTTGACATTTTTAAATTTTTTTTACTGGATTACTTGTCCAATATTATAGATATCTATTTGGAATGAAAAATATCCGGAAACATTTCGATCATGTGAACATTTAAAATAAAAACTTGTAAAATTTTTTTTTTAAATCAGTTATGAAATTTACCTATTAGGTTTTTTCAAAAAAATATTAATGTAGCACGCGTACAAATTATTATAAAAACTTCCTTATTTCAATAACTATCTAACTAGGTAGAAATGTTTAATGTACCCTTGATAGTTCTAATAAAAAATTAGTAAAGATAATGCTGGTGGCGGAATTTATTAAACGACTAATTGTTCATTTTCATTTAAGTCAATCAGTCCTTGACTTTGACGTTTGCGCATATATGTCATTAACTGACATTCTTATCTCCGTGTCCCTTAAGTTTGTTGGTCTTGTTAAATTAGTTATCGAAGATTTTGATTTTGCTCGTAGTTGTTGTTATTAGTTGTTTTTATTGTATTTTCTGTGCCATGGCCGCGTATGCCAACGCAGAATACGCTGATATCTTGTTTGTCTATGGATACTGTGGTGGCAACGCTGCTGAAGCTCGCCGAGAATATGGTCTTTGGTACCCTAACCGCCGCTTACCAAATGCACGTGTATTCAGTACGGCATATCGAAATATCGCTGAAACTGGCTCCGTGAAATGTAGAAGAAGTGACGCTGGTGTTCCTCCCGTTTATGAACCAGATGATGAGGAAGAAATATTGAGGTGTTTTGAGGAAGACCCAACTATTTCTACTAATAAAGTCGCAAGACTAACCGGAGCGTCACAATGGAAAGTTTGGTCTACAATACGTAGAGTTGGATGCCATCCTTACCACTACCCCTGTCCAAGGCTTGGAGGAAGGTGATCCTGGAAGGAGAGTGGAATTCTGCCGCTTTATGTTAAATTCAGATGCAGAAAGTGCAAATTTTTTAACAAGTATTTTATGGACGGACGAGTCGAAATTTAATCGCGAGGGTATAACAAATTTCCACAACCTACATTATTGGGCAGAGGAAAATCCCAAGTTAACACGTGAAACTAGTTTCCAAATGAAGTTTTCTATTAATGTGTGGATGGGAGTCATTGGCCACTATTTAATAGGGCCACACTTTCTTCCTCAAAATTTAAACGGGGAAATCTATGAAAATTTTTTAAGAAATGATCTGGCGGTGATTTTAGAAGATGTTCCTCTCGCCGTCAGACAGCGAATGATGTTTCAGAACGACGGTTGTCCAGCACATTATCGGCTGACAGTACGACAGTTACTTGATCAACGTTTCCCTAACCGTTGGATTGGAAGAGCGGGCCCAATACCTTGGCCAGCGCGAAGCCCTGACTTAACACCCCTTGATTATTACGTATGGGGTCATATGAAGGAGATGGTCTATACCACACCAGTCAATACTATAGAAAACCTTAGACAAAGGATAGTCGATGCTGCCCAACACATAAGGCATAATCTGACAACCAGAGTAACAAGGACGGAAATAAGAAGACGCTGCCGTGTCTGTATACGGAATAGGGGCTCCCATTTTGAGCAAGACATATAAAAAATAAAGTACAACTTTGAAATTAATGAAAAATTAAACTCTACTTTTAAAATGTTTTTTACTGTTTATCTAAAAATAAAATTCGTACTACTTGTGTTATTTTTACTAGTATTTTCTTAGAAGTATTAAGGGTACATTGAACATTTGTACCTTGTTAGATAGCTATTGAAATAAGGCAGTTTTATAATAATTTATACGCATGTTACGTTAATATTTTTTTGAAAAAATCTAATAGGTAAATTTCATAGCTGATTTAAAAAAAAAATTTTAAAGTTTTTATTTCAGATGTTCACATGATCGAAATGTTTCCAGATATTTTTCATTCCAAACGGATATCTATAATATTGGACAAGTAATCCAGTAAAAAAAAATTTAAAAATGTCAAATAGATTTTTCGAAAATTAACTTTTAGGACATTAAGATCTACTTTTTGAGAAAAAAAAAATTTAATATCTCAAAAACTATTGAGTTTTGCATAATATATGTTAGGGCTAAATTACTTCTTACATCATGCCCCATCACATCTCCAAAGGAATGTATCGAATTACCAGTAACCCTGTATATATAGAGGACTGGTCTCACTCCCAGTTCGTTAACCTCTGGATTTCTCATCCAGGACTTCAGCAAGCGAAGCTCCTCGTTTCAGGACCCTCGCCGAAGAGCGTCAATAAACATTATTATTATTATTATTATTATTATTAAAACAACTACTGTGTTTAAACAGAAAGCAAGTTAGAGTCTTGACTGGACACGGCCCTTTCAGGAAATACCTGCACCCCGACTGCAGGTTCCTTCCATCCACCTCTTAACCTCCTGCCCCACCCTCATAACTTGAGGCATAAACACTTCGGTATTGGCTTCCCTATACCGGAGGAAATTAAGAATGCCCCGCTGGGAAGGAGTCCGGCCTTTGGTTTAGAGTCCGGCCTGGATGGGGACATTCATTGACCAGCTAGCGGATGCACAATGGGCCACAAGGCCTGAGTGCCGCTATGAAGAAGTGCTACCGAGCATTTCGATCGGGAATTCGTTAAAATTTGAACCCTCTGCCCTACCCTGTGACCCTTTCCCCGTAGGGCTAAGGGTCTATTAAAGAAGTGTGTATTTTGCCTATACGGGAGCTCAATACCTTGCCAAATTAATGCCAACTCTTAGAATAAATCTACAAGTTTTTTACTAAATGGAACTACCTTGGGGCAAGGTTAAACAAAAATCTAAATTCCATATAATCCATATATATCAAGGTATATTGTAGACCACCCTAAATTATATATGAATATTGGATTATGAGAAAAACAACAAGCCTCAGCCTCTGTCCTGAGATAGTCTCGACCTGTTTCGCGATAGTCCCTCTTTTTAACATGGAAAATATACTATAATTATCTGGTTAAACTTACAGGGCGGTTCCGTAATTTTCCAGTTGCTTCACACATAAACCAGTTTTACATCTTGACCTACAATTTTCAAAATTTTAATTGAGTAGAAAATTTATTTGCAATATTTACCACGAAGAAAATAATAGGGAATCATCTACGAATTGTCTTCTGATTATTAAACTCCTAAAAAATAGATGATTTTGCTTGTTACTGATTGGAACATGGCTTAATGCTGTTTGTAAACTATGACTTCTGATTTCAAAATTGTTGTCTACTCTGCTTTCCGAGATATGTGCAATAAAATACCTCAAAATTAATTTTTTCATTAGCACAATGACTAATTTTCCAACGTTTATATCTATCATTATGGATTATTTGAGTACTTCTATATAATTTCATGGATAATGATAGGCAAAATCAAACATGTAAAGTGCAAAATAGTATTCCGACAGTGCAAAAATGTTATTTTGAGGTATTTTATCCTAGTGTCTTGGAAAGTAATGGTTTGTGGCTCAGAAATCCTATTGCATGGGCATAAATAGGTGTGTCCATTAAAAAGTGGCAAAGATGCGGCCAGAGAATAATTTTAATTTCATTAAGAAATATATACATAATAAATTTCTTACCTAAATAAAGTTTTTGATGAAATGTTCTGAAATACAGTTAATTTTAATAAAATCATTGCATCTTTTTAACTGGTCTACATCATTTCAACATTTTGTCAGATATTTGACATATGCCTCAAATTGTTCGTTTTGATTTTGGGATAAAAGGAGCATACTTTTTTTAAGTGATTTGAGTAGGTAAACTGATTCTTTTTCCAGCTGATTACGATGAGTTCTAACTGAACAAACTGATCGACAAAATAGTGTGAGCAGTTTAAACATAAAATAGACTGGAGAGGTCATTAAATACACATTTTTTATGCAAAAATGACACTGATAGGCGTGGTTAAGTGTAATAATAAAATGGTTATTTTGCCAGATCTGGACTATTTTAAATTGTACTTAAATACACTGTTTTAGTCCATAGTCGAGGAAATAAAGCACTAAAAACGGCTCAACCTCCGAAATTTCCGCAGCAAGACGGATTTTAATGCGGTTTTTTGCATTCGATTCGTGAGAGCATGAGGAAATTTTGTGAACTAATCTGATGAATAGCAAATGAAAAATTGCATATTTGCATTGTAAAAATGCAATGTTCAAAGTGAATTTAGAATAATTGATTTGCAGCTCGGTAAAAATTGATTGAAATGAGTCCAAATTCATGGCTCGGGAGGTTTTCGGGGTCGCTGAACACGAATATCACGGCGGCAACGACCTTCGAGGTACTTGTAGCCCAGGGTGTACCTCATCTCCTGGAACTTCTTGTAAATTTGTAATATACTTAGTTGAAATTTGTTACTCGGGGGTTTTCGGGGTCGCTGAACACGAATATTACGGCGGCAACGACCTCCGAGGTACCTGGAGCCCAGGGTGGACACTATCTACCTCATCTCCTGGAATTATCTTGAGTATAGCATCATTTTTAAACGAATTTGCATATGTTACTCTAAATTATTTATTTGAATATCATAATACTACCAACTTTGTCTACTGGATTTTTTTTCGAGTTTGGCGCACTTAGTGTTGGTAGCATCGATACCTCGATCGATACGATGAGAATTCAAGTAAGGCATCAGCGTCTCATTCTAGTTCCACACGTGGCGTCAGTTGGCCGAATTATACAGTGCTACAGAGTTGTTTAAGTTAATACTCTTAAAGTGATTGTTTACACAATTGTAACAGAGGATCGAAAGAACCGTTATTAAAAGCTTTTTGAAAAATATTGTTTGAATCTGCATCTTCATTATAATATATAAATAAATAATTTTGAGTAATATATGCAAATTGGTATAAAAATGATGCTATACTCAAGGTAATTCCAGGAGATGAGGTCCACCTTGGGCTCCAGGTACATCGGAGGTCGTTGCCGCCGTGATATTCGTATTCAGCGACCCTGAAAACCCCCCGAGTAACGAATTTCAACTAAGTATATTAAAAATTCACAAGAAGTTCCAGGAGATGAGTTCCTCCAGGTACCTCGGAGAATGTTGCTGCCGTGATATTCGTGTTCAGCGACCGAAAACCCCCGTGTAACGAATTTCAACTAAATATATTACAAATTCACATGAAATTCCAGGAGATGAGGTAGATAGTATCCACCTTGGGCTCCAGGTACCTCGGAGGTCGTTGCCGCTGTGATATTCGTGTTCAGCGACCCCGAAAACCAATCAATCAATTTTTACCGAGTTGCAAATTAATTAATCTAAATGCACTTTGAACAATGCATTTTTACAATACAAATATGCAATTTTTCATTTGCTATTCATCAGATTAGTTCACAAAATTTCCTAATGCTCTCACGAATCGAATGCAAAAAACCGCATTAAAATCCGTCTTGCTGCGGAAATTTCGGAGGTTCAGTGCTTTATTTCCTCGACTACCATTGAAGGAGTCAGACGAACTACCGAATGTTTGCGCCTTGGACTAGACAATGTCCCCTCCCTCGTTTTCGAAGGTGCTGAATCGATTCCCGGGGTCAAACAATTTTTTCCACCTCGGCAACCCCCTCAAATTGTCCAAAAACCACCTCCAAAGCCCCCTTCCGTGAACCCATTTATTTTCTCCAATTTTTCGACTAACTGTTGTTCCCTCGAGTATAATGGAAGGTTCCTCCAAGGATTTGACCTCAGCCACCCTTACCCCAGGCTTGATAATGAAATTTGATATGTTTTTGTGGGAAAAAATTAATATTTTGTAGGAGGCGCTTCTTTGAGGGAGGTGGTAGATGACCAGGATTGTGTAACCAACCCCGGGAGTTCTTTTCACCCCTACAAGGGGGTGGATTTTTCATCTATAATTGAAAAGTATAAAAAATATGTTTATTAAAGTATTTTTATAAATTGATTCTCCACCCCTTTGAAGGGTGAAAATAACCCCATGAGGCCGGTCACACAACCCTGACCACCCACAACCTTATTCAAGGAAACGCATCCTACAAAATATTAATTTTTTTCTCACAAAACAAATATCAATTTTCCACCTCCTACAAGGGTGGAGGCCTGGAGTAGGGGTGGCTGAGGTCAAATCCCTCGAGGGACCTTATGTTCTACTCGAGGGAACAACAATTAGTCGAAAAACTGGGGAAAATAAATGGATTCACGGAAAAGGGGACTTTCGGGGTGATTTTTGGCCAATTTGAGGGGGTTGATGAGATGGAAAAATTGGTTTGACCTCTGGAATTGATTCATCATCCTCGAAAGGGGGGACATTGTCTAGTTCGAGGCGCAAACATTCAGTAATTTCGTCATAAACCCCGACTCTTTAAAATGAATTAGTGTAAAGGAATATGTAAATAAATCAAAACATATATAAGTAAATATAGTATATTTATTGTCCTTTAAATAACATGATTTTATTGTTCTTATGCCTAATGCTTTGTAACTTATTTATTTGGAATGTAGTAATGTTGTAGTTCAGGACACTCATATTTCTAACCATACATTACAAATAATGGTGCAACAACCACGCAATGGTGCTGAAAATTACTATTTTAAGAGAGATTTTCATGAACAGAATATTAATTATTTCATTAATTTACTAAGAAATGAAGAGTGGCCTGACATATACTTACCCAATAATATTTATATAAAATTTAATAAATTTTATTGTACTTTGATATTACACTTTAATACTGCATTTCCTATTAGAAGATGTCAGGCAATATCAACTAAATAGAAATGGTTTAACCGTGAATTAAAAATGCTACACGATATGTTATGCCAGATGGCCAAAATAATAAAGATGTTAACAATGATGTAATAGGGTTTTCCCGGAAAAAAAAATTATTGCTGAAATACTTAACTCACGTATAAAAATGAATTATGGCATATTTATTATCTTATTAATTTTACTAATAGTAACAAAAAAAAACAACTTGAAGTTTGAAAAATATTGTGTTCATTTTAAACTGCCATAAATTGGCGCGTTGTGACGTCAACACCCTAAAATCCAATCACAAAGATTGTGTCTGTTCAAGATTGTTTATTAATCTTGGTCTCTGTTAACATAACATAACCTCTATTTATTGACAGCACTCAGCACTTTTCTACTTTAGGTAAATTATCAGCGGCACCTTTAACATATCCCTCTTCCACTTGATTCCATTTTGATTTTAGAATTAATAAAACATAAACCAGAAACTAATAAAATAATATTTTCACCCCAAACAACACAAACATAAAAATATAAATTTAACGTTTTAGGTTAGTCATCTGATGTGTAATGTCGGTGAAGGTTAAACCTAAACTACAGTACAAAATATTAACGTCCGACACTTTCACGAATAACTTGTGCGGCATTTATCTGGATTCTGATTGGCCAATATTTACACGTCCACTGCTTTGCACCAATCACAGTACAAGCATTACAAATTGAAATTCTGAGAAGTTTTAGAGGAAAGTTTTCTTTAACACACAGTTAGAATCTATTACAAACTAAATATATTCATAATCTCATTAGTTTTCCGGGTAGATACGTAATTCTGGCGCGTAAAAATGCCCGTTTTAAAAAGCAGTGAAATTATCAGCATGTTGCTTTAACGACATTTTCTTTGAAATAATTCTTATTAGAAAAGTAAATTGTTGTAAATTAATAAAATGTTTTATTATATCATTTTCACGACACAAATTGTTAAAATAAAATTAGTGGGAAAACCCTATTAAGCAAAGATATAATGAGCTTCTCCTGATATATAAGAATAGTCTAAACTCTGTAAAATCCACATACAATAATAACAGAATAATAAATACTGACAATGGTGTCCGGGAGAGCTAGAAGATTGTTGATGAGATGAAGGGTAAGTCAAATAAAACGATCCCTTACGAAATGAGGAGATAGATACCGGCTGTCAAAATATTTGCAATAAATTCAATGAATATTTTTGTGGAGCGCAATACCCAAAACCTTGTTTCGAAAACTTAAAAATACCATCCGCTACCCATGTGAACTGCTATATAACTCCCATAACACCAAATGAGGTTGAAAATATAATATCTAAGACTACCACTAAAAACTCTCCGGGTTTCGATGATATAAATGGCAAAATATTAAAAGCGGCAAGTACGGTCCTGGGCGAATCCATAGCATATTTAATAAATGAATCCTTTCTAAACTGGCAATATCCCAGTGCGTTGAAAGTATCAAAATCCATCCCGGTATACAAAAATAAAGGTTCACTGAAGGATTACGCTAATTACAGGAATATATGTGTACAAAGTCAAATAGCAAACATTTTCGAACTTGCATTTTATAATAGATTAATTCCTTTCCTAGAGTCATAATATTTTAAATATATCCCAACATGATTTTCGTAGACAAAAATCTACTACAACTGCCCTAGCTGAATTTTCACATTTTATCTATGAATCACTGAATAGGAGAAATCTAAATATAGCTTTATACTTCGATTTGAGCCGTGAGTCGTTCGACCACTACCTACTATGAGAAAAGCTGGTTATTATTTTCATACTAAAAATGGCAATTTCAAATTAAAAATTGACTTGTTTCAGGATTGTTCCTAAAAGATAAAAAAAATGTTGCAGGTTAGTGGAACATTCTGACGAATATTAATAAATCTTAAAGGACTGTTTATTTAATTTTTATTGCATTTTATATTTTGACATCTAAAATAGTTTTGGTAATTTACAATTTTGAATGACAGATATGTTACTTTCATCAATTTTGCACGGGAATTTCGAGCTCACTTCTTTATGATTAGCACTTCGGTTTCCTTTTACAGGGATCTTTCTTTTTGCACGGATCCTTCTTCTTTTCCTTTTTACATGGGTCTTTCTTTTTACAAGGATCATCCTTTTTTTTCTTACCGCCCCCACAGCCTCCGTCTTTGGCTCTCCATTGTCTTCTATCTGGAATATCCACTTTATAAAACTCGTTTCCTTCGGATACCCAAACACTGCCGTTTTCCTTTGCTTTTATCATGGTTACACACCCTTTTCCTACTTCATCTACCCTGAAAAAAAATTTTAATTAAAACGATTAACCGTAATTACATTTTTGGTGAGTAAGTAGAAAGAACTTAAAGAATAAAGCATTTGCAGCTTCTTGCAGTAAATTTTCGCACCAAAAAATCATGTTTAATAACTAAACGACAAAGTGTTGGTTAGTCTGATTTGTGAGCCATGAATTTTTTAGAATCATGTGTGGAGAACAAAAGAAATTATGCACGTTCTCACGACATAACCCATTGGCGGACTACATTCAGCAAATTATATAAGTTTCACACAAGATAGTCTGCTAATGCTCAACATTGTACAATTTAGACACCATAATAGGCCAGTCATTTAAAATATCGTAGTTCGTAAAAAATTGCACTGTTCTGATTTTTTAGAATATTGTTAGGATAGATACCAGTAGTGTAAAGCCAAGTTGCAGCTTCGAAAGACATGTGCTAACTGCGTGGTGCTCGAAAAACCTTGAAATTTTCGGACTTTATTCATTTTTGGCTGATACCAATGGTGCGTTCTACGGAAAGTCGCAGTCTACACTTTTATAGTAGATAAAATTTACTATAATTAGAGTGCAACCGTAGCTCCATAGTCTATTAGGTCCCGAGATACACCACTTCAAAAATTGACCGTCTTTTACAAAAATTTCGAAATTGTAGTTTTAGCTATCTTCCGAGCAGGATATCGGCTAAAACACTCATCTTACTAGGAAAGTCATGGGAAATGAAGTTGTAGAGCAGTTATTTTGCTTTAATTTAAGCACAAGCGGAACCCTGTAGGGTCAATAGTTCCCTTGTTATCTGGAAAGAACGAAAAATTAAGGAAAGTCGATTTTTCAAGAAATGGAACTCCCAATATAAATTGTTAATAATATTGCATAGTTACCTATAGAATGTTATAAAAATGACATTATATTTATAAATTTGATTTATTTATCGTATCACAACTACATATTTATATGAGTCGTAGTTATGGAATAACCTAGGCCTCATCTTTTAGGTAGGTACCTACCACCTACGACTGAAAACCAGTTTTTAAAAATAGAGGAATTTTTTTTATAAAAAAAAAGTGCTATATTCGTATTGAGTGTAAAATAAACGGTACTTTTGCATTATACTTTTTTAGCATAACGGGTTTATACTCAATACCGTTTACGTTAATAAAAAAATGTCCTGTATACAAAGCTAAAAATTAAAAAACTAAAAAGAAATGTTGTTTACAATCGTCAGGAGCGAAGAGGTAAGGGGAAGGGGCCCAATGTTCGTGACCCTCCGACCCTCTCTCGTCCATTTTCATGAATTCTGCCTCTATCCTCCTCTCTATACTCCCCGGCCGCTATCTACCATGCGGCTACCACGTTTCTGAACCATGGCGCCACTCATGAGGAGATAACCTCTGCTGGCAGCAAATGTCTCGTGGCGCTCTATGGTGGGGAATAAGATTACTCTCTCCACGTCCTATGTTACGGGTTATTTGTCCGATATGCGGTCAACGCCAAAGTCCACCTCGCTCGTCTGTCCCCAATCGAAGAGGCTGCTGCCCAACATTCCTACAGAACCTAGCACCAGGTGCAGAAGTGGTTGGGAGTAGAAAAAGAGCCCACCAACTGGGGGTGGACAGGGAGCTAGCATGGGCTCACACCACTAACCCTGCTGAAAGGGTGCGGAGGAGGAAGCTGCTCCTGCCAGAGAGCAGGGCTGAAATGCTTTGCTCTCTGCAAAGTTGATCTGGTCGATAGCCGAATGGGTTAAGGCACGAGGTGGCAATCGCGATTAATCACACGGACATCGCACCACCGGGTTCGAATCCTGGCTCCGGCACTGTCAGAGAAAATGGTTGTATGTCCGCGTTTTTTCAATGTGTAACCCCCTTCCGCATAAGCCTTGGCTTCTGGAATTGGGGATTGTCTAATTTCTGTGAAAGACCTGCCTGAATACTCCTCCCTTAGCCATGACTGAGTCGGATGAAGAGGACGACGTCGGCGACGCTTTATCACTAGTATCTACAACAGAGGAGTCTCCGAAGTTCCAAGAAGAGTCGTCTGACGCACCTAGGTCTTCCAAAAGAACACGACTTTCTCGCTAAGTGTGTAAGGGTAAGTCTAATATTACATACCTACCCCTTCGTTGTATTTTATTATAAAATTGATTACGCATTTCACAAATACTTCTTTATATTATGTTGTCTATTTCTATCGCAAGAGTCAGCCAAGGTCCCGCCGTCACTTCACGTTCAACATTTCACGTCCCAGGTCCCCCAAACTATCAAAATAATTTTTATACAATTTTGATATAATTTTGATAAATTTATACCTTATTATTAATTGTACTCAACTTCATTTTGCATGCTATAACCCGTTTTCCACTGAGTTCTATCTTTCTTATCCTTTACAAAAGTCCTGCAATTCGTCAGGCTCCATTTCGTGAAGAATCCGATTTTCTCAATTTCTCGTTCTTTCCAGATAACAAGGGAACTATTGGCCCTACTTGTGCTTAAATCAAAGCAAAATAACTGCTCTACAACTTCATTTCCTACGACTTTCCTCGTAAGATGAGTACTTTAGCCGATATCCTGCTCGGAAGACGGCTAAAACTACAATTTCGAAATTTTTGGAAAAGATGGTTAATTTTTGAAATGGTGAATCTCGGGACCTATTTGACCTACGGAACTGAGGTTACACTCAAATTGTAGTAAATTTTGTTTACTTTAACCCTTTACGGCCTAGTGGTACCTTTCAAGGACCACCTAATAAAACCACGCACGCGTATTTGATATGAACAGTAGCTAATCGGGATGACGTTTAATACTGAAGTTTAGTGCCATCTAATGCACAGATATCATAGTTTTTCCTTAAATCCAATTTTACGCCATTCTGACTTGACATTTCGAGGGAAGTGTGTCGCTCTAGTGAGGTTATGAAAATTATTTGTGTTTATTTCCCCATTATTAATTGTTTCTTATGGCAAATTTTCGTGAAAAATCGCAATTCTTGGTGGTCCTTTCAGGGACCACTAGGTCGTTGTGGTCAAAAATATTTTTTTATATTTTATAATTATAGTTAGGTACTTAGTACTAATATGTGATAATCTCCATTCTGAATGATAAAATACTGTGTTATATTTTCAGATAATCAACCAAAATTAAAAAAAGTATATTGAGCAATCTAAGTGGAGCTTTGAACAACTTAAAAATATGACAGTTTGATGCTCTTATAGAGGAAATACCTTCAGATATCGAATCTGACTTAGGGGACTATACAGATTCTGAGAAGGAAAATGTGGAGGAATTGAAAAAATAAATAATTTAGATCCAAATCATGATTCTACCCTTCACCCCGAAAATAATTATTTAGACCTAGTAAACACCTCTTCACATTCTTTAGATGATTCAAATTCAGTCAACTCTGAAGATATACCATTGATAAACTTAGTTCCTGATGTTTCGGAAAAAATTATTTGGAGAAAAAATTTTGCTACAGCAAGAATTCATAACTTTCAAGAAGAGTCAGGCCCAACTATCTCTACAGATTCCGAATCTCCGTTAGATATATTTTTAGAACTATTTCCGGTCAGTTTGATAATTGTATTTGAGACAAATCTTTACGCGACACAATCTGGCAAACAATTTATTGCTACTTCACTTGAAGAAATGAAAGTATTTCTTGACATTAATTTACTTATGGGTATTAAAGTTTTGCCTAGTTATAAGTACTGGTCTGCAAAAAGCGAATTGCGAGATAGTTACATAAGTGATGTTATGTCCCGCGACAGATTCTCTTGGCATTTAGGAAACTTACATATAAATTATAACAGTCTACTACCGAATCGCAACGAACCCAATTTCGATAAGTTGTACAAAATAAGACGAATTAGGTAATACTTTTATTAGATGCTACAATCCAGCTGAACATCAGTCCATTGATGAAAGCATGATTAAGTTCAAAGGCAGATCAACTTTAAAGCAATATATGCCCAAAAAGCCCATAAAAAGAGGCTACAAAGTGTGGGTAAGAGCAGACAGTATTACGGGTTATGTGAACGAATTCCAAATATATACGGGGAAAGTTAACCGTCTCGTCGAAAAGCGCCTAGGAGAATGTGTAGTTCGCGATGTGACTCGAAAATTAGTTGATAAAAGACATCAGGTCTACTTTGACAATTATTTTAGTTCAGTAAATCTAATGATTGTACTCCTAAACGAATCGATTTATGCATGTGGAACTATCAAGAAAGATAGAATAAACCTCCCAAAATTAAAAAAAAAAATAAGAAAATGGTAAGAGGAGATATAGACTACAAACTATTAAAAAATGGCATAATGTGTTTGAAATGGATGGATAAGAGGAGTGTACTTGTGATATCAAATTTACATGATCCTACAAAAGTCGAAACTGTAGCAAGAAAGGATAAAGGGCCTAATGGTTTCACTGTAACCCAAGTGACATGTCCTAAAATTATCAAGGACTACAATAAGTATATGAACGGAGTGGATAAGGCTGATATGCTGAAATCCATATATGAGTTGGATTGAAAAAGCAGAAAGTGGTGGCATCGCATTTTTTTTTACTTTTTAGACTTGACTCTCGTGAATGCCTTTATAATATTTAAATCAAGATTACCGGGGAAGACTATAAATCTGAAAGATTTTAAAATTGCCGTTGCCGTTGGTTTGATAGGGGCAAATCCGTCATCTACGCCCAAAAGAGGGAGACCATTCAGGGACAGTGACAACTGCTTCTATAAAAAAAATGTTTTACCTGAAGTTCGTTTTGATAAAATAGCACACATGCCAACATCTGGCACTAAACGACGATGCCACAATTGCAGTACAAAGAGTGAGCCAAAGAGAACGATGTGGAGCTGTGCTACTTGCAAGGTGGCTTTGTGCTTGTAAAAGTCTAGAAACTGTTTTTCACAATTTCATTTGGAAAAGTAGTCTTACTGGCCTAGTGGTGCTCTGAGAGGACCACCACTTTTTGTATATAATTAAAAAAATCTAATGAAATGAAGTATTTTGTTCTTATTTATACCTGTAGAGTAGATTTCATGTAAAAATAATTTTTTTTTTTTAATTTAATTAAATCCGGGCTTAAAGGGTTAAAAGTGTATACTACTCCATAGAATGCATCTTTCAGAAGGTATCAGCCGAAAACTGAAAAAAGTCCGAAAATTTCATCAAGGTTCTTCGAGCATCACGCAGTTAGCACAGGTCTTTCGAAGCTGCAAACTTGATTTTACACTATTGGTATCTATCCTAAAAACTTCCCAAAAAATCTAAAGGCACTACTTAAGATACTTTGGGAAGAAGTTTTGAAACGAGATCTAAATTTATTTTTAATAAAAGTCTAGAAATACTTACTCTTGATTTGGATATGATCGAAGACCCTCATATAATTTCTTTCCTAAGTCTTTAAATCCTGGTATCGCATGATCCGCAGAGTCCCAAATCAGAGCTGTTTCCGTCACACCAGGACAAACGGCCATAACTCTTACCTTTGACAAATTGTAGAAATATTCATCTCCGACAGATCTCGTGAATCCGATAACAAAATGCTTGGTTCCCACGTACACTGGCGAACCGAAAAGAGGCTGCAAGCCCAAAATGGATGCATTATTAATGATGTATCCTCCTTGACCTCCGTTGTGAGTTCCCATATATTGAAGTCCTAACCAGGTACCATGTATCAGACCTAACTGAAACGAGAAATAAACGGTTACTTACTGTCAGTGATGTTCCATTATTACATTCATATTTATTTAGATAATTTATATTTATGTGGATGTTATTACACGATCCAGTATTGATGTGGCGGCAGAACGGAGGGCTGACGTGCTTCCAAGTAATTTCTGCATGGTCAACTTCGGCTTCAGGCGGCTTAGAGCGGAAAATTTTTATTTGATCTCTTGAGCCTTACATGCGTTCTGATTACAAAGAAATTCCGGCAATGGCAATTTAAAAATTTTGATTCGAAATGTCAAAATTAACTGTTCTTAACTCCGCCTACGTCACGCGACTAGCAACCAATCTCCGCAATAATTTTAAAATCAGAACGGTTGTGTTCTTTTATAATTTGACAATTGAAAAATTGGTATTTTGGAGTGAGTTCCTAAACCTGATCACAGCAGCTATATTTTTCCGCGTGCCTATAGGGCATTTATACGTGACGTTATATTTTCAATGTCGCTTTTTAGAAGAACGAAAAACAAATTATAACTTCGCTGTAAGCGCCCCCTGCACCTTACAGCAAGGGCGCTATACCGGCCTAGAAATAAGGGTTTTGCTTTATCGTCGTATAAGTATACAAATTCGACAAAAAATAGTTTTATATACAGTGCGGATCAGCCAAATGGAATAAATTCAATATTTCAATTATTGTGTATATTTATAAAAAAATTCCGAGACACGTCGATTTTGGATTCTAAAATGACATCCTGCAACGTAGAAATTTCATCCCTAAATTGCCTTCGAGTGACAGTCGCAACCCCTAAATTTTTAAAAGGGAAGTAGGGGCTTGTGATACCTCATTTGAAAGGTATTTTCATTCTCTATTCAAAAATGCTATGGTTTTAGTATTTATAGCAAAAATTAACGGTAAAAAATTATTTCATATGCTTGGCGTAAAAAATTAATAATCCAAGCAATGGACACAAAAAAAGGGGGTTGACTTGCAAAAGGTCGGAGAGAAATGAAATTTGGTAGGATTGTAGACATAGGCCTCCTAATGCTACACCTAAGTTTGCGACCTCGACTTTTTGAGGAATAGCGCCGTTATTTGAAGTGATATCGAAAAAATGCTGAAATAAAAAATGTAGGTTATAAGATCCTGCATCTTTTTGAGTTATTCATTTTTTGTTTGCGACCAATAGTTTTCGAGATACAGCGCACCAAAGTTGGGGGATTGATTTGCAATTTTCAACAAAATCTTATTTTCAATGCCGATTAGTACGAAGATCGGCTGCAAACAATTCCTCAATATTTTGCTTATGAAAGAGCAATATTTTGTAAAGTGTATACGAACTTAATTGAAACCGTATAAAAACTAAAAGCTGGCAAAAACAGTCATCTCTTTATTGTACATGGGCGGAGGTAAATAGAAATGCTTGTAATAAGAAAATGATAAGATTTCGGGCGTTATTATATTATCCTCTGTTTCAAATGGTCTCCAGAAAGCCATGGTAAATTAGTAAATAACTAAAATATTTTACCTTTTATACGCCCATATTCACCATCGTTAGTTAAATAGGTAACAATCTGTTAAAGCATTAACAACCTGTTAAATATTTGTGGACGTATTCACCAATCACAGTTAGTAGAAAACAACCTGTCAAAGTTAAAAGGAGAATATTGGGTAGTTAAGCTCTTAACAGAGCGTTTTATTGAGGTTATGTGATGAGTCAAAGGAATATAAATTTGCATGTAGATATTAAATATTATTGAAAGTGCCATTTTAGAATGAAATTTTAAATATATAGACTCGATTTCCATCCAATCATGACGACGCATTACGAAATTCGATCAATATACCCAAAACAAAGGGATGAGGGAAATATAAGAAAAGAGAAAATAGTATGTACTCTTATCAGAAAAGCTTTGATAAATATAACTTTTAATTATAATGTACAATACTACAATCATATGTATCTTGCTATTAAAAAAATTAATCAATTTTATAAGTTTTTTATTAACTATACAATTCTGTATACAATACGAATCATACTACACAAAAGAATGCATTCACAAATTATGAAAACAATTTATATTAAATTCTTTCTATTTTCAATACTAATAACTCTTTTCTAATATAGTTTATTTTATTATTATTTTTCCTTTTAGATTTTATAGTTATGTCCTCTCCAACTATATCATTATTTTTTAAATATCACTTTGGTTAATTACTTTTTCATTTCTTTATGTTTGCCATTAGGTACTCTAATGAGTATATTTTCTTTCCCTTTCGTATAATCACTTCCGTGATTAAAGCTTCTGGCATTAGTCAGTTCTGTAAGCGATGGTTCAGTACTTTGTTTTTGTTTATCTTGAAGAACTTTAAACAGTAATTTAGGGATGGTCAACTTCTATTTCTTCAGGAGATAATACAACTGCATTAGAGTCTAGATATGTATTAGAGTAATTCTCACGTACGATAGTATTATAGTCACCTCGGTTACCTATATTGCTGTATTTATGACATAGGCGTTTTCAATTAATTGCAAAATACTGTTTACATGATAGATTTAAAAGCTTTTCATCACTGCTCATAACTTTTGCCTAAAGCATTCCTCCACCATTTTTTATGGTTCCCTAAAAGAATTAAATTATCTGGTTTTAATCATGTTCTATTATACTATTTCTTTATATTTGATATAATATAACATATTTGTGTACTTACATTGTACAGATATATTTTGTTTCCACTCCTTTTTCAGTAAAATTGTAAAATAATGATTGCGAAAATATTACAGAGGTTAGAACAAATATAAATAAATAACAATGTAAACTCTGTGAAGATAGGTTTTTACCAACTGTTGCACAAAAATACTAGTTCCTTTCTGTTAACAAAGTGTTACTTAACTTCCACTCAATTTTCATTGGTGAATACAAGTCCTACGCTTGATATTATAATAGGGATTTATGCACTGCACTGGCACATCTCACAAGTCCACATTGACTGCTGAGAAACGATTTACGAGTTTTTTTATGCTAGTAGGCCTGTCCGTTTTATTATCTTTAAATCAGTGCAGTCGTAGATGGTTCATTCAGGCTGATTACATTGCCAGTCTCGGACTCGCCTGCACAGTTTCAACTACCATTCGAATCTCGATACCATTGCTAAATATATAGGACAAAATATCAAGTTCAGTGCGCACGGTCCTGTGCTTTAACACTGACCAGTTTCAATTGTGCTCGTATAAAGTATAAGGTTTGGTTTTTATACAACGAAATATATGACTTTTTAAGCGCACCCGCCGCGACCTACTCAAATATGTGGATTTTTTAATTATCCATATCTAAGGTCGATATGTTTTTTTTAAATTTTTTTATACATTTATTTAACGTCGGCCTATTTCCGCTACTGAGGCCTTCACCGACGCCTGTAGACGAGCTACCCCCAACCAGGAATTTTGCCGAACCTCTTCCCTTAGGAAGAGTAGGGATCTTTTACTTACCTAACATTTAATAGACAAGGGACCGACGGCTTTACATCCCCTCCGAAGGATGGTATATCCCCTATACAACTCCCGCCTAAGGTTGTATAGCTTCCGCGCATACACTTATATTCAAGCCACTGGAAGATGTGTGAGGCGAAGACGCAGTCTTCGTTGGAACGGTCACCCATCCAACTACTAACTGCGCCTGACGTTGCTTTACATCGCATATCAAAGTATGTACATAGTAAAGACGCACCTACGCTCGCCCCCCGATATATGTTTATATACTTTTGTATAATCGACAAATATATTATATTTTTGCATGCGTGATATAAAATGCATTACTTTCAACTCGTTTCCACACTACCCTTTAGGTCTAGTTGATCTGTGCGTTTTATATGTGGTATCCCCGATAGGCCTAATCCACAGTCGGATTCGAGGTTTAATTCACCTTGCATCGCTTACGACGATGAAAACCAGGCTCGCTTTCATTCTCATCATCTTCAGGCATCAATTCTGAAGTAGGGTGGACAAAGCCGTGCTGATCGATATGTTCTGCAGCGTCGTTTTCGTCATCCAAAAGTTGTTCGGGAATATTCTCACAGGACGTCCCGTTGCAGGGCAAGCACAGTAAGTAGCGTTTTAATCCTGCTTTACGGCAACCACAAGCTGCTCCACACCCTTTCTGACATCTGCACGAAATGCTCTTAAGAAGGGTCTCTGGGGCCGGTTCCCTTGTGATCCGTATTGCGTCTAGTCCTGTGCTTGTCCTCCTCCATCTGTGTTCTTAGGGAGCCTTCTACACACCCCGCCAGCTCTGTACTTGACAATAAGTACGCAGTGAATGTTGTTGGCAAGCGTATGGTGTTGGTGGCAACGCGGCGAAGTTGATTGAATTTTTCGAGACAGCCCGCACAAAGATCTTATATCTACAACTGCCTGAACTGCGTCATTTAAGCTCCGGTTTTTCGCTAGGGTATTGAAAAACCGGGTCTTTCCCTGATTAAGCAGAGCTGATGTAGTGTCGTAGCCACTGAAGGCATGCACAAACAAGATACCCTTCGCAACAGCATCGCTATATCGGAAATTTTGGGGCGAATCGAACTCTTGTTCGTTGTTCCCCCTAGTCAAGTTTTTGCAAATAAACATTTGGGAGATCTCCTGCCCCAGCGGTCAACAACACGAGCACATTTCGACGGCAGTCAGAACAATTAAAGAATCCGCATCTTCGACTGCCTGTTTAACCGTGTCGTTATGTTCTCCCTATTTTAACTTCAGCAATGCAATGAGGCGCCTTTTGTTGGAGCTGTTTGATAAAAAAAGTTTCTTGTTACATGGTGGGAATCATATATATTGATATATTTCTACTCCAGATAAATAGATTATTTTATATGAAGAAAGTTGTATGTGTTACGTACTCAACCAACGTTTGGATGATGAAAATGACGAAAACGACGCTGCAGAAGATCTCAATCAACACGTTGCCGACCCTACTTCAGAATTGATGCCTGATGATGGTTTGCATCATCGTAAGCGACGCAAGGTGAATTAAACCTCAATTTCGACTGTGGATTAGGCCTATTGAGGATACCACATAAAAAAACGCACCGATCAACTATACCTCAAGGATGGTGCGGGAACGAGTTGAAAGTAATATATTTTATATCATGTATGCAAGAACATAATATATTTGTCGATTATACAAAAAATATATAAACATATATCGACCTTAGATATGGATAATTAAAAATCCACATATTTTAGTAGGTCGCGGCGCATTTCAAGAAATCATATCTGTCGTTGTATACAACCAAACCTTACAGATGAGGCATCATCAGACTCACAAAATATTGGTCTTTCATAAAAAAAATATTGGGAAATTATTTTCAGTCGATCTTCGTACTAATTCGACATGAAAATGTGATTTTGTTGAAAATTGCAAATCAACCCTCAACTTTTGCGGCAGGTAAAAAATGAATAAATCAAAAAGATGCAGAATTTTACTTTTATCTAAATTTTTTATGTGAGCATTTCCTTAAAAAGTGCAGCGATGCATAGTTTTCCAAACACCCCCCCCCTCGAACGACCCCCCCCCCCGAGATAGCAAAATTTTCATATTATTACTTCATCAGTCACTTACTATGTTAATGTTCACCGTCAACTCCCATTTGGCGTCTTGAAGTATGCCGGCATTGTTAAACACTATATCAATTTTTCCAAACTTTTCTTTAGTGCATTTGAAAATACCTGAAATAAAAGGACATACTTATTGAATATTCTCCAAAATATATTCTTTTTTATGTAAATCTTCAATATTAAGGCAAATATTAACTTATGCCATACATTGTAAGGGATGAGAGGCCCCTTGAGGGTAAGTACAGTTCAAATCATGAATATTGTCGTTCAGGTCATCATCCTTTAATTTCCGAATCAAATCATCTTAAGGTCACACAGTATGGCACGCATGGCCATATCAACGTATGAAAAAGACAAGTATTTCGTGATGAAGATTTATGGACAATAATAGCATGCGACACAATAAATAAATACGGTTATAATAATAATAAACACCTCAGAAATTAGACACCCCCAATTCCAGAAGCCAGAGGCTTGTGTGGAAAGGGGTTACACATTGAAAGAACGCTGACATACAACCAGTTCCTACGACAGTGCCGGAGCCGGGATTCGAACCCGATGGCGCGATACCCGTGCGCCTTAACCAACGCGGCGGCTATCGACCAGACCAGAGAATTTTAACATCCGTTGCGGCATTTAATTTTACAATTCACCTCATGGATTTCTTGCAAAGGTAAAAGGGAACATCCGTTACGTTTTTTCTGATTAAAGCACTCATTTCATTTCACCACCATGTCTCTGGTTACTGCATTTAGTCTTTTATCCACCGCACGCTACTGAGTTGACAGAGAACTCCAGTGAATTTTATTTTATTTGTTTAATCATCATATTTTATTGTCTTTAACTTTTGTTAATATCAACTTTTATTAATATTTTTATACTATTTCATTTTACATGATTCAAGCTTACTTCGCTTAAATTTTACGCTTTTAGATGTTAAAGTTTATATTCTATATTTTAAACTTGCATATTCACTTTTATATCCTTTTACGATTTTTCATTTTAATTATATTGTTATCTTTTAATACAATTCAAAAGTTGCTGTACAACCATCAGGTTTTTGGTAAGGGGGAAGTTGTTATATTAAAAATATACCATATTTCGCCATATTACTGAGACAGGCTTAATCTTCTCAGACATCTCAAATTGGATATATTGCGTAACGACTTTTCCCAGTAACTGCCTAAGCCAAGAGTCCCATTTCATCCATGATTCTCACAGTTTTGCGCTGTATTGCTAATTTCTACTTTTTTTGTTAAGAAAGCTTATAAATAGTACCAACAGACCTTTGTAACCTCAGGTAATAAACTCACTTCCATACATTATACATCTTTCTTCATTTAGAGTCAACGCTGACTCTACATTTATCATTGCAGTAATTTTTTTCAAAAGTTAATCAATAAATTCATAATACACACATATTGTTATATCATATTCGCTGTGTTAAAATGTGAACGCTAAATTGTTTAAAAAATAAAATTAGTAATTTTCCAATGAAATTTTTGTTTTTATACTGAAATATTTTTTATTATACTGAATACTAAAAAAAATCACTCTATTAAATATCATTAAAGTTTCTGTATAAAATAATGTTATTTATATAGTATTGGATCCCGCTCTAAGTCCCATTCAGGTATTGATTTCATCGATAAAACCTACATAACATGAAAATTTGGACCTATAATGCAGTCGCTTAAGCCAAAAAAGAGGGTCAACCTCGGAATGAGATATAATAAGCTGTAAATTTGTATAAACCTTTATTTTGGCATTCTAAAAGTTGTCTCAAAAGTCTCATAAAGTCTCGTGTCCGCGTCTTAAGATATTCAAGGTCAAACGTCACAAATATCGTTTTTTATCATATTTACATATGTTATGTTAATACATTATATTTAATAATATTTTTCATTTATCAACTATATTCATTCGTTCAATAATACTTACCTAATTCGTGTAATTAAAATATTGTTAAGTGAAATACTTTAAGTATATCTTAATTATATTCTAATATATCTTAATTATATTTTCAGTAGGAAAACAATTAAGTAATTTTTCTTTAAAATGTGTAAACTCTTAAATACTTGTATTACTAATAAGGCAAGGAAAATATTTTGAATATCTTTAAGGCAATATATAATATAATATGCTCCAAAATCTGAGGATAATATCGATCATCTTCGCAATTCGTCAAGTCAACAAAGCTTAATAAATCTGTGCAGCTATCCAATCTTACACCGACAAGTGCAGCGGCTACCATCAAATTCAAACTTGGTTAGAGAATGATTTAGAACCCCATGAATGGGGTTGGGTGTTGCAAAATGAACTCTAAGAACCAATAACGATAATATTACCACCAGCTCCAGATGAACTACTAAACACAATATTTTGCAACTGCAAGAATGGTTGTGGTAGTTCACGCTGAGGATGCAGGAAATCGGGACTGCAATGTTCTTTAGCTTGTGGCCAGTGTAATGGGCAAGCTTGCCTCAATGCTTCATCGTATCAAAGCGATCTAGATGAAAAAAGTGCATTTGACCCCGAAACCTTTGACGATTTAGAGACAAATATCTTTGACAACGAAGATGATGAAAATAAATTGGAAATTTTCGAGCGACCGGAGGACGATGATGATGAAGAAGAAGAAAATTGAGACGCATGTCCTTCTAATTATTAAAGTTTACGTAAATCCTCCCCACATTTGAACGTCAATTGTAGTAAATGTATTTTCGGATCAAACGCACCTTACCGTACCAGACGTTACCGATTTTCCGGCAACCACTATAGCCAAGTTTCACCAACTATACCTTTCACTAAACCTATCCATCTTTCACTAGTATTTCATACCTTTCGCTCATCTTTAAACCTTTCCTGTCCCCCTCTTTTGTGTATTTTTTGCGTTTGTTTTCTCTTTGTTTCTTTTTGTACATGTTTGTTTCTAATTCCATTTCACATCATTAACATTTAAAAGAAAAAAAATCAAAACCTTTCAAAATCAAAATTTTGAAATCAAAGTTTAGGCCAGCCCTGCGCAGCCCTGCATTGGAGTGTCTCGCGGAAGGCACCTTGTTTAATTTGTGGTTCCTGCGTTCAGATACAAAAATTTAACAGTGTTTTTGTGCGCGAGTTTTATAAAAATTAGTGTAGTTATAAGTTTCGTTAAGTTTGTTTTTCAAGTATTTTTGTTAAAAGTTCATATACCTATTTTTATTTTATTTTTGTAAGAAGGAGTTTAGGTTAAGTTTATTGTATTGTTGTTTCCGTCCACCCAGGCCTGTTCCGCCCGATCCTGCAATCCGCCACCACGTCAGCACGGTGGTTGCATGATCGGTTCCGGAACAGGTCCTGGTGAGGCAACTTTTTGTAATGTTAATATTAATAAAGACTATTTGAGTTGAGTTGAGTTGTATTAAATGTATGATACATAATTGCTAAATAAATCCTTTTCTACTGAAAATTTAATTTAAATATATTAGAATATAATTAAAATATACTTAATATATACTTATATACTTAACAATTTTTTAATTACACGAAGCAGGTAACTGTTATTAAACGAATATATTTGATAAATGAAAAATATTATTAAATATTAATGTATTAACATAACATATGCAAATATCATTAAAACCTTAGGAAGCGAGATATTTGCGAAAACCCGATATTTGTGACCTTGAATATCTTAAGACGCAGACACAAGGTTTTATGAAACTTTTGGGACAACTTTTAGAATACCAAAATAAAGATTTATACAAGTTACAGCTTTCTATCTCTCATTCCGAGGTGAAACCCCTAATGTGACTGGATTACTTAGGGAACTCATAAATGCAAAGATTGGCGGGAAAATGTGTGCGCAATTTTAGTGCGCATGCATTTTCGGAGCATAAAAAATGCAGTTTCTGCAGGTATCGATTTCGTCACCGATGTTTGTACCATGTTTTAGAATGCAATTTTCCCTGCAAAATGCCCTGGGTTGGCACTCGCTAACCTTACAGAACCCCAGTCAACCCTATCTGAAGGGATTAAGAAATGGATCCCCATTCAGGTATAGAGTTAGTCGATGAAAGAAATATTTTCACGAAGCTAATCAATTTAATAAAGCAATAAGCCAGTATTGGCGGCAGGTTGCCACGCAAAAACTGAGAAACAATTTTTGTTGTTGTAAGCGATAGTGAATACACCTACTTTGAAACACATTGCTATTCCTCGGCTTCCCGGAAGTCCATATTTTTAGAAAATTACTTTTTCTTGGATTTAGATTTTACATTTAATCTTCTACAGTTCTGTCAGGAAAAATTTTACAATTTACTGATAGTATTGTAAATATTGGCATGGGTAAAGTTCACATCAAAAATATGAAAAATGAACATTTAAATGGTTATTCCGAAAAGCCACAGATAGTTATTTGTGTATCAAGGTCTTAAAGTTGATCTTCTCGACCGAATCGGAAATTTGCGGCCAAGGCACAGCCGAGGCCAAAATTTTTTTTCTCAGATTCTGCACGCCAACCTGTCGCCAACCCTGACTTATTTGCTTTATTGAATTGAGTAACTTCGTGAAAATATTTTTCTCATCCACTAACTGGACTGTGGATCCATTTTTTAACCCCTTCAGATAGGGTTGGCGGGGGGTTCTGCAAGGTTGGCGGGTGCCAACCCAGGGTCATTTTGCAGGGAATATTGTACTCTAAAACATCGGCGACGAAATTGATCCCTGGAAAAACCGCATTTTTTATGCTCCGAAAATGCATGCGCACTAAAATTGTGCACACATTTTTACGCTAACCTTTGCATTTAGAGTTCCCCTAAGTCCAAACTTTCTTGTTATGTAGGTTTTATCGACGAAATCGATACCTGAATAGGACCTACAGCGTGATCTTGGACTATTAGGGTAAAGATAAGTTTCATCTTACTCTCCATTTGGTCCTTTTTCGTAACATCTAAAGGTTGAAAGAGAGCTTTGTCCGGGCCAAATCTTTCGTTGAGGCAGCAGCACGCTTTTTCTAATTCTGGTACCAGTACATCGCCAAGGATAACGGCCTAAAAATAATATTTAATAATTCCTACTTTACTCATAATCCTCACATACTTGTGCTCCAGCACATAAGAATTGTTCCGCAGCTGACAAACCGATTCCACGTGCACCACCAGTAACAATCGCCACCATACATTTACATGGTTGATCGCAAGAGGAACAATTTCTTTTCTGTAGATCTAAGGGATAACTGTTCTCATATCTAGCAAATAGAAAGAAATACTAATATTAGTTTATTCATTTAACTACTCTGTTGCACAGAGAATTTTGATATCTAGCCTAGTATCCAGAAGTGTTGACCTCTGATGCAATTTCATTTGCGACTAGTTTTTACAAATAGTCTAGGCGAATTGAACCAAAAAGGCTCATTATTGAAAGTATCGACAACATATGAGAACCCAATATATTTTGACTAAATATAATTGGTGTCCGGCTTTTTTGCGTTCCCTAATAAACCTCGATACCGCTACAAAAATGCCTCTCACTAGCTTTGTTGCTGGCTATTTGTCAACGGGTGCAGGGGAAGGGAAGATAGTAGAGGTTCATATGATGCATGTTTCCCAATGCACTTTTAGATCTATCTATTATAAGTCGGTATTCTTCATAACTTTAAAAAATACTAAGATGCTATTTACCTCAGACGAAGATCTTGTTTCTACCATAGAGTTCCTCCCTCCAATTGGTTTGAGTGACCACCTAGTCATTATTGCAACTTCCCAAGTTTTATGCAATAAAAATTCGGATAAGGTATTTTCATAGAAAAAGTTCAGGTTAGGAAAATACAACATAATTGAGCAGCACTTCCGAAATATTTCCCTGACATTGACAAATATAAATGATAGCTAGATTGAATTTCTTAGAGAAGTCAAACATTGTGAGGATCCAAATCGAAACCATGGATCACGCTCGAGCTAAGAAATCTGATTACCAAAAAAAAGGAGATGTTGGCATAAGTATCGGCATAAGACTATAATGCATATAGATTCAGTTGCAACGAAGTCTCAACCCTAATCAAAAATGCCAAATCAAAAGATGAACATGAGCTAGTGGATAACAAAAGCAATAAGCACATTTACAATTTAAGGGACCGAAAAAAAATTAAAATCGAAAATTGACCCAAAAGAGGGTTAATTTACCTCTTTTTCGAGTTTAAAACAACGTTCTCCGACACTTGCAGAAGGTTTCTAGGAATATCTTATTTTTAAGATAACTAACAACTACCCAAAGTTTGGAAACTCTATGAAAAATTACAACATATTTAAAGCGAATTTATCACTTCGATTACCTTACTCCACTAATTATTCTGTCGATTTGAACATTTTCTCTTCAAACACGGACAGAAGACTAAGAGGTCACAATTATAAACTAGTCAGGAGCAAATTCCGTAAACTATGTCGCCAACACTTTCTCTCTAATAGAGTAAATGAAGACTGGAACTCTCTATTGAGTGACTGTGTTTGTGCAGAGTCAACGATAGTCCAAAAAAGTTAGACATAAAAAGACAGAATAAGCGAACTTTTTTACTCTGACATTTTTTTATGAATGAAAACATATGTCACACACGCAACCACCAGCAACATACAGCGTTTTGAGATATAGATAATAGATATATATACGATTTTTCGCGTTTTTTGACCAAAAACTGCCAATATCTCAAAGGAGATGCATTTTTCGAAAAAAAGTTTCAAATAAAAGTTGTCCAAAATTAATTTCTCATAAAAAATTTCGATTTTCCCAATAGTTTACCCGTAAAAGCGAGTAAAAAAAAAAAGTAAAAAAGTTCGCTCATTTCTTCCTTATTTTCCTGAAGTACGAATGCATTTAAAAACCTTTATGATTCGTACCATTAATATCCTGTGTAAACCAAAAGTTTAAACGGCTTCGCCGCCTAACTTAACTTAATAAGAATAATAATAAGTATAATGGTACAATACTTCTGAATATTTACATATTTAAAGCGAATTTATCACTGAAAATATTTTTATCAAATCATCAAGTACCTAGTCCCCTGTGGAGCTGCAGAAGAAGGCGAGAAACGTTAAAGTATTGGGAACGCAGCAAAAGACATCTCCCCCGCGCCCCGAGAAAATATTGCCGTCGTCGTGTTTCCCGCTCTCGAAAACGAGGGTATACCAATTTTTGTTTGATTTGAAGCTTTTTCGGTTTTTGAGGATGTAGTTTCAAACCTTGGGGTTGGGCGGGGTCGCTTGTGGTACTCAATTTATTGAAATTGATCGAAAATATCCCGATCCGACAAACCCTCGCACTCCCCGACCCGAAAAACCGGAAAAGGGAGTGATTTTTGCATAAAAGGTGGTTTGAGCTAAATTGGGGTGTAAACCATTGTCACCATCGTATTCTTCACCCTCGAAAACGGTCGGGGGGGGGGGGGGCTGTCTTTTGCTGCGTTCCCAGTACTTGAATAGTCTTTGCAATTCCACAGGGGACTAACCTGTTACATTGTGCTGTAACCAGATCTATGGACTGTAAGATACTCATAATAGTTTACTATGGATATTTTCACTCTATATTAAAATCTAATACAGTAGTACCTAGAAATCTTTAGTCGATCCCTATAATAAGGTGAAGTTAAATATAAATACAAAGTAATGCACGCGAAAGAGAAAGATATATTAACATTGATGCCAGCAGCTCAGCAGGCATGTGAGTTTAGCCTGCTAAGAGAAAAATGGCAACGGCGTAGTTTATATCTGCTTCTTTTCAGCATATTATTTGTCCATTTCTCTTCTACTTTACATTGACATCCACTCAATATTTTAAAATGCTACTACTCTATACTATTCTAGTTAACGTCATCGAACATTCAGCAAATATTTGGAATCCAGAAGAAATTTTGATACTGCCAACAAGTTGTCGATCATTAAAATGAAACGTCACAAAAAATCATCATCTTATTTTTTTAAAGCGCACTTCATAAGTAATTTTATTATATTCAAGTTGAGCCAAATCAAATATATTTTGCAGTAAATTTATGGTCCAAAATGAATTTTATATTTAGAAACTGCAGCTTTTACGTCAAAATTGTGACATGCAATATCAAAAGTTTCTTCATAATCCAGGCTGCCAAATTCGTGCTCTACGAAAAATGTTTTTTATTTGTGTTTATTTAGACGTCCTCAATAACACTTGGTAGTTACGCCACGATACACCTGGAGAAATTCGTGAAAATCGCTTCGGAAGGTCGCGGAAATCGCAGATTCGCGATTAACTCAGTTTTTATGGCCCAAAACGGGAACAACACCTATTATGAAAATTGTACACCTGTAGATCCTCAACCGTAACGGTCCTATACATTTTTTTTCGTACGCCTAAACCTTTTGGAGATATGACGCGAAATAAGTGAAAAATGTAAGTATTTAGTTTATTTTTTATATATTTTTTTTTAATATTTTTGTTATATTGGACAGCATAGAATTGTTGAGGCGTTCAAACATGGTTGAGAAAAGATACTGATCCTGAGCAGTGGGGCTGGATTAGGAAGAATGATATTTTGCAGTCAGACCAACGCAATTACCACCAGGACCAGACATATTGTTAAATTAAAAAAAATTTTGCAACTGTACGAAGGGTTGTGCAGGAAAATGTAGCCGTAGGAAAATAGGACTGAATTGTTCAACAGCTTGTGGACATTTTCACGGCCACTCCTGCTTGAATACCGCACCTATAATTGCTATGAATGAGGGAATGGACGACGTAGAATTTTATCAGAATGAAAGCCATTGGACAATAACGTTTCAGATACTGAAGAAGCCGCAAATATTGACTAATTTAAGATCCGGCATGGATTAGGGCTCCTGGGGAAACCATGTAAAAAGAAAGCGTGCCGAGCGTTCTACCTCTAAGGTGGTGCGGAAATGAATGCATTTTTTGTCTTATTCACTGTAAATAAATGTAAATAAAATGTATAAAATATGCTAGTGGACAATAAAGATTACCGAGCTCTATAACAGCAATATTTGATATTCATTCTGAGACATAGAAAGCAAGATAATTGCGAAATATGTGGTGCAAAAGAGGTTTGGCGGAACTAAATGCATTTTTCACTTAATTCGCGTCGTATCTCCAGAACGTTTAGGCGTACGAAAAAAATGTATAGAACCTTTAAGGTAGAGAATTTACAGATGTGCAACTTTTATAATAGGTGTTGTTCCCGTTTGGGCCATAAGAACTGAGTTAATCGCGAATCCGCGATTTCTGTGACCTTCCGAAGCGATTTCCACGAATTCCTCTAGGTGTATCGTGGTAGTTACCAAGTGTTATTCAGGACATCCAAATAAACACAATAAAACAAACATTTCGTAGAGCACGAATTTAGCACACAGGTCAATTTTACAGCTAAAACGCCTGGAGTATCAATTATTCCCTCTAATTTATTGTTTTTCATTTGTTGCCGTTAATATGAAAATTAACCAAGTTTTGACTCAACATGCCCAAAAAGTACGTGTTGAGGAACAAATCAGTATTCTCAAATAACATATTGAAAGTGCGTACTATCAAAAACTATCGATAATCTTTTTAAGAAGCTACAATTTACTTATCTAACCAACATACAAATATATCTATGTCTAAAAATTCAGAATCAAAAGTTACATTACGGCGAATGTCTAGGCAAAATAATTAAATTAATATAGAAAAATGTTTACCTGCCATATAACGACGTCAAGGAATTGTGTCTGCATATTTTCGCAAAAGATTTTTTTAAAGTTCCAAAAATGAAAGGCAAAGCCATATTTTATTAAAAATTCTCCATGAAAAAATATTTACTTGTGTCAATTTTGACAAATTTTACAACATGATTGCTTTGATATTGAAGAATATAGTCCAAGAGCTCGCGAAGCCTCTATAGATAGATAGATAGTTTATTTTAACCATGTTACAAGAGTCATGTTTATGGCAAGTCAATAAATAAATAATTAATAAGCTTATAATACAATGATAACTAACAATAATATACACTACATAACAATAATGTATCATAATCAAAGTACAATAAAAAAGAGAGAGATATAAAAGAACATAAAAACATTGCAAATTACAATAGTGTGTGAAAACTTATATAAAGGGTGTTTTAAGAAAATCTTGCACCGAATAAAAACAATTATTACCCAAATGCTTTCTTACTGCTGATTTAAACCGTTATTTATTTAATTGTCTGATTCTAAGTGGTATTTTATTATACAAATTCACATTTAAAGAGTTTATTTTTGACTTTGAAAGCTTAAATCGTTCCGTTCTAACCATATTTGCTGATCTGGTATTATAGGTATGAATATCCGATTGAAGGCAGAAATTTTTAATTTTCATATGTATTTCAGATACAGTAGAATAGATATAAATCGAAGGTAATGGTAGGATACCGAATTGAATAAAAAAGGGTCGGCAATGTTCTTTGCTACCGATATTTGCAATTGCTATAATAGCTCTCTTTTGTAAGCGAAATACTTTAAATGCTTGAACAGAATTTCCCCATAAAAATACTGCATAAGTTATAAAGTTATACGTGCGTGAAACAAAGTGAAATAAGTGGTAATTAGGGTATCTCTATCTACTACAGAATTTAGCTGTCTTATTAAAAAAATAGTACTTGGGAGTGATTTCGATAGATACTCTATATGTCCAGACCAATTTAAATTATCATCTAAAACTATACCGAGTAATTTCACATTATTCCCCTGAGTATGAATGTGATTAGAAGAAATAAAAAGTTTCTGAGTTTTACTATTATTTAAGTTTGTTAACCGTAAACCAATTTTCAACTTTTTCCTCGAGTGTGGCTAATAATGAATCCAATTCAGCAAAATTTTTATGAGATATGTCGTCTGCAAATAATACACACTTATTAGGGGATATAAAATAATTAATATCATTGATAAACATCAAGAACAGAACTGGTCCAATTACTGATCCCTGTGGGACACCATGTGTACTTCTTTTAAGATCTGACATTTTATTATTTATAATCACATACTGGGATCTATTTTCCAAATAAGACTTGAAGAAGAGTAGTGGTAACCCTCTTATTCCATAGCGCTCTAACTTTCTTAATAATATGTCGTCTGGAACGCAGTCAAAGGCCTTTGTAAGGTCACATAGAGCAACAGCTGTATGTTCTCCCACCTCAAAACCCTCCACTACCTCCTGCATGACTTTGTGTACTGCCCCAGCTGTAGAACAACCTACTCTAAAGCCAAATTGACATTTGCACAGTATAGAATTTGACTCAAGATATTTATACAATCTTTTTTTCAGTATTATTTCAATGATTTTACCAAAAATTGGAATAATTGAAATGGGCCGATAATTATCCGCCATATTTGGATCGCCTTTTTTAAATAGAGGCATAACGTTTGCTAGCTTAAAGCAGTCTGGAAAAACACCGTGACTAAAACAAGCATTAATTAGAATAGTCAATAAGGGAAGTATTATATCGATTGTTTCTTTGATAATCCTGGAATTAAGTTCGAAAACATCTGTACATGGAGAGTTTTTTAGGGATTTGACAGCTTCAAGTACTTCGGCTTCAGTGACCGGTTCCAGAAAGAAAGAGCATGAATGAAGGTGAGAGGATATTAGTCATTGATATTATCAGCATAACGGGCTTCCTGTAAGGTTAGAAAATTGTATAATGATGAATTAAAATACACTAGACGATGACCTGGCAGGCATCAGCCCTGCACAGTGCACATCCCTCTATATTTTTGAAAATATCAAAAATAAATAAAAAAAAATAAACTTGTCGCTGTAAATTTGAAATTTTAATATGATTTATACTCCAGTCACATTAGGGGTTTCACCTCGGAATGAGAGATAATAAGCTGTAAACTTGTATAAACCTTTATTTTGCCATTCTAAAAGTTGTTTCAAAAGTCTCATAAAATCTCGTGTGCGCATCTTAAGATATTCAAGGTCAAAAGTCATAAAAATCGGTTTTTTTTTCGTAAAATATAGCTTCCTATGGTTTTAACGGTATTTGTATCTATTATGAAAATTGTACAGCATAAAATTCTCTACAAATTTTGTTCCAAACATTTTTTTAACAGTTTTTGAGATAGAGCGCGGAGAGCGCGCAACGCTTAGCCATACATAGCATAATGCAAGGTCAACCGTGAGCCTCAGTAAATAATACGTCATTTAAAGTTAATTAATCATTAAAAAATTCATAATTATGAATAATTTGCATTATGCATTAATTAATGCATTATATTTAATAATATTTTTCACATATCAAATATGTTCGTTTAATACTCGTAATACTTACCTACCTCGTGTAATTAAAAAATTGTTAAGTGGAATACTTTTAAGTACTTATATTTTAATTATTATATTCTAATATATCTAAATTAGATTTTGAGTAGAAAATGAATAGAATAAATACATTTTAATTATATATTTATTTAGCAATTATATATCATACATTTACTACAATTGACGTTCAAATGTGGGGAGGATTTACGTAAACTTTAATAATTAGAAGGGCATGAGTCTCAATTTTCTTCTTCATCATCATCGTCTTCCGGTCGCTCGAAAATTTCCATTTCATTATCATCATCTTCGTTGTCAAGGATATTTGTCTCTAAATCGTCAAGGATTTCGGGGTCAAATGCACTTTCTTCATCGAGATCGCTTTGATACGATGAAACATTGAAGCAAGCTTGCCCATTACATTGGCCACAAACTGAAGAACATTGCAACCCCGCTTTCCTGCATCCGCAGCGTGAACTACCACAACCATTCTTGCAGTTGCAAAATATTGTGTTCAGAAGTTCATCTGGAGCTGGTGGTAATATTATCGTTATCGGATTGTTAATTGACATTTTAATTACAATTAACAATTTTTGTATTAATGCGCAAAGACCACTTTTTGCAAATTTTGACGTGCTGTAATTTGCAAACGTTTAGATCTACGAAAATAAGCCTATGAAAGGAATTCGCAGAGAATGCAATACTGAATTTTTGTCGTGGCATCAATGGTTTAAAGTTTTTGCAAAGATGGCGACTAACTTCAGGAGGCAGATGCTCTGGCCAGAAAGGGTTCTCAACAGCCCTTGAGGGGCCCGGAGCCAGCACTGGCTTACCCAAAAGCAAACGCCAATAGGTCAATAGAAGACTGGTCTCACTACCAGTTTGTGGACCTCTGGAACTCCCGCCCAGGACTTCGGCAAGCGAAGCTCCTCATCCCAGGACCCTTGCCGAAGAGGGCGGAACATTTACTGCGTTTAGGCAGAAAGCAAGTTAGGATCGTGGTTAGTCTCCTGACTGGATACGGCCCTTTCAGGAAACACCTGCACAACATCGGAGTGGTTAACAACCCCGAGTGTAGGTTTTGTGGAGAGGAGGAGGAAACTCCCATCCACCCTCCTAACCTCATGCCCCAGTCTCATGAATTTGAGACACAAGCACTTCGGTATAGGCTTCCCTATGCCCAAGGAGGTAAGGAATGCCCCGCTGGGAAGGATTCTGGACTTCGGTCTGGAGTCCGGCCTGGATGGGGACATCCACTGATCAGTTAGCGGATGCACAATGGGCCACTAGGCCTGAGTGCCACGATTTATGATTGCACCGCTAAGAAGAAAAAGAAGAAGAACTTCAGGAGGCGCCCTGAACACTTTTAAACAGAAACCTGCATAACGCAATGCATGCATTACGAACCCACTTTTTTAACCTATTAATTGGGCTATCAATGTTCTTTTCGGTTTATAACAACAACACACGCATGTAATAATTTATTAAATTTAAGAAAACAAAAGATCAAATAATTTAAACTAAATTATTAATTAAAATTTAAACTCAAATGTTATATAAAATTATACACACAAAATTCTCTAATAATGATGGCACGCGGGCGAGAAAAAAATTACAACATTAACATTATATTGAAGTAGGGCCTCAATGCGTTGAACATTAAAATACGAGAACATCTTAGAGGGACTCAAATTAATTTGCAGTATTAAAAAGAACATCTAGAATACTTTATTAGCGGATAATTTTCTCAATATATGAAACACATTGTAAAATAATATAAAATATAGTAAATTATAAAGAGCTCATTTTTTACGAAGAGTAATCCTGTCAGGAATCACGACTTCATAAATGGGTTGACCTCCTTCGGAGACCCATATACTACCATTTTCACCCGTTGTGATCATTGTGATTAGTCCTTTGGCAACGTTTAATGTCCTGCAAAAAAATAAGTAAAATAGTATACTCCGATAATATTTATAAATCCCTATTAATAATGACGATAATGAATGGAGATTGACGTATTTTCTTACACTTTTAAAACTATCAATAATAAGTACTATTTCAAGTAGAGGAACTGATAGGATTTATTCCCAAAATATTCTAATGTTTCATTTTTTCTGCGCCGTATGGTTCCTAAAACTAGCCAATTGTTGATACTATTCATCTGCTGTAACGCATTATACCATAATCGGGGAACTTTTCAAATTTGCCGATATCAAATTCAAGTCCGTATCTGTTGAGTATTGATAGATAGAGAGAGTGCGCACAAAATCGAGCACCACGTGTGGCGATGTCACGTGCCTGATGCATTTCAAATAAGAAGCAAATTTTATGTTTGTGGGGGTTACAAAAATCCTTGATCATGAAGTAATCATGAATATTTAAATCCCACCCAGTAATTATTTATCTCAATTTTATGTTAAGATAAATGAACAAAATGGCCATTTATGTGATCGTCTAGTTTTACAAAGTTAAGACCCAAATTATGTTATTTTTGTAGTATGTGTACCTGAGTTCTTTATGCAAAGTTTGACATTACTGTTTCCTATCTGATACCTGTTGATTACCTATGGCTTTAGAAAATCAATCATTTTTTGAATTTAAATATCTCGTAAAGGTTAACGCACTGTTTATTAATTGAGAAAACCAGTTAATCATTTATTTTGTTTATTTTCTATTGTATTACTCAAGATTGCACTGTGAATTTATGGCTGAAATTTGTTTTCTATTTTATTTCATTGAATTGAAATCATTTATTTAGTTCATTATTTGTATTACTAGAAATGTAAAGTTGAGAGAAAAGACAGTACCTACTCGTTGGGACAATACTCACAGAAACCATTTTATTTTATAATAATTGTTGCGGCAAATGTGAAGTTAAACAATCCAAATATTTAAGTCAATTGTCTAAATATTATATAGGAAAGTTTACGTTGCTACAATAATGACCATACTGTACATGTTTCAGAGTTGGTTATGCCAATAACAAGAACCAGTTATGTAATAGAATTTCCGTGTTATTTTGATTGTAATTAGAGATGCGGCAAAAGGCGTGTTAAATGGTGATTGACAATTAGTGTGGCAGTAATCGCTATGATGAAATAAAACTTGCAAAACAGAGGACAATAATCATGCCATGTTTGTGTATTATAGAATTTACGTGGTAAATGAGAATTTAAATACTCAAGTAAAATATCATAGTATGTTGAGGAAATATCCTCTAATGTAAAGTATAATAAGTAAATGAAAATAGGGGTGCTAACAAATATCTCTTACTATTTAACTCTCTTATAATATTAATTATGTTACTTTTTGATCCGTTACTCAAAATAAGATACAAACACTGTTACCATCTACCATCCCTGATTAATAATATCTTACTTGTTTGGGCAATTAAATAAGGTAAATGTAAAAATGCAAGGATAACCTGAAGTTGTCATTCTCAGTTGCCTCAGTTGAAATTCAGTTTTGAGATACTGCAATAAGCAAGCCTCAGACAGAAATAAAAGAAAATGTATCCACTTGTAAGGCGAATAATTAGGAGAGAACATTGTGTTTGATAAGAGGGTTACATTCTTAAGGGTTTTCACTAATTAAAAGTTTTAATTAATCAAAGCCAACTAACTTAAAAATTAACAGTAACACACAAAATGTAATGGAGTTCGAATTTTTCGTAGCGGTCATATAGACCAAGAGCTTCTGAATTTTTCAACGAGGGTTTAAGAATATCCTTTAATGATGGCCATTCTTCATAAATTAATGTCTTTAGTGACTAAAAACTACTTTTACAAACCGCCAAAACATTTGAACACTACACTCGAATACACTACTCGACGCGCATTTCGCTAGCAATGTTAGCATCATCAGGCGATAATTAAAACTGAACTAGTCTTATTCGTATCCCGATGTTGTTGACACGGTTAGCCAAACGTGCATTGAGTAGTGTATTCTACTGCAGTGTTCAAATGTTGTAGCATTTTGCAAAAATGTTTTTTGGACACCAAAGATATAGGTTTGTGAAAAATAGCCCTCACACGAAAACGCCGCCACCGCCAGGACCCTCACCTAGAGTAGAAAGACTCTCCATAAAGGTAGGAGGTTCTCAGATCATTGAAAAAATCAGTAACTCTTGTTCTATTAAGAATTAATATCAGGTAGTGTCAGTCAGCCAGAACGTATAGATAGAGAGACAGACAGATGCGTATCGATATAACACCACAAAAATTAGACAACCCCCAATTCCAGAAGCCAGGGCTTGTGTAGAATCATTAAAAAAATTATATAATGTAACAAAATAATGAGATTGATTTACTTCAAAGTTTATTTTCTACTTTATAGAGCATTTAAATAAAAGCTTTTTTTTAAATATTTTTTTATTTATATTAAAATTACTCTTGAGTGACTAAATCATTTTATCTCACTAGTGCCTAAAGTATACTTACTCACTAGTGACTTATGGGCCGCTTTATACCTTTAAAATCTTATCAATAAAGATCACTTTATATGAAAGTGTTGGATGAAAATAATTTATGGTGATATTGGCACAAGTAAAAAAATTTGCGTACAAGTTGAATCAACAGAAGCTCTTGCGGAAGCCACTGAGGCAGAATCAAGTTTCAGTTGATGGCATGTTAACTGTAAGTCGCCCTTTTTAAAATAATTGTGAAGTTAATTTTTATGTAAACAAATAAATGTTATGAATTTTATTGTAGTTTGACAATTGGTAATTTGACAGTAGAGTGGGTGAAAGTATTTTTACTGACTACTTTTGCCCACCCGTTCCCCTAGAAAAAACTTTAGTGAACAAGACAAAGGGTATCGAGTTTTGTATCTAAGTAAGAAACTGCATGTTTCAGGAGCAAGATTAAACAGATATTTTTTACACTAAAAATATTTGTATGGTTCTTAACTAAAACTTAAAATACTTGACAACATGTCCATGTAATTAAAACTAATTACGGTTATGAATGTGGTTATTTGAAATTTTCTTAATTAAAACACGGGGTTAATATAGGGGCGAATGTAATGGCTAATGGGGTAAAGCCACAACATGGGAAATTGGGCTTATACTTTGTAAAATACAATTAATTACAATATAATAAATGAATACTTACGGTTGCTCCGGTAAAGATCCAAGTTCTTCAGCTAACAGCTTTCCAAGCTCAGGGTACCCTTTAAGAGCGAACCTATCTGCTTCGGAAATTAAAGGGGTATCAGTTACCCCTGGACACATTGTGAGAAATCTAATTCCCGTTAAATTATAATAGTAAGGTGTTCCAAAGGATTTATCCAAGCCGACAACAAAGTGTTTTGTTCCTACGTAAACTGGACATCCTGCAATTCCCTGAAGTCCCAAGATGGAGGCGACGTTTACAATGACCCCTCCTTTACCGCCGTTGTTCTTCCCTATGTATTTGATTCCATACAGAGATCCTTGCACGACAGCATTCTACAAGAAATGCAGACAATTTTTGATCGTGTTATGTATGTTTTGTTGTTGCAGCCAATTTTTTAATCCTATCCCTCCCGTCAAGATAGCAACATATAGATACATAATGGAATTGATGCAGAAATTTATGGAAGCAAGATCAGTTGGTAACACAAAGCATAACCCACCGGGAGTGACTAAATTTGAAGCTGTTTAAGTACTTTTAGGAGCAGTTACCTTAGAGGATAAGCAGTCTGTATCACAATTATTATGTAGAACAGTAGGTATGGCGCCGGTTGAGCCAGACAGTCACGTGATCGTCGTTAAGTATGGGATCTGCATTACCGGCGGGGGAGGTGGGTTCATGGGGTGTCATGGATGGTTCATGGGGTATCACAAAACAGGTCTGTACGAAAAATATACAGGTCTGTACAAAAAATAAACAGGTCTGTATGAAAAATAAACAGGTCTGTACGGTTTTTAAACAGGTCTGTACAGCTTTCAAAGAGGTCGTGACACCCCATGAACCATCCATGACACCCCATGAACCCACCTCCCCTGCCGGTAATGCAGATGCCATACTTAACGACGATCACGTGACTGTCTGGCTCAACCGGCGCCATACCTACTTAGAACAACAGACGTTTTTCGAAAAAATGTTTGTTTCGTTTTCGGTGGTTCACCCGGTATGGTGGAAAACCTTTATACATGGGGTCCCAATAGTGCGTCAAAGCCCAATATTAGCTTAGCAAAGCCTTATTAGAAGATTTTGAAAAAATATTTTTCGAGGTCATTTTTTTAAATGGAACACCCTATGTATTTTTACATTTATAAATTCAGCGTAAAATTAATTTTCCAACGACCTCCAGATTTTTTGTTTTTGACGTGGCGTTGCCGAGTTATTTGAAAAAATATGAAAATTGTGTGTATTACTATTAATTAAGAAGATTTATTTTGAAATTATGTAGACAAGGGATGTATTACAACGACACAATCACCAAATATTGCTTATAATTATACAGGGTGTATTTTATACTAGCGCTAATTCAGGACATTTTAAGGTGAATTTTCTCATTGTTTCAAACGGAACACCATGCATATTTTTCGACGATGTGATGTAGAAATGAAAAACGAACATTTTTTGTTAAGTACTTCCCTATGGTTAATTGCAACCATTTTCGTTTTATAAATAAATAATTGTCAAATTCAAGAATAAACTTAAAAAAAGACCTTCCCTCAAATAATTCATCAGAAAAATTTATAATAGGTGTTCGACGTGTTGCCCATTTTGATTGAGACACATCTATATGCAATTTTAGCCATTTAGTGGGACCATTTCTTCCAATCCATTGAAATGAGTAAATAGTATTTAACCGGTCCTTTACTGTAATGTTTTTTTGTACATTGTTTTGCTGTTTTCGTTATTCGACAAGCAATAAAACTGCAGTTTGGTATAAATTGTCGTGTACAAAGGAGCATTTATCACACTTATCGGTCGTTACAATTTGTATTGAATTTAAAATATTTGGAATTTTACAATATGAATTTTAATAAAGCGGAACTTGTAGACATTACTTTTGTTTTGTGCGAGTCAAACAGAAATTGTTTACTTGCCAATAGAATTTATCACCAACGTTATCCTGAAAGAAAGATTCCTGATGTTAGCAGCTTCCAAAACATTCTCGATAATTTCTAGAAACCCGAATATAAAAAAAGTGAAAAAATAAAACGTGTTGTGAACGAAGAAAATGAGTTTTCTTTGGTGCTGGCAACGGTTGAGAATCCCCATGTTAGTCAACGAGAAGTGAGCTCATTAGTAGGAATAAGTAGAGGGTCTGTGTGTCGAATCTTAAAAACAAATAAGTTGCATGCATATAATATTCAAATGCACCAGGAATTATCTGATGACGATTTTCAAAAGCGCCTACAATTTTGTAATTAGCCAGAAGTGAAATGCAACATGATGTCAACTTCTTCAATATTAGTAGTGGTGAGAGGTAAGTGAATCCTCTCATATGGTCAATTGCAACTATACACCATAGATGTCTCCATGAGCATATAGCGACTTGCGATTCTGCAAGTACCTGAGAGCGGCGACCCTTCAGTCCTAGGTGGACTTAACCTACTGTTATAATATATGATTTGCAGGAAACAACTACTCAGCGGGCAAATACCCCGACCTGCATTGAATTACACCTACAAACCATGTAAGAGTGGTAGCCAATATCCAGTAGCCAATATCTAGTAGCCAATGCAGGTCGGGGTATTTGCCCGCTGAGTAGTTGTGTCCTGCAAATCATATATTATAACAGTAGGGTGAAGGGTCGCCGCTCTCAGGTACTTGCAGAATCGCAAGTCGCTATATGCTCATGGAGACATCTATGGTGTATAGTTGCAATTGACCATATGAGAGGATTCACTTACCTCTCACCACTACTCGATTTACTATAGTTTGTATAAAACTAGCAGGTTGGCCACTATCATTTGTCTGTTCCATGACCTATGGCATACTGATGAGAACTAATAAGTTCGAAACCGGTCTATGTCTGGTCAGGGAATTGACAAATGATATTGGCTACCACTCTTACATGATTTGTAGGTGTAATTCAATGCAGGTCGGGGTATTTGCCCGCTGAGTAGTTGTTTCTTCAATATTGTTTTATTCGGTGATGAGGCAACGTTTCATAAAAATGGACATATTAATAGTCAGAATTTTCATTATTACAACACAACCAATCCTTACATCTCACGAACAAATAGCCAAACAAGATGGCCGTTGAATGTTTGGGAAGGAATTGTTAGGGATTATGTGATAGGGCCACATTTTTTTATGGACGTGTGAATGGTTAAATTTGTTTGGAATTTCTGCAAGACAGTTTAGAAGAATTACTGGAGGATGTCCCCAGGGATATTAGGGAGAGAATGTGGTACCTCCATGATAGAGCACCTGTGCTCCTGTGCACGACACTGCAGCTATTCACGAACATTTAAACGACGCTTTTCCAAATGGTATCGGATAGGACGAGGACAACTCCATAGTTGGCCTGCCAGAAGCCCTGATTTGATCAAAATAGACTTCTTTTTGTGGGGCTATGTTAAGGAGCAAGTGTACAAACCTCCTATAACTATAAAAGAAAATACTAAAGAAAGAATAAAGGAAGTTTTTCAGGAAATTGCTGTAGATATTTTAAGAAATGTTGGTAGATCATTCGAAAACTGTGTACAAAAATGCATAAACGTACTGGGAGGTCACTTTGAACAGTTCCTATAAACACTAGGTATTATTTATTCCATTAAATTAGGTTCAAAATAACTTAATTTTTAAAATAGTGCCAATTTTTGTATTACCTAATACCGTATTTTTTGTTCCTATTATTTAAGTCAACTTTTTTGTAATATTAGACGAATTTTTATAAATTTGTAAGATGGGCTCAAATATGATTTAAACTGTAAAAAATACTACTGAGACAACCAAGACGCACCCAGAAAAAAATTTAATACTACTTTCAATTATTCTTACTTTACGTCAAAATCATGGCTACTAGATCAGTTCGAAATGAAAAGCAGGGCCGGATTAAGGCGCAGGCAGGCGGTGGCCTAGGGCGCCAAACTTGGAGAGGCGTCAAAATTGAAAGGATGAAAAAATTAAAAGAGCAAACAAATTTGAGGGAAAAAAATAAAGAAGCGAAACAAATTGGAAGAGCGAATAAATTAAAAGAGTTAATAATTGAGGCGAAAAAATGGAAGGGCGATAAAATCGAAAAAGCAACATATTTTCTAAATTATGCGGTGGGGTGGAGGGGGATCGCCAAAAATATTTTTGCCTGCAAGCAAAATTCACCTTGATTCGGCCCTGATGAAAAGTATTATAATTTAACGATTTTTAATGAAAAAGTAAAAATATCTTTGGAAATATCGATTTTAGGTATAGGATATTATTCACAACAATCGTAGAGAATTAACGTGCCAATTCGGAAATACAATAATATATAGCGTGTTTCATTTGAAAAAATTGAGAAAATTCACTTGAAATGTCTTGAATTAGAGCTACTATAAAATACACCCTATATAATTATAATCAATATTTGGTGATTGTGTCGTTGTAGTACATTCCTTGTCTGCATAATTTCAAAATAAATCTTCTTAATTAATAGTAATACACAAACAGCGAATTAATTTGTTAAACCTTGTTCCGACCAAAATTTCCATATTTTTTGTAATTACTCGGCAACGCCACGTCAAAAACCGAAAATCTGGAGGTACTTGGAAAGGTAATTTTATGGTAAATTCATAAATGTAAGTGCATATATAGGGTGCTCCGCTTAAAAGAAATATATTCGAAGATGCTCTGCTGTAGCGAGTCACCCTATATATTTCAAAATATTTTTAAAATGTGCGCCTTTTGACTCTATACCACTTTCATACAAAAATTATTTTCCAAAGTCTTCTAATGAGGCCGATATTGGACTTAGACAAAGTAGTGGGACACCCTGTATATAGTGTAACAAGTTTCCTTATTAGGTGATTAATACTTACGCAGTTGATTGCAATTTCCAATTCCCAGTGGGCATCATTCATAATACCAGCATTGTTAATAACAATGTCCAGGGTACCAAATGTAGAAATCGCCAGCTTGAAGGCAGCTGAAAAATAAATGTATAAATACCTAGTTTATCAACGTATAAATAGCCAACACAAAATGAAAATGATTTTATCCACGAATGGATCCATATGCGAGTGCATAACACGCAATTCTATTTCCGTAGCGTCTACATGGAGAATTTCGTTCTAAATATTGGAAAATTTATAACAAATCAAAATACAGGAGGGTTTTGCGGTAGTAAAAAATAGTGTAATGGCTTTTTATGAGGCATATTTATCATTCTCGTATCCAGGCACAATAGAAAGTTTAAAAATCTAATATATAGAAATGGTTGTGTGGATTGAAAAAAGGAATCTATTTTTAATGCATAGTTTGTTTTGATCTCACTAGGGTAGCATTAAAATGCTAATATATTAATTTATTTATTTATTTAATCAGTGGGCGTCGTAGGTTCTTCTGAAATTACTCATTCCGATCAACACTGCCGCGCCACTGATTCAGTACTTTCAGATTCTATTTCATTGTCTCCCATTTCAAAAGCACTCTATAAAGCCATATTACGAATTGTAACTACTACTAGAATCACCTAGAAATGACAATTATTATGTCAAATAACCTACAGGAAATAGTCCAATTGTTACTGCAGTTCGTACTATTCTGAACTTTAACAATTGAATCTCGGTAAAGTTAGCAGATAATTAGTTAGTACCGTCAGAAGCTAACAATGTTGCGTGAGTTTAACACGTCTGGTCGACGGTAATGTAGGTGGTATCGATCAACCATATTATTATGTGCATGCCTACGCCACTGCTTCATAAAAATTCGAGACGGGTATATATAGAGCGGATTCAAGCGCACTGGGGACAGTCATGCATGAGATGAGCAAGTGATAAAGTGAGATGGAGAACAGTAACTAGTTGTGAATTATAGTAGTGAAACTATAGCAGAATAAATTTGTAATTAGTGTGTATGTATAATTGTAAGGACTAGTAATTGTAATTAAGTGATTAATAAATCAGTGGTTTATGAAAGTTCTTGTTGCAATTTATTGAACCTACATACAGGGTGTTTACTGGGGATTGTAAACACGTAACAATATCAAATACATTGTTCGTGTTATTCCATTACCAGTGCGCTTGCTAACGTGCTTTCCTGGTACAATCGCTTCTCTCTGAAGTGTTTTTCAGTTGCCACCTATACCATTTTTTGTTCACCAATTTTTCAGAAACTATAAACTGAGGTAAAATTGTTTCAAGTTCTGCTTATACGTTGTAGGTATAATCGTTTTCAAATCATCGTGATTTATTGCCTTTGTATTGATTTTGTTTGCATTGTTTGAGAGTGGTTGCCTTGATAAAGACCAACGTAATGAAATTCTGATGATGAATAGGCAGATTGCACAGTCCATTGTCAGGAAAATCCAAAGTAAGTGTTAATTATGGATAACGTATGCAAATCAATAATACGCGTAGTTTCGTATTGACACAGCCATCTGGTTTTGATGCACTTGAATATCACTAATGTTCCTAAATTGATGACAGATATGTTTGCACTTATATGTTAATATTATTTTATAATCTTAAAAGCTTTTAACATCGTAATTATTATACTTATTTAACGAGTCAAATTATTATTATATAACAAACTTATCAATACTCTTTTAAACGTCGACAAAAAATTTTCTGAATAAGTAATATTACATACAGCAGAAGGAAATTTTATAAAAATATAAAAATAGGAATTATAATATTCCAACCTATCTGCAAGTGCCTTAATAAGGACTAAACTAGTTAACCCAAAACAGCTATTCTCCCAGCTACATGCCGACGACGAGCGCTGAATTAAATGGTGAAATTTAGCATAGTTAGCATTAAAATACAATAACTTGGATTGCTCGAATGCTTCTGCTGTAAAATTGCTTATTCAGTGATGATTATCATTTATATTTTCGATTTGGATTGTTTCGATACTACCGAGAGATGGCACTAGTTACGCTCTACTGCTGTGGAACTTAACAGTATCCGACAAGAAGTGGGTGGGTTCCGCCGTCGCCCCGTAGCTCCATATATTCAATTTATGTAGTATACCAAACAATTCAAGTAGCGGCATATACGGATTATGTCTCTAGTCTATTCCAACTCTCTGATGCGACCCAGGTTTATCGAAGGTATGCTCACTTGCACTGCGCTGACGAGACCCAAAAATAGGTCGAAACCGATCTGCAGTTAGTGACATCCTGAGATGAAGGTCATTGTATTTTAGTGCTAACTATGTTAGACAAAATACAGCAAATTTCACCATTTAATTCAGCGCTCGTCGTCAGCATGTAGCTGGAAGAGTAGCTGTTTTGGTTTAATTTGTTCACTCCGTATTGGTTTATTAAGGCACTTGCAGATAGGTTGGAATATTATAATTCCTATTTTTATAAATAATTTGCGTATATAATTCAAATATCGAAAAAAATAAAGGCGTTTAATGTCATACGTGATACTGCGAACTAATAGGGGTGTTTGCATTCTATATCAATTTATTATGGTCAGGTCAATTTAGATTTACAATATTTAAGTTGTGATTTAGGTAAGAATTCAGTAGTTACCAATACATGATTAATTCAAAAGCTTACCTTCTAGTTCATCAGCTTTGGTTACATCAGTCTTAATAAATACTGTTTTTTGGTCGCCAAATTCCTTATTTAGTTTGCTGACTGCTTCTTCCCCTTTCGCAGAATCGACATCAGCGATGGTAACACCCTAAAACAAAATTAGTTTAATGGCCGTAACACAATATGGCCCATTACCCAAAGCTTTTAATCACTCATTAATTAATTACAAATAGCGGGATCAATAGGACACCGTCCCGTATAAGTGATAATTTTGTTTTTCGTCAAACGTCAGAAAATCATGACATTCTAGTTTGACATTTCAGACGGCTCCAGCGAAAGAAATAGTTATTTGTTTAACTAGGCAGCAAAATGGTAGATTGACTCCAAGGCAGTCAATCTATTTTACTGCTGAGTTGAACATATAATTTTTTCGTCGATTGTTTAAATATATTCTAAAATAATGAAATTATTACAATTCTGAATCTCTCTATTTTTGTTGTAATAAATTCAATAAAAATTCATTAAAACTCGCAGTTGTTACTAGTTGGTTACCATGGAAACTAAGTGTCACTTTCCCTGCCTAGGCAGGAAAGTGAACACTTTCCTGCCTAGGCAGAGAAAATGAGCACTTTCCTGCCTAGGCAGGGAAAGTGACACTTTGTTGATTAATATTAGTCAGTAAAGTTAGTGCTTTGCTGTTAATCGGCGAAAAAAGTACTTTTACTGCCGTTGCTGATGACAACGCACAACTAAATGTTCTATCTTTATTTTTTTGTAGCTAATCGACGTTTGAATAAAAAATAACATATCTTATTCGGAGTAAAAGCCACTTTTGTGACTCGTCTGTAATTCCCGGACTCACTTCATTCATCCGGCAAATATACAGACTCGTCACAAATGTATCACTTTTACTCCTAATAAAACAACCTTTTATTTACGTTATTAAGGCGTATTAATTTCAATGTGTTCTATAATCATTCAACCTAAAAAAGAGAAAATGCGTAACAGTAAACTGTAATTTCTCTAATACTTCATCTGACCGGCTTACTTGGTCTCTTATTGCCGCTAACGAGCTTTGAGCTGCAGTAAAATTGTTTTACTGCTGTTCACGAGCGGCACTAAAATTACTCGAAGAAAAGATAACAGTATTTTTCTTCAAACGTCAGAAAAACATAACACTTCTTCATTTCTTCTTCTCATTTCATGACACTAAAGTTTGACATTTTAGACGGCTGTGCGTTGCTGTGGAAGCGGAGATAAAAGCACTTTTTCTTCCATAGTAACGCGTATTTTGTTTAATGCGCTGGCCATGCTTTTTTGGTGGTGAAATTCGAGATTTTTTATCTTAATTTTGTTATAGCTAATCAACGTTTGAAGAAAAATAGCACTACTCGGAGTAAAAGCCACTTATTGTGACTCGTCTGTAATTGCCGGACTCCGTTCGTTCGGCAAATCTACAAATTCGTCACAAATGTGTCACTTTTACTCCTAATAAAACAACATACTATTATTTAATTCATATTCGATGTTTGAAAAAAAATAACGCGTTATATGTGGAGTAAGTGATTTTTTGGTGTCTCGGCTGTTCACATTACTCCATATAAAACAATATACTATTGTTTATAAATAAATAAACTCTTTTCATGTAAAGCATTGGCAGTTTTAACAAATTTTGGTATATACTAAGTTCAGAAGAAACCGAAATATCAAAAAGTATAATAGTTAGGTATATAAATTTTACAGCAAGAAAAAATAAATAAAAAAATATCTTCCAATTAGAGATTGTATGTGCCATGTCAATTGTGTAGGTACCAAGTCACTTGTTGTCTCAATTGTTTACAATGGATGCAAGATTTTCATCCCACTAGTTTAGATAATTTTTTCTTGCGAAATAAATAAATTACAAACAAGTTGAATAAAAAATAAAAACATTACTCACCCCTATGCCATTTTTCAACAGCTCTATAGCATAAGCGAGCCCAATACCCGCAGCACCTCCAGTTATTAGGGCAAACTTTCCTTTTGTATCATACACCATGGTTGCAACTGTAAGAGTTTTACGTGCTCAAATTAAATCGAAACTGACTCTTAATATGTTAATGCTGCTGTGTGTATTTATATCGTTTTGAAGCTTGATAAGATAAAAATACATACTACAATCAGTTATGCAAATATGTTCAGGATATTATTTGATGAAATAAACATCAGCTGATACAAATCGTTGTTTATTTGTTTACTACCAATTAATTCATGTGTAGGTCCCCGGGTTTCGATCAGTTTTAATGGAAAACATATTTTATTTTTTTACATTTTACCATCGCCAGAAAGTTTCCATTTCAATTAAATTTATAGAGCACTGATTTACATTTTTTGCCGTTTGAATTCAACTGTTGTATCTAAAGCCAAAACATCACTAGTCTTTTATAAAATTATTTTTGTTGAATCTCTATTTTACAAATAGATAAAGGAACATACTTGCTAAGAAGGTGGACAGCTAAAATATTATATTTTTATAATAGTTAACGACCATTTTAAAGTATAAAACGTTTACAGTCTCGTTATTTCTTTTCTAGAACCACATTTTACATTGTTTGCAAAGTAGTTCGGATTTTGTAACATTTTAAACTAATGTTAACTCTTGACTAATAAAAATTGTTTTATTTCTCATTTCTCAGCACCCCAATATAGATTGTTTATGTTTTTATGTACCTACATGTCTAATTACATAAGTGACGGTGTTATAACATTGTTTGTTTACTATTTAGGTGTCACTACGCATATGTTTTTTTCATGTATGCTAAATTAATCTATGCATGAGTGGAAAAATGTATAAACAATTTCGTTATCTTCTTCTTTCCCGATCGATGGAGAAAATTGTTGTTAATTGTCGTATATTTCACAAATAGTCTAAAAGCTGGTAACATTTTTCAGTGACTATTTAGTTAAGTGCTATTTTTTCAGAGGATGTTGAATGAGTCATATATAAATATCATCCGTACGGATTATCCCTGATAGCGGTATCAGAGGGAGGCAGAACACCCCAACTCGCAAAAAAATACTGAACACAATTATCATTTAATTAAGGCTGTAACTTTTTATATAGTTTGTCTGTTACCTTATAAATCTTGCTATAACATTGGCAGATCGATTGTCCGATATTAAAAGGGTTGCAGGTCCCCCCAAACGTGTCGTGTGCACGACGAACTTTTTATTATTTAGTTAACCTTAAATTTTTAATATGTTATTATGCCAACTGTTTTAAGTGTACATTTTCATTTGCAGAACAAAATATCGGTTTTAACCCCCTTACAGAACGATTTGAACATATCCTGTGTGTCCCTTGATGTCGTGTCGTTTGCCTCATTACTATGATTACTATGAATGCAAACCTGCACAATGATTTCGTTAATTTTTGCAACTTTTTAACGACAAAAAGTCACATTATTTTTCTCTGGAATTGATATTTTAACATATATTGTAATATTAAAAATGAACTTCCATAAATCATGAACACATTATGTGTTTTGTTTTTCAAATATAAAGCATAAACATGTGCGTGAATTGAAATGATTTTACTAATACATTTTTTTTATCATTTATTTTCTATCAATTTTTATTTAATTAATAAGTATGATTGTATGAATATATTTATTTGATTATATGATTGTATGATTACGTTTGAAAAATAACACATAATGTGTTAATGTTTATGGCAGTTCGTTTTTAATATTGCAACTACCCCAGTGAAAGAAGAAAGAACACAAAATGTTAAAATTCAGAACACCTTTAGTGACAGTAAAATTGCACAATATGGAGTGCCACAAATCACAGAAATAGGACCTATGTTGTTCACTATATATTTAACGATCTGTTTATGCAAATCACTAATGGGGATGTAGTGAGCTTCGTGGATAATACTGTCATCTTTTTCACAGATCAAATCTGGCATTGTTTAAAAGGAAAAAGTAGAGACAGAAATGGAAAAAATAGTTCATTTCTTCAATAATAAATTGTTGAAGGTAAATGTTGCCAAAACCTGCTACATGCCTTTTACGTCTTACGTTTCTCGATTACCAGATTATACAAAAAATATAGAGATAAATAACTTATGTACACGTCACAATGTTAAACTTCAAAGCATTACCACCCTCAAATATTTGGGAATTTATATAAACAACCACTTAAAATGGAATGTACACATAAATTATGTAACTAAAAAAATTACGATCATTACTATATAAATTTAAATGTTTGATATAAAACATTTACAAATTCTTTACTACGCTCTAATACAACCACATCTAGAATATGGAATTGTAGCTTGGAGAGGAGCAACAAATAATCACATGAACAGTTTGGAAAAGGTACAAAAGTGGTAATTTTTATTGCACAACTGAAAATTTGTTCAACAAAATAGAATTGGCAGCTCTATTTCATCTCTTTGTTGGCGAGAAAGCATGACAACAAATCAGAATTAATAAATATACATCACTATCAACACAACTTATAAAGTAACAGGCAAACAATGTCTTTTAAAAATCCTCATAAAAAGCTATCTAATGGCGTCAAATCAGGGCTATTTGGTGGCCATCGAATTCCCAGTATTGCCTATCCAAATGGTAAATTGATTATTTAAATGTTCCTGAACTTCTAAAATGCTATGTGGAGTCGCTCCGTCCTGATGCAAAATCATTCCAGACAATACGTCCATAGGGAATTCTTGAATTAGAAGATCTACCTCTGATAAAATTATTTCGAGATATGTTTGTCGTGTCAAAGCAAAAACATAAAATACAGGCCCAACTACTTTATTTTGAAAAATTCCGCATCAAACGTGGATTGATTTTCTACCCGATTTTTTTATTTGTTTGACCTTTCTCTGTCTTTGGTTTTGTTCTCCCAGGAATGTTTGTTTTTTCTATTAAAATCTCCTGCCGTGGAAAAACTTGACTCATCTGTCCATATAATTTCTTTAAAAAAATCAGGATTTTCAGCTAATTCATGGAGCATGATCTGACAAAACTCCAATCTTCTTCCTCGTTTGCTGTAAGGTTACGTCGTTTTCTTGAAAAACTATGGGCCGATAGGTTTATTACGATAAAAATATATGGGGTCAATATATAGTCAATATCCCTGTACATCAGATACCTTCAAATAAAGGTAAAACGTGGATCAAAATGTACCTTCAATTAGACACTATCTATATCTACACATGCAAATAAACGATTGAAACCTCTCTTAAAATATAAATACTGCACCAACACTATACCATCACAATATACACAATGTACAATACATATTGTATCATTTAAACGAATATCAAGCAACTTACGAAAACGTTTGAATCGAGTGTGAACTTAAACGGCGAATCTAAAGGTGAGACTAAATGCTTCGCTACACAACAAAAATATGAATATATTAAATCAAGGCTAAGAATAAACGACCAATCATTTTGCAGTCAACAAACCTTGCCATTGAAATGTCATACTATATTGTAATAATATATACTATAAATATTTGAGTTTATGGGATCGAGATTTCAACAAATATTTACGTCTAGAATAAAATAGTCGATTTTAGACAGTCGGGTCAGTGAATTCTAGAACGCTAGATCTGATATTTATAGTAGTTAAATTTAGATAATTCGTGCGGTAATATTTGTACCTACACCACACGTACGTTTGATATTATTGGATTTGATAAAAGTCACTGTTAAGAAACAAAAGTTATATATTTGGTAGCAAAATGAATGAAATTAGTTGTAAAAAATTATCACTTATTAAAAAATACAAATTCTTCTTCAGCAATTGAAATAAACAAAAACTAGGATTAAAAATGTAAAAAATAAAAATGACCTCAAAATAACTTTTTAGATCTCCCTTTTTCTACTACTTATATCACGACGGCCTCGTTTATTTTCTGTTGGTTTAGCAACTTCTTAGACAATTTTGGCAATCCCTTCATGCCAAGTTCCAGCAATTTTTTGAATTCTTGCTTTTATTATTCTGGAAATAGGCATTTTTGAACGAATCCTTAGATGATCAAGTATAAGTGAAAATGAAAGCTGTCGTATGAATTATCTGCGTGTAACTTTTGATAATTCCTTATTAAATCTAAATATTACCAAGGAATTTATTACTCGCACGTTCAATATTGAATAGAAAACGGCTACCTTGGCTAGATTGTAGATTGTTTTACGGGGTCGTTTGGCTTCGCACAGCCTTACTTCACTTCGACCTAAAAGATCTTTTGTGATTTACCCTACATCTAGTGGTTATCCCAGGATTCCCAGACTTTTTGCAAAGCTTGTGATTTTCCTGGGGGCTAATTTCCCTATGTCTTCCGGCGTTAATTCCTCCTGTTCTAGGAATTTTAGCCTAGTACGGACTAACACCTAAATTCTATATAAAATTACAACAGCCTTTCGAATGTTTTAAAATATCGAGGCAGAATTTTAGATGAATATAAATTTAGTAACGTTTAAAAATTGTCTCCAGCACACATATATATATATATATATATATATATATATATTTAAGGTAAAATTAGCTCGACTGGCTATTTAAGGTTAAAATTTTAAAATTCAAACTTGGGTATGCAGTCGTGTGGCACAAAAAATTAAAGAAAACTCTTTATTTCTGTTCAAGCTTTCGAGGCTTTATTGTCTCTTCATCAGGAACGGATATTTTGAAGTTATATAGAAGTTGCACATGTGAAACAATTTTTCAAAAATATGGACCAACACTTAACACTAATAGTAGTTAACAAACTTACAAGTTAAAAATTATTTAAAACATAGTCGGATGTCAATTGATAAAATAAAATTGTTAAAAACGTTAAATTTAAAAAAGCATGGTATCCTGAAGGGATCCATCTTGTATTGTACATGTACAATACAAGATGGATCCCTTTGTGCCACACGACTGCATATATATATATATATATATATATATATATATATATATATAAATAAAATAGGGGTGATCCCTACGTTGTGTTGGTCAGCGCAGTATAATCCATTTAAATGGTCGGGATTTATGACGAAATTACCAAATGTTTGCGTCTGGGACTAGATAACGTATCTCAACCGTTTTGAAGGGTGGTGAATCGATCCCCGGGGTCAAACCAATTTTTCCACCTCGGCAACCCACTTAAATTGGTCAAAAACCACCCCCAAAGCCCCTTTTCCGTGAACCCGTTTATTTTCCCCAGTCACTTGAGGGATTTGACATTAGCCACCCCTATCCCAGGTTTCCACCCCTATAGGGGGTTAGAAAATTGATGTTTTTTGTGAGAAAAAAATTGATATTTTACAGGAGGTGTTTTTTTGAATAAAGTGGTAGGTAATGGGTTGTGTAACCACCACCGGAGGTTGTTTTCACCCTTCAAAGGGGCGAAAAATTTCGAGGAAAAATTAATATTTAGGCATCTCTTTGAGGGAGGTGGTAGGTGACCAGGAGAATGTTACCAACCGGGGATTGTTTTCACCCTTGAAGGGGGTGGAAATTTTTTTCCATCTACAATTGAAAAATAGTATTAAAAATATGTTTATTAAATTGTTTTTATAAATTTTGTACATAGAGGCATTGGAATACATGTGTAAATGCATATGTGTATAGATATTTATATCTATTTTTTATTTGCGACAGTGGATCAACAAAATCGTAGGCGTTTACAAGAAGGGTTTCATTCTTCATTTTCTTCCCAATTTTCGTGACATTCAGTGGTGTCGTCCTCTTGTATATCTCATGTATCGTCCGTTCTCGGGGAATGAACGTTAATATTGACATCGGAATAATCTGTAAGAAATGTATGTACCTAATTAATGTCTAAATCGTGAAACGTCAGGTTCATCCTCTATCGTACAATTTTGACACTCAATATCTTTACAATTTTTACATAAAACACTACATGCTACACTTAACTTTACGCAACTGCAAAGTTTTTACAAGCACAGTTGTAATCCTTGAAAAAAAAGTCCGTGACTAATGTCTTTTCCTCGGTCTTTTCTAAAAATTTCGGTTCCAAACGCCACCAAACCAAAATTTCGTAAAACCTAAATAATTGTCTTTTAGCCGAACCAGTCCCATTCCGCCCAACCCTGCAATCCTCCACCGCGAACAACGCGGTGGTTGCACTGTAGGTCCCGGGGTGGGTTCTGGGGAGGCAGATGTAAATTTTAATTCTTAATAAAGTTGTATTGATTGGTTCCAAACGCCCGTTTCGTAATATCCATCCCCATTCAGTAGGATTAAGTTCATTTCCTAGCCATGCTTGGCATTAAAAATACACTCTTAAAGCGTGTTCTTGAATCGCCTCTTCAGTTGGGGGTAGCATGTTGACATTAAAATTTTTCTTTCGTGCCTGTAAATAACCTTTATAAAAGTTGTATTTATTGGTCGATTTCGACCGAGTTTTTCTTAAGAGGTAGAACACCAAAGCTGCACTTTAGTACAAAATATCACATTTTATTTATGGCAATCAAGGCCTTTTTCGATCTTGTTTGTTCAAGAAGTGGCATTAAATATTTGTTTATAAAAAATCTAAATGTATTTAGCATTCGCTTAATTGGGTATGAACTAAATTTCATAAAATAGAAAAAAATAGATAAATCAATATTATTGTTTTCAGTAATCAATTTATAATTATATATAAAGTAAACCATGAAGTAAACATGAAAAATTGTTTATAGAATTAATTCTATTAATATCACTAATCAATATAGACATAAAACGACCGATAACATTAGTAGCTATGGCGCCGGTTGAGGCAGACAGTGACATTACCTCCACTAAGTATGGGTTCTGCACTACCGGCCGGGGCGCGGGAAAAAGTAGGGAATCTGCATTACCGGGCGGAGAGATGGGTTCTAGGGGTGTCATGACCTGTTTGAAAACTGTACAGACCTGTTTGAAAATTGTACAGACCCTGTTTGAAAACCATACAAACCTGTTTATTTTTCGTACAGACCTGTACGGTTTTCAAACAGGTCACGACATCCCTATGAACCATCCATTAGTGGTGGGGCGGTATTTCTGTAACGTTATTTTGGAACGATATTTTTCCGTCGCGTTCAGTCGCGTTCCCAAATGATAAAATAACGAGTTACAGGTTACGAGGTTACTTCTTACTTCATAGTCCCTTTAGCGGGCCGCGTTCGCTGCCGCCAGCAGTGCTAGCTTCTAGCTTGTATAATAAAAATAAATATATAATAGCCCAGCGAACTTTCGGTTACTCGGTGGGTCTCGAGGCAGTCGAAGCACCCCATGAACCCACCTCCCCGGCCAGTAATGTAGATCCCATACTTGGTGGCGGTGACGTCACTGTCTGCCTCAACCGGCGTCATACCTACTAACGTTATAGTAGCAATTGAATAAAATAATGTTTTTAAGAAGTACCTATCTATTAAAATAATCATAAGTTAAATTTGCATTTTCTTAAACTTCGTATTATTAAAATTCCTCACGATTACAAGTGTCAATTGATATAAGATTAAAGAATATTTTTTTGTTTCAGATTTTACTGGGATCTGTGTATGCTTCTGCTGCTCGTAGCGAATCTTATAATTTTACCAGTGGCAATAAGCTTCTTCAACGATGACCTAAGTACCCGCTGGATCGCCTTCAATTGTCTGTCCGATACAATATTTTTAATCGATATTGTTGTAAATTTTAGAACAGGTAAGTAGTTTTAATTTTTATTAAATAAATTTTAAATAACGTGATGTAATATTGAATTTTTGAGGGAGCATCCAAAAAATATATTTAGCTTCAGTTTGCTCCAATATCAATGAAAGCTGGGGTGGGGGATACAGTCAGCATTCGAACCCAATTCAACAGAACCCACGGCAGGTGGAGATTCTATTTATATTTGTTAATTTATTGCCCTAGATCAGTTCTTCAGCGTCCCCTTGTAGGGTCGCTTTAGTTCTTTAAAATCAAAAAAAAAATTCAGTCAGAAATCCAGGTACTACTAAAAAAGAACACCTAATATAACAAATTTTCAAACAAACAACCTTCTATTAATGAATGCTACAGCCCCCATACTTTATGGTTTACCAAAAAATCATAAAGAGGGTTTTCCTATGAGACCGGTAGTGTCTTATATTAATGCACCGGCTTATAGATTATGTAATAACCACAGTTGATCAAGTTTCAATCCCCTTATAGTATAAAAAATTCTTTAGAACTTGTGAACAAATTGGAAAACATAACCTTACCCGAAAATGTCAAATTAGTTTCCTTTGATGTTAAAAGTTTATTTACCTCTATCCCTATTCATGAGCTTAAGGACGTCTTATCTCGAACAGTGAATTGAATCAAAATGAACAAAAAGATTTACAAACATTAATCAATTTGTGTATTAAACAAAATTATTTTAAATTCAATAATAAAATGTATACACAAGTAAACGGCTTACCTATGGGTAGTCCGTTAAGCCCATTATTAGCTGAAATATTCATTACAAATTTTGAAAACAATCTTTTTACCACAAACAATAATCTCCTTAAATACATACATTTTTTGGGTAACATATGTTGACGATGTGTTTTGTATATGGATCGGTACTGAGAGACAATTGTCACATTTCATTCATTTTGTTAACTCCCTAAACAACAAAATTAAGTTTACAGGTGAAATGGAAAAAGAACGGTCAATAAACTTTTTAGATATTACGCTGACACGTAAAGAACATGGGCTAGAACTTGGTATTTATAGAAAGCCAACTTTTACTGACACTCTTACACATGCAAATTGTAAATCAATGTTGGAAGATAAAAATATCACCGTTTCATAGCTATGCACACAGACTATTATCTCTAAAATTTAAATAGGATTGATTTTGAAAAAGAAGTTAGAATTCTTAAAACACTAGCAAAAAACGATGGCTATGATGAGTCACTTATTGACAAATTAATAAAAAATAAACAGAGAAAATGATTACAAAAACATGTTTCTAACGTACCAAATATAATAAACTAAAAGTGGCATAGTATAAATTATGTAAATAAGGTTAGCAACTCAGTATGTAATAAATTAAATAAATTAGGCATTAACACAATATCAATGAATAAAAATAATTTAAGTCGCTTGTTAGTTAATAATAAAGAAAAGACAGAAGATATTAAAAAATTGGGGGTATATGAAATAAAGTGTGACGGCTGTGATGCTGTATATATAGGTCAGAGTGGCCGTAGCATAAATGTGAGGTTAAGAGAATACAAAAATCTATTACAATAAAAAATCAACTGGTTCCGCCGAACATTGCATTGAGCAAAATCACTTTTTTAACGGTACTAGTGTTAAAATTTTGCATAATGCAAACAAAGGAAAAGTCCTAGACATGGTTGAAATTTTAGAAATTAAGAAGGCCGTAAGAAACCATAAAAACGTTACAAATACACAGACAGAATTTTTGAACAATCCTGTACTAGACATCGTAATAAAATTAAAAAGTTCGTAATCTCGGGCTGTATTGTTAAATTTAAAGAAATAGCAAATCAAGTTATTATCCCCCTCTAAGTAGGTAGAATATTTCAAGGATATATATTGTAAACCATCACTTTTAGGTTAGTTTCTAAGACTCTTTGATAATGATCACAAGGCCGAAACATATGTCAGAGACAAAACTTATGAAACAATAAACCAAGTGCGTATTGTAACTATTCTTTTGAATATTTATAATTATTTTATAGATTAGAGAGTTATGTAGGATATAGATAAATAAATAAATACACCACAGGTAATGACGACCCCATTTAACCCGGAAGGCTCTAGAAGAGCCTTGTGTGGGAGGGGGCTACAGATTTAGAGACAAGGAACACACACCCAATATCCGTGTATAGTGGAAAAATCCCTCTCACAGTATTTTCCACTGCCACGACCGGGGATCGAACCCGGAACTTTTGGGTGAGAGGCAAGTGCGCTCACCTCTCGACCATCGGTCATACAAATGGGAAACTCCTTAACTTCCGACCAATACCTGTTTGGACTCGTACTATGGAAAATTTAAATTCATTTTTGAAACTTAGGCGAAGGTAGATTTAGTGAATCCATCAATTTGCATCCCAATTTCTTGTTCAAAACTATTTTTTGTCTTTAATTAAGTATTAATTAGGTGTTATGATCCGTTGTTACCAACTATGTTAGAATGCAATTGGTAGAAACTGCGGTGTTACATCTAACAACATTAACTAAAGACAGAAAATATTTTTTGAATAAAAATTTGACACAAAATATGACCGACCAAATGCACATTCCTTAATAGTACAGTAAAAACAGGGTTTGAACTACTTAAAAATTAGTCCGTTCATAAAAATTTGGTTATAACTCCTATTTGACATGTAGTTTAAGAATCCAAAGATTCCCCAAAAATTGGAGGGGTGATGAGGTTTTTGGGGGGGGAGGGAGAGGTGAAATTTCTTTTGAAAATGCACTTTTTTGAAAGTAGAGGTGTGGGGAGTGGTTTTCTATTTTTTTGCATGCTGAATCGAATAAGACCAAAATCAAATCGATAGGATCAACCCTTAATGAATAAAAAGTGATTCTAATATTAAAAATAGATAAAAGAGACTTTAATAAAGAGGAAAAAAGATGTACAGTATTAACGTAGTACTTTTATTTTTATATGAAGTATGTAGTACTTGGTAATAAGTATTTTATTCATCGAACATGTTCTGCTCTTCGCTAGTGACGTCAACAAAGTCTGATCTTCATCAAAGGCCTCTGTTGATATGGTAACACGTCTGACGAAACTGCAATTTCGGTGCAACAGTTCATGCAGGCCCTTCCCTCACAAATTTTGCACAAAATTGAGCCTTCCACTGTTTTTTACACAGGAGCAATGAGAAGTGGAACAATTTCCTAGCAGGCACAGGAAATCAGCTTAAGGAAGGCCTCTGGGGCAGCGTCAAGGGTTGCCCTGATTGGAGGAAAATCATTGCCACGGCGAACCCAACCCCACTGTTGTGGATACAGTTTATTGCCGAGCCACAACTGTACTTGATAGAAAGTACGATATGAATTCTGTGCAGCACTTGCTGATGTAGGAGGAAGTGATTCCAGTTTTGCTACATTTTTAGTGAGTGATCTCTGGAATATTACGTAGGGTAGTTCATCTAACGTATGTTTCCCATCTTTGGAGCCATAAATATACAAAAAAGAGTCCCTCCGGCTTTTTCTACTTCACTGTGAGTTGCCATAGCTGTTTGGAATATGTGTATGGTGTGGAATCCAGGTTCTGTCTGAAGCAGCTTTCTTATTGTAGTTTTCAGTTATAGTTGGAAGAGATCAGTTCCAAATAAAAAAAACTATATTAGTAATGCTTATTACAGGGCGTTTGATAAATGAAAAAATTCAAAGGGTGATTGTTTGGATGATTTTATGATGATAATACTTTAGTTGCTTACCTATCTTTTTCTCATTTTTCCACTATTAGAGGGGCATTTTTATTCATTAAGGGTTGATCCTATCGACTTGATTTCGGTCTCATTCAATTCAGCATGCAAAAAAAACATAGAAACCGACTCACCATACCTCTACTTTCAAAAAAGTACATTGTCAAAAACTTATCCCTCCTTCCTCCCCCCCAAAAAACTCATTTACACCACTCCAATTTTTGGGGACTCTTTGGATTCTTAAACTGCATGTCGAGTAGCACTAACAACCATGTTTTTGGGTACTTTTGGCTGCAATTTTCACTGTAGTATAAATAAAATAAGAAATATCGAATGACAAAATATATTTTAAAATATAAGCTTGGAATTTCATCCTAAAGTATAGTCTAGAGGTCAACAGACCTTGCGCTGGATGAATTAAACAGACTACTAGCAAAGTCCTTAGATGACAAAGAAATGGCAGTAGTAACATTTCTAGAACGAGCGTTTAATAACGCGACAACTCACTCACTCACGAGGGCATTATCAAACAGAGGAGTCCCAACACTGATCTACCGGTAGATTAAAGCCAGCCTAGACAATAGGATTATAATATCCAATCTAGGTGAGGCCTCCATTGAGGCGAAAGTGAGCACAGGCTGCCCCCAGGGAGGAGTATTATCTCCACTAGTGTAGGCAATCCTGGTTGACGAACTCCTCCGGAAACTGTCCACAGAAGGCTTCTTTTGCTTAGGATATGCTGATGATGTAGCAATAGTTGTCAAGGGGCGATTCGCGAATACAATAACGGAGCGTTCGCAAAGAGCCCTATGTCGACAAATGGTGTTGCAAGGAAGGACTTTCTATAAGTCCCCACAAAACCACAGAGCACTGGAAGGCCTAAAACCCCTCCATTTGCCTGTGAGGCAAAATATTTAGGGGTCATCTTTGACCAAAAATTAACGTGGAACTCCCACATCCAAAAAGTCACACAGAAAGCAACAATCGTCCTGGGATAGTGTAGGCAAATGTGTGGAAAAACTGGGGGCTAAATCCAAAAATAAACCTGTGGTTATACACCACGGTAATGAGACCTATGATAACCTTAGTTGTATGGTGGTCTAAGACAATGCAGTCGGGAGCAATAAGGCTGTTAAGTGGGGTACAAAGGCTTGCTTGCCTGTGCGCCACGGACGCCATAAAAACTGATCCTACGGCTGCACTTGAGGTTCTCTTGGACCTGCCACCATTACACATATTCATACATGGTGAAGCTCGGTCAGTGGTGCACAAATTAATGCAAGGCCAAACGCCAATTAGCCAGCAACACGGGACGGAGTACCAGAAGTTATACTCGGAGATGAGGGCAGATTCCATCCTAGGCATACCCATGGACGTAATGGTCCCGAGGTATACCTTCAATAAGAACTTTCAGACTATAATACTAGACAGGGATGACTAGAAAAACGGTCCTCCCATAACAGCACAAACAGTCTGGTACATTGACGGCTCCACAACAGAACAAGGAGTCGGAGCCGGAATTTACAAGACAAGGTCAAAAGCCAGTATCCCAAGTCTAGAGAAATACGTAACGGAGTGATCGCCATACACTGTTGCGCAAGGAAGATAATAGGACAAGGCACTGTTAACCAGTCGATTGCCATTTTCTCTGATGGCCAAACGGCACTAAAAGTAATCAGTTCCATGCAAATCAACTCAAGATTGTTGTGGGACTGCTTGACGGCCCTTACAGAGCTGGGAGCTCAGAACAAAGCGACCTTAGCATGGGAATTAGGACACGAGGGACACAGAGGAAACGAAGAGCTGATCAACTGGCCAAGAGAGGCGCATTCAAAGCCCCAATAGACCCTGAGCCCTTTTGTGGCGTGGCAAAGCCATGAATACGGGGGGCAGCTATATACTAAAGGACCTTTATCAGATCTGTGGAGTCTAGTACAATGGACAAAGCTGGATCAGGTACTATAAGGAATGTATTCTAGGAGCACCACAATAGACCTTAAAAGGTCGCGGTTGTAAAGGCGCTCCTCTGTTTATCTATCTATCTATAGTTTAGAACATGTACATGAAATATACCTGAATTACAAGGCAACTAAGTATAAATAACATAATTATACTACACCCTTAATTTGTTCCTTACTATGTATATTTAACAGTAGGTTTTTCATTCATTAGATGACGGAGGTTTTGTGCTTCTGCCCTCTAAAGTTTTATGACTGTTTCTTATCCACAATAATATAGAGCCTAAGTCATTTTCGAATAGCACAGCAATGGGAACAATCCAAGCCAGTTCCTAATATATCCAATAGATGACGCCATGCGTACTGGTTTAATGTCATTCTCAATTTGTATCGTATAATATATGATACAAATTGAGAATTACATTAAACAACAATTTAAAAGTTATATTATAACATTTATGAACTTGTTGAATTTTTTGTTTATAAATCCTCTTTTAATCTAGATTAATCAATCATGACAATATTTTAGTTAGTACACTTGAAGATGAAGATATAGATTAAGTACAATTTTAAAACACCAGATTTATCATATAGTTGTCGGAAACGGTCATTTTTAGGAAATAAATGTCCTACTGTGTTATAGCACTTTGGTACACAGCAACAAGTTTTCATTTTACATCCTAAATTAACTTTGTTTATTCAAATACATATTTTTTCGTATTGACATTGACGGACAAACAACCGAGTACAGCTGGTGCACTCTGGCGGATAAAATAAAAGAGAATGTTCCCCATTAGGCACACAGAAACGAACACCATAATAATTTCTTGCTCCTGCCGATAATAACGCAAATTTTAACCACACTAATCATGTACCTACTCAAATCATTAACACATTTGACAGTTTGACCCATGACATGTACTTCGATGGTAGCGCTGCTTGGGGTCGTGGTATGAACCAAAACGGTTATAAAATAATTTGCATCGAGTTAGCACAGCCTGGACTGGAGTAATATGATCTGCGCAAGCTTAGCTCAGATACTTGTGTTCTACGTATATTACTCGAATAATTAATATTTCGAACCGTAGTTATCGCCGGATTCTCAAAGATTTACACTTCCATCCCTACAAAATTTAAGTCGTAAAAATGTTTCTGCCTCAAAATTTTGGAATTTTTGCGAACGTTTCGAAGGGCTACTTGCTGAAAACTCGAATATCGTTGATTGCTTCCTGATGTCAGATGAAACTCATTTTCATATTTCCGGATGTGTTAACAAACAAAACTTTCGCTTTTGAGCGACGGAAAATCATCTGCAATTGCACGAAGTAGGTACCATTATCATTATTATTATTATTATATACCCTTTCATAGTAGAAAAGTTATTGTGTGGTGTGCAGTAACCGCCTTTGAAATTTTTGGGTCGTCCTTCTTTGAGGAAAATGACTTGTAAGTTACTATTACATCACAAAACAACAATAACTTCGTAATGTGTGAATATTTGAAGAATATGGTTTCACAGGACTTCCCACACTGCTAGAGGTTCAATGACAATTTTACGAAGAATGTTTCCAGGTCATGTAATTCCGAAATTTGAGAACATCAACAGGCCGGCATGAACACCGGATATCTCAACTTGTGATTTCATTTTATGGGTATACTTAAAGTCAAAAGTATGTTCTAATCGGCCACAAACGTTACAATAACTAAAATATAATATTCGGACAGAGATTAACGCAATCCCAATTGAAATGTTGGAGCGGGTGACGAAAAGCTTTCGTGCTAGGGTTCAAGAGTGTCAGCAGCGAGGAGGAGGTCATTTGACTGATGTAATATTTAAAAAATACAATTTTTGTTTCCTCAAGAATCTTGTGTTTAATTGTTTAATAAAAATTTTGCCCTTAATAAAAAAACACTCAATTTAAAACGATACGTCATTCTGTCGGATCCGTTATATGTATCAAGATGCACATTTAAAAATTAAAATCGACCTGTCTCTTTTTTTTTCTGAAACCATATGCCTATGAATTTATTTCATACATTTCATACAGAAGACTGCTATCTTTTATTATTACATTATACATTTAGCGTTTGTGAAAGATAAATTTTCTAGACAATTTAAAAAAGCTTGGATCAAACTTATATTAATATCTGGCGACTCACTTGAGATGGAAAACTATCGGCCAATCTCAATTTTAAGTAATTTTACCAAAATAATGTAAAAATGGATAAAAACTAGAATCCTTGCACATTAAAAAAAAAATACAATATTATATCGCCTTCCCAGTTTGGTTTCAAAGAGGGAACATCTACCGTTGATGCTATGCACAGTTTAACACAAGAGGTCACAATGCAATAAACATGACCAGAAAACCTTTGGCGATATCTTTAGACCTCGCCAAAGCTTCTGATTCTATGTCGCATCCTAGACTCTTAGACAAATTTTAAAAAATATGGTATTCGTGGTATATGCGGTGATCTAATCGAGGATTATTTAACTGATAGAACACAACTTGTAACCACTGATAATGAAAAAAGTAACGAAAAAACAATCAAATATGGTGTTCTGGTCCAATTTTGTTCCAGATATATGTAAATGACATGTTAAACTCTGGAACGATCATTGCGTATGCTGCTGATACTGTATTGTTTGTCGTTGATGCCACCTGGGAAGGTGTCAAAATAAAAGCGGGAAATGGTGAAAAAACTAAATTTATAAGCTTCTTTTCACCAACCACCAAAATTAAACATCATGAATGTGAAAATTTAGAGATTTGTAGATGCAAAAAATATATTGAGTCATCAGAACAAATAAAATATCTCTGTATACACATAGATCAATTTTTAAAATGGAACACACACGTTGATATCTTAACAGGTAAACTAAGAAAACTATTGTACAAATTTTATCAATTAAGGCAAATTTTAAAGAAATCTACATTAATAAACGTTTATAAATCTGTTATTGAATCGGTTATTAATTACGGAAGAGTTATATGGGAAGGAGCTTATGAATCAACCTTGAAGAGTATATATATATATATATATATATATATATATATATAAAATTCAAAAACATTTAATCAAAATTATATTAAATAAATCAAAAACATTTCCGATTGAACAACTTTTTCACGAGTTAAATTTATTTGATTTACAAGGATTATATATTCTAGCAACCTTGCATTTTATTCACAAGAAGAGCAACATAGGAAAACTGGTAGATCATAAGTGTATCAAACGCGTGCTAATACAAATAAAAATTTTACTTTGTCAAAACCCACAAGACAAGCTTTTTATAAATCTGTGGATTACACTGGTTTTAATATTTTACCTTAACAAATAAAACAAATAAAAAATAAATTTAAATTTAAAAATAAACTAAAACCATATGTTTTAGAAAATATATCAACTTTAAAAGATATTGTTAATTAGTTATATTAAATTTTAAATTACTAATAGCCATCGTCACAAGAATTGCACAATTCCCCTTTTGAATCCCCTCTTACTTGCCCACTGATCATGTAGAGATGTTTGTTTTTCTTCCTTTTGTAGACGTTATATATTAGGTTATAATAATTAGATATATTTTCCTTTTTTCCTGAAATATGCTCTCCTTTTAAGAATACATTTATAAATTGAATATATACTTATGTTGCACAAATCAAGCTCGTAAAGAGCTTAAGTGTATAAATTGCTATATTTATAATAAATTGTATATTTTAAAAATAAGGAAATAAAGATTATTGTCATTATTATTTCCACCATACTGTATATTAGCCCAACGCAGCACAATTTTACCAACTAGACGCCCCGCCACGCTGGCCTATTAGATGCTCAATTAATAAGGGATATATCAAAAGTTTATAACTTAACAGCTGTTGTACTTTCAACAAAAAGTCATTTAAGGGACATTTATAACCAACAATGACAAATAGTTTGCGGCTTCTTTAGATGGTAAATATAGACCCATATAGAGTAGAGTAATAAGTCTTACTATTTATAAACGCTCTAAAGTGGCTGAATTGAATAATTATAGTAGTTTTATATCTGTCTAAATAAATGAAGTAATAGAATAGGTTCCATTCATTTCTTCTCTGTCTACAATCAGATCCGACTTTTTTATTTTGTCAACTTAGAATCAAACCACATATTTTTTGAATATCTTAAAATTGTTATTCACTTGAGATCCTTTTTCAATATATCACGAAAAATCGACTTTGAGTTTTTGGTGGATTTACACGTTATCAAGTCCCCTGAACCCAAAAAAGTGATTTTTAAAAATATCTGTCTGTAGTCTGTGGGCCCAAACCACTAGATCCGCATTGCTCAAATTTGGCATGCATATTCAGGACGGCGACACCTCGAGGCAAAATCGTAAAATCGGTCCTAGCTCAAATGTGGAGGGAATTAGCCCCTAAAAATCCGTAGAAAAAATTATAATAAAACGGCCCTAACAATTTTGATCAAATGTAACACTTGAACGCTCGCTCTCTCAATATCAGTTGTACGGTGGCATAACTAGTTGCTCCTAGAATATGGAGGAAGGCTGTGGAGGGTAGAATTTATAGAACTCAAAAATTATTTTCTCCAAAACTGTTCTTTGCTTCAACAATAATGTGAAAATTCAATAAAACTTTTCATTAAACTTTCATGGCAAAGAAACAGTTAGTCCACCCTGGAAGTCCACGTTGACTAAATAAGTTAATTCGACGAATCATCAATTTCATAGGAGTGTCGTTGGCCTACGTTCTCAACTTTTTAGAAAATATATATTACCATTTTTTTGCTACGATTTAAAAGGAGCTTTATGGTCTTTTTTTATAACTAAACTCAAACTGATATGCGTTCGGTCTCCCTTACGCTTGTTGCGAGCTTTTTTGTATCGCTGTGCTATGCATTGTACCTACTGTGATTGTCTATATATTGTTCCTTTAGAAATTCACATTTTACTCAATTTTATCATAAGTAATAAACATAAATATACAACCACACCACTACAATAGGGAATCTACAAATTTAAAGCAAAAGCTATTCGAAAGGGGGCTGCATTTATGAAAAATGAAAACACACATCCATTATCCATCGACGTTGGTAGTGTTGGAGCTGGGAATCGAACTCAGCACGCGCTAGATAGTTGATCAAACATGCTTATCACACATCACGCTCTAGACCGCTGACCGTGCCGGTCAATACACTATATAAGAACAAAAATGTTTAAGTGTATGACTTTTTTGTGTCCTGAAAATTATTAACATTTTTTGGGAAGCGGATAGGACGTAGGGACCAAATCTGTTGCCTGCCTGTCCGACACTGGTCCCAAGATACTAATTTGAACATATAATTTGATGTCACTCTGCCTAAATATATAACTGACTAATCATATTTCTTTTTTCAGGTATAATGCAGCAGGACAACGCCGAACAAGTTATATTAGATCCAAAACTAATAGCTAAACACTACCTGAGGACGTGGTTTTTCCTCGATCTAATTTCGTCCATTCCTTTAGATTATATATTTTTAATATTTAACCAAGTAAGTGGAGTTTAATTTTATCATCGAAATGTATCGAATGAGTATGCATCTAAGTAGTATATTTAGAATGGGATGAAATTAAAGAATTCTAAGAAATTTACAAAATATTGCTAGAATCATGCGAACGCGTTCAAAATACGTCAATGACTTTTTAAAGAATTAATTATAGGATGTTTACAAGATATTAAATAACAGTAATATTAGATAAGTTTTATGCATAAATAAATTTAATAAATAATTATTATTATTTCAACATCGAAATACGAAATGCATCTAACTTTTTTATTCTCTTTTTTAAGCCACACCGAATTTACCTTAAGCGGTTATTTTTCTAACTAACTGAGGATTTTTTTTTACTGGCATCTTATTACAATGTAACGAATGTCGAAAAAATATATTTAATATTCAAAATATATCAAATTTTAACTCTTCATACATATCACTCAACTTTAAAAAGGTATATTTATATAAAATATGTATTTAAGAACATTCATTTTTAGTTAACTAGTACACGTTATGTAATGCGAAAGTTATACAACTGACCCGTGCAGTAGCATATCATTTGTAATACAATAAGTTAAGTATACACTAAAATTAAGTAACAATTTAGAAGCTGGAAACGTAATTTGCTGTGGTATTTTGGTATTTTTATATAGGTACTCTGCATTCGCCGTAAAAAATTATTAACAATAGTGAGAAGTTGAGAACAGACAAATGTATTGGCAAATTCTTAAATGGGCCAAGAGGGGAGAAGATTCTTCATTCGCTGCAGTAATTTATTATTATCAAGTCCATATTAATTTTAGTGGAATTAAGTCTAAAGTGTCTAGTTCTGATATTTTTTTCTGCGAAATTTAGACTGTGTACTTATCCTCATCAGATTGGAGAGAGCCAGTCTGGCATGGAATTACGTCTCATGCAGCTTGGGCGGCGCCTTCGGTTAAAACTGTATATAAGAAGAATGCAACAGAACAAGATCTTAAATCACTTTAACCCCATTAACCTGATATTAAATCTGTCCTGGTAAAGGTGCTGGATAGACATATCAGAGGAAACATCCTCTTTACGTCCATCAGTATCCCACAAACCGGGTAGTTCAAGACAACCACTACTCAACAAAAATCTAGTCTGGAAAAACTCCAATTCCTTCAAGGAAAGAAGATTGCAGTGGCGAGCTTTATCGACATTGAAGGTAGAGGAATCGTGTCAACATAACTGTCTGAATTCAAGCTGTGCTAGAAGAGAGATCATAATGAGAATTCTACGGGGCACACAGTTGCATGTGAATGCCCACAGGGCGAGGTTCTATTCCCCCTTCTGTGATCATAATCGTGGCTGACCTACTGGCCATTCTTACTTTGAAATTTGGATTCAAACATTCGTGGACGACCTATTCGTTTTGGTTAGAGGAAATAATGAAGAGGTATTTTTTCAAACCCTCCGGGAGTGCTAGATATAGTACAATCTGGTGTGAGAGGAATAGATGTCTGTCAATACCCACAGTACTTTTTACTAGGGAAAATAACTTGGAAACGCCTCTCTTATTATGTGAAATTATTCCTTCTGCAGAGGAACGTAATATTTTCACTGGAACTCAATCATGGAGAAGGTAATCCATAAAGCAGGACTGCTCTTGTGGACATGTCAAAGAATTCGCGGAGCATCCTGGAGCATTGCTCATTGGTCCCCAGCCCATTAGACATAAGACCAATAGTGGCGTATGGCCATAGTTTATGGTCGAGAGAAATGACCAAAACCACAGAAAAATATAAGCATGTCTTTCAAAAACGCTCTGTAGATAAATAAAAGTTGAGGCTGTAAGAAAATTCTAAATCTGTTGTTTCTTTTCATTACTTACTTACTTGGATCTACTATACTTCTTACTCGTTCCAAAAGGATCCACTTTATGTTTTTGTTACGTAATATACTATTTCTGTTCAATTAAATCGTCGGTTTTAGCGGTCGCAATATGACTAATGTATGTTGATTAATACATATTTTTTAAAATACATTTTAACCCTGATTCCTTTCAATCGAACTTTGATGAAGGTTTCATCAACAATTCTGCTCATTAGGGGCATTGGGTGAAATATTTCAATCAGAGTTATAAAAAAGAGATTGAAAAAGTGTAAAGGAAATTTTACGATGTTTGCTGATTGTCGACGGTTTTTCTCGACTAACTATTTAGTACAAGTGGCAAATCAAGAAACGCAAGGTTTGGACTTTAATGAATATCATTTAATAATATGTGGAGTCTGGAGAAAGTCTCAAGATAATCGACGGATGTAGGGAATTATAAAATTGTATATCTTTGTTAATAATAATTATTTAAAAAATATTTAATTTTTTTGATTATTAAAATAAATAAAGCAGATTAAACAATGCATATTATACGCCATGGCGGGCATAACTATAGCCGCAAAGCAGATTGTCCGTAGACAAACTACAGGCAAAACTATCAGGATCTACACAGATTGTAGACAATTATTACTAATCCTAAGAAATTACAAAATAAATGTCACCAAGCACTTGTGGGTGCCTCCAGCATGAATAACATATCGGTATGCTGGGTGAAAGGACATCAGTGCAGTGGTAACAAAGAAGCCGACAGATTGGCCAAGAAAGCAGCAAGCCTAAACATCTTTGGGCCAGGCCCAGTCAGTCTACTTCCGATCACGGCTATAACACAGATAATGAAAGAGAACACCCACAATAAATTTAACAAGCCGTGGGATGAAACAAGTAGCTGCCAGTTTGATAGGGAACTGCTGAAATACCCCAGCAAGAGCACTGCAATGGACTACCTGGCAATGCCCAGAAGGACTCTACTCTTTATAACGGGAATCCAGATAGGACACTGTACGTTAAGGAAACATCTATACAATATGAGATTAAGCGAAGCACCTCACTGCAGAAGATTTTGGGATTGTCAACACAGGAAAATTTTCTCCATCTGTTGTTGTTCCGTTTAGCGGAATATTTTGTTGTTGTGAGTAAATTTTAACTGCGGAAGCAGGATATTTAACTATACAAGGCTTTCCTTTGGAAGTATCGTGTCGACTTGAAAGGCGGACTCGACCCCATTCATCCAACTGTGGCTTTCTAGGAACATTGGTGGATTGTTCCCTCATCAGTGAGGGTTCCACGGACGGGGCTTCTACACACATCAGTGAAGTTCCACGGACGGGGCATCCACACAGTAGAAAGTTCCAGGGCTGGAGAGGCTATAATCAACCCCCATTCTCGGGTCAATTTCTTTCGTCCCGAAGACACCACCGTAGGGCTACAGTTTCTTCAACGTCAAAGTCGGTATCGTACCACCCTAGATAAGTGTGTTGTTTTTATTTACCGGGAACCACCTTCAGTGGTTCTGCGCGGTTATATTCCATTGATACTTACTTTTGTATTGTAACTTGTACTTATTTAAAGATTTTATGCATTTATGTTTATTTAAGGAGGTTCTCTAAATCAGACCCATTGTGGCCGAATTATTACCATTTATCCTCACGTTGTAAACCGATGTGTAGCTACACGAGGCATTTTATTAATGTTGTAACTTATTAATCAAGAAATTTGCCACACGTTTTGAACATCGCCGGGTTACATACACTATATTCAGCAAAATAATAGTGCATTTCATGTTTAAAGAAAGTGTCATTATTTCGTCTGCGACCACTACGTATGGAACCCTCAGTGATTTGTGTAAGTAAGTAAACTAATAATTTGTCATAGTTTATGTAAACTTAGGCTTAACGCCCTGAGATAGTCTGAGCTAGTGAAATTTTATCGTGGGCACGTTACATCATTTATCCGGGGTAAGTTGTGCCTGCGATATCTACTACGCTACAGTAGCCCAAGTGATTTCTTTATGTAATATCTTATAACCATTAATATCCAACGTATTTATTTGTACGTGTAAATCGTAGCAGTGGTATTCCTCTTAATCCTAAAAAATGTTGAGGAAAGAAAGTCAAATTAACTCCGATAAATAAATTGAATTTTCAATAATTAATTATTTAAAGTTAAACCAGTACCTAAATACTGGGAATCATTATACTAATCCTGCTATAATATCAAATATAGCAACCAATTTCAATATACGAACAGATTAAAATAAGTCACGTTAGAAAACATTTAATACTGTCAATTACAGGGCCGTAGCCAGTTTTAAAATCATTTGACCTCTATGAGTTTTTTAAAAATATAACTGAAAAAGAATCTTTCATATGCGTCAAAGTTTTCGTGAAATTTTAAATTATTCCCTATCCATGATCTTTTACAACAGTATTACACCTAAAAAACATTTTCTAAAGACACAGTTGTTGATTTTATTTAAGATACATATCCATGACATCATAGCTCCGTCATTAACTCATGAATATAGTTGTAAATTCTCTCTAAATGAATCGCTGTAATTTTTATCTCACTTGAATTGTCATTTTCAGTAACTCATAGTTTTATGCTCAATTTTCTCAATAGAAATTTATTTTGGTTATCCCTCTTCAATTAATAAATTTCACAGTTTTTATAGCACAGAGTATTTCAAATACGATACAATAGATAGCCGGCATATGTTCGAGCCATACTGTATTGACAAAACAGATCATAAAGGTAGGTAATAAAGTATCATATGTCGTTCATTAAAAAAGGGAATTACTGAAAATCATTAAAATTTTATTGGCCCACTAACTCATCTCTCATGACCAACTGTTATGCTACAAGGTGTAACGTTTATTAAAAATATGTATATCTTATGAGCGCTCATTTAATAAGGGAAACTAAACTAACCCGGAAGAAGTATATACTTACCTAGTGACATGTATTTTGATATCCCATAAGACTAATAAAGCAGTTGATATAAGAAATTGATTAATTTAGTTAATGTTCAATATATGTTAATAATTTAAGTTTTAAAATAAAACTTTAATAAACTTCTTCTTAGTGGCATAACAGTGTTTCAAAAAGAGAGTTCTAAAATCCAAGTGGAAACGAGAAAAACTATCCAATAGGTATAAAACTCCAAAATTTAATCTAAAGACAATTAATAAATTAATAATTTATAAGTCTACGGGTAGCAAAAATCAATCTAAAATCATAAAAGAGACTAATCAACTCAAGGAACAATTCAAGTGTGAAATAAACAATCACAATAAACACTAAAGTGAAAATAATCACAAAAACTGTAACGAAATGGTGAAAATAGTAAATAATAAGAAAGATACTTACAAAATAAAGTAACACATCTGGGGTGTAGGTACTGAATCAAGTAGAGAAAAAGGACTTAAATAGCTTGAGAAGGTGGTATAGATGTCCCAGCTGGCATTCTATGCATAGAACTTTTATAAAAACTTTTAGTCTAGTGTAAATTCATGCCATGGTATAGGTCATGAGGAACAATTAGTGATAGATTTAAACTAGGTAAGCTCTTCCATAAAGTTGGGAGATACCAATGTTCAGGAGGTGGCACCTGAAAAATAAAGAAAATTGTATAACTATTAAATTGTAATTGAAAATTGAAAACAAAGTTGTATTATATTAAATATTAAGTGTTCAGAAAAAGATTTAAATGGTAAAATATACAAAAAATAACTAATCATAAAAAAATTTGTAAATTTATATCGGATAATTTAATGTTCAGAAAATTATTTAATAACCTAACAACTTGCGTATCAAATTAAACTAGAAATAAAAATAAACACATTGGTAATATATATTTTCAGAAAAAGTCAATAATAGCTGCAAAAAGTGCAAATGAAGTAAAATTAATTATAAAAATTTGAAATCAAACAATCGGATTTGCTTAGAAACGTCAAATTTAGACGATTTTAGGCACATAAAGGCAAGTTTAGTGTATATTTAAACGTGAGCCAGGCAACACGTTATAAAATTTTAAACATAATATAACCTCAAAAAGTATAAAACAAAATTTTGACAAAGAGATGTAGATGGCAAGCCAATAAACAAAACATTATTGAATTTAATATAAAAATATACCTAATTACAGGTAAAATTAACAGGAAATAATCCGACATAAATATAATTCGTTGATTATACAAGTCGGTGTACGCTTGGATAATATAAAATTGTAAATAAAGGATAACATTTAACCTACCTGCATATAAAACAAAGTGCTTCGAGTAATCCAGTTAATACAGAAGCATAATTTCAACATTCCAACAAGTAATAGCAAAATAAACATAGTTTAAACAAACAAATATTTACTCCGCAAAGTAAACAGCTGTAATCGGTATAGGATGAAGTCAGTTCGGAGAGAAGCGAGCTGCAGAATCGAGTAAGGAAATTTTCGACAACACAACAAGGGAACCTACCAACCGGATGGTTATAAAAGGGATACCTTTTCGTTACATATGACTCTAATAAAAAAATGTATGCATAAAACATTTATTCAATTCATCTGTTTACAAAAATAGAAAGGCCTAATTAATATTAAGATTCGTTATTGTTCTAAACCAATTTAAATTTAAAATATATTCATTTTAAATCACTGTAATGTTAAAACTATATAAATCTTTAATATATTTAATCATTTTTTATTTCAACTTGTGACTTTTATTGATAACTATCTAGAGTAAACCCACAAGATACCCTGAGAACAAACATTGTATAAATTCAAACTCTAAAAAAATAGAACCCAGAATATACCCTGAGAAAACAATTTTCCTAACAAAAATAGATAAAATAAATTAAACTAGCTTTATTATACTTACAAGGTAAATTTGGTGGATTTTGCATATTATGATTGATAAAAACTGGGAATACCTATTATTATTTGTGTTGTATATTTCTTAGTATTCTTTTAAATGATCTCTGATTGTATAATATGTACATATCATGAATGTTAGATTGAATGTGAATGTGAACTATGTATGTGGTACTAAACTCTCTATATCTCTAATTTAGGTGAAATAAGAATGAACATCTAGAACTACTAACTTTAAGAAGTTAGCGGTTAAAGTACTCATAGTACTAGTTTTCTTTCGAATAATTTCATCAATTTTTTATGAATATATATAATCACATCCTTTACATTTTATATATTATAGAAATTTCATATATTTACTATATACTAGCACCATACTAATATCTAATCATGTTTACTTTTACTTTTAGTAATATTTTTCGTAAATTTTGAATGTTAACTTTTGAACATTTCGTTCAAGCAAGAAGATTAGGCTAGATTACAGATGGCTCGCTATGTCTGTTTGGACGAGATAGTAATAACTACTACTACTATTTTTCTTCATATTATACCAGGTGTATTTTCGGCCCCATTTTTCGACGCATCGAAATGAAATTGGGCACGTGTCACATGTTATCAGAATCACATTTTTTTAAATCATCTGTCAAGTTGCTACGATTTCTGATTTCACCGGAAGTGACTCCAACTTTTGATTCTTATATGGAACGCCCTATACATTTTTCCATTTTTTAAGTCTAGAGGTCATTCTGCACGTGACTGTACTAAATTCATAACTCTGTCCGCCAATTTAAAAGAGTGACGTGACCCACCAAAAGTGTTCTAATGTTCTAAATAATTATAAAAAAATACGTATTATGAATTCTACGGAAAAGAACATTTCCATTACAATAATTTAGATACCAATTTTGGTTAATTTTTTATTTGTAAACTTTATGTTTGTCAGGTAATGAGTCATATGTAATAGGACAAAATAATTAAGTTGTTAATCATTCCATATTTTGCGAGAACTAATGGTCAATTTGCTGTATTCGTCATTTTGTGATGGGAGTTATGCTATCTAATTTCTATTGCATTTCTCTTCAAGTTTGAACTTGGTAATCTCCAAGTCAGTCGCAGCCAAGCTTTGTTAGGTGCTCACGAGAGATTCTAAAATATTCAAATGGATTGTACAATTACAACATCGAAGTTAATAGTGAACTGAATATTGCTACTCCAAGTAGATTATCGTTAAAGCTCATATTATTAAAATATGTACTGCAAATTACCCGAGTCCAAGGTATACACTTTTAACCGAAATAAGATTCTAATATATTTTTATAAGTTCATGCCGAAACATATTTTCTTTATTCGGTAGCAATTTAGGTATAGTTTTTATTAATATGGTGGCCAGTATATATGAATATTTGAAATATAATACACATTTTAAGCATGATGTGATATTATTAATTAAATTACTCGATATTTAACATTAATAAAATTTTTAGTCTATTACATCGAGTTTATTTGTGTTAATTTAATTTATTCATTAATAAATACATGCAAATAAAATACACACATAAAAAGTTTTGTACATTGTTAATGTTTTAGTGTTTTTATTAATATTTCAAATGATATTCTAATATTCGACATTGTTTGTACAAGTAGAATTAAAAGTTCTTTCGTTTAATTGTTTGAATATTAGGGAACTTATTTACAAAGAGTCATTTCACTTTCGCACCCCAAAATAGAGGTCCATCACCTATTCCAGTAAACACGAATATCCAAATTTCATGTATTTAATGCCAGGTTCTTTATAGATATTTAAAATAGTTCTCATTTCAAAAAGATAATTTAAATATAATATAAGCTATAAGAAAATATCTATTTGCATTTGACCGCCCGCGCCCCCCTCCCCACTCCCAATCGTAGGTGATACATGCCCGCCGTCACTTTTCTTATTCTCTAACATCTAAAGAACAAACTAACACAACTCCCAATACTCTTTACAAAAAAGCTGCACATGAGCCTACAAAAACTAGCAATGAGAAAATTCACTACACAGTCAAATTAGGATTGCCTATCCGAATTCATGTGGACCTAAATAATTTCTGTTGCACTCTCACAGTTCACTGTGAAATCCCTTTTTTCGCAATATAAAATAAATTGTGGAAATATAGGTACTTATTCTATAGGTAAATGATGTGCAAAACTTTTTCATATGTGTATACATTCAGTATAATTCTGAATAAACATATTATAATAGTCATCTATAAAAAGTAATGTAAAAATATTTAAAATATTTAGTGAATTTGTATTTCGAAAATATTTCAATATGCCAATTAATCTAGGTAAAGTGATTTTTCTATGAATCGCTTCATTTTTAAGTATAATATATTATAACCAAACTGCACTATATGTAGATTTGTGTGGTAAAACTGTCACTCCATTTGTTTAGTGTCAGGACTAATCTCCTCATCACGGCATGTCACCATAATTGAATGCATCTGTTATGATTATGTAACTATCGCTTCCTCAGATTAATTAAAACACAGCGTTTTCACTTAAACGATTACAGCAATTCATATCAACGAGTCGTTTTTTAACATTTTATCCTTACGGGAAAGAACCTTCTACGAGTTTACGTTGAAATATTTTTTTATTTAGACAGATATTTTGCAGACACATCTGCAAAAATAACAAGCTGATATAATTGCCTACATCTTTCATTTGAATCAAATCAATCAATTACGATTCACGATCGATTAGTTCAATTACATTAGGCATTTTGCCTTAAAACTTCAGATTTTAGAGGTACAGCTTAATGACGCCCATTTGTAAAGCAATTAGTTAAATAGAGCGATCAAAAAAATGTTTATACGTATGATATATTCAATAATTCAAAGTATTGGTGTAACTTGGCTAATCGATAAATTTGTGATCCTAACGCTTCAATGAGGAGATAACATAAAATGAATTTTCGGTTGGTTGGTTAAAGCCTCTGCTAAATTATTCGATTAAGATCCCCTCAGAGTTTTAATTTGTCCTTGGGTTACGTGCAACTTTAGTTAAGTTTCATCAGATTTGTTTCATTAATTACAACATGAGCCTTGGACGCCCAACGACTTTATTATATCATCACCCACACTCCAAAACATTATACGAAGATTTGATTTACAGCATCGTAAATACGGACACATAACTGTTGGCCGATGGCAGCCATAAAACACAACATATTTATAACAGAGTATTTCAAAATTTACAAGTCTGTAAGACTATTTGCAGTGGCTTCTTTGCCATAAAATAATCTGGAATAGTTATGATTCTTTTCTCCTCTTAATGGGCAGTCACCTGTAAAGAAGCCTTTAGTCATTGTATCTTATTACTCACAAAACATTTGAATCATTTTAAAACGAAAACTTGCGTTGAGGAAGCGACAGTTAAAAATCCAACCTATATCCAAAGGAATGTTAATTGTTGTCTCTTGTAGATCTGTTGGGCGTTGTAGTTCTTTGCAATTACCGAAACTTTTAACAATTCTGTTCCAGGATTATGGTGAAAGTTTCCAAATCCTACACGCGGGCCGCGCGTTGCGAATATTGCGGCTCGCGAAATTGTTGTCACTGGTGCGTCTGTTACGATTATCTCGACTCGTTAGATACGTTAGCCAATGGGAGGAAGTTTATGTAAGTAGCACCTGCATTTATGCCGATACTGCGCTCATGCTTTCACGCATTGTGGATAGTCCATTTCATTACCGAAATTTGAATTTCAGTTGCGCTGACCAATGAGCAAACAGGTCCCAAACTGTCTCCTATTAAACGGTCCTTATGGAAGCAGTCGGTGCATTATATAAAGTAGCAATATCTAGCCAGCGTATCATCAAATATTTAAATTGTAGATATAAAATAATGGTATTTTAATTTCAAACATACCCTAAACCAGGACAAAGAAACGTATTGAAGTGGAAGGCCAGTGTTTTGCTGATTTATTTACTTTTAAGACGCTGGTGTGCGAAATTTCATGAATTTCGTTATGTAAGTTGAAGTTATTGCATGGCTAGATATTGACATTCTAAATTTTCAATTCATTTATATTTTTAAAAGATAAACTACAGTAGTAGGTATTGGAGTGGTTGAAACACTGCTTCTCCTTTTAAGTCACGCTATCAACTAATCATAGCAAAACATTAATCACAGCTGTACATACAAAATGCCTATACAGTATTTTTTTTATTTCAGCACTGTACTGATACAGCTTTTACTGATGTATATACAAACTGTTCAGGCCAGTTTTGAATTCTCTGTCACAATGATTGCCATGCTTCTATTGGCTAAAGGGCGTGGTCAAAAATGAGGGTAGTGGGGGTAGTCAATCAGTTCACTACCCACTACTTATTATTACGAAAATGTGTTGAAATTTTCGCGTGCGTTCTATTAAAATATATACGTAGCTTTAATTCAAATTTCTGGTATTCTACCAATATCATTTACTCTTAAGAATTGACTAAATAATACATTTAAAATCGCACTGATTAAACATCGCTTTTAAACATAGAAGTGTTAGATCTTTAAAAGTTATGTTTAATAGCAAAACTAAATGAAACTACAAAATAGATTAGAAAGGGCGAAGGCAGGATATATTGTGAGCTTTGGGCTTTTAGCAATAAGCTCAGCCGTGCTTGGAATGAGGGCTAAGTTTGCAATTTTATAGCACCTTATCATTGTTACCGTTTGCACTTTTCAGCTTACAAAATTGCCTCAAAATTTATCACAGTCTTTCAAGACCAATTCAAATTTTCTCTTCAGAGAATAATCCATTTACTTAAATTCACAGGTACAAGTAGAAAGTTTTATTAAACATATTCATTCACATAATCACTTCTGAAAGTTAAGTATAAATATATTGCTGAGTTTAAATAATAAAATGTCTCATTAGCGAGGTATTGTCACGTGAGGAGCATGTGGGATAAGAATTGTCCTGGGACCTATGATTATAACAATATTTTTATTATCATGATGTCCCAATGGATATAACTGCAATTCATTCTTGATTTTACCACGACCAATAAAATTAATTGCATTTAGTGCTGCCACGTAACTTATTTTTAATGTTTAAAATGTCGCTTACTTTTTGTTTAGTCCAAAATGAAACAGTCGTTACACAGATTCGGGTGTATAATTAATGGACTTGCAAATGGCTTTTAAATTTTGCTTCTTTGTGTACTCGATGTAATTTATGGTACAAGAAATCCTGCAGAGTTTTAAGTTCGAACAGTCGCGTGTTTTTCAAGCACTCAGTAATATATGTGTGCATAGTAGCATGCGTATCATAATGTGTGCAATTGTTGTATCGTTTACTACAAATACCGTCAATTAATTAGAGCCGTCAAAATATTTATCACTTTTTTATGACCTGGACAGGGTTACTAAAGGAAGAGAAAGCAAAGACGTATGAAAAGTACTCTTGTTCCCTGTCCACAATCTGAGGTTTTAAATGTATACACTCATTTCTTTCTACATCACCTTGAAGTAGGGTATATCTCACGTAGGTTTATTACACTCAGAACTAACATTTCTAAATCTCGCATTATTTGGATATTTATTGCTGATACTGTTCTCTGGGTGTTGAAATTTTTCGATAATACATCACTGTGAGTTGTCAATTAGTTTTCATCTTTATGATCTTAACCGTCTTTGTCTGTGGGGACGAACTCATTCAATTGGGTATCAATTGTAACTTCTATACATTCTATACTTGTGCAAAATGTCACTTAACAGTTAGGTCATATACGAACACATCTCAAACCAACTTTCCCTACGGCTCCAAACAGCCTTATACCCTCTAATACTTTTGAATGTTATTGATTTGAAGATATTTGAGGAATTGGGGAACAGAATCTTATGTGATGATAATTTGCCCTTAAAGCACGGTAAGTGCGGGCGAAATGCCAACCAACAGTTCTTTGAGTGATGACGAAGATGATAAATTAAATGTTTTAACAAATACTTGGCAAAGCGGTAGATCACCCACTTTATTATAATAACTGTTATAATCATAAGAGTTGAATAACTGCGGTGAATTTTTAAGAATCTGGATAATTTTTCGTCTGCTGCTCGCAAATATTCATGTACTTTGCCTAAAGAATAATCCAGTGGTATCTCAACATCCTTTACTTCTCTGGAAACTTAGAAGCTGCTGGAAGAAAATATTTTATTTTCAGTCGTTTCCTTGCTGGAGGATTTCATAAAATAATTGTTAGATGACTCTGTTAAAGTAGCCCCAAACGTTCCAATGTCTTTCTCAACTATTATTAATTTGAGGTATTGATAATAGGAGTGTCAGTGAATATCGTATCTTTCGCTTTCTTTATCTAGAAGAGTGAATTTGTATTTTATTACAAGATCTCTGTATACTTGTATATTTATATTTAATGACAGAAACATTAGTATATTGTCGAAACACATTGAACAGCCTATATTTCGAAAACTGATAGAAATAATTGTAAAGTGTTATATATTGTTGAAAATATAATCAAAAGAGTTATCTGAGTTTGCAAAAATATATAGGGTATCTTACAAAAATGAACAAACAGCAATTTTTCGCGCTAAATCCTTCGAAACCGTAAACTCATATGACTTCGTCTCGTATATTTAACATGTATTTTGTTTTTTCTACAGGATAACTGCATAATATTGAATATTAATTTTCGAGACGTAATTCATCTCGACACAGTTGGACAATGGGCGTATTGCGTGGCGAACACGCTTAGTCACGCTGTCAACTGTGTACTGAGTTCGATCCCAGCTCCGACACTGAAAATGTCGATGGATAATGTTTTATCTGTCCGTGGTTTTTCTAACAACTCTTGGTTTTAAATTAGGAAATTATCTGTTACTTGTGTTGTGTTTGTATTTGTTATTTCAATTCAGTGTTCATTTTTCGTGGTTCGCCCGACACGTCTTCCTGAGCTTCTCCTTCCACGCATAGAAAGAAACCGAAGAAAATTAAAAATGGGCTACTCTGTGGCGATCAACACTACCTAGACAGAATGGTATAATGGTTGACTGACTCAGCTTTTATCTAATGAAAATTCATATTAGCATTAATACGGAATAGAACTTTACTGTTTTGTAAAAATGCATTTCCAATGTGTTTTGACTGGCACCAAACCCGTTTTGGAATTTTGCCAACCATATAATATGAGAGACTTTACATAACTATATTAATTCACTTATTCATCATAAATAAATGAATAATTTTATTATTACAACTTCAAAGTAAGACATGGTTTTGGAGAAAATCCTTGTTAAGAAAACCATTAACGAAAATATTGTAGTAGAGTTGTTGATTCAGAATTCCTTTTTCCACAGATAGTATTAATTATTTCGTTGCTAACGTATATTCTGTCAAAAATGTATACATAAATAATGATGAATGACCCCAGTATCATTTTGTAATTTAATTTCAAATGGATTATTGTCTTTAGATAAAATTTATTGTAATATTTATGGATCAGAAATTCTGTAGAGTAATTGCTTACTACTTCTATAAATTAGACTTGCTATAAATTTCTCATTTCCTCTCTACTTACTAACTGTATAAACAAAAAACACTTTTACACATCACTGTTGTGTCTACTGGTGATTATAAATTATTGTTCTTATCCGCTCCTTCTTATCCTGGTTAAAATATATGCTCAAAAAGAACATATTTCAATGTCACACAACATTCTCTAAACCTCTATAGATATACAGCTTCTACTACTATAATTACTGCTAGAAATTTTTTGTTTTTAATTAAAAGTAAATACTTAGATATATTTGGTATGAAATTTGAACATATTAGATACTAATTGAAGAGCAATTCTTATGTATTTTATAGTTGTAGACATTTCTGTTTACTAATATTTTTTTAAAACTTATGTTTCGAGATTTTTCCAAACAGATAAAAGATTTTTTTTTAAATCAGGGAATGAATAATAAGTTTCTAATATAAAAAAATATATATTCATATATATTATTAAGTAAAGATGAGGAAATCAGATTTACTCCATACACAGTAAAAGCTAAAATGTAGTCTCTGGGATATGGTAATAAATCTGATAAAGATTCTAACCAACAAACGGAACTGAAGCAGACAAAGGACAAAGGCAACACTTTTTCATGCAGAAAATCAGCGTAAACATGAAAAGGAACCGAATTTAAATACGATTATTCTTTACTAAAGAAATTTTGAACAAACACTGACAAATTATTCTGTTTGCCAGAGAAAGATGCCGGATCGGTTGTTAAATCAATTCGTATTGTGGAGTTTCCTTCTAACAGTGGTGGTAAAATAGCCGTTATACAGGGTGTGTCTCTCTCCACCAGACTCTCCTCTCTCTCTTTCGTGGAGTGTTAGAAAATGCAGAACATTTAAAAAAGACAAAAGGGTAAATAAACAAAACAAAAGTATACGGAACAAATTGAGAACCTCTACCTTTTAGGGATTCCGGTTTAAAAACCAAATTCATTTCTTAACATGAAATTAATGTTCTAGAAATCAGATGCGTGCAACTAGGACAAGACCATTCACACATCTTACGACGCTGATCATATCAGGAGGCGAGAATAGACACAATTTAGTATTATGCACTTTTACGTGTTTCTGACCTCTAGTAAGCACTCCAAACATGGATTCAAAAATTGCAACACAAGGGTGTAGTATATTACAAAACAAACAGGGAAAGTGAAACTTAACACACGTGTGGAAATGCTGACGCTTGCACCCCAGAGGCCCAGTGCGGAAATTACACGAGCGTGTAAGACACTTTTCAGCGAGTTGCGTACACTACGTGGGAAAATATAATTTATTAACTCACATTTACATTTTTTTTACCTTATAACTATGACAGTATTTAGTATTTTTAGTTGCTTTTCTTTAACTCTCAATGTAGTATTTTTCATGTTTGTCCAGATCTTGTATCCTTTATTTAATACACTTTCTGACATAATCAATTGATGAAATTTTGCATAGTTACTAAGATCGGATGACAATACAGTATTTCACCGTTACTTTTGCAAATATCCGCACATAGAGGGCGCGGGTGTGAAAATTGATTAAACATACTACCCAACCGGCACCACCGGCAAAACGTAGAGTATAAAAGGTTTTCGTCTGATTAGAGACTTTTACGGGAGGCGTCACAACATTCATATATGATAATAATTTAATTAAACTATGACTAAAAAGTAAAAAATAAAAAAATATAAAAGTCGTACTAAAAAGTAAAAAATAATTTTTCATGTACGACTGCAAGAAAAGCAATGCGTGCACACTTTGTACGATTTTACGCATGATTGTATGAAAGGGGAAATGCAAAGTGCGCACGCCTTGCTTTTCTTGCAGTCATACATGAAAAATTATTTTGTACTTTTTAGTACGACTTTGTAAGAAAACTGTTTAATTTATTAGTTAATCACTGTTGTCATTTCAATTCCCAATATTAAGCTGGTTAAGCTGTTAAGCTGGGGTTCCATTGCGCTTAACTGACTCGCGCAACTGTTTCGCGAAACTAGATTCGCATTATGGATACCTAGTCCCACGGTGTAGTATATTAGATGATGCAATAAGACCCGTACGAATGGCTTCGTAAGTGTTTAGTTGTGTGCAATGCAATAGATGGCAGGACAAATAAAGTCTCGTCGTTACTTACGCATAGAAATATTAGAAATACAGTTTACATACATACAATAGTTAATGCTCTGTAGATTTGTTTTATTTATATTTAAAGAGCCTTTTAGTTCGTTCTTTTTGTCTTAGTTTTCCCGTTTAGTTGTGTATATATGCCACACTACATGCATCAAAGGAAATCCGTCTATCTATGCCTAGGTAATTGCAGGGGTATATTCCAGGCGCCATCTACTGAATTAAATAGAAACCAAGCACTTATGAAGCCGTCGATTAACATGGCAAGTGCCGTGTGTCGGCCCACCTAATATACTACACCGTGCCTAGTCCCCACCCCGAAACTTTTTGCGCGAGGACGTTTCGAGGTGAGCGAACCGGTAGTCGGTTTTTGACTGCGCATCAAAGTGTTTCGCGTTGTTTGTTTCGCTTCGTGTTAACGCATACTTGTCTCGAGTACAAAATAATCCAGGACTGCTTTCCCCCTATTGAACTGTATCAGAGCTACCGATTTTTGTAGGATGTTAAAGATAAGTCATCATAATAAGACCGAGAGGGAGGGTGCGTGGAAGGAAATGAGCATCAAAATGGGGCAAACTGTCGGTACTCTTAAAGCAAAAATGAAAACTCAAATGGGGTCTTACTGGAGTGAAAAATCAAGGGAAAAGAAGAGCAGAGTCACTGGATCAGGTATGCAGGTTGCTCTTGTGAAGTCATCCGGGTAAAGTTATAGTATCATTGATGGATTCTACTACTATATCGCTCAGAAGCTGGTTTCCATATTGCAGTCGCCGAAGAAATAATTCTTTGGCTCACCACCGGTGTTTACTTCGTTTTTTTCTTTTTATTCTTAACATAATGAGACAGCCGTTTCGCGAGTGATTCTCGCGAAACAGTTGCGCGAGTCAGTTTCGCGCAGTGGAATCCCAGCTTTAGGATGGACAGTTTCCGCTTCCTTATACCTGCAGATGGGTTTTCCGAAACAAGCCATTTTCTGGCAGATTGAGAACAGCTGCGTCATCTCTAAGATAATTATCGAATCACCGCCCTAACAGAATGTCTAGATTTCATAGACTACCAAGAGAGCAGAGTGCAAAAGATGTATAAACCCGTAACAGTATAAAAAATCTCTCGAATTCTGAATCTCATTATTTAATGAAAAATATAAATTATCGAACAAGTGTGGATATGTGAAGGGATTGTTTCTCTTACACGCATTTGCTCTTACCAGTTACCAACTCTTATGGTCCCCATTATGCTAATATATCGACTGAGTCATTATTTTAACAGGCCGCTATAAAATGGACAAAATCAGAAAGGCTGTAAAATACATTTGATTTGAACTTTTAATTTTAACTTTAATATTTTCTGAATTTAAATTAAAGTTAGAATCTATTGATCGATCTCCTGGAAGCTAGTCATCGGCGTAATCTAAAACTTTAAGCACGTACTTTGTCCGTAATCCGAATACTAAGTGTTGCATGTATTGTTAAAATTCCCTTGAGATCCTTTGAAATACTTGAACATGATTGATCTGAAACCATATTAGGAAAATTTATATTTGAAATATTCTTCTATAGTTAGAAAAAAAATTGAATTCAAACGTCATAGTGTATTTGGTTACTCAACATGGCTTATCGTTAATTATAACGTTTTATAAATGTTTATATTCTAATTGGATACTTCATATCAAGCCAATTTATATGGGTTAACCTTATATCGTTGTTCTCGGCGTATTATATTTTATTTAACTTTAAAATAAATGTTTTACTTGGAATGTCTTTAGTGTCACAGTTGGTATAGCTTAATCTTATTATGTTGGCAATGTAACTGGACATCGGAAACTGTAATGTTAAAAATAGACCTTCTAACTCAAACCTTCGTTTGATTAAGACGTTCCTTATGATGTCGCCTCCTTTACAATTAAGTTAACAAGTTCATACCATTTTATTATTAATAAATACCACAAGACATGGCGCAGTCGAAGAAATTTTACTAAGAAGATTTTTGTCCACGTAAGTACTAAAGTGAGCATTTGGAAGAGAAAGAAAGGAAAAACATAACCTAGAAAATGGCGGACCGCGTGGTAAAACCCCCAAATGAAATTAGATTTACTGGTGATCTAGGGCAAAATTGGGTATTTTTTAAACAGAAGTATGAGATATTTATGAAGGCAACCAAGTTAGAGGCAGAAACAGACAATTATAAATCAAGTTTATTGCCATCGGTAATTGAAGATGAAGCCATAAAATAATTTCAAATTCAGGGCTACCGAAAACAAGTCAAGTTACAAAGACATTGTCAAAAAATTTAACAATCATTTCATACCTCAGAAGAATATAACAGTAGAAAGTCATAAATTTTTTACAAGAGATCTGAAAGATGTAGAGACCTATGAAGATTATCTATTTGCACTAAGAGAACTCAATAGTAGTTGTGAGTTTGCAGATCTTACAGATAGTTTGATAAAGGATAGAGTCGAGTTAGAAACTAAAAATGCAGCCATCAAAGACCGCCTAATGCAGCCATCAAAGACCGCCTTTTACTTGAGATGAATTTGACCCTAGAAAAATGTATGAGTATCTGCAAGGTAGCAGAATATGCTAACATTAATAACGTTACATTCGTGTCTAAAACACGTTGCATTATCACATCATCTGCGATCCAATTCAACCAACATTCAAAAATATTTCGAAAAATATATTTTGTTGTCAATTTGTATTGTAATCAGGACTTATAATAGCGTTGTATTATGCGTTGAAACTTACGTAGAACCATGATATATTCTTCCGTTGTGCCAACATCATAGCACATTACTGATTCAGTGTTCATTTATCGTGAATTATAACGTTTTATAAACGTTTACGTTCTCATTGAATACTTCCATAATAACAAGCCGTTTCACATTGTCCATCTTCGGTTTTCGTTCGACAATAACTTAAATTTAGTAAAATTGTTTTATGTCACAGGTATTTATATACGATTGTTTGACTTGTTAAGCTGATTACAGTATTATAGAAGATTTCGAATTTCTTTACCTAAGACATTCCAAGCCTGCGAATAAAATACGAAACGCCTAGAGAATGAAAGATGGTCTTTTTCCAATATGGCAGTGGCCGAGTCGGGATTGTTAATGTTCTTAGAACAATAATTATGAGAATAATACAATGACAAAATTTATTTTAAATAGTATCACAAATTTGGCAAAATATATATCTTGATGTGGCCGCACATAACTTTATGAAATGCGTTCAGAGGATGTTAGGAAGGTCAAAACACATACCAGTCAAAATTCTCTGAGAAAAAAATCATTTTCCAATTTATCTATAGCAAACTAAAAAAATCAAAAATAAACATAATTAGATTAGACATTTAGTATCCATAATCTTTGTTACAGCAATAGAGTGTGTCGAGTTGTTGTGTGGCAATACTAATCTAAAAACTCGTTGCCTTTTCTGAATTTTACTTAAAAAATTAAGTGTTTGGGCTGCGCAGATACCTATGTACCAGCACCCGCCTGGGCGACAGGCAGAGTACGCCCCTGACGGTACCCCAATTACCCCGCCTAGAGACAGGACCACAGAGGTGCTTTATTTACTATTGTACTGTCTGTCTGTCTGTCTGTCTGTCTGTCTGCCTGTCCTTGCCGGCGCCGTGGTGTTTACTGACTTGGCAGTGGCTTGGAATTTTAATTTGGAATGTCGATGTTTAGCGGGATAGTTTCATGCTGATTTATTAGATTTAATGTAAAGTGGCTCGTAATAATATATTTGTTGTGCATTTGAACACTTATTTTGTAGCTAGTTAGAAGCAAATGCGGTTTTTATTCTTTTTGTTTATGTAAGATATTTATGTTTTAAAATGTCTTTAATAATAATTTTTTGCCAGATTCTGAAGTAATCTGGGTAGGTATAATCGAGTTCATCTGTTCTCGGCACCTAAAAAACGCAACAAAAACTTTAGGACATAATTATTATCGTCGTTAGGCCAAGCGGCATGCTGTCATCAAACAAGCCGGCGGACATTAAAAACCTACAAAGGTAAGCGAGTCAATTTGCGAACGAAATAGTACAGAGGGTACCGGTATTTAAAGAGGTGATAAAGTTTATGTTGTGTTTTTTGAGTGCCGAAAACAGATGAACTCGACCTATACGTACTTCTTGTTAAATTACAGTCTGGCCGAAAAGAGTAAATAGTAGAGCCAGGAGCGTGCGGATTTACGAATTCCGTAAATTCCATAATATTTCGAAAAAATAAAAGCCTTCGAAGTGTGTTAATTATGCATAAGCTACCATGTCTTAAATTAAAATATTATGGATTATCTGTACAGTAAAAAAAATGTTGAGTGATGAAATATGAACAATATTATTATTTTATATATACCTAGACGGAGGACGGTAAAGCTAAAGCGACTGGCTAGCAAACTGAGTATGCTTATCGAGGCCCGCAAGGCGAAACAATTTTTCGTTATAAAAAATTGCCCCAAGAGGTGTTCGGACTCCACAATAAACTGTAGGGCCTCATCTCTCTTTACCTAGCACAAGATCCTTGAGACTTTCCAGGGGGTTATTTCGGTAACTTGAGAGGTGGTTAAAAAAACATTTTAAGAAAAACATATTTTTTATATATATATATATAAATATATGTGTAGCGCCACTGGATGACGAGCTATCCGAATATTTGACCTTTGTCTATAAAAGCTCCGCTTATTTCACAGCAGTCAACAGGTTATTAGGCATAAATGCTACACGTTCACACATTCAACCCATTTGATCGACTATGGCATTTACACAGAATGTTCTAGTCGTGGTTTTCATTTCTGGTAGGAGGTAAAAACGGATATAATTTAATATATTTCTACGGTAGAACGAGGTGCCGCTTCAGTATTAAATAACAGCTAAACCCTTTGACAAGAATGCCGCTGATTTTTTTCTCTACTATGTACTCTTTTTGGCACCACTATAGTTGCAAATACATTGTTTTTCATTCAGAGATAGATCAAAATTAATCGCTTTAACCTCTTAAAATATCACATTTGGTGGTACCATGTTTTTGAATTGTTAAATACGAAATTTTCTAGGTATCGCGAATATACATGGACATACAGACAGACAGACATAATGCTTATAAGAAATACAGGTAAAAAATTTAAACAAACTTTAACTGATCAAACTAGAGTTCAGAAATATCCAAATATGGAATCAGATAATTACTTCACTTTCTGATGTCAGTCATAGTGGTTACCCGCACTTTACACTTATGTCTATATCTAAATAACTTACTCAAGTATTGATTTGAACTGCAATTGTCACATTTCTTAAAATACATACGTTAAAATGGCCAGGAGACAAGGAAAAAATCCTTTATTTTACAAACCAGTCTCTGTGGTGTGCCTTACAAGTAATCTACTGGATTTATATCTGGATAATATACTGGCTGAAGTAAGATTGTAGTTTCATGTTCGTCTATAAAAGCTTATGCGTCACGTGTAGTGTGTGGACGTGATTTTCCATGCATCAATGTACATTTTCACAAATTTTAGTCGCGTATAAAAGGACAATAGATTTTTTTAAATACCTAGTCTTACATAAAAGTGAGTTCTTTTCAGTTTATGTTTTTCTGCCCATTCAAATAGTATTTGATGATCTGGTGCTAAAATGATATAATCCTCCAGCTCAGGAACTCTCTTAATGTTGTAAATTAGGCTCAAAAATCTAATTTTTGTGCAATAAGTAGTTTTTCTGTTCATCACACGCCTAATGTTGCTGTTCACGATACATTTCAATGTGTATAGCCCTCTTCTGGTGCCTGTGTGCTTCCCCCATAAATTTTTAGTTTTGTGTCACTGTTGTACGTGTGCTTCGTGAAGAATTGCTGTACTGATTTGACCATACCCATAGTATACAACATAATAAGGATTATGAGGGAACTTTTTTCAAATTTTAAAATGAAAATTTTCATTATGAATACAAAAATAGTTTACATGTTAAATGAAATTCAAAAGTGTGTTCATAGTTGAAATAATTTAAAACAAAAGTAGTTTCTATCGAAACTCGGGCTACAAGTAGCTTCCCTTGGTTCCAAATTTGATCAAAACCTGAGATGTTGAGTCTAAATTAGTGTGTTCATTTGATCTAGAATGACTCATTTCACTGCGGAGAAGGTACGTACTGAATGTAAGATATAATGCTGATAAGTTCTATAAAATGCATAATCTGGTAATATTTTATTTTAAAATACGACGCAATTTTTTTCTTAGTCTCTGTAGGTACATTTTAACCTGTGTACTTTTGATATTTGTTTAATTCTAGAAATACTTACATTGAAATATAATCAATCGTTTATACTATTAGAATGGAATCCCATATTTTGTCGCAGTTTTAAAATATGTGCTAAAAAACAATTGAAATGTTATTAAAAATTTTAAGTGGTATTTTCAAGTAGAGCATTTTAAGTTATCGTGGATAGATAAAGATAGACAGGTAGACGGACCGACGGACATCAATAAAATATTAATTATATTTTATTATTTACAAATTACTTAATATAATTAGGGAAGTAATTACGAGTTTTATTAGAGTTGGCATGCAATTTCAAACCAAGGTGGAAGATTTATTAACTGTTTTTTTCTTATCAGTGCCCTCTATTGGCGTCAGTCTGCACTGCACTCTCTAAGACTTATTATGCTTCCTTATATTTATATATCCTTCAGCATTCCTATAACGTGTAGAAACGCCAGTAGTTTGTTAAATGCGGGTTCAATATCTGGGTATCCGAAGAACCACTGTCTGAGAACGTCACATTGGTATAATAAGCGAAGAGAAATTTCATCTTCCTCCTCTCATCTGCCAATGAGACCATTCCTCATTTTGTGAGTGTCTGTTATTTTCCTGATTTTTCCATGTTTATATTTAGAAGTTTTTTGTTTTTGCTTTAGATTGTCTAATTTCTGTGGTGTTTATTATTATTGCACCTAAATGAGATACTTGGCGCGTCTTAACCCAGGCAACTCATCTAAATAGAGTATGTGGTGTCTTTTCATCCTCTGACTTTAATCCGCACGGTTTCAAAGGATATTCTGCAAATTAGTGTAGTCCGTGGTAACAATTGGCAATATCTTCCCTAGTTAACTAATCAGCTAGCTCGATGCCCCTTATCCCCTGGATCAAGTTTACGTTAATTAGTTGATATTACATCGTTGAAAATGCAAACATCCATCCAGCGGTTAGTTACCAAATTTAAATTTTTTGAAATACTCTAATTTTTCTTCTTTATTTACATTAATATAAGTTTGGTTCTTTATATCCCCATAGATAACAAAATAGGAGTTATAAATTTACAGTTCTTACTGGAATGATGGATATACTATTTGATTAGAATTTTCAATCTAAATAAGTAGTTTAAGTGGGTCTTTACATCTTCCCCCTAGTCCTTGGCTGATCGTGCTTACAGCTCATGATTCCGCTTAGTAATCAGATAACATAAAATATTTACAGAAATCAAAATACTGTAATATTGGAGGATTTTAATAACTCTACTATGAATTTATTAATGTACATGTTATCATTTTGAATTACGATATTCTATGCCCAAATACTAACAATACTACAAGCAAGACAAATAAAACCTTCTTCTTCTTTTCCAACTTCTTGTTCTTCTTCGTCGCCTTCTTATTCAATATTTTCATCCTCTAAGCTCTCTTTTCAAGTTTAAATGGAAATTTGTGCACATGCAAAAAACTATAGAAAATAGTCTGTCCTTTTATTTGGGTTTTTTACCACATGTATTGTCCTCTTCAAAAACAAATTACCGAATCTACAAAATAATAGAATTATTGGAAAAAATCCTCTAAGCCTGTGACGTTTAGGTCAAAGGAACAGTCAGAGTTATTTTTTACAAATAATATAAATCGGAATAAACACAGAAGTAATGTATTTTGCTGACGTTTCGGAAAGTAGTCTCTTTCCGTTTTCCAAGCTTTTTTTCGAAGAACACTTATTTGCTGTGTATGTCAAATACACAGCTTTAAAATTCTGTTTATGTTATTTCCATAGATACTTACCACTTACACAGAACTGATGTTACTTTCTTTTGGATAATGTTGAGTTTGTTAAGTTCTTCTTTTAGCATTGGTAGCCAGGTTGTACAAATATCTACAGAACAATTCGATACGCATTTATCTTCATTTAATAATATTATTGCTGATTCTTTAATTTTTTTTTGTTATCTGCCTCTTTTGTTAAAATTTTTGCCGAGTCCCAGTTTATTCTATGTCCGTTTTCCCAAGCATGTTCACAAATCTTTGATTTCTGAATTTCATTCATAAAGAGCACAGTAATTACATTAGAAAGAATGACATTCAGAAATCAAAGATTTGTTAACATGCTTGGGAAAACGGACATAGAATAAACTGGGACTCGGCAAAAATTTTAACAAAAGAGGCAGATAACAAAAAAAGAAAAATTAAATAATCAACAATAATATTATTAAATGAAGATAAATGAATGAAAATAAAATCAGTTCTGTGTAAGTGGTAAGTATCTGTGGAATAACATAAACAGAATCTTAAAGCTATGTATTTGACATACACAGCAAATAAGTGTTCTTCGAAAAAAAGCTTTGAAAACGGAAAGAGACTACTTTCCGAAACGTCAGCAAAATACATTATTTCTGTGTTTATTCCGATTTACAGTATTTGCAAAACATAACCTCTGACTATTCCTTTGACGTAAACGTCATGGGCGCAGAGGTTTTTTCCAATATTTTGTAGATTCGGTGATTTGTTTTTGAAGAGGACAATACATGTGGTAGAAAACCCAAAACCAAAAGGAAATAATATTCGTAGAATGCCACAAATAACTTTCAGACAATAACTATAGAAAATGTTCCAGCAAATATAGTTCTGAAATATTTTTGCATGAAAATAAGGAGCTAAGAAGGCGCTAAGTCTTATAAAACTAATCTAGAAGACCCGGACAGGGTCCGTCTTTGAACCGTCGTCGACAGCGTTAGCAACAAAATTAGAATCGTATTGTTATTTAATTTTTATTTGCAATGAACTTTTTCTTAATTTGTTTATTCATATTTATTTAAAATAAATCTGTCCAAATCACCCTTTAGTTCAATGATTAAAAGAAACTCTGATGATCTGTAAATGTCAAAACGTATGTCTGTGTATACTTTTTGAAGCTTTAATGTAGCTGCTTTCATTGTTTCTGTCCAAGAAAAAGTTTACAATCAATGTAACATTTAGCTTTTCTGTTCCTAAACTCAAATGCACAACAATATTTCGGGATAACGAAGTGCCCGTTGCCCTGTATTTGTCAGCACGTTTCACTCAGTAGGGCCATACTCATGGCAGTAGCGTTATCAAAAACATATCATTGAGCCACAACTGCGCTTAAGTAAGTTATTGGTGTTCATTGTTTAGATCTGATAGATGTGTTATCTAGTGATTTATACAGAACATGATTTTGTAATCGCAAGCAAAAGTAGTACGTCAATTTGGAATTTTGCAGCAATTTTTTTGTTCAAAAGATGGATAGACTGTGAAAACTGTTTCCTACTTTTAGTAAATAGTGTGACAAGTATCTTTTCTTAAATCCCAGTGTATCTACTCCTGTTAGGGTAGACAATTACAATTTGGGATACAAATTTGTGAACCAGTGAAAGGCCAGATTGTAATGTATTTTTTTATAAAAAGCTAATTGCAGATCAGATCACTTTTTTAACTAATAGCTACTTTAGCAGGAATTGACGAAGCTGGGACTTTCCAATCCTTCTAATTTTTTTTTACATTATTTTGACGCATTAATTTTGCTTGTGGGGGAAGAATTAATTGTAATTTTTGGTAGGTATATATGTCTGAATCGTTTCAATTAATTATAAATAAACATTTCACTTACATTTTTACCATATATTCTTCACTACTTTTCTTTTCTCACGTATCTACTATTTTCGCACTTAGACACTTTATATATAAGAAATATAGATCAACTTTATCCATTTTTTACACATTTTTTCCTAATAGCAAGTATAGAGTATAGCTGAAAAGTAGTTTTATACCTTCTAAAAATTTAATAGTTCAATATTTTCCTTTATTTTGAATATTTTCGATTTGTTTTCGTTAAAATATATGTCGATGCCTCAGTATCAACTCAAGTTTATCAAAGTTAATAAAAATTGTCCATTTTTTCATTTAGTCCAAGTACCTAACATTATTTTTATTTTTAGCTTCTAAATAGACCTGTTTGTTTTTGACTGAAGTAACAATATAGCTATTTTCCTTCTATAGCTGAAAATTTGTGTGATAAAAACTGTAAATAGTTACCTCAATTTTGCCCCCAAGAATAAAGGTGGATATTATTATTAAATGTACAAAAATATGTTAAAAAACCATGGTCGGGATATTTGCTTTTTTTTAACATATTGTTTGTTCCATAATACAATCTGAGATGAAATGTTGGTAAGCGAAAGATATACAGGAAATGTATAACAAAAACATTTAATCTTTTTGAAATTGCAAAGCAATACATTTTTATCAAATGCAATCAATAGGTGCATTTAATGGAAATTGTTATGATAATAATCACTTCTATACAGGGTGTCTCACCGGGAACTGAATCGATCGATATAGAGAAAAGTACGCATCAGAAAATTTTGTAAATTTAGATAATTACTAATATCGGTGTGGCCAATCCATTTTATATAATTACAAGCAGCTGGCACTTCCGCTTATACCGGAAGTCGATACCAACTTGCTTATTTCAAATGGAACACCCTATATATTTTAGGGTTTTCGAAAAGAGCAGAAAGTTCTGAGTCAAAAATATGTAGCATATCCTATACCTAAACCTAGCCGTTTCAGAGATATTTGACATTTTATAGAAAATTTGACAGGTGCTACGGTTTGCAAGAACCGTTATAACTTTCTTCGTGTAAAAGATCCGCATTTGTTTCTTATCACGTTAAAAGAGTACAAGAACTACGTTCTACAACTGAAATATATTCAATAATATCATACCAAGTGTTCAGTTTTTCGCGTTACATTTTATCAACTTCAAACCGCGAAAACTTGTTTAGGTCAAATGGAACACCCTGTATTTTTTTACGTCAAGTTGTGTAAAATTGAATTCACTTTTTTCTGATATTAGCATTGTGGGGGTAAAGTTACAACTTTTTGAAATATTTGCGATTTTATTAGAAATTCATGAATTGTTGTAATAATTTCATCAAAATAGCCATGATTAGAAACAATCAGTCATTATCTTATGTCAAAAAATGCCAGCACGTTTAAATTATACCAACGAAAACTTTTCAAATCTGTTTATTATTTATGGAGAATGTGATAAAGTAATATCAAGAACTTGCAGCACATTTGCTACTCGATATCCACAAAAACGCAAAATAACACTAACACTGTAACATGCGAATTAATCGAATTGAAGATATGGCATGAACTAAAATAGCAGAGATATGATCAATTTAAAATATGATTTCATTTTAATTTAATAATTGCTCAAAATTCCGCCCTCGAAGCTCGACACATTTTTCGCACCTTCGGATTAGTTCCTCATGGGTAGCTCTTCTAATTGAATCCTGTGATATGTTTTGAAATGCATTTCTTACTCTTTGCATACAATCTTCAATGGTTGTTAATGGGCTCTCATAAACTTTATTTTTAATAGTTCCCCAAATGAAATAATCCAGAACTGATAAATCGGGCGAGCGAGGAGGTCATAAGAAAGGTCCATTATTGGCAATCCATTGATCATAAAAAGTTGCTTGTAAATAATTATTAATTAAATATGCGTTATGTGGGGGAGCACCGTCGTGCTGATAAAAAATGTTTCTATGTTCGGCGAGAGGTAAATTTTCTAAATAGTTATTATTCAAATTTTGTAAGATATTCAGATATCTTTCACCTAAAAAAAAAACTAAAATTTACCTATACATATTAGAAGAGAAAATTTAATTTACCGTTTAAATTTTCCTGATAAAATTGTAATGCCACCACTCTATCGTTTCTTATGGAACAGTAAACATTGAACTGCCAAGTTTCCTCAAAGTTTCGCTCTCTGAACATATGAGGATTTGAGTCACTCCAATAATGCGAATTGTGTCTATTAAAAAGTCCATTTTTAGTAAATTTTGCTTCATCTGTCCATATAATATTTCCCAAATAAGAATCGTGACCCTCAGACCTTATTAGAGTAAACTTAGGAAATCGATTTCTTTTAATCCTTGAACCATATGGAATGTAAACGGGTGAAACTTATGTTTTAATAAAATTCTGCGAATTGAATCTTTGCATAGTCCCGATTCCAGAGCAGCTTATCTTAATGACATCCTTGGGAATGCATGAAAATATCCCAGAATGACTATTTCAATGTTTTCGTCATCAACAATAGGCTTTCTTTTTTGCATTTTTGCCTTGACAGAGCCATAATTTTTAAAATTTTCCAGTATGCGTTGTACAGTGTTTGGTGACGGTTTCCGTTTTTCTGGATATCGAGTAGCAAATGTGCTGCAAGTTCTTGATATTACTTTATCACATTCTCCATAAATAATAAACAAATTTAAAGAGGCTTCGTAGGTGTAATTTAAACGTGCTGGCATTTTTTGACATAAGATAATGACTGATTGTTTCTAATCATGGCTATTTTGATGAAATGATTACAACAATTCATGAATTTCTAATAAAATCGCAAATATTTCAAAAAGTTGTAACTTTAACCCCCACAATGCTGATATTAGAAAAAAGGGAATTCAATTTTACACAACTTGGCGTAAAAAAATACAGGGTGTTCCATTTGAAAACAAACAAACAAGTTTTCGCGGTTTTGAAGTTGACAAAATGTAACGCGAAAAACGGAACACTTGGTATGATATTATTGAATTTATTTCAGTTGTAGAACGTAGTTCTCCTTGTGTTCTTTTTACGTGACAAGAAACAAATGGGGATCTTTTACACGAAGAAAGTTACAACGGTTCTTGCAAACCGCTACACCTGTCAAATTTTCTATAAAATGTCAAATATCTCTGAAACGGCTAGGTTTAGGTATAGGATATGCTACATATTTTCGACTCAGAATTTTATGCTCTTTTCGAAAACCCTAAAATATATAGGGTGTTCCATTTGAAATTAGCAAGTTGGTATCGACTTCCGGTATAAGCGGAAGTGCCAGCTGCCTGTAATTATTTTAGTTGGTTTGGCCACACCGACATTAGTAATTATCTAAATTTTCAAAATTTTCTGATGCGTACTTTTCTCTATATCGATAGATTCAGTTCCCGGTGAGACACCCTCTGTATAAATAAAACTATGGTTAATAGAACGTATTGTTAATAAGAGTACTGCACATATATAAATGTTTTTTCACCTCAATGAACGAGTAATTTTTTTCGCTAAAAACATTTAACGAAAAATTATGAAATAATGCCTAAGATCAAAACAGCAGCAGATATATTAAATAATATAATTTAAATACCTGCTATTACGGCATGTAATTGCCAAGGTCATGGAGATTGATCATATCAGTTGCAGGAATCTTTTATTTATCAATTTTCAACCATTTTCTGAATCAGAAAACAGTAAATTAAAAAAATTACAAATTCCAGTAAACACATTTAGTTGAAGAGCCAGACCAGAATTTATTTACCTGGGGAGTGCAATACAATATTTTGAAGAAATGAGAAAAAGTGGAGGGTTGTGTGGTGACGTCATTCGCATGGCTTTCCTTTATTTCGGGTCATGTTTAATATGATTTTTCTGAAACATTTTAAATTTGTTGATAGATGTTTTTGTTATCATAACTTTTCTGTTAACTCTACTAGTTTTTGAGAAAATTTCATTTGAACGTAAAAATCACAACTTCAGTAACTTTTTTATTGGACAATTTAACTATGATTTACTCAAATATATAACTATTCTGAAATTTAAACCTATTGGAAGCTAATTTTTTGCAAAAAAGATGAATTTTAAAAAGTAAGGCTTTTTGATTTCTGCAATTTCCGAATAGATGAACATTTCTTGTCAGTGCAAAAATGAGTAAAGATTATAGTCGAAATAATAATTATTAGTAAATATTGCATCTATTAACTGTGTGCCGTGCAATTATCCATTTGTGATATGTGTATATAAATAACTAATGAAATTCCAAATAAAGTTGTATTATAACAGTATTTTCTTTTCATTAAGTAAATCTTAGATTGAACTCAATTAGTGTGAGGTCACATATTAGGCAACTCAAAATTCTACTGTCATAATTAACGCTAACGGCGCGAAATTAATGCACTGGAACTTGACTCTTAATGGTCTAGTTAATAAAGACTATTATCAAGAGGGTTAAAACATAGCTTAGAATTTCATTTTGTTTCTACCTCACAGAAAATATTTAAGAACTTTCAGTAACTAATTTACATTCACAAAGTATGTGAAATTATACAGGGTGTCTCGTAATAACGTGCAAAAATTTAACTGTAGATTCCCTGTCGAAAATTAAGACGGGTTCTTCGTATAAAATTTTTCAAAATAACCCTTTCCTGTCGAGCTACACCCCCTTAAAGGGGTGTGCCAAAAACAGTTTTTAATTTCTATCTCAAAATGACGAACTAGCATAGCCTAACGTTGCTTTTAAGACTTTTTAAACTTATTCATTTCTGTATAATCGTTTAGAACTATGCTTTAATAGCACATATGATGTATTTTGGATGTACTGCTTTCATAAACCACCAGAAAAAAAAAGTTAAGAAAAATAACTGGTGGTTAGTTAGTGACTCGTGTAGCTATAGCTCGGTACGAGAACCAGCAGTGTAATAATTGAGATAACCTTTTACAAAAATGGGTTTTTTATCGATAGATCGATACGAGCACAATTTTTTACGGTGCCTATTGTAGCAATACTCATAAAATAAATATACCACTAAGAAGTTTGTGTAAAATTATCGAAGAGCGTGAGACAGGTAGCGCCTCTCATATGCCTTGAAGCTTACTATACTATACCCTTTATAGATAGGAATTCAGTATCGCTTATTTCTTGCTTGCTAGGTAACTTTTGGGCGTTTAAAATTATATTTATATTGGGTAAAATTTTCTGTTTAAGCATTTTCTGAGAGCAGAAAGCAGTTCGATCTCCTCGATATTTGCAATTTTTCAAATATAACTAATGACATCTGTAAAATTAAAAATGCTATATACAGGGTGTCCCAATAGTGCGTTAAAGTCCAATATCGGCCTTATTAGAAGACTTTGGAGAATTACTTTTTTATGGAAGTGGTATAGTGTTAAAAGACGCACATTTTAGAAGTATTTTGAAATATACAGGGTGACTTGCTACAGCGGAGCATCTTCAAGGTCATTTTTTTTAAATGGAACACCCTATATATTTTTACATTTATGAATTCAGCGTAAAATTACCTTTCCAACGACCTCCAGATTTTTTGTTTTTGACGTGGCGTTGTTAGATCATATGAGAGAATTCACTTACCTCTCACCATTACACCATTTACATTAGTCTGTATAAGACTAGTAGGTTGGCCATTGTCATTTGTCTGTTCCATGACCTATGGCATACTGATGAGAACTAATAAGTTCGAAACCGGTCTATGTCTGGTCAGGGAATTGACAAATGACATTGGACCAATCTTTCATGGTTTGCAAGGTATAATTCAATGCAGGTCGGGGTATTTGCCCGCTGAGTAGTTGTTTCCTGCAAATCATGTATAATAACAGTATATAGATTAAGTCCACCAAGGGCTGAAGGTCGCCGCTCTCGGTACTTGCAAAATGGCAAGTCGCTATGCACCATGGAGACATCTATGATGTCTGGTGTATAGTAGCATTAGACCATATGAGAGAATTCACTTACCTCCCACCACTACACCATTTACATTAGTCTGTATAAGATTAGTAGATTGGCCATTGTCATTTGTCTGTTCCATGACCTATGGCATACTGATGAGAACTAATAAGTTCGAAACCGGTCTATGTCTGGTCAGGGAATTGACAAATGACATTGGACCAATCTTTCATGGTTTGCATAATTCAATGCAGGTCGGGGTATTTGCCCGCTGAGTAGTTGTTTCCTGCAAATCATGTATAATAACAATATATATATATAAATACAAGAAGGGTGGTCTTGACTGACTAGTTAAGCAGAAAAAAAAGGTGAATCTTATGGGTTTCAGTCAAAAAATGTTTATAACTAATAAATGCCCAGACTAAATAAAACTCTTTGTTATTTGTCAAGCTTTCGGAAATGTTTATTCCTTCCTCAGGACATTAACTTGAGATTTCTGTCATGAAGTTACAAAAATTCAGAAATTTAATTCTAATCCTCCATTTTGTGTAGGTACAAACCATGTTTTATATTATAAAAAAAATCCATGCATATGGATGTAAAATATTCATTAATTTAAATTACTTAACAACACACAACAAAATTAAAAACACAACTGATTAAACGCATTACAGAGGCTAAAAACGATTGCAATCTAAATGAATATTTCAATGTTAAAAACTAAACGTGTATCTAATACAACGTTCTGCTCTGCAAAACCCAAAAAACCCCTGAAAAACTTCCCTTATTCTTTCTTTCATATTTTCTTTTGTAGTTATAGGAGATTTGTACACTTGCTCCTTAACATAACTCCACAAAAAGAAGTCTATTTTGGTCAAATCAGGGCTTCTGGCAGGCCAACTATAGGGTTCTCTTCTTCCTGTCCAACCATTTGGAAAAGCGTCGTTTATCTAAATGTTCGTGAATAGCTGCAGTGTGATGTACAGTTGCTCCATCATGGAGGTGCCACATTCTCTCCCTAATATCTCTAGGGACATCTCCAGTAATTCTTCCAAGCTGTCTGGCAAATATTCCAAATAAATTCGACAATTCACACATCCATCAAAAAAATGTGCTCCTATCACATAATCCCCAACAATTCCTCCCCAAACATTGAACGACCATCTTGTTTGGCTATTTGTTCGTGAGATGTAAGGATTGGTTATGTCGTAATATTGAAAATTATGACGATTAACATGGTCATTTTTATGAAACGTTTCCTATTTTTTGTTTTGCCCATTGACAAAATTGTATTCGGTTTTCATAATCCCTATCGATCAGTCCCTACATTAGTTGAATATGGTAGAGATGGAATTTGGTTTTTTGTAGGATTCGATGAACTGAAGATCGGCTTATATAGTTTTTTCTTGGCAATTCTCTATGAGGATCTTCAATCACGCTCAAAAGTATGACTGTTTCCATTTTCTTCGTTTACTACATTTTTTGTTAGTTATTTTTTCTCATATTTCACTTTCTCCGTATTGTCAAATCGTTCCATCAAATGATTTTTTAAAGGGCTGCCTTCTTTCCGGATATCGCTTCTTACAAATTGGAGTTGATAGCAAACAATTTTTATCACTCGCATCTAGAACATAAACCATATCGACCATTTCTTCTCTCGAAAAATAAAATAATTTATGACTTAAAATAAGTGTAAATACTTTGTCACAATAGTTGATAATTAAATGTCAATAAGATAACTTTCAATTATTCTCACTTTATATCAAAATCATGGCTACTAGATCAGTTCGAAATGAAAAGTATTATAATTTAACGGTTTTTAATGAAAAAGTAAAAGTATCTCGAGAAATATCGATTTTAGGTATAGGATATTATTCACAAAAATCGTAAGGAATTAACGTGCCAATTCAAAAATACAATAATATACAGAGTGTTCCATTTGAAAAAATTGAGAAAATTCACTTTGAAATGTCCTGAATTAGCGCTGGTATAAAATACACCCTGTATAATTATAATCAATATTTGGTGGTTGTGTCGTGGTAGTATATCCTTTGTCTACATAATTGCAAAATAAATCTTCTTAATTAACAGTAATACCCACACAGCGAATTAATTTGTTAAACCTTGTTCCTACCAAAATTTTCATATTTTTTCGAATAACTCGGCAACGTCACGTCAAAAACAAAAAACCTGGAGATCGTTGGAAAGGTAATTTTACGCTGAATCCATAAATGTAAAAATATATAGAGTGTTCTATTTAAAAGAAATGACCTCGAAGATGCTCCGCTGCAGCGAGTCGCCCTGTATATTTTAAAATATTTTTAAGATATGTGCCTTTTGACACTATATCACTTCCATAAAATCCTGTAGATCAAATTTGGGACGGAGATTAAATAATGTGGAGGAGGTTACGATGGTGATCATAAAAAAGTGTTAGTTATTCGAAAATAAATCTTATTTTTGCTGCAACAATTATTGAAAAATTGTTTTTTGGATTTCTATCATTCTCATCCGAAATCGTCAGAATCCGATCCGTACATAGATTATTCGAAATAAAAACTACTATCATTATAAAACTATCTGAAAAATGTTATTATTGCTTTCCATTTCCTTGATAATTGCGTGTAGCCTCATCACCTCAATATGATAATCATCCATCGCTTTACCGATCAGCGACGACATTTTTTTCTTTTTGGTTAGGTACGAACATAAAGACCACAAAGCTAGTGAATCATGAAAAGTCGAGTTGATGACGTTAATTCCGCCACATAAATGTTTAGGTCGACCACAATACCGTTCCCTTTGTCTATACGCTCGCTGTCAGTTATCCACCATATACTCATTAATTAAATGTTTAGAAATATTATGAACCTCGACACGTACTATCTCACTTAACGCCCTATTGAAGTGAACCGTTTGATTCATATTAAACGGTCAAACACATATAGAGTGATTTATTAGCTCTATTACTAACGACAGATGAATGTCGATGTTATATCAATTAAAGAATATTGTATTATGTGAATTTTCATATTATGTAACCATTTAAACACGGTAATCAATAATAGATTAGGGATATAAGGTATATAGCTTTATAACAAATATTCCTTTTTATTATACTTTGAGACATTCCTGGAATCGCAGTGGTCTAACGAAATGTGGATTTTGTATCGGCAATTTCTTGAACAATTCTTACAAGTAGACCTAATTCTTGAAGATCGTCTAATTCAACGATTTCTTCTTTACAGAAAATGTGTAAAAGCTTAGTTTTGTTACTAGTGCCTTATGCAGTACACAATCAAAAGCTTTACTTAAGTCTAGAAATTGAACGAATTGAAGAATTTGTGGTAGATGTAGACAATTTTGACCTAAAACCAAATTGTTAGTTATTAAATAGTTTGCAATTTTCAAAATAATTCTTCAGTTTTTAGTACAATCTCAAAAATGTTTGCAAATATAGGCACAATCGTAATTGACCCATAATTTGTAGGGTCATTCAAACAACTTTTTTTGAACATGGGGGAGTACATTAGACAATTTAAGAATTATCGGAAAACTATTAATTGTAATTCATTGGTGTGAGATGAATAAGAATAATATATTTAATACAGTGTAACAGTTTTACGTCTATATCATAAAGATCTTTACTTTTAATATTCTTAAATTTTCGATTATGTCGAGTACTTAATTGTATGATAATTCAGAAAAGTTAAATTACTGATGCTTAAAGTAGAATTGTTTACAAATATTCGGCGTCAACATTAGAGGGTGGAAGAGTGGTTATTAAATTTTGATATTACTAAAATAATTATTATTAAAATCATGAGGGGGAAATGGTTAAACACAGGCAATTGTCTGATCACCCTGCAGGATCTCCTCTGCTGATTCATTGACCAAGAAAACTGTCATCCATATGATGCACTGAGTTGACTTAATTTGGCCTATTTGGTTGAAGAAACTGATATCTTACTGCCCTCACTTACTTGAACTAAGGTAAGGTTCGGATTATTTTCAAGTATCTCGAAGTGGTGGAGATGATGGAGAGATGTATTATTTCAATACGCCACCCAAAATCAGTCAGTTTTTGAAATCTAGTGCATTCTGTGAGTCGGATAGAACCTCGAAAAAATATGAATATTTTCTAACCTAACGAGACTATGTCTGCCCCCGTATTCGTGGATACTGAAAACGATAGCGGTGGTTAAATCTCTCCGAGGTCCCCCCAAAGGGGCAAAAACCACCCCCGAAAGAGGTAAACCGCGTTTCCGTCGTCTCCTACTAGCCAAACCTGTTTTGCCCCCATTTTCGAAGATGCTTAGCACGATGGTGATGTCGAGACCTTTCATCGACCCCCGTCAAACCCCCAAACGGCCACGAACCACCCCCGAAAGGGGTAAACCGCCGATAGGCTGTCTTGCCTCGGCTAAACCTGTGTTACCCCCGTTTTCGAGGATACTGAGCACGATGATGATGCCGAGACCCCTCCTCGACCCCCGCCAGCCCCCCAAACGGCTAAGAACCACGCCCGAAAGGGGTAAATCGCGGATAGACCGCCTTCTCTCGGCTAAATCCGTGTTACTCCCGTTTTTTTTTATTTAACTTACACCATTCAACGATCAATTTCGAGGATCCTAAGTACGATAGTGATGTCGAGATCCCTCCTCGACCCCCGCCAACCCCCCCAGATGGCCAAAAGCCACCCCCAAAAGGGATAAGCCTCGTATCCGCCGTCTCCTACCAGCCAAACCTATGTTCCCCGTTTTCGAGTATGCTGAACATGATGGTGATATCAAGATCCCTCCTCGACCCTCGTTGAGCGAGGAGAAGTCGCGATATTTTTTTCATGCTCAGCATCCTCGAAAACGGGTAAAACGGCTTTAGCCCAGAGAAGATGGCCTCTCCGCGGTTTACCCCTTTCGAGGGTGGTTTTCGGCCGTTTGGGGGTTGGCGGGGGTAGATGAGGGGTCTCTACATCACCATCGTGCTCAGCATCCTCGAAAACGGGGGGTAACACGGGTTTGTCTGGTAGGAGATGGCGGATACGCGATTTACCCATTTCCGGGGTGGCTTTTGGCCGTTTAGGAGTGGGGTGACCTCGGAGAGAGATTTAACCACCGCCATCGTGTTCAGCATCCTCAAAAAAGGAGGGGGGGAGACATAGTCTCGTTAGGTTAGAAAATATCCATATTCCTGTCCGACTTACAGAATACCATTTCTATGTCTCGTTACCATTTCACTTAAATTTCTCACATCTCAGTGACCACTCCATACATTTCTCGCATTTACGATGAACTTAAACTGCTTGGTACTAGAATAAAATAAAGATAATTTCTAATCAAAATGGTGATCATATAAAAAAAATGCATAAATAGCATCTCATGAGAAATTCTATTTGGGTAAGACATCTACACCGCCCTCAATTTGATTGAATACACATAAACTAAAATTTAAAGTTGATAAATTCACAAGTAGAGATACTAACAGAGTACCGCCTAATTCTAGATTGATCCAGAACTCGATTAGGGCGTTGTAGTGACAGTCTGTGGAAAGTGGCGCCATTGAAATAGAACACTTCTACAAAACGCTAGTATGGCATAATATAATACAGTAAACACCACGAATGTTGGCGAGCGGTGGGAACTGCAGGGTAATATAGTCGACCTATCTTAGAACGGCACAGATCTGGCGCTATTTAGAATTAATTTATGGTACACCAATTAGGATAGCGATGCGTACGCTAGGTCTATACTACTCTCTACATACACCTTCCCCTTTGCATACCATCACTCGTGGCGTTTACAGTAATTGGACCACGGAGACAACAATCAGCCAGCTATGATTCCACTATTCACTGTTTTCCGCAACTTACTCACTACACAATGTCATACTAGTCCTTTATAGAAATGGTCTACTTGTATGCCCCCATTTTCACCAGACTACGAAACCCCAATAGAATTTTGGACCACTTCAAACCGTAATAGAGTTCTGGATTACTGTGAAACCCTAAATGTGTTTCGAATGAGTAGAATGAGGCGGAACTCTATTACTATATCTACTTTCACATTAGAATAATATGCAGAAATTATTAACGGGTTTATTCCAGCACAAACAAAATTTGCTAATAAGCATCTCTTCATTTAGAGTTAAAGTGTCTTCGATCAGTTGGATGCTATTTGACAGAATATTGATTGTTATTATTAAGAGGGAAATAAACGATGGGTACATTAAACTTGACATAAGAATTAGTTTAGTACCCCATGAAAAGCAAATAGTAATAGTTTATTTAACTTCAGTAATGCACATATTATTATAATATGTTTGTATTTGCCTTTCTTAGCTCTTTTTTGCACTCGACAAAAATAAAACACAAGTTTTCGTCACAACTAAATGATAAACAAATATTTATACAACGTATACATCCAAGATACATCTACTTGCATTTAGCTGTTGTAAAGTTGTAAATTTCTACCATAGTTATAATCCATACAAAATAATTGAAAATTTACTTTTAGTATAGATATTCCAAACTGCTGTTCAGTTCATCAATGAAGTATAATATGGAACCATCAAAATGGGATCAAATATCTATCCCCTTTTAAACAGAAACAATTAATATCCACATTTATGCTTGGAGTAGTAATTTGTACAGATGTATCTAATCGTAGTGTTATTGTTGAATGTTGCACTCATATTATTTTCACCCATTGCCTGCCATTTGTGGCATGCACCAGCTCTGTCCGTGTTGCTTAGCACTGCACTGTTCTTTCTTCAAACCAATCAAAAAAAAAAACTTTACTAACTCTGTCTATTTAAGTCGTTCTTCTGGAAACTAGCGAGCCACGCTTTTCTCTACTACCTTGTGTTCTTCGCTTTTTCTAGATCTTGCAGAACCTTCAAAAAAAGCGAACGGAACGGAGGGGGCGCCTCAGTTCGGACCTCAACAAGTTTAAAAGCACCAAAAGCAATCTCATCTTTAAGGTAACCCGCTTCGGACCCGCTTGGCATTGCGCATGCCCGATCCGCGGCGCCTCTGCTTCCGCCTACGTCACTGGATGGGCATAGTACCTTTAAAGAGGAGGTTACTGTCTATACGATCCCAAATGGGCAGGGAAATATATTTGACGAATCTCTACGCTCTGTCGCTCTTAGGTCACGAATGAAAGTTTATATTTCGAAAATTTTGGTAAACAGAACAGGTAAAAATGACAGGGACTTAATGGTCCATTTAAAGAGTCGGGATTTATGATGAAATTACCAAATGTTTGCGCCTCGTAGAGAATATCCCCCATTTTGTGCTGAATCGATTCCCGGGGACAAACCAATTTTTTCACCTCGGCAACCCCCTCAAATTGACCAAAAACCACCTAAAAAGTATTCTTTTCCGCGAACCCGTTTATTTTGCCCAGTTTTTCGACTAATTGTTGTTCTTTCGAGTAGAACGGAAGGTCCCTCGAGGGATTTGACCTCAGCCACTCCTAGCCCAGGCTTCCAACCCTTGTAGGGGGTGGAAAATTGATATTTGTTTTTGTGAGAAAAAAATGATATTTTATAGGAGGTATTTCTTTGAGGAAGGTGGTAGGTGACCAGGGTTGTGTAACCACTCCCAGGAGTTGTTTCCACCCTTCAAAGGGATAAAATATTGATTTTTTTCTGAGTAAAAATTAATATTTTGTAGGAGGCGTTTCTTTGAGGAAGGTGGTAGGTGAGCAGGGTTGTACAACCGGCTCCGGGGATTGTTTTCACCATTCAAAGGGGTGGAAAATCAATTTATAAAAACACTTTAATAAAAGAAAATGTATGCTATTTTTCAATTATAGATTTTAAAAATTCCACCCCTTGAAGGGTGAAAACAACCCCTGTGGGTGATTACACAACCCTGGTCACCTACCACCTTCCTCAAAGAAACGCCTCCTACAAAATATTAATTTTTTTTTCACAAAAATAAATATCAATTTTCCACCCCCTACAAAGGTTGGGAGCCTGGGGTAGGGGTAGCTAAGTTCAAATCCCTCGAGGGACCTTCCTTTCTACTTGACAATTAGTCGAAGAACTGGGGAAAATAAACGGGTTCACGGAAAATGCGACTTTGGGGGTGACTTTTGGCCAATTTAAGGTTGTCAAGGTGGAAAAATTGGTTTGATTCCGGGAATCGATTCAGCACCCTCTAAAACGGGGGGAGATATTGTCTAGTCCGAGGCGTAAACATTCGGTACTTCGTCCGACTCCCTCAATGGAATATAATAGAAAAACTGTTTCCCGAAAACGAGTTGTCGCCACAAAACAGTGTTGATATCCATTTTTTAAGAATGTTTGTTATCCTCAAAGTTAAAAGAACTCGCTATCATTTTCATATTTTAGGCATGAACAAAGACTTTCTTTTTCATGTTATCAATAACTTTTTTATATTTTGGTTGGGTTAAGAGTTGTTGAGCAAAATTCAATCAAACCTCTGGTTTAAAACTTTAAAAAAGGGTTTTTTATTGTTTGACAGAAAAACTCGTTAAGCAAAGAGGTCATATATTTACCAAACATATTAAATATAAATTTTTAGTTTTTTGTGATTCGAAACGATGTAAATTTTTATCACATGTTAAACTGCGTCAATCAATATCGTGTTTCGAGAAGAGGATGTTCAGTATTCGTTGATGGACATATAGTGTGTAATTAGTTTTATGTTAATAACAAGAACTGGTGGAACCACCAGACAAACGTCGTGTTCCGCCTCTAGGAATTACATTTTATAACCAGGCAATCCAAGATATTACTTACCTACAATACATCAAAGCGATAACTGCTTACATTCGTCTCACATTTGATCGACTATACATTAATCTAATTGAAAGAACAGAAGTCGGTGATCCTTATGCTTTTTTCTAAAGAAAGTATTAAATTTTAATATATAAAAAACGGTGACGGCATTCAAATAGGTCGGGTGACATTTATTTGGCGTTGTTTTCTCGTTGTTTATTTTTTATCATCGATGCAACGTATAGTAAAGAAAGCGAGATGTAGGTCGCAAACAGACCTTGAACTTAGTTTAGTTCGACTGTTGTTGCTGACCTCGTCAATGGATACACACACTATTTGGCCAGAAGGTCTGAAAGACATTTCTTTATTTTCCTTTTTATGTTTTTCTCAAAAACCATGGCTCTAATCCCAATTTATTTAAGGTTTTTTGTTTGCCCAATTGTTCTCTATTACCAGTTTTTTCAGTGACAGGAAACTAGTTACACTCTGTATAATCCAAGAAAATAGGACCAAAAAAATAATCGCTATGTATCGGAAAAATTAATAGTGTCCTAACGTTACAGAAATATTCTCAAAGGCATCAAAGCTATTATAAAGAATAGTTCCCATACCTTTCGTGGTTACATCATCCCTTAAAATTGCGAAAACGACACTAAAGTTTTGCGCGGTGCATTGTCAAATCATATGTCGTCAGTAGAGAACCTATGACAGTTCTGTACCAAAATTCCATATATATTTTCTTATAGATTCGATCTGCATTTCAAGACATAGCAGCATCTGCAGTTATCTTCTGATTAGTAACCAGTCCCTGTTTAACTTCAATGTCTTTTTTACCCTGTATTATCCTATTCCTTAATTACCCTCAATTATCTGTATCTATAATTAAAACTTTGTCTGTCAGACTATTTCCGCTACTGAGGCCTAACACCCGACGCCTGCAGATGAGCTACCCCCAACCAGGAATTTTGTCGAACCTCTTATCTTTCGAAAAGTAAGGATCTTTTAATTGTCTAACATTTAATAGTTAAGGAACCGATGACTTTACATCCTCGCCTAAGATTGCATAGCTTCCGCGCATACGCTGATATACAAGCCGCTGGAAGATGTGAGGAGAGGACGCAGTCTTCCTTGAAACGGTCACCCATCTAAATACTAGCCGCGTCTGACGTTGCTTTACATCGCGTATCGATATATGTACATAGTAAAGACGCACGCACCTACGCTCGTCCCTTGTTACATTATAACTACAGGGTATTACGTTACATCTGCAGATAACTGATTGTAATCGAGGATAAAAAAAGGCAAAGAAAAGAGGGTAATTTAGAGTAAAAATGAGGACAATTAAGGGTAATTGAATATACTACTAGTTACTAATCAGAAATTAGTTGCAGTTGTCTCTTAGCCTGGCTGTTTACATGAATAACCTAGAAATGGCGAAACGAATCTCCAACAAGTTGGTATAAAGCGAGAATAAATCGGTGTGCTTACGATATCATCATGATTCGCTTCTTGATTATTAACGACAGTATCTTGTAAATGATTCTCGTCCATCTTCTCACCACATTTGTACGAGTATTCCATGGAACTAGTAATAAAAGCAGCAAATTTTATAAGAAATATTTTCGTATAGGTACTTTTTCCGAAAAGTGAACGGTTGAGCAGATAAACAAACTTTATTTGCATATGGTTTTCTCAATGTTAAGGGGTAATTCAATGACAACAGATGTGAGAATTTTTAAGAATTTGAGTTGTAGCGTGAGAACAGTGACCATCCGTGACGTCACTATGGCGAATTTTTCGCCACTTTTATATTTTTCTGGAGGGCACATCAATGATGTTTCTAATACTAAATAAATGTATTTTTAGTGATATAAAAATGAACTGTGATATTTATTAAATAAATCTGGTCCAAGTAGATCTTAATTGCATAAAAATGACATGTAGCCGTACTGTCATACTAACCTTGACTTTCCATTAGAAAGTGTTTTGTATTACTTTTTGTTACTAATAAGATGTTAGGTATTGACGAAAGCATTTTTTCGTCATTGGTTAATTCGTAGGAGATGAGCTATAGAGATGCGAAATATATTTTCCTCTTCATTCAGGTACGTTAAACAGTAAAATCCTCTGGTCACTGAACCAAACATCCATAAATCCACAAAAATACATTGTTTTGCTTTTTATGCATGCCACACAACCTACACTCTCTACACTTTTTGTTCCTTGTGCCACAGGTTACATAGCCATACGGCTTTGTTTTTGGTAGAGTATTTAGCAGAAGGTCAGTATGATTTACTACAATCAGTCGCCAAAAATACTTCAGTATTTTGAATAATAATCGATGTCTATTTATTTTGCCTCGATTTCGGTGAAATACTTGAGATGATTTTATTTCTTTGTTGTTTATGTACTAAAGTAACAAACTTGGGTATGATACTATTTCACTTACTTCTTTCTTTCAATCAACGACACAGGTTATTGCCAAAAATGACGTAAACTAAGTATATGTAACAACTAAAGAGAATGGCAGTGTGAAAGGCAAGAAAAATATGCAAATTAGCAACATATTTTGAAAAATACAGCACATACTTGTTCTTTTGTACAAAGAAAAGGTGTTAGTTTGAATGTTCTCTTAATAAGTTCAATTTATTTTTGGATTGCGAATCAACTAACAATGGGCTAAATTCAGCAAGTAACAGCTGCAAGTAAAATTTGTAAATAATAATTTATTTTATTTATTATCCATCAAAGCCAACGATGGACTAACTAAATATTAACGAAGAGCTCATATAGTGAGAGCATGTACAGTCAACGTCACATCAAGGTTTCTGACGTGAAACGCATTTTCGTGCACTTGCAGTGTAGTCGATATTTATTAGAGATACTACAGTCTGGGGATAAGGCCTAGATAGTACTACAATATTATTCAATAGATAAATTATCAAGATCAATCGTAAATATGTGGCAAAATACTGGAAAGTAGCAACTTATATGTCACCAGGGGATATACACAGGATCAAGTGTTTGGTATTTTTTTATTGTACGAATTACAAAATTATGGCCATTAAATAATATGAGAAATATTACGGTGATTTTATGCTATAATGATTCAAATTATACTACTTGAATGAAAGATTGTCTCATTCAATGGAGGAAGTACCTTATTCATGATTCTTTATCGTAACGGCACATAGCGTGTCTGTCGTATACTGAGTTCGATCTCAAGCTCCGGTGCTGACAGTTTTAATAAATAATGGATGTGTACGCTTTTTCAAGTGTTACTCCGTCCGGACGCCTCCGCTTTAGGATGGGGGCAGTTTTCTCACTTTTCAGTGAAGGTAATTTTAACATATTCGATCTTGTGTATTAAGTATAGGTTACATAACAATAAGAGGTAGGTAGAACTTAAAAGTCACTGCTTTTATTTTTTACCATTATAGGAATACTGATAACTCGTCTTGCCCTGGCGTCGCTCGGTATCAGTTGGAATCCCTGTGGCACAGTTAAAGAACTTCTTTAATACATTTCATTCTAAAGCGAGATATCAACAACATTTTTTTCGTATTCGTTTCTATTTCGCATTATGATCCGCTTTGTAATGTAGTTTCAGTAAATAATGGGTGTGCGTTGTTTCAAGTTTTATCCCGTCCGGACGCATCAGCTTTAGGTAGGGGGCAGTTTCACACTTTTCAGTGGAGGTAATTTTAACATATTCGCTCTTGTATATTAAATACAGGTTACTTAAAAGCCACTGCTTTTGTTTTTTACGATTATAGGAATACTGACAACTCGTCCTGGCCCTAGCATCGCTCGGTATCAGTTGGAATCCCTGTGGCACACCTAAAGAGCTTTCGAAAGTCTTAACGGGTTGTGAATGTTTGTGATATTAATAACTGACAATCTGAATTTGCAACGTCGTAAATGTCCCGAAATTTAATGAAATTACCTATTATTTAAATAATAAAGTTATGCTTGACTAAAAAAAATTGGAAAAGTTGCAAATTTCATACAACATCCAAATAATGTATTGATATACTTCCTATGAATTTGCAACCTCACGAAACATCCGGAATATATTTTATCTGTTTTCGCTATCCTTCCGAGATGTTTTGCAGTTTATTTAAAATTTCATTCGTATAAAAAAACCGGTGAAAATTGCAAATTTATTATTTTTTTAATTACGTCGTTGTATAGCTTTATATCGATTTGCAACCCTTTTATTAATACGGAACATGATTTCAATAAATAAAATCTCCCTCAATCACAGCCCTCGCTTAGCCCTGTATATCAGGCACACTGCAAAGAGTTAATAAAATCCACGATGGCAATCTTCATGCTGCGTTGACTATATATCCAAAGTGTACTTGAAGTTGTCGAACCAATAGAGCATTAATTTGCTCGTCTTATCAGAGTTTTATATTAGTGTAAAATTAGGTTTAAATTAAATTAAAGTTTAATAGTTGGTGGCCTAGGATGTTTCCTATTTATTATTTCCGAGATATAATTTATATGAAACATCGTAGTAGATCACTGCGTCTATAGACGATCAACAATTTCGTGTATCACATTAGAGCTCATTCAGAATAATTTTCAATAAATGGCTTTTCATATCTGGTTGTCAAGTATGTGTTTTATTTTAATTTAACTATATCCATACCATCAGCTAAAGTCAAAATCATCTTAAAGGTAAACTTAGCAGTATGTGCTGATTAAATTTCAGATGAATTGATCGTAAGTCATGATGATTCAATGCGTATATTGCATGAGTTCTTATTTATGTTCAAAGCATGTTTACAGAAAAAGACGAAAGGTAAGTCCGTAACATAGGATGACAATTAGTTTGCTTAAAGAATGTCTTAGCGTCTATGTGCTAGTGTAGGTGTTACTAAATAAATTAATTCAATAAACGCTAAAAATAAAAATGTACTGTTCGTTTTCAACAATTATAATTCGTCTGATTGTTTTATTTAAGGTGCTGGGTACATAGATTTTTTTATTAGTGGATCACAATTACTGTTACAATTTGAACACTTCTTGCTTACTTAACATGACAAAAATAGCTTTTTAATGCTTTTTTAATCAGAGGCACCGCTTGGAATTGGCTTAAGGCATTTTCGGTTCAGCTCCCCTAGACATGACAAAAGGAGAGGTTGCTTATTTTGAAGTTTATTTCAGTTACACCGTTTGTTAAATTATATTATTTTATTTGTTTACAGCGTATGCAGTATTTCGTAGTTGTTCATGATTATGATGCGAATAAAACCGGTAACTTCGTGAACTGCTGACACCATAGCCGAACACTGCAGCCGCAATTTTCGCAATATGATTTTTTTGTAGGAGCACGCACAGTCAATTACTTGTATAAAAGTATTTTATAGGTCTTGATAAAAGCTGGGCGAGACGCTAGGTAATTACTGGATGTGGACATCTATTTGCAATTGAATCACTTACAATCGGTAAAAACCCTAAATAACCTCTTATTTTTATTTAATATTCAGTCTGCGTTTGTCGTAAGAGTTACCTGTTTTATTCCGAAAATAACATAGTATTAAGGCGACACATTGTACTCTTCCTATTAATAAGACATACCATTTGCAATGTTACAGTTTTTAAATATGGCCAGCGTATTCATGAGGATATTCAACCTCATCTGTATGATGCTGCTGATTGGTCATTGGTCCGGCTGTTTGCAGTTCTTGGTACCGATGCTCCAGGGTTTTCCACCAAATTCTTGGGTTGCCATTAATGAATTACAGGTGGGTAATTTATTTTACGGTAGGTATAATTTATGGTAATACGTATACCTAGAGTCCCTATTATTTTGTTATAGTCTGTTTCTTATTGACAGAGGGAGAGAGCGAGTAAGAAATGACTGATTCATAATGTAAAACGTTTATTCGAAATTACTAAGTTTACAAACATGTAATGATAATATATCATTTATAAGTAAAGATAAATAATCAAATTGTCCGTTTGTACGATCGCATAGTTTTTCAAAAGTTAGGACCTCGCAGTAACCCTATTTTATTATTAATCTTCCCAAGCTCTTTTATGCAAAGTTTGATATTATTTGTTTCTAGTTTTGATATTATTTGCCTATGACTTTAGAAAATTAATCACTCTTTTAATTCAAACCCTTATAAAATTTGATACACGGTCTATTAATTGAGAAATCTATTTAATTACTTATTTTATTTTGAATTTAATTTATTACTGGATATTGCACTAGGAATCTTCTCATTTATTTAATTAATCGAATTTACGTAATTTTATTTCGTTGAATATGATAGAGAGCTTATAGATCTTACTTTAATAGGTATATTATAAAGTTGGGACAATAGTCACATAAATTTTATTTTATACAGGGTGTTCCCTTATTAGCAGTAGTCATTTTATAGAACAGTTATCTCATAAAATGTAGTAACTTAGAAAAGTTACTTAGAAAAGTTACTGCATTAAATAGCAAAGATTTAAACAACTTATTGAATTATTTTATCATTTTATTTAATCATACTTCTCCACGGCAAGTATAATGCTTGTTAAAAAAAATTTATTGGTTTTAAAAAACTGTTTTTATAATTACTAACGTAGTACCAATGAATGAATACGGTATGTAATATATCATTGAAAAGGGAGGAAAATACTCTATTTAATGGCGCCATGTCCCGCCCGTTTCAAAATAATTTTTTTAACAGCCTGAAGAGTAAATCTCAAAATACAGCTTTTGAAAAAAATTAGGTAAAACCTCGTTGAAACACTCTGTTTTGCAAAAAATTTTCGCCTTAGAATTTTTCTCGTATCTTTTCAAATAACGGAGATATTTGGCCTAGACGTTTTCCGCATTTTCGATATTTTCCGCCATAATCCTTAAAGTAGGCCATGGATTTTAAATGTCTTTAAACCATTTTGTAGGTTATATAAATCGGCACAATTTTTGTAAAAATATTTTTTTTTGTACGACCGATATTAAGCGAGATATTCTCGAGGGCCCTGATAAAACGGACAGCCTGTATAGGATAATCAAATGAAAACAATAAAATCCCTTCTCCTTGCATAACTCTGAATCATACACCATTTTTGTGATAGACAATTGCAAATTAGCAAAATTAAATTCCCCTTATAAAATATCTCAGTAGTGAATATTTAACTAGCCCCATTATTACAAAATTATTTGGTAGTACAATAGAGTTATCCTATTTCTTTATTAAAGTCATATAAAATGTTTCATCAAAATCTAATTATCATTGGTTATCTTGGTACCACAAACACGAGATATCGGCAATTTCCAATCCAGAATGCGGGACGTTAATTCTATTCAAAATTACAATGAACCTCGTATCGTATCAGAATCAGTTCGAAACTCTGCACATTATCATCAGTTCCCTGCGGTCCTCCTGCGCCTTTACGCAACATCACTTCAACATCTTAAACTGCCGATATCACTGACAGTTGGTCTGAGCACCCAGTAGATCGATGCCGACGTAGCTCACGTTACAACTATCAACTCATACTTAGAAAACTACACCACACAAAAGCCTTATTTGTTGTTAGATTCACCATTTTCTCAGGCTGTTTGGTTAGAAACATCAAACGACAATGGGGCGATCTCGCGCTGACCTTCCAAAACCCATAGTATTTCTCTTTCAATTGGTGTGGACTAAGTGAGTCCCCGATTGATGGTACTGAACTATACCCACTTGAATCATTTTGAATAAACCTGTGTATATACAATTTCGTATATTTTATTGAACAATTCAAAATGAAAAAATTACATCCATAAAATGGCTCATACCATGATTTAATAATTATATTAATATAAATAAGAAAGAGACTATAATAAAAATTCTACACGCTCAAATCTGGCTAACTTTGAAAAGCGAAAACATTATGTGAATGTCAACAATCTTTTTGTATAACTCGATAATCGACCTTTACTCTTTGCCACTACAAATACAGTTTTACAGGCTATTTACTTATTTTACTGTTTTTAGGAAGCCTTTTGGTTAGAGCAATACTCATGGGCATTGTTCAAGGCAATGTCCCACATGCTTTGTATAGGTTATGGACGGTTTCCACCTCAATCCCTCACCGACATGTGGTTGACGATGTTGTCCATGATATCCGGGGCCACATGTTATGCCTTATTCTTAGGTCACGCAACTAATTTAATTCAAAGTTTAGATTCATCACGAAGGCAGTATCGAGAAAAGGTAAATATGGCTCCAAATGGCTGCGGTTTTGCTGTTGCTTGACGTTTGTTGTATGTACATAGAGCATGTGGGTCAGTAATGTATAAGTTAATGCTGTAAATGTATATTGCTTTTCATGTTTATGGAATTTTAATGGAATGGGAACAGTTTATGAAAGTGTGTGACTGTGATATCACAGATCTTTTCTGGAGTAGTATGCAATGGTGGTGGAAGAGACGCACAAATAAATCTTTTTCTACTAGCCTAACTGTCTTATTCTTTATGTTAATCTAAGCACTCAATCCTTCACTTTAATGACTTATTGAGTGATTTTAGTTAGGAAATTTCCAAATTTAAAGAAAAATATAACATATGTATTAATACTAAATCAGTAACAGTTGTTCAGAGGAACACAGAAACAGGTGCGCGCCAAATATATATATATATATTTTATATATACAGGGTGGGGCAATAGCGCGTCGGCCCTCGATGTCTCGAGTTCTACGATAGCTAGAAATTTTTTAAAAAATTGCGAGTAAACTAGATAGAAAAAGTCTATAACTGCAAATTATTTTCGAACATGCAGGACGAGCCAAGACGAAATTACAGGACCAAATGCCTTTTTTTTAATGGAATGCTATGTATATCAGTACATTTTTTGAAGCCTCTTTCTAGGCTCTGTTCATTCCTATATAAGCATTTAATACCTCCCAACCACTTGGATGTAATGAATTTTTTTGTTGAAATAATGCAATCTGCAGATGGATATTAAAAAAATCACCACAGTCACAATTATGGGTTTTAAGAAAAACTTATGTGAATACCAGTTACGAGACATCTAATTAATGTTTTTGAATCATTTTCATTTCCTAAAAATGTACAGGGTGGCCAAAAATTATTTGTGAATTAAGAACATTTTAAATTGAATTTTCTCAAATTTTTCAAATGGAACACTCGAACATTTTTTGTAATTACTTCTCTATGGCTAATTGCAACCAATTTCGTTTTATTGAGCAATATAATTACAAAATTCAAAAATAAACTTAAAAAAAGAGGTTTCTTTAAATAACTCTGTAGAAAAAATTATAATAAATGTTCCACATGTTGCCCATTTTGATTGACACACATCTCTATGCGCTTTTGAAATGAGGTTCCCACTGTTCCTAAAACTGCCGGTGTGATAGATGCAAAGGCAGTTAATATTCTATTCTTCATATTTTGTATTGTTATTGGTGTGTCTCTATAAAAATTTCCTTCATGTATCCCCATGAATAGAAATCCATTTTTGTAAGATCTGGGGATCTAGCAGGCCATTTAGTGGGTTCATTTCTTCCAATCCATTGATGAGGGTAGGTATTATTTAAGTGGCCTCTAACTGCATTTAAATAATGTGGTGAAGCACATTCTATTTCGAACTCTTTCAGGGAGATTTACCCATAGTTGTGGCAGATAGTTTTCCAAAAAATGAAGATAAATAGCTCCAGTCAATGTACCATCAAAGAAATGTGGCCCTATTACATGTTCTCCAATAATTTCTCCTCAAACGTTTATAGACCATCTGTGTTGGTTATCTACTTCCATAAAAAAGTGAGGATTTTCCGAAGCATAATAATGGAAATTGTGCCTCCATTTTTATGAAAAGTTGCCTCATCAGTGAATAAAACAGTATTGAAGAAGTTGACATCATGTTGCATTTCACCTCTGACCCAATTACAAAATTGTAGGCGCTTTTGAAAATCATCATCAGATAATTCCTGGCGCATTTGAATATAATATGCATGCAACTTATTTGTTTTTAAGATTCAACCCACAGACCGTTTACTTATTTCTACTAATGAGCTCACTTCTCTTTGACTAACAGGGGGATTCTCAACCATTGCCAGCACTACAGAAAACTAATTTTCTTCGTTCACAACACATTTTATTCTTTCACTTTTTTTATATTCGACATTTCCAGTTTCCGGAAATCTATCGAGAAAGCTTTGGAAGCTGCTAACATCAGGAATCCTTCTTTCAGGATAACGTTGGTGATAAATTCTATTGGCAAGTAAACAATTTCTGCCTGACTCGCCCAAAACAAGTCATGTCTACAAGTCAGTGGTGGCCCGTGACTTTTAGCTCTGGGTGGGCAGGATAGAACCGAATAATAATGACACTTTTCCACAGGAATTTAGTGGGTATAAATATCACGCAAAAGACATTCAACGATGCCTCTGCCCATTTCATTTGCCTTGTATGTTTTTAAGTTATCTATCCGTGTTGAATTTCACGAACGTATACTATTTTTACTGAATAACATGCAAGGCCAGCAATAAAGTTTATTTTTTATTTCACTTCCAGAAAGCCATAAAATTTTTTGAGTACTGTAAGCTAGAAAGACTCAACTCCTTTATTGAGAGATACTGCTTAATACCTAAAGAACAGCATGGATTTAGAAGAAACAAATCGACAACAACAGTTACCACAGAATTTTACATGTATATCCTTAACGAATTAGATAAAAAGAGGTGTCCAGTTGGTGTGTATTGTGATCTTAGCAAAGCATTCGACTGTGTTTCACACCCTCGGCTGCTCCATAAGTTGTGGGTGCTGGGTATAAGAGGCAGTGCACACGACTGGTTTAAATAGTATCTCTCTAATAGAAAACAATATATTGAGGTATCTCACAATGAAAGAAATGGATGTAGCAGCAGGCATTGCTCTGATACAGCGAATGTAGACGTAGGAGTACCCCAGGAAAATATTCTTGCTCCTATATTATTCTCTCTCTATGTTGCCGATATTGCAAAACATATATTTGATTATAAAATAACAATGTACGCAGATGATTTATCTATATTAATTTCCAGAGAATCCCCCATAAATTAAATCAAGATGCTTGTAATAATCTAATGAAGAAGATAGAACAGTGGTTCTCTAAAAACTTGTTATATCTAAATTCAAGCAAGACTGAATACTTATTGTTTCATATCAGACAAAAACAAGTACAATACGTGAATATAAGGATAGGTGATACGAACATAGAGAGAAGTAGCACAGTGAAATTTTTAGGGGTAACAATGACGGACACTCTCGAGTGGACCAGTCATATAGAATGCATAATAAAAATAGAGGCATATGTGTTCTAATACATTATACCTTAAAGCGCAAAGAAAAATAAAATTATAGTTATATAGGTAACTTAACTATATGGCACGGCTGATATGTATTTTAACTTCTTTTTGTCCCTATTTATCAAATTAGAAATTGCTATCATATTTGATATTCACAAAGGATTGATTAATCAATTATAACACCTTAGTTATTTTTCCTGTTTGATATCTTTTCAATTGTGAATATATTCTATTCAATATTCATATTGAATAGAATAATAATATAGTATAGTAGTAATATATAAGAATTAATAGGTTGTAAATAGCCTAAGCATGTAAGACGCGTCTCGTTTTGATATGTGCATTACAGGCGTAAGATCGAAGTGAATAAAAAACATGCACGTAGACGTATTATAATTGAATTCACGATTCATAAGTGTATCTATACCTATATGAGCCAGAATAATATGTGGTAAAAATAATATTATAAATAAAACTAATTTTTTAGTTTTAATACTACAATTAATTAACCGCAAAATTTTACTTGATAATTTAACTACAAAAATATATAAAAATATAAATATACCTTTATAACTAACGCTTATGTAATTGGGTGGGCACTGCCTACCCTGCCATGCCTCACAGGCCGCCACTGCTACGAGTTCCGCTTTATTAAAATTCATATTGTAATATTCCAAATATTTTAAATTCAGTACAAATTGTAACGACCGATAAATGTGATAAATGCTCCTTTGTACACGACAATTTATACCAAACTGAGGTATTATTGCTTGTCGAGTAACGAAAACAGCAAAAAAATGTACAAAAAAAACATTACAGTAAAGGACCGGTTAAATACTATTTACTCATTTCAATGGATTAGAAGAAATGGTCCCACTAAATGGCCTCATTTCAAAATTGCATAAAGACAAGTGTCAATCAAAATGGGCGACACGTCGAACACCTATTATACATTTTTCTAATGAATTATTTGAGGGAACCTCTTTTCTTAAGTTTATTCTTGAATTTGTCATTCGTTTATTTATAAAACAGAAATGGTTGCAATTAGCCATAGGGAAGTACTTACAAAAAATATTCGTTTTTCATTTCTACATCGCATCGTCAAAAAATATACAGGGTGTTCCATTTGAAAAAATTGAGAAAATTCAATTTAAAAAGTTCTTAATTGAAAAATAAACATTTATTTATAAAACGAAAATGGTTGCAATTAGCCATAGAGAAGTACTTACAAAAAAATATACAGGGCGTTCCATTTGAACAAATTGAGAAAATTCAATTAAAAATGTTCAATTGACAAATAATTTTTGGCCACCCTGTACATTTTTAGGAAATGAAAATGATTCAAAAACATTAATTAGATGTCTCGTAACTAGTTCACATAAGTTTTTCTTAAAACCCATAATTATGACTGTGGTGATTTTTTTAATATCCATCTGCAGATTGCATTATTTCAACAAAAAAATTCATTACATCCAAGTGATTGGGAGATATTCAATGCTAATATAGGGATGAATAGAGCCTAGGAAGAGGCTTCAAAAAATGTTCTGATGTACATAGCATTCCATTTGAAAAAAAGGCACTTGGTCCTGTAATTTCGTCTTGGCTCGCCCTGTATGTTCGAAAATAATTTCCAGTTATAGACTTTTTTGTCTAGTTTACTTGCAATTTTTTTAAAAATGTCTAGCTATCGTAGAACTCAAGATATTGAGATCCGACGCACTATTGCCCCACCCTGTATAATATAAAATATAATAAATGCCTTTTGCTGCTATAATACTAATTAGTAAAGTAAGCATCAAATAATGCAACCAGAAATTCCTTTTCACATGAAATTTAGTTACCCAAGTAGGTATTAGGACGCTTCTGACTACCCCTACTACCTTGCCACCTCAAAGTCCTCAAGTCACGCCCTTCAGAAAAATTTAAACTCTATCCTTTAATCGATATTTATGCCATAAATGTAGATGAAACTGGGGCATTTTCGAATGTCTGAAAACGCTATTTCTGTTTATTAACACATTAACAACCATTCAGAGTAAAGCTTATAAATAAACGATCTTGCTTACTCATGCAGTAATTAGCGCCCAATTGCAAATGTCATTCGTTTTATAGTAGTTTCATTAAAAATATCTTGATAGAAATTTAAAGTTTAGAAATGTTAAAATACAGAAAATGGCCCTATTTGTATTCGTGTTGTTATGGGCAATTTATATACCAGATTAGAGGAATATACTGCATAAAAAGAGTAATGTTTGCAACTAATCATTTTTAGAAAATAAATCTCCCGACTTGGTTAGTATCAGTATTTTTCCCGAGCCTTAATATTTCTCAACTAATTGTTTTTTTCAGTAATTTATAAAGAAACCAACCTACCAGATGGCGTTTTAATATAATTAGGACTAAATAAAATGCAACATATATAAATAACATTTTGCACCTGATTTTTCAGTCGCATAATATGCATTTTGAAATGTTTAAAAATATACCTATAACCATAGCTGTTTGTATTTGCATGTGTAGCTATGTTCATTTATTTGCCCTTTTTAATTTTTATCTATTTTGTCCAATTGCACAATTAACTCTGTTTTCCATTTCAACATTCGTAAACACATTCACATCTTTCCTGTTTTCAAATGTGTCCCATTCCATTAAAGCCAACGTTGTTCTATATAGTGTGTTAGAACTGCAGCCTGAGCCTAAACTCAAATTTTATGCACATTACGTATCTGCACCAAACAGGTTAAGCAAGTGGAAGAGTACATGGCTTACCGTAAATTACCTCGGGAGATGCGACAAAGAATAACGGAATACTTTGAGCATCGGTACCAGGGCAAGTTCTTTGACGAGGAATGTATTCTTGGTGAGCTCTCTGAAAAGCTAAGGGAGGATGTCATCAACTACAACTGTAGGTCTCTGGTGGCATCGGTTCCCTTCTTCGCCAATGCGGATTCTAATTTCGTGTCCGATGTTGTTACTAAATTGAAATATGAAGTCTTCCAACCTGGTGAGTACTCATATTTTTTTATATTGTTGTAAAAACTAGATATACTTCTAGTTCTGTTTTTAAATACTGAAATATTTTGAAAATATGTAACCATTAAGTATATCGTAAACATGTTCTCGATATCTTTGAAATTATGAAAATTATTGTTTTTGTCGCCCCATGTGAGTTAAGAAATTAAATTCACTAATGATTCACAACAATAATAATAATCTAAATAGTCTAAAAAGGACTTCAAGTGCAAAATTTAAATGTAAGTTAAGTTAACATTTTTGCGAACAAACAGTTTTTATATTTGCACTAGAGTTGGTAATCACAAAAGTCAACATTTGGCAGCTACATGTCATGTCAATGAACAATTTTTGTATTATAAAGGTTCTCTAAATGTTATCATCACCAAATTATATAACATCTGGTTACATACATTTTTTATGGTAATCCGTTACCGCTATACAGGGTGTCTCACCGGGAACTGAATCGATCGATATAGAGAAAAGTACGCATCAGAAAATTTTGAAAATTTAGATAATTACTAATGTCGGTGTGGCTAATCCAACTAAAATAATTACAAGCAGCTGGCACTTCTGCTTATACCGGAAGTCGATACCAACTTGCTTATTTCAAATAGAACACCCTATATATTTTATGGTTTTCGAAAAGAGCATAAAATTTTGAGTCGAAAATATGTAGCATATCCTATACCTAAACTTAGCCATATTTGACATTTGCTACTCGATATCCAGAGAAACGGAAACCGTCACCAAACACTGTAAAACGCATACTGGAAAATTTTAAAAATTATGGCTCTGTCAAGGCAAAAATGCAAAGAAGAAGGCCTATTGTTGATGATGACAACATTGAAATAGTCATTCTGGGATATTTTCATGCATTTCCAAGGATGTCATTAAGACAAGCTGCTCTGGAATCGGGACTATGCAAGGATTCAATTCACAGAATCTTATTAAAACGCAAGTTTCACCCGTTTTCATTCCATATGGTTCAAGGATTAAAAGAAACAGATTTCTTAAGACAGAATTTTTGTGAGTTTATTCTAATAAGGTCTGAGGGTCACGATTCTTATTTGGGAAATATTATATGGACAGATGAAGCAAAATTTACTAAAAATGGACTTTGTAATAGACACAATTCGCATTATTGGAGTGACACAAATCCTCATATGTTCAGAGAGCGAAACTTTCAGGAAAGTTGGCAGTTCAATGTTTACTGTGCCATAAGAAACGATAGAGTGGTGACATTACAATTTTATCAGGAAAATTTAAACGGTAAATTAAATTTTCTCTTCTGCTAATATGTATAGGTAAATTTTTGGTTTTTTTTTTTTAGGTGAAAGATATCTGAATATCTTACAAAATTTGAATAATAACTATTTAGAGAATTTACCTCTCGCCGAACATAGAAACATTTTTTATCAGCACGACGGTGCTCCCCCACATAACGCATATTTAATTAATAATTATTTACAAGAAACTTTTTATGATCAATGGATTGCCAATAATGGACCTTTCTTATGGCCTCCTCGCTCGCCCGATTTATCAGTTCTGGATTATTTCATTTTGGGGAACTATTAAAAATAAAGTTTATGAGAGCCCATTAACAACCATTGAAGATTGTATACAAAGAGTAAGAAATGCATTTCAAAACATATCACAGGATTCAATTAGAAGAGCTACCCATGAGGAACTAATCCGAAGGTGCGAAATATGTGTCGAGGTTCGAGGCCGGAATTTTGAGCAATTATTAAATTAAAATGAAATCATATTTTAAATTGATCTTATCTCTGCTATTTTAGTTCATGCCATATCTTCAATTCGATTAATACGCATGTTACAGTGTTAGTGTTATTTTACGTTTTTGTGGATATCGAGTAGCAAATGTGCTGCAAGTTCTTGATATTACTTTATCACATTCTCCATAAATAATAAATAAATTTAAGTTTTCGTTCGTATAATTTAAACGTGCTGGCATTTTTTGACATAAGGTAATGACTGATTGTTTCTAATCATAGCCATTTTGATGAAATGATTACAACAATTCATGAATTTCTAATAAAATCGCAAATATTTCAAAAAGTTGTAACTTTATATATATATATATATATATATATATATATCAGAAAAAAAGTAATTCAATTTTACACAAGTTGACGTAAAAAAAATACAGGGTGTTCCGTTTGACCTAAACAAGTTTTCGCGGTTTGAAATTGACAAAATGTAATGCGAAAAACGGAGCACTTGGTATGATGTTATTGAATTTATTTCAGTTGTCGAACGTAGTTCCCCTTGTGTTCTTTTTACGTGACAAGAAGCAAATGAGGAATATCTCTGAAACGGCTAGGTTTAGGTATAGGATATGCTACATATTTTCGACTCAGAATTTTCTGCTCTTTTCGAGAACCCTAAAATATATAGGATGTTCCATTTGAAATAAGCAGGTTGGTATCGACTTCCGGTATAAGCGGAAGTGCCAGCTGCTTGTAATTATTTTAGTTGGATTGGCCACACCGACTTTGGTAACTATCTAAACTTTCAAAATTTCCTGATGCGTACTTTTCTCTATATCGATCGATTCGGTTCCCGGTGAGACACCCTGTATACCTCTTAAGACTGTTTATATGTATCAGTTACAACAAATTTTGCAAAACCTCAGTGACACACAAGAACATCTTGAAGTATTGTAATAAAATCACCGAATTTAGCTATCAGGAACACATAAGTGCTGTGGTATAATTTGATATAGGTATAGTTTGAACAATAAATACATAGGTATTTAGAACACCAGGGAATGTACAGACTTTATTCATGTTCATGGATAATACTTAAATGTTTATAGTTATTTAATGAAGAGGAAATTAGTGAGCCATGTAGAAACTTTTCAGTACACTCTTAATAAGAATCTGTACCACAATGGAAAATAAAAAAAAATACTTTTGAGCATTTCCCATCTCAAAAACAATGTGTTAGTATGCTGTGATCTAAGAGTTCTATTTTAATTGTCATTTTCGAGAACTAAAGTGTAGAAACTGACTTCTGTCCCTCAAGGAGTAAAAACAGAGATCTGTACTTTACTCCTTGAAAATGAGTATTACAATAGCAATAGCGCACTGGTAGACTGCGGAGTGCAAAAAATTAAATAGTTTGTACTAATATACCACAAAACGAAAGTGCTTTTCAATTCCTCCTGTAATTGATCCTTCACACTCCCTTGGTATAATTATAATACACTATTTTCTAATAAACAGTACAACTATTTAGGGGCCATCCATAAGTGACGTCATGCCAATATTTGAGATTTTAGACCCCCCCCCATTGTCACGTTTTGTCACGCTGCTGAGCTAGACCCCCAAAAAAATTACATCACGTCTACAGAGACCCCCCCCCCATATTTTTGTTTTTGATTCCGTTATTTATTATCATTCACGATATTTTCATTATACTAAAACATTTATAACCACATAGTTGTTCATCGTATGAAATATAAATTGCTGTAATTCGGCCAGTGCCTCTTTGAGACAGCATTATTTAGTGACTTAAATTTGGAAAACAGTTCGTTAAAACACTAAACAAATAAATATGGTAATGAATGCCTCTTAAAATATTAATGTTTCTATTTTAAAAGCTGTGATAAGAATGAAGTTAAAATCTAGAGTGTGGCCATAAAATATAGAGAATGTTGCTTGTGTTGCGCACACAGGTGTCATGTGTTTCTTCACTTAGGTGCCAAATAAAAATGTAGATCAATTTAGTCGAATGCGATAAAGGTACGAACACTCAGAAAATTATATAAAAACTACAAGCTCGTTAAATCACTCGGTGACTGTGATGTCATCAAACAAGCCGACGTACGTAAAAACCTATGAAGTTATGTATGACTCAATTTGCCGGCCGTAGTACTCGCACTAGTACAGAACCATAATTCAAATATTCGTATGCATTAGAATGTATATGAGAGATTTAAAAATATTAAAGAAAGAAAGTTAGTGCCTTATTCCTCAAAAAGAAACAACAACGCAGCTACGGACACGTGTTTCTGAGTTATTGCTCCTCATCAGCGTAGCGTAGCTTATCGAAAATATCTTAGAGTTGAGCAAAACTAATAAAGGTAGGAGAGTACAGTACACAATACTCCATTTGTACTTTCATACTTCATGTGCCACATTTTGGGCGCAAACATTCGAACATTTACTCTAAGTTGCAACAATGGTGTATTTGCATGGGGGATAGTTTATAATGTCATAAGTCAACTTTTACGTTATTTTTTGGTCTTCTATTAAGATTAGATCCTTATTTTAGACAATCTTTATATATTTATCTCAATACCATGAAAAAAAAAACATTAGTTCATAAAATAGTGAGAAAGAGTTTACGCCGTTATTACGATTTTATTTTCCCTTACTTTTTGTACTTTTTTCAATAAATACACTTTGTTTTATTAAACCGGAATTTGTCTTTCAAAAAATTATTGAAATGTTTAACGGCACTTTCCTCGAATGGTTGGAGTTATCAAGTTCTACCAAGTGTACCTTTTATACGTGGAAATAACGTCCTCATCAGATTTTCTGGTCAGAAGTATGTACCACGTTTTGTCAAAAAAAAAATATATGAAAAAAATTCATCATCAGATACAGGTCCTGCGGCGCCCTCTATGATCTAACGTGATGCAATACATAAATTATTATTTCTTAGAATAAAAAAAGTTTCTCTAACAAGTTTGGTGAAGATCAGTCAAGAGGCTGCTGAGTTATTGCAAAAAACGAAAAAATAATTTGAACTTTGACACCCTGTATCTTTTCCCACAACAACATTTTACTAAAGCATATTTGGTTATATCCTCATATTTTGACCAAAAGAATCTAACCCTGAGCTATGGCCTATTATTAATGGTCCACCCTGTATTAATCACATATTAATTCGGTAATTGTGCAGTAAGTTTGAATGAAATTGTAATGTTCTAATATAATGAATACAATGGTACAACTTTTGCAATTTTTTTTATTATAAAATGTTTTAATAATAAAAAAACATGGTAATTAAAGTAAATACGGCCAAAATTTAAACTGGTCAGTTTTAAAGCACAGGACCGTGCGCACTGAACTTGATATTTTGTCCTATATATTTGGTAATGGTATCGAGATTCGAACGGTAGTTGAAACTGAGCAGGCGAGTCCGAGACTGGCAATGTAATCAGCCTGAATGAACCATCTACGACTGCACTGGTTTAAAGGTAATAACGGAAATAAAATTCATGAGAAAAAAAAATGGAAATTCCTGTAAAAGTTCCAATAAAACGCGAATTACTGAAAAGAATAAAAGAACAGAATTTCAAAAAGGAATATGTTATTGATAACTTATCCAATATACACGGTCATACACTTTTGCGGTTACATCCATACTATTGCATATTTAATCCTATCGAGATGGTTTGGGGAACACTAAAAGTACGTTTACGAAAATGTAATAACTCTCCAATGTTAAGCGCGATAGTAGTTGATCATATAAGAGAAGTAATAAATGACATTGACAATAATACTGATTTATGGAAAAATTGCGTTAGTCATGTAATTGGAGAAGAAAATCGATATCCAACGCTACCCCCTAGTGCGCCGATTTTAATTCAACTGGATAATGATTCCTCCTCAGAAAGTGAAGATTCAGACGCATCAACATTTAATTTTTCTTCATTTTTTCATTCACTTTTTTATTGTTACATTTCGTGGAATATATTTTATTTAGTTGACAAGAAATTTTAATTCAAGTTACTTCATTCTAGAGAAATATTTTAATTTTGTTTTTATTTGTTTTATATATACAAATATTTATTTTTGTTTTCATATAATAATTCTTTGCTTTGTTCAAAAAACTTACGTTTTTATTTTAGAAGAAACTTAAATTTTTATTTTATTTTTGACTAAAATCGTTGCCCCTCGTTAATCTAACCTGTCCCATCCCCTCCTGGCAAGATATGTCCATACCTTCTCGTTGGTCCTTGCTGAGCAATAACATATTTCAATATAATATGGGTTAACTTTAAAACTAAAACCAATAAATTTAAATATTTAGACTTTATATCTAAAACTGATAATACCTCAAAAATATGTTATTGGCGAAATGAACCTAATAAACAAAAAATAATAAAAATGAATACAATTTTAATATTTTATTATGACAATCATATTATATTTACCTCCGCCCATGTACAATAAAGAGATACCGACTGTTTTTGCCGGCTTTTAGTTTTTATACGGTTTCAATTCCGGTCATATACACTTTACTTACCTACTTTTCTTCAGAGAAATAGGGAAAAATAAAAAGGATATAGAAGTTGTCATTACTTCATTTGGACAGCTTTTTTTTGTATTGTGGTAGAGATCAAAATACTTGTCAATCTTAATAAATAAAAAGTAATTAATCCCAAAAATTTACAATCAGCAATACTTTTAATGACAACGTCATTTCTTAACATTAATATGAGCAAATAATTCAACCAAGTTTTAAATTCTATTTCAAATACTAAAAATGACAAATTATGAGCCCGATCCTGCTTTATTGCATACGAAGCAATGTCATCGCTATACTGCTGCCATGTAGTAGCAAAACGCCCAACTATTTTACACGATAGGTCCTTGTCTTAAGTTTGCTAGCTTAAATAATGAAATCAATTCTGAATTATGTTGGCTCGTTTTTAAAAATTGTGTAAAATAAGAATGAGGATATTTTCGCACTATTTGACCTTGGTGACGCACCCTTAAAGAGCTTAAATGGAACGCTATATAAAGGTTGCCGTTACCACTCTTTAGTAACCTTATGTAAGTGTAAAAGGGCCTTATCGCCAACGCACACTAATTATATTAAGCTATTATATCAAATAATAATAGTGCTTATAAGATGACCAATGGTTTTGTAAAAGAAACTGTGGTTAAAGAGTTGTCAACAAAATGAATATTGAGGTTTTATTACACTATTCTTTGGTATAGTTAATCTCCATGTTTTATAACGGTTAGTGCTATTTCTACAAAATTTGCAAGTTTTATATCGTCAAATCCTTTATAAATTTGTAACGGAAACTTTTAAACTCTAAACTCCTTCTAAAACTCCTTTAAACACCCACAATACCAATAAACATTCACAATACCTTTATAAACCATTTTTTTTTAAATGGCAGAAAATGTTAATTGAGATATTAAATCAATTATTACTAAAAGAAAACAGCCAGCAACATCGTTTTCTTTTTACTTTAGGAGTTTTGTTCAGTTCTCCAGTGATAAGCTGTCAGATGTTGGCTTCTCTACTCGCCGATTTTATAATGTAACAATAAAAATGATAAATTCCCTTGCTGAATGTTGCAAAAATGTCACTACTGGCGTTTAGATTGTAGTTAAAAGTTACTTGAGACAATCTCTCTTCATAAAATTGCTATACCTATGATCAGAAGATATTTGCATGTACTTACATAACTTTTGCATACTAATTTATTTATGTCTATTTAGGTGATATTATAATAAAGGAAGGAACAATCGGTTCCAAAATGTACTTCATCCAAGAAGGAATTGTCGACATAGTAATGGCCAATGGTGAAGTAGCGACAAGCCTGAGCGATGGTTCTTACTTTGGGGAAATATGTCTCTTGACGAATGCCCGACGTGTTGCCTCAGTGAGAGCAGAGACATATTGCAATTTGTTTTCATTATCTGTTGATCATTTTAATGCTGTGTTAGATCAGTACCCACTAATGCGTCGCACAATGGAATCGGTTGCCGCGGAGAGGTCAGTGCGTTGGTTGGTATAAAAAACCCAAGAGGTTTTATTGAATTATGTTTGTTTACTCGCTTCTTTGCTGTGTGCTCTCTCTCATCCTTCAACAGTGTCCATAGTCTCTTAGTGGTAAATGGATGGCAATGTTTATAAATTACACCGCCAGTCAACAAATTTTTTCAAAAAATAAATAACTAAAAACGTCGATGATTAAAGCTATGATCTAAAAAATCCATCTATTTAAGAATAGCTAGGTGCTCAGTGGTTAGCAGTTCTAGCTTTCTCTCTGGGCGTACCTAGCAGAGTGCATTTAAACACCATCTATCGTGTAATAATTGCTAATTATAAATTGTCCATAAGAAGTGGTTCACATTCCACTATAAACTGTAGGACTACATCTTTTTGACTCAGACAAACCTCCTAGGCTTAATTGGTAGTGTAATTTTGTACAGATTTTGCCATTTTACTCACCCCTGTAATTAAACTGATCGAAATTAATTAGTATCATTTCCTTCCTAATTTTTATTAAGTACTAAATAATTAATTTCAGTTAGTTGTTTTTTTTTGTTTGTTTGTTTGTTTGTTGTCCTGCACTGGTAATACTAATTTATTTGTACCGTTTCTAATTGGTTTAGTAGTTATTGTTTTCTCAGATATTATTTGCCATATATATTAATATATAATTTTTTTAGCTATTTTCAAGTTGAATTGTTTGTAACTATATTATATAAAGATTGGAGATATTAATTAATAAACAGGGTCATTAAAAATTAAAAAATGTTATTATGAATGCATTACAGCTGAGATATTTTAAATTAGTGAATCTTGTAATCTGGATAACAAATTAAATTACAGTTCTGAAAAATAAATACAGAATGAGATACAACAATAAATATATTTTTAAAATAGTTCTTCCAAAATATTAGGATATTGAGGAATACCTTCCAAATATTGTCAGGAGAACAGAAGAAAATTTTTTTTCAATTCTATAAATATTTTCAGAATATTTAAATTATTTCATCAACTATAAATATTCTCAGCAAGCACTAAAATTGGCGAATCATTAATAAAGTCTTCCCCTGTCTTGATCATTGGGTGAGTTACTGGTAAGAATGCAACACAAACCAGCACATTTATACAGGGTGTCCCAGCTCTATTTAGACAAGCATTTCTCGGAAATGGTTAGACATAGACACACAGAATAACTTTTCTATTAAACATTTCTTTCTATGTCTAACCGTTTCCAATATAATGTCTGTCTAAATAAAGCTGGAACACCCTGTATATAGTCCAAAACTGATATTGAGGGATTGAGATGGATATAATATACCGAATGGAGATATAACTATTCTGTAGTATTGCGTGTTGCATTCAAAATTTACTTGCGTAGGCAGCTTTACTCAAAAAAACAAACGGGCCTCCAGAAAAGCATTAAATAGGCAGGCTCTAAATGGCCCTGAATACTAACCCTAGGAGCAATGATAAGCCATGGAAAGTGTGTAATGTGGTGTTGCAAGAAACATTCACGACACTCTTGTCTTTTCTTTTTTCAGGCTATGACAAGATTCAATATTACATATTTCCACTTCCAGATTCGAATATTCACTGGCTCCAAGAAACAAGAAAATACAAAGAGCTTCGAAATATGCATGAAGGAAATTTGAAGCTAATTGGAGACTCAAAAATGTACTTGTGCAGGAGTTTTATTGTAAACATACATGAATAGCTCGAAAAAATAAACGGTCCTCCAGAAGAAGTATTAAAAAAGCTGGCTCCCAACGGCCTCAAATACTAACCCTGGGAATGTGAACGATTCATCTTATTGGAGTCTGAGGATTTTTTTTGCTTGAAAGTTTTTCTATCTTTTCCCAGAAAGAGGAATATGATTTTCACTACATATTTGTTCTAAGTTCGATCAACTCAGATGGAGACGAAATACAAAATTTATACTTCGGTTTTAGCTCAATTGCAACTTTTGTAAATGATATTAAAATTGGAACTTTCACTCTACTTTCTCTTGATACTTCTGAAAAACACGTTCCGCGCCTGGGCGGTCCAGCAGTCCAAACCTGGCGCGTTAAGTGTAATAATTGCATATTACCATCAAAACGCTAATGCTTCCAGAGAGTAGCTGTTGGTAGTCCGCCCTCTAAAAGCACATTTGAACTATGCTAAGCCCAGACACTGGATCGCTAGATGGCGCCTGCTGACTATTTCACATGTCGCTATCACAAAGATACGGAAATGTACTAAATGGTCAAGTGATCCTCGTGTCGGTCGTCACATGCCTACCTTGCGATGACGAGAGCCCACAGCTCGAAACTGTAGTCAGGCGCCAGGCTTGTAACTTGTAACTCAGCACTTGGTGGGGCACATAGCCCGGAGAGTAGCTGTTGGTTGCAGTCTGGTTATGTTCCTTATAGTAAAATAAGGATTTTATAGAGGAGTTTGCGACTAAAAATATTATTTCTCCAATGTTGTCTCAAAATTTGAAAACTTTTGTAATTTTTTATACCTTTTTTACTCTAATGCCTGGGGTATTCTACCAGGAAGAGAAATTGAAAAAAAAATCTTCTGGATTGGGGGAATTACAGAATGAGAGGCCCTGGCCCTATCCTAAAACAACAGATCCGAACAAGAGCCTGCTCAATTGCTTGAAAAATTTCTTGTTATTGCTAGTTAAAATGAGGAAGATAATGCCCGTAGCATCACAGAAACTGTCTGTATTATTCTATCACGTGCTGTTTCTGCACTGGTGGATACAGGCGAGGAAATCGAGAACAAAAATCACCAAATTATTCTCTAAATTTTAGCTTGTTATTTTAAGTTTTCAGCTCTGATCAATTTTTATTTCAGTTACATTGCATTACATGTTCACTATAAATGCATATTTGCAATAACTAATAAATAAAAATTATATAAACATAATATATGGCAAAAACAATACACAGTACACAAACACAGACACACAACGAAGGGCGATGGTAAAGACATAATTTAATGAAACACACAAACACAATAAAAATACACAAATACAACCCCAATTAGCTTTTCTAATTAATTTGCAAAAAAAAACACATTGTAAGAGCCTCCACTAAGTTAACTCAATATTTTTTCTTTCTGTGCAGGTTAAACAAAATAGGAAAAAACCCAAATCTTCTAGCGCATAGAGAAGAGGACTTGGGAAGCGAGAGTAAAACAATCAATGCTGTGGTAAACGCGCTGGCGGCAGAGGCCGATCATGTAAATATGTCAGATGAATCCGTTGCGAGATTGCACGCCAGCGAGCGAAGTTTACAAGAGTTAGGAAGAACATTACAAAAGCTGACTCTGCCTAGACCAAAGTCAGAAAACAATTTCGCCTCGCAGGACATGCCCTTGACAAGGGGCAGTGAACATAACGGCAGGCCATCGTTTCATAAATCCGACACTTTTCATAAAGAGAGCGTGTTTCAATGACGGCACTCAACGCACTAGTGCTCAGTGTTAGCAGGGCAACTGTGCCAAATGCCAGTGCTTACCGTTGCTACGGCGGCACTAGCAATTCGCACAGACCACCATTGAACTGGAATAACACAACGTGCTAGTGCGTGCGGCCAGCTTTGCTGCGTCTTGTATTAAGCAATAAGTGCCATGGACACTTTGCTAGAATTGTGCAATATTAGAACTAAATTAAGTTAGCTTTAATCATTAGGTGCTCAATAAATTAATATGAAACTAGTGACGACACAAACCCGGTTTTTGGGTCTTTTTCTTTTGGTCTGCGCTCCTTTTTATGTACATACTTCCGTACTTGACCATATCAAATTAAGAACTTACTTGTAAATTATAGTCACCTAATATTCCGATTTTTATACTAACCCTTCCGAGATGTTGACGCACTAGGTCTAGTGGAAAGATTATCGATGTAATATTTCTTTTAGTTTTATTTTGTTTAGCCGAAATCAAATCAACATTTAAAAGTAAAAGTTCACTATTTTATTTGACTAATGATGTATTCATTGGTTTTTATTTGTTGTCACAACAGGATTGTGTCACAAATTGTTACCGTTTTGTGCAATTTATGTTTTATTATTTTTTAATAATGAATTGTCAAAGAATGGCGATGTTAGTACTCGGTATTCATTTTCTTAATGAAATCATATATTCCTGTAGAGATTTTGGTATTTTCTTAGCGGCCACATGGCAAGAGATGGAAAATATTAAGATAAAGAATAGCGTATTATCTCAAATGCTGCTTTATCCATGAGAACACATATACAGGATGTTCAAAAAATATATTCCTCCTATACAAGTTCCTTGTCAAACTAAGATCAAAACTTCATGGATTCATCAATGTCTTAATGTTGTTAAGATATGGAATAAGTTTCCTTTTTAATTTATTTTGCAATTTATTGCATATAATAGTAGTGGGTAATATTCAAGGAGAGTAAGTGTTACTAAATTGCAGGCATATTTTTGGATACATTTTGTGTACAATGACATAAAAATAGAATAATGAGCCTCACGTTTCAAAAATATTTAACATGCTTCTGAAGATTTCATAAATTTTGTCTTGAATTTTCGAAATATACCTTTACTTTTCAACTCCTCATACAAAAATGTTGAAGCAAGCAGCCATTTTCAAGGAATCTAAAATCTAGGCAATCACTGCACATGCAGAAGTTTACTTCGTCGGCTGTTATGAGAAACTTGTGTCTACAGGTTAGGTGATAATGTTATGAGACTGTGGAGATGGTATTATACTTACATGTATGCCTTCAAAACTTAAGTATTTTATAAGAAAGCTCTTTTTTGCAAAGTTAAGAGTTATTGAATATCTAAAAAAAATTGTCACTACACTCGAATATTCTACTCTATACGTGGTTGGCGAAATGTACATAGAGTAGATATTAAAATGTAAAGTTCAGGGTATTCTAGTGTTAGTGGAAATTATGTCAGAAGCAGTGTTATATCAAAAGTTTCAACTCCCTTCAGGAATATGTCTAAAGCTAAATAATAAATACACATCCTGGAAATATGAAAAGTTTTTCTAACTCAAACTATGATAAAATTGCAAAGATTAGATGGGTTGTCTCTATGTATTTAAACTATGTATTAACTTTACATGAGAAATACATTGTTTGCGCCAATATTTTCTGACACCCTGTATATGTATGCAATATCATTTTTGATTCAGTTACTTAATAAAGTACACATATTGTTATTTTCTTTCTTTTTTTTATATATGGTATATATAGACGACTGGCTAACCAGTAAAAAACATTTTTCCCTATTCAGTCACATAAAATTACACTTTCTTGACATTTCCTTAGGAAAGTTCAGGTTTTGAACAAATAAAATCCTAGCACAAGGCGCCTTCAGTGGGTTAACATTTCGGAACGGTTGAACACATATAAATAGCGTCCTGACCTTAAAACCTTCAAATTTGGAATAACTCCCTCAAAAACTTAAAATCTTAAGAAACTCTAACATCAACTGCAACTGTAAATATAAATGAAAATATATATAAATTTTATATAAAATTACAAAATTGTCAGTTTTAAAAAAAGTAGCGGACTATACTTACGCAAAATCAAAGCAAGCAGTGAAAATTAATAGGAAATTGCACCGAAGCTTTTTTTATTCCATTAGACAAAGACAAAGTTACTTTGTCAAGAACCGGCTGGTAATATGTTTGATTTGTTTAAAACTTATTGAATGCGGAAGTAAATATGAATTAGCTAATTCAAACAACGAATATTTTAAAACGATGTTCAAAGACATAGAGGTGGTTTTTGTCTTTGTCTTTAGTTTTAAATTAATAATGTTACACAATTACTCTTCAGGCAGTTACGAATTTATTCAATCTAAATTTAGGTACAAACCTAAATAGTCTTTTATTTTGTTTTTAGTATATTCGATGGTTTTGAACAAGGGAACTTGCCAGTTGCACAAAAATTAGAAGCCCATTAGTTGGGTGAACTGATAGATCAATTTTTGACAGAAATAATAACAGTCAGTACTTTCTCGTTCAGCAGCATTCGAGACTATTATATACCCAAAGTAACACAGTGTAATTTATATATGAATATTAATTGTGAAAATGTTGGGATGGCCAGTGTTTTTACTAATATAACGTTGCTACATATGGAATTGATAAATAAAAACATCCTTCGGAAAAAAAATTAGGTTATGTTATAATGTCAAGCCAAACTTAATTCCCCTTTTCTTTAGTAGCCATTGAGTTTTGAGGCAGAATTGCAACCAAAGAACACCTAAATAGTTGGTATAGACTATATCGTTACTTTAGGAGTTGTTATTTACGATTTTTTTTATTCAAAATGGCTCAGTATAGTTAGCCGTTATATTTATTGTTTACCATCTGTGGTACTAAATTTGAAAAACCTTCTTTGTATTGTTTAAAATATTTCTCGATACGATGATAAATTGGTTTGGGTTAATTCTAAAACTACCATTAATATTCTGACGAGAAATTTGGAAAACATTTTTTCAATACAATTTCTCGCTCTAAATAATTTTACTTGAAAATTTCCTTGATTCAACAAAAATTTATTGTAGGCCCTCCCTGGACCCTCTTGGTGCTCTTCTCGTCAGAACACGTCCTTTTCAATAAAATTTTCGATTCTAAAAAAATCTTAATTTTAAAAACAGTTTGATTAATCAAAAGGAAATGTGAAAGAGGACTTTTTGAAACAGTTTTCCACCCTGAAAAATTTTCATTGGAAGAATTTTTTGGTTCCACGTGAACTTGTTATTAGGCCCTCCCTGAGGCCGTCCCTGCCTCCTGACGAGAAATTTTCTCACTACAATGTTAATTTAGAACATTGGAACTGCAATATTTTTCATAGATATAGAAAAATAGACTGCAGATGGAAAGCTCTTATGACAAGAGATCAACGCAATAAGAGTCAATGTATGTTTCTACCGTGGACGTAACGGGAGGTAAAGGCTATTGTATCAGTATCAGCGTAAAATTTGTTCATAACCTCGCATAATTATTTCCGTTGCAACTAAAACAGAGATAGTAAATCAAAGAGAAAGAGTTATTGTTTTATATATCAAATACTTTTTTTCACCTTTTTCAAGATATAATCAGTGCGATTAAAGAGTTTGATTTTGATTTAAACAGTTTGAGTTGCTTTTTCACCAAAATTTCTAATAGTTTTTCCTATGGAGGCAGTGTAATAATTGGACGAAATCCCTGGTATAATGAAATATTCTTCTTCTTTCTGCTGGTATTATAGAGGATACCTTACACTATTTAGTAACTACACCATGTCGCAGTGAGACATTTAGTATATCTAATAATCGATTATCTACAGCATTAAATATCAATTATAATACTTTCGTAGTGTTTCCATTTATATCAATCAATATATTTACCTCTATTTGGCATAGTATGATTACGTTTTTAACCCTCTATCACTTGCCTGTTCTATCTAACATCTTTGAAATTAACTTGGAGATAACTGAGGCAAAAGTTTCAGCTTTCTATCAGCATAAAGAAGGTAATTGATATACTGCCGAGAGTGACTCAATCAAACACAGTTAAACTTTGATCAGAAATTGGTCATCAGATAATATGTCGAATAAATTGACTTCAAAATTCGGTCAAACAATCAGAAGTGTTTGCTGTGAAGAGGACATCGTGGCACAGCGTTTTTCAAATATGTAATTCCCTCTGAGCAGCCTTGGCATTAAACTTGGGAATTGTCAATATTGTACAAAGTGCCACTAAATGTGTACAGAAAAAATTGTTAAAAGAGCCACATATTAAAATTTAATTGTTTAAAATATTATCACCAAATATAATTTCATTTTTACCTAATTTTGTCCTCTTTCTCTCATGTCTTTCAGTGACAAACTAAAATATAATAATTATAAACAGAAGTATCTGCAACCAACATAATTTGAAAGTACACCTAGACCATAATCATTCTCTGGTGCGCCAAGTACTTGAACTGTCCCAGAGCTTTACATATTTTGTAGCAATGGCACCAGATAGCAACTCTTATATTTCATGAAAGTAAACACACACATCGTATGTTGAAATATGTTACTTTATGCAAACAATATAAAACCATACGCACAAAAATTAATTTCTACTGGCAAATTCCCTTTACAGAACCTTTAGACAGCTACTTAAAGTATTAAATACGATGGAATAAAATAATCCACAATGATTGTAAACATTATTAATACTTGTACTTGGATTATTCATATCTGCTTCCATTCAATTGTAGACACAATTAAAAACCAAGAACCGCGGTTAATCAGCACACAGAAAACACCTGTTTGCTACGACAAAAAATGCATGTTTCCTGCAGACGAGTATATTAGAAAAAACTTAGCGATATAGAAAGAAGTGCAAGTTAGGCCTAAGGTTTATACTAATGAAAACTAATCTATGAGTTTGCACGACCATTTATACTGTAAATTAGAACTGCTCAACACTGAAAAGGCTAGTACGAAATTTTCGCTAGAATGTCAAATGGTATTTTTATAAGTACGAGTAGCATCAGACGCTTATTTTTAAATGTAATAGTAGGTACTTTCATTTCGCCGTTGTGCAGAGAGAGGACTAGAAAATATAAAATTGGTTAGTAATGCTTAGTAATGACGAACATACCAAAGTTTTTTGATGAGACCTTTCGTAACATATTACTGATGACTTTTTAATGTTGAGCAGTTTTCGGCTAAAATGTCCACCTGAAGAATTTTCAAATATTTTGATTGTTGAGCAATAATTTTTTTTAAGTGATTGTTACATAGCATTCCGGTGGGCAGTTTGGGTTTGTATTGTAATATAAAATGATATAAAAGAAGGAGACTCTTCACGTTAGCTGTGATCTACAATATGGATGTCTTATCATTAACATATGGTCTACTTCTGAATGATTTGTATAAAAAAAAAATAACAGTTTATGAAAGAGGATATTTATTTATTTAGGATAATTTTACATCGGCTAATTGTATGCTTGCAACATATTTCGACAAAAACTGAGTGGTACAATATTTCAATTACATTTTAGTATCAATCAAAATCATACAGACATTTTACGATAGTGCAATTACTAAGAGTTAGTTAAAATGTTATGATAATGAAATGTGTGGATACATGCAAGCAAAAATTTCTTAAAATATACTTTTCGCGATGTTACCGGTTTGTCTATTATTACCTTTTAGTTTTATTAGAAATTACTAACAATTTTGATCGGGTGCTTTCTCAAGTAGAAGTAATGTATTTTTTATATACAACCAAGATTATATGTTAAGCATTAAATCATGATGGCATAAATACTAGTTGCAATACTACAACTTGCATAGTTTATTCAATGTTTCAAAAATTACGAACACATCTTCTTGATATAAACTATGGCAGGTTTTCCATTCCCATCTTGACTACAAAGAATTTAGAAAATAGTTATATCTGTCCCCTGTCCAATGTCTTAATAATAGCCTCTGCAGTGCTATTAATGACCAGACTCGGTGAAAAAATTACTGGGAAGGACTTTGACTGCAATAAAGTTTAGGCGAAATCAGTTTATACATGATCGTAAAAAACGTGGGAGAATTGAAAAATAATAATAATAATAATGATCTTCATTCTACAGAAATTATATGTGTAGACAAAATAAAATAAATTTATGTACTTATACTAAGTTGTGGGCAGGTGGAGTTCAACTATTTTGGATTCGACATCCTCTTGCTAAATCTCTTTATTCAACACACTATTTTATAAAATGAATGGAAATAATAAAATCAATTGAATGAAAACTATAAAATTATCATCCGAGATACAAACAAAAACACCAATTCGGACATAAAAGTGGACCATGACCTTCACTGGCCTCAGTCATTAGAGTTGCGTACGACTGGCTTACCAATAGCAATGTTTTGTTCAAATATTGCACTGCGGGAGGGATTGTTACCAAATCTGTTCATTTAACATAGCATAGTCATAACAATATGATAACTTATCCAAAATACCACTTCCGAGGTAAAGAGTATAAAAACTGATTGAACCGAACCGTAATTTTAAAAAACCTCACAACTCTTTGAGATATCTATCTCAATATTAGTATGCAATCTTAGGAATTTCAGCTATAGTTTTGATGGAAGCCTGATGGTTAACCTTAACATAACAGAGTTCTCCAGACTATATATGGCTTTAGATGTTAAAAGGAATATAACTTGGAGAATTCCATCAAACAAAATGGTAAAATTAACTTAATATCTATCAAGTTAATAAACTATTTAAAATTCCTAACAAGGTATATAATTGATGAAGATATTTCAAATGGTTTAGAGGATATTTAAATGTTTGGTTTAGCGGCATTTGCCGTTGTGCTGAAATGGAGAACTTCCTCTCATATTGGGGCAAATATACAATATTGGACAAAAAAACCCAAACACCTCAGAATTTCTATACTCTCCCTCAAACTACTTATATGAAGGCTTTATCTATAGGGTGTAGGGTGTTTCATTGGGGATGGACAGCTGGTGCTGGGCAATGCAGACCCTTGATACACATTGCTTTGACCCCATGTATGTTAACGTAAATTTAGTAGTTTAGGAGTTATTTGGGTTTTGTGTATTTTTAGTCAAACTCCAGTTTTGTGTGTGATTCTGCCTTAACTAATGGTATTAACCACGTGATTTTTTAAAATTATAGTCAATAGTGGGCCTGGTCATTCTAAATATTAATTTTTTTAACAAAATATGAAGCCAACACAAAGTGGATTGATTATTATGAAAATAAAATATAGTAAATTAAATACTATGGTGGACCAAAAATACTAAGTCCTATAAAAGGAAGGACGTAGTATGTCGCAAGTTTTAGGACGTTATTTTCAATCGCTCTGTGCATCTTGATGGGTGGGTTTGAATTAAGTTCCTTTTATAGAAATTAGTGGTATTTTTGATCTACCGTAGTATTTAATTTACTACATTTTATTTTCATAATAACAATCCACTTTGCGTTGGCTTGGCTTTATACTTTGTTAAATATAACTTAGTCCGAGTATGTCGTCGACGCAGATTGCACAAGTTGCCACCAGATGGAGCCATTTATAAATTGCAGACATTATCATTTGTAATTTGATAGACTGGAGAACAGTGTAGGATTGTCGTGTGTTCACCTATGCCATACTGATGAGAGCTAACAAGTTCGAAACTAGTCTGCGGCTGATGATACATGACAGCTCTGTGGTCCTTTCTGTAGGATTAATCTGTCAGCTGGCCGCTGGGGGCTTATTGCAATCAGATTTTTGTTTACGTTTTCCGATTGAAGACGTAGTATGTCACAAGTTTTAGGACATTATTTTCAATCGCTTTGGAAATGCACATTGTGCACCATGATGAGTGGCAATGAATTAAGTTATTAAGTTCCTTTTATAGGAATTAGTGGTATTTTTGGTCTATCGTAATATTTAATATACTACATTTTTCAAGCATAATTTCCACCTGTTTTACAGCCTCAGGTCTTTTATTATCATAATATAAACAACTATTTTCATCAGTGAACATGACAAGGTTATTATATTGATCAATACTAGAGAAATCATTCACACAATAGAAATAACAAAGGCCCAAGAACAGAACTTTGCGCCACGCCATATTTTAAATTGCCTTCTATTTCTACTGTTTCTGTTCTCCCAGTAAGTTATGATGACATCGAACGCTTTGTCTAAGTCCATAAATAAACTGCTACTGATTGTTTTTATTCAAATATTCGTATAATATTTTTAAACAATCGAAAACAGCCGATTGTGTTGATTCTACATTTCCTAAAGCCGTGTTGAGCATTATGCAAAATATTACATTTAGAAAGAAAATTTGTTGTTTTTTTTAATGGTTTCTTTCTAATATTTTGGAAATTGTGGATAGCAACGATACCAGCCTATAGTTCACCTTTTTTAATCTGTCGTATGACCCTCGCAGTCTTCGCAATTTTCTGGAAAAATTCCATGTTTTATTGAATTTAAAGATTTATTAAACAGGTTAATAGGGGTAAATATATAGTTCATGTAGTTTTTTAAGATATGACACTTATATAATAGATGCCTGCAGAGTTAGAGCATTTTAAATCATTAATAATATTAAAAATAATTTCTTCATACACAGGGTTAACAAACATTGGGAAACGTGTATCCACTTTTTATTAATAAGCAGTTTTATCAGTTTCTAATGGGCCAATTTTTGTTTGAAATAAAGCAATAGAATGATTATTAAAATAGTCAGATTTTTCCTTTGCATCACTGATTTTTGTATCATTTACTAATATCAGGTATTTTAAGCACATTTATTCTACTTTGAACACTACTATTTATTATTTTCCAAGCCGCTTTAGACTTACAATTGGTGGTTAAGCCAGAAATAGTCTAAATAACTCCTAATCTAACTAATTTTGTTTCTAATTTTATTTAATGTACAGAGGAACAAAGTGATGCAGATTAAGTCTTCTATCATCCTGCGCCGGCTTGCCCATCTTCAATAAAACACCCTGTATATTTATTGGCAATATTATGTTCTTAAAAATCTATAACTAAAAATCTAATACATTGGGTTGAAATAAAGGACAGTACAGCACAGTAGTGCAGTGGACATTGTGTGGCGAGCGTGCTTATCACATTGTCTATCATGAACTGGGTTCGATACTCAGCTTCAACAGTGGCAATATAAGTCAGTAATGGATGTCTGTTTATGTTATTTCAAACATTACGACCCCCTTCCATACACTCGACTTTTAATTTGGGGGTTGCCTACTGTGTGATATATTGCACTGTATGTGATTCATTACAGCACAGTAATTCTGGTTATTTTTGTCCAGCAGTGTATAATATAAAAAAAAAAAATTTCGTCAAAATATTTTTTAAACCCGAAACGAATTTTGAAATTTTACGCTTGCATAACAAATATCATATTTTTTAACGACCTTTATATTTGCGAGAATGCTCATATAGATTTATTGGTATAACCACTTGGTGCATTGTGTGGAATAACTTAAAATATTTATTTTTAAACTTGTAACAGTGGCCATGACATTATCTTTACGGTTAAAACGTTTTTACTTGTATGTATCATATTTTTAATTATGGAATCTAGTGATATTTGTTTTTAACATTGTACAGTGATTTTTTAAAGTGTAGATGACTGAAATATCAATAAGCATATATGTTTTTTAGTTTTTTTTCGCAATGTTGCATCGGTGAAGAGGTGATACGTTAAGTTTAAGTTATTTATTATTACTTTTAAGTGTTAAAGCAGATATAGGCATAGACGATAATAAAGTTTTTTAATGATAGAGTGATATTATACATGTTATGCTTTATTTGAGAGTCTATCACGGTGCAACATACCTAGTGTCTATTTATATGTAGATTGTAAAAAATATCAATTATATCATAATTTATGTTGAATAGGTTTCACAAATTCTTGCCATGATGAAATCCTAGCCTAGACTGAAAAATTATAAAATATGCTTTGTTACATTATGACAAGTAGCGTAAAATATATGAAAACATTTTAGCGGGGCCTTTATAAACTACCGGACATATTCTTAAACTCCGTCTCATATTCTAGGCTTAAAAGTTATGTTGATATATTTGCACTAACTAAAACCGTAAATCCGTTGAACTCGTGGTTCCTTGCAGGTCTTCTTGAGCACAGCACGATTCTGATACTGCAAAAGTGGTTTTGTTAACATTGTCAGACAAATTTGTATTGTGTTACATCGAATTCCCCTGTCAATTGAAAACTTTTCCCAAACCTGTCGGACCATGTTCCTCTGCAATTATGATACAAGCTGTATATTTATTAACTTGTTTGTTAACCTTTTGAAAGTGACAACGAATCGAATAACGAATAAAGTTATCGACTGGGGATTTATGTAGAAGGTGGATCCAATAATGAAGATTTACTTTAATATTGGTAGATTAAGTTGAAAATGGTTGCCCAATAATTCAAACACACCAAGTTACAAGACATTCTTTTGTACTGTGTACAGTTTTAGAGAATATGGTTACTTGACAGTTTCGCGGCCGTACTTTCTATAAATAAGAATTGGGCAGCCGTTTTGAATAATATTTAGTTTTATTAAAAATCGGTGTAATATTTTCTAATGGATATAACATTTAGAAGTAACTTGAAACAATCTTTTGAGGAAAAAAATGTAAAATCCGTGATTTTGACAAGATTGATAGCATTGTAAAAACTGAAAATTTCTGATGTGCCCAGTACTGCAATTGTCACCAAGCTTTGCATGGTGGTTGCACGATCGGTACCAAGGTGAGCTCTGCGGAGGACATTCATGTATGAGTCAGAGTTGCTTTGATATTTTTATAAGTTCTCACAAAAAAGTATACACATCTATTTTCATTATTAATCAAAAATAGCTGTTGTAAAGTCTGTCATTACACCCAAAGAGTTTATCATGGACGAAGGTTACCTTCTTTCCAATGATATGTAACACATCGTGTGTATACGAAAAGAAATTCTTATTTTCCCAACTTTCTTCTGCAAAACAATGCCCGGCTCTGGCTTTGAGTCATTATTTTACATAATCAATGCAAATTTCACGCATGTATGATTTAAAACTTAGAAAGTGATGGCAGACAGATGGGTGCGCAAACAAGAAAATAGGGTCTACGGAACACTAAAAAATATATAAAACGGAAGCTTCTTTATAAACTTATGTGAAAATAATAAAATAATTGTAGTTAAAATCTGTTTAATGTAACAAAAAATTTTTGATTTAGCGTAGTTTAGTGTTTGGAGACGGTTGAGGGCTGTCAAGATATGAACACTAATACCTTCATGGGAATGTTTGGGAGACATATATTTTGTATCTAACATGGGTTATAAGTGGTAGAATGCAGGTTTTCACGGCCGTTGTCTAATGAAGTAGTTTCTTGCAATAAAATCATTTAATAAAACATATATGCAATAACACCAACAAGGACGGTTGTATATAGATAAAATTAGCATATATATTGTTTAAATGTTTTAAAATGTTTTCTTAACCGCCTCTCAAGTTACCGAAGTAACTCCCTGGAAGATCTCAAGGATCTTGTGCTAAGCAAAGAGAGACGAGGCCCTACAGTTTAATGTGGACTCCGAACCACTCTTGGGGCAATTTTTTAATGAAAAATTGTTTCGCCTTGCGGGAATCGAATCCACTTCGCTAGGCAACTCAGTTTGCTAGCCAGTCGCTTTAACACACTGAGCTACCATTCCCCATAATTGTTAATTATTTCTTCTAACGAAAAGTATGCTCTGTTTAAGAGAAACTCTTTTATTTTATTTTTAAACTTTGTTGGAGGGAAGGTTTTTATATAAGATGGGACCTCATTGTAAAGTTTAATACCGTAGTAGCTGGTACCTGTTTGCCCTCTAGTTAATCGAGTGTACTCAATACACACATTGTTTCTATTTCTAGTATCGTGTTCATGATTATCTGAATGTGTATGGAATTCATTTATATGGTTGTGTACATAGAGCAAACATTGCAGAGCATACATACTCGGTAGCATTAATATTTTTAAGTTTATGTATAAATCTTTAGTTTCATCATGATATCCTACCCCTCCTACAATTAGGACAGCCCTTCTTTGCAGGCCAAAGAGTCTACGTTTTTCCGCAGCATGCCCCCAAGCAAGGCTAAATATGCCATTCTTAAGACTATCTTTGATAAAGAAAAGGAAAGTTGTCTCAAAGCATAAATACCTTTTGACAGACTAATCAGAGACATAGTTAATATGAGCATCCCATTTCAAAGTGGGGTCTAGATGAACACTTAAGAATTTGGCACATTTATATGACTGAAGTCTAATAAGTGAAAATGTTATTGGAAAAATCATTAAATTTGCAGTATGTACTTCTCGTGATAGACATGTGTCTTAGAAGACCCAATAATTGGAATCGTTAATTTTATCATGAAAATTGCCTATTTTAACTCTTTTCTATAGCTTTTACTCAGCTATTTATCTGTAATGTAAATAATCTGAAAAAGACATTAATCTTTTAGCAATATATAACAATTGTATATTAAAAATTTGAAAAATATTATTTAAGTATTAACAAAAAATTCAGTAGATTTGAACATCTCAAAATTTTTTAACCAATTTTAGTCCATAAAGTTTAAAAGGGCCCTGGTTTTAGTTGTATAAAATATAGTTATATACACAATAGAAATTAAAACTTGCAGTTCTGTGAATTCTTGTTATATTTTTACCAAAAGTGCTCATGCTGTTATGACGTTTAGAGTATGAATAAGCCGACTCAAAATGGGAAAAGCTCTTATAAAAGAGGATTTTAACTGTACGATATAATTTTACTCACCCTTCACATCCACCTACATTTACCTCGAGTTCCTCGTGAATATTTACGTCTTTGATTTTAAAATTATTTTCCTTTCTCAGACTAGTCTGGTATATTTATAGAGAAGTAGAAGTATAAAAATAAGTAGTCTTCTAAAAATTTTGATAATTCAGTTTCTGATGGAAAAGGACCTCTCACGGAATGATAGATAAATGGCCCTTGGTTAAATTGCACCAAATTTTAATATGTTATAGGCCTTGGCCTCCTGGACAATACTTTTCATGAGCACAATGCTGAAAAGTCAATATACCGCAAGCCACCTCTTGTCGAAGACAGAACCATTAAGTGCGAAACCAAAGAACTTGTATACTGTTCCTACCATACACTAATTATAATGAATGTTCATATTTATGTGTTTTAATGGTCCTGTATGCTTATGTACACGCGAATGCATGTGTCAATTCTCTTGATTCAGAATGTATTAATATGCACCCTTATACCACTAGCATATAAGTACATACTCTACGATTTAATTAGAGGCTTTTTTTTTCAATGTTGGCAGCACTGATTTGTACTGATTTTCTAGGGACTTTTAGTTTTCAAAATTGGTGTCCCTGATTTATAACTAGATTTTCTAAGGGATATTTCACTTTACAAAGCCCGTATTTAGTTTTCATCAATGGATTTAGGACTTGGCATTTTTGGAATACTTCAATGCTGTTATCAGGATTATTTCTATACATATGCCTACTTAATGCCACACATACATGTACACAGTAGTGGTATACCTCAAGATTCCATTCTTGGATCACTTTTATATGTAATAATTTTTTTTTAAAACCCTGAATATCTTGCTATTAAAGTTTACAACAAGCTGCCGAATGTGTACAAAAATCTAAATGACAAATCTTTTAAACAAAAGAAAAAATACTGGTTGAAAAGTGTTACTATACAAATGGTGAATTTTTATGTGATAATCTGTAATTTTTTATCTTTATTTAACAATTATGTACATATGTAGATATATTTATAAATATTATTTACCACAATTTTTATTTCTATTTATTTTGTGTTTGTTATAGATTGTTCAATGACGTACCATATATACATTTTTTTGTATCTGTAATGATCAATAAAGATGATTATACAGCATTATTGGAATACATAAATATGAACATTCATTAATTCGTGTGTAGGGTAGGAACAGTATACTACAGTAAATGCCACGAATGTTGGCGGGCGATGGGGACTGTAGGCGAATATAGTCGACCTATCGTAGAACAGCACAGACCACTGGCACTATTTTTAATTTATACTACACCAATTGGGATAGCGATGCGTACGCTTAGTCTATACTACTTTTTACTACATACAGCTTTCCCTTTGCTCGCCATCACTCATGGCGTTTATAGTAGTTCTTTGATTCCGTGCTTAATGTTTCTGTCTTCAACAAGTAGTGGCTTGTGCTATATTGACTTTTGAGCATTGTGCCCATGAGAATTATTGTTCAGGATGCCAAGACCTATAGTATACGAGAATTTGGTGCAATTTACCAGAGGGCCATTTTCCTATCATTCTGTGCGAGGTCCTTTGACTATTTTTTTAAATCGGCCCAGTTGCTTTTTTAAAACTTATTAATATTCCAGTCAGTATATTGATATAGCGTACGTTGTAGAAGACATATTTGCAAAGTTCTTGTTCTTTAGAGGGTTGATGAGGAGTTTAATGAAAGCACAACTCCAAAAACGCGGCTACTGCACATGACGTCATGTTTTCCAAGGTCATGGCATGGAGGATAAATAACACTTCTTAACCTAAATTTAGTTCCTTGTAGTAAATATTAAATTTTAAATGGCTGCTACATTTTCATTTAATTAAGTTTTAGTGAAAATTACAAATTAAATTAAATTTTGTTTTATTAAGTGTGGGTCGATACTAATTATGGCTATCAGTAGCACTTTCAGTTTCAAAGAGATAATAATAATCATTACAGATAATTGAAGTTAAATTTTCTTGTGACATACAAAAAAATGTTCACATAAATCAAGATAAATATGTCATTGACACAAATTACTTCAATATTGCATGTTACCAACCGCACTAACTAAAATTCTGAGGTTATCAATGTTATGATCCTTGATTTGTCTTACCTCCAAGCAAATTAGCTACGCCCATAAAACCACATGCCGCGGATTAACAAAAGTCAACTTTACCAAATTTATTTATAAATCATTAAGTATCTCATTTTTGGACTAATCAATTAAAAATAGACAAACTCAATGCTAAATAAAATTATATTTCATTTCAGCTATTTTTAGAATCAAAATTTCATTGCTTTAGCTTAAAAATTAAGGCCTAAAAATTCCCCCATCGCGCATACCCATGATCCTCCGATACTTAATTTTCTCAGTAAAACATCACATGATCGATAACATAGACTTTGTACAGAGCCTATGAGGCATTCTAAATTATAAATACCTATGGAAACAAAGACTTCTATGGTACAACCTCAATATCAGGCGTACTTAAAATAATTCTAAATTAATTACTTCATAAAGTCAGTCAATTCATAAGTCTCAAAATTTATCCTCATACTGTAAATATAGGCTTCCCGCTACCCAACACAATAACTTCTGGCGCACATATTGGCCTAACATTGCGAAAGAGTTAACTTTACAAATTCAATTATTATGTATCCTATTATCTTGCCTGACTCCATTGCATGCTATTCCTCTTATACTGTACAGTGCGTACAAGTAGAGTGTGATGATGTTACCAAAATGTACAGTCCCACTCCAACCTGGCGATTTTGTGCTGAAAAACCTTTTTATGAAAAATATGAATAGAACTAAAAATGTAATACTTTTAAATACTTTAGAATGTTTGTTTAAAATTCCATCTAAATTGAATGGGAGTTGAGTTATTTGAACACAAAGGCGCTCAACACTGTTTTCAAAGTTGAGGACAAGGGCTACGTCTAAAAATACCTTTTCAATTGAGTCCGCCTGGATCCTCCAAAGAACAGTAATGTCACAAATGCTTGTTTTCCAAAAGTACATACTGACTGGATTATAAATAACTTATCAAAAGAACTAATTCATAGATCTATTGTATCATTTAAGAACAAAAAACATAAATATAACACACACAATTTTTAGTGGGTAAGTATTCTACAGGAATAGCTAGTAGCTCCTGTGATACCTATTTTTTTTTAAATACCATTTTCAACCCCTATATTCACATGAACGTATTAAAATCAAAGATGTAAATTTATTCGACTCCACATCCTTGGAATTTTTCTGTTAATTTCAAGCGATTCATTTCCTCGATAACCTCAGTAGGTGTCCCTGTTATAAAATTGTATATAAATGTAGAAAAGTGCCTCTTTTAAATTGCGCATTGCTACTCTCTTGGTCAACTATTAGAATAATCTAAAATTATTTAAATGTTTTAACTGTTGTTAAACTTTGGTTTATTATTGAATAAAGCTGCATTTTTACAGTTAACTTGTTTTTTCTTTCACACTGTGATAAAATTCTTCGAAGTATCTTCAGTTAAACATTCCCATGCTAACTTTCTTTAAGCTTTTTTCTGCCTATGTGAATGACAACTGTACATAAACGAGGCACAAGTTGACACGCTTGCTGTCACTGGGGCCTAGCAAGCCTAGTCTACTCTCACTAGTCCGGGAGCTCATTTATGTAACCATATATCCGCGAATCTGTCTTCGTTACATAACAACGTTCTCTGTTTATCTTCTACCCACCGCGAAAGCCAAGTTACGATAGTAGGGTTACCAAAAATTAATTTCAGACAAGAAAAGCCTTTAAAAAAGCTCTAAAAACTTCTTAAAACATCAAATCACTTTTTTTATACTTTATATAACATCGACCTATCACAGACGCATGTAGAAGAGCTACCCTCAACCAGGAATTCTACCAAACCTCTTCTCTCTCAAAGAGTCGGGATCTTTTACTTGCCTAAGATTTAATAGACAAGGGACAGACAGCTTTATATCCCCTCCACTAAGCAATCCTCGCCTAAGATTGCATAACTTCTGCACATTCACTAATATACAAGCTGCTAACAAATATGGGGCAAGGACATGTATTCCCTTAAAATGGTCACCCATCTAAATACTAAACGCGCCTGATGTTACTTTACATATGGACAGATATGTATAGTAAATACACACCTATGCTCGTCCCTTTAGATCATTTAAAGTGAATTCAAATAAGAACAATTTTTTTCATTTACGTATCAGCTATTTGCTTCATACTGTGACATGAGCTGTTATTCTACTCTACTGAAAATCAAATTAGACATTTCCATAAATTATTGTTAACGATGCAATGAATGATAAGTGTTAACAGATATTTTAAACTTTATTCACAAATCTACAAGTTCGCCTAATACCTATTAGTATAAATAATACATTACACTAATTGACATCACAGATCAATAATTACAGCTGAAAAAAATGCCATTACATCAATTATTAATACTTTAAACTTGTTGCTTACCGAGGTGTACATTTTTGCATATATGAGTATATATCCCAATAGCTGATATGGTCAAATAATTTGTTAGATAACAAAAAAAAATCGGTACTAGTTAGGCTATATCTTCGAATAGATATATCGTGGCGAATACCTAATAGATAAATCAAATAAAATCCAATAAATACCTATCACACAGCAAAGCATAACAATAATACAGCAAATCCCAATCGCTCATACTGATTCATTATAACAGCAGCTACGCCGAATCGAAACGCCACTTTCATCACCCTCGCATTCCAAAACATCATAATTAATCGAAGCCAAGTAGAACAAACTTTTGGTGTTTGATTTAAGTTCACAGATCCCACTGTACTTTCGTGTTTTCGTAATATTCTATGAAAAATACCATATCTATCCACATAGAAACTAATTCTTCCTTCTGAAGACATCACCAAGAGCTATAAATGGAAATGTAATACTTAAATTGAAGTGATACATTAAAACGACTTACCTTTTTGTATTATGCCTTGAATTCTAAAAAGTATAAATTCAGCTTGCAGCGTTTTTATATAACTCTAGCTCTTATTACATTTTTCCGGTACTTTAAAGTACTTTGGTTTGTAAATAAATATTACAATTTGACAAGCCTAACTTCATTTTATTCTTTATTCGCTCATCACCAAATGTGAAGGTATATTTCTTGTTACTTGGTTATGTCAGAGACAACCTAGTCATGGTGGTTTCAAACGTACAATGCGTCATGACGTAATAACTTGAGTCGGGCGCTTCCCTTTTGCAGAAAACAAAAAGTAACATATTCACAGAGCGTGTTCTTGCGAATAACTTTGTTACACTATCAATGTACGGTTAAAACTGTTGGATAACTATTTCGTAGTTAACGATATCCAGCAAATAAAATGGTAGTTATAGGTGGTAGCGTTTATCAAAACTACCTTTTAGGGCCGGTTTATCAATACAAAGCACTTAACTATAGGATAAATATCAAACTGGGTATCTATTAAAACATAATATTTTTAGTCGCAAACTCCTCTATGAAATCCTTATTTTACTATAAGGAACGTAACCAGACTGCAACCAACAGCTACTCTCCGGGCAATGTGCCCCGCCGAGCGCTGAATTACAAGTTACAAGTCTGGCGCGTTAAGTGTAATAATTGCATATTACCATCAAAACGCTAATGCTTCGATTGCAACAAACACCAGCCGAAAGACTGATCCTACTTAAAGAAGCTCTCTTGCCAGCCGTCACACACCACTTGCAGACTGCAGTTTCGAACTGTTGGCTCTCGTCAGTGCAAGGTAGGCATGTGACGACCGGCACGAGAATCCTTTGACCATTTGGTACATCCCGGTATTTTTACAATAGCGACATGTAAAATAGTCAGCATGCGCCATCTAGCGGTCCAGTGTCTGTTGCAATCGAAAAATGAATAGCCTGACTGGGCTTAGCATTTCAGACTTCAGATTTGCAGACTTGCTTAGCATTTCAGCTATGCTTAGTTGTAAAGAATTCATAAAATTTTATTTATGTATATTTCATTCCCCACTTCTTGAAATCCAGAGGTATATTGTCTTTATATCGTCCTATTAGTAGATTTAAACGTATCAAGATCATATTATTATCTGTTGATGTTGATACAACTACATCGTACAATTCGGAGTTCGTATTAAAAAACAGGTTTTTTACTATTAAAAATAAATGTTGAGTCATTGTATAAACAGTAATAACTAAGAATTTTTAAATTTATTCAAATTATTTTCTCTTACTAACCACAAACGTTTTCGCGAAGAGAGCGACTTACAAATGCTAAGAGAGTGGGGAAACTTACTATAACTTACTGCGCCGTACTTTTTGGTTAGTTAAAGTTAGTCGCGAGAACACAGCTAATATACTCACTTCGTTCACACTTGAGTCAGATCTAATCCTCTTTGAGTCAGATTAGAAAGGGAAGCACTAACTAAGTTCAGGTTAAGAATCAGATAGTTGTTGTTGTCGACGTCTTCTGTGGTTATCGACAGATTTGATAGAATGTGAATGATAGAGCAAAAGAATTTACACTTGCAGTATTTTATTTTCTGTTTCTCTGGAAATCAAGACTCAAAATGAATCCACTAACGTAAGTACCTATAATAAAATTTAACTTCTTCCAGAGCTGAAAATTTTAATTATTTTAGGAATATGAAGAATGTCTTGAAACTAAGCGAACAAGAATTAAATTCAAATAATAAAACTTCATGGCATGATCAATATAGAGATAGTGCCTGGATTTTCATAGGCGGACTTCCATTTGATTTATCAGAAGGGGATATTATTTGCATTTTCTCGCAGTAAGTATAACTATTTATTTAGGGTCGGCCAGCGGTGGGAAAGTTGCTATCTTATCTAGTCAGTAGCAAGCGCGGATCCAGAGAGGGGCCAAAAATCAACATTAAAATGACCGACTTTTTTGACGCCCAGCGTCGCTCATATAGGTTTAAATGACTAATTGTGTGTCCTAAAAAATTGTTTATTTACGTCACAAACCTCCTAAGCTTACATATGATAAACAGAGAACGCAATGTTATCTTGTACTCTTTCAGCCCTTAAAAATAAAAGAGAAGCTGCATCGGAATGTTTCAATGCTATATATTGATGGAAACTCAAAATATGTTGAAATAACTTGATGTTGAAGTAACTCTACCTAGACTTACCAACAAAATGAGAAATCGACCCAACCCTGACTTATCCTCAAATTCTCCTGAAGACTGTTATAGAATGTCCCTATTTATCCCACTGCTGAATTATGTTATAAATGATCTAGAAAGCAGATTTTCAGTGGAAACGCTCAATCTATTTAGCTTAAATATTTGTTTGTCAACAAATGCAATGAAAGCAACTGAAATAGAAATTATGACAGTTGGGAAGATGCAGACAGATATGTACACAGTTATTTTTGGAAAAGAAGATCCAAAAATTGTTTTGGACAAATTTAAAGGAGAATTTGATATTTGGAAGTTGAAATATAGCGCTTACTCAAACTTCGTAAATACAGACTTAACCTGCTGTTGGTTTGGTATTTAGTACTGTGCGATAGACCATATTCTACGTAAATTTTTTTAATAAGAAAAAATTTTATTTTATGAAGCATAATAAAAATACATATCATGTTATTCCTCCTAAAAATTGTTTTAATAAGGCTTTTGTCCCATTTTCAGCGTATTCTATTTTGTATGGCCCCCCCTTAATTTGGGTCTGAATCCGCGCCTAGTCAATAGTCCTTATGATAGCAATGAAACTTCAAATACGTATCGTTTGAAATTCTAAGTTGCTATAGAGTAGGCTATTTTAAAATCGTATTACTGAAATGATAACTACACTGGTATTGAGTGAAGGATCTGTTAGCGTTAAAATTACTATAAGATAGTATACCTAGTAGCTATGGTATTGTATCAACTCAATACGATAGCGATTTAGAACACCGAGGTTGGCTCACTTTAGATATGCCCATATTTACGAATTATGTAAACGGCGAGATTAAATGCAGTGTATGTTAAACATAAAAATGACTGATTTTGTTGATTAGATTTAGCAAAGTGTATATTATTATTTGGCAGTCAGATAATAGAAGTTAAAATGAAAGCGTATGACATGGCCGATGTTAATTAGGTACTTACTTAACTGTTTACAAAATTTAGTGTCTCCGTTTGTAAATAATTGCCTTCCTTTGGCAAGGGGGATTGTTTTAATTAATAACACATATAAGAAAGAACTGTATATAAATGAACATTTATTCATTATTTATTGATGGAATTGACTCCATTTTACTAAAAAAAAGTATATAAACAGAAATGAAAGTATTTCATGTACAGGCATGCACTCATTTGGTTAGTACAGATACGCCTCCTATTAGTCCTATTTCTCCAAATACTTCATCGAGCCATTGAGTTAAATATAAGCAGAAACACTTTAATAAATTTAAATATGAATCTTATCGGATTTATTCTTGATAAAATATAATTTTTATTATTTTGTTTATTTAGGTATGGAGAAATAGTTAACATAAACTTAATACGTTCTAAAGAAACAGGCAAATCAAAAGGATTTTGTTTTTTGTGTTATGAAGATCAACGATCTAGTATATTAGCTGTTGATAATTTAAATGGTATTAAAATACTTAATCGAATGATTCGGGTGGACCATGTGGCTGCCTATAAAGTTCCAAAAGAGAATAAGAAGACTGATGAAGAAACTAAAAGATTATATGCAGAAGGATGTGCTCCAAGAGCTGTTCCTATTGTACAGAATCCAATAAGTCCTCCAAGAGATTTTAGAGAAACTATTGCTGATCAAATTGAAGCTGATATAAAATTGCCAGCCAGATTACCCATTTATCCTCTAAAGCAAGAAAAATTAGAAGATGAGGTATGATATTTCTATATGTATATACAGGGTTACTGGTAATTCGATACATTCCTTTGGAGATGTGATGGGGCTAAGGAGTAAATCTAGCCCTAACATACATTATGCAAAACTCAATAGTTTTTGAGATATTTCAATTTTTTTGTTTTTCTCAAAAAAGTAGATCTTAATGTCTTAAAAGTTAATTTCCGAAAAATCTACTTGACATTTTTAATTTTTTTTTTACTGGATTACTTGTCCAATATTATAGATACCCGTTTGGAATGAAAAATATCCGGAAACATTTCGATCATGTGAACATTTAAAATAAAAACTTCAGAAAATCAGATGAAATTTACCTATTAGGTTTTTTCAAAAAAATATTAATGTAGCACGCGTACAAATTATTATAAAAACTTCCTTATTTCAATAGCTATCTAACTAGGTAGAAATGTTTAATGTACCCTTGATAGTTCTAATAAAAAATTAGTAAAGATAATGCTGGTGGCGGAATTTATTAAACGACTAATCGTTCATTTTCATTTAAGTCAGTCAGTCCTTGACTTTGACGTTTGTGCATATATGTCATTAACTGACATTCTTATCTCCGTGTCCCTTAAGTTTGTTGGTTTTGTTAAATTAGTTATCGAAGATTTTGATTTTGCTCGTAGTTGTTGTTATTAGTTGTTGTTATTGTATTTTCTGTGCCATGGCCGCGTATGCCAACGCAGAATACGCTGATATCTTGTTTGTCTATGGATACTGTGGCGGCAACGCTGCTGAAGCTCGCCGAGAATATGGTCTTTGGTACCCTAACCGCCGCTTATCAAATGCACGTGTATTCAGTACGGCATATCGAAATATCGCTGAAACTGGCTCCGTGAAATGTAGAAGAAGTGACGCTGGTGCTCCTCCCGTTTATGAATCAGATGATGAGGAAGAAATATTGAGGTATTTTTAGGAAGACCCAACTATTTCAACTAATAAAGTCTCAAGACTAACCGGAGCGTCACAATGGAAAGTTTGGTCTACGATACGTAGAGTTGGATGTCATCCTTACCCCTATACCCCTGTCCAAGGCTTGGAGGAAGGTGATCCTGGAAGGAGAGTGGAATTCTGCCGCTTTATGTTAAATTCAGATGCAGAAAGTGCAAATTTTTTAACAAGTATTTTATGGACGGACGAGTCGAAATTTAATCGCGAGGGTATAACAAATTTCCACAACCTACATTATTGGGCAGAGGAAAATCCCAAGTTAACACATGAAACTAGATTCCAAATGAAGTTTTCTATTAATGTGCGGATGGGAGTCATTGGCCACTATTTAATAGGGCCACACTTTCTTCCTCAAAATTTAAACGGGGAAATCTATGAAAATTTTTTAAGAAATGATCTGGTGGTGATTTTAGAAGATGTTCCTCTCGCCGTCAGACAGCGAATGATGTTTCAGAACGACGGTTGTCCAGCACAGTACGGCAGTTACTTGATCAACGTTTCCCTAACCGTTGGATTGGAAGAGCGGGCCCAATACCTTGGCCAGCGCGAAGCCCTGACTTAACACCCCTTGGTTATTACGTATGGGGTCATATGAAGGAGATGGTCTATGCCACACCAGCCAATACTATAGAAAACCTTAGACAAAGGATTGTCGATGCTGCCCAACACATAAGGCATAATCTGACAACCAGAGTAACAAGGACGGAAATAAGAAGACGCTGTCGTGTCTGTATACGGAATAGGGGCTCCCATTTTGAGCAAGACATATAAAAAATAAAGTACAACTTTGAAATTAATGAAGAATTAAACTCTACTTTTAAAATATTTTTTACTGTTTATCTAAAAATAAAATTCATACTACTTGTGTTATTTTTACTAGTATTTTCTTAGAACTATTAAGGGTACATTGAACATTTGTACCTTGCTAGATAGCTATTGAAATAAGGCAGTTTTTATAATAATTTATACGCGTGTTACGTTAATATTTTTTTGAAAAAACTAATAGGTAAATTTCATAGCTGATTTAAAAAAAAAAATTTTAAAGTTTTTATTTCAGATGTTCACATGATCGAAATGTTTCCAGATATTTTTCATTCCAAACGGATATCTATAATATTGGACAAGTAATCCAGTAAAAAAAAAAATTAAAAATGTCAAATAGATTTTTCGAAAATTAACTTTTAGTACATTAAGATCTACTTTTTGAGAAAAACAAAAAAAATTAAATATCTCAAAAACTATTGAGTTTTGCATAACATATGTTAGGGCTAAATTTACTTCTTAGATCATGCCCCATCACATCTCCAAAGGAATGTATCGAATTACCAGTAACCCTGTATATTGATATGAAAGAATATATCATGAATATGTACCATTTACAATAAACATTGTATTAACTAATAAACAAATTTGAACACAAAATTTCACTTAAAACTTATATAATGTATAAATTTCAACAGACCAAGTGTACATGCATGATAATACTTCATAGAGACTATTTACTTCATTTAAAAACTCTGGAAAATTATAATTTAAAAGTCTACCGATAGACACATCACACATCTCAAAATTCACACAAAAACAGTTATAATAAGCAAAATGTGGGAGATAAACATAATAGGATATTAGAGTAGCTTATATAAATGAAAATTCATAAATAAAATATAACTGGGAGCACCCAATGGTAGTGTGAAGGCCCCAAAACGAGCAATGTTGATATTTAAACAAAACTGATCAAATACATGTAATAGATTTAAGTTTTATATTAAATAAAAAGTGAACAAAGTGAAAACAAACATTCAAATTTCACCTGGAACTTAAAAGCGATGAGAAAATGGTGTAAATTTAGTATCAGTTTTGACAAATAAATGAAATTTACCTAACCATGGCAACTATCAAAAAAGAATATAAGATATGTCAGAATTGGAATTAAAGAGCGTGAAGATTTGTTGACGCGTTGCCATAGCGAAATTTTGTTAAAAATATAACCTCAAAAGTAATTGTTTGACACATTTGTCAACCCAAATTTCCAAATTATTGAATTTCTAAATATAAAAGTTAAAGTAAACTCACCGGATAATTATACAAAGCACTGTATTTTTTGTAATTTTAAAAGTATATATAAAATTTTCTTATCATGTTTGGAGCAGATAAATTGCAAAAATTGGACAGACATCGAGGAAGCAACACTTCATGCTGCACTACAAAAGATTTTTACGAGACTCACTAATTTTAGTATAGTATTTGTTCACCATTTAAATTGTGTTTGTTATCAAAAGCTTGTCAGACCCCCATATTTCGTTATAGTAGTAAAATCAGTTATACCAATTCAATAAAAGTAAAAGTCACTTTTTTTTTAAATATCATTAAAACAAATATAATCTAAGGAGCTTACGATAAGATAAATAAATTTAAGGTAGTAGCATAGGGAATTAGGGTAGTTTTAAGAATTGCGTATGTATGCACGTTTTTTCATTAACAAGTGATAAATTTATAAAGTTGAATAAATACCAACATTGTTCAGTCTAAACAATTCATCTTTTACTTTATTAATTTAATGGTTATGTAACCAAATTAACAATTCAGCGAATTCTAATAATTTGAAACTTACGAAAGGTTATACAATCAACGATACTTTTATGCAAGACTGTTGCATAAAATAAAATTATGAAATCGCCCACAAGGAATCCACGAACCCTGAGATAACAAATTTTAATAAACACTGAGCTTAGCAATTCAAGTAAATATAATATTTAATTTAGCTTAAATTAATTAGTTAGCTAATTTAGTTTGGACTCTGTGATATGCAAGTCAAGGTTTTGTGCTAATTCTTGTTTAGAATAATTTATTCTATCCAAAATACTCCCTGTATGCATCTAAGCAACATAATATTTTGAAAAACTTGTGCACCGATCATGGTGCTAGTTGCTGCTTTATCACTAACCCCGTTAATAATACCTTCATAAATGAGGTAGAAAAAGGTGTCTCGAGATACTCTATTTACCATATTTTGCAGGATAGAACTAATAAAACATACACTTTAGTTTAGTTTGGTTTGGTTTAGTGGAATTCTAATAATGAACCAAATCTCCTTATATATTTGAAACAGTAGTTCAAATCAAGTTGTACCGTTAGACTTTTTTTGTATGCCTCGCGGCACAAGTTTTAAGTTAATTTGTATACTGTGAGGTGAGGGCCCAATTTGGTATCCTCTTTCCTTCATTTATTGGATTTAACTAATATAATTAGAACGGTTCCCTTTTATTTATTTAATTTCCAAATAATCTATTAAAATTCCACTAAAAGGTATAATTTTTGTTTTAGGTAAAAATTAAGAAAGGAAAAAAGAAAAAGAGAACAAAATCTAGCTCAAGTGAGTATTCAAGCTCTGAAGAAGATAAAAAGAAAAAAGTGGCCAAATCAAGGAAGGAAGATAAAATATCAAAAGTGTCAAAACAGAAAAAAAAATACAAATAAGTTTCAAATTGGAACAAAAATGTTGAAATGATTGAATTGTTTGTTACTAAGATATTGATTATAAAAAATCGGTATATCAAATATCTGATCAGAAAGACTAATAATGTGTTTTAAAATTACTAGACCTTAGGATGTGCAGTTCAATGATGTATTAATGGTGAATCCTCCGTTATGTATATACAGTCAAAAATAAAAAAGATTTTGAAACTAAATCAAAACTTATTTTTTCCATTAATATGACTGCTTGGTTGAGAGGCAAATACACTTTACTCTCACCCAGGGAGTCTCGGTTGAATCCCGGTTCTGACATTGGGATTTTTTCTGATGAATCCCGTTATATTTGGATGTAAAACTGTCTCAAATTAGAAAGCCTAATCTGTAATGGCTACATCTAGTTAATAAATCTGGAAAATGCTATTACAGTATTGAAATCGAAGGGGGGTATAAAAGAACCGAATATAAAACATTTTCAAGATCAGATCGAGAAACAAATCCAGTATTATAAAGACATAAAAATGAACTGCAACTGTTTTCAACATTCACAATGGTGACAACAGTAAACCTATAAGGTAAATCGATAATAAACTTACCATTGTTACAAAAATTAATCACAAAAACGTTCAAAAAGTTGATATTTTAATGAAGAGAAATTGCGTTTATTTAAAAATGCAGAGTATAATGGCCAATAAAATTGAACTTAAAGTAAATGTAGGTTGTGTAATAATAATAATAATTTTATTAATTTCAGAAAACTACATTAATGGAGTTTAAGAAATTTTGTCCAAATAAATAAAAATATACATACAATAAAATTGTGTTATCTAAAAACTAGTTTTAAAAGTGATACATTTAATTTAAAATTTTTAGAGAGCCTTAAGTACTAAATATATATACATATAAAATCATAGTATATAAATAATAAAATTTACAATATTTTTATTAGGTATGACTTGCAATAGTATAAAGATCCACATATTTATGTTTTAAGTAGTCGATAAAAATTCATCAATGGTGTAGCAATTTTTGTTTAACAATAACGATTTTACTGCAGTTTTAAACTTATAGATTGTTGGTATACATTTAACATTTTCAGGTAGAGCATTAAAAAATTTACATCCATTAAAAAAAAGACTTTTTTGATACAACGCTGTTTCGTGTTTATGTGGTATAAGGAGATCTTTCTTTCTGGTATTATACAGATGTGGAGCTCTATTTTCAAATAAATTTGCTTTGTTTTTATACACAAAACAAGTAAGTTCATAAATATATACAGATATCATAGTCAAAATATTTAATGATTTGAAAGCATCCCTACAAGATTCATTGTATTTTAAATTAGCCATGATACGCACTGCTCGTTTTTGTAGGAGAAAAACGCTATGCGCATCAGGTGATTGGCCCCAATGAACAATGGCATATTTAATGCCAGAATGAAAAGATGCAAAATACAATTGCCTTATAATTGATACGCTGCATTGTTTAGATGTTAAAGCTAAAGCATATCATACTTTAGACAATTTAATACAGACAGCCTGTATATGACTAGACCATTTTAGATGACAATCAATCCTTAACCCTAGCATTTTTGAGTTATCAGAATACTTAATATTTGTGTTGGCATCTAAAATTAGACTACAATTTACATTTAGACTAGACTGTGAGGTTTTAAAAACTACGACCACTGTCTTTTCACGGTTTATACATAATTTGTTTTTTCCAACCCAATAGTTGATTTTTTTATAGATTGAAATGGCACAATTCTCCGCATCAGACAAGTTCCTACACCTAATCAAAATATTAGTGTCATCTGCATATGATACTATTGAGCACAGTGATTGTTCTAAATAATTTATTAAATCGTTAATAAAAACAACAAAAAGCGTTGGACCCAATATGGATCCTTGCGGAACTCCAGTATTAATAGCTGCTAAGCTGGAAAGAGTATCTTTAATTTTAACCTGTTGAAGGCGATTTGAAGGAGTTGAACCATTCATGAGCAATACCCCTAACCCCATATTTTTCCAGTTTAGTTAATAGAAGAAAGTGATCGACACAGTCAAACACTTTAGAGAAGTCTACAAAAAGTCCCATAGCCATTTCTGATTTGTCCAGTGCATTTACTATCCCATTTACAAACTCGCTTAGTGCTGAGTCTATACTTTTCTGTTTTGTAAAACCATGTTGATTTTGGGAGAGCATATTATTAATTGTAAGAAAATCTACAAGCTGCATATTAGTTGCAGATTCACAGATTTTTGATACACTGGGTGACAGGCTGATTCCTCTGTAGTTGATAACTAGGTTTGGATCACCTTTTTTAAAAAGAGGTATTACATTAGATATTTTCAATTTCTCGGGATATATGCCTTGTTCTATTGATAGATTAATTATATATGTGAGAGGACGAACTATATACACACCAATAGTTTTTAATAATGTATTAGAAATCTCATCAATGCCACAAGAATTTGAGTTTTTCAACTTGTTTATTAAATCTAGAACATCGCCCTCTGTCATGGCTCTAAGAAACAATGAATTTCTACAGGGCTTTATACATGATGCTAGAAATTGATGATCTATACTAATACATTTTTAGGAGCAGATATAAAAAAATTATTAAATTCCTCAGCACATTCAGTAGGATTCAAAATTTTCCCATTATCCTCTATCTCAATCTGCAAGTTATTCTTTTTAGATTTGCCTAAACTGTTATTTATTATATTCCACATGGCTTTACATTTGTTCCTCGCATTTGCCACTAACTGATCATTTTTATTTATGTGTGTTGACGATAATAATTGTCGATATTCATTGTTAACAATTTTAAATTGTTCTTTAAACTGAGAATATTTCCTGCTAAGATCAGCAAAAAGTTGTACTCTATTTCTGGCGGCAATTATTTCAGGGCTGTTTTTACTTGCATGTTTTTTATTATTATTATTTTTGTTTATTTTAGTGATAGGAAAACAAATCTCGAAATAGTATGAAATTGTATGTATTGTTATAATATCTCCCAAAACTGTTTATTTAATCTTCAACATTACGAGAAAATTACCAAAGAAACAAAGAAAAACATCACATAGATGGCAGCCGGTGAAGAACGAGTTGAGAGAGGTTGTGTTTGAAAAGCTGGGTAGTGAACAGGTTAGGTGAATAAGTTTTGATATTGGTGTATTTAATTAATGAATAACACCACTACCAGTAGTTAAGTACTTCGACAAGCTTCGGGATTAGTCGGGACTGTCCTTTGACATAATGTCACTATTCACAAGTATGCTGTCATCTGACTACTAAGCAGTTTATTTAATTCACTTATTTAAAAATACAAACTTGCAATTTACAAAAACAAATAAACCTCGGATAAACATATTCTGAGGGATCACAATTACAAAGGATTAGTAGATGCGAAAAAAATATTATTTTTTAATCATTTTGCAGTTGTGTATGGAGAGCACCTAAGTGATTAAACACTTGTATGTATAGTGCTGTGAGCAAGTGCGAATTAACAACTGAATTTATTTTCTTAATGTACAAAATGGGTAGTGTACAAATAGTGAATGATGTACTTATAAGTAACAATTTCTGTAGCTGAGTATATACTATACTATAGTCTAAAATTTTTATAAAATCAGAATAATTTCGAAAAATAATTTTTTTTCACGTTTTTAATATGCTTGATTCCTATTGACAAAAGATTACAAACTTGGCAATGCATATATTACTAATCCGGAATTATCTTCCTCTTCGCCACAAGTGACCAGGGAGGTAAATCCGGCATGAGCTTGGGGTTCACGCACCGGTACTGACGCCCTGGGATATCTGTGTACGTTTGTGGATGGGTATGACATCTATCTACATCTGTGGATGGGTATCACAGGTCGCAACAAGCTCCGTCACAGGCTGCAGTGATGCAGTATGGGAGGTAGCGTTACCCAACGTCCTGGTGCTATACTAGGATCAACAGCGTGGAGACGGGGACTCAGTCGCTCGGGTGCCGGAATCGTCTGATTAAGGTCGGATGGTTCGGGCGCGCGAGAGGCTGGAGCTCTGCCGTGGAAATCTGCCTGGTATAAACCGTGTGGAGCAAGTGGGTGGTTGTTGAGGATTGCTTGCTCCACGTGGGGGTCTGCCTTAACCAGCCGACCAAGTGGATGGGAGCCACAATAAAACTCCCCCCAAGTCAAAGGTGGAACAGCATAAGTCTATGACTGCGTGGCTAAGGGGAAGCTTAGTCGTTATTATGCGGACTCCAGGGCACCTGACACACCCTGGTTTAAATAAATGTCTGCCTGTGGTATGCGGGGCACTGCCTCAGGTAAACCGCTTTTCCTCCGCTACTCGTGGGACTGTTATGAAGCCCGATTTAATTATCAATAACATGGGCAAAAAGACAGCTAAAAGGGGCCACAAGAATGGCCCCACGCCGTCATAATGGCCCTAAATAATCTGAAGTGCCTCCAAATAAATCTCCACCATGCAAAAGCAGCCTCGAGTGTGCTCAGCAGGGAATTTATTAGGAGGAAGTTAAATATCGGGCTAATCCAAGAGCCCTGGGCACTTGGAGGACGTATCAAAGGACTCCCTACACAATCATGCAAGTTAATTTATTCAACCTTGCATGACTATCCTAGAACAGCTCTGTTGTTCAATAAGGATACTAACTTTGTTCTCCTTTCAGAGTTCATAACGAGGGACTTAGTGGCAGCAGTTGTGGAAGTGCCTACAGAAAGGGGAAAAAGGCAGGTCGTAGTGGCCTCCGCCTATTTCCCCGGTGAAGAAGGCAATCCACCCCCAGAAGAGGTAAGAAACCTCATTAACTGGTGCAAGAGGAGGAAAAAACCCTACATAATAGGTGGCGACGCTAATGCTCACCATCATATGTGGGGAAGTACTGATACAAACACTAGAGGTGAGTGCCTGTTTGAATATTTGTTGGCAAATAATATCGACATTATCAATAAGGGCAATGAACCCACCTTTATGAATGCGATTAGAAAAGAGGTTCTTGACATAACCCTTGCTGATCCACTCATAACCGACTTAATTAAAAATTGGCATGTTTCAGATGAGCCTTCCATGTCGGATCATAGACACATACGATTCGACTTGGAAGCAGCTGTAACAAGCCTCGGGGAATGTAGAATACCTAGACTGACGGACTGGAGTGTTTATAAAGAACACTTGAGGACGGAGGTCGAAGATGTAACGCATTCCATCGACACAATAGAGGAACTGGATATAGCCTCATATCAACTACAAAACATCATGACATCATGTTATGAAAAAAGCTGTCCCATTAAACAAAGGGCAATCCAAAGAGATGTGCCCTGGTGGAACAGAGATCTCAGCCGTCTCAGGGCTGAGACTAGGAAAGCTTTTAACAAAGCCAAAAACACTGGAAACTGGGAGGACTACAAAAAAGCCCTTACGGAGTACAACAAAGAATTGAGAAGGTCTAAAAGAAGATCATGGAGACGGTTCTGCGAAGGGATAGACGAACTAGCCCCAGCAGTCCGCCTACAAAAAGTCCTTGCAAAAGACCACTCAAATGGAACAGGGCTACTCAAAAAGCCCGATGGCGAATACACAGAGAGTCAGCAGGAAAATATAAGAGTGCTTTTAGGTACTCATTTCCCAGGCTGTCGCATAATTCAGGGTGAATTTCCACAGGACTATCTGGATGAGGATGCTCCTCGTCCTACCAGAGAAGGAAGAAGCCTGGCTAGGAAAATATTCACCCCCAATAAAATTAAATGGGCGGTATCTACCTTTAAGCCCTTTAAATCACCGGGCAGAGATGGCATCTTCCCTGCCCTACTTCAACATGGAATTGAGGAGCTTATCCCATGCCTGAGAAGTATATTTATAGCTAGCTATATACTTGGGTATATTCCCCGAGCTTGGAGGGAAGTCAAGGTGGCGTTTATTCCGAAAATAGGCAGACGTCCACCAGACGAGCCTAAGTCGTATCGCCCCATTAGCTTAACCTCATTTCTCCCTAAAACAATGGAGAAACTTTTAGATCAATATATTAGAAGTGAAATCCTTACAGGAACACCGCTTCATGCAAAACAATTTGCCTATCAACCTGGCAAATCAACAATAAATGCTCTACATTGCCTGGTTCAAGGCATTGAAAAGACATTTACAGCAAAAGAAGTGGCTATGTGTGCTTTCATAGATATAGAGGGTGCTTTTGACAACACCTCCTATGAATCCATACAAAAAGCCGCGGAAAAAAGGGGAATACAGTCCCCTACAATTAAATGGATACAATCCATGCTTAGAAGCAGAATTATTACCACAAGTGTGGGGGATGAGTCGGCTACGGTGACTGCAGTCAGAGGTTGTCCACAAGGTGGAGTCCTATCGCCCTTGCTGTGGTCAATGGTGGTCGATGATCTCCTACATAAAATGAGTAATTCAGGCTTCAACGTCCAGGGATATGCAGATGACCTGGTCGTCACTGTGAGAGGCAAAAATGAGGTCATGATTTCCAACCTCATGCAAATTGCCTTAAATATAATATCCAAATGGTGCTCGTCAGAGGGGCTCAATGTCAATCCGAGCAAAACAACTATTGTCCCGTTCACTAAAAGGAGAAAACTCAATCTTAGAACTCCTGTACTGAATGGAACAATACTAAATTTTTCCAGTGAAGTCAAGTATCTGGGAGTAATCCTGGATCAAAAACTTACCTGGAACTCACATCTGGAAAGGACTCTTACTAAAGCAACAGCGGCAATATGGACGTGCCGTAGGTTGTTTGGTAAGACTTGGGGTCTAAGACCGAAAATGACACATTGGTCTTATCTTTCGGTTGTCAGACCTATGGTAACCTACGCATCATGCGTATGGTGGCCAAAAACAGAAGAAAAAATAGCACAGGGAAAGTTGCAGAAACTGCAATGCCTTGCCTGTATAGGGACTACAGGAGCAATGCACTCGTGTCCCACAGCAGCTATGGAAGCTATGCTTGACCTACTTCCCTTGCACTTGCATGTAAGGAAGGAGGCAGCACTCAGTGCTTTACGACTGCACCAGGCATATAAATTTAAACCAGGCGATCTGGTTGGTCACTTAAGGATTCTGGAGTTAATCCATTTGAAGTCCATGACCAAACCCACTGACTCAATGCCAATCAAACAAGACTTTGACTGCCCGTTTGACGTGTTAATTGAAAACCGTCAGACGAGCAAGATAGAGGCACTGCGATTGGAACAAGGGTCACTCATCTGGTATACAGATGGATCTAAGATGGTTGAAGGGGTAGGTGTGGGCATAGCAGGGCCTAAATGTAGGCTATCCAAAGCCCTCGGTAACACCCCAACCATCTTCCAGGCAGAAATTTACGCTATAGATCTGTGTGCCCAGGAATGCCTAAATAAAGGCATCCGAAGGGCAAAGATCTATATATTATCTGATAGCCAGGCAGCACTAAAAGCTCTAAGGTCCTATACCTTTGAGTCTAAAATTGCCTGGGAATGTAGACAATCCCTGAAGCAACTGGCCAACAACAACAAGGTTACCTTGATGTGGGTGCCAGGGCATGAGGGAATACAAGGAAATGAACTTGCTGACAGCCTTGCAAAAAAAGGATCTAAAGCACCATTCATTGGACCCGAACCGTTTTGTGGCCTGGCCAAGGGACACATAGCGGAGGAGATCCAAGAATGGGAAAAGGACCAGAAGAAGTCCTACTGGAGGAATACTCCAGGTCAAAGACAAGCGAAAAAGTTTATAACTTATTCGACAAAGAATGCCACAAGGCTTCTCGAACTTGAAAAGTCCGAATTAAGGCTAATCACAGGCCTTCTAACTGGCCACTGCCCCTTGAGATATCATCTCAAGAATATGGGCAAGGCAGTAGACAACAAATGCAGATATTGCAATACTGCAACTGAAACTGCGGAACATATACTTTGTGAATGCAAGGTGTTAGTCCGCATTAGGCTAAAATTCCTAGAACAGGCGGAATTAACGCCTGAAGACATAGGGAAATTAGCCCCCAGGAAAATCACAAGCTTTGTAAAAAGTCTTGGAATCCTGGGCAACAACTAGATGTAGGGTTAATCACAAAAGATCTTTTAGGTCGAAGTGAAGTAAGGCTGTTCGAAGCCAAACGACCCCGTAAAACAATCTACAAAACAATCTACAAATGCATATATTAAAAATGTATTGCAAATATTTTTGTTGAATCTTGGAGTGGATAGAACCTCATTAATGGTGCCGCACGTGTGATATGTTGAAGATATGTAATTCTGAAATGTTTTGTTTTTAAATGCATAAATACATAGGCTGTGGAAATATAATGACTGAATGTTACAAATACCTTCTGTATAAAGCAGATTTGTATGATACCATCTTTGTTTCCTAAATATAATTTTTGATATATAATTCTGGGTTACGTTTAGTTTTTGTAATGAGTTTCTATATACATTCCTCCCCACATTAGGATACCACAATGGATAAGTGATTCGACAAGGGTTTTATAAATTAACTATCAATAGTTTTCTTGAAAGAAATTATCTCAATTGATAAATTTATAATATTGATTTATTTCATCCATAAAGATCATCATAATGATATTAAATAGGTCACTTTACAATATATAAATAAAACTTAATAATATAAGTTATTTAGTCAAAATAAAAACACAAATATTTACACAGATAAATAGCACAAATAAATAAGTTTCCTTGATTCATTCGTCAAATAATCTACATGGTTATTCCATTTTAGATATTTATCAGTCATTATACCTAGATACTTGATCTCATTTGTCTCCCTAATTTCATCTTTCATATCTGTAATTTTTATACAAGTGAAATATGTCTGTTTGCTTCAGTTAATGTAAATGCCAGGTAATGTGTCTTATTAGCATTTAAGGTGATACACACTTAGCCAGTTTTTCATTCTTTCTATACCTAATTGACCAGCAATTTTAGTTTCAGTCTATGAATTCTCACAAAAAATAGCAACCGTCTTCATAAGATATAATGTTTGCACACATCTTTAAGGATAAAAGAGAATTTATGTAAGCCAGGAAGACTATTGGACCAAGAACTCTCCCCTGAGGTACCCATATTTTCACAGTTCCTGCTTCACCAAGAGTATCATTTAATAATAATAATAATAAATGCCTTTATTTCCAATAATATTCTACATAGAGAAAAAAAGAACAGAAAAGATATATTTTAGGAAATCTCAAGGGGAAGTTCACAACAAGTGTGCTCTACCACTTAACCCTTGGTATACATTAAAAATGAAAAATTACGCACAAAGTACATTTACAATAAGTGTAAGGTAGTATAGAAAAACTAAAACATTATATGCATGAGTAATAAATAAACAAGTAAATAAAATAAATAGGCACATAAAACTATTCTGACTAACCTAACAAAGTAGTTTTAAAATATCTTTTAAATTTTGCAACACTAAATGACTTGGCACTAAATGAGACCTGATTATATAATTTATAAATGCAATATCTGAAACCTCTCTCGTAGAAGGAAGTTCTGTGCATAGGTGGACTAAGTAAACCTTTAGACCTGATATTTAGGTTATGAACATCGCTGCGAAAAGTTATTTTATTGTAGAGATAAGACGGAGCCTTCATTGTGATAATCTTGTGAAAGGTACAAGCTGAATAAAAGTTTCTCCGATCTTGCATGTTCAGATTTAATTTTACAATTTTATTCTATTTAATAAGTAACTGTGAAGGACATCACGACTAATACCATAGCATTCTAAAACATACAAAAGTTTTTCATGGTTAACAGTATCCAGATGCTTTGGCAAGATCCAGGAAAACTGCAATGCATATTTTATTTGCTCTAAATCCTCTATAATATCTTTGAAAACCGCGCACATAACATAATATCATTCGTTTTACCAGCACGAAAACCAAATTGTAATTCATGTATATTATTTTAGTTGAAAAATTTTATCAAACGAAATTTCATTTTAATATTTTTCAAAAATCTTTCCAAAATTATTAATGACACTAATAAGTCTGTAATTACAAATTTTTGTTTTATCTCCTGCTTTATAAATGGGCTAACTACGGACATTTTAAATTGGGATGGGACGGCACTTCTTTAAAAAATTAAATTACATGTTTGAGTGGCTATAAAATATACTAATGAGTTTTTTAAATAATGTCAACAGTTATTCCGTCAGTACCAGGTGAACACTGTGAACAGCTATTCTTTTAGTGTGGATATATGCTCTATTAATTCATTTTTTTTTTTCCAAAGAGGTAGTTGTAAAATATTTGTAACATATTTTTTTATATAGGATAAGTTTTTAATTTTATTAAAAATCTTGATTTTTACAAGGTTTCGAAATTGCAATGACAATTTGTTTTTACTTAAAAAAATAAAAATATATTTCTTATTATAATTCCTTATCCCTTATTTTATAAACCATATCTTTTCAGATCAATAGATCTGCACATACTCATTTATGTCATTCATTTTTGCTGTTAAATATCTCCATAATGTATTTTCCCTTATTTACCCCTGTTCACTTAAAAGTTGGTTCATTGGACTTCTGTTTCTTAAATAATACAAGGAAAAATCGGAAATTCCCGAATTAACTATTCGGGCACTGCCCAAACATTCATAATTCTTTGAAAAAACAGCATACTGTCCAGGGGTTACAGCACGTTTTGGGTTACGTAATTTCACAATTAACCATTCATTAATTTGGCACACTTCACAGGCCACCCATTCCTCTGTATGTTGAAATTTAAAATTACACTCTAAAATGTGTCCTCTTGTTAATTCTTCAGGAACTGCATGAATCCAATGTGGTTTTGAAGTGAAAAATAAGCTGGTATATAGTATAGGATGCTTGGTTCCTTGGGCCTAAAACAAATATTTCTATTTAAGGTCTGATTTATAGGTACTGCTGATAGTTAATTTTAACAAATGATTTCTAAATCAGTTCTAAACAGTTATTAACAATTTAAAGACATTTTAAAAAAATCCAATATTAAAGCATCTCTGACACATGAAAAGATTTTGTCATATGTTGTAGAAATGAGTTTACAACAAACATATGTTTCAATTAAAATAATTATTCTTTTTACTCAACGTCTCTTGGACAGTGATCCATTTGAGCTCTTCGAAGTTATTTTTCCCAATCGGTCAATGGGTTTGTACCAGCTATTTAACTAGTTAAAGAACTTGGCTGAAAAAGACCTGTTCTTAGTGAGATAGTATAAAATCGTAAAAATTTTATTGAGTGTATAAATAGTATCTGAATGCAAATTCATCTTCCTTAATGGTAAAAGCTCTAAATGCATAAGAACAAAATGGAATATACTAGAAATAATTAATAAACAATATAAATTTCTGTATTATATCAATACAAAAGATGAAATGAGCAGGGTTGAGATGGCCGACCTTTGGAATCAAGAATTTCCTTCAACTACTACTGATGTTATTTTAAAAACTCGAAAAGGGTTTCTAATTAAGTCCGGTACGATAAATATGAACTGCTGGCTGTCCTGGCCAAGCTAATATCAAGAAGAAAAATTACTGGCTACAAAGAAATCTTGGTGCCATACAGGGCGATTTATGTAAACATGCGGAAAATAAAATGGTATACAAGTCTGTTATGTGGGAAAGCCTCTGTAAAATTTTAAAGCGATCCGAGGTAATTTATTATAATTTTTTGCATTAAAACCTGCAAAGATACGCTTCTGAATGGGTGAGTTATGCTATCTCGACGTGTTCACACACGTGCCGCTTGTTTATTTAGCAGGTAATATCAGCTGTGTCTTAGTTGCCTAAGGTCAGTGCACCACACGTTCACTGTTCAGTCCAGTGACTCCTCGACTTCCGTTTAAAGCATTTCCCATTGTTGTTAAATTTTAAACTGTATTCGTAAATATCGATTATGCCAGAGTTCACGTCGCAACAGTAATGCGACATGATATTAACCTATGATGCAAAGAATGAAAGTCTTGCAGGGGCTGTACAAAAATACGGGAGAAAATTTCCCCATAGGCGCAAACTTAATGAGAGAAAACATTTAAGTGCAGTGCAATGAGTTCGTGACATCGGGTTTTATTTACCAGGCGACAGAGAACGTGTAGTAAATCGTCCTGTTGAAGTCTCAGATTAAGAAAGAGGTTGAAGTAGACGAAGAACTTCTAGAATTACTAGAAGAAGCCCTTCAATAGGTACCCTATACGCGAGAATCGTTTTTACCCATACCACAAGAAAGGAAGTGATTTCGTTGCACTGTATTACGTCAGATTGGTTAGTCATAGGCGGCGCACTTCTACAAAAAAAAATAAGGTAATTTTTTAATTTTTTTATTTCTTAATTTTTTTAACTCCTTTTGGTGGGGACAACCCACTGAATAATTTTCCGCATGTTTAGGTAAATCACCCTGTATACACCCAATAAACAAATCTCTACTCAACTTTCCTATTCTGCTGTGATATTGAATGTAGAGGTATACATAGAGGATAAACATATACTATAAAGATTTTTGTTTCCTTTTCTAATTGTTTTGGTCTCATTTATACATTATAAACTCAACGACAAACGAGAATACATACCACATATATAGTATTATTTTCAATACATTTTCTAGCTGTAAAGAAAGCCTCAGGTAATCCTTGAAGCCTTGTCCTTTGGCCAAGCGTCCATTGATGAATTCCTCTATGCTGTCCTACTATTTTAGCATTATCTACATTGACAAAATTTCCTGGTTTGTCTGGAATATACTGAAATAAAGCACAAAATAAATTATGATTATGAAATAAGTTTGGGCTGAGGTAAAATAACCAATATTATCAAGAAACCTAGAACACTTGGTAAAATCAATAACAACCCTAATTTTTGAAACACAAAGGAATGTCATACACTATAAAGAAAGCATCCTTTTTAACCACGTGTGACTAAAATCTAATGCCGCCAATCTAATCTAAGGTAAGATTATAAAAAATTTGTATGGTCGTGAGCAAAAAAAATAGGACGTCTTATAACGGTATTTTGCTAAAATCTAGTTGTGTACATCTAACTTTAATTTTTGTGACATTGTCAGTTAGTTGTCATAATTTATTGCAAGTGTGCAAAAAACTAATATGCCTCATATAAACGATTTAGTTAAATCTGGAGTTATTGCTAAAGCAGAAGATGGATGGTCAATGAGACAAGTTGCACTGCGTTATAATATTGACAAAAATTCGGTGTGTAACATTTTAAGAAAATAGAGAATAAACGGTAGGATTAGTAGAAATCCTGGATCAGGGCGACGAAGGATATCAACTCAACAACAAGATGTGCAATTGGTAAATGCTTTATAGAAAATCCATTTTACTCAGTTATTCAGGCTGCTGAAGAAACGAATTTTCCTGGATCGAGTAGTACTGGTCGCCGGCGAGTAAGAGAATCGGAGCTACGCTCTCATGCAGCAGCACAGAAATACTTACTTAAAGCTGAAAATAAAGAAGCTCGAGTAGGATTTGCGCTTGAATTTTTAGCGCATGATGTAAATTTTTGGAACAATGTAATCTTTACAGACGAAAAACTTTCCAGTCAACACACAGCGGTCATATTCGTGTTTACCGCCCTCCGAATACTCAATTCGATGAGAAATATATATCTAACAATGATAAAAGTGGTAGATTTTCCGTCAATATGTGGGCTTGGATATCGCCACGTGGTCCTGGTGTTTTGTGGCATATTGAGGAACGATTTTATAGTGAAAAGTATATTAGGATTTTAGACAATATTATGCTCCCTTCTGTGTCACAATTATTTCCTAATAATGAGTTCATATTTCAACAAGACAATTGTTCCGTTCATACTGCTCATACCGTAACTAACTGGTTTCAAGATGACAACACCAATGTCCTTAACTGGCCCAGTCATGGTCCAGACCTTAACCCTGTGGAAGAAGTATGGAGACTATGCTCGTAAGAAGTATCCAAAAACGAAATGTGAGACCACGGAATGCCGAAGAATTATTGGAAATAGTAAATAATGCATGGGAAAATATTATTACTAATGATTATTGTATAAGGTTATTTAATTCTATGCCAAACAGACTTATAGAAGTTATAAATATAAATGGTGCAATAACGAAATATTAATAGTTAGTTTCTTGTTAAGTCCTTTGATCCAGGACTTCTACTAATTGTACCGTTTATTCTCCACTTTCTTAAAATCTTACACATCAAATTTTTGTTAATGTTAGAACTTAGAACGCAATGCAATTTGTCTCATTAACCATTCATTATTTACTATAGCAATAACTACAGCATTAAAATAAAAAATAAATTAAAAGTGATATCTGTTTTATTTCGGCTACTCATTACATATTCAAATAGAGACAGATTTACATTAGAAAAAAAAAATTGTCCTATTTTTTTCTGCTCACGACAGTACAACAAAATTTTCTAATCTTGAGAGGATTATGTTTCCTTTAGTTCACATTTAACCATTTCCACTGGAGGAGCCCTTAAAGAGAAAGCTGAATTCGATTTTAAAAATATCATCTACTTCCTTAACAACAGGTTACTAACAGTTAATTATTCGACATATTGTGATATTGAATTGGCCGATTATTAATAATAATGATAATGAAATCGCGTAAATGTGGAGTAATATGATCATATTGTGGCACAGTTGTATAATATCTTACACAGCAGTTTTTGTAAACGGTGTTCTTGAGTAAGACAGGAGCCGTGTACAATATCTGTGTAATAGAACCATAGTTTCCAAAAGCAATATTTTAGTATTTGTATTCAAATACTTTTTAAATACTGTTTTAAACAATAGAAAGTTTTTTTTACAAATAGTACTAACGTGACTAGAAAAGCTTATGTGGGGTCGATCTGGCATTAAGAATGGCTTGAAACCGTCTCGTTTTTTTCGAATTTTTTTTTTTGGTGTTTTGAAGTCGGACCCCTCTATCATCCAGACCCTCTATCATCCAGAAAATTTTCCGGTCGAACTTTTGGCCAGGAGGGGGGAACTTAACATGTAAAGATAGGGAAAATCAGTATTTCGGACATAAATCGTTTAGTTTGATTCGGATCGAGAAAGTGTATAGGGATAAAATGAAAGGCTCGCGAATGCGCGTAAACTGAATTTTGACTCGTCGAAATCGGTTCAGCGGTTCCCGAGATATTACGATTTGAAAGTACGGATTTTTTGCTGCTGCGAGAGCCGTTTTTGAATTTTTTTTGGGGAAGAAAGTGACTCGGGGACATTTTTTTCTTCCCAGATAGACACTCAGGACCTCAGTATGTGTCCAAATTTCAAGTAGGTTGATTAGGGGGGAGGGGAAAGGGAAACGTACATGAAATTAAAACTGCTGTAACTTCCGCAAATCACGCAACAAACGTGACGTTGTGTATAGTCCAAGTAAGGACATCCCGAGACATATAAAAAAACACAACAAAAGCTTTACGACATATTATCGCCGCGGGCCACGGCGGCATGCCTGCATCAAACGACTCGACGCACATTAAGTTAAAAAATGATGTTGTGTAAACGCAATAATGGTAAAAACAGTTATAATATTAATATTTACTCATAACAGTCACAACCGCATTATCATTCCGGCAAACTAAGCTTCTGTCACTTGTATAATCATACCTGGCATCATAAGTCCCTCATGTTTTTTTGGCAACAGATTCGTTCGGTTCCACAGGACACTTTTTGATCCTATTGGCTCTAACTGTTCTTGTCGCAAAAAATCCTTGTTCCCAACCGCATTATCATTCCAACAAACTAAGCTTATGTTATTTGTATAATCATACCTGGTATCATAAGTTCCTTGTGTTTTTTTGGCAATGGATTTGTTCGGTTCCACAGGACACTTTTGGATCTTGTTGGCTCTAATTGTTCTTGTCGCAAAAAATCCTTGTTCCCAACCGCATTATCATTCCAGCAAACTAAGCTTATGTTATTTGTATAATCATACCTGGCATCATAAGTTCCTTGCGTTTTTTTGGCAATGGATTTGTGATGCAGGTTTTAATTTTTTTTTTTTTGAATCGCCTCCTTTGTTTTCTTGCATTCTTAGTTTTAATGATTACAACTTCATCGGCAAAAGATTTGGTTTTAGATACACTTAATATATTATCTTTTTCAGCTCTGCACTACATTTAATTACATTCTTAATGTCATTAATTTCACTTTGAAATTGCACATTTAAATAAAATGAATAAATAAACTTTTAAATAAAATGAAAAGTATAAAGTGAATTTAGCTCTAAAAGAGGACACTATTAATTACTAAGCAGTACACTAAACAGGTTAAAACTGATACCTTCCAACTGCAATAATTATTAAATGTTTGATGGAATTAGGTGCATATTTTTAATTCTACAAATAACTAATAGAATATGAAATTTAAGATAATAACCTCTTGTATGAAGTTTTGAAAATTCCTAGATCCGATAAAACAAATTCCCATACTCTCAGGTTTGGTAACAAATTTCTCCAATTTATTTTCTAAAGCTATTTGCTTAACTTCCGACTTAGTAAGGTCTCCTAATGGAAACATTGTTTTTCTTAAAGCCTCTTGTTTAATTTGACATAAGAAGAAGGTTTGATCTTTTCTCTCATCAGTTGCCATGAATAGTTTTGCATCTAAAAAGTATATAAATCAAATTTAACCAGGGGCGCAAGTACCGCTGTAACAGCTGTATTAATTATACAAGGGCCCACTCAGTGTTAGTTATACTACTTGGTTCTCAGGTCAAACCGTGTCTAAGATTATTTTAAAGTCTCGATGTTTCGGCTTCCGTTTTGGCGCCATTTTCAAGAGAACATATAGTTACAAGAAGAAATAGTCAAGAAAATGGTTAAGACAAAAATGCCAGAAGAAAAACTGTCAGGAACTCAGGACTAGTTCGATTCCAGGGCCTCAATCTGCCTACTCCTTAGAGAGAACTCGCTGGTAGTGTGAAGCGTCATTTATACAAATGATGTTTGTGGGTGGGAAAGTGGTGGGGAGTCGAGAGTCTGTTGAAGGAGGCACCAAAGTGTAAGTTGTTTTGCGTAAGTGGGGTGTTGTGGGGTTTAAATGAAGGTTGTGTGGTGAGTCTGGCGATCAATGATTTACAAGAGACATTGAAGACCTTCATCCCCCTTTTTAAGACAATTAGGGCATTTTTTTATATCAATTCCCCTTCAATTTTTGTGGTGGGTAGTCTTGTTTAAGGAATCAGGATGCTATGGTTTTGATATTGTCAAAGTCTATATTATGGCCTGTTACCCTATCAGCGACTTTTCTCTGAGGAGTAGGCAAATTGAGACTAGAGACGGATCACCGTCAAATCTGGGCAGATTGAGGCACCGGAATCGAACCCAGTCCTAACAACTCGGATTTATCTTGACAGTTTTCCTTCTGACCTCTTAACCATTTTCTCTTGACCAATTTTGCCATCTATTCTCTTGAAAATGGTTCCAAAATGGGAGCCAAAACGTCAAGACTTTAATAATCGCAGATGCGATTCAACCCAAGAACCAAGTATTTTTAGTGTTGATTTAAATCATGATAAAAATCATGATTTAAATCAACTGATTTTTTTAAAAATCTCTATTTAAATCAAAGCCGAAGATACTTTTGAGAAGATTTATTGAATGAAAATAAATAACAGTCTTTTTTAATTGCAAAAACAAGAAACAAATTTTCACAAGCAAATACTACAATGGAAAATAAAAAGATATTAAACTGAAACACTTAATTTTAATTCTCATTATAATAATTGAACAAAAATACTAATTTCCTCCTTTTTCAATCCCCAGTGTATTTTTCTTATATTGGAATGTACTAGCCCAAAGGTGGAAACTCATTCCACTGAGGCTGAAGAAGTAATTGCAGAGAAATTGTTTCAACACAGGTATCTGTTTTTTAATTTCTGGGATCATCATCAGCTTGTGATAGCCACCACTGAATTCCACTGACGTTTTTTGTAATTTCTTCAGAGAACATGATGTTTTTGAAGGGCAGAGAACGAGCATTAACTTTTATTATTAATGGTAATAACACACTATTACCATACATTGGCATTTATAGCTTCTAAAGCCAAATTTTTTTCATCGGCAGTCAACTTGTACTTTTGCTTAGACTTCAGATTCAGATTTTAAATATACCTGAAATTCTAAAATATAAAATGCCACTCCCTTTTTTATTTGACCCATTTCCTTTATGCCCCTTTAACCTACCTTGGGGTAGGTTGATGTTTAAAAAAAAAATTTAAACAATAAATAGTTAAGATTTTTTATTCCAGAAATCTAGAATGTCCCATAATTATTTTCACTACTTACTTTCACTACTTGTCAATGTCAATACTTGTTCTTCACAAATTTGATGGTGCGTTTTCATCCTTCTTTCTTAATTTTTTTGCAAATTGCTCTACATCCAAATTTTTTGGGATCAGTTTTTTTATGTAAAACTGCCAGATATGATCTTTTCTTCCAGACATTAATATTAACACAATTCAAAAACACTCTAAATTTTCGTTTCCTTGATTTGCACTGTTTACTTCAGCCTATGACTTTACCATATTAGTTCCTACCAACAGCAATAATTCGCTTAAATTTGTAGATTATTACTACGATTTTAGAAATGCAAACTATATTGGTTTGAATAATTATCTTGCATCTATAAATTGGAGTGCAATTTTCATTGGTAATGACTTCAATCAAATGACTCTTGAATTTTATGAAGTTCTGTATACTGGCATAGCTTTTTGTCCCCCTTAAAGAAATATATGTCCTCCACCTTCCTAAAATATTTTAATACTGAATTACGAAGGTTAATAATTGAGAAAAAAATACTTCATGTGCAGTACAAGACAACCAAGAGCGAGCTGGTCTATTTGCAGTTTTCTCATCTTAGAGCTAGATGCAAGGAATTGTCAAAAAACTGTTATAACAATTATCTACTTATTGTGGATCAGTCGTTAAAGAATAACCCAAAATACTTTTGGAAACACATAAGTAATAAAAGATCTTCTTCTAGTAATTTATGAAGTACTATATTTTATGAGAATAAAATTGGTTCCAATGGTGAGGAAATTGTGAATCTCCTAGCGGATTATTTTGGTACTGTCTATGCACGTAATCAACCAAATGGTCTTATTGATCCTGTTGATAGTTTTTATGTTCCTTGCCCGCACTTATCTATTATCAATGTATACGATAAAATCTTTAAAATACCCAATTAATTTACAGTGGGGCCGGATGGCATTCCCAATAGTTTGCTGAAGAACTGTATATGTTCCTTAACTACGCCACTGACTATTCTCTTTAATAAGTCTTTAGCTATAGGTACTTTTCCTGATTGTTGGAAGGAAAGTTATATCATGCCAGTCTATAAATCAGGGGATAAGAGTAACGTTCAAAATTACCATGGTGTACGCATTCAATCATCAATTCCTAAATTATTTGGCAGCCTTATAAACGATCAGCTCAGTTGGTCATATAAGCCGCTGATAATTAATGAACAGCATGGTTTTTGTCACGACAAGTTCACAGTAACCAACTTGTTGATTTACCAAATACAAATTTTAGAGGCTTTGGAAAATAGATGTCAAGAAGATGCAGTGTAACTGATTTCTCCAAAGCCTTTGACAGGGTGGGCCATGATATACTACTTGGCAGACTGTCTAACTTGGGGTTTTGTCGGAGACTCATAAAATGGGTTGGGAGTTTTTTGAAGGGATGTAAACAGAGAGGTAAGCCAGGGAACTTTTGTTCGCATGAAATCAAGGTTTTGTCAGGGGTATCTCAAGGGTCTCACTGTGCTCCTCTTTTATTCAATTTATTTGTGAATGACATCCGGGTAGCCATTAAGAGCTGTCAATATCTTTTATTTGTGGATGATTTCAAATTATTTAGAACTATTAAGTCTGAACGTGACTCATTTTTAATTCAGGAGGATCTTAATAATGTATCTGAATGGTGTAGTAGCAAGTGTTTATATTTGAACATCGGCAAATGTTGTTACGTAACTTTCTTTAAACACTCTAAGGAATTTAACACTTCTTACTTTATCCAAAATTTTTCCTTTAAATCTGTAACTTCAGTGAAAGATTTGGGAGTTGCTTTTGATGTTAACGTTCATTTTGTGGATCACGTCAATAACGTGTCAGTCGTTTCCTCTAAAATGTTGGGGTTTCTCACAAGAAACTGTAGTGAGTTATCTATATCCTCAATTAAAAGTGTCTATTATTCGTTTGTTAGGTCATGTTTGGACTTCCACGGTTTGGTCTCCACTTTACTCTGTCCACATAAAAACTCTTGAGTGGGTTCAAAACAAATTTTTCAGGTTTTGCGCATTTAAAATGAATTGTTCCAATAAGCAACCATGATTATAATGATATTTTGTCACAACTCAACATGTCTCCTTGGTAGCTCGCAGAATTGTAACTGACCTCTGTTTTGTGTTTAAGTTGATAAATGGTTACATATGTCCCGAGTTGCTAGAGCTCTTATTAAATTTAACATCCCCAAGCGTTCATTGAGAAATAACAATGTTTTTTATGTTAATTTTCATTCTACTAATTATGCTATTATGGTCTTTTGACAGAACCCTACAAATTATTAATCATTACAATTTGGATTTATTTGACTTGCCATTAAATCAATTTAAAAACAAGATTAAGTCTCTTCCATTGTGTTAATTTTAAATATTAATTCATATTGTTGTTTATATTTGTATTTGTTGTTAGTGGTTTAGTTTATAGTATTTTTTCGCTTGTTTATATTTAATTGTTTCTATTGTTTATTTTTGTATATTTTTATTACTAGTGTAATGGGGTTTTTTCCGTATAATAAATAATAAAAAAAAATTATAATAGAAACCTAAAAACATTATGTTATTATTAATATCTAGCTATTTTGCAGAATTTGGGACGAGCATGTAAAATTAGGTTATGAGTAAACAACTTTTTATAAATGACATCTGGCATTTGTGTCAGCGACCAAGTTTTTAAGATAGCAGCCTGTAAACTACCGAGGAAAGAAACATTTTTTTGAGCGTCGAGTTTTTTATCAGCTACCTAAGCCCGACGGCCTCACCCCCCCTGTCCCATCCACCCCTGGTTGCAGTAGATGGTTCTCCTCACAATATGCTTGTATGAAGCTAATTACATAGGCCTCTTTTCTAGTAAGAGAGACTAACTATACAGATATCACTGTCCATAAGGGAGTAAACACTTTAATAATATTTTTCTTTAATAATCATGTTAGAATTTTAGTTACCCTAAAGCAAGTAATTAAGCAATTTATTTCTATGAATTAATTATCCCAAAAGAAATGCAAAAAGATGACCTAACGTTTGCTTCGAATAAAAGTTAACACTTTAACATAGTTAAACTATTTGATGGATACAAAACATTGAAAAAATAAAATTAACACAACACAACTTTTGCTTTGATTGCTGTTACCTTGGTGTGATTGAAAATGTTCTAAATAAGGTCCAAAATTTGTTTTAGCATAATGTCCAGTAGCTATGGCATCTGCTTTTAATTTCGTTATGGCATATTTATAAAAGTAATGAAATTTGATATTTCTGTTACAAATAATATCTGGATTAGGGGTGAATCCTGACTCATATTCCTTAAGTAAATTGCTAAAACAAAATACAATTAATGAGGGATTTTTTATAATTAACAACTTTCATTAAAATCAGAATATCTACATAACATAGTAAAACCTTGATATTACAAAATTTTGGTCAGTTGCTAAGAGATAGATAAAAAAAATAATTTCCCAAACTCGCATTTATCCAAGATTAGATCCCTTATCTGAATGCATTAAAACAAACTACTATTTTGACATAGGAATGTCTCCTAGTGTGATTGTGTCTGCATATCAAGTTCAATACATTTAACGCATCACAAGCCGAGACATTGAAGTATGATGCTTGTTTAGAAAATAATTCTTGAACTAAATATTAAGTATATTTTATCTTTTCACAAAAGATTCATAAGAATTCACAAAACAAATTATTAATTTTTAATGTCACATTTGACATTACCATTGTACCACAATTAGCGCTATGCAATTTATCCCAAAAAATGTTCAGAGGAAAATGCTAGAAGGAATACATCAACAAAAAGTATATATTGTCAAGAGTCGGAACGGCTCAATTTCTTTTTAGGCAAGCTCGTGGTTAAGTTACACTGCGTGTATATCAACAATGACCGCACTATCAATATAAATAACAAAACACACTGTTTTCTTCTACGCAGTGAAAATCAAATGACGTTCATTATTAGCATAGCAAATAAACTTTTGAGAATGTATGAATAAAGTGAAGATATAATATTGGTTAGTAAGTTGTGAAAAGATGGATAAAAGACAGATTTCATTGTACAAATATTTTAAGAGATGTGGTAAACAAGTATACGATATTCAAAGATATAGGAATATCTGGGTGCTACTGGGGCGTAAGTAAAAATTGGAATGTCAATTCATGCTACCAAACTTCAAATTTAGTAATATTGTTATGCGTACTGATATTTTTGTTCAAGGAGTATTCATCACAGCTACTTTAAATAGTTTAATAATTACCAAAACACCTCGGTCCAATACTGCTTAACAAAATTAACATGATGTAATTTTATATTTAACTGGCCACAAACTACTGCAGCATCTTTAAAATCTTCACTGGAGGAACAGAAACCTGTCTCATCAGCAATATCCCAATTTTGCATAAATACACCCTCCACATAAAAACCTGCAATCATTTTTATTACCTCATGTACCCACTTGAATAAAAATAAGTAAAAAATTACCCTTTCTTTTTAACAATAAGGCCGTTACAGCACTATCCACCCCGCCTGACATGCCAACGACTACTTTACTTATTTTAAGCATTTTTATATAACCACCGAGTATCTACCGTAGACATACCATATTATATTCTTTGTCTATGAAACATACATTTAATTGATTTTAATGATCCCGGATTTTTAACTGAAGAATATTATTCAACAAGATCTGTGACATGACATAACCTATAACCTGTGGTGACATAACTATAAAAAAGATTTACCTCAAGAATGATGTACGAGGAGTGTCTCACGCCACATCTGATCTTGGCTTTGAATCTATAGAGTCCCTATAAACTATATAGGGACAACAAAACATTTGGTTGTTTATTATATGTATTTACATACGAATTTTAAATTTCTAGGTATTTTGTTAATTGCTCTAAACGAACAATGCAAACAAAACTATTATTTTTCTACTAAATCGCTGCCACGGTATAGTAAACCCGCGATCGCTGCGTATTATTTCATTTGTCCATTTGCTAAAATAAGATCATAATAATTATTTGACAAAGGGCTAATAGGCAACACACAACGCAGCATTGTGACAAAACAATCTGCGCCAAGTCGCAGGAGCCAAAAATAGAATACTCGGATACTCGGCCCGTAGACGCTAGACGCTAGTCTCCATGAATTTGTCTATTGACTGTTGTCTACACATTTTATTTTCGTATGCAAGCACAGATACGAGATTCTAACCTTACGTGTTGATTAATAATTAAAACTTTAAAAAGAAAGTTTTAATTGTAGCTGCTGTTGCCATAGTACGGAATGAACAAGTTCGAGAATCAGGAGAAAGATAAAAAACGTTTAAGAGATTGTGGTGCAAAAAATAATTCATGAAAAGCGGCGGAAACGAATCAGCATAAAATACTATGTAGAGAATATTGTTCCTATGATGTTTGAATAGATGTCTATTGAAATAGCTCATAATTTTTCGTGACATTTGAATCAACACTTTTCAATTGTCATGTAAAAATCAGTGGATAATGTGCGTAAATTCAGGTTCTTTCCATATGTTATAATATATTCTATACGACAAAAACTAAAGTCCTCAAAGTAGACTATTTTATAGTTCATTTACTGAGATTGGACAGTGCTGGTAAACTATTGGCTAAGATCAAGAGTATGCATTCATCGATTGTACGCCCCAAGATTTTTAACATTTTTCAAAATCACCGCAGGGACCTTGCATGAACACATGCAACTTTCTGACTTTGATTATACTTATTTTCTTTTTGTAATAAAAATGAATTACTCTAATTTTTCTCTATGCAGAAACAACTCTGTGTAATATAGCGTAATACCCATAAGAATAAAGCAACGTCAGGCGCGGTTAGTAGTTGGATGGGTGACCGTTCCAATGAAGACCGCGTCCTCGCCTCACACATCTTCCAACAGCTTGTATATCAGGGTATACGGGAAGCTATACAACCTTAGGCGAGGGTTGTATAGGGGATATACCATCCTTCGGAGGGGATGTAAAGCCGTCGGTCCCTTGTCTATTAAATATTAGGCAAGTAAAAATTCCCTACTCTTCTTAAGGGAAGAGGCTCCACAAAATTCCTGGTTGGGGGTAGCTCATCTACAGGCATTGGTGTTAGGCCTCAGTAGCGGAAATAGGCTGACATCAAATAAATGTAAACATAAGAAATTCTGAATAAGCATATTAAAATACAAACTTTAGCATAATTTTTTATTATTATAACAAGGTAATGATCCAGAAATAAAATTATGGTATTACCTAGATGCTATATATAGGGTGTTTCAGTTAAGATTCCCACGGCCGATATCTCAGAAACTAAAAAATATATTTTTATTCTGTAAATGGTAATAGATTTCTATGGTTAATGCCTTCTCCAGGAAGTACAATTTACTATTATAATGTTATCAGGGATGGTGATACAGTTTAAAAATATTTTTCAGTCAAGGAAGGTTTGAAATATGCCATTCGATTAAGAATTAAATTTTAAGCCAAATTGTTCTTATTCCAAAAAGTCAGATCTGCCGTAGTTTTTGAAATATTTTAATTTTATTGTCTAACTTTGAAGTGTTGTATTTTTTTTTTATCGCTGTAACTTTTTTAAATCTTGGTTTTCGGATGTAGGTTCTTGGTAACTTTTTTGCCTGCTGTAAGAGAATTATTTACTGGTGGGCAATTTTTTTTAATAGCACTTCCAAGTTTACCGGAAATTATTTTAAATTGAGAAATTTCAATTAAAATAATTGAAAAATTCTTGCTCGGTACTTTCTACTTGGATGTATCATTTACATTTTTAATCTTACTTACCACATTACTTGCAAAATAATAAATTGAAAAAAGTTGAGCCCCGTCCGAGATTCGATCTCTGAACTCTCGCACGGAAAATGGGACTGCTAACCACTTAAGTTCTGACTTTTAACTCTCGTTAGCCATGAAAAAACTGTAATTGTTATTTATTAACTGTCAGAAGTTTAATTTTCGTTTGAGGTGTCATTTTAAGAATATGTTTGTAAAATTTATCCAAAATTGGCCCATACCGATGCCAACAAAGTTAATTGTTATTAATTTATGGAAAAAGCAATAAAAATGCAAAAGCAGACAAACATATGTATCAATTTACAGACCACAACCTGATCGCAGGACTTAACAATTTGTGTACCAACACTTTATTACAATATGGTAACTTTCAAAAGTTAACGTGAAAGAACATGAACAGCAAGAACCCAGGAGAATAAGGCTCTAGTTGCACCAAACCATTAAAAATGATCCCCACTCAACACTGCGACAAATAAGGGCCTCCACCAATATATCACTATCGTTGTGCCAAAGAATCTTAAATGAAAATAAGTAATTTCCATATAAACCACACTTATTACATCATTTACTACGTATGGACTATGGTCGTCGCTTAAACTTCCTCGCTGAGTTTGCTGTTCTTTAGGAAGGTAAGTGTAATTTCATTAAAAATGTACTTTGGCATGATAGCCGAGTGGGTTAAAGCACGAGGTGGCAATCGCGATTAATCACACAGACATCGCACCACCGGGTTCGAATCCTGGCTCCGGTACTAGCACTGTCGGAGGAAATGGTTGTATGTCCGCGTTTTTCAATGTGTAACTCCCTTCCGCACAAGCCCTGGCTTCTGGAATTGGGGGTTGTCTAACTTCTGTGGTGCTTATTTATTATTATTATATAGCCCTAGGCTGCATATAATCTATATACATTTAACCTACAGTAAGTAAATTTCACAGTAACAGCACAATTACAAAACATAACTGTAAATATTGATCGAAAAACAACCCAAGACGGATGATTCGAACAAGAAACCAAACTGTGTTCAGCGTAAAGGTATGGTGTGGTTTTTTAAATGGTTCTATTATAGGTCCGTTTCTATGCCATGAAAATTTAACTGGTGTGTTATTTAAAATTTTTTGAAAATGGATTATCAAGACTTTTAAAAAATGTTCCCCACAACAGAGCTGAAATTTGGTTTCAGCAAGACGGCGCACCATTTCACAACTCTAATATTGCTGTAGATTATTTGAATAACACGTTTCCAAGGCGATGGATTAGCAGATCAGGACCGGTTAGATGGCCCGCGCATTTTCCGGACTTGACTCCTCTGGACTTTTTCTTGTGGGGATATATCAAGTATATATCAAGAGCCACTAGAAGATATGGCAGATTTATACAATAAAATCTATGCTTGCGCAGGTGCAATTAATAGATACACATTATTAAGGACATGTAACGAGGACTTGTTACATCGCTTTGACTTGTGTATTCAAGCAAACGGAAGCAATCTCAAGCATCTATTGTAAATATTGTTGTCAAGATGTATTGTTCAAAAATAAAATTATCTTATTTGTTGTTTTTCCATTAAATTTCTCAATTTAAAATAATTTCAGGTAAAATCGGAAGTGCTGTTAAAAAAGATTTCCCACCAGTAAATATAATTCTCTTATAGCAGGCAAAAAAATTACCAGGAACCTACATCCAAAAACCAAGATTAAAAAAGTTACAGCAATTAAAAAAAAATACAACACTTCAAAGTTATAAAATTAAAATATTTCAAAAACTACTGATCTGAGTTTTCGGAATAAGAACAATTTTGCTTATAATTTAATTCTTAATAGAATGGCATATGTTTCAAACCTTCCTTGATAAAAAAATATATGGCAGCGCCATCTCTGGTAATAATGTTATAATAGTAAATTGTAGTTCCTGAAGAAAGGCATTAACCATAGGAATCTATTACCGTTTACAGAATAAATAGTTATTTGTTTAACTAGCCAGCAAAATAGTAGATTAACGATTGATTGCCGCGGCTGATAATGCTTTGCCAAGGCAGTCAATCTATTTTGCTGCTGAGTTGAACATATAATTTTTTTGCCGATTGTTTAAATATATTCTAAATAATTAAATTATTACAATTCTCAATCTCTTTATTTTTATTGTAATAAATTCATTAAAAATCGCAGTTGTTACTAGTTGGTTACCATGGAAAGTAAGTGTCACTTTCCCTGCCTAGGCAGGGAAAGTGACACTTTGCTGATTGACATTAGTCAGCAAAGTTAGTACTTTGCTGTCAATCGGCGAAAAAATATATTTTTCAGTTTCCAAGATATCGGCTGTGAGAATGTTGCTTGTGTATACAGAGGGGATGAGATAAAAATAGAATTTCTTATTATATTTAATATACTTTTTCATAAAAAAAATTTTAACTTATTGAACAACAATAAACTTTTAAAATAAAATATGTATGATATAGGACTAAGTAGGTATATTTTATTTATATATTCTATTTAGTTGAAGTTTATTTCCTGTTTGTTTTTAATAACATCGAGATACACATAGTGGAAACATTTTTTATTTTGCATTTGTCATTTACAAGCTTAAGAATTTATCAGATTCCTTATCTAAGAATAATAGATTAAATATATCATTATAAAAATCCGGATAATAATCACAGGCTCTTTTACAATCAGGTGTAAAGTTAACTTCCAAAATTTTTGGTTGAATATGTTTGTTACCTGACCATTCAAGCATAAGATCTGCGGCATAAACGGCTCTTGACTGGGGACTTTCAGCAATACCACAGGGTGGTTCCTCCATTGTACCACATTCTAAGATATCTCTTAACATTTGTAAAATTAAATCTTGTACTTCTGACCATGGATAATCACTATACTGTTGAATCCACTTAAATTTAAATTCATCACATTTCATATGTTTCAAATCAACATGCTCTGTGTAATTCATAACAGTAAAATGTTTTTCATAGTTATCAAATTCATTCAACTCAAATGGTTTATTTGCAAATCGTAGAAAAAATTTCTTATATACGTATGCTTTTAATGGTTTAATGCTCTTTAATAAGATTACGTATCTTATATCAAATTTAACTTTTCCGCCACATTCCGGTCGATAAAATAAAACTGGATTTATAATGTACTTTTGTGCAATTTTATGTCCTGTTACTGCAACCCTCATAATATAATTTAAATTATTAGTAATGTGTATGTCTAAACCTCTTGCTAAATTATAAGGCTTTACGATCCAAAAGTTATCTAATCCATCATTTTGCCTACGTTGAAAGTAACTAACAAAATGAGTAATTTCTGTTGATAAATTATAAGTTACAGGTAACCATTTTTCAGAAGATTTTTTTCTTCTACACGTTATACAGAGTAAATCTTTTACAGTCAAAACATATTCAAAAGGAAATTGGTTGATGAATTTTTCAGGCATTTTGCTTAAAAGCTCAAAATCTTTAAAATGGTCAACATACCATAAAATATCAGCATCATCTTCATTTTCAACCAACTCATATTTATTATTAGTTAAGTATTGTCTTATTAGATTGTATTGAGTAAAAACTTTTAAGTTGTTCTTTGTAATTTTTTTCTCTGAAAAATTAGATAAAATTGGCAAACTCTCTTTTATGTGACCGCTCAAGAAATAATCAGGCTCTGGAAATGATGTGATAGTACTGTCAATATGTTCAAAAGATTTATGAACCCATGGGATTAAAACTGCTGATCTTCTTTCGCGGTCGGTTACTCCTTCAGCAAAATCACGATAAATCAAATCTTCTTCTCCAATATCTTGAATGGGAAATAATATCGAATAAGTAACTTGTTCATTAATAAATACAAATGGAATAAGTCGACAATTAGGATTATCATTATGTAAAACAGCAGAACCAATTTCATCCATAATATACCAAATTGGTAAACGATCTTCTACATTTTCTGCATTTGCAATGGAATATGTATTATTTATCTTCCAAGTGTTGTCAAAAATTGTTTCTACTAATTCCTCCTTTAACATGGTATTACTTAAATCAAATAAATTACATAAACGACTTCTCAATGCCTCATGCTGCAACAACAACTGTCTAGCGTTTCTTACTCGATATGTCCAAGCATGATCAATAAGATAAATTTGACTGGGATCTAAATGTTTTATATTAGACAAAGCTTGTAAAGCCCAAATGGTTTCATGAGCTTGTCGTTGTTGATCATAATCAAGCTTGAGTATTTGGAAGGTATTTCCAGCATCAAATGTTTGATTTACTAGTTTTTGATATAATGTATGCCAAAAACGTTGAGGTACGTCAGACGCGATAAGTTGATCCTTATGGTTGTTGAGAAATGCGTCCAATGCTGAAGTATGCCCCATAACGAAAAGATTACTTCAATATTAGCTGGACTCCGCCTATATGTATTATATACAAGGACCACGAAGTGTCAATGTGAAATGTAAGGTTAATTCGTTAATTCTTTTTTCTTCTTATTCCTCTTTTATAGCCCTCTGCCAGAGACTAGTCGAAGGACAAACCAATATCTTCTGGTTAGGTGTTCTGTGCCAATGTTTCACTTGTTATAACGTATATTGTTTGGATTATATTTGAATGGTATAGTTCTTGGTATAAGATTTGAATCCACTGGCAGACCGCAGAAGATACCAATTTGTGAGGCATTCTGCGCAGTGTACGATTAGTTAAATTATGAATTTTAGAAAATATTTACAAGAATGAAAAAAATGTTTATTTGGTCTAGATCTGTGTGTCTAAATTTTTACAGACCAAATAAACATTTTTTTCATTCTTGTAAATATTTTCTAAAATTCATAATTTCTAAGATATATCGACCATTTTCTCTTTTAGGAAAATCTCGGATAATAATCATTATTTAGGCATAATCTGCAAAGACAAAAGTCACTTATTTTCATGTTAAATTCGCCCGTAACTTTTGAGATCAAACAGACAAACTGTTTCTCCCTACTCTCCCCACCCCCCACCCCCATTTATGAAAATTTTTGAAAAAATCAAAAAATCTCAAGGGTAAAAGGTCTTGCATGATTGTAATAAAAATTTTGTTTTCTCTGACTATTATTATTATTATTATTATAGGCTAGGAAATTTCTGTATCTGTATGAAACACCAGTGTCTCAGCCTAGAGTCACAGAGAGTACAGTAAGAGTGCTCCACAGTCACAAACGGCTCTAGTAGTTACTGAGCAATAAAAAATTTTATTGCACGATTTCTAAAAAATTAAAGAACTACCCTAATTTATTTATAATATCGTTTCCTTAGTTACTATCATCACAGATTTTCAGTCACGACCATGAAGTAACATAATTAGAATGGAGTCTTCAACTACAACTCGGATAATACAAACTATCAAAGTGACATTCACAAAAAGTTGATAGTTTTACAAATATTCGTGAAAAATTGCCCATTTCTTACAATAATTGGAACGATCGAAGATAAAACGTTGTAAGACACACTTGTAAAAAGCCTCTTTATTGCACTCATGGCTTTTAAAAACACTCGCTTCCCGCGGAATTTTTAATCTAGCCATTCGTGCAATAAAGAATGGTTTTTTACACTTGTATCTTAAATAACTTGACATTAAACCGAGTACGTATGGCGTCATCTATTGAATGTATCAGGAACTGTCTTGGATTGTTCCCCATTGTCCGACATACTGAACATGCTACTGTGTCCTTGTTAACTATTCTAAATCTAATCTATGCTCCTGTGTCCACCCCTACACTTTCAGTATCACAGATCAGAATGATCAGAATAGTTTTATAATTCTGTGGTGTGGAGATTATCTCTTGTCATTTTAATTTTTTGTGTTTGTTGTTTACTTGTTTATTGTTTATGGTTTATAATTTAAATATTACACAATAAGAAATACAACCAATCAGTTCAAATATACCATATACTTATTTAACATAATGGGAGTATGTTGAATGTTCTACTTTTTTTACAAGAAGTTACACTAACTTTATTTTAGAGAAAAACAGCTGCTAGTTCTGCAAAAAATAAAGAAAAACGAATGCAACGAAAAGAAGAGCAACAAAGGATAAGTGAAGCCATGGCGGTTGTGGCTAAGGCTAATAAATTGGTAGACCCTTTAGAACCATTTTCAGTTTTTCGAAAGTATAATAAGAATGGAATAGAAGCTGAATTATTTGTTCAACGTTGTGCCGATTTAGATGATACTGTTAGGCAATGGGCTTTTAATTTAACTAAAAGAAATATGCAACTTAAGTAAGATATTATTTGTAATATTTATAAATAATCTCCACCCTCTTGTGGATATTGTGCAGATCTTTAATTAATTAGAAATTTTTGAACTTAGAAATGGGTCTTAAGTACTTTTCCCTACAGTTGAGGTTGTAGTTTGAGTTGACGCAGCAGTAGCAATCTGTAATAATACAATAGTTTTCAAGATACAGCACGCCAAATGCAAGCAAATAATGTAGAGGTGGAGCGTTTTTGCACCTGTCTCCTTAAATGTGGGCTAAGTGATATGTGCAAAGTAATTTCAACATAAATATCTATTACTATCAAACGCATCGATTATATTTTGTAGGGACACTCCTACTTCCTTAATGGGTACGATATTTATCATTTCATTTTGTAACTCGTCCCCACACCACCCAGGAGGATGGGCCTAACGGTGCGTTTTTTTAACGTTGTATCCTCCATAGGCGTAATCGTTTTGGTTGTGGAAGAATTGGTGCATTGTCGTCAGAATCTTCACCGTTATAGTCACTTTCCATAGCATTTCCATCTGATATTTCTAAGAGATTCGTCTCTTCTATATTCATCTCGCCTTTTCCAAGCACTTTGGGATTGTTTTCGCAAGAGAATCCATTGCAATAATAGCAAATGGCGGAACATTTTAGGCTCACAACCACGTGCTCGTCCACAGCCTGTTTTGCACTTTCACAAAATACTTTTAAGCAAGGAGTCTGAAGCAGGTTGTTTGTGTTTCGTACAGCATCGAGACCTGTCTGGGTTTCACCAACCATACTACACTGCATTTTTTTCAACCCCACGCCATAAGTGAACTTGGTGGTGTCTGTAGGCAATGTTGCCTCATAATGTCTCTTGTTGGTTGCAGTGAGGCCAAGTTGACCTTGTTTTTCACCACCGATCATCCAAAATTCCTGTATCACAGGGAATCCAATGTATCGGTTTCGTAACATCCACCATATAGTGTTATCAAAAATGCTTCTCCCGCAGTGGCTAGTGCATCGAAGTCTGTATGTGGATCTTGAAAGATTTCAATCATTTCAAGCAACTTGTTGTTTTTCGCAAGAACATTAACAAATATAATCTTTCTCTGATTAAAGAAAGCAGACGTATCACAACCGCTGAATGCATGCAGGAACAAAATATTCTTGCCACAGAATTTACAAACTGTCCTGCACTGCTCTCAGAATTGAACCACTACTGGTCTGCCAAGTATCAGCCAAATGGTTGACAGGCCAAATGCACAAGGCAGTCATCTTGGGGTCCCTTTGGCTGCTTAGGGCACACGATTTGGATATTGACAATCACTAATCTTGCAGAATGTGGGGAGTGCCTGTAAATAATTTGCTGGCGCTTCTCCATGAGAATGTCAGAGACATGGAACTATCCAGCGTTGCTTTCACGAAAAATAATAATATTTAGAGCATAAGCATTTGGGAAATACATATTTGTTTTTAATACGTCAGTGACAAATTAATAATAATAGTGAGTCACATTCATAAATTTATTATTATCAAAAATTAGTACCAATCAAAATGATCCAATACAGTTTACTAACAATAATACTTTTCAGATATGAACAATGTTCCTGGGGATGGAGTGATGAAAAGAAACTTGAGGAGTTGTCAAATGAGAAAGCTTGGTATTTAGTGGCAAAATCTGTAGATGGTAACTTATTAGGTTTTTCACATTTTCGATTTGACATGGATGAAGGCCTTGAAGTTCTTTATTGGTAAACATTATTACTGCATCTGTCACCTCTACATTGAAAATTTAAGCATTAAAAAAGTTCGTTTATCAAAAAAACAAGTAGAAAACCACATAATATGAAACTAGTAGAACTATGGAAACTCATCAATATGTGTTTTGTAAAATATTATTTTAAATTATATATTGCCCTTGTGTGATAGAGTGAATATTTTTATTTTGTTATTATAATAAGTTTTTCAAAAATAACCAGCCAACCCTTTCTAAGTGTAAAACCGTTCCAGGTCAAATTGAATAAAATTTTGATAATGAGTCCTAGCACGCAGACGGCCCGGGTTCAAAACCGGGTCATAGCAAGTCGATGAGATATAGCGGATCTGCCCGCGTCACTATCTTTTGAAAGAATGTAAAACTGTGGGTACCGTGTATCTACAATGTGAGCACGTTAAAGATCCCTCCCTACCCCACGACAAACTGTGGAGGTTCGGCAAAATTTCCAGGTTAGGGGTCCCAGTGCCTACACAGACACTGATGAGCTTATCCCCTGGCGTCGGTGATTGGCCTTGGTAGCGGAAATAAGCCGAAGTTAAATAAAAGAATAAATAAAAAATTTGGTAATGTAAAAACAATCATATCTAAGATTTTAATAATATTCACCCTACCTTCGAGTTGTTTATTGTCGGATATTTACATAACTTGGTAGTCATGTAATGATGCTAATTAAACATTAGGACACATTCTTTCGTCCAAAACATTATTATGAAATGAATATTTGAAAATTGGTAACTATATTTTAAAATACGTAGAACTCGGCATACCAATATCTTTGTTAACATGGAGTGCTTTGGAATGGATGTGACAATTGTATCGAATGTCAAGTTAAACTTAAACATGGCTGTACAACAATTAAATATTGCTGATAAAATTGAAATAAGAATTGTTGGTGACAGTGTACACTCTTATCGAGATGCAGCCAGTATCTTCAGTTTGAGACATCCAGAACGCCCACAGATTCACTACACCATGATTGGTTCAATTAATGGAATATTTAATAGAACTGGAAATGTACCCAAACTTAGAGCCAAAACATACAACGTTGCCGGTTGTCCGTTGGATCAAGTAATATTAGATGCTGTTAACGCTGAACCTCGTGTTAGTGTCCGAGATTTATCTCTAAACAAGATATTAAGGATGGCACTATTTTTTTATTTAAATTAACTAATTTTGCAAACAACTGAAATTATTGAGTGAAAAGTCATATCACTACAAATATGGTCAAATATAATAAATATTTCCTTGTCAGATCTCTCTCTCTCTTGGATATGCACACCTTAAAATACTTCAGTCTTTACAGCTAGATATCCTAATAGAATGGTTTAGGTTTTATAAACATTTTTTTTTGTTGCTTTTAGTTTGGGGGATTCAAAAATATATGCCAATTAAGCATCCATCATGTGGATGGGGCAACCTACCTAGTGGATGCTTTGTTGATGTATGTCATACAGGGTGTGTCACCACAACCTTAAACTATCTGTATTTCTGAAACTGCTAAACTACTACTTCGTTCGTCTGGCAAGCCTACAGACTCGTCACAAAAGTATCACTCCTAATAAAACAGTATTCATTTCAGTAACATTTTAATAATGCATATGAACTAATAAATGGTACCACAGTACCGATATCGTTCCATTTGAAAACGTTGTTTTTTGTCCCAAAAACCATTTTGATGAACTTCATTTGTACATAAATCACATAATTTAGTATTTTAGACGGAATTTCGATATTTCTAGCATTACATGGGTCAATTAGAATAAATTGGAACAGTTATGACGCACTTAAATTGAAAATTTGAATTGAATTGAAAGAAAAATATTGACATTTGAATTGTCACTTGTGTAGATCATTGGATTAATAAGAATATTATGCAGAATTCAAAAATGCAATAATATAGTCAACTTAAAGTATATTTAGAATGATAATCACAAATGACAATACTCATTTCATACTTCATTCTATTGTGCATTTTATATAAGAAATATTTAGTTTAGATTTGTATGCTAGATAGTAAATACATTGAGGTTGGTTGACTAACTACATTTGATATAAACAAGACTAATATTTATGTACAATTTTAGCTATGAACTGCAACTAGAAAGTACTGCACAAAGAAGAGGATTAGGGAAATTTATGATGCAAATATTAGAATTAATAGCCTTTAAAAATAATATGAGGAAAATAGTATTAACAATTCTTAAGAATAACCAGTTTTCAAAGTTTTTTAAAGCAATGAAGTAAGTATGTTGTTAATAATTATTGTAAGGTAGCTAAATAAAAATTAAGGATGGTCTATCTCCGTCACTAAAAATAGACTAATATTTATTATCATTTTGCTTCCTTAAAGAGTTATAGAATAGAATAATAAAACCTCTAGTATAGGTGCAAAACCGGATAAATCCAATTTTTGCATTTTTCAAGTGACGATGCTGCTGTATTCACAAGTATCATGATATTAAAATTTGTTCAAAAACATGCAGATTCGCATAAAAATCAAAATTTACAGCGAGATTCAAAACTGGTGTGTTTATGGGCTTTAGGTCTTCCAGTAGTCTTTTCAATGTAATAGTGACAATTGTGGTCTTGTGGGGATTTATAGATAATTTTACAACACCATTTGTCGATGATATTTAGAGCTCTTTATGAACGCTCAGATATCGTATTCGCAAATCGCCCCTTGATTACTATTGCTAGATCCTCAGGGTATCTTAGGCAGTAGAAGCCTTCTGTGTGCAGTTTTCAGAGCAATTCACCAACAGCGATGGAGATAGTGCTCCTCCTTGGGGACAGCCTGTGATCACCTTTGCCTTCCGTCATATGTTTGGCGTGTACCTCCAGGCCAAACAAGCTCTGAATATTTTATATAAATAAGGTATTTATACCCTCTAGCTCCTTTTGGGGTAAAATTGTATATTTTCCGTCTATCTCAGGAGATTTGAGTGGTTGAAACTTGCCTACCTGATTTTGTGAAGTTTTACCATCTCGGTGGCCAGTCTATTTGTTCTTGGTGCTGTATATCCTTCAGGTCTGTTATCAATGAGCCCGGAAAGTGTGCCTCCATGAGCATTTTGATACTTTCTGTTGTTGTTCCCATATAGGTTTCATCTTCTTTTTGAACAAAACCTCCATCCTTGGCTAGGACTCCATGGATTCTAGAAGTTGCAGTTCCATCGCTAACCTTCTCGCAAAACTTCTTCCATGAGTCTCTGTTTACCTTGCGGACTTCTTTATTGAGTTTTGATTTATAGGTATCCCAATCTTGGTTGGATTTGGCCTTATTAAATAGCCTTCTAACTTCAGCCCCGAGGCCTATTCCACCAGATTGTTTTACCTCTAGTTTTCCTTGTTTTCTCCAGACAGGTTTCCTGGTAAGCAGCTATTATCCCCTTAGTTACCTGTTGTACCATCACTTCAAGGTTCTTTTTTCTTTCAGACCCTATTCCTCCCTCAAGTTGCCCTCTGAGGGACTCTTAAGCATCCTTCCCAATTGATCTCTTGGGGATTCCTGGATTTTATCTCCTTTAGAGATGGGGTCTTGATGTTGAATCTGATGTGCCTGTGATTGCTCTTCTGATACGTGCCAGTTCTTGATAGTATCATTTATATTACCTGTACATAAGGTTAGGTCTAAGACTTCTTTACGCACCGAAATGTCAAAAGTAAGTTTCCTTCTTATTAGTACCCTTTCCCGTAGGATAAAGTGCAATCGGTACTCACCCCTGTCGTTGATGCTAGTGCTTCCCCATACCATATGGTGTGCGTTGGCATCACATCTGATTTATTAGTGGATGGTTCCTATCTCCCCAGCAGGCCACTATGTCATTCAGTTATCGATTTTATTAACTGTTATTCCAAAATTCCAATGGACAAATCCAGAACCTGATTTTTTACACTTACTCCAGTATCAGATTCGGAATAGGTGCGCCTGATCCTCAAAAGGAATGGGCCCTATCATGTTACAAACCACTCTTAAAACCAAATATGCAATTTGTTTGAATAGTGGACATTGTATGAATAGTGGCTGTTTTATATTTATTGCATATTTTTTAATCTGCTATATTTATATTTAAAATTTAATAAATTTTTTTTTTTCAGTTATGAACTAGATGAATCTTCGCCAATCGACGATGAGGATGAAACATTTCCGTATGAAATTTTGAGTAAAGTAAATAAACGATTAGCACTATCAATGCCCCTTTCCACTGTTAATGGAAAAAATTATTCAAATGGTCATTGCTGCTCTGGTCACAGTAACCACTGTCACTGATTAATTATTACATATTTTTGTTATGGTAGTTAATAAAAATATATCAAAACAAAGGATTGTAATATATAATAATTTAAAAAATATATAATGTTGGTTCCTTAACAGCCGTCCGTGGTGTACTGGTTAGGTTGTCCGCCTCTCACACGCGAGGTCGTTCAATTATTGATAAAGTTGTTTTTTATTTGATTCGTGAGGTCGCGGGTTCGAGTAAACTTCTTTCAGTGTCTTTTTTTTTATTGACAAGATGTATTTCGGCTCGATTAGCAAGTAAAATATATATATACTACGAATATTTCTTTAGATGTGTCATTAATATTATTTAATGTAGCTTTTGATACATAACTTTTGTTGCCTTGTACAGGATGTAGTGTCAGGGAAAAATTGGTAGAGGTTTTACGCGACCCCACGCATGATTTAAGTTCAACATTATTATAGTGTATAGCGTTACGGTACCAGCTCATTACGGTAATTGATTGTTATTGGTCGGCTATTATGAGGGCGTTCCTACCGTAAACAATGGCGTAACAAACACCCCCGCACCACGGAGGCCTCACATTGACGGATGGCCGACCCCCATTCAAAACCCTGCGGCCAGCTTTGCCTTTCACAGATATGTATTTCATTTCATAATTGGAATTGTTTGCTGTTTTTTATTATATACTTAATACCTAGTTTTAATCCCAGTTAAATTATCACATGATTAAATAATTGATAAACCTGAACCTAAATCCTAATAATAATGAAGATAAGAATTATCATTTTGCACTCGTTATAGTAAGGGAGCCCCTGAAAACGGGAGGGGGGGGGGCACTCAGTTTCTGTTACGCCACTGACCGTAAAGTAATTAATACGTGTTACGGTATTCGTAAGAAGTATGTAGGTTCCTCATTAGCAGTCCGTGGAGTAATGGTTATAGGTTACCTGGTTCTTTTTATAAATTGTCTACCTCATTAAAGTTTATATTTACAATCTGTTTACCAGAATCTTATACATATAAATCACTTAACCAATTTGGATAGCAGAAATTGAAACACATTAATTTTTAATATTTCCAATGTTGGACTCGGTTTCCACAGCCACCTAACAAGATGAGGCTAACCCGCGATTATTTTTGTTAGGGAACATTGTCATTGTAGCACGTAGTGCAGGAATGTAATATATTAAATACTTAACAAATCCAACAAATGAAATAAATAAAATGAATTGTCATATAACTGAATAAATGATTTTTAATTAGTTTTCATGCGTGAGGTCGGCGTTTTGAATATCAAATTTTTAGTTTTTTATATTTTTTTACTACATTTTGTTAGTAACTAAAATACGTAGTACGAATATTTCTTTAGGTTAGTTCGTTAGGTTAATTTTTTTTTATACATTTATTTAACCGTCGGCCTATTTCCGCTACTGAGGCCTAACACCGACGCCTGTAGACGAGCTACCCCCAACCAGGAATTTTGCTGAGCCTCTTCCCTTAAGAAGAGTATGGATCTTTTACTTGCTTAACATTTAATAGACAAGGGACCGACGGCTTTACATCCCCTCCGAAGGATGGTATATTCCCTATACAACCCTCGCCTAAGGTTGTATAGCTTCCGCGCATACACTGATATACAAGCCGCTGGAAGATGTGTGAGGCGAGGATGCGGTCTTCGTTGGAACGGTCACCCATCCAACTACTGACCGCGCCTGACGTTGCTTTACATCGCATATCGAAGTATGTACATAGTAAAGACGCACCTACGCTCGCCCCATCGTTAGGTTAAGTATTATTTGATGTTGTATAGTTGTTTATGATACATAATTTCCCTTGCCATAATAGCTGACCAATAACAATCAATTACCGTAACGGACTATAAATTCCGATACTCTAACGCTATGCACTGCGTAACTTTATTCATATTACATATGACAAGTACCTCCCCGACCGTGCAACCTCCGGATTATTCGCGGTGGCGGATTGCAGGGTCAGGCAGAACGGGTCTGGTTAAGTTAAAAAACAATTAAAAACTTAAACCTAAACTCTTGGGACCAGTAGATTAAAATAACATACAAGATTTAACCACTGAACTCTATTTTTACTGTAATAGAGTTCAGTGGATTTAAATACACATCGAAACCAAGATCAGTTGTGGCGTGAGACACATGATACACTCCTATGTGAACTAAGCCTAACGATTTCAACTCGCCCGACCGTTCACTTGACGCGAACTTATCTCATCATTATAACCGGCCACCTATCTTTTAAGGTAAAGGCCATAAACGTGGAAGAAGAAGATAACCTAACCTATATACTTTTTATGTAAAACGAAGTGTAAAACAAACAGAATGGGCAAAATATGTAAAGTGGTCGTCTGTGGAATGAAAGGCGTTGGAAAAACAGCAATTTTGGAACAAGTCATTTATGGAAATATTGATGAAAACAGTGTAAGTATTTTATATAAAACGAATAGTATGATATATTTTGCCTATTGTTTTACTATGTAATGTTCAAGTAATAAGTTCCCCATACATAAAAAACGCAACAAAAACTTTACGACATAATTATATCGCCGCGGGCCATGGCGCCAAGCCTGACATTAAATAACGACCCGACGCACATTGAAAACCTATTAAGGTGAATTTATAAACTAGCCGCAGCGGTTACAGTTGCAGTTGCCGCACCTGTAGTGTTTATGAAGAATACGAAACGAATGTTTCCATTTATAAAGTCCGCTGCCGCTGCGGTTGCAGTTCATATTCCGCAGGTAGATAACCAACTTTTATCTTGAACGGCAACCGCTGCGGATTACCAGGGGATAGCCAATGAAATTGTAGTTTTCAACCCGTTCGACGTCAACAGCAGCAAGAGTTTATAAATGACGAATTTTCGTGAACTGCAACTGATACTGCTGCGGCAACTCCAACGGCAACCGCAACTGCAGCGGAATAGTTTATAAATCGAACTTTAAGGTAGGCGAGTCAATTGCGGCCGAGACAACACAAAGAGTAATGGTATTTTAATTAGGTCGTAAAGTTTTTGTTTCGTTTTTTATGTCTCAGGAAGTCCTTATTTGGACTACACCTAAAGTTTAATTTTAAACTTTGTTTGAATTAGCAACTACATCCTACTATAGAAGACATATATATTGCCAATATTGAGTCGGATAAAGGAACACGTGAGAAATTGAGGTTTTACGATACTGCCGGAGTTGATTTCTCTCAAATTACAACAGCTAGTGGAATTACTAATCAACAGTTACCAAGACATTATTTAATTCTAGCTGATGGATATATTTTAGTATATGATATCGGAAAAAATAATTCCCTTGATGCACTTTTTTCTATTAAGAAAGATATCGACAAAAATAAGGACAAAAAAGAGGTAAAACAAATTCAGTTATGAATATGCCTCCTATCTTTCTTAAATGAGGGTAATTATAGAAACAGTGATTCTATGAATAATTATAATTAATCAGGCTTCTATAGAATATGTACCTACCTATTATGCATAGGGTAACTGTACCTATAATTGCCACTTTAAGAGCTCTTTTCTGTGAATTATAATGTTATTTTTAATGATGTCCAGAAAAATAATGTTATTGAATATGTGGAGAGATTTTCTTGAATGAGTAATATTTCACATATCTGGGGCAACGCCGGCCTTAGTTATTCAGGCATTTGGGCGAAATATCCTCGAGCACTCTTTTTTCCTTATAATTAACTAACAATTTGCCCGCGACTCGTGGGGAAAATTTGTAACCTACTTCTCAATATTGTTGACTATTTCTAATTCAGTTGACCAAAATACATTGAAGAATTTTGAACACCTTTTTTAAGTCACTAATAGGTTTGCTTTGGTTCTGTTTCATTACAGAGGTTTCTAGAACCATTTGGACATGTGCAATCAACAAATTGTGTTTTGGTTATTTCAGAACTGATTAGAAATTTAATGTTCTATATTTTGGTTATTTTCAGAACTAGTTCATAACGATTTTAGAACAGTCTTCAGGAGTTTTAACTTTTAGCTGGTAAGATCCAAAATCATTTAAAATTAATTGTTTGCACATACACAGGGCATTTCTCTAGATATCCTCTGATATGGGAGGTAGCGCTTACGGTTGTCAATTGCCATTTGTGCTGTTGTAATTCTTGGTGCATTTGTTCGTTTATTCATTCAGTATTTATCGGTATCGTTCAGTCTAATTTGTATGGCCATGTGCTCATCGCAATCTTTACTGTCAAGTTAACATTACCCTGAAAGATTTGCACACATATTGAATAACTTACTCTCCACTTATATGTCGAGCAATACAAAAGTCCTATGATTTTTTTAGGTTACTATTATAGTGATAGCAAATAAAATTAACGGAAGTGAAGAAAATAAAGATTTTGATTCTACTCTTAATAAAGCTACCCAGTGGTGCAACAGAGAAAAAATTAAGCATTTTACTGCTACAGCTTTAAAGAGATCCAGTTTGTATGAACCTTTTATGTATATTACTAGCAAGTTAAATCCTCCACCTAGTAAAAGCAGTTTTACACCTTTATCGATGGGCAGAAAAGTAATAAAAGATTCTAGTTAATACTCATGTTAGTCGTGTTAATGTAACTATAATTGGATCAATGAATCTTGGCACACATGCCACAATTTTTTCTGTTTCATTCATATTTTAAGAATAAAGACTTTCTTTCTGTATGTATTAGTAATTATTATTGTACTGTTTTTACTGCTATTGAAGAATAGGATATTGATGGGGTGAAAAAACTACCTATGTATTCTGCCCCACGTTGTGTGAGTCAAATAATATGATATGAATTAAGGCACAAAAATTATTGTCAGATTGATAAAATGATATGTAATTGTTATATTTTTGAAATTTACTGTACTTCTTGTTCTGAGAGCCAAATGAAATGTTATATTTTTTTGAAATTTGATATTTACCTAGTTTTAATATAGCTCAGAATTGTTTAGATGTTGATCTCAGGATTTCGTGAGGTTCTTGTGGGCGAAGATCATAATATATAGACTAAAATTTTAACTTGAATGTACTGCTGGTTGCATAACCTTCTATTTGTCTGATTTTAATAATGCACCAAGTTAAATCGAACAATATTGAAATTTTATTTATTGAATACAAACTTTGTTGTGTTACTTTACAAAATTGCCATAGTAACATGTAATAGTCTGTTAGAAATAGTTTTGTAAGAAGAAGAGTTTTATAATACAACTTCAGTTAGTTAGTTTTGACTTTTGACATATGTTTTTAAGTTTGCCGAGCCAACTTTAATGTACACCGTTTTTACTTTTGTAATTTGCCTCAATAAAGGTATTTTAATTTCAAGTAGTGACCGATTATTCTTCCAATATATACGAATCGTCTTCGCCGGACATAGCGGGTAGCTTGTCATTGGTGGGACATAATACCGTCAACAACTTTTCACGCTCTTCAATTCCAAATATGACATCTCTTTTATACCTTTTCCTTTGTTACCATGGCTACATCATTTTGAATTTCTTGTCAAAACTTATGCAATTATAAGGTTTTCCCAGAAAAAAAAATTATTGCTGAAATACTTAACTCATGTAAAAAAATGATTTATGGCATATTTATTATCTTATTAATTTTACTAATAGTAACAAAAAAAAAACTTGAAGTTTGAAAAATATTGGGTTCATTTTAAACAGCCATAAATTGGCGCGTTGTGACGTCAACACCCTGAAATCCAATCACAGAATTAACATCACAGGTTGTCTCTGTTCAAGATTGTTTATTAATCTTGGTCTCTGTTAACATAATATAACCTCTATTTATTGACAGCACTCAGCACTTTTCTACTTTAGGTAAATTATCAGCGGCACCTTTAACATATCCCTTTTCCACTTGATTCCATTTTGATTGTAGAATTAATAAAACATAAACCAGAAACTGATAAAATAATATTTTCACTCCAAACAATACAAACATAAAAATATAAATTTAACATTTTAGATTAGTCATCTGATGTGTAATGTCGGTGAAGGTTAAACCTAAACTACAGTACAAAATATTAACGTCCGACGCGTTCACGAATAACTTCTGCGGCATTTATCTGGATTCTGATTAGTCAATATTTACATGTCCACTGCTTTAGACCAATCACCAGTACAAGCATTACAAATTGAAATTGTGAGAAGTTTTAGAGGAAAGCTTTCTTTAACACAGTTAGAATCTATTACAAACTAATTATATCCACAATCCCATTGGTTTTCCGGGTAGATACGTAATTCTGGCGCGTAAAAATGCCCGTTTTAAAAAGCAGTGAAATTATCAGCAAGTTGTTTTAACGATATTTTCTTAGAAATAATTCTTATTAGAAAAGTAAATTGTTGTAAATTAATAAAATGTTTTATTATATCATTTTCACGACACAAATTATTAAAATAAAATTAGTGAGAAAACCCTATTTATCCCTTTTTTCTGTATTTGCTTGCTTTTTTCTGCAATATTCTTGATCCTTGTTTTTTCCTGTTTCTCCTCATACCAATATAATGTCTACATCTCTGATTAAAGTTTTTACACCTTTCTTGCGCCCCTCATGACTCTTTCACTGGATACAATAAATTCACACCTTTTTCTAGTCTGTCTGTCTAGTCCCAGGTTAAATTATACTGTTTGTATTACCTTTGTCCACTTTCATTTTTATAAATTAAAGTTTCTTAAAATGTCAAAACTGTTCATTTATGGGGCCCTCATACATTCTACCATTAGATACTCCCATTGTATAATTATTAGTGCATTTTCATCTTAACAATCTGTTCTCATGATCTGTTATGGTTTTTGCCCATAATTTGTTTATAATAATTTTTTATTAAATTTTGAAATGTGTCCATCGGTAGACTATTGAAATGTGATTTTCCTAAGTTTTAAAGAATTATAAAAGGATTTATCAAATGTTATTGTGTATTATTTTCAATTGGTCTACTCAACATACATATTGTATAATTAAATTCTGAGTTCAAATTTGCTTATTCAATAATACATTTTTTTAATGATTTCTATTTGTCATTTATGTGTTTTCAAACATTATTAATGGTTTATAGTGATACTTATTTATGATATATGATTTCATATCAATATATGAACAAATCCTGTCCTCTTTCATTTGAGTTTTACTGAGTTTACTAATACAAAATTCTTCCTTTAGGAAACAATATTAAGAAATGTTAGACAATAATAATTGTTAAATATTAGGTAGTGTAGTGAAAGTTCTAGTTGATACCATCTGCCGGAATACTGTTGAGAAAAAGTGAAGTAAGTATAAATTTTCTATTTTCGTCTGTCTGAGTTAAGTCGAACCCGTCAAGAGTGAATAACGTCCTAATAGTCCGACTAGGAAGTATTACAAGAATGCCCTTCAAACCGTTGTAGCATGGTTTGTTCACATGGCGCCCAACGTGGGGCTATGCCTTCATTGGATAGCTTTAATCTTTTCACTGTGGAAGATTCTTCTGAATCAACCTCAACCGCGTTTCATGAACGTGAAATGATGCAAATGAATGGCGACCATTTTTAAAGTGACAATCACATCGGCTCAATCGAGACCGCGAAAATAGGCCTTCAGCCACACAAAATTCTGCTTCAGATAACCAAAATCCAAATTGGAAGTGTAAAATGAAGTTTTATTTCACACCTGTGAAATAAAATTTCTTCATTTTGCACTTTTTCTTTATTTATCACTTATCCAAAATGACATGGCTATTGATAGGTAAATACTGTAAATAGTAAGCATGACTTGTCAAAATTGAAAAATAATATAAATATACGTATATATAATATAATTTGAAATGTATATAGTTTATTTATACAAATTTCTCTATCAAAATATTTGCTTTATATACAAGTACCTGTATCAATCTTATATATTAGGAATTACAATATTGATTAATAATAAGGATGAGAACGATAGTTAATAGGTATGTTGCAGACAGCAACCGAAAAGCTACTAGGCAGGTACGTGTCACTTTTCCATTGTAATTCTGTGTTTATATAAAAAGGCACATTTTCACATATCGGATCAAAACTCTTACAAATAATTCAATATAGTAAATAATATGCTAAATATGAGATGAGCTTCCATCTGGTCATCTGATGAATGGGACTTATTGTTAAACCAAACTTCAAAGTGTTTAAGTAGATAGTTTCCAGAATCTTCCAGTGGGATTCTTTTCAACTTTAGATACAAGAATTACTTAATTTCATCCTTGCTGTCAATTATTATTAACTGCAATTTAAGACAATATCAATTGGAGATTTGCTTGCTTGGAAATGTGTATGCAGTTTACAAGGACAATTTGACTGGAATGAGATGTAAGGGCGCATTGCCTTAAATCCACAATATTTTGAGCCCTTTCATCAGTTGAGTTTTTTTAGGTTAGGTCACCACTTTGTTGTTGTTTTAAAAAGATGAGTTAAATATCTACACAGATTACTGCTTACATCTACTAATAATAATTTATTTGTGGAAAAAATATTTAAGACTTGTCGCGGTAATTATTTAAGTGTAATATTATTAGTTAGAATCAAGATTTTGTTTTCATTTAAAACATAGAATTAGACCCATCTGGTCCGCCGTCTCATCTCAAGCCCGGGCTTCATAGGCTTGTAATGCGCCTCTGAAGATGTGGACGTGATGTAGACTTTCCAATTCCAATACAGTATTTAATTATCGTCACAGTTTGTTATGAAAATTTTAAAATCGTTTTTATTAATTTTATACTCGACGAAGATGATAGTACGCATCCTGATTTAACTATCTGTCATTTGAAGAATTAGTACATGCGCATAAGCTATCGAGTACGTCTTCTAACAAAATATTCTGAAGTCTGACTCTGAACTGGCAGTATTATGGTCAGCACAGATTACATTGGTTAGTCTTATGTACGGTTAGCTCTCATAGCTGCGGATTGCGGATTTTTTTTTAAATTCGACATATATTATGTGTTCTTCTAGGAGAAGTTAATTTAACTTCTAGTTAAAAGTGAACGAATTGTCTTACGAACATTTCGCTACACCTGCAAGAAAATTACACTATTTAAGAACAAATTTTATAAAAATTCGCATTCCGCAACTATCTGAAAGGAACTTTATACGTATATGGCCATCATAGGTAACTGTCCTGTGTCTGGTCGATAGCCGAGTGGGTTAAGGCGCGGACGTCGCACCACCAGGTTCGAGTCCACTGTCGGAGGAAGTGGTTGTATGTCCGCGTTTTTCCATGTGTAACCCCCTTCCGCACAAGCCCCTGGCTTCTGGAGTTGTTTTATTTCTGTGGTGTTTATTAATTATTATTATATAGCCCTAGGCTGCATATAATCTATACATTTAACCTACCTTCTAAAGTTCTAAAACACTCAAAGAACAACTTAATACCTAAATGTAAATAAATAGTATAAATACAGATAATAATTGATTTAACTATTTATTACACCTATATCTAAGTACTGTTTTTTGTTATATTAACGGGACTAAAATAACGGATATTTATTCAGTTTAACTTTGAAATTAATGTCCATTATAACTAGTTTTACTTCATATCCTATAAAAACAACTGTTGTTGTTATGGATGGTACAGATGTTTTATGATTTTAACCGAGTTTTAGTATTCATTAATATAATTTAAAATGGTGAGTCTTTATATATCCTTTTTCTTATTTTTGCATATAAATAAATTCAATTGACTTTTGGTTATAAACATTTATCTGAAGTCAGTGTCTAAGGGGCGTTGTGACCTCTTATATATGGGACAACAAAACATATCTTGATTTAGTGATACTTATTAGGTAGCAGGAGTAAATTTTCGCCGTCTTCCTTATTCTTAGTTTTCAGACATTGGAAAATTACATACATGTACGAAAGATAACTAAGCTCATAAAAAAATTGACCAAATGACTTCTAATGTAAACAAAGTTGCGGCAAAAGTGGGAGCTTGGTTTGTTGTATTTTAAGATAATTAAATAATATTAAATACTTCTCCGAATAATATACAGCGTGTCCCATTTTGCTTGGACCCCCAATAAAAAGTTTATTTAATGTCCGATTTAGATAATTCTTTTTTAAATATAGATCTTTGAAAAGCGCATCTTAGTGTTGTATTAAATTTTACAAAATATAATAGTCTGGCCTACTATGATTTTTTTTCCGAAAATCAGAAAATGGTGAATTTTATTAGCGATTTTTTATTTTTAAATCTGAGTGCGCTACTAGATTCAGCACCCACCAAATGTGTTTGTTCCAAATTTCATTGAAAAAGTCATATTTTTGGATTTTTCCTGAGAGAAAGAAAATTGTCCCATTTTGCTTTGAACCACCCCTAAAGAAAAGTTTATTTAATGTCCGATTTAGATCATTTTTTTTAAATAAAATCTTTGAAAAGCGCATCTTTGTGTGTTATATTAAATTTTACAAAAGGCAATAGTGTGGTCTATACTATGATTTTTTTTGGTCAGAAAATTGTGAAATCTTATTAGCAATTTTTTTTTATTTCAAATCTGAGTGCGCCACTGAATACAGCAATCCCCCAAATGTGTTTGTACCAAGTTTCGTTGAAAACGTCGTATTTTTAGAATTTTCCTCAGAGAAATAAAAATTCAGAAATTGCAGAAGAAATTTTAAGTGTTGCATGGGATTGTGTATTTATGAAAAGAGTGCCTGGACTTAAATAACTGTCAAATGAATGATTTATTGTTGATGAGTATATTTGATACAGGGCCGTTCCTAGGTGCACAGCCGCCTGCGTGCTGAGCAATTATTCGCCGCCCCCCACCCTCACCTTGACAATGGGAAACATATTTAAACCAGCATACATAAATGCTTTATTCAAATTTATAATGAGAAATTCAGAATACAATGAATTTGTTGTATTAACGCATTTTATAAACAATAATAAACATATATTGTATTCGCAATTACTAATATATTTTAGAGTGGCGCTTTACGAGCTATTTTCGCAGCAAACTAGTCGTTTGGCATAATCAGTTTTCTCACATATGTATCGCATGTTCATATTTGATTCGAAATAAAATTTTGAAAATTTTATATCGAATCAAATATGTACATGCGATACATCGTTGGATAGTGCTCATCTAGCTCTACAACTTTTGTCTAAAACATTTTTTGCTAAAACACAGAAAAAATTCATGTCGTGAGCAGAAAAAAATAGGACAACTTTTTTTTCTAATGTAAATCTGTCTCTATTTGAATATGTAATGAGTAGCTGAAATAAAACAGACATCACTTTTAATTTATTTTTTATTTTAATGCTGTAGTTATTGCTATACTAAATGATGGATGGTTAATGAGATAAATTGCACTGCGTTATAACATTAACAAAAATTTGGTGTGTAACATTTTAAGAAAGTGGAGAATAAGCGGTACGATTAGTAGAAATCCTGGATCAAAGGACAAAGGATATCCTACTTAACAAGAAACTAACTATTAATATTTCGTTATTGCACCATTTCTTTTTCTATAAGTCTGTTTGGCATAGAATCAAATAACCTTATACAGTAATCATCAGTAATAATATTTTCCCATGCATTATTTACTATTCCAGTAATTCTTCGGCATTCCGTGGTCTCACATTTCGTTTTTGGGTACTTCTTACGAGTAGTCCCCATACTTCTTCCACAGGGTTAAGATCTGGACTATGATTGGGCCAGTTAAGAACATTGATGTTGTCATCTTGAAACCAGTTAGTTACGGTATGAGCAGTATGAACGGAACAATAATTGTCTTGTTGAAATATGAACTCATTATTAGGAAATAATTGTGACACAGAAGGGAGCATAATATTGTCTAAAATCCTAATATACGTTTCACTATTAAATCGTTCCTCAATATGCCACAAAACACCAGGACCACGTGCCGATATCCAAGCCCACATATTGACGGAAAATCTACCACTTTTATCATTGTTAGATATATATTTCTCTTCGAATCCAGTATTCGGAGGGCGGTAAACACGAATATGACCGCTGTGTGTTGACTGTTGACTGGAAAGGTTTTTCGTCTGTAAAGATTACATTCTTTCAAACATTTACATCATGCGCTAAAAATTCAAGCCCAAATCCTACTCGAGCTTCTTTATGTTCAGCTTTAAGTAAGTATTTCTGTGTTGCTGCATGACAGTGTAGCTCCGATTCTCTTACTCGCTGGCGACCAGTACTACTCGATCCAGTAAAATTCGTTTCTTCTGCAGCCTACATAATTGAGTAAAATGGATTTTCTACTAAAGCATTTACCACTTGCAAATCTTGTTGTTGAGATGATATCCTTCGTCGCCCTGATTCAGGATTTCTACTAACCGTACCGTTTATTCTCCACTTTCTTAAAATGTTACACACCGAATTTTTGTCAATATTATAATGCAGTGCAATTTGTCTCATTGACCATCCATCTTCTGCTTTAGCAATAACTCCAGATTTAACAAAATCGCTTATATGAGGCATATTAGTTTTTTGCACACTTGCAATAAATTATGACAACTAACTGACAATGTCACAAAAATTAAAGTTAGATGTACACAACTAGATTTTAGCAAAATACCGTTATAAGACTTTTTCCTATTTTTTTTGCTCACGACCGTACTCTTTCAAGAGCGCGAGCGCCGTGGTGAGGAGGTGGGGAGAGCCATCCCGAGCTCCGTTTTCAGGCAGCGACTTTTTATTTTTTGAAATCGAAACTTCAATTTGGAGCGTGCATGAAAATTTTACAGTACCTCGGCTTCTAGACAACGTAGAACCTTCATTTTTTTTTTAATCTGAGGTAACTCGACGAAATATTAACAACTGGCTAATTGTCATTGCCCTAGGAATTTGGGAAATGCAACAGATGCTCTCTGGGATTTCGCACACTTATAAAGACCCATAATGGCCTCATCACCAAGATATTATGTGCCACTTACTACCATTATAGCAAACGTTATTAATAATTATAAAATAGTGCAAAAAAAGGGTTTTTCACGATTGTCTCGATAATTTATTTTACGATTTTAACGCATAAAAAATGAAATTAAAGCTCTTTTTAATACCTACAACTTTAACTTTGGTCATTGTTTATAAAAAAAATATGGCAAATCTGGCTGTATGTCTGTACGCATTTATCATTTACTAACTCCCTATGACCTACAACCTTCAGATACCTGTATTATTTTTTTGCGTGAAATCGATCAATTTTCTATACACAGACTGGATTATATTCAAATGATCTTGAACGGGTAAGACACTATGCATCCAAATCATATCATTAAGTTCGGTCTCCGGAAAATCCTGCAAAAGAATATTTTCTGGTTCTGGGATAATTATTTCCAGATAGGTAACTTCAGTTAAAGTATAATTATAAAATATAGGCCCAACAATTTTGTTTCTGAAAATTATTCCACACCAAACGTTAACAGTTTTTATTCCTGGTTTTTTATTTGTGTTGCCAATCTTTTTCTGTTGTGCTTGTTTTCCCACGACCTTCGATTTTTTCTATTAAAAACTCTTGCCGTAGAAAAGGATGATTCATCAGTCCATATTTTAGTAAAAAAATCGGGAGCAAGTTGTATGGGACGACTGGTACGAGAGCTCCTTTAAGTAGGATCAGTTTTTCGGCTGGTGTTTGTTGCAACCGAAGCATTAGCATTTTGTTGGTAATATGCCATTATTATACTTAACGCGCCAGGCTTGTAACTTGTAATTCAGCGCTCGGCGGGGCACATAGCCCGGAGAGTAGCTGTTGGTTGCAGTTTGGTTACATTCCTTATAGTAAAATAAGGATTTTTATAGAGGAACTTGCGACTGAAATATTATGTTTATATATATATATATATATATATATATCAGCTGTTCTTCCCGGTTTGCTTGAACTACACGCTTTTTTCTACTAAAACTGGAGGTATTATTCACCTTTCGGTAAATATTTTTGAACGTATTTTCTGATGGTGTTTGACGATTTGGACGGTTATTTTCGTTATTTTGTATATAACATTTTCTTCCTCACATTTCATTAAAAAAATGTCACTTATTATCAAACATAATAGTTGTCATTTTCATCGTTCACTTTAATAATGTTACGTTCTTACAATTTTCAGTAAACACTGGGTTTAAATAACTTGCAACAAGAATTTTCACTAACCACTGATTTTATTAATCACTAAAATTACACTAGCAAATACTTAAAAATCACACAACTAATAATAACTTAATCTAATATAATTTCACTACTTTTAAAACACTAAGCACTTTACTGTTCTTCTTAAACTTGTCAACTCTTGTTTAACCTAAAAACTCTCTTGTCTGTTTACTTCACTAAACTGCATACTTCACTCAACTGAACTGTTCCCCCATCTGCTGGATTCATCTCCTTATATACACCCATAGAAATGTACCACAGTATTCTACAATTTTCTGGAATTCTACAGAATTTTCTACCATGTAATAGATGATTGTTCGTCAATTGGCTCATAGACGGCGCCACCCTACTAGTCAGGGAAGTAACTAAGCTTCTGAGGAAAACTTTGAACATGAACTTAATCACATCTTTTCTTGTTAGAGGGCAGCACATAACACTGCCCCCTCCTTAAGCCTGAACGTCCCGGTCAGGCAATTCAGATTCCCCAACATACTTCATACTTCGCCAACCTATCCAAGTGCACGATCTTCATCTTGGATTTCTTACTACGTTGAATTCGGTAAACAACGTCATTGATCCGAGTGATGACTGAATACGGTCCTTCCCAGGGTGGGTGAAGCTTCGGAGATTTTCCCTTCTTTCGTTGTGGGTTATATAGCCAAACCAGATCGCCCTCCTTGAATCCTGCTGACGTTCCCTTCCGGTCATAGCGAGCCTTCATTCTGTCACTAGCTATGCTAACTTGGTTTCGAACCAATTCGTGGACATTCCTCAGCTGTTGACTAACTTCGTCTGCGTAGTCATCCACGGACAGTGGCTTCTTATCTGGTGTACCAAACATCAAATCACATGGCAGTCTGATCTCGTGCCCAAATATTACACGAGCCGGTGTCTGTTTAGTCGTCTCATGAATGGCAGCCCTGTATGCCATTAAGAAAAATGGTATATGTCGATCCCAATCTCGCTGGTTCTTGTGAACTACCTTAGAAAGATGTTCCTTCATGGTTTTATTATGTCGTTCCACCATTCCATCTGACTGGGGATGGAGAGGGGTTGTCCGAGTCTTGTGAATGCCCAGCAACTCACAAATTTTCTGAAATACCCCCGACTCAAAGTTTCTCCCTTGATCGGAATGTAGCTCCAGGGGTACACCAAATCGGCATACAAGGTTATCCACCAAAACTCGAGCAACAGTAACTGCTTCCTGATTCGGAATGGCATAGGCTTCCGGCCATTTACTAAAATAGTCCATAGCGACCAGGATGTATTTATTCCCATCATCTGTCACTGGGAATGGGCCCGCTACATCTATAGCAATCCTCTCAAAAGGAGCTCCGACGTTATATTGCTTCATTTGGCCCCTGCTCTTCGTCTGTGGCCCTTTGGTAGCTGCACAAGCCTTGCATTTGCGGCACCAAGCTTCCACATCTTGACGGCTATTTATCCAATAAAATCGTTCCCGAACTTTAGCCAATGTCTTATTCATACCAAAATGTCCCCCGGACACTCCATCATGTATTTCCTGAAGTACTTTTGGGATTCGACAGCTAGGTATCACCAGACGCATGGTAACTTCCTTCCCATCTGGACTTTCCCAAGCTCTCTTTAATAGTCCATCTACAACCTTAAGGGAGTCCCATTGTGCCCACAATGCCTTCAGCTCCACACTTTTGTCCGAAACATCCTTCCATTCCGGTCGCGTTCCTTTTTCTTTTGCCCTTAATATAGGACCAATTACGCTGTCATCCATTTGTTCTCGTCTTAGAACTTCCTTTGTCCAATCATCTGGAACATCTACCTGAACTGTGTTTACTATCACCGTGCCCTGTGCTTTTTCAACCCGATAGCAGTGCTTGCAGTCATCTTTGCACGGTCTTCTTGACAGAGCATCTGCATTTTTATGAGACTTTCCAGGTCGGTGTTCGATTGTGAGGTCATATTGCTGCAGTCTTTCTATCCAGCGAGCCAGTTGACCTTCTGGGGTTTTCAGCTGCAGTAGCCATTTTAATGCAGCATGGTCGGTCCTGATTTTGAAATGTTGACCATAGAGGTACTTGTGAAAATGGTCCACGGACTTAACAATGGCCAATAGTTCCTTCCTTGTTACACAATAATTCCTCTCTGGTTTGGACAGTACCTTACTGAAATACTCGATTACTTTTTCCTCTCCATTTTGGACTTGAGATAGTACACATCCAATTGCGGAGTTGCTAGCATCCGTGTCAAGAATATAGAGGCCCTTTTGTTGGGGATATGCTAGCACAGGACTACTGCATAACGCTGCTTTCAGCTTCTTCCATGATGTTTCACACTCCGGTGTCCACTGATATTTAACTTTCTCCTCCGTTAACTGGTGTAGTGGCTTTGCTATATCCGCAAATCCTTCCACAAAACGTCTATAGTAAGTGCAGAGGCCAAGAAAGCTTCGTAATTCGTGTACATTTGAAGGTCTTGGCCAATCACGCACGGCAGAGATCTTGTCCGGGTCTGTCTGTATTCCCTCCGAAGATACGACATGTCCAAGAAATTTCACTTCTTTTTGGAAAAGTAGACACTTCTTTGGATTCAACTTTAGATGTGCATTTCTGATTCTCCCAAATACTTCTTGAAGATTTTCCAAATGTTCCCTGAAGTTTCGTCCCATAACCATTACGTCATCAAGATAAACTAAGCATGTCTTCCAAGTTAGTCCTCGGAGTACAAATTCCATCAATCTTTCAAAAGTAGCTGGCGCATTGCAAAGTCCAAAAGGCATCACGGTGAATTGATATAAACCACTACCTGTTGAGAAGGCAGTCTTTTCCTTGTCGTCAGGGTGAAGTCCCACCTGCCAATACCCACTTCGAAGGTCTAGAGTTGAAAACCATCGTGACCCTGCCAGCGTACTTAATGTATCGTCAATTCGTGGTAGTGGATAGCTGTCTTTCTTCGTAACATCATTCAGCTTCCGGTAGTCGACACAAAATCTCAAAGTTCCGTCCTTCTTGGCAACTAAAACTACCGGTGATGACCAGGGACTGGTTGATTCCTCAATTACTCCATCTTGTAGCATCTTTTGAACCATCGCAGCAGCTTCTTCCTGTTTAGCTAGTGGCAACCTCCTAGGTTGTTGGCGGATGGCGGCTGAATCACCAGTGTCTATCCGATGCTGTACTATATCAGTTTTCGTGAGGATGTCTGTGTTTTTGGCAAATACCGTACTTTCTTTTTCCAAAAACTTGATTGCCTCTCTACGTTCATCCTCAGATAGGTGTTCAAACTGGGTACTCAACAAAGTCACAACTTCCCTGTCTACGCTGGTTGGCGAACATTTCTCCCCTTGTTCCTCGCATCTTGCTATCCACTGGACTGGTTCGTAGGATCCTATTGCCTCACCTTCCTTAAAAGTTACCGAGTGGGAATTTAAATTAGCCACTCTAATTGGAATTTTGTCTTTTGTCCGGGTTAGAGTTCTTGCTAAGACTACATTTTCTGTCTTAATTGAATCATCGTTTTCAACAAGGCCAACACGGTATCCACCAGAGTTTTCTTCCAGAATGGCCTCGATTATTTGTTCTGAACGGGCAGGAATCTTGATTGTCTGAGCCGTCAGTAGCCTCACTTTTTGAAATCGGTCATTTGCTGTTGACAAAATAAATTCTTCATTTCCAATCTTTAGAACTCGTTCTACCACGTCAAGTACAAATTGATCTTGTACTCCCATAACATCCAGCCCCAAAATGAAATCATCCGTGATGTCAGCCACAATAACCCTATGACTAAAGCACAGGCGTCCAAACTGCAGATCTAGGTCAACTTCTCCATGAACCCTTACCCTGTCTCCTGTGGCTGTTCGAACGACCAGTCCATTTTGGCTTTTATCAACTTTTATTCCTGATAAAAATCCGGGCCGCACTATTGACGACGTGGCACCTGTGTCGATAGTGAAGATACATCTCCTTTTGTTTACATAGCCATCCAAAAGCAGACTACTCGGGACTCTTCTAATCTGGGAAACCCGTATCTCTCTGGGGGCACCGTGTTCACCAGCCAGCACAGCCCCCAAAGTGCTGGCTATTTTTAGTTTTCCTGCGGCTCTTCAGTCATTGCGGCATTTACTCGCTCAGGGCTCCGCTGCCGACAGTTTCGCTTAATATGCCCTGGTTTGCCGCACTTATAACAACGAATCACCTTCCTTGGCTGTTCATCGTTCTGCTCTCTTTCCTGCTTCCTTGGAGCATCTGGTTTTGTCATCAACTGGCTTATCATTTTGTGTATGTCAGCCATCAAAGATTCCATATTTGATTTTTCTAAATGGTCCTCTTCTACCTTCATGGCTCGTACTCTCGGACGTGGAGTCTCTTTATAAGCGGCTTCAACTTCGAGGGCATGGATCAAGGCTTCGCTACCAGTCTTATCTCGAGATAATCTAAGGACTCGCCTGATCTCCTCATCTCTTATGCCATCGATGAAAGTACCAACTGTTAATTGTTCCTGGAATTCTTTGGGTGCATCCGGGTAAGCCAGGTATGTCAGTCGCTCAACAGCTGCTTCAAAATCTTGTAAACTTTCCCCAGCCTTTTGTGTGCGTGATTTGAGCTGAGTCCGGTATACTTGGGCGAGGTGTTGGTCGCCATATCTTAGATCTAGTGCAGCTTCCAAAACTTTAAAATCCCGTTGCTGCGTCACTGGGATACTCTGAAGCAACTCTGAGGCTTGGCCCCTTAATGCTAGCACCAATGCCATAGCTTTGTCTTCATTACTCCAATTGTTTGCGTATGCCGCTGCCTCAAATTGTCTTTTATAGGTTGACCAAGAAGTTTGACCATCAAAGGAAGGCGGTTGTAATCGAGGACCTGATGATGATAATACCAGCTGGCCTCCTTGTTCTCTTAACAGTCGCTTAAGTCGCTCTACTTCTCCTTCAACTGCACGAAATTTTCCTTTGACTTCAGTTACTTCCTCTTCAACCTTAGTAACTTTTACTTCAACGCCAGTAACTTTTTCTTCAACGTCGGTAACTTTTCCCTTAATGTCACTAATTTCTCCTTCAACGTTACCAACTTTTTGTTCAACTTTATCTACTTTTTCCTTGACTTCATTAGTGGCTGACAGGATAGCATCTTGTTGCACCTGTATAATTTTTCTCAATTCTTCCTTTTCTTCTTGACGTCTTCTTTCTTTTTCTTCTTCACGTCTCGCCTGTTCTTCTTTCTCTTCTAGACGTCGTTTCTCTTGTTCTTCTTTATCTTCTTGACGTCGTTTCTCTTGTTCTTCTAGCATCATTTTGCTAAATGCAGCTAACATGTCTTGCATTTGTTTTTCAGCGGCCATGCTTCTTGTTTCCATTCAAAAACTAACAAACAACACTAACAAGTTTTATTTAAAGTCTATGCCAGGTACAAGTAGAATGTTCTATAAATTTTCTCACACTATATGGCACAAAATTCTTCAGAAATTCTGTTGCAATTCCGCTTCCGACACCAATTGTTACGTTCTTACAATTTTCAGTAAACACTGGGTTTAAATAACTTGCAACAAGAATTTTCACTAACCACTGATTTTATTAATCACTAAAATTACACTAGCAAATACTTAAAAATCACACAACTAATAATAACTTAATCTAATATAATTTCACTACTTTTAAAACACTAAGCACTTTACTGTTCTTCTTAAACTTGTCAACTCTTGTTTAACCTAAAAACTCTCTTGTCTGTTTACTTCACTAAACTGCATACTTCACTCAACTGAACTGTTCCCCCATCTGCTGGATTCATCTCCTTATATACACCCATAGAAATGTACCACAGTATTCTACAATTTTCTGGAATTCTACAGAATTTTCTACCATGTAATAGATGATTGTTCGTCAATTGGCTCATAGACGGCGCCACCCTACTAGTCAGGGAAGTAACTAAGCTTCTGAGGAAAACTTTGAACATGAACTTAATCACATCTTTTCTTGTTAGAGGGCAGCACATAACAATAATGTTAACTTTTCCATATTTACAGTAACTAGTTGAACTAAGATATTCGACGTCTAATAATTCAAAAACGGTATATGGCAGGGGTAACGTATGGTATATTTTTGAAATCAGGATCATCCCAAAAATTTAACAATATACAAGGTATCCCGTTTAAAAAAATATATTATGTTTCCACATTTCTATTCTGAATTCTGAATCATTTCAAATTATATGTTGAAATAGGATTTTATGTCATTTAAAGTCTATTTTCTTTTTGCAGATATGGTTGTGTAGCAGGTTTTCACTACTGCTCTTTATGCTAATATGTAGTTCGATAACAGTTGAATGTTTAATAAATGACCATAACGAAAAAGAATACATTAAACAAATTTACATGGAAAAGAGAAATGCAGGAAAAGAAAATGAGAAAGGAATTCAACCAACAGACACATATTTGACAATCTCTCCAACAGTTATTCAGTATGACACTAAAAAAATGGAAAAAAGGAGCAGACGCCAAGCAATTTATATTCCTAACTCACTTTATAATATTCACAGACAATATTATGGTTCAACAACAGCAAAACGTCGAAGGAATTCAACACGGCAAACCCCAAATAATAAAAGCAATACAAGATATTTTTACAATCAAAATTATAATCCTTATAGTTATAAACAACAGTATAGAAATAGGCCAACGACACCTACTTTGAATATAAAAAAGAAACATAAACATCCACCAATATTATTTTAGATTAGAAGAGAAATATCCAATAAACAAGAAACCTTACATATACAGGGCAATTCTGGTGGCCATTCAAAAAATCAACGTTCAAAGATTTTCAACAACTTTTCAATGCCGTCTATCAAATGTTGACAACAAATTCGCAACTTTCTGATTTTGCAGGGGAAACACACTGTAGAATATTCTTTCCTATTATTTGGGTTTTCTACCACATGTACTATTATCCTCTTCAAAACAAATCACCGAATCTACAAAATAATAGAATTATTGGAAAAAAACCTCTGCGCCCGTGACGTTTACGCCAAAGAAAAAGTCAGAGGTTATGTTTTGCAAATAATATAAATCGGAATAAACACAAAAATAATGTATTTTGCTGACGTTTCGGAAAGTAATCTCTTTCCGTTTTCAAAGCTATTTTTTGAAGAACTCTTATTTTGCTGTGTATGTCAAATACACAGCTTTAAGATTCTGTTTATGTTATTTCCATAGATACTTACTACTTACACAGAACTGATGATATTTTTTTTTAGATAATGTTGAGTTTGTTAAGTTCTTCTTTTAACATTGGTAGCCAGGTTGTACAAATATCTACAGAACAATTCGATACGCACTTATCTTCATTTAATAAGATTATTGCTGATTCTTTAATTTTTCTTTTTTTGGTATCTGTTTCTTTTGTTAAAATTTTTGCCGAGTCCCAGTTTATTCTATGTCCGTTTTCCCAAGCATGTTCACAAATCTTTGATTTCTGAATTTCATTCTTTCTAATGTAATTCTTGTGCTCATCCAACCTCACACTGAAAGGTCTGGATGACTCACCCACATAACATTTATCACATTCGCACGGGATATTGTAAATACAGTTTTTTGAATTCTGCTCCCTGTTTATCGGTTTTGTTTTTGTTAAAATAGATCTTAAAGTGTTCCCCGTTTGAAATATCGTCCTAACATCAAATTTGTCACCTATACGGCGTAGCTTTTCCGATAGTCCGTATACATAAGGAATTATTGCTGTATAATGACGTTCAGGTTTTTGTCGTACCTGATTGTCCCTATTTTCAACATTTATGAAAACTCTATCAACAAAGGCTTCAGGATATTGATTTTGTACTAGAACCTCTTTGATAAATTTTTTCTCGTTATTTAATATTTCATTATTAGATGAAATTATTTTGGCCCTATCGTATAAACATTTTACAACACCCCTTTTAACATTTATTGACTGATTTGAGTTAAAATTTAGATATCTATTAGTATGTGTTGGTTTTCTATAAACGCTTGTTTCAATTGTATTATTTATCCTTCTAATTAAAACATCTAAAAATGGTAGTTCATTCCTACTTTCTACTTCTAATGTGAATTTAATAGACGGTTCCTTACTATTTATATTTTCTAAAAAACTATCTAGTAAAAAAAAATATCATCAGTTCTATGTAAGTACTTAGTAAGTATCTATGAAAATAACATTAACAGAATCTTAATGCTGTGTATTTGACATACACAGCAAAATAAGAGTTCTTCAAAAAATAGCTTTGAAAACGGAAAGAGATTACTTTCCGAAACGTCAGCAAAATACATTATTTTTGTGTTTATTCCGATTTATATTATTTGCAAAACATAACCTCTGACTTTTCATTTGGCGTAAACGTCACGGGCGCAGAGGTTTTTTCCCAATAATTCTATTATTTTGTAGATTCGGTGATTTGTTTTGAAGAGGATAATAGTACATGTGGTAGAAAACCCAAATAATAGGAAAGAATATTCATAGAATGCCACAAATAACTTTCAGACAACACTGTAGAATTTAGCAATTTATTTCTCAGAACCCTTGTTTGTGGCCTGTAACCCCCCTTATAATTCGGTATTGCATTTAATTTCAATTAATCTTTATAAAATTAGGAAATTCTGTCAGACCTATTTGCCAGTTTTTTAACTTTCAAATTTTGTGTTCTGAACCCATTATTGACTTTTTAATACAACTTTTTACAGAAAAGTAAGTTTTAAAAAATATTTTTTTTTCATTTTCTACCTTTTAGTCATACTTTTTGGGGGTTTACTCCCCAGGAGAGCGCTCAATAAAAAATCGCCTTAACGATTTGTTTTGATTGCTCGCTCCTTCGCTTTCTGACTCCTTTGTTTTGCAGAATTTTCAATTTTCACCCCCGTACTCCCCCCTGTGCGGATATTTGCAAAAGTAACGGTAGAATACTGTATTGTCATCCAATCTTAGTAACTGTGCAAAATTTCATCAATTGGTTATGTCAGGAAGTGTGTGTGTGGAAGGATGCAAGATTTGAAGAAAAGTTTTACCCCCACGCCCACTACGTGGGGCATTTGCAAATGTAACGGTGGAATGCTGTATTGTCATCCGATCTTAGTAATTGTGCAAAATATCATCAATTGATTATATTAGGAAGTGTGTTAAATAAAGGATGCAAGATTTGAACAGAAACATTGTGCATACATTGTGAGTTAAAGAAAAAAAAGTAAAAATAAAAAAATACTAATGTACGATGGCAAGAAAAGTAAGGCGTGCGCACTTTGTATATAAATAACCACAGAAATTAGACAACCCCCAATTCCAGAAGCCAGAGGCTTGTGCGGAAGGGGGTTACGCACTGAAAAAACGCAGACATACAACCATTTCCTCCGACAGTGCCAGAGCCCGATACCCGTGTCATTAATCTCGATTGCTACCTTGCGCCTTAACCAACGCGGCTATCGGCCAGACATACAAGTATATGTATCATCTTTGTATGCATGATTGAAGGAACTATATATATAACGATTCCACCCTTTCATACAATCATACAAAGTGCACACGCCTTGCTTTTCTTGCAGTCATACATTAGTATTTTTTTTATTTTTTACTTTTTAGTACAACTTTTTACAGAAAGGCAAGTTTTAAAAAATTATAGTTTAAAAAACTAAAAAAGCGTTAGATTGTAAAAAGTAATATTGTAGAAAAGTGGCGAAGGCTAAAAATAATTTGTAGGATTAGTGTTATATTTATTTATAAATAATACAATAAATTAACTTTTTGAATTGACAAATATTTCTAATGACATTAAGTGTGTGATATTTTTGTTAATAATTCTTTATAAAAGATTATCGCTATAAGTTTACTTTGACATTGCAGGTACCTAACAAAGTATCAATAGTGTGATTGTGTAAGTGTATAATAACCACACTAACAAATAATTAATAAAATTGTTGATACCTATCTGATCCAATTGCCAGTGGCGGTCCCAGAATTTTCTCTCTGACTTCACTACTGGGTATGTTTTATTGTGATCTGTTGAAAATATAGGTAGGGTAGAAAGATCTTAATAATTGGTAATCGATAGATTTACAAAGTTCATGTGTCTATGCCCCCCCACATTGGCACCGCCACTGCCAATTGCAAAATGATTTTTGAATAATAATTCAAATGAAACGATTATTTCCAAAACCTACTACCCTTGAGGAAAAAAAATACTAATTCAATATGCATACATATTTTTAAGTACTTAAATTGTTAGAATTATCATTTGTTTCCATGGCATACTTGAAAAACCAAGCAATATGTCGGCAAAATAAGGTATTTCTTGTTTTTATTGAATAACTCGATTGGGGGTGAAGTTAGGTATATGGAATTAAGTAACTCACCCATAATTCAAGTTTCTTTCGAATGATGTCAAAAAAACCATAGATGGCATTTGAAAAAATCGACTTTTTGACGATTTTTCATTGCGATATTTGAAAATAGCCTGCGCCCATATGGTATAAGATGGGACATCAGATGTTAGCCTGGACTTCCAGCTAACTGCTTCATCAATTTGGTTTCATAATTTTGAACAGTTTGTTATATACAAATTTGTTCATAAACTACTACAGCGGCAATTTTTTCAAAAAAATTGACATGTATCAAAACCTGTAATAGATAAGTTACAGTGACGCGCATCAACGCTATACTTTCCCTTGCATTATTAGTAATACATTTATTTCCAGGGAAGTTGAAAATACTGTCTAAGTGTAATTCAACTAAACCTCTGCATAAGGGTCAAATTTCGCAGCTTCATATAAATAAACATGGGAACTGATTTTTTGAAGAAAAAAAAAGTATCTGCTCCAAATCAATTTCAAAAATTCTAGTTTGGAGCAACATAATGTTCAAGACGTTAGTTTTAATTTGATTCTTTGGCAATATGTTGCGTTAAAAATTCAGCGAGTAATTCAATATTTTTTATGCGGAAAATCTAACACCACTTTTAATTTAAAGCCATTTTAAACAATCAAAAAAGTTATAATTTTACTGAATAACAATTGCATTAAGAAGTAGCAACCTTTATCTTTCAAATGAGCCCATTTTTATAATCGTATGATTGAAAAGTTGACCGTTATTGTACGTTAAAGTCATCGTAATTCTATAAAAAATTAAATTATCTTGGAAACTATTGAATATTATTTTATCAAATTTGAACCGTAGTTTAAGTATACCATAAACTAAATTTTCAAATAATTTACACGCGGATATTGTTTATTTTTCTATTAAATAATAACAATCGAAAAATCATTGATTTTCAATGGTTTTTACGATTTGCGAATAAACTATTGAACCGATTTTGATAAACTATGGCTTAAAATGTTCGCATTGTCAATACCTACAACTTTTTCTCGTCGAGCGCTGCCATCAAAGTTATTAAGAAAAAACTGTTTATTACAACATTCAAGGTGCTGTTATAAACAAATGCCACCGAATTTTCATCTACAAAGTATGTACATATCACCTTTGATACTTCCTGTTCATGAATCACTTCGCAATTATCCACTCAAATTTAGGTGCTGACAAAATATTAATTTCACTGGACTACTTTTACATAAGGCAAGATATAGGGTTCTTTGGATATTTAATGAAAAGAAACTTGTTCCGAAGTTATTTCGGAAATGATAACCATTTTTTTAAGTTAACAATTGCTTCTAGGTTTCAGAATTTTGTTGAATATAAAATAAAGTATTATTTTCGCAGTTTGTGTTTTTATTCAGTATAAGTAAATAAATTTAAAGCATGAAGCCGTGGGAAAAACACTTGAGTTATTGAGATATACTTATTAGAGCAAATAATTTACATTCAACTTCGCCAAATTTATAAAGTTTTATCAAATTTACCTGCAGTATATAAAATATATTTGTAAAAAAATTAACACAATTTCGAATAATATTTTATTTTGTGCTTACATAATATGTTGCCATTATAACTGTATCGAAAAAGTAGAAACAATTTGGAAACAGTTATGAGACATAAAAAAAATATTTCATACAATTTCAATAACGTATCGACACAAGTTTACAATTGTACGTCAGGTAACAGATGCTGCAATGTTTCGAAAATGTCTTCAAACACTCGTTCCAAAAAAAAAATTGTACCTAAAGACGGATACAGTTACTAAACTGTTCAATATCATTAAGCTATGTGCAAAAGTTAACAAACCGGTAACAATTGTAGAAAAAGGTTGGAAATGTATGTACATTTTTCTTTCTCCCATAAGAATTAGAACATTGAACAGAACTATTTTCCCACTATATTTGTTTTGAAACTGTGCCTAAAAATGCTGCTTAGGTAACCAATAACTTGCGGAAAACGAAGATGGAAAAGAGAAACAAATATCAAAACCTGGCTATCGAGCTTCGACACATATGGTGGTTAGAAGTGTGAACTATCCCAGTGATATCAGCTACAGATATGGCAACGAAGAGATTTTTACAATCCAAAGTATGGTGATTCTCAAGACTTGTCACATCACAAGAATGTTTTTGAATGGTGAAGGATAGACATCTGAATGATCCATCCCAAGCAACATTTCACTGACTACCGAATACTTTTTTACTAATTCCAACGTCAAAATAAGTGCAAATAGTAGTCGGGTGGTAGCTTAGATCTTCTAGTCAGGAATTGACCTCGAATGAACTTTCCTTGGACCTTGCAAACCTACTGCTTTAGTTTGGAATACCTACCAACGTTGGTTTGAGGTTAGAAAATGACTTATTTAGATTTGGTGTTTTTAAGTAATCTTCCAACGTTGATTAGACGTTAGTAACTGACTAAATAGAACTGGTTTGCCTATGGGTAACCTTTCAATGTCGGTTAGACGTTGGTAACTGACCTAATAGATTTAGTTCTTTTTAGTCATGTACCATCGTCGATTAAACGTTGGTAACTGCCTAAATAAGTCTTTCGTTTTTCAGTAACCTACCGACATCGGTTAGGCCTTGATGAGATACATTTTTATATTCGTAAATTTTTATACGTATGTACCGACTTTGCCATATTTATTGATTCTATTGAAATCAAAAATAGGCGGCCATGTTGGATAAACGTTTGCAAAGATTTTAGAAACATAAGATTTATAGTTTAAAAAATAACATACGCTGAGAACCACTCATTTATTTCTTAAATTATATATATGCGATATTTTTCAGTGTTTTTTTACAATTTTTTTTTTATTTCTTTTGGAACGAAAATAGAAGTATTATATTAATACTTGTAAGATGGATAACTATTTTTTTAGACCTAGCCCACATACATTTATTAATAAATTTGTTTTATTTGAATTTTGGTATTCCCTTCACACGAAATTTCAAGTTAAAATTAACGTGCTATTCTAAGTGGCAACCATATTTTATAATACACCCATGTTCTAAACAAATGATGGTAGGTCAGATAGACAAAGTTGGTTGGTTTTACTAAAGTCAGACTCTATTGCCAGATTGAGACCCGAATAATACCAACGGACGACGTAATAAAACAACTGCAATGATGATAAGTCAGTCTCGTTGTGGCAACTCAAATTTTCTTGACCAGTTTAATACAGATATGAGTTGGCACGACGTTTTGCATACGAACCCCAACGTTGGCTCGACTTTGGAATGTTGCTTGGGATGGATGATATGATATGATGAATTTTGTCCCCCATTAACCGAGCCCAATCCTAACGTTGTGCGGGAGGGATCAATGAATCTTTTCCACTTCGGCTGATAGTGTTCCACTTGAGTCGAATAACGATAGAATAGGAAAAAATCAAAATACACACAACTTAGTTATAAACGTGATTTAAATTTCTAAAACAAATATATTTTCCATATCAAATATGTCTGTTTAATTTAAAATAAATTCATTTACGATTAGTTCTTATAACTGCAACCATTAATAAGAAATTTTAATTGCCACCAGTACTTCTAACTTACATCTGCCTAAAGTAAAAATTGCTCAGCTATATACAAGTGTGGAATAATGCATATCAAACTAATATTTATGAATATCCCAATCATATACTCCAAGATGCCCTTGATTCATTGGCATAAGGCTCTTTACTCTATTGGAGCAGCTTCCACAACCACTACAATAATGGTTTTATACTTTCAATAACACAAATAAGTCTTAAAAAATTGCAAAAACATATTGCACCACGTTGAAAATCACGAAAAGAAGTGCATTAGATCAACAGCTCATAAGTAACTCATTTCTTTTTTCACAGTCGCTATATTAAACCTCATTAGATTGTCTAATCCCAAGCAGCACTTAAAATATTATCTACAGGGTGGCTACCATCAGGAGGGACTGTAAAGGTTTCTGCAACTAATGACTGTTATGTATTAGGAACAATAATTTTACAAAGTATTCACCAAAATGGGGAATAGATATTACGTAAAATTACTATTCCGCAACTACTATTGTTACGTGTTGACAACTCGATTATTACGTAACCGAAATGTAACCAAATAGTAAAAATTACTTTTTGATCTGCAACAGCTCTGATGGTGAACAGTGGTATAAGAGTAAATTATATTTCGCTCTCTCTCATTCGAATAACAAATAATAGTAATACAATGTATATTGGAATTGGACTTAGTGAGTTACAATATGTCCAAGTTAAATTGATTGTATTAAATGTGGATAATACAAACCTTGATGTTTTAAGTTTGCTCCGAGTGTAAAAATTAAAATTACCACTTGTTTTTTGTAAAATGTTACCATGATACTTGGATAAAAAAGATGCACCCTCTAGCAAATTATTTTTAGAAAAAAAAATTGCAAAATGTATCTGTAGAAGTGATATTTTAAATTCTTTTGTCAAAAATATTTTTTTAATTTCATGTACTATAAAGTAATAACGATCTATTTATAAAACATGTTTGCAAATGACCATAATTTAAAAAGTAATGTTTGATAAAATTATATTTTTATTTATGTCAATATTAGTGGATTTTGTGAGTCGGACGAACATGTAAGTATTTTCTGACACGACCAGACCACCTTCTCTACCCGTTTTCGAGGATGCTGAGACCGACTCCAGCCTTGAAAATCATCCTCGATGCAAACCCACTCCCCAAACACCCAAAAAAAGGGAAAAGCGGGTGAAACGCGAAGGCACGGACTTCTGTCTGACAAACATTGGTTTATTCTCGTTTATCACTTTGCCTGGACCTCGGAAACATGTATACGTTTAAGGCCTTTGTCTTTTTTACCAGATTCCGTACATATGAAACAAGTACAACTATTGTCATCTTCCATTGCTCTCAATACCAACGAATTCTAGAAAGAATTTTGAAAATTCAAATAAAAACCAACATAGATAATGCAATAAAGGTCTCTTGATAATATTCCAGTATATATGCAACAAATCAAAAAAATTATATTTTATATTGAACGGAAAAATAGAGTATTGCTCGTAAATATATTTCATTTATGAAATAAAAAATCATTGCACTTTGTACTTACTTTTTCAGAAATTGTTTACCAGAAGTTCATAAAATATTATTATATTATAATGGCATACAATACTCTACTGACGAAGAAAAAGCCAATATATTTGGGGCACACTTTCAAGAAGTCTACACAACTGATAACAACCCAACTTATGATCAAGCCAATTTAATAAATGTTACAGACTGGCGCAATACTTATTTCTCTCAAGTATTTCCAAATGATACAATAAAAATTAATCAAAAAGACTATTTTGACATCATTAACAGTGGTAAAAATTCCGCTCCAGGCCAAGACAACATCACAAAAAACATGGTAAAGGCATTGAACAATGAAGTCCACAAATACATCATCAAATTGTACGAATTTTGTCTAAATACACACTACTTCCCCTCAGAATGGAAAAAAGGACTTATTATTGTAATACCCAAACCAAACACCGACCACAGGCAAACAATTAACTATCGTCCAATAACATTACTCCCAGTATTAGGCAAAAACCTGGAAAAATTATACGAAATAAACTACAAACTTCTCTGTATGACAAGATTCCTCAATACCAATTCGGATTCCGCAAACACTGTTCAACCAATATACCAATGGCAATACTCAAATCTAATATAGAAACATCCAAACTTCTAGGTAAAAAGTCAGCTACCATATTTTTAGATGTTAAAAAAGCATTTGACACTGTTTGGCATTGTGGCCTCTTATATAAACTTAAGACACCTGAATTGTCCTGATTATTTACTCTTAATAATTAAAAGCTTTTTAGAAAACCGCTCTATTCAAGTCAAAATAACTCCTCTTACTCACAAAGTTTCACTCCACAACAGGGTGTACCACAGGATTCTCCCTTGTCTCCCATTCTTTATAACCTCGTCTGCCACGATCTATATAATTTTCAGTTCAACGATCCTCATTATTTCAACCAAAATTCTCACAATAACAATATCATAAATGCAATGTTAAATCTACAAGTTCTTATGAATTCTGCCTCTATAAACTTTGGAGACAAAGTATCAATCCCTCCAAGTCTAAACTGATTATCTTCAACCATTTTCCTAAAGACACTTCTCCCACAATATCCATATATAACAAAACAATACACCCCACAACAAGTGCTAAATATCTTGGAATCCAAATAGACCATAAACTTAATTTAAACTCCCACACAACACTTAGAAAAAAAGAAATTAGTAAAAGAACCAGTCATTTTCGCAGTCTAACCTATAAAAAGGATGGGATTAACAACAACAGCAAGTAAAATATATAAATCAATATGCAGACGCCTACTGGAATACGGCCACATATTATTTCTAAATTGCAACAACCCTGCTAGAAAAGAACATTCAAGTTGGAGAAACCTCAGCAATAAGGAAAATAACCAAAATCTGACATCCAAGAAACCCTCTACACAACCCTCCCAACAATCTTCTATACCAGTCAGCAGTAAAAGTCCCGATCAACACCAGACTAAAAATGTTTTCAACAAGATTCGCCAAGTCCACTTTCAACTTCGACATTCTTAATAAATTTTGCGTGGAAGCTGTCATTGGTCTCAGCATCCTCAAAAACGGGGATAAACCAATGTTTGCCGGATGGAAGTCTGCTCCTTCACGTTTCACTCCCTTTTTCCAGGGTGTTTTTTGATGTTTGGGGGGTGGGTTTGCATCGGGGATGATTTTCAAGACTGGCGTCAGTCTCAGTATCCTCGAAAACGGGGATAAACCGACGTTTGTCCGACGGAAGTGTGCTCTTTGCGTTTCACCCCAATTTGGGGGTGTTTTTTAGCCGTTTGGAGCGTTGTGCATGCTTAAAAACAATTTTGCCCACCACCATCGTTTCAGCATCCTCGAAAATGGGGGGGGGGAGGTGGTCTGGTCACGTCAGAAAATACTTACATTTTTCTGAGTTTTTTCAGACTCGCAAAATCCACTATATGGCGTCTTTATTCAATATGAGAAAAATGACGACTTTAATTCGAGTCACTTTATAGTAGTATATATGTCAACAATGTATTCGTAACTTTGTAGTTATTTTAAATTAGTGGAGTAGTAGAAATCACTTTACAGTCTGGCAAAGGTCAGCTTTTGCCTGAGGACTTGGACAATCTCTCACCCAACAAAGTTATCAGCTTTATTAAAAGGCTGAACCTATTGGGTGAAATATAAATTAGGAGTGAGCTACAATAGATCTGATTGGTCGCGGTGGAGGGTCTGGTATAGACCCACTCACATTTCAACCTAACCTAACCTAACCTAGTAGAGCTAACATTATTTTTACTGAGGATGTCACTAATAAGTTACAAAACTTTAAGGTTCCAGAAAATGTCCCAACAACGCCACAGGAACTTTAAATGGAACACTTGCAATTATCATTACTATGAAGTGATTCTTTGGTAATGTGGTGCAGTCGGCATTACTATCAATCTTCATCTTAAAGTTGAGGATGGTTCAGTGTAAATTCGAGTAGTATCGGCGACGTTGCACATACTGCAGCACTTACTTGAAAGTGTAACAACTATACAATGCCAAAATTCTTTAGCATCTGCTTAATGGTTACTCCACGGGCATACTATGAATTTTACACTAAAGTCACAAATTTTGTGACAATTATGCAGGGGCGGATACAGCCTATTCCAAACGGGGGGGGGGGGGGCGATATGCAAAAAATTAAATTTATTCACAAGGGTTGAGGTTTGCAAATCAAATATAATATAAACAATTCTTCAAACATTAGACTAAAATATTAAAATCATAAAATATAAAATTATGTAAGAAAATTTATTTTTGTATTTTATTTTTTAGAACACTAATAAAATATATAAAATACAAAAAACATAAAATAAAAAATAATGAAACAAAACAGTTTCTTTCTTTTTTCGAACGAAATTTAAAAATCACAAAATAAAAGATTACAAAACAAAATCAAGTTTTCTTTTTTGAGACGCAAAACTATTTATTACGTTCTCTTCGTCGATAATAATATTTCTATGGATATGCATAAGAGCTAAACCCGTAGGACGCTCCTGGTCCATCCGACTTCTCAACCATGTTTTTAACCTCTTCAAAGAGGAAAAACTTCTTTCACATGTTTTCAATTTCTTAGTTAGAAGAAATATTGTGATAGGTAATTGTAGCGTACTTTCCCGCAATTAAGAATATAAATATAATTTATAAATCTTAGAGCCTAGAGCAGACAGACAGTAAATACTGTAAGAAACAAGTACGATAGGCGACCGTAATTAAAAGGAAAGTTCGTTTATTACCTAGCCCAACCTCGGGTACCGTACACAAGCCTGACCCAAAACTGGGCAGTTATATTTCTCATCCCAAATAATTCACTTCGCAATTTGTAAACCTTTATATGTTAAGCTCAGCTCTGGTTAAGTAGTGTTAAATAAATACTTCCTTCTATAGAACAATTTTATTGGTTGTACAACGCAACAGTAATTAAATTTTAAAAAAATAAGATCTACTTTCAAGGGGGGGGGGGGGCGATCGCCCCTCCCCTGTATCCGCCCCTGCAATTATGTAACGCTTACTATATTAAAGTTCCGATACCACCGATGCCAGTTCCCGTAACTTTGAGTGCTATTAGGGATTTAAGAGAGAGGTTACTGTTAACTCAGCAAAGTTATAAGTCATTAGGGATCCTAACTTTCTGAAGTTAAGTTCGTTTCCATGAATTCATTATGAGGTACACAAGATTCACTTACATATTTATTAAAAAAATCAGATTATTTTTTTGGCGTTATTTTAATAATTCTACCATCAAAATACTTGTAAAGATTCTCGTTTTAAATAATTACATTATCAAGTCGAAAATAATTTCTGTGTACTATTAGAATTAAAAATTGTTTGTATATGCTTGATTAGTGCAAAGATTTAAAAAAGCCAGGGCAAAACCAGAAAATATAAAAGCAGCATTGTCCTATTTCAATATACTCCTTGTAAAATACAATCAGTGGCACATAATAAGAGTCAAAGAACATCGACCAACACAAAGGATAAGAAGGCTTCTTCATCGAGACATACTTGACTGAACTGCATTCCATTATCACTTTTACCTGAACCGTCTCTCACACTCATATAATCCTATTAGGTTCCCGAATACCTTCTAATCAATGGATATACAAAACATTGCTTAACTGTATAATAGCAAGCACCCACAAGGAGAAATAAATTAAAAAATCTTCTAATATCAATATATACACGTTTCAATATACACATAGATACATCACATACACACACACATGTGGCATATATGTATATATTGTATATGTATTATACATATATTTATATATACACACATACATATTACAGAAGAGATTATGTGTCACAAATAATATGGCATATTTATTTCACCGGTGGAAAATGTATATAAAGTAACACAGAACAGTTACAAAATTATTAGTTACTGCCATATATTAGTAGCCACTGTAGGAGGGACACTCGTACTTTGACTACTTAAACTCATATTATTAAATTGTTGCGGCAAGTTTTGATTGCCAAAAAAAGGATTTGGTGTTTGGTTGAAATTACTTGATGAATTAGGATTAGGCTGATGGAATTGTAAAAACTGATTTGTGGGAACCTGTTGTGGAAAATTAATTAACTGAGGTTGACTATTTAGTTGACTCTGAATTGGAAACTGTGGATTAGTAACAAATTGCACATTATTTTGAGCCAGGTATTGTCCCTGCTTGTTCCATTGCTGTGCTTGTGGAGCCCACTGTGCCGGTAGAATACCATTTTGTATTGAATATTGTTGCTGCTGTTGTGGAAAACCCCCAAAGCTGTTTTGTGTAGATGGGAAGGTTTGTTGTTGTTGCTGTTGTTGTTGTTGTTGATAAGAGACTTGTGAAATGTTTGAATATTGATTGAAATTATTTGTGGGAGTGTTAGCATATAATGCTAAAATGCTATCCTTATCTAATTTAACCTTTCCTTTTTCGGCTGGTACAGGCTGGTTAAAGAAGCTCTCTTCTTCATTTTTTATTGTTTCAAAGTCTGCCTGATTTTCTTGTTGTTTAATACATGTTGGAGCTGAAATGAAATTACTGAAACTATCTTCTCCATTCTGTAGGCCTGAAATAATACTGATTGTTAATTACAAAAGAATAAACTGTTTTTCATTACATTTAAAATTACAATCTGATTTATTACCACTACATTATTTCCATTTATTTGTCTTAAAGATCACTGATATTAGTTTATTAGTTTGAATTACCAAAAACATGTAAATTTTTAATTCTAAAATGACATATTTTGAGCATAATTTTATACCTCCCCCTTCAACCCCATTGGAGTGACAGATGCCCATTTAATATTTTTAAATGGAACAAGGGTGCGTGTGATAGCTCATTTGAAAGGATTTTTGATTCTCTATCCGGCAACATAATGTTTTTTGAATTTTGTATATTTTTCATCAAGAAAATTAAATTTGAGAAGACGATTTAAAAGACAGAATAAGGCAAGAAATTAATCAAATCACCCCGGAAGGGGTGGTAGCAGGGCAGGCCCCTAAGAGTGAGGTGACCATTTCAAGCGGTATTTTGAATAGAGTCATATCAAATTGCACAAAATTTTTTGTTGCCTTTTTGATTTTTTTTTAATGACGGCAAAATTGGGCTAGGCTCAAGGGCCCGTTTTAAAAGAGCCAGCACTGAGTGAGATATTGTTGTTATATTTTGCAAAAAAATATATAATAAACAGTTATGCCATGGCGGATGAAAAGTAAGTCATTACTGTTTTCCGTTTGCGTAACCGTCTCTCAGGTCACCGAGATAAATCCTTGAAAATTTAGTGCTGCAATTTTCTGAATTTGAATATTACATATTATCTTTTGTGTTGAACAACTAATAGTATAGTAAACATAACTCTCATAATTATGTTTTTCAGAAATTCAACAGCTTTACAATTTGTCCTCACCTCACATCTTTCAGTGGCTTGTATATCAATGTATGCACGGAAGCTATGAAATCTTAGGGGAGGAGTGTGTAGTAGATATACCATCCTTCGGAGAAGATGTGAAGCCGATGGTCCCTTGTTAAGCAAGTAAAAGAAATCTACTCTTCGAAAGAGAAGAGGTTTGGCAAAATTTCTGGTTGGCAGTAGCTCCTCGTCTACAGACTTTGGTGTTAGGCCTCAGTAGTGGAAATAGGCCAACGTTAAATAAATGTTAAAAAAAAAACTATACAATTTGCTGAATAGCTAAATATTTTGTTCAGAACTTCTTTAAGTCCTCAAAGTTTAAATAATGAATCTGTAAAGCGTATTGTACAAAAAAAGGAATCTGACAGTTCACTTATTTACAACCTGGACCAATCTGCAATTCAGTACGTTAAGTTATAGCAACCAACTAACACTGAATTATAGATATATTTCATTAACCAATTACTGTAACCTGATAGAAAAGCAATAAAATAATGCAAACAAAATAACACATTAAGTGCTGTCAAAAAATAATAACATACCTAACAGATCACTATCTTTTTTTTCTTTCCTATCATTCACATCTGAATTATTGCTGACAACTCTGGCAAGTTTTGGACTCGGATTAGTTGGTTTGGGCAGTTGAGGAACTTCCACAGCTCCCAAATTTTTCTTTTCAACTACAGTCTTCTTCTTTCGTTTCTGTTTTTCAATCTCCTCATCTATTTCTTTTTCCCAGTTAACTTTCGGTAGAACTGGAGGAACCCATTCACGAGCAATATACTTCTTGTGCTCGTATTTAGCTCGAATGAATGATTCTAAGCTGGAATCACTTTGGGGCCGTCTAAAATTGTCTGGCAGATTGGCCTCATAAACAGCTCTTGCTCTGAAATTAGAAGAAAAAAATGCAATTGTTTCGAATAAAGGTGAATTTTATTACAGAAATGATAAAAATATTTTGTCCAATGCTAGACCATATATTAAACACCTCTTTTTTAAACCACATTTTTTGTTCTTTTTTGTTGTATTCGACAATCCAAGGAAAATAAATGTTTCTCTACGATTAAATTTCTGATAAAACTTGAGCAGTAAATGTTATAGGCAAGTTGACATTATACACTTTCGTTTTTTGACTCAGATTCTTTCACGGGGCACCAATGAGATCTCTGCACAAGGGCGGCTAAGTTTCTTGGCGTGGCCCTGTTAATTTGGAACGGAAATATGGAACTCTTTACATTTTAATTGTATCTACATATGGGCCAGTCATCAAGGAGTTGAGAATGCGTAAAAACCATTTTAAATCGGACAAAAGATTTTACTGTTGGAACCAGTTCATTATAGGCCTCTTTTAGACATACTCATTTTTCTCCCTCGCCCGGCCCCCAGTACACCCAATTCTGGGGCAATATCGTTTAAAAATCATTTTCTTGCAAATATCTCTGTTATCAAAGTTAAAGATAAGTAAATGTTCTATCAAAATGGTTCCGACACATTTTTAGAATTAATATTCTTGGAGTTATTTGGAGTAATTTCCACCGTAATGCACTTTAATATACAGGGACTAGTAAATCAAAAACATGACAGTTTATCTGTACATTTGACCCACCATAAAGTTGATATACTGTGCTTAAGTGAACATTGGTTAAGTGAGGAAGAATTAAAAGTGACCAAAATTGAAAACTTTAAGTTAGTGTCTTATTTCTGCCGCACAAATCAAATAAGAGGTGGAGTATCTATTTATGTAAAGGATGACCTAAAAATCACATGTGTACCATCAAAAGAAGATGCAGAAGAAAGACATTTTGAAGTATGTGCTGCAAAAATGCTTTCTCCAAATGGCAAATATTCAATTTATATTATTGCAATTTATAGAACACCGGACAGTGACTTTAAAGAATTCATAGGCAGACTCAAACTACTTCTTCACAGACTCTACAACCCAAAACACTGTTACCTTATTTGTGGTGATATAAACATAGATCTCCTACAAACCAGCTCTGAAAAAAGTGTGCTGCTAAACTTACTAGCTGAATACAACGTCACAAATCACATTCAGGAACCTACAAGAATATCGAGCCATAGTGCCACCTGTATCGACAATATATTTTCAAACCTAACAGTAATTAACAAAGAAGTCCACGAGTCTTTCATATCTGACCATACATTTCAAATATGCTCATTTCAACTACATTTGTCTAAAAATAGCAGATTAAATCATACTTACAGAAGAAACTACAACGCCACAAATATTGAAAGATTTCAACATCTGCTATCCGCTGAGAACTGGATTGAAATGTATACAGCCTCCACATTTTCACAGAAGTTTGACGCATTCTATTGCGCTTTTCTATTCCACTACAACTGTGCTTTTCCTATAATGAAGTCTCCAAACAAATTCAAGACAAAAAAGTGGTTTACACCTGCTATTAAGTCGATGCATGACCAACTGTGTGAAATGAACAGCATCAGAAAACGGTTAAATAACCCAGCCTATACTGAAAGGTATATGCAATTTAAATTAATATATAAAAACTGCATCGATCAACACAAGAAACAATGTAACGACCAGCGTCTAATGAATTCCAACAACATAATGAGAGACACCTGGAAAATTATCAATGAATCCAAGTCAGTTAATAAAAAGCAATCATCCATAGACATACGTGATAGCCAGGGTATTCTGATATCAACTGCCACGGAGAAGAGTAATTTTATCAACGATTACTTTATAAGTGTTACTTCAAACCATCCCAAACCTAATTATGACATCAACATTGAAAAGGCACATACCAGTTTTTTTCTCACACCGACGACACCACAAGAAATAAACGAAATAATTGGAAAAACCACTCTTAAACCGGCTGCTGGTATCGACGACATCAGCGGAAAAGTGATGAAGTCAGTAAAAGACTTTATTGATGAGCCATTAGCATACCTAGTGAATGAATCGTTCTCAGGTGGTGTATTCCCCAACCTAAAAGAATCCAAATGTATACCTGTATATAAAAACAAAGGCCCCAAAACGGACATTATGAACTATAGAGCTATATGTATGCCAAGTCAAATTGCTAAAATTTTTGAAGCATCATACTCCATAAGACTAACTAATTATTTAGAGAATTTTAATCTGATATCAAATGTTCAAAATGGTTTTCGTAAAAGTAAATCCACCAATACTGCCATATTAGACTGCATAGATTTTATATACAATGCACTAAATAACAAGAGTCATGTCCTAGGGCTTTTTTATGATTTAAGTCGAGCATTTGATACTGTAGATCACAATCTGCTACTCATGAAATTAAAAGGCATTGGGGTACGAGGTGCACCATATAGCTGGGCTGCCTCATATTTACAAAACCGCACGCAAACCACCGTCGTTGACGGGGCTAAATCCGAGACAAAAAAATGTAAATCTGGGGGTGCTTCAAGGCTCGATTTTGGGACCTCTGTTTTTTATAATTTTCATCAACGACATACCTAATACATGTATTACTCCAAATCAACTTCTTCTCTATGCGGATGACACAAACATGCTAATGTCTCATAACTGTATTGAACAGATTGTCATCGACAGTAACAATGCATCACAGGAAATGAGTCGCTATTGTAATGAGAATGGACTAAACTTAAATATAAATAAAACGTGTTATATGCGTTTTTTGCCAAAAAATGTGGTGACAAACTATGATCTATATCTGAAGATATCAAACAAATCCATTCAGAGTACAACAACTACTAAATTTTTGGGTGTTACTTTAGATCAGAAACTTACATGAGAAATGCATATAAATACGCTTTGCTCAAAATTAAGCACCATTTGCTACATAATAAGGAATCTGAGAGACACTGTCAGGATAAACACTCTGAAAACTCTTTATTATGGATTGGTTCTATCTCAATTACAGTATGGGCTCATTTTCTGGGGAAATTCCCCATATTTTAAAAGAGCATTTCAACAACAAAAAAAGGTTATAAGAGCTATGTGTAAAACTCACCCCTTAACTAGCTGCAAACCATTATTCAAAGAGTTACAAATACTTACCTTGCGTAGTTTATATATTTACCAAATAATAATGTTCATCAAAAAAAACGAATCTGAATTCCCGAGAAACAGTGATATTCATACACACCACACAAGAAACAGAGATAACCTATATCAGCCGTACTCCCGCCTTGCACTAGGAGAAAATTCTCCAAGACACATCGGCATTAAATTTTTCAACAAAATTAATCAATGTATTGATACTGGCAGCAACGTATCATTTAAGAATAAAATGTTAAAATTTTTATGTGATAATGCATTTTATGATGTTGATGAGTTCCTTAATTTTTAAGTTTGTTTTCACCTATACTTATATGGTTTATTAAATTTATGTTTTGGTGTTCCTTGCGGAGACACTCTAAAGGTCTGAAAATAATAATGTTTAACATATGTATGCGTGTAACTGTGTGTTTATGTATGTGAAGTGAAATTATTGTGCGATGGCGGGATGTGTGGTAAGCCTTCGGGGAGGAGTGTATGTTGCGTGACATGCATTTATCTCTCTATCTCTGGTGTTTTGCTGCACGTCTCGCCGTCGTATGGTAGCTTCACTGTATCTATTACAAACGTTTTTAAATTGTTCAATGTTTATAATTGTCTGTGTTTGTAATACTGCAAATTACTGTTCTTTTTTGACTAGTCAGATAAGTTTATATGTTTGTATAACTTTATTGATGAATAAATTTTTATCTATCTATCTATCTATCTTATAGGCGGGGGAAGTCAAGAGTCACACTTTCCTATACACTCGTATGCTTTCTACCACCTACGTGTGAATCTGCTGAGCGTCAGCGTCATTAAGAAATGTTTCTGCAACAGTAAATTTTGACGAGTCTATGACAGTAACAATGCAATACGAGAAGTTTCTATCAAACGATCAAAATACTTCCTCTGCCTATAACTCCAAGAATATTAATACTACGTAAAAATGTCTCTGAACCATTTCGATACAGAATTTACTTATCTTTAACTTTGATGACCTTCGTAGGACCATTCAGAACCGAGATATTTGCAAAAATATTCGTGTTCCGGGGGGCGTGTGAGGGGGAAAAATTAGTATGTCTAAATGTTTTGTCCGATTTAAAACGATGTTAATCTACCTAACGACTAGCCTAATATAAAAATTGATATTTTGGCTTATAACGAGTTAGTTTATAAGTAATTTATACCAATATTATAATTATAAAGAAAAATATATTTTTTCCCTTTCAATTCTCGTTTACGTGTGTGGAAAAGAAAATTCGGAGACTCCTCAAGCAACATTCAGCATTCGGACATTGAGCCAACGTTGGGATTTTCGACGAAAACTCGGTATGCAACTACGGACAACATCGTGCCAACTCACATTTGCAAAAATTTGATCAATAAAATATGGGCTGTCTCAACGTTGAAGACTGACTTGAAGTCGTTGGAATTTCCGACCTAATACAGACCAGTGTTCATGTTAAAGAACACGCCAAAACCCTCGATAAACTTTTCGAAACTGTAACCAAATCCCACTTAGCAAACATTTCGCATGAAAAGCGTGCTTCACGTAAAAATATCGTTGGAAGAGGTTTTTATATTTTAAATCATATTTTCGTTCTACGGACCGTTCTTTATGCAAAAATTTCAGAAACTCATCAAGGAGTGTAATTTTAGAAAGTGTAGTAAATGTCGCTGCACAGAGACATAATGTCGCCCCGACTACCAAAATTTAGAAAGTGTAACAAAAATCGACTTCAATTTCAGAAATTTCAAAATTAAAAACCCTTTTACGAATCCACGTTGTTAAACACTGCAACTCATGCGTTGTGTTAAATATGAGGACAAGTTAATCCAATCTCTATTCAAAGTATATCGAGAGTTTTAGCAAAAATAGCCTTTAGCAACAAGGGTCCCCTCCCTATCCTTTCCTAGCAGTCGATTTTGATGGGAAAATGATGGGTTTTAACGCGATTTGCCCTAAACCGGTTCATCAGTGATTCGATGTCAGAAAAGTATAGTTACCATATACTCATATGTGCATGGGACCGCCTTGCCTGAACGTATGAAATGGTAATTGCAAAATATAATTCGTTGCGATTCAAGCATTTTTAATCTCCGAGGAGCGATCAAAATTGATATTGAACTGAAAATATGTCAATGGACAGGCAAGCAAAAGCCCACCAAACATTTTTAAACATTGGACTTTTCTTGAATCTTTTTGTGCAATCGTTACCTATAAACCACATAGTGGATGGTAGTTGGTACATTATAAGTCATCCGTTCCTCACCATGTGTTGTACACGGGCCAGGCTATAGTATGTCAATACATTTTCTTGAACGTTTTTGTAAAACATGATTTTTTTAAAGAGATTTAATATACATTTTTTGAACTTTATATTGTCTTTTTCTTGTGTTTTCAAAATTCCCTTTCAGGTTTAATTTTAAGAAAGTGTTAGTACTTACTGTGTTAGATTTATAGTGATACGACGTCCAATTGGTACAATCAGTGAAGCAGTTAAGCATAAACGAACAGTAAGTATAAATTTTGTATTATTCTACATCTGAAACAGTCGTTTTAAACCCTTCTTTGTGAACGTTAATATTCGTTTTTGGAAAACATAGTAGGTCCTTCAGACGCGAAAAGATGAATCGTTCACATTCACATAGGGACAGGTTGAAAATGCTTACCTAAACCCGGCTTTGCAGAAGACAACATTATAGAACACAAAATACCTACCTGCCTTCAATACATCGGCAATATTTGGCCTTAATTTGACATTAGTCAGATCTCGTACTTTATGTACTTCGATTGAAAGTGTCAAAATTGAAATAAAATAAGGTAGATCTAAAAAATAATACTCCTTTAAGAATAATGTTTGTCTTAAAAGTATTAAAATAACATTTTTAGTTTTATTTCTAAAAAAATATAAGATTGATGTTAAAAATACTGCACATGTATTTTATATATAAATAAATACTTTTCATAGTTTACTTTTTTCTTAAATTAGAGATTGTATGCTTATTCAATATGATTGTCTATTTCCACGTCTGCAGAACAAATAAATATGGCAGTAAGTCAGTATTTATCATTTACATGACCTTAATCTGACCATTGGTCGTGAAAGTTCCAAATAAATACACTAATTCCGACTTATGGTTGTGGTAGGCGCAATTATTCTTACCAACAGCTGCGTTAAGTTGAGAAGATTACACCTGTGCCGACTAGAATTAGGCTTAGGTGCAGAAATTCATAATCTAACAAAAACGTTATTTATTATGCCTCAGTAGTTGTAATTTATATAGAAATCTGTACCATTACTCAAAATTTTATTTCTTTATCATTTGTATGTTAGCACAAGATCTATCAAATAAACTAGTGCAATTTTTGGTTAACATAACAATTTGCTTATTTATAAACAATAAAATTTTTAAAAATTCCATATTCCGGTCGCAAAGTAACATTTTGTAACTTCTTACAATTTGTTGTATAAGGCTTTAAGCCTTAGGCTTAGGCTTCAGTCTTAAGCCTTACGAACAAACAAATATTTTTATTTCAAATTTGGCACGATATTTTGGTTTAATAGTTAATAGTTTAAGTCATGTGTCTGCTGTGGCAAAGTTGAATCTGAGACTATCAGACACCCGTGGCTGCCCTGGCAGATAAAGTGTTAATAATTCATAGTATCATATTTACCTGGAATTACCCATCTGCTGCAAAGAGACCACTTGTTCTGGCGTCCATGTGTCCAGATTAACTGACTTAACTTTTGAGATATGAACCCCTAAATTTCTATGTATGCCAGCACAACGAATACAAAGGAAGACCCCTATATTCCAAGATGCCCACCTGGGACCTAAACAAAATGGAAAAAATAAATTGATAATTGACCTAAATTCAACACTAATATATATGAAAACATATAAAATATTATTTTAAAAGTACCAAGTTGAGCCAGCCAGTACGTTCACTCAAGTTATTTAGGTGACTAAGTGGAAATGCTGAATCGGAAAAATTGTCTTACAAGTGTAGAGTAACGGCTGGGAAGGATTTCATAAAGCAATTAATTGGGCTGTGAAATTGAAGAAAATTTTTTTCAGAGCTGTGCTTAGTGCTCGTCTAAGCACTCTAAGCATTTTTGTGCTCGGGAGCACTTTTTAAAAACAGTGCTTAGTGCTTTGAACACTTTACGAAAGGGTTTAGTGCTCACGAGAACTCTGGAAGTGATTACGAGCACTCAAAAAGACTCGCAAGCACTTTAGTGCTCAAGAGCACTGCAAATTCTCCCCAGCACTTTAGAAGTCTATCGAGAGAGGCATCATTTTTACATGAAATTTGTATACTGGACATGAGTATATAAACGTCATTAAACTTTAAACTCACATCTAGTTTAGGAGAAAAAAATTAGAATTTATTTTGATTTTTTTTTACTTGTTATTAAAATTTAAAATGAGAATATAGTATACAATGTACAGGCTTTAGTAAACTAGTCACTACAGAAAACACTCAACATAAAATGAATAAAATATGTACAGATGTGAGTAACATCAACAATTAAAAAAGTCATATATGTCATAAAATGTTTTATCAACAGTAAAATCACAAGGCGGATCGGATAAATTTCTCTTTGTAACGAAATAATTTTGGCAATCAGTGATTTTATAAGAAAAACTGACATGAAAAAATCGCGAGACCGGAGGTCGAGCGCTAAATTAACGACAGACGTGCGACTACTAGATATACTCTGCTTTTGAGGAACAAGCATTTTTATCCGTGATAAAAAACCGATGCACCTTTTTTATCGCTGTCAAAGCGACAAAAATGAGACTGTCAAATACTTTTTTATATAGGAGTTAATTTATCACAAAAATTCCTAAATGACATGTTGCTGTCAGTATTGATACAATGATTAATTTTGTTGAAACATTTGATACCAATATGTTTCGGCGAATTTTCTCCCAGTGCAAGTTCGGAATATGGCTGATGCAGATTATCCTTATTTCTCGTGTGATATACGTCAATATCACTATTTCTAACAAATTGAGATTCATTTTTTTTATGTACATTATTAATTGGTAGATATATAAGCTAGGCAAGGTAAGTACTTGCAAATTTTTAAATAGTGGTTTGCAACTGGTTATGGAGTGGATCTTACTCATGATTCTTAAAACCCTTTTTTTGATACTAAAATGTTCTATTCAAATATGAGGAATTTCCCCAGAAAATGAGTTCATATTGTAGTTGAGACTGAACCAATCCATAATAGAGAGTTTTTAGAATGTTTATGGAGACAGTATTTCTTAGATTTCTTATGATATAGCAGACAGTGCTCAATTTTGTACAAACAATATTTATATGTGCTCCCCACATAAGCTTCCAATCCAAGGTAACACCTAGGAACTTAGCAGTTGTTATACTTGGGATGGATTTATTTAAAATTTTCAGATACAGATTATAGTTAGTCCCAATATTTTTCGGCAAAAAATGCATATATAACATGTTTTACTTATATTTAAATTTAGTCTGTTGTTGCTACAGTAATGACTCATTTCCTGTGATGCATTGTCACTATTTATGACAATTTGTTCAATAGAGTTACAGAGGTCCCAGAATTGAGCCTTGAGGTACTCCTTGTTTCTTGTTTTGGATTTAGCCCCAACTATAACAGTTTGCGTGCGATTTTGCAGATATGAGGCTGCCCAGCTGTATGGTACCCCACTTACCCCAATGTCCGCTAATTTTGTGAGTAACAAACTGTGATCTATAGTATAGATAGCTAGAAAAATATTCACCCACAACAAAATTAAATGGGCGGTATCAACCTTTAAACCCTTTAAATCATCGGGCAGAGATGGTATCTTCCCTGCCCTACTTCAATACGGAATTGAGGAGCTTGTCCCATGCCTGAGAAGTATATTTATAGCAAGCTATACAGTGGGGTATATTCCCCAAGCTTGGAGGGAAGTTAAGGTGGCGTTTATTCCGAAAATAGGCAGACGTCCACCAGACGAGCCTAAGTCGTACCGCCCCATTAGCTTAACCTCATTTCTCCTAAAAACAATGGAGAAACTTTTAGACCAACACTTTAGAAGCGAAATCCTTACAGGAACACCGCTTCATATAAAACAATTTGCCTATCAACCTGGCAAATCGACAGTAAATGCTCTACATTGCCTGGTTCAAGGCATTGAAAAGACATTTACAGCAAAAGAAGTGGCTATGTGTGCTTTCATAGATATAGAGGGTGCTTTTGACAACACCTCCTATGAATCCATACAAAAAGCCGCGGAAAAAAGGGGAATACAGTCACCTACAATTAAATGGATACAATCCATGCTCAAAAGCAGAATTATTACTACAAGTGTGGGGGATGAGTCGCCTACGGTGACTGCAGTCAGGGGTTGTCCACAAGGTGGAGTCTTAGCACCCTTGCTGTGGTCAATGGTGGTCGATGATCTCCTACATAAAATGAGTAATTTAGGCTTTAACGTCCAGGGATATACAGATGACTTGGTCGTTACTGTGAGAGGCAAAAATGAGGTCATGATTTCCAACCTTATGCAAATTGCCTTAAATATAATATCCAAATGGTGCTCGTCAGAGGGACTCAATGTCAATCCGAGCAAAACAACTACTATCCCGTTCACTAAAAGGAGAAGACTCAATCTTAGAACTCCTGTACTGAATGGAACGATAATAAATTTTTCCAGTGAAGTCAAGTATCTAGGAGTAATCCTGGATCAAAAACTTACCTGGAACTCACATCTGGAACGGACCCTTGCTAAAGCAACAGCGGCAATATGGACGTGCCGTAAGTTGTTTGGTAAGACTTGGGGTCTAAGACCGAAAATGACACATTGGTCTTATCTTTCGGTTGTCAGACCTATGGTAACCTACGCATCATGCATATGGTGGCCAAAAACAGAAGAAAAAACACCACAGGGAAAGTTGCAGAAACTGCAACGCCTTGCCTGTTTAGGGACTACAGGAGCAATGCACTCGTGTCCCACAGCAGCTATGGAGGCTATGCTTGACCTACTTCCCTTGCACTTACATGTAAGGAAGGAGGCGGCACTCAGTGTCTTACGACTGCACCAGGCACATAAATTCAAACCAGGTGATCTGGTTGGTCACTTAAGGATTCTGGAGGAAATCCATCTGAAGTCCATGACCAAACCCACTGACTCACTGCCAGTCAAACAAGACTTTGACTGCCCGTTTGACGTGCTAATTGAAAGTCGTCAGACGAGCAAAATGGAGTCACTGCGATTGGAACAGGGGTCACTTATCTGGTATACAGATGGATCCAAGATGGCTGAAGGGGTAGGAGTGGGAGTAGCAGGGCTGAATTGTAGGCTATCCAAAGCCCTCGGAAACACCCCAACCATCTTTCAGGCAGAAATTTATGCCATAGATCTGTGTGCCCAGGTATGCCTAAATAAAGGCATCCGAAGGGCAAAGATCTACATACTACCAGATAGCCAGGCAGCACTAAAGGCTCTAAGGTCCTATACCTTTGAATCTAAAATTGCCTGGGAATGCAGACAATCCCTGAAGCAACTGGCTAATAACAACAAGGTTACCTTGATGTGGGTGCCAGGGCATGAGGGAGTACAAGGAAATGAAGTTGCTGATAGCCTTGCAAAAAAAGGAGCTGAAGCACCGTTCATTGGACCACATATAGCGGAGGAGATCCAAGAATGGGAAAATGATCAGAAAAAGTCCTACTGGAGGAATATTCCAGGCCAAAGACAAGCGAAAAAGTTTATAACTTATTCGACAAAGAATGCCACAAGGCTTCTCGAACTGGAAAAGTCCGAATTAAGGCTAATCACAGGCCTTCTAACTGGCCACTGCCCCTTGAGATACCATCTCAAGAATATGGGCAAGGCGGTAGATAATAAATGCAGATATTGCGATACTGCAATTGAAACTGCGGAACACATACTTTGTGAATGCAAGGTGTTAGTCCGCACTAGGCTTAAATTCCTAGAACAGGCGGAATTAACGCCGGAAGACATAGGGAAATTAGCCCCCAGGAAAATCACAAGCTTTGTAAAAAGTCTGGGAATCCTGGGATAACCACTAGATGTAGGGTAAATCACAAAAGATCTTTTAGGTCGAAGTGAAGTAAGGCTGTTCGAAGCCAAACGACCCCGTAAAACAATCTACAATCTAGTCCCAATATTTTTCGGCAAAAAATGCATATATAATATGTTTTACTTATATTTAAATTTAGTCTGTTGTTGCTACAGTAATGACTCATTTCCTGTGATGCATTGTCACTATTTATGACAATTTGTTCAATAGAGTTACAGAGGTCCCAGAATTGAGCCTTGAGGTACTCCTTGTTTCTTGTTTTGGATTTAGCCCCAACTATAACAGTTTGCTGCTCAGCTGTATGGTACCCCACTTACGCCAATGTCCGCTAATTTTATGAGTAACAAACTGTGATATATAGTATCAAATGCACGACTTAAATCATAAAAAAGACCTAGGACGTGACTCTTGTTGTTTAGTGCATTATAGATAAAATCTATGCAATCTAAGATACCAGTATTGGTGGATTTATTTCTTCAAAAATCGTTTTAGACATTTGAGATCAAGTTAAAATTCTCCAAATAATTGGTCAGTCTTATGTAATATGACCTTTCAAAAATTTTAGCAATTTGACTTGGTATGCATAATGCATATGGCTCTATAATTAGTAATTTCTGTTGTGGGATCCTTGTTTTTATATACAGGTATACATTTGGACTCTTATGTTGAGAAATACATCAGCTACGAATGATTCATTCACTAAGTATGCCAATTGCTCATTAATAAAGTCTTTTACTGATTTCATCATTTTTCCGTTGATGTCATCGATACCAGCGGCCGGTTTAAGAGTAGTTTTCCTGATTATTTCACTTATTTCTTGTGGTGTTGTGGATGTGAGAAAGAAACTGGTACTTGTCTTTTCAATGTGGACATTATAGTTAGGTTTTGATTGATTTGAGGCAAAATTTATAAAGTAATCATTGATAAAATTACTCTTCTCCATGGAGTTTGATATTAGAATGCAATGGGTATCACATACGTCTACAGATGGCTGCTTTTTATCGATTGATTTGGATTCGTTGATAATTTTCCAACACTCCCGCATTGATTAGGCGTTGGCCGTTACATTATTTCTTGTGCTGCTCCACTAAGTTTTTGTACATTAATTTAAACTGCATATACCTTTCAGTATAGGCTGAATTATTTAATTTTTTCCTAATCTGTTCATTTCACACAGTTGGTCATGCAATGACTTAATAGCGGGTGCAAATCACTTTTTACTCTTGAATTTATTAGAAGATTTTATAATAGAAAAAGCACAATTGTTGTGAAATAAAAGGGTATTATAGAATGTAGTGAATTTCTGTTGAAATGTGGAGACAGTATACATTTCATTCCAGTTCTTGATGGATATTAGATGTTAATCCAATAAAGATATCATTTTTTTTTTTTAATTCCAAACAGGATGATTTTTTCAGGGTTGCTTGGGGACTGCCTCCTGAGTATCCAACCAAAAGATCAGACTCGAACTCCTGGTACGATTTGTGGTATAAGAGTGGTTTCCTAAACATTTTTTTAGAGCAAAATTACCCTTAATAAAAGCTGTAGAGGATCAAATTCTGAACAACTTTTTCTTATACATTTTTTTTGTTCCTCTAATACTTGAGTTACTGCACATTATGTAACAAAAATTGCGCACGCTGCAGGGGTGGTCGTGTAAACATGTTTTTACAAAAAAATGACCTTAATAAAAGTTGTAGAGGATCAAATTCTGAACAACTTTTCCTCATAAAATTTTCAATTTGACGAAACCCTTAAAAATAGAATCTTGACATTAAATTTTTTTAAATATCTTTGAAACCCTTTTATCTAAGAAGATAAAACTTGATATTTATTTTTTTTTTGCATTCTTTATGTTAGATTTAAAAACTGCAGAGTTTGGTTGCTCTTGTTTGTCATCAGCATGATGCACCGTTTTCGAGAAAAGTCAATTTGATCTTTTCGTGTTTCCTTGCATAAGTTCCCCAACCATAATATATATTTTTATTAATTATTATATATAGTCTTATATTACTTCTTTATATTGGTATTAATAATATAATAATAATAATTTTTATTGGTCATTTGAGAATACACTGTAGTGTTTTGACAAGTCATGAGTAAAGGATTAATAGATATAGAAATATGTAGAAAACAAACAGAACGGATAGAAAAAATAAATAACACTATAAAATACTAGGACATAATTCTAGTAGTCAATTTATTTAGTGTCCGATAACCACTTTCACGAAACACCAAAACACCTGAACATTTTACTTGAACACAAGAACTGCTCAACGTACATTTCATTAATCATGTTAGAATCATTGAGAGGTCATTAAAACTGCTTTTCAGGTTTACTCACCTCTCAGCTGAACAGAATTTGGCTTTAAATACAGGTTACATGATTTTAAAAGGTCTAAAATAGCACATTTTGCTTCAGTAACTGTTGATATGTGTAATGAACAAACTCATAAATGTTATTAAAAAATAATACCTACATTACAAATATTTTTACTTAAGTAATTTCAAGATGCTATATATTATACCTGTATCAAAATAACATCTATTTATTCATATATAGGTACTTATTTAAAACAAAACGAAGAAAAATAAAATAAAATTTGAATTACTTAAAACTCAGACACGTCTAGTTAATGACTTTTTAAAGAAATAAATGTAAGAGAAAATTAATAAATAACAATGGATTTACCCACCTTTAGAATCACAATCTACACAATACTTGTTATCCTCATCTCTTAACAGATTATTTAAAACCGACTGACATTTATCCTGCAATTGTTTAGTTTTATCTTTTTCTGATTTTGCACTCATTTTCTAAACTATTTATTTAAAAAATCGGATTAAAGAATCATAAATGACAGAACAGGGAGGAAAGTCGATGCCACCTACAAAACAAACGTCAAACCAAACTCTTGAACGTCATTTATGTTTATGATGCGCATGTCGGATGATAACGTTTCGATTTTGTCACACTGGCAACGTTGCTCGACCAATAAAGAGCTTTCCATTCGATGAATATCAGACATTTTGATCCACATGCACGCAAGATCAGTTGAAAGTAATGGGGAACAATCCAAGCCAGTTCCTAATATATCCAATAGATGACGCCATGCGTACTCGGTTTAATGTCATTCTCAATTTGTATCATATATGATACAAATTGAGAATGACATTAAACAACAAATTATAACTTTTAAATTGTTGAAATTTCCCGATTTCTGAGAATTGCTCAATCTCTTATTCGTAGAAATGAACTAAATTGATAAAAAGAATGAGGAACAAAGCCAATTCCTAATATATCCAATAGATGACGCCATGCGTACTCGGTTTAATAATATAATATCATTCTCAACTTGTATCATATATAACGTTTAAATAGTTTAAATTTAGTTGGTCATTAAATCGTTTAAAAGCAGAGCCGAGAAAAAGAGGTGCTAGAGTTCATGAAAAAAAACTGATTTGGTTGAAAGGTAATTACATTTATGAACTTATTGAATTTTTTGTTTATAAATCCTCTTTTATTCTAGATTAATATTCTAGTTAGTAGGTACACTTGAAGATGAAGATATGGATTACAATTATAAAACGCCAGATTTATCATAGTTGTCGGAAATGGTCATTTTTAGGAAATAAATGTCTTTTTACTGTGTTAGTGCATTTTGGTAGAGAGCACAAGTTTTCATTTTACATCCTAATTATTAACTTTGTTTATTCAAAGACATATTTTTTCGTATTGACATTGACAGACAAACAACCGAGTACAGCTGGTGCACTCTGGCGGATAAAATAAAAGAGAATGTTCCCCATTGTATACATTTGTGCTGCCCCGATATCGTTGTATCGGTGTAGCTGACGACATACCGGTACAAGGTTTGTAAAGTAAGATAGGTAGCATGGTAACTTAAACGGAATGGAGGGGTTACGATGAAGGCGGCTATCTTGCGCGTCATCGTGCCTGCCGAAACTTAACAGTACGTATGCATTTTTTCAGACGTTGCGCTAATTTGTTGAGTTATTTCGAAATATCTGTTGTTTTTGTGTTTATAATCGTGCAGTTATAGTTATTTAGTGTATAATCTAATTGACAATTACTGTTAAAGAGAAGAGACTCATAGTATATAGAAGTTTGTAACCTGTGTATTTACAGAAATAATTTTAAGGTAAACAGTTTTCATAATAATAACAAATAACAATGTTACATACAATTATTAGATGGCTGGAGGAAAGGTTTGTAGTGTAGCTGTTTGTAAAAACAACTCAAAAAAGGCAAAAGAGAGTGGTGAGATGTTGATGTTTTTTTCCTTCCCTAAAGACCCTCTAATAAAGAAGGAATGGATTAGAAAATGTCACAGAAAGGACAAATTTTCCAATGAGCGATTTTTTCTTATTAATTGCTGTGTCTAATATGACATGATAAAATTTAGTGGCCCTCTTGTTAAATTTTATTAATAAATTATTGTATGCACATCTAATTCTAATAAAAAATTTGCATTAAAATATTTTAATACTACATAATTGTAATGGTTGGCCTGGGGAAAAATTTCTACTCATTATGTCATAAAATAAGAAACTTTTCTAAGTAACTCTTTTCGCTAGGGCGAAAATTAGTATCATGTATGTTTCTTCATCTATCTTATAACTTATTAAATTCGTTAAGAATTATATAAAGCAATGAAATCAAGACTGAAGTCTCGGGCAAGAAATTGCACACAAGATTAAAAGAACCTACTTCAGTCCCTTGATATAAAATGTACTTCTTTAACTGCATACATTAATTAGTTATAAATTTGATATATAGTAATATCAATATTAAATTCGAAGGAAAACGTTATCGATGTTAATAATCATTAATCAAAAAAGTCAATTTATTAATTTGTGCTTGTACATTAAAAAAATACAAAATACGGAATTCAAATTCATAACTAATTATACTTCTATACTAATGGTTTGACTGCCAGAAATTCGAATGAGCAGGCAGAGTGACGCGTTCCCGCATTTTAAATAGTGATCTCTGATTGGTCGAAAGTTACCATGCTACCTATCTTACTTTACAAACCTTGATACCGGTATCATTTCGGCCAGTGGAAAACCACCCTTAGACCATTCGACGTGCCGCTCGGCTCTGACTAATGGAAATGCACTGGCATTACATTTTACATTAGCGAAAACTATCCTTATGTTATAACGTTATAAGAGATAGAAAATCCCAACGATCTTTTTATGCGGAAATAGAGTATGTCCTCGTAAACAAACTTTGGTCAGTCGTTTGCCGAATTTACGCATATTCTTTAACTACTGATGATTAACATTCATATCTTAATGAAATTTATTAGACAAATAACCTTCAGTTTTATAGATTGATAATGGAAAATAACTGGGATGATAGTTTCTACATAATCATTTTAATAATATCCAATAAATGACATTTTCAAAATGTCCCTAATATAAAGGAAACAAAATGTTATGGCTTTTGGCACCAATGTTATTGTAACCTCAATTTACAGTCTGTCTGGGCAGACCGGCAGATACAACCAGGGACTAGACGCACCCAATTTACGGTCTGTCACGTGGAATTTTAAGACTATTTCGTATAATAGTAAATTAATTTATTTTCTATGGTTTATTTTAACGAAATTAGTATGAGGGTTCCTGGTGTGCTGTGTATTTTAAATTGGACGCAAACGCAGTATAAAATTTCAATAAAAATTAAACAACCAATATCGTGTGGTTCCTTGTTGGAATATTTTCAGCACATTAGAAGATATACGAAGTAGCAGTCTATAGCATGGGTTAGGAAAAATGCAGAAAACTCTTTTGACAGGTATAAATTATGATTTACCTCATAGTTATATTAAGGTAGGTATTTATAAATTTACCAGGTTTGCTCCTAAATGACATCACGGTTACGTTATCAGTATCGCAAAAAATAGCTTAAAACAATGTATATATATTTTTAATTTAGTTCAACAAAATTGGCAAATAAAAGAAGATATGTTGAAATAAAACCATAGAACATATAAAGGAAAGGGTAAATATATATGAACTGCGATACAATTACAGTAACCAAATACTTATTTTATTGTAGTTAAGCACCTATATTATTTTTTAGGCTGTAGCAAAATTCAAAATGATAAATTACATTACAAATAGAATGTTGTCAGTAACTCCGAAAGCAAGAACACAATTAATAAAATTTCGATATGGAGCTTCTAGAAATCAACAATCATCACATGGTCAACAGTCCACTCCTGACCAAAAGAATCCGGAGTCAAATTTAGCTCAACCTGGAGAAGCTATTTGGGACTTCCAAATACCAACACGATGGAAAAGAAAACCTTTAGATGAGGAAGAAATAGCAATTATTAACAATGGGGGTCGTCTCTAGTTTTCATTAATCTGAGGATGAATTTGCCATTGGTAATAATAATATACTAAGTAGTCTTTGAATATTTATTAGTCTCCTGTATGCTTTTCAATTTGATTTATGAATAATTTTGGTAATTAAATTATATAACACAATATTAAGTGTTTAATTTTCAAAGCAGTAAGTACATTTAAAAAATATTTGTGTAACCACCGTTTTTTCATTTAAAATGTACCTAATAAATTTTGATTTTTATATACCCAGTGATACCTAAGATTAAAAGAAACTGTGTTTCACATTTACTTCGTTTCTTAAACATTGGTCCAGCTGTTAAGGCTCTAGCAGAAAATAAAGGAATTTTAGGTATACCTAGTGTAAACAAATTTATTGTAGTATTTTAGAGCACAATGTACAAGAGGATAAGAGCAGAAAAGTGATATAGAAATCACCCTAAAAAACTGATGTATGTTACTGATATTTCCGCTACTGAGGCCTAACACCAACGCCTGTAGATGTTGTGCTAACCCAGGAATTTTGCCGATCTCTTCTCTTTCGAAGAGTAGGGATCTTTTACGTCCCTAACATTTAATAAACAAGGGACCCAAAAGCTTTACATCCCCACCGAAGGATGGTATATCCACTATGCAATCCTCACCTAAGATTGCATAACACAAAATCCTTTTGAAGTACAACAGAGAGAAAGCTCCCGATCAGCAAAAAGCCTTCCTGCTCTACATCAAAGGTGTCACAGGTAACATTCTGAAAGTCCTAAAAACCATATTAGGGGAGTAAAGATAGATTTTGAGAGAAAATTTTACATAGAGCAACGCGATATAGAAAAATAAGTTTGTTTTGTTGAAACTAAGTAACCTGAGTTTTCTGCATCGAGTAGGTGGGGAACCTTTTTTTTTTTTAGTGAAAAAGGGGTAAATTGGTCATTTTTATGGGTGGTTTTTCAGTTTTAATTTATTTTGGATCCTTTAAAATCCTAGTTCAAATTTCGCGAAAATCTGTTCACCCCCTCCCCACGATATGTATATAATACGTAAAAAACTGGCCAAAATTGCACCGAATTTGATGAAATTAATATATATTACCAAGGAATATCCTGCCAAATTTGAGCAAAAAGTATCCAATAGTTTGGCCGCAATTCCATTTTTAGTCCAAATTCCACAAAATTTTCGAAACCCCCAATTTATCCAAATCGTCGTGCGAAATTTTTTTGTTATTTTGGGTATATACCGGGTGTAACAGAATCATGGTATAACCCACTTTTCTCCTTTAGTTTTAAAGATAATTGATTGAAATTTGGGATATATTACATAAGCGGCAATTTTTGACATACAATTGATTTTTTTTCACTTCCGGTTTTGCCGAAAGTCACTCTAACTTTCGATTTTTAAATGGAACACCCTGTATATTATTGCATTTTTGAATTCTGCACAATTTTCTGAATCCAACGATGCCAAATAAGTGACATTTCAAACATCAATTTTTAGTTTTCCATTTAAGTGTGCCACGACGGTTCCAATTTATTCTAAATGACCCGTGTAATGCTACAAAAATCGAAATCTCGTTACAAACACTAAATTACGTTTATGAGCAAAAAAATTCACCAAAGTTGTTTTTAGGGCAAAACTCAATTTTTTCAAATGGAACCATTTCGGTACCGTAGTACCATTTATTAGTACTATTAATAAGGAATTTATTCATATGTCATATTAAAACATGCTGGTGTTCCATTTAAAAATCGAAAGTCGAAAATGGCGGACGACTTTTGTCACTTATGGTCCAAATAGATCAAAATCAATAAATATCTGGGGGTTTTCGGGTTCGCCGATTACGAATCTCTAGTCAAAAATTTAATTCAGGATGGCGGACGACTTTACCGCTTAACATCCGATTCAACTCAAAATAGATATCTGGGAGTTTTCTAGGTCACGGATTATGAATTTTTAGTCAAAATTCAGAAATCAAAAATGGCGGTGCCAATATGGCTGATGACTTTTATTATTTAGGTCCAAATCGATCAAAATCGATATCTGGGGGTTTTCGGGGTCGTGGATTACGAATTTCTTGTCAAAAATTTAGTTCAAGATGGTAGACAACTTTACCATTTATGATCTGATAAATAGATATCTGGAGAGTACAGCATATCAAAAGACTAAAAAGTACAAAAATGAAATTATATAAAAACATTTTTAAAAGAAGCTTTTATTTAAGTGCTCTAAAAGGTAGTTTTGTTACATTATAAAAAATTTTTTTATGACATAAAAGCTTGTCGTGAGCAATCTTCTTTACGCAAGAAGGAAGGATATGGTAGTTGGAGACATTGTATGAGTCGTCATATTCCTCACCCTGTGTGGTATGGTATACGGACCAAAATTCTTTAAACTTATACATTTGTTAACCTTATACCCATATCTTCTTTGAAATTTTGTAATAACATTTTAGAAAGGATCAATATATTTTTTGAACTACAAATATAATCTTTTACTCTGTTTCAAATATCCCTTTCAGGTTAATTATTAAGAAAGTGTAATTTAAGAATGTTAGATTTAAGACAGTGCCACGACATCCAATAGATACTATCTAGTGCCGGCAGTTAAGCAAAAGATAAAAGTAAGTATAAATTTTGTATTTTCTGTCTGAATCAGTCGCATCTAACCCTTCAGGTGAACACATTAGTAGCCATTTTAGAAATAGTAACAAAACGTCCCACAGACGTCCATAGCATGGATCGTTCACAATCACACACTACCAGCAGGTTCTCTCTATGGAGTAGGTAGAGACGGACTAAGTGAGATCTGGGGAGTAAGCAGATTAAGGCTCCGTAATCGAACCAGTCTACAGTGGAACCATTTCTTAGGTAAACACGACAAAAGAAACTAAATCAGTTATCTGCTTTGACAAGTTTTTGTTACATTTGATTGTTTATACCACACCCTGCCTGGCCTGCAAAGTTCCCATCGAACTAAAGATTTGTATTGAATAGAATTACTTTCAGTTTAATGACTAGTTTTATAGACAAAAAGACAGCTTACCAATGGGTTCACCTTTGTTAGCTGAGATATTTATGGCGAATTTAAAAAACTTAATTTTCAACAATAAAAATAATTTAAACATGTTTTCTGATTATGTGGATGATATTTTTTGCATATGGACCGGCACAAAAAGAAACATAATTTCTTGAATTCATTTAATAGTAAAATAAAATTTATAATGGAGTTTGAACAGAATAGCCAATTAAACTGTTTAGATATTAATATTAGAAAACATAATAATGAGTTAAAATTCAGTATTTATCATAAACCTACTACCACAGATACAGTCATCCATTATAATTTACAACAATCGTGGCAAATCAAGCTCTTACCTATTCATAGTCTAATATATAGACTTACAAATTTTCCTTTAGACGAAAACAATTTTGTTAGGGAATTGAATACAATTAAACAAATTGCAAGAAATAACGGATACAGCGAATCATTAATAGATAATCTGGTTAAAAATAAACAACACAAAATTCTTCAAAAGGAGTTTTTCATTGCACCTAACAAATCAATGAAATATAGTTTTATTAATTATATCTCAAAATATAGTGCAAAATTTCTAGGAAATTGAATAATTTATGTATCTCTACAATAAGTGTGAATAAAACGAATTTAGTATTGGTCAATAATAAAGGAAAATTAACTAAACTTAATAAATCAGGTGTATATGAAATCAATTGTAATGGCGTCTATATAGGTCAGAGTGGTAGAAGCATTGAGAACAGGGTAAAAGAACATAAAAAATAAATTTTAAGTAACAATAAAAATACGGGAATGTCAACACACTGCATTGAAAATAACCATTTCATATACACAATTAACATAAATTTGCTTCATACAGAAGGAAAAGGTAAACGTCTAAATCTTCTTGAATAATTAGAAATTTAAAAAATCCCTTAAAAAGAATCCTTTTACCACGAATGACCAGCAAAATTTCTTAAATACTCCTATACTAGATAAAATATTAACAATTATTCGTTGATTTACATTATTACGTTAGGTCTACCCAAAAAATTCCCATAATTAAAGTTTGTCGTAAATGTTTTTAGGTATATATTTAAAATAACCACTTCTTTTACTTTAGTATACACTATGTACTCTTGATAAAGGCCTTGAAACCGAGACATTTGTAGAGAATTTTAAACATAATAATTTGATACATCTAAAAGGTGTTTACTTAAAAATAATGATTGTCAAGCTGTTTCACAAGGAACCACGGTGTAGTATATTAGGTGATGCGACAAGACCCGTACGAATGGCTTCGTAAGTGTTTAGTTGTGTGTAATGTAATAGATGCAGGACAAATAAAGTCTCGTCGTTACTTACGCATAGAAATATTAGAAATACAGTTTACATACATACAATAGTTAATGCTCTGTAGATTTGTTTTAGTTATATTTAAAGAGCCTTTTAGTTCGTTCTTCTTGTCTGAGTTTTGCCGTTTAGTTGTGTGTATATGCAACACTACATGCATCAAAGGAAATCCGTCCATCTATGCCATGATCTATGCTTAGGTAATTGCAGGGGTATATTCCGGGCGCCATCTACTGAATTAAATAGAAACCAAGCACTTATGAAGCTGTCAATTAACATGGCAAGTGCCGTGTGTTGGACTACCTAATATACTACACCGTGCAAGGAACCAACCACAAATTCAGTCGAAGTCATCTTATATTTTCAACATATTAGTGTATTTCATATAATAGTAAATTAATTTATATTTATTTTCTATGGTGTATTTTAACAAAATTAGTATGAGCGTCCATTGTGTGCTATGTATTTTAAATTAGACACAAACTCAGCATGGCATTTCCAGAAGAAAGGAATAACCAATATTATGTGCTTCGTCTAATGTTATACTTTCAGCACATTGGAAGGTTATGAATGAGCAGGCCATTAGAACGCAAGCTGCATATTGAATGGTCTAAGAATATAATGTGTAATTAATCACGTGACATCACTTATGTGAAAACATCCTTTTTTAAATGGTCCCATGTACGAGAATTATTTGTAAATTTTTCCCACAATACTTATATATCTAAAGAGATCTTCCTAGCTATAATGTTTTGTATTTTTTGTGTCACTTTTTAAATCTACACTTATTAACGTTAGAAATGTAACGCCACGAGTGATGGTGAGCAAATGGGAAGAAGCTGTATGTAGATAGTAGACCTAGCGTACGCATCGCTATTCTAATTGGTGTAGTATAAATTATAAATAGTGCCAGTGGTCTGTGACGTTCAATGATAGGTCGACTATATTCCCTACAGTCCTCACCGCTCGCCAACACTCGTGGCATTTACTATACCGTCAGTTAATTTTTTGCTAGAAAATTTCTCCTCTGTAAATGCAATTATATAAATGTTTAGTGTCTCCAGTCGTTTAGGCAAAAACGCCTCTTTTTTTGCAATGACGGAAAATTCCAACAACTCAGATTATTACGGTGTCTAAGTGTTAGGATGATTGTATCGTTGCAGTATTTTTAACGTACTTGATCTCCAGAATAGGTATAAGTTGATAAAGAATTTCCAACAAAACATAATCAATTAAAGAATATTTATTTTATATTATTAATTTTACTACACAATTATTAACTATCATATTATATAGTATGTTTAAAACCATATTTTAACTCTATCGAGGATTTACGAGCCTTTAAACGTTTGGGCTGAAATATTTTGAAGAAGACAATACTTTTAGAGGAGTATTTCTATAAGAATTATGGGAAGTACTACTGCACAAACGTTTTGGAGATCTAATAGTTATAGGTTTCTTAATATGAGGATGAGTTTTTGGTGTATAGTTATCTATAAGACGGATTTCCTTTGTAGGCGTATTTAACATATTTCCCTGGAGAACCAAATTATTTTCTTTATTACTTTTTCCTAAACGTTTCATTTCTATGATAAGATTTTCCTGGTTTCTTTCCTTTTGTTTTAAACTAGTAGTACTTGGTGAGACACTTTGTTTTATCATTCTATTTTTCTTTGCTTTTACTGTTTTTATTGTATGTGGTGGAACCTTATTTTCTGATTTTCGGATAGAACCTATTTTGTGTTCAAGTTTAGAAGAGAATATGACATTTGCGGTCAAGTTCTCTGCCGAAATTTTATTCAGGTAAGAAACGTCACCATATTTGCGATCAAACAATATGGCATTATTTTGAAATACTCCTATATTTTGGTTGTTGAGTTTGGAAGAAGTAGTTTTACCATCTTCTAGTAGTTCAAAGTCCGAAAATATATCGCTAGTACCCATCTCGGTTGACTGATCAGAGTTGACACATACACTCATGCTAGAGTTACAAGATATAGTTGTAGATTTATATCTTCCATGAAAGGAAGCTGTCCGTTTAACTTTGCCTTCCACATTTTCCTTTTTAATATCACTTGCTTTCTGAAAATTACATTGTGCAGGCGATGAGACTCGTCTGACTAGTTCTGAGTTTGTTGGTTTCATTTTAAGAAACTTCAATGTTTGATTTTCGACATTTTTATTATTTGGTTTGTCTAACTCTCGAGAACGCCTTCTCATATTTCCTATTTTTCTGGCACTTGGTGATCGTATCATTTTTTGCTCAGAATTTCTTATTCGAAGTTCTCTACCTAATCTTTTAGCTAGTTGGTCAGTACTCGAGTTTAATGGTTCTGTTTGCACTAATGTCTGTTCATATGCAGATTGTATATTCTGGATGATGTTATTTAATTTTACATTAGTATTTTCACGTACAATTGTTGATTGTACATTTTCAAGTTCTATAGAAAGACGTTTCTCAATAGCTGATACTCTATTTTTGATTTCTTCATACTCAGTTTTCGAAACTTGTACATATTCAGGATTTGATGCGCTTTTATTATTTTCCCTAGCAATTTCACTCACTTCATTATTTGGAAGATCAATTAATGAATTTGTCTTTCTTCTTTTAAAGTTTGTCACATGAGTAATTACTGACCACCTGCGCTCAAGACCTGTCTTAGTATCGCCTCTTCTATTTACATTTTCTTCATTCTTTAACTTGCGTCGTCCATGTTGTTTATTAAGTTCCTCACTGAAATAAAAATATATAGTTATGAAAAATCTCTTCACGAATACATGCATTATTTCCTAGATATTATAAACATGGCCTTTATTTTTATATTACGATACGATACGATACTTTATTAATCCTTTAGATCACATACATGATATAGGATGTCATTTTGCACAAGAGATTTGTAAAAATATAGTATATAATTAAGTATATAAGAATAAATGAAATGTAAAAATACACAAATATAAATATAAAATACAAACAATAACATAGAAACTACAAACAAACATTAATTAAAAAAATACAGACAAACATAAAAAGTATAAATAAAAGCCAACAATGTTTAATTTATTATGAAATTCAAATGGAACTTATTTAGGTAACAATGAATCCGTAGTCTAAAGAATTTTATAGTCTATTATAATAATATATTTAATAACCATTTTATGATGCAATATATATAATTATGTATATATGCATGGCAAGTCAGCATCTAAATTAAAAACTATTTGCAGAACATTATAAGATGTTGATACATAATTAAAATCATAAAATAATGGACAGAAATAAAAATATAAATGTATACTTGGTATACTTACAAGTTAATACATACAACAAATTTTCAACTAGAGACTATGTATCTGTAGATCTGTCTAGAAATTCATTCACACTATAGTAACCACTATTCAGTAGTAAGTCCTTAATCTTTTTCTTATATCTTAATAAGTTTAGACCTCGAATACTTTCAGGAAGGGTATTATATAGTATTATTCCATTATAATAAAGAGACTCTTTAAATGTCGAAGTCCTGTGGTGAGGAATAGATAATAAATTTCCGTGTCTTGTATTATATCTGTGATTTTCAGACAGCACATGAAAATCATGCAGATTGCATTTCACGTGAATCAGACACTTGTATATATAGACACATGGTACAGTTAATATCTTCCTGGAGAGTGTTTCTACAGCTTTCTCTATACTTAAGTTTATATATCAATCTTATTAATCGTTTTTGTAACACAAATACTCTGGATACTCCACTGGATTTTCCCCAAAGATGTATATTTTGAGTTATATGCGAATAAGCCAAAGCATAATATACATTCATTAAACCGTCTTCACTGAGCACATTTTTTAATTGGTATATTGCAAAATAAGATTTGTTCAATTTATTGCAGACATAATCGATATGCTGTTCCCATGACAGTGTGCTGTCAATACATGTGCCCAACAGTTTTGTGCTTTCACTTAAGGGGATACCATGAAGTGGTATATGTCTTCTAAGTTTAAAATCTATGAATACTGTTTTATCCCTATTTAATATTAATTTATTTCTGTCACACCATGCATTCATTTCATCTACCGTTGTTTCAATGTCAGAACTAAGCTCATCAGTGCTAGATGCAGAGATACACACAGTAGTATCATCTGCATACATAATTGTGAGTCCCTTGCTAATGTGCGATGGTAGATCATTGATATAGATGGAAAACAGTAGAGGTCCCAGGATAGATCCCTGAGGTACTCCCAGAGTAATAGCTTGTGGGACAGAGTAAGCTTCATTACATTTAACCGTTAGGGTTCTGTTATCCATAAAAGACTTTATTAGATTGAGAATATTGCCTCTTATACCTATATTTTCTAATTTACTGAATAAGACAGGACCATTTACAGAATCAAAAGCTTTAGATAGATCAAATAAGATAGAGACAATATATTTTCCTTTATCCACCTCACTGTAAATAAAATCAAATAATGTAGTAGATGCAGTTTCTACTGATCTTCTACTTCTAAAACCATGTTGGCTATCTGTTAATATATTGCCTCTTTCTAAATAATCTGAGATTCTCTTGTAAATAATTTTTTCTATAATTTTAGAGGTGACACTAAGCAGTGATACTTGCCTGTAATTTTCAATGTCATCTTCCTGGCTTTTCTTATGAATAGGTATTACTATGGCAATTTTAAGTTCCTCAGGGAAATAACCTTCTATGACCATTTTATTAACTAAATATAATAAAACGTCAATGATATTATTCGAGATATTTTTAATGACTTGTGCTGTTAAACCATCCAGTCCTACTGATTTCTTATTCTTTAGTTCATTGATTACACCAAGAAGTTCTTCTTTTGATACTTCATAGAAATATAATGAATTTGTTTGGTATTTGGAGAGAGTGCATGGTAGTGACAAATTATATCCGGAGTGACTTGCTGCATTATTGGTCGCAATCTGGGCAAAATGTGAGGCAAAAGTATTTGATATTGTTCCATCATCATATATATTTACATTGTTTATGTTTAGGGTAATAGATTTATTAGGAGATTTGTATTTTCCAGCATTTATTGTTATTAAAGTTTTTTGTTTTATTTTTTATATTTATGTTTACAAGTGGACATGAAACATTAAAACACCATATTAAATCATCCAGAAACAAGGCAAATGCAGTCCGTATATCAAATTGAGTTAGATAACTCCAATTTATTTTTGAAACCCTCGCATTTAATTCATTTAAATTTCCAGAATTTATGATTCTTTTAATTATATTGGTATTATCACTACTTTTATTTTTATCATATGTTATTATATTAAGCGAAAATATATGAGCAAAGTGATCAGCTAACAGAGGATTGTAAATTTTAATATCATAGTTTTGGGGAGGGACGTTTGTTACAACATAATCAATTGAGGTAGCACTGATCTGTCCATGAATATTTTTGAATACACGAGTTGGCTTACACGTAGTTCTATTTAGCTGATAGGAATCAAACAGATCGCATAGCAGTTTAGTAGTCAGAGATTTGTCAAATAGATTGATATTAAGGTCACCACAAACTAGGATAAAATCATATTTGTCTACTATATAGTTTAACACAATCGTCAAGTTTCCAAAGAAAATATCAAGATCCCCAATTGGAGGTCTATATATACAACATACTACAATTTTAATGTTTTTGTCTATATACAATGATATACCACACATCTCTATATGAGATTCCGCTGAGTATTCATTAAAGATTGTCTCTTTACAAAATTGTAGGGAGTCACGAATAAAGATTAAGGACCCACCATGGATATGATCACTACGTGCAAAATAAGAGGCGATTTTAAAATTGCGTAAACTAACATGTTCAACATTTGTACCACAAATCCAATGTTCCGATAAACATACTACATCAAGATTGTTGTTATTGATAAAGATTTCAGTTTGAGCTAACTTATTCATTAAACTTTGTATGTTAACATGAGCAATTCTCAATACACCAGTTCTCACATTGATGTTAGCTGTGACAGTCTGGGGTATAAAAAAACGGTCAGAGTTCTCATTAAGCTGGTCATTTACATTAGTATTTAGCCCATTCTCATATCCAATATTTCTAATGCAGGTAATACTACCTGCATTATTTAATGATTCATTCATATTATGCATACTTACATAATCTAAGTTGTCTTGAACATTTAGAGAGCTATGGATGTTAACAAAAGTCAAGTTTTTAATATTATTTTTACAACTGATTATTTTTATAATTTCATTGCAAATGGTATTTTTATTCAGGTTACCATTATATGAGTTACTTAAATATTATTAATAATAATATTATTAATCTTCAATGATCCAGCAAATATGCATTTTCTACTTAATCAACTATCAGGCAAAATAAAAGATAAAATATTACATACAAACTATTATGCAATTGGCTCACATGCCAAGTAAACTGCCAGACATCGGAATCGCAAATAATTTCAATTTAGATTTCATGTCTGTTACAAATAACAAACTTCCACATGATTATGATTTCTTAAACTCGAACCTACCTCACCGTAATAAATCTTTTTTTCTATCGTAAAAGTCGAAGAGTCCTTATTAGACTATTCCAGAACAGGTGACTTTGACAGATCCGCCATTTGGTCTGGGTGGCACACAAAGCGTTATTTTCTGTGTGATTACATTCGTTTTTGTGTTTTATTGTGTGTGGATTGAGTTTATTGTGATTTTTTGCAAATTTTTCACCAAGATGTCTTGAAGTGTATATTATGTAACCGTTAGAGGTGATATTAAGTGCAGATATGATAAAAAAATCGAGATTGACAATATTGACCCCTGTGCAATTCCTCCTGAAGAAGGAGGCTGGAAGTTTATAATGTTATTATGAAGGATTTAGTGAATTATTTAATACTAACCCATAGTTATTGTACTGGTCAACAATTTAAGGCTTATAAAAGCTTGCGGGCCGACAAGCTTTACGAATCTGGCTCTATTCAAGGAATTTATGCCTATTTATCCATATCTAATTTATGGGGTTTTTTTGGCTTGACTGAACCTGAACTTGGATATTTTAACCCTTTGACTGCTGCCGCCATATATATGTGTTCTGAGAAATCGTGCCACTGTTGCTACTGACGGAATTGTATGTTTTGCTATTCGGTCGTCAACTGTGTCAAACAAATATAAATGTTTTGTAGTAGAGATATCCTGAATACACACGCACAGAGCTACATAGCATCTAGCATTTGAAAATAAATAAATCACAGCATATTAGAAAATGACTCTATCACCAAAACACCAAAAACAGGTTCTTTTTATTCTGTTGGAGAATTGGAAGAATTTATAGCACGTAGCGATAGACGTAGGTCTTTGCCCCCGGGCCTCCATAGGTGATCTTAACCTCGCAAAAACAAAATGTTATAACTCCAGAACGATTAGAGATGTAATATTAATAATGATCATAATAATCGGCCTTATTGATACACAAAAAATATCAATATCCAAAACATGCAATGTGGGGTATCAAATGAATCACCTCGACGTCTAGAATAGGAATTTTATTGTATTTTCGTTGTAAGCGTAAAAATGACGCTTAGAGGTTCATAATTTGAATTTCAAGTATAAAATCATGTCCACGGGTTTGAAACACGTCGGAATCCGCTATAAAATAACTTCCGGTTGTCCAAAACATACGATGTAAGGAATCAAATGAATCATCTCGATTTTTTTTTTTTTTTAGAAAATATTACCCGATTTCTATTCATTGCCAGTAATGATTGTGGTATAGTTTGTAACCAACTTCAATCCAATTAGTCAACAGAAATGGTTGAAAATTGGACTAAAGTTAACTACAAAGTATAACCAACACCAGAATTGACAACAAAATAAACTTTGACGATTATTTGACATCATTCCATAATATAACCAATATCCTTCCTTATCCTCACGTTGCGGGAAAGATATATGTATAGCCGCACTGGTGGAGTACTCCAGTTTATGGATAGCCACCGTCAAAAGGTTAAAATAATAAAGTAAATATTAAATGCATGTGCAATATATTGAAATAAATAGGTATATATAATTAAAATTGTTTTTTATTAATAAACACATAGATAATTCATTATTTAAGTTATTTAGTATTTAATTCTAACTTTTGTACAAAAATTAAGTACTCACCAGTTATAAAATGTTTTGAACAAATACGACTGTTTCTTAGATGGCTTTTATTTAGTGGCCCCCGTTTCAAAGTCTTAATCCGAGCATTTCTTCTTTCTATAGACAATGCATTAGGATGGTCCCCCTATTGGTTAAAATAGCGGGAAATCGAAAAAACGATATTATCTCGTTAGAGCACGCATTGAACATTTAACAACACTACCGACATTTTCTATAAATTAGACCAGGATTAAACAATTTAGTGATGCAATATATGCAATGTTTTGCCATCAATCATCAATCAAAAACAAGGTAGAAATTTTTATCATGAAGTAAAGAAGCTATCAAGGTATAAAAAGAAAAACGACATACCTACCATAGAAGAAAATGGAAATTATTTCTCTGAAGATTTAGACAAAGCTTAGGTATTTGCAGAGCATTTTAAAAAAGCTTACTCCGAAGAACAGAGTCCAAATTTCAACGAAGAAAATTATAATGCCGTGAACAACTGGTTCCAAAATTACCGTAACATCATTCCTAATAACGAACACCCGATTATAAATGAAGAAATCTATTTTGAACTATTGTCGAAAGCAAGAAACACAGCTCCAGGCATTGATAATGTTTCATACAACATTCTAAAACAATTGAATTATGATATCCACCAACATATTATTAAAATATACAACTTCTGTATCCAGAACATGTACTTTCCTAACGAATGGAAAAAAGGAGTGATAATAACTATCCCTAAGCCCAACACAGATCATTCTAAAGCTCCCAACTATCGACCCATCACACTATTACCTGCACTGGGGAAAATATTCGAAAAAATCATAAAAACTCTACTAGAAGAACATGTCAAACACAAAATACCAGGTTACCAATTTGGCTTTACCCCAAAGTCTTCCACGCTCCACCCACTAGCAATACTTGCATCAAATGTACAAAGGGCTAAACTGGAAGGAGATAAATCAGCAGCTATATTTTTAGATATCAACAAAGCTTTTGACAGTGTATGGCACATGGGACTAATATACAAACTAAAAATTTTAGAATGCCCTGACTATATAATACATTTAATAATAAGCTTTCTAGATCTGCGACAATTGCAAATTAAAATAAATAACAGTTATTCCGAACATTTCGTACCAGAACAGGGGGTCCCACAAGGATCACCGCTCTCTTCTATTTTATACAATATTTATTGCCATTACATATATAGTTACAGTCATCTGGACCCAAAATATTTTAATAAGAGTACCTACATGCTACAATTCGCTGATGACACCGCCTTAATATCTCACAATTCCAACCTCCGCAACACAATCCAACAATTGCAACAAATGATAGCAGACACAGAGAACTGGTTCAATATATGGAGACTTAAACCTAACCCTGTGAAATCTCAACTCATTATTTTCAATCATATTCCCAAACCAAGGTCACCACAGTAACAATTGCTAATCAAATAATAGCTCCTAAAACTTCAGCTATTTACCTCGGAATTCAAATAGACCACAAGCTTAATTTTAATCAACACACTGCCCTCATAAAGAAAAAGATAAATACAAGAGCCAAACACTTCCGAGCTTTAACTTATAAAAATGATGGTATAACCACAACAACATCAGCAAAGATTTACAAAAGTATCTGTAGACCCATATTGGAATATGGACACATACTCTACCTTAACAGTGGACCACAAGCAAAAAAGAATTTGGAAGTGGCAGAAAGGACGGCCCTCAGGAGTATTACCAAATTACGCCATCCACGTAATCCCCTACATAATATATCGAACACCGTATTATACCAAAAAACAAAAATAGAACCAATCCATCAACGTCTCACTAAGCTACAAACAAAATTCGCCAATGCACAACACAATTTCCAAAAATTTGAAGAATACTGCACAACACGAAACCGTAATATTAGACCTAAATTCAAGACACCTGAACACACCTTAATTGAGAAGATGCAGCAACTGGTTTAGAAAACAACATAAGCCATAGATATACATAATTTTTTTTTTTTTTTATATAACTATAATAATCATATACATAAGTCACAAATGGTACTTATCTAATAACTAATCATAAAATCTATGTAAATAATGTACTAACATGGGCAGAAGGACTTCGGTCGATAGCCCTTTGGATTTTTCCAATAAAGAACATATTTATTTATTTATTTATTTATGCAATGTTTACATATGCCAGCTAGCAAACATGCCGAACTGTCAATGACGTCATTCTGGAATGGTTAATAGAAAAACTAAAACCTTCGAATTCGTGTGGTTTTGACATTTTCAATAATTTAATTAAAAAGCATAAATGCGGCTTCTGCAAGCCAATGTCATTTTTAATAAATTCTTGATTTGGCCAAGGAATATCCCTCAAAGATTAAAATTAGCTATTGCCATCAATATATATATAAAAGGAGATTCAAATGCTCGTGCACACTATAGGGCTATTAGTTTACCCCTTAGTGTGTCAACATTTTTTGAGCTATGTCTGACACACCAGCTTTCAACTTTTTTATATAAATACAGTATTCTTTCGTCTTCTCGGCATGGTTTCACTTCAAACAAAAACACGAAAACTGCGATTTGAAAAAGGAAACAGAATTAGTTTCCGAAATGTCAGAGATAAATACTATACCTTATTTTTGTTATAATTTGTACTAGTTGGCAAAAAATAGTTCCTGACTGATCCTTTGACATAAACGTCATAGGCGTAGAGGTAATTTTTCCAATATACTGATTAGTTTTTTTATTTTTTTAATACATTTATTTAACGTCGGCCTATTTCCGCTACTGAAGCCTAACATCGACGCCTGTAGACGAGCTACCCCCAACCAGAAATTTTGCCGAACCTCTTCCCTTAAGAAGAGTAGGGATCTTTTACTTGCCTAACATTTAATAGGCAAGGGACCGACGGCTTTACATCCCCTCCGAAGGATGATATATCCCCTATACAACCCTCGCCTAAGGTTGTATAGCTTCTGCGCATATACTGATATACAAGCCGCTGGAAGATCTGTGAGGCGAGGACGCGGTCTTCATTGGAACGGTCACCCATCCAACTACTAATCGCGCCTTATGTTGCTTTACATCGCATATCTCAAATCTTTATGCACGATTTGATTTTTCTGACATCACACCGGTCCATTAGAAGCAATTTTTTCTGGTCATGGCACTCTAGATGTACCAACAAATTTCGAGTCGAATACTTTTCATGGAGTCGAAACGTCACTTATGGGGGCATCACCGTACTCAAGATTTTTCACGGATTCCAAAAATATAATAATATACAGGGTGTCCCATCAAAGGTTGGGGTCATTTCCGGTGGAATCGGAAATGGGAAAAAATGACAGTTATGCCTCAAAATGTCTTCTTGGTCATCTACCAAGTTTTATTCTAATATTCTTAAAAATAAGGAAAAAAAGGGGGTCTACCACGATCCATTGACACCTGGTATAATGAAAGAATGGGAGTACTGAAGAAAATATACATACCTTTTCTTTTTAAGACCATTTGATGGTGTTAATAATAAATCTGGTGTTACAGTTTTACTTAAAATTTCTTCATCACCTCGATTTCCAACAATTTTTTTCAGTCCATTAAAAATCCCTAAAATAAAATTAAAGAATTAGTAAACAAAAGATGAAATAAGCAAAGTTATTTATTTTATTTAATGCCTTTTTTATATTAACGTTCTTAATAATTCAATTCAACAATTCTTTATTCAAGTTAAAATTTAAACAATTGCCTTCCCAGAACTCACTCCAGAACCGACCGTACAACCATCACATGATTCATGGTGGTAGATTACAGGGTTGGGCGGATTAGGTCTGGATTGGCTAAAATCAATTAAAGCTTAAACCTAAACTCCTTATGTTAACAAACAAATAAAAAAAGGTGTTAAAATTCTTATATATTATTCCTATACTTTCACTTTATTATTTTTTTTAAATTTTGGTACTGACACAGACACCTCAACCTAAAGCCTTCCCCAAGGTGTGGAAATGCTGAGCTGCGCATCTGCGCATAGGCTAGCCTAAACTTTGATTTCAATAATTTTGGTTTTAATTTTGATTCTTGTTACAATTTTGGTGGAAAATGAATTTAGAGACAAAAATGTACAAAAAGAAAACAAAGAAACGGAATAAAAATAAAAAAACGAAAGGAAGAGGGAGACAGGAAAGATTTAAAGATTCAAAGGCGTGAAATATTAGTAAAAGTGGATAGGGCAAGCGGAAGTTATAGTTAGTGAAAGTTTGACTACAGGGGCTGCCGGAAGATCAATAACGTCTCGTACAGTAGTAGTATAGTATATAGTATAGTATATTTATTTCTCATGCCAGATATACATAGTATATATATGAACGTCACAACAGTAATACAAGTAAATAGTACAGGATCAATAAAATTTATAACTAACAATACATGTAACATCACATTTTACGACTAACTAATCAAATGATCACAAGTAACAGGTAAATATTTAAAACATTTAATCTAAATCATCACAGATAGTGTGTATGGACGTTTTAGTATCACTGTGGCTCAAGGTTCAGGTACTCCTCAACAGAGTAGAAACCGTTTGTAGAAAGAAAATTTTTCAAACAAGAATTAAATTTATTTAGCGAATTTATGGATTTAATTTCTGACGGTAACTTGTTATACATTTTAATACCTGCATGATATGGAGATTTCTTGTACAAGTTTGTGTTGTGATTTTTTATTTTTTAGTAGATTACCATGTCTAGTACTATATGAATGATTGTCTGAATTGGTTTCAAACATGTTTAGATTTTTTTTTGACAAGTTTAATAGTGTTGAATATATATATGCTGGAAATAGTTAGGATTTTATTATTTTTAAAATAAGGTTTACAAGAGTCTCTTGGTGTAACATCAAATAATAATCTGATGAGCCTTTTCCAGGATAAACACGCGATTTATACTAAAAGCAGCTCCCCAAGCTACGATGTTGTATGATAAATGTGAATATGCAAGTGCATAATAAACATTTAATAGAGATTTTATATTAAAGATACCCTTCAACTGTCTTAGTGCGAAGTATGCATAATTTAACTTTTGGCAAATATGTTTAATTTGATCTTCCCAGCAGAGGCTACTGTCAATCATTGTTCCCAGGAACTTGACAGTTGTTGAGGAGCTTTCAGTAGGTATTACTCTGATAAGATCATCTGTAGGGGATCTTCTTTGCGAGAAGTATACACACTGAGTCTTGCCAATATTTAAGATCAGTGTGTTACTGTGACACCAGTCTTGATATAATTGCAAAATCCTATTTATTTTATCTTGGAGTACTACAGGGTCCCATGCTGAGATAAACATTGAGGTGTCATCCGCAAACATAACAGCCAATCCCTCCTGCATAATTGTAGGGAGATCATTGACAAATAACAAAAATAGTAATGGTCCCAGTACGGAACCCTGAGGGACTCCTTGAGTGACATCATAATTTTCCGATGTTGTGCCGTGTATTTTCACATGAAGTTTTCTATCAGTAAAGAAAGATTTAATAAGATTTAATGTTAGACCTCTAATTCCCAATCTTTGCAATTTGTATACAACAAAATCAACATTCAAAGTATCAAACGCTTTGCTTAGGTCAAAGAATAACCCCACGACATGATTTTTCCTATCAATTTCATCATACACAAACTGCAAGAGTTGGAAGGTGGCAGTTTCTATTGATTTATTTTGCTGGAAGCCATGCTGATTTGTTGTTATAATATTGTGTTTAATTAAGAACGATGATATTCTGTTAAATATTAATCTTTCTATAACTTTTGGGAGTACACATAGGATGGAAATTGGTCGATAATTTTCAAAATCAAGCTCATCACCTTTCTTAAATACTGGCAGAACTGATGCAATTTTGAAGATACTTGGAAAATGGCCTTGTTGGAAACATTCGTTAATTAAGTGTGCCAGAGGTGTAGCAATTATTTCACATGCATATTTTAGAGCTTTAGTAGATGTGTTTTATTCAAAATGGGGCATTATGCTGTCTAATTTGTGTTATGTTTCTTGTTAGTGGACTATCGCCCAGTTTGAAAGAGTAGAATTTTTGGGAGATGTCCTGGACGTAGTCTGCTATTGGGGTAATGTGATAAAATGCGTTTAGGTCTCTGAGGGAGGTGTACGTTCTAGAATTTGATATGAGGCGTATAAATTTGTGCTCGTGCACTTTTAGATTTCTCATTGTCGTGGTCGACGTGCTGCACCAAGCCGGCGCCGCATATGTGATGGACGGCCTGACTACCATCGTGTACAACAATTTTTTATTTTACCAGTTAAGTCTGCTACCCCTGACCAAGAGCGGATACAGACTCCTGGACAGAGAGTAGATTGTCCGTACTGTATAAGCTGTCTCATGAAGAATGAATAGCTGTTATATCGGTCAAACAGGAAGGGTATTCAATATTAGATATAATGGACATTTAAAACCTATAATTACAATTAAATATATCCAGCCTGTCCTGCAGGCAATTGCAGTTGTCGCACATAAAGAAGAGGGGGGGCGGAGAGAGAGAATTTTAACATGTTTATCCGCGGGACAGCGAAATAAAATGTACAGAAGTGGCGAGCCACAATTCTAGGAGTATAGACAAGTTGCTCTAAAACTTGGGGACAATAAATTTTATTATTTATCAGTTTATTCAGAAAAATCAAGCACCGCGTTTTTCTATGGTCTTGCAAACTTACAGAAAATCTGTTTAATAGGTGTTGAGGTATTCCAATGTGAGGGTAATGGCCATCCATTTTGAAAGACAAAAGTTTTAAAAAATATCGTTGGATATTCTCCAGGCTTTCGGTGTGAACATTATAACTTGATTCCAGTATTAATAATAATAACATTTATTTAACTATAATACACAAATTCAAGTAAAATATTACAATAAATAATGTGTGCTTAAACTCTTATTATGAGTTTGAGTGCGCACATGATTCTAGTAATAATAAAATGCTTTTATTTCATTCCACAAATGCATTAAAAAGTAGCATTAACACCTGGATGTCGGTGAAGCCTTGAGAGTTTCTTATAACAAAACCCAAACTTTTGTAGCTGGTCTTAATGTTTCATTAACATGCTGAATAAATGACAATTTGTTGTCAAATATAACCCCTAGATCTTTAATCCAACCGATTTAAGGTGACATTGCCCAGGATATAATTGATGTGCGTATTGAACGTCAGTAGCTGGTCCAGTCTGACGCCCAAGTACTTCATGCACCTATTGGTAGGAGTTTGGTTTCCCCGGATCAACATTGGTGGAGTGCTGGTGGAGTTTAACTATATAGGGTGGACCATTAAAAATAGGCCATAGTTCAGGGGTAAATTCTATGGGCCAAAATATGACGATATAATCAAATATGCTTTAGTAAAATGTTGCTGTGGAAAAAGATACAGGGTGTCAAAGTTCAAATTATTTTGTTCGTTTTTCTTGCAATAACTCTCTTGACTGATCTTCGCCAAATTTGCTAGAGGAACTTTTTTTTATACTAAGAAACAATAATTTATGTATTACGTCACGTTAGATCATAGACGGCGCCGCAAGACCTGTATCTGATGATGAATTTTTTTTCATAATTTTTTTTGACGAAACATTGTGGTACTTCTGACCAGAAAATCTGATGAGGGCGTGATTTCCACGTATAAAAGGTACACTTGGTAGAACTTTATAACTCCAACCGTTTTCGAGGAAAGTGCCGTTAAACATTTCAATCATTTTTTGAAAGACAAAGTCAAATTTAATGAAACAAAGTGTATTTACTGAAAAAAGCACAAAACGCAAGGGAAAACAAAATCGTAATAACAGCGTAAACTCCTCATATTTTGGCCCAAAGAATCTACCCCTGAACCAAAATGGGTCAGACAGAACCGGACCCAAAATCGCTAAGACCAATTAGTCTGACATCGTTTCTGTTGAAAGGCCTGGAAAAAGTGCTGGATGGATACATTAGAGGAAACATCCTGAGTACTCATCCCCTTAATGCTCACCAGTATGCTTACCAACCAGGCAAATCAACAGAACTAGCACTTAATAACCTAGTCAGGAAAATCACCCAATCCCTTCGGGAAAAGGAGATTGCAGTGGCTGCTTTTCTCGACATTGAAGGAGCATTCAATAATGCACTGCCCGATTCCTTATACACAGCGGCAGCTGCTAGAGGAATCGAGCCAACCACAACTGACTGAATCCGAGCTATGCTGGAAAACAGAATCATAAAGACAACCTTACAGGGGGAAACGGTCAGCTTCAGGGCCGCGAGAGGGTACCCATAAGTTGGAGTTCTGTCCCCCCTTCTGTGGTCACTACTTGTGGATGACGTGCTGGCCATTTTATCTCTGTGGGAAGCCGAGATTCTGGCATATGCAGACGACCTAGTCATCATGGTTAAAGGTAAGTCTGAAGAGGTACTCTCTCATATCCTTCAAGAGGTACTAGATACAGTGCACATCTGGTGTGAGAGGGAACAGATGTCTGTCAACCCCCGCAAAACTGTAATAGTAGCTGGATAACTTAGAACCGCCTTCCTTACTAGGTGAAACCATTCCATTTTCAGAAAAGGTAATCCACAAAGCAAGGCTGTCCCTGTGGACATGCGGTAGAATTTGTGGAAAATCCTGGGGTATGGGTTCCCAACAAATATACTGCATACACGTTACGATCATTAGATCAATGATAGTATATGGCTCCATAGTTTGGTGGTCGAAAGGGCTACAACAGTCGGCCAAAGCCAAACTCCCTGACTTACAGAGACAAGCATGCCTGGCAACAACTGGTGCTATAAGCACCACACTGTCAGCTGCTTTGGAAATTCTCCTAGACTTGCCACCTCTCCATATTTACTTGGAGAGAGAAGCTAGGTGGGCAACATATAGACTCCAACAATCAGCAATCAATATGCCGCAGGCTATCATCATGGAACGCAATGGATTGATTGATGACCTAAACAGTCACAGCATCCTAGGTATGCCTCCTGATGTGATGCCTACCTCAACCAACCATGAGCTGTCTTTTAATATCTTATTTCCTGAAAGAGATGAGTGGGATCGGAATAAAACCGACCTACAGAAGGCAGACAGCTGTTGGTATACAGATGGTTCCAAAACTCCTGAAGGAACAGGAGCTGGAGTTTATAGTCGCTGTCCAAAGGTAAGAATAACCTTGAGCCTGGGTGATACCACGACAATTTTTCAAACTGAAATATATGCCAATGAACTGTGTGTACGGAGGCTGGAATCAACGCACCCTAGACACAGATCAATAAAGATTTTCTCAGACAGCCAAGCAGCCCTTAAAGCTCCTGGATCCTATCACTGTCATTCTAAAACAGTATGGAATTGCCAAAAAGCTCTAATCCAATTGGGTAGGAACAACAAACTGACTCTGGTCTGGGTGCCTGGCCACTCTGGGCTGGGGGGCAATGAAATTGCCGATTGCCTAGCTAGAGAGGGCACGGCATCAAAATTTATAGGTCCAGAACCAGTTCTTGGCATATCTTCAAGCACTACCAAAAGAAATATCCTAGACTGGGCTGAGAGCAAGACTCTCTACCACTGGCAGGAACTACCAGGATTAGCTCATTTGAAGGAATTCATTACACGTCCTTTGAAATCAAGAGCAAAAAAACTGCTAGAGTTGAATAGGTTCCACCTAAGCGCTCTAATCGGCCTATACACTGGGCACTGCAGATTAAATCATCACCTACACAGACTTGGACTGGTGGAAAACACCGAATGCTCTGTGTCTAGAGGAAGATGAAACGGCAAGGCATGTCCTGTGTACCTGTCCTGCTGCAGAAAGAACCCGGTTTTCACTATTTGGCAAAGGTCAGCTTTTGCCTGAGGACTTGGACAATCTCTCACCCAACAAGGTTATCAGCTTTATTAAAAGGCTGAACCCTATTGAGTGAAATATAAATTAGCGAGCTACAATAGACCGATTGGTCGCAGTTGAGGGTCTGGTATAGACCCACTCACATTTCAACCTAATCTAACCTAACCTACCTCTGAACTATGGCCTATTATTAATGGTCCACCCTGTATATATAAATGCTTAATATACATGTGAAAACTAATTTGCAGAAATTTGAAATTCTTGATAGCGATCACACATTTGATACGAGACATGGAGAGCTCTTATCGATTCCACGGCATAAAACAGCCAAATCCTAGTATACAATAGCCTCTCTGAAGTTATCAGAAATCTTCATTTGCAGAAATATAAAACAAAAGTTAAAAAAGTGCTTGATCAAAATGCGTATTATAGCATTCATGAATTTGTCAGTATTTTGTGTTTCAATGTTAATTATACAATGTAAATTTTGAAATGTTTATATTTATGTGTAAATATGTGCGTGTATGTACATATTTACAATTTTTAACTGCTGTTTTACATTTATGACTTATTCTATGTCACTTTTAATAATCTAATGGATAAATAAATATTAATAATATATTATTAATACTACTGATTGGTTGTAAATATAAATACATACTGGTTAATGATCCACTTCTTCTTCTTTTAACTTTATCGACATCTACTTCCGTTCCTAAACTTCCTATTTGCTCTATTATGTAATCTGGTATCAGTCCAATATTTTTTGAATTTTCAATCATTAACTGAAGTGAAAAACGTATAATTGTAAAATCCATTAGTTCAAAATAAGTTTGAGACTTACCTTAATTATATCGCATGCTCTTGTTACCATTAATTTATTTTTAGGTGCAACTTTTTCACTAATAGGGAATATATTTGGCCCTACTAAAATTGCAATATTATAACTGTTCATTTTGTTGTACTGTGAGTAACTTGCTACTTCATACCAAAACTAAAAATCAACCGTTACTACTAAGTACATAAGTACTAACTAAACTCTACTATGTACCTGCATTAGAAATGAAAGAACATTTAAGTGTTCAGATGGTAGTAGCAAACAAGCTAACAAGATTGCTTCAACTTTTTTTTCAATTAATGTGCACCTTAAAAATAACTCATGATATGAATATGGAATAAGCGGTTCAGGCAACTCTCTTAAGAAACATTTTAGAACAACTGCAACATCAACTTCATGATGATCATCTCCTAATAAACATCCTCTTTCTAATAACAGCTAAAATGGAATAAATTGTCATAATTTAGAAAAAAAACTGAAAGCCTCAAGTAAGTAAGTAAGTAAGTTCTTTATTCATCATGTTAAGTTACACTATTGTGTAACTTATAAGACTAGTCAAAACAAATAAATACAGTTAAAAAATAATAACAGTTAAAAAGAGTAATGAATATCAATAATAAAATCATAAATACTAAGATTGTAGATACTCGTCTAAGGAATAAAAAGCATTGTTAAGTAAGTACTTTAACAAAGTATTTTTAAAAGTATTAAAATTGTTAAAATGACCAAAGCGTCGGGTAAATTTATTAAAACAGTAAATTCCCTGAAAAACGTGAATTTTGGCCCACACTTAATCTAGAAAATGGCATCCTAAGTTCAGTGTAGCTGCGTGTGTGGTAATTGTGAACATCATTATTTCTTAAAAACAGAGTCTCTTGCTTTTTATATTTGTAACAGTTAGATATACATAAAGTGAAGGTAGAGTTAAGATAGATAGTGGAAATGCCTCTGTACAGTGTGCCTGATATGGAAGACCAACCATACAACGAATGATTTTCTTTTGTGCGATGAATACTTTATAAGTGTGTGAAGAGTTTCCCCAAAAAATTAAACCATAGGACAATATAGATTGAACTAATCCAAAGTATGCTAATCTTAACACATTAAGAGAGACGGAGGATTTCAGGCATCTAATAACAAAACAAGATTTACTCAATTTCTTCAATAGATTTTCGGTATGAGTTTCCCACGTCATTTTACAATTCAAAGTTACTCCCAGGAATTTTGTCACTTCTGTATGCACAATCGATTTATGATCTGCCTTGATTAAAATGCTTGAACGATGAACATAGATAGTTCTTTGGCAAAAATGACATAAAAACGGTTTTCTCAACATTCAGTGCAAGACCATTGTTTGAACACCATTTGGAAAACTCCTTTACAGATGTATTAGCTTTAGTGATTGTGGTCTCAGAAGAGTTACTAGAAATCAAAAAGTTTGTATCGTCTGCATAGACAATTGCTGCATTGGGTGTTGTACAAGAGTGTGGCATATCATTTATAAAGATTAAGAAAAGCAAAGGGCCTAGAATGGAGCCCTGTGGCACGCCAGTGGTCACATGCCTGAAATCTGATTTAAAGCGATTAATTATTACGGCTTGCTTTCTGTGACTGAGATAGGAGTTGATTCAGTCGTGAGCAGGTCCACGTACACCCAATCTAGATAGTTTCTCTAAAAGCAGATTGTGATCGACAGTGTCGAAAGCTCTACTGAGATTGAAAAATAGAGCTATTGGTTGTTCTTTATTGTTTAATGAATTATAAACATTGTCACATAATTTTTCAATAGCGTTTATTGTTGATTTTTTCCTTCTAAATCCGTATTGGCTAGAGATTAACAATTTATGAAATTCTAAATAGTTTAATAACTTATTATTAAAACAAAGTTCAAAGACTTTTGCAAACTGATTTTGTACACTTATATTTCTATAATTACAAGCCTCCATTTTCGATCCCTTATTTTTATATATTGGTATAGATTTTGAAATTTTCAGTGAATCCGGATACTGGCCACTAGCAAAAGATTCATTAATTAAGTAAGACAGTGGAACACAAATTTCGTCAACCGCTGCTCTTAGTACTTGACCTCTTATCTCGTCAATCCCTGCAGCTGATTTACTTGTTGTTTTAAGCAACAGTTCACTAACTTCAGCTGGAGTGGTAGGGGTTAGGTAAAAGTTATGTATAACATTGTCAAATAGAATTAATTTAATTTAATTAATTAAATCAGGTTTAGGGCTCTTAAAATTCAAGAAGAAATTATTGAAACCGTTACAAATATCATAAGTATTAGTAAATATTTCATCATTAATAACAATTTCTGTAACTGATTGCTTTGGATTGTTTTTTGCTTCATTTATAATGAGCCAACTCTCTTTCATTATATTTTGGGCACCCTTTATACGCCCGTCATTGTAATTTGCCCTAGCCAGTTTAATTTTCTCAGAGTATATTTGTTTAAATCTTAAACTTATTTTTAATTACTTCGTTGTTTGGGTAATTTTTATTAATTTTATGCAACTCGCACAAAAGATGGTGCAGCTGTTTTAATTCATCATTGAACCATTTTTCCTTATGCACGTTTGATTTAACTTTTTTATAAGTTATCGCAGAATTGAAGTGAAATAGAAATGATGAGTAAAATAAATTAAATTTCTCAGTAAAATTTGTGCCCCTGTACATTTCAAGCCACTTCTCATTTTTGAGTAAATTTTTTAAAGTATTCAAATTACTCTTTGATACGTCGCGTTTTAATGTTGGACTATTATTCATATAATTAATTTCTGAAGGAATTTTAAATCTACACATTTGATAAGTGTGGTCAGATAAATGGGTGTCATTAACAAGAACATCACTAACTGATAAATTCGAACATATTATATCTATCGTACTTTTACTAGTATTAGTTAAACGTGTTGGTTGGTCTATATGACTTATTAGGTTGAATTCATTGAATAAATTCAGAACATGTGTTGTCTCCCAATTACTTGTAGCTATGTTAACATTTATATCACCGCACACTATAAAATGATCCTTATTATCATATAAATTACTTAGCAAGCCATACATATTATCCAGAAACAACCTCAAGTCACTATCTGGGGTCCTATACACTACAATAATTATTAATTTAGATTTAGTGTTTACAAGTTCCATTGCAGCCACAGAGACCTCAAAATGTTTTTCTATGAGTGATAGGTTTCAAATGTAAATTTTTATTAGCAAATATGCATACCCCACTTCTGGTCATAGTTTTGCGACAAAAATGATTTACTAAAATATAATTCTCTATCATAACTAGTGGAAGCTCATTAGAGTTCATCCAGTGTTCACTAAAACACACTATATCTGGTTGACATGAATCAAATAAAATATCCAATTTCCTTATTTTACTAACAATTCCTTGAATATTAAAATGTAACAGGTTAATATAACATTGACCAGTTGTGTTCATTTCCCTAACATCAATATTATTACTATCTATACCACATTTATATTGTGGACTGTCCTTAGTTCTAAAAAATGCTCTTCCCTTGTTCCCGCTTCTATAATTTCCCTAGCTATGGATTTCTCTCCTTCCAAAATGACTTTGGTGCCTGCCTCAACATGGTTAGGACTATCCACAATTGAGGTTATGTCATAGCATGCCATTTCCATTTTTTCATTAACTCTCACAAATATAAGTGTTTTGTTATGATCCTCAGGTTTCTTAATCAGGTACACTATTTTATTAGCTATTTCCTTTTTATTTAATCGAACATCAAATTTGGCATTAATATCCACTAAACTTATATTTCCTTGTGCATATTTATTTAACTTAAATAAATAGTCACTCAGCTTATTGTTAAATTTATTAATATATCCGTTGTTTTTTCTATTGAAACTAAAAGGCACTGTTGCAAAAATTATGTTTGTATGTGTGCAGTTTTTTATCTTATTGTGTATATTATTAAGTAAAGGGTATTTACCATTTAGAAAATCGTTGGCTGCTGCCAATATAATAATGTAGTCAGCTAGTGAGTAATTGCTTGCCAGTACCTCGATATTTTCTGTGACACCACTAAAGCTGGCACCAGGTTTTTAATTGTCTCTATTGTCTATTGTCGCCCAGGCAGATTGTCAAAAAATAAATATCGGAAATTAAATAAGTACTGTCGTGAGCAGACTACTTTTTTTTTCTAATGTAAATCTGTCTCTATTTGAATATGTAATGAGTAGCCGAAATAAAACAAATATCACTTTTAATTTATTTTTTATTTTAATGCTGTAGTTATTGCTATAGTAAATGATGGATGGTTAATGAGACAAATTGCACTGTATTATAACATTAACAAAAATTTGGTGGGTAACATTTTACGAAAGTGGAGAATAAACGGTACAATTAGTAGATATCCTGGATCAAAGGGCAAAATATCCTATTTAACAAGAAACTAACTATTAATACTTCGTTATTGCACCATTTCTATTTATAACTTCTATAAGTCTGTTTGGCATAGAATTAAATAACCCCATACAATAATCATTAGTAATAATATTTTCCCATGCATTATATACTATTTCCAGTAATTCTTCGGCATTCCGTGGTCTCCCATTTAATTTTTGGATACTTCTTCTTCGTCGCCCTGATCCAGGATTTCTACTAATCATACCGTTTATTCTCCACTTTCTTAAAATGTTACACACCGAATTTTTGTCAATATTAAAACGCAGTGCAATTTGTCTCATTGACCATCCATCTTCTGCTTTAGCACTAACTCCAGATTTAACTAAATCGCTTATAGAGGCATATTAGTTATTTGCACACTTGCAATAAATTATGACAACTAACTGACAATGTCACAAAAATTAAAGTTAGATGTACACAACTAGATTTTATCAAAATACCGCTATAAGACTTGTCCTATTTTTTTTGCTCACACCGTACAATTAAATTCTATTGTGCACAAGAATCTAAACTAACATCAATACATACATGTAGAAATAAGTGTTGAATCAAATAAATCTGTGACATATATTCGCAAATAAATATTTCGTCCATATAAATTTACAAAAGACAGTTAAATTTATACATTAGTAAGAATAACTGCAAATTAGCTTATAAATATATAACAGTAATAGTTAATGACAGTTTTACAAATTAAAATCACAGATTAAAATTCAGCTCGCAAGCTCCTTTTTTAGATTATTAGTTATGTCTTCTAATGAAAAGTATGAATATAGTCGTAACAATCTACAGTTAATTTTTTGCAAGTTGATCGCAGATTTGCAAAAACATTGTAGTCTTCTAGCAAATGAGTTTTTATATCACTTATGCACGGTTTTCTTAACTAAGATACGACTTTTAAACCAACAAGGAAACTTTTTGAAGAGATTTTTTTAACTGGAACAAATATATCTAATGCGGTGTACATTATTTCATAAAATATATTAACCATACAAGAAGTGGTTTATTGCAAAACAATTCGTTCCAAAGAAACTGGCTCAAATAATAAATCATGAATCAGTGGAATAAAGTCTCCAGAGAGATATATTTGAGTATTGTGTTGGTCAGCAATATTATACAACTTGCACTTTATTTTGAACCATGAATAACTATCCTATTTTTTCCGAGATTTAGAACTTAAAATCATACATAATTATCTCTGAAATGCTATGAATAACTAACCTTTATTTCGTTTTGCCGAGATTTGGAACCTTCCTTACGAAATAATCCTTCTGTTTTTACTTTGCTGAATATAAAAGAACACAAATCATAAAGCTGTTTTGGAATAACTAGCTGTTGACCATTTTTCAACGTTACCGTTTCCTTTTCAAGATTTTGCAATGGAACTTTGAAAAATCTTTTATATTTTCCAACCTTTAAATTAACAACAATTACAAATTGTTTGAATAATTCAAATAAGTAAAACCTAACCTGTACACTTGGCCTAATATTTTTATCCCTATATTTTATGCCATATTTCCGTAGGTGTTGAATTGCAATATTTCTGATTTCTCCTCTTTTATTTACATCATTAATAAACATTTTAAAACTGAAAAACAACAGTAGGTACAAGAAAAATAAAAATACACATAGTCGGAGTTTACGAAAATTATGTCTGATTCTGAATATTCTGAAAACTTGATCTGAACGGAACTTGCTCTGATCACTGATCAGATTGCTTCATGAATTTGTACATTTTTGTAAGAGGGGGGACTCAGACTAAGAAGTTTCTTTCTAAATCTGAGGAGGGGGAGGATGGGGAAATTCTATTCTAAATGAACTTTAAAAGAAAGTTTTAATTGGAGCTGTTGTTGCGACAGTAATGAACGATATCGAGGATAAGGAGGAAGATGAGAAAAGTTTGGAGATTGTATTGCAAAAAATAATTCATGAAAAGCGGCTGAAACGCATAAAATATTATGTAGAGAATATCGTTCCTATGATAGTCGGTATATTGTTGAGCATTTACACCCTTAGTAAACACTCAAAGCGTAGGTTCAATACTTGCAATTGTCACCGACCACTAATTTATTTAACGTAATTAGTCCTTATAATCACAACATTACACACAATTATTAGTTTAAATCGCTACTATACATTCACAACTTATCACTGATCACTTTGTACTAATCACTGCTCTTGATCTGAATACTTTTTAGTATCTGAATTAGAACTGAACTGTCCCATTGATCTTGCTTCTTACGTACTCTGTGGCGTTTTATTATAGATTCATTTAGTGTGGTTCTCATCGATCTTTCTAGTATGCTCTATGAAAAAGCTCCCAAGCGCCATCTCTGGTCCGACTGGCGAACCATCATCCTATGACTAGCTTCTTTCTATTATAAGAGACTAATCCTCTCCTCGTAAGAGGGCGTGAGCGTGCACATAACACTGCCCTCTCCTTAAGCCTGAACGTCCCTATCAGGCAATTGAGAGTCCCCTCAGTGCCCCGATATACTTCGCCAGTCTGTCCAGGTGCACGATTTTTATATTGGACTTCTAATTACTACGTTGGATCCGATAAACTACGTCGTTGATCCGGGTGATGATAGAAGACGGTTCTTCCCAAGGTGACGAGTGAAACTTCAAGAATCTGTGGGTTGTACCACAGTAATGAGTAGACCAGTAGTTTCACTCCTCGGCGGTCCCCTTGATGTTTGTTGTACTCGATTTAATTTTTTTTATTCCACTGCGCATCCACTATTTCCATCCCACGCGCATTTGCATGTATATTACTGGAGTAAATAATAAACATCAACCCAATAACATCGCTGCTGTCCACTGCGCATCAGATAACTTAAGCCCAGGAGCATGCTTGCGCACTGAAAATGTTATCCCACTGTTCCGGTCAAGTGGTTGTACTCTACATCCTGACGGCTGTTTATCCAGTAAAATCGTTTCCGTACCCCAGCCAAGGTCTTATTTTAACAAAAATTCTCCCCGGATATTCCTTCGTGCACTTCCTGAAGTATTTTTTGATATCCAGCATCACTAGAGTCAGGGCCGGTCCAATGACTATTATTAGGCAAAGTTCAATTCTGGCGCCCCCCTCTTCTCAAATCGTTTTGTAAAAAAGGTCAAAGAGCATGGCGATAAACAAAGTAGTTATCTATCAATGTTATAATTTTAAGTTACCGTTCACATTAGCTCAACAAAAGAGTAAAACTTAAGGTAAAACAAGGCAAGCACTTTGCCTTTAAAATATATGTTTGAAATGAACTAAAATAACAAAATAACTTCTTCTGTAATTCATACCTTCATTTTTTCCTAATTACTTGATGCGCCTCTAATCGTGGTGCCTTAAGGTACATCCAGAGTGGAGGTGTCGCGTCGAGTTCGCGTTGCGTCTGACGTTGCGTCTACAATGAAATAACCCAATGTATTTAAACATTCAGGGTGCGAGCGGCGAAAGAGCGTTGCGTTCAGCTACAGCGTCCGCAACTGAAGCAATCCAGTTTGTTTTCTTCGTAGCGTTTGACGATAACTAACCCTTCCCAGCAAATAATCAAATGTTCGGACGGACATTCTCATATAACTAAAAAATCGATCTGGAAACTTTCTTATTTTATTATACAAATGATGAAATTCACCAAATAAATATCTTTCTCTGTTTATAGGACGAATTCCAACCTTTCTATACATTAACTTGTGAAAAGTATACACGATGTTTCGGGCAAGAACATTAAACGAACTGCTTTCGTTGGAGCCATTTTGTTAACTGAAATGATGTTTTCCCTAATGACTGGAGACCGTTTAACGCCTGGTAGACTCATATAATACTCTATAGTACTATAGACTCTGAATACTTTTGAGAAACGCGAGCGCGACGCTAAACGCAACGCACCTCAAACGCGACGTTCGCACTCGGGATATACCTTTAGGCACTTGCCTGGGCCTATGACCGGCCCTGACCAGAGTCGCATAGTAACTCAATATCATTAGAACCATATGCTTCCTTCCCATCCGGGCTGTCCCTCGCTCTACGTAATATCTTCAAGCCTTGGGGAATCCCATTGCGTCCATAAAGTCTTTCAGTCCAACACTTTTTCTTGAAACGTCCTTCCATTCCGAGCGGATTCTCTTCAGAATGTCCGTACCTATAGTAGGCAAAGAAGATTTTCACATTATGGATCTAATTTGCACATACATGGGACGTCAAATGCTACGTGAAAGATGTAACATTTCGCCAATTTTAATTTTGACAATATTTTTGGGTCATAAATTTCGTACCTTTCTAAACTTTGGGGGCCCCCGGTACGCCACTGTGTATAATATCTTCACTACTAAAAAACAAAACCGCGTTTCTTTCAATAATTCCAGAGTTTTTAGTATGATATTTAATGATAGTATTTATATTTAAGTGAATATGGATGTTTTCTTTTCTTGGACGTTACTGGGAAAACTAACAAGTTATATATTATATACTTGTGCCGCCACTGTCTACTGCCGCCGCGCCAGTGACAGTCAGTGTGGCGAGTGGCGCCGCGGCTGACAAGACAGAATAATAAAGTATGATCAATTTTCCATATCCTATGGCTTTTACCGAGAAGTAATAAAAATATATGTATATTTTTAAAAGCCTGAGGACGGTCGAATATTGGAAACATTTCTGTCATTTGTGTAACTTCTAATTTTTCGTAACTTGTCACTAAAATATTGTGTTAGCAGACTTAATTTGACTAAAAGTCGATTAGTTGTCGGTCGGGGTGTATCGTTTAGTTTTTAAGAATTCCGTTAGAGGATTCGCGATTAAACCGTATAAAATATTAGCCAGGTTCTATTTTTAAATTATACTTGTGTACTTATGTGTTGTATACTACTAATATACGCCTGTCTCACCACAGTAGGCTATTTTTGAAATTCGTAAAGTAAAAATAACCACCGTGTCCGTGGTCCCATAAAGATAGAATCTCGGGGAGCCATTTTTTAGTATACATATTTAAATTTTTTAAATAATCATCAATTAGGTACAAGACGAGAGCAGTGCTGTTAAATTGTGTTTTAAGTGTTTTTAGACCTAACCTAAATCTTGCTAGGCTTATGTCAGAGGAATTAGTTTTACATGAAAGGACATAAGGTGTGCAAAATGTAATATCTTTGACACTGATAAAAAGATAATTATGAAATCTTCATACTGGATACTTAAGGACTAAGTGGTTTTTTCAAAAGGACAGCCACGGTGGCGTCGGGCCCAGAGTGTGGCCCTGTGGCCGCCGATAAGGGGGCTGATTGTTGGTGGTCTCCCCTGGCGGCTATGGGCTGTTTTGGGACTGGGGATAACGCACAAACATCAGAAGATATCAGGACTCAGAAGAGAATCAGTGATCAAATTAATCGACAACTAGCTAAAGAAAAACAAGTGTATCGTGCTACACACCGTCTTCTTTTGTTGGGTGCTGGTGAATCCGGAAAGTCGACAATCGTAAAGCAGATGCGAATTCTGCATGTAAATGGATTTAGCGAAAAAGAGAAGAAACAAAAAATAGAGGATATCAAAAAAAATATTCGTGATGCCATAATTGTAAGTTGTACTTTTATATCAGTTTTCTATGTTGTTTACAGTTGTATCTAGATTTCTATTGATAACGAAAAATTGATCGTGTATTTGCATTTTCCCTGAATATACCTAAGTAGTTCTAATTCAACTAAATAAAATATTAAGTATATATATATATATATATATGGACAAAATTCTTATAATTGGCGGTTTGGAATATGAAATTCAAATAAAACGAATATAATTTATTGTTTGTACTATTGTTTTTTTTACGATTGTTGTTTGATCTTTCAATGAATTCTGAAGTGGCCATACACTAAGTTTATATTAAGTTTAATTGTTGTATGTTTTTTGTAGGAAAACACTATGCTCCTGACATTCAGGGAACAACTCTGCTTCATTTCAAGTATGAACATGACTTTTTGAAAGAAACATAATTGAATCTGTTATTTCTTAAATACCCTAAGTCATTTTTAAGACAATTCGAGTTGAACGCATAAAGCCGATTTTTTGAATAGGTACTATTCGCATTTAGGGTATTTTAGCAACAAACGATGCAGAAATGTCATTGTCTTAAAAATGACTTAGGGTATTTAAGAAATAACCGATTCAATTGTTTTAAAGTGAGGAAGAAATTAATTTTTAAAGGAAAATACGAGCTTTAGTTTCTAAGTATTTATGTTTTATGTCTAAAATAACCATTTTTTAATCAAATGTGATATGTTCTGAAGAATTTGTTATGAAATGTTAATACACACATAAAGCAATACGAACATGCCATAAATGAGAAATTAAAGTACAATTTTTTATCCAATACTCAAATTTTTGTTCTCGTTTTCTAAAGGTCAAACTCATTCCCCGAATGACAAAAGTGTTTCCGGAATGACAGGAGCCTGTTTCAAAAGCTATTTAAAATAGAGAGTTGTAATAAAAGACTCAATTTTACAAACAATTTTATTTTTGAAAAACATACAAAATTAAAACTCGATATTGCACTCAAATATTTAATTTTTTTTTCTATGGGGTGTCTTTGTAAGGATCTTTCCCCACTTTGTATTTTGTATTTAATTCTCCACTGAGGCATTTATCGAAAACATGCTTTGCTGTCATGTTGTTTCCAAGAGTTTTTTTTTTAAGTAGCTTCTTTAACTTCATGAAAAAGTAACTTCATTCCTACAATTGGGCCTCGGTTTGGGCTCACATTGTCTCCCTATAATGTGCTTCACTTTTGTATTTGGAGATTTATTACCAATGTCTTCTAGTTTCGGTTTATTCTCTGTTATTCCTTTTTATATTTCTCTATTCTCGCTCTCAAACTTTCTGCTTACTTCTTGCACATTTTCTCATTCTTCTCTCTCATTCTTTTATAAGCTCTAGGATCTTTATCGTTTTCTAGTAGTTTTTTCGCTTAGGTGTTTACATTTCTAATTTTTGTATATCAACAGTCCCATGAACTTTTAATATCCTTTTCTAGATTATGCCTGCCATTTGATTCTTGAAACTTTAGTTCTTTTCATCATCATTTTGTTGGTTATCTCACTGGCAAGTAAATATTCATCCAGTTTAATAGTTTCTCTATGGCTCGGCGCTGCTTTGATGATATCTTTCCAATTTGTTTCATTCCTTTGGGCGACATGATTTTCAACAATACTGCATCCGCATTGCCCGTCTTTTTTCTATTCTTCCTGCTGTCATTTTTTTTAAATTTTCCTTCTCCACCTTTTTACTTTTCCGCTTCTCTTTTGATTTTTCTGTTTTTTTTATAAGCAGGTTCTTTTTCTGTCCTCAATTTTGATATAAGTGTGTCCATTTTAATATTGAAACTAAAAAGAAAAAATTAAAGGTAGGTAGTTTTGAAATCTCCTTTCAATTGTGGGGACAGAAGGCAAATTGATTTAGAACAGATTATGCTTTAATAGCTATTAACAAATTGAATAATAAGAAATTATCAACTCTTTCTTTTCATATTACATGCATTCATGGAATGAGAGCAAATAAACCTATCCATTAATTTCTCAACATCCTTCATCTAAAACAACTATTTGTCTCTAAAAAATATTTGAGAAAAGCTGCACTGTCTTAAGAAACCACATTCTTGGACAATAATAGTCCATGAAAAAGTTGAGTGGTAGGGTCAACCCCGGGGGTGAATAAGATGTTTATGGTTAAATTTCATATGGCCTACCCGAATCCTGTCCAAAGAACTAATCCGCAAGCCCACGGAAAAACGCGAAATAGGGGTGATTTTTCGAGTTTAGGGGTAGTTGCTGAGTGCTGGGAACATTTAAAATATAACCATCGTGTTCAGCACCCTCGAAAATGGGGAGGTACCCATGTTTCATCCCTGTCACAGAGCTTTTGCGTTTTAACCCCTTTTTTTGCAACTTTTTTTTCATGGAGCAACATTTTTTTATTCCGGCAGCACTCCTACCGGCATCCACTAAAAGGTGGCATGTGTAAACACAGTATGTTTCCTAGATGATGCACTGCTCCGAGGACACCCTTTGAATCCATATATTATGGCTATTGGTGATATTTTGCACTGCAGTTTATTTATAAATTCATCATTCATGTGGTCTTGATTAAATATGCGGCAGGTGTGAGCTTGGAACTCAACGGTCTTTTTTACAAACGCATTTGGAGTGTGTGGATTGAAGTCGGAGGACCCTTCCCTAAATGACATTTTGCTACTTTAAATGAAGCCAGGACAAAAAGTAAACTCTTAAAGTGTAGTTTTTTGTTTTTAAATTACGCTTTATAGAAAACAATGTGAAATGTGATGGAAAATAGTTGCCAAGCTAGAACTTTTTTTTCTTTTAACCTCTTGTGGGCAGCAAACCGCCAATTATATAAAATTTGTGTCCATAAATATACCAGGTGATACAGGAGACAAATAATAAATAATAATAATAATAAACATTTATTGTCCACAAGAATACATAGAGTATTATAAGACTAGTCAAAATATAGGTAAAAAATACAAAGAAAAAGTACAAAGGCTTGTACAAGTAGCTGCTGGTACAGCCGGACATCAAAACATAACATGACATTTAAGACACAAGTACATAATTAAAAAGAAAAAATGACTGATAAAACGGGCTAAACGGAGTGGCCGACATTATTAAAATTTTAGACCGTAGTTTGTATGAATTCGCCTATGTTGTAAACACACAAGCTGAGTAGCAGATCTTTTACTTCCTTATTGAAGTGCTTTAAGTATAATATGTTTTTGATATTATTTGGAAGCTTATTAAAGAGATTTAATCCTAATATAACATGGGATTTATTTGTGAGAGTAAGGCGGTGTGTTGGAATGGTGAGATCATTTCTGTTACGAGTTTCATATAAGTGGAAATTACTGTTTAAATTAAAATCATTTTTATTGATGAAAACATATTGAAGAAGATTTTATGTATATATAGTCCATAGATAGTTAGTATGCCGAATTGGCGGAAAAGATTTCGACATGAATGCTTTTTATTGACACCCGCCATATACCGAATAATCCTTTTCTGTGCTTTAAAAACATTTGGCATTGATGCACAAGAGCCCCAGAAACAGATTCCATAAATTAGTCTGTATTCCACTTGAGAGTAGTAAAATGAAATGAGCATTTCCCCATTAATAACATTTTTGAGGTTCCTTATCTGATAACAAACAGTATTTAGCTTGGAGATGAGATTATTACAGTGAGGTTTCCAAGTTAAACACTCATCTATAGTAAGCCCAAGAAATTTAACAGATTCCATTCTTTCCAGAGAGATGTTATTGTAGGCTATATTTAAATCCATGTTGTTTTTATTATGATTTGTGTGAAAATGTACAGAACCAGTCTTTTCTATGTTTAAGAATAGTCCATTCTGATTAAAAAATTGAGATAACTTGTTTACTAGGAGGTTACTTTTGATTTCATTTTCGTTGTTGTTGCTACCGGTGACAAAGAGTGATGCATCATCAGCATACAATATGATGAAGTAGTCTTTTACAAAATCGAGAAGGTCATTGATAAAAAGTAGAAATAACACAGGGCCTAAAATAGAACCCTGGGGTACTCCCACTCCCGTGCTGGTTGTACCTGAGTTAAACATTTCATAAACGCCATGTGTTTTATGGCCGATTTCAACAAACTGCGATCTGTTTGACAAGTAAGAGTCAAACCAGTTTAGGGCATCACCACGTATGCCATATCTCTCCAGTTTAGACAGGAGGCCGCTGTAGTCAACACAGTCAAAAGCCCTGCTTAGGTCGCAAGACATCCCAGCAGGGCTCTCACCTGCACAACTTTGCTATTTGAAAAGGTAAAGTTTTGAATTTTGGGAGAGTTGTATATTACATAATTGTCCTTGTTTTGAGCCCATCAAACAAGCTCTTCAACTTCTGGTTTCAGCGGAAGTGGCCCAAACTTTGTTATTTTAAATGGTACCCTGTATATTTTTTTTATCTATCTGATTCGCCTTTAAATTCTCTTTTCAACAATGTATCGCAACATATTTGTTTTATAATGACAGTTAATAGCCATTTTATTGTATTAAGTCTAGATGGCCATGATATGAACCTTGGCAGATATTGATGCTTAGTGTGCCATGATATCGAAAGATCTCGGGTACATAACTTTGTGTCTTATATTTTTTTGGGCATAATCTGTAGCCGAATAGGCTAACCAGATTTTTCTAATTTTTAAAAAATCTCTAAACAACTCACAATATCATAAGAACCAAGATAGGAAACCCATTTTTTTATATGCCCTACTCAAAAGATACTTATTTATCTTTTATTTTTGACCAATACAATTGCTGTATTTGTCCTATTTTGCTTTCTTCATTAAAATTAGTATCGAAAATTATTGCATAGTAATATGATAATATTGAAGCAGATATGGTAACAGTAGTGTCGTTCGGATCCCTCTTTTTATATGACAAGAAAGGTCATTTATATAAATGGAAAGTAATAACGGCCCTAGAATTGAGCCTTGCGGTACAACTATAACTTTTCTGTTTTCCATATACGAAATCAAACAGTTTAATATAAACATCCCCTTATACCAATATTATCTAACTTATCAACTAGTATAACCTTGTTAACAGTATCGAATGCTTTAGGGAGGTCGAATAAAATCGAAACAACATGAGTACCTCTGTCGACTTCATGGTATACGAAGTTGAACAAGCTAATTGTTGCAGTTTCAATGGATCTTTCCAGTCTGAATCCATGTTGATTTTCTGTTAGGATATTTTTACTTTCTAAATAAGACATTATTGTGTTATATAAAACTCTTTCAAATAATTTTGATAGTACACAGACCAAAGTAATTTGCCGCTAGGTCTCGATATCTTCTTCATTTCCTTGCTTGAATATAGGAATTACAGATGAAGTTTTAAGCTCATCTGGAACATATCCATCCATTATTGAGTTATTGATTAGATGTACTAGTTGATCTACAATGCTTGAGAAGATACTTTTTAGCATAGACACAGTCATTCCATCGGTACCAGCAGAATTGTTATTTTTTAACTCATTTATGACAGTAATTTTACGTTTAGACACCCCATAGAAGTACATTGAATCTTTGTTACGCAAAATAAAGTGTGTGGTAATGATAGGTTATAACTAAAATTTCTACTTAGAGCCTCAGTGGCTTCTGTAGCGTAATATGATGCAAATTGATGTGCTATTGATATTGTCTGTTATGCTGTTGTTACCAATACTTAATGTAATTGAGTTGTTTGTCTTTCTTTAGCTTTGTTCTCAGAACTATTGATTTTGTCTCTATAGAAATTTTGTTTTTTTATTCTAATTTTTTTTTGTATTCCCTTTTCATTTTTTTATATTCCAGTAGGTCATCAGAATCGCCACTATATTTTACTTTATTAAACATATCTCTAAGCTGTTGACCATCAAGTATCAAATCATTTGTTACCCACTGATTATTCTTATTTACTTTATTATTTTTATTTTTATTTTTAACATATTTAAGAGGGCACATGTGACATGTAGGCCATAATATATCGTCCTTGAACAAACCAAAAGCATGTTCTCATTTGTATTATAAATGTAGTCCTAATTTATATTTTTTAGATGCCAATTAAATTCGCATAGATTGTCTCTATCCCTATGACTCTTTTTAATTTACAGTTACCTAGACTTTTGATTGAATCGTTACAGCTAGTATTAACTGAAAATATATGGACTAAATGATCTGCTAATGAGGAGTCATGTAACTCCACCTCATATTTATGAGGAGGTATATTTGTAGCGACATAATCAATCGCAGATGACCTTATGTGTGCGTTAGTGTTTTTAAATATACAAGTGGGTTATTTTGTTGTATTAATAATAGTAATATTAATAGCTTTATTACCTAACAGAAGATCCATTTGCAGGACAATACATAATAATACATAATAATTGATGTGATTCTAATACTTATGTCACAAAATATTTTTGTATTGTTTGATTTATTTAAAAAGTTAATATTAAGATCTCCACAAAGTACTAAAAAATCATATTTTCTAGTTGTATAACCTAATGTGGCTGTTAAGTTACCAAAGAAAATATCTCCACTAGGGGGTCTATAACCACAACATACTGCCGTCCTAACATAATTATTATCAACATATAGAATTCCGCACATTTCAATGTGACATTCTAAAGAAAAGTTGTTAAAGATATTTATCTTGCAGAAATTTATATTAGTTCTAGAGTAGATTGCAGAACCACCATATATATGATTACGCCGGGCATAATGTGTAGCTAGTTTAAAGTTTGGTATTATTCAGACATGCATAATATATCTACATTTTTGTTATTGATAAAAATTTCAACTTCATTTAGTTTATTAGGTAAACTTTGAAAATTTACATGTACAATAGTTACTAGATTACACTTCACATTAACTACATCTGCGGTATTATGATTGGTACCTTCATCTGTTGCGATGGTTCCATTTAAGATAACCTCAGTAATTTCTTCCAAAATTGATCTAGCTGTGTTAGTACCATATTCTCTATTTTTTTCATGTGACAAATCTTCATCATCAGGCATAGTGATTAGTTGAACAGTGTTTGATTGATTTGTACTTCTTGTATCAACACAAATACTAAATTTTTTTGTCTACTTTTTGATTTGACAATGTCAATAATTGGCATATCCCAATAGTATATATGGTTCTTCCAGTACTGATTCAGGATTATTTGTAATATGGTGGAGGATCTTTGATAAGTTTGCACTTTTGTGCGAACTGGATGTAGATAATTTTCGCAATTGAATTATGTCTTCTAGGTATGTGTTGTTGGATAATGTTGGACATCGCGCTATAATATGTTCAATTATTTCATGCGGTGCATGGCACTTTCGGTATACCTCACCATTTTTTTTCATAATGTGCCTCTCATAGTTTTTTGTTTGGATGGTGTCATCCTGAATGGTTATTAGGAAGCTCTTGGTCTCAGGGTGGAACTGGCCCTTTTTTAATCAGGCCAAAAATCCTTCCTTGTCTATGTTTTGCTTAAATAATGATACAGGGTACTTCCCATGCAGTACTTTCTCCCACCATTTTGTATCCATATCAGAATGGGTCTCTGATTGACTTTATATGCTGCTTCTTGGGCTAAATTTAGATGATTATATTTACATTACATCTAGTAAAGCTCTGACTTTTGGATGAATTTTGAAAGTCTCTAATACCTTATCATTAGGTACAGAATCATAGGCTTTGCTATAATCGATGTAGCACATGTTTAAGTTTCCCTTCTTGACTTAAGCTTGTTTTGTGATTACAGCATTTATGATAAGTTGTTCCTTACACCCAAAACTTTTCTTTACACATCTCTTCTGCTCTAGATCTTACACAGTGCTCGTAGATCTTCGAGTGTAGGGCAGATGTTCATAAAACGACAGGTGATTGGTCTAAAATTCTTTGGATCGTTTCTATTATCCTTTTTGTAAAGTAAGATGGTACAGGCGCTGGCCAGCAAAGGTGGGAAGTATTGGGGGTTGCCAAATATCCTGTTAAAGCAATTTGAGAAGGTATTCGGTAGGCATGTAAAGGCTTTTAACAGTTTTATCCAGTAATTTTGATTTTGAAATTTCCAGTTGTGCAAGGTTTTGAAGTGATAGTTTAGTATCTTCCGCTGTGAACATTATTTCATTCATCATTTGCAGATCTTTAACCTCATTTTCTATTCTCTTAATCCATTCAGCATTGGCTTGTATTGCACTGGTGTTGACCAGATACCTTTCCAGTACCGTTTGAATGTCTCTGCGTTATACATCTTGCTGTTCTTATTGTCTTCCTGCTTTTTCTCCTAATTGCGGTAGAACGCTTTTTGACTCCTGCAGAACTGTAGGTTTTGCTGTTTTCCTTTGCTCATCAAATTGTACCACTAAGCTTTGGCTTTAATAGTTCGTCTTAAATAATCTTTGCAGTTTTTAAGCAGGGGCGAACATAGGTGCGTCTTTACTATGTACATACTTCGATATGCGATGTAAAGCAACGTCAGGCGCGGTGAGTAGTTGGATGGGTGACTGTTCCAACGAAGACCGCGTCCTCGCCTCACACATATTCCAGCGGCTTGTTCATCAGTGTATGGGCGGAAACTATACAACCTTAGGCGAGGGTTGTATAGGGGATATACCATCCTTCGGAGGGGACATAAAGCCGTCGGTCCCTTGTCTATTAAATGTTAGGCAAGCAAAAGTTCCCTACTCTTCTTAAGGGTAGAGGTTTGGCAAAATTCCTGGTTGGGGGTAGCTCGTCTACAGGCGTCAGTGTTAGGCCTCAGTAGCGGAAATAGGCCGACGTCAAATAAATGTATTTAAGAAAAAGCTTTTAAGCATTTTACTACTTCTACTACATTCATTTCTCTTCCCCATCTTACGACTGTATCTTGTGGTGATTTCCTAGTAGCAGCATTCCAACTGACAGTTCTGGTTGTGGGCTAGTAGGTTCGGCAGGTAGTTCCTCTTCTTTAATTTGATTTGTCTCATCACTGGCGTCCCTCATGAGAAGATTCCACAACACACAACTTAAGCATATCATCCAATTCTGAATTTAAAATCTTCATCATATATGTAGACATGTGATACTGTTTCCTCTTAAATGGCTTGGCATCCCCAATGTCAATTGTTAAAGAGATCTTAACAATGTGATCTAAATTGTTTTTATTACTAATCTCAAAAGATTTGATAATGTGTTCAGTTTTCTATCGTTGATGAAGAGAGAACTTCTCCAGCATCATTAAATTGTAAACTTTGTCAACATATTCAGAATCTTGTTTCAATATTAGCATGATGCAATGTACTTTGCACAAACCAATGGTCAACTTTAAAGTTGATAATGATTTGACAAAGTCACTTACTATCGAAAATGAAAGTCTGAGGCGATGAAGGTACCAAAGAGTTTTTACAATTTGATAGACATTACCAGTATACAGAAAAGGTAACCAAGCTTGTTACTGCTTGTTGATTCCTATTAGCAACAGAAACCTTTTGTGCACAGGTGGGATTAACATCAAACTTCAATTGTTTCAATAACTCAAGGCCATCTGAGCTAAAGATAAAAGTGGTTACTCCAGAGTCGATCAAAGCCACTCTATGTCCTTATCAAACAGTATCACGTCATGTAAGGTCTATTATTAGAATTTGTGTTGCCCAAAACCTTATAAAAATTTGAAACATATAATAACCAGAACTGCCACTCTTTCTCATTCACATAGGAATACTTGTGATTTTTTGCAACTAGACACCGTAACTTCAGGTATGCCACAGCGAAAGCAAAATATTTTTCTTCTAGCTTTATGAAACAAGAAGGTGTGGAGTGGTTTTCCACAAGTCTAACAAGTTTTAACGTTTGGGACCTGTGCTGACATACCTACCCTGAGGTAGCACCCACAGGTGCTCACAACTACCTGTTGAGCTTTAGGAACTGGACTAACGATACCATGGGCTTGATGATTGCTCTCTACATTCTGTTCACTATTATCTGAACAACAACATTGACTCGTTGAAGGTGTCTCTTCAATTGACAGAAACTTGAAATATAATACTATGCCTAGACTTTAAATAGGCAGCTTTCTTTAATTTCTTATATAAATCAAATAATTGAAGTATTGTTTCCGCTTTAAAAGCACAGTAACTGACATTTTACCGATACTCTAGGTTATGTATTCTTTGGACATACTTTGTTTTGCTCTATCTTTATATCCAGGTTTGAGAGTCATATCTGGGATGTTCTTAATTTCATATTTTAGGCGGAGAATTGTACCGCCCAAAATAAAAATTTGTTTTTGTACACAGCTTTAGTAGTTTAGGTTAACCAACCAGATGAACCTGAATCTATAACCATAAATTATCTGGCTAAAGGTCACACTCATATGTCAGCTGAATCAATTCATGGCAATATTGAACGCCATCTGTTAAAAATTGATGTTTGTGTCTAATTTCTGTGGTGTTATTATTATGAAGATGTAAAAAATGCTAGGAAGTCCTCAAGGAAAAACTTAGAAGTCGTTGATGTAAAAGAGTTTCGAAATAGGATCAAAAAGGAAAAGGCAGCCAATAACAATCTACAAATATTTTTGTTGTCATAGGTTGTAGAAGTTGTGTTTACTAAAAGTTCACGATGAAATACAAGACAAATACAAGACGGACTTTGATGAAAACAAATATAATGAATGATTAGGATTTTTTGCAGAAAAAGTTTAATGTAAGCAAGCAGCCCGAAATCATTGAAAACCCACGAGACATTCAAAAAGAAACGAAAGAAAATATTCTACCAAAACTTGTAAAGTTGATGCCTGAAAATACACAGGCTTTTTGAATAAATCTCCCAGAAACTAATGGTTCTGTAGATTTAGCGTTGGAGCACGAAAATAAGCATATCTAATGAAAAATTTTTCATTCCCCTCTTATCAAAAATACAAACAATATTACGTTTATTTTAAAATTACTATTTTGTTTTGTTTATGTCTAATAAAATTTTCATAACAAGAAATTCTTGGAAATTATTTTCGGCAGTGACTTTTGAAACAAATTTGCAAATTTGTAAAAAAAAAAAAAAGATATTTACTGTGTTTTAGTGGACATTGATAAAAAATAGGTGGTTTTAAAAAACCAATGTAAAACCAAGTAAGTAACTGACTTTAATCTAAAATATCTAGCCTGCTTTTGAAAATTTTATTCAAAACTCCATTAAAAGCATGAAAATATAGGCTATATACATATATACTTTTACTTATGATAGCCGAAATCTCCAAATGTAAATCTTGGACTGTAAATTATCCTCATACACAGCTAATCCCAAACACTCTGTAAGTTTCAACAAAAGTAATTGTAACCACAGTAAAAAAATCCTAATTCAATATAAAAAAAATCAAAAAGACAAGGCTCTTCCTTGACTCAACTCGACGACAGAAATTTGGGAGAGCTAATCAGGTTTCCACACAAAATAACCATGAAATCTTTTTACTTATCAAAATGCACAAATCCCAACAACGTGGTTAAGCTCCACCAAAAGAGGCTCTCTCCTCACATGCACCACGAAAGAGTGGTGCTTTCCCGTGGTGCCAGCATAAACTTGGTAATCACAAAATTCACTGTTGGTAAATATTTATAATAAAAGAACAAACAAGCCCAACTGGCAAAAATTTAATGATTGTAAAACAAACAAATAAGCAAATTGAAATTATATTGATTGTTCAGGAATATCCGTCAGTTAACAATGATTTTGCTACTACCGCAGACTTATATACAAGCGAGTATGAATGTTTGCATACTCACAGTCCCACAACCAATTCCTATAGAATGTGACAATGATAAATTAGAAAAATAAATGTAAATTTGAGAAGTAGCACTTTTCAACGCTACACTGTAGTTTCTTTATTTGCACGTCGTTGGTATCTGCACGGGTTTCAATAAAGGGTTTGATGTTTTCATTATTCACATTATCAGGGACTCTGGATATAAATAACCAGATATTCCTATCTTTTTCATTTTTGCTGTGAAATGTACTGTCACCTTCACCATCCCCAATGATGGGCTTCCTTTTTCTAGGTCATGCTTCCTGAAATCCCCATTTCTTCTTTTGCTTTAATAATGTTTTTGTTTTTCAAGGTTTATTAATTCCTTCATGATGGTTTTTTGTTTATCTTCCAACGCTTTAAGGGCATCTTTTCTTTGATTTGTCTTTTTTGAAACTAATTGGTTTGTGTTTTGTGGTAAATATCCAAGTTTGATAATATCAGCTCAAGTAGGTTTTGATGGAACAGGCTGGTTAGGTACAATATGTTTTAGTGCTTCGGGCTAGCTGACAAATGTTGGCTTGGGGTTGCTTTTTGTGACCCTGCCAATTAAATCCGTTAAAGAATGTGTCGGTTATACCACGATATTGTCAAACAAATTTGTTTTCTGATACATTTACCTTCTTTTTGTATGCTTGTACTTGCTTTTATAAGAGTTAAATTTTTCTTACTCTTACTCTCAATTATCATGTTCCTCTCACTGACCATAGATAGCTATAATTTTATAGTGCTTGAGTTAACACAGTCCTTACCATAAAATTTCATGATCCTTTCATTTTTTAGCTTCATTATTTTCATTTCGGATGCTGTGAAATTCGAACACGTTTTGCGTAAAAGTATTTTGCATCCGTCACAAGCAAAAACTGATTGTTCACCACTGGCAATTTGACATCTATTGCACTCCATTTACGAATATTTATTTTCATTAAAATCATTCTAGAAATAAAGAGTTTACCGAGATGTTTACACTCCACTAGTATGCTTGTAAAAACAGTATCAATTTTTATTGTCAAGTTTTAAAGATTTTCAGTGACTTGTAGGTAGAAAAACCTTCCTATAATTGTAAAACTAGATGTTTAATTCAGTTTATTTATGCAATGGAACTTGAGATTTCGGTGACCCAAAACTTTATGCATAAACTGGTACAGATAATAGCATTTAAAACTCTTTAAAGCACTGTTAAAATGACAAAAGCACTGGTACACACACCGCGCGCGGACTTTAATCATGAGGATAATCCACTGCTCTGGACTTTGGCCGTACTCAGTCGCCCTTATATATTCCATCACTCTCAATACTTGACTTGCATTTGTATTAACTTTATTATTAATTATATATTATTAGGTTATACTTAACCATTTATTATTTATTCTTTTCAGACTATTACAGGTGCAATGTCGACACTAACTCCCCCTGTAGCTTTAGAAAAACCAGAAAATCAAGTAAGAGTTGACTGGATCCAGGACTGTGCGACTGGTCCTGACTTCGATTATCCTGCCGAGTTTTATGAACATACGGAAGCTCTCTGGAAAGATAGAGGTGTACAGGCAAGTTACTTCATATTCCATATTGTATTACTGTCGCATAGGTATTTTGACATTCGTATTGCAACACAATTTTTATTTATTCGAGTATTTATCCATTGTTTCATTAATATCTACCTACATCCTCTATTCTGCTAAATAGGTTATTAATGCCGAACTTAGAGTATTAGCCCATTCAATTTTTTTATTTAACATGTCCACTGTAACCCCATAATACTTTTGGTTACTGCAATGCATGCAATCAAGCATGTTCTATGTGAGTACAATAATTTTGGCAATTTTATAAGTATCTACATTTTATTTTTGCACATTTGATCCATACTTTTATCCGCTCAAAAATAAGACGGAATCGACACACATTATGATGCGCGAGGAAGGGGACAAGTAACTACCATTAACTTGTTTTGAGATATACTGTTATGAGCAGAAGAGGAGTGGGTGCTACCCATGAAAAGTATTAGACATTGTTATTATTTTTCTCACCTGGTATTTTAAGTTATTATTTTACGCATTTGGACCTTTAGAAAATATTGCATTTTTACATTATAGTATATTTTGCTGAAGGAAAGATATTTATATGGCCTAAGCAAAATATTGAACCCCACCTGGTAGATGAAATTTCCCACGAAAATGTCTCCCTCCTTTTAAGTTTGTACTGTCGTGAGCAGAAAAAAATAGGACAATTTATTTTTTCTAATGTAAATCTGTTTCTATTTGAATATGTAATGAGTAGCCGAAATAAAACAGATATCACTTTTAATTTATTTTTTTATTTTAATGCTGTAGTTATTGCTATAGTAAATGATGGATGGTTAATGAGACAAATTGCACTGTGTTATAACATTAACAAAAATTCGGTGTGTAACATTTTAAGAAAGTGGAGAATAAATGGTACGATTAGTAGAAAACCTGGATCAAAGGACAAAGGATATCCTACTTAACAAGAAATTAACTATTAGTATTTCGTTATTGCACCATTTCTATTTATAACTTCTATAAGTCTGTTTGGCATAGAATTAAATTACCTTATACAATAATCATTAGTAATAATATTTTCCCATGCATTATTTACTATTTCCAGTAATTCTTCGGCATTCCTTGGTCTCACATTTCATTTTTGGATACTTCTTACGAGTAGTCCCCATACTTCTTCCACAGGGTTAAGATCTGGACAATGATTGGGCCAGTTAAGAACATTGATGTTGTTATCTTGAAACCAGTTAGTTACGGTATGAGCAGATGAATGGAACAGTTGTCTTGTTGAAATATGAACTCATTATTAGGAAATAATTGTGACACAGAAGGGAGCATAATATTGTCTAAAATCTTAATGTACGTTTCACTATTAAATCGTTCCTCAATATGCCACAAAACACCAGGACCACGTACCGATATCCAAGCCCACATATTGACGAAAAATCTACCACTTTTATCATTGTTAGATATATATTTCTCATCGAATCGGATATTCGGAGGGCAGTAAACACGAATACGACCGCTGTGTGTTGACTGGAAAGTTTTTTGTCTGTAAAGATTATATTGTTCCAAAAATTTACATTATGCGCTAAAAATTCAAGCGCAAATCCTACTCGAGATTCTTTATGTTCAGCTTTTAAGTAAGTAATTCTGTGCTGCTGCATGAGAGCGTAGCTCTGATTCTCTTACTAACTTTAAGTTTAGATTATTAACAATGAATGATCTACAGGAAATTGTATCAGATTTATGTAACAAGACAAATGTACATGATGTATTATATGCTAAAATTATTAAGAGTTCTTTCGATGTCATTGGACATGCCGTCACAATTAGTAAACACCTCATTACGAACAGGTAAATTTCCAGATAATTTGAAAACTAGTACAATAACACCTATACTAAAGATAATAAATACAAACGAAGCTTGTAACTTCAAACCGATTAATACTTTGCCGGCTATAGAAAAAATCATAGAAATAGCAGTACATATACAACTCTCTGAATATTTTAATAAGAATAATTTATTAATCAGTAATCAGTCTGGTTTTAGAGAGAATCACTCGTGTGAGTCAGCATTACAATTAACTATCTCTAATTGGATTAACCAGATTGATAACGATCGATATATCCTAGCTGTATTTTTAGACTTCAAAAGAACTTTCGAAACTATCGACAGACTGACTCTTTTAAAAAAATTTAAATATGGTATAGATGGCATAGTATTAAACTGGTTTGAGGACTACTTGAGTAACAGATATCATATTACAAAAATTAACAATAAATTTTCTAATCCACGTCAAAATAAATTTGGGGTGCCACAGGGTAGTGTCCTCGGGCCTCTATTGTTTATAATTTATTTAAATGTTATTGTTAAATTTACGTCTTGTGGCTTTTTAAATCTATTTGCAGACGATACCTTAATTGCTGTGGTTGATAATAATTTAGATAATGCCGTAATGAGGATGAATAATGAACTAGCCGAAATTGAAGAGTACTTAGCGATAAACAAACTCGAAACTAAATGTCAACAAAACAAAGGCAATGATTTTGACTACGAAATTTAAATATAATAACATTAACGTAAATAATATAAATGTACAACTAGAAAATAATAAATTGGAACTGGTTAAAGAATTTAAATATCTCGGAGTAATTATTGATAATACTCTAACATTTAAAAATCATTTCTTATATATATAAAACAAAATAACAAAAAAACTGTACTTTTTTTCAAGAATGTCTAATCAGCTTTCTTTTTCTAGAAATATTACTGTGTATAAGACTATTATTCACCACACTTCGACTATTGTGCAAGTATTTTATACCTTTTAGACACCAATTCAATGAACGCTCTACAAAAATTACAAAATCGTGGCATGAGGATAATTCTAAAATGCAGTAGATACACTCCAATTAGTTTAATGTTAGATGCTCTTCAGTGGATAGTGGATGACAGTTTCTACTAGACTACTTTATTTTTCAATGATATTTATTTATAAAATAAATCACGATTTACTTCTTGCTTATCTAAACTGAATTTATAACAATAAATAGAGAAATCCATAATTATCAAACAAGAAACAGTAACAATTTCCACATACAAAAAACTAATTTCAAGAAATCAATGAATTCACTGTTTCACAAAGGTCTTAAACAATTTAATGAGTTACCGATGGAGAGATATAAACAGCTCAAATGCTAATAATTTTTAATAGACAACTGTCCCATTTTATTATTAAATAAGGTAAATCAAGCGCATAATATTTAATGTATAGAAAATGTATTGAATTAAATTGTATTTTGAATTTTTAGAATCTTTGTTCCTCTTCATACTTTTTTTACTTCTTAAGCTGATATGGGTGTATTAGAACTTATCTACTTATATTAATATACTATCCTATAATTTGCATTACACTCCTACTATGTGTATATATGTATGTGTAACTATATTCTATTATGTAATTTGTTATTATGTATTGTGTATATTAAGTATGACCCACTTAATAAATTTCATTTCATCATTTCATTTAATTTCTTACTCGCCGGCGATCAGTATTACTCGATCCAGAAAAATTCGTTTCTTCAGCAACCTGAATAACTGAGTAAAATGGATTTTCTACTAAAGCATTTACCAATTGCAAATCTTGTTGTTGAGTTGATCCTTCGTCGCCCCGATCCAGGATTTCTACTAATCGTACCGTTTATTCTCCACTTTGTTAAAATGTTACACACCGAATTTTTGTCAATATTATAACGCAGTGCAATTTGTCTCATTGACCATCCATCTTCTGCTTTACCAATAACCCCAGATTTAACTAAACCGCTTATATGAGGCATATTAGTTTTTGCACACTTGCAATAAATTATGACAACTAACTGACAATGTCACAAAAATTAAAGTTAGATGTACACAATTAATTTTAGCAAAATACCGTTATAAGACGTGTCTATTTTTTTTGCTCACGACCGTACATAGTTATTTAAGAAAATATGGTACTGCACATACAGGATGTATATCCTCATAACACATTGTAGCTGAAATTGGTATGGGGCTAATCTAACTCATATATGTTCCAAGAGATTTCTGCGGTTGTTGGTATGAAAAATGCTCGAGTTGAACCGGGATCATGGTATCCCCCCTCCCCTTTTTCCTTTAGTTTTAAAAATAAGCGATTGAAATTGAAAAATACTTGGCTACTGAAAGAATATTGTGTAGTTGTAAATTTTAGTTTTTGCCAGTAGTATTATTTGCTGTCGTAAATTAAATGAATCAGTCTCCAAAACAGTCATTAAGCAATAATTTGAATGAAAAATGATTTCGTATTTTTATTTAGCAAGTTGCAACAATCATACACCGAAGAGTGCCACACGATTCTTATGGAAATTGAATTTTGGTGAAATTGTTTTCGTAAATTGGTAGATAGCCTCCTGGATAAAAGAATCATTTGGTATGACCTCAAATAATAAACAGTTTTTGAGATATGGCTCATCAGAACTAGACAATTTCCATCATTTTAGATATACAATAATTTTTTACTTTTAACCTTTTATTTGCCTAGGCTAATTGGCACTGTAGCATCGCCATACTCGGGTTTATAGATTCATTGTGACTCCCACTAACGTATATATATATGATATTCTTTAAAGATAATTAAAAAGAAATCATAAAAACATTTTTTATTAAGATACAAATTTAATATAGTTTAAACCACTGAGGCTCAGTAGTCTAGCTCTCATATAATACTATCCTGTTTAGAAGAGCAACAATATGGTTGATAGCATCTATCAAGGTATTTGTATCGATATGCTGTTTTGATGCAACAATGTCGTGGTTCTCTGGACACTTTTATTGAAACATATTAAAATGATGTTCTGCTTTAAGACATGATCGAAATGTCATAAAGGAAAAATTAGAATCTATTGTTACTTGTTACATACATCTGGCAGTTAATTTTGGAGATTTTGAACCATGAACTTTAAACATCACTTCTGTCTTATATTACATCAATGGGAGCTAAAAGATTTAATCTTTAGCTTCAGGAAAATAGTGCGAGGGACAAAAAATGTCTTAAGTTCAGAAATTTTGAAATTTTTTCAGATTTTGGGATGAACTTACGTGAAATAAGACATAAACTTGATATCTAATCTACCTAAATGGTGTTTTTTGACACGTCGATCGGACATGGAAAACAAGCATAGGACAACAACAAGAATAGGAGTTCAAATGTGCTTTTAGAGGGCAGAATATTAAAACATAATATTATGTGCTGCCCTCTAACAGAGAGGAGGATGTAATTACTCCCTGGCTAGTAGGGTGGTGCCATCTATGAGCCAATTGACGAACAGTCATCTAGCACATAGTAGAAAACTCTGAAGGATTCTACAATGTTATGGAATAGGATTCTGGTACATTCTATGGGTGGATATAAAGAGGTGAATCCAGCAGATGGGGGAACAGTTCAGTTCAGTGAAGTATGCAGTACAGTTCTAGTATACAGAGAGAGTTTTTAGGTTAGACAAGAGTTGACAAGTTTAAGAAGAAAAGTACATAGTGTTTTAAAAGTAGTGAATTTATATTAGATTAAGTTATTATTAGTTGTGTGATTTTTAAGTATTTACTAGTGTAATTTTAGTGATTAATAAAATAGTGGTTAGTGAAGATTCTTGTTGCGAGTTATTTGAACCCACAGAGTGTTTACTGAAGACTGTAAACACGTAACAATTGGTGTCAGAAGCGGAATTGCAACAGAATTTCCGAAGAATTCGACAAAGTTCCATAGTGTTCTATTTGGAAACCACTGGAGATAGTGAAGTGAGTCGAACTGGAAAGTGATATAGACATTAGACAAGACTAATTTGTGCTAGTGTGAAAAAAATTTATAGAACATGTTGACTTATACCTGATATAGACTTTAAATAAGATTTGTTAGTGCCTTTTTAAGAACTTTTTGGATGGAAACAAAAAGCATGGCTGCCGAAAAGCAAATGCGAGACATGTTCGAGCAATTTAGAAAAATGATGCTAGAGGAGAAAGAAGAACAAGAGAAACGACGCCAAGAAGAAAAAGAAGAACAAGAGAAATGTGAAGAATTAAGGAGAATTATACAGGGGCAACAAGATGTTATCCTTTCAGCAACAGAAGACCTCAAAAATGAAATTAAAGAGGATATGGGCAACATAAAGACTGAAATATGTGATGTTAAAGGAAAAGTAAATAAGGTTGAAGAGGAAGTATCTGAAGTCAAAGGAAAAGTTACTGGCGTCGAAGAAAAAGTTACTGGCATCGAAGAAATAGTTACTGGTGTCGAAGAAGAAGTTACGGGCGTCGAAGGGAAAGTTACCGATATAGAAGGAAAATTTCAGGTAGTTAAGGGAGAGGTAGAACAACTTAAGCGACGGTTAAGTGCGCAAGGAGGCCAGCTAGTATTATCGTCAGGTCCTCAATTACAACCGCCTTCCTTTGATGGTCAAACTTCTTGGTCAACCTACAAAAGACAATTTGAGCCAGCGGCATGCGCAAACAATTGGAGTAATGAAGACAAAGCTATGGCATTGGTGCTAGCATTAAGAGGCCAAGCCTCAGAGTTGCTTCAGACTATCCCAGTGACACAGCAACGGGATTTTAAAGTTTTGAAGGCTGCACTAGATCTAAGATATGGCGACCAACACCTTGCCCAAGTATACCGGACTCAGCTCAAATCACGCACACAAAAGGCTGGGGAAAGTTTACAAAATTTTGAAGCAGCTGTTGAGCGACTGACATACCTGGCTTACGCGGATGCACCCATAGAATTCCAGGAACAATTAACAGTTGGTACTTTCATTGATGGAATAAGAGACGAGGAAATCAGGCGAGTCCTTAGATTATCTCGAGATAAGACTGGTAGTGAAGCCTTGATGCGTGCCCTCGAGGTTGACGCCGCTTACAAAGAGACTGCACGTCCGAGAGTACGACCCATGAAAGTAGAAGAAGAAGACTATTTAGAAAAATCAAATATGGAATCTTTGATGGCTGACATGCACAAAATGATAAGCCAGTTAATTACTAAACCAGATGCTCCAAGGAAGTAGGAAAGAGAACAGAGTGATGGACAGCCAAGGAAGGTGATTCAGTGTTATCAGTGCAGCAAACCAGGAGATATGATGCGACACTGTCGAAAACGGAATCGTGGGGAAGTAAACACTGCAAAGAAAGAGGAAGTCCGCTCTGATAAGATGAGATTGATTGTTATGTTAACAGACATAAAGACAATGGTCGCACAAGTACTAAACGAATTAAGTTCGCGACCGGAGCTGAAACAAGAACCGCAACCGCCGAAGCAGCAGCGAAGTGCTGGAGGTCTGACAAAAGGAATCCGCTGTTATAATTGCGGCAAATTGGGGCATGTCAAGAGGTACTGTCGCCAGAAGAGCCCTAAGGAAATGAATGCCGAGGATGTAAAGAAGCAGCAGGATATAGCAGAAGTGAAGGCAGTTAAGATAGAGGTTCCGAAGGACTGGACAAAAGAAGTTCTAAGAGAGGAACAACTGAACGACGATGAAATTCGACCAATGTTGAAGGCGAAAGAAAAAGGAATCAGCCCGGAATGGAAGGACGTTTCCAGTAACAGTGTTGGACTGAAGGCTTTATGGGCGCAATGGGTTTCCCTTAGGGTTATAGATGGACTATTACGGATGGGAAAGAAGTTACCATGCGGTTGCTGATACCCAGGTGCCGAGTACCAAAAGTACTTTGGGAAGTGCACGAGGGAATATCCAGAGAGTACTTTAGCAGAAATAAGACCTTGGCTAGAGTACGGGAACGATTTTACTGGATAAATAGCTATCAGGATGTAGAGGCTTGGTGTCGCAGTTGCAAGGTTTGTGCGAATGTGGCTGCCAAGAGGTCACCTAGTGGTGACCGAATGAAGGCTAGATATGGCCACAGTCCCAGTTCAGCAGGATTCAAGGTGGGGGACTCAGTTTGGCTGTATAACCCACAGCGAAGTGAAGAAGGATTTTCGAAGTCTCGCTCACCTTGGGAAGGACCATATTCTGTCATCACTCGGATCAACGACGTTGTTTAGACAAGAGTTGACAAGTTTAAGAAGAAAAGTTCATAATGTTTTAAAAGTAGTGAATTTATATTAGATTAAGTTATTATTGGTTGTGTGATTTTTAAGTATTTACTAGTGTAATTTTAGTGATTAATAAAATAGTGGTTAGTGAAGATAAAGATTCTTGTTGCAAGTTATTTGAACCCACAGAGTTTTATTGAAGACTGTAAACACGTAACAATATTTTTAGTCGCAAACTCCTCTATAAAATCCTTATTTTACTATAAGGAACGTAACCAGACTGCAACTAACAGCTACTCTCCGGGCTATGTGCCCCGCCGAGCGCTGAATTACAAGTTACAAGCCTGGCGCGTTAAGTGTAATAATCGCCATCAAAATCAATGCATTAACGTTTTGAGAACCCACTCTGGTAAAATGTATCTCGATTTAAAATTGGTTGTGAACAAGTTAATGTTCAAAATATGAATAAGTATCTACCTATCTATCTAACAAAGGATATTTTATGTTTTCATAAAAATTGTTTCCAAGAAATTTCGAATATATATGTCAGTGGGAATTATGGCAAATAAAAAGCTTGAGATGGTGGCACTGAAATGCCAATTAGCCTTGGTAAAGAAAAGGTTAAAATAATAATTCTTTAAAGCATACATTTAATTATGAAAATATTTTTTCAGGCAACCTTTGAGAGAAGTAATGAGTACCAATTAATAGACTGTGCAAAGTACTTCCTTGATCAAGTTCATACAATCCGACGGCCAGACTACACGCCAACCGAGCAAGATATTCTACGTTGCCGTGTACTTACAAGTGGCATATTTGAAACGCTCTTCCAAGTTGATAAAGTCAACTTCCAGTAAGTTATTGTTAGCTTCCAGACAGTGAAAGTGAAAAGGTAAAATGGAAAAGTGAATATCCAAAAATGTAAATTTGAACAAGAAATTTATATAATAAAAATGTCAAATAGTGAAGAAAAAGTCATTGTTGCAGAAATGTCATCCTACTTTAGTTAGTTCATTATGTTAAAGATGACAAATGATAGTTTTCCATTTTCTTACATTTTCTAATGAACTGATCAAATGAGAAGATTTTTATTTTTAGGGTTAGAGATTGTGGAAAATTAAAAACCCTTCAGGCATAATAGTTTCTTTAGTACAGAAATTAAAGCGGTTTTGCAATTGAACTGTAACACATACTTATTATATTTAAATATATAGACCTTTTACCAATAGATGAATTTCTAAAGACAACGCTTTAGACTAACTGTTCCTAACTACCCCTTTGGTTAGTTGTTTTAAGAGTTGTTTGGATAACGTAGATCCTCAAGACGGCCTAGACCAGTCCGTAGCCCAAGAGTTATAGGGTGGTCTCTCTTGATCAAAAATTGAGGGATAGGTGTTTAAATAACTTGAGCCATTAACAAATAAACTTCCTCCAAAATTGCTTTTTAAAGAATGACAAAATAGACGAAATCACATGTTTCACAACGAGATCCCTTTATCCCCTTATTGCGAGCATTAACCCCTAAATTTAGATTATCCATTAAAATAAACGACCAACAAAAAGAAACGGGTTATCCTTCCTGTAAGAAAATTGGAAATGAACAGCTTTTTAACTTGCCTGGGGGCAATAATATTCTGGGCGGTATACCCTTAATTGTTAGGAATTTTCAGTGTTTATCTGCTCGCATTCCAGGCAAACTCGCTTAGTTTCCTGATTACAATTATCAACTAAATTTCCACAATAGAAAACCATTTATACAGCAAAAAAACACCATAACACAAAACATGTATTGCGACCGTCGACTGCCTTACGTCTGCCTCTCGTCGAACTTTCCCCGTTTCATTTTCTTTCATATTTTCAACTCCTAAAGACAGCGCCCAACATCCGAATTGCTTATCTTTCACTGACTTGGTTAACATTCACTCATATCCTGTGAGAAATGCTTTATCAGTGTTGTCCCAGCCTAATATCATGATTCGCGATTATATAAATACCACATACAATAAAAAAAAAAAACCGTAAGTGTCCTTTCGAAATAAAACATGTTGTTCCATAGTAATGCCCATTCCCCAGTCATGGTTTATGCATTAACTGTTGCTTTCTTCTTTAGACGGGTATATAATATATACATAATTTTCCATATGTATATTTATGACTGAAGCAACTGGCTAATAACAACAAGGTTACCTTGATGTGGGTGCATGGGGGAGTACAAGGAAAGAACTTGCTGATAGCCTTGCAAAAAAAGGAGCTGAAGCACCCACCATTCATTGGACCCGAACCGTTTTGTGGCTTAGCCAAGGGACATATAGCGGAGGAGATCCAAGAATGGGAAAAGGATCAGAAAAAGTCCTACTGGAGGAATACTCCAGGCCAAAGACAAGCGAAAAGTTTATAACTTATTCGACAAAGAATGCCACAAGGCTTCTCGAACTTGAAAAGCCCGAATTAAGACTAATCACAGGCCTTCTGACTAGCCGCTGCCTCTTGAGATACCATCTCAAGAATATGGGCAAGGCGGTAGATAATAAACGCAGATATTGCGATACTGCAATTAATACTGCGGAACACATACTTTGCGAATGCAAGGTGTTAGTCCGCACTAGGCTGAAGTTCCTAGAACAGGCGGAATTAACGCCTGAAGACATAGGGAAATTAGCTCCCAGGAAAATCACAAGCTTTGTAAAAAGTCTGGGAATCCTGGATAACCACTAGATGTAGGGTAAATCACAAAAGATCTTTTAGGTCGAAGTGAAGTAAGGCTGTTCAAAGCCAAACGACCCTGTAAAATCAATCTACAATCTACAATATTTATGACTGTAAAAGAGGTATTGTATAGGAAAATTTACATATATAGGATATAGGGATTGAGCAGAAGGGTTCGTTCATCACTGTTCGTTTGTTGCTTCTAGAAGGTTTATGTCACAGAAAGGTTTTAATTTTTGAAATGTTATGCTAGGGAAAAGTAATTTTCATTTATTCCAATAGGGTAAATATATTCTTTTCTAGACACTAGCAGTCCATTTTTGACAATATCAGCTTCATTTATGTGATTTTCATTTGTTAATTTTTTTTACATTTGGAAAGAGTTTATTTGTACTCGACAGATGAGGACAATAGTGAGATGCTGAAGAAGAGAAGACTCGGAGAATCTCCCTGGGAAACTTTCCTTAAAGCCACCTGCTCTATTGTAAACCACTGCACACCTAATGTTATGGTGAAGCAGGTTCTCCAGAGTGGCAACAGTTGTTCTATGCACCTTACTAATGGCGCTGCTACCGCAAGACATTGGGGCAAGTGTAACAGTAGGTCATGAGATATTGTGTCGAATGTCAATCCATGCACTCGAGATTCTGTTTCCACAGAGTCCTGTATAACACTGCGGCCTCTCAACATGCTGTCCCTGCAACCTGCCATGCCCTTGGCACTACGTTGCTCGTATATCTGCTGGAAGACCGAACCAACCTGCCGTAGTGTCCTAACATACAAAATATGTGTAAATATCTGGTAGCAAGAGCTCGGCCAGGTAATTGGCCTATAATTCCTTGGGTTGGACAGATCCTGCTTTTTAGGCATAAGCACAACAAACCAGTGCAGAGTCTGCTGCCTCTTGTTCTATCGTGAGTTGAAAATTTGAGCCAGACTACAGTGTTTGGAAGAAAATTTTATCCACCGCCAGTTGTTTGCGCCGTGTGGACCCATGGCAACGAAGTTCTTGGTGCCAACTAGTACTCCACCTTTCGCTGGTATTTCATACCTTTTGACTATCTTTAAATCTTTCCTTTCCTGTCCTCCTCTTCCTTTCTGTTTGTCACTTTTTGTTGCGTTTATTATTTTTTCTTACTTTTTCAACTTTTTGTCTCTAAATTAGTTTCATCATTAAAATCTTTTAAATCAAAACCTTTTTCGAAATAAAAAAATTTTAAATCAAAGTTTAGGCCAGCCCTATTACTCCAGGCAATGGGTATCAAAATAGTGTGTGCTGAGGAAAGTTTTATAGGATTTTTGATTTTTTGCACAGAGGTATATTTCGGATTGAAATGAAGTGAGGTATGTTTTGTGTACAAAATTTTTGTATCTAGTGTATCTGTGCATTGCTCTTTATGAACGATTGTTTCTATTGGTAACCTCTTCCGCGATTCCTGTGAAATTTCGATTAATGTCTTGGAGCCTTTGTCTGTTTAGGCAACGATTTTTTATTTACAAAAAATTTTCTTTAATAGTAATAGATGCCAGACCTTGATGTTCAGATCTCTATGCCAACAATAGCCTCAATCTGCCTACTGCTTAAAGACAAGGACCTTACTAGCAAGATAAGTAATGCCAGCTTTTCTAAACTGAATTCTCGAAAAAGAATTTGTTTACTAAACTTCTTATCGAATCCCTTATTCTAATGATCTGTCTACGTACGGCGGTGGCGGCGGCTTGTTGGTGAGCCAGGCCCGTTTCCGCCCCGTACGATGCCGGCTGTGGTTGTATTGGTGACGTGTCATGTTGTAATTCCAATTCCGGAAGTGGCTGTGAGGTTGGTTGGATAGGGCCCGAAGTGGCCCGGGGCGAAGCCGGGGGGTCGTGGCTTGTCCTCGTCTGTAGGGCTAGGTGCTGCAGGAGTATTTCGGTGGTGTTCGTTAGCTGTTGCAACGCTTTCGTGAGTGCATGTGTTACTGCATCAGCTTGGCTTGTGTTCCTCCCACTTGGGGTGAGAGCAGTGGTAGCAGGCATTATTAATGGCAGTGGCTGTACTCCTTGAAGGCTTCTGGTTGTGGAGTCCGTGGTTGCAGTAGGTAGGCGTTGGCTAGTGGATGGTGTGAGGAAGGGTTGTGCTTCTTGTCCCCTTCCTAGGTTTGGATATATACTAGGGCTAGGGGCAGCCCCCTGGCTGACCGGGGCTGAATCCCATTGACCGGTGAAAAATCGTCGGGCCGCGACGTTGGGCGACAAGGGGTCCACCGTTTCCCTTACCGGACCTGAATCCTCTTGACCAGCGAGAAATTGACGTGCCCCACGTTGGGCGACAAGGGGTTCACCATTTCCCTTACCAGACCTGAATCCTCTTGACTGATGAGGAGAGCGTCCGGGACCTGGGGCGAACGGCTCTGTGTTTGTTCTGCATCTACCTGGCTAGATGGGACGCCGTCCCTCTGCCTAGATCGACTCCTGGTGTTCATAACGATTTCTTTTTTAGTACACTAACACCCACTTCACTTTCACCACTACTGTGCACTCCAAACTACTAATTAGGCAGGTTGTGGAATAAAATAGATATTTACTACAATATAATACAGTCTTCAGGTAGACGGTGTCAAAGGCAGGCGCGAACTGATCGATGTGTAGCGGACGATGGTTGCGAGCGGACTGATCCAGGGCTAGCGGGCGTGCGCATATTTATAGTTTCCCGGCGGTGTGACGTAGCACGGGCTTTGCCGGTCGCGAGCTGTTGCGCTGCAGGGCCTCGCCGCGTGGCTATTTTGTGCTATGTGTTGGGGCTGTTTTGCCCTATATCTTTTTTGGTGTTTATCGTACCGAGCTGTACGATACGTCAAATTAAAGGTCTTTTCCTGTAGTTTCTGAAAATGACTTTGTGAATGCGCGTACTTTAATGTTTATGAAGTTATAGTGAGTTTTATGTGGAAAAAATAATTTTGGTCCCCGAATTTTCGCGGTTTTTTCTTTCATCTGCCGATGACAGATCAATCAGATCAATTTTCCTAAGTAACTGACCAAGCGGGTCTAATTTGCCGATCAGGTAAAAGAGATTTTGTTTAAAGCAGAAAAGTGAACAGAAATGGATGAGTACTTATTGTTTCCTTTGCTCCTTTTCTTGATTTGAATGATTATTGAAGCAAACTCCTGCTAAATGGGCACTAGTTTTTCTTCAAAATCAGCACTCTCTCCAGAACTGTCTTGACTACATCACTTTTTTATAATACATTTTATCTTTTGATTTGATACCGCATAATGTTTATATTGTACAAATGTTATGTAAATCTTTAGTAGAAATAAGGAGATAAACAGGAAGTGCTGCTACCGGGATACCAATATAACTGGTGTATTTTTCAGAGACGGGTTACTCAGAAGGTTTCCAGGAAGTTTTACTGGAAAGTTTTCATTGGGAGTTTTGTCAGCCCATTTTATCGTGAAATCTGATTTGTGATGTTACAAGCTTCAATTTGACACCAAATAAGTGCATTTAACTATATTATTTAAGTGACCAAATAACCAATATTATATGATTATGCTGTGATTGAAGATGGGGCGGTTATCCAAACTAGTCATGACAAATATTTGGATTAAAAAAAAATTGGTTCTCATTTTCATAGTATAGATAAATTACAGTTATATTAAAAACAAATTCATATTAAATAAGGGATTTATTTTAAGGTTATGTTATGAACGATTATGGAGAGAAATTTAGATTATGAGAACAATCGGAAATATTCGCGAAATATTTCCATATGGGCAATTTCCTGTACCCATCTCTGGTATTTTTCCCTAATTATCTCTCTATCTGTTGATTAACCTATTTTTATTATTCTTTCATTGTATTCACGGATATTTATTTGTTCCATTGTTATTCATTATTTTCTATTATATATTATGTAAATCTAATCCCTTACACTTTTCCTACCCCGTAATTGATTGATTATTACAGTGGAGTGGTGTAACTAAGTGAATAAATAAAAATGTTATTCACAGTATTGTGGCGGAAAAAGCCAAGGAAGCCGGGATCAAATATAATAGAGTGTAATAAGTTTCTCTTTTCGCTAATTTTAACTTGTTCATAGTTGACAGTTTCACATGATTTTTGTCGGGGTTACTTCACTGATATTCATTCATTTTACTGAAATTTTAACTAAATTCAAAATGCAATAAAACTTCTGTGCAAATAGTGCATTGTGAATTTTTTAAATTATATTGATATAGAAAAATTAAATGTTGTATGTGAATTGTTGAAAGTTGATTTATGCTTAAGAATTGTGCATTGAAATAATGTATATTATTTATTTTTCAGCATGTTTGATGTTGGTGGCCAAAGAGATGAAAGACGTAAATGGATCCAATGTTTTAATGATGTTACGGCTATCATTTTTGTCACTGCTTGTAGTTCATATAATATGGTTTTGCGTGAGGACCCCACACAAAACCGATTGAGAGAGAGTCTAGATTTATTTAAGTCAATATGGAATAACAGATGGCTGCGAACTATATCTGTTATTCTATTTCTCAATAAACAAGATCTCCTTGCCGAAAAAATTTTGGCAGGTAAGTGTCGAATTCTTAATTTTGCTGAACAAATTATTATTATTATAAAAACTTTATTTAGCAAAAAACACTAATACAAGCAATGTCAGTAAAATATAATAAACATTATTTATCCTAGAGGATAATATTAAAAAACTAACAATAACATTGGTAGGTATATTAAATTACTGAATATTAAACTACTAAATAAATCTTCACATTTTGGTTGCCAGGTATTCTCTTAGCTTCTTCTTGAAAACACATAAATTTCCAGCTTGTTTAGTCTTCTCTGGTAAACTATTGTAATCTTTTACACCGTTAAAAAATATACTGTCTTTTAGCAGTTCTGTTTTAACCAAAGGCAACTGAAAATTGTTACCAATTCTGGTGTAATGTTCATGCTTTTCACAATTTATTTTTAGCATATGCCTTAAACCTGGCGCAGATAAATTATCTTATACTTTAAAAATGAAAACAAACACGCTATATTGACAAAACCCTCACATTCAGCATGTCCTCTATGTGTGTGTGTATAAGGACCACACCTTAAAATAGCTCTCATTCTTCGATTCTGCAAAACTTGCAGTCTGTCTAGCCCAGCTCTATCGGTCATATATAATATTGTAGAACAGTTGTTAAAATGCGCCCATTGCATTACACATTTTTATTTTTAATGCCATGGTTGTTAATAGCTTGGGTCATGAAGCTAATTTTACTTCCAATTTTCCTAATCACATAGTTAATATGTTCTTTAAATTTTAGGTTCCTGTCAATAATAACACCTATAGGTACTTATATCCTTCAACCCACTCTAATTGCTCACCAACAATTCGTTTATTTTCACCTTTTAACTCTGTATATTCTCTATCTGAGGATATCATCATTGCTTTTGATTTTCTAATATTCAGTTTCAACTTATTACAGTTTAACCAACTAAAAATATTTCGTAATTCTTCATTCATATTTATTACCAGTTCATTAACATCCTTTCCAGCAGTAAACATTAATGCATCGTCCGCAAAGAGCTTAATTTCTATATTTTAAAATTCCAGGTAGGTCATTGATACACAGACATAAAAGTAGTCTCAATATACTGCCTTGAGGAACACCATGTATGATGTTTTCTTTATTAAACAACACTCCTTGCCACTTAACCATCTTATTTCTGTCTTAAGTAACTTTTAAACCACTCAATTACTTTGTCTGAGAAACCATATGCAGTTAGTTCAAATATGCTTTTAGAGGGCGGAATATTAAATATAATATTTTTAGTCGCAAACTCCTCTATAAAATCCTTATTTTACTATAAGGAACGTAACCAAACTGCAACCAACAGCTACTCTCCAGGCTATGTGCCCCGCCGAGTGCTGAACTACAAGTTACAAGTCGGGCGCGTTAAGTGTAATAATTGCATATTACCATCAAAACGCTAATGCTTTGATTGCAACAGACACTGGACTGCTAGATGGCGCCTGCTGACTATTTTACATGTCGTTATTGTAAAAATACCGGGATGTACCAAATGGTCAAAGGATCCTCGTGCCGGTCGTCACATGCCTACCTTGCACTGACGAGAGCCAACAGCTCGAAACTGCAGTCTGCAAGTGGTGTGTGACGGCTGGCAAGAGAGCTCCTTTAAGTAGGAACAGTCTTTCGGCTGGTGTTTGTTGCAATCGAAGCATTAGCGTTTTGATGGTAATATGCAATTATTGCACTTAATGTGCCAGACTTGTAACTTGTAGTTCAGTGCTCGGCGGGGCACATAGCCCGGAGAGTAGCTGTTGGTTGCAGTCTGGTTACGTTCCTTATAGTAAAATAAGGATTTTATAGAGGAGTTTGCGACTAAAAATATTATGTTTCATATGCGGTTAGTTTCTTTAGGAGTATACCCCTATCCACTGTTTCAAATGCACATTTCAAATTTAGGAAGACTGTGGTGGTATTTACATTCTTGTTCCTGTTTTGTTCCCATTCCTGTATAACCAGTTGCACCACACTTTTAGTGGAGTGTTTTTCTCTGAGCCCCGCATGTACATTGCTTAGTATGTTATTATCTTTAACATATTGGGTTGTATAATTATAAACGAGTTTCTCAATAATCTTATGAGTCTTATCTCATTGCACTCTTATGTATTTTTAACTTTTGGTATTGGTACTACTGTAGATGTTTTTAGATCACTAGGAAATTTTCCGTATTTTAGTGAAGTATTAATCAGATTTAGTAGAGGGTACCTAATAACATCAAACATTACCTTTATCATATCTAAATTTATAGGGTCCACTTTACTACTCTCTTTCATTTCCATCATAGTTTTCTTTACTTGGTGATTTTCAAATGACTGCCATGATCCATCACAGTTAATCTTCTCTGTATATGATTCTAATCCACTTTCATCTGCTATTGACTCCATTATCTCGTTAATCCTAGATACATAGTAGTAATTAAACTTCCCGCAATAATTTCAGGTAGGTTAAAAGTACTGTATTCAAAATGTACTTAACATACATCTTCACATTTTTCATCATTTATAAAAGTTTTCAGGAATTTCCATAGTTTTTTTTGAGTCATTCTTGTTTTCTTCAATTTGTTCATTTATATATTTTTCCTTTCTAGTCCTCGTCTAGTTTAGTACTTACATACCTACCATATACCTTTGTTTTATTCTCTATTGCTCTGTAAATTTCACCATTAAACCATTTCTTGTTCTCTCTTATAATAACCAGTACGTACCTCACTTTCTTCTTCTTGGACATTTTTCATAATCGCCTCCATAAAACATTTATAGACATCATCACCATTTGTACAGCTATATTTCCAATCGGTTTTTATTAATGCTTCATTTAATTTATCATAGTCTATGAGTTTATGCACAACAGTTTTATTAATAGTCTTTTTATGTTGGTTTGAAATAACCTGGACAACCAATCGTGATCACTTATTTTTGGTGTCCTTTTAACATTGCACTTTAAATTTTGTATATTTGTTAATACCAAATTAATAGTTGATGCACTACTATTAGTAATCCTTGTGTCGTCCTTTATCATCTGCCTGAGCCCTGCATCCCATGTAATATGTTTCAGTGTTTTAAAGCATAGTTGATGCAAGATTTGATTTATCTTAAGTTCCCATTCTCTTCTTCTTGTTGCTTATAGAATGTTTTATTATACATTTTACAACACGATATTTTAAATTATATATTTTTTTAGATTTCACAGCGAATACATTCACTAATACATAGTACATGATATCCGCATAAAATCATTTTCTACAGTGGCAGACCGTCTGGTCAAATTTTATTATTTATTGATGTACTAACTAATGCCACTTATTTAATTGGATAGGTTTGAAATTATCTATATTTCTGGACTTTCTAAACATGAAAAATTTATCATTATGTATGTTGTATTCAATTTGTTTTAAACAGGGCAATAGCATCAGTAAACATATAGAACTACACTGTGCAAAGGCACCTCTTCTCTATACTTGAAAGATGATAATGTAAAAATAATGGTGTTTGTATAGATAAAAATGTATTTATTGTGTATATAAGAATTTTTATTGTTCGATGAGTTTAACATCAGCTGTTGTTGATTTTATTTTAGAAACAGGAAGCGCAAACATTTTTCAGTGGTAAAAATGTCCATATTTATTTAGAATATTGTCACAGTTAAAAAAAATATAAATAAAGCTACAATTAAATTTTTGATAGGGCTCAAGATATTTGAAGTAGAGCAGCTTGTTTCAAAGGCAAATGGCACAGGGAGACAAACATTTCCTTCTGTGCTCTAGAGACAATTATTTTATAGTAGGGCAGCCCGTAACCAAAATTTTCGACTTATTTCATTATGGAAATTTCCCGCGCCAATGCTCATTTCTTTGAACAAGGATAAAAAAAAGTTCAGGGCAACGGAAATTTTTAGCGTTGCGAAAGGGTTGAAATATAATCCGTCAACATGTAACAAATAACGGATCATCTGAGTAATCACCTAATGTTCGTTTACTATTTCTTGGTGTAGATAAATATGCATATAGTATGAGGAAAAAATTAAAACAGAAATTTTAAGTGCTGCGTCAAGATATAAAGGATTAAATTCTGAAAACTGGGAACAGGTAAAAATTCCTGTCATCGCCTAATATCCGTTCCGACAATTCTCGTCTATTTCTAAAGTTTTTCTACGACAAAAAAAATAAAAACAGACGTTTTAATCGTTGCATATCCCAGTAATTGCATTTCAAATGTGCATATTTTTTTAGCTAATTCTGTTACTCCCTAATGTCCGTTTTCTAATGGAAATGATGCTTTATATCAAAAAACATGTATGAAAAATATGAACGGACAATTTTCAACTTCTATCCCTACGTTTTTTCGGGCGCTTAATCGAATGCGAGTAGCCTCAGTACCCCCACCCACTGGACGCACCCCTGCGGGCACAAAAGCAGCCCTCAAACGAGAGTTTCATTAATGTCAAAGTACTGTAAGTAAGTACTGATTTTTCGATGTTAGTATAGAATGCGGAATCATTTTTTCAACTAAAAAGACAGCGATTCGCGCTTTGATATTCATAAAAATCCCGGTTTATGAGACTTTTGTCAATAGGTTGTCATCGGTTGGTGAAGGGAAGTTTTGATCGGGAAGTTTTTTATAATTTTTTGGGGTTCTACTCGTGTTAGAAAACTGAAAAACGCCGTCAAAAATGGGTAATGGTAGTAACCTTGAACCTCCTAGGCTAAGATTGTCGGTTGTATATGCAAAAACTCTCGGTTGTATATGCAAAAACGGCCGCTTGTATGTATGCCTGCTTTAATTGCGACGACATCACAACTGGCTAATCGCGTATGACCTTGACGGAATAAATTGGTGTAGATAATAATAATAATAATCTTGTGGGTAGGGACAGTGGACAGTGATAAGCTATCCTTTGCAGTTAACAATCCTTGGCATTATATACAATGTCTATGAAGTACGCACATCACTGCATCAAGATGCGAGCACACTGCATTCCATGCAGCTGTACAGCATAGAAAATGTCCGTCCACTTTTTTTTTTTCGATTATTTAAACCATATTTTATAATTTAAAAAAGGTTTCAGCCATCAGAAACTTTTTTATACCATTTTTTAATAAAATTTTTGTTATTAAAATTTTGCAACATAAAATTTCCGTTTTGTACTGATTCTTGTTTTATTCGGCATCTATAACAAGAATTCATCGAGAACGGACATTAGGGGATAAAAAAATAACGTCTTTTTATTAATGGATGGAAAATTGTTTTACCAACTACTGCAGAATTATGGGAGGTTTTGTCAGAGGAAAATTGGTTTTGTATTGTAATAAATTATAGCCTGGTGATCGAAATTAGCATTAGGTGATAACAGTTGATTTTGGTTACGGACTGCCATACTATTAAGTTCATTATATTTTTTAAAGTCATTGTGTTTTTCAGCCACTTCCAAAATTTCTGTAATGCTGTTATAAATATTTTTAATAGTTATACTAATTGATTGTCAGTAATTTTTTTTTCTTTTCTTTGTTAGGTAAAAGCAAATTAGAAGATTACTTTTCCGAGTTTGCAAGATATCAACCTCCAGTAGAAGTTGCAAATGATGCCAATGAACCTCCTGAAGTTTTTAGAGCCAAGTACTTTATAAGAGACGAGTTTTTGGTACGTAATTGATTTTCCTTCTGGTAGTTAAAATTAGGATCTTTCTTATTATTCTGCAAAACATAGTTTCTATGTATCAATGTATGTAAAGAATCTCGCACGGAATGATAGGAAAAATGGCCCTCGGTTAAATTGCACCAAATTTTAGTATGTTATAGGTTTTGGCCTCCTAAACAATAGTTGTCATGTGCACAATGCTCAAAAGTCAATATAGCGCAAACCACTGCTTGTCGAAGACAGAACCATTAAGTGTGAAAAAACATTATGATTTACAATAATGCTGAGTAAACTATGCTGTGTTTGGCAAATAATAATAAATAGATACTCAATTGAAAAATAAAGAATTGAGAATTATTGTCTAATAAGGAATAAATAATTAATTACGAATTGCCTGATAAAGAAGAAAATGCTAAAAATATGAAGTTCTATAGTTCAAATCATGAGTGTTGTCCGTTACGTCATCATTCTTTAATTTCCAATTTAATGCACAGAACACTGAGAAATACTCGACGTTTTCAAGCGGAATGCATGACCGTTGATGTGTTACGCGGCCGTTTCGTTTACTATTGTGTGACGTCATGATGTTAGTTGCACAGCTCTTCATATACGCCCTTTGAAAGTCGTATATTTCGAGAACCACTTATCGGATTCATCTGAAATTTTCAATATCTAATTTTAAGTAATACTTTATCCACAAGAAGTAACAACTACTAAATAAAACCCATTAAATGAGCCCATTGACGTGAATAGTGCATTCTGTGAGTTGGATAGAACCTCGAAAAATATGAATATTCTCTAACCTAACAAGACTATGTCTCCCCCCATTCTCCGAGGTCACCCCACCCACCAAACGGCCAAAACTCACCCCCAAAAGGGGCAAACCGCATATCCCCGTTGTCTCCTACCAGCCAAACCTGTTTTGCCCCCGTTTTCGACGATGCTGAGTGCGACGGTGATGTCAAGACCCTTCCTCGACCCTCGCCAACCCTCCAAACGGCCAAAAACCACCCCTAAAAGGTGTAAACCGCGGATAGGCTTTCTTCTCTTGACTAAACCCGTGTTACCCCCCGTTTTCGAGGATGCTGAACGGGGGCTCGGCTGGTAGGACACGGCAGATACGCGGTTTACCCCTTTTGGGGGTGGTTTTTTACCATTTAGGGGGTGGAGTGACCTCGGAGAGAGATTTAACCACAGCCATTGTGTTCAGCATCCTCGAAAACGGGAGGGGGAAACATAGTCTCGTTAGGTTGTAGGATTGTAGCTCAATATGCTACCAGCTCCAGAATATGGTAAAGGATTGGCTTTTTATAAACTACTAGTTCTGACGTCTGCCCATTGTTGGATCTGACCACATTGTAGGGAATTTTATTTCTTCAGTGCTGGCAGCACTGATTCACACTGATTTTTTTAGGTACTTTTATTTCTCAAAATTAGTATCCCTGAATTAATTACTAGATTTTGTAAGGGACTTAATATTTCTTCAAAGTTAGTACCCCTGATTTTCAAGTAGATTTCGTAGGGTCATTTTGCTTTCCAAAGCTCGTACTTAGTTTTCATATAATAATTTTAGAATTATGTTTTTTTTTTAATACTTCAATGTGCGACGAGCCTTTTTTTTTTGGTTGAGGACCAAAATGAATTAAATGAACCAATAAAAGAGTATTGAAAGCAAAAAAAAGAAACTGTAACCGAAAGCGTTCAAGTCGCAGAGTCTTGAAACAGATATGCCGAGGGCTAGCTCAGCTCTAGTCGGAGAGAGGGGTAGGTCACAAAATTATATACTACCAACTATAAATCATATAATCCTTAGTTATTAGATTATATGAATAAAAGGGCGCCACTAGCTTTAAATTAACTGCAACCTAGCTAGAAGGCTCCCAAAATCAACAAGGATACCCAAACGCTTTACGAAAAGGTGTTGAATTTATAAGAAACTAGAATATAGATATGAATTGAAGGTATCAAATTTATTATCAAATGTAAGTATACAAGTTTTGCTCACCCAGCAGTTTAAAATTTGTAAAACAATAAAAATAATTGAACCGGTCCTCGGTTACACCTACTTACTATCTAATATGATTAGCTGATAATAAGCAGCTATATTCACCGTTCGTGATATCACGTATGGTTCACAGTGTCCACATAAAATAATGAAAATTTGTGTCTACTAACATATCTTATTTTACAAATACCAGGCTGCATACATATACCTTCCAAAATATTAATTTAAAAAAAAAATTACCCAAATATTAATTTACCTATGTTTACAAAAAAGTTTATCCAAATACTTAAAAAAAGATTTTAAATAGCCAGACATAAATAAAAGTAGCCACAATAGGCCTCACACTCCCAGAATTCATACGTTATACATAAAAACCTGTATGGTGAACTGCAGAGCTGCCTTCCAAATAAAAGAGAATCCACGAATTCAAGTCCTTATAAATTGCCAAGGGTTGTCATAATTCCCATCTAAAGCGCTCCAGACCACGAATCTATGTCCAAGTCGTTGCCTAAGTTGTCGATGTTGTTCCCAAACTCGTATTCCAAACCTCGAATCGTTGTCCAATGTTGAGGCGAAGGGTTGTCAATAAAAAAACTATCCAGGGTCCACAAGTGGAGTACAGGAGCTTCGTCTGTAATCCAGATCACTCCTGCACTGGGAATGGTAGTGCCAGGCTTCAACTTTTATGGGAGAATTCGTACCACCAGGTATACGAAAACAACAAAAATTTACAAAAATATAATCGTAGAAACAAAACGTGGAGAAAACGTGAGAGGTAACAGTAAAACGTAAAAGCCCTAAAAAATTACTTACATAAGTATACGAAAATTAGTAGTGACTTTAATCCTTACTCAAAGATGTAGGGCGGCTTAAATCTGCGGTCCAAACCAAGTTGGAAGTCAATCGTTGAGAAATGGCTTTCTACAATTCCAAGAAAAGACAAAAAAAATAGGTTAGGGCGACATGTGCTTTAAACATAAAAAAACAGCGTACTTACAATCCGAGTTAAGCGAGTATAGGTGACATCCAAAACGACCAAAACAACCTCTGAGAGTTGTGACAGTTCTTCGAGTAACACTTCTAAGTGGTAATGATAGTGTGTCTCATAAGAATAAAAGACTACAGCATCAAATAAACACATTCTAAATCTAGTGTTTATCAGGGTAAAATTGACGATGTTGCTGTGTTTGATAGTAACTTCAATGAACCAATAAACGTCAAGCAATAGTTATGTAGTATTGATGCTATGGGTGATTAATTCGTTTTACTGGGATGAAAGAGCCTGTGTGTATTGCATGGTAAATAAACTTAGAGATAATGCAAAAACATTGTATGATGATCAATAAAGCCTTAATATTTTGTGGAAAGAGTGGAAGGACAAACTACAAAACCGTTTTCCGATGTAACAGTGTGTTTTCAATAAATTAAAGGACTTAGTAATATGGAATGGAAGGTATACCACCATCAACGATCTATTTCTAAAGTCAGGTATTCGACCAGCTGGTTGCGTAAGTACAAAACATTTGTTACAATATTTAATTGCTAATGATGAACACGTTTTGAAAAACAATCACATAGGTTTAAAAATAATCATTTGGAATATCTAATAATCGACATAGGAAAGGACTAACATGTCTTTTGTGCAGTCGTGAGGGACACAAAAAGATTGATTTTTCAAAGTATGTATCGGATAAAAACTGCTCATTTCGTAAACAAAAAAAGTTCTAGAGTGTTGAAAAAGACAAAATTTTGCAAGAGCTCAAATCATGAATTAAATTTAGTGTCAAGTGGAAGACATGAAGCGAAAATTGATAAATTATTTAAAAATGCTAAAATAAATGGGGAAATCCTTTCTGCGTACATTGATTTTAGCAGCAGCCTTTAAATTAAATACAGTATGTAAACTAGGTCTAAAAATAGAAACTGATTTAATGAATAGTGTAATTGTTGGTTAAGGAGGAGCTACAATAAAGCCTTTCAGCCAAATGACAAAAATTTAAATAGACGAAATTATTGTAATGACAGAGTTTTTTGTTGCACCAGATACTTTATAAGCAACCGACTTATTAATAGACCAACCGATCACAGTACAACAGTGTTTATATTTATAAAACTTTGGATTATTTAAACTTAACAGAAGGAAATATTATTTTACCATGGGATGCTGTAGAAGAAAACGATGTTGTTATAATAAGTACACTTGTTATTAAACAAAGAGTAAATGTAATCCCTTTAACAGCTGATATAATAAAATCGTAAATCGCATTTTCTACTCTGAACAAAATAGAAAAGGCATAACATTAATAATAATAATAAATCGAACACATAATAGGCTGCCCTACTTTGACCACAGGAATGTATTTGGGAAGACGTAACGAGGTGGTGAAGATTATACATGAAGAATTAGCCATGAAATTCGGACTCCTTACTAATCCACAGCCCTTCTATAAATACACACCTCTATCTGTTTTAGAAGACGAAGAAACAGTACTGTACTGGGATAGACCAATCCAGTCTGATAGAACTTTTAATCACAACCGCCCTGACATACCGATGATTAAAAAGAAAGATAAGAAGGCCACCATTATTGATATAGGATGCGCCCTAACCAGCAACCTGCAGAGAACAGAGATGGAAAAACAAAACATTAATAATAATAATAAATCGAACACATAATAGGAGGCTGCCTTACTTTGGCCACAGGAATGTATGTGGGAAGACATAACGAGGTGGTGAAGATTATACATAGAGAATTAGCCGTGAAATTCGAACTCCTTACTAAGCCACCGCCCTTCTATAAATACACACCTCCTTCTGTTTTAGAAGACGAAGAAACAGTGCTGTACTGGGTTAGACCAATCCAGTCTGATAGAACTTTAGATCACAACCGGCCTGACATCCCGATGATTAAAAAGAAAGATAAGAAGGTCACCATTATTGATATATGATGCCCCCTAACCAGCAACCTGCAGAAAACGGAGACGGAAAAACAATAAACAATGCATCTATCATTTTTGGTGTGAACGTTGACGCCAGGCTTGACTGGAACTGTCGCATTGATATTCCAATACAAAACTTATCGAAGTACTACATGTACCGTACTTTAGATTATTTTGTGTGGGGAATTATAAAAAAACAAAATATACTATGAGATATAAGATCACAATAGAATTGTTGAAGCTTTCAACCTAATTACACCAAATATGATTCCTGAAGCTACTCTATTCCTGATATCTAAGAGAAATTTCTGTTCTAAGGAGAAATAATTGCTGCTAGGCGAAAATCACTCATCAATAGATGGCACTGCTAATTTCTTAAAATGTTTTCTTAACCGCCTCTCCAGTTACCGAAGTAACCCCCTGGAAGATCTCAAGGATCTTGTGCTAGGTAAAGAGAGACGAGGCCCTACAGTTTAATGTGGACTCCGAACCACTCTTGGGGCAATTTTTTTAATGAAAAATTGTTTCGCCTTGTGGGTATCGAACTCACTTCGCTAGGCAACTCAGTTTGCTAGCCAGACGCTTTAACCAACTGAGCTACCAGTCCCCATAAAATTGACAAATTGAGTAGTGAACAACAAAGTTTTGACATTAGCCATATAAGTATTGAAAACATTAAACAAAATAGTTTATTGAATTAAAGTTGTGTTTTGAGATAGATACATAACTTCCTAAAATATTTAAAAAGACGAACAGGTATGAAATTTTGCCTAGCGTATTTTTAACAAATAGAATTTCTGAGTTTTGTATAGCAGTGTCAGACAGTATCTGAAAAGTAAAAACGTCGATTTCGGATATTTTGATGATCGTGTGTAGTACTAATCCTGTGAGACCTTTAAAATAAGAGGCCGTTTCCAAAGGTGGGCATATAATTTTATTACGTGGCTTAGATGCAATTCAAAGTGTATTGAAGAGTCACACATGCACAAAAATACAAGTTTCCAGGCCATTTTTAAGGACTATTTATCTATTTTTTTAGTAGTTACATTACATGTATTGGTACCCAGGTGGAACATAATATTGGCTGGACCGTGGTTTAATATTGGATCAATATAGATACATTGAAATTGTAACAAAAATATTGAACTAATATTAATATACGCTGGTATTAAAATATCGGCGTGCCTATGTTGGTAGTATATTGTTTTAACACATTCCAATCCAGATATATGCAGACAATATTGATAAATATCTATTAATGTTAATTTTACAACAATGGAAAGTCTATATTCGCGTTATATTGTTATTACATTTTTTGATAATATTGTACAAAAAATATCGATTGATAAAGATAAATATTGATTCTAGAATATTTGAAAACTCATATTTAACTCATATTTGTCAACTATGTGTAAAATTATATTGCTTAGGGAATATTTTCTAATACCAATAAATCTTGATTTTCCAATATTGAAAAGTGTATATGTTATTATGTTGTTATTGAACTTTTTAGTAATATTGCACAACAAACATCGACTGATAACGACAAATATTAATTTTAAAATATTGCGATATTCATATTGAGATTATATTGTTAAACTCTCTTTTAAACAATATTGTTTAACCGATTTATATCTATATTGGATAGTCATGCTGCGCCTAGGCTAATTGCAATAAGTTGCATAGATGGCTCTCCTTGCAATATGCTTGTACAAGCGTACAATTTCTGACTTAGGGTCTCCAGGCAATGTGATACAATAATGACAAAGAGAAATTCGCTGTGGTGATGCTCACCACAGTGTTAGTGTATTAACAATGGCCCAATATGCCTTTAGTAATTTTACAGATGATGTAGAGTTGTACCTACCTACCATACACAGGTTAAATATTTCAGCTGGAGGTTTTACTACAGTCACTTCTAGATCTTGTTACTGAGGTTCTTAAAATAATGATAATTATTAAAAAATTGTATTTTATGAGAATTGCAAGAAATAGCTTTACCATCTTTGGGCATTAGGCTAAAGTTTCTTTAAATATTTGGCCAATATATGATTTCAAATAGTAATTTATATTGGCATAATATATTATATGATATGATTTTTAAATATTTGTTGGATATAGCTTAACCAGTATCGAGTCTATATACAAAAATGTTCACATTTTTTATTGGTTCAATGTTGCGTTTTTTACATTGAGCCAACGTTTTTGTAATATTAAACCAATATTGGTTCAATATTAGTGTTCTACCTGGGTAGGTATACATTGTGCAATAAACAACAGCTACTTATTATGAACGATCCAAGAGACCTTTTCCGTATGGGGAACGAGACTGTAAAGACGTTTTTTAGGAACACAAAAAAATATTTAAAACAATTTTTATGTTGTATGCAAGTTGTACGTTTGTCAAGTTTCATGTTATTTGTTTTAAAAATTTAATAAAATAAATAACATTAGCTATTTTATTTCTAAATTTATAATAGGCCATTTATATTTTTGTAAATAAATATAATACATTTAATGAAACATCACTTTGTAAGAAATAAACACCGCTTGTTATCTTCTTCAAATCTCTTTCGCTGGATAGGAAAATTTTATATCAGGATGGGAATTTTCTCCTGCAAGTATATCTTAAAAATGGCTTGCAAGTTTCTGCATTGGTTTTCGCTCTAATCTGACTTTGATCAGAGTTCCAGAAAAGTAAGGAAAAATTTTAATTAAACAATTTTTTAATAGCAAAACGGTCATTTAAAATGAGTGCAATAATACAAAATTGTCATTGTCAATTTATTTTAAGAAAGTACGACAGAATTTCAATAAGAAGTAAAGAAATAAAGACAATTTATTATCAATAAAAATCCTTGCGCATTCGATTTTATTAAATACAAAATATAATAACCACACTTGTTTTATTTATAAAGTATTTAATAATAATAATTCTCATTACATTGGCCCGAATATTTGAAATAAAAATCTAAAAATTGCTAGAGATGTTGAGGATGATGTCCTAATTAAAATCCTGAAAATTCCAATCACAATCACTCTTGGAGAATCAGCCATCTTGGATTTTTGAGTTTTGAGCATAGCAACCGAACCAAGCGTCCGATTTTGTTCGTCAAATTGCGTAGTTTACTGTTCCTTTTCAAAACACTGAGAATATGAAATATTGTTCATTTTTTTAACAAATAAAATCAAACATTTTTATTTATTTATTTTTTTAAGAAAGTACATTTTTGCCTAAAATGTTTGCATTTTTTGGCCATAGTAAATATTAGTTATATGTAGCATTTCTATGGTAACACGTCAGCCAAAGGTTTCATGTCATCATCGATGTCCGAATCAGCTTGTGTATCATTCGGTTGATTGACGACAGACATTTTACACCATAAACAAGCGTCGTGTCGTTTTGGAGCTTCTTGAAGGAACCCTTTTTACCTTTTCTGAAGGGGGCGGAAGTGGTATCGCATCCTGTTGCTGCATGGAAAAACAAGAGGTATTCACGGAGATCTCCCAGGGCGGCGATCAACTTTTCACTGCTGAAGAACCGGTGTTCTGCATGTTTTTTTTTTTTCAATTTTACATTTACATTTTAACAGTGTCGTGTTTAAATCATGTAAGTTGTTAATACGATAATATAGGGCAGAAAAAACAATTTGATGCAAAGACGAACAAAATCGGACGTTCGGTCGCTAAGCTTAGAATCCAGAAATCCAAGACGGAAGCAGTTTTTCCAAGAAGGCGGATTTTCCCCAAGTGGGATTGTTTGGGACTTTTGGGGTTCCAATTAGGATATCATCCTCAACATTGGTACCAATTTTCAACTTTTTATTTCAAATGTCCAGGTTAAGGCAATTTTCTGTCTAATTTGACTGGAGTATAAACCAAAAAAGATTTTTTAAATGATTTATAAAACATTCCAACAGTACAAATACAAAGTTACACTAATCACAGATTCTTAAAATAGTGGAAATGGGTCATTAATTACAAAAGACAATTTTTTTCCAGTCAGTCGATACATGGACTCTTCGTTTCATATTTTCGAATACGTTCTGTAACCGATCAACAGTAAAATTGCGGATTTTTCTTTCTATTGCCTCTTGTAATTCGTCAATGGTATGTAATTTATTTTTAAAAACATTGTTCTTCATGTGTCCAAATAAGAAATAATCACAGGGCGTTAGATCTGGAGACAGTGCAGGCCATAATCCCTGGCTGACTAATCGGTCATCGTAGAACTCCCTTAAAAATCAAGTGAAGCTCTTGCTGTATGGGCAGTACCGCTGTCTTGCTGGAAATAATCATCTTGCAGTTCATCATCATGCAACTGCGCCAGAAATGGCTCTAAAATAAGAGTTTGATACCTTTGGGCATTAATTGTTTCACAAAAAAATATAGGGCCTAATAATTCGCCTTCTGGATATTGCCACCCATACACCAACTTTTAAGGGGTGTAAACTTGTTTCTACGTAAGTGTGAGGGTTTTCTGTAGCCCATGTCCTGTAGTTATGACTATTGATATAACCTGTTAAGTGGAACCACGCTTCATCAGGAAAATAGGTTAAATTAAATACATTGTTGTAATTTAAATTTCCGTTAAACCAACGACAATATCTTACTCGACTTTCAAAATCAGGGGGTAATAGTTCTTGAACAACGGTTACCTTGTATGGATGCAAATGAAGTTTTTTGAGTGCTTTATGGGTTGTTCCAACTGAAAGACCTAAAAAAAAAAATTTCGTTGATTTGTTGTTTAGGTATATTAAGACATCTGAAGGGAACCGATTCCCAGTTTTATATATTTTTTTATTTGCATTCAGGTTTTATATATAAACAAGAGTTTTAGTAGGTATCGTTATTAGTTGTTGATAACAATTTTCACTAAAGAAATTCATATTTTATATTTTCAAGAAACTAAATTTAAATGATATGTAATGTATTCAGAAATTAAAAAATTTAGTGTAAAAGTACCTACCTGCTTGAGCGGACAACTTTGGTATGAATTTTGTCGGGCTTTGATTCATTCTTTCATAACCACTTCAGTTAAAACAGTTGGCCTACCAGTGGATTTTCCCTTGCAAAGGCAGTGTTTCTTTGCAAAACGATCAACGAGTACATATTTACGATTTGAAAATGTGTCATATGGAATATTTGCGTCAGGAAATTTTTCCATGAATTGTTCGACACATGATTGCAATGAATACTTCCATGATCCATCTTCTTTGCGAGTTCCACTTCGAAAATGAGCCATCAAAATGAAGGCATCTTGCTCTGGCGTAAAAACCATTGCAAGAGGACTAGAATAAAATTTAAAAAACATTACTTAACCTAACATTCTTTTTCTCTTTATCATTACTCACCAGAAGATAACTGATGTAAATTATATAGTTCTGAAAAGAACTGATTAGTACTCAAATAATAATTAAAACAATTCAAAACTCGCGAAAAGGAACTGATAATTATGCAATATCCACCAAAACACTACTACTACATCTATGATATGACATTGCAGATTAAAATAAATAGTTAAATGTTAGGATATGCGTACAAGAAGACTGTACTGCGATAAATATTCTGCGTAGACAAACCGTTGCCTTATTGGTTCCGCTGGGCGTGTTCAGTTTCAGAGCCAATTAAACCGTGCGTTCCATCCAGATTTCGCGGAAAAGAACCGTTAGCAAAGATAATTGAAAACGCACCCTTAGATACATACGAATTAAAATATCCCTAGTATGGAAGGTTCTGACATGGCTAAATCATGATAAGCCTAAAAGATGAACTAAAAAATCACATGTCCTGTGATCATTATTGAAAGCTCTGTATACAAACACATAAATTTACTAATAGACTCAAATTTTCATTATATATTTCCATCTTAACGTAATTTTGGATCTGCAGGGAGGATTAGTAGCTCAGCTGTAACACTGAGATACCTAACAACACATTCTCGATTTCACAGAAATAATTTTGTTAACCGTTTGTATCATTTTACTTGTAAAACTATTTAGACAAAATAATACTTTAATGCACTTTTTATTTGAAAAATCATAGAAGTTACTATAAATTAGGCTCCATTTAACCTCAATAATGAATTGATTTGTTGTTCACTACACATAAATGTAGATGTCGTCCACTCCGTGATTTTCGCGAATAATAGAACTCGGGGGTGTATAGCATTCTTTGAAATTCAACAATGACTTCACCTCCTAGGTTAGGTTTTCGACTTTGTATGGAGCTGAGTCTGACTTCCCTTTATGTTAAGTCGGACCTTGCACACAATAATATATTTTAGGATAGTTTCTTTATGTTTTTCCCTTGTCCTTACTTAAATATATTACCGATTTTCCATATTTTTTATAATAAGGAAGTGTTTTGATGGACTGAATTAGTGTGACGTATAAAGCTTTCAAAAGTATCTAAACTCACCAAACATGGAATTTTAATGTTCAGTGAAAATTTGTCATGAGTTATTGTGTATCTTATATGCATTATACATGAGAATTAAAATTAACTTCTGCATCGCAGTAAATTGTAGAGCTGTAACTTCATAGTTTTAATTTTGTTCTAAATTGAGTTTTAGTTTTTAGTATACATTTTTGACTTACTGTACGGATGCTTTTCATTAGTTTTAATGTCATCGCTAATGTGTCCATTAATTAACTAAAGCATTGAATTAAAATGTTTTAAAGTAATTGAGCTTCCCATATATTTTTTTGTAAAATCGGGATATTTAACTAAACTGTATTTTCAAACAGTTGTTATTTCCATTTTCAACTGATAAATGTATGGGAAGGACCTATTAAATTTGTAAGTAATAATTTAATAAAATTATAAAAATATTTTGTTTCAGCGCATAAGTACTGCTTCAGGTGAAGGCAAGCACTTCTGTTATCCTCACTTCACTTGTGCTGTTGATACGGATAATATCAAGAGAGTGTTTAATGACTGCCGTGATATCATTCAACGTATGCATCTCCGTCAATACGAACTATTATAACCGCCCACCTCATTTTACAGCAACTTTGGTCTCCAACGCTTTCTCACTAAATCTATTCCAGTTTTCATACATTTGTCAAATAAAATGAATAATTAATATATTCATAGTACTGCATATGCAACATCTAATTAAAATCTGATAACAGTAGGACCAATTAATACAACGCAATGTTTGATTTGTTACCGTTTGGCCAGCAATATTTGTGTTTATTTGACAAAGTTATTAATAATTGACGAGGTGAATCTCCAGATGATGAAAGTACAAATCAAAAAAATTATGTAGCATGCAATTCATAAATTTTTCATGAACAAATATGTATCAGCACAATTTGAGGTTTAAGTTATGTTTAAAATCATATTAGTTTTTAAATAAATCACTTTCATGGGATCTGACAAATTGTATGTTCATGAATATATTAATTTGTGAAATTGTGATAATGTCTCAAATCAATGTTTTTAATTAATTTATATATCAGTCAATAATATTTACGTTGTGTGATTAAAATATTAGTAGTTAATGATAATTTATATATTTTTTTATGTTATCCTAATTTTACATTAATTATTATATTTATTTTTGTGAGCAGAAAGATAGTGCAATATATTTATGTTTAAGTATGTATGTAGGACAAAATTTTTATTAATTTAAATTTTATTTTTGCTTCCATCTCAATTCAGAAAATATCTACTTAAGTACTTTCGTATACGTATCAAATAATAGTAGATACAATCTACAAATTTTGGTAAATAAGTTACCAATTAATTTTGATAAGCTGCCTTCTTTACTAAATGAATCAGTTTCATACAATGAAAGCCATTAAGAGTTTGGAATTTAAAATTTATTTTAATACTTGGACACAATAAATTTCATGAGTATCTTGTAGAGCAACTGCGAGTAGATCACGTCGAAATATAATGATTTAACCTAAGTAAAGTTGCATGCTCTTCATAATACCTGCTAAATTTGCGAGAAATGTTAATATTTTTGAGATTTTGACCTTGATTGATATCAAGTTGAAGCTAATTGATATATCACCCATCTCTAAAGTTTTATACAGCTTTTTCATCCATTCATTAATCTGAGAAAATTTGACCCCAGATTATGCAGAATTTTGGAGCCTCCTTTTGTTAGTAATTTTTATAAAAATTGCTAGTTTTTAAGAAAAATGCAAGAATTTAACTTAAGGAGCGTTTTCATTACTTCATTACTTATTTTTTTAAAATAAATTAAAACCTTGTTTAAGTTATTTGCGTTTTTCACTTGAATAAAAATAGTTTCAACATTAAATTTTGTGTGATCTGAAATTGTTTCAAAAGTTTTATGAAGTTTTAGGCGTTAGCTACCTCAGGCTGTATATATCCTTAGGGGTGCAACTTGGTATTGACCATTCCAGAATGATGTCATTGACAGTTCAGCCATATTTGCTGGGGGGCATACAATATATGTGACGGTACCATTTGCGTATGTAAACATTGCGTGTTTTTCATCATTAAATTGTTTAATCCTGGTCTAATTTATAGAAAATGCCACAACATTTTTATATTTTTAAATGTTCTATGCGTGCTGAAAGAGATAATGTATTGTTTTTTCGGTTTCCCGCTATTTTAACCAATGGAATCATCTTAATGCATTATCTATAGAAAGAAGAAATGCTCGGATTAAGGCTTTGAAATGGGGGCCACTAAGTAAAAGCCACCTAAAAAGCGGTCGTATTTGTTCAAAACACTTTATAACTGGTAAGTACTTAATTTTGGTACAAAAATTCCTTTTAAGTTTTATAAGTTTTTTTTTTATGGTGGAGGAGAAATCCTACATGGACACCCGGCGCTAGGGTCTGCCGCGCCGGGTAGTGTCAGACTCCTACCGACTAAAACCCCTCCTGGATCAGTGTTTCCACGTAACCTGGAACTGCTTTCGCTTTCCATCAGGCCACGGGTCATTCGTCTTTTATTAGTGTTAGTAAAACTGCCCATGTGTTCCCTTACATCCCCCATCTGTTAAAGCAATTAGGGGTTCGGGGCTAGATTTCTTCTATCCTCTTCCTTTGTCCTCATTATTCGGTTTAGAGCATGTGCTACATTTTCCCAGTTCTCCTCCGATTCCAGCATATACCTAATTAGGTTATCAGGGTTCCAATAGTCTCCTGATCTCTCGGTCCTCCACCGGTTGCAGTAGAATACAGTATGTTCTGCGTCGCCGTTCTCCCCACAGTACACACACTCCCGTGTGTGAATCTTTCCTATATCAAAGAGATGTTCCATAAAGCAACCATGTCATGTCATGTTTTATAAGGTTAGAATGAAATTATGTAGGCATGTGTGATTTTAGGAGAACTATCTGCTTTAACTACAAATACCAGCTTTTACAAAAGGTCAAATTCAGTTGTATCCTATAGATTTGGAAAACGCACGAAACATCGCAACTGTACGAATTCATGTAGAAAGATTTATAGGTTTGCTCAAAAAAAAAAAAATTTATATTTTTCATGAAAAAATACCCATAAGCATGTTGTCAAAAACAAGAAATTGTTTGAGTGCATTGGATAAAATCGTTGTGGTATGTTTTAATTATACTTATTTATTTCAATATATTGCACATATATTTCTTATCCAGAGTAAAACAATTGTTTTTTAATATCCACTTTATTCTTTTAAAATATCCAAGCTCAGGTTCAGTCAAGCCAAGAAAAAAATATATAAAATTAGATATGGACAAATAGGCGTAAGTTCTTTTTTATCAAGAGGAGGATGTTGCTGAGGAGACAAACCTCTTGTTTCTACTTTTTTGGCCAATTCATATCCCATATTCGCAACATTTCTACATTTTTCATGAAAGGTACTGGCCAAACAAAAAGTTTTTCGGTGGACGCTGGACCAGGACCACTGTCTTCGATGGTGTTTGGACGATCATGCAGGTAAAACAGAATGGCTATATGACTGCATCTGATAAACCAGCCATACATGCACAGTGAGCACTGGAAATGCTGGTGTCCTTTAAAGTAATGATCCAAACTTGAAGTAACGTTGAAAATGTTTAACCTACGACGAAGATAAAAAAAATGTTAATCAAGATTAAAACTTCTGTGGCATATGAAAATTATATACATTAACATGTAGAATCTAATTGTAATGTAAAATTACGCATTAACTTTGACTTCTTACCTTCCCAATGACAACAAATGCCTCATCATTGATTTGTTTTGCCAAAATTCCTTGAACAGAGCCAGATTCGTAAATTTGTAGGCTTGCAAACTTTTATAAGCTTTAAATTGTTGACCACTATAATAACTATGAGTTAGTATTAAATAATTCACGAAGTCCATCATGATAATATTATAAACTTCAAGCCTGCATTCTGGGTCGAAATTGTCAATAATCTCGATTTTTTTATCATTTCTGCACTTAATATCACCTCTAGTTACATAATATACACTTCGAGACATCTTGGCGAAAAAAATCACAAAATCAGACAAAATGGCAGCTCTGTTAAAGTCGCATGTTCTGGAATGGTTTATAGAGTTAAGTGAGGTTAGATTGTTCCGTTACGATTTACACGCAGTTGTTTTATATGCACTGCTAGACATCCTGTACATTTACTTATTTAATAATGTTAGAAAAAATGGAAATATTCAATAAGATTAGTAAATACCTTCTTGTCTTGAAATTATTATTGCAATGAGCAGTTACAGTGTAATTTCTTCTCTTAAAATGAATGTTATCTGAAATGAAGTGTTTTAATCTACTGTAAATACTGTTCTTACTCTAAACATTTGATTCCAGATAAACAATAGGTGTGCAAAATTTAAATTCGCTAAAGTAGTTTTTGATGTTTATTTTTATTGAATAACTAGTAGGGGAGCCTTCTCGACTGTCTATATGCACTTCAATCAATGTTACTTTTCTTGTTTTTCATGAAAAGTATTTTCTTAAGATTCTTTTTTTTTTATATTTAAAAAGAAAGGCATTTGCCCATTTGTCAAGAAAAGTAAAATTTTAAAAATTCTATAAATATACAGTAAGCAAAAAACGTATCATTTCTTCAGTGAAATGAATAATTTCAGCAATTCTTCTTTTTAACTGGAAAATAATGAATGTCATATTTGTTTTTTTGCTTACAATGGATCAAGATTAGTATGTGTGTTAGTTGTTTCCCGACTTGTTGTTTTCTTGATGTCTAAGTTAAAGCAAAACGGTAAAAAATCGTGTTTAGTTAAAAAAGAGCCCATCATCAGCAAAATTGATGATTAATACCAAAAAAATTACATGGCTATTCTTTAATAGCCCTTTGAATGGAATTTTGTTAAATTTAGTCCAGTTCTTTTTCAGATATCGTGTGGCCATTGCCACGTTTTTCATATGATTATTGCCTACCTTCCATTCTTGGTATTTTAGAAACATGCATGTATATAAATTTATTTTAGTCACTTTGAAGATTATGTTCATTTTGAACCCCCAAATAGAAATTGGATTTTTTTAAACCAAATTGGAATATTTTTGAGGATTTAAAGAGTAAATACTTTTTGCGAAACCGGTTGTAAAATATCATTTTTTGGTCCTTACTAGGGGACATAAAGTAAGTATTTTACATCCTAGGGTGATACAATGTGCCTAGTTACTTTTTTGCCCATCATCAACAGCAATGTTAAAATAATGGTGTCATTTACATTAAATTCATTTTATACGTCATAACTTCTAAATTAATTGAACAACTTGTGTTGTGAAACTTAAACAGGGTTCCCAGAAACCTGGAAAAGTCAGGGAATTAGAAACGGTCAGGGAAATCACAAAAAATCAACAAATGGCAGGCAATTTTTAATACAATTCTGGAAAAGAAGTGGCTTCAGTACATTTTTTGAATGTTTTTGTTCGATAATAGGAAATACAAAGGAAGAAAGTTAAGATTTAAGTGAAATTTTTCATCTTTACTTCGCCTTTTTTCATCGCTTTAAATAAATGGATTTTTACTTTCTAAATTCGCAACTTATTCAAAGAGAATGAGTTCTACATCACGGATATTCTATAAAGTTATCCAGTTACCTCAGTTGTGGCAGATGACAGAGTTTCTAGAAATGTTTGTCTGTGTGTGTCTTACTATTAAAAATGAACTTAATTTTTTTAGCTTTGTGATACTTCATTAACAGTTATATTGTTTTTTTGAAACTTCTGTTTTTCTTGAAATCGTTAAACAGATGCTAGAATTTTTAATAGAGAAACAACAAAATAAAAGTTGCGATTTAAGAAAGGTTTTAAAAAATACAGAGCTAATGTAAATGTGTTAACTACTAATATATAACATTGTATGTATATATTGTAGTTTTTTTTTTTTCAAGTTAACTTTTATCTAACTGTCTGTGTAAATATTGCATGTAGATATACTGTCAGGCTTCGAAGAAAAATGTAGTTAAATTTGATAATATAAAATCAGAAATCTACATTTCTATTTATTAATTTTTATAGTGTTTAAATTAAGTAGTACTTATCTTTAATATCATTATTTTGTTCTTTAAAATATTTATCTAAAAAGATACTTATTCGCATAAATGTCAGCTTTAAGAATTGTCGGGCTTCCATTCTAGAAATTTTTAGTAAAGAAGGTTGTTAATAGTATCATATTTTCACTAAAATATTCAATAGTGTGAGCGATGGAGACTTTAATTTTATTACTGTAGTGCACAAAAAAGAGTAAAGTTTATGTCCACCAAAATTATTAAAATAAGGTACGATATGTTTAAGTTTTCAGTCCTAGTGTTGTTATTACATACATTACATATAACGTAAACATTTACGTCTATTTTTATAGTATATTATTTTTCAGAATAACGTTTTAAATTTTTTTTACTGCCATATATATCTTTTTATGTTAAATGATTTTTTACGTTAATTTTTCTAACATGTTTTAATCTTTTTTTGTTAATGTATACGGATGCTACTGTAGATACTTATTTGTAATAGTTACAAATTTTTCTTTAGAACCTGACATATTGCGAAATTGGAATGATAGGATTCTAAGTTTTTGTTTTTTATATACTGAACCTTCCCATTTTGGTTAATAACTATATAGTAACATTTTCATTTTTTTTATGTTACCTTGCTATATTATATTTCTATATGAATTTTAGTAAATAAAATATTTGCCTCTTCATTTTAACAATATTTAGATGGTACACAATTTAAGGGAAAATATCCTATGACCAAATAGGTATATGAAATGTAGATATTATGTACAAGGGGGAGTGGCTACGATGAAAATAACTGCTGGCCCTTGAAGTGGCAAAATATTGACATTTTTGTCACCAATTTAATGTTTACAGTGAGTTGACAGTAAAGGATTATAAAAAGAACAAAAGTGATAAATGGATTTGTGCCGTCAAAATGAAAAAGTAAGTGTATTTTTACGGATCAGATGTTAATGTTTTTTTTTAAATGGTGTGTACATAATTATTATAAAATGTCTTTTTACAACGTACGTTCAGGTAGCAAACAAAAGTAAATTTTTGAATTTTCTGCAATCTAGGATCTTATTCTCGCAGATAAAGGATTCCCGAAGATCAAAATGGCGAACAATCATTATTTTTCACTTATTTCTCTACGATAAAAAATGAAGAAATTATAAATGAAACAATGTGTCTACATGTTTCTAATAAAACAATCACCATTTTGCTACTGCAGTTAGGCAATAGTGTTTTTCAGTAATATGTACTAGTAACCTAGTTTTATTCCCTTTAGTTCACATTTACAGGCATAAAACAGGTCATAAAATACAAAGTAAAATATAGACATTAAAATTGACGTAAAAAAAATAGAAAACATTGAACTTGAATATGGATCATTATTAAGGCTTGTTTACTGAAACATTTGAGCTTATTGGATAAATATAGTTTATCTTATGCCTGGTATCATATACGTGATTTGGATTTGCGTTTATAAATTCTAAATTTGAAACATATTAGACAGGAATAAATGAATAAGCTTGGAATTGTTAGTAGTTTGTTATCATTAAAACGTCCTCTACAAGATTGATAAAATTTCATTTTAAGAATCATTCTGTTTGCTTTTTTGCGGTTCAAAAGTTTTGAGGAGGCTTGGTGAACCATCCAGATGTTATCTAGTGTTATACCTAATAATTTGGTTAAATTTATTGTTACTGTTGTAGCACTATATCAATTTAGTGGCTGGGTATTTGGATATTTGATCTATCATCTATTTTAAAAATAAAACTAGTTGTAGATTCACTTAAAATAAGATTACTATTGTTGAACCAGTCCTTTGCGTCAAACTAGGGTCCTCCCAGTCTAAAGGTAAAGTTATTTAAAAAAAATTACGTGGCCAACAGCAGAAAGCACGTGGTACAGGACTAGGAGATGGGAAGTTTAGATGTTTGTGAAATGGGTTGCTGCATCGTGTCGTGATATGAAATGTTATGCCCTACTTCTGTGTTTTTGCTTATAAAATTTTTCTTTTGAGTCTTCTTTTCCATCTGGGGTTCATCGCGGTATTCTTGTATTTTTCCTTGCTACTTATATACATATTTACACTAAAAATACACATATTTTCATATTTATCTTTTTCAGGGGGAAAAAATAGTATTTTGTAGGAGGCGTTTCTTTGAGGAAGGTGGTAGGTGACCAGGATTGTGTAACCGCCACCGGGGGGGTTGTTTTCACTCTTCTGAGGTGTGAAAATTTTTTTCATCTACAATTGACAAATAGTATAAAAAATATCTATTTCTTACATGAGTGATTGCGTATAAAGTTGTTCTCTCTTAGATATCGCAATGGTAGGAGAACTAGTTATGTTTGTATTATGACTTGCGTACACAAAAACGTAAGTTACGGAATAGCTACTATATGTGAATGCTCGGCCTTTGAACTGTGTTTCTTCTTCACCGGAAGGTCCGGTTACTAATGATGTTTAAATTTTTTTTATAAACAGTTTATTTCAACAATAACATCAATTTATGATGTATTAAGTGTAGTGGTCACATTTTCTTGGATATTCCTTTCAAAGGTGAAGGTGGTTACACAAATCTGGTCACCTACCACCTTCCTCAAAAAAAAGGCTCCTACAAAATATTAATTTTTTCCCAAAAATATTTCCACCCCTTCGAAAGGTGAAAACAACCCCCGGGGGTAGTTACACAATCCACCTTCCTTAAAAAACGCCTCCTACAAAACATTAATTTCTTTTCCAAGAAAAAATAATTAAATTTCCACCCCTTTGAAGGGTGACCTTCTTTTAAAGAAACACCTCCTACAAAATAATAATTTCTTTTCCAAAGAAAAAAATCAAATAGCCACCCCTTTGAAGGGTGAAAGCAACCCCTGGTGGTGGTTACACAATCCTGATCACCTACCTCCTTCCTCAAAGAAACGCCTCCTACAAAATATTATTTTTTTCCCAAAAAATTTTTTTTTCTCCATCCTTTTGAAGGGTGAAAACAACCCCCGTGGATGGTTACACGACCCTGGTTCCCTGCCACCTTCCTCACAGAAAGACTCCCTGTAAAATATAAATTTTTTCCCACATAAAAAAATATCAATTTTCCAACCCGCTAGAGGGGTCTAATCCAAATCGCAAACATTTGTCAATTTCATCATAAATCCCGACTCTTTAAATGGACTACAATTTCATCACTTTAAGCCTTCGCAGTCATTTTCATGAACTATGGAAGCCTTAGACCACGAAAACGGTATATTATAGTTCATGTGATGCCAGCCGTGAAAGCCTTCACCCTTTATTGAATCAGTTCCGTGTTGGCACTTCTCCGTGCACATAGTTTATAGACAATTCTCATAACCATCAATTTTTTGCAATAGTAGTTGGTGTATTCTTCCCCACTTTCTGTAACAGATCCATTTTTTTGTTTTCTGAGAAGGTGTTATTACTATTGTTAATTTTTTCCTGATAGAAACGTCTATTATGTATTTTGGTTGGAGAAAGGCAGCCGACCGACATATCTGCGTCAAATATATATATATATATATATATTATATATAATATAAATTATCTTTCTATTACTGAAAATACATCTATGACAAAAATGTTTATAGGAAAATAAGACAATATAATCTTTGCTCAATTGTTTTTTGTTTCGATATAGATTCATTAGCATATCCAAATCCTTCAATTTTCGTGATGAATACGGTTTCAATTTCGGAACAGAAGTGTCAAATTGCATGACTTCAATGTGGGCGCTGGCAGTTCGTCTTCAGAATCAGAATTTTTCCAAATTATAGTCCTGGAGAATGTATTTTTGAATTTATTTCTTTTGGGCAACTCATTTTGGTTGCTTTCAGTCTGCATATCAGTCATAATCTTTTTTTCTTACTTTGTTATATGTTAATTATTAACACATATTCGGCGTAAACTGGAAGACATATAGTTGAAATCATGAATGTTGTCGTTCATGTCATCAATTTATGTACTTATCAACGACATGCGATTTTTCTATCTTTGTAAATACAAAGAGCATAGGATGTAAATAAAAGAAAGTCACGTCTACTGAGGCTACGATAAAAGTTCTGAGTGTAAAGATGTATTTTACAAATGAATATTACAAGCGTTAGTCATAGCCGCAATCAATGTTCAGCGTTCCGTCAGTTCTCTGTCAATTCAGTAGCTTGCCATGGATAAAAGACTGAATGCAGTAGCCAGGGACATGGTGGTGTTATTAAACGAGTGCTTTAATCAGAAATATGTAACGGATGTTCCCTTTTACATTTGCAAGAAATCCATGAGGTGAATTGTAAAATTATATGCGGTGATGGAAGTTAAAATTCATTGTATCTTCATTATAAAATACTTGTGTTTTGCAAATGTTGATATGCCCATGCATACCATTCTGTGTGACCTTGAGTTCATTTGATTCAATGATGACATGAAAACAATATTTGTGATGCCAACGGTAAGTTAGGAATATCACTAAAAAAACTAATTTTTACTGAAACCAAAAAAATAATTATAATAAAAAAATATATGTAGCTTTAACTTACTTAAAGTAAATATTTTCGTTGTGATAGTGCCAAAATGTGGTTATTTAGTCAAAATTGGGTTGATTATATGGAAGTTCCCGACGACTCCATGTTTTAAAGATAAAATTTCTCTGGCCTGTTTGCAGTTTAGGCATCACTATTTTTGGCTAAAATCGGGCTTACAGTAAAATGTTTAAATATATCGACTTTTTCTTTAATACATTTATTTAACGTCGGCCTATTTCCGCTACTGAGGCCTAACACTGACGACCAGGAATTTTGCCGAACTTCTTCCCTTAAAAAAAGTAGGGATCTTTTACTTGTCTAACATTTAATAGACAAAGAATCGATGGCTTTACATCCCCTATACAACCCTCACCCTAGCTTCCACGCATACACTGGTATACAAGCCGCTGGAAGATGTGCGAGGCGAGGACATGGTCTTTATTGGAACGGTCATCCATCCAACTACTAACCGGGCCTGACGTTGGTTTACATCACATATCGAAGTATATACATAGTAAAGACGCACCTACGCTCGCCCCATATCGACTTTCTGATAGGCTTTTGTTGTATGGAAATTTATATTAATCGGTAAATTATTGACTTAAAATTTCTCACTGTAAGGTACAACAAAATAAACGCCATGGAATCATATTGTTTATAAGTTCGGCTAAAATTTACAAAGAGGGCGCCAGTTGTTAAAAGTATTTATAAAGTCTTAGAAATACTAAATCTGACTTCCTTGTCGCATAAAGGTTAGTAATGATATACTAACGACGTCTTACTTTTGGTGCAAATACGGGTCAGAAGATCGTCACATGCACGTTGGTTTCCGATGTCGGCTCGACATCCAAATACTATTTGGAGTGCAGATCTCTAGTATTGTTGAGTTTTTTGAGTACATAAAATATTAACATTTATCCTGGAGAGGCAATGATGATAACAAAAAGAAATTAATTTGAAGTCAGAAGATGCCTCAAATATAGCAAATTAAAAGATGGAAATGCTTGTTTCTGTTCTAGTATCTAGGTCAAAAATGTTTTGATAACCACATAATTTAATAATATGACAAATTGAAAAATAATGAGAATAAATATGTCACGGTGCTTTTTAATTGAGTCTTTGAGGATTCTCACGCTTCTATGTTGAAAAAATCGTTGTTTATTTTTTATATAAAATTTATATTTTTCTTGAGACAAATGTAAATTTCTTTCTCTTTTTTATAAGTTGTGATTATGTCATTGGTAAAAAATACGTTTCAAATAAAACAAAGAAAGACAAATAAGTTAAAATCAAAATCTCGGAAACAACAGAATAAATAAATACCTAAATGTTTATCTTTTAAAAATCTAAGAAAGAGACTATATAGCAAAAAATCCTTAATTAAAGTGCAGTATTTCAAGAATCAAAAGTTGTAATACTTTTCAACATCTGATTGAAACTGACATTAATTTCTGCGATGGTCATGTTTATACATCAATCAAAACTTCAATGGTGAATGAAAGTTGAAATGGGTAGCTGCTTGAACTTGTTAGGTCTGGTCAGTGTTGTGCAGTTATATTAGATGTAAAAACGGTCCATGTAGCTCAGGAACAACAGGTTAAAGCTTTAACCTGGAAAAAAAATTATACAGACTAGATTTGTTTTTATAAAGTTTGTTGTGTACCAATCAACATATTAAAAGTCCCATGGGGTCCCAATATGGAAACACTGAAAAATATGGCCAGCCATTTTGAATTTTTTTGTTTTATTTAAATAATTGTATTATAAAGAATGTTATCAAAAATTGTGAAGGGAGGTTATATTTAGAGATTAAAAAGCATATTTCTTATTTAAAAAAGTTTTTGTATCTTGAAAACTGTAGAAGTAATGTTTTATTTCTGGAGCTATAAATAAATTATCATCAACCATGGAAGCAGCGTGCCACCACTGGAGAATTTATTATTTCACTGACCTTCCTTAATTCAGTTGTAAATGTTTACTTATGAGTTTAGGGTGAGGGCAAAAATATCACATTGAATTTTGCCACGCATTTATAAAATGTTGGTCGCAAAAAAGCATAGATTAAATCTGAATCTATTGTTACAATTTCTCAGGAGATCTTGAAAGCAACAAAAATAAGTACAAGTTTTAAAGAAACATATTATTAGGAATTATTCTCACTGATACTGATACATCCCTTGCTTGAATAATTTCTAAATAATGTACTTCTTTAATACTCTATCTATTAAGCAATGATTCGCAAAGTCACATTGTTTTGGCACAGTGATTTTCTTTTCTATTTTTTAGATGTCCTTATATATTTATATGTGTAGTTATAAGTCTTTAAAATGATTACCTATTACCACCTGACACATGCAATTTAAATAATTTTGTAACTAATTCTTGTGAATTACGGCAAAATTGTATTAAAAATTAATGACATTGCTTTTATGTTTTTTTATAATAATACGCTCAGACTCGTACAAATACACTTATTTATTCTTAACGACTCTGTGACACCTATCTTGGTGAGTGTACATATCACACTGCCTGTGTAGGACTTCTGTTAGAGGTACCTATCTGTAGTGGGATATTGAAACATTGCAATTACTTATTGCAAAGATGCCCAGTTTACTAGGTAATTTTATTCAAAACAAAAGTAATAAATTTATAAATACAGTGAATAACACGTTGTGATTATAATGTGATCCAATTGCTCATTGGTTGAACAGCATTTTTACCTACTTTTGCAACTGAGCTGTCATCATAAATGCATGGATTTGTATCTAAGCGCAATGTTTGAATGTATTTCACCATGCAGACAATTTTTTGTGACTTACCTGGTCAAACTATTACCTATTCCCTCAACGGATGCATCCAGTAATGTATCTAATTCGAATTTCGATTTTTAGATCATTTATATTTATTGAAAATAGTACACTATTCTACAGGTAAAAAAACTCAACTATATAACAGGAAGATAAGAAAAAAAAACACTAACAAATAAGCTCTGTACAATAAGAAAGAAATAGTATTCATAAAATATTAGACACAAATATCAACTATATATATTGAGAGAACAGGAATACAGATTAGTACGATTAAATATATCAAAGACGGTTAAAATAGATACAAAACTATACATAACTAAACAAAGTAGTAAAGAAGAACAAAGCTCATCTTAATACATTTTAATATTGGAACTGCAACTAAAATGGCTACCATTTGCAGATGTTGCACACTGTATAAACCGGGGAGTGTTTAAAAACATTAGTACCAGATGTTGACAGATAAAAAGTTAGGTTATTCCTTCAGTTTACCCTGACCTACTATCATGAGCAAATAAAAATAGGACAATTATTTTTTCTCATGTAAATCTGTCTCTATGTGAATATATGAGTAGCCAAAAATCATCACCTGGCAAAATGTAGAATATAAAAAAGTTCTTCCCCTGATCGGAAGCACATTTTATTTTTATTTTTTTCACACAAATAGGACGATCATTAAAGAGATGTGTACTTCTTTATTATTTAAAAAAAATCTCTAATAATTCTTGTAATGTCCCGTTTTAAACAGGTTATTAAAAAAGAACGAAAAATTCAAAATGCCGCATCTTTTTCTTCCAACTTCTTCATTATGGGACTTTTAGTATATTTTTATCTATTCCGAAGAAGCTTGTACAAAATTTTTTTCACTTCAAAGGCTACAATTCCTGAGCTAATGTGTGCAAACATTGAATCATTCTTAAAAGGAGCAGCAAATTGTTATTGTTCATTAAAATTTACATTATCCTATACTTGGTAAGACTTGGTTGTTGACAATTCTAATTGAGGGCATCATTTTGATATTTCCTCTATAACTGTGTATATGTACAACTTTTGTCACATAAATGTAAAAGAATAACAGAAATAAATAATAAATGACCTTATAAGGGTCAAAATCTTGTGCTGCCGTTACTGAGGATAACACTACTGCTGCTAAGTAGTCATACTAGGTCGATTAAGTCTCGGTTAATGGTTTTCTTTGAGATTTTTGCGTAATGTCGGTTCCTGTTCTTCTCAAGCTTATGTATTCGAAGCTTCTTGAAGCTATAAAACAAGAGGGGTTAAACAACAAGGAAGAGATCAAAAATGAAATCAAACTGACTGCCAAGAAATAAATGCCAGAGTTAAAGAAGGAAATAAGAAATTAACAGAGATCATCGAACAAACGGAAATGAAGTAATCTCATTAATAAATTATTTATGATCAAGTCTAATCAGGAGAATCCAGTTAAAATTGTATTCACATCTTATTTAAAAATAAATCTGAGATTTAAAAATATTGGAAACTTAAAGGGGAATATTTATAACTGATGACCTATGTGTGGAAGAAGCAACGCAGAAAATTTTGCAATAACATCTAAAATATGTTAGATCCAAAAATTATCATGTTTTTATAAGGGTCAAGCTTTACTAACAAATGGTGAAGTTTACACTGCTGAATATAAATCCAGAAGAAGGAATGTTAGAAACACCAAAAGGTATATTATCGCCGCAAATATAAACAATTAGAAAAACATTAAAAACTCATGAACTAACAAAAAAAATGTCATTGAAAGAAATATCTCTGATAAATAATTAAACAGTAGGCAAGCAAACTAATAAAAAAACTACAAACAAATGATCAATCAACATTAACTGAACTAAAGAACTTTATATAGAATAGCACACTGAAACCAAAAATGTCATGGGAGGAATTTGGATTTCAATAACATAATCATAAATCAAACACATTACGTACACCCCTAAATAATCACAAATTAGAAAATAATTACTTTTAGAGGCCATAATTAATAATGTAATGTGACTAAAAGTAAACTTCTTGTTTTGTCAAATTAAACTGAAAAAGGCTTAAACCATGCCAATATCTTAAAAGTTAGACAACTGTGTTATACTTTTCTTTATAAAAACTTGCCAGTATAGAGTTGGTTACTGCAAATTTAGAAATTGTGCAGCAATGATGTGTGTATCCTCGCAGGAAAAGATAATTTTTTTAGAGAAAAAAAATCCATCACTCAAATATGTGCCTATGTGAAATGCTTACATACCAACTTTATAATATCATCTGTACTGTACACAAGGAATGACTTCAAATCAAAAGATATAGAAGTACAATTTATCATTAAATGAGTGTATAGCCAAACTAAATCAAAACGCTGAAGGTAATTTCTCATGCCACAAAATTAACAATGAAACACATAGTTTAAACAAAGATGTACGTCATTTCTAAAGATTTAAGTAAGTTACCGTTAGATAGACCAGTCGGACACAAAACATTAATTTTCGTAAAAGTGTCTGATCAAACGTGAACTTTATTAATGAGGGTAGTTTATTGCCTGGAAAATCTACTGACTGACCAAGTGAAATTAACCATGATCGCTGAGGATAGATTGATGCATGAAGGAACTATAACATTCATGGACCCAGATGAGGAATAAATGAAATCTCAGTAATCTACAAGAGAAGACATACAAATTTCCTTTTTTTAGGAATATAGACGAGAATTTTGATAAAGATAAATTCAAAGTATCACTTTGTAATGTCAATGTACAGACTTCATTAAATAAAATGATGACATTGATGTATTCAGTCAAGCAGAAAATATTGACATACTGTGTATCACTGAACACTGGTTACATAACAAGTGTATAAATAATATAATAGTGCCAAAATATGTTTATATTTATCTATAACCGAAATACATGGATGCTGTGTAATATTATGTAATGACCATATTACAACATTGAAATGTGCAGTATAGTATACAATATATCAAGTATATGTTTATCGGCCACCAAATGGTGAGTTGGATATTTCTTAACATTTCTGCAACTATGAAAATGGTAATTAAACATACTAAATGGGGTAATATTATGTGGTGATTTTAACATAAACAATGACAAAAATAACCTTGCTAAACAAACATTATGTGAAATGAGCAGTGATATATATTATTATGTGAAATATTTAACTCATTTGAACAAAACATTACAACACATGATCCAACTTGAATATTTACAACAAGCAATAATCAAACACATTTTAGCACAATTGATTATCTAATCACAAACTTGCCCGTAGATATGTATCTGCAAAATTGTAGACCCTTTTGTATTGCAAATCATTTTGCACAAATAATTACCATTATAAATACAAAATCTTGTCTAGATCCTGTTTATAAAGACTTTGATAGAGCAATATATGTAATGGCACTAATGTTTGACCTCTCTCGCCTGTTTTATACTCTTAATATTGAGTTCTTAGTCAGCAAATTATACAACATATGGAGAACTTTATCGGAACGGATAAAATCATATATACCCAGTATAAAATTGTTGGATAAGTATAAAAATACTAAATTGTATATGAAATGGGGTTCTGTGTTAAGACCTTTGCCTTTTTTTTGCACTATATGTGAACAATATACCAAATCACATCACCAAAGTTCGAGTCATGATAAATGTTCACAGATGACACTACTGTTACAGTATCGGCACAAACCTCTGAGAGCTACAAAAGTAACTCATGTCTGCAGTGAACTTCATACCTGGTGTCAACGTAATCAAGTAATATTGAACAACAAAAAAACAGTCTACATAAACTTTCATACTAGAAAAGCTATTACATCGGTTTTTAAATTAATAACAATATAAATGTGTTATAAAATGTAAAATTCTTAGGAACCGTGATAGATAATAATTTATCTTGGGAATGGCCATATTGATTTTGTTTGCAATAAATTAAGTTCTGCATGTTTTGCAACATTGCAAAAAATGCAATCTGTACTTGATATAAATGACTTGTCAAATATTTACTATGCCTTAGTATAGTCATTTGTCTTTGAACATAATTATATGGAGTGTAAGCAGAAATATAAACAGTCGTAGTTTTACAGAAAGGAATAATCAGAGGCATCTTTAATTTAAAACCATTGGATGGCTGCAGAAGTGTTTTTAAGAAAAATAAAATATTAACAATAATTTATATTTTTATTCTAAAATGTGTATGTTAGACAGTATAAAAATCTGTTAACTGAGGGATACACACTCCTCTTATAATACTAAAACAATAATATATTAACCATTCCATTTCCCTGTACCATTCTTTATAAACATCCACCCAATTATAATGCCATCAATTTGTTTACTAAACTTCCTGCCAACTTAAATTTTATAAAAGGTTACAGTAAATTTAAGGCAGTTACAAAAAAAAATATTTAATTAATATGTCTTTTTATAGTCTAGATTTTTTGACTAAATAATTTAAATTGTTATTATATGTTTGCTGTATATATCTATTATATATTAAGTACCTATGCATACATTTTATTTCCTCGTTTTGTGTCTTTTGTCTATTCTAGATTGTGTATGTATACACCTTATATACAAGTTATATATCATAATGGTTAATAAAGTTATTTATCTATCTATCTAACTGCCAAATAAACAGTGTTCTTTCAACACTTAAACTTGATAGTGCTAAAATGTTTGAATTTAAGGAAAACCTCTTAGAGACAGGTCAGATTTTGGAGTAGCCTATTTTACCTACTGCAAATAAGAAAACCGACTATAGGTACCAGCAGGAATTACAAGGAACAGAGAAAGACCAAGTCTCAAAGCGTCTCAGAACAATTTACTGTTACGACTAAGAAGAAATTTAGTAATTATATTATCTATTTTTAATTTTTATCAATCTTTCATTTCTGCTTGTATAGAAATCCTATTTTTTTTTTACTTTTTTTGTGTCATTAATACCTAGTGGCAGAGTGGGAAAATGAAATAAAGTTAAATTGAATATTGATTAAGTAACTTCAATGATTTATTGATCTAGTAGGATATTAATTCTTTTCAGCCACATTAAATCTCCATTTTACATTTTTATTTATTTTTTTAAATATTTTATTTCATTCATGTTTGTTAATTTCGTTTGTTTGTTAACTTTGTTATCAATATCTTTTTGTAGAATGTCATTCACTTGGATCAAGGAAATCAGCATATTTTAAATGAAAAATATATTTTTGGCATTTCAGAAACTCGATTGCATCCCGGCATTGCCGTAGGTGCTGTCGCAATTGAAATTACATAATTGGGAGAGGAGGCGCGTCGTTGGTATTTATATTAAACATAATTTAAAGTTCACTACTCTCAGAATAGTCTGATTTTTTAATCCATTTTTTGATAAGATTTGACTTACTGAATAGTAGCATTTATCAACCTCCTAATAATGATTGTGCAAATTTTCTATACAATCTGGAAGACACTTAAATCAATATTTTCTCCGAATTTGATAATTAGTATCATGGGTAACACAAACATAAATTTTCTTAATACTGACTGCTCCAATGGTTATAAATTTATCCCAATTTTGGATAAGTTTAATCTCGAACAAAAATTAAAGAATCAACTTGTATAACGGATCACAGTATGACCCTTATTGATTTAATTTTAACTAATGCAGAAGTCTGGGAATCACTTTTTAGCTTTTTGCAAGCTTGCGCTAAATAACCAATGAAGTTCAGATGAAACTCTAACGTATAGAGACTGAAAAAAATATTAACTCACATAATTTTGAAAGATATCTAGAAAATTTGCCATGGCACATCCCTTATACTATCAGTAATATAGATGATAAAATATATTTGTTTAACAATAATATATTAAACGTATTCGATATCCACGCTCCTATTAGAAAAATGCGCATATGAAATAAATATTCCCCGTGGATAATCGATAACATAAAACTTATGGGATAAAACATTACAATATAGAACTAAATTGTCTGGTCACTGGGATTATTACAAGTAGTAATATACGCAATATCTCATCTGCAACGGTCAGTAGAGAAAGAGAAGAGAAAATTGAATATGCTCACATCTATAAGTAGAGATATTCCAGATCACTTAAATGTCAATAAGCTGAATAATTTTTGTATTAATTCTTGTAAAAGCATTAAGAAATATTCAGATGAAGTAAAAAAAATATCTAGGCAATATAAAAAATGGTGTAAACAAGGTTTTTTCATTTGAATGTAGTACCGAGAATGAGATTATGAAAGTGTTACAAAGCTTAAAGTTGTGACAAAATAAACTTAACACTCATATTGTTATGCTGTCCATTTATTGTTAAGCATATTACCAATGAGTGTATAATATGTTCTGACCTAAAATTTTAGGAGCATGCTTACATAATTCTACATACTAATTTCAAAAGTAAGTCAACCTACTGAATTTGAACAGATTAGGTCTGTAAGCATCATTTCATTTTGTTTAGTTAATATTCTGCCCTCTTGATATATTGAACCCATACTACGACAAGTCGGGCATTATTTCTATTGCAACACTGGACCATTAAATGGTGTTACATTTCAAAGTCTTAGAAATTTCGTGATATAACAGAGTCGGAAGGATCCTCGTACCGGTCGTTACAGCCTACCTTGCACTGATGAGAGCCAATAGCTCGAAACTGCAGTCTGCAAGTGGTGTGGGATGATTTGCATGAGAGCTCCTTTTAGTAGGAATTAGGTTTCGACCGGTGTTTGTTGCAATCGAAGCTTTAAGCGTTGTGTTGGTAATATGTGATTATTACATTATACGTGCCATGCTTGCAGTCTTGTTATATTGTTATATTCCTTATACTAAATATATATTTGAGCAGAATTGATATTATATCTAACATTTGGTCTTTTGTTTGCTCTATATATTGTAGATGTAAAAATACTTGTGAAATATAGGGTTTTTGAGCATTTACAGGCAAGTTGTATATATACAGAATGATTTATATTTGTAACAGTAATAGGTTGCATATATTTCATTCCATATTTTCTGTGCAGTTGTTGAAATAAATATCAAAATGATACCTTCAATAGAAAATATCTGAAGATATATCTTCACTATTCATTTTAAATGACATAAGTAGAGAAGACAGATAAAAATCGCACTTTTAAGAGGTGGTTTCTTAATGAAGAAATGACTTAATAAAAATGATTCATGATGGTAATGACTTCATTAAGTTCTGTAAAATATGCATATCAAGGTACTGATCAAATAACATTATGGTAAAATCGTCACTGCTCTCAAGGCGTATTAAAATCTTTCACACATGGATTGTTTTTGCTCTGGTTGATCTGTACTGCAATATATGGCCTGACATAGGGCAAATTATACTGCTGATGTATGTATCAGATATGCTCCAAAGTATAGAGTTAATCAAAAGTATATAGACGCACATTATCCGTAGGTTAATATAGTTTTCAATAATGTGGTCCTTTCCATATCGATATTTACGTTACGGCCAGATTAATTTAGATCAACATTCATGTGTCAAATATCTTGTTTTTTAACAATTTGAAAAATATTTTCTCATTATGCCATTAGTTTATTTAAATTGCTGTTCCCGCTTTTGTCAAACTTGCGTTTGAAATTCTTTTTTCTTGTGGTTTCTCAGTTCAAGTGTGCCTGCCGATTCTGTTATGACTATGTTATTTTCTTGAAATGTCAAGTGTAAATCTAACGGTACAGTTAAGTCATGCTATTATTGTTTACATCAAAGATTCATAATTTAAAAATATACTCATTATTTTATTATGCTATCTATACTTAAAACTTGTCTTTAAATATGTTTAGCCAATGTTTATTTCCAAATTTCAACATTGAATAGGTAGGTATATTAATAAATCTCTTATTTTGCATATTTTGGTTGGACAGAAAATTGACTCTTATAAATTCATGCTTTTATTAGTTCAGTAGTGACTAATTAATAACAAACTACAATATATGTGCCGCTAGTCTAAGAATCAAATGGTGAAATTTCACATCGAGTGTTCGAATTTCACTATTTTTGTTTAAAAGAATACTGAATGTTATATATTATGTTATAATAAATTATATATTTATAGGATGATTTAAAAACTGTGTTCCTAAAAGTTATGTGCATATTCTTTGGTGTTAAAAAGAATTAAAAAAGTTAATATGAACATATATCAAATTTTGTTTTCAAATAAAGCAATACCTCTGAGAATCAAGAGCTATAACTTCTGAACTATTTATCATTCCACATTCAAATATCTATGGCGTATCCTTAGAAATGATGTTATAAGTCATTCTTTTTCTAACAAACCTTATTGATGATCCTTTTTCGCATCAGTTATCGTATCTTTGAGTTAAAGGGAGAAGGGTTAATAACACTTGTTATAGTTTTGATAAGCACTTAACTGCCTACTTACAAATATTCATTCCATGTGAATCAGAAATCCTGTTTTGAGTAAATTTAATTGAAATATTAATACGAATACTTTTTTTGTAATGAACTAAAAATTATTGATGAGTGAAGTTGAATGTCCCAAAATTTTGCAGAATTGTCAATAAATTTAAGGCTGTCAAGAGGGGGGGTCGGCTGAGGTAATTATCTCAAAGTACGGCTGATCCAGCCTCTTATTTTACAGACTAAAGAGCTCTAAAAGCTTTTCTAAAATCAAATTTTACAACATGACAGAAAATTTTAATGTTTTAAGTCGTTTTAAACTTGTAAGCATATTTTTTTATTCAGCAATAAACTTTCTGTTAAAACTTGTGAACTGCACTTATCTTTTTCATTTTAACTATGGCCTGAAGCCCACTCCAGCTCTCGACAGCCCAGAATAAATCAAGAAAATGAAAGATACATGTACAAATAATATGCTTCAGTGAAAATACGGCTCTTGGTTCTGATGTGAGTATTATTTATCATGACTTCACACTCTTGGTATTTTATGACTATAACTCTCTTGGGGATCATATTGAACATATGTTGCAATATGCCTTTTTTAAATCTCTTTAATTAAGATGCACACACATACAACTTTTGTAAACGTACTTTCAAATTATCCTGTATTTAACATTACAAAAGAATGTGTATATAATATGTATATCATTACTATGTGCGTGTGTAGTCAAGTTGTAGAAACAAGATTGAATTACTAATGAATTGAGTCAACACTATAAAACTGATTATACATCAAACAAATGTAATATTTATAGTAATAGATATGCATAAACATAGTGATTACATTGCCAGAACAAAGAGGTATCTTTTATTTTTGTTTATTATTATTACTGTATAATGAATATAAAACGATTTTTTAATGAATTTTAATCTGAAGATGACTTGAGTTTTTGTAAAGTATGAAATAATGAAAGATAAATACTTTTCACCATTTATTGTCGTGAAAGGTTTCTGCAAGAACGTGTTTCTCTAGTGTTAGGTATATATTATGTTTGTTAGAATTATGAATCTTGGAGAATAATATCAATAAATCAACAGAACTCACGACAACTCTGCTAAGTTCTTGTTTGTGAGTTAGTAGTATAACCAGAGCTGTGCCGAGCAGAAATGCTCGCGTGCAGTAAGCACTGAAATAAAGTGCTTAATGTTTCGAACACTAAGCACTGTTAATAGTAATGTGCTCGCGATTACATCTGAAAATGTGCTTAAAATTCACGAGCACTAAGCACTTTTATAATTTGCTGAATGCATAATATATTTTTTTAATTTAGTGGAAATCTCAATAACTAATAAAAGTAATAAAGTTACCGGACAAATTTACAAAATACAACATGCTAAAAGCGAAATGCAAGGAACAACATTACATGTGCGCAAAGAATCAAATACATAAGTATCTTAATCCATGATAATTGGTAATCATCTTCCAAAAAACGACCTCCCCACAATATTGTTTTTTTAACTTTTTATTATGATATATCGATATATGCCTGAAAGTTACGCCACTTGGACTTCATGACATATAAGAGGTCAAAGGTCCCGGATTTTGATATCTCGCTCCAACGTGAAAAACACTTATTACAAAAGTTGAAGATCTCAATTTTTAATACTTAAAAAAATATATTTGACGTGAATATCTAACCGTTCACAAGATACGAAGCTGAATACATGTAAAAATAGCTAAATTCGGGTATGCAACGTGTATTGCCGCATTTTTGTCTCTTCCTACTGCTCAAACGGCAATGACACCTATATAATTATGGTTTTATAAATAAACGCCCTTTCTAAAAAGCCTAGTTTGGTTTTCGTATACCTACCTTTTCTCGAGATATGAGACATGAAAGATAAGTTTTGGTCAAAAAACTGCTATTATCTCGCTCTCTATGGCTCACACAAAAATGAAATGAGTTATTGCTTTTAGATCGTGAAATTACCTAACTAGGCCCTAAAATGCCTCTAAAGGCCCCATACACTTTTCACATACACCTTACCGGCTTCAAGATATGATGCTGAGAAGTTGCAATATTTTTCAGATCGCATGAATGGCCTCAGTCGGTGTGGTTTATAAAAATAAAAAGATTAACTATTGATTGCTTTTTTAAAAATTTTTGATGGTCCTCTCAAATTTAAGCTTTTCTATTTAATCTAATTTTTAGTACAAGGGTGTAATAAAAAGTTTGGGTAAAAATAAAAATTGTGAACTTTTATTTTAAAAGAACGCTTTTAATAATAGTACTTAACCAATGTAGCTTTAACCATTTGATCAGGAGATAAAAGTAAGTAAGAACTAGCATGGTAACTTAACATATTAGCCATGTCAAAGGCAAAATTTATTCTGCAAACAGAGGTATGGCATATATCAACTCTGATCAGGTTGACACTTGACATGTTGAGGTGATAACGCGATTTTTCTTGGCTCATAAAGGTGCCATATGTAATAAACGACAAAATATCAAGTTCAGATCTAGAAATACTAATTCTTCATTGTACTATACTAAGATTTTACAATTGGAAAGTATTTTAAAAGTTTTGACCAGTCATAAAGTGTTTTCGAGCACTAATATGCTTGTATAAACACTTTCCGAGTGCTGGCAAGTACTTTGCACGATTATCAAGCACTATAAGCCCTTTTGTGAAGTGCTCGAAGCACTAAGCACGGATTTAAGACGTACTCCTAAGCTCTGGTCAAAAGTAATAATAAACATAAATAAATAACATATAGAGTATATAAAAAACAAAAAATAAAACAAATATTTCGCACAATGAACAGTTATAAAGTTAAACGAGCAAAATCAGTAGATAAGAATTCGTCAAGGTCTTTGGTAAAACATTAAAAAATGTTATGGATAATAGCCTGTTCCATTTCTAATTTTGGAAAGCCGCAAAAAAAATCTAACAATAAGTTATCTCTATTGGGTGTCGAGTACGAATATAAACTTTCACTTGTTAAGTATCTATTTAAATTACATTTAATATACAGAAGGCATTGCAGTATATTAAGGATTTTAAAAGCATCCCCATTAAGATAACCCAGCAATAATTCTGACAGCTTTCTTTGCTGTGAAAAAACTGTAGAGGCATGTGCTGAGGGACCCCATACTATACTAAAACAACATAGTTAAACAAAAGATTGAACAAAAGCATGATATGTCATTAATACCTGCGACAGACGATTTTTTAATTTGCGCAGAAAATGCTATGTTACACATTCTTACAAAGGTCCGCCTACCTAGTGTGCGATGTATGCAGCGCACACGGGCGGCCAAAAATTTAAAAAAAAATGAAGGAAACTACATCAAAACAGAGACTCAACATTACGATTTAAAATTAATTTTTTCAGGGAGATATTTGTAAGGCTTGAATAAAGAAATATTTGGATTTTAATATAAAGCTATTTTTTCAACAACCTATGGATGAAGAGAAATTATTAAATAAATGCAAAAATTTGCAAGTTAAATTGTCAGACGATGATAAAGCAGACAAAGTGGTGTTCGATTTATTTAATGAAATTATGAGTTTTAAACACATTTTTCAAGTGCAATCATGAATGTAGATCCACAATCCATTCTACAATCTTCTATCTTTGAACATTCATTATTGTATCCATTCCCAAATATTTCAATTGCACTATGAATTTTGTCAACCATCGTAGTGCCTAGAATGCTCGTTTTCCAAATTATCCATAATTATTATTGAATCGGAAATATTGGACAAACTGAATTTAAATAGTCTTGTCACCGGATTTGCAGAAGCAAAACCACGAAGAGCCATTTCTTATTTAAAATATTTTTAACCAGCCATTTGTTTATTCATTGTGTTCATTTTTCTTTTAAGTGTAGTACTGATTATATTCCCTTTGCTAGTAAAATTTAAAAAATATATTTTTTGTGATTTGAATAAAAGTAAAGGACAGTATACCATGTTTTTCGCAAACAGGCAGCTAAAGTACTAAGCAGGCTGCTGCAATCTTGAAAATAAAGCTCGTGTGGTATTCCCATGTTAATTTACTGTCCAAAATAACGCCAAAAAATGTAACAGTACAAGAAATGTTCATACGTACAGATTGATGTTTTTAGACTGAAAATTGTTGACTGACTTCTCATGATTTACAACTAATTTATTGTTTAAAAACCAGTGTTGGACTAAAGCTAGATTATTTTGAACCTCATATGAAAGTTATGCTATCTTTATGGGTATGAGCCAATGTTGTGTCATCCACAAAAAGAATGAAATTTGTCGAGGGGCTACTGTTTGGTAAATCGCTGGCAAATAAGAACTAAAATCTGCCCCAAAACAGAACCCTGAAGTACACCATATTTAATAGTCCCCGAATTGGCATTATTAAAATAAACAAATTGACAGCATTCACTGAAATATGACAGTCAATTTTCTATTACACTTAGAATTTGTAAAATTTTAATTTGCTAAGTTTTCAACTTTAGTAAGTTCTGTGGGCTTTAAAAACTTGTGTGTCAATTTAGACAAGAAAAGTACCTTAAAAAACGCCTTGATGTTTTTAAGTAGCAAATACTAATATATTTTATGCCTTCTTTCTGTGTTGTAATAATGATGTTGGCTATAAAGAATGGGGATTTTGGTGCCTAATTTACTAAATATGTCGAAATATCTTAGATATAGTGCCAATATAGGGTGTAGTTTTCAAAATGATCATAAAATTACAGTTTAAAGTAAGGTAATTTAACATTAAGCTGATTTTTTAATTTGCATTTTATAACTACTCGGAATCGATTTGTAGATCCTCTGCAATCGTTAATTTAATTATCACCAATGGAGTTAATTGAATTTCATTGTTATAAAATTTAAAATGTGTTAAAAGTTACAATTCTCACGAGAAATTTCTGTACGATATTAACGTAGTAATTTTTTTAAATTTATACCATATTTTTATGGAAAAAATACTGTTCACCAAAGTACCATGATATATTTTTTAAGATTAAGACTGATGTGTCAAAGTTGTACACATAGATTTTATCTTTTCAAATGTAAGTATGCATATTTATTACTGAAAACCTGAAACATTCATTAGTTTGTTTGATGGTATTTTCCTTCATTAAACATTTTTCACAATACAGAAATGTCAAAATAGATGTTAAATGTGTGATACATTTCCTAGTTTCAATTCTTGCCTATATACACACTAAAGATTTAAAATTATGTAATATTAACATATTACTAATTTTATACATCCTTATGGAACCCAGTAAATATAGAATACACTTAAAAGAATTTTATTTGTCTTTAGTATCTTTGTAGTTAAATAAAGTGTACACATTATTTTCATATTTACTGGAATTTTTTGTATTATACAAAACTAAAAGTAAGTAATATGTTGAAAATATATAATCCCTCTGCCCTAATCTTGAATCACATAAAAGAGACTCTGATTTGAGTTAATGCACAAGAGCAGTAAAAAGCAATTTTGTGTAGGTATGGAAACAGAATGAATGAAAAATGAAAATGTTATTTGATAGTTGTGAGCTGATCTAAGCAGTATTTTTTGTTTTACTTTATTATTTTCCAATATTGTATATGTGAATTCCATGTGATTCATAACATGAGCTGTTATAAACTGCCTGTAATGAATCCATGTGTCTATAAATATATAAATAAATGAATAAATTTTAAATTATATGAAATTATGTAACTAAATGAACTGTAATAAATATGTCTTATTTATTTTTTTTCTTTTAGTTTATAACAAGTTATATGTTTTTCAGTTTCGTATACCAATATTTTTATATTTATTTTACCACCAAGAAGTTTTTGTAGTTTTTTAAATTGATTGTATAAATAAATCCTGAGTTTAATAAAGTCCATTGTTTATACAATTTAAATTGTATATAGATATATATTGTTTGTATATTAGAAATGCAATATATAATATATACACTAATTAAAAAAAACATTCATATATTCTTTAACACCTGTTAATTAAAAAACTATGATCAATATGAATAATGCATTTCAAGACAACCTCTCATGTTTACTACCTATTAGCTAATATTAGTGTAATTACATACATGGTTGGAACAAAAAAAATAAATAAAAAGTTTTTGATTTAAAACGGACAAAGTTGTAATTAAAACTCAATATTAATACAGATTGTTTTTAAAATTGGAAACTAGAACAGTTTTTATTCTTAATTTTACAAAAAAAATGCCAAAGAAAAGAAAAGTTTTGCTTAATTTTAAACGGACAAATCTAGTATTAAAATTTCAATATTAATACAATGTGTTTTTACAATCAATTTTTATTTCATTATTTTTCTTCTAATTACAGCACTTTTATAAATGCTTACAGTAGTTAACTTTTTAGTCCAGGAAATGAAGACATGAATTCGGAAATAAACAGTGCTCAACAGTTTATTATTTTAAGTTGTAGGGTTGACCCTTAGGAGTAACATACCAAAAGTTCCCAAGCTGAGGACCTCATGCGATATGAGGGAGGGGAGTGGAAACGGCCGGTTTGTAGGTTTTTTTCGTTATTATCTCGAAAACTAAGTGTCCTAGCGAAAAAGTCATCCTATACAAAATGAAAGTAAATTAAATTGTCTAAAAAAAAGGTCCTATTAATTTTTTCGATAGGAGCAGTAGTTAATGCCGTTATTTGGTGTGATATCGCAAAAATGTAGACTATAAAATTCTAAATTTTTTTTATCTAACCATTTTTTTGTCTGTGATTAATAGTTTCTGAGATACAGCGTACCAAAGTTGGGGGTTGATTTGCAATTTTCAACAAAATCACATTTTCATTGCAGGTTTAGTACGAAGATCGACTGCAAACAATTCCCCAATATTTTTTAATAAAAGAGCAATATTTTGTCAGTCTGATGATGCCTGATTTTTTGGTTGTCTACAAAGATAGATATGATTTTTTTAAGCACACAGCGACCTACTCAAATATGTGGATTTTTTTTATCTATATCTAAGGTCGATATATGATTATATATTTTTGTATAATCGACAAATAATTATATTTTTGCATACATGATATAAAATATATTACTTTCAACTCGTTTCCACACCACTCTTGAGGTATAGTTGATCAGTGCGTTTTTTTATGTGGTGTCTCCAATAGGCCTAATCCACAGTCTAAATGGAGGTTTAATTCACCTTGCGACGCTTACTATGATGCAAACTAGACTCGCTTTCATTCTCATCATCTTCAGACTCGAGATGTTCTGCATTGTCGTTTTTGTCATCCAAAAGTTAGTCGGATATATTCTCACAGGACGTCCCATTGCAGTGCAAGTACAGTACCGAGCATTTTGAATTCTGCTTTATGGCATACATAAGCCGCTCCATATCCTCTGTGGCATCTACACGACATGCTCTTAAGAAGGATTTCTGGGGCCAGTTCCCTTGTGATCGTATTGCGTCTAGTCTTGTGCTTGTCTCCGCCATCCGTGTTCTTCGGAAGGTTAGTAGTGTAAAATCCAAAGTCATAGGATTTTTTTTTGCTTCAACAACTTGCAACTGTATATGAAAGTATTAGAATAATAATTTTATCTAAGATTGTGCGTAGGTGAGTAATATATTTTTAACACTTGTAAGCCTTCATTATATACTAATAACTTCTGCAACTATTAATTCCTACCTTGCGTATAAATAGTAAAAACGTAATATCATACTTATTTACATAAGTTCGTTTAAAATCGCAATTTTAAAATTTCAAATTTCCGAGCTACGACCTACCGTATTTTTTAAATAAAGGCATTTTGTGATTTTATGTACGTGACAAATTTAATTCAGAATAACATAAAGATTCCGTTCCTAGATTTTGGAACAATTCCGTTGAGAACAAATTACCCATGCATTTGGGTGCGGGGTCCCCAAGTAACACACGTCTCCCTCTTATTACACTTTAAGCTTTATAAAAAACACATTATGGCAATTTGTACAGAAAATTGGTTATATTGAAGCTTTATTCAACACTAAACAGCTTATAAAGTAACTTGGTGGAATAAGATTGCTGGTAAAATGCTTTCACAGCATAAATATAAAGCTTCTTTATTAAAGCATCTCATACAGTTTTTTTTAATTTATAAAAGGCTTAGTAAGGTCTATTATACAGATACACGCCATGTATATTTATAAGAGGTGTATAAACCTCCATAACATTTATACATGTTTTACAGCTTAGGAATTTCTCCATAATGGCTTTATAACATTGAGTTTTAAAGGTTTTTAAACCAAAATTTTACAGCAATGTAGTTATTTAAGCCAAATGCCATTTATGTCAGCCCTAATATAGATAAAGCATTTATTCAACTGAAATTCTGTTTTGGAGCTATGTAGCTGCAATCTTCCGCCATTATAGAACTCTTATACAGTTAAACTTACTCCATTTTATAACCTCCAATGTCATTTGATTTGGTTTCAAATTTTTTTTGCTATGTAGCAAAAATTTTTATGCAGTAATTTTCTCCATACAAACTACAAAAATCTATCAAAATCAATAAAAAGTTAGATCTGAAATCTAAACAAAAGTGATAATATTATATCCCTCAAAATGTGGATTTGTATCAAAGTAAATTCACCTGTCAGAGGATTTTGTCTTCTACTACTACTTCTATACAGCCAAAGTGGTGTTTTAAGAATCTATAACTGCTTCTGTAGTGACTTTCTTTGGATACTTATAGGGAACCATATTGTATTTTCTAAAAGTAAATATGACAGGGTGGTCATTGTTATACCGGTTTGAGGTATTATTGATTTTTAACACTTGAAAAGGAAAACTTCGCAAAATATTTACAGCAATCACTTATGGGGTATTCAAAATATGTGACATCATTTTAAAACAATTCTATAGAAAAAAATTAAAAAATATATTTTTTAAAATAATTTTCAACTTATCAAATTCAGGAATTTTGGAGGCGCGTCTATTTATTTGAAGTAGAATAGCATATTTCAACAGAAAAATTTTCTTCGCATGACAAATTTAGTTTTCTACGAACCACAGCATACACTAATTCGCAGGAAATATTCATTCAGCTTCCTAATAATTTGCCATAAGAAAGTTATTACATTGAAACTGCTAGAGACACTGTGATATTGATGCTTTATAACTGCAAACAGTAAATCACATTTAAAGGAATTTTTACTGTAGAAAAACTTACTTATAACAACTTCTTAGCAGTCGTAACATGATTTATAACAACTGGTAAGACAAAACAAAGAGGTTGTCATAATGGTACTTTAAGCATTTATGTACCTTTTACAGAGTTTACCGAGGCTGTATAAACTGTGTCTATTTTGGATATATGGATACTTCTAATACTGGACTATTGTTGTTAACTCTTAAATATAAAGTATTAAGCTTTATAAAAAGGTGGATTAGATAGTCATAGAGTTTTTAAAAAGCAATTTGTGCTACTTGGGAGTAAAAAAAGTAGTAACACCCTGTAAAACATTAAAAGCGATCACAACATAAGGTAAGTCAATGGTTTAAATAGTTGTAATAACAATGACAATATAAATAAAAATAGATACATTTTTTTGGAAATTTCAACACCCTCTATCTTCGAAGTGCAGCATTCTTGGACACCTGTTTATATGAAATTATTTTCTTAAAATTAACTAAGGACCACTCCCCTAAAAAATTTTAACATACTTAAATTACACCCTGTAATTAGTTAATCTCATAAGCCTTTTCTTATTTTGAAGCGAGTCCGTGGGTGTTATGAGCTTTGGATATTTTTTAATGTTTAATCAACCAGTCTGGTAGCTGTCAATGTCAATTAGAATGTATGTAATTGATGATTATGATGTAATTCAGCCATAATAGTACACTGTGTGCAGCATATAAATGTGGTACAACACTTGTTCACGTTTTTTTAGTTGTGTAAACTGATCTTTGTGAGCATGACCGATGTAAACTGTCATTGAAGAGCTTTGTAGGTTTTTGATGTCAAACATATCAAAATTGCAACCTCTCCACTTCATGTGATAGAAAAGTGAATAAAATCTTGGTTTAATTTTATCATTTTATCTAATTTATTTTTTATCTAAATTTTGTCTAATTTCTGTGGTATTTATTTATTTTATAAATGGTAGCAATGCAATTTGTGTCTAAAAGTTAGGAAACACAAAACAATTTTAATTTGTTAAAAACATTAAGATAAGTTTAACATATAAATCTACAATGATGTGGTCTATATACTCGAATGTCTTTCGTGATATGACTGAAATACTTTACTTACTTACTTAAAAATTACCTTCCCCAAAATTCACTGCATCATGAAGTAGACGATTAAGAGCAAAGATGATAATTCGACCTTGCTTTTTTCTTCTTTAAGCCTATATTTTTTTACAGACGTGCAGTTTTTTAGGCTTTTCCCACTCATCTTAAGGCAGAGTCTTTACGAAAGCAGGAAAGTTTGTTTCTACACTTGCCTTTTTTGCCGTTTCAAATGGATGGTTTCTTTATTAATCAACAAAATCAGCATCCTGCTCAACTGTAGTAATAGTTTGTCTTCCTGTTCCTCTTTTTCTTTCAACAGACTCTTCATTCTCCCATCGCTTTTTAATTTGATGACAGTAGTTTTACTTATATTAAATTATAGACCAACCAGCTTCAATTTTGGTAATTATGCGCAATTTTTGAATATTACTTAATTAATTACAATATTACATTGATAAAATCGAAGTGTACCACATTTATATACCACGCAGTGTACGTATGAAATAAAGTTGTAGTTTACCTCGTATAGTATTTAAACTCTCATTTCACGAACATAAACACCCCTCAACAAAGTTATATAGTCCATTTTACTCAAGAACCCCAAGAAACCAATAATTGGATGTAGCACTTGAAAATCAGCAAGGTGATGAGCTGGCAGCAACAATCTCACATAAAATAAAAATGCATTGATATAAAAGTTTTATTAAATACTATTTAACTTCTATGAGTTTTAAGATGTCTAATAAGATGTGCCTTTTGAGAAAATCGTTTATTACAATATTCACACAAATATGCCTTTTCGCCACTATGTACTAACATATGTTGGTATAACTGCCCTTTAGTTGAAAATGCTTTTCCACACTGGTCACATCGATAATTTTTTTCACCTGTATGTATTTTGGTATGTGTATTTAAGTTACTTGAGCTGGCAAATTTTTTGGAACAATACGTACAGCCATAAGGTCTTTCTGATGTATGTATTGCTATGGTGTGTTTTGTTAATTGCTGTGCAGTAGCAAATGCCTTACTGCAAGCAGCACATATATGATTTTTTTCACCAGTGTGTGTTCTCATATGAGTATGGAGATGCCCCCCATTAATGAATCTTTTATCGCAGAGATGACATATGTATGGCCTTTCTCCAGTATGTATTCGTATATGATGCACGAGGCCTGGTTTTGTACGAAATACTTTACCACATGTATCACACTGATGATGTTTGGGTGGTTTTTTCGGTTTTAGTAGGTTCGGATGTGTCATGTTAACTAATGTTATATCTTCTACCTAAAAAATAAATAATATGAAAGAATTGCAATTTTATTTAAAACATATTTTTAAATTATTTACAAGAACTATTATTTTATTATAGGGTTAAGTAAAAGTAAAAAGCTGTACAAAACGAAAACTATAAACAAAAATTACTCATCAGGTGCCCACGAGACCAGGTACACTCTTTTTTTCTTTATTTTTGAACAAGAAATTTGGGTACAATATATTTGGCATATGAATGCATTTTTTGGTCTAACCAGATCCAAGAATTGATCGTTCCAGAATGATGTCATTAACCGTTCGGACATATTTGCTGGGAGGCATATACAATACGCGTGACGGTACTACTACTACTAATAATAATAATAATAATAATTTATTTTCCATAATGACAACATTACAGTTGTATAGGAATAGTCAAGTTACAAAAAAGTAATAAAATATCTTAAAAACTAGGTAAAAAAATCACATACAGAATAGAAGCATTTTGATAACAAAAACAGTTTTAACTTCCTTTTAAAATCTAGTAAATTTCTAGCAATTTTACATTCTGTTGGTAAATGATTAAACAATTTTGGACCCATGTAATTTGATGAATTAGAGGTTATAATAAGTCTTGCAAATGGTACTCTAAAGTCTTCCTTGCTACGTGTATTTGCGCTATGAATATTTTTATTTATAATAAATATATTTTTATTTTTGTAAACATAAACACACAGTTCAAATATGTACAAAGATGGCAAGGTTAAAATCTTATACTCTCTAAACAATTCTTTGCAAGAATGGGTACTAGAGACATTCGCTATATGACGCAATATACGTTTTTGAGCAATAAAAACGTTGTGATAGAGTGGAGTTTCCCCAGAAACAAACACCATACCTCATTCTGGAATCCACTTGGGCATAATATAAATTAATTAATCGATCCCTAGTAAGTACTGACTTAACATTGTTAATTAGGAATGAAATAGATGAAAGCTTGGAAATTATATACTACTAGTATTTGCGTATGTAAACATTGTGAGTATTTCATCATTAAATTGTTTAATCCTGGTCTGATTTATAGAAAATGCCACATTTTTGTATTGTTGTTATGTGTTCAATGCATGCTGAAAGAGATAATGTTTTACCAAAATTCCTTGAACAGAGCCAGATTCGTAAAACTTGTAGGCTTGTAAGCTTTTATAAGCCTTAAATTGTTGACCAGTATAATAACTTGAGTTAGTATTGTATTAAATAATTCACAAAGTCCATCATGGTAATATTATAAACTTCAAGCTTGTATTCTTCAGGAGGAATTGCATAGGGGTCAATATTGTCAATAATCTCGATTTATTTATCATATCCGCACTTAATATCACCCGTAAGGGTGTACGTCTCGAGATATCTTGGCAAAAAAAATTGCAAAAAATCACAATAAACTCACAAACACACAAGAGAACACAAAAACGAATGTAAACACACAGAGACTAATTCTATTTGTGTGCCACCCAGACAAAATGGCGGATCCGTCAAATCATGTGTTCTGGAATGGTCAATAAATAGAATGCCATTTTATGTCTGAATTGATTTTGGTTTGGAAAAAATCTGTTAAGGCAACTCAAACCTCTGTCAGATAAGATTAGAAAATATACAGAGTGGTATTAAAATAAAAAAATACTAATACTTCCAATTAAACCAGTAATATATTTTTTTATATTTTTGGGACTGGTTAGGTGAAAAATATACTTCTTTTGCTAAATATACTGTACCAAATTTCAAAATTTTTTTTAAAAAAATGGAGGTGTCTCTTTCTAACACTAAATAATATTGAATTTAATAAATTTCTTTATATTTTTTAATTCATAATAAAAATTTTATCACTTGGCAACATAAAAACTCATTGGATGTAGAAGTAGTAGTTCCGGAATTAAACTGGTGGCTCTTTCTTTAAAAATTACCTGAAGACCTCATCAAAGTTGAAAACATATTGTGATTGATATAGATATTATTTTAGAACAGACATTGATAAATGAAATTGCTGATAGAGAGATTAAAAAGAAATTGACTCTGCAAGCATGATGTAGAATAATCATTTTGGACGAGGTACATCAAGGTCTGTGTTCCAAACAAAGTGAGTTCCACACGTGCATTTAACCAAGGTGGTTTTTAAAAACAATTATTTTATAAAAGTCACTAGTTTTTTAAGTTAATAATACATACATTTAGAAATAGGTATTGTCATGTGCTGCCCTCTAACACAGATGAGAGTTGTAATTGCTCCCTGGCCAGTAGGGTGGCGCCATCTGTGGGCCAACTGGCGAACCGCCATTTAGTAGTGCCTAAGAAAACTGTAGAGAATTCCAGTATATTCTGGAAGGTTCTACAATGAGATTCTAGACATTCCAAGTGTGTATATAAAGAGGTGAGCCCAGCAGATGGGGGACAGTTCAGTTGAGTATACAGTACAGTTCTGATATATAGAGAGAGAGTTGAGACGTGATCAGAAAAGTAAAGTACAGTTGTGGTTTAAAAGTAGTGAATTTATATTAGATTAAAGTTATTATTAGTTGTGTGATTTTTAAGGATTAACTGTTGTAATTCAAGTGATTAATAAAATAGTGGTTTCTAAAGATTCTTGTTGCAAGTTACTTGAAACTACAGAGTGTTTACTAAAGATTGTAAACACGTAACAGTATCTATTACTAAAATAAATAGGTATCTATTAATAAAAGAAATGTACATAACCTAACTTTTATTCTAGTGGATTATGTCACAAAATCACATAATTCTTGGAAATTAAATGGTAATAAATACACCGTTGTCTATCGACACATATGAAGTCACTTATAACAAATTATCAATGAAAAGGTTACTTACGATATTAATCACTTTCAAAGTCCCTTAACCAAACCGGTAGTTGTGACAACAACACTTGCAGAGTCAACTATTAAACTTACCCATTATGTGAATTTCAATTTCAACATGTTTGATTTATTTATATTAGTTGTGTTATACTCACCTTTAAATCTATTTCCGAAGGTTTTAAATCGTTTAATTCAAGTTTTAGTTCAGTTAATGTATTTTTATCTATATTTAGTTGTGATGTACTAGGATCTATCTGTACTGTTTGAAGAAGTGGCTGCCGACTTTGTAACGGTGTTTGGTCATCATCTGCTTCAAGTACTTCGGCATGAATTTCTATGTTCTGTTTTTGAAGCTGACCATTAGTGCTGCTATCACTATTTTCGATATATATAGTAGAATTATTTGTATCATCTCTCTTGAGATCGATAAAACCTGTTAAGTCGGGTGTAGGTGGTAAGTGGTGAAAATGATCAAAACATTGACGTAACTTTGCGTCGGAACTTTCACATTGAGTTTTAAACTGAAATGCAATATTTAATTTTGATATACATTTTTGGCATATATATGGAGGTAATCCATCTCCCTCCAAGACCTAAAAAAAATATATATATTTTACAGAAAGATCTTTAATTTGTCAGAAATTTTATATAAAAAAGACTGATTGCTTATTTTTATTGTAGTTGTTCATATCTGAGACTGTTTTAAAATACTTTATAGAAAAAGATAAATAAAATATCAATTAACTTCTAACTTAATTAATATTTTATTTATTTTTTCTTAACAAATTATATTAAAACAGTTTCAGGTATGAACAACTGAATTAAATTGCATAATTTCATTACTGATGAATATTTGAGAGTATTTAAACAAATCAGATGCTTTTGTAACTTATATTAATACAATGAAAGAGTGAGAGAATTTATACAGTGTGTCCCAAATTCGATCCCCACCATTGGGATATTGGAAACTATAAGAGATAGAGAGGCGGTTAAATTAGAAAAGTTATGGCAATTTTAATGCTAATGTTGAATCCGTCAAGAAATCTAGTCTGGGGTCCCATGCTTCTTTTTTAAAGTGATTACTAACAGACTGAATTTTTGTGAGTGTCTTCGTTTTGACGAGTCTTCCAACTTTTCCCTCTGCGAAAATTCTCGGTAGAGGTAGATAAAGTTCTACGCAGCCGCTAAACATGTTGATCGTGGAACTGACACTTTCATGGCATAGAACTGAAAAATCTGCCAGAAAATTTGTAGGGCAATTTGACCATTCGATTTCAAAAATATTAATTAAACAATAGTGTAAAAATCAGCCCGTTAGTAATAAAATTTCAGAACTCGTTATTTTCACATATTTACATCGCTTTTGTAAGACAAGCGCAGCTCCCTGTTTTTTTACATTATCAGGCTAATTTTTACACTATTGTTTAATATTTTTTAAATCGAATGATCAAATTGTCCTACAAATTTTCTGGCAGGTTTTCCAGTCCTATGCCATGAAAGTGTCAGTTTCGCAATCAATATGTTTAGCGGCTGCGTAGAATTTTATCTGCCTCTACCGACAATTTTCACAGAGAGAAAAGTTGGAAGACTCATCAAAACGAAGCCACTCTCGAAAATTCAGACTGTTAGTACTCACTCAAAAAGTGGCGTGAGAGCCCGGGCCATCAGGGCAAACTGCGATCATCTTCGAGTTATTTTAAAAAAACTGAAATTTTGTATTTTAGTTTTTGTCAAAAATCTGAAAAATGAGCAATCATAGGAAGGCAAAACTTTAACTTTCTAAAGTCACCTTTTTATGAACGTTCTAGGAATTTCGTTAGCTTTTTGGTAAAGCGTTTAGTTTCTGAGATACGACCCACAATTTTAAATTCTCTTAAGGGCGCCATATTGGATTTTTACAGATTTAAAATCTACATTAAATTCTCGTTCTCCTGATGTGCAACACTAACGGTTTATGTTTTTAGCTGGACACCAATAGTACAACGAAATTAATCTATTGTTTGGATTTGATTTCTCAGGGGATAATTTTATGATCAATCGATGTGGGAAAATGTCAGGAATAACATACTGAAATGTTTAAGACTTGGGCGTTGTAGTAATTTTGTAAATAAATAAAAACTATCAACAAATTGGCCTTGCTGGACTTGGCGGACACGTGGTACGACGGCCATAAAATACTTCTAATAATTAAAAAATATATATATCACGTTGTAGAGAAGGAAATTCTCTACAATTTTGATATGGGAAATACCCTTCTATGATGCTTAATGTTTTTTAATCAATTTTTTGGTCAGCTGACCTTTGCCACGCCCCTTTGCGGCACGGACTGTAGTTGCCGCGATTTCAGCGTTTATGGATGCGCGCGCAGCACGCGCCGTTCCGCCATCTCCTCAAAGGGGCGTGGCGACAGCAGTCAACTGACCAAACAAAAACAACTTGGCAAAAAAATCTTAAAAAATTGATTCAAAAAAATTAAGAATCTTATAGGGGTGTTTCTCGTACAACGTGATATATATTTTTTAATTATTAGAAGCATTCCGTCATACCGCGTTAAAGTCAAGCAAGGCCAATTTGTTGATAGTTTTTATTTATTTACAAAATTGCTACAACCCCCAAATCTTATTGATCATAAAATTATCCCCTGAGAAATAAAATCCAAAAGATGTGAAAAATTGATCTATATTTATTGTACTAAAACGACGATCTTTGTTTTAATCTTGTTTATTTACAGATAATAATCATCATAATAAAAACATACAATAGTAACACATCAAAGGTATTGTTCAATATGGGTCCCAATGTTTTCAATACATTTTAGTAGTTTCAAGCGCACGTGATGAGGCGCCCTCTATGATCTAACGTGATGTAATACATAAATGATTGTTTCTTAGAATAAAAAAGTTCCCCTTGCAAATTTGGCGAGGATGTCAAGAGGCTGTCGAGTTATTGAAAAAAAAAAAAAAAAAAAAAATTTGAACTTTGACATCCTGTAAGTATCTGTTTCCACAGCAACATTTTACTAAAGCGTATTTGGTTATATCCTCATATTTTGGTCCATAGAATCTACTCCTGAACTATGGCCTATTATTAATGGTTCACCCTGTATATTACAAGCATTAGAGTCAATGACAATAATAGCGCTGAATATAATGGAGAACTTGCGACAAGAATGCATTAATAAGTACTGAAAGTAATTGTAGTTCTAAATTAAACCAAACAGAAATGAGGGGCTGTTTAAGAGGACATGGAACCACAAGCTATTGGCTTAAAAATAAACTCGAAAAAATTAAAACTAAAAGCTGAATAAAAGGATTTATTTTCTTTCCCTATCACACCAGTATGATTTAATTTAAATCTCGGTTTATATGAAAAGAAAATTTTATAATGTTTTTTTCAGAAACGAGTTAAATTTTTGTAATAAAATTTATAAGAGACATTAAGACCAGGATTATTTTTAAGTCTTATTCGAAATAAATCAAATTTAAAACTGCTGCCAATTAATTCAATAAAGTACAGATAAGATAAATATCAAATTTTGGGTAAATTCCAAAATATTTTTTTCAAAATCGAGGCAAATAATAAATTTAATCAATATGCAGAAACCAAGTAATATCAAACTTTATAATTTTACATCTTTTTAAACTTTCTATTAGAAGCAATTTTGGGCCCTACCTAATAACTAGAGTCACGTAAGCGGCCAGTTTTGTAGTTTTTTCCCGCTGTGAATAAAGAAAATAGTTATTTGTTTAACTAGGCAGCAAAATGGTAGAATTCAGCCAAGGCAGTCAATCTATTTCGCTGCTGAGTTGAACATATAATTTTTTCGTCGATTGTTTAAATATATTCTAAAATAATGAAATTATTACAATTCTCAATTTCTCTATTTTTGTTGTAATAAATTCAATAAAAATTCATTAAAATTCGCAGTTGTTACTAGTTGGTTACCATGGAAACTAAGTGTCACTTTCCCTGCCTAGGCAGGAAAGTGCTCACTTTTCTGCCTAGGCAGGGAAAGTGACACTTTGCTGACTGATATTAGTCAGCAGTTAGTACTTTGCTGTTCATCGGCGAAAAAGATAATTTGCAAGAATTGTGGTATTATTTCAATATAGTCAAATAAAATAACTTAATGAATTAGATACAATAAAAACAATTTGATTTAATAGTATTATAAGTACTAAATGAAAATTTTCAGTGATTCCTCAATGTGACACAAATAGTTCTAAGAAATGTAAAGAACGATATAGGTTTCATTTGTTTTCTAAAATAATTCGAAAGTACTGTCCTGCCATAGTTTCCAATGCAGAATGTGTAATGTTAGTTAAAGCCACCTTCTTAAACAGTTGACCTATAAAGCAAGCAAAATTGTGGAAGTACATTATACCATAGAATATAAATAAAGATGCTATCTTTTTTCTTAAAGGTGCTGTACAATTTTATAACAAACTCCCTGATATTTAGTATTAGAAGTTATTACAGACGCTTCCTGATATTTGGTGCAAGGGCTTTTTTATTGAAAGTCCTAGTTAAACAGGCAATGCAAAATATTATGGAATAATATGGTTTCACTAAAAATAGCATAAAGTTGAAAAAACATGAGAAGCCAGTATCTCCGTTTACTTTTATTTTTCCACTGTCAATATTTTGTTTACAGCTTAAACATTGTAATATAATGTAGGTGTCGTACCTAAACAATTGGTTATCACTATTATCTCCCTAACCACCATCATTGGAGAATGAACTCCACAACTTCATCAGAATTCTTCTGAATCAGGGACACCATAAACAATTACTGGAAACATCTGCAAAAATAATAAAACGTAATGTATGTTGTAATTGAAGTAATAAAACAAATTTGGAAAAAATATTATATAAACACACTATTGGCAGTTAAATGCTACCTAAAATTTCAAATGGTTATTCCGAGCTTTAAACTTTTTTGAGTTTAAATTTATATGTTAAAAAAAAATTTTGGATGCATGCTTATATAAACTTAGTTGTTTATGATGATCTGTTTAGAATATTCTGATTTTCTGGTGTTAAGGAACCAACAAACTGTACTCAAGTTGTTTTGATTTTAAATCTATTATCATTACTTATGGTAATCAGAATCTTATTTAAACCGCTATGGGCACTTGAAGTAATTACAAATATTTATGTTATTAATTTTAATTTTTATATTTTGATGAGAATATTGTATTAACAGAATAGAAAATTAGGTTTTTCTCCGTATTTTGCTGAATTAAATTCCGTCGCCAATATCTGATAATAATCCATAATTTCAACTTTGTTTGTTAATATCTACTGTTAGAAAAAAAGCAGTCGAGTTGTTTTCACTGACATCTGAAGCTTTAAATACGTTTTGGATTTAACGTGTCCCATTAAAAATATTACTGTTCCCCCCCACGTATCTTGTCAAAACTGGATAAATCTTGATATCGTAAAAGAAAGCGAAGAACTAAAAAACCTATTTTGGCTTAACAAGAATAGTAACATTGAATATAAAAAGAAGCATCAGGTCGCCAAAAAACTGTTTTCTGAAAAACTTCATACAAGCTAAAAATAATTTCTTTAAGAACAAAATTATAAATTCATCTAATTGCAGTAAAACCATTTGGCAAGTGGTAAATTCTAATCTTGGCAAGGTAAAACAAAAGACTACCCCCTCTATAATAACGTCTGACGCAACAATGGCAACTGAGCCATTGGAAATATGCAATGCCTTCTGTGAATATTACACCACTAGTGTTGAGCAATTACTTACACAAAATTTAAACCCAAATCATATTGACTGCACTCTTCCGGATTCAATTGGTAACTCTATTTTTGTTGAGGAATTAACAGTTCATGAACTTTACCTGGCTATCTCGCAACTTAAAAATAAATCTGCTTGTAGTGGTTTGGATTGCTGGATGATGTACCGATTTTTGCCCTTGAATTTATCTGGGATACGATCCGATTTCCCTTATGTTATCTTTTTAATATGTCTCTGAGAACAGGAATTTTCCCATCTTATTTGAAAGCTGGCGATGTCATGCCAGTCCATAAAATGGGAGATCCTGAACTAATTGTGAACCATAGATCTGTTACTGGACTATTGAGTTTTTCTAAAATGCTTGAAAAAATTATTGTCAACCGAATTGAATCATTTCTAGATAAACACAAACTGCTGTCAGTAAACCAACATGGGTTCAGGAAAAACCACTCAACTTGTAATGCAGCATTCCAACTTGTCGAATTCATCTATAAATCACTAGACGGACACAACTATAGTATAGTAAACTCTAAACTGGCATGTGTATGAGTCGATAATGCATGTACGATTTCATTTTTCTCGCACACAAAGTTAAAGTAATGTAATAGCCCAAAAACACTGTCGCGTATGTCTGCCAAGCTTCTCTTTCACCTATTTTGAGACAGAAATACACACTGAAGAGAGAGATAAATTTTAATCTACGTTTTCACGTTTTCAATAAGTTCAACGATTCTCAAACTCTGAATATTTATCATTGGTTATTTAACAATCGTCTCATATTAGAATTAAATTCATCTTTATATGAAATATATAAGCTATTTTTAGTGGTAGTGGATATTCATCCGACAAACGGACATTGCCAAACCACTATACTTAGGACTTGCAATTTTCTAGTATCTACATATTACATGTTTTATAGCTGAATTGTACATCGTGGAATAGCTCAGTGTGTAAGTAAGTAAGGTAAAGGGAATAAAACATCCGGGTTCAAATCCTGTTGCCTACCAATTTTTTTAAAAATTTTATTATATTAAAAGTTAAACATTTTTCTTCTAAACATTTTATTTTATTAATCCGCGCCGCAAGTTTTGTTAAAACTTTCTTTTCGTTAAACATTTTTCTTGTATTATTCCGCGCGAGTTTATCTCTTGGTATTTAATGGTCTGGTTATTTATTCGCTTGTCAGACGAATATCCACAGCCATTTTTTTTTATTTATTATACATTACATAGGCCCTCAATCCTTCGTGTTTTATTTCTTGCTAAATAAATAGTTAGACCGAACAGTTTACCGCGGTGTGCCAAAGCTGTAGTATTTTTTAAGGTATTTTTTACAGCCCATTCCTATATCACCTGATGATATGAGCGTGGCGTATCTATAGTTTTTATTCAATAAACAGACGTACCATCTACAGTTTGCGGTTTGGAGGGTCACTAAGCTGGTCATTCTATTTAACGTCAAATGTTTCTAAATTAGATACGTGTGTAAATATTTATTTCGAATAACATTAAATTATAAAAATACAATATTTGGTAAATATGGCAACTAAATTAGGCGTCTTAAATGAACAGTCAAAGAAGTTGGTATTAAATGTAATAGATTATTTTACAAAAGAAAAGGAAAACAAGGGACCCTTGGTACCTCTTGAACAAATTCATGAAAGAGTTTCTGAAGCCTTAAACATAAGTCTCAGAACAGTTAGCAGAATTAAGCACCAACATATTAATAATGTATCCTTGAAAATAAAAAAACGAATTAAAAAGAAACCAAAAACATAAGATGTACGTGAAGGCATTAAAATGCAAATAAGGGAAGTAATTTATAATTTTTATGAATTGAAAACACATTTTACATTAGATACTTTGAAGGAAATGCTAAAAAATAAGGGAATCATTGACGTCTCTAAGGTAAGTCTCTTAAAACTATTAAAACATTGTGGATTTAGGTACAAAAAAGACTGTAACCATCGCTATTTATGTGAACAAATGCAAATAGTTCAGCAAAGTGTTGTATTTTTAAGAAAATATATGGAAAACTATGACAGTAACCTTCGAAGGGTTGTATTTATAGATGAAACATGGGTATTTGCCAATGGAAGTGTTCGAAAATCGTGGCAAGATTTATCAAAAAAAAGTGTCAAACACAAAAAATCAACTGTAGGAAAGCGATTCATTATTTTGCATGCAGAAACATCAGATGGCTTTATTCCGGGAGCAAGCTTAATTTTTTCTACTACCAATAAAAGTATGGATTATCACGATAACATGAATTGTGACAATTTTGAAGAATGGATACAACAGCAACTACTGCCAAATCTTGAACCAAGATTAATTGTAATGGATAATGCTTCGTATCACACCCGACAATTAAATAAACAACCTACTTGTCAATGGAAAAAGCATGATATTGCAGAATGGTTAACTAAAAATAATATTCCTTTTCCTTCTACAGCATTGAAAGCGGACTTGTTAAATCTTGCTAGAAGTAATAAGAAGGAAAAAATGTACTTTGTTGACGAACTGCTGCGTGAGAATGGGCATGAAATTCATATTTCCTAATATTTTATGATAACACCTTTCATATTTTCGTATAATTATTTAGCGATTGCAATACAGTTACAGACATACAATCATTTGTAAATTGTTGTAAACTGTTTGAGAACCACTGTCATACCTGAGCTATCGAGTAAATAGTTTCTTACTTCATACGACGAAGCGACCTTTGGACCCGGGAAGTTAGAGTTTACTCGACTCTATACATTTGTTTTATTTTTTGATCTCGCACATGCATTTGATTGTGTTGATAGGGATTTTTTTATTAATAAATTGTTCTTGAAGAGCATCAGGGGCTGCATGAATGATTTGATAAAGTCATTTCTGACAAACCGGAAAATCAGAGTTTTCTGATTTCGGAGATCTGAAATATGGCATACCACAAGGCAGTGTTCTATTACCACTTCTATTTACACTTTTCATTAACAATGTGGGGAAATATGTAGGGAATAACATGGATATACAACTAGTTTTGTACACAGACACCACAATCGGCTTATCTGCAAAATACGTAAAATTCCAGACTTTCGGTTAAAACTTAATGACACCGTGCAGAAAAAATTAGATAATCGCAAGTTTCTAGATCTCTATATTGATTATCAGTTATCCTGGGATGCACATGTTGGCTTTGTGACCAGTAACCTAAACTCAGCATATTTTGCAATCGTAAATCTAAAAAAAATTCTAGATACCAAAAACTTAATGAAGGTCTATTACGCCTTAGCATATTCTCATCTAAATTGTATGGCGACTTACTGGGGGCAAACTACTGAGCTCAACCTCATATTCGTTATACAAAAAAGAATACGAAAAAAAATTCTGTCAACCCATTGGATTCCTGTAGACCTATCTTTAAAGAGCATTATATCTCACCACTTCCCTGTGTAGTCATTTATGTAGCACTAATTTTCGTTAAAACAAATCAAGGAAAGTTCCGACAACATAATTAGGAAGTTTCCTCTTTTAGAATTATTATGTACGTTCAACCTCATTTAGTAGTCTTTTACTTAACTACTCAAATAAAAAAAATTATCTCGATATCTGAAAAACTCACGAACTTATTTAATTTCTTATTTGTGAAATTTATAATTCTTTAAGCCCGTCGGTGACGTCACAATACACAACACTCTGAACTCGCGTAGTATATTTACTTTATTTAGTGTGCGTGCTCATGTTCATTTAGTGAGGTTAAAAATTCTCGAATTTTACTAAAAAATATATTGTAAAAATGGAAGAAGGTTTTGTTTGTGGCGATTCAGCAAACCTACCCAAAGTAGATATAAGCATAATAATGAAATTTTTAGGCAACTGTCACAAAAAATAACGTTTATTGAATCTGACGGCATTTCTAAAGTGTTATCTCTATACTCATTTGTCAATCTTATTTTTTTGGCAGCTATTACTTCACCGCCGCATGCATTACTTGATCATCACTAATATTTCAAATATGTTACGACTTATCAATAAACTATCTAATGACGTTTTCATTTGTTTTCGTTGAAAACGAATTAAAACACAGCTTAGTGCTTTCTTCAGAGTATTTAAAAAAACAACTTGTTTTAGTAGTAGTAGTGTTTTATTTAGTATTTAGTACTCAATGGCGTAGAGCCTAAGGCTTTTAAGGGGCTCAAATATTGAACACAATTATAACAGTTCAAAAATTAATTCTCTTTTTACCAAATTTTTTTAAACATTTATTTGATAAATCTTTAAAACCAATTTATATTTGCAAATTGGTGTAGAATATGGGTTGTTACAAGCCCAAAATATAAAAAATAATAATAAAAAATTACTGCCCAAGGAATCACGACTTCCACATTCAGATTTTGTATCCAAGTCTTATACACACTAAATCCCAATGTAATATTTTACTCCCTTTAATAATAGGGTGGGGGTGGTAGAGGAGGTGGCTAATGCCAAAATAAATTTCAATGACCCTTAGTTCTCATACACACTAAATCCCAATTTATTTTTTTAATCCCTTTAATAATAGGGTGGGAGTGACAATGCGGTGGTAGATGTGGTGGCTAATACCAAAATTTTTTTAGAGGCCCTTGGTTCTCTTATACACACCAAATCCCAATTTATTTTTTTATTGCCTTTAATACTAGGACGGGGGTGGCAATGGGGGTGGTAGATGGAGTAGCTAACGATAAAAATTTTTTTGAGATGTTTCGTTCTTGTATACACACTAAATCATATTTTAATTTTTTTTTACTCCCTTTCATAATAGTGTGGGGGTGGTATTGGGAGTGATAGTGGGGGGATGGCTGATGCAAAAAAAAATTTGAGACCTTGACTTTTCGTACATGCCCTAAATTGCAATTGTATGTACTCTTACCTGCTTACTTTGCCTCTTTACCCTTATTTACCCCATTTACTCCCGAACCATTCAACAGAATTAGATCAAAATATAATCCAGTTCCAGATCTCGTAATAACACATAAATGTACCAAATTCCAAATCAATATCATAAACGGTTCCAGAGTAAACGTGGGCACAAAAAAAGTTACAGACCGACAGATAGAATTTTTTTGTGTTGCTATACTTCCAGCGGGCATGGAAATAAATTAAGAACGATTTATTTTTTATTAAATTTATATGAATATGCATACACGCCTGGCTTTGATTAAAGTATTGGTATACATTCGGTAGGCCTTCCGCTTCATTGCGGTACACCATTTTTTCCTTAATTTATCATCTTTTGGCACAGGGAAAAAGTTTAGTGGGACTAGTTACACTGGTGTTAGTACACTTGGGAACAATACAGTAATTATAAGAAACTGTTATTTTAGGCATAACTTGGTTCTTCAAACGATTAAAATGTTTAACAAGCCCAACTACAAAAATATCTCACGTGTCCGGTAAGAATAACACTGATTGAAGTAAACTGTCGGTGCCCGCGCCCGCTCGCCGTTGACGGAGCTCGGAGTTTTAAACTTTGAAGGACAATAACTTTTTCATTTATAGAGATAAATTTTTTTAAAATTACAGATTTTTTAAAGATTTTTAGGACTATTTAATACGAGAAAATGAGAAAAATAGAAACTTCCTAATTCAGTGCATGCTTACGATACCAAGTCTAATACTAATGTTCACATTTCAAACTTCGCAACTTGTCAATGTATAAAAAGAATCCTTATTGTTTCTGTAGTCATATTTTCTATCACTTGTCCAATTCTTTGAAGAATATCAATCCATTAAGCAAATTCAAAAGTCAAATAAAGGGCTACTTTTAGAAAGCTCTTTTTACTTTTTCCAAGAATACTACAACTGTAATTAATTTTAACTTTATACATTGTTCGTACATTTCAAGTTGTGTACTTTGTCTTCATATTTTTTGTATGACTGGTTATTTTACTCCTACATCTATAATTACTAGTAATCAATTGATGTCAATATCTTTTATAAGATCTTATGGCAATAAATTTATTATTATTTTAATTCTCTATTTTACCGTGTAAAAATAAACATACCATTCCATTTAAATTTTTTTTAAAGTGCGATATTTGTTTACATATCAAATAACGCCCTCTAGCGGCGACGATAATAATCAAATGAAAACAGAGTAAAGCGCACTCGACAGACTAAGAATAGCTCTTTGTAACGAGACGAAGATTGTTAAATTCCGTTAAGGCTAATCGCAGTAATCAATTTTTCCCTAAACTTGTGCGGTGATTGGTTTCTGAGATATGACGACCTCCATTCTTAGTTGCCCACCTTGTACAAAAGTAGAAACTAAATAAATAAGCCACTAATACCATTGAAATAAAGATTTGGACCTTCAAAAAATAAAAAAGATCTGCAATGTATGAAGCCAAATCTCACAGTTTTACAGAGGTCTATTGTACCATGAATAGAATGTGGCGAAGAATTATACCCCCTGTGCGGGATCAGCGCACAACCGTTTCGGGTCTAGGCGATATCCAGTGTATATAGATCAATGGTATAGATCAAGTGCGATATTTGTTTACATATCAAATAACGCCCTCTAGCGGCGACGATAATAATCAAATGAAAACAGAGTAAAGCGCACTCGACAGACTAAGAATAGCTCTTTGTAACGAGACGAAGATTGTTAAATTCCGTTAAGGCTAATCGCAGTAATCAATTTTTCCCTAAACTTGTGCGGTGATTGGTTTCTGAGATATGACGACCTCCATTCTTAGTTGCCCACCTTGTACAAAAGTAGAAACTAAATAAATAAGCCACTAATACCATTGAAATAAAGATTTGGACCTTCAAAAAATAAAAAAGATCTGCAATGTATGAAGCCAAATCTCACAGTTTTACAGAGGTCTATTGTACCATGAATAGAATGTGGCGAAGAATTATACCCCCTGTGCGGGATCAGCGCACAACCGTTTCGGGTCTAGGCGATATCCAGTGTATATAGATCAATGGTAGCCATGGGCCTATAAACTGTTACTGTTATTCATAGCATGTACAGGGTGTCCCAAATCTAAACGGGCATAGTGAAATAGGAGAGTGAAGGGTTTTCGAGTCAAGAATCATAAAACTACGATTTTTAACCAATTATATATGCCGCCGTATTTCCGGAACGGCCGCATATATTGGGATAAAATTTTGTACAATATTACACTCTTTTAGTCCAATCAAAAGCATAATTTATTTGGGAAAAGTTCCAGGACCGGACTCGTTTTTTTTCAAATGTTGCTCTCAGTGCCCCAAACAACACACTGATATCGTTTATGGAAAATGTTAGTAAACATTTAAAACGACACAAATGTTGTCGTTCACCTCATCATTTTTTAATTTTCAAATAAAATTATGTCAAGGTCACACAGAATGGCACGCATGGGCATATCAACGTTTGCAAAACACAAGTATATTGTAATGAAAATATATGGACAATATTCACATGCGATACAATGAATTTTAACATCCGTTGGCGCATTTAATTTTACAATTTACCTCATGGATTTCTTGCAAAGGTGAAAGGGAGCAGCCGTTACATTTTTCCTGATTAAAGTATTCATCTAATTTCACCAGCATGTGATATAGTGTGTCCCAAATTACACAAAATTTGCACGTGTCGAGTGTTATAGTACGTTTCACTCCCTATAAGAAAAAATAAAACTCGACATGTCAAAATTTGCCAAAAAATTCAATCACCCGGCCCAAAAGGTCAAACTCCGATAAAAAGTCATCTACATTTTCATTTCAATCAAAAACTACAAAACAGTTACCAAAAATCTGAAAAAATTCACGAAACGTCGATAATTCAAAAATAATCTAAAACAAACAAAAAACACAAATGATTCCATTCGTCATTTTTGCAACATAATCTTTCTAAAATACTCACCTCAAAAATACAGCTCCGAATAAACCCAAAATTCGTATTCATTAATTTTCTACAACTCTTATTCTATTCGATTTTAATCTTTTCTTGGATTGCTCCCGAACAATTTTATTTACTTCAGTTCAATACACATTTCCAAAACGATGTTACGACTTATTCTAGTTTTTACGCACTAACACACTTTCAACTCCATATTACCCCCTCGAACCATCATTGCGCGTGACAATTCAATATATTCAACCTTCTTTCGTGCTATATCTCCCAACCCGAAACAGATTCGAATTTCATTCAATTATCAATTAACTTCCCTTTCAATTTCCCAGACATTCGTATAACTTTCATTTTCAATTTTCCATTTTTTACAAAGATGATGCAATATTACGCAATATTGCGCAATTGATGAGTCATCCTCGCCCGCACGGGATGTCTGGATTCAACTTTCTAGAATTTATTGGGAGTAAAAACGTTTGTGCTCGATTTACGGGGCACGACAAACACAACCCTACCAAACAGTATAAAAGACAGAGCTCAGCGCTCTTTCAGCAAGTAGTGACCAAATAGTGTTCTGAAAGTTGGTTTTCTATGGTGTACTCGCGATAATAAAATCCAGTGTCCGTGCTGCTTCCAAGGCCGAAACCTTGTAAAAAAGATTTTTCTATTTAATTTACTCTGCCTTCGCGCATCAATCTAATTCGCACCTAGTGCCCTGGATTTGAAGTGAATTTTTTCAGACAATTTCTTAAATAATTTAATCTGCCACCACGCACCAAGTGAAATTTTGACATTTTTAAAAATCAAACTCCACAGAATGAAATCTCCCAAGCCGGAATTTATTCGTTGTCGACACGTTACAAAATTAGTAACTGTAACAAAAAGAATAACATTTTAAATTTATTGAAACTTGTGTTCGTTTTTAATAATAAAAATTATAACTCGCTTAAAACTAAGTGTTTTAATATTCTACGACTGCATACAGGGTGCTCCGCGATCCCTGGTCATCCTCATTAAAAACTTTGAATTAAACAAAAGTGGTTTTGCTTAAATCTTGCACACAGAAGTGTTCTGTCACCAGAGTAATATACAGGGTTTAGAGAATCACCTGCCCAAAGATTCAAAGTCAGTTTAAAGCAAGGATTCAACAGATTACATTGGAAACAGTCAGTAGAGGCTTATACAGAGTGAGCCAATTATCCTGTTCCAAGCTTCTAAGTTCTACCTCCCGAAATTCAATTTTTCATACATTAAGTGCACGTAAAGCCTCAAGGGTCTCTCTTAAGCTCTTTGCTCTTATTATTGTCAGTACTCACAACGCCAAACGTAAGGCTGTAAATATCAACTACGAGGCTTTCTACATGTTCACGAGCCACGATTTTGCTTTGCCCGCTATACTTGCTAATTATTTTGCTTTCGCACTTGTGTAAATCACCGCTCACTTGCTTCTCGCCATTTTGTTTGAAACATATTCGATAACTGCTTTACGACTTTGGTTTTTAAGTTCATAGGTCCAGGAATACAAAATTTTATTACATACTTCCCAGTACTTGGGTAATTAATAATTTTATTTTGCTTACTAACCGAACTGCCATTGTTATATTTTATGTATACTTGTAAATATGTATTTGACATATTTTGAAGTACATATACTTAAAATATACTCCATTGAACTGTATGTACAAACTTTCAATAAATTATTAAAACATGTTGTGTGTTTTATTTTGAGTTCCTCCTCTAATTGATAATTTCCAGAAACAGACATTACCGGCTCTGTAAAAGTGTTTATAAGCATTAGTTATTACAGCTGTCCATTGCACGAGGAAGACAGCCAAAGTTTCGAGCCCTGATAATAAACCGTCTTCACTGATCTACCTGGAGTCTCTATCATACTGCTGATAGAGAAAGTGGTGTTTTTACACTTTAAATCAGAAACTGGCACTCAAGGAAAAACCCATTTGCGTTAATCCTTGGGTGCAAATTGCAAAACTGGCGCATAGTTAGGCGCGGGTTAGTGTGAAACACCTTGCATTTTATCATTAAAGCAAACCACTTCGTACATACATTATAGATGCCTCCTAAAGTCGAATAAGAGTTCTAGCCACCACCGGAGGTTGTGTGCAGCTCGTGTTTCGCCAGTTGCCTACCCCATAGGCGTTACAGCGAAAAGGACCATTTTCCTATATCGGATTTTTTTTTAAACAGATTTCAACCTTGATCTGTTTTATATGTGTCTGTAGTATAAATTCATGTAAGAACTGGCAGTTATTGATATATTTTACAAAACTTCTTGATCTTAAAAGGCAAAAAATATTTTACTTAAGAAATTCCACTATTCCTCAGACACTGGTATGCAAACTTCTATTTTTATTATTAAATAGCCTCGTATACAATGTATTCAGTTCCAACATTTAATAAAATTAATAAAACTATAATAAAAATATTTATGAAATATTTATTAAACTAATTTATGAGCAACAATTTACAGTATTTCTCTACAGTTTTTTAAAAGTGAATCTCATTTTTGAACATTAAAGCTTTAATTGACTAATACATACAAAAACCACGCAACTAGATTAGCATTCCATTACAATTTTAAAATTTTATCAATCAACTAATAATAACATACAAGTTGTGTCTCTTTACCACTACAAAACATATAGATATGGTATTAGAGAGACGTATAGAAAAAGTTTCTTTATTGTAGTACCTATCATACATTGCTACAACAAACTTCTGAAAAATGGGTAGAGCTGCATCCAAGTTTCCTTCGACGGCTGCCTACAAGCCACTTGTTAAAGCTGCATAGGCTGTTCACGTTTGATAGGCCGACTTTTCTCCTTTGCCACTGAAAGATGAAACTGTATCGCATCCCGTGAATGGGTGAAAAATAGGCAAAATGATGCTTTGTCAGGTCCTGTACCAAATAAGAGCTATTATACCAGTGCGTTACGAAAACAAGAGCAACACTTTTAGTTATACTCACCAAGAGAGGCAGCTATGGCATGGCAAGGAATAAACTGATGATTTTTGTCTGTTTCAATGTGAACCCACAACTCCTCCAATGTGTCGAAAATATTTAAACAAGAAACAGCTAATACCACCACATCAGTATCCACAGTGCGGATCATGATTTTGGAATAGCCATCAAGCATCTGCTACATGCACCATTATCCTCGTATCCGCCTCTTCGTGATTACAAGGAGCCAGGTTATTCATTGACTGTCGAGAAATATTTGTTGTTGATACTTGAGGCCCATCAATACTATAGATTGCCTTATTATAAATATTTACTAACATAGCCTGCGTTGCCAAAAAGTGGACAAGTTTTTCCTTATTATTTGCATCTCTCAGAAAATTGGCCCATCCCTTGGGAATTTTTGTGGCCGAAGTAACTCGTATGCACATATGCACTATCGCTGCTCCATCTAGAATTTTTGCTACGACTCTTGGGGCATTTGGAGCTGTGTTGAATTCAGTGCCGTCAATTAAACATTTCATCAAGTCAGATTTTCTGCACAATCGTATTTTGTTTAAAACAGAAAGACAGGAAGGACTTGCCTGATTTTCATGTGCGAAAATAGCTTCAAAATCACCTGCAATGTGCATGTTGCAATATGGAGTCGACTGAAAAGACTGCAGTCGTTTTTTAGTCAACTTATTTTTGCCTTGACTTTGTTGACAGCTATCACGGCAGTACCAAGCATTAGGGTCCTATTTAATTTTATTGTATCTAAGAGATTTCTTTCATCATGCAGTCTTTCTTGTGAAAATTGATGGCACTGCGACTTTCCTTTGTCTTTTATTTTCCAAATTGTTTTTGCAACTTCTGGTGCAGCGATTTGCTTACTGTTTATATCATATAGATCCTGGGATTTCTCTACAAACAGATTGCCCAGTTCAATAAAAGTCACACGCCGAAATAGTAATGCCAACTTACAATAAAATAAAGCACCTTAAACTTACAGTTTTAATCACCACGAATTTTTTATTTTTTTTTCTATAAATCAACATTTTATAGTGTAAAAAGGCAATTCCTTTATATGTATTATTAGAATGCAAGTTTCTTACGAATTCGCTTCCAATATACTGCAAATTCGTCGCTGGATTAGTATTAATAATAATAATATTATAAACATTATTTCTCGTTCAGCGCATGTGAGGTAGGCAACCCGCAAAATACTAGCCCCACACAACAATCGGTGGTGGCTACAACCGTTATTCGACTTTAGAATGCATGTACGAAGTGGTTTGCTTTAATGATAAAATGCAAGGCGTGACACAAAACCCCCCCCCCCCCCCCCCACTAGCAGCAGGGTTACAGAGTGCAAATGGTCTTATAATATAATTTTAGTTTATACATAATGTAATGTGGTGTGGTGACCGCCGTCAATATAGCTTCCTCTCTATTACGTAGCCCCATGTTTAAATATGTGGAAGTCCTCAACTGTTTATTCTACTAAGATGATTTCTTTTTTAATCTTGCAAATTTTATTACATATATTTTTGTAATCATAACTTTTCTGTTACATTTACTTTCTTTGAGAAAATGTCATTTGAATACATATACACTATACTATAGAAAACATAATAATCAGTTAAAATTCCTCATTTACTGTAAACCTACTACCACAGATACAGCAAGTTTATGTTTCTTTCATAGTTTAATACATAGACTTACAAACTTTCCTTTAGACGAAAACGATTTGTTAGAGAATTGAATACAATTAAACAAATTGAAAGAAATAATGGATACAAAAAATTGCTAATAGATAATATAGTCAAAAACAAACAACGCAAAATGCTTCAAAAGGAATTTTTCAACGCACCTAACAAATCAACAAAATATAGTTTCATTAAATTACATCCCTAAATATAGTGGCAAAATTTCTAGGAAATTAAATAATTTAGGTATCTCTACAATAAGTGTGAATAAAACGAATTTAGGAAAAATATTGGTTAATAATAAGGAATAATTAACTAAACTTAATAAATCTAGTGTACATGACATCAAATGTAAAGATTGTAATGCTGTCTATATAGGTCAGAGTGGTAGAAATATTGAGAACAGTGTAAAAGAACATAAACAATCAATTTTAAATAATAAAAATAAGGGAATGTCAACATACTGCATTGAAAATAATAATTTCATAGACACAGTTAATATAAATTTACTTCATACCGAAGGAAAAGGTTAAACGTTTAAATCTTGATTAGAAATTAAAAAATCCCTTAAAAACAATCCTTGTGCCACAAATGACCAGCAAAATATCTTAAATATTGTTATTCTAGATAAAATGTTAACAATTATTCGTTGATTTACATAATTACGTTAGATCTGCCCAAAAAGTTCCTATAATTAAAGTTCAAGTCATAAATATATTAAGCCATAAATATTTTTTTTTATACATTTATTTAACGTCGGCCTATTTCCACTACTGAGGCCTAACACCGACGCCTGTAGACGAGCTACCCCCAACCAGAAATTTTGCCGAACCTCTTCCCTTAAGAAGAGTAGGGATCTTTTACTTACCTAACATTTAATAGACAAGGAACAGACGGCTTTACATCCCTTGGTGGATGGTATATCTCCTATACAACCCTCGCCTAAGGTTGTATAGCTTCCGCGCATACACTGATATACAAGCCGCTGGAAGATGTGTGAGGCGAGGACGTGGTTTCCGTTGGAATGGTCACCCATCCAAGTACTAACTGCGCCTGTCGTTGCTTTACATCGCATACCGAAGTATGTACATAGTAAAGACGCACCTACGCCCGCCCCCAAGTCATAAATGTCTTTAGGTATATATTTAGAATAACCACCTTTGTTACTTTAGTGCTCTTGAAAGGCGTAAAAAGCCAAAACATTCGTAGAGGATTTTAAATATCACCTAAAAGCAGTGTTTACTTAAAAACAATTATATATATATTTTGTTTTTTAGGTTTTCGTAGGTGTTAAATGAAGTGTTGTTGTATTTTCGGGTGTTCTCCCACGACGATGATCGGCACAGTTGTCTAAACGTTTAGGCAGAACTCACCTGCCATCTTCAGTTTCTCACTGAAAGCTGTCTATTGCTGCAACTGAATCAGCAAACTCCTTAAAGCCAAAAAGAAAACCAACTTCCCAGAATGGCAAAAAACCAGTGTTAAAAAGCTTCGACTAATGGAATAAAGAGGCAAGGGTGGTTTATAAATAATTATATTAATCAAATTGATTATTAGCAGCCAGTGGTCTTTGACGACGAAAAATTATTTCGGTTCTGCTACAACGATCGACTGCGAGTACCATCCCAGAGGTCATAAATTCGATAAGCAATACCTGCGCAAAACTGATAATACATGTGTGGAAATGGATTTTTCAGAAGGGGTTGGTGATTTGCATATTGTACAAGGTCCATTACAAACTAGTAACCGATATGTGGAGATTTTGAATGATTGTCATGTTTCCCTGCAAAATAGATTCACTAACAGTGAAATATTTCAACACCAATTTTTGAGATACCCACATTTAAAAATTCTGTTATTTTGAAAGAACAACTGTCCAGTTCATACTGCACGTCTTTCATACTGGTTTGAAGCAAATAATGTAATGCTTCCTTGGCTATTGAAACGCAGATTTGAACCCAATGGAGAATATTTGGGATTATATTGTGAAAAAAATGTACAAATATGAATTTAGGCCCAGAAATAGAGAAGAGAATTAATACAATTCAAAATGAGTGGAACAATTTAAATGAATATTACATGTAAAATTTAATTAGATTTATGCCTATAAGATTGCACTGTCCTAGAAAAAAATGGTGTTTCTACCAAATATTGGTTCATTTTTATATATAATAATATATATTTAGTTATTTACTTTCTTGGTCTTCTAATGAATTCTAGGAAGTTGGTTTCCTCTTTCGATTAAACGGAGTTAGATAATGGATTTTGTCTCCTGTATTGTATTCCACAAGGGTGGAGATGTTTTTCTAGGATGCACAGAAGCCACTGTCCTACTCTATAAGTTTCTATTCATTTTTGAATTGTGCCTTTGCCACAATTATGCTTTGTTGAAATCAGCCTTGTAAAAAAATACTGAATTATTTATTAGTTTTTTTCTTAAGAAGTTAAAATACGACTCCGCCAATAATTTGCCAAAATATAATTCACATCACTGATGTGCAAACTCCCATTCACAATATAAATTCTTTCGAAGAATATTTATCACTTATTTTTTTCGGCCGCTATAGTGCAGTAATTTTAATATAATCATTACTTTGACAAATATATTCCGAAAATTCTATAAATTAAAAAATTACCTGTACTGTAGCACAAGCCATAATTAAGATGGAGAAATGTGGTGGTTTTATAGGGTCAAATATTGGCATTAATTTCGGTCCTTTCTCTAAACATATCCTGCAGATATTATTTATATTCATGGTCAAATAATAATTTAGCAAGTCACTTGATTGTATATTTTTGTTATTGTACGCCATTTTTTTGTATACACTCAACGACAACGATTCACTGTAACTAACTGTCAATAGTGTCATTCAATAACAGTATTAAAATCAGGTCTACCAATATGTGTTGGGAAATACTTGATTCGATTCAAGTAACTGGTGGTAATGGTAAACCGGTGAAAATGATCTTCGAGCAAAGAAAATGATTTGTAAATAACAGTTATTTCAATCACCCAAGTGATTTACATAACTCAGAAAGCAGTGAACTCAAATACTAACAGTTCTACAGTTCATAGTCATAGAAGGGGTTTACGAAAATTAACTCTGTATTCGTGTTATCCACTGAACTCTATTACAGTAAATGGAACGCCATTATAGGCATATGCGCGTAAACAAAATGTGATAATGCACAGACAAGCGCCGACGCAGTAGGAAATCTAAGGTTAAAAATATGTCGGAGCTTGACTCAAACAGTTGTGTACGGAAGTTATGCGCTGACGCAAGTTTGTGTTTTATTTGTTTCTAAAGCGTAGGTCTTAAATTGAATGCGAATTACAGAGTCGGTCTTCGTGATTTTATCCTTTCGTTTGCGAAAAGTTGTGAGATATATTGGTTATTTTGTATATAATTTTGTGACTTATAAACAGTGTGTATTTAAATTAAGACAATAGGTGCGCACTTGTATGGTACTGTTTTGTAAGAACCGGGACGAAATCCCGAGTTTGTTATATTTTAAGTAAGTATACCTACTCAACTTTTGTCTGTTGTATTAAAATAAGCTACCATCTAAATATTGGCAAGACAGTCCTATTTTGGATTTTTTTTCTTTTAAAATGAGTACTTTTGCCTACTTAAACACGAATTTTTATTAAAAATAGGCTGTATATACTTCCCGAGATATCAGGATGCAAAATATTGTAACCTCACATTTTTTCATTGCTGTGATTTTTAAGTTTATTATTTGTGAATTGTTAAGTACCTAAATAGTATTAATATAAATACGTATCCAACATATTCGGGATAATAATACTGATTCCAAGATCTTTTTGAAAACACATAACGTTATCATACTTTTTGTAAATTAATATTACAATTTTATGAAACAAGCAAGTTCAAACTGTGAAATATGAGTCCAATCAGCCAACGTGGTAAAGTTGACAATAGGAACACTCAAGTATATTACTAGTAAGTTAATAGAGTGCGGCAGCAAGGCATCTCAATTATTTGTTTGTGTATTATGCAAAATAAATAAGGAATACATTCTCTCCTTTGCTTAGCGCAGTCGGTTAAAAATAATGCAAATATATGTGCCAAATGTTTATGGAAATACAAACAGAATGACAATGTTTGACATATAACAAAGCGTTTTGTGAATAAAAAGAGAAATTCCTGAAATTTTATAACTAATTTATATTTTTAATTATGTAATAATTTATTTAAAAATTTTGTTTTAATTTATATATTTTACTAACGAGACATTTTGTAATATTCAAAAAACAAGTTCTGCTATTTTTAAGCAGAAGTTTCATTTATTAAAATTTTTAAATATTTTTTGCACTCCATGGCAAGATACCACTGAAATCTATTATAACAGAACAGTTAAGGACAAGCGCAGCTCTGTCTTTATGGCATTGTACTGCGATACTAAATATAAAGCAAGAGGAGCCGCAGTTAGTGCTTTAATGGGTGACTGTCCATTAAATACTAGGCAACTAAAAAAAAATCCCTACTCTTTGATAGAGGTTTGGCAAAATTTCCAGTTTGAGGGTATAGCTTGTCTCCTGGTATTGGTTCTTGCCCTTGGTAGCGGAAATAGACCGATGTAAAAAATCAAGGAAAATAAAGCAATAGAGTTCAGTGCAAAATACTTAATAAGGAGTAAGAAAATTGTTGCTTCCCTTGGTTCATGTTTACATTGTATTTGTCAAAAGTACAGTACAAGATTTTATCAGATTTTCCACGTTTCAAACGAAGTATATTACGAATTTTAGTTATTCAGTTACTTTGTCAGAAAAATTATTTAATGTAGCAAGTAAACATTTGGTATATGTACACTACTACCGGGGATGAAACCACATACTTATAGTCAAAATATAAATGGACATACTTTAATTTTCTCTTGCAAATAGAGAAGGAAGTTTTACGTAAACACCTTTACGTATTCTTTTACAATTCATTGTCTCATGAGTATGTCATATTTTTATAAACAAACGAGTAAAACAATCTATCACTTATATATCAAGGCATTTGATCTTAAACAAAAAAGCTAAGTTATCTTGAAATTCAAATAATAATACCACACCAAGTATTTGAAAATAGTTAATTATCACCTTTTCTTCATTTCATTTCTCAATTCAAACATATTTGTGAATATAAAATGCATGATTTTAGTTTTCAATAAAAATTCACTAGTACCTACTCATATATTTACTGATTGATCGTAGAAAAAAGTATAGGTTTTTTTCAGGCCTCAATTTTAGCTTTTATTAATTTTAAAATCATATTTCGACCCCAGAGATAGAAAATATATGACTGTTTTTTGTGAACTATATATTGAACTTATGATCATACATATTCGACATTTGCTACAAGAAATTGAAAATAAAATGATTGTTTTGGGAATAACGATAACTTTGATTTTTTTTTATTAACTATCAAGGCAAATAAATTGTTATATTTATTTATGCGATTTTTAAAAAAAGTTAAAAATATGAAACACAATAAAAATAAGGCCGGCCCTGACGTATTTCATAGTGCGATTGCGCGCTACTATGTGGCCGCCATACTTGCACGATATTCAATGTACGTAGAAATTTTTGAGGGCATTGGCATTCCATTTACTGTAATAGAGTTCAGTGGTGTTATCTCGGAGCAATAAACACCTTACAAATGTTCATCCTGGTTATTTGAACTATTGCGTTACGACCGAAAAAAAGTAATCGACTGATTTTCCCGTTGTAAATATGGCTCTCACCAGTGACACACATCAATTATAATATTATTTATTATTTTTATTAGTATCAATGTCATTGTGATACCTACCAATATTCTTTCCTATTATTTGGGTTTTCTACCACATGTACTATTATCCTCTTCAAAACAAATCACCGAATCTATAAAATAATAGAATTATTGGAAAAAAGAGCCTCTGCGCCCGTGACGTTTACGCCAAAGGAAAAGTCAGAGGTTATGTTTTGCAAATAATATAAATCGGAATAAACACAAAAATAATGTATTTTGCTGACGTTTCGGAAAGTAATCTCTTTCCGTTTTCAAAGCTATTTTTTGAAGAACTCTTATTTTGCTGTGTATGTCAAATACACAGCTTTAAAATTCTGTTTATGTTATTTCCATAGATACTTACTACTTACACAGAACATAGAACTGATGATATTTTTTTAGATAATGTTGAGTTTGTTAAGTTCTTCTTTTAACATTGGTAGCCAGGTTGTACAAATATCTACAGAACAATTCGATACGCACTTATCTTCATTTAATAAGATTATTGCTGATTCTTTAATTTTTCTTTTTTTGGTATCTGTTTCTTTTGTTAAAATTTTTGCCGAGTCCCAGTTTATTCTATGTCCGTTTTCCCAAGCATGTTCACAAATCTTTGATTTCTGAATTTCATTCTTTCTAATGTAGTTCTTGTGCTCATCCAACCTCACACTGAAAGGTCTGGATGACTCACCCACATAACATTTATCACATTCGCACGGGATATTGTAAATACAGTTTTTTGAATTCTGCTCCCTGTTTATCGGTTTTGTTTTTGTTAAAATAGATCTTAAAGTGTTCCCCGTTTGAAATATCGTCCTAACATCAAATTTGTCACCTATACGGCGTAGCTTTTCCGATAGTCCGTATACATAAGGAATTATTGCTGTATAATGACGTTCAGGTTTTTGTCGTACCTGATTGTCCCTATTTTCAACATTTATGAAAATTCTATCAACAAAGGCTTCAGGATATTGATTTTGTACTAGAACCTCTTTGATAAATTTTTTCTCGTTATTTAATATTTCATTATTAGATGAAATTATTTTGGCCCTATCGTATAAACATTTTACAACACCCCTTTTAACATTTATTGACTGATTTGAGTTAAAATTTAGATATCTATTAGTATGTGTTGGTTTTCTATAAACGCTTGTTTCAATTGTATTATTTATCCTTCTAATTAAAACATCTAAAAACGGTAGTTCATTCCTACTTTCTACTTCTAATGTGAATTTAATAGACGGTTCCTTACTATTTATATTTTCTAAAAAACTATCTAGTAAATCAACACCATGAGGCCAAATTGCAAAGATGTCGTCAACATATCTCCACCAGACAACCGGTTTGTTTATACAATTTTGAACATGTGTGTTCTCAAAGTTCTCCATAAATATGTTGCTTAAAATTGGTGATAATGCAGACCCCATAGCCATACCAAAATCCTGCTGATAGAACTCATTGTCCAATTGAAAATAGGTTGTTTTTATACACAGTGTTAAGAGTTCCATTATGCTATTTACACTTAATTTAGTTCTAGTTTCCAAATTATTATCATTTAGCAACCTGTCTTTAACTATTTTTAATGTTTCATCTACCGGAACATTGGTAAAGAGGCTAACTACATCAAAACTAACCATCAGGTGTGATTCATGAATATCGGTTTCATAAATTTTTTTTTCTATGAAATGTTTACTATTTTTAATATATGAATCGGTATTTCCAGATAATGGATCAATAATTTTAAGTAAAAATTTTGCCAAATTATGACATGGTGAATTAATAGAACTAACAATTGGTCTTAAAGGAATATTTTGTTTATGTGTCTTTGGTAAGCCATAAAAATGAGGGGGCTTACTATGATGTGGTGTAAGTTTCCTTCGTTCAAAATCATTAAATTCATGTTTGTATTTAAACAAAGTTCTGTAAATTTTGCTCTCTATTGATTTTGTTGGATCTTTGTTTAATTTTGAGTAGGGTCCCTCATTTACAAGAGTCATGATTTTTGTGTTATATATATCTTTATCTATAATGACTGTGGCATTACCTTTGTCTGCTGGCAATATTTTTATACTTTCATCGCGTTTTAAAGAAAGTATAAAAATATTGCCAGCAGACAAAGGTAATGCCACAGTCATTATAGATAAAGATATATATAACACAAAAATCATGACTCTTGTAAATGAGGGACCCTACTCAAAATTAAACAAAGATCCAACAAAATCAATAGAGAGCAAAATTTACAGAACTTTGTTTAAATACAAACATGAATTTAATGATTTTGAACGAAGGAAACTTACACCACATCATAGTAAGCCCCCTCATTTTTATGGCTTACCAAAGACACATAAACAAAATATTCCTTTAAGACCAATTGTTAGTTCTATTAATTCACCATGTCATAATTTGGCAAAATTTTTACTTAAAATTATTGATCCATTATCTGGAAATACCGATTCATATATTAAAAATAGTAAACATTTCATAGAAAAAAAAATTTATGAAACCGATATTCATGAATCACACCTGATGGTTAGTTTTGATGTAGTTAGCCTCTTTACCAATGTTCCGGTAGATGAAACATTAAAAATAGTTAAAGACAGGTTGCTAAATGATAATAATTTGGAAACTAGAACTAAATTAAGTGTAAATAGCATAATGGAACTCTTAACACTGTGTATAAAAACAACCTATTTTCAATTGGACAATGAGTTCTATCAGCAGGATTTTGGTATGGCTATGGGGTCTGCATTATCACCAATTTTAAGCAACATATTTATGGAGAACTTTGAGAACACACATGTTCAAAATTGTATAAACAAACCGGTTGTCTGGTGGAGATATGTTGACGACATCTTTGCAATTTGGCCTCATGGTGTTGATTTACTAGATAGTTTTTTAGAAAATATAAATAGTAAGGAACCGTCTATTAAATTCACATTAGAAGTAGAAAGTAGGAATGAACTACCGTTTTTAGATATTTTAATTAGAAGGATAAATAATACAATTGAAACAAGCGTTTATAGAAAACCAACACATACTAATAGATATCTAAATTTTAACTCAAATCAGTCAATAAATGTTAAAAGGGGTGTTGTAAAATGTTTATACGATAGGGCCAAAATAATTTCATCTAATAATGAAATATTAAATAACGAGAAAAAATTTATCAAAGAGGTTCTAGTACAAAATCAATATCCTGAAGCCTTTGTTGATAGAATTTTCATAAATGTTGAAAATAGGGACAATCAGGTACGACAAAAACCTGAACGTCATTATACAGCAATAATTCCTTATGTATACGGACTATCGGAAAAGCTACGCCGTATAGGTGACAAATTTGATGTTAGGACGATATTTCAAACGGGGAACACTTTAAGATCTATTTTAACAAAAACAAAACCGATAAACAGGGAGCAGAATTCAAAAAACTGTATTTACAATATCCCGTGCGAATGTGATAAATGTTATGTGGGTGAGTCATCCAGACCTTTCAGTGTGAGGTTGGATGAGCACAAGAACTACATTAGAAAGAATGAAATTCAGAAATCAAAGATTTGTGAACATGCTTGGGAAAACGGACATAGAATAAACTGGGACTCGGCAAAAATTTTAACAAAAGAAACAGATACCAAAAAAAGAAAAATTAAAGAATCAGCAATAATCTTATTAAATGAAGATAAGTGCGTATCGAATTGTTCTGTAGATATTTGTACAACCTGGCTACCAATGTTAAAAGAAGAACTTAACAAACTCAACATTATCTAAAAAAATATCATCAGTTCTATGTTCTGTGTAAGTAGTAAGTATCTATGGAAATAACATAAACAGAATTTTAAAGCTGTGTATTTGACATACACAGCAAAATAAGAGTTCTTCAAAAAATAGCTTTGAAAACGGAAAGAGATTACTTTCCGAAACGTCAGCAAAATACATTATTTTTGTGTTTATTCCGATTTATATTATTTGCAAAACATAACCTCTGACTTTTCCTTTGGCGTAAACGTCACGGGCGCAGAGGCTCTTTTTTCCAATAATTCTATTATTTTATAGATTCGGTGATTTGTTTTGAAGAGGATAATAGTACATGTGGTAGAAAACCCAAATAATAGGAAAGAATATTCGTAGAATGCCACAAATAACTTTCAGACAATACCTACCAATGAGTTCGTGTAAAAATTCCTATTTACTTTAGAACAGACTTTTTATGAAAAGAACATACTACTTGATAAAAAAGATTGCTTTAATGGGGAACAACCCAAGCCAGTTCCTAATATATCCAATAGATGACGCCATGCGTACTCGGTTTAATGTCACTGTCAACTTGTATCATATAACCTTTAAATAGTTTAAATTTCCAAGAGTTTCCCAATCTCCTAAGCCAAACTGATAAAAAGGATTACGGTAGTTGTTCATAAATCTTTTAAAAGCGGAAGCAAATGTTCTCCTGTCTTAGAGTACTTTGGTACACGCAACAAGTTTTCATTTTACATCCTAATTAATCTTGTTTACTCAAAGCATACTTTTTCGTAATGACATTTGACGGATAAACAACCGAATACAACTACTCACTGCACTCTGGCGGATAGGTACAATAAAACAGAATGTTCGATTTAACTAATAGTAGTGTCATTATTGAATGTGGGGCTTACGCTCCGTCTGGCCATTCGAGTTCGAAGCACTGATTGGTCCGTATGAATAGTGGATACATAATGGCGGCGCCAATATGAGTTGCTTTTGTTTTAACGAGCATACTGTCATAGACAGTTAACTTATTACTTATATATATTTTTCCACTTTATAGGGACTCTACAATGAGAAGCATTCTTTTTTATTCTACCCGCCAGAGAGCACCAGCTGTACACGGTTGTTTCGCCACAGACTAATATAGACGTCCAACTTTCAGGATTTACAGGTATTAGATTTTATTTTTTTATGCTGCATTCGCGCATAAGTTGTTTACTACCTTGCGCCGATAACAGATTTGGATTGACCAATACAGGCGTAGGCGCATCAAAACTGAGAACTACGTCATACCACTTAGCGCATTAAATAAAGACAAAATATCCGTAAAAATAACTTCAAAGCGTTCCGACAAAGTTGGACGTCTGTATTGGTCTGTGGTTTCGCCGTCAATGTCAATACGAAAAAGTATATCAGCTCCGCTTTTAAACGATTTAATGATCAATTACCGTAATCCTTTTTATCAATGTCGCTCACCTCTACGAATAGGGGATTAGGAACTCAGATATTAGGAAACTCTCGGAATCAGATATTTACACTATTTAAAGGTTAATATGGTACGTATGGCGCCATCTATTGAATTGTTCCCTATTGGACTGACTGCTCATTCGTATATCTTCCAATCAGAGAGTTGGAATAGAATAGAGTAATAAAGGGGGCGTGACAACTGGTCCCGAGACAAATTTGTTTACTCGCTTGAAACAAGTGAAATAATAATATATTTGTTGCAATATTGAAATATTATAGAGAATATGAAAATAACACGAATTGTCCAATTGACTAAATATGACAGGGTGAGAAAGCGCCATTCCCTTCCAAATAGTAAAAAAATCATCGAAAAATAACGCCGCCTCTGTACATTATTTTGCGATATGAAACAGAGAAATCATTTCTTTTAAGAACTGTATTGAATGGATCTGGTTTCTTTGATTATAGTGTGAGGGTACGAAACATCCCTAAACTTCAACTAAACAAATATATCGTAGAAAATAGCCCCAACGTTATACAATATTATGCATCAGAAATAGTCAGTAATTACCTGTGATTTAAAAAATTACGAAATAATGCAAAATTGTACTTAATTTTTTCATGTTACACTCATAATTAAGATACCTACATCAAAGGTAAAGTGGATGACGCTAATTTTCTCCACTTCTAAATTCAGTTATCATTGCTGAGTGTAACATTAAGTAAAGTGTAAACGAATTTAATTGAAACCGTATAAAAACTAAAAGCCGGCAAAAACAGTCGGCATCTCCTTATTGTACATGGGCGGAGGTAAATAGAAATGCTTGTCATAAGAAAATAATAAGATTTTCGGGCGTTATTATATTATCCTCTGTTTCAAATGGTCTCCAGAAAGCCATGGTAAATCAGTAAATAATTAAAATATTTTACCTTTTATATAGTAGTAAATATTTATAAATATGAACAATAACTAAGTAAACTCCTACGCTTGATATTATAACAGGTATTTACGCACTGCACTGGCACATTAACAGCACAGCAGAAGTCCATCTTTGACTATTGAGAAGCGATTTACGAGTTTTTTTATGCTAGTAGGCCTGTCCGTTTTATTATCTTTAAACCAGTGCAGTCGTAGATGGTTCATTCAGGCTGATTGCATTGCCAGTCTCGGACTCGCCTGCACAGTTTCAACTACCATTCGAATCTCGATACCATTGCTAAATATATAGGACAAAATATCAAGATCAGGGCGCACGGTCTTGTGCTTTAACATTGACCAGTTCCAATTATCCTCGTATAAAGTATAACACTAAAAATTTAAAAAACAAATTATTTGAAAAATAAAAAATCATAGTTTTTATTTTAAATATGTTGAAAATCACACGCAAATTAAATTAAGTTCCTTATATCAATGTGTCACATAAAAGTGATGCTTCTGCAAAGTCATCGAATCGTCGCTGCTTTCATAATTGTCATCACTGTTTTCTGATGTATTGTTTTTTTTTTATATATTTATTTAGCATCGGCCTATTTCCGCTACTGAGGCCTAACACCGACGCCTGTAGACGAGCTACCCCCAACCAGGAATTTTGCCGAACCTCTTCCCTTAAGAAGAGTAGGGATCTTTTACTTGCCTAACATTTAATAGACAAGGGACCGACGGCTTTACATCCCCTCCGAAGGATGGTATATCCCCTATACAACCCTCGCCTAATGTTGTATAGCTTCCGCGCATACACTGATATACAAGCCGCTGGAAGATGTGTGAGGCGAGGACGCGGTCTTCGTTGGGACGGTCACCCATCCAACTACTAACTGCGCCTAACGTTGCTTTACATCGCATATCGAAATATGTACATAGTAAAGACGCACCTACGCTCGCCCCCTGATGTATTGTTCTTTTTTAGCATTTGACTATTTGTAATATTAATTATTAAATTCAAGTAACTTGTACATTTGTTATTTTTTTAATCAGTATTTACCTTCAACAATAATATCAGCAACTAATGATGGTACTTGGTCTCCAACAAACCAGACGAAATCATATTTATCATCGTTGACGGCCCAACTACAAGCTAGTGGTGATAAAGATGTGGGATATTTCAAGTGAGCATTTCTCCAAAATTTTGTCACATAACGAACTTGTAATAAAATGGCGGTAGGTTTGATGAATCGAAATTTCTGAACCTTTTTTCAAAATTGTCGCTGAAATTTATTTAATTTTTCTTTAACAAAGTTTACTATTTTACCATTTTTGTCATTACAGAAAACACATTTCATTTTATCATTAGCCATCGCAACAAAGTTTTAATTTAAACACTGAAAATCACAACAAACACAGACATGCGGTTATAGGGACAACGGCGACGACATTTTAAAAACTAGTAGCCGCAGCAACTGTCACTGCCTACCTCTGGCGCTACCAACGCATAATTGACTACTCCTCTAGTACACTTGCTTTCAATATTTAATAATTAATTTGTGTTCTTAAGTTAACAAAAACCAATGAAAAAAAATTGTAGCTAACATTATTTTAAAAATTAAAATTTTTACCTGCATAAATGTTAGGCGCACAGGTAAACGCAACCTCTCCCGCCAGCCAGACTGCCCTCATGCCTAGATAGTGCATGAGAGGGGATATCAAAAAACTAGCCTTCTTAAAATGATCGTTTTGACGACGTTGCTAGCTCTCGTAATATGTTATAGAATTGCCAACAGATTATAACTAGTGCCTAACATTGACTTGTTCAATAGGGGTAAATACTCCATTATAAATCAGTGGTAAGATATTATGAAAATTGAATTTCTCTTTGTTTCAATATGTACTTTCTAGATGACACAATGGTTTTGTCCAACAAATTGGAAACATGTATAAAACAGAAAAATATTTATTTGTAATCTATGATTTAGATGGCATATCAAGTCGGTGTTAGTCAATATTCAAGTTTGCCTGATAAAGTCCTTTTATACCTATAACCAAGTTATTCAATACTGAATTTATGAAATGACAAAGGTTATTAATATATAAACGTAATGTTGAAAAAACCTTTTATTTGTTAACAATTCTACATTTATTTTTCATGTCCAAGGTGAATAAAATTAATTTCTATCAATATCTGTGCTTTCCAGGTAGATATGACATTAATCAGATTGAACTTTAAAATATTTAAAATGATTAGAACAGGAAAGATTAAGTTGTAAAAATTTAATGTATCAATAAGTAAAATATTTAATGAAAAAGGTTATTGCACATTAGCCTTTAACTTATTACTAAGTTCTCAATCGTTTTTAGTTCAGCCAATTACACATAAGTGTGCGTTAATGTACATTTAGAAGGTAAATAGACAAAAGATAAAGGTTCGTACTATTATGGCCATGTCATATAATTATATACTAATTTCTACAGTATAAATGCTTATTGAGAGTCAATAAATTATTGTCTTTTGCAAAGTTTAAAAGGTCATTTCCAAGGCATACATTTTCAGAAAACGGTGTGAGTACATAAAAAATTTTACATAAGCCAAATTTTTAGAAGAATTGAGTTTGAAGAATGATGTAAGGAAACATAACATGGGTTTTAGCAAATTCTAATCTAAAACTTCCCATTCATCTTCTGCATATTCTCAGTTTCTAAGAAATTCCCGTATATTGTTTCCATCATAATATCAAGCTGCAAAAAGTAAACGTTTCATGTATGCCAGTGTTTGCCTGCCCTTACACAGCTTTCCTACTAAAGTTATAAAGGAAGCCGCCAAAATATTTTTTAAGTGCTGATAAGGATGGCAGTGAAAGCACCTGCATCTACATTCATTCTTTTTAAGATCCATGTTGGTATATAATATATACAGGATGTCCAGAAATTCTCTTGACAAATGAAAAGTACAAATTCTACACATGATTTTATGTCGATGACATAAGTCACATTATTGAAAAATGCTTACTAATGGAGCTACCTAGGGCCTTTTAGACATCAAACATTGTCATCTTCAAAACCCTTTTGTCTAAGAAGATTCTTAACCTAAAAATGACCCATTGTTTACTGTAAACATATTGTCTATTGCAATCACAAGTGTCGAACGGGATTGTAAAAAATTTAATAAAGGCTTGACATCCATACATTTGCTATTTTGTTCATTTCCCAAAGCCAACATTTCATTGTAGTAATAATAGTAATCGTTGGGAAATTTGTGCAAGAAAACATGAAAAGTTCAAATCGATTTTTCTTGAAAATCGTGCATCATATTGATAACACACAAACATGCAAAAAAAATATTATTCAAAATATCCGTTGCCCCTCCCCCCAAACTCGACACTTATATCGCAATAGACAATCATGTGTACAGCAAACGATGGGTCATTCTTAGTTAATAAATGTACCAAATTTTATCTTAGGTAAGAGTTTTGGTTAATATTTAAAAAAAATTTAGAATAAGGTTCCATCAAAGGTCTGTAGCTCCATTAGGAAGTATTTTTCAATACTGTGATTTATGTCAAATTGACATAAAATCATGTCTAGAATTTGCAGTTGTTTGTCAGGATACTTATATACTGATTTTATGCTGACATGGATATGGTTTCGTCAAAATTTAGTATTTTAAAAATTTTGGCTCAAATTTCTCTCCAGCATTTTTAAGTGTTTCTTGGTTTTCTGGGTATCCAGACGCTCTGCACAGTAGTGTGACTAGAATTTTTAGGGTAAAGTATGCTACCTACGAGAAAGAGCGAGCCAAAAAGTACCCTTTATCTTTTCTGAAGTCTATGCAAAATTGTATAAGTTAAATGTCCCTTTTGACATATTTCCTTGGAAAATAAGATTTATTTTCCAGAAATCAGTCTTCTGAGAACAAAAAAATACAAACATGTGTCTAGTGTATAGTATCTCAATAGTTATATTACATGTATATAATGTATCAACCGTGTCAATAGTTTTTAATGCTGTGTCGAGGCTGAACTTAAAAACAGGTAGAATATATAGTATAAATGTAGATGGTCAACAGAGAACTCTAGTAATATACAAATAAACAAATAAAAAGCTGAAAATGTGTATATATACATTTATATACATACAGGGATATACAAAAGTTCTGGAATGGCTATATTATAGCTAAATCATATATTCCTTTAAAATTTTACTTTCTGTAGATCCTTCTGCACTGTGCTTGGTACTTTGCTGGATGTCTTTCAAGGTTCATGTTCATATTTGGTGGCACAATCCATAACTTTTTCTAATATCCTACATATACCTTCCAATTATAATGACATAGGGTTATTTTGAAAATTCTTGAAGATATCGACAAAAGATCTTCATAATCATGTAGCGACTCACTACACTTACCTAGTTCATAACACTATGTTCGTCATTATGTTAGTGAAATGCCGATATTTAATAAAAACTTGATTTTGTGTTTGGCGGGCAGTAAAAGGATAATAAATTCGAACATTTGTAAAGAAACAATAAAAAATGAGAATATTGACCATTATATATTTTAAATAAATAATTAATTGCATAAATATGATTTTCAGTTTTGCTTCATACCCTTGAAAATATTAGAAACAACCCCAATAAATCTTTAACTGCTTTAATCAGAAAATTGGTTTTTCCCAAATATAGAGTTTATACCAATAGAAAACATTTTTCGCCGATGGCACAAACCAAAGCACACTAACCTCAAACAATTGCAAAGTGCCTTTCGTAAAGTGTAAATTAGAGTAGATGGGTTTCCAGAAAGTCCGGTTTTGAAAGAAGCATGTTTTGGCTTGTAAATAGGCCTGTTCAGAATTTTTGCATAATCCTGTATATGAATAGTAACTTAATGTAATAATACCACAAATAAATAAATACTAAAATTGCCTATATTATGACACACTTCCGTTAATTTGATATTCTAATTGATACTACTGGCACCAGTCAGGTTCCTGAAAAAAAAAAAAAATTGTGTAAACTATTTTTTCTGATCAAGTGACAAATACAAAATATATATAAAATAGTATATTGTTTTATTAGGCGTAAAAGTGATATTTTTGTGACGAGTCAGTAGATAATTACAGGCGAGTCACAAAAGTGGCTTTTACTCCAATTAAGACAAGTTATTTTTTCCTCAATCATCAATTAGATAAAAAATTTAGCTGTGCAATGCCACTAGCAATGGAAGTAAAAGTTCGCTCGAGCGGAATTAAAAGTACTTTTACTTCTGTTGCTAACGGCAACGCCATGTCAAATGAATACTGAAATGTCAAACTTTAATGCCATGAAATGAGTAAGAAACATCATAATTTTCTGATGTTTGAAGTAAAAATATGTCAAAGATTCAACGGGCCTATTTTTGAGGTTAATTAAATATTAAAATAGCTTCCATCACGTTATATTAAAATGTATAATAATCTTATAATGTTTTTGTGATTTCAGTATACACAGTGGGATATTCCAATTTAGGCCTTCAATGATATTGTTTCATTAGAAACAATATTTCGTGGAGTGTTCAATACTGTGTGAATATACAGAGTGGGGCAATAGTGCGTCGGACCTTGATATCTCAAGTTCTACGGTAGATAGAAATTTTTTTAAAAATTGCAAGTAAACTAGATAAAAAAGTCTATAACTGGAAATTATTTTCGAACATACAGGAAAAGCTAAGATGAAATTACAGTACCAAGTGCCTTTTTTTTAAATGGAATGCTATGTATATCAGTACATTTTTTGAAATCTCCTTCTAGGCTCTATTCATTCCTATATTAGCATTGAATATCTCCCAACCACTTGGATGTAATGAATTTTTTTGTTGAAATGATGCAATCTGCAGATGGATATTAAAAAAGTCACCACAGTCACAATTATGGGTTTTAAGAAAAACTTATGTGAATACCAGTTACGAGACATCTAATTAATGTTTTCGAATTATTTTCATTTCCTAAAAATGTACAGGGTGGCCAAAAATTATTTCTCAATTAAGAACCATTTATTTTGCTTTTACTGTAGGTTATATTGCGGTTGGTATCAACAAAAGTTACCAGAGAAAAAGTTTTAGAACCTTAAATTGAATTTTCTCAATTTATTCAAATGGAACACCCTGTATATTTTTCGACGATGTGATGTAGAAGAAATGAAAAACGAACATTTTTTGTAAGTACTTCCTTGGGGCTAATTGCAACCAATTTAGTTTTTTCGAGCAATAATTACAAAATTTAAAAATAAACTTAAAAAGGGATTTCTTCAAATAATTCAGTAGAAAAAATGATAATAAATGTTCCACTTGTTGCCCATTTTGATTGACACACATCTCTATGCACTTTTTAAATGACGTTCCCACTGTTCCTAAACCTGACGGTATGATAGATGTAAAGACAGTTATTATTCTTTCCTTCATATTTTGTACTGTTTTGGTGTGTCTCTACAAACAATTTCCTTCACGTATCCCCATAAAAAGAAATCCATTTTTGTAAGATCTGGGGATCTAGCAGGCCATTTAGTGGGTCCATTTCTTCCAATCCATTGATTAGGGTAGGTATTATTTAAGTGGTCTCTAACTGCATTTAAATAATGTGGGGGGAGTACCATCGTCATCAGATAATTCCTGGTGCATTTGATTATGATATGCATGCAACTTATTTGTTTTTAAGATTCGACCCGCAGACCGTCTACTTATAATGAGCTCCTTGACTAACATGTGGATTCTCAACCGTTGCCAGCACCACAGAAAACTTTCACTTTTTTATATTTGACATTTCCAGTTTCCAGAAATCTAATCGAGAAGGTTTTGGAAGCTGCTAACATCAGGAATCCTTCTTTCAGGATAATGTTGGTGATAAATTCTATTGGCAAGTAAACAATTTCTGTCTGACTCGCCCAAAAGAAAAGTCATGTCTACAAGTTCCGCTTTATTAAAATTCATATTTTAAAATTCCAAATATTTTAAATTCAATACAAATTGTAACGGCCGATAAGTGTGATAAATGCTCCTATGTACAGGACAATTTATACCAAACTGAGGTTTTATGGCTTGTCCAATAACGAAAACAGCAAAAAAATGTACAAAAAAACATTACAGTAAAGGACCGGTTAAATACTATTCACTCATTTTAATGGATTGGAAGAAATGGTCCCACTAAATGGCCTCATTTCAAAATTGCATGAAGACATGTGTCAATTAAAATGGGCAACACGTCTAACACCTATTATAAATTTTCCTAATGAATTATTTGAAAGAACCTCTTTTTTTAAGTTTATTTTTGAATTTGACACTTATTTATTTATAAAACGAAAATGGTTGCAATTAGCCATAAGGAAGTACTTACAAAAATGTTCGTTTTTGATTTCTACATCACATAGTCGAAGAATATACAGGGTGTTCCATTTGAAAAAATTGAGAAAATTTAACTTAAAAAGTTCTTAATTGAAAAATAAACACTTATTTATTTATAAAACGAAAATGGTTGCAATTAGCCATAGGGAAGTACTTACTCTTAACGGCATCTGGCGGTCCTCCGTATACTCGAAGAGAACCAAACTACGGCTATTTAACAGCAACATCATATCAGTCCTACTATATGGATGTGAAATGTGGAATAGTACTTAATCCATATGATACAGGTCTTCGTCAACCGGTGTTTGCGCAGGATAAAACGCATATTCTGGCCAAATCAAATCGCTAACAGGGAGCTATGGAATATAACAGGACAAACAGAAATACGACTGGAAATAAGATCGCGGAAGTGGAAATGGCTAGGCCACACACTTAGGAGACCAGAAGACACTGTCTCAAAGGCGGCCCTTGATTGGAACCCCCAAGGCAGTCGAAGAGTGGGACGACCAAAGATGACATGGAAGAGAACCGTGTTAGAAGAAGCAACGAAAATGAACAAGACATGGGGAGAAATAAAAGTACTTGCCAGGAACAGAGTCAGATGGCGACAATTTGTGGAGGCCCTATGTTCCTTAATGAAATGATGGGACTTATCATATCAACTACTTACAAAAAATGTTCGTTTTTTCATTTCCACATCACATCGTCGAAAAATATACAAGATGTACCATTTGAAAACATTGAGAAAATTCAATTTAAAATGTTCTTAATTGAAAAATAATTTTTGGCCACCCTGTACATTTTTAGGAAATGAAAATGATTCAAAAACATTAGTTAGATGTCTCGTAACTGGTATTCACATAAGTTTTTCTTAAAACCCATAATTGTGACTGTGGTGATTTTTTAATATCCATCTGCAAATTGCATTATTTCAACAAAAAAATTCAATGCATCCAAGTGGTTGGGAGATATTCAATGCTAATATAGGAATGAATAGAGCCTAGAAAGACGCTTCAAGAAATGTAATGATATACATAGCATTCCATTTAAAAAAAAGGCACTTGGCCCTGTAATTTTGTCTTGGCTCGCCCTCTATGTTTGAAATAATTTCCAGTTATAGACTTTTTTATTTAGTTTACTTGCAATTTTTTAAAAACATTCTAACTATCGTAGAACTCGAGATAACGAGATCTGACGCACTATTGCCCCAACTTGAATAGACTACAATTTACAAGGTTTTCTTAGGATTAAAAATAATGCACAAACATGTTACTTGTCTATTTCACAGGCCAATCAAATATTACTTTTTTAATAAGTTCTATTAGCTCATTAGCACTTTAATATTACGTTTACTCGAACACATAAATAAATCCTATATTTTATAAATTTTAAAATTATCACAAATTTATTCCTTCATATATTATAAACTTGTGTAGTTTGCTCTCATAAATGTAATTTAATGTGCTTATACAATTTTTATTTCCAGAGTGCCTATTACATGATTTCTTTAAAGTCAGCTCATGCACAAATTATACAATTTATCTTACAATAACATATTGTGTACAATGACATAAATAAAGCTGCAAAAATATGTGCATTGTGATAACATTAATAAATAATAGAAAATGGTGCAGTATATTTTTATAATTGATTTTTAAATAATACAAATTTCTTTTCGTATTGCTGAGAACAGGTACCGAGAGATAAATACACCTAATTAGTAATATAATTTTAGGCACTTATGATTTATCAGGTGAATTATCAAGACCTGAAATTAGCAATTCATGACACAGTCATCTAATTTATCTTTTCCACTGAATAATTGCATGTAACATGCATTCATTTAATTCAAACAGGTGGTTACTTAATTTACCATTTTCTTAAGTAAATTATGATTATCGTTTTAATAAAATTAACATCGACAGGATTTTTGAATACATGAACACGCATTAATTTAATACAAATAGTAAGCACGAATGGTATAGGTAGATCAGGAACTGTGACATGATCTGCTCGATGGGTCTCTGCGGAGGAGTATTGAACATTTTAGTTTTAATGTTATAAATAGCAAGTAACAGTTCGGCAACTTGCACAGGATTTGAACTACTTGCAAGTTGCCCATTTGGTGTTACTTGCTATTTATAACATCAGAAGTCCGCAGCATTGGTGGTGTGAATCTGTTCTGCGCTGACGAGAACCAAAAGTTCAATACCGGTCAGCAGATGACTCTGGAAACCTGCCGATGTGGCAGCACCAATTTGCTTTAAACACGGTTGCCTTCACCAGCATTTGTTACAAATGCTTTCTTGCGTTTCTAGTAATTGATAATTAAGGGTGCATTACCAAATAGTGCGGAAAATATCCTCATTCTTATTTTACACAATTTTTAAAATCTCCAACAGAATTCAGAATTGATTTCATTATGTAAACTAGCAAACTTAAGACAAGAACCTATTATATTGTAATCCTAGTTAAAATTCAGTTTCCAAAATTTTCTCCTCCTTGATTATTCAACGCGAATATACCTGTCATTCATACCAAATCGCATACATTGTTCATATTCTATAACGGGACTTAAATATTCAAATAAACTATAATACGATGTATTATAAAATAAAATAAAAAAGTGAAAAGTCTGCATAATATTTGCTCCTATTAAAGTTTAATGTCGAATACGAATTTGTTAAACTTCGTGTAAAATAGTTGGGCGTTTGCTACTAGATGCAGCATCCAGGGAGGAGCCGAGGGGGGGGGGCGTGGTGGGCGTAACGCCCCCCCCAAAAAATATCAGTCGGCAAAAAGTTTGTTTTACTTTCTTTTTTTACACATAGTATATAAATACGAAAATAATAAAAGTCATATTCGGGATTCGGGAAATATATTAATCTTTTCCCTTATTATTAATTTCTCTTACATTCTGCATTACAATTCATGTGCAATATGCGCCCGGTCCGGCTAGACAACGTGAGCTTTAGACCCTATCATGTAACTTATATGGAGTCGAGTTCCCAAAATAAGTTCATTTTTTTATTGGCATCAGAAATTTGCACTAAAATTAAAACTGACGTTCAAGAAGCAATTTTCTTTTCTGTGATTGCCGATACAACTCCAGATAGAACTCATTATGACCGATTATCAGTTGTTGTACGTTATGTGAAAGATTTTCGTCCCCATAAAAGATTGGTGGCAATCGTAAAAGCTCACGGCAAAACGGGAAAAGATCTGGCGGAAGAGATTCATAAAGTCCTCCTTGAAAATGAACTCCCTACCGAAAAATTAGCATTTCAAAGTTACGATTGTGCAGCTGCGATGAGTGGTCCCCTGAATGGAGTTCAAAAGAACCTTAGTGACTTAATTGAACACCCCGTTCCATATTTTCCTTGTATGGCGCATAGGCTTAATACATTTTTAGAACACTGCATTGACGCCAGTGTCATTGTGGGTCACTTGTTTAATACGTTCGAAGCTTTATATGTTTTCTTTACTTCGAGCACCAAAAGATGCACATCTCTAGAAAATAAACTAGCCGCAATCGACAGAGCTTAAAACTTCGCAATCTGTCAAAAACAAGGTGGACGGCCCGAGCAGAAACTGTTAAAGCTGTATGGGTGTCTTATGATGGCATTATAGATGCCCTGGAAGAGATTTCAGTTTCAAAAGAGTATCCTCCTAAAAATAGAAGCGAAGCTCTTGGGCTAATAAAAAAAAATGAAATGTTTCGATTTCATTTGCTGCATAATGTTCATGAAGAATATTATGTACAAACTAAAATCCCTTACGGAAAAAATGGAACAAAAAGAATTCAATGTTCTGGACGCTGTTTCAATTATTGAAGGAACTGAAAAATCGCTAATTATTATGATGAATGATAAGGCCATTTCAGATTTCTGAAGGGTCTAAATCTTTTTCTAAGAGTTTGAATATTGACCCATTAGAAGATTATGCTAGGCATCACAGACGGAGACTTGCTCCTAAAAAAATTGATGAAAATAGAAAAAATGCTGCTGAGATCAGTTGAGAAATATTTTATAGAAAGGAATTTAAATGTGTGACAGACACATTAATTAGCCTTATTGGTGATTTTTTAAAATCCTCGTTCTATATCCTGCAGCCCTTTATCGACTGACTAAACATATTACATAAATCAGAGGATCTCATAAATAATGATTTAGCTGAAAAGCTGGTGCAATTAATGCCAGAAGGTAATAGAAGTGAAAGTGTAACCGTAATGGATCAGATAAGTGAGAAACTGTGGGAATTAAAAAATAGCTTGCCTTTGACAAATTTATTATTTGAATACATTTTAAGCGCCCCAGTTTCAGTTGCTTCCAGTGAGAGAAGCTTTAGTAAGTTAAATCTTATTGCCAATCACCTCCGAACAAAAATTGCAGACGATCGCCTTAACTCCCCTCTTTTACTTGCTTCCGAAAAAGATTTGTTGAGTAGTATTGACTATGAAAAGCTTATTAACCGTTGATGCCTGTTAAAAGACCGAAGGATTCTTGTGTAATTATACTAAAAACAAAATAAGTTTATTTAGTAAGACTTCTTTTCTTTTATGAATATGAATTTTTATATTACTATAATATATATTTAAAACACCTTTCCAATTAATTTATTTTTTTTGTGTTAGCAAAATCGGCATATTACGTGTCAGTCAGATTTTTTCATTGTTACGCCGCCCCAAAATGTTTGCCTTAAATCCGTCCCTGGCAGCATCATAGCGATGACCATTGCTAAACATGTTCAAAGCAGGGTCGGGCTCATAATTTTTCATTTTTAGTGTTTAAAATAGCGCTTAAAACTTGGTTTAATTATTTGCTCAAATTAATGTTAAGAAATGACATTGTCATTAAAAATATTGCTGATTATATATTTTTGGGATTAATTACTTTTTATTCATTAAGATTGACAGTCTTTGATCTCTACCACAATACGAAAAGACCTGTCCAAATGAAGTAATAGCTATTATATATCCTCTTTATTTTTTCCCTGTTTCTCTGAAGAAAAGTAGGTAAATAATTACTATGTTTTTTTATGATAATTACAAGTTTACGAAACTTGCAATTAGTGTATGTCAGAGTAATTTTGTCACAGCGGAGTACATCTGTAATTTGATAATACGCATACACCAACCATGAAAATGGACTGCCAAAAGATTGGCGTATGAGTAGAAGGTTCACGGTATGCTAAGTCTTGGCCTTATTTTACTGCAAAGGAGATATAGGAAGCTAGAAATATTGGCTCTAATAAGTATATGATTACAAGAGACAACTCAACACATATTTCTACTTACCTTATATGTCGTTTCATAACCACCTTTACTTTTCATTTGATTTTGAAGTGCTATTAATTGATCCCCGGGTATTTCAACATCTCGACTACCTATATGTCCAGTATGTTGGAAGTTTGTAGGATTTCCTATCATTGATCTGAAACAATAACAATATGTATAAAAACGTTAATAAATATTTACCGCAAAATTATAAACCAGTTTCATTACTGCCTTCTCCTGCAAAAATATAACAACTCCCAGTAAAGGAATAATTATTTAAAAATAACATATTTTATTCCCGCCGTAACAATAAAATTATAGAAAAATATTTTTCTTGGGTATGTAACAAATACACTGTCTTACATTTTTGTGGTAAGGGCTCACGCAACGGACTTTCGGCTATCCTTATTGAGACTGCGCACTTAAATTTTTGTTAAAGTTTCCTAATATTTTTAATTTGGTCACATACAGAGTCAGTCAACAATAAGGACCGTTAGTTTGGCTATTGACCGCTATAGATGGCGTGGTTCATGATTTTCAGGGAATTTACTCTTGGATTTTAGATGTCAAGTAACTTTAATAACTGAAGGTTGGTACTCATTATAGCTATGAATTGAATGAATGGATCCTAGAATATCTATGGCAAATTTTGTAAATTAAGGTTCTACATGCCTCCTTTCTGAGCGAATATGATGAAAGTGATATCGGTCTGAAAGTTGATTACTGAAATGTCCTGAAATTGTTTATTTAATTTGTTTAAAACGTTTAATGAAAGATTTTATTAATAGCAAGTTTGGCTGGTCCAAGACGTTTTGGTCAAGGTTATTTTCTGAAATTTGGCAAACCGATAATTTCAATTAATTTACTGTGATACTGAAAATGACTGACGGACTGAAAGAAGAAATGAACGCTTGTTATATCTTTATTGGTAATTCGTTACCGTTTCTAAATTTTGAAATTTACTATCTAATGACTTAATCTATCTTTATGCCTGTTTCAATGGTAATGATTAATAAAATAATAACTGAATTATGGAATGCATGCTGTCCTGAGATGGCTTTTGGCGTCTGAGGAATGAAATTTATGAATACTTTTAACGTGGCAAATCGAGTGAAGTATGCACAGCGCTTTGCTATGCTTGCCGTTGCTGCCCTCTATGTTTAAGTCGTTTTTGTTTGAAACGAATGATCTAAACAATGACATCGGCAAGTTGTGTTGGCCTAGGTATGGACACTTGCATTGATTATTTGATAGGAATCGAGCCAACATGTGAGATTTTAGTTACTGTAATAAAAAGAAGATATGTTGACTTTGGAAAAATCTTGCTCGTTATTGATTTAAAATATTGTATTGAATCAATGACTCTGGCTATTGTGAAATGAAAATCTGATGATAAGAATATTAAAGTTTGACTAATAAAAAATAGATAGCTATGTTTTTATCGTTTTGAAAATATTAGTGCAGTAAGGCTGAACTACGAAAAATTTTGATCGGAATGATTTTAAAATTGGACAGCTTTTAAAGAGGCACTACAACAGTGCCAACATTTGATCCTGATAACATTCCATTTCTGTTAATTCATGTCAGTAACTGTTTCCTGTTTCTAACAGATTAATCTGTGCTGTAACTAAAATGTTCGTTTTGTACGAAAATTTTCAAACTATTTTGCATTTTTCATTAAAATATAAATAACTAAGTCAATTAAAAGATAGCTTCAATTTAACTTACATTTTTATTAGAACACAAAACAATTACTAAACAAGTAACAATCTAATCAACCATAGATATGGACATAAACCAACAGAAATGGTTTGTTGCCAAAGTTCAAATTTCTGGCACCAATATGCTAAAAATTAAATTAGTACCATTTGTATAGATGTCCATAGAAAAACAAAATTTGGGTGACGCCTAGTACCAAAATGGTAAAAACGTAAATTTGAAAATTTAAATAGGCAGTCGAACAACTTTCAATTTCTATTTAAAGGTTTTTATAAATCCCATCATTTACATGTTGTTGGGGCCATGAACACGAACTGGACCTCTGTTCGTTGAAAATAAAAAATGGTAGAGGTGGGGGTTTAGAGCTGAGACCCCAGAGGCGTCCGTGCACTTATTTTCGATGGGTTGAGTCTCAGGGTTGGTTTTAGTAAGTTCAGTTTTGGCAGTGACTCTAGTGTAAAGTTCGCGTAGTGTTCTAGTGGAAATTAAGTTTCAAAGTTAGCTTTGTGTAATAGCTGTTGGCGCTAGGTCCGGTTACTATTTAATTTATATTGTAGATACCCGCTCGGCTAGGTTTTCTTATTCCCTATTCCTTGCAATCTTATTGTGACGAGCTGTTCGATTCTAGCTTCCCAGGCCGAAACCTGGTTAAAAAGAGTTAGTTTTTAAGATCTCGCCTTAAGTGGCCCTCTTTTCAATTTAGTTTTAATACTCCGCCTTAAGTGGCCCCCTCGTTATTTTTATAACAAAAATACTTCGCCTTAAGTGGCCCCCCTTTCAATTTTATCCCTTCGCCTACGAGGCTTCATCGTAAAAGTGACGTTCTCAGATTTATTATTTTTTCAACATTTTTTAAAATACATTTTAATTAAAAACTTAAGGCTGCATTTCTGTTGTCGAATAGTTTCTACTTCAAAAAAGAAACTTGTAAAATAAATTAAATCTATTCAAACTCTATTCAATATCCTTTCAATAAATATTTTTGTATTCTTTTTTAATCATCGTATCATTATTTTTTCTTAAAAAAAAAACCTTCAACAACTAGGGTGTAGCCGTTGACCCTACAATAGCTGTTTAATAATCTAATAAGTGCAAACTTAAATAAAGTGATAGCAACCAGTGCAAACTACAATATACAGGGTGTAGCATTCGACTCGAAACAGCACTTACTAAAACCAACCCTGAGACTCAACCCATCGAAAATAAGTGCACGGACGCCTCTGGGGTCTCAGCTCTAAACCCCCACCACTACCATCTTTTATTTTTCAACGAAACAGAGGTCCAAACCGTGTTCATGGCGCCAGCAAAAATCGAGACAAAAATTTATATAACCATTTTTCATCCTTTTCATATTTCTTTTTTTAGTTGGATAACCAAATACGGGTGGAAACATTACACTGAAGAAAAAATAAAAGACACTTTAATAAAGTGGAACCACAATAGAACTACATACATTGTGAAATTACTGAAATTTAGAAAAATCTGATAATGATTACCTTAGCGAGCTTTAAAAAGTACCACTGGTCTCTGAATTAACCAACCTTCTGTCTCTTAGGATTTTACAGGGTGTCTACCAAATTTGGACGCTGAAATTTCCAGATTTTTCCAGGTCTCCCCCAGTCTTCTATCCCGATTTTCCCGGTGATGTAATATGAAGTAATAAATCAAATAAAAGATCATACTAAAACGCCTTGTATAAAGCTAGCCGTTTTCAAATTATTTTCTTACTTTCTTATCAAAATTCAATTACTCTTATTTAATTTATCAATAATCATTTTTTCTTCTTACGACATTGTCACAAAGAATTAAATTTAAAAAGGCTATTATCAATTTTAAATACGCATTTGCATAATATTTCAGTTTTCAAGTCAAATAATTTTATCTTGTACATATATGAATACGTTTAAAAAGTCCTACAAGCAACGTTTATGCTCTGCTAGTTCGTTACATTTCTAAATAGATGTTTCCGAGGTTAAGAGCCATAATGAACCTTATTAGTCATTGGAGCCCGTAACTAAAATTGCCATTTTCAAGTAGCCCCGACTATGTGTCTCCAAATGGGCCACTCTCTCTCGTTCGCATCATACACGTTTTGCATAGGAAGCGTGCATATAAAAGAGATGAGGAAACCGCGGAATAGGGTCATTTTCCTTTGACCGCCCAGGAAGCTGGCACATAGGAGAAACCAAGCCCAGCCACCAGAGACTTTACCAGGGCGTACAAGAGAATTAGATCCGATTTAATTATTACCGACACTTGCCGTGTCGAGGCCTTGTACTTTGAAGAAATAGCAGCAGACTCCCAGCCATGAAGTGCAACTTACTTCCCAGCGAGGCGCGAGACTCTGACGAAGTTCCACAAGACGACAACGTGGCTACAGAGAGAGAGAAATTGCAATTTGCTCAGGTGAGGCTCACATGCCCGTTCCGCGGCCTTACCCATTTTTCAAACCAGTTAACTAAATTTCATCATTATTACTGGTCTTTCTAAATTTATCTGGCAACGATATAAGGAATCCGGGCGAAAATCTGTAGACTTATACATACTGAGCCTAACGTTTACTGGGCGTTCGGCCGCGATGGTATCTAAAGTTTTTAAATTAAGTTTCTTTATTTAGGGGACAAACAATCAGAGCTAGGGAACTTTAGGACACCATTTTACGTTTTATTTACTGGTTTAAAAACAACGTTCTTTTGTTTCAAGATTCAGTTAAGTTGCATCATAATTCATTTGATCTTAATTAGTTTACGAACAGTTTCAAAATTTATGTTCATTTCATTTTTGCTTTATTCAATAAACAGACAAATAGTCGGGTTAGTTCAGATCGCAGTCTCATTTGTTTTGCTACAGTTAACAGATAATATTGTTCCGCTTTTTCAGCAAGGGTGGAATTTTACTCTCCGATTGGTAATAAATGCTTTTTGAATTATGTTACTGAGTCAACGGGACAACGATCCCAGTCATCCAAATTATCTAGCAATATTCTAAAAGTTTATGGCCATCACGTTCAACAAGGGCCTTGTGCGAGGGTGGCTTACTCTATTTATTTGCGGTCAACGGAATGTAATTACTGTTAAGGCACCCTACATGGGGTTTTTGTATGGAGACTATTTATTTTTTATGCCGTTAAGACTTTACAACTATGGGTCATTTTATTAAAGTTATACAGATTACGTCACAACCTCAAATTTGCCTTGATGGCCGTTACAATCACTTTTATTACTCTCTAGGATTAAATGCATTTCCCTACACTTGGTTATGTATTTCATACACTCTTATACTCCCTAGGATTAAATACATTTTCCTACAGTTGGTTATGTATTTCATACACTCTACGATATCTTTTTGATAGTGATTGTAGTGGCTGCCACCATAAATGTGGTACCCGCCTTGTACTTCACAAATCAGGGGAATTATCCTCGCATCAGTCGTACGGTTTTACGCTGGTTCATACCGCCACGTGACATGTAATTACGAACGTCATGGAGCCATAAACTGATTTTTTGTGAGCATACTTCGAGGAGCATTGAACTTACCTTGAGAGTACTATTTTATTCCCTCCGAGTTTGACAATTTGTCACTAACATCTGAATATATGTATGAAAACGATTTCTGTCTTTTCTTTCAACTTATCTACCTGGTAATACAAGTAATAATGATAATGGGTTAATTTCAATCCACTAAACACCAAAACCAACCTTACACATAAATCCCCAGTTCTATTTTGAGTAATAAAACAGCAACTAAATAACATAAATGATTAACGAGAGGTTTCTCAATCCATAAACAGTGTGTTCAAACTTACATAGTACTTAAATGAAAAAATGATTAATTTTCTAAGGTAAATAGTATCAGATAGAAACAAGTAATACCAAACTTTGTAAAAAAGAACTTGGGGTAAATATAAAGGGTTACTACAAACACAACGTAATTTGAACTTGTAACACTAGACGATCACGTAAATGGCCAATTTGTTTATTTATCTTAAACTAAAATTGAGATAAATAATTACTGGGTGGGATTAAATGTATTCTTGATTGCTTCATGATTAAGAATTTTTGTTAGCAATTAATAGACGGGGATAGAGGCATTTCATTGGTGCCATGAGCAGGACTTTGTAATTAAGTAATAGACTGGGGGTGGGACCGTTTCAATACGATGTCATTAATTTTTTAAATATTTTTTCGAAATACCTTTCGTCTGTGATATTTACTTAGATCATTCGATGTGCCACTACGCCCTAATGGGCTACTAATACCTTTGTGAAAACTATTCCTACATTATAATATCAATGAATAATAAAATACTAAAAAAAGGTGGTGAATGGGACGGATATACAGAAAAGCCTTTATGCAAGTTTTAAAAAAGGGGTGGTCAAGCGGTTTTTCTTTCATGGCAAGAGCCCAGTAGAAAATAGAGAAGACCACATTCTAGGAAAGAATAATTCAAAAAAATTAGTTACAAGTAATGGTTTGGGGTCCAACGCCCCTTTTTTAAAGTGATTACTAACAGACTGAATTTTAGTTGTTGTTTTAACGAGTCTTCCAATTTTTGCGAAAACTCTCGGTAGAGGTAGATAAAGTTGTACACAGCCGCTAAACATGTTGATTGTGGACCTTGCCAAAAAATTTGTAGGATAATTTGGCCATTCAATTTCAAAAATATTAATTAAACAATAGTGTAAAAATCAGCCTGTTAGTGTAAAAAAAGAAGGAGCTGCGCTTGTCTTACAAAAGTAATAAATATGTAAATATGTGAAAATAACGAGGTCTGAAATGTTATTTTTACACCATTCTTTAATTAATATTTTTGAAATCGAATGGTCAGATTGGCCTACAAATTTTCTGGCAGGTTTTCCAGTCCTACGCCATGAAAGTGTCAGTTCCACGATGAACATGTTTAGCGGCCACGTAGAACTTTGCAGGTCTTGTCAAAACGAAGCCACTCACGAAAATTCAGCCTGTTAGTAATCACAAAAAGAGGCATCGGACCCTAGACTATAGCTTTATATGAGCTTTAATTGTGAGTCACATTGTAGAAGATAAGTAAACAAAAATATGTACCTGTCATGAGAACTTATTAAACAACACTTCAGGCTCTATAACAACTCAGTAGCTGATTCCTTCATGGTTAAAGAACATTATTTCCGTTCTTATTTTGGAGGACAATATAATATAGCATTTGGAATAAAATTGACAGGAATATTTTCAACACATTGCCAAAAATGCAATGGTTTTTACATCGGCAAAAGATTGGGATGTCTTTGAATAGAAGACAGCAATGTCAAAAGTTATCAAAGATTCAGAAGCTTAGCATTTTCAATAGAAAAGTGTTTCAAGATTTTGAAGAGAAACAGTACAAATAAAATTCAAGGCGAAACGTTTGCGCAACGTTTCATTAGTCACAAACGCTTCATATAAATTCTATTATTAATGTATCCAGAAAAAAAAATTCAAAAACCGAAAAGTGGATAAACTGCAGAATTACCAAATTAACAACTGAAAACTCACCACACCACACTATTGATTATGTGCATCAGCGGCGACTCTAACTGGTCTGTTTACTCTGTATTACGACCAAACTTAAGGCAAACACAAATTTTATATAAATTATAAGGCTTACAACAATTTTAGGAAATAAATTAAGACTATGATAGGACTAAGTTAGGACTGGGACTTTTTTAAAACCCATATTAAATATGTGTACTAAGCGCAGTTCACCCCAGCAGTTTAGTAGGTGCAAAAAATTAAGCAAACAACTTTTAATCACAGTGTTCGTCATTTAATATGTGCATAGGCCCACCTATTGGTTTAAATGACAAGTCAGGAGGCAAGTGGAGTCATACACATATGTAATTTGAAACTTGACAATTGTAATGAACCTTACTTTCGTTGGTAAATATTACAGAATAGTCATATTATTGTTTTAAAAGTATTAATTACATTGTATATTATCCTTATAGAGCAAAATACGCGAGAAATTCATTCTACTTCATATATTTTTAATAATGCGCAACTCAAATTCATACCGGCGATACCTCGTCGAAGCGGTCCTCTGTGTCAGCACTTTTAAATCTTTTTTATGACCCTACTAAAATACCACACGTGTTGTACAGAATTTGCTTCATCGCGCACAATATATAGAGAATTATGAAGAAATGATATGATTACAGTTAGCCAGGAAATATTAAGAAGGTCGATGAAGACTAAAGCGAGCCCTGTCCCTCCTTCTACATCTCTAACTGACTAGCACACACGGCATCATTTAATGTTTTTGGGGACTTTTTACACTGATTAAACTGCTGAGGTGAATCTGGTGAACTGTACGAATATCAAACAAATGAACATGGGAAGGATTTATCTTGGATGTTGGATAATTCACACAATCACACATGATAAAAACTTTAATTGGTGACAGTTGACACTTGTTCATAATATATTGGCCATCATTGCTTTTGGGTTCAATTCCCGTAAGGCGAAACAATTTTTCATTAAACAGATCAGTGAATGTGCTGGTGTAGACAATAAACCTTTCTGAGTTCATTTGTTTCATTATCGTGTATCCCTCTTTTAAGCTGTTAAATACAAAATCGCACTCGTCTTTTTTGGTCACTTGTATTTGTATACCTAATTTATACAAACTTAAAATGTCTAACCTGTCTATCCGATGTCGCCTTTTTTGTGGTTGTGCAACACAACAACTAAACCAAGTAACCCATATATCATTTACAGCAGCCATCTGCAATATGCAATAAATTTGTTATAAGAATAATCATATAAACTACCATTATAATGATAAAACTCACTTTCAACCGATTTCTATTACATGTTTCTCGATTAAAGTTTATAGATACTTCTCACTAACTATTTCATTAGAAAAAATATTTTTAAATTGCTTAACAATATGTAATAATAATAACATTCATCTAAAATTCAGTAAATAAAATAACAAACTCACTTTAGTAAAAATAAATCTAGGACTGACAAGTGACAGTAAATTCTTCTTCTTCCAGTCCAGTTCCTCCTGTTTGGTCAGTCTTAAAATCGTGATCTCTATAGACGAAAATCACGGAGTAGGCGACATCTACATTTTGACAGTATAACCTCTTCGTGTGTGAATAACAAATTAATTTGCTGTTGTTTTAATGAAAGCTTAATTTTGTTGACGTGATAATTACATAACTTATTTCGAACTAGTTTTACGGATAAAATGATGCTAACGGTTAACAAAAGTATTCCCGCGAAATCGAGAAGGTTTTGTTTTGTTTGCCAGTATTCCATCTATGTTACTGAAGACATTTCCCTTCGTTCGTTCCTTGAAGATCCAAAATTATATTGAAAATATAAAGATATTGTAACATAAATTCGATGTAAATTCAGCTCGATGGTAACATACGTTTATATATACAGTGTGTCCCCAGAATGAGTTTGCGATACTTAAATGTAATATACAAAAAGAAATTAGTACAGCGTTCATTGTTTGCAGTCTCGGTGCCCCACTAACATAACGGTCATCTGTCTCGCTTTCAAGTAAGCGATTTTTGTTTTGCATTGATCACATTCAGCGGACGTAACAGTTGTGTAACTGTAGCGCAAACGTACTCTGACAGATACGCTATTTTCTCAACATGTTAAGTAGCGGTCGCAATTTTTGGTACCGCAAAGCATTTGTGCTGTAAGTTGTGAGCGGTGAGCAGTTGCGAAGAAAATTTAAAAAATAAACAAAATGGATACCAACACAATTTATGCGCTTTATGCTACGTCCGTAGCTGGTGAGAGTTAACTAAGAGTTGGTTAGTGTGTTAGTTAGTTAGTGAGCGTAGATAAGAGTAGTAGTATAAGAGTAGTGAAGAAAACGGTGGTAAAAGATTGTAGAAAGTGTTAAGGTGGGTTAGTGAGTTAGATGTTGGTTAGTAAGAGTTAGTTGTGGTTAGGACGTAGTTGAAGTAGGTTTTTGAATTGATCGAGTAGGGTTAGTTGTTGGAAGTGGCTGGTAAAGGAGTGTTAGAGAGAGTGGGTGGAGTGGTAGGTTAGTAGTAATTTGGTGTAAGTGTGTTGTTAGTGGTAAGTGGGAAGTATGAGGAAAAAGGTGAGAGGAGGGTAGGAAGAGGTGGTTAAGTAGTGAGGTATGTTTTTTGTGTGGTTCTGAATGGGACCAATGACTATGTGCACTCCAGAGTGCACGCTATTTTCAGCGTTGGGTGCACTCCGGCATGTTCGCCGATCCTACTACATACAGAGTAGGGAAATAAATGCGGGGTTACGATTGGTGGGAGCCCACAGAGCGCGGGCACTTCACACTACATCAAATAATATTAACATATTTAACCTAACGAACTAACCTAAAGAAATATTCGCATTACGTATATTTTAGTTCTTAACAAAATGTCAAGCTCAAGGGAAATTATCTATCATAAGCAGCTATATACTACATCAAATAATATGAACATATTTAACCTAACGAACTAACCTAAAGAAATATTCGTATTACGTATTTTAGTTGTTAACAAAACGTAGTAAAAAAAACTGTAAAAAATGTATTCGAACCCTCGACCTCACGGTGTGAGAATCGGGCAACCTAACCAATACACCACGGATTGCTGCTGAGAAACCTACATAATTCTCACTATATTAATTAGCACTACCGTGCAATCCATTAATGACATCACATCCAAGGCGTTCGTAATTTGGAGTGCACCCAACGTTAAAAATAGCGTGCTCTCTGGAGTGCACCTAGTCATTACGTTTTTGGTTTTTTTTTAGCACTCATTTACTAAAGGATATACAGATAGCGGAAGCCAAGTACGTAGACTGACGAATTTACTGGTATTTAGATATTCACAGGTGCTAAGTAGATTGAATCAGAGAGTTGGAATAGACTAGAGATATAATCCGTATATGCCGCTACTTGAATTGTTTGGTATACTACATAAATTGAATATATGGAGCTGCGGGATGACGGCGGAAATAGTATTCGTATAGAATAAAATAACAATTAATTAGGTATTATTAAACCATTAAAATTAAAAAATTGTAAGTATTTGCATATAAGCCACTCTAACTCTCGCCATAGTCTAATGCTCTCGCCTGATTTTTTATGTTCTGGCCCTTCTTGTGAGGGGTAATTACTACCTCTACTCCTCCCCTCTAACTACGCCCTTGGGAGTCACTCGTAGTCCTCATACACATCGGAGACATACGTATTATGTGTTTGCGCATATAATAGCGTCTTCAAGATATACAAAAGACATATTTTAAAATATATTACGTTACGTGTATCCCTAGAACATCCAAATACGTAAGTAGGTTTAGACTGACCCCTCACACAGATTTGGAAATACTGACTTCTGGGAAGGTAGGCACTGTAGGCAAGTAATTAACGTAATTATTATTTAATTTTCACTGGACATTGTTATTTGTCTAGACAGACATGTAAATATAAATTTTAAAGTTGATAAATTTATTTTTAATTGGGCTGTAAAGTCAGCTTCCATATTAGGTACCTTTTAACAAAAATTTTAACAGTTGAGGAATTATTTGAATTACGTGAAATTTACAATGGACTGTTTAAAAATCATTATCAGTTTGGTAAGTGAATATCATACTTGCATAAAAGTAAGTCTCCGACATTTTTCTTAAATCATTATTGCAAAACTATTTAAATAATAAAGTCAAGTATTCAAACCATGTCGCGTAGATACGTATACCGGATATCCATCTGCTACGTGGGATAGCCCATACCCACTAAGCAATAAGCTTTGTAATATTTATTTATATATATAAGTTTACTAAATAACTGAATATAGGTACTGAAGCTTAGAAAAGGCAGGTATATATGGTTGAATGAAACAGATTTGTAAAGGAACTGTCAGCAGGTTAGATCAAGTCTTTATCCTCACGACAATTGTGTTGTAAATGTAAACTTTGTCACAGCAATTTAAATGTATAGTCGTTTGCAATTTTGCCGTGTAAATAAAAAAGGCAACAAAAACTTTACGACTTTATTAAAATACTGTTACTATCTGTACTATTCCGTCCGCAAATTGAATCACTTACTTTTATAAGCTTTTATAGGTACGTCGGCTTGTTTCATGACACCATACCGAATGGTTCACCGGTGTTAATGTCAACTATCCATCTAAAGGTCTATCTAAATCTAAAGGACTTTTATTATACTTTCCAAAATGGATATTAAACGTTCACAAATAAGGGTTCAAAACGACTGTTTCAGACGGAGAATAATATAAAATCTATACTTACTGTTTCGTTTTTGCTTAACTGCTTCACTGATGGTACCAACTGGACGTCGTAACACTATAAATCTAACATAGTAAATACTAACACTTTCTTAAATTTAAATCTGAAAAGGAATTTTGAAAACACAAGAAAAAGACAATATAAAGTACAAAAACATATATTAAATCTTTTAGAAAAATTATGTTTTACAAAAACGTTCAAGAAAAATGTATTGACAAACTATAGTCTGGCCCGTGTACAACACATAGTGAAGAATGGAATGACTCATAATGTAACCACTACCATCCAATGTGCGGTTTATAGCTAACGATTACACAAAAAGATTCAGTAAAAAGATGTTTATAATTTTGGTGGGCCTTTGCTTGCCTGTCTATTGACGTATTTTCAGTTCAATATAAATTTTGATCGCTCCTCGGGGCTTAAAAATGCTTGAATCGCAACTACTTTGAATTATATTCTGTAATTATGGATTCATAGGTTCAGGCAAGGCGGTCCCATGCACGTTCTGAGTACATGGTAACTATACTTTTCTGACACCGAATCACTGAGGAACCGGTTTAAGGCAAATATGCGGAAAAAACACGTAGTCTTTCCGTCAAAATTGATGGTTACAAAGTGAAAGGTAACCCTCGACGCTAAGGGCTATTTTCGCTAAAACTCTCGAAATACTTTGACTAGAGACTGGATAACTTGTCCTCATATTTAACATAACGCATGAGTTGCAATGCTGCACAACGTGGATTCGTAAAAGGGTTTTTATTTTCAAAATTTCCGAAGTTTTCGTTATACTTTCTAAAATTTTGTGGTTGGGGCAACATTACGTCCCCGTGCAGCGACATTTAGTATACTTTCTAAAATTACACTCCTTGATGAGTTTCCAACATTTTGGCATAAAAAAACGATCCGTAGAGGGAAAAATGTGATTTAATGTATAAAAATCTCTTCCAACGGCATCTTTACGTGAAGCAAGCTTTTCATTCGGATTTTGTTACCGTTTCGAAAAGTTCATCGAGGGTTTTGGCGTGTTCTTTAACATTAATAATGAGCTTGTAAAGTTTTTGTTGCATTTTTATCTGTCCAGTAAAATTGAAGACCACTATAATATTTAAGTATAACTGAAATCTTTTTACACACTTTATTAATGTGTAATATATAAGGCATGATTTTATAGGTTAGCATAATATGACGCTACTATATGTTACACACTTATATAGGAAGATTGAGTGACATATGCATATCAAATGGCGAACATCGAAACATTCTAAATAATTTTGATTTTGTAATGCGCAATATGAAATTAAAGGCTGATTGAAGATTCAAAATTTACTTGCGCAGCAACATAGATAAAGTAGCTTGAAAAAAAAACAAAGAATATTTACGTATTTACGTAAATATACTTTGATTTAGGGTGCGGGCCTTCACAAATGGCATTATAGAAAATACTGAAAAAGTTTAGTAAATACTTTATTTGATCTAATAAATATGACAAAACTTGATTACAATACAAACACAGACTAGACTATTTCCAAGGGCGTAGATAAGGGGGTAGATGTGATAATAACTTGTATATAAAAAGTCATTCGAGAGTTAGTAGTGGCGGTCCGAACGGAGGGGGGGGGAGGCATAGGACAAATGAACTTTGTAACTATCGATTACCAATTATTAAGATCTCTCTACCATACATTTACTTTCAACAGATCACAATAAAACAAAATATGCCCAGTAGTACTGTATTAATCAACTTTAATAGAGAAAAATGGAAAATTCGGACATGAAAATGGGAGGTAGACAATTTTTTAATTATTATTTTAATAACATCTACGCATAAAAACAGTTGACCCGTATTTTTTATTTTATTTTTATAATAATGCCTTATAGTAAAAAAAAATCATGAAGTTTAAACTATGTTTAAATGGTTAGATATTGCCGCAAATGTTCGAGCTATTCTATTGGCTATGACGTAATAGCATAATCAGCAGAGAAACGAGCGCTAGTGGAAAGGCGGAGCCAACAAAGTTGTGCAAAACGTATGTGCGGCGCTGTCGAGGTTATATTAAATGCGCGCGTATGTGACGCTATTACGTCACGAGAAACCGGCAAACTGCCGTATTTTAAATACGCTCTAATCTTAAGCCTATTCGTTTTACAATAAAACCAATAATAGTCGGTAAAACTACCTTCAAATTATATTTATAACATAATGAAGAGTCATTCTATAATGCTATATTATTACTTTTGTCATTTTCGTTATTGTCTACTAGCCCATTATACAATCGTCTCGGCATTAAAATGGGAAATTTATTGATATATGAACGAAGCTCGAATCGAGTTGATTTCGGAAGTTATTAACGAAAATTAGTTGAAAAGGTTTATTAATTTTGAAACGACTCCGTAAAGTCGTCCCGAAAGTCCTGCACTTAGAGTTGAAATGATATGAAATTGTGCCGATAGGTCCGCGGTGAACAAATGACAAATGGAAGTAAGTTTTAACAATGGGGGACTGCATGGAAATAAGTTTTGATAATGATGGGGGACGGTACTCTATTGAATGATATGAATGGAGATTGATTGTATTTTTATATTAAAGACGCGAAATGAAATGAGAGTCGAATTTGAAGGGAAAGATTAACCGATAGAAAATTAACGGGAGTGAATTTAAATGTTTTGATTAGGGTGCGAAAAGTAGTTTTGACGTCAAAGTTCATTTGGGGGTCGGTATTTTTTAGGGCATGTTTTATAACATATTAGAGCTGTAAAATTGGTAATTTGAATATTTTAAGCAATGTGTTGACTGCTTGGGGTTATTTAAGAATCATCAATGAATCTTGAATTTTTTCAGAATTTGTTTGTGAAAATTGTAGTTTTTTGATTAAATCAAGTGTAAGATTACTTTTTATCATGTTTTGACTTTTTCAACTGAAAGATCGAATTATTTTGCAAATTTAAAGATTTTTGAAACTTTTTCTGTACGTCATAAGTGAAAAAAAGTACTATAACAGTTTACAAAGAATGATTCACAAAAATATTACATATGTAATGTTATTGTCTGGCCTATAGCCGCGTAGGTTAAGACGAGAGGTGGCAATCGCGATTAATCACACGGGTATCGCGCCATCGGGTTCGAATCCCGGCTCCGGCACTGGCGAGGTTGAAGGAAATGGTTGTATGTCCGCGTTTTTTAATAAGTAACCCCCTTCCACACAAGCCTCTGGCTTCTGGAATTGGGGGTTGTCTAATTTAGGGTGTTCGCTTATTATTATTATTTATTATAGACATATTTATATCAACTCAAAAAATTAATTTATTGTAATATTTATAAATAAATGTAACAGTAATCTTACAAAATCATTCTTGACCTTCGCTAATTTTCTACAATATTACTAAACATTATTTTTTCAAACATTACGTAAGCTGACCGTATAGTAATCTTTCACTAACGTAAGGTCCCTTAATTCAAATGTGCTTTTAGAGTAGTAAAATAAGGATTTTATAGAGGAGTTTGCGACTAAAAATATTATGTAAGGTCCCTTGTTTAGTGGGTAATACTAAAACTAAGTATATGCGAATGAGTTCTGGTTAATTGACATTTATAATTATTGAATAAAACAGACATACTTATTTTGCATTTTTTATTTCAGTTTGGGCTTATTTTCATAGCATCCGGCCAACTTCCAAGTGTTGAAAATGTCGATGGTTCTTATTCAATAGGACATAGTTCAGTATCACAAGGAGGTACTGGAGAAGCAATATATGCTCTTTTGACATTTGCTACTGGCTGGACAGGAAATTTAATTAAAAAAGAATTGCAAAATAATCAAGAGATATCAATGAATCAGTCATCATTAATTCCAGTAAATGATGAATTATTCAAATTGGTTCTTAGTATAATTTCTGCAATCAAAAATGTTGCTATAAATATTCTTATAATTATAAGAAAGATTTTGGAATTTATTGTATGTTTGTTTAAACAATGCCAGTTACACCCACAAGAAAAATATGAATATTTAAATTTTAATTAGTAAGTTAATTAAATACATATACTATATGAAGAGCATAATAAACTAAATATATACATTATTAGATTACCTAAATTATTTGTTATTAAGTAGTTGTTTACATAGGTAATTTATATATGCATTATAATGCATATATCGTCCGACTCACACATTCCACTGAAGAGCGTTACTTTATTTTTTCACTTTTGTCATTATAGTATCAAATTATCCGTTAAATTATTACCAAAATTAAAATTCATAAAGTCGTTATTTAACGAAACCAAGTCATAAACATAAGCTGAAAAGAGGGAACGTATAAAAAACAATAATAAAAGCCATTTACAAAAATGCTTCTCATTATTTTTTTAACAGCATGTCGTTTATATACTCGTCATCTCGATATGGTTTTAAGTAAAAGGCATGGATCACGGAAAAAATAACTTTTGTGAATCTTATTGCAAATTATGTAATATATTATCTAGTTTCACAAACTTAGTTCATTGCATGTAACATTTACAAAGGCAATCCCTCTATTATAATGTAACCCTGAACACGGAGAAGAACTACAGCAACTTGAACCTTCTCGATGAACTTAATTCCAGTACAAGCTCCAATCACTAGCACATTAATTAAATTTATACCAATTTATTGGATATTCAGTTTTGGTAACGTATTACCTATGTAAACAATATATGTACTTATTAGATAACAATACCTGCTACTGAACACGAAACAGCGGCCATGGGTCTTTGAAAAATAATAAAAGTGCTAAAATTTTGCTGCTCGTGCAGAATCGGTATAACACAAAAAATAAGCTTTTATTCACATATTATAATTTACGGCACACACGAATAGATAATTTATAATAAAATAAATTTTAATTAACAATTATAAAAGTAAAAATTAAAAAAGAATTGCTGATTTAATTTGAGTGGTAAAATTTAAATAATTTTATTCTCGGGGCTGTTGCACTTGGAGTACTTGCGTGGAGATTTCGCGCTTTGTAGCTGGGTACATATACGAAGAAGACCGGTGAAACAAGCAGAACACAAGAGAAAGATTATAATTTTGGTAAGTTTTTTATAACTTTTAGCCGAATGAAAGGCTGGGGTCGAGGACGTATTAAAGGAATTTAATCCTATATTATTTTATACAGCGTGTAGCGTGTCCCATTTTGCTTGGAACCACCTTTATAAAAAAATTATTTAATGTTAGATTTAGATAAAAACTTTTTAAATATAGATCTTTGAAAAGCGCATTATATTAAATTTTAGAAAACATAACAGCCGTGGCCTGCTATGATTTTTTTCAGAATTCAGAAATTGCCGAAGAAATTTAACTGTTGCATGTGATTGTGTATTTATGGAAAGAGTGCCTTGACTGAAATAACTGTCAAATGAATGATTCATTGTTGATGAGTACATATTGCTTATTTATATTCCTGCTATAATATTGCTGCTGCTGCTGCTATTCCTGATAATGTGAGATCGTCAAGAGAAGCTTCCCGAGAATTTAATAGAAAAAAATCCAAATCGACGGCCGCCACTTAACGGCAGCACCGTTCGTAAAATAATAAAATGTTTTAATGATACCGGTAGTATTTCGGAAACAAATTCTAGAGGATATGAGCACCAGAGGCAGCTTAATGATCTCGTTATTTTGGCATATTTTGACAAAAACTCTCGTTCAAGCTTGAAGAATGCTGCTATAAATTTAAACAAGTCTCGAAATACCATATGAAAGTGTCTTAAAAATCATAACCGAAAACCATACAAACTTGAATTTTTGCATACTTTACAAGTAGATGACGAAGAAAGAAGGTTTGAGTATTGCTTGTGGGCCCAAGGAGAGTATTTAAATGATCCAGATTTAAAAAAAAAATCATCTATAGCAATGAGACTACATTCACTACAAACGGCGTGGTCTCCTCACAGAATTATAGATTTTTGGCAGAGAATAATCCCAATTGGGTAATCAATTGCAGAACTCAATAGTCACAAAAAATAAATGTGTGGTGTGGTATTTTGAACGAGTGCTTAATAAATAAATAAATAAACACTACAGAAATTAGACAACCCCCAATTCCAGAAGCCAAGACTTATGCGGAAGGGGGTTACACATTGAAAAAACGCGAACATACAACCATTTCCTCCGACAGAGCCAGTACCGGAGCCAGGATTCGAACCCGGTGGTGCGATGTCCGTGTGATTAATCGCGATTGCCATCTCGCGCCTTAACCCACTCGGCTATCGACCAGATAGCTTAATTGGTCCCTATTTCTTAAATGAAAATTTAAACAGTTTAAATTTTCTGGAGTTTTTGAGAAATCAGTTTTGGAACGAGATTCAAAACCTGCAGGGAAGACAACAGTTATATTTCCAACTAGATGGATGTACCTCACACCATGCAGTAATTGTCAGGACGTGGCTCAACCAAAATTTTTCCGGTAGGTGGATTGGACGTAGTAGTCCATTGATAGCCGGGCTGCCAAGATCGCCGGATTTAACACCCCTTGATTTTTATTTGTGAGGTACTCTCGACCACAAAGTAGGCAGGAACTATTTGACAGAATTATACTAGCTTGTCAAGGAATCTCGAGGGAAGGACTTAGAAATGTCGTTCGTAATATTCCTGAGAGAATAGATAAATGTATAGAAGTTGAAAGTGGCTTAGTAGAGAGAACCTACATTTAATTGTTCCATTTATTTATTTATTTATTTTGTAATATTTTTAGGTAAACTTTTTTGTGTCGCTTCTTTTTAATTATTCGTTTGTTAGTCATTATAGTGTGAAAGGATAAAAATTGTTTGATAATTAAAAACTTTTAATTTGACCGTTACTGTTTTCTTAACAATGAATTATTCAATTGACATTTATTTCTGTCAAGGCACTCTTTTCATAAATACACAACCCCATGCTGTAAATTTCTTTGGTAATTCCGAATTTTTATTTCTCTAAGGGAAAATCCAAAAATACAATTTTTTCAACGAAATTTGGTACAAACACATTTGGGAGGTTGCTGAATACAGTGGTCAGTCAGATTTGAAATTAAAAAAATCGCTAATAAGATTTCACTATTTTCTGACCAGAAAAAAAATCATAGTAGGTTATGCTATTATGTTTTGTAAAATTTAATATACAAACAAAGATGTACTTTTCAAAGATCTATATTTAAAAATATATATATCTAAATCGGACATTAAATAAACTTTTTATAGGGGCGGTTTCAAGCAAAGTGGGACACGCTGTATATGAACTTTTCTTTTTCATTATTATTATTATTCATTTTAAAGTTATTTAAAAAATGACATTGTATCACTTTGGAGCGATGTAACGCAAAAAATATTGATTTTAAAGAAAAATGTTTTAAATAAAAGTGATAGAGATCATTCGATTTTATTCAAAAAAGCTTTATTGATAAATTAACGTAGCAAATATATAGTTCAAGTAGAAAAATCCTGAGACATAAGAAACCCAACAAAAACTTTACGACCTCTTTAAAATACCGGTACTCTTTTTTAGTGCCGTTCGCAAATTGACTCGCTTACTTTTATAGGTTTTTAATGTGTGTAGGGTCTCGGGTCGTTATTTGATGTCAGGCTTGGCGCCATGGCCCGCGGCGATAATAATTATGTCGTAAAGTTTTTGTTTCGTTTTTTATTTTGTTTCAGTTTATTCCTACTTGAACTATACAATAAAACACATTTTGTAAGAGAGAGGCTGAAACAACTGCAGGATTTGGTCGAAAATTTAGACTTCTAGTGGTATTGAATTTTTGCAATTTCAGGACTTTTTGTACCTAGCAACTGGGCTACAGTCGATCCAGCATATGAGAATACGTAAAAATAGATACCAACATAATATTTCTGCATTCATTAAAAATAATGTGAGAAGACACTATTTCTTCAATAACTCGAAATTGGACCACTTCTAGGGTCTGGAAATTATGCCAATCGATTCAAAGTATCAAAATATATAAGGATATATAATAACATGTTAATGTTATTGTATATTAGTATAGAGGAAATTAATGTATTTCGGTCTTAATCGTCTTCCACATCCAGATTTTGTATCCAAGTCTTATACACACTAAATAGAGTGGGGCTAATGTAAAAAAAAAGTTTAGAAGCCCTTGGTTCTTGTATACACACTAAATCCCAATTTAATTTTGTATTCCCTTAAACAAATGGATGGTGGTGATAGAGGGGGTAACTAACGCCAAAATAAATTTTAGAGGCCCTTGGTTCTCTTACACATACTAAATCCCAATTTCATTTTTCAATCCATTTAATAATAGGGTGGCGGTGGCAATGGGGGTGGTAGAGGGGGTGGCTAATACCAAACAAAGTTTAGAGTGCCCTGGTTCTCGTATACACACTAAATCCCAATTTAATTTTTTACTCCCTTTAATAATAGGGTGGGGGTGGCAATGGGGGTGGTAGAGGGGCTAGCTAATGCCAAAAAATTTTTTTGAGACGTTTCGTTCTTGTATACTTACATACTAAATCACATTTTAATTTTATTAATTCCCTTTCATAGTAGTATGGGGGTGGTATTGAGGGTGATAATGGGGGTGGGGGTGGCCGATGACAAAAAAATGTTTAAGATGTACCTGCTTGCTTTGCCTATTTATCCCATTTACCCCCGAACCCTTCAACGGATCTAGATCAAAATATAATCTAGTTCCAGATCTCGTTATAATATACCTACATAAGTATACCAAACTGCAAGTCAATATCATAAACGGTTCCAGAGTAAACGTACGCACAAAAAAAGTTACAGACAGACCGAGAGACAGGAATTTTTTTTTGCTCAAATTTAAAATCTCGATGTTTCATGACATTTTAAGCCTATTTCAACAACAAAAAAATTTAAAAATTTTTGGGGTCGCTGATTACAAAACCGAAGTGAAAATTGGAAAATTCGAGATGGCGGACCTAAAATGGTGAACTTAAGAATTAATTCCTGATTCACGCCGTTTCTATTGATTTTACTGAAAAATGTGGAGAGTAAAAAAGTGTTTAGAATACCATTTTGCATAAGATTACACCATTTTGGTAACCACAACATTATTTAAGCCTTTCGCTTCTGGACTAATAAAATTGAAATAACCAAAAAGAATTTACTCCCAAAAAATACGATTTTTCCTAAGTTTTTACTACAAACTGATGGCGGAAAATCATACGTCTTATGCAAAATCGCATGATAAACACTTTTTTACTCTAGGCATTTTTCGTTAAAATCGATAAAAACGGTGAAAAATCACGTTTTTATATGAATCCTTAAAAACAACAAAAGTCATTCAAGACGATAAAACGGAAGAGAGCTAATTGATGGTAGTTCCAAAATTTGTATTCTGATACAAAATGGCATTCTAATCACTTCTTTTCCTTTTCTGTATGGGGTAAAAATCAATACTAACGGAGATATTCGCGACCATCAATATTACCTACGAGGATAAAAGAAAGAGTTAAGGACAAATATTTTTAAAATTATATATTCTTATGCAAAAACGTATTCTAAACATTTTTTTAATCATCACAATTTTCTTAAAAAGTAATAGAAACAGCGTAAATATCTTATGTTCTAAAAAAACGTTTGTAAGGACACATTTAACCAATCCACAAAATTGACCAAAAATGAAACAAAATGTTGAAAATTCCCTGACATGTTCAACAATAATACAGAAATTACATATAAACTCTACGGACCTAAAAAATGATTTTCTCCCTTTTGGTAGCCAAAAAACCATTTTTTTTCAAAACGAAATAGTGCGCTTTTCGGCCCTTTAAACACTATTTAAACTATTTTTTAAGGATTAGGTTCGGTTAGGAATATTTCCATATTTTCCCCCATCAGTTTGTAGTAAAAATTTATTATTACTATTAATAACAAATAACAAATAAAAAATAGGTAGTTGCATATTTGTAGGTGCATTCGAAAAAATAAACAAACATAAATAAAACAAAATAAAAATATTTTTCTTAATTTAAACTATCAAGACCTAGAACTAGAAGACTAGATTAATTTAATAATAATTTAATCTATACGGGCCTTCTAGGAGTTCTAGGTCTAGATCTAAGTCCATACTAGCCTTCTTTAATCTATATATACTAGTTGTCAACCTAGTAAAGACTAGAAAGTATAGTTAGTATTATAGTATCACAGATTAATTACGCGAAACGTGTATCCGTGAATGCTATAGCGCCCTTTTTCTAACTTTGACGTCTGCAAAGCGGTCTATTAAATTAGGGATGTCTAAGTTTGATGCCATTTTATTTTCTATAGACAATTTTGATGTCACGCAATCGCTGCTGACTTATTGTAGATCGCATACAGTATTTTATCATTTTAAGTTTATTAAAAGATCGTTCCAAAGAGGCAACCGTTACAGGAAGGGTAAAAAATAAAAGAAAAACCGTATAAACCCCGAAAAAGTCTGCTTCCATAAACGCATAATTTTTAATAATAAATTCAAAAAGTTGTCTGTTTCATTAAAACTGGTAATTTCAAAACTATGATTGGGTATTTTTAGACTTCGTGTCCGAGGGCTGGCCGGGGCCGGGGGCTCCCACCAGGGGCTCGGGGCCTCTGTGCGCCGCACCGAACTGCCCGGTGAAATTGTTAAAGAACACGCCAAAAGTCTCGATGAACTTTTCGAAACTGTAACAAAATCCGAAACATTTCGCATGAAAAGCGTGCTTCACGTAAAAATGCCGTTGTAAGAGGTTATTATACATTAAATCACATTTTTGCTCTACGGAGCGTTTTTTGTGCAAAAATATCAGAAATTCACCAGTGTAATTTTGGAAAGTGTAGTAAATGTTGCTGTACAGGGACGTAATGTCGCCCCGACCACAAAATTTAGAAAGTATAACGAAATTTTGAAAATAAAACCCCTTTTATGAATTCACGTTGTGCAGCACTGCAACTCATGCGGTATGTTAATGAGGGCAAGTTATCCAGTCTCTAGTCAAAGTATTTCGAGAGTTTTAGCGAAAATAGCCCTTAGCGTCGAGGGTGACCTTTCACTTTGTAACATTAGATTTTGACGAAATGATGGCTTTTAAGCGTATTTGCCTTAAACCGGTTTCTCAGTGATTCGGTGTCAGAAAAGTATGGTTACCATGTACTCTGAATACATGGTAACCATACTTTTGCATGGGACCGCCTTGCCTGAACGTATGAATTTATAATTGCCACAATATAATTCAAAGTCGTTGCGATTCAAGCATTTTTAAGCTCCGAGGAGCGAACTAAATTAATATTGAACTGATAATACGGAAATAGACAGGTAAGCAAAAGCCCACCAAAATTATAAACATTGAACTTTTCTTGAATCTTTTTGTGTGTGTAATCATTAGCTATAAACCGCACATTGGATGGTAGTTGGTACATTATGAGTCGTTGCGTTCCTCACTATGTGTTGTACACGGACCAGACTATAGTTTGTCAATACATTTTTCTCGAACGTTTTTGTAAAACAATTTTTTAAAAGATTTAATATATATTTTTTGAACTTTATATTGTCTTTTTCTTGTGTTTTCAAAATTCCTTTTCAGGTTTAAATTTAAGAAAGTGTTAGTATTTACTGTGTTAGATTTATAGTGTTACGACGTCCAATTGGTACCATCAGTGAAGCAGTTAAGCAAAAAACAAACAGTAAGTATAGATTTTGTATTATTCTCCGTCTGAAACAGTCGTTTTGAACCTTATTTGTGAACGTTTAATATCCATTTTGGAAAGTATAATAAAAATCCTTCAGACGTGTAAAGATGGATCGTTCACAATATGTCCGCCCCTGTTTGGGAGGTTCTATGTTCACCCTCCAGTAAATGGTTGAAACGATTAAGGTTAATTTTTTTTTGATTATTTCAATTTTATTAGTCCAATATTATCAAGTTGTAATAAGAAATTTAAAAAAAGTTTTTATCGCAATTTTTGCAAAAGAAAGGGTCAGGCGCGTAGGAGGTTTTACACGGGGGAGAATCGAAAGGGTTAAATAATGTGTTTACCGAAATTCTTATACAAGATGGTATTCTAAACACTTTTTACTCTACATATTTTTCAGTAAAATCAATAGAAACGGCGTAAATCAGGAATTAATGTTTAAAGTCTGCCATTTTACGTCCGCCATTTTGAATTTTCCTATTTTCATTTTGCATTTGTAATCAGCGATCCCAAAAACCTCCTTGATATGAATTTTAGCAGATTTCATTGAAAACTTTGCGAGTTATTGAATTGGGGATGTAAAATACGGGGGCTGCGGGAAGGGGGGGAGGGGTGAGTGCACTAATTTTCAAAGGTATACATTTGCAGTTAACATAATGCAAAAAGTTTCAAGTCTTTACATTGAAGTAGTAACGATTAAGAACTTACACTCTTTTTGCATTCATTTCCTCTATTAATAGTACATAGAAACCAATCGATTCGGCGTGGCTGTTGTACAGTATTAGGTTGCAGTTTGCGTGAGATCACAGCATCGTCATGTGTAAATTCAACATTGGGAAAACAAAAAACCGCAGTAGCCGCGGTGCTTTATTTAACTTCGCAAGGCTGAATACAACTGTAGGTATATTGTATTTGAATGCCTATTGTTCTCACTTGTTCACATTTTAAATCAAATAAAATTTGTAAAATATTGTGAAGAATGTATCTGTTTACGGTTCTTTGTGAAATCAAAGCAATTTCCGAACTAAAATTATATCGTACAATTTATCATGTACCTACCTACCTCTAAAATTTAAGTCTGATGGTTAATTTTGATTGTTAGTGTTAGTGCTCTAAAAACAACACTGTTTAAGATTATCTAATTGAAAACAGATGTATATATAGCACGTAACTTGGAGGTGGGCCATAGAATTTTTAAACCAGGAGATGCTGTTTTATGTACTTTAGTATTAACTTTTCACAACAATGGAACTTGAAAGAAAAATTAGAGCAATTATCAACAGTAAGTTTTTTTAAATATTGTTAATTCTAAAAATTGTACCTTTCCTACTATAAATTTTATAGCATCAGATTTTATGAAACTTGTTTATTATTGATAAGGTTATAGTGACAATATTTGATTCAAGTGACAATAAATATTACGCATAGGAAATTCCAAAAAGCCCACACCTTTTTAAAATTTTAATGGTTTTTAAAAATACCAACACGATGCCTAACAATGGTTCTCACATGGACATATTTCATTCTCGTACTTTTATCAAATCAAAAATTGCGAATGCAGGTTTAGGTATTAGATTTTTTGCTATTTTATTGACTTGTTTTGAAAACTAAGTATGACTTGTTGAAATTGTATTTACTTCTATGATGTATGTTTAAAAAGTTTAAAAAATAGACACATTAAATAAAAATTTGTAAAGCTTAATAATAGAATAAATCGGTTATATACGTATACCTACCTACTTAAACTTTATTTTATCTGTTTTGGTAGATAAGGAAAGATGGACCGCAGTTAAATGATTTTTACAAAATTTCTTCTCTAATTTTTATATTTGATTATGTAGGTAGGTGCAAGTTTTTTCTTAAGCAGAGAACTTCTGTTTTTTGTACATCTCTTGGAACAACCAGTTTCCTCATTATTTTTAAAAGTCAGATAACAATATTAGAACTGTGGTTGAAAAAAGTCAATCCGAACAACAGCAGCGGATAGAAATTGTTTGCCTTATTTCAGTCAGATAAACGCGTATACGTCACATGCTTGCTGAGTCGGCAGGCGCCAGATCATCCTGTACGCTGCGTAGTTTTATACCATATCGTTCTCGTTATTAGAACAAACAAAGTTTGAATTCACGTCAGTAACAGTGGCTTTTAGTATTTAGAACGTCAAATAAAATAGTTTATTGTTTTCAAATATTAAGGAGGGTTTCCAGAAAGGAGATTCACATAATTTGCTGAACGTAGACGTGATTGTGGTATACAATTTTCTTTCAAAGCACAGATAAATACGACTATGACAAATATCGGCAAAAATATCCGGCCCGTTCTAGCTCATGACGGTCGCAAAATTAACTACATTGCACCAATTAGTCGCAATATATTTGCATCTCTGCAGAGGTGTTGATTCAGTTCCGCTTTGCAAGGGGGTAAAGTTGAAGCGTCAAAGTTGTGCAATTTTTTATTAAAATTCTGGTTGGCGTCCCGCATGCTATATGCTCTCTCTCATAAATATCGCGTGACGCACTTCGTTAACATGTTGCGTACGGTGTGAGATCATGCGGATCCCGCACTCTTTTGGCCACTGGGACAGTGCGCCATCAATGTAATGCCGCAAAGCATATTTTATTCAGACGGCATGTGCCTCATCAGGATCTGCGCTACAATGCTAAATATATGGTAGAAAAAAAGCGTCGGCCTACTGACCAATTCGCATAAGCCGGACGGATATGGTAGAAAAGAAAGCGCCGGCCTACTGACTAATTCGCATAAGCCGGACGGAGATTTACTAGCGTTGTGTGCTTAAAAAAAACATGTTCCACGCCGGCCCAATGACAAAAATCACTTCTTGGGGCGGCGTGGTAGCAACGCGATGCCCCAAATTAAAACTTATAACTGGCTGACTCAACGCTTTTTTTTTTGTACAGCCGTACGCAACGTCTTAACGAATTACTGTTTTTGAAACGCTATAACACGTGGAAGGGCATTTTTTTGCCTCTCTTGTACAACGCTATAGGTTGTAATTGCAACCAGTCAACGCATGCAGAAATGGCAAAGATCTTGCTAAGTGCTCTCCCCATTTCTCATACATTTTGTTGACGTATATGAATCACCCGTTGTTTCCTACAGAAAACGAAAATAATATCCGAGGGGTAGACCGCTGCTCGGATTTTGTACACCAGATTTCCATTTTGTCTTGATTTCCAATGATTTCCATTTATTTTTAATGATCTCCATTAATTTCCAATCGATTTCCAATGGAAACGTGCGCATGCGCAGCTAGTTGAATTTGACAGTAATGATCCGTTCTGTGTGTAAGACTCAGATTTAGGAGTACAGAGATATCAACCGTGTAATTTAGATCTGTACGAGGATCTGTATGTATCTGCAAAACCGATCTAGCAGGCCATTTAGTGGGTCCAGTTCTTCCAATCCATTGATTAGGGTAGGTATTATTTAAGTGGTCTCTAACTGCATTTAAATAATGTGGCAGAGCACCATCTTGCCGAAACCACATCCTATTTCGAATTCTTTCGGGGAGATTTACCCAATAATTGTGGCAGATAGTTTTCCAAAAAATGAAGACAAATAGCTCCAGTCAATGTACCATCAAAGAAATGTGACCCTATTACATGTTTTCCAATAATTCCTCCCCAAACGTTTATAGACCATTTGTGTTGGTTATCAACTTGCATAAAAAAGTAAGGATTTTCCAAAGCATAATAATGAAAATTGTGCCTATTAACAAATCCATTTTTATGAAAAGTTGCCTCATCACTGAATAAAACAGTATTGAAGAAGTTGACATATGCATGTATAAACTTATTTGTTTTTAAGATTCGACCCACAGACCGTCTACTTATTCCTACTAATGAGCTCACTTCTCTTTGACTAACATGGGAATTTTCAACCGTTGCCAGCACCACAGAAAACTCATTTTCTTCGTTCACAACACGTTTCATTCTTTCATTTTTTTTTATATTCGACATTTCCAGTTTCCAGAAATCTATCGAGAAGGTTTTGGAAGCTGCTAACATTAGGAATCCTTCTTTCAGGATAACGTTAGTGATAAATTCTATTGGCAAGTAAACAATTTCTGGCTGACTCGCCCAAAACAAAAGTCATGTCTACAAGTTCCGCTTTATTAAAATTCATATTGTAAAATTTCAAATATTTTAAATTCAATACAAATTGTAACGACCGATAAATGTGATAAATGCTCCTTTGTACACGACAATTTATACTAAACTGAGGTTTTATTGCTTGTCGAATAACGAAAACAGCAAAAAAATATACAAAAAAACATTACAGTAAAGGACCGGTTAAATACTATTTACGCATTTCAATGGATTGGAAGAAATGGTCCCACTAAATGTCTCATTTTAAAATTACATAAAGACGTGTGTTAATCAAAATGGTCAACACGTCGAACACCTATTATAAATTTTTCTAATGAATTATTTGAGGGAACCTCTTTTTTTAAGTTTATTCTTGAATTTGACATTTATTTATAAAACGAAAATAGTTGCAATTAGCCATAGGGAAGTACTTACAAAAAATGTTCGTTTTTCATTTCTACATCACATCGTCGAAAAATATAGCAGGTGTTCCATTTGAAAAAATTGAGAAAATTCAATTTAAAATGTTCTTAATTGAAAAATAATTTTTGGCCACCCTGTACATTTTTAGGAAATGAAAATGATTCATAAACATTAATTTGATGTCTCGTAATTGGTATTCAGATAAGTTTTTCTTAAAACCCGTAATTGTGACTGTGGTGATTTTTTTAATGTCCATCTGCAGATTGCATCATTTCAACAAAAAAATTCATTACATCCAAGTGGTTGAGAGATATTCAATGCAAATATAAGAATGAATAGAGCCTAGAAAGTGGCTTCAAAAAATGTACTGATATACATAGCATTCCATTTTTAAAAAGGCACTTGGTCCTGTAATTTCGTCTTGGCTCGCCCTGTATGTTCGAAAATAATTTCAAGTTATAGACTTTTTTATCTAATTTACTTGCAATTTTTTAATAAACTCTAACTATCGTGGAACTCAAGATATCGAGGTCCGACGCACTATTGCCCCACCTTGTATAATAATAATGAATACATTTCTCGTCGAAAATTTCGTCACAAACAAGATCCATGTCACGAAAATTGTCTCAGATGATAAGTACCTTAAGACCTGATCCCGAGTGAAATCCGCAAAACCTGTGACAATACAAAAAATGTTCAGTAGGTATTATATTAACAACAAAACTTAGACAAAAAAGCCTCGATGGCAGGGGCCAGTCGTAAAGGTAGATTTCGTTGTATATCGCATGTACATATTTGATTTGAAATAGTAGAGGATTTTTGAAGACTTTGTTTTAGAAAAATGTTTTAGACAAAAGTTGTAGGTCTAGATGAAAATTTCCCGAAGTCGTAACATGCTGCACTCTGCAATAAGTAGATGAGAAATTTACTTAAAAGATCTAAAAAAATCTGTTGTGCTATGACCTGTGATTTTATTCAGACTTTCACATTTTAAAAGCAAGTGCCTAGGAACATCATTTTTGAGATTTTGACGGCTGGTAGAAACTTAAAATTACCACTCGTGTTCTGTCGGGCCATCCCGAACACTCGTACGAAGAACTTGCCTTTCATCCCCAGGTACGTAATGTACTACTTTGTCACGAGTGCGCCGAAGGCGCCTCTTTCCCTAATTGTTTTTGGGGACAGCGGCCGCGAAAGTACTTTCGCGCCCGCTGTTTTCTATGTTTTCTACAGGGAAAAAAAGCGCCTCTTTCGTCCCTAAAAACAAAAGTTTGAGAACCTCTGCCTTATGAGGCAATCAATGATGTTCATCAGTCAGTTTTAAAAAAGTCATAAAAGCGGAAAAAGGCTTTTGTTCCTGAGCCGGCCGCCACGCCAGTGCCGGCATTCGCGGCTTTGATTAACAAAGGAGATACAGGGTACCAACTTCTTGGTTCTTAAAAACTGAGCCAAATAAAATAGTTTTCCAGGAAAAGAAATTGCACAGTGACAGGCAACAAATGATAACTTACCAGTGTTGTTTATTGACATAAGCTGTTTGAAATGTCCTCCATCTACATGAATACACTTTTTTCAACACGACGAAGTAAAGACATACGCACTCCGTTCAACACATTGGGTAAATTAAGATAATTTTTTATGGTCTTTATGTACATTAAAACGTGTTGCCGCAATTGCTCCAAAGTGTCAATTAGATAGAATAAAAATCCATTGGAATTAGGTCGCGAGCTCTGGATAAGTGAATTTTCTGCCATAATGTCCAAAAATTCACTTTTAAATACAGCGTTTTAAAATACTACACTAAACTAAGTCAATAAAATAAGTTCTAACTAAGGATACATAAAAACGTGGTAAAAATCGAAAAAGAACAAACGCAATGACACAAAAGAACCGTGTAATTGTACGTAATCAAGTAACCGACATGAACTAAACTAAAGTAGATTTTTTCTAATAAGAGTTTAGAAAATTTTGTCCCTTCTATTTTTTAAAGTGTCTTTTATTGGTTCTTAGTCTACGTTAGCTGATGTTATTGGCTAATTTAAATTGGAAGGAATAAAACCGCAAAAATAAAAACAAAAGGTAGCCGCCGGCGCCGCCACTTTATCGGCGACACTCGGCAGCAGGCCTTTAAAGTTTTTATGCCAATTAAGGAGATGTACAAACGACAAAGCATACAATACAGTTGAACTTGGTTGAATTTTCACTTCTATTCTGGAATACTTTGCCTACCTCAACAATATTCCAGAAGTTCTCAGCCAATTTTATTAACAATTAATTAGTTAAAAATAAAAAATTCTCCAAAACTATAGAATTTAGGCCCTATGTTATTTAAGACTTTTTGGTTTGTCTGGTCGTCACCCTTCACCAGTTTTTTTTAATGACATGAAACTAATTACACCCTGTATAAACAATCTGAAGTATCAAAATAATTTTATGTAACATAACTAATAAATTATTTTCTTAACTTGATATATTTCGAATTTATTAGGAAATAACTTTTTCCGAATATCTTCAAGGGGTTTTGGTTTTCTTATAAATGACCTAATTTAGAAGAAATTTCTAAATATATATAAAATTCAATTTGTTTTTGCTTTCCATGAGTCCCTCAAAGGAAAGCATTTAATTATATGAGACACCCCATACAGAATATATGTAGTATAAATAAATTCTTTAAATTTCAGAAAATGTTAGTGCTAACCCAGGAAAAACAACCCAGACTCATCCACAGAATAATCAAGGTATTGCCCCCATCATTGTTATGATAGCTGTTTTATCAATCATCATACTTTTTTGTTGTTTTGCTGCTCCTGGAATTAGAGGTTTATGTAAGAGATATGTTTTCAGAACCTGTATAATCGATGATCCTGATTTAGATAATGGTATGTAGGTAATCTTACATAAGTATATTAGATCCTTTATATTGATTCGATAATGTAGAGACTGCGTATGCTATAAGCATGTTATAAAATTAATTATTTATATTGCGGATTACGCTTATATAAAATTGTATTCATTCAAATAAAATTAACTTCTAACTATTTTTTCTTTTGAATAACTATGTATTGTTAGTAATTAAGTAGGGGAATATTTAATTATATTTATTTTTCATCTACATTTTTCAAGATAAATTAATTCTGTGAACGATAATATCTCAATAATTACTCGAAAAATTTGTAGGAACCGATGTTAAAGATAATCGATAGAGCTTTTCGACTCTTTCTAAATGTTTTTTCTAGCATAAAAAATGAGAAAGTTATGATCGACAGGAATCTCGTCTTCATATTTTCTAAAATTGTTTAAAATTTCAACAAAATGTGGAAATATTTTCGTGCGAACCGGAAATGTGACGATAAATTTGAGTGAGGATTTTGCCATGCGCAGATCCCTCAAGCCGTAGTGTTAGACAGGGTGATATTTCCAAAAGTGACACGAAATGTTGGTGTAATAGGGAATTTTATTGAAATAATTATGAAATATTTCATAAAAATCATTAACTCGCAAACGGGTAAGCTACCGAGTTCATATTTAGCACGTAGGTGGTAGTATAGATGAGGTATGGAATCCGAATGATTCTTCTGATGGAAGATGGACTTAAGTCCCATAGATAATATCACAGACATGAAAAATCCTTATAACTCGCGAACGGGTAGAGATATCGAGTTCATATTTGGAATGTAGGTGATACAATAGGAGATGGAAAACACGTAAGTCCAGATGATGTCACAAAGACGAAGAATCCTTATCTTTGCAACTAATAAAGATACCGGTCCAATATTGAAACCGACCGAAGCACCTCTATCGATGGAAAATAATTCATGTGCTAGATACAGGTGGTTGTAAATCGATCGATTGAAATCATATCGGATCAGTTTGTGTTTCACTGCATCTAAAGTTGATGACACTTTTTTTAAAAAATATGATGATTTCATATAAGTATCTTGCTGGTTTTCAAGAGAAAAAAATTGTTATAAGACTTAAACATTTTCATAGAGGCTGTAGGCCTAAGTCGTTAAGCCCGAGCGGCCTAACCGTCCACAGGATCTAGATTGGCGTTACTTATCTAGTTTATATCAATTAAAAACGTGTTTTCTAACAAAAAAAAATGAAAGAAATATTAATTCATCACTATATAACCGTTTAATTTTAATTACATATATAAGCGAAACTGATGATTTAAATTGCTTCATTTAGTCAATAACAATAACTATATATAAATACCCTAGTTGTTAAGATGTAATGTCATGTTTCAGTATATACGAGGAAGTATGGCTATGATACACGAGATGAAATTAATGAAATCAGAGAGTATAAAAAAAAGGTAAAAATTAAATAATTAGCTATACTGCATTTAATGCTTGATTTTAATTATTAAATTATTAACATAGACAACAAATAACAATGCCATATATAATGGTTGTAAACTAATTTATTATGATTTGAGAAAATGCTAATCACTAATGATAGGCAGTGGCGTAGCTGAAAATTTCGAGGGACTCTGCGTAATATACGATGAGGACCTCCACAAAATTGCCTGGCAATTTTGTTGAATAAAATGAACAGTGAAAAAACTAAAAAAATACGCTTTTATTATTATTACAACGAATTGAAAAGTATAAAATATTTTTTAATGTATAACTACTTAAATGTAAGAAAGCATGGGGCGCTCTTTTTTTTTATTCATTGGGTTGAGCACTCCACGCCTTTTCTAAATTTAAGTGGTTATACATTAAAAATTATTCTTATACTTTCTAGTTCTTTGTGATAGAAGTGTGTTTTTTTAATTATTGTAAACTATTCATTTTTTTTTAATTATTGCATTAATTATCACCGGAACTACATGCGCATATGAAATTTGAAGTCAATTGGTTAAGTGGTAGTGAGTCAAATTTACGTTGTAAGATTTGTTTACATACAAAGTTACATGGTTCTCCTCAGAAAACTGGTGGGTGTAAAGAATCACGCAAAAAACATAAAAGATATTAATCACGAATGGATTTTCATTTAAATTTTGTGCGAATTACAATTTAAGAAGATAGATTATGATAGTTATTGAGATTCAAGTTTTTGGGATTCCTTATTTCATGGCAAAATGTGTTGACTCCATATATATATATAGAAAAAAAATTATCTCTCTCCCCAACACCCCCCCCCCCCCCGGGCAAAAAAATCCTGGATCCCGCCATTCATACGTAGTATATAGGAAAGTATTGTGATCTTGCAAAAAATAAAAAGTTAGGCGAATTTACACGTTTTAAGATAACCTGAAGCCAAAAAAGTGGTTTTTCAAAAACGTCTGTTTTCCGTCTGTGGTGGAGGGATATTCCAGGGGGTGCGTTTTAGAGAATTAAATAATTTTTTTCCTCTAAAATTGCTCTAACGATTTTTATCAAATTTAACGCATGGATACTCTGTTAGTAGTAGTATGAGATGACATGACCCGTTATCCTTACGAAAATTAGGGATGAAGACTGTGTAGGATAAAGTTAAAAAATTAAATAATTATTTTTTCCAAAATCGCAATTTTCATAAAATTTGATACATATTACTTGATTATAGTCCATGAAAAAGTTGAAAAACCCCAAAAGTTCTGGATAGGCCAGGGATGAAACATGGGAACCCCCCGTTTTCGAGGGCGCTGACATGATGGCGATATTTTTAAGATTCCCACCCCTCAACAACTACCCCTAAACTCGAGTTTTCTTCCATCGTAGGCATGCGGATCGGTTTTTTTGGGCAGGATTCAGGTACCCCCAAAAAAATCAAAATGTATGAAAATTTGTTTATCCCCGTTTTCGAGGATGCTACATGGTAACACGATGGTAATATTCATTCCTCCCCCACCCCCTTTTCATATTTCTTGATACTGGGCATGTGGAGACTAGTTGGATCGGGATTTTTAATGTTTCCAATGCCGATATCCCCTTAAAACTCCGACCCAACGGTTCCCACAGTATCAGTATCAAGAAATATGAAAAGGGGGTGGTTGACCATCATGTTGAGCACCCTCGAAAACGGAAATAAACAAATTTTCCTGCATTTTGATTTTTTTGGAGACATTTTAGTATTAGAGGAGGGGGTAGTTTCAACCCCGGGGGTGGATAAGATGTTGTATGGCTAAATTTTATACGGCCTACTCGAATCCTACCCAAAAGATCGATCCGCATGCCTACGGTGGAAAAAAATGCGAAATAGGGGTGGTTTTTCAGTAGTTGCTGAGTGGTGGGAACCTTAAAAATATCACCATCGTATTCAGCGCCCTCGAAAACGGGGGGTTACCCATGTTTCATCTCTGTCACAGAACTTTTGTGTTTTAAGCCTTTTTCTGCAACTTTTTCATGGACTTTTTAACGAAAGTGCCACCTTGGAGATGACATTACTAATTCCTCCTAGAATATACAGGGAAATAGTATATGAGGGAAGGGGTTAAAAAATTAATAAAAAAGACTATAGTGGGTGCAGAATTCAGCTTGGTGTCGTTAAAATTGTGTTTAATATTTTTTCCCACGGCCTCCCAAGAAAATATCTATATTCACTTACAAGTAGTAGGTACAAAAGTTAACAATACGATATGGGTACGTGTATTATTTTCCTAACATACACGTGTTAGGAAAACGCCAACTGTCAATAAACGTCGTGTCATATTTTGAATTATCAAATTATCAAATGAAAAATAGTTGTTTGTTTTTGTTGTGGGAAAAATAGTGTACCTACTATTCACTGGAAAGTGTCTTACACACTGTTCCTAAATGTGAAAGTTTGCACGAGTTATCCCAGATCGTTTTTTTAATAATAAAATTGTCGTCTTCAATTATGGGGTGCCAAAATAAGATCTTGCTCTACGCTGAAAACATGCTAGAGCCGTCGCTGTCGACATCCCCAAATTACAACTAGCTGTAATACTAAAATTTAATAAATGGCTAAAATGGAATAAAGAGTAGGTACTGTCGTGAGCAGCAAAAAATAGGACTTTTTTTTTCTAATGTAAATCTTTCATTTGAATATGTAATGAGTAGCCGAAATAAAACAGATATCACTTTTAATTTATTTTTTATTTTAATGCTGTAGTTATTGTTATAGTAAATGATGGATGGTTAATGAGACAAATTGCACTGTGGTATAGCATTAATAAAAATTTGGTGTGTAACATTTTAAGAAAGTGGAGAATAAACGGTACGATTAGTAGAAATCCTGGATCAAAGGACAAAGGATATTCTACTTAACAAGAAACTAACTATTAATATTTCGTTATTGCACCATTTCTATTTATAACTTCTATAAGTCTGCTTGGCATACAATTAAATAACCTAATGAAGTAGATTCTTCCGGGTCTTGCCGTGGTCGTCGAACTTGACTTGACGTTTCGCTGATCATCCTGTCAGCTTCTTCAGAAGGATTCTAAAGACTGAATTTGTTGTGTTACACTCCTCGTTATATACCTAGGCGCCGTTTCGCTTCGCTGGTTATCGGTCACGCTTGGTTCGCTTCGCTGCTCATTCGTCGTGTTTGGTTGACCGTGACTTACTACGGTGCTGGTACTTGGCAATACCAGTCTCCACGTGTTACTAAGTCGATACCCATCCTCTCTGTTAAAGTTGTTCACGTTTTTCATAATTTCCAGTGATTCCCTAATGATTCGCGGATAATAGCGCGTATTCCTGTCTAATATAATGATGTCCTCGTAGTCGATTTTATGGTTCTCGTTATTATGGACATGTTCTGCTATCGCCGACCTATCCGTGTATCCAAATCTGGTATTTCTCTGGTGTTCTTTGATTCTGCACTGGATACTCCGTCCTGTTTGTCCGATGTAGCTCTTACCACATGTGCACTTCAACTGGTAAACACCTTTTGATAACAGTTTGGGGACAGGGTCTTTGACTGAGGGAAGCATCTGCTGTATTTTCTTCACTGTTCGAAACCGTACACCTACTTTCTTTTTGAATAAAATCTTCTTCAGCCTATCTGTGACTCCCGCGACGTAGGGTAGGCATGCATACGTTGTTGGTTGTTGCTGTTCTTCTTCTGTAGTTCTCCTCTGGTTATTTACTACTCGTTGTATATTACTTTGACTGTATCCGTTCATCTCTAAAGCTTGTTGGACATTGTGTAGTTCCTCGGGTTTGTTCTCGTCGTCGCATATTGTGTTGGCTCTGTGGACCAAGGTTCTAATTAACGCTCTCTTTTGTTGTGGATGGTGGTGAGATGTCGCATGTAGATAACGATCGGTGTGCGTTTTGTTTCTGTAGACACCATGGGCCAGCTTGCCATTGTGTGACCTTTTCACTAATACATCTAAGAAAAGTAAAGCTCCATCTTGCTCGGTCTCCATTGTAAATTTGATACTTGGATGCTGTTTATTCAAGTGGTCGAAGTAAACAGATAAAGATGATTCTCCATGTGGCCATATGATGAACGTATCGTCTACGTAGCGTAGCCAGCACTTTGGTTTATTCTCACTGCAGCGTATGGCTTCCTCTTCGAAAGCTTCCATGAATAGGTTGGCTATCACAGGTGAAAGTGGTGATCCCATGGCTGCTCCTTGTTTCTGCTCGTAGAAGTCTCCATTCCATAGAAAGTATGTTGTAGACAGGCACAATCGGGCCAGATCAGGTATGTCTTCTCTTAATCCTTTAGGTACAAGTTGTTGACGAATCAGGTTAACTGTTTCCTCAATTGGTACATTGGTGAACAAAGATTCGACGTCAAAACTAACCATGATATCATTACTCGTTATTTCCAAGTTTTCCAAAATTTCTACGAAGTGTCCGGAGTTCTTTACGTGGCTACTAGTCTTACCTATATAGGTTTGCAGTGTGTCTGCGACGTATCTGGCCAACTCATAAGTTGGTGATCCACATGTGCTGACGATTGGTCTTAAAGGATTACCTGGTTTATGAATTTTAGGGAGGCCGTAGAGTCGTGGTGGTAAGGTTTCACTTGGCAGCAGGCGGCGTTGTTCTTCTACTGGGATTAATGAATTCTTGATAGCTGTCCTCGTTTGTCTTTCAACTCTTGATGTCGGATCCTTTTTTAATTTTGTGTACTGCTCTGGAGCTAATAATGATTGTAATTTTTCCTCATATTCTTCTTTCTTCATTACGACCGTGGCATTGCCTTTATCTGCTCTTAAAACGATGATGTCTTTATTATTGCGAATATCTCTGAGAGCTTCACTTTCCTCTCTAGTAATGTTCCTCCTAGGTGGTTTTGATTTGCGCAGTATTCGGCATGTTTCGTGTCTCACTTCCTCAGCTTCTTCAACTGGCAACCCTCTAATGCCAGTTGAAGAAGCTGAGGAAGTGAGACACGAAACATGCCGAATACTGCGCAAATCAAAACCACCTAGGAGGAACATTACTAGAGAGGAAAGTGAAGCTCTCAGAGATATTCGCAATAATAAAGACATCATCGTTTTAAGAGCAGATAAAGGCAATGCCACGGTCGTAATGAAGAAAGAAGAATATGAGGAAAAATTACAATCATTATTAGCTCCAGAGCAGTACACAAAATTAAAAAAGGATCCGACATCAAGAGTTGAAAGACAAACGAGGACAGCTATCAAGAATTCATTAATCCCAGTAGAAGAACAACGCCGCCTGCTGCCAAGTGAAACCTTACCACCACGACTCTACGGCCTCCCTAAAATTCATAAACCAGGTAATCCTTTAAGACCAATCGTCAGCACATGTGGATCACCAACTTATGAGTTGGCCAGATACGTCGCAGACACACTGCAAACCTATATAGGTAAGACTAGTAGCCACGTAAAGAACTCCGGACACTTCGTAGAAATTTTGGAAAACTTGGAAATAACGAGTAATGATATCATGGTTAGTTTTGACGTCGAATCTTTGTTCACCAATGTACCAATTGAGGAAACAGTTAACCTGATTCGTCAACAACTTGTACCTAAAGGATTAAGAGAAGACATACCTGATCTGGCCCGATTGTGCCTGTCTATAACATACTTTCTATGGAATGGAGACTTCTACGAGCAGAAACAAGGAGCAGCCATGGGATCACCACTTTCACCTGTGATAGCCAACCTATTCATGGAAGCTTTCGAAGAGGAAGCCATACGCTGCAGTGAGAATAAACCAAAGTGCTGGCTACGCTACGTAGACGATACATTCATCATATGGCCACATGGAGAATCATCTTTATCTGTTTTCTTCGACCACTTGAATAAACAGCATCCAAGTATCAAATTTACAATGGAGACCGAGCAAGATGGAGCTTTACTTTTCTTAGATGTATTAGTGAAAAGGTCACACAATGGCAAGCTGGCCCATGGTGTCTACAGAAAGAAAACGCACACCGATCGTTATCTACATGCGACATCTCACCACCATCCACAACAAAAGAGAGCGTTAATTAGAACCTTGGTCCACAGAGCCAACACAATATGCGACGACTAGAACAAACCCGAGGAACTACACAATGTCCAACAAGCTTTAGAGATGAACGGATACAGTCAAAGTAATATACAACGAGTAGTAAATAACCAGAGGAGAACTACAGAAGAAGAACAGCAACAACCAACAACGTATGCATGCCTACCCTACGTCGCGGGAGTCACAGATAGGCTGAAGAAGATTTTATTCAAAAAGAAAGTAGGTGTACGGTTTCGAACAGTGAAGAAAATACAGCAGATGCTTCCCTCAGTCAAAGACCCTGTCCCCAAACTGTTATCAAAAGGTGTTTACCAGTTGAAGTGCACATGTGGTAAGAGCTACATCGGACAAACAGGACGGAGTATCCAGTGCAGAATCAAAGAACACCAGAGAAATACCAGATTTGGATACACGGATAGGTCGGCGATAGCAGAACATGTCCATAATAACGAGAACCATAAAATCGACTACGAGGACATCATTATATTAGACAGGAATACGCGCTATTATCCGCGAATCATTAGGGAATCACTGGAAATTATGAAAAACGTGAACAACTTTAACAGAGAGGATGGGTATCGATTTAGTAACACGTGGAGACTGGTATTGCCAAGTACCAGCACCGTAGTAAGTCACGGTCAACCAAACACGACGAATGAGCAGTGAAGCGAACCAAGCGTGACCGATGACCAGCGAAGCGAAACGGCGCCTAGGTATATAACGAGGAGTGTAACACAACAAATTCAGTCTTTAGAATCCTTCTGAAGAAGCTGACAGGATGATCAGCGAAACGTCAAGTCAAGTTCGACGACCACGGCAAGACCCGGAAGAATCTACTTCATTAGACAACGGCCGTGAAAACCTGCATTCTACTAATTAAATAACCTGATACAATAATCATTAGTAATAATATTTTCCCATGCATTATTTATTATTTTCAGTAATTCTTCGGCATTCCGTGGTCTCACATTTCGTTTTTGGATACTTCTTACGAGTAGTCCCCATACTTCTTCCACAGGGTTAAGATCTAGACTATGACTGGGCCAGTTAAGAACATTGATGTTGTTATCTTGAAACCAATTATTTACGGTATGAGCAGTACGAATGTAACAATTGTCTTGTTGAAATATGAAGTCATTATTAGGAAATAATTGTGACACAGAAGAGAGCATAATATTGTCTAAAATCCTAATATACCTTTCACTATTAAATCGTTCCTCAATATGCCACAAAACACCAGGACCACGTGCCGATATCCAAGCCCACGTATTGACGGGAAATCTACCACTTTTATCATTGTTAGATATATATTTCTCATCGAATCGAGTATTCAGAGGGCGGTAAACACGAATACGACCGCTGTGTGTTGACTAGAAAGTTTTTTTCATCCGTAAAGATTACATTGTTCCAAAAATTACATCATGCGCTAAAAATTCAAGTGCAAATCCTACTCGAGCTTCTTTATGTTCAGCTTTAAGTAAGGATTTCTGTGCTGCTGCATGACAGCGTAGCTCCGATTCTCTTACTCGCCGGCGACCAGTACTACTCGATCCAGGAAAATTCGTCTTTTCAGCAGCCTGAATAACTGAGTAAAATGGATTTTCTACTAAAGCATTTACCAATTGCAAATCTTGTTGTTGAGTTGATATTCTTCGTCGCCCTGATCCAGGATCTCTACTAATCGTACCGTTTATTCTCCACTTTGTTAAAATGTTACACACCGAATTTTCGTCAATATTATAACGCAGAGCAATTTGTCTTATTGACCATCCATCTTCTGCTTTAGCAATAACTCCAGATTTAACTAAATCGCTTATATGAGGCATATTAGTTTTTTGCACACTTGCAATAAATTATGACAACTAACTGACAATGTCACAAAAATTAAAGTTAGATGTACACAACTAGATTTTAGCAAAATACCGTTATAAGACTTGTCCTATTTTTTTTGCTCACACCGTACCTACATAAATTAAATTGATAAATTAATAATAATAATAATAAAATATTTTTGTGCATAGTAAAATGAACATACATAAATGGACAAGGTGCATTTAACATGATCTTTAAAACCTTACCCTAAAAACATAGTCAATAGTAAAATAAAACCAAATACAATAAAAGACAATATTTAAATACGACAAAGAATTACAGGAAACAATCACTTCTTAAACTATATTAATTAAAATCTCGTAAGATCAATATTATTTAATATATTATGACAAATAGCTTCCTTTAACTTCAATGTAGTAACCGAGAGACCGTGAAATTCCATAGGTCAATTATTTTGAATATAAGATGACAGATAAGAAAAACTTCTCGAAAAAATTGCACTACGATGTACAGGTAGTGACACGGTTAGCAATATTCGAATATTCCTCAAGTGTCTGACCTGATCACGTCTGATAATCTTGTTAGATAGATATTCAGGCAGACCAGTTTTTAAAATTTTATTAAAAAACATACATAGTATATGAATCTTGCTTCATTGGCTTTCAAACAGCATTGTTGTAGATGTAAAAATGCAAACGCCATCCAAAAAATCGCAACTATATAGGTTATAAAGTAATTTATTAAATAAAAGAACTATAGTGAATTTCTTAATTCGATTCATTAATAAAACAAAAATTAATATTCAGAGTAGGTTTAGCTCTGGTACCTATATGTCTGTCCTATTGATTAGCTACCCAGCTTATCCATGGTCTCTTTGTGTGTGTAACAGTGTAACTGAAAAAAAATGCCCTGATCGATACCTGTTAAAAAGTTGCATTGCGAATTATAAAGTCCCACTGCAAATTTTAAAGTCGTACTGCGAATTTTAAAAACGCACTGCGAATTTTAAAAACGCACTGAGATTTAAAGTTGCACTGCAAATAAATGTTTGCGAAAAGGGACAAATACATTTATCACGAATCCATCCAGCTCGTAGCGTATGCAGACGACATTAACTCGCTCAATCCTAGCACAGTAACGTTATAGCAGAAAAATATTTAGAATAAATGGCTTTGAGATTTTAGAACCAAATTAGTTAATCAACCAATAATTCTTTATGAATTGTAAGTGGTTCTCAGACACTAAAAAATATGAATTGTGTAAAATGAGGGTTATACGAAAATGCCTCCACCGCCAAGACCAGGCCCTCTTGTAGGGTTGTGTCCTTAAACAGGACTACAGCCATACAAATTGAAGGGGATTTTCAGACGCTCATTGAAAAATTCAGTAGCTCTTGATTTATAATTCATACTGTGCTTGCTACTGGGTCATTTCTTATGGGCGTTTTTGTTATATATTTTAATCGTATTTGGGCATCCATTATAAGTTTTACGTTTTAAAAACACACATAAGGCCTGGTTCTGCTGCTGTAATTGTGAAAAAACAAAATGGAAATTGTGCTGTGTAAAAATTTCCTGGTCCATAAATGCTTGTGACTGTAGAATCCGAGTTCTGGGCGGCTGCAGCAAAGTATAGAGCATAGACCTAGTAGATTGATTTGCCTACATAAAATTTCCTTTACTATTAATACTCATGTGAAACGTGTGTAATGTCTTGTAGTGAAACTGGTATGGGGGTTGATTTGATCCATAAAGCACACAGAAAATTCTTCAAATAGTATGAGTCTCAAGTATATACCTCATACTTACAGAATATATTCGACAGTCGTTACTTTGTTACAGTGTGTTATGTTATATCCGTGGTGCTCTGCTTAGTTTTAACACTTTTATTGTTTATAAATATTAGGTTTATTAAAACAATGGTCAGAAAATGTTCATTCGCTCCTGCACATAGTAAATGCAATTATTTGAACAGGTTCTGACTGCTGCCTGAACAAGTCTGTTATTTAGAGAGAAAAAAATATATTTATTATTGTTTTTTTTTTCTGTTTACAGTTATCACAACAGTCCCGTGCTGAACAGCATCGACAGTAATTCTTTTCCCATAATGCCAAAATGTTGATATATTCCCAACTTTAATTCCAACAGTATAGGAATGATTTAAACGGTGATCTAAATTGATCTCAAAGATGGAAGTCTAAGAATTTTACATTCAAATATAATAATGGACAAAGCTGTTCCTACTATTCAAATTTGCCCGCTAACTTATACCAATTTTTTAAGCATCGATTTTCCCTTTGTTTTTAAGTGAATACCGTTATGCCAATGTTTGAAAATTACCCATAATAAAAAATGAAACGCATTAAATATCCGCAAAATAAATGAAAATTATAATTAAAATATTCATGTCTGTACATACATGTAAAGTATTATCAGAAACAATTTAAAAGTTTGTGTTACCTCTACAATAGTGGAATATCATAAAGGAACTAAAAAAAAATTAAATTCTATATAGGGTTCGACATATAGTATCCAAGTTGGGACATCTGTTTTCCGGTTGAACATGGGAGTTATTCCATTTAATAATATTTGGGTTATTAGAAGAATAGTGTATGCACAATGATATGTGATTCTCATGAGATGCATCACAAAGATGTGTGATTTGTTCATACAGTGCATTTTAATAAAGACTATCCAGCTTAAGGGTGCGTTACCAAGGTCAAGTAGTGCGTAAAATATCTTCATTCTTATTTTACACAATTCTTAAAAACGAGCCAACATAATTCAGAATTGATTTCATTATGTAAACTAACAAACTTAAGACAAGAACTTATTATATTTTATATTGTAATCCTAGGTGAAATTAAGTTTCCATTAATAATAATAATAATAATGCATTTTACTCATCATATCAAGTTACACACCATGGTATAACTTATTAGACAAGTCAGTGGTAAATAACACATAAAGGTAAAAAACAGGCAATAATAACAATAATAAAACATACAAGTATAACAACAATATGACATACAGTACTGAAACATATTAAGTACAATATATTACACTTTAAAATTAAATATAAAACTAAGATTGTAAATAGTCATCTACAGAATAAAAAGCTCTACTCATTAAAAATTTTAGCAGGGCATTTCTAAATAAATTAAAATTATCGAATGGGCCAAACAGTTGGGTAAATTTATTATAACAATTAATGCCTTGAAAGATGTGAGAATTTTGGCCCACACTTAGTCTCGAGAAAGGCACCCAAAGCTGATTGTTGCTGCGAGTAACATAGCTGTGAACATTACTATTTTTTAAAAAGATATTTTCCTTTTTATTTTATATTTGTAGTAATTAGGAGTATGTACAGAGATGGTAATGTTAAAATTGATAGTGCTATAAATGCCTCTTTACAGTGAGTCTGAGCAGGTAAACCAAGCATACACCGTATAATTTTCTTTTGTGCTACAAAAACTTTGGCATGTGGAGAATTTCCCCAGAACATCAATCCATAAGATATCTTAGACTGAACCAGACTAAAATAAGCTACCTTCAGCATATTAAGTGATACAGTGGACTTTAGATATCTAATAATGAAGCAGGATTTACTTAATTTCTCTGATAAATCATCAGTTTGGTTCTCCCATGTCATTTTGTGATCTATCCTTAGTCCCAAGAATTTAATTTCGTCTTTTGTACAATTGACTGATGACCAGCCTTAACTAAAACACTTGAATTGTGACCAACATTTTTGGGCAAAAATGACATACAAAATGTTTTGCCAGCATTTAGAACAAAACCATTGCTCAAACACCAATCAGAAAATTCACCTACTGATTTATTGGCTCTACTGATTGTCAGCTCCAAGGTGTTACTAGATATTAAAAAAATTGTGTCATCTGCATAAACAATTGCAGCATTCGGTGAGGTACAAGAATTGGGCATGTCGTTTACAAAAATTAAAAACAATAGGGGACCTAGAATAGAGCCTTGAGGCACATCAGTAGCAACTTCCCTAGCATCCGATTGGTATAAGCCTATGACTACAGCCTGCTTTCTGTTGTTTAAATAAGAAGTGATCCATTCGTGGGCCACGCCACGCATTCCAAATCTAAAGAGTTTATCTAAGAGTAAACCAGGATCAACGGTATCAAAAGCTCTGCTGAGATCAAAAAATAAGACTATTGGTTGCTGTTTGTTGTTCAATGCATTATAAATATATTCACATAACTGTTCAATAGCGGTTATGGTTGATTTGTTTTTTCTGAACCCATTCTGACATGGGTTAAAAGATTGTGATGTTCTAAAAAGCTGATTAATCTATTGTTATAATAAAGTTCAAAAATTTTAGCTAACTGGTTTTGGACACTAACATTTATATAATTACATGCTTCTAGTCTAGATCCCTTATTTTTATAAATCGGTATGGATTTCGAAATTTTAAGAACATCTGGATACTGGCCACTGGCAAATGATTCATTAATTAGATAAGACAGTGGGGTACAGATTTCATCAACTACCACCCTTAGTACTTGACCACCTACTTCATCTATCCCTGCAGCAGATTTTTTTGTTGTTTTGAGCAACACTTCTCTAATTTCTGCCGGGCTGGTCGGTAATAAAATTCGTCCCAAATTCACCATAAATTGTTTTATATTCTACAAAGGGACTTAAATATTCAAATAAAATATAATACGATGTAGTATAAAATAAAATAACATGAAAAAAAGTGAAATCTGCATAATATTTGTTCCTATTAAAGTTTAATGTCGAACACGGATTTGTTAAATTTCGTCTAAAATAGTTGGGCGTTTTGCTACTAGAGGCAGCATCATATCGAAGACCATTGCTAGACTGTTAAAGCAGGGTCGGGCTGATAATTTTTCATTTAGCCTGAGAGCTTCGAGTGGCAGTATCATATGTAAATAAATATGTTATGTGTTCCTGATAGCTAAATTTGGTGATTTACTAATATTTCGTCTTTTATGCCAAATAATTACGCGCAACCGACAATACTTCAAGATGTTTTTGTGTGTCACCGAGGTTTTGTTTGTAACTGGTACGTATAAACATAAAATTACGTCGCGATTATATTTGTACGGTCCTGTATGTCGCTTAGAGTAGTGTGGCTTCTGTGTTATCGACAAGACGATATAATTTGATTACTTACAAATCTACTTGAGACTGACTGGTGCGTGCAAACCCACTCTTAAATAAATTTGGACATATTGATTTTTGCAAAAACGCAAATATACGTCAAAAAAATAATATGGGGACACACTTTCTTATGAATAGGCCTTGGATTTGCTTATTTAGGGTGGATAGTTTACGTTGAAATGCACTGTATATAAAACCTATGGTTCATATTGGGTTAGTTCGGCTTGAGGACCATGAGGAAAGGCACTTTTGTTCCTACAATATTGTCAAAATGCGTGACAGTGTTGGTGACCATACAACATCACTACTTTTTATATCATAAATATAAACTGTACTACACAAATTGTTTTTTTATAACCAATTATGGTTGAATTTATGTAAACATTGTTTTTCCTACAATGTTTATTAAAATTTTAAATATTGTTTGTCTTTATCTAAAGATTTATTTACCGATTTTTATTAAACATTTTGGTTATTTATTGTATAAATAAATCCTCTGCCAATACTATTGTTTTATTTTTACATCCCCTAAATAGGAAACATTGCATACTCTATTTGCAAGTGCATTTTTTCTTCAAAAGAATATTTTTAAAAATTTACAATAGTAATATTAATTTAATGATTAATATTTATTCCTTTATTAAAACTTTTTTTAATAAAGTCTTATATGATTTAAATCATTGTATTTGTCCTATGAAACGAATGCGTATATAACGTCCCTGAAGTTAGCTTCAGATTTAGATATATTTTTTACTGAGATTTATTTTATTTATAATTGGTCCGCAATGTGACCCTTGTGGGACTCCAGATAGGACATCAATTGCATTTGATGCATAATTATTAATTTTTACCCATTGAATGCTATCAGATATGAAGCTATAATTCCAATCTAAAATCCTCTTACCTACTCCAAGTGCCTGAAGCCTATTTATTAGTACATTGTGATTAACTTTGTCAAACGCCTTTGAGAAATCAGAATATATGCTATCAACTTGAGTACGATTTTCAAAGGCGTTCAAAATATAATTCTGACAGCAAAGGTTTGTTGTTACCGACTTCCCCAATGAGAAACCATCATGCTGTTCTGGAACAATTATATGCTTCGATGACTACACCAAACACCTTGAAATCATAGTTCAAATGTGCTTTTAGAGGGCGGAATATTAAACATAATATTTTTAGTCGCAAACTCCTCTATAAATCCTTATTTTTCTATAAGGAAAGTAACCAGACTGCAACCAAAGTTACAAATCTGGCGCGTTAAGCGTAATAATTGCATATTACCATCAAAACGCTAATGCTTCGATTGCAACAAACACCAGCCGAAAGACTGATCCTACTTAAAGGAGCTCCCTTGCCAGTCGTCACACACCACTTGCAGACTGCAATTTCGAGCTGTTGGCATTTTTTGCTAATCGTCTTACATTCATGTCTGAGGTATGAAAAATATTGATAGTCTGCTAAATTATTTGTTTCCTTGAATCTCTTATGAACTATTTTTTTAATAATATTGTAGTTGTTTAAGGTACAGTGAAAACCACCTAGGAAAATTACTTGATCTGAACTTTTTCACAGGAATAAACAAATTTACAGCAGTATACATTACATCATAAAAATTCTCAAGAGCAATGTAGATATCATCACCATTAAGAATATCATTCCAATTTACAGTACTCAGATAATAATTTAACTGAAAGAAATGGGCATTTCGAAAGTCATGATAATTTATTTCATACTTCAAAGTGTATGTAAATTATAAGCCACGTAGTGGTATGACTATGGTAACAAGGGATAATCTGCTCCGATAATATGTATCTCACTACAATGAGTAAAACACAAATCTAAGAATGCTCTATGCCTATTTGGTAACATATTTACTTGATCTAGGTGGTATATACACACCACCAATAACAAAGTTTAAATTACTCTGGCTTATGGTTTCGAACAGTTGTTTCAATGTCCGATCTTAGCATATCAATCATTTTAAATAACTTAGGTACTGATCTCAGTCCCTCTTCGCTATCATTGCACAGATATTTCAACATTCTCTTTGGTTTTAACTCCATTACTCGTAGTTCAGTAGAAGTCCAGAATATTCTTTATGGGCTCTTCAGTTGCAATGTCATAGTGTAATGCATTCTTATCTATATTCGTGTCCTCATTACATTTAAACAATTCATTTCTATTTCGTTTTCTCACTGTGTATATGAATAAGTAAATTTATCACGTATCAACAGCCCTTATTGCCGTATTGCATTTTTGTCTAATGTTCTTTATTTATTATTATTTTCAATTAAATTTTTTCTTACTAATGGCCAGTTTCTGAAGCGTAAAATAGAGTTAATTATTCGCTTACTGTCATAGTTACAATTGTGACAACAATTGTTACTATGACATTTATTAATAGATAACTTTATTTTACGTTTCAGAAACAGACCCTAATTCATGCAACTAAGTGGTGATATTTTACTAATTATCCAAACTAATGCGCCATCTCATATCATAAAAGCAATTTTTACTTCCCAATGATGTTACGCCCATTAATATATTGTAACGAAGGACATACTTTCATATGAACTTCTTCATTGTCATCAAAAACTATGCGACCTAAAATGGGAGGAAAAATCAATATGAAATTTGCAACAAGTGTTCTTTCACAGGGCACTGCATTTGATCTGGGAGGAAAAAAAATTGACCCTCAATCTTTGGCCCCCCAAAATTGATAAAAAATATTTTTGGGATTTTGATTCTTGAAAGTGCAAACTGACAAACAAGTTCTATAACTATGCTAAACTTATAGTTCCTGAGAAACTAGGCTGTAACATACAGATATAAAGGATTCTTTTGTACCTTTTAAAGTATGGAACCCTAATTTTTTTTTAAATTACAATTTTTTCTACAATCAAAATTTAATATCTTCAATCCACCATGTATGGAAAAACAGGAAGAAAACATAAGAAAAATACTAATATCAATGTTTATAAGATACCTTGGTTTAAATTTTTAAAATCGGTAAAGTATTTAAGTACATAAAACTTCTCTCACTATTTAGCACCTCTTAATTGATATATTTCTAGGGTGACAACTCTGTATATTGTCAGTAAAAATATATGACAAAAAATCAATTACTTCTTTTTGGCCGCAATAACATCTACCTAATAAATACTCTTTTACATGAATGCCTTTAGTGTCCTTGTTATTAGGTGACCATACGTCCTACAGTGTGCAAGATTGTCCTCATTTTTACAATATGTCACACAAACACAAGCGTCCATCAAAAACTTTATAATTCCTTTTAAATGAGATAATAACTAGGTGCTGTAATTCAGCAATGATTTTGGCAACTATTATTATTAATTAAATTTTATATTCGCTCATAACAACTTTTTAAAAGCCAATAATCGTTGAAAGCTGATGTTCAACATGACTAAACCATTAAGAAATGCTACTAAAAATTCTCATACTAAATCTTTGTACTGCCAATTGCTCAATGTTGGCTAATCCTAGGGTGGTAAGTGAAAACTAAGTTGCACCAGTTCCCATACTCACCATGTGTGGTATGAAACTAAGAATTTTTAACGAATTGTATATTTTTTAACTATTAATATATTTTTAAACATTATCTTTTTTAAAAGAGCTCAATATACAACTTTTTACCACAAATACATCTCAAATTATTTCAGTTTATACCTCAAGGATCCTTAAATTCGTTGGTTCTGTGTTATTGGCCTACCCAAAATTATGGGGAACATCTTTCTAGTTATCCGTCTGAAGAGGACAATTACTGTCCCTCAAGAGTGAGTGAAACAAAATCAAAGTGACTAGAAAATAAACATCTAAGTGATAGTGAATGAAAAAACATTCCAAGTGAAATGATGTCCAAAAGCAGCAAATTCAGAGAAAGTAGTTGGTATCAATTTGATAGTAAGTATAAGTTCTGTGTCATCTTCTATTAACGTCTCTTGAGCTGAAAGAACCCCCTTGAGAGTGGCAACCCCACATCCCTGTCTTTGAAGGTGCAAAAACGCACCACTATTAAGATATAAAGTTCTTGGTATGTGGAGGGATCATCCACAATATCACTGGAATAGATGTTGTGTATATTTGCTGATATTGGTGGTGATAAAATAATTATTTAACTCGTAGCATAAGTCAATAAAGATATCCATAAACGAAATGATTAGTAAGCATAACTGTGTGGTATAAGAAATTTCAACAAAAGAAATACTTGCCTTATACCTCAAAGTGTTTCGTAGTTATTGCTCCTCATCAGTTTAGCATAGCTTAGGGAATGTTTTTATAAATTGGAAGCAAAACTAAGACTGTAGTACTATACTTTCTTACTAACACTGTAGTACTGTATTTTCTTACCTTTGTTAGTTTTTGTTCCAATATATAAAACATTCCCTAAGGTACGCTACGCTGATGAGCAATAAATCCGAAACACGTGTCCATAGCTGGCATCGTTGTTTCTCTTTGAGGCTTAAGGCAACTATTTCTTTTCTTGCAATTATTCAACCTCATTAGTAATTCATCTTTTTTTTTGTTTTGTTTGCCACAAGAAATATCTTCTAATACCTTTCCAATAGTCTTCTTTTTTTTAGATAAATCAAATTTGACAAAGAATCTCACACGGAATGATAGGAAAATCGCCTTCGGTTAAATTGCACCAAATTTTAGTATGTTATAGATCTTGGCCTCCTGAAGTTCTCAGTACTTGTTGAAGACAGAACCATTAAGAGTGGAATCAACGAACTAGTATACTGTTCCTATCCTACACAAATTAACGTATTTTCATATTTATGGATTCAAATAGTGCTATATACTCACGTATACGCAAATGTAAATGTGACATTAAGCAGGCATATGTATAGAAAAAATCCTGATAATAGCATTGAAGTATTTCAAAAAACCCTAATTCTAAAACCATTGATGAAAACTAAGTACGAGCTTTGTAAAGCAAAATCAACTGGAAAATCAGGGGCACCAAGTTTGAAGAATTAGAAGTCCCTCAGAAAATCTAGTTATAAATCAGGGATACCAATTTTGAAAAATAAAGTCCCTGGAAAATCAGTACGAATCGGTGTTGCCAACGTTGAAAAAAAAAAAGAAAAGTCAGATCCAACAATGGGCAGATGTTAGAACTAGCCGTTTATATAAAAAAAAACACAATCACAATAATTAGCCCTTTTTTAGGGCCAAGTGATGTGCACATTCAGATCTGTAATCAAATTCTCGCGGTACACATTGGCTTGTGAGTTACTTAGATCGTAATAAGATTTTAAATTGCCGGCAGTTTGGTTTTAGGAGCAAATGTTCCACCACCATGGCTGTTTTTAATTTAGTGAGTGCCATAGTCGGAGGTCTTGAAAAGAGAGAGCATGTGGCCATCAGCTTATGCAATCCCTCCAAGGCCTTTGACTGTGTCTCACATGTTATTCTTTTGGAAAAGTTGAGTTTCTATGGTATTAGAGGTCTGCTATTAAATCTCTTCTCCTCTTATCTGAACAACAGGCAACAGTGCGTCTCTGTGGCCAATGGAAATTCTGAATTACTTTCGGTTAAGCATGGTGTGCCCCAAGGCTCTGTCTTGGGCCCATTACTTTTTATATATGTTAATGACTTTTTTCACTTCATGTCACCTAAACAGTGCATAGCTTATGCCGATGACTAGTCTATTATTGACTTTAATTTAAACAGTCATAATTTAACAGATGACAGCATTAGTTCAATCAAACAAGCGGCTGCTTGGTTTTCTTTAAATAATTTAAAATTAAATGAAGACAAAACACAGAAACTTGTTTTGTCTACAAATAATTCGCTTATTAAAGGTAACAGTGTTAAAATCCTTGGAATTGTTTTAGACGACACTCTCAGTTGGTATAAACATGTAGAGCAACTATCACACAAATTAGGAAGTTCTATATTCATGCTATGTAGACTAAAAAATCAACTATGTATTAAAACTTTAAAACTGGTTATTTTTCGGTATTCCACACTCACATTAATTATGCAATTCTTCTTTGGGGTGGTTCTGCTCATGCAGTTAAAATCTTTCGTTTGCAGAAGAAAGCAGTCAGATTAATTATTAATGCGGGCTGGAGGGATCATTGTCTACCGATATTCAAAAGCCTGGGTATAATGCCAGTTCCTTCTCTTTATATTTATGTTACAAGAAATTCATAAAAATATAAACTCATTTTCTTCAAACTCTGATTTTCATCCTTATAGCACCAGGTCTGCTAATCAACTCAGACAGCCTCGTTTTCGTTTAACTAAATCACAAAAGAACTCTCTAAACTTTCAGTTATACAATTACCTTCCTAATAACATAAAATCTCTTAATTTTAATAGTTTCAAATATACAATAAAAAACACATTTTAAACAATTGTTTCTATTCTACTGAAGAATTTTTAAACACACGAATTAACGTTTAATGTAACATTTTTTATTGTTTTTTTTTTTACTATTGTTCCAACTTGTTTAGTGTGTTATAGTCGATATATTCTATGAAGTTGCTCCATCTTTTTTGTTCCTTGTATTTTATAATGTATAATTGTATATTGGAAATACTTTATCCTTATGTATTTCTAATTGTTTGTCCAAATATTTTACAATGATTTATGTTTATATTTTCATGTTTTATAGTGTTTTGTTATACTGCTCTATTGGGCTCTAGACTTGCCAAAAACTCTATTGTAACTTGGTCAAATAAATTATCTTATCTTATTGCTAATACGTGCGGTTCGTGAAAATATTTATATACTCTCTTGAATGAAATATTTTTCTGATTAAATCATAGAGTATAATGCTTATATGCTAGTGGGTATGGGTGTATATTAATACATCCGAATGAAGTTTCAACGTAAACGTTTACTGAATGCGAATTGTCACATGCAATCTCATATACATAAGCATTCAGGACCATTAAAACACATAAATATGAACATACATTATTAGTGTATGTATGATAGGAACAGTATACTGGTTCTTTGGTTTCACACTTAATGGTTCTGTCTTCGACAAGCTGTGGCTTGCCCTATATTGACTTTTGAGCGTTGTACCCATGACAACTATTGTTCAGGAGGCTAAGGCCCAGTTGTATAAAAGTGGATCGACCAATGTTCAGTTGAACTTGGTTCAAAATCCATGGATACTATTGTTGTAGCAATTGTAACCTTGGAGTTTAAACCAAGTTCAACTGAACTTTGGCTGATCCACTTTTATACAACTTGGCCTAAGGCTTATAACATTGTAAAATTTGGTGCAATTTAACAGACGACCATTTTCTTATCATTTCATGCAAGGCACTTTGCCAATATCGACCTATTTTTTTGTGTGACACACTTTTAGGTTATAAAGAAAAATTTATTCACTAAGTATAGAAAAAAATGTTATCTATTCTTATTAATGTGGCTTTAAAAGAAAAATTTCCGTTATTAAACTGGAATTTTATAAGTAGATGAAAAAATGTTTTTCTACTCCTTTATGTAAATTTGCTGTCTTCCGTACAGTCTGTAGAATGGATAAGTGGGCCATTCCAGTTAACTGAACAGATATATTTCATATACGTTCTAGAATGGATATGAAATCGACCAATCACAGTTCGTGTATTAAGTACATAAACAACTATTGGTTTTAAAAAATTCAAGTTAGTGCGTAAGCTGTCAAAGTAATTGTCAGTGTGTATTCGCGCAGTTTGAGCTAAAAAATAATTTAAAATGAGCGATTCCAGTGAAGAGTGGATAAATGGTATACACCTAAAATTTTACTGAAAATATTATATATAGACAAAATTTTAGAGATATATGGCAAAAAAAGTAAGTATGTGCGAAGGATTGAACCAGCGACCTCTTGTATTCGAAGCGTAAATGCAACCGCTAGGCCACTGCCGCTTTTATAAAATGTTTTCACCTAGAGCATAAGATTAAGCAGAAGGTAAGTTTGTATGTTAAAATTTGATTAAAGCTAGTATTTGTAGTTTTTTCTTAGTCCCGTCGTAGAAAAAGTATGCTGTACAACTCGAGTGGATTATCCATATCGCACTCGAAAGATTGAAGCACTCCGCCTACGGCGTCGTGCTCAATCTTCTTTCTCGTGCGATATGGCTAGCTTATCCACTCTTGTTGCACAAACTACTATTTCATGTTCATATATTTGCCTGTCAAGGTAGAACTGCATGGTGGGATAAAGACTAAAATAAAAACACAATTCAACAAATTCATTTTTTTTTTCTTTCAAATATTTTCAACAATTTATTTGTTTACATGAAAGGATTTAATACTTTGTGTCTATGCAATTAACATGATAAAATAAAATTCATAAATTTAAAATGTTAGATAAGCGTATAGTTTTAATAAACTAAAAAATATTTTTTAAAATGGGCCTCTAATGTAAACTTCATCTAAAAGGCAAAATATGCTAGAAAAATTATAAATTATATAATTAAACTACTACTAATAAATCCTTATTATTGATTCTCTGCCTTTACCCACACCAATCCATCTCACTGAAAAACAAACAACAGATCATTAAAATATTGCAATATTGAATTTGTACCTGATAAAATACTAAATGTGGTTAATACGAGGTTAAACTTGAAACTCAAGGAACAAAAAATGCAAACTGTTTGACCCTAAAGCCCAATAGTATGCCTATATCTAGTTGTACTTAGCATGGTGCCAGCACTTGCGGCACTTGTGCCTACCCTTCTAGATTTTTACTTTTTAAGTCACTGTGTTTTAGAATACGTAAAAGAAAAGTAATCCATTTCCAGTGTAGTCTAGTGTAGTGCTTTAATTAAAATAAATATATACAGTTCACTTACAAACAATTTTGTTTACTACTATGACACTATTACATAATAGTGTTTTAAAGTTTATGGAAAATTATGTGGAAGACTCCCCAACACAAATAATTTTTAAGAGAATACAATCTTTACTACCCCAATTTTTTTGTAATGTTACGTAAATTGTTCTGTATTGTTCCATTATTAGATGATTAAGCAGTTTTGAATTGGCACTAATTCGAAGATTAAGTAAAAATAATTGATAATTGTATTAAACAATAATGTTTATATCATAAAATATCTGCATTTTGAGCTGAAATTTAATGCAGCAAAAGAGTTCCAGAGTAATTTAAGTAATAACATATTTTAAAAAAAAACTTCTCTCATTTAAGGACATTCCCAAAAGACAGTCGTTCTCTACCTACAAAAGGATCTCTCCTATGAAAACTATCATGCTCACAATAAAAACTTGTTGACAAGCACTGCACTTTTTCGCTCCATTCTCTCTGCACATAAGCACAGAAATAAACTTACTGTGTCGGTTGACTCAATCTGGCAATGTCTCGATATTCATCAGAACATGAGTTGTTGCTTTGGTTTAGAGTGCATTATCGTATTTTGTGAGGTTAAGAATATATTTATGATTTTGAACAAAGTATAAAAATGTGTTCGGGAATAAAAAATGGTAGATTTGTCATAAATATCAACTTTTAGTCTTACGATAATCCATATTTTCTTAATATCTGTAAAGCATTTATTGACATAACCTGTGCCTTGACAGCATTTTAAATATTACCGCGTAATTGCAACGTTGCCAAGTCGCAAACTCCTGCTCATCAACTTATCTGAGGCAAGCCAAAAGTGACCAACAGTCATGAATTTTCAACGTATTTTACAAAAAAAACGAATACCGCTTGCAGAAATTTTTTTTAGAGAAAAATATTCATCTCTCCTTCTAATGGCTCTCAGATTTTGAAGAAAATCGTAAGGAAATTATCATTGCAATTAAATAAAACGTAAGCGAATATGGGATTTATAAGACATTAGTATGTTAAAATGAGAATTTTATATTCTAATATTTAAAAATTTAGTACCGCAACAGCTACTTAAATTTTTCCCACGTATGCAGAACATTAATAAAAAATATAGGTATACATTTTCATTATTCGTAAGAAAACTTTTTTTTATTGGGAACTTTCTTAAAATTCAATTCGAGCTATTGCTCACATTTCTCCTTCTGATTAGATACTTTAATTGAAGATTATACTCTGTAGAGCTACATTTTCCCTAAGTTTCATTGAAACTGGCCCACTTTCAAAACAAAACAATTAGTAGAGGGTCCACGTCGTCGAAAGTCGTCAAAATCCTCAAATAACCCATTCTGGCAAGATAAATAATTTTTGAGTTTACATATCGAAAGAAGGTCCTTAGATGCATCAGAAATGCCTTGTTGGACTTTTGCACAACTTCTAAAAAATTAAAAAAAGATGGCGGAATGGTAATTCAAGAATTCGTGTTTTTAAACGTTTAACTTTCCCTAAAAAATGAACTATTTACGATGTCAGTCTCATTTTTTATACTCATATACTAAAATGATGAGCGCCTGTATCTATACTAATATAATTTGAAAATCACAAAGTTTTTTTTTAAATAAAAATCCTAAATTCGGAGAAACAAATTTTGTGTATTGAAAATTGCGACGCGTGGGTAGCTATATTAAATGTTTAAAATTTTAATACACTATATGTGAATGAAATATGGTCCAAAGATAGAAAAAGTTTTTGAAAAAAAAATTAGCTCTATCTCATATAGTTTGCGAGTTACAGATTTTTAAACAGACTATACTTTGTGTTTGCGGAACTTCTATTATAAGCATTCAGCCGTTTTCTGGCTCGCTAACATTTGGTTTATTGCAATGCATCAAGACAATAGATGAAAACATCTTTGGCATTTTCAAAGTCTCTTGGGCAGAATCACTCGACCAATATAAAAATGTCTGTCTGTCTGTAATTTTTTTGTGTGTACATTTACTCTGGAACCGTTTATGATATTGACTTGAAATTTGGTACACCTATGTACTTATGAGATCTGGAACTAGATTATATTGTGATTTAATTTGTAGGGTTCGGGATAAATGGAGAAGCAAGCAGGTAAGAATTCATAAAATTGCAATTTAGGGCATGTACAAAAAGTCAAGCTCAAATTTTTTTTTAGCATCAGCCACCCCTCGCTATCACCCCACACTATATGAAAGGGAGTAAAAAAAATTAAATGTTATTTAGTGTGTAGGTATACAAGAACTAAAGGTCTCAAAAAATTTTTTTAGCGTTAGCTATCCTCTCTACCACGCGCATTACCGTCCCCACCCTATTATTAAAGGGAGTAAAAAATTAAATTTGGATTTGTGTACGAGAAACAAGGGACAAATTTTTTGGAATTTGCCACACCCTCTGCCACCCTCGTCCTATTATTAAAGGGAGTAAAAAATTAAATTGGGATTTAGTGTGAATAAGACTTGGATATAAAATATGGATGTGGAAGTAGTAATTCCTTGGGCAGTGGTTTTTTTTATCTCAGCAGCTTTACTTTTCACATCACATCTCAAACATTTAGCCGCTACAAATAAATCAGGGCGTTTCTCCATCATTAACAAAAATCTGGTCATTATTATCATATCTTCCATAATAGATTCTTCTAGTTCTTTTAATTTTTTAAAAATCTTTCCAATAGTTATCAGTGAGCAACACACTAACTACACTTTTTTCTCCTATTTCAGAGAAAAATTGAATGTCAGTAGCAAAATAATTAGTTAAACATTGAATTATACTATGGTGTTGTATACTTTTCTGCAACATCTTCAGTAGTAACTGTAGCTAAAATACTTCTGAATTGATTACGAATTCCAGAAACAAAATACCGGGTGTAACAGGATCATGTTATACCCCCTTTTTTCCTTTAGTTTTGAAGATAATTGATTGAAATTTACGATATACTACATACATAATAAACGGTACTTTTTGACATGCAATTGATTTTTTTTCACTTCCGGTTTCGCCGGAAGCGACACTAACTTTCGATTTTTAAATGGAACATCCTGTATATTATTGCATTTTTGAATTCTGCATAATTTTCTGAATCCAACAATGCCAAATAAGTGACATTTCAAACATCAAATTTTTTTATAATATAATTCTTAGTTTTCCATTTAAGTGTGCCATGACGGTTGTATACATTTGCGGCGCATTTTGAACACAATTAACAAGAATGTTAAACAATTTTTAAAGACAATAAAAACACCATTAAACCAACAAATGTTTGACAAGCTAAATATTTCATTGTTTTCAAAGCCACCTTGGTTACTTCTTAACATTTAATTAAAACAAAACTGTATTTCTTATTTTCTATTTATCATACATTTTAATATGACATATGAATAAATTTCTTTTTAATAGTACTAATAAATGGTACCAATATGGTCCCATTTGAAAAAATTGAGTTTTGCCCCAAAAACAATTTTGGTGAATTTTATTTGCTCATAAATCACGTAATTTAGTGTTCTTAACAGGATTTTGATTTTTGTAGCAAAAAAAATTGATGTTTGAAATGTCACTTATTTGGCATCGTTGGATTCAGAAAATTTGCAGAATTCAAAAATGCAATAATATACAGGGTGTTCCATTTAAAAATCGAAAAAAAAAAAAATCATCAATTGTATGTCAAAAAATGCCGCTTATTATGTATGTAGTATATCCTAAATTTCAATCGAGTAATCAAAACTAAAGGAGAAAAGGGGGGGTATACCATGATCCTGTTACACCCGGTATATACATTCAGATGATCTTACAATTGTCCTCAATTTCATCTATCAACTGAATAAATGCAATGTCGTGGATAGTGGCATTATGGACATGTTCTTCACACATTTACACATTAAAAAATTTAAGCATGAAGTATGGTACTTAAAGTCACCTATCTATGGCACAATCTCCAATACCCTGAATTTTCTGCTGTGGAAATGAAAGATACATTACGGTTTCCTTTTTTATCTCTAGCTTTAAGACATATGAAAACACACTTCTTTAAAATCCACTGATTTACGATTACTGCGATTAGATTTTCCTCCGCCTACAGGTTCATCTTTGTCACAGGTATATATTAGAATATTAAATACTGCAAGAGCTTTTTGTAGGTGTACTCGGACCAACATTTCCGATAATACAGTGCTTTTTTAGCAATATAATTGTCAACAATAATATTTTTCAAAAGTCTGTAAACTTTGTCTTTTCAAATAAAAATAGCATTTTATCATATTCCAAACCTCCGCTCACTTAATCTACTTAACACTTCGGAAGATGCATATTAAGATATGATGCACTTTTTTAAATCTAAAGTTTCAGCCATTTCGAAAACACTTAAAATACCAAAAGTGGAGGCGAGCATAGGTGCGTCTTTACTATGTACATACTTTGATATGCAATGTAAAGGAACGTCAGGCGCGGTTAGTAATTGGATGGGTGACTGTTCCAACGAAAACCGCATCTTTACCTCACACATCCTCCAGCGGCTTGTATATCAGTGCATGCACGGAAGCTATACAACCTTAGGCGAGGGTTGTATAGGAGATATACCATCCTTCGGAGGGGATGTAAAGCCGTCGGTCCCTTGTCTATTAAATGTTAGGCAAGTAAAAGATCCCTACTCTTCTTAAGGGAAGAGGTTCGGCAAAATTCCTGGTTAGAGGTATCTCGTCTACAGGCGTCAGTGTTAGGCCTCAGTAGCGGAAATAGGCCAACGTTAAATAAATGTATTAAAAAAAAAACATCAAGAGCAAAGTGTTTGTACTTACGCCTGACGTAAACTTGCATGTTCATACCTATACCTAAAATGTATCTTATCAAGCCGAGTAATGGCGCTTCAGTTTAAATCTTTAATTCGAAGACAGTATAAGATATCGACTTTTTTTAAAACTTTTTCTATCTTTGGACGATATTTCATTCACATATAGTATATAAAAATTTTAAACATTTAATATAGTTGCCCACCGGTCGAAATTTTCCATACATAAACTGTGTTGTTAAGATTCTAGGATTTATTTGAAATAAAAAAAACATATGTTATTGTCAAATTAACTTAGTATAGATAAAAGGCACTCATCGTTCTAGTATAGAAGTCTAAAAAATGAGACCGATATCGCAAATAGTTAATTTTTTAGCGAAAGGTAAATGTTTAAAACACGAATTCTTAAATTACCATTCCGCCACCTTTTTTCTTTTTTAGAAGTTGCGCAAGAGCCAACAAAAGTCCAACAAGGTATTTCTGATTTCCCAAAATTTATTTACCTTGTTGGAATGGGTCATCTAGTTTTGGAAAGCTTTAGACCCCGCACTAAATGCAGTAGTTAAATATAAGCAATTTTGCTCTCCTTGCGAATAATCATACTGGAGCATCCCAAGGTTTAGATATTTATGTGATCACTCATTCAAAAAGTAAAAGATGTTTGCTCTTTTGATGGACGTAATCATCACAACATACATCACGCCCACATGTAAAGCTAAATAAGTTTCAAGTAAGCAGTTAAATCTGGGGCGCAATGGCTCTAATGGTAATTACTTACTAACCTTAACCAACGTTTATGACAAAAGCAAAAGAACATAACAGAATAAATTCTAATTTTAATAATTCTAATATATTTTGAGGCTGTCATTGAAACTTAATCTGTTATTGGAAATACTTACCTTGTACATTTAGTAACTCTTCGACTTTATTTACATATTGTTTGGCGTTTTCAGGTAAACTATTAAACTCTCTTACTTCTTCTGTACTTTGTTGCCAACCAGGTAGGGTTAAATATTCAACCTTCAAAATATAAAATTTATCAAAATAAAACTCAAAGAAACATAAATTATAGGCTTTAAAGTATAATGTTTCTATTAAGAACAAATAACCACAAATTAAGGGCAAATAGCCATAATTATATTCAAGCACAGTAATTGATGTTACGAAAATTAGGGGAATTGAATTAAAAAGTTTTTATGTATGAAAATTATACACACAATAAAGTGGCTAGTCTTCATTTTCAAAAGCGTTCCCAAACAAGTGAAAGTTTCACCCTCAAAATCAACCCCTAATACATTTTTCTAATAGTAGTTGGTTAGAAAATTTTATACTCATTAATAATATTCTATATGAAATTTATTACAAATAATGTAAATTGTCTTTATCAGGTAAGCTTCCTGAGAAATCGAAAAGGTCAAATACTGATTCATCTTACTGCTTCACAATAATCTCCAATCGGAAAGTAGCTTGAGTGAGCAGAGATTTAGCTTCATCAACAATTTTGTTAGCCAAGTATTATCGAGGCTGCGGTAAGCGATGTAGCTGTGCAAAAATTGGGTTGCGTTGCAAGCATGTGCAATAATTTCCGTAGATTGAATTGTTTCTGATTCTAATGTAGATATTGTGAACATTGCTACAGGCTAAGCATAAACAGTTTCAATGGATTAGGCCTATCATGTATACATAGAACTTTATTTCCTTATTTTCAATGAGTATAACATTTTATGTAGGACCGCTACTTCATTTTGTAACCCTTTCCTCATGGCAGCCACATTATAGAGTAAATTGAAGAGCGATGATTATTATGAGATACTTTGGATACATTCAGATTGGAAAACGCCCGCATAAGTATCTAACTGACACTAAATTGGCGACTGCAACCACTTATGTTTGGATTTTTTTTTTTGACAAATAAAAATACACCAACTTATTTTTAACGGATATTCTATTTTTGAACAAATTAATTGATGAAAACACCGCATTTAGACCTCATTAGCATGAGAAGGACCACGAGATTTTAAAAATCAGTTTTAATTAGATTAAAATAAATATTAGTACACACAAATTAGATTAAAAAACACTGAATAAAAGAAATAATTTATAAAGAAATAATATTTGAGATGCGTACTCTCAATAGGGTTAGAAATAGATACCCGAAAAGTTCTCACCCCATTCAAGAACGGAAAGTCTCTTTTTTTGCAAAAGACCACCTCTAACGGAGGGGGTTCGTTGGAAGAGAAGAAAGTGTAGAAAAAAAAAAGTCCTATTGACCTTGTAGCTTATCCCCACCAACTAAGGGCAGTTTGGAGCGCAGAGGTAAAAATCTATCTTACACGAAGTTTCACAACGAGAAAAATGCCCAAGAATGAATTTATGGAGCAGAATTTTATTTATCTTGAAGTGATTTTTATTTATTTTCCCCTTTTTTCCACAAAGATGCATTTTTTTATTAGAGCTTTCGGTACGTTTTTAAATGGTTTACCCTGTAGGCCTATTCCACTAAAATTCTGTCCAATTTTACTCATTTGAGGGTTCTTCATCGACGAACAGTTCTTCAAATTTGGAATTTAAACATTCTTGTCCATGGCAATAGGGTTTTCCCAGAAAAAAAAATTATTGCTGAAATACTTAGCTCACGTAAAAAAATGATTTATGGCATATTTATTATCTTATTAATTTTACTAATAGTAACAAAAAAAAACTTGAAGTTTGAAAAATATTGGGTTCATTTTAAACAGCCATAATCATAAATTGGCGCGTTGTGAAGTCAACACCCTGAAATCGAATCACAGAGGTTGTCTCTGTTCAAGATTGTTTATTAATCTTGGTCTCTGTTAACATAACATAACCTCTATTTATTGACAGCACTCAGCACTTTTCTACTTTAGGTAAATTATCAGCGACACCTTTAACATATCCCTCTTCCACTTGATTCCATTTTGATTGTAAAATTAATAAACCAGAAACTGATAAAATAATATTTTCACTCCAAACAATACAAACATAAAAATATAAATTTAACGTTTTAGGTTAGTCATCTGATGTGTAATGTCAGTGAAGGTTAAACTTAAACTACAGTACGAAATATTAACGTTCGACGCTTTCATGAATAACTTGTGCGGCATTTATCTGGATTCTGGTTGGCCAATATTTACATGTCCACTGCTTTAGACCAATCACAGTACAAGCATTACACATTGAAATTCTGAGAAGTTTTAGAGTAAAGCTTTCTCTAACACACAGTTAGAATCTATTACAAACTAATTATATCCATAATCTCATTGGTTTTCCGGGTAGATATGTAATTCTGGCGCGTAAAAATGCCCGTTTTAAAAAGCAGTGAAATTATCAGCAAGTTGTTTTAACGATATTTTCTTAGAAATAATTCTTATTAGAAAAGTAAATTGTTGTAAATTAATAAAATGTTTTATTATATCATTTTCACAACACAAATTGTTAAAATAAAATTAGTGGGAAAACCCTATTAGAGCATATTGTTGAGCAGCGCAATCCAACCTTAACACAAGTGTATCGTTTTCCGCAACCTTTTTGCAGCTGCAAGATACTAGCTGAAGGGTGGAAATTGTTGCTGGTAACTTGGTGATGTAAATGTGAGCTAAGATATTGCCCACTTTATTTCAATCCCATCCCGTTGGTTCCAACTTTTCTCCTCAAAATAAGGGGAAATAAATAAAAATCACTTGCGTCAACATCCGCTAAACATGCATCTTATAGTGAAAATTCTGCTCTATAAATTTATTCTTGGGCATTTTTCTTGTTAAATCATCCAATTTTGAGATATTCGCTGTGAAATTTCGTGTAAGATCAATTTTTACCTGTGCACTCCAAACTACCCCTCAGTTTGGATGCTGTTACTGCGAAATAGGTGGGGATAAACTACAAGGTCAATAGGACATTTTTTTATACAAAATTTAATCACATATTTAGTTCCTACACTTTTTTCTCTTCAATATAAAAATGAAAACCAGTGTTAAGTGCCCGTTAGAGATGTTTTTTTTTTCAAAAAAGAGGCTTTCTGTTTCTGAATAGGGTCGGAACTTTTCGGGTATCTATTCCTAACCCCATCGAGAATACGCATCTCAAATATTACGTCTTCATAAATTATTTCTTCTAAAATATCTAATTTGCGTGGACTATATGGATGAAACATGAATCTTTTAACCACTAGACGTGAATATTGTCCAATGGATAACATATTGTGTAATAAAAAGACATTTTTACTTCATGTTACATTTCCAGGACAAGGCAAGATACTTTTGTTTTCGTTAGCTACATGAGAATGTCTTACCTCCACTTCTGCTAAATCTGAAGCAGTTGATGGGAAATAATCAATTTTCTTTCCCCTTAATATATATCCAACTGCCAATTTAAGTTCGGGTAATGTGTCCAGTATATCCAATTTAGTCAAACATAAGGCAGTATATCCATTAATCATATTTGTGTATTGAAGTAAAACAATATCCAACCATCCACATCGCCGTTTCCTTTTTGTAGTAACACCAATTTCTCCACCTCTTGATTGCATTAAATCTCCAATGTCCTAAAAATAAAAATAAAACAGATTAATCATACTTGTGCTACACTTGAAAATTGTACAAAGCCTGAAATAAAATAAAATTCTATTATTCTGAAAAATCCTCTTTCATTATAATTTAATTACAATTTATATTAGGTAGATAAAAATGTCTTGTACTCCTACATAGACAGTCCAGTATACTATGTAGTTATTCTCTTTAAAGTTTACGTGCTAAAATCTATAAAATAAATTTTCAAACATAATATTTTCAGTCGCAAACTCCTTTGAAAACATTATATTTTAATATTCTGCCTTCTAAAAGCACATTTGAATTATGCCAAGCCCAGTGAGGCTATTTATTTTTCGATTGCAACAGACACTGGACCGCTAGATGCCGCCTGCTGATTGTTTTGCATGTCGCTATCCCAAAGATACCGAAATGTACTAAATGGTCAAGTGATCCTCGTGTTGGTCGTCACATGCCTATCTTGCACTGATGAGAGCCAATAGTTCGAAACTGCAGCCTGCAAGAGGTGTGGGACGATGACACAAGAGCTCCTTGTAAGTAGAATCAGTCTTTCGGCTGGTGTTTGTTGCAATGGAAGCATTAGCGTTCTGTTGGTAATATGCAATTATTACACTTAACGCGCCAGGCTTGCAACTTGTACCTCAGCGCTCGGCGGGGCACATAGCCCAGAGAGTAGCCGTTGGTTGTAGTCTGGTTACGTTCCTTATAGTAAAATAAGGATTTTATAGAGGAGTTTGCGACTGAAAATATTATGTTTTGAAATAAATCACCATCACATGATTGTCTTATTTAATTATAAGTTACAGAGAGCAAATACACAAATATCTTTATTTTATCCAACTCTTTACTATATATAAATTGCATTGTTATGGTTGCAGAGGATATGTATGGGAATGGTTTAGAAATTACCTATCAGAAAGGAGGCAACGAGTTGAAATCAACAGTGGAAATGACGTAATGCTTTCGAATGAATGTAAAACTGAAAAAGGAGTCCCCCAGGGTTCAATACTCGGCCCCGTAATGTTTAATTTATTTGTGATAGATATAGTAAATATTATAAAACACTGTGATATTCATCTGTATGCTGACGATATACAAATCATGTTGAACTACAAACCGGAAGATGCCGCAATTGCTTTTCAAAAAGTTAATGAAGACCTGAATAACATACATTGCTGGACAAATAAAAATGGTCTAAAAATTAATAGTAATAAAACTCATGCCATAATTTTTGGTAAAAAAAAATGCGGGAAAATACTGCAGTGAATGATTTATATATTGATAATGTGGCAATAGCATTTAGTGAAGTTGTTTGTAACCTAGGACTACGAATGGATAATAACTTGAATTATGCAGCACATATTTCCACTCTTAGTAGAACGGCTTTCCTCAAGCTTAAAAGTATGTATCATTTAAAAGACTATCTATCAAAAGAAGCCAAAATAAAAATTTGTGACTCTTTAATATTATCGAGATTAAATTACTGTGACGTGGTATATGGTCCATGCCTACGAATGGAAGATGCAAACAGACCGCAAAAGGTACAGAATTCGTGTATAAGGTACTCCTGCCAGGTGGCCCGTCGTGAGCATATTAGCCCATACCTTAGACAAATTGGCTGGCTAAATATGAAAGAAGATTACATCACTTGTGCTGTCTAATTCATAAAGTAGTAATTAACATGAGTCCGTCTTATTTATATGCCAAAATCGAGAAACGTTCAGAAGCCCATAATGTAGAACTTAGACAGAGTGACCTAAGATTAAGTGTTCCCCTGCACCACACGGAATTTTTTAAAAACAGCTTCAGTTATCAGGCGGCAAACATCTATAACCAAGTGCCTACTAATATTAAAAAGCTTAGTATAAGCGTGTTCAAGGAAAAGTTGTTCCATCTTATTAGTGCTAACCTTTTAACCTGTTAAACGGTAATAATACGTTGACATGAGACATTTCTATACTTAATTTTATACGTTCTTGCAAGTTCATTCACAATTTTTTGTTTTTTTTTTGTTTTTTTTTGTGTTTTCGTAATTTATGTGTTGTCATTTTACATTAAAATTATATGAGTTCTAAGGCAAACCAATTTTTTCAAATTGTAACTTGCCTTGTTTTCTAGATTTCTTGTATTTACAAAATAAAAAGATTTATTATTATATGTTAATATTTACTGAAGATATTAGCAGTTATTTTCTTAGATTTTAATTCACACCAATATCTGATTTTAATTACTGTACATATGTTGTTCCGGGTCATGTAATGATAGTACCTAAAATTAAATAAATTGTATTTATTTATGATCATACGTGAACCATTCGCGTTTCTGTCATTTACGAAAGGTGAAGACTGACATTTTTAAACAATCTATTTTCCAATCGGATGGAAAGTGGTGGTCATTTCTCAAAACTTGATTATTTTTATTTTTATAAGATATTAAAAAAAAAATCTGTTTCGTCCAATTTTTTTGATAAAAATAAAATCTAAATTAATTTGGTAAAAAATGAATGGACAATAAAAATCTATTACATATTTGAATTTTATGACGTAGTAGTCACTGGATGAGTTTTGTAGATTCATCAAGTTGATACAGCGAAACTAACTAAATTGTGTTATATAAGCAGAAATATTTAGAAAAATATTTCCAATGATTTTTAAAAGGAGTTAGACTGAGGTTTTGCTTGTCGCCAGCAGCGAGGGCCACATGGTGCATGGTACAGGAATAAAGATAGGATGGGAAGTGCAGGTGTTTGTCAAATAAGTTTCCACATTGTGGCGTAATATGGAATATTATAATAACGTATTTTAAAGTGGGTTTTGGGATCATAAAAATTTCCTTTTTTACTATTGTTTTTGCAAGTATTTATATGTCTTTTTCCGCTCTTCTCAGGTTTCTTCTATTTGCGCTTGATGTTGCAATGTTTTTAATTTCCTGTCATTTTTGGTAGTATAATGGCTACGCATATTCTCTTGGCCAGGCTCCATATTAGCTTATTTTTTCAATGAAAGGTAAAGGTTATAATTTTATATGCTGTTTTAATTTTCCCTTTTACAGTGTTTCTCCTTTTCAGTTGGTGTGTCAGGTAGGTTCCTAGGTTTGTATTCTTCTCCGCTGACTGATTACAATATTAAAAAATATCATATTCATCATAGAGAGGCTTATTAAAAATTCCATTAAAACATACACTTACATCAAGTAATTCAGTTGGAAAGGGCCCATCCCCAACCCTAGTCGTATATGCCTTGACAACTCCAATAACTTCTCCAATTCTATGAGGTGATATTCCCAGCCCTGTGCATACACCTCCTACACTGCAGTTGGAAGATGTTACATAAGGATAAGTACCTAAAATAATAAGATAATTAACAATTAGAATAGAATATAATTTTGTTCAGCTTAAAGATAGTGGATATAATAGACAGGGGCCGCTCTAGCTCCTTTGCCGCCCCCCTCCCTGCACTATAAGCAATGTACTTATACCGCACAAGAAGCGTCTTTTGCACATTTCGCAGCTCATGAGGTTTTGTAATTACTTCTCTAGTGACAATCATTTTTGTCTTGACGATTGGCGATTCTTAATATATCCGTATCGCTACGCCGAAAATTAAATTAGGATTGAATTTTTTTGCTGGAATCAGTTCAGGAGAGAGTACCGATTATGAAAATGCATGTGGCATTTTGGAGAAGCAAGTAACTACACTATATAACTTCCTGTGCTTAAAATCACTTTTTACCCTAAGCAAAAAATGTTTACATTATAAAAATTACTAATAAAAGCAACTTGTCAATGACTTGTCAGGAATGACCGCCGGATTGTCAGTATGTTAGTGTGGACTATAAAAATAAAAAACTAATGCTAATAATGGGGAGAGTGCAGGTTTGTATTTACAACACTCGTATTTCAATACGAAAATTAAAGCAACAGTTAGGTTAGGTTAGGTTGAAATGTGAGTGGGTCTATACCAGACCCTCCACCGCGACCAATTCCATTGTGGCTCACTCTTAATTTATATTTCACCCAATAGGTTCAGCCTTTTAATAAAGCTGATAACCTTGTTGGGTGAGAGATTGTCCAAGTCCTCAGGCAAAAGCTGACCTTTGCCAAATAATGAGAACCGGGTTCTTTCTGCAGTGGGACAAGTGCAGAGGACATGCCTTGCCGTTTCATCTTCCTCTAGACACAGATACATTCGGTGTTTTCCACCAGTCCAATTCTGTGTAAGTGATGATTTAATCTGCAGTGCCCAGTATATAGGCCGATTAGAGTGCTTAGATGTAACCTATTCAACTCTAGCAGTTTTTTAGCTCTTGATTTCAAAGGATTTGTAATGAATTCCTTCGAATGAGCTAATCCTAGTAGTTCCTGCCAGTGGTAGAGAGTCTTGCTCTCGGCCCAGTCTAGGATATTTGTTTTGGCAGTGCTTGAAGATATGCCAAGAACTGGTTCTGGTCCTATAAATTTTGATGCCGCACCCTCTCTAGCTAGGCAATCGGCAATTTCATTGCCCCCCAGCCCAGAGTGGCCAGGCACCCAGACCAGAGTCAGTTTGTTGTCCTTACCCAATCGGATTAGAGCTTATTGGCAGTTCCACACTGTTTTAGAATTACAGCGATAGGATCCAAGAGTTTCTTTAAGGGCTGCTTGGCTGTCTGAGAAGATTTTTATTGATCTGTGTCTAGGGTGCGTTGATTCCAGCCTCCATATACACAGTTCAATGGCTTATATTTCAGCCTGAAAAGTTGTCGCGGTATCACCCAGGCTCAAGGTTATTCTTACCTTTGGACAGCGACTATAAACTCCAGCTCCTGTTGCTTCAGGAGTTTTGGAACCATCTGTATACCAACAGCTGTCTGCCTTCTGTAGGTCGGTTTTATTCCGATTCCACTCATCTCTTTCAGGAAGTAGGATGTTGAAAGGCAGCTAATGGTTGGTTCTGGTAGGCATCACATCAGAAGGCATACCTAGGATGCTGTGACTGTTTAGGTCATCAATCAATCCATTGCATTCCATGATGATAACCTGCGGCATATTGATTGCCGATTGTTGGAATCTATATGTTGCCCACCTAGCTTCTCTCTCCATGTAAATATGGAGAGGTGGTAAGTCTAGGAGGATTTCCAAAGCAGCTGACGGTGTGGTGCTTATAGCACCGGTTATTGCCAGGCATGCTTGTCTCTGTAAACCAGAGAGTTTGGCTTTGGCTGACTGTTATAGCCCTTTCGACCACCAAACTATGGAGCCATACGCTATCATTGGTCTAATGACCGTAATGTATATCCAGTATATTTGTTGATTTTCCACAAATTCTACGGCATGTCCACAGGGACAGCCTTGCTTTGTGGATTATCTTTTCCAGATGGGAATTCCAGTTGAGTGATCTATCCAGCATAATGCCTAGATATTTCACCTCCTCCGAAAATGGAATAGTTTCACTTAGTAAGGAAAGCAACAGTAATCGCGGTTAATAATTGGATAGGTGATTTCCAATAGTGTCTCGCCCCACCTTCAAGCGGTTTGTATATCAGGTCTATATTAAATAAACGAATAAAAAAAGATAAAGGAAAATTGCATATCTTAATATTTAATATTATAAAACTATATTGTTTTCACTTACCAAAATCTATGTCTAGCATAGCAGCATTGGCCCCTTCAACAAGTATTTTTTTCCCTGACCTAACAGCCTTGTCAAGATAAGACACAGTATCAAAAACAAGGGGCCTAATTTTTTCAGCATAGATTTTATATCTCTTCAATTCGGCCTCAACATCAACTTTTAACGTGGGAAACATTCTTTGGTACATATTGACTAAATCTTGAAACCTAAAATAAAAAAAATAAATTAAAAGTTTTATTTCATCTATAATTTGTTATTCTATCTAATAATATCAAAGAGTAGGTTATTATAAAGTGGAGGCACTTCCAGTGCCGGTTTTGCCTATACGCTGAGTAAATGCTAGCTTATGTCGTCGCATTTGGGAGGCTTCAGATGGAGGCGGTTTTTTTCATTACAAAAGAAATTCCTAATGGAAAACAATAACTAGATTTTATTCGCTTTATATTTAGTGGATCAAAATAATATATCGATAAAGTTTTTTTTGTTCTTTGAAATTTAGAAAATATTAGTAATGAAAATTTTTTTTAGTAGAGGCACCATTTTTGTTTCACAATCTACCATAAAGCTTTTGACAATGTGGAAAGGCATATAGATTATGGTCTGTGTTTTTGGATATGGAAATACTTAGACATCTGGTCTCCATTATTCGCCAATTATATTAGAAACAATCTGCTTTGGCGAAAATCGGCAATGGCATGCTTTGTCATTAATCTTTTTGTAATGTGATATTATATACAGGGTGGACCATTAATAATAGGCCATAGTTCATGGGTAGATTCTTTGGACCAAAATATGAGGATATAAAAATATGCTTCAGTAAAATGTTGCTGTGGGCAAAGATACAGGGTGTCAAAGTTCAAATTATTTTTTCGTTTTTTTGCAATAACTCAACAGCCCCTTGACTGATCTTTGCCAAAATTGTTAGAGGAACTTTTTTTATTCTAAGAAACAATAATTTATGTATTTCATCATGTTAGATCGTAGAGGGTGCCGCAGGACATGTATCTGATGATGAATTTTTTTATATTTTTTTTTTACGAAACGTGGTACTTCTGACCAGAAAATCTGATGAAGGCGTCATTTCCACGTATAAAAGGTACACTTGTTAGAACTTGATAACTCCAACCGTTTTCGAGGAAAGTGCCGTTAAACATTTCAATAATTTTTAAAAGACAAATTCAAATTTAATGAAGCAAAGTGAATTTATTGAAAATCGTAATAACAGCGTAAACTCTTTTTCACTTTCTTATGAACTAATGGATTATTTTCATGGTATTGAGATAAATACATAAAAGACTGTCTAAAATAAGGACCTAATTTTATTAGAAGACCAAAAAATAGCATAAAAGTTGACTTAATGACATTATAAACTTTTCCCTCCATGCAAAAACCCCATTGCTGCAAGTTAGAGTAAATGTTCGATATGGTCTTCACCTACTTTTCTATGCCTTTTCTAAAATTCTATTCATAAAAGATTTTCTTATATAGAAAAATACATTTTCTTGTCCTCTAATAAAATTTGGTCCCACAGTTCTTCTCTTAAGCTGATAGTATTTGCATAGACTAAGGACTTCATATATCCCCACACATAATAATCCAAAGGATTATAATCAGGACTCCTTGGTGGCCTTCCTCGGCCGATCCAACTGCGTGGGAAAGTCTCATCAAGATAATTCCTGACTTCAATTGAGAAATGAGGGGGAGCTCCATCTTGCATGAACCACATTCTGTTCCGTATGTCTAGCATGAAAGCATGTAATATATCAGCAAGAGTATTTTGAAGAAAAAAATAGATGACTGTCCATTTAAATTTGGAGGAAGGATAAATGGTTCCAATAATTAATCGCCGATGATACCGCACCAAATGTTAATCTTAAATTCTTGGAAAATGCCTTTCTTTAACGGCATGAGGATTTTCTACTTCCCAGTAATGGGTATTTCTCCAGTTAAAAACGCCTCGGCGAGTAAAAGTTGCTTCGTCAGTAAATAAAGTTTTCTTAACACAAATCTTATCCATTTTCAATATATTCTTGAGAGTGTATAATTATGTAGAAATAGTAAAGCTTAAATATGTCCTGGATTAAAATACTCTAACACATATGAGGATTCACACCTAATAAGTTTGGTTATTCATACTTGGGACACACCTATTAAATTTCCATAACTAACATCATCATTTTATCAGACATTCCTCAGAGGAACAAAATTATAGAACTTATTGTTCAATAGTATATTTTCTCTATAAAGTTATAGATTCAAGTCAATTATCTCATTTTATAGATTTTGATATACCATAACTGTAATTCAAAATTTTTACATGACTATCAAAGATTTTTTATTTCACTTAGAGAGTGTCGACTGCTGGCAATGGCAAGAATTCAAATATATAATACTATTTCTATAATCATGTACAGTAAACGCCATGAGTGTTGGCGAGTGGTGGGGACTGTAGGGGAATATAGTCGACATATCGTAAAACAGCACAGTCAGCTGGCACTATTTAGAATTTATACTACACCAATTAGGATAGCGATGTGTACGCTAGGTTTATATTACTCCCTACATGCAGCTTCCCCTTTGCTCGCAATCACTCGTGGCATTTACTTTCATTTGACCTGATTTGTTAAAACAGACCATACATTTTACCAAATTCTAATACAACTTTATTTTGAAGTTTATGTTTTCTGAGTTTTAGTGTTGCTATATAATCTACAAATGATAGTATTTAAATTCTACCATCAGTCATAGACCATAAATAAAATTTTCTGATCAAGGTTATCAAATTTTTTAGAACCTGAAATATTTAATAATACCGGACCATAAACAATGTCATTTATCTTTTTTACAAGATGTTTAATGGAATAGGGATAAAAGAATTTTTTTTTATATATTTCACAATCAGAATAATACTCACCTTATCGACATATTTTTTTCTTGCTGTAATGCTATCATAAAATAATTCATCTAATTCCATTCCAACGTCTGTTGTAAATGTTATCGCAACTCTTCAACAGGTGTAACTGATTTCATACCTGAGTAATGTATCGTAGTCATGTTATGTCAAATTAACGTAATTTGGATTTGAACAGATTTTTAATAAGCAGTATTTACTACTATTTAAATTTAAAATTTTATTTATAATATAATTATTGTAAAACCCCAGTTTCTTTATTCAAATAAATCTACATCTTCTTTCTAGGTATCATAGAGTTATTGAAGTGACCTGGAAGACAATATACAAACATTTTTAAAATTCCTGTCTTCCTTTTTCTTTTAAAATAGTTTTAATTTGCATACAGTAAATGTTGTAAATTAAATCTTCAACTGATTCTTCCTTGATATGGTTGTGATGGTTTTTTAAACCTTTTTTATATCTTCATTTCTTCTTCAAAGATCTGACTCAAATTCTATTCATGTTCATTTATAATTCTTGGCAGTATAAGATATTCATTTTCTGGACTGCAACTATTAAACAAACCTTCATCAAACATAGCCTCCTTAATAATACATTTGATATTTAGTTTTCCATTCCATTAAGTTTATATTGATTATATTTTATCATGCTAGGCATGCATTGACTAAATTCTGAGTTCAATCGAACATTTGTTCGATTGTAATGCAGAAAATAACGTTATTAATTCTTTTGATATACGGTCCAACGCCCCTTTTTTAAAGTGAATACTAACAGGCTGAATTTTCGTGAGTGCCTGCGTTTTAACGAGTCTTCCAACTTTTCTCTCTGCGACAATTCTCGGTAGAGGTATGCAAAGTTCTACGCAGCTACTAAATATGTTGATCATGGAACCGACACTTTCATTGCGTAGGACTGGAAAACCTGCCAGAAAATTTGTAGGACAATTTGACTATTCGATTTCAGAAATATTAATTAAACAATAGTGTAAAGATCAGCCCATTAGTGTAAAAAACAGGGAGGTGCACTTGTACTACAAAAGTGATGGGTTGGATTGGCGAGTTCTCTGCCCCCAATATGTAAAAATAACGAGGAGGTCTGAAATTTTATTACTAACATTAATACTACATAAATAAGAGTAATTAAGTTCTCCCGCAATTATATCAGGTAAATTAAAAATACCGTCTTCAAAATGTACTTCCCTTACATCTTCACATTTTTCCATAGTTCTCTGAGTCATTCTTTTATTCTATCTGTTCATTTATATATATAGGCATAGACTGTATTCTGACAATATTATATAAACCTTATGCGGTGCATAATTGTTTCTAGGTGTATTTTAACATTTCTAATTTTTTGATTCCCACAAAACCTTTATTTGCGGAAACTAAATCATAGGTTCTAGCAAATTCAAAAATTTACTTTCATTCATTTTAATACATTAAAATACATTTTATAATAACAATTATCTACCACCGTTTAATTTCTTAACTTTGATTCATAAAAATACACTTTCTTTTCCTTTTATTTATTCCATAGATTCTTTTATCCCTTAACTTAACTATCACTTGCACTGCACTGACGAGACCCAAAACTAGGTCGAAACCAGTCTGCGGTTAGTGACATCCTGAGATGAAGGAGGCCTCGCATCTTCCTCATAGCATTCCAAGTCATTGTATTTTAGTGCTAACTGTTTTTAGACAAAATATGCAAATTTTATCATATAATTCAGTGCTTGTAAGGGGAATAGCTGTTTTGGTTTAATTTGTTGCGTCCTTATTTATATAAGGCACTTGCAGATAAGTTGGAATATTTTTATAAAATTTCCTTCTGCTATAAAATTGCTTATTCAGTGATATTTTTTATATTAAATAATGCCCCCCTTTTCAATACTGACTATGGATGTCAATTTTCTAAATTAGAAAATAATAAAACAATCAACTTGGCGATACACACTCACTAATCACGAATGTTGTCATTCATTTCACCATCTTTTAATTTCCAAATCAAATCGACTCAAGGTCACACAGAATAGCACACATAGTCGTATTAACTTTTATAAAGAGAAATACTTTATAATGAAAACATATGAATAATAATAGCATGCAATACACTAAATTTTAACATCCGCTGACATGTTTAATTTTACAATTCACCTCATGGACTGCTTGCACAGATAAAAGGGAACCTCCTTTACATTATTCCTGATTGAAGTAGTCAACTAACTATATTGCATTCAGCTTTTCCCAGAAATTTTGGGGTTTTACAAACAGTAAAACCAAAGCACTCATAAAATATTTATCTAATTACAGTAAATTTAAAATATGCTAGTAAGAAACACTAAAAACTTATAAAAATAAATAGAAAATCATTAAATTGGAACGTTCATTGCCGTTACAACTAGCGGTTATATTATTAATTTGTAAAAAGGATTGTTATGCTTGGAACTTCTCTCATAGCCCTTACATCCTATGCACTTTGTATTTACAAAGGTAGGAAGATCTCATGTCTTCGATAACTACAGAAATTGATGATGTGAACAACAAGATTCCTGATTTGAACTATAAGAAATATATAAGAAAAGAAAATTACTTTTTAGTAAACTGTGCAAAGTTTCCTAAGAGGTCTCCAATTCGGATTCCATTCCTTGTAGCTTTCGAAGAATAAGTTGGCCCAATGCCTTTCTTAGTTGTTCCTAAGCCTTGGCCTTTTTGATTATTTTCTTGCTCCTGAAGTCCATCAACTTGTTGATGAAAATCAAACACCAAATGAGCTCTATCTGAAATAATCAGACGATCTCCCCAATCTTTAAGACCCTTTTTTTCATTTTTCTCTATTTCCTCAAACATGCCTGGCAGGTGAATAACTACCCCATTTCCTGAAAACAAAAAAAATAAAATTAAGACCTAGATATATAAAACATAGGATATACAAATATTTAATACAATGTAGGGACTTATCATAAAACTGAACCTGAAAATAAGGGAACCAGTTTTCTTTCTCTTATTTTGTTTATATTTAACTGACATAAAAATAATTAAAATATATGTATATTTCACCTTCTGCTGTGCTACAGAAGCAGTGAGCCCGCATGAAGGGAATACATGGCTCTGTGGCATGCAAGACACTCAGAGCACAATGTTTTCACACTACAAAATCTGCATAACTATAAATCGTAGCAGGAGCTATGTGAGAACTATTTCTCAGCCAATGAATTAGGTGGCCGAAGAGCCTTTAAATGATCAAGTTGAAGATGTAGTCTTTGTTGTTCCACCAATACCAAAAGAGCTTCAGTAACAGAAAGATGTTGCAATATATAAAAATTCCTAAGCCACAACACCTGGCCAGTGGACATAGAACTTCGTGATGTGATACCAGTGGAGGTTGACATCTAGCACATAAACTGCGCCGTTTATGTTGCTGCATAATGCTTGACTCGGGTGGAGAGACAAAACACTTCTTCCTCATAAGAAAGAACAGAGTGGTATATACAACAGATTAAAGTCAAGATCCTATTGGCGAGACAACATGCATCGCATATAAAATGTGTGGATTATATGGCAGTCGACAATCGACACCTAAAGTATGGTGAATAGCTACCAACTTAAGATGTGTCCATCACACACTCAATGGGGTAGGGCTGTAAAGAAACAAACAGTTCCACTATGGGATACATCATAGTTGGGCTTCCGTCAGCTGAAGCCCATTACGGATTATCGCGTAATTGGCAAATCAAACTATGACGCCAGGTACAAAATTATACATAGCAAATACAAGCTACTAGTTCATACTGGAAATCTGTGGCAAATCAGTGAGGATTGCGGCCTCAAAGTGATACCGTTCAAATCCATTTTGCATTTGAAACAGTGTTGATCTACATTTGAATTTAAGTTAATTGTGTTCAGGTTTTTAAATTATAAATAATGCTTTCAAATATCATACCGTTCAAATATGACCATTATTTTTTTTTTAAATAACTTGACCATTACTTAATAGTGAATTCGGCAAAAAACAGCAGTACAGCGACAGCTCTTCATGCTCTCCCCTCTATTTTGAATGTACGAGTTCAAAAGGATGTAGTGTGAAAATATGAGAGCATGATATACATTTTTTTCTTGTGATATATATGTTATGTGAGTTATATTACGCTTTTATTACAATTCAGCTATCATTTATATAACATTTTTTAAGTTGCTATCATAATTTAAATAATGAACGTACCTATAACGGATTTACACTTTGGGTGTATAATTCCACTAGGCAACAAATGAAAATCATATTCAATGCCATCGATAACTACTGTGTGACCAGCATTGTTTCCACCCTGAAAAATAAACATTAAAATTATTAATCATAATGGAATGATTTATTTCAACAAGATTTCTTTCATTATTTATCATTAAACAATAGAGCAAAAGGTGATTCAGGCAGAGATGGCCTGATTTAAAACCAAAATGGTTCCTATGAGCTATATTATCCTGCATGTTTGCTCAGTCGAAAGGTAAGCACACTTGGGCTCTTTATCCTAAAATTTCTAGTTTATATCCTGATCGTAACAGTGGGATTTTCTGGACAAAATGAATCCCAGTATAGCTGAAAATTGCGTATATAGAATAGATTTGAAATTTATTCACCACCAATCATGTTCCATGAATATTTTCGATTTTATCATAAAAAAAATGTAGATATAAAACAAGTTCTATAAAAGTGTAAAAAATTTATAAAACAAGACTACATGATTACTTTTATTCAGTTGTAATAGTACTTTGGAAAAAAAACACATATCCAATATATCAATGTCAAAACTCAAACCCAAGACCTAGGGATGAGAGTCAATTATCTTTACATCTCAACCAACAGTTATAATTTGCTTAGATATGATTAAGTCCTTACAGTATGGGTTACCTTTCTATTTGTTCAGTGTGTACTGATAAATTAAGTCCCGTTAAGTATTGATTAAGAATATTAAGAACAAAACACTGATATCCTAAGTAAAGTGTACCAGTTGTGGATCTTACAATATTTCTTCACCGGTGAATATTCAGAATATTAAGTGAACAATCAAGATGAGAATCAAGAAAAAAAAATGAGACACGACAGTAGTCAACACATTTTGCTATATTATGAATTTAGTTATTCTTTATGATTTTCTATAATTATTTCAAAACAAAATACAAAAACAAAACAAAAATTGGCATGGCATTAACACATACATATTTTTGATCTGTACTTGGAGAGGGGAAAATCTGGCAACCTTAACACCACACCTAGGAATAATTTATTGTTGCATAAGAATTACTAACAGTAAAAATCACATGATTTCTAAAAATATATCTTAATTTCATTTTATCTGGGTAAAGTTTAGGTAGGCTGCAAAATAAAACGAATATTATTAGAAAATTCCAATGACGAAATTAAAAAAAAAAACATGTTTTTTTAAATTTTATTATAGAATAGTAGTGACGAATTGAACGGCGATTAAAACATTTATATATTAACGAAATTAAATATCAATTTGAAATTCTAATAAACAAATAGGTACCTGTGACGCAGATTAAACACATTATTTTTAAAATATTACCTGACATCGGCATACAACATCAACATCAACTGCTAACATATCAACAACTTTTCCTTTACCCTCATCACCCCATTGTGCCCCCAAAATTACTACAACTTTGGACTCTTCTTCAGTACGAGCTTTTTTTCTAGGAGACCTTTTTAACATATCTAATCCATTGACTGCTGGTATGTGAGCCATGCTGAACACACAAAAATTTACAAAAGGAATGCCACACTACAAAACACTCGCAATGGTTACGTTACACACCATAGACCGCAAAATAGCCAAAATCAACGATTTCTCTTCTTTTGCCGAATAAAATGTTGACAACTCTTCTTCTTCTTATGCTAAACCAATGAGATTATGGATATAATTAGTTTGTAATAGATTCTAACTGTTTGTTAAAGAAAGCTTTCCTCTAAAACTTCTCAGAATTTCAATTTGTAATGCTTGTACTGTGATTGGTCTAAAGCAGTGGACGTGTAAATATTGGCCAATCAGAATCCAGATAAATGCCGCACAAGTTATTCGTGAAAGCGTCGGACGTTAATATTTTGTACTGTAGTTTAGGTTTAACCTTCACTGACATTACACATCAGACGACTAACTAAAACGTCATTATATTTTTATGTTTGTATTGTTTGGAGTGAAAATATTATTTTATCAGTTACTGGTTTATGTTTTATTAATTCTACAATCTTATTAACACTCAAGCGCCAAATTTCTGGTCAGTTTTGATCGTTCTTTTTGCAAGTAGGTAAGAAACTTACCTAAAAGTTAGCTACATTGGTCGGTAGAAAGAAAACACCTATTGTGACTGGACCTTAAGCTCCTATCACATTAGGCTGGTAGTGGCACCAGCAAGCAGCGGCTCGCAATGACTATGTGGTCTGTCATCGCTGCTCTACAAGCGGCTGATGCCGTAAAGTACACCAATACCAGAACAACTATCGCACGTGGTAGGTACTTCCTGAGCTGGTGGCTGGCGGTAGCGATGACTAGGGAATCGCGTAATCTTCTGCGATTACTAGCCGCTGATAAATATTCGCCGGCCAGCAAAACTAACCACTATTTTTGTGATCACACTACTCTGGTAGCAGCTGGCTAACTAGCTGCTGGAATCAGCCTAATGTGACTGGAGCTTTAGGCTAATAATTGTTTTCGCTATATTTGATCTTTGGTCGGACATTTCCGGGGTATACGAAAATTGACTCAGAGCATTCAGATCACTATCTCTGTCTTTATAGTTTTAGAAAATGAGAATGATACTTTCAAATTAATCCGAGTGATATTTCGTAAACCCCTCAATTGATCGAGTCGCCACTGCAGATTTAGATTTGTCGTTTTGTCGGTAGGTATAATCGCATCGCCTACTCGCGAATCACTTCACACTTCACTTTAGATGATCTCTAGTCGCCATTAAATAAGTTAATAAAAAATCTAAGGTAAAAACTTATTTATTATTGATTAATTGATTACATTATGCACCATTTAATATAACTTGCAGGCAAACTTGTATCATCGGTTGTAGTTATATTAAATGTAATAGGCAATAAATAATAATTGGCATAAAATTAAAATACAAATGTCATAAAATACGGTTGTTGACTTTGTTCATGTAGGTGTTATAAATTTATTCGCGTTTTATTTATTTTGCCATTCCAAAGATAGTTAATATTTATTTTATAGTAACTTCTAAAATAAAATTTGACCAGCAAATACACATTTAAGACAATACAATTATGTAATATTTATGACATAACTAGAAGGTATTCTTTAGATAATGGCTGGATCACACATTCTCGGAATGGTCATTAGAAATGTACCTAGAACTAGATTTCCATGTCAAACTGCCGCTATGAGCAGTTACACGCGAACATTAATTGGTAAGAGAGAAATTGTAGGATTTGGTTTTAATGGCGAACCAAATTATGTTGATCGTCCAGATTATCCTATGCCAGCTATCAGATGGAGGGAGCCAACTGCAGATATATTGGTAAGCATTTGGATAGCATATTTCAGACATTCTACATTTCCATGAAAGATTTGAAAAGTAGGTATGTCTAAAGAAAATACAAATACAATTTTTTATTCCTACTTAATATATTTAATGAAATAGCTGTATACAGTTCCTCGGATAAAACTTGAAGACGCATTGCCACGCTATAAATAAAGGTTTGGCTGAGATGAATTGATCTTATTCTTCAATAACCACACGTATCTTCATGTACGAAATATATATTCAGAAAAAAATTTCTTACATCTTATAACTTGATATAAACAACCATTATTCTCTTAAATATATCCTAACAACGCTACACAAAATAGTTAAAAATATAAATGTATTATTTTCCAACATGCCAGAGCTGTGTCGAATCCTCTGAAAATGGATTCGAATCACGAATCCGAATCATCGAAAAGGATTCGAATCATGGGTACTACGTTCGGATCCTTTTTGTAGAAAAAAATGATTCGAATCACAGGATTCGATTCCTCTTTTCGGATCACGAATCCGAATCCTCAAATTAACTTCAGAATTATTGTTACAGTTACACTTATTAATTTCTATTGTAATATTATGGTGAATAGATTAGTACTTTGCTTGATTATGTAATATATGTAGGTGATTGATTGATTAAATAAAAAGAAATTAATAAATTGTACAATATTTTAACGTTAAGCTTACGCTATTGAATTGGTTGGGGCGTGATAAAAAGATCGATAAAATCAATTTTTAAAAAGTCGATGCTACGTTTTTATTTTAAGACATGCTCAGGACTATCTAGTTTATGCTTTTCTTGTAAGACTCAATTTTAAAATTTGTATCATAAATAAAACATAGAAGTCAGCAGTATTTTAGGCATTAAACCTTCAATATCGGCTAGACTTTAATCAATATGTATTAGATTCTAGTGAACGTTGAATGCTTAAAATACGAGCTAAAATACGTCTGCCTTATATGCGTTCCATTTCCATATTGTTCCATATTTCTTACAAATTTTAAAACTAAGTTGTACAAGGAAAACCCAAAATTAAATAGACCTGAAGAAATCTTAAAATAACAACTAAAGCGTTGACTTTTTAAACATTGAAAAATAATATAATGTATAGAGAAAGTAATCGCTTTATTTTTTTAAAAACAGACAAAATATCCGAAATTATCAGAAATATTTTAGTCCGAAAAATGTCCGCACCACCTAAAAAACCCGCAAATCAGACTGTTGCCAACCGCAACACTGACAAGTACCTACCCAAAATTCATGCCATTTGCCTGTCAATATGTTACAATAAGTTCTAACCTTCTTGATTCCGTGTGGCTTCACGCTCCCTGTACTTAATAATATAATGCACAATGCTTGCGTAAAAAATATTGGAACCACAAAAAAGTATTCGAATCCTTTTTCATTTGTCTTACGAATCCGGATCAGGAATCCTTTTATATGAAAGTATTCGAATACCGCTTTCGAATACTCAAAAAGGATTCGAATCCTGAATGATTCGAATCCTACCCAGCTCTGCAACATGCCTCCTTATATTTATATTATAAACTAAAATTCTTATTCCAAGTACATCAATGCTTATTCTAGCTTATCCTATGGTTAGCATTTCTCTAAATTTCACAAACTTATTTCTATTCAATGACTTAGTAAATATGTCTGCTACATTTTCATTTGCAGCTACTTTCACTATATCGATAATTCCTTCCATATAACACTCATTTACAAAATCATAATGTACTTCAGTATACTTAGAATTTTTAGTAAAATTACCACATTTAGAAATATTCAATGCTCCTGAGTTATCCTCGTATATCCTGACACGTTTTTTAATTTCTGTATCAAAAGTTCCAAGTATATCTCTTACAAATTTTATCACACTTACAGCTTGTGATAATGCTACATATTCAGCAGAAGAAGACGATTTTGTAACGCTCCCTTGTTTCCGTGACTTCCAAAATATTACATTTCCAAATAATCTTATTATACATGACCTGATGTTGATTTTCTATCTACATTATCACCTGTCCAATCAGCATCCACAAAACAATCAATATTCTCACTCGTCTTATTCTTACTATAAGTCAATTTTACATCTTTTGTCAAATACAAATATTTTAAAATCCATAATGCATACTTAAATGAGTTTCATTGTAACAATTTTGAAATCTACTCAAGTAATTAACACTATATCTGGTCTTGTTCCACACGTAACAGTGCACCTATCAAATTTCTATACCTAATATCATCACATGTTTCTTGTGCATGCTCTAATTTCAAATTTACCTCCATTATTGGTGTCCCATACAATTTTGATCTTTTAATCATATATTTTTCAGCTAAAGACTTAATATATTTTTCATGGCTTAGGGTGTTTACATTCTTTTTATAATTATATTCAATAAAAATTCCAAGATAATTTTTAACTTTACCCATATCTTTCATTCTAAATCTATTTTCCTCTCATTTTTACAACAAATCAATAAATCATCAGCAAATAATATTAAATAAACCATCATCTCTCATACCATACAAATAATAATCATATTTACTTCTTTCGAAGCCTAACTTCTTCAAAGAAACATCAAAATAATCGTACCATGCTCGAGGACTTTCTCTTAAACCATATAGGTAACGCTTTAATTAATTAATTTACAAACTTTATTTGAACCGTCTTCATAACCTTTAGCTTGTTTTACATAGATATCTGAAGAAACTATCTCATTTAAAAATGCTGTTTCTACATCCATTTGTTCTATAATTAAGCCTTTTTCACAACAATATTACAATAAAATTTTTAAAGTTTGCATTTTAGCAACCGGTGAATAAGTATCATCCACATTCTTTCTGTCGAAACCCTCTCACGACTAATCTCGCTTTATACTTATTTTCTGACATTTTTGTATGAACCCACTTTACATCTAAAATGTTTTTATTTACTGGCTTTTCAACTAATCTCCAAGTTTTATTTTTCTTGTTTTCTCTAGTATAGCTTGTTTCCAACATTATTCATCGCCTTCTCAAAACTACTTGGGCTATCAGCACTACAACAATTTACATAAATATAATTATTATACATATAATCTAGAGGTCCCAGCCTACCTTGTTTATGTTCTGAGAAACTTTCTGGAAATGAGCAATCTTTATGTCAAAGTAAACAACTCCTTTTCAGATGGTTTTGTTGCTGAGCAAGGATTACCACAAGGATCTGCATTATCACCAGTACTATATAATATTTACTGCCATGATTTTTTCTTCCGAAATTGATCTAAAATCTCATCTTCTGCAATACGCAGATGATACCACATTAACTTCTCACGACAAAACTCTGACCAAGACCATCGATAATTTACAAACGATGATTAATGACACTGAAAAATGGTTTAAAACATGGAGACTACAATTAAATCCCGCTAAAACTCGTTTTATAATTTTCAATCATAGATTATCCATAAATTCAGCCTCCATTAGTATTTTAAATTCAAGAATACAACCCTCTTTATCTACAAAGTACCTAGGAATCGAACTGGATTATAAATGCAACCTAAAACAACATACTAAGCTGCTCAAAAGAATAATTTCAACACAGCAAAATTTTTTCGTTCTCTAACATAAAAAAGGGGGAATTTCAACACAATCTGCTGCCAAAATCTACAAGTCCATATGCCGTCCACTGTTAGAGTTTGGACATACCCTGTACCTAAATTGCCGAAAATCTATTATAAAAAATATTCAAGTTGCCGAAACTTCAGCTTTGAGAATAATTACGAAGATCCACTCCACAAGCCTTCTAACAATTATCTTTATGACCTCATAATTTCCCCATTATGAATCCCCCCCTACTGAGAACGAGAACAATCCAGAGGCCCAGATGTCGATTTCCCGAAAGAACCATTTAAGAAATATTAAATTCCCTGCAGGACGCTAATTAATTCTTCATCCTAATTTGTAAAATGCTAATATGTAATATATGTATTAATCAAGTTTTTTTTTACGTATACTTAAATCCGATTTATCACTTTTTCAAGAATACTTAATTTTTATAAAATGATGTGATAGACAGGCTGAAGGACCTCGGTCGATGGCCTTTTGGTTATATGTTATATGTGTATGACCAATAAAGATCTTTTATTATTATTATCATTTATACATATAATTGTCGAATTTACTGGCACTTTTTTTTTCTCTTTTTGATCTTAACTCGTGAGTCATTTCGTCATCAAATTTTTTAACATTTTGTTCACCATTTTACACTTTATCTTGTGTTTCAGAATCTTTTCATTTTCACTTTTATCAAAACCAATACACTCAACATCTTCCTCCATAATATCAACATGTCTGGCTACAATTACTTTATTATTTATCAATACTCTACAACCAACTACACTATAACCTAACAAAATTCCTAAGTCAGCCTTTCTATCCCATTTAGACTTTCTCAATTGTTCTGGCGTACATACGAAAACTCTACTTCCATATAAAATATTCACTACTAGATTCCATCCCAAACATTATTTCATAAGGTGTTTTCTGGCATTAATAATCAAAGACTAAATCCCTCGAGCTAAAGCTCTCGGGCTTTATTCAGATTGTTAACTCCAAATATTGTCTCGTCAAATTGACAACCATCGCACTCTCGAAAAATTGATGACAATATAATAGCCGACTATTTATCAAGGTCTTGTTATATTACCCTTGACTATTGTCCCAACGATAATATATGTATTAAAACGATTACTGCTTTTTCTTTCAATACAAATAATGGATTAAATAATTGATTATGATTTAATTTCAATCAAATAAAATCTAAAGAAACTTTAATTATAAATTCACAGTGTAATCTTGAGTAATAAAATAGTAAATAAGATCTATGCTTAACTAGGTTTCTCAACTAATAAACAAGGTGTTAAAATCTACCCAATATTTAAATTAAGAGTGATTAATTTTCCAAGGTAAATAATATCAGATAGGAAACCGTAATGTCAAACGTTACGTCACGAACTTGGGTAAATATAAAATACTACAAACACAACGTAATTTGGTTCCTAACTTTGTAAAACTAGACGATCACGTAAATGGTCAATTTTTTTTATTTATCTTGATATAAAATTGTGATAAATAATTACTGGGTGGGATGGGAAATTCTTCAATACTTTTAACCAAACTTTCCTGAAATGTTCAATTATTTTAGATGAGATATCCTTACAATACAGTAACATTCCAAGAATATTGCATTTTCTGTCACTTGGTATATTACTAGCATCTTAGTTTATAAATAAATTCTGCTGCATGTAATCTATCATTTCTTAGGCTCTTCGAGAAAAGGAAAAAGGCGATTGGAATCAGCTGTCAATTGCTGAAAAGAAAGCATTATACAGAGCTTCCTTTTGCCAGACTTTTTCTGAGTTCAAGGCACCCACTGGAGAATGGAAGTCTGTCATTGGCATAGGATTACTATTAATGTCTGCTTCATTTTGGGTATTCTATTTTTTGAAGGCATTTGGTAAGAAACATAATTATTATTAGGTTAATAAAAAAATAAGAGTTATGCAACAAAAACAAAGCCATAGGTTTCTCATGAATATAACAAGCCTTTTGATCAGTTTACTAATTTTAATCGGCCCATCTGAACAAGTTGTCAGCAAAGAATCACTTAAAACAATACTTTAAATGCCCATACCTATGCTATAAAAATTCCTGGTAGGTACTGCCTCAGTGTGATAATTATAAAATATCTTGTTATTGATACCGAGTGATTTTATAATTATTAATTGAAATGCTTGCAATTACTCATGACAAACCTCTGTACAATGCTTGTTTGTTTTTATGCATAAATGTATTTTTATAATACACTTTCATAAGTATCTGAAATTTTTAGTTAGGGAATTCATTTGAATGTTGTAGTGATTTTATGTATTTGCTGTTTAATTTCTATTTTGCCCATAATGGGAAGCCAAATAAGTTTGATATACAGAATTATTAGTTCCTTAATGTTTTCATCGCTGCAGGGTTAACAAATATGAAATTAAAACATTTGTCAGACCGTGGGGTCACTTAAGATATTATTTTGGAACATATTGATTTGACCACTTTGTATTTGCGAACATTCTTAATAACCCTTCCCTGACAAAACTAGAGCCCATTCAATTGGTCCTGGTTCTTGAACTTGACGAAGATGTCAATTTTCTCAGTAATATTTTATTTCTATGTTATCCACATACTAAAAAACGAACACAAAATATACTTTTTACATAAAACGTGTCAAGTTATTTTTATGTCAGTTGGTTAGTTTATGGATGTAGGTCACAATTGGCAGAGGCCCTTTCGCCTCATTCAGTAGGCCCATCACGAGGAGTTTATTGATGTCCTGTGATTCAACAAAATGGTGCCCCAGATATTTTGCCTTTGCCCTTATGAGACCCAGCAAATGCCTCAGAGGTGTTTTTTAGGAGACAGTCATGTGTCTTCTCAAATGGCAGTGTCCTGTCAGCGGTTCTATCATTGTTTTGTGTCATAGTCCATACTCATAATCTAGTTGGACAGATTCTTGTCTTCACCTGCTCTGAGCATTTTTGACTGCCTCATGTTTACCGTTTGTGACCTCCTAAGTGCTGGACTGCTCATTTCTTAGTGTCAAGTTTAATGTTGCCGGTTTGAAAAAAGCAGTACATTCTGCGGTGTTTGATAATCCATGTTACTAGGGGGTCGTCCACAAAACCGTAGCGCAATTTGGGGGAAGGAGGGAGCCCAGCCTGGCGTTACTGTTCTGTTACGTGGAGGGAGGTGGGGTTCAAGGTTTGCCTTATGTAACGATTTTAGAACCACCAGAAATAGCAAAATTTATTAATGTTCTAGTTTTGAATTTAACCTTTTCACTGCGGGATTACTTTTCAAAGCCGTGCCCGCCGTGCTTCACTTTTTGCCCCATCTCGTATTTATACGCCCATAGTGCATGGTAATACTTATATGAAAAAAAAAAGTTAATTTTCTTGTAAGAAAATTAATAATAGCCTGTAGGCTAATAATCTACAAACACTTTAATAATATACAATTATATTAAAACACAATATTTTGCACAAAAAAAATTAAAACGAAGTATAAAAAAAAATTAAAAGCCATTTATTGCAAATGTAGATGGATAGATAGAAAATTTTAGTTTAATAGTTTCTTCAGAGGAAACGTTTATATACGCCCAGAGCAATTTTATATGAATCATACATATACGTCTGGAGCAGTTAAGGATGTTCCCAACAAATAAAGTTTTCTTACGATTATCTTCAAAATGTATACATATGTTTTTATTAATGTTCTGTATACGTGGGAAAAATTTGAGTAGCTGTTGCGGTACTAAATTTGTAAATATTAGCACCTTGATATTTATGGCAAATCTACAATTTTTTGTTCTTGAACACATTTTTTATACTTTGTTAAAAATCACAAATACACTCACATGCAAAAAAAACACAACAAGTTAATATTTGGTAAAATTTGAGGTCTAGTAATTTTTTTATTTTTAGTTCAATTTTGATAAATTTTTATCAAACTGTAGATGAAATGACTAATTTCAACTTGCATATCCAGTCTTTTGTTAAATGCTGGTGTATTAGTCATTATACAGGGTTAATTAAAAGTTCGTTGTATAACCCTAACTTTAAAACACCCTGTGGAATAATTTCGTTGCCAAATTCTTACAAAATACCAATTTTTGTTAAGAATCATTCCTTTCCTACATTTCGTTTTTTGGTTCATGTCTTTAGGTGCACTGGTTCATTTTTAAAAGCGAAATGAACTTGCCACCAATAGTTTACTTTGAGAAATGTTATTTTTTGACGAGCCGGCTTTGCTCGTTGTTGCTCTAATGTCATATTGACAGTAATTTTTGTTACGCAAGACCTGTTATACTGCTACTATGGTTTTAAGTGCGGAAAATTGCGCAAAAGCTGTTGCTCTTGTTTAAGATGGACGTAATTATGAATATTTTGCAAGAACCCTTCATGTTCATCGCTTTACCATCAAAAGAGTAGTCAAACGTTTTAGACAAACTGGCAGAAATAAACATAGGGCAGGTTGTGGCAGAAAACGAAAAACTACTGCTATGGATGACAGATTTCTTCACATTAACACTCTGCGGGATCGTCATTTAACATCAGTGCAGACAAGAAATCAACTCCAAGAGGTCCAAGGTACTAATTTTAGTGTATGGACAGTTCGCCGAAGATTGAAGGAGTTTGGTTTGAAAGCTTGCAGACCAGCAACTGGACCTAAAATGCTTCCTCGTCACCGAGTAACTAGACTGCAATTTGCCACTGAATATTTACCTTGGAACTTAGGGCAATGGAACAATGTTCTTTTTACTGACGAATCTAGATTCTGCTTACATTCTCCAGATGGACGGAAAAGAGTATGGAGAAGGCCGGAGAAAGATTTGCAAAGCGCATGTTCAGTCCCCGTCTAAGCTATGGAGGAGGTTCGGTAATGGTGTGGGCAGGAATAACCCGGGAGGCCTGCACCGATTTGGTGGTCATCGATGGATCCTCGACGGCCCACCGATATATTGAGGAGATATGAAGCAATCACGTTGTACCTTTTAGTGGATTTATCGGCGATGGCTTTATACTAATGCAGGATAATGCGCGGCCATTCAGCATTCCGTGTTACACGATACTTCGCAGAAGTTGGTATTAAAAAATGAACTGGCCAGCATGTTCGCCCGATCTTAACCCCATAGAGCATGTGTGGGACATGCTTGGTAGGCAGATCAGAGATTGCGAAGTAGCTTCGGCTACGGTAAATGAGCTTCGTTTAGCCCTTCAGGAGGAATGGCAAAATATACCTCAAGATACTATTCGTAACCTTATTGACAGTATGAACCGACGTATGCAGGCAGTTATAAGGGCTAGAGGTGATAATACAAAATATTAAGATAAATTTGTTGTAAAAAGTACGTTTCTTTAGGTTAATTAAGTTATAGTTGAATTGTTTTGATTTTGAAGTTGAATTGTTTGCATAAATAAATTTTCTTATTTTTCTTTCTTTTTATGTAAGTTGTAATAACTAAACAATATATTGTTGCCACTTCATTACTAGACTCATAAACTAAGCTGTCAAACTGACGTTAGAGCAACAACGAGCAAAGCCGTCTCGTCATAAAGCAAACTGTTGTTGACAAGTTCATTTCGCTCTTAAAAATGAACCAGTGCACCTAAAGACATGAACTAAAAAACAAAGTGTAGAAAAGAAACAGCTCTTAAAAAAAATTGGTATTTTGTAAGAATTTTGACTACGAAATTATTCCACAGGGTGTTTTAAAATTAGGGTTATAAAACGAACTTTTAATTAACCCTGTATAATGACTAATACACCAGCATTTAACAAAAGACTGGATATGCAAGTTGAAATTAGTCATTTCATCTACAGTTTGCTAAAAATTTATCAAAATTGAACTAAAAATAAAAAATTATAAGACCTCAAATTTTACCAAATATTAACTTGTTGCGTTTTTTTTGCATGCGAGTGTATATTCTCAACCAGACAAAATATATAATGCACTTTAAACCAAAGCAACAACTCAAGTTCTGATGAGTATAAAAACGAAATATTGCCAGATTGGGTCAAACGACGCAGGAAGTTTATTTCTGTGCTTATGCGCAGAGGGAGTGGAGCAAAAAGTGCAGTGCTTCTCAACAAGTTTTTGTTGTAAGCATGATAGTTTATGTAGGTGAGATCCTTTTGTAGGTTGAGAATGACTGCCTTTTGGGAACGTCCTTAAAAGGTTAAAACTCGTGCACAATTTACCGGGGATAGTTGGCAGTTCTAACTTACTAGTCGATTCCAATTCTTATGGACAATTTGCCTCTGGTAGAGTGCGTGAAAAAATGGGACGAAAATCCGTTCATAGACGATAATATTAGCATTGCCAAAATAATCCTGTCATCCTATAAATGGATTTCTGTTGTTTAGCAATTGTAACACCACACCTTAATGTTGACTAGAAATTGTAATTATTTATTACAAAGTAAATTGTTATTGGAAATCAAAAAATGTTTCATTTCTGAATTAGTCTAAAACTTTTATAATGCACGCGTTACATAATGGGATGGAGAGTGGGGTTAAACCAGGCGTTATGGTCTTGTTACGTGGAAGGAGGGAGGTGTAAAAAATTGGTGAATTTTGCGTTAAGGAATTTTGGATGACTCCTAGTTTGTTCTCCTGATTACCTAACTGAAAGATCCATTCTTTGAAAGAAAAGTATTTTCACTCTCGAAGCGAACTCAAGACGAAAGAAATTTTATACTTACCATAGATTTTAGCTCACTGGATCCTCTTGTAGATGAAAAAATTATATTGTCTCGTGCTATTTTCTTATTGTCTAGCCAGTTTTCTTAGAAAATAAAAAGATGTAAAACACGTAAATGTATAAATCAAATAGTACAAATTATTTTGATCTTATACCACATATGGCGAGTGTGAAGAACCTTGTGAAGTACTGTTGTCAACTTTTGTTCCAACAATTCATTACTTAGAGCAGTCGACATTTTGCTATTGTTCGCACCACCATGTTGATATCATTTGGAGATTATTAAAACTCAAATTTTCCTAATTATTTTTTATATCCAATGTGAAGCAAAATATCAAGAATAGACCTGATTGTCGTGGTTGCAGTAAAGTAGGTTTTTAAGGTTACATCCAAGTTGATACCTTAAAAGCACCTCATGAGGTTCTACAACTACAACATTAAAATTTTTAAATATAATTAAGACTGTCTTAATATTAACTGAAACACACTGTATATGAACGTTTTGTGATAGTTTACAGTCCTCTACCTCACACCTTTGGCGAGGAATACAGAGAAGCTCAGTTGAGACGTATTCTTGATTTGCAAGCAAATCCAATTGAAGGTCTAGGATCAAAATGGGACTATGAAAAGGATACCTGGAAGTAAACTCATCTTGCAAATGATTTATTTACATAGACAAAGTATTCTGTAATTATTCGTTTAATAAATAATTATTAATAAACACTTAAAATCGTTATTTTTTTATTTTAATGAGTGCAACTTATCTGTTAGAAATTTACACTTATTTCACCTTGTTTAAATCATGACCCGTTAATGGAAGACAATCTTGGCCCTTACTAAATGTACTTGGTGATTGCTGAGCCTTTTTTGTATACCAACGTATGTTGTTTAACCCCAAGTGCACTGTTAAGCCCAAAATTAGACTCACCAACATATCCCATTTTAAAACATTATTAAACGGATCAGAAACAGTTCTACATCACGTTCCCCAAATTTAGACGGCTTCACAATAAACATATCCTTTATACATGACCTACTGATTCAGGCAGTAATATAATAAAAAGCATTAAACTTTTAAATCTTCCGCGAATAAGTTGTTTCGGTCACACCATTAATTCCAAAATGGATTTTCACATTTGAAATGGAGGATATAAAAGACGTTTTGAGGAAAATTTAATACATTCAAAATGAATTTTCACACATCTGGAAATTAACTCGTGATCTAAAAGAGATGCAAGCAAGAAAAAAAAATCCCCTCCTATTCAAAAACGTGTTGGAGTCCTTATTGAGACTTATTGAAATGGTTGTTGATCAAAATATTCCATGGCTACTTTGTTAGCAGAATTTGACCATGGCCGCTACAGACATTTGATTCTATCTCTTGCGGAAATCGACTTTTTGAAAAGCATTGTTAATATCCTTAAGCCACTTAATGAAATTTGTGATTTAATGGGTGGCGAAAAATATGTAACAGCCTCAGCAATTTTGCCAGTTTACAATGAAATTGAAACATGATTTAAAAAGGATAATGATCATGATGAGACACAAATTGATTTTTCTGTAAACGTAGCTAAAATACATTTTCTTCAGTCCATAATCAATTACCTAAAAATGCGTTATGCTGCTGATAGTGGTGAAAACATGGATACAGCGGAATCTGAGCCTGCTGAAACCGAACCACTGGAATCTGATGAGGAATCAGCCGACGTGGATGTAGCAAATGTCAACGTATTTTTAAAAAGATGTCAATTTCTTGATCCAAGATTTAAGCAAGAGGTTTTTGTTGAATTCAAACGCTTGTAATATGAAATGAGTAACTTAAATGTTGTACCAACAAACAAAGCTGTACTTAAAAATAGGAAGGGATTAGGTGCTTTTTAAAGAAATACTATACAAGAACAGCCACAAATGCAAGGAAACAGTGATGAAGTCGATCGCTATTTACAATGTTGCAGTTTGGAAGCTGGTGAAGATCCCTTGCAATGGTGGCTACAAAACAGGTTTCTATACCCGAAATAATCCATTTTAGCAAAAAAGTATTTATGTACTGTAGCAACTAGTGTGCCATCAGAGAAGGTACTGTCAATAAGCCATGTAACAATAGATCTGTGTATATTAGGATTATCCTAAATAAAGTGTTATTATTTATTTAAAATTTAATTATCAATATATCAAAATTATCGCACAACCCTAGTTTTAACTCCCAGAGGTTGCTTCGGTCAACTATGGTTTATAATGGTTAATTTCCCTGATATTCCCATAAAAACCCCGATCTGACGAATTCCTGCATGCCTATAGGACCAACAGCATTGAAAAGTTTGTGGTTTTTATACGTTTGGGGTAGTTGCAGGAGGGTAATGTGAAAAATAGCACCTCCATCAAGATCCCTACCCTCTAAAACCCATAAAAACTTTGTCGTTATTTTTTTAATACTTTGGAGATATTGCTATTACGGGTGGGTTTAACCCCCGGGAGTCAGTCCAGGGTAGTTTAATGAACATTAACTGAATTTATTATTATTCTCCAAAAAAATACCCGATCCGACGATCGCTCACAAGCCCAAGACCGAGAAGCTGGAAATTGAGATGGTTTTTCCTTGTTAGGGGTAGTACGCAAGGGTTACTTTTGATGTTCAGGACCTCATTAAATGGACTATAATAAAATCGTGTGGAAACTATATATTAAAACCTTTAGTACATCTAATTAATTTGTCATTTTTAAACGGTGTATATCCAGAAGTTTTAAAAAAACATTGGAAAAGGCAACTTATATTAAAATTTGTTACTTTCTCGACCAACATAATATTTTAAATTGTAAACAACATGATTTCAGAAAACACAAATTGACAACTTCAGCTGTTTATGATTTCTTGGATGTGCTTTATAATAATTTAGATCAGAATAAAAAAACATCGGAATATTTATGAAATTAAGTAAGGCCTTTGACCTTGTTGACCATTCCATACTTATAAAACAATTTTTTTTAAATACAAAATATATTATTGTGCAGGGATGTGCTCGAGAATAAGATATGGTATTTTATTTTGGAGACATCATCACTTCGAATTTTTCGCTTACAGAAAAAGGCAGTCAGAACCATTGCTGGTGTATCAAAATGTACGTCATGTAGAAATATATTTAAAGAACTGCATCTGTTAGCGGTACCATGTATATACATATTGGACGGGGGACGGTAGCTCAGTGTGTTAAAGCGTCTGGCTAGCAAACTGAAGTGCCTAGCGAAGTGGGTTCGATTCCTGCAAGGCGAAACAATTTTTCATTAAAAAAATTGCCCCAAGAGTGGCTCGGAGTCCACATTAAACTGTAGGGCCTCGTCTCTCTTTACCTAGCACAAGATCCTTGAGATCTTACAGGGGGTTACTTCGGTAACTTGAGAGATGTTAAGAAAACATTGGAAGTTTTACTATTTGTCAAGCAAAATATCGACAAGTTTGTTACTAATAAAAACTACCATAAATATAATACTAGGAAAGGAGCAAATTTGTGTTTACTTAATCACAATTTATGAAAAGAATCCGACTTACTTGTGTATTAAATTATTTAATAAATTGCCAAACGACATTAAGATACATAATAATAATAGAAAATTTAAAAATACTGAAACAAGTTATTACCTTTTACCTCAAGAGAAACAACAATGCAGCTACGGACACGTGTTTCGGAGTTATTGCTCCTCATCAGTGTAGCGAATATATCTTATAAATCGAGCAAAACCAACAAAGGTCGGAAAGTACAGTGCACAGTACTCGATTTGTACTTTCATATTTCATGTGCCACATTTAGGACCTCAAATGAGAGCAATCAATACGATGAGCTTAGTCGTTCAAGTGATGTTAAAGTTGTTAATATCCTAATAGTATATTATTCAACGAGCGATAATGTAGGTAATAACTCGCATAGATGATTGTAAATTCATTAAGTTGAGGGTTTTTTTAGTGCCCCAGAAGATCTGAAAAGGTTTTGGATGAGATCGGATTACGTTTAGTGCCGTTTTGTCACACAATTTAATGCTCTTTTCGGCTTCAAAGATCCACCGAGTGGGGAGGTTCCAGCCGCTTCCAGTAGCTGCCGATTTTTTTATTTGTATTTGAATTGACGTGTCCTATGCCAGTTGTAATGGTCTACTAGATTTAATAAATTATTATTATTGAATGTTGGGGCACAGCCAAACAAAAGAATAGGGTATTTATACTAGAAAAACCATTAGTTTGTCTGATCTTCAATTTAAATTATATGGAATTGTGCAAAAACAAAAAAAATATTAATGGTACATGCAAAATATATTAAACTTCTGCGCATTAAAAGATGTTTTTAGCATTACTATTTGTGCATTAAAATGATTAGATATTATTAAGTACATTAATCTATATTGATGCTTAAGAAACAATATCTCTTATCTCCAAATAAGCAATTTCTCAGGAGGCGAAAAAACTAATTTTTCTTATTAATATATATGAAACCTGCATGTAATTTTTTTCTTTAATAATGTTTAATTAAAATGGGGTGTTTTAATGGAATTACAATGGTTATATAGTTAAAAATACTTTGCAATTTTGCTTTCTGAGATCTGATCACCTTACCTAACACACTTCATTGCCTAACATTTTTTTCAACATTATTTTGAAATGGGGAAAAAAAATTTCATATATTTATCCTTGAAAGAAAACTGTTTTTGTTGGTATTCTTATCAATATATTTATATTTGTATTTATAAAATGTACAATTTTTACAAAAAGGAAAAGTTAAATTTATGGAATCATAAAAAATCCATGTCTAGAGCATTGTATAGGGCTGCTATTTCATTATGACTTGTTATTCTCCAGAATGGAAAATTTAATGATTTCGCCGCAGCTTCTTCATCTTGCCCATCTCCTATTACTACATATGTGCATTTTCGACCAAATCTTGTAACTATTCTTTCAAAACAACTTTCTTTACCTGGAAAAAATAGGGAATATAAGTAACAATGTATATAGAAGTAATTAATTTACAGAAACTCTTAGTATAGGGTTACTCATTATAAATTATCCACCCCTTATCATCATTTTTATTGCTTATAGAAAGAAATTTGGGTCGTGTGGTTATGACGAAATTTTGTTAAAATGCGAGCAAAAGTACAATAACGTGCAGATTTCAGGAGATACAATAAAAAAAAAACTAAATGGGATACCCTGTATATTATTAAATTTTTGGAATCATCCTTTTTTCCTGATTTCAAAAATATACCATTTTACACCTACCATATACCGTTTTTGACTTATTAAACGTCGAATACCTTAAGTTCAACTATATAGTTACTGTAAATATGGAAATGTTAATTATTATTAAAGTGAGCTATGAAAATGGCAACTATTATGTTTGATAAGTGACATTTCTTTAATGAAATAATCAAAATGGTTTACAGTGAGGAAGAAAACGTCCAAATATTTACTTATTATATACAAAATAACAAAAATAAACGTGCAGCAAAAAGAGCATATAGGCTCCTCGCGTACGTTTAAAATGACGCCACTAACGCCAACTAGTGGCTGGACCCACAACGCCAAAAAGATTCTTTTAGACATTCGTTTTTGTATATACATACTAAAACACATTTTAATAATAATAGGGTGGGGGTGGTAGAGGGGGTAGTAACACTAAAATTTTTTTTAGACATTTCGTTTTTGTATATACACTAAAGCACATTTTAATTTTTTTACTCCCTTTCATAATAGTGTGGCGGTGAGAGTGGGGGGGGGGGATTTTTGAGACCTTTACTTTTCATGCATGCCCTAAATTGCAATTTTATGGATCATACTTGCTTGTTTTGCTTTTTTACCCCATTTACCCGAAACCCTTCAACAGAATTAGATCAGAATATAATCTAGTTCCAGATCTCTTTACAATACATAAGTGTACCAAATTTCAAGTCAAGATCATAAACAGTTCCAGAGTAAAGTGCGCACATAAAAGTTACAGACAAACCGACACAGAGAGGAAATTTTTTTTCGCTCAAATTTAAAATCTCGACGTTTCATGGCATTTTAAGCCTATTTCAACAAAAAAAAATCTTAATTTCTTTTTTGCGTTACTATACTTCCACTGGACCTGGAAGTAAAATTAAAAGTAAGTATATCATTGGAAAGCTGAACTCTTCCTCTTTAAAATGCAACCTTTTTTTTTTTTTCGTTTTTAATGGGTACAAATTATCATTATTATTATGCAGCGATGGTCGAGAAATGCTTCATTTCCCTGAGCGACATGCTTGAAATATTGAGCGAACTGTAATAATTTCTCATGCTAAGAGAAAAATTTATTTAAAAAAGCTTTTATACTATTTGTTTGTAAAATTTCCTGTTCTTTCACGTGGTGCTAGCCGGTTTTTTATTTTTCGAGATATTAGCAAAAACTGAATTTTTCCGTTTCAGAGGGTTGTTTGTAAGGGTTCGCGGGGGTAAATTTTGGTAAACGTTTTTGAGTTACCTTCTACTAGCAAAAAATTAGCCTTTCATGAAAAAATTAGCGAGGTAACAATTAATTCTAACTTTTCATCAAAATTAGTTTGACAACTGGCTATTGGTCTTAGCGAAATGATTTTTTTTATGAACGTAGCCTATCACCCTAAAAAATATTTTTTTATTGGAATCGAAACTATTTGAACAAAAAAAAAAATTGTACCCATCTTAAAAGCCTCGCTACTGCAAATTAACCCAACAAATTTCAATCAGCTAGCCCTATGATATGATATCGAAAATTTTTAAATGTACGCAAAATGCAAAAGGTAAAAATCTAACTTTTAAACTATAATCTGACACATTATTCGAAAGGTGAGATACATTGTGGGTTCGCAAAGAAGACAGTACGATCGATAATTTTACGAGGAAATGCTAGAAGGGTTGCAGATCCCGATTTTTTACATTTTTTGGACTGATGAGATTAATTTCAATATAAAAATGGCATTTTTAATATACATCATTACCACTCTTGGTCAAAGGAAAATCAAAATTGATTTTCCGCGGTAGGGCTTTGTTTCATTCTGAAAGCATTTGTTCAAAATCATAAGTATCTTTCACGTACTGCATTAGCTTTCCCTTTATGGGAACTTATAATTACTGAAATATTGTAGCTCCCCTTCTCTGTGGCTCCAACACTCACAGAGGGAAGCTGGTAGATCGAGGACCACTCCCCATGCCCTGCAGTTAGTGAGAAATGGGTCCAAGAAATGGATGCCCTGAGTAGGCATAATGAACCGAGGATGACAGCTTTCTACATTTTGCTAAGTTTCCGCATGTTGGAATGATCTTCAGTCCAGTAAGCAGTACGTGTCAAGCTCCACTAATAATCCAGGCAATTAGCACCTCCCAATAAGAACAAATTTGCAAAAAACTTATGTTGAGGGCCATCTTAACAAGATGGCGGCTCGAGCGGTCTTCCCCAAGGTCGCAAACTCAGGGTTATGATCAGGACGGTAAATTTTACGATCTCACCAAATTTTATCTCCTGACAACCGTTTGTGTGGTAGACTCCTTTTTTCTCCCCACTGCTTGGATTATAAGGGCAAATCCTAAAATGTAGCTGATTTACCTCCTTCTTCAAGAACACTGTCCTTTACAGCAGACAAGAACTCTATGACACACATTGTTTTGAGTGTTAGTGGTCAAGGAAATCTCTTGTCAGACTTGTTGATTTGGCTGATGGTGGGAAATTAGTAGTAATAGTAGCTATTAATAATAAGAATATTAGACTTACCAATTTTAGTTGCTGAATATATATTGTCAATAGGAAATACACCTCCAAGTCCAAATAATAATACCTTCGCTAGAGCTGGTATTAACTGGGTAGTTGTAACAAGCACATTTACGCAATTATTTCTGGAATTTATTAGAGTTAGGCATTTATTTGCTAGTGTGAGCCAATTATCAGTTACAGTTTCTATTTCCGCCCTTAATTGAAGCCATTGTTCTCTCTTACTAGCTCCTAGGAGTCCACCAACACTAAAATATAATTTTAATATAAGAGCATAATAAATATACTTTTTTTACATGGGGAACTCCGTGATTTTTTCAGAGTTCTCTGCTCAATAAAAGGATAATTAACAATTACATAAAGATTTGTGCATTTGCCTAAAAAATACTAAAAACTAAAGTGTAGTTCATGCTCAGTTATATAGACATTGTTATGATGAAATATTCAGATCTGGAGAGTAGATCTAATTTAATTTAGATTGCAACAATAAAAATATATCAAAACTTTATTGCCAAAAGTACATTTCGCATCATGAAATATTTCTTCTGCATTTTTGATTAAATGCATTTAGAGATAAAATATATAAAACAAAGTATATAAATCACACTTTAGCCACAACAGTACTCTGGGCAACATTGTCTAGGGACTAGGATTATATTTAAAAATAATCAGCTTTATGTATGTAAAAATGGATCTAAATTGATTCGTCCATTGCAATGTGTTAAATTTGATCAAAATCCCAATTTTGAGGAAAAAAATTTATATAATTCTTTAAATCACATCCCCTACAATATCTCTTCTTAAATCTTCTAGAAGCAACTAGTCTCGTCATGTTATTTATTATTATTTATTTATTAACATAAAACAATGTTTACAATTAACATTCTTCTTCATACAGAACAACTTTTATGGAATTTAATACAATTGTTTACTGGACACCTAGATGAATGTACCATCTGTATGTGCCCACGGAAAAAGTAGATAAATTGAGAGGATTGTTTCTATCCAAACAGCTGCAAATAGGAAAGCCGATGATACCTACGCTCCATCCCCCCCATGCGATGTGAAAGACTGATAAGCGAAGACGCTCATACTAAGGAAGTAAATACATAGCGTGTCTCACCGGGAACTGAATCGATCAATATAGAGAAAAGTACGCATCAGAAAATTTTGAAAATTTAGATAATTACTAATGTCGGCGTGGCCAATCCAACTAAAATAATTACAGGCAGCTGGCACTTCCGCTTATACCGGAAGTCGATACCAACTTGCTTATTTCAAATGGAACACCTTATATATTTTAGGGTTTTCGAAAAGAACATAAAATTCTGAGTCAAAAATATGTAGCATATCCTATACCTAAATCTAGCCGTTTCAGAGATATTTGACATTTTATAGAAAATTTGACAGGTGCAACGGTTTGCAAGAACCGTTATAACTTTCTTCGTGTAAAAGATCTTCATTTGCTTCTTGTCCCATAAAAAGAACACAAGGAGAACTACGTTCTACAACTGAAATAAATTCAATAATATACAAAGTGTTCTGTTTTTCGCGTTACATTTTGTCAATTTCAAACCGCGAAAACTTGTTTAGGTCAAATGGAACACCCTGTATTTTTTTATGTCAAGTTGTGTAAAATTGAATTCCCTTTTTTCTGATATTAGCATTGTGGGGGTTAAAGTTACAACTTTCTGAAATATTTGCGAGTTTATTAGAAATTCATGAATTGTTGTAATCATTTCATCAAAATAGCCATGATTAGAAACAATCAGTCATTATCTTATGTCAAAAAATGCCAGCACGTTTATAGCTGCTTTCGTTCGTGCTGAACATGGTAATCATGATTACAGAATATGCCAATAGAAAATAAGTTTTTTAAAATACCCATTTTTCATTGGGCCCTTTTGGTAATCATGATTACCATGATCAGCACGAACGAAAGCAGCATCTATTACACCCACGAAGACTTTTTAAATTTGTTTATTATTTATGGAGAATGTGATAAAGTAATATCAAGAACTTGCTGCACATTTGCTACTTGATATCCAGAAAAACGGAAACCGTCACCAAACACTAATACGCATACTGGAAAATTTTAGAAATTATGGCTCTGTCAAGGCAAAAATGCAAAGAAGAAAGCCTATTGTTGATGACAAAAACATTGAAATAGTCATTCTGGGATATTTTCATGTATTTCCAAGGATGTCATTAAGACAAACTGCTCTGGAATCGGGACTATGCAAGGATTCAATTCACAGAATCTTATTAAAACATAAGTTTCATCCGTTTTCATTCCATATGGTTCAAGGATTAAAAGAAACAGATTTCCTAAGAAGACAGAATTTTTGTGAGTTTATTCTAATAAGATCTGAGGGTCACGATTCTTATTTAGGAAATATTATATGGACATATGAAGCAAAATTTACTAAAAATGGACTTTTTAATAGACACAATTCGCATTATTGGAGTGACTCAAATCCTCATATGTTCAGAGAGTGAAACTTTCAGGAAAGTTGGCAGTTCAATGTTTACTGTGCCATAAGAAACGATAGAGTGGTGGTATTACAATTTTATCAGGAAAATTTAAACGGTAAATTAAATTTTCTCTTCTGCTAATATGTATAGGTAAATTTTTGTTTTTTTTTAGGTGAAAGATATCTGAATATGTTACAAAATTTGAATAATAACTATTTCGAAAATTTACCTCTCGCCAAACATAACAAACAATTTTTATCAGCACGACGGTGCTCCCCCACATAACGCATATTTATTTAACAATTATTTACAAGAAACTTTTTATGATCAATGGATTGCCAATAATGGACCTTTCTTATGGCCTCCTCGCTCGTCCGATTTATCAGTTCTGGATTATTTCATTTGGAGAACTATTAAAAATAAAGTTTATGAGAGCCCATTAACAACCATTGAAGATTGTATGCAAAGAGTAAGAAATGCATTTCAAAACATATCACATGTTACAGTGTTAGTGTTATTTTGCGTCTTTGTGGATATCGAGTAGCAAATGTGCTGCAAGTTCTTGATATTACTTTATCACATTCTCCATAAATAATAAACAAATTTAAAAAGTTTTCGTTGGTATAATTTAAACGTGCTGGCATTTTTGACATAAGATAATGACCGATTGTTTCTAATCATGGCTATTTTGATGAAATGATTACAACAATTCATGGATTTCTAATAAAATCGCAAATATTTCAAAAAGTTGTAGCTTTAACTCCCACAATGTTGATATTAGAAAAAAGGGAATTTAATTTTACACAACTTGACGTAAAAAAATACAGGGTGTTCCATTTGAACTAAACAAGTTTTCGCGGTTTGAAGTTGACAAAATGTAACGCGAAAAACGGAACACTTGGTATGATATTATTGAATTTATTTCAGTTGTAGAACGTAGTTCTCCTTGTGTTCTTCTTACGCGACAAGAAGCAAATGAGGATCTTTTACATGAATAAAGTTATAACGGTTCTTGCAAACCGTCAAATTTTCTATAAAATGTCAAATATCTCTGAACCGGCTAGGTTTAGGTATAGGATATGCTACATATTTTCGACTCAGAATTTTATGCTCTTTTCGAAAACCCTAAAATATATAGGGTGTTCCATTTGAAATAAGCAAGTTGGTATCGACTTCCGGTATAAGCGGAAGTGCCAGCTGCTTGTAATTATTTTAGTTGGATTGGCCACACCGACATTAGTAATTATCTAAATTTTTAAAATTTTCTGATGCGTACTTTTCTCTATATCGATCGATTCAGTTCCCGGTGAGACACCCTGTATATATGCCAAATTTAATCAAAATAATTAAAACTGTTTTAGACAAAAATTCTTTTAACCGTACCCCCCACAGTCTCCCTCCCTGCATATTTGGGGGTAGCGAGTTATGTCATCTCATAGTGCTAACTGAGTATCCATGTGGTAAATTTGATCAAAATTGTCAGTGCCGTATTCGAGGGAAAAAAATTGTAGGTTTTTGCGATTTCGCCTCGAGGGGCTAAGAATGTCCTAAATATGCATATAAAACTGATAGAGTAGCTTAAGTTCTAGATGTGATCACAGACCGCAGCTAGACATTTTTTAAAAGCCACTTTTTTTGCTTCAAGTGATCTGAAATCGCATAAATTCAACAAAATTCAAAATCGATTTTTTATCTAATCACAATACTTTCCTGTATACTACTTATATGAGAAAGTAAAAATTCAAATAAACAAATATCCTAAAAGATAATAAATAAAAACAGATGATTAAAAATGTAAGCCATTTTAAATTTGAATAAAAGCCAAAACTTTTGTGCAAAAATTAATATATTACTACATAACTACACTAAGTTATCAATTTACCTGTTTCTATAGTTATTGTACGTTTCCTTAATTTTTCTATATCTAAATGCTAATTTCCTCATCCAATCCACTCCTCCTCTTACTCCTGTAGCTAAACATAAATTTCCACTTCCTGCTGCAGATGACTGAAATCCATCCGTACTAAAGTTGTAATTGGATAAATCTTGTCCGTTATCGTCAGAGGAAACATCATCAATATGGACTTGGTCACATTCCTGTAGACATTATATTGTCTAAAAGTTGGCCTAATTCTTGTTTAATAAAAAAGGCTAAAAGTATATTTAACAATATATGGTGAAAATTGAAATGTGGATTGCCACTTTTGAAAAAAAAATGTTTTTAGAAGTCATAAAATAAAAAAACTTTAAATTTTTTTGCACCATATATTGTGGATTCACATTAAATTTAAAGTTAAGGTAACTATTGGTATTTTAAAGTACATGTGAGTCACATGACCTTTATTTACATAACAAGAGGCCACATAAATGTTTTGTCTGCTATTAGCTTTTTGTTTGTATTTATTAACTATTTACTAATTTAGTATTGTTAATGTGTATATTAAATTTACACTAATCTAGCCTGATTATCAGAGTGTCAAAATTATCTTTCAGTTGTGGTGATTTTAAGTTTCTGCATCGAATAAAAATATCTTGCAAATGCAAGTGCCTGTTTCAAAAACAATATTTGACCATATTAAACGTTTGTCCAACTCTTATATTACATATTTTTTAAAACTATTTCATAGGTTAAAGTACAAAACACTTTTTGCACTCCTTTTTATTATATTCATTCATGTTATACGAGATAGTAAAATAAGCATAAATCCATGTTTTTAAAAACCGAAAATTGGGCCTTGCACCGCCATATTGGAACATGGTTTCATAAATTATCTCATCTCCCATTGGCAATAAGTGTATTTTCAAAAAGCCAATTTGAAGGTTTAGAAGTTTCCTACAACTTTTTTCATAGAACCATTACCGTAAGATTAATATATTTTTAATTACAGTTCTATGTTAAACATGTAACTGCAAAAGTTGTAGAATACTGAAAAATGTACCACAAATTAATTCATTTTTGTCTTTAATGTACCGTTCCGTGACTCACATACCTGGACCATTGCGCAAGCCCTTCAAAAATTGTTTTCGCGAACTATTTGTTGCTATTTGTAAAATATAAAAATACCGCTTTTTTTAATATTTACTTTTTCAATGTGTAATCCCCTTCCGCACAAGCCTTTGGAATTGGGAGTTGTTTAATTTTTGCGGTGTTTATTATTTATTAACAATTAAAGAGTTTTTATAACACTATTTAGTCGAAGAAATGAAGCACTGAGCAAGCTCAAATTGGCGCAGTAAGATGGATCGCGATGGGATTTTTTGCATTCGATTCGTAATGCCGTCCCGAAACTTTGTAATGATAGTTATTGAATGCATTTTGAATAAATAAATTATTGCAATAAAAATACTGATTTTAGAAAAGCAACGCTAAGAAACATTAATATAACTATTTTACAACTCAGTCAATTATTATAGAAATAAGTCCAAGTTTGTTACTTGGGGGTTTTGGGGGACGCTGAGCACGATTATGCAGTCGGCGACGGCGTCCGATGCACCTGGGGCCCAGGGTGGGCGTCAAACACGTCGTCTTCTGGAGTTTTGCTTCCAATTTAAAAAACACGGAGCCAAAATACTTACTCGGGGGTTTTGGGGGTCGCTGAGCACGATTATGCAGTCGGCGACGGCGTCCGAGGAACCTGGGGCCCAGGGTGGGCGTCAAGCACGTTGTCTTCTGGAGTTTTGCCTCTAATTTATAAAATACCAAACCAAAATACTTACTCGAGGGTTTTTAGGGTCGCTGAATACGAATGTGTATTCAGCAAGGACATATAAAAATATTGTTTTAAATTGTTTATGTTAAAAAATTTAAAGATTTATTTAAAAAAAATTTACATCACAAAGACAGTATATTTTCGGGTTCTTCATCGCTTTCAGCATCACATTCTGTACTTCCTCCTTCAAGAAAGATGTTAGAAGTTTCGTATTAGTAAGTTGGATGCTAGTACCAACTGTGAAATATGTAAGGCGCCAAATTTAAAAGCGGACAGGGCTCGAAGCTACGTATGGATGGCCACCCTGGGCCCCAGGTGCCTCGGACGCCGTCGCCGACTGCATAATCGTGCTCAGCGGCCCCCAAAACCCCCGAGTAAGTATTTTGGCTCCGTGTTTTATAAACTGGAGGCAAAACTCCAGAAGACGACGTGTTTGACGCCCACCCTGGGCCTCAGGTGCATCGGACGCCGTCGCCGACTGCATAATCGTGCTCAGTGACCCCCAAAACCCCCGAGGAAGTATTTTGGCTCCGTGTTTTTTAAATTGGAGACAAAACTCCAGAAGACGACGTGTTTGACGCCCACCCTGGGCTCCAGGTGCATCGGACGCCGTCGCCGACTGCATAATCGTGCTCAGCGACCTCCAAAACCCCCGAGTAACAGAATTGGACTTATTTCTATAATAATTGACCGAGTTGTAAAATAGTTATTTAATGCTTCTTAGCGTTGCTTTTCTAAAATCAGTATTTTTATTTCAATAATTTATTTATTCAAAATGCATTCAATAACTACCTTCACAAAGTTTCAGGATGGCATTACGAATCGAATGCAAAAAATCCCATTGCGATCCATCTTACTGCGCCAATTTGAGCTTGTTTGGCCTGATTTTATGCTTTATTTCTTCGACTAATTCCTCAAATTGCGCAATGACCCTCTGCTAAATTTTCCAAATCATTTTATTATCATTATGAATTATAGCATACATAGCATCTGCATATATAAAAACATCTCCATTTGTTATATATTTTGGCAAGTCATTAATGAAAATAAGAAGTAAAAATGGACTTGATAGAACCAATCTCGATATCAATTATTATATTAGATGTTTTCGAGTTCATTGAAACTAAAATTTGTCTATTTTCTAGATGGAGTATTAACTAATTGAAAATATTGCCACATATTCCCACTGCATGTAACTTATTTTCTAGAAATTTCTGATTCACTGAGTCAAAGGCCGCAGTCAAATTAAAAAAGAGACTAGCTACTACTTTTTTACCTTTATCAAGGTAATCGTAAATTTTTTGAACAAACTCAAGGGTTGCTATGTCCGTAGATTTATTAGTATTGTAATCAATTGACTGTTAATAAATAAATTATTCGATTCTAAGTATGAATAAATTGGCCATTATCTTTACCAGGAACTTTAGATAAATAGCTCAGTAGGATTATGAATCTATGATTTTGGGTTAATTGCGGATCAACTTTCTTGTATAGAGGAATCATTTTACAAAGTTTCAATATAAACAGATATTTATATTTCATAGACAATCAGATAACATGAATTTAATCCCTTAAAATCATAGAAAGCATTAGTCAGCAGGAAACATTTCATTACTATTGACATCCAGGAACTGTTTGAGATTTATTGACAAGTTAATAAGATATGCAAAAGAATCTGCTAGAATATATTATTTATAAATATATTTTATACAATTATTTAACGTCGGCCTATTTCCGCTACTGAGGCCTGTAGATGAGCTACCCCCAACCAGGAGTTTTGCCGAAATGGTCACCCATCCAAGTATTAACCGCGCCTGACGTTTTACATTGCAAATCGAAGTATATACATAGTAAAGACGCACCTACGCTTGCCCCTATAGAGCTTTAAAAGCCTTATAGGTGTCTCGTCAAAACCTGTTGAATTTTGGTTTTTCATATTCTCAACTTATATAAATGAAGTTAGAACATCATAATTCTCAGGTGGGGATTTGTTGAACATTTTAGAAACGCAATTTTTCTACTCATCAGTTTGTTAAGTCTACCATATACATAACTGACGTTTTGTAAAATAGTGCTTATAGTTTTATTTAGAATTTTATTATTATTTAGTAATAGCTATCTTTATTTCAAGAATAAATAATCTATATCACCAGGACCATAAAATACGATCAAGAGCAGCAGCAGTTTAGACAAAAGGCAACAAAAACTTACTTCAATATCATTAAAGAAGAAATGCGTGTCGGCTAAATTGAAAACCATTTCTTCCATCTTAAACCCCAATTGGACAACACTTTGAGGATCCTGAAACAAATAATATAATTTCATTAATAAATTCCAGTAATAGGCGATTTTAACTGAAGTCTTGATATTGTTGTTATGAAATATGCTGATAAAATATAGATTTGTAGAGAAAACTTTACAAGGAGCAACGTGGCAGAAAAATAAGTTTGTTTTAGTGAAACTAAGAATACCCTGAGTTTTCTACTTCAATTAGGTGGGGGAATCCTTTTTTTGGGGGGGAAAAGGGGTAAATTGGTCATTTTTAAGGATGGTTTCTCATTTTCATTTATTTTGAACCCTTTAAAATGCTAGTTAAGAAACAAGAACAGTATCCTTTTATTGTAGATGTTCAAAGAACCTTCAGTTCAAATTTCGTGAAAATCGGTTCACCACCACATACGATATGTATATAAATATACTAAAAAAAGAATTAAATTACGGCTAATTTGGCCAAAATTAAACCGAATTTGATGAAATTTGGGATGAAAGTGACCTATATAACCAAGAAATAGCCTGCCAAATTTTAGCAAAAAATATTCAACAGTTTGGCCGTAATTCCATTTTTAGTCCAAATTCCACAAAATTTTCAAAACTTTCCCCAATTTGTCCAAATGGTCAAACGAATTTTTTTTTTTACCAAAATGAAGGTATTCTTATGTACTTTCACGTGATATAACAAAAAAATAACCTTTTTTAGTTTAGCTGATTTTGTGTCATTTTTTGTATATACATGCGCGCAGCGATTTCTCTCATTTTCGGTATTATATTTATGCGCGCACAAATAACGTGTAATTATTCATTATAAAAATTACAATATAAATAACAAAAAGTGATTGTGAGCAGGTTTTAAATTAGATAAAAAAAATTCTCGAAGTTAAGATATAATTTTTTTTTTCGAAACGAAAATTCACTTGATTTTTATTAAATTTTTTACATAATATGTTGATTATTATTTTATTTTATTCATGTTTTGTTTTTCTAGTAGTTGCACTAGATGTGCTACTTCCGAATCGGTAACTGAAGTTTGGAATATTTCTTCACCCTCGTCATCGCTAAAGTCGTATACATCTGAGATATTCTCTGAAGTACCAAAATTGACAGGATTTTAGACGGCAGCAAACAACAGATAATGAACTGATGCCGATAAGGACTGATAAAGCTCCTCTTCCTAATGAATTACTCAATATAATTGCTTGTTATTGTAAGTTCGGTTGCAAAACTAAACGTTGCTCATGCAAAACTATTGGCGTCACATGCAGCAATTTATGCCACAATGGAAGGAATACTGTGTAAAAATGCAGAGAATATTCTTGACTGCTGTGGTTGACGAAGAGCCTGAGCAATTAGAAATTAGTCCTGATATTTATGATATTGAAGAATTCTAAGATGATAATTATGAAGAAGTTTGTAGTCCAGAATCACCTTTTATTATTAATTTAATTAATAATAAATAAAGAAACAAGTTATTGCCTTATACCTCAAGAGAAACAACAATGCAGCTACGGACACGTGTTTCGGAATTATTTCTCCTCATCAGCATAGCATAGCTTAGCGAATATATCTTATAATCGAGCGTCCGTAGCTGCATTGTTGTTTCTCTTGAGGTATAAGGCAATAACTTCTTTCTTTATTTAATTATTTAGCCTCATAAACTCCCGTCATATTTTGCTTAGTATTTGCCAAGTGAAAATAGAGCAGTACACATAGAGCTCGTCATACTGATTGCTCTCATTTGAGGCCCTAAATGTGGCACATGAGGTATGGAAGTACAAATCGAGTATTGTGCACTGTACTTTCCGACCTTTGTTGGTTTTGCTCGATTATAAGATATATTCACTAAGCTACGCTATGCTGATGAGGAGCAATAACTCCGAAACACGTGTCCGTAGCTGCATTGTTGTTTCTCTTGAGGTATAAGGCAATAACTTGTTTCTTTATTTAATTACTTAGCCTCATAAACCCCCGTCATATAATTAATAATAATTACACGCTTACTTGTGTGCGCATACGTATAATACCGAAAATGACGGGAAATCGCCGCGCGCATGTATATACCAAAAATGACAAAAAAACGACGACATCACGTGAAAGCACATAACAATACCTTCATTTTGATAAAAAAAAAAATTCGTTAGACCATTTGGACAAATTGGGGAACATTTTGAAAATGTTATGGAATTTATTTATTATTATTTATATACAAGATTGCAGAGAAGAGAAATGGCCAAATAATGTGCTGAAAAGAAACAAATATATTATAATCTACGCTGCTGCCATTTTCATCTGTACTGTAACGTACTTGTTGAGCTGCTGTTATTAATATATTACTTTCTTTCTTTTGCTATTTATATTAAGTCTTGTACCTGCCGGCACTATATATGGTTTTCATGTTTCCTAATTTCTTCCGTAATAGTTTCCACATTATAAAGATATTAATAAGAACGGGGATTGTCTCAGTAACCGATACTTACTTTTTGATATTTGGTTGCGTAACTTCCCGTTAACAAACTATGGAATATTATAATAGTTTCATCCAGATCCCAAATAAAAACTCGGTCAGTTGTTGATTCAGGGGTTGTAGGTGACATGGTATTTGTTCTTCTGCCACGACCTCTTGTTCCTCGGGCTTCAGATCCTATGCTGCCTGCAGAATCTCTGGATCTTCTTGCACTATCCGATTTGAGAGGTGAAGCAGATCCATCTGCTAATGCAATGCCATTTGTGGAATTTTCTAGAATAATATGTATATATAAAAACTTAATGGAACATTCTGTTTAATGCTGATTGTGGTCATAAATTGAAAATAGATTTAAATTAAGTACTATAGAAGACATACTAATGGTTGCATATACAATTGTGATGATTCATATCACCTATTAGTGGTTCCAATTCCGAGATTCCACTAAAAAACTGATCTCGATAATTGAAGTTCTCAATCCTGCCAATATTGGTTTGAAACATAAAGATATGTATATCGTAAGACTAATCGTTTGCCGAGCATAGAGATTTTTATTAGTGGAACGTGTTTAAATGGCAACTCAATGAGAAAGACGAAGAACATGTCGTGTCATGTCCCTATGAGTAAAGCGAGTGGCTGTTATCAATGCGAAGATTGACGTCTCAGTAATGTTTTGTCCACGGGAGGATAAGCATGTTTTAATTTTATTTTTCAAGAAAATACGTGTAATTATTTTAAATAATAGAATAATTTTTTGTTTATTTTTCTGTATCAAACTGAAATTTGTTATGTTAGGCAGTTAAGTTAAATTAAAAGTTTTCTCCAAAAATAAAATAAAAAGGTAATTTGCAAAAAATCGGCAGCTACTGGAAGCGGCTGGAACCTCCCCACTCGGTGGATCTTTGAAGCCGAAAAAAGCATTCAATTGTGTGACAAAATGGCACTAAACGTACTCCGATCTCATCCAAAACCTTTTCAGATCTTCTGGGGCACTAAAAAACCCTCAACGCGGCTCGTACTGCAAATTTCATCTATGCGAGTTATTACCTACATTATCGCTCGTTGAATAATATACTATTAGGATATTAACAACTTTAACATCACTTGAACGACTAAGAAAGTCTAGTTATCCTAAATACTACAGATTTGTAAAGCAACAAACTGAAAATTGCTAAAGTGATAATCTATAATAAATTCACCAACGAAGGTACAGAAATCATATGTTATTGATATTGTTACATTTACCTTTAAAGTTTGTGACAATCCACCAAAAGTTACAAATATGCCGAAATCTTATTAACATGACATGACATGACACCAACGTTATCGGATGACAAACGATGACAATGACAATCGTCAAAATTTGCTCGTTGCAATCCGATCGCTTGCGGCTGTCTTTGTCAAATGAAACATTAGCATTTCAGTTATTTTACTAGATTTTAGAGGAATATTTGTAGTTTAATTCTTCGATTTGTCTGTATATATATATATATATTAATTTAAAAATGGCACTAAACGTAATCCGCTCTACTTCTAGAGCAGTGAAGAAACCCTCACACGTGAATTGACCCGTGATGTGACGAGTTTCACGACGTAACGGCTACGCGCATCGATCATGTCACGCGAAATGCGATCTATGCTTCGTATTTGCTTTGTTTTTAATTTTTTTCTCGGAAATCAAATCGAAAGGGTGGAAATGTGATATATCGTTGAAATCAGAATTTTAACTGCTTTTTAATGGTTCCATTGCAAATTGAAAGCAATTATAAAATAAACAATTTGTTGCGTCAAAACGGCACTAAACGTAATCCGATCTCAACCGAAACGTTTTCAGATCTTTTGGGGCACTAAAGTAACGCTCATGCCAAATTTCATTCAAATCCGTTCAGTAGTTTCGGCGCTATCGTGCTAACACACATGCACACACACACAGACATTTTTCAAAAACCACTTTTTTGGGTTCCTAGGACCTCAAAACGTAAAGATTTGATGTTATCTCAATTTTCGTTTTTGAACCAATTTTAGTAACCTCTCACAATTTTATTGTGGTGAGGTTAAAATATTGAAAATAAGATATTAAAAAAAAATTATATATAATAAATGCTCAAAAAATTCCCATATATTGAGCCAAACATTAACCCTGTCTATCATAAAAATTTTGCCTCACATGGCAAACCATTTGCGGTGTAATAGTTTGAGCGGAATTTTTAATTTTTATCCTCAATCCCTCCAAATTTTCAGCTCTGTCTTCCTCAAACATGGAAGACGTTTAGCAACTGAGTGGTTGGTTATCGCTACGAGACTGTGAATTTAGCCAACCTTTGAGTCATATGGCCAGTGGTTGGGAACTTTATTCTTCGTCTTTCTGATTGAGCTGCAATTTAAATATGGTCCACTAACAGAAATCCCTATGTTCGGCAGCAATAGATTAGGCGTACTGAATAATATAATAATAACTGGATAATTTAATGAATAATACTCATGTTATTTCAGTAAATAATTATTTCACTTTTCATAAGTTTTATAGAGTACAGAATATTCTTCTCTTCAGTAGAATACAAATGAAGGTAGAGTAAAAACATTTTTATTTTTCAGATCAGTAAACTTGATGTGGGACGGTGATACAGCTTATAGATTGTATTTTTACAAACTATCAGTTAATTTCATTAATATCTTGAGGTACCACAGTGTTCTTGAATTTACCACAATAATTATATCAATTTTCTTAATAGGTATTGCAAACGCCACAAGTGATGGCGAGCAAAGGGGAAGCTGAATGTAGAGAGTAGTATAGACCTAGTGTACACATCACTATCCTAATTGGTGTAATATAAATTCTAAATAGTGCCAGCCTTCTGTGCCGTTCTACGTTTAATGACACACTACGTAAATTAAGAAGATGCCGAAGGCAATCCTGGTTGAAATATAAAAAGAACAGATATACTGAGAACAGAAATCATTATTGCCTTCTACGGAATCATTATAATTACTCATTAAAAGTGGAGAAAAGAATGTATTTCACACAAACTTTACATTTACACCGTTTTGACAGTAAATTATTATGGTCTGATCTAAAAATGTGGAATATATATAATTGTAATAAAAATAAATCTCTTTCCTTACCACCAAATCTTCGAAATTCTAATGATATTAATTATTTCTTTCTTGATTCAATACCTAAATTATCCGTCCAACCTGAGTATTTAAACAGATTTTCTGAGAATGAATTTGATATTCTTGTAGAACCTGATCTTATTAAACTATTAATTTTAAAACAAAAACCTTTTACGATGGGATGTGATATGATTTCTGCAAAAATGTTGCAGCTAGCTATTACTTGGGTTGTCATGCCTCTTACTCATATTATTAATTATTCATTCGAAATCGGTAAGATGCCTGATATGTGGAAAACATCAATTGTTAAGCCAATCCCTAAAAAACCCAATTCTGTAATTGAAAACTTGTCTGATTTACAATCTATTAGCTTATTGCCCATACTTCTTAAAATTGCCAAAGCTTCTCTTCATTTTCAAGTATCTGCGTATGTTTAAACCTTGAATATTTTACCACCGACGCAGTCAGGATACAGAAAAGGATTTCGTACAGTGACTGCTCCTTGTTCATTGACTGATGACTTCATTACGGCTATTGATAATCATAAACTTAATTCTTTAACTCTTCTGGATATGACTAAAGCTTTCGATTATTATTGACTACCTATTAATTCTGTTGTAGTACCTCAAGGGTCTGTTTTGGGTCCTTTACTGTTCTCCATTTTTATTTGTGACTTGCAACATGTTGTTGAATATTGTAATATTTATGTTTGCTGATGACATTTAGCTCAGCTATATTCACCTGATAATGAACTAAATGCAGTTAATGAAATCAACTCTGATTTAAATAAAATAAAGCAATGGACTTATCATAATGCTCTCCAGCTAAATACCAGTAAATGTAAACATATTCTAATCGGTTCAAACCACAACATAAATAAACTAAGGGGCTTTTCGATTAAAATTGATAGCGAACCCATTCCAATGGCAGAATATGTACGAAATTTAGGAGTTATTTTTGATTGTCAACTTAAATTCACAAAACATGTCGATCTAATATATCGCAAGTCGTATTTAAGTCTAAAACAACTTTTTCCATTCAAAGACTATTTAGATGTAGAAACAAAGAAAATTCTTGTTAACAATTTAGTTTTGTCACAGATGAACTATGGCGATACTGTATATGTATCTCATATCCGTTGTAATACAGCATTATTATCCCAGGAAACAATTTGTCTACAAAATTTAATTACATCAGATATCTATTTTTCAATTTTTATATTTTTGTTTACTATGGAGTACATATGGTTATTTTCCTTACCTTCTCTCATTCTATATATAGTAAATCCTATAACATGTAATATGTTACTGATTTATCAATAATATCAATACGTTTTACTACTTATTTACATCTGTTAATATTTGTTGTTATGTATAAAATAGAAATTGCAAAGGCAAACCAGCTGGCATGGAAAATAAACTATTATTATAGATTCCTTTTATCGATTATATGCCACTACTTTAGTTGAGTATGGGAATCTACAAGGCAAGTTGGTGCGCTTAACTTAACCACTGACAGATGGCCATACTTGTACGATTTCTATATTTTGATAGCTTTCAATTTAAATAGGGAATTAGATTTCTCACATTTTTTTGGTGGCGTTGTTTTCCAGTAAACAGGACAAAAAGTTTACCTTATCAGTAAAACTCACCAGGAAGTCATTTGCTTGCAGCCTTTGTACTGATTCAAACATTATAATTTTTAACTGTGGACTTTAGTAATTGATATTACAATTTTTATATCCCAGTTACAAAGTGTTGAACATACAGGTAATTTCATTTCATTATACTCATTAAAATATTTTAATTAATCTTCAAATTTTGCCTTTGATATAATTTCAATTATTTTTAAAATAAATTCAAAGTTAATTCTTCTTAATTTAATAAGTAGTTAAAATACTATATGTACCACATGGTTGTAAAAATATTTTTCTCTTTCCTTTTCATTTTTTTGGCAATTTATAGTCTAAGAAATCAGCTTACTCGTGCATAGCTAATAATTGCTATTGCATAGCTAAAATTACTTTTGTACTGCTAATCAGCTTACTTTTGTATAGCTTAAATTAATTTCCTGCAGCTTTTGTACAGCTAGCTTAATATTTCGTGCAGCTAATTTAAATATATTTTGTACAGCTAACTAGCTTATATTTGCATAGCTAACATTGCTTAAATTTTGCATAACTAACTTGCATAAATTTTGAATGTGCTTATATTTGGTTAAATTTCCTACAATTTTCACCCCATTCATTGAGAGACGTAAATTGCCAAGGAAAATTTAGAATTCTTGCAATAAGAGACAATTGTGGGCCTGGATTGCTGTCCCAGAACCAGCCACCTGAACCATAAACCACCTAGGATACTGGTATCAATTTGTCTTTTATATATATATTTTTTTTACATTTCAATTTGTCTCAAAACCGATTTGTCTAATTTTCTTTCATGTAATATATTTTGTCATTCATTTTAAACTATCTTTTTATTTCTCTTACCAATAATTTCAGACTGATCTATAGCAGACTGGTTATTCGAGAAAAAGAGACAATTTTGCTTATTTCACTATACATGGTGCCCAATTTAACATCAATTTTTCTTTGTCTCCTTTTCTCGAAATAAACAGAAATCTGTCGCTTATGCTGTACATGTCAGAAAGGGTAAGTTTCTCCACTCTTACGAATGCTCTGGACCCACGGCTCTCTGCTCCGGCTTAAACCAGCTAGTCGTCCGCACATGTTGCCTCAATTCTTTCTCAAAAATAAATAATAAGAGAAAGGAGGTAACACTGTCTGAATATCTTTCTAATAAGATTATCAGACATGATTAGGTTCATGAGAGACACTTGAGGAATATTGCTAACAGTGTCACAGTACCTTTACATCGTAGTGCAAGTTTTTCGTATCTGTCATCTTATATTCAAAATAATTTACCTAGGCCATGGCCTCTCGGTTACTACATTGAAGTTAAAGTGATCTTACGAGATTTTAATTAGTATAATAATATAGTTTAAGAAGTGTTTATTTCCTGTAATTGTTTGTTGTATTTAAATATTCTCTTTTATTGTATTTGGTTTTATTTTACTATTGACTATGTTTTTAGGGTAAGGTTTTAAATATCATGTTAAATGTACCTTGTCCATTTGTGTATATGTTCTTTTTTTTCTATCCACAATAAATATTTTATTATTATTATTATTATATAATACACATTTTAATCTAGATGTGTTGATAAAATCTTCATTAAATAGATTTTTTTACCAGAGTTTCATTGATGGAATCTTTTTTGCAAATTATCTTATACTTATTTATAGAAAATTTTACAGAGTGTTCTAATTCCAGTTTTCAGTTCATATCTATAACATTTTGCATGTATGGATTCAAATCACAGCAAATAACTCTGTTTTCATCCAGTTTCTTAATTGTTTTAAGTCTTGCAATACAGCTGTTTATGCATAACCATTACCATGCATTTCTTCTACAACATTTTAGTTTTAGGTCTTAAATTTCACTCGGTTTTTCACTACTTTTTTGATCAGTGTTTGCAAATTTACTGTCACTATCCGCCATCTTCAAATTACTTCAGATAGAAGATTTCAAGCTTAAAAAAATGACCAACAGTTCATCTTTTCTGACAACAATTCCTGAATCTCATAGATAATTACAACCTCTTTCTTTTCATGCAGAGGATGATTCTATTGTGAAAATTTCCGGACTAAAAATGGTCCATCTGTGACAGTACTGAAAAGAGCTATGCTACAGTCGCTTATTTACTGATAATCAATTTGTAGTCTCTTTAATATGTGCAAAATCAAAGGTTTCACCATTGAAAAGAATTTCTCTGCACCGTCTAGATTTATGTGGTGCTGTTCTACTTTCAAATCTCATCTCATTTGTAGTTGAAACATATTCTGGAAAACTTCAAATAAATCAAGTATTTGCATGGTCCGACTCTTCTGTAGTCTTATCTTGGGCCAAATCATCTCCACATCGATGGAAAACATTCATAAGCAAGGGTCAGCTATATCCAAGAGAAAATATCACCTGATGTCTGGTCTCATATTCGATCAATAGATAATATGCTGACTGTGCATCTCGGGGAATATTTCCGAATCAATTAATCAGTCATTCTCTACGGTGGGCGGGATCTTTGTGGTTCCGACTCCCTTCTGAATCTTGGCTTGTCAAAGAAGTCAAAATATATGATGGTTCTATTGTTCTTGAGGGGGAAAGAAAAATGACTTACTAATTTCAAATGTGCTTTTAAAGGGCAGAATATTAAAACATAATATTTTTAGTCGCAAACTCCTCTATAAAATCCTTATGTTACTATAAGGAACGTAACCAGACTGCAACCAACAGCTACTCTCCGGGCTATGTGCCCCGTCGAGCGCTGAATTACAAGTTACAAGCCTGGCGCGTCAAGTGTAATAATTGCATATTACCATCAAAGCGCTAATGCTTTTCGATTGCTCTTTTAAGTAGAGAGTAGAGCTCCTTTAAGTAGGATCAGTCTTTCGGCCCGTGTTTGCTGCAATCAAAGCATTAGCGTTTTGATGGTAATATGCAATTATTACAATAAACGCGCCAGGCTTGTAACTTGTAATTCAGCGCTCGGAGGGGCACATAGGAGAGTAGCTGTTGGTTGCAGTCTGGTTACGTTCCTTATAGTAAAATAAGGATTTTATAGAGGAGTTTGCGACTAAAAATATTATGTTTTAATTTCATTTTGTTTAAAGCTCTCGATTTACTTTTAGAGAAATTTTCGAGTCTTTTGAAAATAAAATGAATTGTTTCCTATTGCTTAAGATTTATCCATAATATGAAAAATCCTGGCCACAAAAGGTCGGGCGATTTTACCGAACATTAACTTCATGAAGCGTGTTCGTTCTGATAAAACACGTCCAGTACATAGCTTTTAGTGATGTTATTGAGAATATAAAAAGGAAAAAATCAATTCCGACAGTTAAATCCCTTCATTGGTGAAAATGGTGTTCTCAGGGTGGGCAGTCATCTCACTCATTCTGATCTGCTCCTCTACAATCAAAAACATCCAGCATTACTTCCCAGCAAGCTCTGGATAACTGTTCTTATCACTGATGATGTCCACGGGGTGCATCTGCATCCTGGGCAGCAGACATTACAATTTCTATTATTTCAGAACTTCTGGATATTATCTCCCAAACGTACAAACGTCATTGCCTTTCTAGTCTTCGATGTTTCAAAGTGACTCTTAAACCTTTTCAACCACCAATGATTGATTGATAATTGATATGAATACTTCAGTTCACTTCGAATTAAAATATTCTTTGTTTCATGACTCTTCTAAAGTAAATAGGTCAATGATGGTATGTTTTTAGGTTGAAAAAAGTCAAAACATTTAAAAATTTTGATATTTTGAAGTTACAATTCAAATTCATACTTATATTCTTCCTTGCAAATCTTCTATAAACTCTTATATATCCAGGTTAATATGGTTGTTGAACAAGTCAGCAATCTATCATGAAAAAGGCAACATGTTTTGTGGAGCAACTGTTTCATATTTGGGATACAAAAGAATAACGCCAGTGTGCGTAACGATTTTTTTTTGCCTCACAGGAATAAAATTTTTGAGAAATAAACATTTGAATTTTTCATTAGGTATGGTGTGAGCAAAAAAAATAGGACAAGTCTTATAACGGTATTTTGCTAAAATCTAGTTGTGTACATCTAACTTTAATTTTTGTGACATTGTCAGTTATTGCAAGTGTGCAAAAACTAATATGCCTCATATAAGCGATTTAGTTAAATCTGGAGTTATTGCTAAAGCAGAACATGGATAGTCAATGAGATAAATTGTACAGCGTTATAATATTGACCAAAATTCGGTGTGTAACATTTTAAGAAAGTGGAGATGTGGAGAATGAATGGTACGATTAGTATAAATCCTGGATCAAAGGGCAAAGGATATCCTACTTAACAAGACGCTAACTAGTAATATTGCGTTATTGCACCATTTCTATTTATAACTTCTATAACTCTGTTTGGCATAGAATTAAATAACCTTATAAAATGTTACACACCAAATTTTTGTTAATGTTATAACGCAGTGCAATTTGTCTCATTAACCATCCATCATTTATTATAGCAATAACTACAGCATTAAAATAAAAAATAAATTAAAAATGATATCTGTTTTATTTCGGCTACTCAATATATTCAAATAGAGACAGATTTACATTAGAAAAAAAAAGTTGTCCTATTTTTTTTCTGCTCACGACAGTACCTAATACAAACGCAATTCATTATATTATTATACTTTTAAATATAATATGCACTTACATTGTAGGTTTGTCAGTCTTTTTCTTAATGCAATGAATCAAAATAATACCTATTATATTTTGGCTCACATTACAAAATAAAGCGAAATATTGTGCAAATTATAATATCAAAAACGGTATCCTTAAGTCTCTTCGTAAAAATATAATCGCGAGCGAGAGAGCCTGGATTTGACACCAACTGACTAAAAATGATGGCCGAATTCGATTAGGTAAATAAAAAAAAATAAAATTCGATCAATCATCAGGTAGTAAGCACGAATTTGCGATCAATTGGATTAGGCTGCTTAGTTCATATAATTGAAAAATGTGAATTTTTCTTGCGGAATTGTGATAAATGTGATTTAAAAACATTCGTGGCGTGAGAATTTTGAGGTTATACCTGTCATTTTGATTTTTGATAGACCATTTATCACGCGTTACGGCCGCTACGAAATATTCGCAGAAGCCGCTTCGGATTCATAAATAAAGTTCCCGCCTCAAATATCAAATGAAATTTAGGTTTAAGTTTTAATTAATTGTTTTTAGCCCAGCCAGACCTAATCCGCCCGACCCTGCAATTGGCTACCGCGTTGTACGGTCGGTCCCGGAGTAAGTTCTGGAGAGGGAATTGTTTAAATTTTAACTTCAATAAAGAATTGTTGTTGTTATATCAAGTGGTATCAAATCATATTTACCGGAATTCCGCACGAAAAACTCGCATTTCTTATCCGTTTGAAAGAGGCCTTAAGTTCGATTTATAAACTATTCCGCTGCAGTTGAGGTTTGCAGTTGGAGTTGCCGCAGCAGTATCAGTTGCAGTTCACGAAAATTCGTCATTTATAAACTCTTACTGCTGTTGACGTCGAACGGGTTGAAAACTACAATTTCATTGGCTATCCGCTGGTAATTCCGCAGCGGTTGCCGTTCAAGATAAAAGTTGGTTATCTACCTGCGGAATATGAACTGCAACCGCAGTGGCAGCGGACTTTATAAATGGAAACATTCGTTTCGTATTCTTCATAAACACTACAGGTGCGGCAACTGCAACTGTAACCGCTGCGGCTAGTTTATAAATTCACCTTTAGGCTTAGTTCACATAGTTGTATAGGTAATGCGAGATTTTCTCGAGGAATTCTGGTAAACTTGTATTAGAAATACTTGTCGTGGGAAATCTCAATTTTATTAATTTGTGAAAAACGAAAACGTTTCTGCGGATTGCAAAAAGATATTTTGAGGTTATATTTACTATTTGGTAGATCTTTAGATTTATCACACGCTGCAAAAAATTCGCAAAAACCGTTTCGGATGCATAAATAACGTTGAAATTGTCCGTCCCGAATATTTTTAAAGCAAATTTACCGAAATTCCGCACGCAAAATTCGCATTTCGCATCTGTCTGAAAGAGACTTTGGGTGAAAGATGCATCGAAAACGTTTCTTAAGTATTTTTTCGTCTGAATCTACGTCTACACTAACTTAATAACATAGAACATAACTACCATCAGTTTCTGAAATCGTATATCAATAAGGCCGTTACAAAATACATTTGACACACGACTTAAGATGGATAACATATAAGAACCGAAAACTAGTTCCGTTACACAACTTATGATGCAAAAGCTTGAAAATGTCACTTATGCTCGCCATAAAACATTCAAACAATAGGAATCGCTCCCCCTATACTGTCAGATGATCAATCGCTTTCAAGGCGAGCAGTATTTGAATCAATTGGATGGAGTCTGCGGTAGGTTCTTGATGAAACATATTCAATAGAATAATTATAAATATTCAAAAGAATAGTTACAACACGCATTTGGTTTATTGTTTCATTAGTTTTTTTTTCCCAGATTTCTCTGACATATGATTCGGCCTTGCGACCATTATCAAAGAGTCTTAAAAACTGACCTGAAAGTGGTGGTTCACAGTATATATCTTACAAATCCTCTACCCACCTAAAGGGGGATAATTTGAATCATATCTGAGAATTGAAAATATTGTTACGTGTTTACATCCTGTAGTAAACACTTCCAAACATAGGTTCGATAATTGCAACACGAATTTTCACTAATCACTTTATTATTATTTACTAAATTAGTTAGTTCTTATAATAACAAACTAATTAAAACTTTTATCAGACTCACTACTGCAATTCACAACTTGTTACTGTTCTTTATCTTATCTGATCACTTAACTCATTCAGAACTGTACTGAACTGACTCCGTGCGTTGGATCCGCTTCTTCTATATCCGTGACTTTTATTCTCGGTTCATCCATTTTCCACCAGACTATTTCAGGAATTTCTACTCCTTCCAGTGTATTCTGTGAGGCAGCGCCACCCTGGGCCAACTGGTGAACTATTGCTTTACTGGTTACTCATTAGGCAGTTGTTATGTGAATGTAACACAAGGACTGCTAACAATCCTTGAATGTAACAGAGTCACAGCGTTGAATTGATTTATATACAGGGTTACTACAAAAGAATCATCGAGTTTTAAAAAGATATATTTCAGAAAGTACACGTCACAAGAAAGGAAAAATGTTCAAGTTTTTGAGCGCATCATTACAAATGTTCAATGTGCTCTCCTTGTGTCATACGACACATGTCCAAACGATAGTCCAGTTCGGCCCATACACGTTGCAGTGTGTCCCGATTGATGCTGTTCACAGCAGTAGTAATGTGTTGTCGGAGTTCATCCAGTATTGCTGGCATTGGTGGTACATAAACTATATCTTTGATGCACTCCCAAAGAAAAAAATCACATATAGTAAGATCGGAAGATCTGGGAGGCCAGGCAAGTAATGCCAAATGTTGTTCAGCACATCGCCCAATCCAACGGTAAGGGAGTTCCTCGTTTAGATAGCGACGCATCTCATTATGCCAATAAGGCGGAGCTCCATCTTGCTGGAATATGAAGTTGTCAGAATCTTCTGTCAGTTGGGTAAATAACCACAACTTCATCATATCTAGGTAGGATGTATCCCTCACAGTGTTTTCACGAATGAAAAAAGGCCCTTTGCTAATGGAGCCTGTGTTCTTGAACTTGAGCTGCCGATACCATCGCAGAATGCTTTGAGGACCTGAACATTCTGTTTGGTATTGAGTTCAGTATGCACGTTGTACTATAACAACTGATAAACACCACGCGTACTCTAACACACAAAACGCTTTCTGTTGCATAGTTGCCATTTTGCATACTGAATACCGTGGTGATACCTGGAAAGTGAAGTTATCAAGCACGCGTTTTAAACTTGGACATTTTCTTTTTCTTGTGGCATGTCATTCAATATTATAACTGTAATACTTTCTGAAATATATTTTTTGAAACCCGATGATTCTTTTGTAGTAACCCTATATTTAAAAAGAAGCAGCTTCGATTTTGTTGAGTTTTATATTTTGTTAAAAAGACAATAACATATTTTTCTGTAACGAATATACTTGTTTTATGGGGGGGGTATAGCGTCCCTATTTTGTTTTCGAAAATTATGGCAACTCTATACAAGATGTTCTGAACAAATATTGAATTTATCATATGCGAATAAACACCTTTAAATATTTCGTATAAATTCGAATTTATATAAAACATGGGACAACTGTTTATGCGATTTAATTTTGGTCCCTATGTGTAGTGCACATAAAGTTTACAATAATAAATGACAAATTTTCATTGAGCGCGCTACAACTATGTGTACTACAAGATTGCCTACATTCAGAGCCTTGATATTCCACAGTAAATTGGCCCCAATGACTTCAGAACAGGATAGACAAAGCATCCTCTTGGTTTGTTGTGTATCATTTTTTTATTTGTTTACATTGCTTTAAAAATAAATACTGGTACTCAGCAGTCTATTGGCTAAAGGCACGTGGGTATATGCGCACGCAGTCCCTCTCAACACGTTTTGTTTATAATCCAGTTGCAGCGTTGGCCGCCATTAGAGTGTTTGTGATAAACCGAAGTTAAACGTTGTAATTACAGTGGTTTTGTAGTGTTTTTGAAGACAGAATTTGTTATTGTGAATAAACAATGGGAAAATATTGTGTTGTATGTAGATGTCTCTTTAAAATTGGAGTTAGTCGATCTTTTCATAGGTAATAAACGTAACTTCGGGTTGAAACGACAAATAAGCAAAATTGTAAATATTCAGTGCAATAATATTGGAAGTATAGAAAATGTTTTTATGTTTTAAAATTGAGTAATATAGTTAAATGAAAATAAGGTTGAAGGGCAATATGAAAAGATATTATTTAAAAGTGCAATATTATATTATTTGTAGAATTTCAAGGAGTATTAAACGCCGAAAAATATGGGTCTGTCGCATTTTGAAACATTTGGGAAATGAAAATCCTTGAAGATAATGTTGTGTGCTCAGATCACTTGTCATCAAATGATTTCACAAGTCCCAGTGGCCGAGTTATTCTTAAAGAATTTACAGTACCTGACTTACCAAGTTCATCTAAGGAAAATGTACAAGTTGGGTAAGTTATCATTTAAAAAAAAGTATTACATGATGGGAATAATTATAACATGTTTTTATTTTTTCAGTTAGTAATTCAGTAAAAGGAAAACTGTATTAATCATTTTGTTTATGTGACATATACCTATCTATACCAATTTATAAGTGTAAATTTAATATTTAAATAAATCATTTAATAAAAAATCGGCAGCTACTGGAAGCGGCTGGAACCTCCCCACTCGGTGGATCTTTGAAGCCGAAAAGAGCATTAAATTGTGTGACAAAACGGCACTAAACGTAATCCGATCTCATCCAAAACCTTTTCAGATCTTCCGGGGCACTAAAAAAACCCTCAACTTAATGAATTTACAATCATCTATGCGAGTTATTACCTACATTATCGCTCGTTGAATAATATACTATTAGGATATTAACAACTTTAACATCACTTGAACGACTAAGAAAGTCTAGTTATCCTAAATACTACAGATTTGTAAAGCAACAAACTGAAAATTGGTAAAGTGATAATCTATAATAAATTCACCAACGAAGGTACAGAAAGCATATGATATTGATATTGTTACATCTACCTTTAAAGTTTGTGACTATCCACTAAAAGTTACAAATATGCCAAAATCTTATTAACATGACATGACACCAACGTTATCGGATGACAAACGATGACAATGACAATCGTCAAAATTTGCTCATTGCAATCCGATCGCTCGCGGCTGTCTTTGTTAAATGAAACATTAGCATTTTAGTAATTTTACTAGATTTTAGAGGAATATTTGTAGTTAGTTCTTCGATTTGTCTGTATATATATTTAAAAACGGCACTAAACGTAATCCGCTCTACTTCTAGAGCAGTGAAGAAACCCTCACACGTGAATTGACACGTGATGTGACGAGTTTTACGACGTAACGGCTACGCGCATCGATCATGTCATGCGAAATCCCATCTATACCATATTTGCCTTGTTTTTAATTTTTTTCATGGAAACCAAATCGAAAGGGTGGAAGTGTGATATATCGTTGAAATCAGAATTTTAACTGCTTTTCAATGGTTTCATTGCAAATTGATTTGACAATTGAATTATAAAATAAACAACTTGTTGCGTCAAAATGGCACTAAACGTAATCCGATCTCAACTAAAACCTTTTCAGATCTTCTGGGGCACTAAAGAAACGCATACGCAAAGTTTCATTCAAATCCGTTCAGTAGTTTCGGCGCTATCGTGGTAACACACATACACACACACACAGACATTTTTCAAAAACCACTTTTTTGGGTTCCTAGGACCTCAAAACGTAAAGATTTGATGTTATCTCAATTTTCGTTTTTGAACCAATTTTAGTAACCTCACAATTTTATTGTGGAGAGGTTAAAAAGCAATGTTATTCATATTACTTTGAAGTCAAACTAGAAGAGAAATTAATATATTAATTATACGAAATAATCATCCTCTTTAACATATACGCCACTGGCAACGAGTTCCAAAACATAAACACAACTATCTCCATCCTTTTTTAATAATAGAATATATGAGATAGTAGGGAAACACAACAACTCATGTGTTAATGTATAGGACATGCTTTGTCTATCCTATTCTGAAGTCATTGATCATTACGATACGACAACCATTTACCTTGTATAGTTGAAGTAAACAGGCAAAAAAAACGCAACAAAAACTTTACGACCTCATTAACTGCTGCTGTTAACTGTTGTTCGCAAATTGACTCGCTTACTAGTGGGGCCGATCTGGGTTTCGAAACGACAGTGTTTTTTCGATTTTTCTTTTTTGTGTATATTATGTAGTCGGAGTCCCTCTATCATCTGGTCATGTTTGCGGGCGCGAGGGGGGCGGTGGTGGGTGGAAATTTACATGTAAAAATAGGAAAAATCAGTTTTTCGGACATAACTGGCTTGGTTTGATTCGGATCGAATTTTGACTCGTCGAAATCGGTCCAGCGGGAACGTACCGAGAGCCGTTTTCACGTTTTTTTCGGGGAAGAAAGTGACTTGGTAACTTTTTTTACAGACAGTGCTATTGGATATGTGGAATTAAAGCCTGAAGGCACAGTTAAATGCCGAATATGTCCAGAACAGAAAGTACGAAGTAAAGCTTATTATTCAGTTTTAATTGTAGATGAAAATAAGGAAATAGCTAACTCGAAAATAATCTTCACAGCAGTGTAATACTGATGCCGTTGTAGGTCGATCGCGTCTGGTAGCTTTAAACCACTTTATTATTACGTTGTCTTTGTACTGTCACAAAAACTTTCCAAGGTGTGTTCTTGGATATGTATTTTACATCCTGACACAAAACGCTACTTGTTTTTCATTATAAAACATTAGGTCTTTGTAAAATAACATTCATTTATAAAATAATCAAAGGAGTTTGTTTACCAACAGTCAGACCGATGACGTCATCAGCGCATGCGCTAAGGTGACGTAGTCTTTTGGGCGGTTAAATTACAATGCAAATTTAAAAATGCTTATTTTAAGCATTAATTGACTGGTAGTGTATATTCAAGTGTTTTTAACTATAATTAAGTATTATCTTCCTAGTCGAAAAAATTTTAAAATTTCTGAAAACATCAAATTCACGTTAAAAATTCTAGTTTGATTCTAATAGTAACATGTTGCTGGATGGGTTACTGTCACCTAGGTATGTGCTAATTTAATAAATATTAATTATAATAATTTTCATTTAAAGTTGATATTGACATATAAACTTACCAAGTACTGATGTAGTTGTTAGCTGATATGATCCAGTTCCTATGCTTCCAGTAGAACTCGATGAACTTACGTATGGGGAATAATTTTGGGCATAATAACTTGATGTATACTGAGAAGGTTGTGCATCACTAAAAGTTGCACCATACGCGCTATATTCAACCGCCTAGAAATAATTATACGCATTATTAAATGTAATACCTCATTTAGAAGAGAAAAGATATATACCTGAGCTGAAAACCCCTGTGCAAATGTCGAAGCTCCCGGGGCAGTATAAGCGGCATATGAAGGATACTGATTGGACTGACCAGATGCATTAAAAGGGGATGCTGGTGATGAGTATGAAGAAGTTATGTATCCCGCATTTGCTTTACAAGCTGGATTCAATCCTCTAGATGAGTTTAGTGATGAATAAGGATACGTTGAAGCATTGTAAAATGATGATGCCGTATTTATATATGAAGCTGCGGAACTTGATGATCCATAGGCTTGTTGCATACTGTTTGTTCAAGAAAATAAAGTTTTAGATCAAGTAATTATAAAAAAAAATTTTACAGATACAGTAACAAATGATTATAATACAATGCTACTTTAACGTTTTAAAAATGTTTCATTTCACTGATTAACATAAAAAGTAGTGTTACGTGTTTACACCCTGTAGTAAACACTTCCAAACGTAGGTTCAATAATTGCAACATTTTCATTAACTACTGATTTATTAATCACTAAATTACAATAATTAATCCTTACAATAATACTCTAAGTAATAAATATAACTTTCATCTACTATAGCCTCAACATTATAATTCACAACTTATTACTGCCCTTTATCTTGTCCGATCACTTCTCATCTACTACATAACTGAACTGTCCTCCGTGCGTCGGATTCGCATCTTATATATCCGTGGCGCTTGTTCTATTTCACTTCAGATCATTCGGGACAACTTCCCAATCCTTGTAATATCATTCCAGATCTTTCTACCGTTTCCTATCCATACATTGTAATCGTAGTTCGTGGTATAGAAAAAAATACACATTATTTGTCGTTTCATAAGTTTCTATTTGTACTATATACCACTGCCTCGTTAAGTGTAATAATAATCTTTGAATTATTTACGATAAACCGTGTCTAGATACCAACTTTTAGCTGGTAAATAGGGCGAAAAAAACTTTAAAAAAAAAATTACCTTCAGATGAAAAAAAATCAGTCAGTCAGTTAATTGGACTTTGTTATCTAATATCGATATTGAATAAGTAGGTTAAAAAAGCGTTTGGTTTCGCTATTTACTCATTTTTACACTTATATGTATAGTCGGGATGAGCGCTTCTAGACACTCAAAAAAAGGCAACAAAAACTTTACAACCTCATTGCGACCCGATACGCGTTGTCACGGGACTTATACACGAGGGGCAACTTTAAAATTTCAAATGGAAACCCCTATTTTTTATTGCGGGATCGGATTCTACGGCAAAAAATACGTAAATTTTATTCCGGACATTTTTTTCGATTCTTGCATGGTGTCGCTGTAATCGCAAAAAATGAAAAGAAAACATTACTGTTGCAAGAGTAGCGTCTTGTGCCCATAAAAAAACGTCCAATTCAAAAACTGAAAAACACGTATTTGTTATTTTTACGAAATCTATCCAATGACATTGGATTCGACTCTCCCACCCCTAACCCAGTGGGTGGGGCGGGGACAACTTTGAAATTTGTAATGAAAATCCCTATTTTTTATAGCGGATTCGGATTCTACGGCCAAAAATACGTGAATTTTATATCGGGCATTTTTTTCGATTCTCGCAAGGTGTCGCTGCAATCGCAAAAAATTGAGTGGAAACATGAAAGTTTTGAACGCATACTTAAAAAAATACGAAAAGTAAAACTACTGATCTCAGAGTGAATGATTTCCCGAGCTGTTTTGAGAACAGTGATTTTAACACGGTCGTGCGGAAATTACAACAACTATTAACATTCTGTAAATTTATTATTTATTATTTTTTTTTTATACATTTATTTAACGTCGGCCTATTTCCGCTACTGAGGCCTAACACCGCCGCCTGTAGACGAGCTACCCCCAACCAGGAATTTTGCCGAACCTCTTCCCTTAAGAATAGTAGGGATCTTTTACTTGCCTAACATTTAATAGACAAGAGACCGGCGGCTTTACATCCCCTCCGAAGGATGGTATATCTCCTATACAACCCTCGCCTAAGGTTGTATAGCTTCCGCGCATACACTGATATACAAGCCGCTGGAACATGTGTGAGGCGAGGACGCGGTTTCCGTTGGAATGGTCACCCATCCAAGTACTAACTGCGCCTATCGTTGCTTTACATCGCATACCGAAGTATGTACATAGTAAAGACGCACCTACGCTCGCCCCACTTAAATTTATTAGCAGCTAGTAATTTTCAATTTACATTTTTTACAGGGCAAACTTGATTAAAAAAAAAAAATCTAACAGTGGTTTTACCTCTTAATTCAGCCACTTCCGACAAGTTCTTGATCCCAGCCAGTGAAGGCAAGGAGGTAACTCAGCCATTTAAGGCAAGGTGAGGATTTCGGCCAGTTGAGGCAATTAGTTTACAGCTTAACTGCTACACTAGCAGGTTTTAATTTCAAGGTATTGGTAGGTGGTATTTCTGCAAAAATGTTTATTATGCGTTGCCTCAGCTCTTCCAAATCACGAGGCTTAGTGAAATAAACCTTACCCTTCACGTAGCCCCAAACAAAATAATCAACTGGCGCGAGGTCGGGAGATCTTGCTGGCCATTCAATAGTTTCTCTTCGACTTATCCATCGATTTTCGAAAGTACCATTCAATAGTCCCTAACAATATCCCTATAGTGTGGAGGAGCCCCATCTTGCTGGAACCAAACATTATCGAACTCATCACCAGCAATCTCTTGTATTGCGGGAACTATTTGATTTGTCAACATTTCCAGGTATTTTTCTCCATCTATGAAAAATGGTCCTATGATTCGATCCCTGAAAACTCCTGCCCAAACATTTAATTTTTGTGGATACTGCGTGTGTGTTTCAAGCATCCAGTGAGGGTTTTCGTCACTAAAATATCTGAAATTATGGCGATTAACTTTTCCACTGAGTTCGAAAGTTGCTTCATCTGAGAATCGCCGATCAAAATCATCTTCATTTAACTCTTGGTGAAGGTGAATTTTGTAAGAACGAAATTTCAAAAGTTTCAAATTCTTATGAACTGAAAATGCACTCATATCTAGCTGTTGACTGGCTTTTCTGATTGATAACCGTCGATTTTCAACAAATGCCTGGGCCACTTCCTTTTGTCGAGCTTCCGATGTTTCAGATTTTGATCTTCCAGATTTTGGGCGATTTTTATTTGTCCTTGTGTCTAGGAATCGTTTGATGGTACGGGACACAGTGGATTTCGAAATTCCCACTTGATCTACACGGAAAGTTTCGTTGAATAAAATCACAACTTCATCATAGGACCTTTCTTTATCGCCCCACCCTCGTATCATTAAAAGAGAAACTCTCTCTTCCTCTGTTAAAGTAGCCACTATGCAGAAAAAAACGCGAGAACTAATGAAAAATGAAATAACTTTTTCCGTACAAAAGTGCGCTCCTGCCTCTACAAAAGTTGGAAGGAACTGAACGTTCTCGTAGAAATTTCACAAAACAAATACTGTCAGTAAGAACACTTTAAAAAAAACATTCATAAAAACCAAGATATCACAGATATTGTTTTTTAAACTGAATGTTTTTTTGTCAACGCGAGTAGCTGGAGTTTGTAAATATTTACAAACTTATGGTCGCTTAAGGTTTATTTCAATTTTGTGCGATTGCAGCGACACCTTGCGAGAATCGAAAAAAAATACCCGATAAAATTCACGTATTTTTGGACGTAGAATCCGAATACGCTATAAAAAATAGGGGTTTCCATTATAAATTTCAAAGTTGCCCCCTGCCCCACCCACTGGGTTAGGGGTGGGAGAGTCGAATCCAATGTGATTGGATAGATTTCGTAAAAATAACAAATACGTGTTTTTCAGTTTTTCAATTGGACGTTTTTTTATGGGCACAAGACGCTACTCTTGAAACAGTAATGTTTCCTTTTCATTTTTTGCGATTACAGCGACACCATGCAAGAATCGAAAAAAATGTCCGGAATAAAATGTACATATTTTTTGCCGTAGAACCCGAATAAAAAATAGGGGTTTCCATTTGAAATTTTAAAGTTGCTCCTCGCCCCACCCACAGGTTGGTGGGTAGGGGGATCATTTTGGTATCAGTAGATAGTTTTTTGAAAAATTTTTGACACGTATTTTTTTTATTTTTCGATTTGATGCAAACTGTTCGAGATTTTCCACCATTTCCATACTTTTCTAACACCCGGTATATTAACGTAGTTACTAAAACAAACCATCGTATTATCAAGTTTATTTTTTAAATTCATGTTAAATTTGCAAGATATTTTCAAGTCGTATTCTTTTTCGGTATGGCGATCCACTCAAGGGTCTTTCGGCGTCCGATAAAGTTCCTTCGTATCTACTTGCGATTTCAAATTCTGCTTGCATATCCGCATAAGTTTTTCCTTCATTATCTTGGGACAGCTCGTCCTGATCCTTTTCGATATTATGTAAATTACAATCCAGAGGTTGACCTTTTTAGTTGCTTTGAGTAAGCCAAAATTCCATTTCAAGTTTTGATCGTTATCCCCAAGGTCATCCCCCTCATCATATTCACTGAGCTGTTTTTTTTTTTGCATTTTCACATGACTGTCCATGGCAAGAGTAGCATGCTTCGGAGTATTTCAAACCGCTCTTTCGGCAACTGGTCCGTCCGGAAGTGCAACCTTTTTCGCACCTGCATGTTACAAACTGGAGCAATTCAGAGGGAGCAGCTTCTTCCATGATCATGACTAGCATTAGACCTTGAGTTTCCAGCTTCCATCCCGTAGTACGTACGTAATGCGGCAAAAACTAACTCAAAGATCACAAAACTCGACGAGCTGCCTTCTTATCTCCCACTACAGTTGTCACGAAAACATCGTTTTCGTTATCATATGTTCCTCAACTTCCTATTGATTGCAAATTTACCGTTCTATTAAAAACTATATAATCGGATTAATTTCATTTTTGCAGTCGTGCTATAAAACTTTTTAGACCATTTTGCTAATCTTAGACAGTGGCATATTGTTTACAGCATCGGGAGTTAATGCAGAATGGAGATTGCGTTTCACTTACGGATGCGATCATTTGCAATCCGCCTGTACATATGTTACTATTTTTTGAAATCTTTTTTAGGTAAATAATAATCAGCTAAGTTGTAAATTTAAAGAAATGCACCGCGCCTTTATCCGATAGGGTTGCAAACTTACATAGTCATGTAAGGCGATTTTAGCAGGAACACTGTAGTTTTACAAGCATATTAATAATATGTTTGCAATATTTGATGCAAAAATGTTAATTATAGATAATTAAGTATTATGCCCGGCAGGGTGGAGCGAAAATTTTTTTTTTGTTCAATCAAAGGCATGTTTAAAAAAAAATTTGGAAGCCATCTTCCTTCCCCGCAAGGGTTCCGAAATTTGTAAAAAAATGCAATAATTATTATTTTTAAGAAGACCAGTTAACTATCATTATGTAGTATTAGTCGTAAAAGTCTGCTAGAACACCATAACATCATTCTAGCAACTCTATCTGGAATTATAACTGAGAAGCAGATTTTAAATTTAAGTGTATATGTTTTAATTTACGCGCGTAAATATCTGAATTATCTATTATACACTCCCACTCCTGGTGTTTATCTGTGTTTTCGGGCTATGCACGGGCGCCACGGGCGGTCCAGTCAGTCAATAGGGTTTTCCCACTGAAGTACCCTGTATATACCCCATATATAAATTTATTTTTTCTTATTTAGTTTCCAAATTCAAGTAAATATTGCAGCTAATTCATTTCATTTTTACATTTATTTAGTCATTTAATATTGAACACAATAAAGTTACCAGAATGCATTTTAAAATTATATTTTAAACGCTATAATTTTGAGGCAGAATTTACATAAAATCCAGTCGAGTCGCAGGGTTTGTTTATCGTATATTCAGATAAACGTCAAGTACTTCGTGTATTCCCATAGTGTGAAATCGCCTACCCTTTTCTATCTTAACTATAGGAGGAGATAGAGAGTGAAGTTTTAAATCTGAAACACTGCACAAAACTACGCCGTATCAAATATTGAAATTGTTAACGTAAACAAATCCCACGTCCGACTTGGGGGACGCTTAAACTGTGACGTCATTTACAATATAAAAGAAACTGCAGGGCCCAAGAAAAGGGGTAATCAGACTCGAGCTACATCGCAGGACATTGGGTTCGCTGTTGCTCCCTGGAGATTACATTTGCACCAGTCCTTGGGTACATCGCTGGACATTGAGCTCGCTGTACCTTGGAGATTGAATTGAAGCATACCCTAAGTACATCGCTGGACATTGAGTTCGCTGTACTGACGCCGCAGACAACCATTCTTTGGCGTACTCGTTATGAAGTGCCATTTTAACCTCTCTGTTATGCTCGGCGAGTACGCTGACCATGAAGAACCTGGGGGAGAGCATTCACGGGCGATATAACGCTATACAGGGCGCACAGAAATTCAGCTAACATAAATTTCTAAAGGTGATTACTTTCTTATTTAGAGACTCTACTTTATTATTTGCAATTGCATTCATATTCTGGTTACGGGGTGTTTAAAAAATGTTTAATTGACGCATTTGTGGTACTAAAAGAATATTAGATTTTTAAATGAAATATTAGCTTTGATTTTTAACTATCATAGTAACTTACCAGTTATTCAGTTATGATTTCATTCACGAATTTAGTTCATAAAATTTCACTTTCTGAATATTTTACTAGGGAAATTTGCGTTTGCAAAATAACAAGTTCATATTCAAGAGCTATGCAATAACAAGGTACTTTATCACACATACTAGCCAAACTTCATGTCTATCATTATTCTGCAGTTTTTATAAAACAAATAGTGGACTTTCGTTTCCATCACATCTCATGTAAGGTTTTTCAAGAATGCTTTATATTTAAAGCACACTAGGAATATTTTCCTACTGTAACCACAAGGTTTTCTGATTGTTGGACATTTACCTACAATAAAATATTATAGTTACATGAATTCGGCGTACTTTGAGTTTACAAAGGTTTGAAACATTGACTACGGTCAATTGGCTGGTTCTGTTCTCCAATTGGGTTCAGTTACAACGAGGGATATGTCAATATTTCAGGCAGTTCTCTGGTCACTTGTTTCGATTGAAGGGTGATGCAACCGCACTTTCTTACCTTCGCGGATTCGCGGCTTCGTATGTTTGACAATCATAGGCAATCTTCTGGTTGCTTTTCTATTTAATTACTATAGGGACATTTCCCCAGCAGCATTCTAAAAGATTTTACGTGAGTGTAAATTCTCACCTCAGCAAGATTAATATGATTATCTGAACGATTGTTCCTACTCTAATTTCAATCATTAAACTGTGTATAATCAAAGGATTTTTCCTCAACATTCTATGATCCTTTACATGAGTATTTAATTCTCATTTCTCAACTTAATTTCGATAATGTATAAACATGACATGATTCTTGTCCTTTGTTTTGCATTCGATTCATTATTTAGCTATTGCTAACAACTTTAATTATAAATTATTATTATCTAGCGATTGCTAACAACTTTATTTAATTATAAACTATTATTACCTAGCGATTGCTAACAGCTCTATTATAGATTATCATTATCAGGCATTTGCCACAACTCTAATTACTATTAAAATAACACAGCATACTTTTATATAAGTTCTTGTTATTGCATCAAAACACTCAGTATTTCTATAGTATGGTCATTACTACAGCGACGCAAATTTTCCTATTATAGTATTTAGACAATTGTCTCAAATATTTGGATTACTTTTGATTTCATGTTCGACTATTGTTGCATCAATTTATATAAAATAAAATGGGTTTTTTACTATTTTTTCCCATCAATTATTGTCTTATTCTTTCACCTTTACCTTTTCGTCATATAAGTAATAAACTAAATAAATGTTTTAATTTCAAAAGCAAAATAGAAAACAAACATCAACTATAAATGTACAGTGCAATCTTGAGTGATAAGATACTACCTAAATAACATATATAATTAACTAGGTATCTCAATAAATAGACAGGGTGTTCAAGTTTACCAGGTATTTAAATTAACAGAGTGATTAATTTTCAAAGGTAGATCGTATCCGACAGAAACAAGTAATATTAAACTTTATATAAAAGAACCTGGGGTAATTAAAAAGGGTTACTACACACACACAACGAAATTTGGGTCCTACACTAACAAAACTAGACGATCACGCAAATGGCAAATCTTATTTGTTTATCCTTCAGATAAATAAATAGTAATTAAATTAACTAGAAAACATAATTACCAGGATTTCTTTTAGTAATTAAACAGGGTACCCCATAACCTCTTCACCACTAATTTTATTTTAACAATTTGTGTCGTGAAAGTGATATAATAAAATATTTTATTAGTTTACAACAATTTACTTTTCTAATAAGAATTATTTCTAAGAAAATATTGTTAAACAACTTGCTGATAATTTCACTGCTTTTTAAAACGGGCATTTTTACGCGCCAGAATTACGTATCTACCCGGAAAACCAATGAGATTATGGATATAATTAGTTTGTAATAGATTCTAACTGTGTGTTAAAGAAAGCTTTCCTCTAAAACTTCTCAGAATTTCCATTTGTAATGCTTGTACTGTGATTGGTATAAAGCAGTGGACGTGTAAATATTGGCCAATCAGAATCCAGATAAATGCCGCACAAGTTATTCGTGAAAGCGTCGGACGTTAATATTTTGTACTGTAGTTAGGGTTAACCTTCACCGACATTACACATCAGATGACTAACCTAAAACGTCAAATTTATATTCTTATGTTTGTATTGTTTGGAGTGAAAATATTATTTTATCAGTTTCTGGTTTATGTTTTATTAATTCTACAATCAAAATGGAATCCAGTGGAAGAGGGATATGTTAAAGGTGCCGCTGATATTTTACCTAAAGTAGAAAAGTGCTGAGTGCTGTCAATAAATAGAGGTTATGTTAACAGAGACCAAGATTAATAAACAATCTTGAACAGAGACAACCTCTGTGATTGGATTTCAGGGTGTTGACGTCACAACGCGCCAATTTATGGCTGTTTAAAATGAACCCAATATTTTTCAAACTTCTAGTTTTTTTTTTGTTACTATTAGTAAAATTAATAAGATAATAAATATGCCATAAATCATTTTTTTACATGAGTTAAGTATTTCAGCAATAATTTTTTTTTTCTGGGAAAACCCTATTTGTCTATTATCAGCTGTTAGCATGATATAAAGCTGCTCCGCTTGATTAGTTATTGTTTTAGTGCAGTAAAAATGTTTATGACGCGAAATAAAATGAACTGTGTTATATTCGGGAGTCCTGTCGAATTAAGTGCAAGTAGCACAATGTTGCCGACACGAGAACAAGTGCTAAAATAGAATATAAGACTAAAAAAAGGGTCAACACAAACCTAGGCGAAATTTATAACGAAATTGCCATTACATTAGAAGAGATATGGAATAAAGCTTCTAATCCAGTAGTGCATCGTGTAACAATCATAAACCTGATCCGAAAAGAGCACGAAAATCTCAACAATATCCTGAAATCATACTGTAAGACACATAAAGAAACCGCCAGTTTTAAGAATAAAATGACGAAACTTAAAGAAGATGCAAGCCATCTATTTGATATAGCGTCTTGTAAGTGCAAAATCTGTGCAGAGTGTCATTGTGAAAAATCACTCAGAATTCCCCAAATTGAAAGGCCATTCCTAATGGATCAGAGATCCACAAGAGTTATGGCAATGGGATCTGTTGATCGCCTAATGACTCAAAAAATTCAAAAGAAATTTGCGAGAAAATATCGAGAATCTAACCGGCTTCAAACTGACAAACTTGCAATAGGAGAACAGGGTTCAAGTTCAGTTACACGGTGCATCTCCGAGTCCTCTGATGAACGAGAAAATATCGAAGAACTAGCAGAAGGAGAAAAAGAAGAGCAAAGATTAAGTCCCAGTATGTACGAAAGCATGCAACCCCTACCATCAATTTCATCTGAAAACTGTTTTTCAGAAAATGTAAAAGCACCCAAAACAAGACTAAAACTTGCAACCTTTGCCGGAACTTGCGATAGGTATGGCATTGCAGACAGACCAGCTGCTGCCCTCGCTTCAGCCTTAATGCACGATCTAGAACGAGAAGCTCCTGAAAATGTGGCACAAGTAAGGTACGCCGAGATCGGAAAAAATGCGCCTTAACCTGCAAGAGAAAGATGCGTCCGAAGAACTACTGCTGAAAGGACTTTATTTTGATGGTAGGAGAGATAAAACCATTTGCATGACTAAACCAGATGGTGGAAGCATCCGACGGATATTGATTACAGAAGAACATATTTCAATCATCAATGAACCAGGCTCCAGTTATCTAGGACATGTCTCGCCTTTATTTGGCTCAGCGCAACATATAAAAAACGCTATATGTGCTATTTTAACATAAAAAAACATCGATACGTCAAAGATATTAGCAATTGGTTGTGATGGGACAGTTGTAAATACAGGGCACCTTAGTGGTGTTATCTGCCGTATAGAAAAGGAACTCGGAAGACATTTGCATTGGGTGGTGTGCCAACTTCACTCGAATGAACTTCCTCTGCGACATATCGAATATTTGGATGGTGACATCTGGTACACGAGGGTACTCTGGGCCTATAGGCAAAAGTTTGTCAAAATGTGAAAGTTACGTGTGATAGAATATCATCCCAACGAATGTGAACTTCCAGAGGTTAACAGGCAACAACTTAGCACCGACCAAACATATATTTTCGACATCTGCAAAGCTGTAAGTTCTGGGAAATTTCCAGCAAGCCTTGCAACACGAAGCCCTGGAACATTATCTCATGCAAGATGGCTTACAACTGCAAATAGAGTTCTTAGACTCTACGTAAGCACAACTAAGCCATCAGATAATCTTCGAGAAATTGCTATCTTTATTATTAAAGTTTACGCTGCTATGTGGTTCCACATTAAGACCAATCCCTCAATAAGGTATGCACCAAAAAATTTATGGCGTTCTATAAGTCTAAGCCGATACTTGAGAGACGATCTAAAGCAAATCGTGGATAATACGATTCAATGGAATGGATTTTGCTCTCATCCAGAGAGTTTGTTAGTAGCAATGCTTGCAGATGATCAAAAACAGATACGAGAACTAGCGATCGGCCGTATTTTATCATTAAGAACCAAGAAGGCCTTACAAAATGGAATAAGACAATTTATGATTCCCAAAATAAATTTCTTTGCACAAGACTATATCGACGTGATTATTTAGCAGGATTGTGTTATAACTGAACCTACATTGACACAATATTTAACTGAAGACGAACTTAAGAGGGTTCTAAATGAGGGCTCGCCTGTAATTCCCTTCCTATTTAACTTGCCTTGTCATACTCAGGCTGTAGAAAGGTGTGTAAAGGTTGTGACCGAAGCATCATTAGAAGTCTGTGATGCCGTTGCCAGAGATGGTTTCATAAGGAAAAGACTTTTAGACAGAAAATTAATGCCAAACTTTGAAACAAAGCGCCAATATAAACCAGAATAATGAGGTAACTATAATATATGGATAGATGGCTGGGAAGGGGGGAGGTGGAACACGGTATGCAGCTACCTCCGCGTGGTGTGTTCTGGGTAGTTTCCAAGCGAAACTAGCGAAGAGCTGCATTGATCAATATCATTTATTAAAAGTGTTGGACATTCAAGGGGAATGAAGATGAACTCCGAAATTAAAAAAAAAAATCTCAAGCATTCTACTCCTCAACAGGCAACTTTTAAGGCATACTACTAACATGTGGACAAATTTTTCTTTAATTTCGATTTTTTAAAATTTCAAGGTCATTGCGGGTAATGTAGATGAAGTCGAAAAATTTCTAAAAAATTCTCGAATGGTCTATTGCTACCTACACAATTTTTGCAACATAGTGCTAAATCGTCCGCCAAAATTTTTTTTTTATATTTTGATTATTGCAATACAAATTCTATCAAATTTGCAGCGGTGTTACATTTTTGCTCGTCGAGATATTGCTTTAAATTAACTTTTCGCGATATTAACAATGTTGCCGACCTAGAATCAAGTTGCAATATTTTATAGTTTTCTTGTGGTTGGTATTTCAACAGACGACAAAGTTTCAAAAATGTTAGAATTAACGTAAAATTTCTCCCCTACTCACTGGCCTATAGTGTGTTATCTCAAGAAGTAATATACAGGGGTGGCGGAGGGGCCACAGACAATAAAGTGTTTTTTCAAACTTTCACGAAGTACCAAGTGCTCCAACTGAATATACAGGGTGAAGCCTTTGACCCGTGTGCAGAGATTATTAAATTTTTTCAAAACCTAAACCGATACCCTCCAATCGAAAGCAAGTGCACGAATCTCCTCAAGGGTCTCTACTAAAGCTCTCCGACGCGAACTTCTTAAATTTTACAACCATGAGGAGCTAATTGGTGTTTAGTTGACCAGTATCTCATTTCGCCGTCCCGGTTGAGTGGTAGAATAGCTGTAGCTAAACTCCGCCAGGACGTTAATATAATAACGCAGTAAAAAAAATAAAAAATTAATACTTTCAATAAAAAGTTATGTGATTTAGTGTACAGTGCGAATTTATTGTGTTATCAATGTTTAGCATAATATGCGCAAGTGCAATATTAAATTATTTTTATTTTTGAAAGTGGATAATTTCTTGGAAAAAAAGATCACCTATTTTACTGGTCTTTAGTAGAAATTTTTATGTATTACCAGCGCATCCGGCAAATATTCGAATATGATTCGAATGGAACATTTTAATATTTAGTTTTTGTAGGTTTCATTTAAACTACCTGGAAGAAATTTGCATAGGACCACCTTTCTTATTTTTGATTTGGCGAGAAAAAGCCATTCATTATAAAAAGTTTTGCTTGTTTAGGAGGTCATAAACAGTGTCAAACTTAAGATAAATTATACAGGGTATTCTAAAAATTAGAAAATATGTCTGAATGTGAAAGACACATAGAGATTGTTCAAATGTACTTCTAGAGGGCAGAATATTAAAACATAATTTTTCAGTCGCAAATTCCTCTATAAAATCCTTATTTTACTATAAGGAACGTAACCAGACTGCAACCAACAGCTACTATCCGAGTTATGTGCCCCACCGAGCGCTGAATTACACGTGACAAGCCTGGTGCGTTAAGTGTAATAATTGCATACCAACAGAACTCTAATGCTTCGATCGCAACAAACGCCAGCCGAAAGACTGGTTCTACTTAAAGGAGGTCTCGTGCCATCGTCCCACACCACTTGCAGACTGTAGTTACGAGCTGTTGGCTCTCGTCAGTGCAAAGTAGGCATGTGACGACCGACACGAGGATCCTTCGACTATTTGGTACATTTCGGTATTTTTAGGATAGCGACATGCAAAATAGTCAGCAGACGCCATCTAGCGGGCCAGTGTCTGTTGCAATCAGAAAATAAATAGCCTGACTTGGGCTCAGCATAATTCAAATGTGCTTCTAGAGGGCAAAATATTAAAACATAATTTTTCAGTCGCAAAGTCATAGTAATGCATACAGAGTAATTTGTTGTGTCGAAATGCAGCAATTATCAAAGTATCATGTTTCGGGATATCGTTACTCTAATCATGTTCATTTTTTGCCAGATGTTTTTATTAAAATAATATTTTTCATATATTTGTGATGTCACGTTTTAACTGACCCCCTCCCTTTCCATCGTCACACATTGTCAAGCTAGCTACTAACCCCTCTCCCCCCGTATTGCGTATGTATTTTATGGACAGCCCTTTAACCCGCCAGGCCAGTCAGCGCTCGGCGGGGCATATAGCTCGGGTAATTGTTGTTGGTTCCAGTCTGGTTATGTTCATTATGTTCATTATACTGGAAATAAGGATTTTATAGAGGAGCTTGTGACTGGAATATTACGTTTTACTATTCTGCCTTCTAGAATCACACTTGAACTCATATACAGGGTCTCACCGGGAACTGAATCGATCGATATAGAGAAAAGTACGCATCAGAAAATTTTGAAAATTTAGATAATTACTAATGTCGGTGTGGCCAATCCAACTAAAATAATTACAAGCAGCTGGAACTTCCGCTTATACAGGAAGTCGATACCAACTTGCTTATTGCAAATGGAACACCCTATATATTTTAGGGTTTTCCAAAAGAGCATAAAATTCTGAGTCGAAAATATGCAGCATATCCTATACCTAAACCTAGCCGCTTCAGAGATATTTGACATTTTATAGAAAATTTGACAGGTGCAACGGTTTTCAAGAACCGTTATAACTTTCTTCGTGTAAAAGATCCTCATTTGCTTCTTGTCACATATAAAGAACACAAGGAGAACTACGTTCTACAACTGAAATAAATTCAATAACACCATACCAAGTGTTCCGTAATATCAAGAACTTGCAGCACATTTGCTACTCGATATCCAGAAAAACGGAAACCGTCACCAAACACTGTAAAACGCATACTGGAAAATTTTAAAAATTATGGCTCTGTCAACGCAAAAATGCAAAGAAGAAAGCCTATTGTTGATGACGAAAACGTTGAAATAGTCATTCTGTGATATTTTCATGCATTTCCAAGGATGTCATTAAGACAAGCTGCTCTGGAATCGGGACTATGCAAGGATTCAATTCACAGAATCTTATTAAAACATAAGTTTCACCCGTTTTCATTTCATATGGTTCAAGGATTAAAAGAAACAGGTTTCCGAAGAAGACAGAATTTTTGTGAGTTTATTCTAATAAGGTCTGAGGGTCACGATTCTTATTTGGGAAATATTATATGGACAGATGAAGCAAAATTTACTAAAAATGGACTTTTTAATAGACACAATTCGCATTATTGGAGTGACTCAAATCCTCGTATGTTCAGAGAACGAAACTTTCAGGAAAGTTGGCAGTTCAATGTTTACTGTGCCATAAGAAACGATAGAGTGGTGGCATTACAATTTTATCAGGAAAATTTAAACGGTAAATTAAATTTTCTCTTCTGCTAATATGTATAGGTAAATTTTTGTTTTTTTTTATGTGAAAGATATCTGAATATCTTACAAAATTTGAATAATAACTATTTAGAAAATTTACCTCTCGCCGAACATAGAAACATTTTTTATCATCACGACGGTGCTCCCCCACATAACGCATATTTAATTAATAATTATTTACAAGCAACTTTTTATGATCAATGGATTGCCAATAATGGACCTTTCTTATGGCCTCCTCGCTCGCCCGATTTATCAGTTCTGGATTATTTCATTTGGGGAACTATTAAAAAGAAAGTTTATGAGACCCCATTAACAACCATTGAAGATTGTATGCAAAGAGTCAGAAATGCATTTCAAAACATATTACAGGATTCAATTAGAAGAGCTACCCATGAGGAACTATCCGAAGGTGCGAAAAATGTGTCGAGGTTCGAGGGCGGAATTTTGAGCAATTATTAAATTAAAATCTTTTAAATTGATCTTATCTCTGCTATTTTAGTGCATGCCATATCTTCAATTCGATTAATACGCATGTTACAGTGTTAGTGTTATTTTGCGTTTTTGTGGATATCAAGTAGCAAATGTGCTGCAAGTTCTTCATATTACTTTATCACATTCTCCATAAATAATAAACAAATTTAAAAAGTTTTCGTTGGTATAATTTAAACGTGCTGGCATTTTTTGACATAAGATAATGATTGATTGTTTCTAATCATGGCTATTTTGATGAAATGATTACAACAATTCATGAATGTCTGATAAAATCGCAAATATTTCAAAAAGTTGTAACTTTAACCCCACAATGCTAATATCAGAAAAAGGGAATTCAATTTTACACAACTTGACGTAAAAAAATACAGGGTGTTCCATTTTACCTAAACAAGTTTTCGCGGTTTGAAGTTGACAAAATGTAACGCGAAAAACGGAACACTTGGTATGATATTATCGAATTTATTTCAGTTGTAGAACGTAGTTCTCCTTGTGTTCCTTTTACGAGACAAGAAGCAAATGAGGATCATTTACACGAAGAACGTTATAACGGTTCTTGCAAACCGTTGCACCTGTCAAATTTTCTATAAAATGTCAAATATCTCTGAAACGGCTAGGTTTAGGTATAGGATATGCTACATACTTTCGACGAATTTTATGCTCTTTTCGAAAACCCTAAAATATATAGGGGGTTCCATTTGAAATAAGCAAGTTGGTATCGACTTCCGGTATAAGCGGAAGTGCCAGCTGCTTGTAATTATTTTAGTTGGATTGGCCACACCGACATTAGTTATTATCTAAATTTTCAAAATTTTCTGATGCGTAGTTTTCTCTATATCGATCGATTCAGTTCCCGGTGAGACACCCTGTATATGTGGATTCAAACTGACCCCATAAATACATTAAAATAAAAAAATTTGCCCTAACCAGACACTTCACATTAAAGTCCTAATTTGACTGTAGTAATATGAGGGTTTTTAACTAAGAGGAAAAGTCCAATAAAATGAATATTTCGTACGGATACATTTTCGGAACTATTATAAGAATATCGTTTTCGATAATTTATTTTCGATATTATTTCATATAATTATTAAAAAAAAAATACATACAAATACACATTCCAAAATGTTGAATTCCAAGTGTTAAAAATTTCTCTTGAAAACAGTTGATTAAAATAAATAGGTAGTATATTTTAAATAGTACTAATGTAGTATTGTTACCTGTTATAATACGAATGAGCTGAAGTGTATGATTGTGGATAATCCTTATCATATAAACTGCCTAAATCAATGGGTGTTCCATAGAAAGATGAAGTATCTTGAGAAACTGTTGCATTTTCTGAATCAGCCAATCCAGGGCTTCGTGTTTCACTTTTTACTCCTGAAGAAAAAAAACAATATTATAGGAGATATATAATAATATGGTAATCACGACATATTCAAGCTTTAATAATTATATTTCTTATTTTATCAGCGATATAAAATGTAATTTCAATATACAGTCATACATAGGAGAGCAAAAATATTAGGTCATGACGAACTTTTCCTATCTTGGCTTGAACTTGAAATTAGCATTAGCATATTGGCAATATAATAATTTATGGTGAATAGGGAATATATGTTGATTTTGTGGCCTTCTGGACGTCGTAGAGGGCTTAAGTCAGATGAGTTCCCATAAAATAACGCTAACATAAGAATACTTGTTGCAAACTGAACAGTTATCAGATATGAAGAGATTTAACACCCACAATAAAGTACTGGGTAAAGCAACGGATTTTGATGGTTATAGGCAATTTGCATAAATGTTTTCTATAGAACTCATATTTAGAAGTCGATCCCATTATATTTAGTGGAATATTTTCCGTCATTTTTGACCATTTTAAATTGAAAGTAAACTACCAACGAGTTTCCAAAATTAATTTGACGTGATGCGCCACGCTATATCCGTTGTATTGTATTTAGGGAATATTGGAATATTTATTTTTAGTTTGGACTCACGTCACTCGTATCGCCACTATCGCTTTATCAACATACAACGTCTGCGTCAATCTGCCCCGTCACTCATCACATCATCAAAACACCGAATGTAGTTTATCGCAACAGTCGAAGTAGCCAGTTCAGTCGATCGAGTCACAACGAACCAGATAGCACACGACGTCCCAGAGACGTCCAATTTCGATCTTAATTTGGTCTGAACGTCTTAGGACCTAAAATGGACATCCTCAAGACGTCCAGAGTGAGACGCCTTTGGGACATCAAAAAATGTACGTCTTTAGTATGTCCATATTAGGCCTCCTAGCTTTTTTATATTGTGTTTTGAAAAATAATACATTCATGTCCAAAACAATAATTCTTTGCGTGAAATAAGAATTTCGTCGTAGATGTAGAACTTGGAAATTCTAAAAAAATTGCAACTTAATAACTTCCAAGTTTCGAATTTACCGCGCTTTTCCAGCGATAAATGTCATTCCGGCACGATCGCATTCGTTTGAGTTCATCATGTTTTCGGGTTGGCCTTATGTCTGGCAGTTGAGTTGATCATTTCATTTCAACGTATTTTCTGCGATATTTCACAACTCCTTTGTATTGCAGTGTTTTATGCAGTGGTTTTGTGTATAGTTGGCCAGTATTGTCCTGACTTAGTAAGTAAGGTAAGTTATTTCGATTATATCATGCATTTTCTGGCACAAAATTAAAATTTAGAAGAACAAAATTTTGTTTTATTTCCTGATTCCCAGTACCACCTGTATTGTTATTCCATACTTGATTTAAATATAAGTTTGCAGAATATAAAGGATTAAAAGAAGTGAAAATTGTGTAAACTTTTGAGTTGAGGCAGTATTCTTGGGTATAGAATTTGCCTCAAAGTCAACCTTTCTAGTCTCTGTGGTGTAACTGGTGTATACAAATTGACCGCACAGAGGAAAGGTCGATTCATCGCACAATGTTGCATTCGTCTTATTGGCAGCCAAGCTGATTAGGTAAAGCTTATTTTGATGTATGGATGGGTTGATAATATGCGTACGATTTCGTATGTGTTGCACACAAAGTTATCGCAATAGCAGAAAAATTCAGTAGACATAATATGCGGCAAAAACTTTTAGCTATTACAGAGTGTGCCACACATATAATCGCATGCATATATTATCAACTTATTCACATGCCAAATTAGACTTTACCTAACTATATTGCTGCTAATAAAGACGACATTTTTTCACCTACTTGTGAATATCTCAATAATATCCCTTGAAGGTCTTTCTTGGGACTAGAATGGACCAGAATAAAATGTCTTAACAACATCTCCGTAATGTCATATAAATGCCTTTTTTAGGCCTAAAATGGACTAAAATAAGAAGTCTTAAAGACGATTTGATTAGTAACAATGGACATTCCAAGACGTTTTTAAGACGTCTCGAATGTCCCATGCAGACGTCCCTAAGACGTCTTTGGTATGTCCTAGTGCTATCTGGGGAAGTGGAAGCTGCACACCAAACTCTCAAGAGGAGAAATTCTGCCTTTTTCAAGACGGTAATATAAAATTATAAATAAAAGTCTGGTCACTTAAATTTTGCTCACAGAAAACACAGAATTTTTTTTCTAACAACCTGGTATGAAACGGAAACTTTATATTAATTACACATACTATACGAATAAGGCTACATGTCCGCTATGATCGTATGTGGTAGCGTTAAGCGGTTAGTAAATGGAATGCTTAAGATACATTTTCATTCCCTACATGGCTAACCCACTCGGTAGTCTCTACCGTAAATGGAAAATATCTCGCATGGCAAATGCAGGCGATGATGGAAACCCAGAACAAATAGTTGGACGTTCAAACCGGGAAGATGGGGGTCTTCCACGACAAACTACTGGCAGCCATCACAGGACAGCTACCCATCGCGGCCAGGAGCCTGGAGCCCAGAGAAGCAGTGCAGAAGATAAAGAGGGCAAGCGATGCCGAGGAGCAACAAGGAATTCCCCAGCTATAGTTGACAACTCAAAGAGGATCACTCCAGCGAGAACTCCTCAAAAGGAAACGTACCAGGACCTCTATTTTGTAATTATGGGGAGAGTGAGCATTCATCGTGCGAAGCGAGAGCTCCCATCACACGCATCCCACCCGACCGCCTAGACTGCTTTCTGTAAGTGCAGTGAATAGGTGGTGAAAGTGAAGTGATTCAGCGAGAATAATTGAATTTACAACCAATTAGATTGGCGCAAAAGCATCAGCTGTTCAGTTGTTTTATTGTGGTTACTGCTTTTTAAAGTTTAGTATTGTCACCTTCGAGCATATAAGTAAAAAGTTATCATGTATCATTAATTAGGTAAAAGTTGACTGAATATAGACAAATTTGGGTACTTTATGCGCTATAGTGATTCCTGAACGTTGTATGGGGGCTTGCATGAAAGTTTACTATTTCGATTATCACGGGCAAGTTCTTTGCTGACCTTGAATCTCCTTATAAATGTTTGGTCGGTTAATAATGCAAAAGAGTTAATTTTCTGAAGAACTTGCCGTTCCTTTTCCAAATCCTCCTCGGCATCACGAAGATCTCGTAATACCTAGTATTTACTGACCAAAAACTCTGGAAGGATATATCCTCGTTATTGGTAATATATATTTTAAAAAATATGACTATAATAAACTAAAAGAGTAATTGTAATATTTGCTAAGAATTATGTTATTATTACCTCATTGACGATGAGCAAATCCGCAATGTCCATTCTGATTCACAGATTTAACAACAATAAATTTTGGCCGACGGAAACTGTCATAAAATTACGGTTAGTATCGCTGTTCTTCAGGGGAACTGACGGATTCCCTCACGATTTACCAGTAGAAGTTCACGCATTTTTTCTTGTAGTTACAGAATAGAGCTTTACTCATTTTCAAGTGAACTCCGCCCACTTCTCACAGGAATGTGCTTTCACGCTTTTACAGAATTAGAGGTCCAGGTCGTCAGAGACAGAATCTTTTGCCAAGGCCAACGATGTAGGAGAGGGCATCTTCATCGAGCCTGGGACCAGCGATGGCTACAGGCGAATGACTAGATTGTTCGTCGAAGAAAATAGGGAATACCACACCTACTCCCCAGCGGTATCAGATGCAATGACATCATACTGGATCTCTCCACAAAACAGCGAAGCCAAGGTTCATCCCACTGGCGCCTGCCAAGAAGGTGGCCCCAGTTACGAGCTATACCAGCGCAGCCAGTCAGGGCAAAATCAAAGAAATCCCCACTCACAGTGATCTCGGCCACAGAGACGACTGCAGCTCCAGTTCAGATGCAGATGATGTTTTTAACAATGAGTGCATTCTTCGCACAAATGCCACTGGCCCAACCCTAAATGGATGAAACACCGGTGAAGTCGAAATATCTGCAGATATCCTCATGGAACGTCAATGGCCTGCGAGCGTAGAAACTAAAAATAAAAGAACTCCTCGCCAGGTATAACGTGGATGCGTGCAGGAAACTTTGCTGACACCGGCCCTGGAAGTTCACTTCACAGGCTACACGATTTACTCGAACGACGGCCACTAAAAAGCAGGAGGAGCTGTGCTGAAAGACAAAAGGGGATGTTCAGCGGTTGCTACTCCCGGCACACAAACAGGAGCTAAACAGTCTTAACCGAAAAGTGATGGTCGTTCTACAATAACACCGCTCTACAAGAACATCGCTAGGATAGATATGGCATTGCTAGACCCTCAGGACAAGAGCATGTGGAGCACCCAACGGGCCCTGCGAAACAGGCGAAAACCGATGCTTCTGATTCACAGTAAAAATTGGCTCGTTTACACTTACCATGCCAAGGTCGAGGCTCACGTCGACAGCCTTGAAGTGCAGTGCAGAGAGAGCCAGATCAAGGACGAGGACTGGGTAGACGACATAGAGCGCAGGATCCGTAGGTTACTCCGCCTGCCAGACGAGAACATCATTACTCCAACCATTCCAGAGGAAGTCAAAGAGATCCTAAGGAGTCTCAAGGTCGGCAAGGTACTTGGATACGATAAGATAGGAAACATCATCCTTAAGAAGCTACCACGCAAGGGCGGCGGCTGCGTCAACGCCATCTTCAGACTCCGATACTTTCCTGTCAAATGGAAAAATGCAAATATCATCATGATCCCCAAGCCAGGTAAGAACAACGTTCGGTCCAAGTACTCCATGTAACTGAGTACGTGAGTGGAGGGCGGGGGGAGATGTCAACCGCCGTCAAGTCACCAGAGCCATAATCCTAGACGTTTCGCAGACCAGACCTTCGACCGGGTTTGGCACGACCGCCTCATCGTGAAGACACTGAACCTAGATTATTCCGTGGGAAGAGTCAAACTTACCGGCAGTCACTACTATCATGTACCACCAGTTGCAGAATTTGGGATGTCTGTCAACAAATGATTGATGAAGCATGAAGCTAAAAATGACAACCACTATCCAATTTTGTTGTCAGCAGTTTTAAAGAGGAGATTGAGAGATATCTCTTAATCTTACTTAATCCCGAAAACCTGCAGATGTGTTTTTTAGAAAAAAATTTAGTTGCCGTTAATTTTCAATATTAATATATAATATTACTAATTTATTTTATTATTTATTACTTCATTCTAAAGTTTAAATTTATACAGATATTATTAGATGTATTTTTTTATTTATTTTACCTTATTCTTTCGTGATTTTTTTGTTTCTTACGAGTAAGTTTTATTTTGTATTGTGCTTTACATAACTTTGTACAACTTGTTGTCTTTTTAATTCTGCCTTGAGTTTTCATAAAATAACATTTATTTTCTAGTTTGCATATATTTTGTTTTATTAGAGCGCACCATGTAGCGTTTATTTATGCTGGAAAGTGTAAAATATGAATTCGATATTTTAAGAAAGTCTGAAGATGATGTTAAAGGAAAACTGAAATTTATTAATTTGGATGTACTATCAGCGGTAGAAATATCGGGAGACAATATTGGACCATCCTGTATAAACCTATTGAAACGAAGGAAAAATTCACTCTTTTCGAGAGGATTTCAAGGTCAATAGTACCTTTCCTACACGCTTTGCAAAAAACTCTTTACAACTTTTGATCAGGATCTCGTAACAAATAATTTTAACTATGTTATATATACTTATCGAAAGGGGGCCCAGGAATCGTAAAAAATGGTCATGTTCCTTTTCTCAAAGAATTCTTAGCGTTCTGTTTCTTACTAAAATCACATTTATGCCTCAATGTACAACGTGCCGAGTTGGCAAAACGTTACTGTTTAAAATGCCTACTATGCAATGGCACCATATTAAGATAACGTATTATTTTGTCTATTACATAATTTTTAATGCTAAATCAGTAGTCTTAATAAAGAAAACATGGTTGAATACGAATAAAGTAGGAGTAAAAACTTGTATCTCAGCATTACATAAAAAATACCACTCCGATAATCATTCTACGTATTTTTTAAATGACAGATTTTTTAAATTATAGGAAAATAAAACGGGGAGGGAATGAAAAATTGCAAAGGGCAAAAAACTCTTAGTTTTCTGCCCTTTAAAGAATTTTTCTCAATTTTGTCTTCAATTTTTGCTGTCTCTTATTTTTATCTAGGAATTCCTAACTGTGCATGCTGTGCACAAGATAACAAAGTATACTGAAACCATAATAATAAACTTTACTTAAATCATCATCATAAATCATTGTTATGTAATATTATAATTTTTTTTAACATTATGGTTATCTTAGTGCATATTATTTTATAGATAGTATGTGTACCTACCGTTTGTAAAATAAGCAAAACTATAAAATTAAAAATTATTTCAGATTATCTGTCAATAACAACTTGTACTCCATAAGAGTCAGTGATAATAATAATAAACGTCTTTATTGAAATAAAGAAATAATACAATGTTTCATGGGCGATATATGATATTGTGTCTCAATTTTAAAATATTTCTGTCATGCCTCAAAATGATGTATGTCTCTTCAGTTAGCAGAACACAATTATTTCATAAGGAGAATTAAATGCTCATTTAATGCTAATTTAATTAAATGCGTAAGAAAAAAATTTTGTGCTCATATATATTTTTTTATTGCATGTTTTGCTAACTTGCAAAAAAGGATAGCAGAACATTAACGTAAAATAACAAATTCGTGATTTTCAACCGCGGAACAATAAGAGCACATTAAACGCTAATTAAATGCGCAAGAAAAAATTGTCCAGTTCATATATCTTGTTTAACGCATGTTCTGCTAACTTGCAAAGAAGATAGCAGAACATTGATGTAAAATAACAAATTCGTGATTTTCAACCGCGGAACAATAAGAGTACATTAAATGCGCAAGAAAAAATTGTCCAGCTCATATATTTTTTTTAACACATGTTCTGCTAACTTGCAAAGAAGATAGCAGAACATTGATGTAAAATAACAAATTCGTGATTTTCAACCGCGGAACAATAAGAGCACATTAAATGCGCAAGAAGAAATTGTCCAGCTCATATATTCTTTTTAACGCATGTTCTGCTAACTTGCAAAGAAGATAGCAGAACATCGTGTGATACATCGTTGGATAGTGCTCATCTAGCCCTACAACGTTTGTCTAAAACATCTTTTGCTAAAACGCATAGGGAAAATCTTTTTTGCAAGTTAGCGAACATGCAATAAAAAAAATATATATGTGCTGGAAATTTTTTCTTGCGCATGTAATTAGTATTTAATGTGCTCTTATTGTTCCGCGGTTGAAAATCACGAATTTGTTATTTTATATCAATGTTATGCTATTTTCTTTGCAAGTTATCAGAACATGCAACAAAAAAAATATATATGAGCTGGAAAATTTTTCTTGGGCATTTAATGTGCTCTTATTGTTCCGCGGTTGGTTGAAAATCACGAATTTGGTATTTTATGTTAATGTTCTGCTATCTTTTTTGCAAGTTAGCAGAACATGCGATAAAAAAAAATATGAACACAAAAATTTTTTCTTGCGCATTTAATTAACATTTAATGAGCATTTAAATACCTTATGAAATAATTGTGTTCTACAACTTTGTTCTGCTAACTGAAGAGACATCTCAAAATTAAAAAGCTGAAAATTTACTATTAGCCAGGAACTAAGTATACAGAACAAAAAATTAATGAAATATTAATTACTCAACGTGAAAAAAATCATTTAGTCGATTTTAAATAATAATAGTATATTATTCAGCGAGCGGTAATGTACGTAATAACTCACGCAGATGAAGTTTGCAGCACGAGCCGCAGGTGAGCGCTGTAATTCATCGAGTGAGTTATTACGATTATCGCAAGTTGAATACTATACTTTATCTACGATTATAACATAAATATTAAGTTGCAAAGGGGGTGAAAACCACCCCTTTGAGGCAAAACGGTCGGAACTGATTTTTTCGCGCTGTTCGAAGGGAATGTAACTAAAGAAAGGTCGGGAAGAATGAAGGAGGCAAAATTCAACCACCCACCTCTTATTTTCAGTCAAGGGGGTGAAAACTATCCCCTGCAGTGATTACGGCTACCTTCAATTTTTCTGCCGATTTTCCAAAAGGATTTCAATTGGGAGGTGTTGATCCCGGCAGGGGGTACTTTTCACCCTCTTTACTGGAAATAAGGAGTGGATGAACGAATTTTACTTCCCTCATCTATTTTGAAAACTTCCCAAACGAATTCCTTTTGGAAAACCTGCAGAAAAATTGAGGGGGGCCCGTGATCCCTTCAGCAGGTAGTTTTCACCCCTTGACTGGAAATAAGAGGTGGGTGGTTGATTTTACCTCCCTCATCCTCGTCGATCTATTTCAGTTACGAGCGTTTTTTGCTTCACCCCCTTTGATGAGCCCTCTCGGTAGCCCCGTATCAAAAATCATTTTTACAGGAATAATTACGCTCAAAAGCTGAGCCTTTACTTGCTACACCTATTGGGGGTGGTTTTTGGGCAATAGGGAATGAAGGCAGGTTTTTTTCACCCTCGGACTTATCGCAATCGATTCTTCGCTCCAAAACGCGGGGGGAGAAATGTCTTTTAGCCCTGGGGTAGTTTTCACCCCCTTGACTGGAAATAAGGGATGGGTGGTTGATTTTACCTCCCTTATCCTCCTCGATTTTTTAAGTTATATTCCCTCCAAACAGCGTGAAAAAATCAGTTCCGACCGCTTTTTGCTTCAAAGGGGTGGTTTTCACCCCTTTTTATCAAACTCTCGGTGGCCCAGTATCAAAAATCATTTTTACAGGAAAAATTCCGCACAAAAACTGCGCCTCCACTTGCTACACCTTTTGGGCAATAGGGGATGAAGGCAGGTTTTTTTTTCACCCTCGGACCTATCGTAATCGATTCTCCGCCCCAAAACCCGGAGGGAGAAATGTCTTTTAGCTCTCGCCCAAAAGTGTCCAACTTTTCCGTTTATTTACCTGGACAGAATGTAAAGGAGATTAGCACTGTACCTAGTGGGTTATAATTATTCACAAGTGAGTTATAACTCACGCTATTTGTTTATGGATACTATTACTTGTTCAAAAACAGTTCATTAAGAGTTCTCCGGAGTGTATTAGTCATCCATACTTCCAATTTTAATTGTAAATGACTTCCGTCAATAAAATGACGCAGCCGAATGTACGGTGTGCTTGGAAAGAGAAAGATAGAGATGTAGTACAATATGACATTGTACAAATTTATTATACCTAATCTTTAAACCTCTGTTTACTCCTGAGGACATTAGGGCTAATTTTATTTTAGTTCTACAAAAGGGAATTTATTTTAATAATACCTATGTGGGATGATCAAAATTATTTTTGCAAATCGAAAATAGAAGAAAAAAATTATATTTTTTATATATACCTTTTTTTCTCTCATCATCCCACATTGTAACAGTTTTTAATGTCTTTTAGTGAAAGCCGTCTTTTAAAATAATGATGATTTATATGAGAGTATATCGAAGAGTCTTGCCGGCTTATATCCGGAGCGCTCTTAATGAATATTTAATCTAATATGAGTAGATAAAGATGTTTTTTAAAATGACTAATATGTAAAGCGGCTATTAAACATACTGCAATATAAAAGTTCTACATACAAATCGGCAGTAAATATGCTTGCTAAGTGAGGAAGACTCCACGAAAAGGTCTCGTTTTGTACGGCAAAAGCACTGCTCACGCCTCTTTCGGTTCCACATCCATCTGTATACATTTTGATGTATTATTCTGGGTAGTAACTCAAAAATATGATAGAAGTGTTGGATGTAGGAAACGATTTTCCACAATACATGTGATTCTTAATGGGTATCACTTATAATGTTTATGCTACGTCTATAAACAAATGGGCCAGCTAGCGACGCGGATGACACCATGGCTCATGTGGCGATTTTAGTCTGCAAAAGTCAATTACGTGAGTTTTCAGAGTGGAAAACTTAAAATCACTTCTTTTGGCTGAATCAATTATTGATTTAGTTTTGGAGGACAACTTCCATGTCGTTAATGGACTAGTGAGAATAAAAAATAGTCAGGTCACCCACATATCGACAATTTTGAACTGCTGCATTGATAGACGTAGTGGACAATTAACTACAATAGCGAATAATGTGACGCTTATATTTGATCCTTGGGGATTCCATTTTCGAGATCACATGTTTGGGATTCAGTTGTATTAACTCTCATCTTTATTTTTGGAATCCAAAAAACTCTTAATGATAAATGAGAGTCTTTCACGAGACCTCCAATGAAATATTTTTCCTAATATACCATATTTCCAAATCAGGTCGTTTTTGCTAAAACAGAAAAATACCCGAGGACTGTTTTTTAATTTTTATCTTTGACTGATAAATTTCTTTTCAACTAATTATACCTCTCCGATTTGCCCCTGCTACTGGAATTATTTACTGTTGGAAAAATCATTTACCGGAATAGGTTTGCGGTTTTTATTTAAACGGATTTACATAACTTGCGATTTTCTCTCCCCCCGGTGACGTAGAAACTGGTATTGGTTTCGGAAACTGGAACATTTCGCTGCAACTCTTATTGATGTTCGTGCGAACTTGCATCACAGCCTCTAATGTAAATATCTCCGTTTACGTTTTTTCTGATCCAATAGTTATTAATATTGGAGAACAGTCGCTTAATCCACGCAATTGTCTCATGAAAACATAAAATAAACTCCCATAAAATTTCCAAATTTTTTAATTTTATTTTGACATTATCCAGACTCTCCAGTCAGGTCAGCGACCTTCAGTGCATAGTGCAAATACTTTAGCAATTCCAGTCGGCAATTTTATCTTCTGCAACGTTGGCTTGCATTAGACCAACTTTGCCGAACAGTTCGTCTTCATTCAATATCAGACCTATGTACTTAAAAGCCTCACATGAACAAAAAAAACTTGATTTCATGAAACTTATATTCTCAAATTCACACGTTCAAAAACATTCAGTTCATTTAAGTTCGAATTCCAGTTTTGCAAAAAGTAAATGAAAATTTAAATTTCGAATTTTTTGTATCTCAAGAAAAAGAAGTACATTTAGGTGTACTTAATGGACCTTTTAAGGACAGTAGGACACTATCCGAAAAGAAAGTAATATCTAACTAAAATAAGTACATATGATCACCCTAATTATAACTATTAAGCCCTGAAAAGGTATGTGCCAAATAACCGAAATGTCGACAAAATAGTGCGTTTCTTTTTCATTGTCCTGTCTCCGACAGGACTAATACAAGCACTACTGGGCATATTTTATTGTCTATATATTGCCAGAAAATAATATTTTCATATAAAAAAAAATTTAAATGTATTTTTTTTTAAATGAGATCAACCTGTCACTTCTACAATTATTCTGAAGTAGTTAAAAAGTAAAACAAGGAAAATCACTACAACCCTATCCTAAGTTAAACATACAGGGTGTTCCAATAAAAACTCCCAGGCCAGATATATTCTAAACGAATAGAGATATTTTAATTCTGTAAAAGCCAGTTTGTAGAGCATAAAGAGAGCTTTATTTTTGAATATAATTGTTTTTTGAATATGTCAGTATATAGATGGCGTTGTACTCTAAAGAAATATTTCGATGGGAGAAACTTTGAAATGGGGTTTATGTGGAAGAAAATGCATTTCTAAGCAGATTATGTTCTAAAAAAAATACCATAAAACTAACCGTTTTCGAGATATTTGAGTCCAAATGTTGCATTTGCCAATATTGAATAATTCTCTCTCAACATTTTTCAAATTAGAACACAAACTTGAATAATTGTAATCTCTTCAACATTTCAGTCGTTTAAGTTGGACAATCTGTATTCAATTTACAAATTTTGGAAGAAAATATTTAAAGAATTTTTCACATAATGGGCAAGTAGACAATTTTTTAATTATTATTCTAATAACATCTACGTATAAAAACAGTTGACCCGTATTTTTTATTTTATTTTTTTAATAATGGCTTATAGTAAAAAAAAAATCATGAAGTTTAAACTATGTTTAAATGGTTAGATATTGCCGCAAATGTTCTAGCTATTCTATTGGCTATGACGTAATAGCATAATCAGCACAGAAACGAGCGCTAGTGGAAAGGCGGAGCTAACAGAGTTGTGCAAAACGTATGTGCGGCTCTGTCGAGGTTATATTAAATGCGCGCGTATGTGACACTATTACGTCACGAGATAACCGGCAAACTGCCGTATTTTAAATACGCTCTAATCGTAAGCCTATTCGTTTTACATTAAAACCAATAATAGTCGGTAAAACTACCTTCAAATTATATTTATTACATATTGAAGAGTCATACTGTAATGCTATATTATTACTTTTGTCATTTTCGTTATTGTCTACTAGCCCATTGCTTTGTTATTAGGTTAGATTATAATTAAAAATATTTGATATCTAGTGAGTATAATAACCCTTATACCTTATAAATTAAATACAATTAAATTTACCTTTGGAATAATAGTTTTGACATTCTCAATTTCAATCACATTTTGTTTATTGGTATGTCAATAGAACTGTATTATTTTACCTAATTATTGTTTTCTTTGTGAATATTTATTATTAAATATGGTTTCTCATACAAATGAAGATAAATTAAACATGATTATAATTTATGCGGAATGTCGTAAAAATACTTCAAGAGCTGTAAGTTTATATGGAACACGTTTTCCTGACAGACCTTCACCAGATTAGAAAACTTTTGTAAGTTTGTGTTCTAATTTGAAAAATGTTGAGAGAGAATTATTCAATATTGGCAAATGCCAACATTTGGACTCAAATATCTTGAAAACGGTTAGTTTTATGGTATTTTTTTTTTTAGAACATAATCTACTTAGAAATGCATTTTCTTTCACATAAACCCCATTTCAAAGTTTCTCCCATCGAAATATTTCTTTAGAGTACAGCGCCATCTATATACCCATATATTTAATACAATTATATTCAAAAATGAAGCTCTCTGTATGCTCTACAAACTGGCTTTTACAGAATTAAAATATCTCTATTCGTTTAGAATACATCCGGCCTGGGAGTTTTTATTGGGACACCCTGTATATGCATATTTCGGAAAAACTTAAAACAGAATTAAAAACCTCATAAACTAGAAAAGTAGATTTAAATTTTCTGGTGCACTTTACACGTTTTACTAGTCGCCGACATATTTATTTAGCAGAGACACGAATTTTAAGTTAAGCTGTTACTCTTATTCAATTTCTCTATTTTAGTTCAGCTACTTTCTCATAGGCGGCTCTAAATGTCTATACGGTAATATGGTGGCTTGAAAACGTAGAATAAAACATTGATGAAATCAAAAGGAAATATAATTTCATATTAAATTTTTGTTCTAAAATTTATTCCAATTTCAAAGAATTGAAGGCATTTAGAACTGTTCTACAGATATAAATCTGAAACTATTATTTTGAAAAAGTATACTCTCAGGAATCTCCCAAATTTAGTAATAAAATAATATGGGTTTTAAGGTTACGTATTTGTGCAAAAATATATTTCTTTATGAACTGTTACCGACGAATTTTGTCGAATTATGGCAAAAAATATAAATATATAATTTAGGTGTTTCCTTTTAAAAAATTTTGTTTTCAATTACAGTAAAGTTTTACAATGTAAATTTTGATATCTTCTTTAAAATTTGTACATTTTTGCAGTTTCTAATAACATTCTTTGTAGATAAAAAAATACTAAACTTACGCATATCTTAAAAAAACTTGCGCAAGTTGGCGACAAACTCGGACTAAGTATATATTTAAAAAAATACAAAAGCCAACACAATATTTTGTTAAATATTTTTATTTTTGTTTTGTCCCTCACACAATTCTTGATTTTCACTATCCATGTTCAAACTGAATTTGCAAACTCTGCCGCTAAAGTTGAGATTGCAGTCAAGACACGATGGGAAAACAAGGTTTCAATAATAATGATTAAAAACATCCAAATGTTTATAAAACTCTCGTCGGAATTTTTGTAATTGGTTGGAATAAATTGGGTATAAGTGACACTTAAAAAAATATTTTTACTATGTCCTTTCTACGCCTTCCTAGAATTATATTATTTGGAACACTTGTTTTTCCATATTAATGATTCTCGCAAACTAAAGAGCGCTTTAAAAGATTCGTCTACTGTGGACTAGGTACCAGCCCAGCCTTTAGGATTCGTAAAATCTGTTCTTTTCTATGACATTTCTGAAGGTATTCTCTTTCCCGAACATTCTGAGCTTATTCTGTTTGATGTGTAGTGATTAGGAAATCATTACGGAGAAACGACGACGTGCTTTTACTTTGATATACTCCTTATTTTAGAATCCTTAGAATCTCACCTTGTGTATCTAGCAATGACCAGGATGACGTAAAATTTGTTGACGGATTACACGTGGAGGCTGATGCAGCTACTGGATCAGACGTACTTTGAGTAGCAGAGGAGGCTGTTGCTGGAGGAGAATCACAAGTAGAAGATGAAGCACTTTTGGGACTACACGCTGGTTCTGCTACTAATCTAAAAAAAAAAGAAATACGTTTCAATCAAGGAGTTGGCTAAATATCAATCCAATTCAATCCAACAGATTTATTAAAAATAGTAAAATACATAGGTATGTCATCCCCAAACCTCATCTCGGGATCGACCCTGCATCCAACCGCGATACGTGATAGGGGTTGCAGGGCCGGGCGGAACGAGACTGGTTCGGCAAAAATATAATAAAACAACCTACACACCTTTTGTCTAAAAACAAATTAAAATAAGTAATAAAATCCATTAATACCAACAATGGCGAAAAACAATTAAAACACTCTAACAACTAATGGCACGAAACACTAATAAAATTTGGCTGCTGGTGCGGGTACTCCAATCCAAACGAGATCTCGTTACGGGAATTTCAACAGCGGGCTGCGCTGAAGCTGCCTAATCTTTTGTTTTCTAATGTTGGTGAGCTTAAATGATTTTGTGGGATTTCAGACGAAGAATTTAGAACGGGCGAATAATATCACAGAAAACAAACAATATAAAAAGAAACAAATAGGGACGAGAGGGGACTGACTAAATATCATAACGACTTCAAAAATTATATTAATATTGGGTGAATTCTTGCAGTCGCAGTTTTCCTTTACACAAATTTCATTACTTCCGTAATGAATATATTTTCCTTACTACTGACACCTTAGAGATGTAAGTGTGTGTGTAAATAAACATGGCAAATCTTTAATGAAGCTCTGAACATTGAACAACTAATTTAAAATTAAAAGATGAATACGATCTCCAATAAAATATTCGCGGAACATATATGTTCCTCTCGCGCCTTCAAAATGTTGGACTATCGTTACAGTGTAAAAACCGTCCTAGACGACTTTACCAAAGTTCGGCCAACGTGAACTTCGCACATTGTCTGTCTTCGGAATACCATACAAAGAATTAGTCTCTACATTCGTCGATGTTTGAAAATCTAGACTGAGGCAGTGTTTAAATTCAAGGCAAATATAAAAAACGTCAACCCCATCATTGAAAATTATGTTATACAAAAAAATAAATTAAAAATGGCAGTCGAATATTGTCAATCTATCTACATTGACTAGCAATTTTAACCTCTAGATTTGTCCAAATTCTCATTCGTTTGTTTCAAATTATTTAATTAGAATGTGTTTGATCAACTCGGTGCATTCCGGGTTTGGAAAATTGTGTGATGTGAATAAAAAAAAATTATAAATCCTACGCGCCGTTGCGTTTGAAAAGGGTACATTAAACTTTTCTTAAAAGTACAAAATTTTGATTTGGACATTTATTTCGGATATAATACGATGGGAACGCAAAAATTATATAAATTTAATTAATTTTGAGGCATTTCAAATCGAGATATTGACGTTTTAAGTTTAGTTGTTCCGTAAGGTTTAATGTATGATGTAATATTTGAAAATTATAAATAGGTATTTCCTCTGCACAACCTTTTATGAAAAATATTTGCCATCATATTTAATGCCCTTTTGCAGTTAACGTTTTTGAACGGCCTCGGGATTTTGAAACGTAAGTATATAAGCATGACTGGTGATCGAGAGGTAAGCGCACTTGCAATTTTGCAATTACTAAACAACTACACTAAAACTAAAAACATCATCCCTAAACAACAATTTGGCTTCAGAGCCGGGCACAATACTACACTCGCGATTTCTAAAATTGTGCAAGATGTCCTCACAGGCTACACAAAGAAACAATGTACCACACTGCTATTGCTGGACATCGAGAAGGCATATGACACAGTGTGGCATAACGGCCTCGTCTATAAGCTTAAGGAGATATGCGGACTACCCCCGTATTTTCTGACTCTAATTAAAAACTTTTTTCATGATAGATACATTATTGTTAAAATAAACAATGAATTTTCAACTAAAAAAAGAATGTCTGCGGGAGTCCCGCAAGGGGCGATTTTATCCCATTTATTATACAAACTTTACCTTCCAGATATCCCCACCTATTCTAATACCACCCTACTTCTCTACGCGGATGATATCGTGATCTGTGGGCAGTCGTTTTATGCACAGACTGCTGCACAGAAGATCCGGTATCATCTCGTAAAACTGACTGACTTTTAAAATGCTTGAAAGATACGCATAAACGAGAACAAGACGGAGACTATCACGCTACACCGTAAATTTACCAACATAAAAACCATCACAAAACTTAAAATAAATGACAAGACGATTGGGGAACGAAACACGGTCGAATATCTGGGAGTAACCCTAGATAAGAGGCTAAGACCCCATATGACACAGACCATCAGCAAGACCTACGCGACGCTAAGCAAACTGTACCCTCTTGTAAATTGACGAATCAAACTTACGACAGACAATAAGATAACCTTGTATAAGGTTATCTTAAGACCGATTATGACATATGCCTGCGCGTCCTGGAACCTCATCTCGGACGCGCAGTGCAAAAGACTTCAGATACTCCAGAACAAATTACTCAGACTGCTTATGAATGCGGACAGGTACACTCCGGTTGCTGTGTTACACGAAAATGCCAAAATTATGTTAATCAGAGACTTCATCAATGAAACGGCGCAAAAGTTTTTTGCAACCAGAACACAGCAATCGGAAATGACACAGGACATTACAGATAGACGACGGCACAACGACCCACATCACGCACATAAACTGTTACATCAAAACTTACCTATCTACAGAGAGCGACGGTGACGATAAATTACCACACAAAATAGTTGACCACACAGAAACTGACAAAACACATAACATAGATGGTCCCTCCCCCTCCTTCCCCTTCTTTTCCTTGTCCACCACCCCCTTCACCTCCTACACACAGTGCAACATATAACCCATGCCGATAGCCAAATCTTAAAACACATAAATTTTACACAGAATAAAAATCATTTCGTTTTATATATTTGACATTTTAAATAGGTTTTTCTCTTTCATTTTCCTATAAAAATAACTCTGAACAAACATTAATAAGTATAATAGTCTATTGAGGATCGTCTGCATAACCAGCTTGCTGGGTAACAAAATTAAACGCACTTTTAAATTATCAGGAGAGCAGCAATATTAGTGGATTAAGGTAGAATCGGATATCTTGAATTGGCATTCCAACAGCCGGCCGGCTCGTTTCGTATTTATTGCAAATATTTGTAACGGGTCGGTGTCTTTCATTCAAATGTAAACCAAGAATGATGTAAATATCATTTTAAACTCTGTTACTCAAAAAAAGAATAAAGCCATTTTAATTGCTAATTGCACTTGCCTCTCACCTAAAAGTTCCGAGTTCGATCCCCGGTAGTAGCAGTGGAAAATACCGTGAGAGGGATTTTTCCAGTTACACGGATATTGGGTGTGTGTCCCTTGTCTCTAAATGTGTAGCCCCCTCCCACACAAGGCTCTCCTAGAACCTTCCGGGATAAAGGGGGTCGTAATTACCTGTGGTGTTATTTATTATTCATTACTATTATTTATTCATTTTATATAAAATTCAGCTTGTAACAACCAAACCCCCACAGACCTTATTTTTATGCGTATATTTTAGCACCGAGTACTCTACTATTATGTATAAATTGCATTATCTTTCCTTGTTTTCAGATTGTTTTATACGAGATTTTGGTTTTGCGGAAATACTTAATGTGTAATGCAAACTGCTACATGGTGGGAGAAGAGAATGAAATTGTGTTACATGACAAGTTAGGGTATCCAATAATTCAAATATCAAGTATGAATTGAATTGTCTGGTCGATAGCCGCGTGGGTTAAGGCGCGAGGTGGCAATCGCTATAACCTTTTGAAAAATCAAAAATCAATCAAATCAAAATTTTTAAGAACCAAGTTTAGGCCAGCCTTGCGCAGCCTCGCATTGGAACATCTCGCAGAAGGCGCCTCGTTTAAATTGTGGTGCCAGCGTCCGAATACAAAATTAAAAAGTGATTTGTGCGAGAGTGTTGTAAAAAGTTATGTAATTTAAGTTTTGTTAATCTTGTTTTTTTGAGACTGTTTTTGTATGTTATCACCTACTTTAATTTTATTCACTTGTAAAAAGGAGTCTAGGTTTAGTTTGTTTAATTTTCCGTTTTCGCTGACCCAGACCTGCTCCGCCCGATCCTGCAATCCGCTACCGCGTCTACGCGGTGGTGGTTGCACGATCGGATCCGGAGCTGGCGACTGTGTTGTACCCTTTTAATATTGAATACATATATTTTGAATTGAATTGAGGTGGCAATCACGATTAATCACACGAGCATCGCACCACCGGGTTCGAATCCTGGCTCCGCCACTGTCAGAGGAAATGGTTGTATGTCCGCGTTTTTTCAATGTGTAACCCCCTTCTGCACAAGCCCCTGGCTTCTGGAATTGGAGGTTGTCTAATTTCTGTGGTGTTTATTTAAATTATATGATAATTCTCATTCTCGATTTATTTCATTTATGGCAGATTTGAGAGACATCGAAAGGTAAAAAAAAGTATGATATATACTGTTCTATTATCGCAAAATTATTAATCTCTTTTGCAAGAAACCTCTGTATTACAACGTTTGTAGTATGTAGCAGTGTGTAACATTCTCGGCGAAATGTCATGCTCAATCCTCAATAAGTAAAAAAAATACTTTCCTTAATTTTAGACTTAAATGCATTTTCTTCTAAGAGTTTTAGGTGCCATAATTACGTATAGTTTATTTAACCCAAACATTAAATCAGCAGTCATCCTCTGTGCTACTGCCACCGCCCACCAACAAAACAATGATCAATTGATTTCTATTTGGCGCCGTCGCACAACGTAGTTCCATCTTGTCATCGATATTAAGGGTGGATTAAGAGCTGTCCCCAAACTTATACCAACGAAGATAATATAAACAATAATTATAATAACAAATTAAACTTACAATGCAAATATGTGAATACAATTTATGTATTTAATTGAGAAACATGTATAATATATGTTGTACCCATAGATAGAAAATGTTCATCTGCGTGAGATAAATAATGTTAATCATAATAATTTTGTATTTTCAAAAATGCTGGAAACGATCTATTTGTTTAGTATTAAAATTAAATTAAAACTTATTAATTCAATTACATGCAGTATTAAAAAATGTCTTCCTATTAGGTAACGTAGATAATTCATCGGTCTGTTTTTGGAGTTATCAGTATAACTATTTCTAAATTAGTTATGGCCTGAAAAAATTATTGTGTATATATAATATTTTGGCAATCAACAACAAATCTGGTTAAGTATTTTCATATTTCTTCTCTTAGGATTTTCGATATTGTCAGGTTCTTTTTATCGATACTCATCATCATAATGTGTTGGTATGTCCATCTGTCTTTATAACTTGGAAACGGTTCAATAACCTTGTAGATTATTTTACAACCTAAATAGGCTACCATAACACCGGAAGTGGTGGTGGAAAGGTGGAAATGTCAAAGATTCGACTCAAACATATCCAAACTCATTACGCTTGAAGTCAGCAAAAATTTCCTTCGATTTTACAAAATAAATTGGTTGTAGTGGATTGTCTTGTCTTTTCTTAGATTAGGTTCAATTTTAGTTTTTAGCCTTTAAATCCTACTCGGTTGTTCAACGTCCAAATGGGATATTATGTAAATTCTGTGACATGAACAATAAATTCTAATTCTATTCTAAGGGATTTTGCGGAACTCTAACGAAATCCGAATATTTTGCATGAACCCCGTGCGACACAAAAATGCGGCCGGAAAATATTTTGTGTACGTAAGTATTATGAAAGTTTTTCAAATTTGCAACAAAAAATTAGTTTTTTGGAACTATAACAAAAATTTCATTTTTGAAAACTCATGAAAATCCGTTCCACGGGCGTAATTATTGCAACTGCAATAAATAACGTCCCACGGAGCGCGATTTGTGCAACTATATCAAATTGCGTCGCAAGGGGCGTAAATTTAGCAACTATCTCGAAAACCGACCTACTTCCAAATAAAATTCATGCATGGTATGGACTATGAGGACGAGTTAAAAGTTCCGTATTAAAATATCTTAATGTTTCCTGTTTACCCTCTTTTTGTTTATTTTGGTAAATAAACGAGGCAACATATGCGAACGACTAGCTGGTTTTAGTCAGAGCAAAGAGTCGTGCATTCTGATAAGTTCCAAGGGATGAGAAACTTACCCTTTTGTGTGTGCGACATATAAGACAAATTTTGTTTTATTTGGGAAGAGACAACGAAAAATTGATGATACTTGGGCACCATCCATAGTAAAAAAATTAGTAGATTTGTCTCTTTTTCTTTTAAAACCAGTCTCCTATAGATATATAGATAAGACTTAAACTTATTGGTAAGGAAAATAAATAGATGTTAAAATGAATATTAAAATATATTTAAAATAATTGAAATTTACAAGATAAATTCAGTAAGTAAATTTGTAAAAATGAAATTTGAAAGTTAATCTTAAAACGTAGTATAAGATGCTTTCAATAAATGAAATAAACATTCAATATATGAAATATATTCGTTAATATATTTCCAGCAGAAAAATTAAATGACTTCAATATATAAATGATTCAAAAATGTAAATGCTTCAATATTTTAATGATTCAATATGTAGATGCTGATTCGAACTAAATTGCCAAAAATAATATAGAAAAAACATATTTTATTATCAAGTAGTCACATGTATTTTAGTTACTTACATAAAATTTTATTTAATTGAATTTTGAATTTAATTTTAATAATGAAACAGTTGAAAGTGAATGAAATTGAAATAATTAATTAATAAAATTTCCCTGTTTGATTTTCAAATACAAAGAACTGTGGATTATAAATATAATATTAGTTACTGAGGGTCTCACAATTGAAAAGTTCGTACGTCTTAATCTGTAGATTTGGAAGGAAAATGGCATCTTCGGATGATTAACTAATAAGGTAAACTTTTTTATAGTGCAATTTAAATACAGTACCAATGTACAAACTTTAAAAATGTATTTTAACTAAATAAAATGAAAGCTGTAATATTATACGAGTACGCCATCTGTTGAGGGGCGATTTAAGCGCACAACCGGATTCCGTTTCAAGTTAGGTTTCCTTTCTCAACCGAATGGGAAACATTCTCTTTTATTTCATCCACCAGAGTGCACCAGCTGTACTCGGTTGTTTGTCCGTCAATGTCAATACGAAAAAATATGTCTTTATATAAACAAAGTTACCAACTACCGTAATCCTTTTTATCAATTTGGCTCATTTCAGTCATTTCTACGAATAAGAGATTGGGAAACTCTGGGAAATCGGGAAATTTAAACTATTTAAAGATTATATATAACACAAGTTGAGAATGACATTAAACCGAGTACATATGGCGTCATCTATTGGATATATTAGGAACTGGCTTGGATTGTGCCCCATAAGAGCCGATTTAGAAGCGATAAAAAAATCTATAATATTTATATAAAAGATTGTTAGTAAATAAATTGCATACATAACCTAAGGGGGAATATGTGCGAATAGTCTAAATAAATAAAATGTTTTCAAACTCTATGACAATGATCCGGTAAATATATTACATTATAACAGGTATGCCTGTAAGAAATTTAAGAGGTAATAAAAACAACTACATGTGGTACAGAGCAGACAAGGTAAACAAATGAAATTTAAATGAATTGTAAATATTTTTGCAAGCTCTGGTGGACAATAGGTCACTGAAGTGCTGTAATAGAGATACATATTACATAAATTAGTGCTAAAAATACATGACTGAGTTCCTATCCTAAGATACAATAATGACTATGTTCAGATTTCCTGGTCTTTGATAAAAATTGTTAAAATTCACTGATTTCTTCCGTCATCCGAAGTTGGAAGTTACTGAGACATATTTTGTCCCTAATTATGGAAACGAATATACACTATGAACATTTAAGGGTGCACTGTAAGCTATTTACTTGTCTTATTAAATTTTATTACTTTTATAAGCGCACAGTGGTATAGTAAATGCGGCCAAAATTGAAACTGGTCAGTTTTAAAGCACAGGACCGTGCGTACTGAACTTGATATTTTGTCCTATATATTTGGCAATGGTATTGAGATTCGAACGGTAATTGGAACTGTGCAGGCGAGTCCGAGACTGGCAATGTGATCAGCCTGAATTACTATTATTATTAGCCTTTACTCGAGTCCGAGTATAAAAAAATGTTACAGTCGATAGATTGTGAGTGATAAAAAACAAGTAAAAGGTGTAGTCTATTGTAATTCCCATTTATCTACGGTGCACACGACCATGGCTATAGAGGCCAATTCGGGAGAGCACAAGTCGACCGCAGTCAGGACAAACATAGACCTGGTTAGGTCTTGGATTCGGCCTTCTTGCAGCAACATTTCCTTGATAGCTGGCCACAGCCCCTCGTCATTCGGTTCTGTCCGCTGCAAGTTGTTCCCATTGCTCGTCTGGAATACCGCAGGATTTTAGATTTTCATGGAGAACGTCTTTGAACCTCTTTCGTTGACCGCCACGCCTTCTTAGGAAGGCGGTTATCATGCATACGATGAACGTGACCTGCCCATCTTAGGCGTGCTCTTGAAATAAGCACCTCAATTGGAAGGCTGTTTGCTCTCCTGAGTACTTCCACGTTTGATATGTGATGGAACCAACGGATTTTCATCATACTTCTGAGGTATCTTTGCTGAAAACGTTCTAATTCTTTCACATGACGACGGTAAGTGACCCAGCTTTCACATCCATATAGCAGTGTGAATGACAACTGCTCTGTAGACAGCCATTTTCGTTGACAAAGCAAGGTCGTGGTTGTCAAATACTCTCTCTCTAAGTTCCCAGCGTGCTCTAGATGTAGCGTTAATTCTATTGCGAATCTCGCTGTCCATGTTTGCTTTGTCATTAACAACGTTGCCTAAGTAATTGAACTGATCCACCACTTCAAGAGAATTTCCGTTAAGTATAATGTCTATTTGGTTCACTTGATGAGGAGTTGACATAATCTTAGTCTTTCCAATGTTGATTTTAAGTCCCAAGGAATCATAGCTCTGGGCATACACATCTAAAAGTTCTTGAAGCTCTTCCGGCGTAGAGGCTAAAAGTGCACAGTCATCCACATACTGGAGATCACAAATGAATCGTGTGCATGTCTTCGTGAAAGCTCTAAAGCGCCCTATCTTAAAGAGACCGCCTTTAGAACGGTATCTGAGACCTATTCCTCTGACTGTCAGTTTGTTGTCAACAATAATTGTTAGAGTAGTGGTAAACAAATTAAAAAATAGGGGTGCCAGGATACATCCCTGCCTAACTCCAGTGAGGGTTTGGAAAGGTTCCGTTGCCTCATTATTATACATAACCTGGGCGTTGTTGTTTGTATGTAGACTGCGACATACTTCCACAAATTTTCTAGGGATACCTAAGCGGAGCATAATTTTCCAGAGCACTTCCATGTCCACCGAGTCAAACGCCTTGGTTAAATCAATGAAGGCCATGTGAATTTCTCGTTGATGTTCGAGTGCTTTTTCTTGAAGCTGTTTAAGTGTGAAGATTAGATCCGATGTGCCTCGGTTTGGTCTAAAGCCGCTCTATGTTTCAGGAAGTAACTTTTCCATAACAGGTGTTAGCCTATTTGCCATCGCCTTAGTGAGTATCTTCCCTCCAACAGCCAGGAGAGCTATACCCCTGTAATTTCCACAGTCCGCAGCGCTCCCTTTGTTTTTGAAGAGGTTGATTAAAAGTGTATCACGAAACTCCTGCGGAGCTTGACCACTTTCCCACACGACATCAAACAGTTTTTTGAGGTAGGGTATGAGCTCTGACACAGCTTTAAAGATCTCAGCTGGGAGTGAGTCGGCGCCGGGAGATTTGTTATTTTTTAGCTACCCAATGGCGGTTAAGATCTCTTCCGTTGCTAGTGGTTTATCTAAGTCTTCGAAGGTGTCATATTGAGGGATAAGATTTATAATATCGTGATCGGCTTGACTTTGCTGGTTAAGAATGTTAGAGTAGTGTTCTTTCCATCGGGCTCTTATTTTCTGGTCTTCTTTGAGGAGATTTCCATTTAAATCTTTAATAGGGCACATATTTTTCCGACTGGGGCCGTACACTGCTTTTACTCCTTGAAAGAAATTCCTGTAGTCGTGTGAATCGGCGTACCTTTGAATTTCTCTGGCATTGCTTGCCCACCACTCGTTCTTTATTCTTCTGATTTCGCGTTGCGTTTCATACTTAGATTGGGTAAAAGCTTCTGCTTTTGATGAGTCGTTGGGTGGTTGATGGGGAGCCTGAATGAACCATCTACGACTGCACTGGTTTAAAGGTAGTAAAACGGACAGGCCTACTAGCACAAAAAAACTCGTAAATCGTTTCTTTATCTTGGAACGTGGAAGTCTAATATCGTGCTGTCTATGTGCCAGTGCAGCGCATAAATACCTATTATAATATCAAGCGTAGGAGTTTAGTTAGTTACTGTTCATATTTATAAATATTTACTACTGTATAAAAGGTAAAATATTTTAATTATTTACTAATTTACCATAGCTTTCTGGAGACCATTTAAATCTGAGGATAATATAATAACGCCCGAAAATCTTATCATTTTCTTATGACAAGCATTTCTATTTACCTCCGCCCATGTACAATAAAGAGATACCGACTGTTTTTGCCGGCTTTTAGTTTTTATACGGTTTCAATTCCAATCGTATATACTTTACATGGACATTTAAAATTTCCGATATAGGACGCCCATGCTTTTAGCAAACATGTGCTTAAATGACCATTTTTTTGACTCGTCCCTTTCGTCTCCAACGGACTCTGGCTGGGCCGACAATGCACAGTGCACATTGACACACAAACTTATTTAAGTTCAGTATATCTATTATATTTTATGTCCTTTATGTGATGATTTATATATTTTTTGTCTGGTTATAATATATGTATGTACTGTCGTGCGCAAAAAAAATGGGACAAGTCTTATTACGCATTTTTGCTAAAATCTGGTTTTGTACAATATCTAACTTTAATTTTTGAGACACCCTTTTCGGCTACTCATTACATATTCAAATAGAGACAAATTTACATTATAAAAAAATAGTTGTCCTATTTTTTTTTTGCTCACGACAGTACTAGCACAGTTGTCAGAGACTAATTTTGATGAAAAGTCAGAATTAATTGTTACCACGCTAATTTTTTCATGAAAGGCTAGTTTTTTGTTAGTAGACGGTGACACAATAAAGTTTACCAAAATTTTCCCCCTTATAAACAACCCTCTGAAACGGAAAAATTCAGTTTTTTGCTAATATCTCGAAAAATACTGAAAAATAAAAAACGGATAGCACCACGTGAAAGAGCGGGAAATTTTACAAAAATTAGTATAAAAGTTTTTTTAATAAAATTTTCCCTTTGCCATTGCTTTTCCAATGGTAAATCGTTTTCTAATAAACAAAAAAATCATAGTGCTGTTATAAATTCATATATATGTACTTATGTACAATAAAATAACATTTACACTGATTTACTCTCATTTTATATGTGGTTTATGTATTGTATGACTATTTATTTCAGTTTTTCTTTTGTAGTTATTTTTCTCCGGGTAAGTATTGGTTCTATGATGACCATAATATAAAAAATTTAAAATTTATTGTTTAAAAAATAAAACTTTGCTTATCTGTAATATAAAAAACAATTGATTGACTATCTAAAATCATACTGTACAATTTATACGTGTGGTGCTTGTATGTATATTAACCATTTTCTGTCACCTATATATAATAAAAACACTAGATCTGTCAAACGAATAACAAAATAATAATTACTTGTGTTTATATAGCTTTTTTCACCTACTACCCGAAGAAAATGTTTTAGGTATAAAGGGTATTATTAACTTTTAAACATGTGTAAACCAAATGGTCTTTCCCTCTTTGTCCAACCGTAGAAATATATTTTTTGTCTTTATCTATTCGTCTATTCAATACCATTAACTTTGAGTTGACACTTGTTGTTCCTTTCTTGTTAAAATCTGTCAGTGTTATGTATTTAGAAATGTGTTCGTTGGTCTCTGAAATATTTAGTTTTATATAACGTTCCATTTAAGCTATTTATTTATGCTTAGAATATGTGTATATATAGTTGATAAGTGGAGCACTTAAGTTAATATTAAAAGTATAAATATTAAAATAAAAATTGCGACTTGTTGATGACAAATTTTTATTACCTCTAGGAGGACGAAACAATAAAAATCAAGTTTATAACTTTCTTGTGTCACGAGGCAAATTAAAACTGGAAATTTTAAGACTATTTTTGAAAGGGAACAATTTAAATGATCATTATTTTAAATATAATGGGCATTGGCTTTGAGCATTAAAATAAATATTTCCTTAATTAATAATCAAATCAAGCATTTCATAAAATTATTTTCCAATACAATAATTTATCGGAAAACAATTTATTAATTGTAACACTAATAAATACTAATTCACATCTCAAAAATCATTGTGATATTGAATAAAAATAAATGTCCTTACGTTTAAATGTAATTAATCGAACAATAATTAAACTAACATTATGTCATTTAAATTTAAAAAATTAATGCATACTAAGAAGAAATACATAACATTATTTTAAATAAAATTACATTAAAATTATTACTTTCATAATATTTTAATTTCACTGCCCTTAATATATTCGATGTGTCCTAAGCTAAAAACTTTTATGAGCAACTGAAATATTATTTTAGCCCTAAAATTAATAAATGCGTATTAAAAAAGGTAAAATGCGCACTATAAGGTGTAAGCTTTTCAAATTTTGGGATGTGGGACATGTTACGTGTTACAACTCGGTTAGGTTAGCCATTGTACATGGTTTTGCGTGGTTTCAAAAAATTGTTGGTTAGGTTCGTTTTAGTTGTTGTTGTTAGTATTTTTCAAACTCCAACACTTACTTCTCTGCCTTAACAAAATTTTCTGCATACTAACAACTAAAACGAACCTAACCAACAATTCCTTGAAACCACGCAAAACCAGGTACAATGGCTAACGCTAAAATGTAATAAAAAAAATTATTCCAATAAATTGCCTATATTTTTTGATATATAGGTTTTGTCTCTAGATAATTGGTTTTGGACCCATTAGTTATTCACCTACAATACATATTTGTATGGTAAAAGTACGCTTTGATATTTTCTTTACTACATAGATAATATATGAGATAGTGAAACAATTAATAAATTTAATAATATCGAATCGTTATTTTATTGCACGAATAGTAATGCTAAAAAAATCTTATTTTAATGCACAGAAACTTAATATATTTTACACAACGACTTACTATCTATAATGCGCATTTAAATCTTATAGTTTAAAATATGTATGTTTATTTATTGTAAAGTTTGTCATATTTTAATGCGCAAAATAATAATTTTAATGCTCAAAGTATGTAGAATAATGCGCGCTTTTTGAAACACTTTAGAAAAATCATAAACCACTGCAATTTCAAAATAATTGTATAAAACTAAACACCTTTTCAAGTAAATACTACTTATGGTAGTTAATTTGCGATTATCATACGACGGAATATATTTACTATGGAATTTTAAGTCTTTGGAAATTTTTTTATTATCATAGATACACAAAGACACTAGAATTGGAAAATAAATTATAACATTTTTAGGAAAAATCTATATATTAAAATCAAATACGATTACCAGGTCTTTGAAATATTATCAGAGACATTCTAAATACTTAGGGAGTAATAATAAAGAATCAATGAATAAATATTTAATTAGACGGAGGTTGTTACGGAAATTTAAACTGTACAAAAATTCTGCGATATTGATCAAATTAATAGTCTTGTTTGTGCATTTCACTTTTGGAATTATAGGATGAGGTGGTACCTATAATAAATCATTATTTATACAGACTGGGAGTTATTCACAAATAGATTATGACCATAATTTATAATAAATAAATAATTAAATAAACACCACAGAAATTAGACAACCCCCAATTCCAGAAGCCAGGGCTTGTGCGGAAGGGGGTTACACATTGAAAAAACGCGGACATACAACCATTTCCTCCGACAGTGCTAGTGCCGGAGCCAGGATTCGAACCCGGTGATGCGATGTCCGTGTAATTAATCGCGATTGCCACCTCACGCCTTAACCCACTCAGCTATCGACCAGATAAATGTTATGTTATAGTTATAATGTTAATATTATACTTATTGGATTCTCGACTTTATTGTCAAAGTTTGTTAATACCAATGACAGAGTTGAGACAAGTACTTTTAAGAAGTACTCCCAGTATCCAGTACAAGTAGTCCATTTTCACTCCCAGTATTAAGTATAAATACCTTGAAAAAGTATTTAAAGTATTAAGTAATTTACTTGAAATTTAAGTAACTAGTACAAAAGTAATTACTCCGTGAAAGTACTTAAAATACTTATAGTACTTTAAAATACTACGTATTATTTAGTATTTTTTTTTAAGTGCAGTAAAAGTATTATAGGTAGTAGTAATATTTGTTACTTCGAGTATTTTGAATGTACTGTAATATTTTCCTCTACAAAATATTTAGTCGTTAGTAGTAATCATGTTTTTCGTTTCAATGCAAATTGCATAATAATTACTCTTTAGCATTTTAAACAAAAAGCCATTTTCTTTTTTTCATTTAGCTATAAACAGACGTAGCATAGAGGATTGGCTTTTAGGTAAAATTTCTAGAAAAATCTTTCGTGAATCACTCGTCAAACCTAAAAGTTAAATATGTGAAATAATAATTTACAAAACAAGCGATGGAATTAAAAAAAAACTAATTTTTACAAAAAAATTCACAATCCTTCGCAACGATGCAACTGGGCTAAACATTGGAGAGATGATGGATCAGAATTTAGATTTGATATAATTTTACATATCTTAACTGATAGGTAGTTATACAACTTTAAATTCTGAGGTGTAGAAATGAAATGAAAACCGCACTTGAAACACCCCGACATTCAAGTTTTAAAGATGAAATCACGTTTTATATCTATTTCTAGAATCATTATATTATTATCACGATTCTGGTTCGACGTATCTCGTATCTGCCGTAAATACTTATTCTGTTTGTATAGTCGAGTTCATCTATTCTCGGCACTCAAAAAATGCAACAAAAACTTTACAACATAATTATTATCGCCGTTGGGCCAAGCGGCATGCTGTCATCAAACAAGCCGACGCACATTAAAAACCTATAAAGGTAAGAGAGTCAATTTGCGAACGAAATAGTAATATTTCAGAAGAACCGTTTCATACGATGTTTACAGTTTTATATTATTTCACAAAATTTCCTTTCGACCAACCTCGTATTTCACGAAATAACGTTAAAAATTTTTTTGAAACGTTTCGTTCGCCTACACACACTAAATCACATTTCATTTTTTTACTCCTTTTCACAATAGTGTGGGGGGTGGTATTGAGGCTGATAGGGGGGGGGGGTCGGTCTGATGTCAAAAAAAAATTTGAGACCTTGACTTCTCGTATATGCCTTAAATGCAATTTTATGGACTCTTACTTTGCTTATTTGCCCCATTTACCCCCCCCCCCCCCATGGAATTATATTAAAATATAATCTAGTTCCAGATCTCGTTATTATACATAAGTGTACCAAATTTCAAGTCAATATCATAAACGGTTCCAGAGTAAACGTGCGCACAAAAAAGTTACAGACCGACCGACAGACAGGAAATTTTTTCGCTCAAATTTAAAATCTCGACGGTTCATGATATTTTAAGCCTATTTCAACAAAATATATATATATATATATATATATATATATATATATATATATATATATATATATATATATATATATATATTTATTTGCGCTACTATACTTCCACTGGACGCGGAAGTATTAAAAAGGGGTATTAATAGTATTAAATAAATGGGTAGAAACTAAATGTGCATATGCAATGTGTTGCTCTTAAGCAACACAAGTTTTTCAAAATTTCTTTTTATTTGTTGCTTGTTTTGTTGAAGTGCATTTTTGGATTTATTGGACTGCTTACAAAATTCTAGGGCCACTTGCCACTTTATGTAGCATGATCATGATATACCATAATCCAAACCCAATAAGTAATGAGACTGCATGTTTCAAGAATTTATTTAACAAAATTATTCGTTTTTAAATTTTATAAAAAATACTGAACATTTAAAAGTACTTGGAATACCTTTTAAGTAACAAGTATTACTTCTTTGGAAATAACTACAAGTATCCAGTACTTTTTAGTCAAAGTACAAGTATTTTAAAAGTACTTAGAGTAAAATACTTTACTACACTATAACTGTACAACAGTACAACTGTACTGATTACATGGACTACATTTTAGTACTGAGAACCTCAACTCTGACCAGTACAAACAAAAATCTATAAAAATGATCATAGAACATAGCCATAAAATTAATTATAACAATATTCATTTCAAATTCCTAAAGTGAGTAGAACAATTGGACAAATTTGCTATACGTACAAGATGTAGCAGTTAACGCGTTACGCTTGATCAATTTTATAAAAAAATTCAAAACAGTGGGATTTTGTATTTTTTTTATTTTGGCCTTTGGCGCGGCTACTTGCTTTTTAACCAAAAATTTATCTTAAATAATATCGAGAAAATCAAGCCATAACATGTTTACCGGGACCTCTTTACAGAACTTACATCAAAATAAGACTGATACAATCTTTCTAGACAAAAAAAAAACAAACAAACAAAAATCGTTTGCGTTTTCCGATTGAAGACGTAGTACGTAGCAAGTTTTAGGGCATTATTTCGCTTTGGAAACGCACATTGTGGACCTTGATGGGTGGCAATGAATTAAGTTCCTTTTATAGGCTTTATATTTTGCTAGATAATTTAATTTCTTTGTATGCTTAATTATACTCCCCCAAACATTCTCAATGGGATTGATATCGGCACTTTTAGAAGACTATGGAGCAATTATCATATCATGTTGGAAGATAAAATTATCATCTGGAAATACTTCCCTTACTGACGGCACCATAATACTTGCAAGTATCTCAATATATTTATTGGAATTAAGATGACCATGAACATGATCAGAAAATATTTTTTTGATTAAAAATTCATTATTCAACAAATGATGGTTGAGAGCAAAAATGAACCGGTCTTGTTTTCTTTCTTCAGTCAATGTGTATTCGTTTGCAGCAGAACTACACTACTGCTATTTTTAATTCTTCTATGGGCAGTAGATGTTGAGGCAGGAAAATTTGTTTTCAAAAGTGCATTAACTGCGGTCTTAAATGGATTTTCCTGAAAGAAATTTATAAGTTTCATCTTATCGCTCATTGCTTCGTTTATACCTACCAGATCGAGAGGGTCACTCCGTCGAAAGGTGGTCAACATACTTCATACCGCATTAGTACTTCGCCGTACTACATCATACTACAAATACTACGCAGTACTTCATGTATACTTCACCAGTAAGTATGACGCCAGTTGAGACGGGACTCTGCCCTCTAAATGGGCCACATAGAGTGCCGCTGCGTCCCACCTAAGTCCCCGTAGTTCTTCGTTGGCCCCCTTTTCCGTAGGGGCCATTCTAGTGCTCCTCTGATCTACTTTTTCCGTGGGGCCCTATAGTGCTCCGCTGCGCCTCCTTTTCCGTGAGGCACCCTTATTGTTTCGCTGCATCCCTTTTACTGTGAGGCCCATATTGTTCTGTTTTGTCCCATTTGCTGAAGGCCCTCGTGGGGCCCCGGCCAACTATGTTTAGGGCTTCGTCACGTGATCATCATTAAGTATGGGATTATACATTATCGACTAAGAGGCGGGAAATTTAAATGCTATCGACTTGGGATCTATATTATCTACCTATTTAGTAGTATTTTTATAGCTGCATGCTATCGATAAATATTTAACAGTCGTGAACATTTTATAGTATTTTATTCACATATAATGAATATTATTCACTCAGGTGATTTACGATACTCGCCTGCGTTTTAATTTTCAAATCGCAAGTTATTTAACTTACATAAAAATGTTTTATTGTGTTAAAAAATTATTTTGATAACAATTGGACAATACATGGATACTTCATCGACAGTACACGATGCTGTTGTGATGGTCTCTGACGTAGCTTCCACTAACACCAATACACTTAAACACTATATAGTCGAATACATTAAGTACCCGTAGCGCGTTTCGCTAATCATATTAACATCATCGTGAGATGATTTGGGTTCGACCAACCGTGATCTACTAAACAATAAAGTGAACAGTTTAGGGTATGCTTTTTGTTACTATTAATGCTATTTTTACATTTTGGAATTTCTCAGGGGCGAGCGTAGGTGCGTCTTTATTGTACTGTAAGCCAACGTCAGGCGCGTTTAACTTGGAGGGGTGACCGTTTCAAGGGAGCACGTGTCCTTGGCCTGCATCTTCTAGCGATTTGTACATCAATGTATGCGCAGACGCTATACAATCTTAGGCGATGATTGCGTAACGGATATACCGTCCTTCGGAGGGGATGTAAACTGTCGGTCTTTTGTCTATTAAAGTGATGCAAGTAAAAGATCTCTACTCTTCGAAAGAGAAGAGGTTCGGTAAAAAAAAGAGGTCACTAAGATTTCGGGAGCAAACGTCAAATAATATTCAAAAGGCATATTATGGTGCACTAAGATTGTTGTATCCACACAAATCATATTTGGGCACAAATACAAAAAAAAATGTTGTGTGAAACTTTAGTGTTATCGCAGTTTACGTATGTGCTCCTGTTTATGGACCTTCCTTGGACGTTAACTTGCTCTAACCGGATACAAGTTCTTATACGGAATTAAGAAATATGATCACGTATCTCATAAGTTAAAAGAATTAAAATGGCTTATGAAAAATAGGTTTAAAGTATATGCCCTTTGTTTATTTCACAAGATTATGCCATCATGAACACACCATTATCTCTATAATACAATATCTTTTCGTACCGATGCGATGTTCATATTATTAATATAAGATTTAAATACCAATTAACGCCAACGCCTCCAATCCATAAAGCTGCATTTTTCAAAAGAAGTTTTAAACACCTGACATACAAACTGTATAACCCCATCCCCTAAAGCTTCAAAACACTTAGTAATGTAAGATTTAAAAAATATATAATTCGGTACTTTCTTGAGAGTCAAACTGTAGCGTAAGAGTGCACGTAGATTGATATTGTTTCGTATATTTCTTATAATTATGCTATGCATTATGCTTTAATGTTAATATAATTTAATTTTAGTGGCAGAGCACTCATTCGAGTGAACTTTCCCTTGTGTTTCCCATTGCTTTTTTTGAAATTGTATATATTGTTAAATTTTTCGTTGGGAAATAAAGACATTTATTATTATTATTAATCATTTTAATTTAATTAAATGAAACAAGATGAGTTGCTTCTAAAAACTCTATAAACCGCTTCCAGCAGCCACGTTCGAATGTATTTAGACAGATAATTTATATCAGTGTCTACACATAAAAAATAATTTTTATTAGCATCATTCTACACCACGCTGATTTGAATGTGCTTGCCCAAATGGCCTATTAATTATAATGATGTTAACTTTCCCTTCCTTTGTTGCACCCCTAAAATCATTAGATAACGAACATAATGCTGGAGTTTATAGTGGTTATATACAGCCTATACCCACTTAGGGTCGTGACAAAGGTGTAGTTTTTATGTCACATTGGCAGAGTATAATGACCCAGCATCTCCGAGTCCACATTTTATATTATATTCTGCGCTTTATTTCGTCGTATTGACGAACATTAATGACCTGACAATGAGGGTTCCTTGTTGAACGTTTTTCAAGTTATCGTTGTATAAGCATAAATCTAGATGGCAAGGTGGTCAATATTTTGATTATAAATGAAATATTACTTTATTAAGAAAGGCCGTGTAATAAAAATGTCTTCAATGATATTTAGAGTTAAAGATGGAAATTGTATAAAGTTCAGAACTGGATCATTCGCCTATGTTTTAATTATTTTACTTATCTGATTCAATTTAAAAGATATAATTATATAACCAGATGGAGTTCTATTAATCACCGTAGAAAAATCCAAAAAGAAGGAAATACTAAAGTAATTAGTTTCATATACATACTTTAACTTGGCGTCTGATTGAGTTGATATTGCGCGAACGATTTCATTTTCTCTTGTACACCAAAACGTATCTAATTTTGCGTAACTGTAACGAAATCCCAACGAAATATTTTGCATGAACTGCGCGCGACACGTAAAAATGTTAAAGAACGCTATAACCCCGATATACTTTTCGACGTTGTAACAAAATCCGACTTAGGAAATACTTCGTAAGAAAAGCGTGCTTCACGTAAAAACGCCGTGGAGGAGGTTTTTAATTCTTGGAAATATATTTTTGCTCTTCGGAGCGTTTTTTATGCCAAATTTTCGCTAACTCTTCGAGGAGCGTTAATTTGGTAAGTGTAGTAAATGTCGCTGCACAGGGACGTAATGTCGCCCCGACCACCCAATTTTAGAAAGTATAATAAAATTGGACTTGAACTTCCAAATTTCCAAGATTAAAAACCCTTTTACGAATCCACGTTGTCAAGCACTGCAACTCTTACGAGGTATTGAATATGAGGACAAGTTAATCCAACGACTATTCAAAGTAGATCGGAAGTTATAGCGAAAATAGCCCTTAGCGACATGGGACCCCCATCATTTCCTAGCAGTCGAATTTGACGGGGAAATGATGTGTTTTGACGGGGTTTGCCCTAAACCGGTTCCTCAGTGATTCGGAGTCAAAAAAGTATTATTACCATGTACTCACACGTGCATGGGATCTGCCTTGCCTGAACGTAAAATTTGTTATTGCATAATACAAACGAAGTAGATACGCTTCAAGCAATTTTAAGCTCCGAGGAGCGACCAAAATTTATGTGAATTAATAAATACGTTTAAAAGACAGGCAAGCATAAGCCCACCAAAATTTCAGTTACATGAAACTTTCCTTGAATCTTTTTGTGCATCGTTAGCTTTTCAAACTGCATATTGGATGGTAGTTGGTACCGTATGAATCGTCCCGTTCCTCACCATGTGTTGTACACGGGTCAGACCATTGTTTGTTAACATTTTCTCTGAAGAAGTTGTTGTAAAAACATAAATTTTTTTAAAGATTTAATATATATTTTTTGAACTTTATATTGCCTTTTACTTGTGTTTTCTAACAAAATTTCCCTTTCAGATTTAATTTTAAGAGAGTGTGAAACAGACAGTGTTAGATTTATAGTGTTACGACGTCTTCCAATTGATACCATCAGAGCCGCAGTTAAGCATAAACGACAGTAAGTATGATTTATCCATTAATCTCCGTCTGAAACAGTCACTTTGAACCCTAAAAATTTTGTGAACGTAATATTTTTTATTTAGAATTTAGAAAAGGTTGAGGAAAAGAAAAATTAATTTTTTCTTTTTCCTATTTTTTTTTAATTTTTCTAAGTTTTTCGAGCAGAAAATACGTCCTTCAGACTTCCATCAAAGCATGGATCGTTCACAAAAACACCGTCGGAAGATATTTTTGGAAGTACAAGGAAAAAACTGCAATAAAAATCCAATATTTTGCAAACTATCAGAAAAATTAATTCTAATAGAGTAATTATTGTAACTGCAACAAAAGACGTCCCGTGGAAGAAAGTTTTTTCAATCGTACAAATTGCGGAACTGCAATGAAAATTTCAATTTTGTAAACTATTGTAAAAATCCGAACGTAATTATTGTAAATGCATAAATGACGTCCCGTAGATATATGTTTTTCGAATTTGCAACGAAATTTTAATTTTTTCATAAGTGCAACAAATATTTCACTTCTGAGAATTATAAAAATTCGGAGTATAATTTACGTAAGTATAATGAATGCCGCTCCACGGACCGTAAATTTAGCAACTACCTCGAGCAGAAAATACGTCCTTCAGACTTCCATCAAAGCATGGATCGTTCACATGGCGCCCGAGCAGGGACCATGCCGTCCCCAAACCCGACAAATCCTTTCTCATTCATGGCGGAAGACTCCGAGGGGTCGACCCCAAGAGAATTTTATGAGCGAGTCACCGCACCGCTCGTCGACGACGGTTCTAGAGGGATAGAACCACAGCGACTGTTTCCGGAGGGAAATAATGTAAATTTATCTGCTTCACAGCCACAAACTGCTAATTCGATGGAAAGTATGTTTCTGAAAATGGCAGAGGGCTTCGTGCAGGCGATACAGAACATGTCGACCTGTACGCCCCATGAGAGACAAAGATGTCCGAACGTGACGTTCCATGGGCTTGATCATGAAGATCCAGAAGCATTTCTGAAAATTATGGAGGAATATTTCGACAGAGCTCGCATAAGCCACGACTATGATCGCCTCCATAACGTAACCGGCCAACTCAAGGGCGAAGCTCAACGATGGTCCGAACAATTTAGGACGTTGACTACTTCGTATACCTTATTCAAGGAAAGATTCCTTACGAGATTTAATTCTCCCGACATACAGTCACGAGCTATTGCTCAACTGTATGCCGTCAAGCAAACGTCTTTAGACGACACGGCAGTGTTTATCACAAGGAAAACCTGTCTTTTCGATCGTATTGATCCCTTTAAATCCGAAGCCATCAGGGCTCGGGTCATCATGGACCAACTGCGTCCAGAAATTAGGTCACGCTTGAGAAGCAACCTAATTTCAACCACAGAGATGTTAATAGCAGCGGCTACTAACGTCGAGCGGGATTCAGCTGACGAACAGACGTCGCTAATCCAACTTATAGATCAACGCTTGTCCCGCGCGTCTTACTATCAAGAGCCGGGACGTTTAAGTCAACAAAATTCTAGTAACAGGAGCAATGGAAGCCCAACTCCGACAGCACCGAGGGTGCATTTCCGAGAGGACGTATCTCGACAGGACGGTCCAGGCAGAGCGCCTGGTCGTCCTTTTTTTATGCCTAATTCTACGAGCGGATCAGTGAATCCTGACCGCAGGCAAACTAATTTCAATGGCGGATCGGGGAAATTCCGAGTACCCGACCGACCGGCAACCCCGTGCCGATACTGTACAGACACAGTGCAGTGGCACTTCCATAGCCAATGCCCGAATAACCCGCATCTCAACAGGAGACCGGGAAACTTTCGAGGGGCCAGAGACCCAGGCCAGGGTCCATCTGCAAGATCCCCGGCACAACGGCCGAACCAAGGCGGCAGCAATGTCCAGTAATTTTTTCCGATACTCATGACCACTACGACGCTCCTCTGCACAAGACAAGAGAGTCAATAAATTATATGAGCGAAGCGTTCCCTTTGCCTCGTATAAAAGTTCAAATTAATGAACATGCTGTCGACGCACTGATCGATTCAGGCTCGACGCGAAACGTTATCCATCCGAGGATGTTGGATAATTTTAAAAATCTCACGACACGTCGATCATTTGCTATGGCGTGCGGAGATCGAATGGTGGACTCTCTTGGCACGACAAAATTACAAGTAATAATTTCAGGCACCTCTTTTGAAATTGATTTTCAAGTAATCGAAAATTTGAACGAAACGATAATATTAGGATCACCATTCTTATATATGAACAATGTCGCATATGATTATGGCCGAAAATGCCTATATGCCGGCACGGAAGAGCGTATTACCGTCTTCTGGAATCAAGCTTCTCAGAGGGAGAGACAGCAAGCAAAGCTTCCTGAAGAGCTTGTTATTAAAGACAAATTTCTACGGCCGCTGTTCGAAGAATTTGTCGATCTGTTCACTGCGGAACCGACTCAAGCAACCACAGTGACTGTGAAACACAAAATTACAGTAAAAGACACTAAACCATTTAATATCAGACCATATCCGATGTCTCCGAGTACTAAGAAAATTATGTACGACCAAATCGAAGAGATGTTGAAAGCTGGCGTCATCGAACCTAGCACTGCCCAATATAGTTCACCACCCGTGATCATAAAACGCTCGGACAAGAAACCACGATTTTGCATCGACTATCGCCATTTGAATGAAATGACTGAAGACGAGGCTTCCGTCTTACCAAAAATACACGAAAGTATTAAAGATTTAGGCAATTCGAAGATTTTTTCTGTGTTGGATTTAAAAAGTGGATATTGGCAAATACCGCTAGATGAAGCATCAAAAGATTTTTCGACTTTTACCACTCCTGATGGGGCAGCTTACAGATTTAATGTCATGCCTTTCGGCCTCAAGACAGCTCCCTGTACCTTTCAGAAATTCATGGCAAAGGACGTTTTAACGGGTTACCTGCACCATTTCTGTAAAGTGTATTTAGATGATATAATCGTTTACAGCGTAAACGTGAAGGAGCATATGTCCCACTTGAGGTTAGTCTTTGAAAGACTACGTCTGCACAATCTGAAAGTGTCACCGGAAAAGTGTGTAATAGCGACGAATGAAATACAATATTTAGGCCATACAATTAGAACTGATACTTCCCAACCATTAGAAAAACATGTCTTACAAATTCAAAATTATCCCGTTCCAGCTACAAAAAAGCAGCTACAAAGTTTCCTAGGGCTTTGCAACTGGATACGAGAATATCTACCAAATGTGGCGATGATCACGAAGCCACTAACGAAACTTCTTTCGAAGGAAAATCGTTTTCACTGGAACCATACATGCGATGAAGCGTTTAGAAAATTAAAAGAATTATTATCCGGACCGCTGGAACTCCATCGGCCGGATTTTTCACGTCAATTCATTTTGCAAACAGATGCATCCCTACAAGGCCTTTCGGCCGTATTATATCAATTAGGCGACAACGGCGAAAAATATATAATTTCGTATGCAAGCAACACGTTATCTCCAGCAGAGAGACGTTACCACATAAACGAGCTGGAATGCTTGGCGGTGGTGAACTATATTAAAATGTACAAGATGTACTTAGCAGACAAACCGTTCTTGGTGAAGACGGACAACAGGGCATTACTTTGGTTAAACAAACATAAGGATGACAAAACAAAATTTACACGATGGTCATTACTATTGCAAGAATATGCATTCAAAATTGAACACTGTCCAGGAAAGGAGAACTTATTAGCAGATTTTCTCAGTCGTAACCCACAAAATCAGTATGTCGAGACAGACGATGAAGAGGAAAGAATGTTCCTACCAAATTATAAGTGTCCAGAACGTATTTCTGTTTTAACGCATTCAGAAATATACGAAGATATCGTACAGGCTCAATTGAGTTCAAGAGATATTCAAGACAAGATCCGCCGTTGGAATGATCTATTTCAACAGGAACAACGTTCCGATGCGGATCTTATTTTTATGAAAAATTTTCACGTCCAAGATGATGTACTTTTTAAAGATTGCGATCGAAATTTTAAATTAATAGTTCCAAAGAGGAACATTAAGGAATTGATTTACCATTATCATGACCGAGATGAAGCATGTCATCCAGGAAGAGACGAGACTCTCAGGAAAATAGCGAAACGCTACTATTTCAATAATATGGCCAGGATCGTAGGCAAATACATAAACGACTGTCTGATATGCCAGTCTGTAAAGACAAGACAAGCCCAACCCAATGCTCCACTTAGAAGTCATGCACCACAAAATGCATTTGAAACCTTGAGCGTCGACGTAATTGGCCCGCTGCAGAGGACTAAAGACGCCGAAAACAGATACATGATTATCGTCGAAGACGTTTTCAGTAAATGGATAGAGGCAAAGGCATACATTCAGGTCGACGGCAGAACGATAGCCAAATATATCGACGAAGAAATAGTAGCAAGATTCGGAGTCCCTCGAGTCATAATTTCAGACAACGGTGGTCATTTCAATTCCGAATGGTACATCACATTTTGCGAAAGGAATGGTATCGAACGATACTTAATTCCGGCATATCACCAACAGTCCAACCCCGTGGAACGACGGGTTCAGGAATGCAAGTAAATTTTAAAGACTCTTTTATTCAAAAAGCCAAACGACACTTGGGATCGCTACGTGCATCAGATGACATACATATTAAGAAATCGTAGGAACGCCGCTACAAATCAAACACCTAGCATGATCGTGTTAGGATATGATCCAGCCGAAAGAGGCGAATGGGATTTGTATGCCTGGAGGCAAGAAAGAGCCAAGCAACAAACGCTTCCACGATACGAGCGAATCAAGGAAGCCCGTCAGGCCCAACAAAATTACAAACAGAAATATGCGCCGAAAGAGGCCGTCACTCCGATCGTTTACAAAGTAGGAGACAGAGTCATGAGTAAGAGAAAAAAGAAGATACATACCTTCACGCCGTCTTGGTCAGGCCCGACCAGAATTCTGAAGAAGTTTTCAGACGAGGTGTATCTCGTGCAAAAGGGAAATGTAACGACAAGAGTACATGTCGATGATTTGAGACCAGCCCCGCCAGAGGAGCACAACTTGGAAATCGAATCTTCCGATGAAGAAAATGCTAGTCCAGGCGGAACATCACTCGATGGAAATGATTCCCCGTTCTCAGACGATTCCACAGAACCTCCACCGCCGGAGCAAACGGTTGTACAAATTCATGCACCGCCACGAGATGCTTCCACTTCTGATTCAGAATCAAGTTCTGGAGATTCAATCATATTTTTATAACATTTTTCAACCTAGGCTAAGTTTTAACTTAGTGCTAGGTTTATTTTATATCAAAATTTCCATACCAACTTCTTGTCGTGTCAAGCAAGAGTTGGTATTTTTTATGCATTTTTTACAAGTTATTTTCATTGGGGATATTGTATCGTCCATACAAATCTTCAAAATTCACTGCAGCAACTCTGACCGTGTCCGGCAGAGTTGGTATTTTTTACAATTTTTCTAAGTCCTCATATGTTCAAAACATATACATCTGTAAGCAGAGTCCGACCCAAAGGGTCCAAACAAATGTTCCATTGGCACGGCATGGAAAGACGACGACTCTGACGCAAGAGCGCGATTCAGACGAGTCTAGCAACTCAAGGGCGAGATGCCGCCACGTCTGCTGGAGGGGCAGATGCAACGATCCGACGGATGCAGATTCTGTCGCAGATTTCTCACAAGAAGAGATTTTAATAAAAAACATTTCAATCAATATAAGTCAACAAAATTCAATGTTCCTATTCTCAAAGACGACGATGTGATATCGGTCGCAGATTTCTCCCAAGAAGAGAATTTTATCTACACGGAAAACCATTTCAATCAATATAAGTCAACAAAATTCAGTGTTCCTATTCTCAAAGACGACGATATGTTATCGGTCGCAGATCCCCAGACGGGATATGAACAAACATATTACTAAAATTTTGTTTTATATTGTTTCATATAAACTGAGCAGAGCCATAGTATAGCTGGAGCCAAGCAGTCCGAGGACCACCTAAGCTGTTCCAGAAGGCAGTTCGACACCGAAGGTGATCGACGAGGCATAGACACGAGGAGGAGCAGACGCAAGCCCGCATTAGTGGAAGAACACTAAGAAAGATAAGTGCGTCGAAAGTGTTTGTGTTGTGTCATCGAAAATCCGAGGATTTTCGATTTTTTTTTTTTTTTTTTTTTATGCCATTTTGGAAACCCAATGTTCAATAATTCAATCGAATGCTATGCATCGATATATGTTCAAACTTATAACCATTTTTAGATTTGCATCTATGTTTTGTTCAGATAGGCCGGTCTGAACTATAACCGAATACAACACATGGGAGACTACATCCAATGATCCATTTTATTTTCAAACAACCAATTTACCAAACGTTACACAAAAAGATTCACGGAAAGGAGGGGAGTGTTAAAGAACGCTATAACCCCGATATACTTTTCGACGTTGTAACAAAATCCGACTTAGGAAATACTTCGTAAGAAAAGCGTGCTTCACGTAAAAACGCCGTGGAGGAGGTTTTTAATTCTTGGAAATATATTTTTGCTCTTCGGAGCGTTTTTTATGCCAAATTTTCGCTAACTCTTCGAGGAGCGTTAATTTGGTAAGTGTAGTAAATGTCGCTGCACAGGGACGTAATGTCGCCCCGACCACCCAATTTTAGAAAGTATAATAAAATTGGACTTGAACTTCCAAATTTCCAAGATTAAAAACCCTTTTACGAATCCACGTTGTCAAGCACTGCAACTCTTACGAGGTATTGAATATGAGCACAAGTTAATCCAACGACTATTCAAAGTAGATCGGAAGTTATAGCGAAAATAGCCCTTAGCGACATGGGACCCCCATCATTTCCTAGCAGTCGAATTTGACGGGGAAATGATGTGTTTTGACGGGGTTTGCCCTAAACCGGTTCCTCAGTGATTCGGAGTCAAAAAAGTATTATTACCATGTACTCACACGTGCATGGGATCTGCCTTGCCTGAACGTAAAATTTGTTATTGCATAATACAAACGAAGTAGATACGCTTCAAGCAATTTTAAGCTCCGAGGAGCGACCAAAATTTATGTGAATTAATAAATACGTTTAAAAGACAGGCAAGCATAAGCCCACCAAAATTTCAGTTACATGAAACTTTCCTTGAATCTTTTTGTGCATCGTTAGCTTTTCAAACTGCATATTGGATGGTAGTTGGTACCGTATGAATCGTCCCGTTCCTCACCATGTGTTGTACACGGGTCAGACCATTGTTTGTTAACATTTTCTCTGAAGAAGTTGTTGTAAAAACATAAATTTTTTTAAAGATTTAATATATATTTTTTGAACTTTATATTGCCTTTTACTTGTGTTTTCTAACAAAATTTCCCTTTCAGATTTAATTTTAAGAGAGTGTGAAACAGACAGTGTTAGATTTATAGTGTTACGACGTCTTCCAATTGATACCATCAGAGCCGCAGTTAAGCATAAACGACAGTAAGTATGATTTATCCATTAATCTCCGTCTGAAACAGTCACTTTGAACCCTAAAAATTTTGTGAACGTAATATTTTTTATTTAGAATTTAGAAAAGGTTGAGGAAAAGGAAAATTAATTTTTTCTTTTTCCTATTTTTTTTTAATTTTTCTAAGTTTTTCGAGCAGAAAATACGTCCTTCAGACTTCCATCAAAGCATGGATCGTTCACAAAAACACCGTCGGAAGATATTTTTGGAAGTACAAGGAAAAAACTGCAATAAAAATCCAATATTTTGCAAACTATCAGAAAAATTAATTCTAATAGAGTAATTATTGTAACTGCAACAAAAGACGTCCCGTGGAAGAAAGTTTTTTCAATCGTACAAATTGCGGAACTGCAATGAAAATTTCAATTTTGTAAACTATTGTAAAAATCCGAACGTAATTATTGTAAATGCATAAATGACGTCCCGTAGATATATGTTTTTCGAATTTGCAACGAAATTTTAATTTTTTCATAAGTGCAACAAATATTTCACTTCTGAGAATTATAAAAATTCGGAGTATAATTTACGTAAGTATAATGAATGCCGCTCCACGGACCGTAAATTTAGCAACTACCTCGAAATCCGAACTTCCGAACACAAATCTTTATTACGAATCGGCTTTGTGTAGCACTGCATCTTATGCATAATATTGAATGGACACGAGTTAAAAGAAAAAAATACGTAATTAAAAATTATGAAGGGAGATTTGACGCGAGTAACAACATTTTTTATGGTAAATTTTTCACATTTTGTAACCGTTTTTGGCGGTAAATTTATACGTTTTCCATTGTGTTTGCCCTTAGGGGGTTACTCAGTGATTGGATGTCACAAGAGTATCCTTACCATGTAAGTGCATGGAACCACCTCGCCCGAACGTGTGAATATTAAATAATTTTATCATTTAAATTTGTCGCGATTCTTTTCAAGCTCTACAACGAGCGCCCGAAATTATTTAAGTTATATTTTTAAATACGAATAAAGACAGGCAAGCTAAAAGTCCACAAAGTCGTAAACATTAAACTTTTAGTTGAATCTTTTTGTGTGAATCGTTTGCTTAAAAGTAAATCATTGGATGGTAGTTGGAGACTGCATTGTTCGAGTCGGCCTAATCCTCACCATGTGTGGCAGAGACCGATAGATACTCTTGTTGAAGACCTTATACATATGAAATTTGTAACGGTAACAAAAATTAGTTAAAACAAGGGGGTGGCAATGAGGGTGCTAAAGGGAGTAGCTATCGCCAAAAAATTTCTTTGAGACGTTTCGTTCTTGTATACACACTAAATCGCTTTTTAATTTTTTTTACTCTCTTTCATAATGGTGTAAGGGTGGTATTGGAGGTGACTGATGCCAAAAAAAATTTTGAGACCTTGGCTTTTCGTACATGCCCTAAATTGCAATTTTATGGACTCTTACCTGCTTGCTTTGCCTATTTACACCCATATTTACTTCTTTTACCCCCGAACCCTTCGACAGAATTAGATCAAAATATAATCTAGTTCTAGATCTCATTATAATACAGAAGTGTACCAAATTTCAAATCAATATCAGAAACGGTTCCAAAGTAAACGTGCATACAAAAAAAAGTTACAGAGCGACAGACAAGAATTTTTTCTCTCTCAAATTTAAAATCTCGACGTTTCATGATATTTTAAGCCTATTTCAACAAAAAAAATAATTTAATTTGCCAGATCCATTTTATTTGCAAATAAGCATAATTATTCTTTCCTATTATTTGGGTTTTCTACCACATGTATTATTATCCTCTTCAAAACAAATTACCGAATCTACAAAATAATAGAATTATTGGGAAAAAACCTCTGCGCCCGTGACGTTTACGCCAAAGGAAAAGTCAGAGGTTATGTTTTGCAAATAATATAAATCGGAATAAACACAGAAATAATGTATTTAATGTATAATAATGTATAAGAGTTCTTCAAAAAAAGCTTTGAAAACGGAAAGAGATTACTTTCCGAAACGTCAGCTAAATACATTATTTCTGTGTTTATTCCGATTTATATTGTTTGCAAAACATAACCTCTGACTTTTCCTTTGGCGTAAACGTCACGGGCGCAGAGGTTTTTTCCCAATAATTCTATTATTTTGTAGATTCGGTAATTTGTTTTGAAGAGGATAATAATACATGTGGTAGAAAACCCAAATAATAGGAAAGAATATTCGAAGAATGCCACAAATAACTTTCAGACAATAATAAGCATAATTATTATAACAACCCCAAATTTTGTAGAATTCCCATTTTATTGATTAAAATGAAATAAAATGCATATTTCGTACTAAACAATGAAATAAATATTTCTAATTAATTTGCTTTATAAATAATAATAATAAATAAACACCATAGAAATTAGACAACCCCCAATTCCAGAAGCCAGGGCTTGTGCGGAAGGGGGTTACACATTGAAAAAACGCGGACATTTCCTCCGGCAGCGCCAGTGCCGGAGCCAGGATTCGAACCTGGTGGTGCGATGTCTGTGTGATTAATTGCGATTGCCACCATTTACTATTTAAAAGACTTTTATTTTATTTAACTATTTTTACAATTCCACTAACTAATATCTCACTCATGTCAGTACAATACATATATCATATCCCGTCGCGTTACAAAGAGTATACACTCTGGAACGGTCCGGTTGGCGGATGTTGTGCCTAGAGAATTCATTGTTAGTTTTTATTATTATTCCGCTATTCTGCAACTTTTGCCAACGCCTCGCGCCTTAACCCACTCGGCTATCGACCAGACAGCTTAGCTTTCCAAAATCCGAATAAGAGCAAAGATTTAAAAAATGGAAATAGTGTCCGTGATAATATGGTCTGGCAACACTGCTTAATGATGGCACAGGTGGTTCGTGTCAGGATATCCTTATTCTTACAATTGTCCTTATTTTTACATTGAATCACCGTTAACTATCCTTAAAGTTCGACCGAGGGGGCTTGGGAGACTGGCATGACTTGGGAAACATACTGTATATTGCAGTTTATGTCATATCTCAATAAACATTTCTGGTCCAAGGAAGCCTTTCTTTATATTTCCGGATATAGAATCAGCTCCCAATAAAATTAGCAATATAATGAAATATCGCCCTGTATAGTAAATTAAATATACCTCCTCCCAGTTTTATTTACCACATATTTATCTCATTACATACAACATATACCAATACAAAATCGATCTAGTTTTGGGTCTCGTCAGTGCAGTGCACGTGATACCTTGAATATCCGGAGTTCGCATCTCATAGACACTGTTAAGTTCCACCGCAGTAGAGTGTAACTAGCGCCATCTCTCAGTAGTCTCAAAACAATCCAAATCGAAAATAAAATTGATAATCATCACTGAAAGCAATTTTATAGCAGAAGGAAATTTTATAAAAATATAAAATATATTAATAATATTCCAACCTATCTGCAAGTGCCTTATATGAATAAGAACTCAACAAATTAAACCAAAACAGTTATTCCCCCTTACGAACGCTGAATTATATGGTAAAATTTGCGTAGCACTAAAATACAATGACTTGGAATAGTCGAATGCTACGAGGAAAATGCGAGGTCTCCTTAATTTCAGGATGTCACTAACTGCAGACCGGTTTCGACCTAGTTTTGGATCTCGTCAGTGCAGTGCAAATGATACCTTCATAGGTCGAAACCGGTCTGCAGTTAGTGACATCCTGAGATGAAGGAGGCCTCGCATCTTCCTCGTAGCATTCGAGATTCCAAGTCATTGTAATTTAGTGTTAACTGTCTTTAGACAAAATACGCAAATTTTACCATATAATTCAGCGCTCGTAAGGGGGAATAGCTGTTTTGGTTTAATTTGTTGAGTCCTTATTCATATAAGGCACTTGCAGATAGGTTGGAATATTATAATTCCTAAATTTTATATTTTTATCAAATTACTTTGTTTAAAATTATCTACAAATGTTTCGGGTTATTAGGCCTTTATCAAGAGAGTACAAAGTTATATTAATAAACACCAAGCTAAAGCACCTTCAGCATAATAGTAGGTTTTGTCGCATTTTACATCCATTCCACTTATGATGCCAAGATGCCTTTATACAGTTTTCAGATCCACAATAGTAAGTACATAAATGCGTTGAAGAGATGTTTATTATAAAAAACAGGCTACTCTCATAATACAAACCAAACCCTTGAAGTAAATAATCTGCAACCATAGGATAAAATTCTGGACTAAAGAATGCTTGAATGACTCGATAGTGTAAAAGTGTGTCACATAATTGACCTTATTTGGACATTGTTGCGTGAATTTATTGACTCCTCCTGATGGGTGACGGTCGTTTTAATTAACACGCTTTTATTAGCTTCACCTGTATGTTTGTTTGTAACGGAAACCCTGAACGTGATTCTTACCCACTTCAAAACGTCAGATAAAACTGAAACTTTGCACACTTTCCTTGGATCGATGACAATACAATAATTTAACAACTTTGTCCTAATGTCCTCACCAGGATCATCATGATAAAACAAAATACAACTAATCTATTGTCGAGATCTTGCCGGAGGCGCCGCCGTTATTAATATATATTTTATTATTGCGGATATCAGCTGGTTTCTACATGTATCGGTATTTATGATGCTAATCCTAAAATTCACCCAATCCAATATATTGGTGAGAAACGTGCGGAGGGATGAATGGCAAGAGGGTGACTAAAAATGTCATGTCGCTAGCGTCAACCTCAGGGACCTGGACACACCCTGTTGTATAAGAGCCTTACCCTTCTATCGGACCTCTGGAAGGGTTGACCGCTTAATTGTCCATTACTCGTGGGAACAACAATGAGAAAAAATTATAGTTTAAAAAACACGCTTTAATAGCAAACCGAAATAAAAAGTAAAAAATAATGTTTAAATATTAAGATAAAAAGCGTGGGGTGTTTGATATCAATTGATATAAATATTTTATTGGTAGCTATTAATAAAAGTAGAATTATAAAAATATAGTAAAAAGCACTCCACGCTTTTTATCTTAATATTTAAACATTATTTTTTACTTTTTAGTTCGGTTTGCTATTAAAGCGTGTTTTTTTAGTTTTTTTAACAGTCCAATGCTCCTTTTCGTAAACTAAAGACCATAAAAATTTTGGTAAATAAGACAGGCAATGCAGGCAAAATAATTTGTATCGCAATTGTTGATCGCCATAAAGATAAGGCAGGTAGGTCGCAATTGTTCATCTCATAAATCAGTACAAGATATTCCTAAAGATAAGGCAGGTAAAATAATTTTGTTACTTTAGGTAATATAAGAATTAATGCTTGTTATGACATTGTAAAGAAAAATACAAAGTGCAATAGGATAATGCAATGATTGTCGGACAGACGAGCAGGTGGGCAAACGGACAGATATATGGGAGGACATAATTGCTTTAATCATCATTATTTTTACTGCAATCATCCTTATTGTTACTGTAATTACCCTTATTGTTAATGCAATTATCCATGGACAGACGTATGGACGGACACAAATCTTTTAATTACCATTATTTTTACTGCAATTATCCTTATTGTTACTGCAATTACGCTTATTGTTACTGTAATTACCCTTACTCTTACTGCAACTATCCATATTGTTACTGTAATTACCCTCATTGTTACTTCAATTACTCTTATTGTTAATACATTTACCCCCACTGTTACTACAATTACCCTTATTGTTACTGCAATTACTTTTATTTTTGCTACATTTACCCCAAATATTACTGCAACTACCCTTTAGTCACAATCATTATTATTATTTATTATAATTATCTTTATTCTTACTGTAATTACCCTTAACTCCCCACACCACTCTAATTGCCCCCCCCCCCCACCACGCTAATTACCGCACCAATTAGCACACCACTCTAATTACCACCTGCCACTCTAATTGCCCTCACTACGCTAATTGCCCCACCACTCAATTACCACCTGTCACTCTCATTATCTCTCACCACGCTAATTACCACCTGTCACTCTAATTATCCCCTAACACGCTAATTACCACCCACCACTGCAATTGCCTCCCCACCACCACTCCTAGGCTCCGCCCTCTAACGTCCCGCCCCCATGAGCCCCACGTTCTAATTACCTCCCACTACTCTAATTACCCTCCCACCCCTAAACTGAATACTGCACCGCGCACCGAGTCGACCCTCTGTCTCTTATGCAAAATAGCATTCCAACCAATTTTTTACTCTGGGCATTTTCCATTAAAATCAATAAAACGGCGCAAATCGCGTTTTTATATGAATCCTTAAAAAAAAGTGATTCAAGACGAGGGTTAATTGATGGTAGTTCCAAACTTTGTATTGATTATTGTATGATACAAAATGGCATTCTAATCATTTCTTTTCCTTTTGTGTATGTGGTGAAAATCAATACTAACAGAGATATTCGCGTTTTGAAAATGTAACTTTTTGACTACCATGATTACTTCAGGGCAGAACGAAAGGGTTAAGGACTAATATTTTTAAAATTATGTATTCTTATGCTTAACCTAACCTAACTAACCTAAGAAACGATTTTCACCCCTTTGGTAGCCAAAGAACATTGTTTTCAAAACAAAATTGTGCGCTTTTCCGGCCTTTAAACGCTATTTAAACTATTTATTAAGGGTGTATATCCAATATTACTGGGTGTATATCCAATATTACTGATAATTTGATAAAAATAGACACTATTAGCAATATTTGCATATTTTCCCCCATCATCAAAAATTTAGGAAAAATCGTATTTATCGGGAGTTCACTCTACGTTCACCCCTTGTAAAGGGTTGAAACGATTAGGGTTAATTTTTTTGGTTATTTCAACTTTATTAGTCCAATATTATTAAACTATTAAAAAAAATTAAAAAAAGTTTTTATAGCAATTTTTGCGAAAAAAAAAAGGGTCAGGCGTAGAAGGTTTTCCACGGGGGAGAAGCGAAAGGGTTAAATAATGTGGTTACCAAAATGGCGTATTCTTATGCAAAATGGCATTCTAAATACTTTTTTACTTTGCATATTTTGCAGTAAAATCAATAGATCAGGAAGGAAGAATCAGGAATTAATTTTTAAAGTCCGCCATTTTAGGTCAACCATTTTGAATTTTCCAATTTTGACTTCAGATTCGTAATCAGTGATCCCAAAAATCCCTGTGATATGAATTTTATCCGATTTACGATATACATTTCGTTTTCAGCCTTTACATTGAAGTAATAAAGTTCAAGTAGGAAGAAACTGAGACATAAAAAACATAACAAAAACTTTACAACCTCATTAAAATACTGATACTCTTTTTTGTGCTGTTCGCAAATTAACTCGCTTACCTTTATAGGTTTTTAATGTTTCATGTCAGGCTTGACGCCATGGCCCGCGGCGATATAACTATGTAGTAAAGTTTTTTTACGCTTTTTATTTACTGGGATCTATTTATTTCAACTAGCGCCATGGCCCGCGGCGATAATAATTATGTCGTAAAGTTTTTGTTAGGTTTTTTATGTCTCGGAAATTTATTACTTGAACTATAACGATTAAGAGCTTATACCCTTTCTTGCATTCATTTCCGCCACTATTACAGAAATCGTTAATAACAAACTTTGATTTTCAGCACTGGACGGTTTATTGAATTAAAAAAAAAAGTTTACTAACAAAAATATATATATTATTCATGAGTGTTTTGTAATTAGGACAAAGTAATATTTTGCAGATTTTACGCGTTTAAAAAGTATATTAGTCTGCTTTAAATCACTACAGTTTATAAATACAGACGATTAAATTTAATAACTGACAATGGTGGATTTAATGAAAAGACAAAAATTTGATAAACTAACAACTGGTTTCGAGGACAGGATGCGTACTCAGTAGGAGGTAGTACTTAACAAAACGTATCCCGATAGTCCACCAATTTCCCAAACCATGGTTAGCCGTATTGAATCTAGAAGGGCACATGGTCACGTTAAATATTTACTTAAATGAGGGTGACCATCGGTAAATTAGGATGTTAGGTCAATGTGCTGTTGTCAGTTCAATACAACCCTCATGCCACAGTCTACATTTAGAGAACTATCAAGAACTTTTTGTGACAAAAATAAATCATGTTACAGACATACAATAGAAACCCAGATAGGTGTTGAAAATGTACTTACTCTCGACAAATAGGTTTTCTATTTAAATTGCATTGTCAAGTCAAAATAGTGAAAGTGCATATTATACAGCGTCCGTAGAAGATGAATGTATAGTGCTGTATTGTAGGCGAGAAGAGTTGTGGGTTTTCAAATTTTTAAAATTGTGCTTGGTGAAATATACCTATCATTGAACTATTTTATGTGGAGCTACGTAAAATACAAAGTTTACATAAATTTATCTGCATATTTAGTAAATTTAGAGATTTCTATTCGACAGATATCATTGCTAATGTTCAAAGCGAGTTTATTTATTAGACGATTATAATGCTCTCGGGATGACAGTTTGAACATAGGTTGAATTAATTTTTCTTAAAACTTTTTAATGCAACTAACAGAAATTGTCACAAAAGTGTAACTCTAATGGTACATGTAAAAATGTACTCTATCAAATGGTACTATCCAAAGTTGTGATTGTATTTAAAAAGAAATCAATGACCATAAGTATTTTCTACATGTTTGCAAGATATAATCTTAACGGTTTCACGAATAGTTGTTTATACAGGGTGTTTGCTAAGATAAAATTTTTTAAGGGGGGCGATAAGTTATTGCTAACATTCAACCATAACTTGTACTGTTGGAAACGCATCCGAGCATTTTAGTTTTTTCGTATAATTTTTCATCTACATTTCGAACTTTTCTTTGTATTGTTTTAAGGGAATATCCACAGAAGAGTAAAAAAAATATATATAACAGATAAAACGTTTCAACAGTGTAATATTGTTTACGAACCGAAATTCCAAAAGGCTGATACCTCAAAATTTGTTTTTTATATACCAGAATAAAGGGGGACGGTAGTACAGTGGTTAATGTGTCTAGCTTTCACTCTGAGCATACCTAGCGAAGTGGGTTCGAGCCCCACCTTGTGCAAAGTAATTTTCAATTATAAATTACCCCCAAGAACTGGTTCGTATCCCACTATAAACTGTAGGGCTCCGTCCCCTTTACTCACACATGTCTAGGCTTAAGAGGGCCATTTAAGTGATCTGGAAGGCGGTTAAAATATTTATAGATTTATTTATTTACATCTACAAAATTTGGACGATGAAATTCCCGGCTTTTGTCCAGTTTCTCCCAGTTTCTTTTTCCGGTGATGTAAAAGTATAGTAAATCATACGTTTCATTCTCTAAATATTTTCTCGATAATTGTATTTTTCACCGGAAAACCCAAAACTAACAACGTCGTTTCCCTGTGACACAATAAAAACGATAAAAAATATATATATTTTTTAAATTTGTTTCTCTATAAAAAATAACAAATAACTGAAGGCAACATGTGTGCAACGATTCCGTCCCTTTCAATCAATCATGCGTATAATCATACAAAGTGCGCACGCCTTGCTTTTCTTGCAGTCGTACATTATTACATTATTTTTTATTTTCTAGTACTTTTTTAGTAGGGTCGATCTGGATTTGCAAACGGACTCGTTTTTTTCGATATTTTTTTTTTGTGACGTTATGAAGTTGTATCATCCGGAAAATTTTCCGGTCGAACTTTTCACGAGGAGGGGGGGGGGGCAAACTTACATGTAAAGATAGGGAAAATCAGCTTTGCGGACATAACTACTTTAGTTTGATTCGGATCGAAAAACTGTATAGGGTAAAATGTAGGGCTCACGAATGCGCGTAAATTGAATTTTGACTCGTCGAAATCGGTCCAGCGGTTCCCGAGATATTGCGATTTGAAAGTACGGATTTTTCGCTACGGCGAGAGCCGTTTTCACGTTTTTTTTCGAGAAAGAAAGTGACTTGGCGACTTTTTTTTTCTTCCTCCGATAGACACTCGGGACCTAAGTACTGTGTCCAAATTTCAAGTCGCTAGGTTGATTAGGGGGAGGGGAAGGGTAAATGTAAATGAAATTAAAACTGCTGTAACTTCCGCAATTTTTTCCGCAAATCGCGCAGCAAACGTGACATTGTCTACTAATGTGACTACTTTGAGTTCCGCTCATGTATTTAAAAAGTCATTTTTTACCGGGAAGGAAAGGGATGGGGAAGATTTTTTTTTTCGTCATGGAATGTGAAATTTCTTTCTCTTTGATTTAAGCCCAGCCAGATTGCGATCGGATGATTAGGAGGGGAGAGGGGGCCCGCAAAGTTTTTACCCTGTAGAAGGGCAAGGGAAAGGATTAGAGAGTTCGGGCCAGGCTCATTTTCAAGGGCAATCAATTCTCTTTCAAGATTTTTTTACCCTGAAGCTCTAACTTCATTGAGGCCTGCACGCGCGCGTGATACATTTATAAAAACGAACGAGCGGAGTGAGACGTGTATTTGTGAGAGAGAAGGGAGAGAAGTGGGAGCGCTAAGCTTCTCCTCCGGCATCTCGCTACACGGCTGCTGAATTATCGCAAAAAAACTCGCCAAGTCACTTTCTTCCCCGAGAAAAACGCGAAAACGGCTCTCATCGCAGCGAGAAATCCGTATACAAATCCGTACAATAGCAATATCTCGGGACCCGCTGGACCGATTTCGACGAGTCAAAATTCAGTTTACGCGCATTCGCGAGCCCTTCATTTTATCACCATATACTTTTTCGATCCGATTCAAACTAAACAAGTTATGTCCTAAAAACCGATTTTCCTTATCTTTACATGTAAATTTCCCGCCCCTCCTCGTGAACAGTTGCACCGGAAAATTTTCCGGATGATAGAGGGGGCCCGGCTTCATAACATCACAAAAAAAAATCGAAAAAACGACGAACGATCCCACTATTTTCAGAAAAGCAAGTTTAAAATTAAAAAAAAATTATTTTCTACTTTTTAGTCATAGTACTTTCATACATAGCCTAAGTTTAATTAAATTAGTAGGTTAATTTGGATTTTCAAAGATCCTTCGTTTTCCAGATTTTTCAATTTTCACCCTGGCGCCCTCTACGTGCGGATATTTGCAAAACTTACGGTGGAATATTGTATTGTCATCTGATCTTAGTAACTGTTCAAAATGTCATCAATTAAATATGTAAGGAAGTGTGTTAAATAAAGGATGCAAGCAAGACAGACATTGTGAAAACTGAAAAATACTACACTGTGAGTTAAAGAAATGCAAGTAAAATTAGGAATCACACGATTTTTTATTGTGCATGAATTTTCACAATCAACGAAAAAATTTAATTTCAAAAAATTGTATTAACAGAAGAAAATCAATGTTGATAATTTTTATTCAGCTATAAAACAAGAAAAAAATGCGCCTTTATAGGTTTTTAATGTTCGTCGGCTTGTTTAATGACACCATGCCGCATGGTCCAACGGCAGTAATAATGAGGTCGTAGAGTTTTTATTGCCTTTCTTTGGGTGTACCGTAAATCTGAGCTCAACTATACGACAAAACGACATCGTATGTGTTCGACTTGCTCATAATTATTTAAAATTACACGTGGTGGAAGAATTCGTCGCGTATTTCGCTCTGTAGTGATAACGTACTGTTATGTGCAAAAAGAAAGACGACGTCAGGAAGAAAAAGAAGAACAAAAGAGACGTGAAGAAGAAAAATAAAGAAAACGTCAAGAAGAAAAGGAAGAATTGAGAAAAATTATACAGGTGCAACAAGACGCTATCTTGTCAGTCACTAATGAGGTCAAGAAAAAAGTGGATAAAGTTGAACAAGAAGTTGGTAACGTCGAAGGGAAGGAAGTAAATATGGTCGAAGAAGAAATAGAGTGACTTAAACGGAAGTTGACGGAAAGAGGTGGCTAGCCAGTAGTATCATCAGGCCTTCGATTACAACCTCACTCTTTTGATGGGCAGGCTTATTGGTCAACATATAAGAGACAGCTTGAGGCAGCTGCATGTGCAAACAACTGGAGTAATGAGGATAAGGCTATGGCAATCCTAATGGCGCAGGAAAAGGATTTTAAAGTTTTAAAAGCTGCATTCGACTTAAGATATGGAGACCAACACTTTGCTCAATTATGTCGGACTCAGCTGAAATCCCGTATACAGAAAGCTGGAGAGAGTTTACAAGAATTTGAGGCTGCAGTTGAGAGACTGGCACACTTGGCTTATCTGGATGCACCAAGGAGATATCAGGAGCAATTTACAGTTGATGCTTTTTTGATGGTATAAAAGATGAAGAGGTCAGGCGGGTCCTTAGACTATCTCAGCAGACTAGTAGCGAAGCATTGATCCATGCACTTGAGGTAGTGGCCGCCCATATGTACGAACCGTCTCTGTGGAAGAAGCTCAATCAGAGGAAATGAATTTGTACATTCATACACAAGATCTTTACCAAATGGATGACCAACACAAGTTTTCCAGGGAAACGGGAAAAAATCGACAAGGAGCTGTAAAGCGTAGCAGAGGTATCCGGTGTTATACTTTATACGAGGATAATTGAAACTGGTCAGTGTTAAAGCATAGGACCGTGCGCGCTGAACTTGATATTTTGTCCCATATATTTAGCAATGGTATCGAGATTTGAATGGTAGTTGAAACTGTGCAGGCGAGTTCGAGACTGGCAATGTAATCGGCCTGAATGAACCGTCTACGACTGCACTGGTTTAAAGATAATAAAACGGACAGGCCTACTAGCACAAAAAAACTCGTAAATCGTTTCTTTATCTTGGAACGTGGAAGTCTAATATCGTGCTATGTGCCAGTGCAGCGCATAAATACTTATTATAATATCAAGCGTAGGAGTTTAGTTAGTTACTGTTCATATTTATAAATATTTACTACTGTATAAAAGGTAAAATATTTTAATTATTTACTAATTTACCATGGCTTTCTGAAGACCATTTGAAACAGAGGATAATATAATAACGTCCGAAAATCTTTTAGTTTTTATACGGTTCGTTTACACTTTATCAGTGCAGCAAACCAGGGCATATGATGCGAGATTGTCGACAATGGAAATTTTATGTCGAAACAAATATACACATGCGATACATAGTTGGATAGTGCTCATCTAGCCCTACAACTTTTGTCTAAAATATTTTTTGCTCAAACGCATAGGATTTTTTTTTAAATGGCGGCGGTTCAAAGACTTCAAAAAATTCTCAAAATTTTATTTCGAATCAAATATGTACATGCATATATCGTTGGATAGTACTCATCATCATCAAATGGCTGTCTACAGAGCAGTTGTCATTCCAACACTGCTATATGGATGTGAAAGCTGGGTCACTTACCGTCGTCATGTGAAAGAATTAGAACGTTTTCAGCAAAGACACCTCAGAAGTATGATGAAAATCCGTTGGTTCCATCGCATATCAAACGTGGAAGTACTCAGGAGAGCAAACAGCCTTCCAATTGAGGTGCTTATTTCAAGAGCACGCCTAAGATGGGCAGGTCACGTTCATCGTATGCATAATAACCGCCTTCCTAAATGTACACTTTATGGTGAATTGCTAAGCGGTAGAAGAAAGCGTGGCGGTCAACGAAAGAGGTTCAAAGACGCTCTCCATGAAAATCTAAAATCCTGCGGTATTGCAGACGAGCAATGGGAACAACTTGCAGCGGACAGAACCGAATGGCGAGGGGTTGTGGCCAGCTATCAAGGAAATGTTGCTGCAAGAAGGCTGAATCCAAGACCTAACCAGGTCTATGTTTGTCCTGATTGCGGTCGACATGTGCTCTCCCGAATTGGCCTCTATAGCCATAGTCGTGTGCACCGTAGATGAATGGGAATTACAATAGACTACACCTTTTACTTGTTTTTTATTGTACGCAATTTATCGACTGTAACATTTCTATACTCGGACTCGAGTAACGGCTAAAAAATTAATTAAAATTATATCGTTGGATAGTACTCATCTAGACCTACAACTTTTGTCTAAAATATTTTTTGCTAAAACACATAGAAAAAAATTAAAATATATATATTTAGAGACCTAAAACAGTACAAAACAATATAGGATGAAATAAATTGAGTTCAACTTTGGTCCATCATAACACCGGTTCTAATAAACGAATCATCCTGCTTTTTTTAAAAAAGAAGTCTTTCAAAATAAAAATCCGTTGAAAATTTTCAAACTCAAACAAATGCAATAAACATTTGTTTCTAAGCAAAAAAAATTGCCAAATTTTTAAACAATTCCTAGGCTCTCCTAATTAACGGATTTTAATATCTTAAAATGGATTTGAAAATTTGAGTGCTCTTTTATATGTCCAACCATTTTCAACTTTCTAAATGCTTTAGTTTAGCCTCAGCAACAGATTTGCAAATTTTCAAAGCGATGTTTAGATTGCAAAATTATTATGCAAAAACAAAAAGTCCGGTCTTGATGAAATTTGGTGGGAAGATTTATTATATTAAAAAGTTTTCTTTAGCCAAGTATGAAGGTCCTACTTATGATATAAGTATTTGAAAAAAAAAAAATTCAAAATAACTTGCTATTTCAATTTTTTTTTTTGCTATTTTTACTATTTTTGCAATAATAAAAATGAATTTTTGGATTCGCAACCAACTGCATCTTATTGAAAATTTAATTACAAAACTTTTTCACTTGTGTAACTTTTCTCTAAAAGTAATAGTTACTGAGATATATGAAAAAATAGGAAGAAAAATACGGAATTTTTTCACATTTTGTTTAATAAAAATTTACGCCCACGTTTTCAAATTAGCGCAAAGTGAAATTATCATTTCTTATGATTTTTAGGAGCGATTAAGCCAAAAATCTGCCATACTACCCGATTCACCCAAACAGGTGATTTTAAGCAAATACCGTCTGGGTAGCGTGACCATTCGCACAGTGCCAAGGAAATATTTATTATTTTTAAACTCCTACGCTTGATATTATAATAGGTATTTATGCACTACACTGGCACGTTGACAACACACCTCATCGACTTCTGAGAAACGATTTACGAGTTTTTTTATGCTAGTAGATCTGTCCGTTTTATTATCTTTAAACCAGTACAGTCGTAGATGGTTCATTCAGGCTGATTACATTGCCAGTCTCGGATTCGCCTGCTCAGTTTCAACTACCGTTCGAATCTCGATACCATTGCTAAATATATAGGACAAAATATCAAGTACAGTGCGCACGGTCCTGTGCTTTAACACTGACCAGTTTCAATTTTGCCCGTATAAAGTATACCACAACGTTTTTGATCTTAAAGTGTATACGAACTTAATTGAAACCGCATAAAAACTAAAAGCCGGCAAAAACAGTCGGCATCTCTTTATTGTACACGGGCGGAGGTAAATAGAAATAAACTAAGGTGTTTCGTATCCACAAATTTTGTTTAGTAGGTTTCTTTCTTTGTTTTTTTATGATGAGTGAATATAGTTGGTGTGTGTTGAAATTCGTATTAATTTAAAGATCCACTTCTGTTTGTACGTTTACATTGGACACTGCATTCGCATATTAACTAATTTTCAAAATAAAATATTGTTGTGTCACCTATGAATAAATATTGAAGACAGGACCCTATTGGTATAAGTAACGTTATATTTATTTTTATTTATTGATTTGACGATGATGATTGTGTTGACAGAGAGAAAAGAGCCAAATACCTCATTAGGTAAGCGAGATTTGTCCTAATATTGTTAGTAGTAGTATAGGTTTTTAACAGTGTCATGTTTAAAGATTATATTTATTCCTCATTTTTTACCAAATTTTCATATATATTATATAACGCTTTATTAATTTTTTTTAAATCATTTTGAATAACAAAAGCCTTATACTGTGTGATTAAAGGTGAATGTTTTTTATTCATGTTTATTTTAATTTATATACTTCTTGTTAGTTATTTGATTTATGTTATATTGTTGTAGTCCTGAGGAAGACAATAAAGTTTGTCGAAACGTCGACTTAATGAGAATGTGAGGTTTTCTTCTTCTAAGAAATTATCCAAACCGACTACTGCACACGAGGTAAATAGAAATGCTTGTCATAAGAAAATGATAAGATTTTCGGGCGTTATTATATTATCCCCTGTTTCAAATGGTCTCCAGAAAGCCATGGTAAATTAGTAAATAATTAAAATATTTCACTTTTTATATAGTAGTAAATATTTATAAAAATGAACAATAACTAACTAAACTCCTACGCTTGATATTATAATAGGTATTTATGCACTGCATTGGCACATTGACAGCGCACCTAATCGACTTCTGAGAAACGATTTACGAGTTTTTTATGCTAGTAGGCCTGTCCGTTTTATTATCTTTAAACCAGTGCAGTCGTAGATGGTTCATTCAGGCTGATTACATTGCCAGTCTCGGACTCGCCTGCACAGTTTCAACTACCGTTCGAATCTCGATACCATTGCTAAATATATAGCACAAAATATCACGTTCAGTGCGCACGGTCCTGTGCTTTAACACTGACCAGTTTCAATTTTGCCCGTATAAAGTATAATACGAATGATTTGAGTTCTGTTAAAGAAAATTTGCAAAAACCATGTTAAAAAAAAAGAATATTTTTTATCAGATAGCCTTGATAATTAACATGTAAACAGCCATCTCCTTATTTTATTATTTTATTTAATATTTAGAAAACCACAAGTCGCATAGCCACCAAACCCTATATGATTATAATTCATGAAAAAGTGTCTATCTGAAAATGTAAAAATATACAGGGTCATCCTTTTAAAAAAAATGCCGATGACGTCATATATCGAAAAATAGGGTAGCTGTTGGAAATCAAAATACGTCACTGAATACAATAAAAATACTACAAAAACTTTTGTTAAGGGTATTTTTTATTTGAAACTATAGTTTAGCGAGAAATCATGTGTTTCCACACATTTGCCCAACCCTGTATTTGACGTACTTCTTAACACATTTAAGATTGTCTAACGGCGTAGGTATTACCAAAATTCCTTCAAACGCGATTCCCCAAAAAAAATTTTGATGCAAACCAAATTTTTTCAGTGTTTCAAAAGGAAATCTAAAAAAGTCATTGTTTGCATTAAACGCGAATTTCGGCCTCTAAAAAATCCTTCTAACGTGATTTTTTGGTCTTTTTGTGCCAAATAAAGATAATATGAAACCAGTTTTAAGCGGTTCTTAGACACATCTTTTTGCACAAGTTTAATTTTTTCCTTCAAACGACTGACCGAATTGCTTCATTGACCAATAATTCCTTACAAATTTTAAGTGTTTCTCAGAGACACTAAAAGTATCAATTTTTGCAATGGGCATCTTAGGAAAACCCCCGCGCCGCCAGAATCCGGACCCAGCGTAGGGTATTCTCCTTAAACAGGATTACGAGCCATATAAGTTGAAGGAGGTTCTCAAGCACTCATTAAAAAATTCAGTACCTTGGTCTATAACTAAAATACAATTTAAAAATACGATAAATCTTATTATCATTACTTAGTGAAACAATAATGATATATAATTTATGTAATTATAATCCTATAAAATAAATGTTATTTTTTAAAAGTACGAATTTGTATCTGATTTACTGATATGGTATAAAAGATACACGTTTGGGGAGATAGTTAAAAATATAAATCTTTCTCTCTAGAAGACTACTACATACATATCTTGTATCCAAAGTTTTAGTAAGTTTATCAGTTTTAATCTAACAACAACTATTTATAACTTGTTTCAACCATACGTTTTGTTAACTAATGGTTGTGTCAAAACTGAAGAAATATTCAATGTTCAATATACAGGGTGGTCTAAAATTTTAGCTTTGATCATGAAGAACTTGTTTAAGTACTTGAAGAATTGAATACACTTTTATATTTTGGTATTTGATATGAAATCTATTACGACCTAAAGTCAGGACAAGCAAACGAGATCCCAGATCTTACAAATCCTTGTAGTGAGTGCGAACAAATAAAAGAACAAGTAAAACAAATACAATTTATTATAAAAATAAGCAAAGTACAGTACACAAAAGTTAAAGGTAACTTACAATAAAATGAATATCAAGAATACAGCCAAATCTAGGGTTTTTAAACTAACGCTATGGAAAAAGAAATAAATAATTTTACAATGAAAAGGAAGTACAGTATTTACTTAACTTTTACAAAAAAAAATTGGAGAGTCTCCAGGCGCTCCAGACTTGAAGGTTGTTGATCGAGGTCCTTGCAGTTTGTAGAAATTTTCACAACACAATTACATAGGGTTTAGAAATCTTCATAATAATTAGATAAGTTTCTCTCAATCGTAATGCATAAATCAGGGCAAATTCGAACACCAAAGAATAGCATATGATCCAAAATCCAAATAATCCAAAAAAATAGAACAGTAGGCAAGTTCTGTACTCAAAATCTGGCCTTACCAAAATCGTCTATAATTAAAGTTACAAAATTATTCTCAAAATTAACCTCTAATGTGAGCACGTGTCTATAATTAATCAAAAAAATTAACACTTACCCAGAATACTCTTCTGGACGATGAACTCGCTAATTAATTCGAATAAATCGAAATTTCAATTAAACAAACCAAACTATTAATGGAAAACTTGGTTAAATTCAGTTTTTGATCCGGTATTTAACCGACTAGCAACCATGTGCCTTTCTACTAATTTAATCCCTAACAAAGTTTTCGGCTCAATTTCTTGATTTAAAAAGGAAGTTTTAAGCAATTTGAGTGATTTTATAACCTTTGGTAACTCACAAAAACAAAAGTAAATGACTTAAACTGACAGTTCGACTGTCAGGATACCAACTTGTGAAATGTTAAAAACTAAATCGATTATTATGGATTTTCGATCATTAACTATCATTCTGTAGACAATCTTATAGGCTAATTATAATAATAATTTATATTGTAGACTTCCTAAGATATACACATCTATTTAATAAATTGATATATTTTCCTAGCGGGAGCCATCTATAAATTGAGGAAAATGATGGAAAACCTGAAGATAAAATTTCATGACGAAAAATAGGAAGAAATGACACGAAAGGAAGAGTTAAGGAAAATTATAGAGGTGTAACAGGGAGCTATCCTCTCAGCCACTGAAGAAATTGATAACGAAATCAAGGAAGATATAGAGATTGTAAATACTAAAGTTAACAACTTTGAAGAAAAAGTTGGTGCTATTAAAAAAAGTTACGGAAGGGAAATTTTGAGTAGTTGAAGGAGAAGTAGAGCGACTTAAGCGGCAGTTGAGGAAAAAAGGAGGCCATTTAGTAGTATCATTAGTCTTCGATTACAACCTCCCTCCTGTGATCATCAAACTTCATTGACGACATATAAAAGGCTATGGCACTCAAGCATTAGAATTGTTTTAGACGATTCCAGTGGCGCAGCAACAGGATTTTAAAGTTTTAAAAGCTGCATTCGACTTAAGATATGGTGACCAACACCTTGCTCAACTATATCGGACCCATCTGAACTCACGTATACAAAGAGCTGGGGAGAGTTTATAAGAATTTGAAGCTGCGGTGGAGAGACTGGCGCACCTGGCTTACCCGGATGCATCAAGGCAGTTCCAGGAGCAATTGGCAGTTGAGACACAATGACACAAAAGACGAGGAGATCAGGCGGGTCCTTAGACTATCTCGGCATAAGACTACTAGCGAAGCATTGATCCATGCACTTGAGATGAGCCTATACTTTATGGAATACACTTCGAATATGTAGAGAACGTATGAAAATAATAAAGTTTTGTTTTTGTCCTTCAGTAAATAGCTCTTTGTCAGTTACTTTGCCATTACTTTCTCAATTTTGGGGGCGGTTCCCGCAACATTTTCAAGGAAATTCCAGCAAAACGCCCCATCCGAAATCCCACAACTTCCTGTGGCAGTGTATTATACTGACACACCTACAATAATTCGATTTACGTCGAAGTTTGATTGGTAATATGGCTAATACTATCAGATGACAAAACCACACACCTCTGTAAAATGATCTTTCTTGTATTTTAATGTAAGAAATGACACGAAAGGAAGTGTTAAGAAAAATTATAGAGGTGCAACAGGGAGATATCATCTCAGCCACTGAAGAAATTGATAACAAAATCAAGGAAGATATAGAGATTGTAAATGCTAATGTTAACAACTTTGAACAAATAGTTGGCGATATTAAAAAAAGTTACGGAAGGGAAATTTCGGGTAGTGGAAGGAGAAGTAGAGCGACTTAAGCTGCAGTTGAGGGAAAAAGGAGACCAGTTAGTAGTATCATTAGGTCCTCGACTACAACCTCCCTCCTGTGATCATCAGACTTCATTGACGACATATAAAAGACAGTTTGAAGCAGCTGCCTGCGCAAACAATGGAATAATGAGGAAACGGCTATGGCACTAATTCCAGCATTGACAGGTCAAGCATTAGAATTGCTTCAGACGATTCCAGTGGCGCAGCAACAGGATTTTAAAGTTTTAGAAGCTGCATTCGACTTAAGATATGGTGACCAACACCTTGCTTAACAATATCGGACCCAGCTGAACTCACGTATACAAAAAGCTGGGGAGAGTTTATGAGAATTTGAAGCTGCGGTGGAGAGACTGGCGCACCTGGCTTACCCGGATGCATCAAGGCAGTTCCAGGAGCAATTGGCAGTTGAGACACAATGACACAAAAGACGAGGAGATCAGGCGGGTCCTTAGACTATCTCGGCATAAGACTACTAGCGAAGCATTGATCCATGCACTTGAGATGAGCCTATACTTTATGGAATACACTTCGAATATGTAGAGAACGTATGAAAATAATAAAGTTTTGTTTTTGTCCTTCAGCAAATAGCTCTTTGTCAGTTACTTTGCCATTACTTTCTCAATTTTGGGGGCGGTTCCCGCAACATTTTCAAGGAAATTCCAGCAAAACGCCCCATCCGAAATCCCACAACTTCCTGTGGCAGTGTATTATACTGACACACCTACAATAATTCGATTTACGTCGAAGTTTGATTGGTAATATGGCTAATACTATCAGATGACAAAACCACACACCTCTGTAAAATGATCTTTCTTGTATTTTAATGTAAGAAATGACACGAAAGGAAGTGTTAAGAAAAATTATAGAGGTGCAACAGGGAGATATCATCTCAGCCACTGAAGAACTTGATAACAAAATCAAGGAAGATATAGAGATTGTAAATGCTAATGTTAACAACTTTGAACAAATAGTTGGCGATATTAAAAAAAGTTACGGAAGGGAAATTTCGGGTAGTGGAAGGAGAAGTAGAGCGACTTAAGCTGCAGTTGAGGGAAAAAGGAGACCAGTTAGTAGTATCATTAGGTCCTCGACTACAACCTCCCTCCTGTGATCATCAGACTTCATTGACGACATATAAAAGACAGTTTGAAGCAGCTGCCTGCGCAAACAATGGAATAATGAGGAAACGGCTATGGCACTAATTCCAGCATTGACAGGTCAAGCATTAGAATTGCTTCAGACGATTCCAGTGGCGCAGCAACAGGATTTTAAAGTTTTAGAAGCTGCATTCGACTTAAGATATGGTGACCAACACCTTGCTTAACAATATCGGACCCAGCTGAACTCACGTATACAAAAAGCTGGGGAGAGTTTATGAGAATTTGAAGCTGCGGTGGAGAGACTGGCGCACCTGGCTTACCCGGATGCATCAAGGCAGTTCCAGGAGCAATTGGCAGTTGAGACCTTTATTAATGGCACAAAAGACGAGGAGATCAGGCGGGTCTTTAGACTATCTCGGCATAAGACTACTAGCGAAGCATTCATCCATGCACTTGAGATGAGCCTATACTTTATAGAATACACTTCGAATATGTAGAGAACGTATGGAAATGTAGAATAAAGTTTTGTTTTTGTCCTTCAGCAAATAGCTCTTTTTTAGTTACTTTGCCATTACTTTCTCAATTTTGGGGGCGGTTCCCGCAATATTTTCAAGGAAATTCCAGCAAAACGCCCCATCCGAAATCCCACAACTTCCTGTGGCAGTGTATTATACTAACACACCTACAATAACTCGATTTACGTCGAAGATTGATTGGTAATATGGCTAATACTATCAGATGACAAAACCACACACCTCTGTAAAATGATCTTTCTTGTATTTTAATGTAAATATCCTCTACAGATTGACCACGTCCAGCAACCTCAACGTAACTAATATTTGCAGCGTTATCGTTGTAACCGGTTTATTCCCTGGTATAACCTTGTTTGGTGGTAATACGATGACTTGGGAAAATTATCTTTTGTTTGAGTAATCACTAATTATCCACTTTTTTCAATAGTTGCAGCTGTGTTTTTCAACTAGTTTTGTTTTATTGTTGACTAATTTGACAATCATTTTCTTGGTTTATGTAAAATTCTAAAAGACAGGGTACTATTTCGCATTCCTCAAAACGAGTATTTAATATACACAACACATACTACTTAGTAACGGCAAGCAGCTTAAAATTATTATTATAACACTTTAAACAATAAGCTTACTAACCAATTAATTTTATTTTATATCCTGTAGACTTGAAGTACGCTTTGCTTATGAGCAACATTATGTGTAACAATTGGCAGTTTAGGGCCGTAACAGAAGCACTGAAGTTTCTGTGATGTATGTTAACTTACATCACTAACATTTGACATACAGGAGTTTTTAAAGATTTCTTTAAACACATACTTATTAGAGAAATAGTACATATAAGAAAACATTTAATGAAATGGTTATTTTACGCACACTTATGTATTAAACAGGGTGTCCGAAAACAAGTAGAAAAAAATTAACTGTAGATTCCTTAGCCCAAATTAATTAAGGTTCTTCATATAACATTTTTCAAAATACCCCTTCGTTTTCAAGTTATAGCCTCTTTAAAGGAGTACGTTAAAAACTATTTTCATTTTTTTTTACTCAAAAAATAAAATTCCAAAAACAAAATATTTAGCATATTTACTACACTTATTGAAAGGCATCTTGTGATTTTTTTTCATCCCCTTGAGTGTTTCACCAAGGAGTGGAATGGGCAACCCCTAGTACATTTTAAAAAATGTTTTTAACATCCATACATTTCACATTTCAGAATAACATATTTTTAGATTCCCTTTTTGATTATAAAACTTTTTCTTCTCTTTAAAAAATGCCGTGTTACTATTCACATAAAAATGATATTCGAAGAGGTTTTTATACATTCAATCACATTTTCGCTCTACGGAGCATTTTTTATGCAAAAATATCAGAAACTCATCAAAGTGTGTACTTTTAGAAAGCGTAGTAAATGTCGCTGCACGGGGACGTAATGTCGCCCCGACCACAAAATTTAGACAATATAACGTAAACCGACTTCGGAAATTTTTAAAATAAAAACCTTTTTACGAATCCACGTTGTTAAGCACTGCAACTCACGCGTTGTGTTAAATATGAAGACAAGTTAATCCAGTCTCTAGTCAAAGTATTTCGAGAGTTTTAGCGAAAATAGCCCTTTGCGTCGAGGGTGCCCTATCATTTTCTAGCAGTCGATTTTGACGGGAAAATGATGGGTTTTAACGGTATTTGCCCTAAACCGGTTCCTCAGTGATTCGGTGTCAAAAAAGTATAGTTACTATGTACTCAGAACGTGCATGGGACCGCCTTGCCTGAACGTATGAATCTATAATTGCAGAATTTAATTCTAAGTCGTTGCGATTCAAGCATTTTTAAGCTCCGAGGAGCGACCAAAATTAATATTATATTATAAATACGCCAATAGACAGGCAAGCAAAAGCCCACCAAAACAATTATAAACATTGAACTTTTTACTGAATCTTTGTGTATAATCGTTAGCTAAAAACTAAACATTGGATTGTAGTTGGTACATTATGAGTCGTTCCGTTCCTCACTATGTGTTGTACACGGGCCAATAAATAGTTTGTCAATACATTTTTCTTGAACGTTTTGTAAAAACATAATTTTTTAAAAGATTTAATAGGTATATATTTTTGAACTTTATATTGTCTTTTCCTTGTGTTTCAAAATTCCTTTTCAGGTTTAAATTTAAGAAAGTGTTAGTAAACTAACAAAATTAAGTAGTACTTTGATTTATGTGTGCAAATCTACATTTGTTTTTAAAATAATTATACAATAGTTCACTTACCTAGTCTAGAAGTGTAAGAATTGTCACTGCTGCAAGTTAAATTTTTATATATAAATATTCATCCAAGTTCCAACTGTCTCGACTATTTTAATGAAATTGGATTTACGGCAAGTAATCAAGGTTGATGAATGAAATACGCAAACAAATTAAGTGAGCTACTCTATTCAATTTGTTCCGTTCGTTTCGAATATCGAAACAGATCTACAAAATTTTGCTATACATTATATTGATTTTGACATACAACATAATGTCAGTTTTTTATTAAGCCGGACCTGGATTACTATTTTGGTTTATTATGAAGTTCCAATTACTTCAGAATAGGATAGACAAAGCATCCTCTTAGTTTGTTGTGTATCATTTATTTGTTTACATTGCTTTAAAAATAAATACTGGTACTCAGCAGTTCATTGGCTAATGGCACGTGGGTATATGCGCACGCAGTCCCTCTCGACAAGTTTTGTTTACAATCCAGTTGCAGCGTTGGCCGCCATTAAAGTGTTTGTGATAAACCGAAGTTAAACGTTGTAATTACAGTGGTTTTGTAGTGTTTTTGAAGACAGAATTTGTTATTGTGAATAAACAATGGGAAAATATTGTGTTGTATGTAGATGTCTCTTTAAAATTGGAGTTAATCGATCTTTTCACAGGTAGGTGGAAATTATCTCATAAGCGTAACCTTGGGTTGGAACGACAAATAAACAAAATTGTAAATATTCAGTGCAATAATATTGGAAATATAGAAAATGTTTTTATGTTTTAAAATTGAGTAATATAGTTAAATGAAAATAAAGTTGAAGGGCAAAATGAAAAGATATTATTTAAAAGTGCAATATTATATTATTCGTAGAATTCCAAGGAATATTAAACGCCGAAAAATATGGGTCTGTCGCATTTTGAAACATTTGGAAAATGAAAATATCCCTGAAGATAGTGTTGTGTGCTCAGATGATTTCACAACAAGTCCCAGTGGCCGAGTTGTTCTTAAAGAATTTGCAGTACCTGACTTACCAAGTTCATCTAAGGAAAATGTACAAGTTGGGTAAGTTATCATTTAAAAAAAGTAGTACATGATGGGAATAATTATAACATGTTTTTATTTTTTGGGTTAGTAATGCAGTAAAAGGAAAACTGTATTAATCATTTTGTTTATGTGACATATATCTATACCAATTTATAAGTGTAAATTTAATATTTAAATAAATCATTTAATAAAAAAACAATGTTATTCATATTACTTTGAAGTCAAACTAGAAGAGAAATTAATATATTAATTATACGAAATAATCATCCTCTTTAACATATACGCCACTGGCAATGAGTTCCAAAACATAAACAAAACTATCTCCATCCTTTTTTAATAATAGAATGTATGAGATAGTAGGGAAACACAACAACTCATGTGATGTATAGGACATGCTTCGTCTATCCTATTCTGAAGTCATTGTGAAGTTCTATCAAGTAAAGTAACTGAAACATATATTCTAAGTATGAACCGATTATACAGGGTGGTTCAATATTTATGACCAAAGAAAAATTTGGCCAAAATCAATAACACCCTGTATCTCAGTAAGGAAGGACGATGGATGCATTAATGCCGGGTAATTTGGAAGCGCCAAAATGTCCTCTATCAACAAGTAAAGTATGTACTTTTACTTTGATACGCCCTGTATAATGTATAATTTCTATGAATATAAAGAAAAATAGTGGTCGATCGTAATTGATGATTTATATTATTCTCTCTCATTCCCAAATAGTCTATAGTATCCCAGCGAACCGTACCACTCAGATCGATGTTTGTTTTGATTCCTTTAGCTCACAACGATAAACCAGAGTTAGCTCTAGTTGATGTGTAATCGCGTAAACATTTTCATGCACATAATAATGATAATTGGAAATTTTCGTGGGTTGCCGTGAAATCCGATAATAAATTATGTATCTTCTTCATAATCAAAGTTGGTAGACTTAAATATATTATATCAAGTTGTCTAATATTTAACTTTTGGATGAGGAAGTGCAGCGGTGGTAGGTCAATTATGTTTTTCACAAGCATTGTTACGAAGCAGTTATCTAACTCATTAAGCACGGTTCGTGCTAACACTCTCGTGTGAGTATCATCCACGTTTACTTGCTTCTTTGCAATCGATGAATTAAGTTAAACGATCTTTATTTACTCCTAACACTAATCACACCAGCTCCTCATTGGCTGATAATGGTTGTTCGTGGTGGGAATGAGACAACATTGTCTCCTATATACTATGTTTACCAACTTTGCTTTACAATTTCATAGTTTGATTCATTTCTCAAAATGTGTCATTTAATCTGAAGTATCAACTGCAAGGGCAAGGTACTAATTGATGACGGATGAAACCCCGATAAGGGTGGTCTCTAAAGCTTGTGACCAAGCAATGTCCAGAAGAAGAACGGTGAGGACCAAAGAAGGAGTTGTATTGGTGGACAGACGATATCAACAATCTCAGGAGGCAATGTGTGGCAGCCAGAAGAAGGTGTGTTAGGGAAAATAGGAGGCAAGGACGAGAGGCTGAATACCTAGCTCTCCAAGATCACCGAGAAGCAAGGAAAAGACTCAGAGATGCAATAAAAAAAATTCCAAAAGGAATAAATGGAGGGAGATGTGTGAGGACATTGACAGGAACGTGTGGGGTGATAGGTATAAAATTGCGACCCGAAGTATGAGAGCCACCCCTCCCGCAATCCCAGGGGAAAGCATAGAGGAAATAGTGAGCATCTTATTTCTTGTGAGGGAAGAAGTCAGATGGGGAGACACGGAAGGGGGAGACGTGCCCCCCTTTACGGAGGAAAAGCTTAAGACTGCTTGTAGCAGGTTTAAATGCGGTAAAGCTCCGGGCCCAGATGATATCCCACCCGAGATAGTGAAGATAGTTGCAGAGGAGCATCCCGAGGTTACCCTGAGAATTATGAATCAGGCGCTGAAGAGTGGGGCTTTTCCGGACAGATGGAGGAGAGCAAGGTTGGAATTGATAGCAAGAAGTAATAAACCGCCAGAGGAACCGTCCTCTTACAGGCCACTGTGTTTGTTGGACGCCTGAAGCAAGTTGCTAGAATACCTTGTATTGGGAAGACTAGAGACTGAAAAAGAGCAGAAACGGGGATTGGCGGATAATCAGTACGGCTTTAGGAAAGGCAAATCGACGGTGGATGCTGTAAGGAGGATTACGGAGATTGCGAGAGAGGCCATGAACTCTAAACGGATCTGTGCAGTAGTGACCTTGGATGTCAAAAATGCGTTTAACACGGCGGAGTGGGCTGAGATTGTCAGTAGTCTGAGCAGAGTGGGAGTAGCTCCTTACTTGCTCAGAATCACTAAGAACTATCTGGAGAACAGAAGAACTGGATGGGAGGCAGAAAACGGCGCACACTGGAAGAAGGTGACCTGCGGGGTTCCACAGGGATCGGTCCTGGGTCCGATCCTGTGGAATTTAATGTTCAATGACGTCTTACAGCTGCCCCTGGTGGGCGGTGTTACGGTGACAAGGTACGCTGACGACTTGGCCATAACAGCTACAGGAAACTGGGTTGATGGAGTAGAGGCAGGGGTAAATGAAACAAACCATTAGGAGAATAGAGCGGTGGTTAAATGGGGTGCAATTAGAACTAGCCCCAGAGAAAACAGAGTGCATCATTACGAGGAAAAGAATTCTACCACCCTTTACACTAAGAGTAGAGCAGGTGGAGATTAGACCTAGCAGGGGCTTAAAATATCTAGGTATATGGTTAGACCCGCGGCTAACTTATGGGTTACATGCATTGAAGACCGCAGAAAAGACGGGGAAAATCTCCTCTACCTTAGGGAGGCTTATGAGTAACACGTATGGGCCCAAGGCTAGCAAAAGAATTATTACGCAGTGTGATGCATTTCATTTTACTGTATGCGGCCCCAGTATAGAAGAGTTCGATGGCGGTACAAAGCACCAGAAAAAGGCTTGAGAGAGTACAGCGGAGTGCTGCACTCAGAGTTTGCAGTGCTTAGAGAACTGTGTCGTACGAAGCAGTCCCGGTGCTAGCGGGAGTCCCCCCGATAGATTTACTGGCCAAGGAAGGGACAGGGAAGCAAGAGACAAGGGAGAGACTCCTCCAGAGATGGCAGACTAGTTGAAACAACTCAACTAAAGGGAGGTGGACAAGGCGACTTATTCCAAATATAAGAACATGGATGGAGAGGGGGCATGGGGAGATTAACTTCCACCTAACCCAGGCTCTCACGAGATATGGTAGCTTTGTGAAATATCTCTTTGATATAGGAAAGGTTGGCAGACGGGAGTGTCTGTACTGTGGGGAGAATGACGACGCAGAACACAACTGTGTTCTGCTGCAACCGGTGGAGGACCGAGAGAGCCGGAGACCATTGGAACCCTGATAACTTAATTAAGTATGTGCTGGAATCGGAGGAATAATGAGGACAAAGGAAGAGAACAGAACAAATCTAGCCCCGAAACCCTAGCTGTTTTAACAGAGGGTAAACGTGGGAAATTTTACTAACACCAATACAAGATGAATGACCCGTGGCCTGATGGAAAGCGAAAGCAGTCCCAGGTTACGTGGAAACACTGATCCAGGAGGGGCTTTAGTCGGTAGGAGTCCGACACTACCCGGCGCGACAGACCCTAGCGCCGGGTGTCCATGTAGGATTTCCCCTCTACCATAAAAAAGGTACTAATTTAGGTTGCCGTTGGTCGTACGATGGCGTTTCGATTTCTCAAAGATAGCCGTCGCAGTCACAATGTTTGAAACTTTAAAAATGCAAGTTATTAAATTTGCTACATACATGGAATAGTTGTTATTTAACATGTCACGAATATTCGTATAGATGATATTTTGACACTGTTGATCGGCTCGAAGAGATCACTTACAGAAAGTGGAGCTATTTATAAAGTCGGATTTGTGTTTTTGTGGCCTCTTTGTATACAACATAAAAAATAATCACATTTGAACATCAAAACATTTTTAAAAAAGAACTAATAGTAGTAAACAAAATCAAAATGCGATGACTGACTACAAACTGATATCGGGTAATCTATCTTGGCTTACCTTCTACATAAAATGGATAATTTCATCCTGAAAGATACCTGTCCATTGCTCCAAATATTGCAACTGGTTGAGCGTTCTAGGAGTAGACTTGAAGTACGCTTTGCTTATGAGCAACATTATGTGTAACAATTGGCAGTTTAGGGCCGTAACAGAAGCACTGAAGTTTCTGTGATGTATGTTAACTTACATCACTAACATTTGACATACAGGAGTTTTTAAAGATTTCTTTAAACACATACTTATTAGAGAAATAGTACATATAAGAAAACATTTAATGAAATGGTTATTTTACGCACACTTATGTATTAAACAGGGTGTCCGAAAACAAGTAGAAAAAAATTAACTGTAGATTCCTTAGCCCAAATTAATTAAGGTTCTTCATATAACATTTTTCAAAATACCCCTTCGTTTTCAAGTTATAGCCTCTTTAAAGGAGTACGTTAAAAACTATTTTCATTTTTTTTTACTCAAAAAATAAAATTCCAAAAACAAAATATTTAGCATATTTACTACACTTATTGAAAGGCATCTTGTGATTTTTTTTCATCCCCTTGAGTGTTTCACCAAGGAGTGGAATGGGCAACCCCTAGTACATTTTAAAAAATGTTTTTAACATCCATACATTTCACATTTCAGAATAACATATTTTTAGATTCCCTTTTTGATTATAAAACTTTTTCTTCTCTTTAAAAAATGCCGTGTTACTATTCACATAAAAATGATATTCGAAGAGGTTTTTATACATTCAATCACATTTTCGCTCTACGGAGCATTTTTTATGCAAAAATATCAGAAACTCATCAAAGTGTGTACTTTTAGAAAGCGTAGTAAATGTCGCTGCACGGGGACGTAATGTCGCCCCGACCACAAAATTTAGACAATATAACGTAAACCGACTTCGGAAATTTTTAAAATAAAAACCTTTTTACGAATCCACGTTGTTAAGCACTGCAACTCACGCGTTGTGTTAAATATGAAGACAAGTTAATCCAGTCTCTAGTCAAAGTATTTCGAGAGTTTTAGCGAAAATAGCCCTTTGCGTCGAGGGTGCCCTATCATTTTCTAGCAGTCGATTTTGACGGGAAAATGATGGGTTTTAACGGTATTTGCCCTAAACCGGTTCCTCAGTGATTCGGTGTCAAAAAAGTATAGTTACTATGTACTCAGAACGTGCATGGGACCGCCTTGCCTGAACGTATGAATCTATAATTGCAGAATTTAATTCTAAGTCGTTGCGATTCAAGCATTTTTAAGCTCCGAGGAGCGACCAAAATTAATATTATATTATAAATACGCCAATAGACAGGCAAGCAAAAGCCCACCAAAACAATTATAAACATTGAACTTTTTACTGAATCTTTGTGTATAATCGTTAGCTAAAAACTAAACATTGGATTGTAGTTGGTACATTATGAGTCGTTCCGTTCCTCACTATGTGTTGTACACGGGCCAATAAATAGTTTGTCAATACATTTTTCTTGAACGTTTTGTAAAAACATAATTTTTTAAAAGATTTAATAGGTATATATTTTTGAACTTTATATTGTCTTTTCCTTGTGTTTCAAAATTCCTTTTCAGGTTTAAATTTAAGAAAGTGTTAGTAAACTAACAAAATTAAGTAGTACTTTGATTTATGTGTGCAAATCTACATTTGTTTTTAAAATAATTATACAATAGTTCACTTACCTAGTCTAGAAGTGTAAGAATTGTCACTGCTGCAAGTTAAATTTTTATATATAAATATTCATCCAAGTTCCAACTGTCTCGACTATTTTAATGAAATTGGATTTACGGCAAGTAATCAAGGTTGATGAATGAAATACGCAAACAAATTAAGTGAGCTACTCTATTCAATTTGTTCCGTTCGTTTCGAATATCGAAACAGATCTACAAAATTTTGCTATACATTATATTGATTTTGACATACAACATAATGTCAGTTTTTTATTAAGCCGGACCTGGATTACTATTTTGGTTTATTATGAAGTTCCAATTACTTCAGAATAGGATAGACAAAGCATCCTCTTAGTTTGTTGTGTATCATTTATTTGTTTACATTGCTTTAAAAATAAATACTGGTACTCAGCAGTTCATTGGCTAATGGCACGTGGGTATATGCGCACGCAGTCCCTCTCGACAAGTTTTGTTTACAATCCAGTTGCAGCGTTGGCCGCCATTAAAGTGTTTGTGATAAACCGAAGTTAAACGTTGTAATTACAGTGGTTTTGTAGTGTTTTTGAAGACAGAATTTGTTATTGTGAATAAACAATGGGAAAATATTGTGTTGTATGTAGATGTCTCTTTAAAATTGGAGTTAATCGATCTTTTCACAGGTAGGTGGAAATTATCTCATAAGCGTAACCTTGGGTTGGAACGACAAATAAACAAAATTGTAAATATTCAGTGCAATAATATTGGAAATATAGAAAATGTTTTTATGTTTTAAAATTGAGTAATATAGTTAAATGAAAATAAAGTTGAAGGGCAAAATGAAAAGATATTATTTAAAAGTGCAATATTATATTATTCGTAGAATTCCAAGGAATATTAAACGCCGAAAAATATGGGTCTGTCGCATTTTGAAACATTTGGAAAATGAAAATATCCCTGAAGATAGTGTTGTGTGCTCAGATGATTTCACAACAAGTCCCAGTGGCCGAGTTGTTCTTAAAGAATTTGCAGTACCTGACTTACCAAGTTCATCTAAGGAAAATGTACAAGTTGGGTAAGTTATCATTTAAAAAAAGTAGTACATGATGGGAATAATTATAACATGTTTTTATTTTTTGGGTTAGTAATGCAGTAAAAGGAAAACTGTATTAATCATTTTGTTTATGTGACATATATCTATACCAATTTATAAGTGTAAATTTAATATTTAAATAAATCATTTAATAAAAAAACAATGTTATTCATATTACTTTGAAGTCAAACTAGAAGAGAAATTAATATATTAATTATACGAAATAATCATCCTCTTTAACATATACGCCACTGGCAATGAGTTCCAAAACATAAACAAAACTATCTCCATCCTTTTTTAATAATAGAATGTATGAGATAGTAGGGAAACACAACAACTCATGTGATGTATAGGACATGCTTCGTCTATCCTATTCTGAAGTCATTGTGAAGTTCTATCAAGTAAAGTAACTGAAACATATATTCTAAGTATGAACCGATTATACAGGGTGGTTCAATATTTATGACCAAAGAAAAATTTGGCCAAAATCAATAACACCCTGTATCTCAGTAAGGAAGGACGATGGATGCATTAATGCCGGGTAATTTGGAAGCGCCAAAATGTCCTCTATCAACAAGTAAAGTATGTACTTTTACTTTGATACGCCCTGTATAATGTATAATTTCTATGAATATAAAGAAAAATAGTGGTCGATCGTAATTGATGATTTATATTATTCTCTCTCATTCCCAAATAGTCTATAGTATCCCAGCGAACCGTACCACTCAGATCGATGTTTGTTTTGATTCCTTTAGCTCACAACGATAAACCAGAGTTAGCTCTAGTTGATGTGTAATCGCGTAAACATTTTCATGCACATAATAATGATAATTGGAAATTTTCGTGGGTTGCCGTGAAATCCGATAATAAATTATGTATCTTCTTCATAATCAAAGTTGGTAGACTTAAATATATTATATCAAGTTGTCTAATATTTAACTTTTGGATGAGGAAGTGCAGCGGTGGTAGGTCAATTATGTTTTTCACAAGCATTGTTACGAAGCAGTTATCTAACTCATTAAGCACGGTTCGTGCTAACACTCTCGTGTGAGTATCATCCACGTTTACTTGCTTCTTTGCAATCGATGAATTAAGTTAAACGATCTTTATTTACTCCTAACACTAATCACACCAGCTCCTCATTGGCTGATAATGGTTGTTCGTGGTGGGAATGAGACAACATTGTCTCCTATATACTATGTTTACCAACTTTGCTTTACAATTTCATAGTTTGATTCATTTCTCAAAATGTGTCATTTAATCTGAAGTATCAACTGCAAGGGCAAGGTACTAATTGATGACGGATGAAACCCCGATAAGGGTGGTCTCTAAAGCTTGTGACCAAGCAATGTCCAGAAGAAGAACGGTGAGGACCAAAGAAGGAGTTGTATTGGTGGACAGACGATATCAACAATCTCAGGAGGCAATGTGTGGCAGCCAGAAGAAGGTGTGTTAGGGAAAATAGGAGGCAAGGACGAGAGGCTGAATACCTAGCTCTCCAAGATCACCGAGAAGCAAGGAAAAGACTCAGAGATGCAATAAAAAAAATTCCAAAAGGAATAAATGGAGGGAGATGTGTGAGGACATTGACAGGAACGTGTGGGGTGATAGGTATAAAATTGCGACCCGAAGTATGAGAGCCACCCCTCCCGCAATCCCAGGGGAAAGCATAGAGGAAATAGTGAGCATCTTATTTCTTGTGAGGGAAGAAGTCAGATGGGGAGACACGGAAGGGGGAGACGTGCCCCCCTTTACGGAGGAAAAGCTTAAGACTGCTTGTAGCAGGTTTAAATGCGGTAAAGCTCCGGGCCCAGATGATATCCCACCCGAGATAGTGAAGATAGTTGCAGAGGAGCATCCCGAGGTTACCCTGAGAATTATGAATCAGGCGCTGAAGAGTGGGGCTTTTCCGGACAGATGGAGGAGAGCAAGGTTGGAATTGATAGCAAGAAGTAATAAACCGCCAGAGGAACCGTCCTCTTACAGGCCACTGTGTTTGTTGGACGCCTGAAGCAAGTTGCTAGAATACCTTGTATTGGGAAGACTAGAGACTGAAAAAGAGCAGAAACGGGGATTGGCGGATAATCAGTACGGCTTTAGGAAAGGCAAATCGACGGTGGATGCTGTAAGGAGGATTACGGAGATTGCGAGAGAGGCCATGAACTCTAAACGGATCTGTGCAGTAGTGACCTTGGATGTCAAAAATGCGTTTAACACGGCGGAGTGGGCTGAGATTGTCAGTAGTCTGAGCAGAGTGGGAGTAGCTCCTTACTTGCTCAGAATCACTAAGAACTATCTGGAGAACAGAAGAACTGGATGGGAGGCAGAAAACGGCGCACACTGGAAGAAGGTGACCTGCGGGGTTCCACAGGGATCGGTCCTGGGTCCGATCCTGTGGAATTTAATGTTCAATGACGTCTTACAGCTGCCCCTGGTGGGCGGTGTTACGGTGACAAGGTACGCTGACGACTTGGCCATAACAGCTACAGGAAACTGGGTTGATGGAGTAGAGGCAGGGGTAAATGAAACAAACCATTAGGAGAATAGAGCGGTGGTTAAATGGGGTGCAATTAGAACTAGCCCCAGAGAAAACAGAGTGCATCATTACGAGGAAAAGAATTCTACCACCCTTTACACTAAGAGTAGAGCAGGTGGAGATTAGACCTAGCAGGGGCTTAAAATATCTAGGTATATGGTTAGACCCGCGGCTAACTTATGGGTTACATGCATTGAAGACCGCAGAAAAGACGGGGAAAATCTCCTCTACCTTAGGGAGGCTTATGAGTAACACGTATGGGCCCAAGGCTAGCAAAAGAATTATTACGCAGTGTGATGCATTTCATTTTACTGTATGCGGCCCCAGTATAGAAGAGTTCGATGGCGGTACAAAGCACCAGAAAAAGGCTTGAGAGAGTACAGCGGAGTGCTGCACTCAGAGTTTGCAGTGCTTAGAGAACTGTGTCGTACGAAGCAGTCCCGGTGCTAGCGGGAGTCCCCCCGATAGATTTACTGGCCAAGGAAGGGACAGGGAAGCAAGAGACAAGGGAGAGACTCCTCCAGAGATGGCAGACTAGTTGAAACAACTCAACTAAAGGGAGGTGGACAAGGCGACTTATTCCAAATATAAGAACATGGATGGAGAGGGGGCATGGGGAGATTAACTTCCACCTAACCCAGGCTCTCACGAGATATGGTAGCTTTGTGAAATATCTCTTTGATATAGGAAAGGTTGGCAGACGGGAGTGTCTGTACTGTGGGGAGAATGACGACGCAGAACACAACTGTGTTCTGCTGCAACCGGTGGAGGACCGAGAGAGCCGGAGACCATTGGAACCCTGATAACTTAATTAAGTATGTGCTGGAATCGGAGGAATAATGAGGACAAAGGAAGAGAACAGAACAAATCTAGCCCCGAAACCCTAGCTGTTTTAACAGAGGGTAAACGTGGGAAATTTTACTAACACCAATACAAGATGAATGACCCGTGGCCTGATGGAAAGCGAAAGCAGTCCCAGGTTACGTGGAAACACTGATCCAGGAGGGGCTTTAGTCGGTAGGAGTCCGACACTACCCGGCGCGACAGACCCTAGCGCCGGGTGTCCATGTAGGATTTCCCCTCTACCATAAAAAAGGTACTAATTTAGGTTGCCGTTGGTCGTACGATGGCGTTTCGATTTCTCAAAGATAGCCGTCGCAGTCACAATGTTTGAAACTTTAAAAATGCAAGTTATTAAATTTGCTACATACATGGAATAGTTGTTATTTAACATGTCACGAATATTCGTATAGATGATATTTTGACACTGTTGATCGGCTCGAAGAGATCACTTACAGAAAGTGGAGCTATTTATAAAGTCGGATTTGTGTTTTTGTGGCCTCTTTGTATACAACATAAAAAATAATCACATTTGAACATCAAAACATTTTTAAAAAAGAACTAATAGTAGTAAACAAAATCAAAATGCGATGACTGACTACAAACTGATATCGGGTAATCTATCTTGGCTTACCTTCTACATAAAATGGATAATTTCATCCTGAAAGATACCTGTCCATTGCTCCAAATATTGCAACTGGTTGAGCGTTCTAGGAGTAGGTACAAGGTTTCCAATTATTTTACCAACCGTGTTATACACATACTCGATAACATTTAAAATCGGGATATGAGGGGGCAAAACCATTTGAGAAACATTTACATTATTCAAATATTCTCGTACTATCCGAGCGACATAAGGTCGCGTATTATCAAGATGAAATTTTACCATATAAAAGGTGTATACGGAATTACGGAACCACAAAATCCGCTAATAATTCATATATTTACCTACTTTTCTGCAGTTATAGACAACCTAGAAATAAGCTAATAATAGATATAGCTCAGTATGTGATTCTAAATAACTTCTTGCCCACCATAACTGTATATCCTTAAAAGTTAACCTTGTAAAGTTGCTCGTTAAATTCATGTATAGCTACTTAAATATCATCTATATCACTTAAAAATTACCAATCTAATCCCAATAATGAATTATACAGACACAAAATCAGCTTTCTTAAAAGTGTATGCTCTTTGATTCGTCGTGAGTTGACCCAATTTTATGAAAACTGATTATTAAAGATAGGTGACATAGATCTTCTTCAACAAGTGGTGAATTGTCTGGTATAATTTCACAATTTACATTGGTTATAAATAAATCGAGAAGTAGTAATTTAAATAAGTTAATCAAAGCGCTCTGGAAACTCGCCCAGGAGCAAATATTTCCTAAGGTACTTTTCAAAAGGTCAGTAACCTTTTTTATCGGTAAATAAAAAAGTTAGGGTGTATCTTTCGCTCAATAAATTCGCTTTTGACCAGTTTTATTTTAAATAAAATGGTCAACTATCACGTTGAGCATGCACTTCAGTGACTATTCTGAAGTCATTGATGCACCACTTAGTATTACTGGAAAGACTAATAAAAAGTATACCAAGTATCCTTCACGGTAACTGGACTTGATTCCACTATATTTCTATATATTTACTTGTGGGATACTTTGAGGAATGCAGCAACGACATGGCGAGAGAACCAGTTCATTCAGTGGTATAGAAAAATGAAACTGAAATGAATATGCGTCTATTTTACGACATGCAAACAGTCTTAGATTTCATTATATATTTCTTTTGTAAAACATAATAAAATAAGATATATATATATATATATATATATTAGTTTATGCTAACTTCTATGACATATTAGTCTTCAGCAACAGGAACAAATTAGAACATTATTTCAGTCCCGGGATTTTCAAGATTTAGATTCCAGGATCCCCAGATTGGTCTTACAAAAAATGGAATGTGTAATGCAACTTGTTGAAGTAAAATTAGATTTTCAGTTTTTGGTGGATACAGGTTTCCAAGTCACCTGAACACAAAAAGCGGTTTTTAAAACATGTCTCTCATCTGCCATCACTGAATTCATCCAGGATTTCATAGTTTATTTTAATTTTTTTCTATTTAGTATACTTAAAAGCTTGTTTTTTTATTCCGACGCTTGACCCCTTAATATACTTAATAAACCGCTGCTCAAGGAATCACTATACACACTAAATCCCAATGTAATATTTTACTCCCTTTTAATAATAGGGTAGGGGTGGCAATGGGGGTAGTAGAGGGGGTAGCTAATGCCAAAATAAATTTTAAAGGCTCTTGGTTCTCGTACACACACTAAATCCCAATTTAATTTTTACTCCCTTTAATAATAAATAGGTTGGGAGGTGGTAATGGGAGTGGCTAATGCCAAGACAATTTTAGAATCCCATGGTTCTCTTATACACACCAAATCCCAATTTAATATTTTACTCCCTTTAATAATAGGACGAGGGTGGCAAGGGGGGTGGCTAATGCCAAAAATTTTTTAGAGTCCCTTGGTTCTCGTATACACACTAAATCCCAATTTAATTTTTTACTCTCTTTAATAGTGAGGGGGTGGCTAACGCCAAAAATTTTTTTTAGACGTTTCGTTCTTGTATACACATTAAATCACATATTTTTTTTACTCCTCCCTTTCATAATAGTGTGGGTGTGGTATTGGGGGGAGGGTGGCTGATGCCAAAAAAAAATTTGAGACTTCGATTTTTCATGCATGCCCTAAATTGCAATTTTATGGATTCTTACCTGCTTGCTTTGCTTATTTACCCTTATTACACCTCATTTACCCCCGAACCCTTCAACGGAATTAGATCAAAATGTAATGTAGATCCAGATCTCGTTATTATACATAAGTTTACCAAATTTTAAGTCAATATCACAAACGGTTCCAAAGTCAACGTGCGCACAAAAAAGTTACAGGCAGAGACATTTTTTCGCTCAAATCTCGACGTTTTATGACATTTTAAGCCTATTTTAACAAAAATAATTTTTTGTTTGCGCGTGCAGCTGCCTCAACCTGTTTCTTATATGTCAACCAAGAAGGTTTTCGTCAACGGAGGGAGGTTGTAATCGAGGGCCTGGTGATACTACTAGCTGGCATTCTTTTCCCTTAGCTGGCGTTTAAATTTTCCTTCGACGTCAGTAACTTTTTCTTCAATGTCACTAATTTCCCCATCAAAATCTCACCAACCTTATTTACTTTTTAGTATTAACCAAAGATTAAATATGTCTCTTATTATTTACTGCCTAAATATATATCCGATAAAACTACATTTGAAAGTCGTGTAGTCTAGCTTGCAAAAAAGTGTCCAGCAGCATCTTTTTACTACTACGCAGTCTGATAAACATTGTTGTATCACAGTCGACTTTATTTACAGCATATCACGGTCTTATTCATTCAGCTCTTTCATATTATGCAATTTTGATTTGGGGACATTCCCCTCAAGCTATGCATATTTTCTCTGCAGAGAAAAGCGATAAGAGTTATAGCAGGCTTAACCTTTAGCGACGAATGTAAGGATGCTTTTAAGAAATAAACTTTCAATATTAATATTACCTAGCACCTACATTTTACGTTGCCTGCTTTACATTAAAGAAAATCGGATAAATACGAAAGAGTGACCTGTTACATTCCTCTATTCCATGAGGAATAATAAGAAAATCATAATTTTCTGCATTTGTCGAAGACAAGAAATAGCTCAGGTTACTATGCCATAAGATTTTTTAAAAGCTTTTATTAAACTTGCACTGTTAGTTAGTTTGTTTAGGTCAAATCTTGTAGTCAAAATGTCGATTAGTTCTAATTAAGCTAGAGCTTTGAAATTTTGGACATGTGTATAAGACCGGTGATAACTTTAACATTTTCATATAAGAAAAAAAACAAGATGGCGGACGACTTTACCGTTTGTGATCCGATTCGACTCAAAATCGATTACTGGAGATTTTCGAGATTGCCAATTATGAGTTCTTAGTCAAAATTCAGAAATTCAAAATGGCGGCGCCAATATGGCTGACGACTTTTATCATTTAGACCCAAATCGATCAAAATCGATATTTGGGGGTTTTCGGGGTCGCGGATTACGAATTTCTAGTCAAAAATTTAGTTCAAGATGGCGGACGACTTTACCGTTTATGATCCGATTCGTCTCAAAATCGATATATGGGGATTACAGCATATCAAAAGACTGAAAAGTAAGAAATAAAATTATATAAAAAATGCTTTTTTACACACATTTATTTAACGTCGGCCTATTTCCGCTACTGAAGCCTAACACCGACGCCTGTAGACGAGCTACCCCCAACCAGGAATTTTGCCGAACCTCTTCCCATAAGAAGTGTAGGGATCTTTTACTTGCCTAACATTTAATAGACAAGGGACCGACGGCTTTACATCCCCTCCGAAGGATGGTATATCCCCTATACAACTCTCGCCTAAGGTTGTATAGCTTCTGCGCATACACTGATATACAAGCCGCTGGAAGATGTGTGAGGCGAGGACGCGGTCTTCGTTGTGAACACGAACGGTACCTCAGGTTTGGGAAAAATAAAATTATTTCAGCTTGAGGCCTTCCGCGCACTTAATTTTATATGATTTGAGTTCGGGGTGGATAAACTTGAAAGGCTGGAAAGGGCCAACTGCTTCACCCTGTATATTGTCAGAGCTTATTTTGTACTCGAATTTAATCTAATTCAATTTAATTAACACTTTACTAAAATTTAAATTAAACACTTTAGTTTAGAACGAAATTAACAAATTATTTATTTTCTGTTAACACATAGAGTTGAATATTTAAATAATAAAATCAAATTTTTTTTTCACAAAAATTATTTTTAACGTATCGACACTTGAAATTTGCCTGAGTCGGGTTTGCTGTATTTTATTTAATTAACTTTTATTGTTTTTTATTAATGAGAAAATTCACTTAAAAACTAGGGTCGCGAAGACGATTTTATTTCACTTAAAACTAGGGCCGCGAAGGCGATTTAAAATGTAGCACTGGGGTTGAATAATAATATTAAAACCGATTTTTTACTAGGGGCTGCCTAGGAAGAGGACGCGGGTACTACTTAAATCTCGTAGATACACCGGGAACACAACTTGCCGGGGCTTGGCACGCTCCCGTATTTATACTAGTGATGGGGCACGACTGTCGCTGAGAGCTGGAAAAGCCGGAAAGGGAGCCAGACCATCATATGGCGCTCGAATTATGAAATATTGTGCAATAGTTGTTGAAATTTAGGAAAATCGGGTCGAAACTTATATCATTAAATCGGCTGTTGAAAAGGAAATAATTTGATAATAAAATGTCAGCGGAATCTAATTCGATTTAAGAAATACGAGCTATAAGTGTCTGAAAATTGGTTAACATTTGAATTGGTCCCGTGAAGTATCGTTGCTAGTCGTAACTTTAATCCATATTTATTTAATGTTATATTAAGCCATATTGAGGGTATGAGATTGTCTGCGTCGAGCAGAGCGGGATGCAGATTTAGGGTAATATGAATGAAGATAGGGACGAGTTGCTAGCAATTTGTGGGAACACGTAAATTGGACTTATTTTTTAAATGAGCGTTTTATGGGCTGACTGGAGAGATAAATGAGAGACGTTTTGAGATATTTTTGGAAATTGAAATTGGACTTTGAATTGAACCGAAAGAGACGTGTAGAATTTTTTGGGAAGTGAAATAAATTATTCTAAATTGGAATTTGGGGAGTCATTTGAAAGTAAACTAAGATCATGAGGGGGCTGTATTTTTTAGGACGATCCTTTGTAAGTTTCTGTCCATAATTTGACGAGTTTTGAGGTTGGGGGGTTTTGACGTTAGATTTAGACTATTCAAGAATTATAGATGAGGCGTGAATTTTCTCAGAAATATTATATGAAAATTGGGGTTTTTGAGTTCCCAAGGTGCTTTAGTGACTTTTTTTATATGTTTTGCCAAGTTGACCATACTGATTTAATTATTTGTCAAATTTTAGTGATTTTTTCGTCGGCCATCTTGGTAATATGGAGAACGTACGGTAACAGTTGGAACGGTCACCCATCCAACTACTAACCGCGCCTTACGTTGCTTTACATCGCATATCGAAGTATGTACATAGTAAAGACGCACCCACGCTGGCCCCTCAAAAATGTTTTTAAAAAAGCTTTTATTTAAATGCTCTTAAAAGTAAAAAATAAACTTTGAAGTAAATCAAATCCATCATTTTGTTACATTATATAATTTTTTTTTATGATATAAAAGCTTGTCGCGAGCAATCTCCTCCTTTACACAGGAAAATCACGATGGGTGACCATTCCAACGGAAACCGCGTTCTCGCCTCACACATCTTCCAGCGGCTTGTATATCAGTGTATGCGCGGAAGCTATACAACCTTAGGCGAGGGTTGTATAGATATACCATCCTTCGGAGGGGATGTAAAGCCGTCGGTCCCTTGTCTATTAAATGTTAGGCAAATAAAAGATCCCTACTCTTCTTAAGGGAAGAGGTTCGGCAAAATTCCTGGTTGGGGGTAGCTCGTCTACAGGCGTCGGTGTTAGGCCTCAGTAGCGGAAATAGGCCGACGTTAAATAAATGTATAAAAAAAAAATGATGGGTTTAATTTCCTTCAAAGTTTATTTTCTACTTTTTAGAGGATTTAAATAAAACCTTTTTTTTTAACATACTGCCGGAGAGTATTCAAAAACTACAATGTAGTCGCTTTTCTTATCTATCTATCTATCTTTTATGCAGTTCTTTACGCGCCGCGCTTGGGCCGGCCTGCTGATTCGTCTGCGAGGATGTAATTTTCACCTGCAATTCTCTCGAAAACTTAATCCTACAAATTTCAATTAAAAAGTTACCTCTATCCTTTATCTTCATTTCTTCTCGATATACTTGGTATTTATTTCGAAAGATAAAAAAAAGTTTCACGCTTGCTGTACTGAAACATGTAAATTTTCAAATTTCGTCGACATTGCTTTTTAAAAATCCATATTTTCTACTTATTAAAATTAAACCGTGTAATATTATTATTACATTTTGTTAATATATATGTGGTAAGAACAAAGTAAAAATTTGAGATAAATTCATTCTTCCGTTTTTAGTTAGAATGAGTTAAAATAGTTATTTTAATTACTTTCCAATTTTTTTCAAATTTTTGGTTCTATCTGTCGTCTCAACTAAAAAAAATATCGTTTTTATTCTGAACACTTCTGTTGTCGTGACTTATTTTATACCTCAAAAAAAAATGCATAGTAAAACGGCTTTGTGCTCCACTATAGTGTATTCGAATATAATGTGTTCCTGTGATTTCTACGAAGGCGTATAAAGGACGCGGTATATTTTATTTTATAATTTACACTTATAAACTGGGAATAAGGCTAATTTACACTTATAAACTGGAAATAATGTTAATTTACATTTAGCAACTGGGAATTATGCTAATTAACGTTACCAACTGGGAATTAGGCCACGCTATATTTTATTTTATAATTTACACTTATAAACTGGGAATTATGCTAATTTATATTTTATATTTAACAACTGGGACTTATGCTAATGTACAGTTACAAACTATGTTAAGTGTTAGAAAGGCCACGATGTATTTTATTTTATAATGTACTTAGAAAGTGGGAATTAGGGTAATTTACACTTCTTAGCTGAGAATTATGCTAATTTACAGTTACAAACTGGGAATCATGCTAATTTACAGTTACCAAGTGGGAATTATGCTAATTTACACTTACAAACTGGGAATTATGCTAATTTACACTTAACAACTGGGAATTATGCTACGTGTAAATTAGCATAATTCTAAGTTGGTAACTGTAAATTAGCATAATTCCCAGCTGCTAAGTGTAAATTAGCATAATTAATTTGTTATTCTATTGTTTGTTACTTATTATTCATTACTATGTTTTATTTTTTCTTGTAATTATGTTTGATAAATTATTGAAATAAATAAATAATTTCCAGTTTGTAAAAAAATAGCCTAATTCTCAGTTTATAAGTGTAAATTATAAAATAAAATACACCGTGGCCTTTCCATGCCTTCGTAGATTTCTACATAGCTTTCAATTCTTTTTGAGAGTGCTGTCTTGGTCTGCTGTTTTCACACCCGGTTTAGACCAATATATTTTAAAAGACAGCTCTCATTACTGATTAAACACTGAAAGATATGTTAATGGGATTTAATATTTTAAATTAAACTATCTTGAACTAAATTAAACCGTAAGATCCAATGTTGGAAGAACAATAAATTATATTACATTCACAACTTTACATTTATTAATAAATAATAATTATTACAGCACCTATATTTAATATTAAATATGATTATACATCTGGACAAAATGAAATATAAGTTGTTCATTGACAAGTTATTTTATATAGTTGTAACGTTATTAAAATCAAAGCCTACAAAGAGTGTGTGAAATAAAACAAATAAATGGAGATAATAAAACATGCGGGATGGTAGGTGGGCTGTCAGAGCACACAACAACCAGGAGGTCTGGCACGTTATGTGACAAAACAACCATAACGAATTGATCAAGATTGGGTTCCGTGTTTTTAATTGTTCACCAGACCATTTTTTAATTTATCTATTTTTTTGAGTCAAAGGTATGTTTTACCTGTTTCATTTAACTTGACTTGACACGAATGAATTTGTAATTTTTATTGTTTTTATCAAGTTTCTTAATTTTTACTGGCTGAACAATGTACATACAATTCAGATGCGGCAATAAACACAGAAAAAATGTATTTTTAACATCATTTATCTTACCTTATACTTAGTTTACATTACCACATGATTCAAATATATTGAATCCTAACAAAAAAAAATATTAATTGCACGTCTATCATAAACTCACTCAATTTAATATTGAAGACCTACCCGTTAAATAAAAAAATATCCCACTTTTTATTGCCTCTCCAGCCGCTACAGTTGTTAGGAAAGTGTGCGTATAATGTAAATAAAATTTCAAGTGGCGATAAGGTACAACTTTTTCTACGAGATTATTAAAAAAATTTAAAATTTCAGTTATTGTCAAAAAATTGAGTTGATGTTTATTCAATTATTATTTAGATTATTTTGATCTGCAATAAAAGGATTATTATACAAAATGTAATAAATAATTCTCAGGAATAAGAATTCGTAAATATCAAATACTGATCGACTCAATGACTTCAGAATAGGATAGACAAAGCATTAACACATGAGTTGTTATGTTTCCCTACTATCTCATACATTCTATTATTAAAAAAAGATGGAGATAGTTTTGTTTATGTTTTGGAACTCATTGCCAGTGACGTATATGTTAAAGAGGGTGATTATTTGGTATAATTAATATATTAATTTCTCTTCTAGTTTGACTTCAAAGTAATATGAATAACATTGCTTTTTTATTAAATGATTTATTTAAATATTAAATTTACACTTATAAATTGGTATAGATATATGTCACATAAACAAAATGATTAATACAGTTTTCTCTTTACTGCATTACTAACCCAAAAAATAAAAACATGTTATAATTATTCCCATCATGTACTACTTTTTTTAAATGATAACTTACGCAACTTGTACATTTTCCTGAGATGAACTTGGTAAGTCAGATACTGCAAATTCTTTAAGAACAACTCGGCCACTGGGACTTGTTGTGAAATCATCTGAGCACACAACACTATCTTCAGGGATATTTTCATTTCCCAAATGTTTCAAAATGCGACAGACCCATATTTTTCGGCGTTTAATATTCCTTGGAATTCTACAAATAATATAATATTGCACTTTTAAATAATATCTTTTCATTTTGCCCTTCAAATTTATTTTCATTTAACTATATTATTCAATTTTAAAACATAAAAACATTTTCTATACTTCCAATATTATTGCACTGAATGTTTACAATTTTGCTTATTTGTCGTTCCAACCCGAGGTTACGCTTATGAGATAATTTCACCTACCTGTGAAAAGATCGATTAACTTCAATTTTAAAGAGACATCTACATGCAACACAATATTTTCCCATTGTTTATTCACAATAACAAATTCTGTCTTCAAAAACACTACAAAACCACTGTAATTACAACGTTTAACTTCGGTTTTTCACAAACACTTTAATGGCGGCCAACGCTGCAACTGGATTGTAAACAAAAAGTGTTGAGAGGGACTGCGTGCGCATATACCCACGTGCCTTTAGCCAATAGACTGCTGAGTACCAGTATTTATTTTTAAAGCAATGCAAACAAATAAATGACACACAACAAACCAAGAGGATGCTTTGTGTATCCTATTCTGAAGTCATTGGATCGACTTCATCACAGTAGATAAAATAAATGTGAGAGAGATATGTATACTCGTAGGTAAAGTAAGGCCTTGTTACATTTGAGGCCCTCAATCTCGGAAGAGCAAAAGAGAGGGAACCATTGAAACTTACTTAAAAACTTTTTAAAAACGCTCAAAATCTTCAACGTATATATAATTTTTTTAACAATTTCTTCCGAATATAGAGTCCTAAAGATGCTTCTCCGCGGTAGAATGCATAATGCAACAAAATTCCCTAATGTTTGGTAGACGAAACACTTGGATTTAATACCCACCCACCTTTTCTTTTTAAGTATTTTAACATAAAACACTTATGAATTCAACAAATTGTGTTAGAACAATAATAATAAAGTGCCTTTATTTAACAACATATGGCGGAGTCCAACCTAGGGGTTGCTCAGATACTCAACCATAAAAAATTTCAAAGGAATTATTGACAATACAAAATAAAAAGAAAACAAATACGTATTTTTACTTGTATACCTTTGGCTAAGAAGGAATGTTTTATAATTAATTTTAAAAGAGTTAATCGAGAGTTTCTTGATGTCAGTAGGGATAGTGTTATATATGTTTACGGCAGAGTATGTAAAAGATTTTTTAAAAAACGTTGTGTGTTGAGGAGTCGTTAGATATTCCGTGTATAGTTCAAGTAGGAATATTCCGAGACATAAAAAACGCAACAAAAACTTTACGACCTCATTAAAATACCATTACTCTTTGTGCTACCTCGATGAATAAGGGATCTGGGGATTAATACCTCTTTTAAGTATGGGGGATTTTCAGTACGAATTAATTTATGTACGCAGCATGTAAGATGTAGTTTTCGTCCAAGTCCATATTTAGTCATTTTACAGATTTTAATTTTTGGAACACATGATTCAGTCTTTTCAAGTTAACAATGAACCTTAAAACACATATTTTGGACCTTTTGTATCCTGTAGGCATTCATTTGATTTAAGCAAGGACCATAATAATATACGATATCACCATAGTTAAAAAACGATAGAACAAGTGACTTAAAATTATTTTTAGTTTTTCATTTAGAAAATGACGACATGAGTATAATTTTTTTTTTAATGCTGAAACATTAAATAGGATTTTTCCATGAGGTTATTAATATGCGGTTAGAATTTCAAGTTTTGGGGCGAGCGTAGGTGCGTCTTTACTATGTACATACTTCGGTATGCGATGTAAAACAACGACAGGCGCAGTTAGTACTTGGATGGGTGACCATTCCAACGGAAACCGCGTTCTCGACACACACATCTTCCAGCGGCTTGTATATCAGTGTATGCGCGGAAGCTACACAACATTAAGCGAGGGTTGTATAGGAGATATACCATCCTTCGGAGGGGATGTAAAGCCGTCGGTCCCTTGTCTATTAAATGTTAGGCAAGTAAAAGATCCCTACTCTTCTTAAGGGAAGAGGTTCGGCAAAATTCCTGGTTGGGGGTAGCTCGTCTACAGGCGTCGGGTGTTAGGCCTCAGTAGCGGAAATAGGCCGACGTTAAATAAATGTATAAAAAAAAAATTCAAGTTTTGGTCAAAGAATAGGTCCAGGTTTTTTATCTTATCCTTGAATGTTAATTTTTGATCTTCCACAAGGATCTCAATATTATGTGTGATAAATTGCCTATTACTTTCTTTTCCAAAAACAATAACAGCAGACTTAGCTCCATTAATTTGCAAACAATTATTACGAAAGTATTTCTCAAGGTTATTAATTTCCTGATTTATATTTTCAACAGAGTGCTCAGTTTGTACTGGTTCAAAAGTGCTATAAATCTGGATATCATCTGCGTAAAAATGAGATTTACAGGTTGTGAGGGCAGTAAAAAATCAGCAATATATAGAATACAAAACAAGGGCTTCAAAATAGATCCTTGTGGGACACCAAATTCCAGTATTTTCGAGTCAGACACAGAAGCATTCATGACAACTACTTTTTGTTTGCGGCTCGTAAAATAACATTTTATCATTTTCAGACTATTGTTGGAAAAGGTAATATTTCAATTTAGTTAATAATAATTCGTGGTTAATTGTATCGAACGCGTTGGAGTAGTCGAGTAGTCAAGCAACACAAAAGTAGTCGTTTTGCATTTATCATAGTCTCTAATTATGTCATAGGATACTTTGAGGAATGCACTCGTGGTAATGTAGCCCACCCTAAAGCCCGACCGATTTTTAGGGATTATTTGATGTTTTGTCGCATAGGTAAATGATCTGATCATACATGAGTCTTTGTATTATTTTTGACATAACTGGTAACAAACTTATAAGACGTAAAGCAGTGATATTTCCAGCAGAGTTAGTTTTTTTAAATGGTTTCCCACAATTAATTTTTTTATACCAGTCCCGTATTTGATGATCTAACTCTAGAAAATCCGGTATTGACACAATACATGTAAGGCGAAAAGATATAATAGAAATAAAAAATCGACCTGACGCAACTCAGACAAACTTTCCCATAAGTATTTACCTAATTTACCCCCCGACGGAATTAGATCAAGATATAATCTAGTTCCAGATCTCGTTATAATACACAAGTGTACCAAATTTCCAAGTCAATATCATAAACGGTTCCAGAGTAAACGTGCGCACAAAAAAAGATACAGATCGACCGACCGAAATTTTTTTTTTCGCTCAAATTTAAAATCTCGACGTTTCATGACATTTTAAGCCTATTTCAACAAAAAAAAAAAATTATTTATTTTTTACGTTACTATTTATATAATATTTTACAAACATTATTTTAAAATGACATTTTGGTGCATATGAACAAACAGTAATTAATATATACTTAAACGACTAATAAGCAGACACGTTGTGAATTTGAAGTGAAACACTGTGAAATTTAAGCTTTCCCACACGGTGCCCTTTGGAATGCTGTTCTTAGGACTAGTATAGTTCAAGTAGGAATAAACTGAGACAGAAAAAACGTAACAAAAACTTTACAACATAATTATTATCGCCGCGGGCCATGGCGACAAGCCTGACATCAAATAACGACTCGAGACCCGACGCACATTAAAAACCAATAAAGGTAAGCGAGTCAATTTGCGAACAGCACTAAAAAGAGTACCGATATTTTAATGAGATCGTAAAGTTTTTGTTGAGTTTCTTATGTCTCAGGATTTTCCTACTTGAACTATACCAGTACACGAATTAGCAGCACCTTCCTTTGAACATTTCGGACAAACCAATTGTCTCTTCTTTAAATGAATTAATTTTTTTAATTGCTGATGCAAACTAATAAATTTTTTTAACAAGAAATGTGGAACTTGTGCATTAACACAAATATTATTGGGGTGTAATGGGGTAGTGAAGCGCAAGTTATAGCCTCTCCTACTCAATTGTTAGCCTCACCTTCGCGATGAGTTCAATTTGAACTTGGTGCACCCTGTTTTCACTAACGAGGCTCTAACGACCGAGTAAGGGCGGAATAACCCTTGCCTTTTGCCGTGAGCACATCCACCTTCTCACAAAGTGTGCGGTAAAAATAACCCACCGCACACAAAGGTTGCTTTTGGAATCGTTTGGTTACCCCATCGTCGCAGTCTCCTTCTGTGCCATGGGACCACACCACTCGCCTTCCGCAACCGAGCTGGTCAGTTGCATACCTGCTCCAGCTAAAACTTCAAATGCAGCTTCGTTTTCAGTCGATTAAGGCTTTTAAAAAAATGATGGAGCGTTCAAGTGGGACAAAATCATCCGGAGGTAAAATACCCTCCCGATCGGATCTCCGGGGGAGGGTGCCCACAGGGACACCTCATCGAATGTCGAAAAAACACCGACAAGTTAAATCCAAGAAAACGGCGCTTGGAATGTTCGTACTTTGAACGACAGCACTCGCGCCGATCGGCCTGAAAGAAGAACTGCTCTAATAGATAGAGAACTTCACCGACTCAATGTTGACGTTGCAGCTCTCAGCGAAACTCGATTTTTGGAGGAAGGCTCTCTCACAGAAAAGTACTACACCTTCTATTGGAAAGGTCTTCCCACCAATTCAAGAAGACAACATGGAGTAGGATTTGCCGTTCGGAATCAACTTGTATCCAACTTAACACAAGTACCACAAGGCCTATCCGAGCGTCTAATGCTGCTACGCTATGAGCTATCAGATGGCAACGCGGTAAATCTAATAAGCGCCTACGCTCCCACTCTGGATGCAAGTCACGAAACCAAGGAAAGCTTCTATCAACAGCTGGAAGAAACCCTCTGTAGAATGCCTAAAATGCAATGCCAGCAAGTAAAAAATAGGAGGACTGGTTCAATGATAATGAAGCTTTTATACAAGAACTTCTTGACCGCAAACATATTGCCTTCCAAAACGCTATCAACCACCCCAACGACTCATCAAAAGCAGAAGCTTTTACCCAATCTAAGTATGAAACGTAACGCGAAATCAGAAGAATAAAGAACGAGTGGTGGGCAAGCAAGGCCAGAGAAATTCAAAGGTACGCCGACTCACACGACTACAGGAATTTCTTTCAAGGAGTAAAAGCAGTGTACGGCCCCAGTCGGAAAAATATGTGCCCTATTAAAGATTTAAATGGAAATCTCCTCAAAGAAGACCAGGAAATAAGAGCCCGATGGAAAGAACACTACTCTAACATTCTTAACCAGCAAAGTCAAGCCGATCACGATATTATAAATCTTATCCCTCAATATGACACCTTCGAAGACTTAGATAAACCACTAACAACGGAAGAGATCTTAACCGCCATTGGGCAGCTAAAAAATAACAAATCTCCCGGCGCCGACTCGCTCCCAGCTGAGATCTTTAAAATTGTGTCGTCAGAGCTCATACCCTACCTCAAAAAACTGTTTGATGTCGTGTGGGAAAGTGGTCAAGCTCCGCAGGAGTTTCGTGATACACTTTTAATCAACCTCTTCAAAAACAAAGGAAGCTGTGCGGACTGTGGAAATTACAGGGGTATAGCTCTCCTGGCTGTTGGAGGGAAGATACTCACTAAAGCGATGGCAAATAGGCTAACACCTGTTATGGAAAAGTTACTTCCTGAAACACAGAGTGGCTTTAGACCAAACCGAGGCACATCGGATTTAATCTTCACACTTAAACAGCTTCAAGAAAAAGCACTCGAACATCAAGGAGAAATTCACATGGCCTTCATTGATTTAACCAAGGCGTTTGACTCGGTGGACAGGGAAGTGCTCTGGAAAATTATGTTCCGCTTAGGTATCCCTAGAAAATTTGTGGAAGTATGTCGCAGTCTACATACAAACAACAACGCCCAGGTTATGTATAATAATGAGGCAACCGAACCTTTCCAAACCCTCACTGGAGTTAGGCAGGGATGTGTCCTGGCACCCCTACTCTTTAATTTGTTTACCACTGCTCTAACAATTATTGTTGACAACAAACTGACAGTCAGAGGAATAGGTCTCAGATACCGTTTTGATGGCGGTCTCTTTAACATAGGGCGCTTTAGAGCTTTCACGAAGACACGCACACGATTCATTTGTGATCTCCAGTATGCGGATGACTGTGCACTTTTAGCCTCTACGCCGGAAGAGCTTCAAGAACTTTTAGATGTGTATGCCCAGAGCTATGATTCCTTGGGACTTAAAATCAACATTGGAAAGACTAAGATTATGTCAACTCCTCATCAAGTGAACCAAATAGACATTACACTTAACGGAAATTCTCTTGAAGTGGTGGATCAGTTCAATTACTTAGGCAACGTTGTTAATGACAAAGCAAACATGGACAGCGAGATTCGCAATAGAATTAACGCTGCATCTAGAGCACTCTGGGGACTTAGAGAGAGAGTATTTGACAACCACGACCTTGCTTTGTCAACGAAAATGGCTGTCTACAGAGCAGATGTCATTCCAACACTGCTATATATGGATGTGAAAGCTGGGTCACTTACCGTCGTCATGTGAAAGAATTAGAACGTTTTCAGCAAAGACACCTCAGAAGTATGATGAAAATCCGTTGGTTCCATCACATATCAAACGTGGAAGTACTCAGGAGAGCAAACAGCCTTCCAATTGAGGTGCTTATTTCAAGAGCACGCCTAAGATGGGCAGGTCACATTCATCGTATGCATGATAACCGCCTTCCTAAATGTGCACCTTATGGTGAATTGCTAAGCGGTAGAAGAAGGCGTGGCGGTCAACGAAAGAGGTTCAAAGACGCTCTCCATGAAAATCTAAAATACTGCAGTATTGCAGACGAGCAATGGGAACAACTTGCAGCGGACAGAACCGAATGGCGAGGGGTTGTGGCCAGCTATCAAGGAAATGTTGCTGCAAGAAGGCCGGATCCAAGACCTAACCAGGTCTATGTTTGTCCTGACTGCGGTCGACATGTGCTCTCCCGAATTGGCCTCTATAGCCATAGTCGTGTGCACCGTAGATGAATGGGAATTACAATAGACTACACCTTTTACTTGTTTTTTATTGTACACAATCTATCGACTGTAACATTTTTATACTCGGACTCGAGTAACGGCTAATAAATAAATAAATATTGTTTTTAAATTAGTGTCACTGTTAACTGATAATGATAATAGAGATCGAGAGACGGAAATAAATTTCAGACACAATTTTTACGTAGAAACAATATAATCTGGGATCCGACGCCCCTTTTCTAAAGTATTACTAACAGGCTGAATGTTCATGAGTGGCTTCGTTTTGAACAAATCTTCCAACTTTTTCCTCTACGAAAATTCTCGGTAGCGGTCATGGTGTAGTATATTAGGTGATGCGACAGGACCAGTACGAATGGCTTCGTAAGTGTTTAGTTGTGTATAATGCAATAGATGGCAGGACAAATAAAGTCTTTTCATTACTTACGCATAGATATATCGGAAATAAGTTTTACAGGTTCTGTGTAGTTAAGGCTCTGTAGATTTGTTTTATTTACATTTCTAGAGCCTTTTAGTTCATTCTTTTTGTCTTAGTTTTGCCGTTTAGTTATGAATATATGCAACACTACAGGCATCAAAGGAAATCCGTCTATCTATGCCATGATCCATGCCTACGTAATTGCAGGGGTATATTCTGGGCGCCATCTACTGAATTAAATAGAAACCAAGCACTTATGAAGCCGTCGATTAACATGGCAAGTGCCTAATACTACACCATAGTAGAGGTAGATAAAGTTCTACTCAGCCGCTAAACATGTTGAACTGACACTTTCATGACGTAGGACTGGAAAACCTGCCAGAAAATTGTAGGGCAATTTGACCATTTGATTTCAAAAATTAAACACTTAAACAATAGTGTAAAAATCAGCGTTAAGTTAATCATTGTTAAGTGGTACCTTATAAGGAAGACTTTTACTAGAGGTTTTATTCAAACTGTATTCAACCTTTCCGCAGCAAACCCATTAAAACGCTTCTTATAAACGGTTGGTCTTGCCATTAATATTAAAGATTTTAGGTGTAATTTTTAAACACAGATAATGATTATACCTCCCAGTATCATTGTGGTAAGAATTAACGTTATAGATATAGCTTGTATTATTATCAATCAATATGCGTACAAAATAGTATTTTTGTAAGTCAAAGGACTTTAGAGGCATATTTTGTAGGATTTTTTAAAAAATAGTTCAGCTTGTAGACGCTTTACCAGAAGTTTGTAAAGCTTGAAATTTAAAATAAGGTGTTTTTATTCACTATTTTTTTCCTATCAGTAATATAAGAAATTCACAGAGTTTCTATGCCTATCGGAGAAAAATTAAATTAGAATGCGTACTTACAGATTTCTCACATTAATTTTCCTAAAAAATTTTCTCGCAACCCAGTTAGAACATAATATTGGCTGGATCGTGGTTCAATATTGGATCAATATGAATACATTGAAATTGTAAACAAAATATTGAATTGAAATTAATAAATACTGGTATTAATTTAGGTGTTCCTCAGGGATCAATACTTGGACCCTTGCTGTCGTCAATATACATATCAGATTTCCAGAAAGTAATCAAAAACTGCAACATACTCAATTTTGCTGATGACACGCAGGCTTATTTTTCCTTCACCATTGACGACAGCTTACCAAGTAGAGAAAAATCAACAATTGGCTGACATGTCGGCAACTCATAATCTCAAACGCTAGCAAATCATATGTTATGTTGTTTGGACCAAAGCATAAAGAAGACCGTGTAAATACTTGTTTTTAAATAAAGATAAATGAGGAAGACCTAACGATTACAACCAAGGCAAAAAATTTAGGCCTTGATTCAGATCTGCAATTTACGAAGATCGTGAATTACTTATGTAAACCTTCATATAATATACTTAGGCAGCTTTATCCTCATAGGTAAATTATAAATTTAAAATTGAAACTAAATGTATGCGAAGCTATCAATATTGTGATGCAGTTTATAGACCAGCTCTGCTAAAATTTGACTCTGAAAGATCCAAAATTCATGTTTCAGGTTTAGTTTGCCTATGGCATAAAAAAATATGAGCATAGTTTTAAGATAGCTGAATCAAAAAACTAAAACTTAACAACACTCCACTGACATGTTCAAATGATGCTTTACGTATGTAGCATGCAAACTGGATAACGGTTTACCTGCACAATTCCAACATTTTTCAATAGTGAATTTCAAGAAAAAGTTAAAAGCTTTCTTTTTGGAACAATAATTGTTTTTGTCAAACACAGACTGGCCTTATTCCTCTTTTCGGTTACTCAAAATTAATTTATTTTGATATGGGACACTTGAATAACTAGGATTTAATAATAGGAATCGTATTGTTATCGTAGGTTAAGTTGAAAAACGCTCACTGAGCAAAATTTCACCTTTTCATAATTTTTGTACTTGTAATTTATGGACAATTTGTAAATTGTGGTATTACAAATGAATAAAGATGTGTTATTATTATTATTATTTAATTTATTTCACAGCGCGTAGCTGCGTATTATTATTATTAAATATTGGTATGCCGTTGTTGACAGTATAGTATTTCAAGTCAATATTAATTTTCCATTGAAAAGTCTATATCCACGTTACATTGTCATTACATTTTTTGATAATATTGTATAACAAATATCGATTGATAAAAACGAAAATATTGGTTTTAATGTATTGGAAAGTTTATATTTGGCCCATACTTGTCTACATGCTGCGCCTAGGCCGGTTGCAATAAGTTGCAGTAGATGGCTCTTCTTGCAATATGCTTGTACAAATGTACAATTTCTAGTTTAGGGGCTCTAGCTAGTTGTTTGAGTAATGTGATTCGATAATAATAAAGGAGAAACTCACTGGGGTGATGCTCACCTAGTCAGCATTTACAAAGACCAAGATATGCCTTCAGTAATTTTACAGATATACAGGTTAAATACTCCTGCTGGGGTTTTACTGCATTCACTTCTAGATTTTGTTATTGAGGTTTTTAAAATTACATTGTTCAATTGTACTTTATGAAAATAGTTTTACCGTGCTTGGGCATTGGACTAAATTTACATTATGTTATTGGGCCAATATATGATTTCAAATATTAATTAATATTCGAATAAAATATCATTCGATATGATTTTTTTAAAATATTTGTTGAATATAGCTTATCAATATAAATAAATTGTAAATAAATAAAAAATAAATAAATAATAAAATAAAAATAAAAATAAATTGAATCTGTATAGAAAAATGTCTACATTTCTTATTAGTTCAATGTTGCATTTTTTACATTGAGTCAACGTTTTTGTAATATTAAGTCAATATTGGTTGGTATTAGTGTTCTACCTGGAAAAAGTTCCAGTTCCTTTATAGAATTTCGTTATATTTTCTTTTTTAGGCAACTGTCACAAAAAATGTCATTTATCGGATCTGACAGTATTCCTAAAGTGTCATTCTGTACTCATTTGTCAATATTATTTTTTTGGCCGCTTTTACTTCACGGCCTCATGTATTACTTGATCATCATTAATATTTGAAATACGTCACGGTTTGTCAATAAAATATCTAGTGACGTTTTCATTTGTTTACATTATTAACTTGAAAACGTTAAAACTGTCAGCCTAATAGGCTTCTTGCAAAATGTTGTCCATGTTTCCAGTAATTTGTAGGAAACAATTTTTAAAATATTTTATTTTATTTTTGCCTGAAAGATGTTGTGTGCAATGCCTTGGCCGCAAACTTCGGCGCGCCAATGTCCATTGGCTGGATGTCGGTCTCGATAACTAGGGCCGAGTAGGACTATTACTCTTTGCACCTAGATTATCTCTGTAGACCTGGACCAGCTTTCCTGATAGGTGGGCCCGCGTACTTCTACCAGACCCAGCTCACAAATGTGAGATGTGTCGTGGTATTTTCTGCGGACCTCCCCTGGTCCTGGCTGTTGAACCTCGCTGGCTGAGGTCTCTTCTGGCGCTCTTCTTGTCTTGAGTTTTCTTTCTTCGACAGCTTGTCGGTTAGCGGGAAATAAAAGTTATACTTACCCGTTGTCCAGTAGCTGTACCCTCGGCCGCTTATGCCTCGGGGCGTCGGCTGGGTCATAATCAGTGGCCTGTCTGATTAGCGGGTTCCCATGCTCCTCGGTTTGGGCGTACAGCTTCTTCGCTCATTCCCGGATGACTTCAGTGACCGTGGTGTACTCCAGGTCTCTGACGATATCTGCGGTTCTCACGTACCATGGGGCGTCAACTACCGTCCTGAGGGCGATGTTCTCCACTGCCTGGATTCTCTTCATGTAGGACTTTGCCTGGTAGCCCCACGCTACCAAGGCGTACGTCAGCTGCGGCCTGATGAGGGTCTTGATAAGCGTGAGCTTATTCCTCAAGTTGAGACGGCTCCCGTTTCCCGTCATCGGGTAGATGAGGGCTCTCGTACGTCGGGCTTTGGCTGTGATAGCGTCCGTGTTCTGTCTCCACGTTAGGCTTCTGTCCATGATCACGCCAAGGTATTTGACGGTGTCGTGCCACTGGATGTCCTCGCCGTTCAAGGAGACGTGTCCTGTGGGAATTTGTTTCCGCACTCGTCTGAAGAGGATGGCTTGGCTCTTGTCGGCGTTGACTGCGACTTTCCACTTCGTGCACCATTCTTCCAGGAGTGTGGCCGCTTCCTGGAGTTTTCTGGTTGCGTTTCTGGCCTTCCAGGATCTGGCAATCAGGACGGTGTCGTCTGCATACAGGGCTAGGGCTGTGTGGTCGGTCCGGGGGAGGTCCGAGGTATAGATGGCGAACAGGTGCGGTGACAGCACCGATCCCTGTGGAACTCCCGCCTCCACGGTCCTGTAGGTGGAGAGTTGGTCCGAGATTTTCACCCTTAGCTGTCTGCAGTGTAGGTAGGATCTCACTAGTTTGACGAGTTCGATGGGGTAACCCATAATCATCATTTTAGCTAGGAGGCCGTCGTGCCAGACCCTGTCGAACGCTTTGGCGACGTCTAGGAACAGCGCCGCGGTGATTTGACGCTGGTTGAACCCCTTGGTGATCTCCTCGGTGAGGCGAAGCACTTGGAGTTCCGTGGAATGTCCTGTTCGGTACGCGAACTGTTCATCCGGGATGATGTTCAGCTCTTCTGTCTTCTCTGTTAGCCTCTTCAAGATGACCCGTACTGCAACCTTGCTCATGGCTGGGAGGAGGCAGATGATTCAGCCGAGAAAGATCAATTTTACGGCCTTGATATACAAATAACTATCCTGCTTCCCTTTTTCTCTTGACGAACTTTCGTTTATTCTTTTTGGCATTTTCACTTTTACTATATAACATTTAACTATGGCACTGTTTATTTTCATTTCCATGGGTACAAATAACGAAGTGAACTATACACGGTAAAGGCGAGATGACCAGTACGAGGTTTACAGTCCATTTAAGTTAAACACAGGACCGAATGGGTATGAACTACCGATATTACAGGGTGCTATTATTGAGGAAAGCAAGCTCGAAAAATTCCGACTGATTTTCCTTACAGGTAAGTGTAATTGGCTATTAATTCTCTAGGAACATTTTTAAGTTGGTAAGTTTATTCTAAAGAGTGGCTACATTATAAATATGTATTTGTTGAAAAGGCCCATTACGGCAGTATCAAAAAGATGCAACAAAAGGCACCAATTTCATTGGAGAAATTGAAGGATAAACACTGACAACCGACGACGTCATAAACGAATCTCATAAATTAATTTGCCTGTTTACATTATTTATCACATAAGTAGTTATCGCATCGCCACATATATATTCCATTCTATCAAGTCATTTTCTAAACTATTATAAATATATAATTCAAATAAATGTATAAATAATATACATAACGCATTTTTGTATCTTGTTCACAGGACGTTGGAATAATTTCTTGTTTGTCTTTTAACTTTGAGTAAAGTTATATTTATATGTGTGTATTTTGAGTAGTTTACTTCTATTTTATAACCAGCTTGCAAACAGCTTGAACGAATTTTAAATCTCCAACCCTTCCTTTACTTCCTTGTCAAAGATATACACGTGTTTATCTACAGTAGAATTTCTCTTTGTTTTATTTTCGTAATTATACATTTTCTACATTTATGTTTATATATGTGGATATGTAAAACAAATTTTATATGTAATTGCTTTGTTAATAATTATTGTTACCATTTTATTTGTAAACGCTATTTATTTAATATGCAGTTTTTATACATTAGGTGTAATTTTTATTTTACATTCATTAACACACAATTAGGTCATATGTGGACTATTTAATTTATTATAATATACAATTAGACACAGCTCAGGCTATTTAGAATAAATATTTAAAGTAAACATTCGCAGTTTTCGAAAATAAGTTAAAATTTTAGGTATAACTGCTATTTTTACAATTCCAATGATTTCTTGATACATTCGTCAGTACAGTAGGTACTAATTATGGAACAAATGAAAGATTCAGTTTCTTCGAATGCTGAATCATTCACAATTTTGTTCTTTTCCAAACAAGCTAATGCCTTAAGGATAGAAGAGAGTTGCAAGACTTTTTACAGAAACTGATTTTTAATATTCCCTGAAAACCCCCAGTGATATCTGCCTCCGGCAGGGCTGTTATCTTCGTGGGGCCTAGGACGTCATGGTCATGAGATATCATGATTATCACAGCCAAGGCAAATAAACATACTGTCGGAGAATAACAGACGTGTTCGTCTCAAACCGAGGCCAACACTAAGGTCAGTATCTGGAGAAAATTACAACTACATTGGAGTCTCTAGATGCTGCTTCGATATACTGAAATATTAGTTTTGTACCAGCTTCTTTATGGGAACTTTGTAAAGACGACATATCAAAAGCAAATTACTTTCTTTATCGTCTTTATCTACGGATTCATCTAAGTGTTTAGAAGAATATCCAGTAATTTCTTCTTTAGTTGAAATATGTGACGGCAGCTTCCTAATGGTAGCATTTTTAAAGCTAGTTTTGTCATTGATACAATATTCTATAGAATCCGTCCCCTTTTGACTAGACGCGTCAAAAACAATGTAAATTTCAGTCAATAAGGAGTGTTTTCTAAAAGTTCTATTCGAAAATTGGTCTACCAAATCAGAAAAAACACCACATTTGTAAACGACAATATTTGTATTTACTTCTGCCATGCCAATAGCAATACTAATGATATTTTTTGAAATACCAACTTAGAGCGTTATTAATTTTATCGGCACTTGCTGCAGGTTGTTCAAAAATATGCACTAATTTACTTAATAATCACAAAATTAGATTTCCCGATCTGAAAAACACCAAATAACGTATTTTAAGTATTTCAACCATCACTCCGCGGTTTATTTTCAGAACTTTTATCGTGTATTTAAGACTTTTGCACCTAACATTTATAAATATTTGTGTTGTTTCCGACAGCAGGCTTGATTTTTGATGCTAGCTAAATTTTCACCAACGTTAGAAAAGTATTTGATAAGTAAAAATTTTCCAGAAACCAATTTAGCTTTTGTTTATTTTGATTATCTATTTGTTAATTGCTAGTCTTTGAACTGATTCCATATTCCATAACTGTTCATTATCTTTGTCTGCCAAACAATGTTTTCACATTTTCTGTATGTTTTTAATTGATGTAGTATTTTAATTGTTTAATGAAATTATAATGTACATCAATATTTTCTTCATTATTTTTTTGTTATTTATCGTAGTGTTTTGTTCGCTGGTATACTTTATACGAGTATAATTGGAACTGGTCAGTGTTAAAGCACAGGGCCGTGCGCACTGAACTTGATATTTTGTCCTATATATTTAGCAATGGTATCGAGATTCGAATGGTAGTTGAAACTGTGCAGGCGAGTCCGAGACTGGCAATGTAATCAGCCTGAATGAACCATTTACGACTGCACTGGTTTAAAGATAATAAAACGGACATGTCTACTAGTATAAAAAAACTCGTAAATCGCTTCTCAATAGTCACAGGTGGACTTCTGCTGTGCTGTTAATGTGCCAGTGCAGTGCGTATTTACGCAGGTATTTACCTGTTATAACATCAAGCGTAGGAGTTTAATTAGTTATTGTTCATATTTATAAATATTTACTACTATATAAAAGTTAAAATATTTTAATTATTTACTAATTTACCATGGTTTTCTGGAGATCATTTGAAACAGAGGATAATATAATAATGCCAGAAAATCTTATAATTTTCTTATGACAAGCATTTCTATTTACCTCCGCCCATGTACAATAAAGAGATGCCGACTGTTTTTGCCGGCTTTTAGTTTTTATACGGTTTCAATTCCCGTCGTATACACTTTACTGGTATCAGTATTGAGATGAAACTTTGGGCACCTAATGATCAATTCTTTTTCATACACATGATCTAAGCAACATTCACGGTTTTTTGTTAGAGCTTTTTAGATAAGATTTTACAGTTAAGTTAGGGTTCTGCGTATATTAATGTTAAAGAATTTCCAAATCGCTGGATATCAGAATATTATGCAATATTTTTGTAGTCCTGTCAAAAGTCCATGACGAGGATTGTATAATCCAAGTAAGGACTTCCAACATAGTTATATCGCCGCGGGCCATGGCGCCCATGCTTGTCATCAAACGACCCGACGCACATTAAAAACCTATAAAGGTATGCGAGTCAATTTGCGAACAGCAGTACAAAGAGTACCGGTATTTTAATGAAGTCGTAACGTTTTTGTGGCATTTTTTATTTGCCGGGAACTGTTTCCTTCAACTATACCTGCTTTATGTACATTTTTTTGAGAATATTTTCAAAAATATTCAAAACTCGATTACTACGATATGATTTTTTCTTCCCAATGATGATTAATGTTTTAGAAAAATGCAAATACAATATCTTCTCTGTTTCTGCAGAGAGATAATAATGAGTACCTACCTATTATTAATTTAAATATTGATTATTGTGCTATTAAACAAAATGTGTTAGCCGTCCTTTATCATAATTACTACTAATTTGACTATGCCTTATTTGTAATGTAAAAAACAGTTTTTCACCATTTTGTGTCCAATATGGTGATCATTGGACCTGAATTATCGTGAATGAAAACTAAGCATAAAATCTTACCTGCCTACCATAGGAGCCAATGCATGACAAATAAGCAGGCGGCCGAATCTAGGGGCGGGCGGGGTGGCCGTATGTTAATGACTAAATTACAGAGTAAACAATAAAAGAAAACACTCCCTTTCCCGCCCCTTCATATTATGAAATAAATTCTGGAAGAAATAACTAAGCCACGTAGACATTAATATTTTCGATAATGTTGATATCGGTCGCGCATTTTATACACATAGGCAAAACACAAAATACTTTTAATAACAATTTTGAAATTTTAAAGATCTTTAACAAATAAGAATGTTAATCTCCTTCGTATCCGTCGGAACAATTACATTGTAAAATGCAAAACCTTAAAAGTATACAAATGTATATTTAACTTTTCCTTCTACTTTCTCATCTACAATTACCAAATTGTGGTAGTAATACACATTTTGCAGCCCAAAAAAATATCAAATATATTTGAATCGGTGCCGTCTATATGCGCCGACCGGTGTGTCTGTGGGTGATATTTTTTCTCGACACCGGCTTAACGAAGAAGGCCATAAGATCTGAGAGGTCCAAAGAAGAAATATTCGTAAAAACGGCGCACCATGGGCGGCTCGAGAGAAGACAAAAACAACTTTTTCAAATGAACATTTATATTACTAAAACTTATATCAACGTCATTTTGTAAATCTTTCGTCAATGAAACGGGGAAGGCTTCAGGGAGGACCCAAAACAAGTTGTCGTCCAATGAAATAAAAATAAGGTTAGCTTTTCATGCATGAAAATTTTTATTTTGGCGCACCCCATTGTGTGGGATTGTTGAACAGATCTTTAAAAATCTCGTTAAAATGCAATAAAAGTTCGTAAGTGAGTTAAAAGATATAAGCTCCTAAATTCGTTTATAACGTGTCCCTCCCTCTAACTTTCCAACCTTGTGATTAAAAAAACCTGAAAAAATCAAGATAGTAGCACTTTATAAATACTTTCAACGGCAATTATTTTAAATAAGACACTCACAGATATGTTAACAAGTTTTTAGATATCCACAATTTTCAGTTTTCAATAGCAGCACTACGGAACCCTTAGTTGATGCGTGTACTACACTCACTTGGCCGATTTTTTTTTTTTTTTAGATAAATCATCAAAACCTTTATAGGCTTAAAAATAGCCCAATAGAAAAAAAAATTGTTTTGCCACTTGGGAATTAAACTTGTTAAGAGACGTACTTTCAAAATAAAAAGTGTTCCCAAGTAAAAGTAGGAGCTTCATCCCTAAAACACACCCCTAACGTGCAATTCGGTAGTATTTTGAGATTTTATCGAAAACCGCTTGCCTTACAAAAAACATTATACTTACAAAAAATATTCTCAGTAAAATTCTGCATAAAAAAGTGTTTATTACCTAAATTGTTTAGAACAGAAGTTTTCGCGAAATCAGTTATTGAATTTAGGGGTTGCATTAACAGAGATTCACGAACATGGTATATAATGTATCACTTATAATTCTAGGCGGCGGCCGGTATCGAACAAGCGACAAACGGCAAACAACAGTTTGTATATCAATTTAATCATAGAAAGGACCTTGATAGTGTAATTCAGATTTTTAATAATGCTAAATCAACTCCAACAGAAACTGAGTCAAGCTAGGGAAAGGTTTATATTGGAGCTCTATAAAGCTAAATTATTAGCGGGTAGTCTCAGTGAGCAAAGATATGCTTATTTTAATAATTTTTTTGACCAAGCGGGCAGTGCCGGGGTTCTTTCAAAATTACCTCCCACGCCGGCAGCAGTACAATTCCCGCCGTAGTTACCTTCAAGTACAAATATGACGGGGACAACATTCGCATCCTAAGCTTTGTGGCTGGAAGAACAAGTATGATGCTCTGTCACCTGTCTATACCACTGTCCTTGGTTCTCGTATACACACTAAATCCCAATTTAATTTTTTATTCTCTTAAACAATAGGGTGGGGGGTGGAAATGGGGGTGGTAGAGGGGGTAACTAATGCCAAAATAAATTTTAGAGGCCCTTGGTTCAAATCCCAATTTAATTTTTGACTCCCTTTAATAATAGGGTGGGGGTGGTAGAGGAGATAGCTAACGCCAAAAAAATTTTTTTAGGCGTTTCGTTCTTGTATAAACATTGAATCACATTTTAGTTTTTTTTACCCCCTTTAATAATAAGGTGGGGGTGGCAATGGGGTGGTAGCTAACGCCAAAAAAATTTTTTTAGACGTCTCGTTTTTGTACACACACACTAAAACATATTTTAATTTTTTTTACCCCCTTTAATAATAGGTTGGGGGTGGTAGAGGGGATAGCTAACGCTAAAAATTTTTTTTAGACATTTCATTTTTGTACATACCTACACTAAATCACATTTTAATTTTTTTTACTCCCTTTCATAATAGTGTGGGGGTGGTATTGGGGGTAAGAGTGGGAGGGGGGCTGATGCAAAAAAAAAAATTTGAGACCTTAATTTTTCGTGCATGCCCTAAATTGCAATTTTTTGGCCTAGTTCTATGAATATACAGGGTGGGGCAATAGTGCGTCGGACCTCGATATCTCCAGTTCTACGATACTAGAAATTTTTAAAAAAATTATGGGTTTTAAGAAAAAATTATGTGAATACCAGTTACGAGACATCTAATTAATGTTTTTGAATCATTTTCAGTTCCTAAAAATGTACAAGGGGCCTAAATTTCAATGAAGAACATTTTAAATTGAATTTTCTCAATTTTTTCAAATGGAACACTCTGCATGCATTGTGTTCCCTGCTTTTGAAACTAAACCGGATCTGCTTCGTCCAGCCTCTCAATTTCCACGACGCTTCGCGCATGGATGTTTCACTGGCTCCGGTCCAGGTCTCGGACGGTATTCTTTGAATTATTGATAAACTTGTTTTTGATTTGATATCGCGCTAGGTGGCAATCGCGATTACTCAAACGGGTATCGCGTTACGGGGTTCGAGCCCCTGATCCGGCAGTCTGAGGAAATAGTTGTATGTCCACGTTTTTCAATGTGTAACCCTCTTCCGCACAGGCCTCTGGCTTTTAGAATTGGGGTTGTCTAATTTCTGTGGTGTTTAATTGATTATTATTTATATACTTTTATTTTCTTAATTCCTATAGCTGTTAAAAATTCGTTTGTTAGTGTCATATTCATCAACACTCTCATTTGTCTTCATTTTAACTTGTTACTGAACTCGCCCAAACAATTACAAATTAATTAATAACTGATATTTTACTATTCCTTGTAAGTTGATGTGATTACTTTGTTACAATTTGTTACAATGGCTCAGTTTTTATTTATATAACAACTGCAACTTAAATTACATGTTGCACGTTTATTATAAAATTACTTTAACATATGTGCATATATGTTAGTGAAAAGTAAGTTATTTCATTGAATTATTTAAAAAATTCCACTGATTAACAAAAAAATTATGAAAAAATTGTCGAACAATTTTCAATTTTATTAATTTAATTTTGATCTTTTTTTTTGACACATCAATCGATACTTTAAGTTACAAACAGTATGTGGTATTTTTTTACCATTTTATGTATACAAATATGCATATACAATATTTAACATAATTATACTGAAAATAATGTAATGACATCAATGACAACTTAAGGGTCTTGGTATTTTTAACAGGTAGAAACAACCTTTGTGTCTTTATCTAAAAGGTAAATCTAATCATATTAGATTTAATCTTTGTGAAAATAATATGCGGATTATTTCAAATGATTTCCGAAGTATTTTTTTTATACCCAAGTGAACAATATTTCAACATCTTTTACCTAGACATGAATTGTACCTACATTAAAATACCTGAGAGCCATATTCGACGGAGGCTTATTTTTCTTTTGTGTTGTACTATAGTTCGGAGGTAAACGTGTTTTAGAATAACATTTATACTACATACCCACTGGTCCGATATATTTAGTACAATGAGAATCTGTAAAAACTTGTTACTATTTGAGACTCCATTTTTTTGTATGTATTATGCCTATTTCTACATAATATGAAAATCAATAAAAAAACACAGAAGAGTCTAAATAGACTAGGGCCAAACCGTTTAAAATATCGTAATAGACGATAAATTCTTAGCAGTATACGAATGGTCGGAAAATGTAGTTAATGGTGTAAATAATTAAGGAAAAATCGTCCAGACTGAGTAAAAGTTTGGGAACGGGGGTTGGGATGGTAATATATACGTTTTTAGGGGTTGGTACTCGTTTTTTGCGATTTGCGGCTAAACTATGCATCCTATCGAAAAATGTTGAATGTAAAAGTTGTAGATAATTAAAAAATCTAAAACTTTCTGATTCATCATTATTGACCATAACCTCAAAATTGTCGAGAAAAATGCAAAAAGCAGTTTTTTCGGTTTTTAATTTATAACTATCGCAAAAATGTTTATATTTTCATGAAAATTGGTGAAAATGTTCTTTTTTGTGTTTCAAACAAGCCCAAATTTTTTCCAAGCGAAATATTTAATTCACGATGTTTTATGAAGAAATTAAAAAAAGAAGACCTAATTTTCAATCGAAAAATTTGGTTAGCAAATTTTCGATTAATGAATTTTACTAGTGCTCATTTTTTTCGTTGAAATCTCAACTTTAATATAGAATTAAAATATAATATTGTTTATACACAAAAATATCGTTAAAAAAGCGAAAAACCGAAAAAACTACTTTTTAAAAATCGAGTTTTCGGTGAAAATCATGAATTCCTTTTTCTTTATTGTAAATAAACGATTACATTCATAAAAAGCGTTAATTCTCATACAATAATATGTTATACAAGTAATGTACATGTACCTAACTGAGGCGAGACTGTTACAATTGATCCATTACTATTATTTCAGAGAATTTCGCGAAATATCAGCAGCACAGATATGAAAAATTATTTCCAGTACGAGCTTGCTCCATTTCCTGTGTCGTTGTTTACAGAGAATGGCTTCAGAAAAAATGTTAAGTCACATTTATATACAGAATTTGCGAGCATCGATTCGTTACCAACTTCGAGCAATATTGTACACGTTGTTGATGACGGGTTTCTCTTACACAAAGTAATCTGGCAAAAAAACGATACAATTAATGAAATAACACAAAAATATTTACATTATGTACAAAACAACTACGCAAAAAATAGTTATATGAAGAAGATGCAGATTCTCTAATTATCAATACATCCCTTGAAGTAGCAAAAAACTCATAAAATAGTGGTAGTTGTTGGTCAAGACATAGATCTTTTAGTTCTTTGAAATGAATATCTATTTCCACAAACCTGATGCAGGTAATATTAATGATACTTATTACACCTCTAAAACATAAGTCACATAACATATTGTAGCATTTTTGCATTGTTTTTCTGGCTGCGATACAACTTCCAGTTTTGCTGGGAAAGGAAAAAAAACAATTATAAAATCATTATTGGCCGATAAACATTTACCTAATCTTGCAGAAATTTTTTACAATACAAATGCAAACAAACAAACGATTATCGAAAATGGACTAAAAATAATAGCTTCTATTTACAAAAGATTTGAACTCTACCGAACCTCTACTGTTAAATCCTCATTTCATTTGAAAAAATTACCTCCAACTGAAGGGGCAGCTAAGCAACATTGTTACAGGGTGTATTTTCAAATACAAAGTTGGCTTGGTAATCAATTAACAGCTACAGATTGGGGATGGAAACATCACGTTAATGGAATCGTACCTATATTTACAGAATAAGAATTAATTCCTGAAAATTTATTGAAAATTATCTGCTGCAACTGCGAAACAGGATGCGGTAATAACAAATGTGGGTGTCGCAAGCATGGCTTAAAGTGCACAAATTTGTGCTCAAATTGTCACGGTTCTGATAAATGTTCTAATGCCGAAAAATCGTTGTACGAAGAAAATTGTAATCTCGAGGACATCGAAGACGAAGACAGTACCCACTGTCTAATAAATAATAATAAAAATAATGATACTGAACTGGACAATCCAGAAGAACTCCATGAAATTGAAGATATAGAAAATGAACGTGAAGAAATCGAAAGTTTGATCGATTCTGGCGAAGAAGAATTGCCCACTAAGAAAAAAATAATTATTTTACTTTTAATTTTTGTATTTTATAATCAAATATAAGACTTTGACGTGATGATTTGTAAATACTTACGAATCACAAGAAATAATTAACAAATTTTCTCAGTTCACAGCCTTTGTGTTTTTTGAATTTTTACCTATTTAATTGCAGTTTAAATAATGTTTTCGGGACTTTGAAAGCCGAGAATAGTTAGGTACATGTACATTACTTGTATAACATAGTATTGTATGAGAATTAACGCTTTTTATGAATGCAAACGTTTATTTACAATAAAGAAAAAGAAATTCATGATTTTCACCGAAAACTCGATTTTTAAAAAGTAGTTTTTCAGTTTTTCGCTTTTTTAACGATATTTTTGTATATAAACAATATTATATTTTAATTCTATATTAAAGTTGTGATATCAACGAAAAAAATGAGCACTAGTAAAGTTCATTAATCGAAAATTTGCTAACCAAATTTTTCGATTGAAAATTAGGTCTTCTTTTTTATTATTAGCTTAATAGAAAGCCATATAGTGTAGAAGACCTTAACCAGCTAGAGAATAGTCAAGAAGATAATTTAAACCAAAATATAAGCGACGAAAACTTAGATTCAATAGACGAAGAACAAGAAGAGGAAAATAATATTAATCAACAAAAAAAAATTCAAGAGGCAAATATTCATTCACACCCATTCGATACGGAACAGAAAAGCGACGAGAAATAAAGTGCAGATAAAACAACAGCGAAGAAAATACGAAGAATTGCACCACAAACCAACTCTACCGCCAGCGCCAAAAGTAAAAGAAGTGATAGACCAAAAAGAACACAAACCGTTAAGTAAGTTATTTTAACCTTAAAAAAAGAATGAATACATAGAAGACTTTCAAGCAAATACAATAAAAAATTTCTCAGCAGATGATATACCTAACTGCAAAAAAAAAATTGTTGAACGAGGAATCATCTCGTATCGTATATAGGTACATATATGTATATATAGTAACCACTTAATATTAGTAGAACTGTATTTTCCTATGAAAGACTAAATATATTGTTGCATATTATTATATAGACAACAAAATATAAATCAAAAGAATATAAAACAATGGATCAATACCTCAGAGACTATGAATACACACCAATTAGTAGCCGCATAATAAAAGCAGAAAATCTTGACAAAATCTTAAATGAAAAATCAAAGAATAATCTTAACTGGTTGCACTTAAACATCAGAAGCATTGCTAAACACTTTGACGAATTGAAAATATTCTTAAGTCAATTCACAACAGAGTTTGATGTTATAACTTTGACAGAGACTTGGCAACAAATACATGACATAAATTATTATAATCTAGATGGCTATGAAACTTTATACAATTATGGGAAATTGAATCAAAACGATGGTATGATTGTATTTATTAGAAATTCAATAAATTATAAAGTAGAAATATTAAATATTGACGAATGTAAAGTAATAAAAAATACGTTTCAATATAAGGGGGAAAACATTATACTAACCTCAATATATAGGTCACCTTCCACCTGTCCTAAACAATTTATAATGAGTTTAAAACATTATCTAGGCGCAATTTGTCAAGAAAATGTCGACTATAATATAATCGTGGGAGACATTAATATAAACATTTTAGATGACAATGAATATAGCAATGAATACCTTAATATAATGAGTGAATATAATTTCCAATCTGCTATTAACACATTTACTCGAGTACAGGGTAATAGCCGATCATGCATTGATCACCTTTTCATTAGAACATCTCAGACTTTAGATAACTGCACTCCGGTGGTTATTGAAACAAATCTAGCAGATCATTATGCAATCGTACTTAATGCGCAGATAAACTGTTCAGAAGAAGGTAATGTTGTGCAAAAAATCACTGATCATAAAAAACTTAAAACCATTGCTGAACAAATTGAATGGGATTTTTTAAATAATATTGAAGATTTAAACGAAGCAACGGATTGGTTAATTAACACTATAAGTAACTGCATAGACAAATGTACTAAAGTCATAACAAATACACACAAAAACCGTAAATTAAAATCCTGGATTACAAAAGGGTTGGTAACATTTATAAACAAAAGAGATAAGCTCCATCGGGATCTAAAAAAAGACCCTAACAATTTACAGCTAAAAAATGAATTCATTAATTATAGAAATAGGCTAAATCAATTAATTAAATCAGTCAAAAATAATTGTTATAAAAAACAACTTGAAAAGAATAAAAACAATGCAAAGAATATCTGGAATATTGTCAAAAAGTACAATAATAAAGTAATTACCAGTACAAAAATTAAAGAGGTAAAAGGTGCTGAGGGGGAAGTAATTACAGATAGCTTAACTATATCTAATTCATACAACTCTTTCTTCACAGATATTGGTGAAAATCTTGCTAAAAAAATTTAAAAAGTACAGTACAAAGAAACTAAGGCTCCAACGTATTTCTCGTTCTTTTTAAAACCTACTAATAAAAATGAAATTTGCGACATCATCAGAAATCTGAAAAATTGTAAAGCTCCGGGTATTGACGGAATTCGAGCTGAAATATTAAAAGAAATTATAGAATATATCTCAGAGCCAATAGCTTATTTAATTAACAAGATATTCACAAAAAGTATTTGTCCAACAGCATTTAAAATTAGCATTGTCAGGCCGCTATTCAAAAATGGTGATAAAACAGAAATAACAAATTATAGACCAGTGTCTCTTATACCGCACCTTACAAAAATTTTCGAAAAAGTTTTGAAACTGAGAATTGCTACATATATTAAAAAGTTTAAACTTATATCGCAAATACAATTCGGCTTTAAGGAAAAATGTTCCACACAAGATGCTATATCATGCCTAACTACCAAAATTTATGAAGCTCTAGATGCTAGTAAACCTGCTCTATGCATATTTTTAGATCTAGCTAAGGCGTTTGATTCAGTTAGTCATTCAAAATTATTAGATTCGTTAGAAGATATAGGTATCATAGGAAATTTAGGTTTAATTAAGAGTTACCTTACCGCAAGAGTACAATTTGTGGAGGTAAATTCTGTTAGAAGCGAGGCGCGAACTATAAAATACGGGGTGCCTCAAGGCACAGTTTTGGGCCCCTTACTTTTTAGTATAGTTAATAACCTTTTCGGTCTTAAAATCGACGGAACCATAATTGGATTCGCGGACGACACTGCAATTTTTTATCAAGGTAGTTCCTGGGACAAAATAAAAGAGGATGCTGAAAGAGACCTGATTATTCTTAAAGAGTGGTTTGATTATAAACTTCTTCTATAAGGTTATTTAATTCTATACCAAATAGACTTATAGAAGTTATAAAAAGAAATGGTGCAATAACGAAATATTAATAGTTAGTTTCTTGTTAAATAGGATATCCTTTGTCCTTTGATCCAGGATTTCTACTAATCGTACCGTTTATTCTCCACTTTCTTAAAATGTTACACACCAAATTTTTGTTAATGTTATAACGCAGTGTAATTTGTCTCATTAACCATCCACCATTTACTATAGCAATAACTACCGCATTAAAATAAAAAATAAATTAAAAGTGATAATCTGTTTTATTTCGGCTACTCGGCTATTACATATACAAATAGAGACAGATTTACATTAGAAAAAAACAGTTGTCCTATTTTTTTCTGCTCACGACAGTACAGGTCGGTACTTTGAGAATTTTTTAATGATCTTAAAACAGTTTGCATCTCAAGTTCCTCGACGGGCTACAGAAATATTGACCCATTACTCCTTTTGCTATTATTGTGTAAATATCTCATATAGGTCGGATTAGATTTTGGTATGTTACTTAATAATTTGTCAGCTAATTATGTAAAAAAAGGTATTGAACTCATCTGGGGATATTGAATCATCTTCTTCTTTATTTTTGGAATTTACCAGTATTATTGTTGATAATCTTCCAAATAGTTTTATGTCTGTTATTTGATTAAGATATTTCCTTGTTTGTTTGCTCTTTTTTTAACTTAATGATAAGTTGTTCATAATCATATTTTTTTTTTGTTTCAATTCGTCTCTTAATTTTTCACAATTAGTAGGTAACATATTTACAATACTATTAAGTCGATTAACTTTTTTTTTTGATATTACCTCAGGATTTAAAAGAATTGTATTATTATGTTCGACTTTGACAGAAATTTGAGGGAAGGATAAATCATGATAATAGTTAATTGTATTATAAAAGATATCACCAGCTTCATCTAAATTTTATTCATTGTATAGGTAATTCTGCCCAGTCCTCAGAAATTAAGTAATTAGAAAATCGTATTCCATTTTGTGCACTTTTGTTTGATACAGCTTTAAGCACTGAGTCTGTGTTTTTTTTTGTTGGTTTATCTATAAATTGAATTATTTGAGATTTATGATCGGAAAGTAGATAATATATTACAATAGCGTCAGTGATTTCAAAAATAACAAAAATATACCCAGGAGCAGGAAACTCTAGTCGACAATATTGAAAAATAGGTATTTTTCGATTTTTGTGCTCGTTTTCGAAATATTGGTTGTAGAACGCTAAAATACAACGAAAAATTACGATTTGTTAAGGTTCTCGAAGCGAGATACAGACGTTCAAAGTCTTAAATTGCCATAAGCATCAATGCTTTTTCTTTTATTAAATATTTTTTTAGAGCAACGGCTACAGACTTTTCGATAATTTTTGTGCCAAAATATTTACTTTACTTGTAACAATCGTTCAGTATCAATATCTCGAAAATTTTGAATAACGCCCTTTCTTCCAGGCCAATTCTTGTCCAACTGTACACATAAACCCAGTTAATTATAAGCTATCAAATAAAACTGGTCGCATATTTTACTATCAAAACCCCCACAGAGTGACACATTTTGCTTAGTCGTGCTCTCTACTATTACTACTATTTTATTTAGATTTGTTAATAAAATCAAATCAAAAGGAGACATGGTCAGTTCATGCAGTATATGAAAATATTATTCTATTTCTAAATAACTTTTATTATTACAAACAAAATTATCGTGTATAAGGGGAAAAAGATAAAATATTAACTTAAATTTAGAAACGTTCAAAACCATAAAATATATATTATAATTATTTTGGAAGAAGTGTATTTCATTGCATTAGCATTTCTAACTTCCTCTAGCGTTAACAAAATAGCAAGATAGTTACTTTTAAAAATTATTATATCGGATTTTATTCTTTCGCGTTTAGTTTATGTAAAGCCTAAAGCCTATGGAAATGTGCTTTGTATTGCCCAACTCCAACATGGGAAATAAAACCTACTCCTTAATTTTGTCACCGATGGATAAATTTTATCGATTTTAATGAAGACAACTAATATATAAAATATTTATTGCTTCTATACTTGGCTGCTGCTTGTTTATAACCAACAGCGAACACTGCTGCATATTTTGCAAAATTTATATCATCACAAGGTCAATCTGTCGCCCAAGATCTTCCAGACAGCTGGCACAAACAGTTTGCTGCTTTATTTCAATAAAAATTTGCACTTATAAAATAAAGTTTGCATGGTCTACCTTCAATAAACGCTGACAATTAAAAAGCTGCTGCTAGGAATTACTAACAGAAATAAGATAGCTTATCTAAGAACATTGCTGTAAGAATTTGACCTATATTCAAAATATGTCTTGCGGTCACGAATCAAACATTTGTAGGTATAATTTTATATAAAAAAAATACTTTAAAAAACAATGTTTTACTTTTGGATGCTCATTTTTCGTTATTAACTTTCGCGCCACATTCCTATTTCCTAGTTTTAGAATCATAATAACGACTGACACCGTACCTATGCCTAACAAGAAATATTATTTATTTCCTTTTTACATTTTCAAATGAAAAGTTGTACTTTTTACATAAAGTATTATTTTTGAGGGAGAGGGAGCTGAGAGAACTGTATTCACTATGGCTTTTCCATAGATACCCATAGTTTGTGGTTCTTCTGGCTAAAATATATGATAGGGGTCATTGGAACTCCCTATGATTATATAGTCATCGAAATTATCTACATGTGCGCAAAAATTTCAAATCGATCGAAGTTTATTTATCTCAAGTATATTACATGTCAGTTTTAAGTAAAAAATACATAAAATTGTATATTACATACTTATATCTATCTTAAATCTAGTATTAGATTCTGATGTCTACAGTCTTAGCAGAAGTAACCTACTTTTAAGATATAATAAGGTGGTTTTGAATACTTTAGGAAGTGTCAAAATTCCAAAATTTTACCCTAATAAACTAATAATAACAAGTAAGTTGAGTAAAAGGTTATAAAAAGATTATGAATATTTAACCACATTTATTTATATTTTGATCTTTGGTTTTATATATTTTCATTCCTATCAATTAACTAATGTAAATGTTCAACGGAACTGTAATAAAAAACCACAGACTATACATAAAACCTATCAACAGCAGCACCTTACATAGTCTTCAATGGAATGACTAGCTCAGCTTTAATTTAATTTATGTGCTTTTCGTGACTCAGAAGAATAATATATACAAAGTCCACCCACCAATAATTGCACAAAAATAAAATACGAGTTTAAAAACATCTCAGACCATACTTTTATATTATCACACTCTTCGTTATATATTCAATATCCAGTTATTTTACGTATACCTACATCAAAATTACTTTATAAATAACCGAGGTAATTTAAAAATTAATAGTATTTTTTTAAAACGTTTAGATACTGTTACATGGCCTATGTCCATTTAACAGTTTTATATAAAAACTAGTATTTTGTTTATGTTTGGCACAACCTGTGTATAATTTTGATTCAGTTTTTGTAAGTGAAACTGTTTTCAACTAAGAGAATTTTACTTGTATAACTGCTAAACCATTTCACACTGTTTTATGTACATATTTTATATCTTAGGAACTCAGTCATGTTTTTCTACACTATTATGTATCGCTGACAGCATTATCCCAGGAAACAATTGTCTATAAAACATTTATTTATATCAGATATCTATATTTCAATTTTTATATTTTTATTTACTATGTAAGTACATATGGTTATTTTCCTTACCTTTTCTCATTACTAGGTATATATAGTATATCCTATAAGATGTAATATATTTACTGAGTTCTCACAATATGTTTTATCATTTATTTACAGCTGTTCATATTGTTGGTTATGTACAAAATAGAAATTACAAACTGAGGCAAAGGCAAATCAGCTGTGGTATGGAAGTAATAAAAACTTTTATTATAGATTCCTTTTATCGATCATATGCCACTATTTTAGTTGTGAGTACGGGAATCTACATCAGGCAGGTTGTTGCGCTTAACTCATCAGTTGACAGATGGCCATACCTGTACTATTTTTATATTTTATAGCTTTCAATTTAATCAGGGAATTAGATTTCTCAAGTTTATTTGGTAGCATTATTTTCCAGTAAGTAGGACAAAAAAAGTTTACCTTATCAGTAAAACTCACCAGGAAATCATTTGCTTGCAGCCTTTGTACTGATTCGAACGTATATAAATTTTAACTGTGGACTTCAGTAATTGATATTACATTTTTATATCCGCGTTAACAACAACATCCAGGTAATTTCATTTATTACTAATTTAAAATTAAAAGTAATCTTCAATTTTTGTCTTTGGTGTAATTTCAATTATTTTTAAAATAAATTTAAATTCAAGGTCAATTTTTTAAAATTTAATAAGTAGTTAAAATACTATATGTACCACATGGTTTTAAAATATTTTTTCCTTTCTTTTTCATTTTTTGGCAATTTACAGTTTATGAAATTAGCTTAGATACTTAAATTCTTAGATATTTAAATTCTTAGATATTCTATATATTTATATGTACTTATATGTTTATGCACATATATACTTATACATTTCTGTATACGTTTCTGCATAGCTTCTTCATTCCTGCATAGCTTTTGCACAGCTTATCTTTCATATAGATAAAATTTCGTTAACTTTTCATAAACCACCTAGTTGGTTAATTTTCCTGCGATTTTCACTCCATTTCATTAAGAGACGTAAATTGCCAAGGAAACTTTAGAATCCATTCTCGCAACAAGAGACAATTGTGGGCCTGGATTGCTATTCCAGAACCAGTTACCTCAACAATAGTCAATCTAGGATCCTGGTATAAATTTGTTATATATATATATTTTTTTTAATTTCAATTAGTCTTTATAAACCGATTTGTCTATTATTCACGTAATATATTTTAACATTCATTTTAAAAACAATCTTTTTATTTCTCTTACCAACAATTTCAGTCTGATCTATAGTAGACTGGTTATTCGAGAAAAAGAGACAATTCTATTTATTTTCACTATAGATGGTGCCCAATTTAACATCAATTTTTCTTTGTCTCCTTTTCTCGAAAGAAACAGAAACCTGTCGCTTATGCTGTACATATCAAAAAGGGTAAGTTTCTCCACTCTTACGAATACTGTGGATCCACGGCTCTCTGCTCCGACTTAAACCAGCTAGTCGTCCGCATATGTTGCTTCAATTCTTTCTCAAAAATAAATAACAAGGGAAAGGAGGTAACAATACGTAAATTTTATTAATTAGTGTTTTACGGCGTCATTGACATACATTGCGTCCCAAATTCGATTCCCACCATTGGGATATTGGAAACTATACGAGATAGGGAGGCGGTTAAATTAGGAAAGTTGTGACAATTTTAATGCTCATTTTAAATCCGTCGAGAAATCAGGGCTAGCCGCGATCGTCTTCGAATTATTTTCAAAAACTGAAATTTTGTATTTTAGTTTTTGTCAAAAATCTGAAAAACGAGCAATCGTAAGACAAAACTTCAACTTGCTAAACGCACTTTTTTATGAACGTTCTAGTAGTGTCATTAATTTTTTTGTAAAGCGTTTAGTTTCTGAGATACGACCTACAATTTTCAATTTTCTTATGGGACCCATATTGGATTGTCGCAGATTTAAATAAACACCAAATAAATAAACACAGAAACAGAAATTAGACAACCCCCAATTCCAGAAGCCAGGGGCTTGTGCGGAAGGGAGTTATACATTGAAAAAACTCGGACATACAACCATTTCCTCCGACAGTGTCAGTGCCGGAGCCAGGATTCGAACCCGGTGGTGCGATGCCCGGGTCATTAATCACGATTGCCACCTCGCGCCTTAACCCACGCGGCTATCGACCAGCTAAAATCTAAATTAAATTCTTGTTCTCCTGATGTGTAACACTAATGGTTTATGTTGTTAGTTAGGACACCAAACAGCATCTAAGCGGTGACGCTATTTGACAGATTTGGTGTGTAAATAAGTAACAGTTTGATTTCTAATCTGCATTTGGAGAATGAGGTGGAAGTGGAAGATGCGCTGATACAGGCTTTATTAATACCAAATCCTCGACAACTCCCTTTCTTGAGATCTACTAAGGTACGATTTATCAATGCAGGGTTAACTCGTAACTAGAGGATACATGTCAAACGAAACAATGAATATCTATTATTTCATTTGACATTTATCGTGTAGTTGAGGGTTAACCATGTATTGATAAACCGGACCTAAATATGGCAGATTTGACTTTGACTCGCAACATCAAACAACCATTAGCAAGAACAAAACTACGTGACCAGTGCGGCCACCGCATAACTACCACAAACCTAAAATCAAATATACTAGGATTTCTGACCAATCAGAAGACTTACGGTTCATTTAAGGTGGGTAACCGAACGTCCATTATTCGCAATGGAATAAGGTGACAAGCAATTAGAATAAAGTGAACGTTGTTTGTGCACATGCGCAATTATCTCCTTCCTTCTACGTTAGCGGTAACGGAGGTATAGCGTTAGTGGGCAAAAACTCTCTAGTGTTCAAGGCAGCAAACCGTACGTAAGACGCAGATGGACTTTTCTCGCATTTGACTTGATACGAAAAGCCCGCAACCACAGTAGAGAATAAACCAGTAATTTCACTCCCGGCGGTCCCTTTGATGTTTGGTGTACTCGATTTAATTTGTTTTATTCCACTGCGCATCCACTATTTCCATCCGACGCGCATTTGCATGTATATTACTGAAGTAAATAATAAACATCAACCCATCAACATCACTGCTGTCCACTGCGCATCAGATAATTTAAGCCCAGGAGCATGCTTGCGCACTGAAAATCGTATCCCACTGTTCCGTACTGGTCTATTCTCTACTGTGCCGCAACCGTGCAAAATAGATGCTATGCAGTCAGTAACTAAGCTACCATCAAATCATATAACATGCGTCTAAATTAATGCAGTTATAAAGTATAGTGAAAAGGAATGTTCGTAGCCGAGACTAGTCTAGAAACACGATATCCTGACGATTCTTGTTCTATAATAGCAGTTTTTCCTTAGACCATGGACTGATATTTACGTATATATCTGACAATGTGGTGAAAACCAGAAAGATAGAGTAGAAATAACGATTTTGGATGATTGTGCATGCGACACTAGGCGCCGCCGACGCCGTATTGTCTCTCACAAGAATCAGGAGTGGCACAATCAATGTATTTAGTAGAAATGAATGCAAATTGGAAATTTTCAACAGCATGATGGCCAATCTATGTGGTTTATGGTTGTGCATGTATAGGTATATTCATTTGTTGCAGTTTTCATTCTCATTGTGTAGTATCTTCAAACACGTGACAATTTCTGAAATTTGCATACCTCTGCAAAAAAATGTAAATCACCTAAATCGTACATTCCAAGAAGGATACAATATTAAATTTGACGAGGAACTTTCTAGAAGACAAATTGCAGTTAATGAAAGACTTGATGATGAACAAGCTATTGATAAAGTCAGGAAAATCAGTTGTCCTTTGAATTTTTTAAATTTAAATGTATATTATGTCATAGCCCTTTACAAATAAGCCCAAGGTTCAATTCGAATTGTTGGCTTATTAAAAGATATTGCATGGTTGGATTTAAAAAAAAAGGTCCGATAGAACTTGGACAAACTTCCCATTTATAGGAATGGGTTGGACTAATATATCCTGGTACTGGCATCTAAAAATAGTGATAAATATATTTTGCTGTTAAAAATTGCATTTCAAATCTTTGTGCCAAATTTTATTAAAATCGTTAGAACCGCTTTAGAAAAAAATATGTTTAATTACTTTAAACCTTACCCCCAGCCTCCGTCCCTGCATTTTTAGGAGCAAAAGGCCATGTCATCTCATTCTAATGCTAATGGATTATCTTATATGTTGAATTTGATCCAAATCGTTAGAACCGTTTTAGAAACAAAAATTTATATAATTCTTTAAACATCCCTGCCTGAATCTTCTAGAAGCAAATAGCCGTGCCAGCTTATGCTTATACCTACTAAGGAACTATCCACGCATCATATTTGATCATAAAAATTACAACCGTTTTAAATTATTTAATTCTTTTAACTGTACTACCCACAATCTCCGTCCGTGCATTTTAATGGTTAACGAATGATGTTATTTCATACTTCAGGGAACTTAAGTACATGTAAATTCACCAAAAACTCAAAATCGATTTTTGCACTATCGCTAATAGCCTAGTTGTCAGAGACAAATTTTGATGAAAAGTTAGAAATACTTGTTACCTCGCTAATTTTTTCATGAACTAGTTTTGTGCTAGTAGAAAGTGATTAAAAAAAGTTTACCAAAATTTACCCCGGCGAACCCTTATAAACAATCCTCTGAAACGAAAAAAATCAGATTATTTGCGAATATCTCGAAAAATAATGAAAAAAAACGTATAGCACCACGTGAAAGAGCGGGAAATGTTCCCTTAGCATGAGAAATTATTACAGTTCGCGTCAAGCGCGTCGCACAGGGAAATGAAAGATTTCTCGACCGTCACTACATAATAAAGACAATTTATACGAAAAAAAAAAAACGAAAAAGAAGTAGCATTTTAAAGAGGAAGAATTCGGCTTTCCAATTGTATACTTACTTTTAATTTTCATGATTTTTATTTCTTATACATTGCACGTAAAAGTTAAGCTTTATCATTTTTTTTCACTCTATATTAAAACATAAATATTAAATAAAATACTACTTAAAAAAAAAAATCCTTGTAGATATAGCTTTTTTATACCTTAAACTTCAATCTAAGTTTAATTTTTATGCTATAAAGTATCCAGGGTAAAAGAAAATTAACTTTTAAATCATTGGTATTCTTTACTATACTTTTTTTTCATTATTTTTCGAGATATTAGCAAAAAAACCGAATTTTTCCGTTTGGATTCGCGGGGGTAAATGTTAGCAAACTTTTTTGAGTCATCTTTTACTAGCAAAAAACTAGCTTTTCATGAAAAACAATTACAAACAATTAATTCCGACTTAAAACCCCTAGCAACTGGGCTAAAACTAAAAAACCAAATATTTGGGGAAATAAAAAGTTTGGTCATTTCTGGCAATTCCTTAGAGTCCATTGCGAAACTTAGGTACGGTTTATCAATGCAGAGTTAACTCGTAACTAGAGGATAAATGTCAAACAAAACAATAGATTTCATTTGACATTTATCCTCTAGTTAAGAGTTAAGCCTGTATTGATAAACCGGACCTTAGTCAAACAAAATCGGGGTGACTTTTAGCGTGAATTGTCAATTGTACCAGTTTGCGATGTACTATGGTGATTATGATGTAGCTCTACCATCAGAAACATCACAAAATGAACCAGAATTAGACTGGCAATTCCAAAGGTTTTAGAGGAACATTAAGCTCCAGAACAACAAAAACAATATGGTCCTGTTTGAATTATGTTTTCCAGTTAGTGTTTAATTTAAATCCTACAAGTCTCGTGTGGGCAATTATTTTCCTTAATTAAGTTAATAAAATATCGATTCGGAATTTCTCTTGGAGACGAACAGTTTGAGTCTTTTGTAACGTTAAATGTGAAGAAGGATTTCCTTTTCGATTAAGGGAAGATAATTTGTTGCTTCTGTAACAATTTTTTTCTTTGCATTTAAAATTTTGATTTGTAGAATGATTATCTGAAAAAATATATTTTTTTGTTTATTTGTATATTTCCTGTTTTTTAATTAAAACTTCGAAAACTTTTACTTGTATGTGTGACGGGTGCCATCGGGCTACAAAGTCACCGGAGCCGATCCTGCCCAGTCCGCCCCTAGTATATAAGTGTTAGGTTTTTGGTAAGTGTTAGTGCCATCCAACGTTTTAAATCACTTTCAGGGCTAACAGAGAAACATATTCAAGCACCACTTCGCCTGTCAATATGGCGTATTAACACAGCAGACCTACCGCAAACATGAGATGTGTACTGTAGACCAGAGAGGTGTAGCAGACTTTGGTCTAATCCAGCAGTACAAGTACAGTAGACTTTTAACTACAAGCCGCGAAGTGCAAATGGCACCACCGCAAAATCATCTGCCAGTAGTCCTGGGCAGTGTTACCCGAGATAAATATAATATAATCGTGTTTATTTATCACAGTTACAAAGTTAATACAAATATATAGGTGTCATTTTATAACCTAGTTCTATAAATGAAAGGCGATTCGTAAACAAAAATAAACTCGCAAAACCAAAGTTACGCGCTATTATTTTTTTTTTTTTTTTTAGGTGACGGTCCAAATTTGCACAAATAATAAGTGGTCTCATGGCCGAAAAATCATATTAAAGATTACCTATACCAGCCATAAATTATTAAAAAAAAAAACAAATCATTAGTAAATTAAATAAATTAATAATAATTAGTATTATAATATTTATGATGTTATTCCTTTCTAAACGATCACGCTAAACGGTTTTGTGTTCGTTTTTGAAACAAAATAATTATATCTAGTTGTATGAGAGTGAGCAATACTTATACCAATATGATAACCATTCAAAATAATCCTTCTACATCCCAAATGTTTGTTATTTAGGGCGGAGCCTAGTAATATTAATTATGGAACAACAAATTCTATATTTTGTATATTAGTACAGGAAATGAAGGTAATTCAAAAGGAGAATGGAAACCTCGAATTTTTGCGTGATTTTTTCAGGATACCCTATTTTGGGTCGAAGAACACGAATCTGAAATTAGTTTTGCGTGCATACGAACAGTTTGTCCAAAAAAATGTTTTGAAAATTTTACTTATGACACGCACTTTTTCATGCACCTATTTATACACCAACAGCAACAGCACTTGTATATCGTCTTTTTCCTTATTAATATCACATTATGGCCTTTAAAGAACAATAAAACCTTCCCTTATGGCAGAAAACTCACTTTCTTTTGCATAAAAATCATAATTTTATTCACTGAAACTGTATTAGATGAACCTCCAACTGTAATTTAACTACATATATTCGCATGCGTTGTTTGGGCATGTATGTTCTAACACCAATTTCTATCCGGGGAAACAAAATTCCTACCAAGAGGTGCGTAAAATACTTGGGGGTGAGACTAGATCAACGACTGACGTTTAATACTCACATCAATGAGACAATACGGACGGTCTACTCCTTGTCTAGGAGTCTGTATCCGCTCATTGTCAGAGGTAGCAGACTTAACCCGACATAATAAAAAACTGTTGTACACAATGGTGGTCAGGCCGTCCATACCATACGCGGCGCCGGTGTGGTGCAGCATACCGACCACGACAATGAAAAAACTAAAAGTGCTTGAACGCACTTTGCAGCGACATAACCCCGATAGCGGATTACGTCCAGCAGATTTCTTAAAACTTCTACTCTTTCAAGCTGGGCGATAGTCCGTTAACAAAACACATAACACAAATTAGACAGCATAATGCCCCATTTCGGATTAAACACCCCTTACCGTACCAGACGTTACCGATTTTCCGGCAACCCCTGTAGCCAAACTTCACCAACTATAACCTCAACTTACCCTATCCACCTTTACTAATATTTCATATCTTTCATATCTTTAAATCTTTCCTGTCAACCTCTTCCTTTATGTTTGTAATCTTTTCTCGCGGTTGTTTTTTCTTGCTTTTTTTTTGTACATTTTTGTCTCTAAATTCATTTCTCATTGCACATTTTTACAAAATCAAAACCTTGTGAAATCAAAATTTTTAAAATCAAAGTTTAGGCCCGCCTTTGCACAGCCCGGAATTTATATACCTCGCGGAAGGCTCCTCGTTTGGATTGAGGTGCCTGCGTCAGCTACGAAATTTTTAAAAAAAGTGATAAGTGAATAAGTTTTCTAAAAAATGTGTAGTTAAGTGTTGTTAAATCTTTTATGTTAGATGTAAGTAATTTTAATACCTTTTTAATCTGTTTGTCTCAGAAGGACTCTAGGTTTAAGTTTTTAATTGTTTTTTAACCGAACCAGACCCGTTCCGCCCGACCCTGCAATCGGCGATCGCGTAGCGCGATGGTTGCACGGTCGGTCCCGGAATGGGTTCTGGGGAGGTACGTATTATATTATAATGTTAATAAAGTTATGTTGAATTGAATTGAATTGGGCATGTATGCAATATTAAGGCTTGGTGTCTAAAGGCACGACGGGTCTGGTAAAATTTAAGTACCTCCGATTTTAACAATTTTCTAAGATTTGGAAAGGGTATGAACAGTAGAACACGTTACAGAAAAAAAAATTTTCAGATGAACCATAAATGAATGAGAAAAAAATGAGAAAGTTACGGGACCTGGGAGCGAAATATTTTTGGACGTCATATGTTGTATCCATATTGTTGGCTTACCTAAAACACACAAATCACTGCCTAATTCTTTGACTCCTTCGGCTAATTGGGTCACTCACAATAACTCCGTTCAGGTCACAAATACGACCAACAATATCGTATGCGTTATAGCGCGATTAATAAGTTTATAAATAATATTTTAACGCCGTCTGTCCCAGATTCAATAAGGTGCTAAGTACTATTATGCGGATTTCGAAGCGTCGATGGGCGCGAACGTGTCTTGAAGGGCAAGGGATATATATTACTTAACAAATTATTAAATCTGGGACAGATGGCGTTAAAGTATTATTTATAAACATAAATCAAGACACGTTGACGGCCGGTCGATTTTTCTGTTTTTTTCGGCAGAAGAGGGGGTGGGAGTGTTCTATAGAATGACCCATACAGGTCTCACAAGGAATATTAATTTAACATTGAAAACGTGAAAAATCGCCTCATGATATTGGTCGGTGTCGGTACTTTAGACACAACTTTGTAAATGCATGCGCATCGGGTTGACAGTTGTACAGTTTTCAGTTAACTGTTTTATGATGTTTTACAAACTATCTTTTTTTATTAAAGGAGAATAAGTTTTCTGCCATAAGTGAAGGGTTTATTGTTCTATAAAGGTCATAGTGTGATCTTAATAAGGAAAAAGGGGATTACAAGTGCTGTTGGTGTATAAATAGATGCATGAAAAAGTGCGTCATAAAAATTTTCAAAAATTTTTTTTTTGCCAAACGGTTCGTATGCACGCAAAAGTTCGAGGTTTCCGTTCTCCTTTGGAATTACCGAATGATTTTGGTCTTAAACCCCCTCATAAAACATAGTTGGCGGTTGGAATGCTCTGCTCATTGTGCAGCTCGCCGATCCCTACCAACACGGACCGAGCGTCGAACATGTTGGTACATGTATGATGATTTCGCGAACATTTTGGTGATTAGCAATAGTTTCTGGTAGTTGTGTGAGAGGTGTGCATCAATTCAGTGCCGGATTAACCCCAAGGCCATTGCCTTGGGACCCCCACCAAATTGCCTTGAAAATATATTTGATTACAAATAAAAAATGAATGATTTTGATTTCTTTCGAAATTTGGATTGACAAATCAAACTCCCGCCTTTCAGTTAAGCAAGCGGTCCCTACTATAACGACCGTGCGTAATATACTAACAAGTTCTGAAGATGATGATAAGCAAAAAAAACTAGAAGTGAAGTTCGCTTGTATCAGCTTTTGGTAAATAGAAATTTAAAAAATACTGTTATGTGCAACGACTACGCCACTGGAATCATAAAAAATTTGAGACCGGCGCCAGGAAAGTCGCGAATGTTGGGGAACATTCTGGAATATTCTACTACATTCGACGCGGGTATATATAGGGACTGAATCGGCGCACTGGGACAGTATGAGTGAAGCAGGTGAACAGATGGAATAAGAACAGTAATAAGTTGTGAATTATAGTAGTGAGACTATAGTAGATTAAAAGTATAATTAGTGTGTACTAATGTGTATAAGGACTTAATTATTGTAATTAAGTGAATAATAAATCAAGGTTTGTGAAGATTCTTGTTTAATTATTGAACCTACATACAGAGTGTTTACTGGAGATTGTAAACTGTAAACACGTAACAATATGTTCCCCAATGTGGAGACACTACTAAAAATGTATCTTGAAATAATGACCACAAATTATACTGATGAGAGATCATTTTCAAAACTAAAATTGACGAAAAATAGATTAAGATCGTCTATGAGTCCACTATATAATTGATATGAATATCAATAACACCTTACGAGCGTTGGACTTTTCCTCAATTGTTGAAGAATCCGTCAAGTTGGTGTAGGATATACAGGGTGTCTCACCGGGAACTGAATCGATCGATATAGAGAAAAGTACACATCAGAAAATTTTGAAAATTTAGATAATTACTAATGTCGGTGTGGTCAATCCAACTAAAATAATTACAAACAGCTGGCACTTCCGCTTATACCGGAAGTCGATACCAACTTGCTTATTTCAAATGGAACACCCTATATATTTTAGGGTTTTCGAAAAGAGCATAAAATTCTGAGTCGAAAATATGTAGCATATCCTATACCTAAACCTAGCCGTTTCAGAGATATTTGACATTTTATAGAAAATTTGACAGGTGCAACGGTTTGCAAGAACCGTTATAACTTTCTTCGTGTAAAAGATCCTCATTTCCTTCTTATCAGATAAAAAGAACACAAGGAGAACTACGTTCTACAACTGAAATAAATTCAATAATATCATACCAAGTGTTCCATTTTTAACGTTACATTTTGTCAACTTCAAAACCGCGAAAACTTGTTTATTTCAAATGGAACACCCTGTATTTTTTTAAGTCAAGTTGTGTAAAATTGAATTCTCTTTTTTCTAATATCAGCATTGTGGGGGTTAAAGTTAAAACTTTTTGAAATATTTGCGATTTTATTAGAAATTCATGAATTGTCGTAATCATTTCATAAAAATAGCCATGATTAGAAACAATCAGTCATTATCTTATGTCAAAAAATGCCAGCACGTTTAAATTATACCAACGAAAACTTTTTAAATTTGTTTATTATTTATGGAGATTGTGATAAAGTAATATCAAGAACTTGCAGCACATTTGCTACTCGATATCCACAAAAACGCAAAATAACACTAACACTGTAACATGGCTATTAATCGAATTGAAGATATGGCATGAACTAAAATAGCAGAGATAAGATCAATTTAAAGTATGATTTCATTTTAATTTAATAATTGCTCAAAATTCCGCCCTCGAACCTCGACACATTTTTGGCACCTTCGGATTAGTTCCTCATGGGTAGCTCTTCTAATTGAATCCTGTGATATGTTTTGAAATGCATTTCTTACTCTTTGCATACAATCTTCAATGGTTGTTAATGGGCTCTCATAAACTTTATTTTTAATAGCTCCCCAAATGAAATAATCCAGAACTGATAAATCGGGTGAGCGAGGAGACCATAAGAAAGGTCCATTATTGGCAATCCATTGATCATAAAAAGTTTCTTGTAAATAATTATTCATTAAATATGCGTTATATGGGGGAGCACCGTCGTGCTGATAAAAAATGTTTCTATATTCGGCGAGAGGTAAATTTCTAAATAGTTATTATTCAAATTTTGTAAGATATTCAGATATCTTTCACCTAAAAAAAAAATTTACCTATACATATTAGCAGAAGAGAAAATTTAATTAACCGTTTAAATTTTCCTGATAAAATTGTAATGCCACCACTCTATCGTTTCTTATGGCACAGTAAACATTGAAGTGCCAACTTTCCTGAAAGTTTCACTCTCTAAACATATGAGGATTTGAGTCACTCCAATAATGCGAATTGTGTCTATTAAAAAGTCCATTTTTAGTAAATTTTGCTTCATCTGTCCATATAATATTTTCCAAATAAGAATCGTGACCCTCAGACCTTATTAGAATAAACTCACAAAAATTCTGTCTTCTTAGGAAATCTGTTTCTTTTAATCCTTGAACCATACGGAATGAAAACGGGTGAAACTTATGTTTTAATAAGATTCTGTGAATTGAATCCTTGCATAGTCCCGATTCCAGAGCAGCTTGTCTTAATGACATCCTTAGAAATGCATGAAAATATCCCAGAATGATTATTTCAATGTTTTCGTCATCAACAATAGGCTTTCTTCTTTGCATTTTTGCCTTGACAGAGCCATAATTGAAAATTTTCCAGTATGCGTTTTACAGTGTTTGGCAACGGTTTCCGTTTTTCTAGATATCGAGTAGCAAATGTGCTGCAAGTTCTTAATATTACTTTATCACATTCTCCATAAATAATAAACAAATTAAAAAAGTCTTCATGGGTGTAATTTAAACGTGCTGGCATTTTTTAACAAGATAATGACTGATTGTTTCTAATCATGACTATTTTGATGAAATTATTACAACAATTCATGAATTTCTAATAAAATCGCAAATATTTCAAAAAAGTTGTAACTTTAACCCCCACAATGCTAACATCAGAAAAAGGGAATTCAATTTTACACAACTTGACGTAAAAAAATTCAGGGTGTTCCATTTGACTTAAACAAGTTTTCGCGGTTTGAAGTTGACAAAATGTAACGCGAAAAACGGAGCACTTGGTATGATATTATTGAATTTATTTCAGTTGTAGAACGTAGTTCTCCTTGTGTTCTTTTTACGTGACAAGAAGCAAAATGAGGATCTTTTACACGAAGAAAGTTATAACGGTTTCTATAAAATGTCAAATATCTCTGAAACGGCTAGGATTAGGTATAGAATTGCTACATATTTTCGACTCAGAATTTTATGCTCTTTTCGAAAACCCTAAAATATATAGGATGTTCCATTTGAAATAAGCAAGTTGGTATCGACATCCGGTATAAGCAGAAGTGCCAGCTGCTTGTAATTATTTTAGTTGGATTGGCCATACCGACATTAGCAATCATCTAAATTTTCAAAATTTTCTGATGCGTACTTTTCTCTATATCGATCGATTCAGTTCCCGGTGAGACACCCTGTATATTAGGATATTCGTTTATAAGTTTAATATAAAATGTTAAACATTTCTATGTTTGTTACCCTGTAATTATCAAAAATTATACATATAAAAACGTTATTAAACAATATGTAAATTAAAAGGTCCTCATGATTTACACCCCAGATTCCAGAAAGCTATGGAGGTTGATTGTCCGAAAATTACCGGTCTTCAGCAAGCCTTCACCCCAATTTTGCCTGCAGGCACCCATCCATATTCCTCCGGCCCTCCGACCTCGCGGTTTTAAGTTTTGCACATAAGTTCGGTGCGTACATGTGTGGAAACCGCCGAGCATGCTCGGTTTGAACTTAGGTTCGAGGTGATTTCTTCGAGCCGAGCATGTTTGTGCGTGTATGGAGAATTTTAAAACGATACCCTTTTTTGCATTCATTTCCTCTACTATATATAACTAGACATTCCATTTGATGTAGATAACCGTTAACTTGGGTTGGCCTATTAAGTAGAAATCATCGAATTATATAAGATTTAATGGTCCATCGTTTCGAATGATTTGGCAAGATCGACGAAAATGCAAAATGCAGGCTTACCTTCATCAAAGTACATTACAGGCATTTTAGATGAGTTACACTATTGCATCCTCTGTCGATCTTCCCTTTCTGAAACCAAATTGTGAATTAAAGATATTTAGTGTTATAATTCATAAACGAAATAGCTTCTATTTTTTATAATTGGTTCTAATATTTTAGTTCGGTAGTTAGAAGCACAATTAATGCATGGTATTAACATATTTTACATTTGATTTGAAATAAAATGTAGATTTTCTCCAATTTTGGCTCCTTCAAATTCTTTGAAAAGTGTAACCTACAAAGTGAGGCATATCCACATGTAAAAATACTAAATTTAGATACTAAAATTATCAGAAGACACGTTAAAAAATACAATGTTAATTATGAAAGTCAAATTATGTCTTATATTTTCTTCAATTAGTTGCATTTCTTAAAGTATGGTCCGACAAAGATGTATACACAGCGATTAAATTCACTCAGCCCCTGCCATCCAAAGCCATAATCAATACCAAGAATATTGGCGCGTGTGACCAACAATTGGGAACATTTAAAACAGATTATTATTAATTTAAAAAATCGGCAGTTCCTGAAAGCGGCCGGATCCGGTCGGTGGATCTTTGAAGCCGAAAAGAGCACTAAATTGTGTGTTCCAATTCAAAAACATTTTAAATTGAATGCGACAGTAAAGCCGTATAACTGAATAGGAATGCACGTGACGTACCGAGTTTCGCGGCGCAACGGCTCCGCGCATCGACCGTGCACGACGCGAAAAGCGATCTTATGCTTCACATTTGCTTTGTTTTTAATTTTTCTTTTCACGGAAACCAAATCGAAAAGGTAGAAGTGTGATATATCATTAAAATCGGAATTTTAACTGCTTTTCAATGGTTCGATTGCAAATTGTAAGTAATTATAAAATAAACAACTTCTTGCGCCAAAACAGCACTAAATGTAATCTGATCTCAACCAGAACTTTTTCAGATCTTTTGGAACACTAAAAAACCCCCACGCAAAGTTTTATCCAAATCCGTTCAGCAGTTTCGGCTCTGCCATGCTAACACACACACACAGCCATTTTTCAAAAAACACTTTTTTGAGTTTCTGGGACCTCAAAACGTAAAGATTTCATGTTATTCGAGATATTATCTCAAGTTTCGATTTTGGAACAATTTTAGTAACCTCCCACAATTTTATTGTGATGAGGTAAATATAATTAACAGAAATGAAAATGCATGAATTTTTAAAATGTTTAAAATTATTATTATTTCATGATATGTACTATGCACTATATAAGTTGAGAATATAATTCTTATAAAAAAAGTTTACGATAAATATTCGACTTCAAAATTCAAATTTTTATGTAAACAAAACCACGTGACTGAACCCGGGTTTCTCATTGGTGTGACGTCACAAAATACGGGCGTGTCAATAGAAGCGGCATTAGAAAAGTACAACTTACTATGATAAAAATGCGTAAAAGTGTGTTTTTACTTATCCAAGAAGGATTAATTGTAGTGTTTTGACTGTTTTGTGTAGTTTGAAGACTGTTTTACCTAGATAGTTCAGTAACTCAGGATTTTTATCTACAAACATTATTAACAATAAACCAAGATATGTAAAAAATCGGAAATTTTCCGTAGAATTCAATGTACTATTTTCAAAACAAATGGCGAACATGCGTCCTTTTCAAAATGGCGGCCAAAGTTGGTGGAAAAACAATTTTTTACGTTTAAAAAAAAACTTGGCGTTGTACAAAAAAAATTTACACGCCAAAATCGTGTAACTTTTTAATAAATATCGAACTGGCCCGGTCCGGTCTCAAAAAATTGCAAAATTAATTAGTTATTGCAAAAAAACCGCTAAAAATCGCAATTTTTTGAAATACCCGGATCTCCATGAAAAATAGATATTTTTTAACAAAACTCGGTGAAAAGGTAGTACAATATAAGTCGAATAAAAGCGTTTTTACAGATTTGGCAAAATTTTACAAATTTTTTGCAAAAATGGATTTTTTCGAAAAAACGCGTTTTTTTTCAATGTCCAATAACTCATACACAGGCCATCATATTTTTATACCGGACCAGTCCGAAAAGTTTCTATAACAGTTACGCTAACATGTGCAATTATTACGCGTATCTCGAAACGATCGCTAATATTTGATTTGTAATGAAGTATACAATACTACAGGAATACTGTATACTTTCATTCCAGTTTAACTTATTTTAATCATGCATGGATCAAGTAGTTCAGTTTTAGATTAGTTCAATACCTGATTAGTTCTTTTGTTAACTTTTAATTCTAACTTCACCAGGCCGCAACTTGCGTGCCGTGTGCATTTCGTGCCGGGTGCAAAACCACGTGACCGTGATTTTTTGGGTATAAAATAGCTAGCCAGAAACCAGTAAATTCAGAGCTTGACTTTCACCTTTCTCGAGTGTGTTGAACTGAGATAACCGGAAGCTCAAGTTTCTCCGGCGTCGTGGCAGCCGCTGGCCAAGTATCTGTTAGGGAGGATCCGAGTGCGTTGAACTGGACCTCCTGTCAGATTGATTCGAGTGTGTTGAACTGGATCTCTCCTGAAACAGATTTCTTAGTCGCGTCTGTTATGTCCTGGAACTTCGATTAGAGAATTGGGGTTACGACGACGTACATAGAGGAAATATGTTACACTCTCTCTCTCTCTCTCGCTAGCGGTGAAGTGTGGGGGAAGCAGTTCTCAGTGAAGCCTTGCGTAAAACTGATCTCGGACGTTTAAAATCGATTGCGCTTGAAAAAATCTTCATTATGTTGACTTCTACTCAACTGATTGCTTTCATTTTTTTTATTGGTGTAGCTCGACGAGATAGAAATTAATGACGGTGGTAGTAAGGTTAATAAATATAAAAAACATAAACCAAAAAAACATTCGAATTGTTTTTGTAAAATACGTTGCATTACATAATATTTTTTTTTGTTTGTTTTTTAATAGATGTCTGGTGTGTGGCATTATCGTCATCACAGTCATCATCTTTATCATTATTTGAACATTCAGGACGAGACAAAACAGAAAAAATGGAAAATGTCCGTTATGAATCGCAAAAATTGGCAAATTCCAATGAAACATAGGGAAAATGTACGAAGTACAATTTTCATTTAAACCTTCAAATCAGAATAAGCATAAAATAGCTGAAAACATAATTGTTGCTAAAAATTTACACCTTTGTGAAATTCTGCCATCAAAATCGAGAAATATGCGTGGTAGCTCAAACTGTAGCATCTTAACAGAGATGGGCACTACTTCAAGTAAAAGTAGTATAAATTGTACGTCAATTAATTTTTAATTGCATATTACACTTAACGCACCAGGCTTGTAACTTGTAATTCAGTGCTCGGCTGGACACATAGCCCGGAGAGTAGCTGTTGGTTGCAGTCTGGTTACGTTCCTTATAATAAAGTAAGGATTTTATAGAGGAGTTTGCGAGTAAAAATATTATGTTTTAATATTCCGCCCTCTAAAAGCACATTTGAACTATGTTAAGCCCAGTCAGGCTATTTATTTTTCGATTGCAACAGACACTGGACCGCTAGATGGCGCCTGCTGACTATTTTGCATGTCGCTATCCTAAAGATACCGGGATGTACCAAATAGTCAAGGGATCCTCGTGTCGGTCGTCACATGCCTACCTTGCACTGACGAGAGCCAACAGCTCGAAACTGCAGTCTGCAGGTGGTGTGGGACGACTGGCACGAGAGTTCCTTTAAGTAGGATCAGTCTTTCGGCTGGTGTTTGTTGCAACCGAAGCATTAGCGTTTTGTTGGTAATATGCAATTATTACACTTAACATGCCAGGCTTGTAACATGTAATTCAGCGCTCGGCGGAGCACATAGCCCAGAGAGTAGCTGTTGGTTGCAGTCTGGTTACGTTCCTTATAGTAAAATAAGGATTTTATAGAGGAGTTTGCGCCTAAAAATGATATGCTTTAAAAAAAAATCAGTTCTAAGTTATTTCCATATACACCCCATTTTGACGATTTAGCAATAACCTAATACAAAGAATAAGTCATTACTAAGGTAAAATGTGTCGCTTAAATTAGAATTCATTAATACTACCTTAAAAAAAAGCTAGGAAAAAAATACGCTGCCATATATAGTACCATTTTCTTACTAAAAGTTTAACCACAAGAACACCCAGTAAATAGCAAACGGAATGTTAATAGTCAGGCTGATGTCCACTGTATTTGACTGATTTTTCGGACCAAATTAATATTAGGGCCTTAACTAATGTCGGTATAGCTACTATAAATAAATGTGCTATTGTCAAAAAATTTTTTACCTAATTAAAATAAAAATACCGGTATTTTGAACACGCTGATACCGCATCCGAGGTCCAAAATTTGCCCACAATGTCCCAGTTTTTATCTAATATAAAAAAATAATATTTTGTTTATTGATTTCTTACAAAAAACAGCAACAAGAGCATTGCGCTTCTCGCTCTAGGGCCTTTAAAGGGCAAAAAGGTCCGCACCAAAAGGAGATATATCATAAAAGTCATATGTAGGAAAAGATATAAATTAACCAAGGTTATCTTTTAATTAAAAATCAAAACTTACCTTTCCTTTTCAGGCGTTTCGTTATCAGCTCGTGACCGCTTGACCTGAAAGTATTATCACTTTATAAAATATATTGACTAGGTACAATATAGAAATACACCAACTAGCACCATTACAGACAGTAACTTTAACTGTCATTTAAATTTGTTCACAGTATTCCGTCTTCATTTTAAATATATATATTTTTAAAGCTACATTTATTTAAAGTTTTATATGTATAGATTCGATACGCCTGACCATTGGAATGATTTACTTTTATTTTATTGACAATGAATTTTATTTTATATTAACAAAACGCTTAAACTGAAGTTGGTTAAGTGTGTAGGAACATCGTAACTTCTTCATATGACAAGCTAAGGAGGCGCATCTATTAAAATACCTTTAAATGACAAACCACATACGTTACAAGCATAAGTTTAAATAAGAAAGCAATTTGTTCAAGAAAAGTTCGTTAAGTCAATTTGTTGTTTTGAGTCCCGAAACATGAACACAGTTTTTTAAATCTACTATCATCGACTCGCCAATAATTTATTTTCAATATTTAATTGTTTCTTGGTTCATTAAAGATATATTATTGTGTATTTTTTCATATATTTGTTTTCGGTTAAGTTTTTGAGGATAAAACGTGTGTAAACACGTGCCTCCGTTAGATGCAAGTGTATAGTGGTAACCGGTATGGATAACAGTGTTGGATACTACACTCACACAATTATAATTCTTGGTATATATTACTCTAATTTATTGTTATAAAAGAAAAAGTCAAAGAGTCACAAAATATACTAGATACCTTAAAAAAGCAATTTTGGACATTAATAATGGTGTCATAAGTCAGTGTGGAGCTCATAAAAAATATGGTATACCACAAATGACCTTCAGTTATCATCGAAGGGGTTTGAGGAGTCAGAAAATTATAACTATGGAAAGAAGCACAGCGATTTCATTGACAGAATAAACGAAGCTTGCAGAGAATTAATTTACCGTGGAAAATGGGGTTGGGGATTAACAAGACAAGAAGTCTTCCGAATTGTCGGAGAATATGTCAGAAGAAATGGTCTTAAAACGCCATTTAAAGATGGTTGTCTGGGAGAGGACTGGTTTCTCAGGTTCTCTAAGCGTCACAATATATCAATCAAAAAGCCACAATCAGTTGAATTTGCAAGAAAGAAATGTATCAAAATTAATGACCTACATTTATAGTCTCCAGTACAGCGTCCTTTTTTGAAAATTATTACAAAAGTGGTAAAAATGGTCTTAGCGGCTTCATTCTAACGAGTCTACCACACTGTAAAATTTTCAGAGTACGGAATGGGCGCTTTTCCTCACGCGCAGCACCTAAACCTGTCGTTCCAGCACGATTACGATATTTTATTACAAAACTCAAATTTTTTATTTTAATTGAAAGATTATGCGTCAAATGAAAAGAAAATTTTTTTGTCCGAAAAAAAAACAGGGCGCGATTGTCGAGTCCGACACCTGCAACATGTCACTCTAGCGCTGTACCATTTTGTTATTGCACAACACCTCATTTTCAATTGCAATTGCTCATAATTGCCTAAAAAAGATAGTTCATAACTTGACCGACAAATTTTCAGCCTCGTTTTTTCAGTCCGACAACCTGAATATGTCAGTTATGGCAGGTTACGTTTTGCGATTACAAAACTTATAATCTTAATTTTTTTTACTTTCAAATAAAATATGTATTTTAAAAAAATTGGTGTCCGATAAAAAAAATGACGCAACTTTTATAATAACTAATTAAAAATTTATTAAAAAATTTGTTTCAATTTTTTAAAGTAGTGCCAAAGCGCGCGCACTAAACTGTACTAAAGAGTGTGCGCGGGAAAAGTTTAATCATTTTTGTAAAACGCGGTATTATATATTAATTTTAATTTATATTATCTTGTAAAATTTGACATAATATCAGCCCCCGACCCGTTTCTCTGCTTAATGCAATTTGTAACGCGCCGGGTGTTATTTCTATATTGTAAACCATTGAGATAAATGACATATATATGATAATATAAAAACATCTTGTAAATACATTTGAATAAAGATTTTTAAATTGTAAAATTATTACTCCATGTGACTTTTATAAAAATCTAAAAAACTTATTTATACTAACTAGTACTAACTTAACTATAGCGATATCAACAAAATACATAAAAAACTAGTCGATTTACTATCCGTTCCTTGACAGTATGCCACATTTTTACAGGAAATGATTTAACCCTTCTTTCTTCCGTAAAGGGAAAAAAGCCTTTTCAGGTTTTAAAGAAGAACATGATGGTCTTTCAAGAAGCTTTTATTAATGTTATGCAAACCTCACCATCTCAAATAAATGTAGTGAGTGAGGTTGTTAAAACGATTGAAGAATTCGTTTGTAGAATGTATGGACTAAAAACCAAAAGTGATATTAACAAAGGTCGTTTTGAAATGTTTGAAGGAAGTTAGAAAAATACTAGGTCTTCAGAGGAAGTATTAAAGAAGAAAATTAGATCTTTTGATGCTTCAAACTTACCTCCAAGCAAACAAGAGCTTTTACGACATGTAAAACGCACAATTTATATAAGCAGCATATGGTGCAATGCGCACTTACAAGCGGCAACGGAAAAGAGACCAGAAGAATGCGGCTGGGATTAAGAGCGCTCCGGATATAAGCCGACAAGACGGTTCGATATGAGAGAAAAAAAGTATATATAAAATATATAATTTTTTTTCTTCTATTTTCGATTTGCAAAAATAATTTTTATCATCTCATATTATTATTAAAATAAACATTTTCCCCTTTAAGGAATAAACAGAGATTTAAAGATTAGGCATAATAAATTTGTACAATGTCATATTCTATTACATCTCCATCTCTCTCTTTCCAAGCACATCGTACATTCGGCTGCGCCATTTTATTGACGTGAAGTCATTTACAATTAAAATTTGGAAGCACACACTCCGGAGAGCTCTTAATATATGGTGCTAACGAGTTTTATTGGTTTGACGGTCCCCAAGCCCAACGCTCCACGAAATATCTTTAGAAAATATAGGTGTTCTATTGAAATCTTATAATAATTTTTAAAAAATATGCAACTTTATAGAACTTTTATCAACATTATTTCAGAATCTACTACCGATGATGAAGGCGATTCGAGTAATGAAACTGACAACGATGATGAATACGATAATGAAACTGATGATAATTCAGTGGTGATGATTCAGATTCAGAATAGTCTTAATTTTGATGGCGTTGACATTTTCAATAAATTAATTTATATACCGCATTAAATAACAAAAGTTATTAAGAACAAAATTTGGTTTGATTATATTTCATAATTTTTTTAAGAAAAACAACTAAAATTAACCGATATATAATAAGTATTTACTCATGATTATTAGTATTTATTTACTACATTCCACAGTTTTGCTCTATAAGGGTATGCATTAAATAAAATATAAAAGTTATAATGAACAAAATTTGGCCTGATTACTTCTCATAATTTTTTTCACAAAGAAAACTAAATTTTACTTGAACTGAAAATCAGAGCTTTTTTAATATTTATTCATTCTTTAATTAGTTTTTATTTATTTATTAAGTTGCATAATTATCTTCTCTAAAGGTACAAATTTAATAAAATATAAGTTGTTATGAACAAAATTTGGCCCGATTAATTTTCATAATATTTTTCACAAAGAAAGCTAAAGTTTATTTGAACTGAAAGCCAGAGCTATTTTAATATTTATTTATTCATTAATTAGTATTTATTTATTAAGTTGCATAAGTATCTTCTCTAAAGGCATGAATTTAATAAAAAATAAAGGTTGTTATGAACAAAATTAGGTCTGATCATTTTTCATAATTTCTTTCAAAAAAAAAATAATTATATTTATTAATTAATTTATTAGTACTTATTTATTTACAATACATTGCACAATTATCCTCTATCAGAGTATAAATTAAATAAAATCATAATACAACATATCAACATAATTTACATAATAATTGCAGCTAATTATGCACGAAAATAAAAATTCGATTAAGGATGCATCGTATCAACATTTTTTTTGTCAGACTGGTAATATGATTCACTATAGTGCTATATTTAATTCAAAAACGTACCAATCTATCACGTGTGATTTTTGTCCGAAATTTTGCAATCGCAAAACATAACCTGCCATAACTGACATATTCAGGTTGTCGGACTGAAAAAATGAGGCTGAAAATTTGTCGGACAAGTTATGGAATATCTTTTTTAGGCAATTATGAGCAACTGCAATTGAAAATTAGGTGTTGTGCAATAACAAAACGGTACCGCGTTAGAGTGACATGTTGCAGTTGTCGGACTCGACAATCGCGCCCTCTTTTTTTTTCGGTCAAAAATTTTACCTCTTGATTTGGCGCATAATCTTTCAATTAAAATTAAAAAATTGAGTTTTGTAATAAAAAATCGTAATCGCGCTAGAACGACAGGTTTAGGTGCTGCGCGTGAGGAAAAGCGCCCATCCCGTATTCTGAAAATTTTACAGTGTGGTAGACTCGTTAAAATGAAGCTGCTAAGACCATTTTTGCCACTGTTGTAATAATTTTCAACAAAGGACGCTGTACTGGGGACTATTAGAAGATAAGCCACATCAAATCTGGAACCTTGACGAGACAAATTTGAATGAATGCATCTTCCACTGAAACATTCTAGAAGCTTTTGGACTTACCAGACCGATATTACTACTTTATGATGGTCATACATATCATATAGATAAAAGATTGATAGTAGCTGCTAAGGAAAATAGTGTAATAATATTTAAACTGCCTCCTCATTCCCCCACATTCTCCAACCACTCGATTTGAGCGTTTTTAAATCATTAAAAATTAGATGGGATAATGCTCTTGTTTAATAGCAGAGACACAATGAAGGGCGAAGAATACTAAAGAAAAAATTTAGTACATTGGTCGGAGACATGGAAGCAATTAAAGCCCGAAATAATTTGCAATGGTTTTCAAAAGGCGGGGATATTTCCACATATTGTTTGAAAGTTATTTGTGGCATTCTACGAATATTCTTTCCTTTTATTTGGGTTTTCTACCACATGTATTATTGTCCTCTTCAAAAACAACTCACCGAATCTAGAATATTTCCATATAATATTTTATTAAGGAGCAGTATGATTCTTTTGCATACAAACGATGGGAGGAATATAAGAGAAAACAGTCCGATACTCCTGAATCCAATGCAGGCATTATAAACAAATAAAGAGGAGGACAGCTTATTACCTATACTACAACCAGCCTGGTACTCGATTCTGTGTTCTCCATAAGAGACCGTGTATTTTCTTGAGTTTTTGAGCTGCTTGTTATGTTTTAAATGCTTTGCGTGGTTTTTAAACTAGAAAACTCTGTAATTTTGTTATTAAAAGCCTAATGTTGCTTATATTTTAAATTTTAATAGACTGTGTTTCCCAACCTAACATTTGTGTTTTGGTGTTTTTTCACCATAATGCTATAGACTTTTTGCATTTTAGCTTGTTTATGATAGAAATTTATGTAAGTGGTTTTCACAAAAACTATATCTTCTTCTTGCAGTGCCGTATCCGTTCAACGAATGTTGGCGATCATGTTCGCTATTTTGACTTTATTAACCGACGTTCTGAAAAGCGCGGTCGTTGACTTCCCCAACCACTGTCTCAAATTCTTCAACCAGGACATTCTTCTTCTTCCTGGGCCTCGTTTTCCATTGATTTTACCTTGGATTATCAGATGTAGTGTATTATGTTTCTGGATGTCTCATTACGTGGCCAAAGTATGATAGTTTCCTCTTTTTCACAGTATTAATTACTTCCTTATCTTTACCCATTCTACGCATTACTTCTATGTTTGTAACGTGGTCTACCCAACTTATCCGTAGCATACGTCGGTATACCCACATCTCAAAAGTCTCAAGTCTCTTAAGGGTGTTTTCTGTAAGAGTCAAAGATTCCACTCCATACAAAAGGACGGAGAATACATAACAGCAAACCATCCTTATCTTCAATTCCATATTTAGGTCATGTCCACAGAAAACCTTCTTCAACCTCACAAATGTTGTTCTTGCTTGCTCTATTCTTGATTTTATTTCAATCGAGTGGTCCTAGTCATCAACTAGAAGCTGTCCCAAATATTTCATTCTACGCACCCTTTCTAAACGTTCTGTCCCAATCCACAGTTCTCCATTAATGTTTCTTTTGCTCACTATCATTAGTTTAGTTTTTTTGACATTCAGTTTGAGGCCATAATTTTTGGCATACGTTGATTATTCGGTCCAAGAGAAGCTGGAGTCCCTCAATATTGTCTGACATAAGTACTATGTTATCTGCATAACGCAGATTATTCACTGTAACTCCGTTTATTATTATACCCTCTGAGACGTTGTACAGTGCCTTTTTGTCCCCAGTAGAGATTAGCGATGAAGTATAGGTCCTTGTCATCAATTCCAGTTGTTTTTAGTATCTCAATGTTTTTTTCGTGTTGTACCCTATCAAATGCCTTCTCAAAGTCAATGAAGCACATGAAGGCGTCACAATTTACGTCTCTGCATCGCTGAATTAGTACTTGTATGCTAAAAAGAGCTTCTCTTATACACAGTCCTTTTACGGAATCCAAATTGAGTGTCCCCAATATGCTCTTCAATTTTGGGATAAATCCTTTGATGGATGATGCTCAGAAATAGTTTTAATACATGGCTCATCAAACTTATAGTTCGGTGTTCATGTTAAAGAACACGGTAAAACCCTCGGTATACTTTTCGACGTTGTAACAAAATCCGACTTAGAAGATATTTCGTATGAAAAGCGTGCTTCACGTAAAAATATCGTGGAAGAGGTTTTTAATATTCTTAATCATATTTTCGCTGTACGGAGCGATTTTTATGCAAACATTCCATAACTCCTCAAGGAGCGTCATTTTAGAAGGTGTAGTAAATGTCGCTGCACAGGGACGTAATGTCGCCCCGACCACCTAAATTTAGAAACTATAACAAAATTTGACTTTCGGAAATTTCAGAATTAAAAAACCTTTTACGAATCCACGTTGTTAAGCACTGCAACTCATACGAGGTCTTAAATATGAGGACAAGTTAATCCAACTTTTATCCAAAGTATATCGTGAGTTTTAGCGAAAATAGCCCTTAGCGACATGGGACCCCCATCATTTCCTAGCAGTCGATTTTGACGGGGATTTGCCCTAAACCGGTTCCTCAGTGATTCGGTGTCAGAAAAGTATCTTTACCATGTACTCATATGTGCATGGGACCGCCTTGCCTGAACGTATAAAATTGTAATTGCAGAATACAATTCGAAGTAGTAGCGCTTCAAGCATTTTCAAGCTCTGAGGAGCGACCAAAATTGATATTGAAATAAAAATACGTGTATAAGACAGGCAAGCAAAAGCCCACCAAATTTCAGAAACATTGAACTTTTCTTGAATCTTTTTGTGTAATCGTTAGCTCACAAAACTGCATTTTGGATGGTAGTTGGTACATTATGAATCGTTCCGTTCCTCACCATGTGTTGCACACGGGCCAGACTAGTGTTTGTTAAACATATTTCTTAAAAGTTGTTGTAAAAACATAAATTTTTTGAAGATTTAATATATATTTTTGAACTTTATATTGTCTTTTAATTGTGTTTTCTAACAAAATTCCCTATCAGGTATAATTTTAAGAAAGTGTGGTACATCCAGTGTTAGGTTTATAGTGGTACGACGTCCAATAGATACCATCAGAGCAGCAGTTAAGCAAAAACGAACAGTAAGTATAAATTTTCATATTAATCTCCGTCTGAAACAGTCATCTTGAACCCTAATTTTGTGAACGTTAACATTCATTTTTGAAATATATATATAAAGTCCTTCAGACTGCAAAAGATGAATCGTTCACATTCACTGCATTCTTTGGCATTTGTTTTTTGGGGATGGGGATGAATGTTGATTTCAGCCAGTCAGGTGGAATTATTCCTCTATCGTAGATGGCATTGAACAGTAGTACTAGTGATTTTATTGCTTTGTCTTCCAAGAGTTTCAGAATTTCTGTTGGAATTTCATTTGGGCCATTCGCTTTTCTAATCTTGGCCGTTTCAATGGCCCTTTCAACTTCTTCTCTGGTGATTGGAGGTCCGTTTGTTTGTTCTTGTATTTCATGAAATTTACTTCTTTCGTCATCAAACAGTTTTTTAAATAAATAAATAAACACCACAGAAATTAGACAAGTTCTTCTATATATTCCTTCCATCTTTTTAATTTACATTCTGTGTCTACTATTATGTTCCCATTTTTGTCTGTTATCTTATTACTGTGGTTGTTATGTTTACCTCCGGTTACTTCTTTTATTTTCTTGTATAGATGGAAGGTATCGTGCTTTTTGTCGTATTCTTCTATTTCTTCACATTCTTGAGTGAAGTATTGGGCCTTCGCATTTCTAATTCTTCTTATTTCTAAGTTAAACTGTCTGTAGTTAGCATCATTTCCTTGGACTTTCTGTTGTCTCCTCTCTTCCATAAGTCTAGGATATCCTGCGTCATCCACTTCCTCTTTCTTGTTTTTCTTTCAGATTTCAGTTTTAACTATATACTTAATAATTATCATTTTAAGATTATTCTCGATTCTGTGTTCTCCATAAGAGACCCTGTATTTTCTTGAGTTTTTGCTTAATTGTTATGTTTTAAATGCTTTGCGTGGTTTTTAAACTCAGTAATTTTGTTATTAAAAGCCTAATGTTTATATTTTAATAGACTGTGTTTCCTAACCTGTGTGTTTTGGTGTTTTTTCACCATAATGCTATAGACTTTTTTGCATATTAGATTGTTTATGATATAAATTTATGTAAGTGGTTTTCACAAAAACTATATACTTAATAATTATCAGTTTAAGATTGTTCATTGATTTTTCAGATCACAATGCCTGGAGGTATTTGCGCTATTGGTTCTTATAAAAGCAATCAACTTGCGCTCAAGAAGGTCTTGAATATAGTATTTCATTCTCTTCCGAAAGGCAAGGTTTTGGTGTCTTCAACCAAGAGAAATGAATGGACGCAATGTTGCAAAAGGGCTGATAAATTTAATTCGGACACCTCTACAGTTTGTTCTTTTAATTTTACTGAAAATAACTATGAAAGAGATTTGCAAAATGAACTTCTAGGTAAGGAAAAGTAATGTATTTATTAACCCTACAGGAAAAAAAAATTAGAAACTTATTTTTAATTAAAATTTTTGGTTTTTTTACAGGTTTACCTACACGCCGAAAAAGTGCAGTCCCCACAGTAAGTTTAGGAGGCCAAGGTCAAAGAGAAACTGGAAGAGACATCCCATGAAAAAAAGGATCCTTACAAAAAAAGTACAACGATTTGTTACAAAAGGATAATCAATTCTAGCAAAAAGATTAAAGGATTGAGCAGTAAAATATTACAAAAATAGATTTTTTTCGCATTTTATTATTAAATTTTATTACGGAATAAGGTTCCCAAGTGCTCAATTATACCTCTGAAATGTTTCTTTTTCGTTTTTATAAATACATATTAATTTTATTGTTATCTGTTAATTGTTAATAACTTTTTTTTTATAAATATCAAAATATATATACGTGTTGCTTTATTCTTCTGCCTGTTTTTTTAATCAAAATATAACGATATACCGCGATATACCTAAATCACAGATTTAAATTTAAATAATCTTGCCAAAACCCTGTGTAAATGGAACTAATTAGATAAGTATTTATTTTTTGTGTACACCTACCAAACAACCTATCTACCGAAATATAGTAAAATGTACACGATTTAAATGATTTTGTTTATATGAAGTATACAGGGTGGGGCAATAAGAGTGTCGGGCCTCGATATCTCGAGTTCTACGATTGCTAGAAATTTTTTAAAAAACTGGAAGTAAACTAGATTAAAAAGTCTATAACTGGAAATTATTTTCGAACATACAGGGCGAGTCCAGACGAAATTACAGGACCATGTGCCTTTTTTTAAATGGAATGCTATGTATATCAATACATTTTTTGAAGCCTCTTTCTAGGCTCTATTCATTCCTATATCTTCCGATGGATATTAAAAAAATCACCACAGTCACAATTATGGGTTTTAAGAAAAACTTATGTGAATACCAGTTACGAGACATCTAATTAATGTTTTTGAATCATTTTCATTTCCTAAAAATGTACAGGGTGGCCAAAAATTATTTTCAATTAAGAACATATTAAATTGAATTTTCTCAATTTTTTCAAATGGAACACCCTATATATTTTTCGACGATATGATGTAGAAATGAAAAACGAACATTTTGTGTAAGTTGTAAGTTTTGTAAGGCTAATTGGAACCATTTTCGTTTTATAAATAAATAAGTGTCGTCAAATTCAAGAATAAACTTTAAAAAAGAGGTTCCCTCAAAAAAGTCATTAAATTTATAATAGGTGTTCGACGTGTTGCCCATTTTGATTGACACACGTCTATGCAATTTTGAAATAAGGCTAAATGGCCTTGCGACCATTTCTTCCAGTCCATTGAAATGAGTAAATAGTATTTAACCGGTCCCGTAATGTAATGTCTATTTGTATATTTTTTTTTGCTGTTTTCGTTATTCGACAAGCAATATAACCTCAGTTTGGTATAAATTGTCGTGTACAAAGGAGCATTTACCACACTTATCGGTCGTTACAATTTGTGTTGAATTTAAAATATTTGGAATTTTACAATATGAATTTTAATAAAGCGGAACTTGTAGACATGACTTTTGTTTTGGGCGAGTCAGGCAGAAATTGTTTACTTGCCAATAGCATTTATCACCAACGTTATCCTGAAAGAAAGATTCCTGATGTTAGCAGCTTCCAAAACCTTCTCGATAGATTTCTGGAAGCTGGAAATGTCGAATATAAAAAAAATTTAAAGAATAAAACGTGTTGTGAACGAAGAAAATGAGTTTTCTGTGGTGCTGGCAACGGTTGAGAATCCCCATGTTAGTCAAAGAGAAGTGAGCTCATTAGTAGGATAATTAGACGGTCTGTGGATCAAATCTTAATAACAAATAAGTTGCATGCATATCATATTCAAAGGCACCAGGAATTATCTGATAACGATTTTCAAAAGCGCCCTCCAATTTTGTAATTGGGCCAGAGGTAAAATGCAACATGATGTCAACTTCTTCGATACTGTTTAATTCAGTGATGAGGCAACTTTTCATAAAAATGGATTTCTTAATAGGCACAATTTCCATTATTATGCTTCGGAAAATCCTCACTTTTTTATGCAAGTTGATAACCAACACTGATGGTCTATAAACGTTTGGGGAGGAAGTATTGGAGAACATGTAATAGGGCCATATTTCATTGATGGTACATTGACTGGAGCTATTTATATTCATTTTTTGGAAAACTGTCTGCCACAATTATTGGTAAATCTCTCTGAAAGAATTCGAAATAGGATGTGGTTTCAGCAATCAAGAATGCAGTTAGAGACCACTTAAATAATACTTACCCTCATCAATGGACCCACTAAATGGCTTGCTAGATCCCCAGATCTTACAAAAATGGATTTCTTTTTATGGGGATACGTGAAGAAAATTGTTTATAGAGACACACCAACAACAGTACAAAATATGAAGGAAACTGCCTTTACATCTATCACACCGGAAGTTTTAGGAACAGTGAGAATCTCATTTCAAAGGCACATAGAGATGTGTGTCAATCAAAATAGGCAACATGTGGAACATTTATTATAATTTTTTCTACTGAGTTATTTAAAGAAACCTGTTTTTTTAAGTTTATTTTGAATTTTGTAATTATTTCTTAATAAAACGAAATTGGTTGCAATTAGCCCTAGGGAAGTACTTACAAAAAAATGTTCGTTTTTCATTTCTACATCACATCGTCGAAAAATATGCAGGGTGTTCCATTTGAAAAAATTGAGAAAATTCAATTTAAAATGTTCTTAATTGAAAAATAATTTTTGGTCCTCTGTACATTTTTAGGAACTGAAAATGATTCAAAACATTAATTAGATGTCTCGTAACTGGTATACACATAAGTTTTTCTTAAAACCCATAATTGTGACTGGTGATTTTTTAAATATCCATCTGCAGATTGCATTATTTCAACAAAAAAATTCATTACATCCAAGTGGTTGAGAGATATTCAATGATAATATAGGAATGAATAGAGCCTAGAAAGAGGCTTCAAAAAATGTACTGATATACATAGCATTCCATTTTAAAAAAAGGTTCTTGGTCCTGTAATTTCGTCTTGGCTCGCCCTGTATATTCGAAAATAATTTCCAGTTATAGACTTTTTTATCTAGTTTACTTACAATTTTTTTAAAAATTTCTAGCTATCGTAGAACTCGAGATATCGAGGTCCGACCCACTATTTCCCCCCCGCCCTGTATATTCATAGAACTAGAATAAGCCTCAACTTCATACTTCCTAATCTCCAGTTCGTTTGGTTGTACAGTGTTAGCATTAGCGTCATTTTTTTCCTCAATAAGTCTGCTTTCAATAAGCTCCTAAGCATTTTCTTCGTCCGATGCATATAAAAAGGGTTCTTAAGAGTTGTTCGGAGTGTATTAGTCATCCGTGCTTCCAATTTTAATTGTAAATGACTTCACGTCAATAAAATGACGCAGCCTAATGTACGGTGTGCTTGGAAAGAGAGAGATAGAGATGTAATAGAATATGACATTGGACAAATTTATTACACCTAATCTTTAAATTTCTCGGTACATTTGAGGACATTAGGGCTAATTTTATTTTAGTTCTACAAAAGGGAAAATGTTTATTTTAATAATACCTATGTGGGATGATAAGAATTATTTTTTCAAATCGAAAATAGAAGAAAAATTTTTTTTTTATATATATATATACTTTTTTTTCTCTCGTCATCCCTCATTGTAACATGTTTTCAATGTCTTTTAGTGAAAGCCGTTTTTAAAATGATTTATATAAGAGTAAATTGAACCGTCTTTCCGGCTTATATCCGGAGCGCTCTTTTAAGAGTCATTTATTACAATGCATTTCAAATGAGGAGCATATCTCAGGGCCTACAGAAGTAATAATACCTAAAAGAAAAGTTGCCATAGGTGCCAAAGTTATTACATTACAAGAGAAGTTCTTAACCGTTACAAAGAGAAATAAAGCAAAAATGATAAAAGCAAACAAAATTCAAGAATCTAAGGAAAAACAAAAGTTGAACATAATCGAAGAAGCTGAAGAAGAAATTTCAGATGAAGACGAGAATAGATTATATTTGATCCAGTACTTTTTAGTAAACGTACTGGGAGCACAAAAAATAGCAGTACATGGATTTTAAAAGTTCTTAGAAGAGTAAAATACTTAAAGTAAAAATGTACTGATTACTTTACTTGCAGTTCATTTTAGTACTGAGTACCTCAGCTCTGTGCTCAAATGTAGCGTTTATTACACAAAATCAGTAATTTACACCAAGAACAAAGTTTGGTAGTTCGATATTATTTCATCTTGTCTATTTATTGCTTAGTACAGTTAAACTTACAGAATGCAATTCGGTAGACTTTCTGATTATGTTTTCTGTCTCCGATTTGACATTTATGTCAACAAAATGCAACCAGCATTCATTATTTATTTATTGGAAATATTAATAATTATCGAGAAAGACGGAAGGGAACATCTACTACTTGTATTGAGAAAGGTAAGTAAAAAAAATACAATATCCCTGCTCCATCCAAACAATTCTTCGAGAAATGTTCAGCTACTGTAAACAAATTAATTTGTCTATTTCTTTTAGGTGTTCCAAAGCTTATAGTGGTTTGTCAAGAGCGAATAAATGATGCCATGATCCTACAAAGTGTGAAATATACGACCGCACAGTAGTGTAAATTCTATTCATGGGTAATTCGTAACTAATTTGAACTAAAAAGGTAAGGTTCGTGGAATCAGACAAACTTATTTCTAGAGTGAGTAATTGGAAAATTATTCCAGGCATTAAATGAAACAATCTCAACCAAAACTAATTGCCAAATATGTTGTTGAGTGAAGAAAAATTAAGGAAAGCAACTTCATCAAGACGCTACGTAGTACACGAAGTGTTAGAAATCAAACTCTAATGTACAACCCTTCATCTTCAAGGTAGGACAAACGGTCCTCCCATAACAGCGCAAACAGTCTGGTACACTGACGGCTCCAAGACAGAACAAGGAGTCGGAGCTGGGATTTACGGGACAAGGTCAAAAGCCAATATCCCGATAAGTCTAGAGAAATACGCGACGGTGTTTCAGGCTGAAGTGATCGCCATACACTGTTGCGCAAGGGAGATAATAGGACAAGGTACTGTTAACCAGTCGATTGCCATTTTCTCCGATGGACAAGCGGCAATAAAAGCAATCAGTTCCATGCAAATCAACTCAAGATTGGTGTGGGACTGCTTGACGTCCCTTACAGAGCTGGGAAGTCAGAACAGAGTGACCCTAGCATGGGTACCAGGACACGAGGGACACAGAGGAAACGAAAAGGCTGACCAACTGGCCAAAGAAGGCGCACTTGAAGCCCCAATAGGACCCGAGCCCTTTTGTGGCGTGGCTAAGCCATGCATACGAGCAGCCATTAAGGAATGGGTGCAAAATAAATCTCTGGAATGGTGGAGGAATCTGCCAAGACAGAGACAGGCCAAGGAGTTCATTAAAGAACGTTCGGCCAAATTTACGGAAGACCTACTAAGCCAGAATAGGAAGGCCATCAGAGTAATAGTGGGCCTTCTAACTGGCCACTGCCGGCTCAATATACACATGAGTCTAATGGGCCTGGCAGAGGACGCGACATGCAGATTCTGCCAAGAGGAAGAGGAAACCTCAGTTCACGTATTGTGCCACTGTGAAGGCCTGGTGAGGCTGAGATTCCAAGTACTCGGAGAAGAAAAACCAAGGGCGGACAGCTATACAAAAGAGCCTTTATCAAAGCTGTGGAGTCTAGTACAAAGGACAAAGCTGGATGAGATACTATAAGGAAGATATTCTGGGAGCATCACAATAGACCTGAAAAGGTCGCGGTGGTAAAGGCTAAACAACCAGCTCCTTTGTGAATCTAATCTAATCTAATCTTCAAGGTATATGAACAACGTATTACAACAAAATAACCTATATACAGCACAAAACCACCTAGACTAACCAACAATATTATTTTAGGTCTTCCGTGATGACCAAAACCAAACTATATACAGCATATCAGCCACAAATTGAGCCATTTTGTATACAATATTTTTAGGGCAAATTTATACCGTTACACACTATGTTCCACCTATCTCTAATTTAATCCCCGAGTCTGTTGTGAAGACTATCATTTTTCTCTCACGTTTATGTGTTTTCTTTCGTAACTTTCATTTCTGTATTATTTTGCCACGTCCAGTGGAAGTATAACGCATTTTTTTTTGTTGAAATAAGCTTAAAATGTCATGAAACGTCGAGATTTTAAATTTGAGCGAAACAAATTTCTGTCTGTTTGTCAGTCTGTCTCTTTGTCAGTCTGTCTGTCGATCTGTAAATTTGTGCGCACGTTTACTCTTTAACCGTTTATGATATTGACTTGAAATTTAGTACACTTATGTATTATTCATTTATTTATTTATTGCATACACTGTTCAACATGTAAGGTACCCATAAATTACAGAACAGGGATAATGTTAAAGAACACGCCAAAGCCCTCGATGAACTTTTCGAAACTGTAACAAAATCCGACACATTTCGCATGAAAAGCGTGCTTCACGTAAAAATGCCGTTGGAAGAGATTTTTATACATTCAATCACAATTCCGCTCTACGGAGCCTTTTTTATGCAAAAATATCAGAAACTCATCAGGAGTGTAATTTTAGAAAGTATATTAAATGTCGCTGCACGCAGTGCAATTTGTCTCATTGACCATCCATCTTCTGCTTTAGCAATAACTCCAGATTTAACTAAATCGCGTATATGAGGCATATTAGTTTTTTGCACAATTGCAATAAATTATGGCACTGACATGACAATGTCACAAAAATTAAAGTTAGATGTACACAACTAGATTTTAGCAAAATACCGTTAGACGTTCTAATTTTTTTTGTATCCCAAAATCCCAATGTAATATTTTTACTTTCTAATAATAGGGTAGGGGTGGCAATTGGGGTGGTAGGGGGGTAACTAATACCAAAATAAATTTTAGAGTCCCTTATTTCACGTATACACACTAAATCCAAATTTAATTTTTTTACTCCCTTTAATAATAGAGTGTAGAGTGGGGGTGGCAGAAGGGGGTAGCTGACGCCAAAACATTTTTTTGAGACGTTTCGTTGTATGCATATTAAATCGCATTTTATTTATTTTTTACTACATTTCATAACAGTGTAGGGGTGGTATTGGGGGGTGGCTGATGCCAAAAAAAATTTTGAGACCTTGACTTTTCGTACATGCCCTAAACTGCAATTTTATGGACCCTTACCTACTTGCTTTGCCTATTTACCCTTATTTACCCCATTCCACTGGACGTAATATACATTTGCGTCACAAATGGGCCATCTCAAAATGTAATATAACGTCCTAATTAGATCAGTATATCAGGTATGATCATTTCTTGACTTCCTGACGCAAAAATAACTGGCAAATGATACATGACATGACGCGTTTTATAATTAATTAGTTTGATTTTATACTTCTAATTGAAAAAAATAATTTAAAACGATGGCTTCAGCGTCGGTATTAACGTCTGAAGTAGTATTAACTGTTTTGTTGGCATCAAGTTAGTATATAACATGATTGACATTTAAAAAACATATTTTTTTATGGCGGCCATTTTGAGTCCACGGCCAGGACGGAGGTAGTTGCGGGCCAAATCACTCCTTTTGCTCTGAGAACTTTACGTGCCAAGTGGTTCATTTTTGCATTAATGATTACATTGTTTCACGTATCGCTAGCACTATTTTATTCAAGCCTACTCCGTAAAATTGACCGCCGGCGCCGCGCCGTTATCGCTTTAACTACACTGAATTCTATCTTACTGCCATGCTGGCATGCTAGGGTTTTGTACGTGATCATGCTTACTGTGGTTTTTAAAAATAGCGACGGAGTGAGATTTTGATTTATGATATATTGTTTTTTCACACGCAGCACTTCCAAAATAATTCTTTATGTAAATAAAATTACACTATTCGTTGTTTTTTTTATTTTAAAATCATACAAATTAGAAAAAACAGAAGTATTAAATAAAATTACATTTTTATCATTATTGGGAATATCTAGGTATATAAAGTTAACACGGCAAATATAGCACACAACGGAAGACACATGGTAATAAATGAAGTTATATTAATCGCTAATTTATTACGGTGAAGATAAATTTATCGCTCGATAATTACTAAAAATATGATGAGCAGCGAGCTAGCACACAACATCAAAATCAACGTTTCCCCCCTCGAATTGCAAGTGTGAAACAGTTATTGCAAATTTGTTACTCACAAATTACCGTGTTATTAAGAACAGAATCATTGTTTCTTAAAAAAAAAAACGTATGTGTATGCTGGCCTAAACATCAAGCTGGCGCATAACACCAAAATCAACGTCTGCCCCCTCGAATTGCATGCGAAATAGTTATTGAGAATTTGTTACTAACAAGACACCCTGTTATTAACAGCGAAGTAATCTTTTTTAAAACATATGTGTGTGCCGTTCTGAGCACCAAGCTAGCACACAACATCAAAATCAACGTTTTCCCCCTCAAATTGCAAGAAGATTGTAGTAGGTTCAATAAACTGCAACAAGAGTCTTCACAAACAACTGATTTATCAACCACTTAAATTACAATAATTAATCCTTAAAAATGACAATAATAACTTTTTCTTTTTATTGGCTTTCGGTCGAAGACCATACTGCCAGTCACGAAATATCTAATTGAGAGTCACATAAGGGTAAATTAATTTATTGAATATACTTGATTGATAATGATACCAAACAGTATGACAAAATATCCTATACCTAATTCTAACCTAAAAAGGAAGAAAAAAAAAAGGAAAATAAATTGAAGACAACAAAAAGGGATACAACAGGGACACACGCTTCCCGTCCTGGGGTCTGTCAGGACATTTAAAAATAGACAATACAGGGAGGACCACGGTTGACAGGGGAAAAACAACAGAGGGAAAAACATACGGTAGCCAAACATAACCTAAAGCATAATACATGTTTCTTTTATGAAATCAAAAATATACGTATAAACTTTACGAGATCCTAAGGACAATAAGAACAGCATATTAAAGGGAGCCAATATATTGCAGTTTTGTGCAATATTAGTGATTAATGTATTAGAGGCATTTTGATATTTCACACATCCAAAAAATATATGGCCGAGATCTGCTATGATGTTGCATTGATCACAATTTGGTGAGGTATATATACCAATTTTGTATAGGTGTGACCAAATTTTAATCTAATAAGAGACGTTACATATTTTCTCGATGCTTGAAGGTCTGCATGCCAAATTTGTTAGGTATACTACTGGAATGAATCATCGTGTACCTGGTAGGGTTGGTAAAGCAATACTCTTTCCATTGGTAATTCCATTTGACTCTCAAATTTAGTTTAAGAACACTATACATGTCTGCTAAACCGATTTTACGTTCTAGAATGTGACTTAATGAAGCTCCTTTTTTAGCTAATGTATCTACGTGCTCGTTGTGTTTAATTTCTATATGTGCTTTGACCCAGACGAATGTAACCTTTTTTCCAGATAAGTGTATTTGATGAATGATATTTTTTATTTTGAAGATATATGGATTGACTTTGTAGCTGAAGATGTTTGTATTACTTAATGCATTAATTACAGACAAGGAATCGGATAAAATAATTATTGCATTGGGGGGGTTGTATTGTTTAATAAATTGTAATGCCTCATATATAAGCTATGGCCTCCGCTGTGAAGATAGAGCAATTAGTGTTCAGTTGGAAATAGTTCTCAATATTCAATGATGGAATGAAGTAAGCCCCACCAGTCTGAGAATTAATTTTGGATGCATCTGTGTAAATAAGCAGCGGGTCATCAAATTGATTCAGCAAATTTTTAAGTGTTGGAGTTGATTAAATAATTTTCCGTATAAGATGGTATGATGAAATCCGTATCGGTGAATAAATCAAAGAATTTAAAATTATTAATAGAAAATCGCTCAAGGTCTGTAAGTTCAGAACAGTATCGAAAAGATATAGTCAAGGCAGGTGAAAGTTTTTTAATCCAAAACTTATTACATAAGTCGAAGATGTTTAAGCTTGAAATTTTGCTTAGTAGTGGAGTATTGAAATAAAATTGTTTCAGCATAAATTTGTTGCTAAGAAATTCTCTCCTTATATCAAGAGGGGGCTCAAGTGCTTCGACATAAAGTGGATTGATAGGAGTGGAATTCATTGCAAAAAGACAAATCCGAATAGCTTTTCGCTGCGTAATATCTAACCTATTTAGTATAGACTTATTTGCAGATACATATATGATACCTCCATAATCTATGACTGATCTAATATAAGCTCTATAGAAAAGCAATGCAACCTTTACATCTGCGCCCCACCAGGTTTTAGTGACTAATTTTAAGAAATTTATTCCTTTGTTACATCTTGTTATAATCGATTCAATGAAAGATTTCCACGTCAACTTTTTGTCTAGCACCACACCTAAATATTTGACCTCTGACTGATATGGGAATTTATAACCTCCCAACTGAATATCTAAAATATTTGGAGTATTATGTCTGGAAAATATTGTAAAAATCGATTTCTCTTGTGATAATTCAAAACCGTTTGTGCTGAACCATTTCCTTGAGAGATTTAGTTGCCATATCCAATTTCTTATGTTCTACGTAGATGCAGAAATCATCTGCATATTGGACTATATTAACATTTCTCGTAATGGAATTGTGTAGGTCGGCTGTATATAAATTAAATAAGAGTGGGCTCAATACTGATCCTTGAGGTAGACCGGTATTATTTAGCCTCGGGCCAATTCTTTCATTTTTATTATTTCTTATATATATAATCGGTTGTAAAAAAGACCCACAATACATTGAACGATTTTTCTTGGAATATAAAACAATTGATACAATTTATTCTCAAGATGAAGATCCACTGATTCATATGCACACTTAATATCTAAAAAGAGTGCGCACAAATAGTTATTACGCGTAAAAGAGTTTTGTATATTTATTCAGTTATTGTTGATAGAGCATCCATAGTACCAAATCCTCTTTTAAAACCAAATTGACATGAGGGGAGTAGATTATGATATAATAGCCACCATTCTAGTCTAGCTTTGACCATACGTTCAAAAGTTTTCAGTATGCATGCCAATAAGGAAATGGGTCTATAAGAAGAGGCGTCATTCGGGTTTTTCCCTGGTTTTAAATAATAACTTTAATCTCGCCGTCGAATATGGTGGAAATTTCTAGTTTTCTAGGTAAACGGCGGTTCGTCAATTAGCCCAGAGATGGCGCCACCCTACCAGCCGACAACTAAAACAGGTCTCCCTTAACTCTGATCAGGGACTAATTACATCTCCCTTCGTTAGAGGGCAGCACATAACAATATTCCTGCCAAGATTTATTAAAAATGAAATAGTAGTTACTTTGAAAAATGACATTTTTTCAAATTTGGCGTAGAGTAGTTTCAAAACCTCATGAGCCGCGAAATGCGCAGAAGGCGGAGCTTATTCCGCGATATAAGTATGTAGTGAAAACATTTCAGCGAGAGCTCGAGACACACTATGAGCAATAAATCTAATGTTTTTAGGAAGTGGTGTAATTCACCCGACGGCCGAAATTATGTCTCTGCACATATGAAGGTCAAAGCTCATGAGGTTTTGAAACTACTCTACAATTTCTTCTGGACTATTTTAAACAACTTTTAAAATTTAAAAAAATTGATGAAGTCGTTTTCGAGTTATTGCATTACGAAATATTGTTGCTGTCTCGCTCTTACATATGCGGTCTTATAGGAAATTTAATATGTTTAGTGGAAAAGTACTTAAAGAAATTTTATGAAACTTCTCACGATTGTGTATAATTTTCATACGAAGCCTGTGTTAAAATTTCACAAATTTTGATGCAGGATTTTTAAAATAATAAAAAAATATCAATTTTATGCAGTTTTCACATCCAAAAGTTTATTCGAAAGTAAATAAAAAGCACTATAGAAATTGCTTTTTTTAAAGCATAGAATATTTTTATAATAAAATAAGCTTGTTCGATCGTCAGGGCTATGAAATGAGGGAAAAACTTTCTTCTAAATAATACTGCTTATATTAACTTTTGGCGCGGAGAGTCGCTCCCGTTCAACCTTAGGATGGTATGAAAATTGTTGTTTTTTTCCCGAAAGATCAAGCCGAACTGGCCTTTAACGGAGACTGTAGGAAGTTGCAACTTGGCAGGAAGATTTTTGGTGATTTATTAGTAACAAATTCGAAATAATTGTTTCACATGCAATTTGGTGTTGGGTGCTAGATCGATGCTCAGCTCAATGATTCGATTGTTAATAACAAGGTAATTTGTAACAAATTCGTAACTGTTTCATATGCAATTCGAGGTGGGAAACGTTGATTTTTGTTGTGTGCTAGCTTAATGCTCAAATCAGCACATAACATATTTTTAATAATTATGGAGCGATAACTATTTATCTTCACCGTAATAAATTTCCGATTAATATACTATAATTTTTTATCATGTGCATTCCGTTGTGTGCTACATTTGCTGTGCTAACTTCATATACCTTCCTTTCCTTCATGTTGACTGTGAAATTGTTTTATAAACAACGACACATTTTTGGCACTCAGTTACCATACATTTTCCAGGTAATTTTGAGTGTACAGTATTTTGGTGTCCGTAAAATTCATTTCGGTTTCAATATGACAACAAAAAGTTAAAACTTCTTTCAACATGCTTGCTTCTGCGAGTTTTTAATAAATTAGTTCTGTTTCGCAATTCTATTTTAAATGAACATAACGTTTCTAAACTCTACTTCATAAAATCTCTTTCATAAAATCCAAGTGTTGTTTCAATAAAGTGAACAGGATAGCGGCCAGACGCCCGCTATCTTTGATATTGTACTTTAACTATTAGTCACTGAAAACTTAAAAACACCACATAAATATGAATAAGACAATGGACATTATTTTTTATTTTATTATATTCCATGGGAACTTTTTGGGTTAATGTAGGAACCAATTACATTTTTGAGTTAATGGAAATACACAAAACGAATCAGATATACAGATAGATACAATACAATTCAATAGTCCTCTCCTCAGTCCTGTTAATAAATGTGATTATTATATACTCGCTTGCTCCCATTTGATTAATTCAGCAACTAGATCTAAAATAAAATTGAGCGAAGGAAGAGAATACATTGCTATGATATCCGCGTGAAAGACGTTAAATATCACACTAAATAATTTTCTAAATTTTAATCTCAAAGTCGAAAGTTCGGAATCATTAAAAGACACACAATTGTAAAAACACAAATAAGCAATAAAACAAATTCAAATCAAATTGAACAGTGTATTTCGAGAACAATATTCAATACAATTAAAAGATAAAATTCCCTATCTAGCTAAATAAAATAAATTCGATATTAAAATAAAATAATTTGGAGATGATCAAGTTTAAATTAAAATTCGTTAATAAAAATGAAATAAACTCTCAAAGTTTGTAATTCAAAACGGTCTTAATTATTTCCAAAAATATTAAATGGTGAACATGAAATTTAGATAAAGTTTATTACAAGCTTTTAGTCCTCGTAGCTCAATATAACCTCCAGTCGCACAGTATCACTTATTTGCGATGTTCAGCTGCTATCTCCTAAGCTCCTTGACAATTCAAATGGTATATCGGTTCCACCAGGAATCGGTTTTTGAACCTTAAAATAATTTATGATTAAACTCCTTTCTCCTACTTGTCAAAATCTTGAAAAAATTCGATTTTCTGTTTCCTTCTTCACAATTCTTTAGCTACTTGTCTTCCTTCTTCTTACTTATCTTCAATTAAACCGACAACAGTCTATTATCTGTTTTACTCCAATATTTTACTTTCTTCAAAATTTTTCACCCCTTCAATTTTCACAATTTTCTTCTTGCTTCTTTCCTTCTCATCTCCCCTAGCAACCTCCAATTTTCAAATTTTCCACAATCCTTCATATTTTCCTCAAATAATAAAATCGCAGATACCAACTTGAATCTTTCATGACATCAACTTAACAAAACGAATTGGTTCTCATCATGTGATATTGAGCTTTTCTTCAGTTTTATTACTTTCCCGCACAAATTAAATTAGAATCGTATATATGTACTTGAACATATTAAAGGCGTTGACAGTTCGAGATCTTATTAAATGTTTTGGTGGGCATATTCAAGAGAGAGAGAGAGATCCGATAAGGAAATATTTATTATTTTTGGCCATAACTTTTTTAAAATACATATATTAATAAAATAAAGTATAAGCCTACCTAAGTGGAATTATGACAGGTGTGCTGATACGAATTTTCACTCAATAATTTCAGTTGTTTGCAAAATCAGTAATTTGTAGTTTTAAATGAACTAATGTTGCAAATGACTGAAATTATTGAATGGAGGTTCATATCACTACACCTGTCATAGTTCTACTTAGGTAGGCTTATACTTTTTTTAACAATATACTTATGTATTAAAAAAAGGTAATGGCCAAAAATAAGAAATATTTCCTTATCGGACCTCTCTCTCTTGGATATGCCCACCTTAAATTAAATAAAATAACTGATTCTAATTACCATTAAATTATGTTATAAACATCTGTTTTTAATATTTCAGATGTTTTTTAAACATCTGAAATATAAAAATTGCATGTATTTTATAAACAATATCTATCTTCTGTAAAATACTTTGATATTTTATCAAACAGAACAAATAAAAGAAAACAGAAAACATGCATGCAACTCTTTACTCAGAATAAAATTCACAATACACAATTCAAACTAATCTGAATGTATCCTTTAGCTTAAGTACAAGTAAAAATCATATCAATATATGTGATGGAAAATCTCAAAATAAAGTAACGAAAATTATTGCTGTAAATTTTATACGAATGCATCAGTTTTTTACATTTCCGAATTAGGTATTTCTGAAAACTATTTGATTATTAGATTCTTTTATGTTTAGTCTCTTATCTAAGGTCCACAAAATCGTTAATTTCTGCAATAAGACTTCTGTGACATTACCTACAAATATATTTTTTCGCTAACGGTTACCAGGCAGAGGTAGTTCCTAGTAGGTACCTCAGCCAGGTATAGTCCAAGTAAGGACTTCCCTGCACTTAAAAAACGCAACAAAAACTTTACGACATAATTATATCGCCGCGGGCCATGGCGCCATCCCTATCATCAAACGACCCGACGCACATTAAAAACCTATAAAGGTAAGCGAGTCAATTTGCGAACAGCAGTACAAAGAGTACCGGTATTTTAATGAGGTCGTAAAGTTTTTGTTGCGTTTTTTATGTGTCGGGGAACTAATTACTTCAACTATACTTCTTTTTACTTTCGGTCTCATTTTCGATTGAAAACGGTCCTTTCCATTCCGATGACTAGAGAGTTTATATTTAAAAATTTTAGAAATCAAAGACAGAGTAATTGTTAATTTTTCTTTCAAAAGAGAATAACGGTCTCCAGCTTGATTGAAATTCGCAATATTTTTTAGCTTTGGCGAAAACCAGCTATAGGCCGTCCGTCAGGGAGTTGAGCATGCGTAATTACCGTTTTAAATCGGACAAAAGATTTTACTATTGGAACCAGTTCATTATAGGCCTCTTTTAGACATACCGATTTTTCCTCCTCGCTCACCCCCCCGGAACAATTAAAAAAATCTTTTCAAAACGGCCCAAAAAATTCATTTTTTGTTTATTGGGTTTTAACCAAATGCAAAAAATTGCCAAAATAGGTTTCAAAGACATTTTTTACGGCATCAAAAAACTGGCATCGAGACCTGGTAATGGCATAAAATGGCGGCCAATTCAAATTTTAAATAACAAATTCAATTGCGCATACTGGGTTTAATATTTTTGCATCGTTTTTTATTAGTTTTTTCACTTTTGTAGATTATGATGCGCGTGTAAGACCTACAGTAAACAAAGATATGTAAAAAATTTCATCACAAAGATTTTGTTTTTTTGTCCCAATCGGACCAATATATCTGGAGTTATTCACATTTTTAGGCTGAAAAGCGCGGTTAAAAAAATGAAATTGTTAATAACAATTGGAGCCAAGGTCTTTGGAAGTACAACATTTTTTTGGGTACCTACTTCTGAGCACCTCCCCAACAGGACCCAACCATAAAATTACTTATGGAAAAAGTTCCTTCCTATTGATTTCTTGTGCTATTTTGAATTTTGATTGCGCTACATCTATAATATAATTATTCTATCTTTATTTAACTTGGTAGTTAGACAGCACATGCTTGATGGATGCATCAGTAAATAAATAAATCTGGCTGTATATTGCACGCCCATTTTAAATCATAGAATTTATCGATATTTATGTACAGCCGTATGTCGTACTCGGTATATTTATATTTAAAAAATATACAACAAAGAAGAGATAAAATAAAGTTTTCATATTATTTTACATACATGGACCACACACAGTCCTTTTGTGAATACAATAAAACAAAAGATGCATTTCTTCACTAAAAACAATCCAATCGACCAAAACTAAAATTTTGTGATAGATCTGCAAGTGCATAGAATGGTGTAGGTATATACTTATTTACTATTTTTAATACTTTTTCAGCCAAACCGGGACCGTTGCACTACAAATGTGCTAGGGCCGCCACCCTAACGAAATAGCCAAGAACTTGTCACTCGAGGCGTAAATCTCTGTTGAGAAATGAAGACAGATATTTGTTAGGTAGATATCTAATCCTATATGTTCATATATTTATCATGTTTTTGTAAATTCCGTGTTTTCCGACGAAATTAGGAGTTTATACCATCTAAAATAGTAAAATCATAATTTAATTGAGCGTATCATCAACAAATGTTGAAATGTTTTGTATAGATACCTCTACTTACCTTTGGTTCACACATTTTATCAATCATTGTGCACCTCGCAGTTTGAGCATTCAAATAATTACAAGGCATTAAAGTCACCATGTTCCTGGTACCCGACGGTACCCGTTCCTATGATTTCACTTCACTTAAGTTAACTACGTCTGGTCTTTTTAATGGAACTTATTATGTCGTAGTTAAGTGTTGCCACTTCCTGTACAAACATTTATACCCATACACTATTTTTAAAGTTTTTATTGAAACACATCCAATTTGTAGATTTATTTAAAATGTACGAAATATAATAAAACATTTCAGTTAACCCGACAATAAACTTCATATACCACCGACCACTTACAAAAAACAACATTCGGTACCAGACACTCTAGTCACCAAGCTGAACTGAATGCTATGTTGGTAGCGACTAACGAAAGAGGGGCGCTACATTATCCCCTCTTGTGGAAGGAGTAGAAACTAAAGTGAATCCTTTAGAACCAATGATATTTCAACTTGTTGTAGACACAAAACGGAGCATCCAATAGAATACCGGTTGTATTATTGCTTTTATTTTACTGTGGATAATTTATCGAAGAGCCTCTTTGTGTTTAACGGACAAGGATAGTGAATGTTCTTTCATGCTAGCATTATATTACGTGCATACCCACTTTAGTTAAAGTAGTTCTAGTTTCTGGTCCCAGTTATTGTATTTTACATGGTAGAGGATTATGTATTTTATTTGTTGTTTCTAAAAATACAAAGTGAATACTGTTTATAATATTAAAATGATATAGGTACCTACCTGTTTTAAGTTATCACTATCATAGATATTTTTATGTTTTTATTCTAATCCAGAAAAATGAGATTTGCACTGTTCTACCAATGTTTTGGCTTTTTCTAGCTCAAACGTATAAAAGCAGGTACCTACTTACTTTTACACATTATGTACGACTATTTTTAAAATTTGTTATACCTACCCTATAATTGGCCTCATTTTATTGTTTATTCACATTATAATTTTTTATTTTATTAGGTACCTACACCTAACCTACGTATACCTAAGTAATTTTAGCAGGAAGAACCAAGAAGATTTCCTAATATATTTCCTAAATGTCGATACATAAAATAACTATATTCGAGTTCTGTTTTTCCATTTCTAATATCTACTTAATTATCGTTGTAGTGGTACACGTATTGTAGGAATTTTTTTGACAAATTAAAAAACATAATATAATTCAATCTTCAATCGGTCAATGCACAGAGTAAATAAAAAAAACTTCTCTTAAAAACTTGCTTTTCTTACAGTCGTACTAAAAAGTAAAAAATAAGTTTTCATGTACGACTGCAGTAAGAGCAAGGCGTGCGCACTTTGTATTTCCCCATTCATACAAACAATTATACAAAGTGGTCACGCTTTGCTTTTCTTGCAGTTTGCAGTCGTAGATGAAAAATTATTTTTTACTTTTTAGTACGACTTTTTGTAGGAAAGGGAAAGTAAGTTTTAGTCATACTTTAATTAAGTTATTATCATACATGAATATAGTGACGCGTGACGCCCCCCGTAGAAGTCTCTAATCAGGCGAAAATTTTTGTATTCTACGTTTTGCCGGAGGTGCCGGTTAGTATACATAGTATATTTAATCAATTTTCACCCCCGCGCCCCCTACGTGCGATATTTGCAAAAATAACTGTGGGATACTATATTGTCATCCGACCTTAGTAACTGTGCACAATTTCATCAATTGTTATGTCAGGAAGTGTGTTAAATACAGGATGCAAGATCTCGACAAACATGAAAAATGCTACATTGTGAGTTAAAGAAAAGCTAGTACAGTCTAAGTCAACGCTTCCCTGCAAATAAAAAATACAACAAAAACTACGATTTCATTAAAATACCGTTACTCTCTTTACTATTCCTCCGGTAAATTGAATTATGCAGTTACTTAGTTTTTTAATGTACGTCGACTTGTTTGATGATACCATACCGACTGGTTCGTCGGCGTTAATAATGAGCTCGTAAAGTTTTTGTTGCATTTTTTATTTGCAGGGAAGCGTTGACTTAGACTATAATTAATAGGTACGTCCGAGGGTAAACATACATATTTCTTGTGTCTGCAGCAATGTATCGGGCGGTCTTAACTCCTAAATTCATAAGACGCCATCTATATCTCAATATAACATGGATATATTATTATACCTAAGTAGATACCTACCTATTTACCCATACCAAAATAGGTAGATTTAGGTTAGTAATACCTATCTAGGGAAATTTGACGTCAGTTTAACTGACGTTAAACTGACGTCAAATTTCAAATTCGACGTTGATTTAACTAGCTTGAGGTAGAAACTACGAACATACTTATTTCGTATTTGTATCTATAACCGGTAGAAATATTGCTGGAAGTCACCAACACAACTAAAACAATAACATAACTACTAATTCACAGCAAAGACTCAAAATGAACAAATATCGGTGAAAAAAATATATGTAATATAATAGATACGTATCTAAGTTCACGCTTGTTGAAATTAATGCGAAAGAAATTTTATCGTGCATGTTAACACTTCTACTTTGAGAAATGACAATGCCCCTCCAAAATAATCTTTAATAAGATTCCTATTATCGGGTAAAAAAAATATAATAATATTCTGAGCTAAAACTATGTTACATTTGTTGTGTATGACTTTAAAAAGCATTTTTTGTGGCATTTTCATCAGTTTGTTTTAGATAAGTTCATTTTGAAAATTTGAATTTTAGAATCGTACTCCAAGTATGACCTGTTGTGCTAATTCGATCTAAAAGTTAATATGACTATGGAATTCTGGGTATTTTACAGGTAGCTTTTTATTAAGTTGAATTACCTTAAAGTTTACGACATGCTAGTTAACTTTACTTGTTTAAAGAATTTATTAACTTGTAAGTTAGGTAAATATAACATATTTAGTTCACCCTATTTTCGAAAATGCTCTACCTATTGGTAAATTTCACCTATTAAGTGTAAATTTTTATTTGACATATGTTGGCAAGTGAATTAGAGTAGGTAATACTATAAGATATATAGAGTCTAGATCTAGTCAAACTAAGGTAAGTTACCAGTTAGTTATTTTGAAGCTAGTTGGAACAAATTTTGGGTACTACAAGTGGACCTATATGCTACAAAACTAAATGTAAAATGTGCAGATAGTGAGTCGAAAGTGATATAGATGAGCTCTTTGTAAGTATATGTATACGATTTATTATTTTTCGCACCCATTTCTCTATCTACACCACGAGTGAATCAAGTTTACGACTGTAATGGTTTTTTAAAATGGCCGAAATTCTCAAGAATAATGACGAAGACAATAACTAAACAACCTAATTGTTAAAATAACCTGAATACTATAAATTTTACAAATAGGTTATGTATGGCTAGTTTTTAAATTGGTGGTTTATGGTTTATAGTCAAACATAGTTTGTCACAGATTTTCCAGGTAATTGCTACAAAAAGGTTAATAATTATTTCTTCAAATTGACTTTTAGGTCAACAAAATGGGTAATCGACTATTTGGTTGAAATTAAGTAGATAAACAAAGTGGCATTTTTGTAAGATAGGTTACTAGGTAGGTATAAAATTACGTAGGATTTCCAACCAAATATACCTAGTAGGATATTCTACGACGATTTATTTTTAGTTGCCAAAAAGATATATGTTACCTAATTATGATACCTAATTTTACTTCAAAGGAAATTTACCCTTGGGGTAATTTTTGGTAATTTTTGTTTGTAGTTTTTCCCTTTCTGATTTGGTTAAAGTTACTTTTAAGCAGATTCCTCAAATGTAAAACATATACTTATGGAATAATGATATGAAACTGACTAACGACTCCTGGTCCCGTTTCGCACGGCTTCATTCCAGACTACCTGTGATAAGCCCAAAAAGACTTCTTATTACAGCTTTTTTACATTTGATTTTTGATCATTTCACGAGTAACCATTAAAAGATTTTGAAAGGCACCTAACGCGAGGAGACAGAGCGACCAAGTTGTGTATGAATAAACATTTTAAACAAGAACGTTTATATTGTGTTACCAATGGACTATAGGCAACTATATACTACACTGTGGAATTTTTTGCCTGAATTTTTTAGGAGTTACAAACCCACCTGTTTTTCATATATCTTTTCCACATATTTTATACTAATAAACTCCAATAAAGTGCCTTATACCTTTACTTAAAAGTCTGTCTCCAAAATTTCCTCATGCATTCTTAGCTCACGTTCCAGTGCAATGTAAGCCATATGTTCCATTTTTCTTTGGGATTTTCTTCAGGTGGAACGCGTGCTTCGACTAACAACGTCTCTATAAGTCAACTATCTGGTGGCAGGTCACTGTGAAAAAGTCAGGCAACCATCAGTCTTGATTTTCTTGCGAGTTTTGTTAATAACGGGTCCGGCATGAAGTATTCATTTTAAATTGAGTTGTTTTTATTAATGGCTAAATTTTAACATTTTTATTAAAAAATTAAACCAAGGTTCTTGCGGAAACATGGAGATTTTGTTTTTTAAATATTACATCAGTCACATGACCTCCTCCTTGCTGCTGACACTCTTGAAGTCTAGCGCAAAAGTTTTTCATCACCCGCTCCAACATTTCAATTGGAATTGCGTTAATCTCTGTCCGCATCGAATATAGTATTTTAGTTGTTCTAAAGTTTGCGGTGGATTAGAAAACATTTTTGACTTTAAAAGGCCGTTACAGAATAGCTGGTCGTATGACTTAAGACGTATGACTCATAGTAAGCCTCCTCATTTTTATGGCTTACCAAAGACACATAAACAAAATATTCCTTTAAGACCAATTGTTAGTTCTATTAATTCACCATGTCATAATTTGGCAAAATTTTTACTTAAAATTATTGATCCATTATCTGGAAATACCGATTCATATATTAAAAATTGTAAATATTTTATAGAAACAATTTATGAAAACGATATTCATGAATCACACCTGATGGTTAGTTTTGATGTAGTTAGTCTTTTTACCAATGTTCCGGTAGATGAAACCTTAAAAATAGTTACAAATAGGTTGCTAAATGATAATAATTTGGAAACTAGAACTAAATTAAGTGTAAATAGCATAATGGAACTCTTAACAATGTGTATAAAAACAAACCTATTTTCAATTGGACAACGGGTTCTATCAGCAGGATTTTGGTATGGCTATGGGGTCTGCATTATCACCAATTTTAAGCAACATATTTATGGAGAACTTTGAGTACACACATGTTCAAAATTGTATAACAAACCGGTTGTCTGGTGGAGATATGTTGACGACATCTTTGTATTTTGGCCTCATGGTATCGATTTACTAGATTGTTTTTTGGAAAATATAAATAGTAAGGAACTGTCTATTAAATTCACATTAGAAGCAGAAAGTAGGAATGAACTACCGTTTTTAGATATTTTAATTAAAAAGGTAAATAATACAATTGAAACAAGCGTTTATAGAAAACCAACATATACTAATAGATAATAGTTATCTAGATTTTAACTCAAATCAGTCAATAAATGTTAAAAGGGGTGTTGTAAAATGTTTATACGATAGGGCCAAAATGATTTCATCTAATAATGAAATATTAAATAATGAGAAAAAATTTATCAAAGAGGTTCTAGTACAAAATCAATACCCTGAAGCCTTTGTTGATAGAGTTTTCATAAATGTTGAAAATAGGGACAATCAGGTACGACAAAAACCCGAACGTCATTATACAGCAATAATTCCTTATGGATATGGACTATCGGAGAAGCTACGCCGTATAGGTGACAAATTTGATGTTAGGACGATGTTTCAAACGGGGAGCACTTTAAGATCTATTTTAACAAAAACAAAACCGATAAACAGGGAACAGAATTCAAAAAACTGTATTTACAATATCCCGTGCGAATGTGATAAATGTTATGTGGGTGAGTCATCCAGACCTTTCAGTGTGAAGTTGGATGATCACAAGAATTACATTAGAAAGAATGAAATTCAGAAATCAAAGATTTGTGAACATGCTTCGGAAAACGGACATAGAATAAACTGGGACTCGGCAAAAATTTTAACAAAACAAGCAGATACCAAAAAAAGAAAAATTAAAGAATCAGCAATAATCTTATTAAATGAAGATAAGTGCGTATCGAATTGTTCTGTAGATATTTGTACTGACTACCAATGTTAAAAGAACAACTTAACAAACTCAACATTATCTAAAAGAAAATAGCATCAGTTCTGTGTTCTGTGTAAGTAGTAAGTATCTATGGAAATAACATAAACAGAATCTTAAAGCTGTGTATTTGACATACACAGCAAAATAAGAGTTCTTCCAAAAAAAGCTTTGAAAACGGAAAGAATTATTTCTGTGTTTATTATCCGATTTATATTATTTGCAAAACATAACCTCTGACTGTTCCTTTGATGTAAACGTCACGGGCGCATAGGCTTTTTTCCAATAATTCTATTATTTTGTAGATTCGGTGATTTGTTTTTGAAGAGGATAATAATACATGTGGTAGAAAACCCATGCAATTCTGTAATTATAGATTCATACGTTCATGCAAGGCGGTCCCATGTACGTTCTGAGTACTTGGTAACTATACTTTTTTGACACCGAATCACTGAGAAATCGGTTTAGGGCAAATACCGTTAAAACTCATCATTTTCCCGTCAAAATCGACTGCTTGAAAATGATAGGGCACCCTCGACGCTAAGGGCTATTTTCGCTAAAACTCTCCAAACACTTTGACTAGAGACTGGATAACTTGTCCTCATATACGCATGAATTGCAGTGCTTAACAAAGTGGATTCGTAAAAAGTCGGTTTTCGTTATACTTTCTAAATTTTGTGGTCGGGGCGACATTACGTCCCCGTGCCGCGACATTTCTTGATGACTTTCAGATATTTTTGCATAAAAAATGCTTCGTAGAGCGAAAATGCGATTGAATATATAAAAACTTCTTCCAGCGGCGTCTTTACGTGAAGCACGCTTTTCATGCGAAATGTTTCGGATTTTATTACAGTTTAGAAAAGTTCATCGGGGGTTTTGGCGTGTTCTTTAACATGATCATCAGTGTTATAAATTATCGATGAAACAAAATAATAATCCACAAAGTAATGTGTTTTCTCTATATAAAACACAAGCTTTTAGTCATCTCACAGAAGAGGCTTTTCTGTGGTGATCTGTCAATTTAGTGAGAATTCTGATTGGTCGAAGTTTTTACGGCGAACATAAGAATTCAACGATACGGTAATTTCCAACATTCTACATAAGCTCTTATGCCTTATGTGTAAATTGTGTAAAGGAACATTTGAAAGTACATGTTGGTTACTGTTTATGTTTTACGTCATACGGCTTAAGTCTTATGTCAAGCCATTCCGTAACGGCCTTAAGTTATAGAATCCCTAATAGTGTGGGAAGTGGCTCCGTCCTGCTGAAATCATATTCCTCGAATATCCACACTAACATTACGAAGTTGTTCAAAGTTATACAGTACCTGTTGACAACGTTGTGATGTATCAGTAAGCGTAAAGTTATTTTCTTCAAAGAAGAACGGCTCAGAATGCAGATACTGCACACCACACAGTAACATTTTTGCTATGAAGCGGTACTTCATGCAATTGCAGAGGATTTTCCGTCGCCCAGTAGCGAAAGTTCTGTTTGTTAACATATCCAGAAAGATGAAAATGAACTTCATCTGACAGCAGGCAATCAATGATATTCGAGTTTTTAGCAAATAGCCCTCTGAAACGTTCACAAAAATCAACGCGTGTTTCAAAATCTTGAGGCAGAAGTACGACTTGAATTTTGCAGGAATGGAACTGTAACTCTTTCCGAATGCGGCGATAACTTGGGTTCGAAATATTGAGTGCTAATGCTTGTCGTTTTGCAGATCTAGTACTTCGCATCAAAGCTGCTCTTATTCTTTCAACATTTTCAAGTGTACGTACAGAACGAGTTCTTCCTTTTGATTTTTTCTCTGGCATATGAAGCAGTACTGCGAAATTTGTGTACCCACTTTTTTATTTTTACTCGACTAGGAACTGAATCTCGTGGATTTAAATGAAAGTGTCGACGAAATAAACGGTGAGTGACTAGTGACTACAACAAAATAGTTATTTATTAAATAAGCTGCAACCTGCAACATATTCAATGGACCTAAGCAGATTTATTTTTAAAGACGTTAATAAAACAATAAACTTTAATTGCTCCACGTCCAAGTTTATCGAAAAAAGTAATAGTTCAAAAACTAAATTGAGTCTACCCTTCTTAAACTAAGGAGGATTAAGATTAAAGATTTAAATTTTATAAAGATTTATTGTTTGACTACTTGTTTATGAAAAAAGTACGTAGCTTTTATTTATATCATTTGCACTTTAATTTATTGGAATACAACTTTTATTGAATGTACTATACTGCATCCAACTCCTCTTCTAAAATAACGAAAAGGGGCTTTTTACAGGTTTCTATCTAATAAGACCTTTAATTTTGAACAAAAACTATGGCTTCCTATTGAATTAGCTGACCACGTCCGGTTGAATAAAGCTAATAGGTTTCGCAAGATAACTCACTATGTCGAACACATTTATATAGTTGTATACACATACGAGTATATACAAGGTGATTCTTTGTGTCTGGGTTTTTGTCACACACAAAAACCTCTGGTATATAAACAGGGAGGATTATAATGAAAATATTATTAATGAAGAAAATTTTGGAGGAATTTGGTAAGTTATTAACACTGTCGTGAGAAATAAAAAAATATATACAGAAAACAAATACACACAAATATGTTCTATAAATATTTAGAGAATATGTATTGAGAACATTTAAATAATCTATGAATTTCTCTTAACCTGCAATTGCATTCTAGGTACGTTCTATGAACATCAATAATGAAGTGTCTTAAATGTTTCTAGATGTCTTAAATGTTAAAACGTTTTTAGTATATTCTGCAAACTGTTCTTGAAACCACATAAAATGTTATTTAGGCTATTTTCAGCACGCTCCACGAGTATATTTTTTTTCTGAAATTATGGTTCGGGGGTATAAAATTTTATCTAAATTGTAGTTGCTGAGCATTCATAAATATTTAAATATTTTAAAATTGATATAGCATGTGAAAAGACACATATTTGTGCACGAGATATTTGAACGCTTCTTTGCTTATATGAAAATCAAACACAAACGTAATTGATTTCACGTGAATTTCAACTAAAATGTATACTCCATAAGTACCAGAATTTTCATGAATTATTTAAAAAAAGACTTAAATCAAAAATTAAATATACATTTACCACATATTGTTAACAAAACACGTCTTCACGACGCGAATTTGATCACAATATATATTTTTTTGTATATATAGTCATTGTAGAATGCTCGAATGAGAATTAAGAATCAATTTAGGGTACTTAATTGCACCCGCTTTATCATCTGTAGCGCTTTTTATTAGAGCTTCAAAACAAAGTTTCCATCCGTAAGCAAGATCATTGCCGTGTATCTTCTTACCGGTACAAATATTAACTAAGTAACGTATCTTCCTTCTTCACATAAAAATTAATTGATAAAATAGCTTTCAATAATATATTTAATTTTTTGTGTTCGCTTGATTTACAGCCAAATTATTTCTCTCTATGGTGCCTAGAATAACAATCAATATCTAGGTATATTAGGCACGATGAGCTGGTTTCTAGAGATGCTGCCGCAAAAATGGCATTACAAAAATATGCTCTTTCCTCTGATTTCATAATTTTGAGTTAGATCTTTAAGATCCAGAGTTTCCACGGCATTGCTGTACGTTTGCTCCAGAATTAAATCAATCCATACGCAATTATACTTTTTTAGTCAACTGTCACCCTGTAATTGGAACATGTTCTGTTGGATAGGGTATAATAAAATAAAAAAATAAAAATAAAATAAAAAAATGACATTTATCGGATCTGACAGCATTCCTAAAGTGTCATCTCTTTGTAGTCATTTGTCAATCTTATTTTTTTGGCCGCTCTTGACACGGTTTGTCAATAAACTATCTAGTGACGTTTTCATTCGTTGTGTGAACCTCGGCAAAATGAGCTTTCTCGGTCTTATCCGAAGTTTGCTTTAAACTTCGAATTAGGCCGAGAAAGATCAACTTTACGGCTTGATACACAATAACTATTATTTTAATAATACATGTACATTAATAATTCCCTGAACAAATTGTTCGTAAACACATTTTTAAAATTTTTCATCTTTGTCGCAGGTTTGTACATTAATACAGTTTTTTTATGGGCGTGTTCGGACCAATATTTCCGATGATACAGTGGATACAGGAAGAAAATTGTGATCAACAATATTTTTCAACAGCCTGTACTGTAAACTTTGTCTTTGTCTATAATTATATTACCGAAACATAGTACATGAAATTACTCTTATTATTTATTAGCAAGTTACAAAAAAAAAATGTGTAGAAATCACATATTTTTGGGCGGTATTTTATTATTATGTTTATTATTCGTAAAGAAACAACTAGACATTGATTGTATAGACCAGCAGTAGATAGTTATATTTTTTACATTTATATTTTAGAAATATTTTTTAATGCAAGTTAAAGACCTACGTCTCAATCCCCCCTTGTCCATTTTCTCAGAATCCGCCATACACCTTGTCTTGGGGTAAAAAATGATAGACATCCGTGAATGTTTTAGAGATAGTTTTGTGAAAAATGGATAGGTCAGATATAATTTACCAAAACGAAACACAAAAACTACCCCGGCCTCATGTGTCTGGACTCCGAGAGAGAGCTTCAAAGTGGATTTGCTGTGCCTCCTTTTCCTCCTTTCCTAACTGTTTTTTATTGCTAAGTAAACGAAGGATGAGAAAAAAAGTGATGGCAAAGAAAGTTCACTGGTAGCTAGCGTTTTCTGAACATAATCGGGCTCGAAGGGCCAAGATGTTTCGCGTACGTAAAATTAAAATAAATGCGGGTAATATAACAGTTCAAATTAAATATCTTAGAATTGCTGCTGCTTCTCATTGAGTCAGCTTCCAGCGAAGAATGTCTCATTAATGTTTTATGCGTTGTAATGATAATGTTATTTTCTGAACAGGTATTTTAACCGAAAACAACTTATTTTTAAATGATTCGATCGATATTACATAGTTAAAAGTAAAATAAAGTACTGAAAGTAAATAATAAAATACAAATCACAATGTAATTTTTTCATTAATAATTTTTCAAATGGTCGGTCATGTTGGATCGACCATTTTTAATTCTAAATTTTTATAGTAATTTTGGTAAAACGTGGAACCAAAAACCCCACGGGTAATCATTTTTGCAGACCCCATTTTACACCCACCATCCAATAACTCGCAAAGTGTTCAATGAAATCGTCTAAAATTCATATCATGGGGGTTTTTGGAATCGTTAATAATGACGAATCCGAACTGAAAATTCAATATGGCGAACCTAAAATGGTGGACTAAGAATTAATTTCTGACTTACTCTATTGATTTTATTGAAAAATATGTAAAGTAAAAAAGTATTTAGAATACCATTTTGCATAAAAATACACCATTTTAGTAACCACATTATTTAACTCTTTCGCTTCTCCCCCGTGGAAGATCTCCTACGCCTGAACCTTACTTTTGCAAAAATTGCGAAAAAAACTTTTTTAAAATTTTTTCTAGAGCTGTTTATAATCAAATGTTTAATAAAAAATTCCGCTGTTTTTTAAGAACTTTGGTAATACTTAAATATTAATTTTCAACTTCTGGGGGGGCGGGGGGTGGCCAAAAAACGAGGCGACAGTTTAATCGGGCTAGTTGTAACGTATTTTTGATTTATATGGTTTCATTGACCTAAGATTATAAAATTCCACCTCATTTCATGCATTTTTGAAAACTTTAGAGCTGTTTGAATTTGGTAATTTTTTTGCTCCCAGAAAATATCCATCCATGCATCTTTTTAAAGACATCTCAGATCAGGATAGTTTTTTATTTTTCGTTATCTACATATAAAGGGACACAAATTTTGACTATTTTTGGTTCCCTGAAACATTCGTGGTAGGATCATACATATGTTTTGGAGAAATGTCACGTTTTTGGGGCACTTCGAAGCCCCCCCCCCCCCCTCCCAGTCACATCACATCACGCCGGGATAGTTTCTGGCCTATCCATTTTTCACAAAATTATCGCTTAAACGTTTGCTGTAAAGCTTAGCCCCCTTGTATTAATCCTGTCGGAGACATTTCGGTTACTTGGCACACACTTCTTCAGGGCTTAATAGTTATAATTAGGGTGACCATATGTACTTATTTTAGTTAGACAGTACTTTATTTTCGGATAGTATCCTACTGTCCTTAAAAAGTTCTTTAAGTACACCTAAATGTACTTCTTTTTCTTGAGATACAAAAAATTCGAAATTAAATTTTCATTTACTTTTTGCGAATTTAAATGTACTGAATATTTTTGAACGTGTAAATTTGAGAAGATAAGTTTCATGAAATCAAGTTGTTTTTGTTCGTGTGAGGCTTTTTTAAGAACTACATAGCTCTGGTACTGAATATAGACGAACTATTCGACGAAGTTGGTCTAATGCAAGCCAACGTTGCAGAAGATAAAATTGCTGATTGAAATTCTGAAAATATTTACACCATCGCACTGAAGATCGCTGGCCTGACTCGAGAGTCTTGATAAAGTCAAAATAAATTGAAAAATTTTGAGATTTTATGGGAGTTTATTATTTGTGTTCATGAGTCAAGTGACTGTTTTCCAATGTTAATAACTATTGGAGTTCATAAAAATCGTAAATGGAGATATTCACACTAAAGGCTGTGATGCAAGTTCGCACGAACATCAATGAGAGTTGCAGTGAAATGTTCCAGTTTCTAAAAGCCAGACCGCAAATTTTAAAAGCAATCCTAAGTTCCCAAAAGCGCGGCTGGTACCAACATGATAATTCAAGTGCGGTAGTTGCAGGTACGTCGAGAGCAAATTGAAGAGCATGTTTGTTATTTTGTTATATTTTTATTAGAATATAGAATACTTGGTCTTTTTATCTGATATAAATATATTTGGCATTTTATATTTTTAAGATGGGGGCGAGCGTGGGTGCGTCTTTACTATGTACATACTTAGATATGCGATGTAAAGCAACGCCAGGCGCAGTTAGTAATTGGATGGGTGACCGTTCCAACGAAGACCGCGTCCTCGCCTCAAACATCTTCCAGCGGCTTGTATATCAGTGTATGCGCGGAAGCTATACAACCTTAGGCGAGGGTTGTATAGGGGATATACCATCCTTCGGAGAGGATGTAAAGCCGTCGGCCCCTTGTCTATTAAATGTTAGGCAAGTAAAAGATCCCTACTCTTCTTAAGGGAAGAGGTTCGGCAAAATTCCTGGTTGCCTTGCGCCCACGAGACCTACATTTCGAAGACAATATTATTTTAAATAAAATTTCTAACTTTTAATTTAAGGCCATTTGACCATGAAAAAATGAAAATTTTCGCCTGCGGCACATTTCTAGGACCTGCAACCTCAACTTTGATAAAAAGCTACTTTCATCATTGTACTTCTTTTTCTGGAAAAAATATGATCACCTTAGTTATAATGCAACATCTGTAGGCATAACAATTTCATCAAAATCATTATTCAACATTAATAATGATGAAATTGTTGTGCTTAAAAATGTTGCATTATAACTATTAAGCCTTGAAGAAGTGTGTGCCAAATAGACGAAACGTTAACAAAATAGGTTTTTTTTATTGTCCTGTCTCCAACTATATAAGTGTTAATCATTAAATCCTCTAGCAGCCGACGCTACATGTGCTGCCCATCTTTGAGCCCCCCCCCATGTCGAAATTCTGGGACCGCCACTGGTTGCCTCATTTGTTTTCCAAAAATAAACAATAAGGGAAAGGAGCTAACAATATTTAAATAATATTATACATCACATTTTGCATTTCGTTGGAGTTTTGTTCAGTGTCTAAAAAAAAATTAATATTATTTTATTCTACTGTATCCAAACAAATCTAGACAGACATCTCCACCATGTGTTCAAACAAGACAAAACATATCCGTTGTGTTCATGCAAAAGTAGACATCCATTTTTTTTTCTGTAAAATATCTCCTAGAAACAATGTGTTTTTATAAATATTTTTCTTAACTATATTGGCGGAATTCTTGTATACCGATCTATTTAAACCGTTTGTTTCTAAATCAAGCGACTTTTAACAAAGCAGTTTTTGTTTATTTCTCGAATTTGTAATAAATGGATATGCCTGCTTTTGCATGAACCCTGCTCAGTTAAGGTAAATATTTATTATATTATATAAATGCAGAAAGTAATCATAATTTAGAATAACTTTGTAGATTTTGAAAAAGACTGATTTAAGACTAAGAAGCACTTGATTTTAGAGGAAAATCCATATTACCTATTGTATATTCGGTATATACTTTTAATAAAACTTGATAAATGAGAGAATATTTATCAAAACTGGTTTTTGTGTGCGAGAGCTGAGTGGGTAAAGTTGAATTAGATGTACAGAACGGAGGCAGGTAAGGGTGGTTGAGGCAAAATAATGGTGTAATTTGATATCTGCAAGCGGCTCCCTATTTATACACAACATCCGACTGGAGATCAACATGGAATCGGCGTCGATCGAATCTACGTAGTAGAGGGAAACTTGGTGTGAATTGTAAATTGTTCTATTCCGTCAATACTCAATAGTCGGGCTGTAAATATTAACAAATGCAGACAAATTCTTTAAGTCACATACTGAATTTTCCAGCATTATAAAATAAAATACACCTCATTTACATTGATTATGTGGAGGTATTAGGTGTATATAATCGTAGGAAATGAGTTCCTTAAACAATAATTGAGTTTAATTAAAAGATTTCACGTGTTTACTTGTAATACCTTTGCTAAGGTAGATATGATCGACCTATTCAAATTACTATTTCTTTATTTTCAGTGAAATATGATTCTACTAAAATGCGCATTCTTTCTCTGTTAAAATGGGCGTGTGTTTTGTCTTATGAGATTCTTTTATGGAAAAATAGAGGGCAGGTATTTGTAACCTTTTACAAATAATTAGACAGGTATAAAAATTTAAAAATATGTGGAGTGGCCTTTATATATACAGTGCATCCCACTTCGTACTAAGCCACCCTAACTTGGCCATTTGTATTTGAATTTGTATATATTTTTTCAGCACATAATACCCATAATGAACTACATTTGGAAGGTAGAACTGTTACTCAATCTCTATTTCAAAGCCAACTGTGATGTTTTTAAAATGGGAATTTTGCAAAAGTAACATTAGCAATTGATATAGAGGAAAAATGTATTTGGAAAAGTCGTTCAGAAAAATTAAATAAGTTCAAATATGAAGTTTCATTTGAAAATATTGATTTTTAGTTTTTTTTTTTTTTTTTTAATATTGCAAGTCAGAAAAACTCGAGGTTTGCGTTAGTTTAGGGCATCCAGATTGCTATGGATTCCAGAAAATAGTTGGAAATTTTTAATTTAATAAACCAGTTTACATAATGTAGATAATTTATTTAATTCAAAGAAAACCGAACACAATATTAACAATGCTAACAATAATAATTATCTGAAATTTTTTTCCAATAGATCGCCTTCAATTTCAATGCATATTAAAATTATTTTTTTATTATGATTCGATACTTTTCTTAATTCTTCAGGAGATATTGATCGACAAACTTCCAAAATTCTGTTACACAATTCTTGTTGTATGCGTATGGTCTGCTTTTATAAACTTTTTCTTTAAGTCCGTCCCATAAATAAAAATCCAGGGGAGTAATATCTAGGGATCTGGGTGGAAACTCGCAAAGTGCACTATTAAGTCCTATCCATTTTCGAGGAAAATTGCGATTCTCTCACAATCAAGGCATTATGTATTGACAGCCATCTTGTTGGAAGTGGATATCTCTTTGCAATGCAAGCGGTAAATCGTCTATAGCATCGGACAATTCTGTGTTAAGAAAATTCAAGTAAACATCAGCATTTAAATTTCCCTTGAAAAAAAAATGGACCAATTAGCCCGGTTCCCAGGATACCACTCCATACATTCACTTTTTGGGAATACTGACTTTTGCATGTGATTACCCAATTTGGATTATTCGCAGCCCAATATCTACAATTTTGTGACCAAGCCACGCCATTAGTGGTAAATGTGGCTTCGTCTGAGAAGAGTATTTTATCGATAAAACGATGGTCCTCTAGCAAATTGCCTTGCAGCCAATAACAATATTCTAATCTTCGTTCTGGGTCCCCTTCTTGCAATATGTGAAGAAATTTTGGCTTAAAGGGGTTTTAATTTGTGCCTTCAAAGGCAACGCCAGATCTTGTTTTTTGATAAATTTAATTCCCATTTTAAAAACATCACAATTGGCTTTGAAATAGAGATTGAGTAACAGTTCTGCCTTCCAAAAGTAGTTCATTATGGGTATTATGTGCTGTATAAAATATACACATATCCAAATACAAATAGCCATGTTATAGGGGTGGCTTTAGTACGAAGTGGGACACACTATATATGTTGGACTATATGGGAAATTAGTATATTTTTAAAAACCGCTGCCCAAGAAATCACTACTTCCTCATCCAGATTTTGTATCCAAGTCTTATACACACTAAATCCCAATCTAATATTTTACTCCCTTTAATAATAGAGCGGAAGTGGCAATGGAGGCGGTAGAGGAGGTGGCTAATGCAAAAAAAAAAATTAGAAGCCCTTGGTTCTCTTATACACACCAAATCCCAATTTAATTTTTTACTCCCTTTAATAATGGGGAGGGGTGGCAATGGAGGTGGTAGAGGGGGTGGTTAATGCCAAAAAAATTTTAGAGACACTTGGTTCTCGTATACACACTAAATCTTAATTTAATTTTTTACTCCTTAATAATAGGGTGGGAGTGGCAATGGAGGTGGTAGAAGGGGTAGCTAACGCCAAAAAAATTTTTTGAGGCGTTTCGTTCTTGTATACACACTAAATCACATTTTATTTTTTTTATTCCCTTTCATAATAGTGTATAATAGTGTAAGGAATGATATTGGGGGTGATATGGGGGGGGGGTGGCTGTTGCAAAAAAAAATTTTGATACCTCCACTTTTCGTAAATGCCCCAAATTGCAATTTTATGGACTCTTACCTGCTTGATTTGCCTATTTATCCTTATTTACCCCCGAACTTTTCTTTTCAACGGAATTAGATCAAAATATAATCTAGTTCCAGATCTCGTAGATCAGCGTAGATTTGTCAAATTGCTCTGGTTCAAATCAGATCTTGATATTTTTAATTGCCGTCTGAAGGATATAAAATCTCAAATTTTAAATTAAACAATAATAAGTAGTTGTTTGTTGTTGCCTACTCTTTTGTTTTTCTTAATAGTTGTTTTTGTTCAATTTTATTACTTTACACATGTCGCTTATGTATTTTATTGTTACCTTTCTGATATATTTTTTTGTGATATATTTATGTTATACTATGTATTATAATTATACCTATATTATGTTTTTTTACTCTGTTATTGTGAACGATCCATCTTTACACGTCTGAAGGATTTTTATTATATTTTGCAAAGTGGATATTAAACGTTCACAAAGAAGGGTTCAAATCGACTGTTTCAGACAGAGAATAATACAAAATCTATACTTACTGTTTCGTTCTTGCTTAACTGCTTCACTGATGGTACCAATTGGACGTCGTGACACTATAAATCTAACACAGTAAATATTAACACTTTCTTAAATTTAAACCTGAAAAGGAATTTTGAAACATAAGAAAAAGACAATATAAAGTCCAAAAATATATTAAATCTTTTTAGCTAACGATTACACACAAAGATTCAGTAAAAAGTTCAATGTTTATAATTTTTTGGTGGGCTTTTGCTTGCCTGTCTATTGACGTATTTTCAGTTCCATATTAATTTTGGTCCCTCAACGGAGCTTAAAAATACTTGAATCGCAACGACTTTGAATTATATTCTGCAATTATAGATTCATACGTTCAGGCAAGGCGGTCTCATGCACGTTCTGAGTACATGGTAACTACACTTTTTTGACACCGAATCATTGAGGAACCGGTTTAGGGCTAATACCGTTAAAACCTATAATTTTCCCGTCAAAATCGACTGCTAGAAAATGATAGGGCACCCTCGACGCTAAGGGCTATTTTCGCCAAAACTCTCGAAATACTTTGACTAGAGACTGGATAACTTGTCTTCATATTTAACGCAACGCATGAGTTGCAGTGCTTAACAACGTGGATTCGTAAAAAGGTTTTTATTTTCAAAATTTCCAAAGTTTAGTCGGTTTGCGTTATACGTTTTAAATTTTATAGTCGGGGCGACATTACGTCCCCGTGCAGTGACATTTAATATACTTTCTAAAATTACACTACTTGATGAGTTTCTGATATTTTTTCATAAAAAAGACTCCGTAGAGCGAAAATGTGATTGAATGTATAAAAACCTATTCCAACGGCATTTTTACGTGAAGCACGCTTTTCATGCGAAATGTGTCGGATTTTGTTACAGTTTCGAAAAGTTCATCGAGGGTTTTGGCGTGTTCTTTAACATTATCCCTGTTCTAATTGGGTACCTTACCTGTTGAACAGTGTATGTAATAAATACATAAATAAATAATACATAAGTGTACTAAAGTTCAAGTCAATATCATAAACGGTGCCAGAGTAAACGTGCGCACAAATTTACAGATCGACAGACAGACTGACCACCAGACAGAAATTTTTTTCGCTCAAATTTAAAATCTCGACGTTTCATGATATTTTAAGCTTATTTCAAAAAAAAATCGTTGCTATACTTCCACTGGAGGTGGAAGTAAAATATGAAAACAGGTAGGGATGATATTAAACAAGTCGCCAGAGGGTTCAAACGCGGACAATTTTTTTGGGTATATTCAAGTATAAAATGAATAATCTTCATTTTGTAGAAAAAAAAATCGAAAGGGACTAAAATAGAAAGTATGGAAAAGGGTAGCTTCTAGCTTTTGTATTGTATCTCCAAAATTATGCAAAATAATCAAACATATCTACAATACCTGTTTTATATTATTTTTAACGAACAACATAAATTAATAGCCCTGTTAATAACCTATAACAAATAGAACCTGGATACCGAAGTTCGAAATTTGACTTTTATATTGGCTCGTCAAACTACAATATATAGGGATTTGTTATAGGACTCGAGGTAGATCGAAACTCATTATTGTATAATTCTATGATTCTATAAAAAGTTAAAAGCATCTAAGGATAGTCGTCGTATTGAAACGCATTCGTTATTACAAAAGTTAGAAACTATTCGATACTATCAATAAGGTGGGTAGGTACTTATTTATAATACTAGGTTGAAGTAACGTATCATGGATATTTTAACATGAAGATATGTGCATATGTATTTATACTATATTTCAGAGAGTACAAGTACGTTCTAAAAATATGCAGGGAATAAATAATGGGAACATTTAAATAATCTAGGAATAATGGTCTAACAAACTGCATATCCATTGTAAGCACGCTCTGTTTACATTAAGAATGGAATGTTTGAAACGTTCATAGAATCTTCATACAACATTCTTAGCAACATTTTTAGTATATTCTGTGAACTGTTCTAGAAAATATAGAAAGTATTATTTAGAATATTAGCACGTTTGACGAGCATATCTTTTTCTGAAATTATGATAATGAGATTTTCTGGAGGTAAAAATTGTATCTGAATTTTAATCACTGAACATTCAAAAATATTTAAACTTTTAAAATTGAAATAGCATGTGAAAAGAAGTATATTTTTGTACCATCATCAGTACAAGATATTTGATTGCTGATTTGATTATGTAGAAATCAGACACAACTGTAAGTTTGTGCATCATTCTCATATAATCAAAATAGCAATCAAATATCTCGTGCTCGTCCTGCACAAATATGCGACTTTTCACAAGTTATTTTAATCCTTCTGAGTTCAGTATGTGAAATTTAGGCATTTTTTTATCTCCAAAACAACTTCTTATTTATCATAATTTCAGAATAAAGATATGTTCGTGAAAATGCTAAATTTTTTTAAATAAACTATATAAAGAGGCACTCGATAAATGCATAGAAACTATAATTAAATTAGAACTAAATCATTTTGATAAGGTTCAAAATAAAAGGTTTTTAGCCTTTTTCAAAATGTAAGTGAAACATTATGCATCAAAGAGACCACAGTCATGGCTATGACCAACCAGAATTTTCACTTAATGTAATTAGCTATGTAAGCAGTTTCATTTTTTGGTACGTCACGTGATCTACCACGATTCTGCGCAGAAAAAGCGATACAGTTGGCTTCAGCTACAGAGTTACTTCAGACAGGGGTAGACTTAGGTATTTATTCACAAGATACACGAATATGATAAACATTTCTAGATAAATTGTACTCAACACTCATAATTCCACATTAACGCTGTGTCCAAAAAAATTGCAGAACTTACCATTTGTTCCTGGAGGAGCGTAAGAACAACTAATTCGTAAGATGCGCAGAACTTATCAAAAACCCGGACCGGACCGGATTAAAATTTTAATCGAAATACGTCATCAGTGAAACATCTGGTTCCTCCTGATTTGTAGTGATGCATCTGTTTCGTACCGTAGACACTACCTCTGTGGCCTCTGTGTTTTCCAGTTCCGACGTAGCTGTTTGGTGGTGGTCCAAGGAATTCAGAAGAGGTAACAACGACTAAACGTGTCGTCTTCTCACAAACACTGCTACCATCTCAGCTACACATGAAAAACATTATCAAACATCCATCTTTGACCAGGATTCGAACCCGGAACTTTGCGACTACAAGCCTAATGTTTCTCTCTCTCAAAAAAATATACTTTTAAAAAATATCTGGTCAGAAGAAAAGTTTTACGTTCTACCAAAAAAAATTAAAGATAGAAAATATATTCGGATCTGAGATGATGAGAGAAAGTACTGTCGATGTGCATCTCTTCGAGACCAATTTTTTAATACATGTATCAGAGAAGAGTAACATTTAAGAAGGGTGAAGGAGTGTATATTAATGCGATAGAGATTACGTAGACCAAGAGGCTCTGTGAGTCCTGAAAAGTGGCGTACTGTATATACTTTATTATTACTAGATATTATAATAAAACTGAAATTACCCAATCATGGTGTTAGATAGGTAGTTATACTGCTTGTTCAAAAAGTGTTAAGCATCGTTGTCACTATATAATTCGTGGCATAATACTTAATTGTCAATTTTTGAAGCAACATAGAAATACGCTTATCTTGCCCACACTTTGAACTCACGCAGCAATTGTCACGCTTTCTAATTACTGCTGAATAAATAGTGGGGATGACTTGTGCTATTTTTTTAGGGTGATTATATCCTCTTCCGTTACCATAGTGATGTAACTAGAGAATATACTGCGGAGCATATAGTGAGTCTTATAGATAATATTAGCCACCACAAATTGCATCCCCTGTTAATATAAGCACAGTAAACTTTGCATTGTCTAATTTCTGTGGTGTTATTATTGGGGATAAAAGTTTATCTAAGACTTTATTAGGATTCTTTTAAAATTGTTATTGATAAAATCATTAAGTTACTCAACAGATTAATTCCATTTCATTAGTTTCTGTATTAAGCGTGTCAAAATTTTAAACACAATTTTCTCATTCATAGAGTGATTACCTACAGGTTTTATTTTAACTATAGATACCATCGAACTATCAACGGGAAAGAGAACCCGGAAACCTAATTATGAATCATCATCAGCTCCGCGAAAGCCTTAGAGCCTAACTAAAATTATGTTTATTAAAATATATGTTCTATAAAATGTATATTTATTCTACATATTTCCAAACAAAGAGACTTTAGTCCATCTTGGACAAACAAAATGATTTATGTCTTGTTAAGTTTTGGAATTTTGAGGCAAATTTCAAAGTGTTAATTTTTGAGTATTAGAGGCTAATAAATTGCATAATTTTTTCCAACGCATTTTGGAAGTCTGATCCTCATATAATTTTGAAGCTGTACAATTGTCTACATATCTATCGAAATCAGAAACTTAACATTTAAGCTGAATATTTTAATAAAATGATCTCTACATTATTGACAAATTTTGTAATGTTACTTTTCTGAATCTAAAAATGTTCAATTATAATATACCTAATTTTATTTTATGTGTATCCTTTTTAATTAAATTCAAATACTTAGATTGTAACTGTTGGTGTCTATTACGTATGCATTTAATTGACCAAATAACTTGCTTTCGTATTTTTATTTTTTTCTTTCGCTCACTTGTAAAAACACTACTTACTATTTTACATGTATTTAATTTTAAAATCATAATTATCAAAACAATTAAAAACGTTATAAAAGTGAGTAAAAACACTCTAGAGACCTATCAATTTCACCATGTACCTCATTAAGGAATACGTAATAATCTTTATAATGGATAATATATATTAAGGCTGAGAGCAATGTGTGATGTGATGAATGGTAATTTATTGTGAATGAATCAACCACCCCTTCCCGGGGGAAATCATCATAAATATGGTTTATCAAACAGGTTCATTAAAGATATTATCTTACAATATATTAGCTAATTCTGTTAGAACAAATCAATGAATCCAGTAATATCTATTTTAGCAATTTATTTTTAAAATTGAGTAAACACTTCGAACAGCCTACATGCAAGCGGATTTTCTCTCTTATAATTTTATGAATAAGAGTTCTTAGTTTAATTTATATTGAGACTATACAGTGCATTTCAACGAAAACTATCTACCCTAAATAAATTTGTATACAGGGAGGTCCATAAGTAACGGATAAATTAATTATCTACATAATTAACAATTTATGAGATGCGTGTGATAGCTCATTTGAAAGGGTTTTTAATTCTCCATCCAGCATTATAAAATTTATTGAAATTCTCTAATTTTCTTTAATGAAAAATATTGTTTTTTTAATATTACTAACACATGAAACAGTTTAAATCAAATGTTCAAAATGGGGCACCCGTAGCTTCTTGGCAATAATGGAGGCATTGCTGAAATTCCTCTAAAACATTTTGTATCGTTTCCGAGCCGATTTGATTAATTTCTTGCATTATTCTGTCTTTTAAATCATCAACGTTTTTTGGTCTGTTGAAGTAAACTTTCGATTTTAAGTAACCCTATAAAAATAGTCAAGCGGGGTCAAATCGGGAGAACGGGCAGGCCACTCAAAAAACTTGATTGAGATAGGCTCTTACTTACAATGCATAATGTGGTGTAGCTCCGTCCTGCTGACACCAAATATTTCTGTCAATTTCATTAGGGTTGTCACCATCTGGGAAAAATACTCTTAACTCTGGAACTAATAAATTTTGCAAGAAATCCAAGTAATGCGCGCCAGTTAATGTGTGATATCAAAGAAATTTGGTCCGATAATTTGAGAATTTATAATTCCAGCCCAAACGTTCACCTTCTAAGGATAGTGAGTATTCATATCATCCAATTGTGGAGTGGATTTTCTGTGCTCCAGTATCTACACTTGTGTTTGTTGGCTGTTCCATTTAAGACGAATAGAAGACCCAATGTGGACGTTTTACTAACATCATTATCGGCGGCAACCATATTTAGCAATATCTCTGACATTTCCAAATTTACGAAATTTCTTTTCCCCTCTACTAACCGTAAAGAGTGACTGAGAAATGCTACGGTCAGGATACTTAGTATTGAAGATTTTGTATACCTCCTTCTGCGTTCTTGTTCTACCACCACATCTTAATAATATCAAAATTGCAATTCTTTGGGTAACCGAAAGACTCATCGGTCGCGTTCATCACGCGGTAGCGCTAACTGAGCGATCACGTATTACGTCATTTGATCACAAGAAGCGTAGTTTAAGTATGTGATCATGATCAGTCGGGCAAATGCCGTCCATGTAAAATGATCAGTGAGCGCTACCTGATCGCTCACCGTGATGAACACAACCACCATTGTTGAAATAATGTTCAACTTGACAATCAGCGATAAATAACTAGAATCATAGCAAATAAAGAAATTAAAATGACTGATGATCGAGAGGTGAGCGCACTTGCCTTTCACCCAAAAGTTCCGGGTTTGATCCCCGGTCGTGGTGTTAAAGAACACGGTAAAACCCTCGGTATACTTTTCGACGTTGTAACAAAATCCGACTTAGGAAATATTTCGTATGAAAAGCGTGTTTCACGAAAATATCGTGGAAGAGGTTTTTAATATTCTTAATCATATTTTCGCTCTACGGAGCGATTTTTATGCAAACATTTCCATAACTCCTCAAGGAGCGTCATTTTAGAAGGTGTAGTAAATGTCGCTGCACAGGGACGTACTGTCGCCCCGACCACCTAAATTTAGAAACTGTAACAAAATTTGACTTCAATTTTGGAAATTTCAGAATTAAAAACCCTTTTACGAATCCACGTTGTTAAGCACTGCAACTCATACGAGGTCTTAAATATGAAGACAAGTTAATCCAACTTCTATCCAAAGTATATCGTGAGTTTTAGCGAAAATAGCCTTAGCGACATGGGACTCCCATCATATCCTAGCAGTCGATTTTGACGGGGAAATTATGAGTTTTAACGGGATTTGCCCTAAACGGGTTCCTCAGTGATTCGGTATTAGAAAAATATCTTTACCATATACTCATATGTGCATGGGACCGCCTTGCCTGAACGTATAAAATTGTAATTGCAGGATACAATTCGAAGTAGCAGCGCTTCAAGCATTTTCAAGCTCTGAGGAGCTACCAAAATTGATATTGAAATAAAAATACGCGTATTAGACAGGCAAGCAAAAGCCCACCAAATTTCAGAAACATTGAACTTTTCTTAAATCTTTTTGTGTAATCGTTAGCTCACAAAACCGAATTTTGGATGGTAGTTGATACATTATAAATCGTTCCGTTCCTCACCATGTGTTGTACACGGGCCAGACTAGTGTTTGTTAAACATATTTCTTAAAAGTTGTTGTAAAAACATAAATTTTTGAAGAGATTCAATATATATTTTTGAACTTTATATTGTCTTTTAATTATGTTTTCTAACAAAATTCCCTTTCAGGTATAATTTTAAGAAAGTGTTAGTACATCCAGTGTTAGGTTTATAGTGTTACGACGTCCAATAGATACCATCAGAGCAGCAGTTAAGCAAAAACGAACAGTAAGTATAAATTTTCATATTATTCTCCGTCTGAAACAGTCATTTTGAACCCTAATTTTGTGAACGTTAACATTCATTTTTGAAATATATATAAAGTCCTTCAGACTCCAAAAGATGAATCGTTCACAGTGGCAGTGGAAAATACTGAGGACACGGATACTGGGTGTGTGTCCCTTGTCTCTAAATGTGTAGCCCCCTCGCACACAAGGCTCTTCTAGAGCCTTCCGGGATCAAAGTGGTCATCATTACCTGTGGTGTATTTATTTATTTTAAAAAAAAATCTAATATGTAAAAAGAAACTCTTTACTTCTTTCTTTTTGTTGGGTATTTTCCATCTGCGTAAAAACGATACATTTAAATTGAATATTATTATGACACAAAATTAATTAGAGAATCCAGATTTGACAGATATTTGGTACATAAAATAGTTTAGGATACATTTTTGATAATATTGATTTATTATAACATTTCAAATACATTTCAAATTTTTCAAATTTAATTTTCTTGATGAAGAATATACAAAATTCAGAGAACCTTATATTGCTGGACAGAGAATTAAAAACCCGTTCAAATGATATATTACACGCACCCTCGTTCCATTTAAAAATTTTAAAGGGATAGCTGTCACCCCGAGGGGGTTTAAGGGGGAGGTATAAAAATGAACCTCACTGTATACTGAGTTGTGCAAAAAAGATCTAGGATTAGCTTTACTCCTCACCCTCCCCTACATTTTTTGTAAATGGAACTCCCATATTTTTTAGGTCATTAGCTATTAGCTTCCCCTCGAAGAGTTTACTGCAATAATATATAAAGCATTTTTTCGCGACTAGTAGTATGTTAAAACATAATATTTTTAGTCGCAAACTCCTCTAAAAACTCCTTATTCTACTATAAGGAACGTAACCAGACTACAACCAACAGCTACTCTCCGGGCTATGTGCCCCGCCGAGCGCTGAATTACAAGTTACAAGCCTGGCGCGTTACCGAAATGTACTAAATAGTCAAGTGATCCTCGTGTGGGTCGTCACATGCCTACCTTGCACTGACGAGAGCCAACAGCTCGAAACTGCAGTCTGCAAGTGATGTGTGACGACTGGCACGAGAGCTCCTTTAAGTAGGATCAGTCTTTCGGCTGGTGTTTGTTGCAATCAAGGCATTAGCGTTTTGATGGTAATATGCAATTATTACACTTAACGCGCCAGGCTTGTAACTTGTAATTCAGCGCACGGCGGAGCACATAGCCCGGAGAGTAGCTGTTGGTTGTAGTCTGGTTACATTTCTTATAGTAGAATAAGGATTTTTTAGAGGAGTTTGCGACTAAAAATATTATGTTTTAAATTCCACCCTCCAAAAGCACATTTAAACTAGTAGTATGTTATTTGACCTACAATGTGACGTCACATTTTAGGTCAAATAACGTACTACTTCAGCTTTCAACTGACTATGCTCTTCATGTGTATTCAGTGATATTCTGAAAACTACATTATTTTTTACAACCAGAGAGTTGGAATCAGTGATGTGAGAATTTTGCCAGTGGGTGCGTAAATATAAATAGGGAAAATATGGGGAGTTTTCCCCGATGATATTTTCCCATTCGCCAAAAAAACTGACACTGACTATATATTACTTAACTTAACCTGACCAATATGTTAATAATATATGTTAATGTAGCATTATTTTTTATTTCCGTTTATTTTCTTTTGTTAATTGTTTATTTGTTAATTTACATAACATAGAATATTATGTATCTTTTTCATTCCTATAATAAAACATTTAAAATCAAATGTTATTATTAATAATTTTATTAATACATTTACTTTAATAACATATAATACTTTAATAATACATTTAAGACCAATAAAATTATTATTATTTATTCAGGGAAAATATGCGGGAAAATATTTGAGAATTTTCCCGGGGAATTTTCCCTCAAAAATTAATTTCGGGACTGGTTGGAATAGACTTGCCACTACTTGAATTGTTTGTTATACTACATGAAATTGAATATATTATGGAACTGCGGGGTGATGACGGAACTATTTTCCTCGTTGTTCAGGGGCGGGTCAAATTAGGGATATCAATATTTGAAATTATTGTATAATCAAAATAATTCGTCAGCAGTAGTGTAGTGATTTAAAAATATACAAATATTTTCATAAATCATCACAACATATAATGTATAATAATGTACACGTTCTTTTTATTACCCATTATCTTTGATATTGATTTTTACAATGAATGCATTATATAACATCAATTATCGTACGTAAGTATTTTGTACGTATCACTGTCGTAGTTTTCTGGAATCAAGAACAAAATAACAGAGGTTTCCGAACTACCGATACTATCGATGCGGTTGATGTTTCATGTTTTTGCCATTTTCGTAAGTGGGTAAACTTTGTCTTGGGGCCAGTTGGCACGCCCACTTTATTACTCTATTCTATTCCAACTCTCTGGTGCAAACGCAAAATAGAAGAATTAGTGCCTTTACTATTAAACTACAGAGGTGTATATATAGATATAATGCGGGCCATGGCGACATGTCTGCATCAAACGACTCGACGCTCATTAAAAACCTATAATAATAATAATAATAATAATAATAATAATAATAATAAACGTCTTTATTACACTAAGATACAGGTATAACATACACAGTAACTTGAGTAAAAAGCGAAGTTTAGCTAGTATATCTAGCTATTCTTACACTTAACTTACTATAAAGGTAAGCGAGATGGATTTGCAGTCGAGGTAGCACAAAGAGTAATAGTATTTTAATGAAGTCGTAAAGTTTTTGTTGCGTTTTTTATATATCGGGAACTTATTACTTGAACTATACATAATGGGTGCTTTCCATTTACCGACACAAATCAACACGATTCGACTCGTGTGCCGAAAGTGCTTTCCATTTGATTTGTATCGCCGTCAGTCGGCGACACCAGTCAACTCAAACACACTCCGGTAGCTAGCTGAGTTCACGCTGAGTGGTATAAAAGAGGCGGAAGTTTGAACGAACGCGGCAAAGCATAATATATAGTGGTGAGTTAATGCAAAGTCTGATTGAAGAAAGTGAAGGTAGGTGAAAAATGTAATTATTTGCAGTAATCTGTAGATATCAGATCCATAGATATTTATTTAGCTATTTATTCGTAAATACCAGGTCGATTGTACAGGTTAGAATAATTTTGTACAAACATTCATCTGAAATACTGAACGTGTGAAATAAATAAATTTTACATTATTTGCTTACATTAATAACCGTTCAAAAATTGTAAGATTTTACATATATACTTAAAAAATGTGTATTTTTTTTAAACGACTCACACCAGCCTAGCGAGCGTTCCATTTACCCTTGTGGTGAGAGTCAACATAGGAGTCGGTGGGAGTCCTGTAAATGGAAAGCACCCTATGGCCCTCTCTTTTTTTTTCTAATTAAAAGGATGCTAGAAGTTGTATTGTTCTCATTTAAGAAATATTTCCTCGCATGGCTATTATATCCTCGTTATTTTCCACAATAGATAAAAGGAAAATAAATTCATTCCAAAATAAAAATTGTTTTGATAAAAAATTCTTCAAATTCAAATATCAATGTTGATAAACAGACCGATCGGTTACTACTCTATTTTCGCGAGAAATCGTGGTATGAGCGATAGCATACCAAAACAGAAAGAGGAACGAAATAGTTACTACATGTTCAGTCAAATTATCTACTTTCAGTCGCGAAAAAATGCTTATAAATATGGGGGTCTAAAGAAAATAATTTGGGAGCTACACATTGTTTTAAATTAAAAAGCGGTTTACAGTAACAAAACGATTCATTGTCAAAAATTACTTTATTATATGTTCAAACTGGCTTCCATTGGCCTCCATGAAATAATACAGTGGCGTTTCAAACGCCTGTCTAACATTATTAAAAACTTGTGGCGTTATGTGTTGCCATTAGACACTTAAAGCACCAACAAGAACATAGACGTATACGTATAGAATGACAGGTACGCACGCGCAATAGCGAATTGTTGTACGTTTGCATTTAGCCCTGACGGTCACTTGCGTGTTCGTACGTATACCTAAAACCATAGAGTTAGAATAGACTGGAGAGGTCATGAAATACAAATTGTATGCAAAAACGACATTGGTGGGCGTGGCTAAGTGTCGCATCAAAATGGTTGTCTTGCCAGATCTGTACTATTTTAAATTATAAGAACGTAAATAGACAGCTTTAGTCCATTGAGGGAGTCGGACGAACTACCGAATGTTTGGGCCTCGGACTAGACAATGTCCCCCTCCTTTTAGTGGGTGCTGAATCGATTCCCGGGGTCAAACCAATTTTTCCACCTCGGCAACCTCCTCAAATTGGTCAAAAACCACATCCAAAGTCTCCTTTTCCGTGAACCCGTTTGTTTTCAACAGTTTTTCGACTATTTATTGTTCCCTCGAATAGAACGGAAGATCCCTCTAAGGATTTGAGCTCAGCCACCCCTACCCTAGGCTTCCAACCTCCTACAAAATATTAATTTTTCTCACAAAAACAAATATCAATTTTCCACCCCTTTGAATGGTGAAAACAACCCCCCTGGGTGGTTACACAACCCTGATCATCTACCACCTTCCTTAAAGAAACACCTACTATAAAATATCAATTTTTTTCTCACAAAAACAAATATCCAATTTTCCACCCCCTACAAGGGTGGAAGCCTGGCTGAGGTCAAATCCCTCGAGGGACCTTCCATTCTACTCGAGGGAACAACAAAAAATAAACGGGTTCACAGAAAAGGAGACTTTGGGGAGGTTTTTGGCCAATTTGTGAGGGTTGCCGAGGTGGAAAAATTGGTTTGACCCCGAGTATCGATCAGCACCCTTGAGAACGAGGGGGGGGCATTGCCTAGTCCGAGGCGCAAACATTCGATAATTTCGTCATAAATCCCGACTCTAAAAAAAAAATAAATGCATGTTTTTCAATAAAATGAATTAGTGTACCTACCTAAATGGTATATGTGATTATTTCTTTCATGTGTCAAATCGAACTTTTTAACCAATCACAATATTTGAAATTCCTTAGAAACGAGGAATATCAGTGGCTATTTTGAACTGTACATAGCAACGGGAAATATCAGTGGCTATTTCCCGTTACCATGGCACTGGCTGAAAATAGTCGCTGATATTTAATTTATTAACTTATAACAAGTAGGCATACTGCTGTCGTACAAATATTTTCAAATGTCAAATTTATATATCTCCTATTATTTATTACTCATTCAAGAAATAATCTACTAAAATATAATAAAATAGAATAGAATAAACTTTATTGCTATAGATCTTACAAAAAAGACATTAGCATTGTCAGGGTAATTAAATATTAAAAGTTATTACAATACAGTAAAATATAAAACATTAGAACACAAAATATATAACATGTATAAAATATATAAAAACAAGGAGAGCAGCAAAAAGATAACGCACAACTAAAACAACCCTAAAACTAAAACTGTAGAAAACATTATAATCAGTTGCACTATTGAAGTTACTAACAAAAGTTTTATGCATTTACAAAATCACTGTAAGAGTAAAATGTATTTTCAAGTAAATACAATTTAAGTTGATTTTTGAAGGTATGAATGTTACTAATAGATTTTAATTCTTGTGGTAAGGCATTGTAGGTTTTGATAGCGTTATAATATGGACTTTTTTCATAAAAACTATGGTGGTGTACTGGTATTCTGAGATCATTCCCATGTCTTGTTGTCATCAATCTGTACACATCAATATTTCTTGTAAATTCACCAGTATTTTTTTAACGAACAAAACTAATTTATAAATATAAAGAGACGGGATGGTAAGTATTTTCAATTCTTTAAACAAAGGTCTACATGAATCTCTGCAAAATACCTTCATCATACACCTAATTATGCGTTTTTGACAAACAAATACTTTCTGCCAATGTAGGGAGGAACTCCAGAATATTATCGCATATTCTAGAATACTTTGTACGTATGAAAAATAAAACATTCTTAGAGAGTCTACTGATAGTTGGTATCTCATGAATCGTATTAGGTAACAGGACGAATTAATTCTTGATATTAAAGTATTAGTATAAGCTTCCCAATTTAACTTACTATCTAGCGTTATGCCAAGAAAGTTTACATTTTCCGTTTGTGTGATTGCAGAACCATTTAATTGAATATACAATGAATAATCAAGATCAGTAGTTGGAGAAAACATAACAAGAGTAGTTTTATTTACATTTAAGTTTAAGCCATTCGAATTACAATATTTATACATATTTGAGGATATTGTGGTAAGTTTACTTGCACAAGCCACTAAGGATTCTTCGGTGGCAACACAGGAGTTATCATCTGCATATTTATATAAAAAATCTATATTAATATAATCTTTTAAATCATTTGTATACAAAATAAATAGGAGGGGCCCAAGTATAGATCCTTGAGGCACACCCTGCAGTATACAAGTTTTATCTGAAAAAACAGTTTGAAGTACTCCATCCTTGCAAGTTGTTAGTGCAGTAACTTGTGATCTATTTGTAAGGTACGACTGGAGTAGTTTGTTACATGTACCTCGAACACCGTAACTATTTAATTTATCCAACAAAATGGCATAATTAATTGTGTCGAACGCTCTTGACATGTCGAAATACAAGCAGGCCACCTTCAAATTTGAATCAAGCGCTGTAATAATTTTGGTTAGTGAGTGATAGATAGCCTGTTCTATTGAACAATGAGGCATAAAGCCGAACTGACAATCTTTAATTATTTTATGCTTAGTAAAAAAAGAAATCATTCTGTTATAAATTGTCTTCTCAATAATCTTAGAGAAATTCGGTGGGATTGATATACCGCGGTAGTTTACGACGTTTTCCTTATCGCCCTTTTTATGGATAGGTATTGTTTTGTTAATTTTTAATTGATTAGGAAATACTCCTTCCAAAAAACAATTAGTTTTTATAGCGGAAAGTGGTTCAGAAATTTCTACAATTACTTTTTTTATAACATAAATTGGTACTTCATCAAGACCCGTTGATTTTTTGTTAGGCATGGCAAGAACAATATCTATAATTTCTTGGGCATTAGTAGGGTTTAGAAACAAATTTGCTCGATTTTGAACTATCATATTTGTTCTCTCTCTAACAGGCTGTATTGGGGAAAGAGACTATAACTCAACTCAACTCAAACCTTAATAAATTACACAATTTTTCTTTAGTGCTCTCCAATTTGCGTCGACCACATTTGGCGTTAATAATCAAAGACTAAATCCCTCGAGCTAAAGCTCTCGGACTTTAGTTAGATTATTAATGCCAAATATGGTCTCGTCAAATTGACAACCATCGCACTCTCGAAAAATTGATGACAATATAATAGCCGACTATTTATCAAGGTCTTGTTACATTACCCTTGAATATTTAAATAAAACAAAACATATCTAAGTAAATATATATTTAGTGTCCTTTAAATAACACAATTTTATTGTTCTTGTGCCTTGTGCCTGAAATGCTTTGTGACTTATTTATTTTATTTTTACATAAATAGTAAGCCTAACATTTGCGTATTTATTTGCAACTGCTTTTTTATTTATAGAATCCTATGGTTGTCTAAGGACGACTGGTTAAAAGAAAAATTTGAAAATACATTTTTTAAAATTAAATTAAATGAATTTTCTTAACACGGCCCTGTGTGTTGTTTATATTTATACTAACTTACGAAATATTATCCCGGTGACTTCTTTTTTAACACGCTTTTATTAGCTTCACCTGTATGTTTATTTGTTTGTAAAGGAATTTTGAACGTGATTCTCGCCCACTTCAAAACGTTAGATTAAACTGAAACTTTGCACACTTATCAAAGACTGATGATAATACAATAATTTGACAACTTTGTCCTAATGTCCTGACCAGGATCATCAGGATAAAATAAAATTTAAAAAAAAGTCTATTTTATTGTCGAGATTTTGGCGGAGGAGCCGTTGTCATTAATATATATTTTATTATTGGTGAGAAACATGCCGAGGGATGAATGGCAAGAGGATGACTAAAAAAATAGTTTAAAAAATTTAAAAAAACACGCTTTAATAGCAAACCGAGCTAAAAAGTAAAAAATGATTTAAATATTAAGATTCTTATTTTATTGTAAAAAGCGTGGGGTTTATAACAATTGATATCAAGCACCCCACGCTATTTACAATAAAATAAGACATTATTTTTTAATTGTTAATTCGGTTTGCTATTAAAGCGTTTTTTAAATTTTTTTTCAACTATTTTTTTTAACGTCGCCTCTAGAAGAGCAACTTCTTTGGGCACATGATACCATTGTTCTTTTGGTGAAAAAAACTTCACAAATTGTCGATAACAAGTAAGAATTAGCAAATTACAAACTGTCACTTTTGACAGAAATGTGATAACAATATGGCGGGGTGATGTTACTGATGCTACATTCGACTACGTGACTGCTTCTCTTGTCTATTCTAATTCTATGCCTAAAACGTATCGCATCGAGCAGAATAAATGGCGATGGGATCACCTATTGCATCCTACATTATATCATTGTAAATTGTAACTGTCAAAGATATCACATTCACATAACCACCATCGATTTTTCTTATTTTTGGTCTATTTACAAAATTATGCAATATAAATAAAACAAAGACACCAATGAAAAGGGATAGGTTAGGCGGGTATATTAATATTTATAAGGTTCGTTGAAATTTAGTTCAGTAGATACGTTACGTTTCAAATAGTGCTTTGTCTCAGTTAAGTCCATGTAGCGTAACATGGATTTACGTGTATTTCTGCCTTTACTTCAAAGAGTAGTTACGTGGTGTGGTGGTGCTGCTGTAAGTGTCTATTAAACCAAAGAAGATTTACGTATAAAACTCATCTAACAGTAACGCTTCTGTTACTGTTAGTCGAATTAAAAGCGTCAAACAAGCGACTAAAAAAAAAGCAATTTGTCTTTGCCCCTTAGCGCTTCCGTACATATATAGGCTGTCTGGCTGTATGCAGAGCAAGGTAGTGGTAAATGTGTAGTTTCGGTGACAGTGCGACTCCTGAGGAAATTTCTCAAGATTGTTCACCATGTTGAATTGTTCACACAAACTTGCACATCTACCTGATAAAAGCGATTGAATAAGTTTTATATGAGTGTCGGGTAAGCCTGGTATAGTCCAAGTAAAGACTTCCCGAGACATAAAAAACGCAACAAAAACTTTACGACCTCATTAAAATATGTTGTGTTACCCCGACAGCAAATCAGCTCGCTTAACTTTATAGGTTTTTAATGTGCGTCGGGTCGTTTGATGCAGCATGCCGCCATGGCCCGCGGCGATAATAATTATGTCGTAAAGTTGTTGTTGCGTTTTTTATGTATCGGGAACTTAATACTTGAACTTTACTTATCGACGATACGCGGATACGGGTGTAGTATAGTCAGACTTGCGCTCGCCCGCTACATTATAAAATTGTAGAATTTATCAATTAATTAATTAGGTACTCTGAAGAACAAAACTAGTGGTACTATAAATGACATGTTCTTTAAAATTCGTAAAATACATTTTGAGACGCTCCTGGAAGAAACCTTTAGTTGGAAGTTGGATTCCATGTTGTGAGAGTGACACGCAGTAATGTAGTATACTGTGGTAATATAATGTCACTGATTGAGGTGGCGTGTAGTGGTTGGAAGTGTAGAGTTTCGGCAGTTTCGAATAACACGATATATATAGTGCCGCAAATTCGCATGCAGTTTTTCATGTACTTGTGTACAGGATGAGGAAATCGGAATGTAACAGCTAAATATGAGCTATAGGTATTTGAAGTCAGATAATAGGAAAAGAAACTAGCCTAAAAACTTTTAGCGTCTGGAATATGTTTTTTAAATTTAGTACCCCTATCCATAGGTACCATTGTTCATGGACTTTAGAAATATATATAAGGTTAATTCTCATAACTGCGGATTGCGAATTTCCGCTTGCGGATTTTTTTTTTTAATTCGACATTATGCGTTCCAGGAGAACTTAATTTGCTGATTTAACTTCTAGTTAAAAGTAAGCGAATTGTCTTACGAACATTTCACTACACCTACAAGAAAATTATACTGTTTTAGAACAAATTTTATAAAAATCCGCACCAAAAAAATTCGCAACTGTGTGAACGAGGCTTAGCCTAGTTCATATAGCCGCGAACTGCGAATTGCGAATATTGTTCTGATTGGTCAGTTTAAACGAAAATGTTCGCGGGTAAACAAAAGCTCAAGTTCTAGCGAATTCGCAGAATATTAAATTTAGGGGGCGGGAATCTTGACTTGATTTCAATTTTTGGCGAATATTCGTGCGAAATTCCCATCGTCGCATGCACACAACGTAGATACCGACAGGCATAAAGAATTTTAAACCTTAATTTTATTTGTATTTTTTTATGTTGAAAGAATTCGGGTATTTATTTAGTACATTTTATTTACGAATGGTGAAATTAGATAAACTCATTTACACACATTCTGTCATAATTTTTAAAGTTCTTTGTGTCTTACTTTTCCTGAACCAAATTGTGATATACACCCTGCTGCTTTCCAAACTAAATAATTCGCATGTTCTCACTGTTTTGCCATTTATTTAACAACAAATAAGCAGTTACATGCGTTAACTCTGCTCCGTCGCCATCATAATTTAATTTTAATAAGGGACTTTTTAAATATTACCTCTTAGGCCAAGTTGTATAAAAGTGGATCAGCTGAAGTTCAGTTGAACTTAGTTTAAAATCCAGGGTTACAATTGCTACAATAATAGGATCCACTGATTTTGAATCAAGTTCAACTGAACATTCGTTGATCCACTTTTATACAACTGGGCCTTAAACTGACAAACTAAAATACTGTCAAACTCCAACCCAGAACTCTGCACAGGGCAGCACAGGCCAAATTGAAAATTCCCTATAATCTCTGCGAAATTCCGCAAGTATGTGAAATGGTGTAAAATTTCGCAATTCGTGATTCGCGACTATATGAACTTGGCTTACGCCTAGTTTTCATAGCTGCGGATTGCGAATTTCCGCTTGCGGATTTTCATTTTAATTCAACATATGCGTTCCAGGAGAAGTTAATTTGCTAATTTAACTTCTAGTGAAAAGTGAACGAATGGCCTTAAACATTTCGCTACACTTGCAAGAAAATTAGACTGTTTTAGAACAAATTTTATAAAAACCCGCACAAAAAAATTCGCATTCCGCAACTATCTGAACGAGGCTTTAGTGAGTATTTTTGTCTACATGTTATATGCTGCCCTCTAACGGGACAGGTTGAATCGATCCCAGGTAACAGAGTGGAAGGAGGCCTGCCTAGTTGGTTACCGGAAAAGCGGCGCCTTCCCTGGGAACAACTGGCGAACTACTATTACTAAAGATAGGAGGAAACCGTGGAATATACTAGACGGACTAGAAAGGTCTCAAGTCACAGACTGGAAAGATCGAGAATAAAGCGCCACAGATATATAAGGAGTGGATCCCGCGCACGGAGCACATTTTTTTAAACAACATATTATAGAGCTCACTAGAGTAACAAGTGACACGCAAACTTTTATAGTTCTTATCATTACAAAGAACACCTTTGAAATCGTTGAAGCTGGTATTGTACCTTCACATGGAATTTCAGATCATGACCTAGTATATGGTGAGTTTCCAAAACATAAAAAAAGGTCAAATATCGCACATACAGAGATTATTCAAAATTCGATGATCAAGAATTCCTGAATGACCTTAATAAAGTCGACTGGCATAATTATTATCATTCAACTTCCATAAATTTCAAAATTGATTTTCTTAACTTGGTTATCACAGAATTATTTAATGAACATGCTCCTGTTGTCACTCCACGCATGACAAAAAGGCGAGTTCCTTAGTTAACTGATACCATACGAATTTTTGAAAAGCGGCGTAATAATGCCTTCACGAAATATAAACGAATAAAATTAGAACCAGATTGTGAATCTTACAAATGTCTTCGAAACTATACAAAAAGTGCTATAAAAAGAGAAAAATATGCGTTTGCACATCGGAATTCTAGAAAAAATGACAGTAAAAGTAATTGGAACATCAGTAAAGCGGTTAGGTTTTAAAAATAAATCTGCAGTTCCTATGCACGCACCTCATATGTAGACGATATTAATAATTATTTTGTGAACTTATTAACAAATAATGTGTCAGACTGTAAAAATAGCATTACATATTACAATAATTATTTAATGATAGATAGAACTTTTAGCCTTCAATTGGCCTCAGTAGAAGATGTAATAAATTCACTTAATAGCATTAAATCACACGCCACTGGATCAGATGAAATAAATATAAAAATGATAAGACATTGCCTACCTGACTTATTACCTCAGTTAGTACCTACATCTAGTAAATTCGTGTATAGAACAAAAAGTTTTTCCTGATAAATGGAAAGAAGCATATGTTCGACCTCTCTCGAAAACCACTAAGCCAGAGACTTTTTCTGACCTTCGTCCGATAAGCATTCTACCAGTATTGTCAAAAGTATTAGAAAAAATTATAAGTAAGCAAATATCAGCTTATCTAAATAACAACAATATCTTACCTGAATATCAGTCAGGATTTAGCCAAGGTAAATCCACTACCACTGCTTTGACTAAAATTAGTGACGATATTATAAGAGCTATAGATAAAAATGTGACTGTGTTAATCTTATACTTGATTTTAGTAAAGCGTTTGACACAATTAACCATGAATTGCTTTGTGCCAAATTGCATTACATAGGCTTTGATGAGGATGCAATAAAATTCTTGACAAGTTATTTAGGAAAGTGAAGACAAAAAGTGGTCTTAAACAACTGTCTGTCGAACAGCTTATTTACGAACAAAGGAGTACCGCAGGGTTCCATTTTGGGACCGTTACTTTATAACTTATATATATATATTTGATTTTAGCAACATAACAACTAATATGAATGCTCACTTTTATGCTAATGATACACAGTTGTATAAGTCATTCCCTATAACTGATATCGCAAATTCACTCAATTTCATTAACAACAATCTCAATAATTTAGTAACAGTAGCGAAAAACCATACTTTAAATATAAATATCAGTAAATCCTGTGTAATGTATTTTGGAAGTAAAATAAACACACTTAAAGTTACTGAAACTAACACACCAATAAAAATAATGGATACTCCCTTAGAAATAAAAGACACCTGTAAAAACCTAGGTCTGGTAATAGATGACAGCCTTAAATTTGACCATCATGTAAATAGTCTAATTAGAACGGCCTATGCTAACTAAACTCAAACTCTTTTACAGTTACAAAGACTCTCCCAGAAAGATTGATAGAATTATTATGTAATTCATTGATTTTATCAAAATTTAACTACGTTGATGTAGTATATGGGCCTGTTATAAATAAAGCCGTGAGTACCAAAATTGAAAGAGTTCAAAGATCCTGTTTGCGTTACATTTTTAACTTACGTAAATACGATCCTGTTACTCACAAATTAAAAGATCTAAACTGGTTAACAATGGAACAAAGACGACAAATACATTTAGCTAATTTTGTACATAAGGTTATGAAAACGGAGTCCCTAAATATTCAAAAAATAAACTCGTTTTGCGATCGCATTTGCGTACTGTAAATATCAGAGCTCAGAGCGCGCTTTGTATACCCCAGTTTAATAGTATAAAGATCATTTACTTATGCAGCATATCATTTATATAATAAATTACCACAAGATTTAAAGCTTTATCTGTAGCTGCATTCAGAAATTCCATCCGAAAGTTTTCTTACATACATTAGAAGAAGAAGACGAAGAAAGGCGGCTGGAATATTGCTTTTGGTGTCAGGGAGAGTTTTTGAACAACCATAATCTTTTTAAAAATATTTTATTCTCAGATCAAGCGACATTTACAACTAGTGGCAAAAACCCTCATTGGGTTGTAAAATGTCGACGCCAGTATTCAGGAAAGATGAATGTGTGGTGCGGTATTTTGAATAAACAAATAATTGGGCCATATTTTTTTGAGAGAAATTTGAATGCGGAACGTTTTCTAATTTTTTTGCAAATTGAATTTTCAATCGAAATTGAAAACTTGCCCCTTATTGCATACAACAATGTGATATTTTAACTTGGTGGAGAAAAGTCAAGATTTTGAGAAAAAGTCAAGATCTTGAGGTAAAAGTCAAGATCTTGAGACGACAAGTAAAAGCGGAGTTTGGACCCCTCAGCTCTTCCATTCGCTACTTCGATTCCCTCAACATCAAATTCTGAGCCTTCGCCTTCCTTGCATGGGAATGATTGACCCAGGGCGGCAAGTCCAAATTTGCAACTTAAAAACAATTGTTTCACTTGCGCCAAGGAAGCAAAGTGATGCACAGATTAGTTTGGTCTATAGGAAAGAATTTCGAAATGTAGTTCTAAAAAAATTTATGAAAATCGATGACGAATTTACGTCGGAGCGAATTTCTATTGAGCAGGACTTACCGTTGTTGAAGCTCGATCTAAGAAGATTTAGGTACGTATAGTTCGTTTATACGTAAATCTTCTTTGGCTCGATATCAAGTTGACAGTTGACTTCTCAAATGGTCTGAATTTGAAGATGACGAAAAACAAATCGAGATTATGGACTTTCGATCATTAAACTTTCATTCTACTGTTCCTTTATGGACAATTTCTATGCATTAATTTATTAACAATAATTTATACTTATCATATTTTTCAGTATATACAGTTTTATTTAAATAATGAACCAGATTAATGTGACGTATAAAGCCCCTGAAAGTAGGCAATCTTATAGTACATGGAGCCGTAGCACGTTCACTAAAAATTCGCCATGTGAACTTTATTATGGACATTTACACATAAGGACCAAAATTAAATCTTTTAAACAGTTGTCCCATATTTCATATAAATTCATATTTATATAGAATATTTAAAGGTTTTTACTCACATAATGAATTCTAAATCTGTTTGCAACATTGTACAGAACGTAGAAATAGTTAAATATTTTGTGTAAGTTCACATTTTAATAAAATGTAGAGCTATAATTTTACCGTCTTGAAGTCGACCTAAAGTACATGTATCATAAAGTTCAATTTGTTTTTACTTTCCACTGCAGTATACATTCATGACTCTCTGTAGTGTGTGATTGCATACATTCGGGGGCTTTTAACTAGTCTTGAGGTCACCGCCTCAGACTGAGGTCACCACTAAGCAAGTGCATTCCTAACTTTTCGCCTTTTCGCGAAATTAAATTACTACCTTCTCTTGGTGAAAAATGTAACTATCATTAAAAATGGTTTTTGGATGTAGATACTGGTGGCGACACCTGTTGCAGAACAATGTAACTACTATTTGTTTTCAGCGGTTGTCATACTTGATGGATTAGAAAGCTTTAATTTTAGAGTGTTACAACTTTTTTAAACATTTTAGGAAGTTCTATATAATTATCACCAAACACAACTTTCATTCAACAAACTGTTATATCGCTCATATTAAAATTTTGTATCCGCCACAATTTCTATTTGGGGAGTTAGCAGCGCCATCTATTAGTGGTGATTTCCGCCTATTTACACATGCACAGACAACTATATAATCTGTGCTAATTATGTGTGGTTTCTTTTGTCTCGTGAAAATCTTTATGTGGTTGCGTCACTGTTCACTGTTGCCACATTGATACATTCTTTAATGTAAATGGTACAGGGAAGTTGTATGAATTATAAATACACCATCGATTATTACAATTTCTGAAAAGTGTTTATGATTTAGAAAATTCTAAAATGGCTGGAACTAACGGAACAGTTTTGGATATAGCCAGTAAGGTGAATATAGATTCTCCGACTGCGACTTATAAGTCTATACCTGAAATGGACATTGAAGGTAGGCATCTACTTACTTGTTTTTAAATAGTAAAAAAAAAAGAAATGAGAAATTTCCCGTTACAGATGAGGCATTGCCGCGACCTAAGTCTTTAGTAAAGGTAATACCAACCAAAGACACGAAGGAAGCTGATGGAGCAGATGAGAAAATGCTTCCCAAAGAAGATATTGTTCTCAATTCTACTATTGATCCTTCTGATGTTAAAATTTCACCCAATGAGAAGCAAAATGGGGATGCCAAACTAGATATTGGTAAGTTTATTTTATTTAAGTATTTATTGCATCGTTTTTGAATGTGGTCTTCCTTCAAGGAAATAAAAAAAAATGTTTTTTATTCAAAGAATTTAATACTATCTAAATATGTTTATTTTTATTAGTTAACATTATAATTATTCTTAAAATAGTATACTTATATTCTAATAAAATGGCTAAATAAATTCACTTTCGCAGATTGTGCCTCTGTATCCTATATAAAATAGGTACATTGGATAGTGTAAAATAATTAAAAAGAAAAAAATAGTAATCATGCCATAAAATTAAATAAGCTAAATGGGAACATTTTCCCTGTTGTAAAATCCTAAAATATATTTATGCATATCAACAGGGGAAAAAAACATTTCATTTCACCTTTTTGTGCTTTCGGTTTTGGTAATAAATTCTCAATGTCGTTGTAAGTATAGCATAAGTGTAATTTTTGAAAATTTTATATATGGTTTATTCGTTTAAATTAACTGACTATTAATTATTGTTCTGCAATTTCTTTTATTTTTCCAATACTGTACGTTTTATAGATATCTCATTTTCAAGGACCAATACAAACTGTCCACACTCTTTATATTACTGCAATGTTTGTTATTGTTTTCTGGACCCGTACTATTTTCAAATTTTGCATATTTTATGGTTTCTTCGGGTTCCTCACTTTCATCAAGGATTTTTCTTTTCTGTTGACTCTAGAAGGTTGCTTTTGCTCTTTTCTGATTCCTTTTCTTCATTTTGCTTTTTTCCTGTGATTTTGTTAGTAATCTCTCGACATCTTAAGTGTAATTAAGTAATAGTTATCCGTTTTTGAAAATTTTAAATGTGGCTTAATTCTTTTGAAATAATTTACTACAAATTCTTTTCCTGCAATTCTCTAAAGTCTTCCGAGTTCTGGGCCCATACTATTTTCAGATTGTGCATATTTTAGATTTGATGGCTTCTTTTGTTTGTACAGCATGTCCCATTTTGCTTGGAAGTTTATTTAATGTCCAATTTAGATAATTTTTTTTTAATATAGATCTTTGAAAAGCACATCTTTGTTTTATACCGCATAGAATAGGTGAAATTGGCTTCAGGTCAAATTGTCTGAATTTTTGATATGCTGTAGCCCGAGTCATTCTGATCCAAAATCATTAAAAAGTTACTATCCTCTACAGGCTAATTTCGGCGCTAAAGGGCGCCGAAGAAAAAATGTATTTTTGAGAAAAAATGCAACTTTTTCATATTATATTAGTAAATATGTTTAGGTTTAGATTAAGGTTCAATATGTAAACTACATGATAGTTATAGGGTCAGTCAAACAAAATGATGCGCAGACAACAAATAAGTGGCGCCACCTATCTGCGCCACTATTATTCAATGGACTTAGAGGTATTACCAGACCACTTAATTTAAAAGGAAGTAATTTAAAACATTTTCTAAATATAGTGCGGAACAGTGCCATGAAATATATAAATCTATCAATATATTTGAAAGTGAAAATAATTTTTCCGATCAAGTGTTTAAAGCATTAACTTCAATAAACTTAGGGAAGTTTTTGAATTTTGCGATTGCGTTAATATTTACCAAAAAATAGGATAATAACCAAAAAGGATTTATTATGTTTCTTGTGCAAATTACGACAAGGTTCTTCAGAAATGCAGTACCAATGACACAAGTACCTTATATTAGAGATTACATCAGAAAACATGTGCGATAATTAATAGATATCATGAGCCAATTAATATGAAAGTTTGGAGCTAAATAATATTAACGAGAATGAGTGAAAAGAAGAGGTGTATGATCGTGAACAAACATTTGAAGACCATTTGTTTGATAATAAGAGTACAGAGGCGCAGTTCGAGGACATAAGTCAAGATTATACAGACGATAGTATCATGCAGTTTTTTGAGGGTTTTAACGAAAATGTGTCAAATAATATAACAGAGGCGGCGGACATGGGAGAAGTTTTGAGATATAACAACAAGAAAGAAAATATTTTAGGAAAAAAAAATTATAATAAATCCAAAATAGAAGAAAAGGAGGAGCCCAGCGATAATTTTGAGAAAGAGTCTGAGGAGGACTTGGAATTATTGGAGATCGAGGACTATGGTGATGAGAAGAAAATTACTGAAAGTCATAAAGGTCGTCCTAAAAAAGGGAAAAAGAGAAAGTTTCCAGCTCAAAATTGAGAGACCCTTTGGCCCAATGGAAAACCCATCCCGGAAAATAAACTATTGGATTTAAAGAGTTTAATGATCTTCATCCCTAAAGATGCTAAAACTTTTTACAAGAATTTGATCGGCAATCCAAATATTGAAGAGGATATAGATGGTTTCAACAACGAACTTGACTTTGACTTGGAACAAAACGTTTCTCAATAATATGTATTCTTATTTAAATACCTAGGTATTTTGTGCTTTTTAGCTTAATTTTGAAAATTTTCCAAAAACAAAAATAAAGATTAATGAAACCTGATTATGTGGTTTTGCATTACTTGACCAAAAGGCAATTTTAGCGAATCTGCTTTTTACAAAATAATTTACCTGTCTCAATCTCAATTTATAAATTTTATTTATGAACCTATTTTCTTTTTCAATGCCTTATTTATATTTACATCTTGGCGGAGTTTAGCTGCAGCTACTCTACAATCAATCAGGACGACGAAGACCAGCGCTGCTTAATTTTGCTGATCGAGGTCTCAGTGCTTAAACTGATGACCGTACCTCACCTCACTTTTCTACCATCCAGCTCCTAATTGCATGTCACGCTAGTCACAAGTTAAAAAAATAATAACATTCCCACAACAATTAACCTGTTCAAACTTAAACAAGGAAGAAATGTGAAGACAAATACATGTGTACTGGCAGACGTCCGAATCTCAGACTTCGCTACACTTTGTGTTTTTGTCTCTCCACATCTAGCCAGCCAATAAGAGAGCAGTTTAACCATTTAATACATCAATAGATTGGTTCAAATAATGTATTCGTCAATTTGCAAACTATTCGAATACTTATTGTACTCGATTGCATGTGAAGTAATCGAATAACGGAAAAATGGAGTGGAATACAAAATACTTTAAATATTAGCAACTAATAAAGCATACAAAATTTAGAAAGGTATTCGAATACAGTAGTTGGATACACAAAAAGTAGTTAAATAAGAGCCAAGAGGTACTCGAATATAGCCCAATAGTGCAATCTGCTACATCTACATGGCAGGGCTCGTACTCGGTCACTATTTTATGAAAAAGTACATATTTTTGTAGTAGATCGCTAAAAAGTACGTATTTTTAAAAATTAGTATCTAAAAGTACATTAAAAAATAATATTTTGAATTTCCCTCGCTTCAGAATGCATACCCTCTACGAAAATATCTCTGCTTTTGTTTTGGGCTGTAAGCGATATATCTTCTATCGTCAGAAGTAAAGCATATCTTTGTCTATCAGTATCAACATGTGACAAACCAAACTGGTTATTTGAAAGAGATAAATATATAAGTTGTTGCTAGTGCGAGTGTAAACGAAACACATCACAATAAGCTAGCGGCGGATGTCGAGAGCAGGGAGAACTTCGTTTATTAAAGGCTTTTATTAAACTTGCAATGTTTGTTAGTGTGTTAGTTAGTTTGTTTAGGTCGAATCTTGCAATCAAAATTTCGATTAATTCTAATTAAGCTAGAGCTTTGAAATTTTGCACTTGTATAAGCCGGTGACAATAATACACTTTAACATTTTCATATAAAAAAAACAAGATGGCGGCTTCAAGATGGCGGACGACTTTACCGTTCATCATCCGATTCGACTCAAAATCGATATCTGGGGATTTTCAAAATTTAGAAATTCAAAATGGCGGACGACTTTATGGTCCAAATCGATCAAAATCGATATCTGGGGGTTTTCAGGTTCGCCGATTACGAATTTCTATTCAAAAATTTAGTGAAAGATGGCGGACGACTTTGCTGTTTAAGATCCGATTCAACTCAAAATCTAGGTCGGAGATTATGAATTTTTAGATAAAATTCAGAAATTCAAAATAGTGGTGCCAATATGGCTGACGACTTTTGTCATTTAGATCAAAATCGATATCTGGAGATTTTCGGGATCGCGGATTACGAATTTCTAGTCAAAAATTTAGTTCAAGTTGGCGGACGAGTTTACCGTTTATGATCCGATTCTTCTCAAAATCGATATCTGGGGATTACAGCATATCAAAAGACTAAAAAGTAAAAAATAAAATTAGAAAAATATATATATAAAAAAAAATAAATGTAATGTTTACGTTTTTATAATTAATAAATGAAATGGCGCCTCGTAATAAAATTGTGGGGGAATCTTGCGCTAATGATATTTATGCAATGTACTGTTGTGTGCGCGAAAAAAAGATTTGGAATAAACCAAGATGCTCAAAAATATGTAATATGTATTATTTTTCGAAAAAAATTAGATTAGATTAAAAGTTTAATTTTTTTATGAGATAAAATAATGAATTCTATTATGAATAAATGTTTATTGGTGCCGATAAGTATTTTTATTTATATTAATAATTATATTCATAAACAAAATTGGGCACTTATTTAATGCATATCCCCTACAAAAAGTTGCTATAAAGTATATTTTGCAAAAAAATTGGTTGCTATTTACATATTCTTCTTATTATTTACTCCGACCCCTGACATGGATTTTAAATATGAGTACATAAGCATTTGCATTTTAATTACCAAATAAACAGGAAGATATTTTTATGATTTAAAAAAATATATATTTCTTGCTCTACCTTCTTACAACAAATATCTGTAGAGGGCTTTACTTAGAGGAAAAACTGCATGGGTCCCAAAACTGTAGATCTACTACCATAGTGAAATACTGACATACTCACAAGTATGTCAATATTTCTCTCAATGTCACAAAATTTGGTAATCACATATAATTATTGTATTATGCAAAAAGAAAGTGGTTTTTTGGAAGTAACTTCCAGAAACATAAAGAATGGCAACTTATTTAGATTAACTGCATTTAATGGAGATCTAGATTCTGAATGAGAGAAGAAAATTAAAATTTAACACAGCGTTTAAAGTCATGTAAATAATTAATATATATAATAATTAATATAAAACAAGAAATCAAAACATGGTATAAAAAAAATATATTTTTAAGTTATCATTAACATTACTTTTCAGGTGAAACTAAGAATTTATTTGGAGGCATGAATAAAGAAGAATTAATGAAATATGCAAATGATCCTTTTTGGGTTCGTCTCCGTTGGTTCCTCTTTATCGCTTTTTGGTTGCTATGGGCTGCCATGCTGGTTGGAGCCATAATGATTATCTATGCAGCTCCTAAATGTGATCCTCCTCCACCAAGGACTTGGTAAAAGTTCTATTTTATAATTTGTTTATATTTGTTTGCTAGAAAATTCAGTGTTGGAAAAATGAAAATAAGGGAGTGTACAAATCGTTTTTTGTACTTTAATTATTTCCATGCATTATTTTAGGTGGCAAGAAGGGCCGTTAACGGAAATAAAACCTGACATAAATCCTGATGATATAAAATCATTAGACAAAAATCTGAAAGGCTTTGTAATAAGTTTGCAAGAAGATGCTTATATTCATTTTGATGATACTCATGATATTATCAAGATAATCAGGCAGGCAAAAGAACTAAACTTTAAAGTAATAGTTGATTTAGATCCAACCACTTCATCTGTGTGGTTTGAAAGTAGTGAAGACAGAAATGATACTGTAAGTGATTATTATATATGGAAACCTTCCAAAAACTCAGCAGACGGAAAGACCTTGATAGAACCTAATAATTGGGTAAGTTAATAGTTTTTATAGCAATGTACCTGGTTCCATGTGTTCAATTCAAAGATATAGTGTAGATAGAGTGCAAGATTGAACGATAAAGCTACATAAAACCTCTTCAATATGTTAATTTTAAATTCTTCTGGCCAAAATTGCAATAATAAACTTCTGGTACATACGTATCTTTTTGTTTACCTACACCATGCACACATTCAAGTTCTAGTTTACTTACAAGATAAATACCGTGTGACCCAGAAAGTACCTCCACCTCCCACTTTTTTCTACAGTTTTAAAAATAAAATTCTGAAATTTGGGAGATCAAATATAGGCATCAATTGCCACATTTTGACCATTTGGTGGTAAAAAAATCACTTCGGTATGGCCGGGAATTGCCACAATTTTTTTTTTTTTTTTAGTTTAAATAACAGTGACTTCTCATAAAGCTGTAATTTTTGTTTCCAACGCTTTTTCCAGATTTAAAATCGAATGAAAAATAACCTTGGAAATGACATTTATTTGCTATTTCTAGTTGGCTTTGGAATTCAGGAACAAATTTAACAAATTTCGAAGTATTTCTCAACAAATTAAATGTTAAATGGGCCTATTTTGTTCATTTGCTTGGATTTAGAAATGTTTTTTCCCATTTTTCCATTTCATGAAAATTCAAGTTGTTATAACTCCAATTTTTAAAATAGTTCATGTTTTTTTTATCAGATAGAGTGATAAATTTGCTTTAGACTGGTTTTTCCCGATTAAAATTTAAATATAATTTAAAATAAATATTAAGTTTTTTGTAGGAGCATTTTGAATTCTGTCCATATCTTGCAGTAAGCCATGAAAAACAGATGAAAAATTGCACACAGCATCTGTCAAAATGTTATTGTTGAGTCGTATTTATTATTTGTAAATTTATAAGTAGGTGCTTTATTCGAAATAAGATATGATTTACGATGCAATATACACAAAATGAAAAAAAAATTACTTTTAATTTACGGCGATTGTCAGAAAAATGCCCATGCAGCCACACGTCTATATTATGAAACATATCCGTCAACCATACCGGCAGTATTTTAAAATTCTACAAGAGAATCATTCCGAAATGCAGAAAATATTGAGGTGGCAGAGGACAGATTTATAGTAAGCGAGGAAATTGAGACAAATGTATTGGCTTACACACGCGTACCCAAATGTTTCTACAAGAGAGCTGGCAAAAGGGATAGATATTGGTCATAAGGCAGTAAGACGTGTATTAAAAAAACATGGTTTTAAATGCTACAAATACCAATTGCATCAAGAATTATATGAAAACAACAGAAACAGGAGATTGATCTTTTGTAATTGGTTTACTCAACACGCATACTTAATAACAGAATTTTATTTAATGATGAATCTCGTTTTACGAATAATGGCATATACAACAGACATAATCTACATTATTGGTCTAAAGAGAATTTCCATGAAATGTTTGAAGGTAACTATCAGGATAGATTTTTTGGAATGTGTGGGCTGGAATATTCGGTACAAAAATTATTGGTCCCATACTATTTCAAGGACCATTACCGGAGCGCGTTACTTAAACTTTTTGCAAAATGAAGTAAAAAACGAACTGAAACTGGATGATGGAAGATTTCAGGAATATGTACTTCCAACAAGATGGAGCACCGCCGCATAATGCTGGTTTTGTGGAAAATTACCTTAGTTGAAAGTTTGACAACCGGGTAATATCTACTAATGGAACTATTAGGTGGTCTGCTAGGTCACCAGACCTAACTCCACTTGTTTTTTCTTTGGGCTATCTGAAGGACAAAGTATACTCAATGCCGTTTGCAACATTAGAAGAAACCCAAAATAAAATTTTAAATGCTTTTGAATCCATAACTCCAGTCATGTTACAAAGTGTTATGTGAGAAACTATTCGAAGAGAAAATAAGTGTTCTGAAATGGGTAGGCGTCATTTTGAGCACCTGTTATAGGTTTGGTATTCAGTTGTGTTGTATTGTTCTAATTATAATATTTATAAATTTAGTAAGTTGCTGTCCAGATAGGTATCATAACTTATAAATTGGTTTAGATTGTGTGGATATTTGTTTTTTTTTTGCTAATGATTCATCAAAATTTTTGTTATATTTATCAAAATAAATTTTCTCTAATTACAAATAACTCATCTGTTTTTCATGGCTTACTGCAAGATATGGACACATAATTCGAAATGCTTCTACAAAAAGCTAATATTTATTTTAATTTATATTCAATTTTTAATCGGGAAAAACCAGTCTAAAGCAAATTTACTCCTCTATCTAATAAAACATACAGGGTACTATTTGAAAAATTGGAATTATGACAAACTGAATTTCCATGAAATGAAAAAATGGAAAAAATGTTTCTAAATCCAAGCAAACAAACAAAGCAGGCCAATTTTACATTTAATTTGTTGAGAATAATCTTTTATTAAAATTCTACTTCGAAATTTTTTAAATTTGTTCCTGAATTCCAAAGCCAACTAGAAATAACAAATAAATGCCATTTCCAAGGTTATCTTTCAACCAATTTTAAATCTGAAAAAAGCGTTGGAAAGAGAAATTACAGCCTTATGAGAAGAGTGACTTAAATATACAGAGTGCTATTTAAAATAAGAAAGTTGTGACAATTTCCGGCCATACCAAAGTGATTTTTTTGCCACCTAATAATCAAAATGTGGCCATTGGTACCTATACTTGATTCCAAAATTTCAGAATTTTATTTTTATAACTGTAGAAAAAAGTACGGGGGTAGGTACTTTCTGGATCACCCGGTATAGTTCCGTGTGTTAAGCTTTTGCTACCAAACGAGTCAACTACTATACTCATAAAATCTCCCTCCAAATGACCTAAAATTTTGAATTTATTCGGCATAAATTTTTTTTTTTTTATAAAAATATCTTAACATTATTTTTTGAATTAGTTGGCGTATTTGTGTTTTGCATTTTTGGTTTTAAAGCTCATATTTTCCCAGCTAAATATAAGGGATGCAAGGGGTGTAGTGCACATGAATCTCAGAGGTTATACGGCATGGTTACTTTATATATGCGGCAGAATCCGAAATAGCTCTTCGTTTTCTTTACGTAACATTATACAAAACATTTAAACACCTTACAGGAATATTTTGTTATATATTTTTTGTGTTTTTTTAAAAACTTGAACATATTTATTTTTAAATGGTCAAATTATTTGTTACAAAAATATATTTTTTAGATGTGTGAGTCAAGACTCGTTTGTGCATGCCTGTATATGGTCGACCTTAATTTCACACTTTGCATATAAGTTATATATTTTTTTGGCATACTTATTAATTTCCTTTTTTTTTGCCTACAAAATGAAGTGATTCTAACGAATAACTGGCAATTTTTGGATTAAATATGAAAGATTTAAAATCGTCGTTAAGATTAATAAATACCTCTTGTACATTTTTATCTATTCCTAATTTAATTTTGGTTTTTTTTTAGATAAATAGGAACAACCAGCCATCTTGGAAATACTCACAAAAAAGAAAAGAATTTTATTATTGTCCATTAGATAAACCTCATTTGAATTTTAGAAATGAAAATGTCACCAAAGCCTTTTCTGATGTCATTGTAAAGTTTTTGGAGTATGGTGCTTCTGGAATTTCCATAAGAAATGCCCCTTTCTTATTTGTAGACTCTAAATTTGCTGACGAAAATATAGCAGATGCTAAACAATATAATCTTAAAGAGTATCTTTTTTATACCCATACAAAAACAGAAAATTTGCCGGAAGTGGGCTTATTGCTGAATCAGTGGAGAACAATAGTAAAAAGTAAAACGGAGGTTGGACCTTTTATGATGAAAGAAGAATTACCTAAAATAGACGTTTATAAAGTAAATAATACGTTCGTTGTTGACTTACCATTGCAAGCACACACATTTTCTAAAACAAATATATTAGTCAAGGAGGTTGTTAACAGCTTAAATCATACTTTTAATATTGATAACATCGAGTGGCCCTTATGGAAAGTAAGTGTTCTATTATATTTTTATATATATATTAAGTTTAAGTAATGCATGCAGTTGTTCAAAATGATATAAATAAACGGACCTCTTATCCTACTGTAGAATAATTTTTACCATTTCATATTTAGTAGGATACTGACAATTTAGTTGCCTTAAAAAAATTATAGGTGCCCATAAGAAAAACAAAAGTTCTGCATCGCGGTGCCTAGCATCAAAATTGTGTAAAAATGTATATTTGGAAATTTAAAGAACTGAACGCCTTTCAAATTTTATATAAAATTTTTTTTCTAAATCTTATTTGTATTTGCAAAAATCGAGACAAAAATGGAAAAACATTCTTTTAGTAAACATAAACAAGCAAAATATGAATTATAATGAATAAAATTCACTTTTCACTTATAACACAGGAACTCTTATTTGCATAAATACAATGTGCCCAGCCGGGAGCTTACACGATCCATATCTTGTAAACTACTGAACAAATTTTTGTGAAATTACGTATTATGTATATAGTAAACAACTAAAATATTTTGACAGTTCTGTCATTTCCGTTTATACTGGCAGTAGATGTCAACTTTGTTATTTTAAATGGAACACCCATATTTTTAAAAGCTTTCATTTAACTTGCAATGTTTGTTTGTTTGTTAGTTTTTTTAAGTCAAATCTTGCAATCAAAATTTCGATTAGTTATAATTAAGCTAAAGCTTTGAAATTTTGCATGTGTATAAGTTCAGTGACAATAGAATAGTATATTTATCATGTAGATATACAGAGTATATATATGAACGTCACAGCAGTAATAAAATAATTTCAAATAGTTCAAAAATTTACAAATAATAATCATAATACATTTGATGCATAAAATAAACAAATAATCACAAACAGGTAAATATACAATATTGAAATAATTACAGATTGTGTATATGAATGTTTCAGCATCACTGTGGCTCATAGTTCAGGTACTCCTCAACTGAGTAGAAACTGTTTGTAGCAAGGAAATTTTTCAGACAAGTAGTAAATTTGTTTAGTGAATTTATAGATTTAATTTCAGGAGGTAGCTTATTATACACTTTAATACCTGCAGATATGGAGATTTCTTATATAAAGTCGTGTTATGATTTTTTACTTTTAATAGATGACCTTGTCTAGTACTGTATGAATGATTGTCTGAATTTGTTACGATAATGTTTAAATTTTTCTTGATAAGTTTAATGGTGTTTAATATATATATGCTGTGTATGGTTAAGATTTTATTACTTTTGAAATAAAGTTTACAAGAGTCCCTTGGTGCAATGTCAAATAATAATCTGATAAGCCTTTTCTGTAGGATAGATTTATATTTGAGGCAGCACCCCAAACCACAATGTTGTATGACAATTGTGAATATGCAAGTGCATAATAAACATTTAATAGTGATTTTATATTAAAGATACCCTTCAACTGTCTTAATGCGAAATATGCATAATTAATTCTTTTGCAAACATATTTAATTTGTTCTTCCCAACAACAACTATTGTCAATCATAGTTCCCAAGAACTTGACAACTGCTGAGAAGTTTTTGGTAGGTATTACTTTAATGAGATCTTCTGAAGGTGATCTTCGTTGCAAGAAGTATACACATTGAGTTTTGCCAACATTCAAGATAAGTGTATTACTATGACACCAGTCTTGATATGATTGTAAAATCCTCTTTATTTTATCACGAAGTTCTACAGGGTCCCGTGCTGAGAGTAGCAATGGAAGTGTCATCCGCAAACATGACAACCGATCCCTCCTGCATAATAGTAGGAAGATCATTGACAAATAATAAGAATAGTAATGGTCCCAGTACGGAACCCTGAGGGATTCCTTGAGCGAATTTTCTGATATTGTACCATATATTTTCACATGAAGTTTTCTATCAGTCATGAATGACTTAATAAGATGTAATGCTAGACCTCTAATTCCCAACCTCTGCAACTTGTATACAACAAAATCAACATTCAAAGTATCAAATGCCTTGCTTAGGTTGAAAAATAACCCAACAACGTGATACACTTAACATTTTCATATAAGAAAAAACAAGATGGCAGACCACTTTACCATTTATGATCCGATTTCGAAATAGAAATTCAAAATGGCGGCGCCAATATGACGGACTTTTGTCATTTATGTCCAAATCGATCAAAATCGATATCTGGAGGTTTTCGGCTTCGCCGATTACGAATTTCTATTCAAAAATTTAGTTCGGGATGGCGGACAACTTTATAAGATCAATTCAAAATCGATATCTGGAGGTTTTCTAGGTCGCGGATTATGAATTTTTAGTAAAAATTCAGAAATTCAAAATGGCGGCGCCAGTATGGCTGACGACTTTTGTCATTTAGGTTCAAATCGATCAAAATCGATATCTGGGGATTTTCGGGGTCGCGGAATACGAATTTCTAGTCAAAAATCTAGTTCAAGATGGCGGACGACTTTACCGTTTATGATCCGATTTTTCTTAAAATCGATATCTGGGTATTAGAACATATCAAAAGACTATGAAGTAAAAAATAAAATTATATAAAAAAATATTTTAAAAAAAGCTTTTTGTAAATGTTCTAAAAAGTAGAAAATATACTTTGAAGTAAATCAAACAACAATAACAAAATGATGGGCATTTTATTACATTATATAATTGTATTTATGATATAAAAGCTTGTCGCAAGCAATCTCCTTTACACAGGAAAATCTCGCGACAAGCTTTTATATCATATTCTAGGGGGTTACTTCGGTTACTTTAAGTTAAGAAAACATATAATGTAACAAAACGATGAGTTTGATTTACTCCAAAGTTTATTTTCTACTTTTTATAGCATTTAAATAAAGGCTTTTTTTTAAATATTTTTTTTATATAATTTTATTATTTGTAAAATTGATAGTTTACAAAATTTTAAAGTCACTTTGTATAGCAAACCTTAAACGTAAAATTTATAGTTTTGGAGATATTAACATTTTTAACGAAAGATTAGACCCCTAAAGAAATTCTTCAACAAAGAAATTAAATATTGTTTACTGTGGAAGTAATCAGTACAGCTGTAAATTATTTCAAAATAATTAAAAACATTTAAATATTATACAGGACGAGTACTTTAAATTCAGAAACATCAAATATACCAGGTGTCAACGGATCTTGGTAGCCCCCCCCCCCCCCCTTTTTTCCCTTATTTTTGAGAATATCGGAATGAAACTTGGTAGATAATAATAACACCACCGGTAATTACGACCCCCTTTATCCCGGAAGGCTCTAGAAGAGCCTTGTGTGGGAGGGGGCTTCACATTTAAAGACAAGGGACACACACCCAATATCCGTGTACAGTGGAAAAATCCCTCTCACAGTATTTTCCATTGCCACGACCGGGGATCGAACCCGGAACTTTTGGGTGAAAGGCAAATGCGCTCACCTCTCACTATCAGTCATCAGATGTATTATATGACCAAGATAACACTTTGTGGCATAACTGTCATTTTTTTCCTACTTCCGCTTTCACCGGAAATGACCCCAACTTTTGATTTTTAAATGGAACGCTCTGTATATTATTAAATTTTTGGAATCCTTGAAAAAATTCTGAGTATGGTGATTCCCCGACATTTCGACTCCATGAAAAAAAATAGACAAATTAAAAAAAAAACAAAAAAAATTAAAATAGAAAAATGACTTTTGGGCACATCCACCGATTCCTTAGAATATCCGCTATTTTATGGTAGTACTCTACCATTATGGCTCCATTTGAAAAAATTAAATTTTGGTAAAAAAACTGATCCGGCCAAATTTGATGGCCCATAAAATACATATTTTCAAATTTTTATGCTCGATTTGATTTTTCTGACATCACACCGGCCCAGTACAAGCAATTTTTCCTGGTCATGGCACTCTAGATGTACTAACAAATTTCGAGTCAATTTTTTTTTTTTTTTTCATGGAGCCGAAATGTCACTTACGGGGCATCACCGTACTCAGAATTTTTCAAGAATTCCCAAAATGTAATAATATACAGGGTGATCCATTTAAAAATCAAAAGTTTGGATCATTTCCGGTTCACCGGAAATGTGAAAAAACTGACAGTTTTGTCACAAAGTGTCTTCTTGGTCATATAATACATCTACCAAGTTTCATTCTGATATTCTTAAAAATAAGAAAAAAAGGGGGGGGGGGTCTACCATGATCCGTATATCTTCAATTTTTTAAATGGAAACCTCCATTTTTTTATTATGTCAAATTCTACGACTAAAAATATGGACAGTTTACATTTACTTCCCTATACCTAACAACAGTTTTTAAGATATTTACAAAAGTTCAGAGACGTTTTTTATATTTTTTGTTTATTTTTAAATCTCTTTTTGTTTGTTTCAAATTTTCAATTGTTTATAAAAAAAAATTCATATCCTTTATATGAATTTTTAGGTGAATACTACTGCTCTTCCTAAGGATGTTTTGGATATAGTCACATACTTATTACCTGGGGTGCCTTTAGTGAATGCAAGTGATGTTATTAATACTCAGTTGCTAAAAATAAGAGAATCTCCTTCAATAATGAGAGGAATTTGCAGTATTCACAGTGTCAATAATGGTACTGTATTTTCTTATATTAGGTAAGTTCAAGATTAAACTTATAATAATAGCAATTTTGGTGACTTTTGCGCAAACAGATATGACTAGAAATCAGAATAGTTATTTACGTTACAAGTCCGGAAAGTGATGTGTTATGGTACGAGTTAGATGTTTCTAAACACATCACTTAACGGATGTGTAACGTACAACATTTTATTTCATACTGTGCTTTTGACATTCAGCGATTTAACTAAAGTCACATCATATCTTATTTTTATTTGATTTTTCAAGGAAATGTCAAAATGCAAATTCAAGATATTATGACATTTTGAACGTCAAGGTATTTAATATTTTTCAATAACTTTAAATATTAAGAAAATAGTCCAGAAAGTTGCCTAGCAACCTTTTTCCGGCTTTGATCCCGTAATAACCCATTTTCCGGACTCAAATTAATGGCGTAATCAAACAATTACATGACAGTATGAAATAAAGCATTTTTATGCACTTTTCCCCATATCTGAGCCAGGAAATTTATTTTCTAAATTATATTGTTTGACTAGACGATTATCCCGAAAATAATAAAAAAAAAAATGAAGGTTCAATTAACGTTATGATGCCAAAATGACATTTTATATAATTTATATACAATGAACAAAATGAGACTGTAAACTATGTATATCTGTCTAACTTCATTTGTACAGTTAACAAGTCAAATGTTTTTATTTTTAAATATTAATACTCACCTATTTTTATGCATTCCCATTTGGAATAGACAAAGGTAGGTAATTTCATTATTACTTACACGAAGTGAAGAAAAACGGCCCCACGAGCTCATTGTTTTAGCAACTACGTCTTTTGATATGTCGTAGTTCGATATTTGATAAATACAAGACAAAACATTGTTTAAAAGTTGCAAATTATTTTTATTGTTGTGAATATGACTTGAAAACATAATTTTTGGTATCAAAGGCATTATCTATTTATAACAATTTTTTCATCCATTAATCAATGTTTTAAGTATATTTTAATTTTCTTTTAATGGGTTCGTTTTTCTGTACTAACCGTTACTTATATATAGTCTTTGATGAAACATTGTTTTTGACTAAGTTGCGAGTTCAGTGAGTATATATATATATAATATTCTATATATCTCTTAACTACTTTGGTTTTAGAATTAAAAAAAAAAGTTAGGTACAAAAATTGTAGAGTTGCATCTATATTTTTTTTAAATACAACTAAAAACCATATAGTCTGCATAGGCCAGATGATATAAAAATGAAGATGATTTTTTTAAATCAAACACCCTGTATATTTTTATATTTTCTGTTAGATCTTCTTTCCCTGATTTCAAATAAGGGTTGATAAGTCTGGCTGTAATGTTTTTAGATATATTCGACATTAAATGTGCTCCAAATGAGCATGTAGGTATTTTATACCGCTGAATGTGCAGTAATTACTATCGAGAGGTTACCACTTGTAAATTACCCGTCCCAAAGACTACATAAATACATGAGACTACATTGACTACTCGAGACAATAAAAAGGGAAAAAGTATAAATTTTACAAAAAAAATAATAGTTTGATGAATACTCGGTAACTTTAATTTTATTTAATTGCTATTTTATTTATCAATTTAACTTCATAATTCAATTATTATTCATTATTTGGCATATAAATTTTATCAAGAAGTCTTCCAAGGAGTAGCTTTTATACAAAGGGTTATCTTTAAATACTATAGGCCATGGTTAGCTCTACGAAAGTCAGAGATATAACAATTGTACTAAATCTACGACATTCGTAGATTTAATACAATTTGCTATATCTACAAAAGTTTGTTGTTAACAAAATGTCAAGGGCAATAGAAATTATTTATCATAAACAACTATATACTACATCAAATAATACTAACATATTTAACCTAACGAACTAACCTAAAGAAATATTCGTGTTACGTATTTTAATTAGTTGTTAACACGTTAACGACCAGGTCTAAGCTGTGCCACTTGTATATGAGCCACTGGGCGAGCGTGCGACCAACGTGGTGGCACATGACATGATTCTATTATCGGTTGCTGTGACTGCCACAGTACACACTTTGCAGTGTTAAATCCATAGAATGTATTGCAGGGCGGTCTGGGGGACTAGGTATTGTTAGCGGGTTGGGGATTTTCTACATATTTTTTCAAATAAGGATGCTTTATCAACAATCATAGACAAAAATGTGTTTTTCTAGGTTTTCAAATATTTATTATAAGAAAAACATGTCAAATATCGCTACATTATTAAAAAAACCCGATGGCAGGGGCCAGTCGGAAAGGTAGATTTAGTCCTATATTTTTTGAAGGCTTTTGAACCGCCGCCATTTCTTAAATTTTGCCTATGCGTTTTAGCAAAAAATGTTTGAGACAAAAGTTGTAGGGCTAGATGAGCACTATCCAACGATGTATCAAGTGTACATATTTGATTCGAAATAAAATTTTGAGAATTTTTTTTTTTTTTTTCAACCACCGCTATTATGAAACGAAGAAGGCGATTTGGCCCTGGCCCATCTTTGAACTTAACCGAGATATGGACCCAAAGAGTAAGCCCGTTTCCGTTGAGAAATGTTTACAAATTTCGGTATATAACATATATGTCTGGTCGATAGCCGCGTGGGTTAAGGCACGAGGTGGCAATCGCGATTAATCACACGGGCATCGCACCACCAGGTTCGAATTCTGGGTCCGGCATTGGCACTGTCGGAGGAAATGGTTGTATGTCCGCGTTTTTTCAATGTGTAACCCCCTTCCGCACAAGCCCCTGACTTCTGGATGGGGGTTGTCTAATTTTTGTGGCGTTATTTATATATAAACTTTTGAACGGGGGCATTTTTGGGGTCTGGGGACTATAATCGAAGAAACTATACTGAAATTTTCCCCAAGTCGTGACATGATGCACAGTCCTATGAATTGAATTTTACTCATGGGACAACGTGAGGTCAATGTTATGTGTCACAAAAAAACGTAAAAATAAAATAGAAAAATCTTTTTTTTTTTTAAATATAATAGACACTCAATAAATTCGACCAAAATCTAGCGAATTCTGGGAAAAAAGATGCCGGTCCCGGGGGCTCCTCAACTTGTTAATACAGCGGTTGTTAACGTGTTAACAAAATGTAGCAAAAAAAAAAACTGACAAGTTGATTTGAACCCTCGACCTCACGTGTGAGAATCGGGCAACCCAGCCACTCCACCACAGTCTGCTGATGAGAAACCTACCTACTTATTGCTATATCAATACGTCAATCTCATAATACGATTTTACTGTCGGAGACATAGCGCATACAGCTATTTCTCCGATTTTCGTAGATGTATCCTCTTCCAATATGGCAGGTTTTTTCCTCTAATAAAATTACTCCATCAAAGTAGATTTGACATGAAAATAACTATATAACTCTACAACTTAACTCTTGCCCCATTGATGACATGAGTGGTTATCCCTCGTTTACTACACAATAGGCTGCAACTGATGATACTATGATAACATTGTTATTGTTTGACATTTTGCATTATTATTTCATCAAATTGGACTACACAGAAACAGAGAAATTTGAGATACTATAAAAATAGAAGTAAAATGCTAAGAATAGTTAATTAAAATAACAGAAATTTTACAGATTCAGGTTCATAAATTGTTCAAAATGGCCTCCATTATTTAAAACATAAACCTCATTTTTGTCTTAAATTGTGGCATGTGTCTGCCATTACCAATCCAAACATTAATAAATACCCTCGAACATCCAAAGGACTGTGTGCGGGTGCTCTGTCCTACTGCCAGATTATTTGATTAAGTTCGTTGGCAGAAAAGTATTGCTTTAAAAGCTCTGTTACCTCTGGAAGAATTGTTTTGTTAGGGTAAAATAAAAAAATATGCGATTTACAATTGTATTTTGGAAAATATTTCACCAAGCTTAAACCGACTTTACAACAACTGAACAACTTTTTTTGTTGTTGATTTTTATTCGTCCATGGATGTCTATTTTTCCTATTGAAATACTGCTGTAGAAAAAAAAATTCATCGGTTCGTAGTATGTGTTTAAACAAATTAGGGTTTTTATCCAGTCTGTGGTGCTTTTGCTGGCAAAATTTTAATTGTTTCCACATGTGATCTTCCGTCCGAAGTAATAATTTATAAAGCTTATAGAGATTCTTTTATTAACATATTTTCAATGTCTTAATAATTTTTTTCAAGCTCACGCGATGCATCTCCTAACTCGTGTTTATATTTTTGAAAATAAATTTTTTACATAGTCAAACATCAAAGAGGCTGTCGGAATAATTTATCATAGAGGCTTTGTTTTAAAATATATGTAGTAATAGGGGAGCAGTAATAAAAACTTTAAATTTACTTTAACTTTTAATCTTCTAATCTAGTAAATTACAGCAAAGTTACCTTCAAAATAAATTGAGTTCTCTTTCTCGTTCGCTCTGGTGTTACGTTTTCTTAAAGTGTTGAGTGTTTAACAAAAAGTATCGTTTTCGATTTCAATGTATTTCAGTGTCATCGCCTCATACAACAAAACTGTAATTTCTATGCATTTTTTGACAATTATCAATAAGATCTCACTTCTAGATTAAAATTAATCCATATTTAAATTTATAAAGCCACAGTCAGCCCAACCGAAGACTTATGAAACATGTCGATTAATTAAATCCTTTTAAATTTTAAAGTTGATGTGAAAATGAGTGTAATATATATATATATATGTTATATTAGAAATATACTATGATATATAATATTATCGAGACAGGCTTAACCTTCTCAAACATATCGTATTACATACTGCGTAACAGCTCTTCTCAATAACCGCTCACGCTGCATGAGCATTGTATTTCAATTCTAAGTAATCCTGATTGTGCTGAATCAGCAACACTGTTTCCTTTGTTCTCAAAACATTATAAATATTACCAACAACCTTTTTGTAATCAGTCTTATACTCACTTTCGATTAAACTACTTCTAAATTATTATTGTATTTTCTTAACGAGTCAACGTTGACTCCAGTGTTAAACTAAATAAATCTTTTTAAAAAGTTAATCAAGTAATCCACTATCTAACATATATATATATGTCGACTACGTTGGCTTCCGCTGTGCAAAAATCGCGGAAAGATTGGCTTCCTCGGCAAAGTGACCTCCAATATACGGAGTTCAATTTGCAATTTGATTTAAAACTTGATTTTGTTTATAAAAATATGCCATTTACCAAAAGAACATAAAATTTACAGGAAGCTATTTTAAGCCAACTCCCAATAAAAGTAAACAGCATAGTGTTAATAAAGTGCCGCAGAGTCGCGCTGATGTCAATAATCTGTATATTTGGAAAATCTGTACAGCGCGAAGACTGGCTTCCAGTACTATTGGCAACATATAGCATTGCTCAAAACAGCTTATCTGAGGATTGCCTGTTACCGATTAAGACCAAATTTGTTGACTTATGCACATTCCTTGCTATAAATAAATGTTAATGCTTACAATGTTTGTCATGATTTCCAAATCTTTTTATTAAATTAACTTATTTCAATTAATATTTTTTACAATGTATTCTCAATGCAGTATTGAAATTGCGAGGCATATGTATAACAGATTTTTGAAATTATTTTCAAGAATAAAGTTACGTGCCGAGACCCTGTGGCTACATTTTAAAATTACTTAAATAATGTGCCTACAGTTTAGTTCACTTAATTTTCTCACCCCATTTTCAAGACTATTTGAAGGTTTATGAACAAAAACATAGGGATTTATTCTAGGAAATTCTAAGTATATCATGTCTATGTTGTCATATATTTGGAGAGGATTTTGACCTTTTCAAGAATACTCCATAGCCAGGCATTTAACTCGATTGTTTTTGGAGATATGCAAGTAGTAAAATTACAATTTTGGTGTATTTACTTCATGGTAAATATACACTGAGTCCATGAGTGAGTGCGGCAAGAGACAACTTTATTTATTTTCGATTTTTAGAAAAGTTTAGTCAATATTAAAAAAAAATGTTTCTGGGTTGTCAAGTACATCCTTGACACAAAAATGTCACTTTTACTCCATATACAAAAATATATTATTTTTGTGGTTAACTTGGAGCCCGTTAATTTCTGTGAAAACTATCATCAAGTAAAACGATTTTTAGAATATTTGAAGCCTGACATTTTGTTACCTCACACAATTTGATCTAAAAATAAACGGGATATGAAAAATTTGGCAATTTTTCATCCCCTTGAAAAGACGTTACTTTTTGAGCACGAATTTTGCGATTTACTCAACAACGGTGCATCGTTTGAAAAAAAAAAACGGAATTCTACGATTTCGATAGAATATTTGATTACATACAATTTGTTTTTTCTAAATCTCCGTACGATCAAAATTTGATAAGTAATGGCCAAAGAGGCGGATAAATGTTTCGACAACTTCAAAAACTTCTTCAACTGTTCATATGACAGTTAACAGTTTGTAAATTATCTTGGCTAAAATTCAAATGAGCTCACAATAGATGCTGGTGTTCTACAGGGAAGTATTTTGGTCCCGTTACTATTTTTATTATATTGTAATGATATAGATGATCATCTGTCTATATCTCATTGTGAATTTTCAGATGACATGACACTGGTTACATACAATCAAAAACAAGAAAATGTAACCCAACAACTAAACAACAACTTAGTAGCATTGTTTAATTATCTTAGTAGTAGTCTTCACTTAAAAATTAACCAAGAAAAAACGTATATTACAATTTCACCCAATTGCTGCCAATTATGAGCCGCCCCTTAATTAAGCTGAATGAAAGATCTAATGAGCAAAAAACAAGTTTCAAACTACTTGGAATACATATATTGACATATCTCTAACATGGCGAGATCATGTAAGCTATGTATGTAAAAAATGTGCAAGTCCAATTTCGAATCTGTTATGAGGTATGGAATTATCGCATATGGATGTTCATCAGCTGCAAATAGAGTTTTCATAATGCAAAAAACAGCTACTCGCTGTATGTTTGGTTTAAAATATCGAGAGTTTTGTAAACAAGTTTTTATTAGAGAACAAATACTCATTTTCCCTTGCATCTCTATATATTAGAAATTCTAAAATTTGTGAGGCAGAATATATTCTATTTTAACCTATAAAATGAACATCACAATTATAATACCAGACATGGTCAAAACTTGCAATTTGACATACACAGATTAGAACTGTATAAATCAAATCCATACTATATGGGGGCTAAATTGTATAACAAATTACCCACCGGTATTAAAAATATTAGATTAAATAAATTTACTTCCTTTGTAAGAAAATTATTATTATCCAATGCTTTTTGTTCTATCAGTGAATTTCTTTCTCATGTTTCTTAATTAATTATTAATTGTAATTGTTTCTTTTTATATTTTTTGAAGTGAGATGAACAAGTTTATATTTTTTGCTCGTATTTTGTGACTATATATTACGAGCAGAACAATGAATTAGCTGCAGAAAATACTAGCTCTATCTCGCACAACGAGTTGGCAACACCACAGGGATCCTATCGTGCTAGAAAATTGTATATACAGAATCCAAAGTATACCTAAAAATTGTGTAATGTATATGAAGATGCCACTTTTCACGTTAAATGTACAGGCGCCAAATTGTATTTTATTTGGGCACAGTATATAGACGAGTATAATGTATGGATGTCAACTTGGTTCATTTTTATACGGACCCCACTATGTGCGGCATCTAAGAATATATATATATATATATATATATATATATATATATATATATATATATATATATATATATATATATATATATATAAATTAGTATAAGAGTATTGTTTTATTATTTATTTATGATTTTAGAGTAACTTCAGGAAATCCAGGAATTTTGGTTGCATTGAATACTCAAAATGAGAGAGTAATAGTCAATTTTCCAAAGGAAATTCCAGCATTATCCACGCTACCAGAAGTAACTATACAACTTTACAGTAAGAATTTCAATGAATCTGACTTTATGGATGTGAAGTAAGTAAAATATGTTTATATAACAAAATCACTTTTACTATTACATATTTATGGTTCATATTTTCTCCCATAACCAATCATCATAAATAGGTATTGCTATTGTGTGCTGTTTTTAACATACCACCGTAAAATGATGACCCCATTGTTAAATCTCAACTGTCTGATATGGATTAAGAATTATATCCTTAAAAAGAAAGCACCAAAGCAAACTGTTTATATTTATTAAAGTACCTGGCGCTTCTGAGGAATTTGCCTAACGGAGACATCTGAATTTAAATAAATTCTGGAAAACTCTCAGGAAAATTGACAACATCTAAGGAACGTCCTCCTGTATCTTTAGCTCTTACATTTGGTCTGAAGTGAATGAAGTTTTGCTTCCTATCCAATTGTCTAGATAAGTTTGTAATTGTCTTTCTTAAATGATTATTTTTGCGAATGTATGGAATATTTTGCAATTTCATGTTTAATAAGCAGGTAGGTACTCGCCAAAAAAACGATGTTGGTAATCCCTTCTTTTGTAATTGATATTTCTGCATACTACAAAAGCACTCGTCTTTAAAATGAAAACTGCATAACTGAAAATTATAATATAGTTCAAATCACAAATGTTGTTCATGTCATTAATCTATATACTTATCAAGGACATGAGATTTCTCTACTTTTGTAAATATAAATGCATAGGATGTAAATAACAGAAAGTTACATCTACTGGAGCTATGACAGAAGTTCCGAGGTGAATGTTGCATTTTACAAAAGAACAATTACAACCGCTAGTTGTAGCTGCAACCGACATCAGCATTCTGTCAGTTCTCTGTCAATTCAGTTGCATGCAGTGGACGTATATATCAAATTCATTGATTTTCTATTTCTTTTCGTTTTTTATAAGTTTATAATGTTTCTTACTGTGGTGTTTTAAGTTTCCTGTAATTAGGTAAATAGTTTGTGAGTGCTTTAATTTTACCGTTTGTAAAGAAACTAACATCAAAATACTCAAGAAAAGACTGAATGCAATAGCCAGAGACTTCGTGGTGAAATAGGTTGAGTACTTCAATCAAGAAAACGTAACCGGAGGTCCCCTTTTACCTTTGCAAGCAGTCCATGAGATGAATTATAAAATTAAATGCGGCAGCAGATGTTAAAATTAATTGTACTACATTTTCCATATATTTTCATTACAAAAAATATTTCTCTTTTGCAAATATTGATATATCCGTGCGTGCCATTCTGTGTGACCTTGAGTCGATTTAATTGTGTAATTAAATGATGATGACGTGAACGACAACATTTGTGATTTGAATTGTACAGACAACGCAAACGATGTTGGATTAAAATAACCATATCATTTTACAATTCCCACTGAATGGCATACTAAATGAAGGAACAAAGAAATGTTACTCTGTTTTATTTCAAGAATTACCCTTTCAGTTTCTAAATTATAAAATGTTTACACAAAATAAACATAAATGTTTGTGAAACCAATTGTTTACGCAATTTGTTTGATTTTGCAGACTGTTGTACATACTTTACCACTGTTACTAGGTTAATAAAATCTGAAACAACTGCAGACACAATGAACTTTTGCATTTACTACAATAGTGTTGTTATTTTATTTATCATCGAAACAATGTTCTTTTTTAAAACCTAGTCCTTATTCGCGTTTTGGAAAGCTAAAAAAATCAAATGAAACTAAAAATAAATATTTATTAATTAATACATTTTATTTTGTTTTAATTAATGAATAATAATAAGATTCTATAAAATTTTGTCATTGCAAAATTCTGTTTATGTGGAACCAAAGTAGATATGCCAACTTCTGATCGGAAGTGCCAACAGTAGTTATTTGTAATACTTATAATCGAAGCAGTTATATCTAGCATACACTTTGTAGGTTCAACCATAAAAGAATTATTCGTAGAGTATTTGGTATAATTTTTTGTATTCAAATAAGTACCATATTATATAATTATGTAGGTATCAATCTTGAAATATTATTCTTCTGTCATAGATTGCAGCAGACCTAGATACCAAAGGTATCTTTCTTAATATAAAAATAATAACAATGAATAATTAACTAGTAATAGTAGTAATACGCCACTACGCCACAATACTCCCCCTCATGAAAAGAAGCAGTCAAACAATCAATGGCGAATCTAACTCTTTTTTTATAAATTGAATTACTCACAATTATGTCAACAACATTTAAAAGATAAGCAGGTTTTACTCTGTCTATACTAATTGTACACTCCGCTCCATCCTTATTTATACAAATAACTTTATCAGTATGAGATACCATCTTAAAAAGTCCTTCGTACATCGACGATAAAGGTTTTAATTTCTCTTTCCTAATAAAAATATAATCACATGTTTGTATGTCTGGATCGCCAAATGATTTTTAAAATATGTTTTGAATCCTGTCACTTTGAGATGATTATCAAAATGCTCACGTAATTTTGCTAGAAAAATTGGCAGATCTGTATCGTAAGAGTTAATAAAAAATTCCCCAGGAAGACGTAACTTTTGACCAAAAACATATTCCGCCGAAGAACATAGTAAATTTTCTTTTGGCATTATTTGCAAACTGAATAAAATGATTGGAAGTTCCTGGAATTAGATCTGGCAATCAACGTTGTTTTTAGAGTTCTGTGAAATCTTTCAACTAACCCATTACTTTGAGGATGATATGCAGTATGTATTCTATGAAATTTTAAGAATTTTGAAAGTCGTGAAAATAATCTAGATTCGAATTGAATTCCCTGATCTGTAGTTATATAAAGCGGACACCAAAACGACATATTTTGTTGGAATAATGTTTCAGAAACTGTTTCTGCTGTAATGTTACACAAAGGATAAGCCTCTAGCCAACGAGTAAAACCTCAACTACAGTAAGAATGTAAGAGCAACCTCCAGAGGGAGGTAATGGACCTACAATATCTATGTCAATATGTTCAAAACGTCCTCTAGGGACTTCGAATTTACCAATTGGAGTTTTGTTTGTTTATTTTGGCCGTCTGACAATTAATACATGTTTTTGTCCATAAGGTGCAACTTGTATTCTTTTTAGGTCAGAAATATTTACTGTTAATTAATTTTTTAGTTACTCAAATTCCTGAATGCGTTAAATTATGAAAAAATTTAAAAAATAGCGCGTCTCATTTTAGCGGGTACATAAGGTCGAAATTTGGAATTAGAAACATCACACCAAATCTCATCTTGCAAATTTGGATTTTTAACTTTTTGTAATACATATTTAATATTATTTTAAAGGATACTTGATTTTTTATTAATGTTTCTAGTTCTACATCCCCAATTTGTTCATTGCTCAGCAATTTTAAATTTAAATCTGGATAATTTACTGCAGATATATAATCTACTAGTGTGTGAGTTTGAGCATTATTAGGAATACATTGTTTCAGTGAAGATAAATCATCTATACGTGAAAGCGTATCAGCAATGATATTATCTTTATCTTTAACATTAACATGTCAAATGTTATTTGTAAATTGCGCGATAAATTCCACAACATATTTGTCTGGGACTTCTCTCCACCGTGGAGAATAAAGCTGTTGTAAAAGGTTTGTTTGGAGAACTATTTGTATGAGTTCTTTTTTTTTCAGTGCCAAAAAGGATGCCACTGCTGTTCCTATATCACCCAAGTCAGCAATTGTATTATCTTATGTTCCAAAGAAAAAAGACTAAATACATGTAAGATGCATAAAATCTTAAAATCCATATAATGTTATTATATGTATATTTATGTGCTTTTGTCTAAATAATGTACGTGTCATTTGTATGAACAATGAATAAATGTTTCATCATCATTAATTTAGTTTCATTCCTATGTATCCTTTGAGGTTGTTACGTTAAAGTTTTTTTTTTATTAAATATATTCAGTAGTACGAGTAGGGTACATTCACGTATCATATCGTGGATTCGAGCTCCGACTCTGACAGATGCCAGTGTTACTAAGGAATGATTATAAGTTAGGATTTCTCATCTAATGCGTGCATTGTACACTACTTCAGTTGTGATTAGTGAAGTTTCAGTTAGTCATATCTGTGTTGAAACACAGAACTCAAACTATACTTTTAAAGCATAACTATGAGGACTAATTGAAAAATCCCCCAATGTGGGCTCCCCAGCTGGCCTGCCCCCCCGCGATGCGGGGTCTGCTGGGGTGTTTGTTCTTAAAGATTTAACAAGATGATAATGGCCGTACATCTTTTTAATTATTCTTTTTTAGTTGACGCCCTAGTTATTTCGCAGGAAATTACAAAACTGAAATAATTTTTTAATCTTCAGCAATTGGTTATTTTTATTCAAAATGACCTCCTTCATCATGTCATATAATTTGATCATCCACTTCTCGGACACCCCGCATAGGTACGGTTGTGGTCATATGAGGCACCAAAATTTGTACAATTTAAAGTGGGCTTTTATTTACATCATCTGGGATCAATGCTGCATGTCGCTAAAGCAGAGGCCCTATTACAACACTAAAACATCACAAAAATCGGATTCAAGAGCTGCCTCATATTTACTGTCCACGACTGTACCTTATGTTTTTTAACATAAAGTAACATTTTTAGCATGTTTTAAGAGGAGAAAAGTAATTTTAGTGTCTTTACTATTTTTGCCAAGTGTCAAGCTCATCCTCGATACAAAAAAATGTCACCTTTACTCCATATATAAAATAATATACTGTTGCATAGGTCAGGCAACAGAAAAGAATAGAAATGTATACAACATATTAAAATAATAGCCGTAATTTAATGTATTGTGCTATTATTTTATAATAGCACAATACATTAAATTACGGCGCGCAGCAATAAAAGTAATAATAATAAACTTTATTGACCCTTTATATACTACAAATCCTTGTAAGTAGGATACATCAAAACGGGATACAGAAAATGCACGAAGTATATATAACAAAAAACATACAAATATAAAATCGGAAAATATAAATAAATACCACACTATCAGGGGGACTTTGTTTTTAAGAACACAATAAAATCACTAATTGAATAAAATGGTTCAGTGATGAGCAGTTGTTTTAAACGACTTTGCCTCGGGTGTTGTATGAGTGAATGTCACTGTTAGTAATAAAATCGTTTTTTTTTTAGTGTATATAAAAGTTAGTTTCCAGAGATATATAGAGGTAATAGTAAATATTTTGTTGACTTTGAAACAGTCATGATAAGACGACTCCTGGGGTATATTAAATATTAACCATAAAATTCGTTTTTATAGAACAAAATCCCGACTAACATTTTTTGGCTATTATAAATTTAAAGAATAACTGTCAATTCCAATTTCTATGGAATACAGGTTGCCTAACTAAAGGTATACCGGGTGTTAGAAAAGTATGGGAACGGTGGAAAATCTCAAACAGTTTGCATCAAATCGAAAAATAAAAAAATACATGTCAAGAATTCTTCAAAAAACTATCTACTGATATCAAAATGACCTCCCCACCCACCACCCTGTGGGTGGTGCGAGGGGCAACTTTAAAATTTCAAATGGAAACCCCTATTTTTTATTGCGAAATCGGATTTTACGGCAAAGAATACGTAAATTTTATTTCGGACATTTTTTTCGATTCTTGCATGGTGTTGCTATAATCGCAAAAAATGAAAAGAAAACATTACTGTTTCAAGAGTAGCGTCTTGTGCCCATAAAAAAACGTCCACTTCAAAAACTGAAAAACACATATTTGTTATTTTTACGAAATCTAGCTAATGACATTGGATTCGACTCTCCCACTCTTAACCCAGTGGGTGGGGCGGAGGCAACTTTGAAATTTGTAATGCAAATCCCTATTTTTTACAGCGGATTCGGATTCTACGGCCAAAAATACGTGAATTTTATATCGGGCATTTTTTCGATTCTCGCAAGGTGTCGCTGCAATCGCAAAAAATTGAGTGGAAACATGAAAGTTTTGAACGCATACGCATACGAAAAGTAAAACTACTGATCGCAGAGTGAATGATTTCCCGAGCTGTTTTGAGAACAGTGATTTTACACGGTCGTGCAGAAATTACAACAACTATTAACATTCTGTAAATTTATTAGCAGCTAGTAATTTTCAATTCAATTTACATTTTTCAAAATAAAGAACTCGATTTAAAAAAAAAACTAACAGTGGTTTTACCTCTTAATTCAGCTACTTCAGACAAGTTCTTGATCCCAGCCAGTGAAGGCAAGGAGGTAACTCAGCCATTTAAGGCAAGGTGAGGATTTCGGCCAGTTGAGGCAATTAGTTTACAGCTTAACTGCTACACTAGCAGGTTTTAATTTCAAGATTATAGCAGGTGTTCAAAATGGTGCCCATTGACTTCTTGGCATTGCCCGAGACGAACGTAAAAATTTTCAATAGCACTTCTTATCATTTGAGGTGGTATTTCTGCAAAAATGTTTATTATGCGTTGCCTCAGCTCTACCAAATCACGAGGTTTAGTGAAATAAACCTTACCCTCCACGTAGCTCCAAACAAAATAATCAAATGGCACGAGGTCGGGAGATCTTGCTGGCCATTCAATAGTCCCTCTTTGACCTATCCATCAATTTTCGAAAGTACCATTCTAATAGTCCTTAACAATATCCCGATAGTGTGGAGGAGCCCCATCTTGCTGGAACCAAACATTATCGAACTCATCACCAGCAATCTCTTGTATTGCGGGAACTATTTGATTTGTCAACATTTCCAGGTATTTTTCTCCATTCAAATTTCCCTCTATGAAAAACGGTCTTATGATTCAATCCCTGAAAACTCCTGCCCAAACATTTAATTTTTGTGGATACTGCGTGTGTTTCAAGCATCCAGTGAGGGTTTTTGTCACTCCAATATCTGAAATTATGGCGATTAACTTTTCCACTGAGTTTGAAAGTTGCTTCATCTGAGAAGGCAAGTAGAGATGACAAGAAATTTGGGCTTTGGTTACTCCTTTCCGTCATTAATTCACTAAATTCAAGTCGCCGATCAAAATCATCTTCATTTAACTCTTGGTGAAGGTGAATTTTGTAAGGATAAAATTTCAAAAGTTTCAAATTCTTATGAACTGAAAATGCACTCATATCAAGCTGTTGACTGGCTTCTCTGATTGATAACTTTCGATTTTCAACAAATGCCTGGGCCACTTCCATTTGTCGAGCTTCCGATGTTTCAGATTTTGGTCTTCCAGATTTTGGGCGATTTGTATTTGTCCTTGTGTCTAGGAACACAGTAGATTTCGAAATTCCCACTTGTTCTACATGGAAATTTTCGTTGAATAAAATCACAACTTCATAATAGGACCTTTCTTTATCGCCCCACCCTCGCATCATTATAAGAGAAACTCTCTCTTTCTCTGCCATTATGCATAAAAAAACGCGAGAACTAATGAAAAATGAAATAACTTATCCCGTACAAAGGTGCGCTCCTGCCTCGACAAAAGTTGGAAGGAACTGAACGTTCTCGTAGAAATGTCACAAAACAAATACTGTTATTAAGAACACTTTAAAAAACATTCATAAAAACCAAGATATCACATATTGTTTTTTAAACTGAATGTTTTTTTGTCAACACAAGTAGCTAGAATTTGTAAATATTTATAAACTTATGGACGCTTAAGTTTTATTTCAATTTTGTGCGATTGCAGCTACACCTTGCGAAAATCGAAACAAATGCCCGATATAAAATTCACGTATTTTTGGCCGTAGAATCCGAATCCGCTATAAAAATAGGGATTTTCATTACAAATTTCAAAGTTGCCCCCCCCCCCACCCCACCCACTGGGTTAGTAGTGGGAGAGTCGAATCCAATGTCATTGGATAGATTTCGTAAAAATAACAAATACGTGTTTTTCAGTTTTTGAATTGGACTTTTTTTATGGGCACAAGACGCTACTCTTGAAACAATTCATTTTTTGCGATTACAGCGACACCATGCAAGAATCTAAAAAAATGTCCGAATTAAAATTTACGTATTGTTTGCCGTAGAATCCGATTCCGCAATAAAAAATAGAGGTTTCCATTTGAAATTTTAAAGTTGCTCCTCGCCCCACCCACAGGTTGGTGGGTAGGGGGATCATTTTGGTATCAGTAGATAGTTTTTTGAAAAATTTTTGACACGTATTTTTTTATTTTTCGATTTGATGCAAACTGTTCGAAATTTTCCACCGTTCCCATACTTCTCTAACACCCGGTATATACACTTCAAGTAATAAACGTTTAAAATACATTTGGACTACATTAAGTTTTAGTAGAAATAGCATGATTGGCTTGGATTTATTAAAAATCAGAGCTCAGCGCCATGTGAACTACATTAAGTTTTATAAAAACACAGAGACATTGGGTCACTTAAGATTATATAGGGAACAGGGAACCTTCAGTTATTATTATTATTATTATATAACAATATACTTTGAATTTATATAAGGTCACCATGAGTGATATTACAGTTTCCAGTGTTCATAATAAGAGAACTACATTTGTTTTCTGTCGTAATGTTTTGCTAAAATGGGGACACCATTATGGGCTCTTATTATAGATTTTAATATTTGGCTTGTATTTACTAGTTTGAGGCCAAGATGTACATTTACTTGATGTAATAATCTTACAAGGGTAACACTTTTATCGAATTTTTATATTAATTTATAAAAAAACATATGTTTATGTAATTTTCAGATCTTTATAAAAAAAATTATTTATTAAAGATTATATTTTAAACGCTTCTGCAGTTTTTTGAAGAATCGTCTTGTTTCTGTTTGCAGTAGAAAATCTCTCCCAATAGAATTTTGGTCCCTGCTTAATTGCATATAATGAAAAAAATATTAGCTTGAAATATTTTGAATGTGAGAAGAAAGTATAAATAATAAATGCATCCAAGAGAGAAAATATAAAACTTTTACTACTCCTCAGACTCCGTAAGCGATAGTAGAAAAACTTACTGCCACTCATGCAGATAAAGTACCAGAGAAATGACAGTTTAAGTTTACGAAATTTGTCATAAATCCCATGTTTTTTCTACATTTAAAAAAAAATGTTTGTATCACTAGTTATTATGAAACTTTATTTTTCACCACCATTTCCGACATTTTGATACTTGTAGCGCCATCTATTGATGATTGATTTTTATCTTTAACTGTTCTGATACATACAGGTTCACCAACCTTGCAGATACCATACTGAAAATCGTCAGCGCGCGGGAGAGCTAAATTATTCCGTTGCTATGATACAAATACAAACAAATTAACTGTTGTAGATAATTTTACAACATGTACTCAGCAAACGTAATAAACGACGGAGATTTCACAAAAACAATTTATAGTTTGGTGAGTTCTAATTATTTTGTACAGGTACTTAATTATATTTAAGTGTATCTTTTTTCTAGATTAAAGAGAATAGATTTAGTGATATTATAAAAATATTACACGGAGTTCATGAATCGAATACTACCAGAGCAGGATTGTCGCTTCTAGCATTTTGTTATTTTAATATACAAGATTTTAATAATGCCACAAGTTACTATGAACAACTTACAGAGTTATATCCTGATATTAATGATTATAAGCTCTATTATGCTCAATCTTTATACCAAGCCTGCTTGTATGATGAATCAATTCAAGCCTCTAATAAATTAGCTGAACACCCAGAATATAAAAGTCAAATAACGAAACTGCAAGCTGCTATTAAATACAGTCAAGAAGATGTATTGTCTGCTAAAGATTTAGTAGAAGCTTGTCCTTCTGATGATTCTGATAAAGACATAAATTTGGGCTGTTTGCTCTATAAGGTAGGTACTGCATCTAATAAAGTAACTTTCACCAATCACGTATTATTAACTTGGCTATAATGATTTTGGCATGAGCATAATGTGGATAATAATAGTGTGATATTAATTTCGAAGGATACTGTAAGCTTAATTAGTTATAGCATAGACTGTATACGTTGGAAAAATGTATCTGACTAGCTTTTGTGTTGGCTACACGGAGGACTAGAACTCTATTATAGTTCCAGTCTTCTGTGCTGTCTATTTGCAAATAGGCGCAGGAAGGGGGGAAGTAGGGATCATAGCTGAGACTGATTGGAGAGCAGTCATGTTTCTTATTAAATACGAATTTAAATGCAAAATTAGGCGTTTTTAACCAAACTATTATTTCTTTGAAGAAAATGAGCAAATTCCAATGAAACTTAGGGAAAGTGTGTAGGTCTTACTAAATACTAATTTCGATTAAAATTCCAAATCAGAATAGGCATTGAAACAGCTGAAAACAGTACCTAATTGTGAAATCCCGCCATCAAAACTCAGAAGACGTACTATGCTACCATGAAAGGGGATCAGGTAAATTTTACTGGAATTATGATAGGAACTATATAGACAGAGCTGTGGTTCCAGAGTTTTCTTATTTTTTCTGTGAGTGGTTGATATTTGTCTAGTTTCTTCTTAGGTTATTACTATTCGGGATGGAGATTTCAAAATGAGGTACGCTTTCGAAATGGTTGTAGAAAAAAGTTGTTCATGTATTTGCGAAGCTTATTTAATGAAGTTTATTATCATTTCCAAACTTCAAAATGGTGATAAACATATGTTTCTAAAGCAATGGTAACCAATGTTTTCACTTATTTTATAGGTGTGAAATGGACACTTTACCTAAATTACAAAAAAATAATCCTTAGATCCATCCATACTCTATGTTTAGTTGAGAAGATTGACTACACATTATAAACACTATAATTATGTGCGTCTTAGATTTTACTAATTTTATAATATATCTATAAAACAAGTAATTTAAATTTTTTGTTTAAGGATGGGCACTATGAAGAGGCTTTATCAAAATTTACAAATGCTCTTCAGAATCAAGGATTCAAACCATACTTAGCTTATAACATTGCTCTGTGCTACTACAGACTAAAAGAATATGGACTAACGTTAAAATATTGTGGTAAATATGATAATATAATAGTATTAATAATAAGCTGATATAGAGGGTGATGATAGCTCATCGGGTCAAGGATTCGCTGACGTTTTTGCCATGCATTTGCCCTCCTCTAGCAATTTGAAAATATTAAGAATTTTCTGATACACCGTGGATGTTTGTGAATGTAAAATGAGAGTAGTGTAGTTAGTAGGCAGAAACATACACACATAAACACTATACGGTAATTTAATCTCAATCAGGTCTTTTCTCACTTAAATGCTTATTAATAAATGCGTTCTATTCTATGGCAGAATTTCTAAATTTTAAATGTACAAATGAGCGAAATTCTACATCTGTGTGTATGTAAATGTATATAAAAGGGTAAGGTTTTTGAGAGAATTGTGAACTATGCTGAGATTTAGATAACAACTAAAGACATGCAAATGTTTATATTATGATATTTAAACCATCCCTTAACTCAACATGCTTCTATTTTGCAATGAACTGTTATGTATTGTCCATTTTATAAAACTTGAAATCATCTGAACTTTTATTCGATAAATTAAACATTGTGCTATTGTTTTATGTATTTGAAGTGATTGAAATAGTAATTTTGTTTATACCGATTTGTGCAATTTTATTGAATGAAGAGAAAAAATGGAAAGCCAATACATATATTACAAAAGTTTGAACAAATCGTCGAAAATAACAAAATAAAATATGTTGAGCAAATGTGCCTAGGTAAATAAAAATTGTAAGTTGGGACCAATCGTCTAACTCAGCTGTGTACCATGGTCTTCAACATAAAAAGTAAAACAAAACAATTATGGCATCAGAAACATCCATAATTTAGCTACACACCCCGGTAGAAGGTCGGAGAACCAAAAGGAATTACACAAACAACCACAACAAATCGGGTGTCATGCCGAAGTCATTCACATTATCTGATGCATTGGTAGCCATTTGGATGCCATATATTTTTACAATAGAAGTTAAACTGGTAGCTTTGACAGCCATTGTCCAAGTGAGTGCATAAACTCATATTCCTGCAGAGAAAGTGATGTTACAATAAAAACAGAACCCTATTGTTACTTGTATAAAAAAATCCCAATGACTAGGTACACTCCAGTGTGCATGCTATTTTCAGCTTTGGGTGCACTCCAAATCACGAACGCCTTGGATGTGACGTCATTCATGGAGTGCGCTAATTGATATAGTAAGAAATATGTAGGTTCCTCATGAGCAGTCCGTGGTGTAGTGGTTAGGTCGCCCGATTCTCACACGTGAGATCGAGGGTTCGAATCAACTTTTCACAGTTTTTTTTTTACTATATTTTGTTAACAACTATACGTAATATGAATATATCTTTAGGTTAGTTCGTTAAGTTAAATATGTTAATATTATTTGATGTAGTATAGTCGTATAGTTGCTTATGATAGACAATTTTCTTTGCCTTTGACGTTTTGTTAACAACTAAAATACGTAATACGAATATTTCTTTAGGTTAGTTCGTTAGGTTAAATATGTTAATATTATTTGATGTAGTATAGTTGCTTATGATGGATAATTTCCCTTGCCCTTGACATTTTGTTAACTAAAATACGTAATACGAATATTTCTTTCGGTTAGTTCCTTAGGTTAAATATGTCTGTGGGCTCCCACCAATCGTAGCCCCACATTTATTTCCTTATTCTGTACGTAGTAGGATCGGCGAATATGCTGGAATGCACGCAACGCTGAAAATAGCGTGCATTCTGGAGTGCACCTAGTCATTGCGATAAAAAATAAATGCAATTGCAATTGTATGTAGTAATAGTACTTGTAACGTATACTTGTATGTTTGGATTACGTATAGGTACTTTTGTACAATGAACCGATAAATTATTTTCATACTAGATTTATCACTTTTTTTTTAACTTGTCACTGTATAAATCATGTTTTAGCCGATATAATTGAAAAAGGAATACGAGACCATCCAGAACTAAGTATAGGAATGCAAACAGAAGGTATAGAAGTGAGGTCTGTGGGAAATACATTAACTTTACATGAAACATCTCTTACTGAAGCATTTAATTTAAAAGCTGCAATTGAATACCAGTTGAAAAACAGTAAGTAAAATGTTCATTTTTATGAAAACAGAAGGGACATATTAATTAAATAAATTCTTCATGGAAATCTTATGAAATAATCTCTTAAATTAACTCACTGAATCACTGAAACTGTGCTAGTAAATTTATTATATAAGGCAAAAACCTGTAAAAAAACAAAATTGACGCGTACATACAAAAGTTTTAATAGAAACGTTTTTCTTGAAGCTTTTACATCTGTTGTATTTATCACTTACTGCATTATTAAAATTATGCATTTCAGTTGATGCAGCTAGAGAAGCTTTAACTGACATGCCACCAAGAGCCGAATATGAGTTAGATGCTGTTACTCTTCATAATCAAGCATTAATGAATTTTGAACAAAACCCAACAGAAAGCTTTGAAAAGTTGCAGTTTCTTTTACAGCAGAATCCTTTTCCTCCAGAAACGTTTGCTAATCTGTTATTGTTGTACTGCCAACATGAATGTTATGATCTTGCAGCTGATATTTTAGCAGAAAATGCACATCTTACCTATAAATATCTTACACCAGTAAGTATCAAGGGAAAATTATATTAACATATAAATTAATAGACCGGGAGATGGTGACAGTTCATTGTCTCCGATTTCTTACAGCAAGCCTTTTGGAGAAGTGAAAGTGCACCCTGTGATAATAAGGAAAAGCGGGTACTAGTCCGCTGCATGCTATCTGGTCATATGGAAAATTGCATTTCCACTAAAACGAAATTTTAGTATTTTTCTCTGATATTAAAACACTTGCCCTTTTATTAAAGGAAAGTTAAAATAATGAAATAACTCTCCCCCAGGTGTGTTGATTACTAATGAAAATCCTTGATTGTTACACAATCAAGAACCTATTTACTCCCACCCAGTAATTATTTATCTCAATTTTATGTCAAGATAAACAAATTTGCCATTTATGTGAGCGTCTAGTTTTATTTTGTTAGGACCTTAATTACGTTGTGTGTGTAGTAACCCTTTTTATTTACCCCAGGTTCTTTTATATAAAGTTTGGTATTACTTGTTTTTATCTGATATTATATACCTGAGAAAATTAATCACTCTGTTAATTTAAATACCCTGTAAGTTTGCACACACTGTTTATCAATTGAGAGACCTTCATTTATATTATTTAGTTCATACTTTATTACTCAGGTTTGTACTGTAAATTTATAGTGGAAATTTGTTTCCTATTTTATTTGATTGGAATGAAATCATTTATTTACTCAATTATTTGTATGGCTAGGAAGGTAAAGTTGAAAGAAAAAACATTAATTGATGGGAAAAATAGTTACAAAAAACCCATTTTGTTTTATAATACTCAATGCAGGAAATAGCCGTACATGAAATCAAACAATCTAAATATTTTAAGACAAGTGCCTAAATGTGATATAGGAAAATTTACGTCGCTATAGTAATGACCATACTATACATGTTTCAGGGTTGCTATGCAATAAGAAGAACCAGGTAATACAATCGTACTTCGTGTTATTTTGTAGTGGTAATTAAAGATGCGGAAAATACGCCGATTAAATGGGGATTCGAAATTATGGTGTTAGCAATCGCTATGAGAAAATAAAACTTAGTGCAAAAGAGAGGACAACAATCGTGTCATGTTCGTGCATTATAGAATTTATATGATAAATGAGAATTAAATATTCATGTAAAATATCATGGTATGTTGGAGGAAATCTTCCTTAATTGATTACACAAAACAGCAACTACCAAATTGTGTATGACTGTTCAACAACGTAAAACGGGGTGGGTAGATATAATTCAAACAGACAAGACGTCCCGGTTCAGTACTCGACGAAAAATACACCCCTCATAATAAGAAGAAATATACGGGCTAATTGACCCAGTACTGACCGTTGGCCTGAATAGTTTATAGTCCGCAAGGTAACTGAGTTGATGGATTGTTATTAAACAATCACAGAAAACCAGATAGCCACCGGTGAGAAACCATTTTAGGGCACTTTTTTCAAATTTTTCCATTAGAATCTAAAAAATCATGCATGCTGAAATAAAAAATTATTTCAGCCAAGGATACTATTTTTTTTCGGAAAGTAATTAAAAATGGAAAAGTAATTAAAACTTTGAAGCATTACAGATTTAATCTGACTTTTTTTCCAAAATATGTACTTCTTTAAAAATTTTCTCAACAGACATTGCTGTCGACATGCTATTTTCTTGTTGAGTCCAAAAAGTATTTTATTATTAAATTCTTATTTAATGCCAATGCCATTTCTTAATGGCATATGCTGAATGATATCATGGAACCTTTGTTGTAAATTTTATACGGACTTAATTTTTTAATACTTTTTCCACATTTTTTTCAATGTTGGGTTCCAGCAATATGCATGCCATTTTTTTATTTGAGCTTAAAATAACATTACTTTGCGAAATGCAAAAAGGCATGCAAAATAAATTCACAAAAATTTTCCTTTTTTTGCAACTATTCTTATTGTTTATGATGTGATGTGCTTCTTCGGGCTTAAGGGCTTTTACACTATAAAATTTACATTTAACTTAATTTGCTGTTGTTTAAGATCACGTCAAATCGTTTGAAATTTTCGCAGGATTTTTCATAAATTTTCCATTTTTGGGCCAGCAAGGGCCGCATGTCAATTTTTTTATAAGGGTTTAAGACACAAAATTTAATTCTTTTCATCGGCATGCAGAAAATTATACTTTTTCATTACAAGTTCACGTGTCTGTTCGGTTCCTTTGGGACTCTGTGAATCGCATGCCTATAATTACTAAGACATTAAATTTGTTTTAACTTTCTTTTAATAAAAGGGCAAGTGTTTTAATATCAGAGAAAAATACTAAGATTTCGTTTTAGTGGAAATGCAATTTTTCATATGACCGGAAAGTGTGCAGCGGACTAGTACCTGATTTTCTTTGTTGTCACAAGGTACACTTTCACTCCTCCAAAAAGCATGTTGTAAGAAATTGGAGACGATCAACTGTTACCATCGCCCCGTTTATAAGTAAAGTTTGAAAGTATTCAAGTTCAATTTATAAGATTTGAAAAATGGCAGCTAAAGGACTATCCAGTCACTAACAAATTATGTTATTTCACTTCTTAATTATAACGTTTCCAATTTTCTATTTCATTAATAGTACTTTTTTCTAAACTTAACTAAATGATGCTAACTTATAGTAAATATTCCAAGACATAGAAGAGATTATTGGCTGTGGAAACATTTACATATTAACATTTTTCGTTATAGTATCTATATGACTTTCTGGATGCTATAATAACACAACAAACATCACCCAATGAAGCTTACCAAAAATTAGACGAGTTGGCAAGCCGTCATACAGAACAGTTGAGAAAGCTAACAAAACAAGTTCAGGAACATCGCAATCGGAGTGATACGGACATGGTTAAGAAAACAGTGATTGAATATGAGGACTGTCTAGAGAGATATATACCGGTGTTGATGGCACAAGCAAAAATTTATTGGGATTTGGAAAATTATTCACAAGTTGAAAAAATATTCAGGAAAAGTGTAGAATTTTGTAATGACAATGATACGTGGAGGTTAAATGTAGCTCATGTTTTATTTATGCAAGAAAACAAATTTAAGGAAGCCACTGGATTCTATGAACCATTAGTAAAGAGAAAATATTCAGAGGTATGAGTTTATAACCTTATGTGAGAATAACTAAGGGGGTTTATCACTTGAAAACTGCTTATTCTAAAGACTACACGGAACCACAAAAAGGGAAAGATGTAAATTTCCTCAAAATATAAATTGAATATTTAGATATTTTCATTTTTATTCAAATTGCTCTTTCATTTAACAATTTAACTTTATAATTTGAAGGAAAATCAAGTATAATCTTATATATATCATATAAATTTTATCAAGAAGGCTTCCGACAAGTAGTTTTTATACAGAGATTCATCTGCACTCATGCCATAAGTGTAAGTTTCTTCTTCTAACAAAAATTTGTCTAATGTAGTGAAAGGCCAGTCTGGTGAAAAGTGAGCTGTCTGATTTTGTATACAGCTGACGTACATTTTTTATTTACTACAAGATAGCACTCGCATAAAATGATTTTTTTCACAAACAAACGCTTGGTGCGCAAAATAAAAATTGCACGTTTTTTTAAACAGTTTTTTTGCCTTCCTCTATCTCCCTTCCTGATAATTTTATTGCGATCTGGCCGGGCGGAAATTAAATATTAATAAAAAAGCTATCAAGTGACGAAAAGGATTTTTCCCCCACCCCTTCCCTTCATAAAAAAAAAAACTGTTGGAAGAAAACGTGCAATTTTTATTTTGCCCACCAAAGCGTTTGTTTGAGAAAAAAATCATTTTATGCGAATGCTATCTTAGCAAATAAGAAATCTAAAAAATGTACGTCGTTCTGATCAGATAGGTCAATTACACGGCGAGTTATCAGCATGTGAAATATTTTCGTTTTCCTCCTCTCCCTTCCCTCCTAATTATCCCACTGCCCCCAGCCTCCGGCCCAACAAAATATCTGTCAATAACCGTTCTATTAAAAAGAAATCGAGTCCTCAACTCCATTCCTTCATGATAAAAAACGAATTAAATTTTTTTAATTCTTGATTCACGATATCTAGCGAATCAATGGTCTGACGTCAATGGGGTTGGGAGCAAAATTTGTTTATTTTCATGAGCTCTGCATGTTTGGTCTGAAGATTTTTTTTCGTCAGATCAAAAGCCGCCGAATTATCTTCGAAAAACCACTTTCACATATATTTAACATGTCATTTCCCTCCTCCCCCCCTTTGACATCCTCTCCACAAATGTGTCGTAATGTTGGGGGGACCCAATTCTATTTATTGGCAACAAAAAAAATCATAATCGGACGTTTCCCTATTCCAAAGCCAGATCTGCTTCACTAAAATTGTTCAGGATAGAAAAATGTATTTTTAGAATTTGTCATCATAACATCGGGGCAGTTATAGGAAAGGCCCAAAATAGTTTTTCATCGGATCAAAAAATACTTTTAGTAAAAATTGTTCAGAGTGGAAAAATGTATCAAAAGACAGAATTTGTCCATCTAAAAACATTTTTTTTGCCCTCTCAAAAAATCATATGATTTTAAAAAAAGATTGAAGAATAATTGTAGAATTAGTAGAATGCAGGTTTTCACGGCCATTGTCTAATGAAGTAGATTCTTCCGGGTCTTGCCGTGGTCGTCGAACTTGACTTGACGTTTGGCTGATCATCCTGTCAGCTTCTTCAGAAGGATTCTAAAGACTGAATCTGTTGTGTTACACTCCTCGTTATATACCTAGGCGCCGCTTCGCTTCGTTGGTCATTGGCCGCGCTTGGTTCGCTTCGCTGCTCATTCGTCGTGTTTGGTTAACCGTGACTTACTACGGTGCTGGTACTTGGCAATACCAGTCTCCACATGTTACTAAGTCGATACCCGTCCTCTCTGTTAAAGTTGTTCTCGTTTTTCATAATTTCCAGTGATTCCCTAATGATTCGCGGATAATAGCGCGTATTCCTGTCTAATATATTGTTATGTGCTGCCCTCTAACAGAGAGGAGAGTTGTAATTACTCCCTGGCCAGAAGGGTGGCGACATCTGTGGGCCAACTGGCGAACCACCATTTAGTAGTGCCTAAGAAAATTCTAGAGAATTCCAGTATATTTGTGGAAAGTTCTACAATGATATTCTGGACATTCCAAGTGGGTATATAAAGAGGTGAAGCCAGCAGATAGAGGAAGAGTACAGTACAGTTTAGTGAAGGATAAACAGTTCAGTTTAGCATCCAGTACAGTTCTGGGTAATCTGTGGTTCTGGTTACAGAGACAGTTTGTAGAGGAACAGTTCAGTTGAGTGAAGTATGCAGTTTAGTGAAGTAAACAGACAAGAGAGTTTTTAGGTTAGACAAGAGTTGACAAGTTTAAGAAGGAAAGTAAAGTGCTTAGTGTTTTAAAAGTAGTGAAATTATATTAGATTAAGTTATTATTAGTTGTGTGATTTTTAAGTATTTGCTAGTGTAATTTTAGTGATTAAATAAATCAGTGGTTTGTGAAAATTCTTGTTGCAAGTTATTTGGAATCCACAAAGTGTTTACTGAAAATTGTGAGGACGTAACAATTGGTGTCAGAAGCGGAATTGCAACAGAATTTCTGAAGAATTCGACGAAGTTCCATAGTGTTCTATTTGGAAACCACTGGAGATATTGAAGTGAGTTGAACTGGAAAGTGATATAGACATTAGACAAGATTTATTTGTGCTAGTGTGAGGAAATTTCTGGGACATTCTGTTTAGAAATTAGTGTAGTTTTTAAGTGGTTTCAACTGAGAAGCGATATAGACTTTAAATAAGACTTGTTCGTGCTGTTTCGAGTTAATTGTTTGGATGGAAACAAGAAGCATGACTGCCGAAAAGCAAATGCAAGACATGTTCGAGCAATTTAGAAAAATGATGCTAGACCAAAAAGAAGAACAAGAGAGACGCGAAGAAGAAAAAGAAAGGAAACGTCAGGCAGAAAAAGAAGAACAAGAGAAACGACGCCAAGAAGAAAAAGAAGAACAAGAGAAACGACGTCAAGAAGATAAAGAAGAACAAGAAAAACGACGTCTAGAAGAGAAAGAAGAACAAGAAAAGCGACGTCTAGAAGAGAAAGAAGAACAAGAAAAACGACGTCTAGAAGAGAAAGAAGAATTAAGGAAAATTATACAGGGGCAACAAGATGTTATCCTTTCAGCCACTGAAGACCTCAAAAGCGAAATTAAAGAGGATATAGGCAACATAAAGACTGAAGTAAGTGAAATCAAAGGAAAAGTTACTGGCGTCGAAGAAAAAGTTACTGGTGTCGAAGAAAAAGTTACTGGCGTCGAAGGGAAAGTTACCGATATAGAAGGAAGATTTCAGGTAGTTAAGGGGGAAGTAGAACAACTTAAGCGACAGTTAAGAACGCAAGGAGGCCAGCTAGTATTATCATCGTCAGGCCCTCGATTACAACCGCCTTCCTTTGATGGTCAAACTTCTTGGTCAACCTATAAAAGACAATTTGAGGCAGCGGCATACGCAAACAATTGGAGTAATGAAGACAAAGCTATGGCATTGGTGCTAGCATTAAGGGGCCAAGCCTCAGAGTTGCTTCAGACTATCCCAGTGACGCAGCAACGGGATTTTAAAGTTTTGGAGGCTGCACTAGATCTAAGATATGGCGACCAACACCTCGCCCAAGTATACAGGACTCAGCTCAAATCACGCACACAAAAGGCTGGGGAAAGTTTACAAGATTTTGAAGCAGCTGTTGAGCGACTGACATACCTGGCTTACCCGGATGCACCCAAAGAATTCCAGGAACAATTAATAGTTGGTACTTTCATCGATGGCATAAGAGATGAGGAGATCAGACGAGTCCTTAGATTAACTCGAGCTAAGACTGGTAGCGAAGCCTTCATCCATGCCCTCGAAGTTGAGGCCGCTTATGAAGAGACTCTACATCCGAGAGTACGAGCCATGAAAGTAGAAGAAGAGAACCATTTAGAAAAGTCAAATATGGAATCTTTGATGGCTGACCTGCACAAAATGATAAGCCAGTTGATGAACAAACCAGATGCTCCAAGGAAGCAGGAAAGAGAACAGAGCGATGGACAGCCAAGGAAGGTGATTCGGTGTTATCAGTGCAGCAAACCAGGACATATGATGCGGCAGTGTCGAGAACGGAATCCTGGGGAAGTAAACACTGCAAAGAAAGAGGAAGTTCGCTCTGATAAGATGAGATTGATTGTTATGTTAACAGACATACAGAAAATGGTCGCACAATTACTAAACGAATTAAGTTCGCGACCGGAGCTGAAACAGGAACCGCAACCGCCGAAACAGGAGCCGAAGCAGCAGCGAAGTGCTGGAGGTCCGACAAAAGTAATCCGCTGTTATAATTGCGGCAAATTGGGGCATGTCAAGAGGTACTGTCGCCAGAGGAGCCCTAAGGAAGTGAATGCCGAGAGTGTAAAAACGCAGCAGGATATAGCAGAAGTGAAGGCAGTTAAGATAGAGGTTCCGAAGGATTGGACAAAGGAAGTTCTAAGAGAGGAACAACTGAATGACGATGAAATTGGACCAATGTTGAAGGCGAAAGAAAAAGGAATCCGCCCGGAATGGAAAGACGTTTCCAGTAAAAGTGTTGGACTGAAGGCTTTATGGGCGCAATGGGATTCACTTAGGGTTATAGATGGCCTATTACGGAGAGCATGGGAGAGCCCGGATGGGAAAGAAGTTACCATGCGGTTGCTGATACCCAGGTGCCGAGTACCAAAAGTACTTCGGGAAGTGCACGAGGGAATATCCAGAGAGCACTTTAGCAGAAATAAGACTTTGGCTAGAGTACGGGAGCGATTTTACTGGGTAAATAGCTGTCAGGATGTAGAGGCTTGGTGTCGCAGTTGCAAGGTTTGTGCAAATGTGGCTGCCAAGAGGTCACCTACAGGGAGTGGTGATCGAATGAAGGCTAGATATGACCGCAATGCCAGTTCAGCAGGATTCAAGGTGGGGGACTCGGTTTGGCTGTATAACCCACAGCGGAGTGAAGAAGGATTCTCGAAGCCTCGCTCACCTTGGGAAGGACCGTATTCTGTCATCACTCGGATCAACGACGTTGTTTATAGGATTCAACGTAGAAAGAAGTCCAAGATGAAGATCGTGCACCTGGACAGGTTGGCAAAGTATACTGGGGTATCTGAAATGCCTGACCGGGACGTTCAGGCTTAAGGAGGGGGCAGTGTTATGTGCTGCCCTCTAACAGAGAGGAGAGTTGTAATTACTCCCTGGCCAGAAGGGTGGCGACATCTGTGGGCCAACTGGCGAACCACCATTTAGTAGTGCCTAAGAAAATTCTAGAGAATTTTAGTATATTTGTGGAAAGTTCTACAATGATATTCTGGACATTCCAAGTGGGTATATAAAGAGGTGAAGCCAGCAGATAGAGGAAGAGTACAGTACAGTTTAGTGAAGGATAAACAGTTCAGTTTAGCATCCAGTACAGTTCTGGGTAATCTGTGGTTCTGGTTACAGAGACAGTTTGTAGAGGAACAGTTCAGTTGAGTGAAGTATGCAGTTTAGTGAAGTAAACAGACAAGAGAGTTTTTAGGTTAGACAAGAGTTGACAAGTTTAAGAAGGAAAGTAAAGTGCTTAGTGTTTTAAAAGTAGTGAAATTATATTAGATTAAGTTATTATTAGTTGTGTGATTTTTAAGTATTTGCTAGTGTAATTTTAGTGATTAAATAAATCAGTGGTTTGTGAAAATTCTTGTTGCAAGTTATTTGGAATCCACAAAGTGTTTACTGAAAATTGTGAGGACGTAACAATATTGACGTCCTCGTAGTCGATTTTATGGTTCTCGTTATTATGGACATGTTCTGCTATCGCCGACCTATCCGTGTATCCAAATCTGGTATTTCTCTGGTGTTCTTTGATTCTGCACTGGATACTCCATTCTGTTTATCCGATGTAGCTCTTACCACATGTGCACTTCAACTGGTAAACACCTTTTGATAACAGTTTGGGGACAGGGTCTTTGACTGAGGGAAGCATCTGCTGTATTTTCTTCACTGTTCGAAACCGTACACCTATTTTCTTTTTGAATAAAATCTTCTTCAGCCTATCTGTGACTCCCGCGACGTAGGGTAGGCATGCATACGTTGTTGGTTGTTGCTGTTCTTCTTCTGTAGTTCTCCTCTGGTTATTTACTACTCGTTGTATATTGCTTTGACTGTATCCGTTCTTCTCTAAAGCTTGTTGGACATTCTGTAGTTCCTCGGGTTTGTTCTCGTCATCGCATATTGTGTTGGCTCTGTCTAATTAATGCTCTCTTCTGTTGTGGGTGGTGGTGAGATGTCGCATGTAGGTAACGATCGGTGTGCGTTTTCTTTCTGTAGACACCATGGGCCAGCTTGCCATTGTGTGACCTTTTCACTAATACATCTAAGAAAGGTAAAGCTCCATCTTGCTCGGTCTCCATTGTAAATTTGATGCTTGGATGCTGTTTATTTAAATGGTCGAAGAAAACAGATAAAGATGATTCTCTCCATGTGGTCATATGATGAACGTATCGTCTACGTAGCGTAGCCAGCACTTTGGTTTATTCTCACTGCAGCATATGGCTTCCTCTTCAAAAGCTTCCATGAAAAGGTTGGCTATCACAGGTGAAAGTGGTGATCCCATGGCTGCTCCTTGCTTCTGCTCGTAGAAGTCTCCATTTCCATAGAAAGTATGTTGTAGACAGGCACAATCGGGCCAGATCAGGTATGTCTTCTCTTAATCCTTTAGGTACAAGTTGTTGACGAATCAGGTTAACTGTTTCCTCAATTGGTACATTGGTGAACAAAGATTCGACATCAAAACTAACCATGATATCATTACTCGTTATTTCCAAGTTTTCCAAAATTTCTACGAAGTGTCCGGAGTTCTTTACGTGGCTACTAGTCTTACCTATATAGGGTTGCAGTGTGTCTGCGACGTATCAAGAATTCATTAATCCCAGTAGAAGAACAACGCCGCCTGCTGCCAAGTGAAACCTTACCACCACGACTTTACGGCCTCCCTAAGATTCATAAACCAGGTAATCCTTTAAGACCAATCGTCAGCACATGTGGATCACCAACTTATGAGTTGGCCAGATACGTCGCAGACACACTGCAACCCTATATAGGTAAGACTAGTAGCCACGTAAAGAACTCCGGACACTTCGTAGAAATTTTGGAAAACTTGGAAATAACGAGTAATGATATCATGGTTAGTTTTGACGTCGAATCTTTGTTCACCAATGTACCAATTGAGGAAACAGTTAACCTGATTCGTCAACAACTTGTACCTAAAGGATTAAGAGAAGACATACCTGATCTGGCCCGATTGTGCCTGTCTACAACATACTTTCTATGGAATGGAGACTTCTACGAGCAGAAGCAAGGAGCAGCCATGGGATCACCACTTTCACCTGTGATAGCCAACCTTTTCATGGAAGCTTTTGAAGAGGAAGCCATACGCTGCAGTGAGAATAAACCAAAGTGCTGGCTACGCTACGTAGACGATACGTTCATCATATGGCCACATGGAGAATCATCTATATCTGTTTTCTTCGACCATTTGAATAAACAGCATCCAAGCATCAAATTTACAATGGAGACCGAGCAAGATGGAGCTTTACCTTTCTTAGATGTATTAGTGAAAAGGTCACACAATGGCAAGCTGGCCCAAGGTGTCTACAGAAAGAAAACGCACACCGATCGTTACCTACATGCGACATCTCACCACCACCCACAACAGAAGAGAGCATTAATTAGAACCTTGATCCATAGAGCCAACACAATATGCGACGACGAGAACAAATCCGAGGAACTACAGAATGTCCAACAAGCTTTAGAGAAGAACGGATACAGTCAAAGCGATATACAACGAGTAGTAAATAACCAGAGGAGAACTACAGAAGAAGAACAGCAACAACCAACAACGTATGCATGCCTACCCTACGTCGCGGGAGTCACAGATAGGCTGAAGAAGATTTTATTCAAAAAGAAAATAGGTGTACGGTTTCGAACAGTGAAGAAAATACAGCAGATGCTTCCCTCAGTCAAAGACTCTGTCCCCAAACTGTTATCAAAAGGTGTTTACCAGTTGAAGTGCACATGTGGTAAGAGCTACATCGGACAAACAGGACGGAGTATCCAGTGCAGAATCAAAGAACACCAGAGAAATACCAGATTTGGATACACGGATAGGTCGGCGATAGCAGAACATGTCCATAATAACGAGAACCATAAAATCGACTACGAGGACGTCAATATATTAAACAGGATTACGCGCTATTATCCGCGAATCATTGGGGAATCACTGAAAATTATGAAAAACGAGAACAACTTTAACAGAGAGGACGGGTATCGACTTAGTAACACGTGGAGACTGGTATTGCCAAGTACCAGCACCGTAGTAAGTCACGGTCAACCAAACACGACGAACGAGCAGCGAAGCGAACCAAGCGCGACCAATGACCAGCGAAGCGAAACGGCGCCTAGGTATATAACGAGGAGTGTAACACAACAGATTCAGTCTTTAGAATCCTTCTGAAGAAGCTGACAGGATGATCAGCCAAACGTCAAGTCAAGTTCGACGACCACGGCAAGACCCGGAAGAATCTACTTCACAATTGTAGAATTGTTGAATCAAAAAAACTGTACATTATTGATCATATGAGTTGTAATAATTTATGAAAATTAGATTAATAGTAATTATTTATGAACATTTTGAAACTTATCTTTGTTTTAGATTTTAAATGTAAACGCCATAGTTTTGGCGAATTTATGTGTTTCATATATAATGACTTCACAAAATGAGGAGGCAGAAGATTTAATGCGGAAAATTGAAAAAGAAGAGGATCAGTTAGCCTTTGAGGAACCTGAAAACAAATATTTTCATCACTGTATTGTCAACCTCGTGATAGGGTGTGTAAAATATATATATATATATATATATATATATATATATATATACGAAGTATTATTGCACTTCCGGGTGCTCTCCTGCGTCGATTGTCGACTCCTCCAGGAGGCACGGTTCTGAGTTCAGTTCGAGCAACGAGGAGCAGCAGCAGGCAGCTTTCAGTGAGAACCTGAAGATGGCAGATGAGTTTCTGCCGAAACATCGTTTAGAAAACCGTGACTCCTGGTGGAGTCAACCATCGACGCGGGGGAGCACCCGGAAGTACAATAATGAAGTGTTATTGTACTTCCGGGTACACCCGCGAAAACCTAAAAACCAATATATATATATATATATATAAGAGTTTGCTACCAAAAACTTCGTCATATAAGATTTTAAACAAATAGAGTAATTTTTGCACAAGATTTTAAATAAATACCTCAGGCGCGAACGGTTGCTCTTATCCCTGTCAGTACAAACTGTAAAAGGTATACAGGGCGGTCCATATTTATGGATAAATTCATTTTAAGTGTAATTATGTTTTTTTAGGAAAAACAGGTAAATATTTAATTTGCAATTGCCATTTTTTAGCATGAAGATAATACCCCCTCTGAATTATGACTTCTCCCAGAAAATTTCAAATTAGGAAGGGGGTACTTTGGTTGAAAGAGATTTTTATTCTATATTCAGCAGTATACATTTTTTATTTGGGGCATTAATTACTGAGAAACTCAATTTTGAAAACGTAACATTTTGTTAATGCCCTGTGAACTCAGTTTAGTTAAATTATTGACTTTGAAGAAAAGTTGAACCTGATTTATTGTTGTTTTTAATACAAAATTGTACCCACCTCAACCATTCACATAAAGTAAGGCGCAGAATCTCTCATAAAAATGTATTTCCAATTTATTTGAATGTATCCCCAATTTATTTTATATAAATTAAATGTTCAAAATGAAGGTCAGTCGCCTTTTAACAATCAGCAAGGCGATCTTTGTATTCTCGGATGACATTTTGTATCACCTCGCGGCTCATTTTGTCAATTTCTTCGGTTATCCTATTTTTGAATCTGCAATATTGTCTGGTCAATTAACATACACTTTTGATTTAAAATAGCCCCATAAAAAGTACTCAAGAGGGTCAAATCTGTACACCGAGTTGACCATTCAATAGTTCCACGTCTTTCAATTCACCTGTTAGGGAAAACTTCTCACTCTACATGAATAATGCGGTGGAGCTCCATCTTGATGGCACCAAATAGACCTGCCTGTTCCATTTGGATAGTTAACATCAGGAAAATGTATTTTTAATGTAAGCACTAAAAAGTTCATAAAAAAAATCAATGACCGTTAACTGTGCCTTTAAAAAATAAGCACCAATTTTAAATTAGGGAGAGGTTCGTGCGGCACCACGTTCAAAAGGGATTCTGATTCTATATTCGGCAGTATAAAGTTTTTTAAGTCTGGGGTTCAGGTATTTTCAAAAATAGTAGCTTTGATCAGATTGGGGATCCTCATCAGTCTAAACCCATTAGAAGCTTCATAAATATTTTAAGCACAAAATTCAATAACATTACTTTTACTCGTTTTTAACATAATTTTGCAAGTGAGCATTTTTATAATTTTCGGGAGTTACAAAGTGCATTAGTTGCAAATATTTACCTGTATTTAAAATTGGCACTGTTCACAAACTGTACTAATTACACTTTTTTAGGACATTATATTGTTCAAAAGGAAATTACGAATTTGGAATATCACGTATCATGAAATCTCTTGAGCCTTATAACAAAAAATTGGGAACTGACACATGGTTTTATACAAAGAGATGTTTTCTAAGTCTGATTGAAAATTTGACAAAGCACATGATAGTTTTAAGGGATTCAGTGATTCAAGAGTGTATACAATTTTTAGAATGTTGTGAAAGTAAGTAAAAAATATTGGTTAATTTATATATTATTACTTGCAAATGAATTTGAAATACCTGTTTCTAGCTAATGGCAAAAAGGTTCGTACTATAGCTTATTCAACTTTATCTGAAGAAAATGAGGTACCGAATGGTAAAGAAACAGTTACATATGAGGCAAGAAAATTAAAATGTTTGCTTATAAAATTACAAGATTATTAAAAAAAAGAGAAGATAGTCTGAATGAATAGTGCTGATAATTTTTAGTGCCTACATTAATTAATTTTTCAACAAATGTCTGCTTGTACCTTTAATGAATGAAAAAAAGTGCTTCGTTTATTTTTTTAAATTAGCACTTCCATATCACACATTGTAACATCTAAATTAAAGAACTTTTTTTAAAACATAAATATATTATATTTATTCACATCAAAAACGAAATAGTAATCACATAATAATTATATAAACACACTTTTCATGTACAGCAATACAATTTATCTTAATGGATTGACTTGTAAACATTACAATAAACATCATGTATATATAGTTCTTAGACAATTAACAATAAAATGTCATGGTATAAAACGATTATTAAGATATTGGATTTTAATATTCGATAATTAAAATCATTATGCTTAAGCTACTATAGCACTAGACGGAGTTTGATTTAAACCGCATGTGCCATCTCCTCTGTAAACTCTGTAATAACCTTGCTCGCCCCAAGAAGGACCCCATGAATTTTTTATCGTCCAGTAAGGTAAGGTTTTATTAAACAGTGGATATGCTGAAATAAAGAAATAATATTGTTAATGAACATAAACAAAAATTAATGAGGTGCGAAATACATCCAAATAGCAAAGTATGCATTTCTTAGAAAAATTCCTCAGTGCATTTTGTGAATGTGATAATTAGGGAAAAAATAGTGGGAATTAGAGTATGTTTTGGAAAGCAAATTTTTGTTTGGAACCTGTCGAAAACTTTTTGCACAAAAAATTAAAAACCGCTAAATATGGCAATTTTTTCACCATTTAATTACAGGGACTGTAATTATCGTAGTTGTTTCAGAGCTTAAATTGTAGTTTTTGTTGGTACTGTCATGGGCAGAAAAAAAAAGGACAACTTTTTTTTCTAATGTAAGTCTGTCTCTATTTGAATATGTAATGAGTAGCCGAAATAAAAAAAGATCATTTTAATTTATTTTTTATTTTAATGCTATAGTTATCGCTATAGTAAATGATGGATGGTTAATGAGACAAATTGCACTGTGTTATAACATTAACAAAAATTTGATTAGTAGAAATCCTGGATCAAAGGACAAAGGATATCCTACTTAACAAGAAACTAACTATTAATATTTCGTTATTGCACCATTTCTATTTATGATTTCTATAAGTCTGTTTGGCACAGAATTAAATAACCTTATACAATAATCATTAGTAACAATATTTTCCCATGCATTATTTACTATTTCCAGTAATTCTTCGGCATTCCGCGGTCTCACATTTTTTTTTTTTGATACTTCTTACGAGTAGTCCCCATACTTCTTCCACAGGGTAATATCTGGACTATGACTGGGCCAGTTAAGAACATTGATGTTGTGATCTTGAAACCAGCTATTTACGGTATGAGCAGTATGAACGGAACAATTGTCTTGTTGAAATATGAACTCATTATTAGGAAATATTTGTGACACAGAAGGGAGCATAATATTGTCTAAAATCCTAATATACGTTTCACTATTAAATCGTTCCTCAATATGCCACAAAACACCAGAATCACGTGCCGATATCCAAGCCCACATATTGATGGAAAATCTACCACTTTTATCATTGTTAGATATATATTTCTCATCGAATGGACTATTCGGAGGGCAGTAAACACGAATGCGACTGCTGTGTGTTGACTGGAAAGTTTTTTCGTCTGTAAAGATTACATTGTTCCAAAAATTTACATCATGCGCTAAAAATTCAAGCGCAAATCCTATTCGAGCTTCTTTATGTTCAGCTTTAAGTAAGTATTTTTGTGCTGCTGCATGACAGCGTAGCTCTGATTCTCTTACTCGCCGGCGACCAATACTACTCGATCCAGGAAAATTCATTTCTTCAGAAGCCTGAATAACTGAGTAAAATGGATTTTCTACTAAAGCATTTACCAATTGCAAATCTTGTTGAGTTGATATCCTTCGTCGCCCTGATCCAGGATTTCTACTAATCGTATTGTATATTCTCCACTTTCTTAAAATGTTACACACCGAATTTTTGTCAATATTATAACGCAGTGCAATTTGTCTCATTGACCATTCATCTTCTGTTTTAGCAATAACTCCAGATTTAACTAAATCGCTTATATAAGGCATATTAGTTTTTTGCACACTTGCAATAAATTATGACAGCTAACTGCCAATATCACAAAAATTAAAGTTAGATGTACACAACTAGATTTTAGCAAAATACCGTTATAAGATCTCCTATTTTTTGCTCAAGACCGTACATGTAGATTTACCCTGAGAAAAACCATGTTACTCGTTTACAATTATGTTTTTACAATCCCATGTTAAATGTCTAGTTACTAAGTAATCTAATAATTTTGGAATGTCTGACTGCAAGCCGTTCTATAGTTTTCAATTTTTCTTTCTGACCAGATTTATGTATTGGTCTTAGGGTAGCTTTTCTTCCAAAAGCGGGGAAAAATACCTGAACTTAGAGATAAATTAAAGATGATGCGCAAGGGTATCGCCAATGTAAAAATGCACTGTTTCAACAAATAAGTAGGGATGCCATCAGGACCAAAAGAAACTTTCCATAGCAAATTAATAACTTTGTCTATAATATCCTTCACATCAATATAATAATTGCTAACATCTAAAGTTGTATTGAAGTCAAAATTGTGAATTCAATTTAAATTATCATTATTGTACACATTTGAAATGAAGTTTGCAAACAGTTCAAGCCTGATTATTTTCACCAGCAACATCACCGTAAAACATCCTAAAAGGTAAGCTATAAGATTTTCTTCAAAAATTTTGAGGATCGTTATTAATATTAGTCTCAATTTACGTATTTTAAGACAGATTTCTATTATTCATTAAGTGAATTTAGTAAAATTTTTTAAATGTTCTGGTATTTGTATTAAAGCAGTATCCAAAAATTACACAAAGGTAATCATGATTTTATGTCGTTTAATTAAGATTAAAAAAATAAACTTCATGGTCAGCAGCTGACGAATAGTTCATTGATCGGACATTCTTGTTTATACCAGATATGGTTAATAAAACTAAAGTAAATTTGAGACAATAACTACAGATGGCAACACTCAATTACATTTTACTATTCATAAGTATATCTGGTATAAACAAGTTTGACAACATTCAAATACGTTAAATTATTTAGTGGCTAAAGAGTAATAAAACTAAAAACTGAAATATTTACTGTGTATTCCAAATCCGACAATAAGAACTCCATGATCTAAACTCGTAGGATTACACAATATTTTCCAGGGATGTGAGACTCCTCCAACATAAAACTGCATAGCATTTGCATTTATCGCTATTGAAATAGGCCCATTTTCAACAAGCCATTTGGCCATATCATTTTCATCATGACTAATATTTAGTGCTCCAGTGACTTGCACACGAACTTTAGTTTTGTCAAAGTGGCATTTTTCATCCGCAGCATCATATGGATAATCTGATTCAGACTCTAAACCTCCCAACTTCTCTATGGTTCTGAAAAAAAAAATTAGAAAACAATTTACAATAAAAATTTGTGGAAATCCCCTTTTTTATTTTTTTCAAATTCTAATTCCAGTTTTTTTTTCTACAAAACCAATGAATCCAGGTCTTTATGCCTTAAAGTATAGTTTGGGTTTCATATTTCCATATTAAGATATGGAATAGGCTTACTCACATTGGTCTATCTTAAATATTTCTTGACATATTTCTTCATATAAAGCAAATATTATAACAAGAAATACCTGTAGGTCATTTTGTAATAAATAAATTTATTTCTACTCAAAAGTGTTTGTCTTATATGAACAAAATATTTATTTGTAGATATACTTTATACGAGCACAATTGAAACTGGTCAGTGTTAAAGCACAGGACTGTGCGCACTGAACTTGACATTTTGTCCTATATATTTAGCAATGGTATCGAAATTCGAATGGTAGTTGAAATTGTGCAGGCGAGTCTGAGACTGGCAATGTAATCAGCCTGAATGAACCATCTACGACTGCACTGGTTTAAAGATAATAAAACGGACAGGCCTACAAACAGAGGATATTATCCGATCCTATCCGAAAATCTGATCATTTTCTTATGACAAGCATTTCTATTTACCTCCGCCCATGTACAATAAAGAGATTCAATTAAGTTCGTATACACTTTACAAAGAATAATTCAACACTTTATTTTTATCAACTTGAACCCAGAGCACATAGAGTAATTAAGCAGTGTCGGACTGGCTATGTTTAGGGCTCCTCGCTGAATTCTGCAGAGGGCCCCCTTTTAAGGTATTGAAGGGAACTAAAATCAAGAACAACATATTTTATTGCATTTTAACCTTAAGTAAAATCCAAACTTTACTACAACAAAAAACAAAACAACATTTCTATATAACAAAACTAACAACAAACAAAAAAAATATTACTCATATAAAAAAAAAAAACAAATTAATATCACGAAACACGTACATATAAAAAACTGAAAGAACTTGTTGACCAAAGATAAAATTAATTACAAAATAGTTACAAATGTTTCATATGCACTCTAAAAACTAATTAGTATTCGTTTTAACTCTGCCGATGAACACGCTATTTCGTCAATTATTTTATTTTTATCTACCAGGAGCAGTATATCATTTTCAACATACATTAGTAACAAAGGGCTTAATGTATTTTCAGAAAGCCCACTTCTTTCAGGCTTCTTTAATTTTTTTAATTTGGAAAAAACTCTTTTGCATGTGACTTGCGTGCAGGGTAAAGTTGGGACATATTTATACACAACATAAAGGGTATTAAATAAACCTGACTGAGAGGGCAAATTCACTAAAACCTGAAAAACACAGGATAAGCACTGGGTGCAGTTATATCCATTTTGATGAATATTATTTTTCACCCAATCAAAAAATTCATCTCTTTCTTCATTGTCAGGCACGGAATCTACTGTTCTTCGCTGCATTTCCCCAAACTTTTTCCTGCATTCAGTTGTCAAAGCATCATATTGGTCAGCACATTGTTTTATCTTAAAATGCTTAACATTTACAAAAAATAACTTAGCTCTCTTTAAAAAATGGTGTAACTATCACAATTATCCAACGAGAGACGGTGATCTCTTAAGTCACCATACGTGCTCATTTAAACGATCATCCATGTATAACTGTATCATCCTATACAATGCTCTCCCTAAAAGTATTCGTGATATTCCAAACAACATAACATTTAAAATAAATCTTAAAAAATACCTATTTAATAAGGGCTATTATAATATATCAGACTTTATTGAAGGGAAATGATGTTATCTGTTTTATTTATTGGGTCATATATGTATATACTTACGTGTTTTTGTCACACATTTGTTATATTAATGTTGTTTGTTTTTTATTCGCTTAATTATTTATTTAATTATCTATATCTCTATGTTCTTTTCCTGACTTGTCACATGTACAATATGTATTTATCGTGATCAATAAATTATTATTATTATTAATTCTACCAATATATTAACTCTATTAACACCAGTTAGTTCACTAAGCTTAATAAAAGTGTTTTCCGGAAACTGTGTAAAATCAGAGAAATAAATAAATAAATAAATAAATACACCACAGGTAATGACGACCCCCTTTATCCCGGAAGGCTCTAGAAGAGCCTTGTGTGAGAGGGGGCTACACATTTAGAGACAAGGGACACACACCCAATATTCGTGTATAGTGAAAAAATCCCTCTCACAGTATTTTCTACTGCCACGACCGGGGATCGAACCCGGAACTTTTGGGTGAGAGGCAAGTGCGCTCACCTCTCGACCATCAGTCATACGATTGAAATATCCTTAAATTGTTCTGGATTTAACCATGCACAATCCTTATAAAGGTCTTTATTAGGTACAAATCTCTCTTCAATGCTGGTTAAAGCACTATCAAGTATACTAAAAAAGGTATTTATTTTAAAATTTTGCTCTGGCGTAAAATTACCAGATTCATCCGAAGCGATTTCACCAGGCATTTTTTTTCTTACACTGTTTCTTTGTTTTTTGAAATCATTTTCAATATCTATTAAAGAATCATTCCTAAAAACTTCATTAAAGTCCATAGCTTTCACATACAGTTTTATAAAATGAATGTCACATCTCTTGGACTTTATCTGTTCTGTTAATTTTTCAACTACCCGCCACGCTTTAAAATAGTCAAGACATTTGGACTGCAAAGAAGTTGATACAGGTGTAGTAACAGAATACAGATCTAAAATGATTACCGCAGTAGAAATGGTTTCAAATTTGATCCAATTTTCTAACAAACTTTGGGCAGTGAATTTACTTTTTGCATCATATCGACCGTTAATTATACTTAAAAGAAAATGTAAAAAAGTAACAAACCTACAGTTTTCAATATGTTCAATTTTCTCTGGCAATTCAAAAACAGATGAAAGAGCTTTGTCTTGGCTCCACCATCGTGTGGCGCCGATTTTGTTTAACCGATACAATTTTTCATGCCCTTTTTTTTGTCGTGTGAGTCAAATTCTGCCAAACGCTCATTTTTTTGTGAGAATCGCTTAAAAATACAGCACCTTGTTGTACTAAACCAAATAATTTTTCGACACAGATTTTTTTTTACTGGGTTCTGTTCTGTTTACGTATCACTCATTTTCACACTGAAAACTTAAAAACTTGGTTATAATTTATGCACTCTAATTATTAGTATTATCCTATATGTACAAGGGTATTAGTCATGTCATAAACGCACTAGGTACTTCCCAGATCGAGAGCTATAGCCTATCAAGCGAAGCAAGTCAGTTGATTGTGCACAGCAAATCGCATGAACGGAAATTCGGTAATATTCGAAAATATTCGTGATCTCGGTGCGTGGTAGGGCTAACGCTGTAAGGTGCTTTGCAAGCAATTCATGCACCAATTGCACCATGGGCTAAATCTAAAACGTCACATACGGATTTTTATTTGGACCACAAAGTAAATTTAATGTAGAGTCTGTCGAGAAACCCTTCGGAATAGGCCCCTTGGCGTGTTGGGCCCCTCGCGATCGCGAGTCAGCGGGCCTGGCCAGTCCGACAATGTAACTAAGCACATTATGTCCATATATTAAATATTTTGTATAAACCATACCTGTAAGCATTATCCATAAGACCACCATTACAGCCTTCATCTAACTTATCACAGTCGACAAGCTCTTGTTCAGAAAATTCTACCAATTTTCCATGCTTAATAGCATATTGTCCCTCAATATTACCAGTCGTACTGAAAGCCCAACAACTTCCACAGGATCCTTGGTTCTTCACCTCTGTTACGGCACTCTTTTTACGCCAGTCAAATTCAGTTGGTAATGTGATATTCGGTATCGGAGCATTCATAAAGGGAATGTCATTTTCATTGCGTAGATCCATACGTAAGCCATGAGACTTTGAAAATTCATCAGCGGTTAAATCAGCAAATTTCGTTACACCATATTTGCCTGTCCCTTGTTCATATTTATTAAGCAATTTAATCGTATTTAAATTATCTTTAAAAATTTTCAAACGATAGTTGTATTCTATTTTATTTGAATATGTTTTGTTGTGTTGAAGCATAAAGTTTTTAAATTTGCTTAGAATTTCCTTAGACTCGGAGTCGTTTATATCTTGCTTTTTAAATAAATATATATTTGTATCATTATCGCAAGTTATATTGATTTGTAAACTATTTAATTGCCGGGGTTGTTCCCAAATTTTAAAAATGCATTTCTTACTTTTACTATTTTGTAGTTCGTCACAATAATGTGAGTAGTAGTGTTTTGAACAATCAGAAAGCGCTATTTCTGCTGATATTTTCCACAATTGAACAGCACCAGCTTGTTTTGATACTTCGGTAACTTTTTTAACAATGTATTTAGTTTCATAAGTGGATTTTAAGTCGAGATAGTCTAAGCCAATTTTTAGATAATCTAATATTTTAGATGTGAACTCATCATTAGTGCCTAAATATAAGGAATCAGAATTAATATATGCAGATACTCCAACGTTACGTTTTAATCTAAACTTTTGAGATTTGGAATCATTTCCACAAGTTGTTTCTACTTCTCTACCATAAGGTAGCCAAGGGCGATCCCAAATTTTAAAAATGCATGTCAAACTATCGCTGCCCTTTAGTTGGTCGCACTTTTGTGAGTCGATTGGGTCACTTTTTAGACACTCTGAGAGAGTCAGTTCAGCTTTAATTCGCCACAATTGGCCAGCAACAACTTGTTTCCTTATTGATAAAATATGTTGTATTTTTAGTTTGTTAGTATGACCTGACTCCATATCTAAATGATCCAAGATATTTTTAAGATATTCTAGAGCTTGTACATTATCTGAAGATTCTTCCTCAATTCCACCTGCAAAAAAATCATTTTGTAAAAATAGCCTAGGTATCAGTTTACTGCTATATTATATATTATACCGTCTGCCTATTTTACGAGGCCCACACCAAATACCTAGCTTAATATCTATTGTAGAAGAATAAAGTTTTAGAAACAGTTATCCCATTTTTTTGAGCTATATTTCAGTAAAAATAAATTTGAAATCCATAGCCTACTTTGTGAGATTTATTACAAAAACCTGAAAAATAGGAAAGCTACAAACGGTTATAGCGTCCTTATTTGAGGAGATACGAAAAAAGTTAAAGGGATGAAAGTTGATGGCAAAGACAATACGAATAATAATGTGTATCAAAAAATTCGAAAACGTAGTTGGCTTTGACATACGCTCTTGTGCAAAAATGAAAAGAACAAGTCTCAAAGTAGGCCATGACACCATTAATTCCGTTTAATTTTTCTCTTTCCAATGATATAAAACATGTCAAAAAATTTTTAACTGATAGTGTCAATATTTAATATTTTACGAAAACCACAACTCATATCACTGAATCGTAAAAATAAGTGTTGATTTGATAAAAAATATATTTTAAGAGAAAAGAAAACAAACATTTAACTTTTGGTAATTGAAATAATTCTAGAAACAAGAATTTAAAGTAACTAATGGGCTAAAAATTTCCAAAATGGTGCCCATTCATAAGGAAGGTATGGTCGTGAGCAAAAAAAAAAATAGGACAAGTCTTATAACGGTATTTTGCTGAAATCTAGTTGTGTACATCTAACTTTAATTTTTTGTGACATTGTCAGTTAGTTGTCATAATTTATTGCAAGTGTGCAAATAACTAATATGCCTCATATAAGTGATTTAGTTAAATCTGAAATTATTGCTAAAGCAGAAAATGGATGGTCAATGAGACAAATTGCATTGCGTTATAATATTGACATAATTCGGTGTGTAACATTTTAAGAAAGCGGAGAATAAAGGTACGATTGGTAGAAATCCTGGATTAGGGCGTTGAAGGATATCAACTCAACAGCAAGATTTGCAATTGGTAAATGCTTTAGTAGAAAATCCATTTTACTCAGTTATTCAGGCTGCTGAAGAAACGAATTTTCCTGGATCGAGTAGTACTGGTCGCCAGTAAGAGAATCGGAGCTACGCTGTCATGCAGCAGCACAGAAATACTTACTTAAAGCTGAACATAAAGAAGCTCGAGTAGGATTTGCGCTTGAATTTTTAGCGCGTGATGTAAATTTTTGGAACAATGTAATCTTTACAGACGAAAAAACTTTCCAGTCAACACACAGCGGTCGTATTCGTGCCCTCCGAATACTCGATTCTATGAGAAATATATATCTAACAATGATAAAAGTGGTAGAATATGTGGGCTTGGATATCGGCACGTGGTCCTGGTGTTTTGTGGCATATTGAGGAACGATTTAATAGTGAAACGTATATTAGGATTTTAGACAATATTATGCTCCCTTCTGTGTCACAATTATTTCCTAATAATAAGTTCATATTTCAACAAGACAATTGTTCCGTTCATACTGCTCATACCGTAACTAATTGGTTTCAAGATAACAACATCAATGTTATTAACTGGTCCAGTCATAGTCCAGATCTTAACCCTGTGGAAGAAGTATGGGGACTACTCGTAAGAAGTATCCATAAACGAAATGTGAGACCACGGAATGCCGAAGAAGTACTGGAAATAGTAAATAATGCATGGGAAAATATTATTACTAATGATTATTGTATAAGGTTATTTAATTATATGCCAAACAGACTTATTGAAGTAATAAATAGAAATGGTGCAATAACGAAATATTAATAGTTAGTTTCTTGTTAAGTAGGATATCCTTTGTCCTTTGATCCAGGATTTCTACTAATCGTACTGTTTATTCTCCACTTTCTTAAAATGTTAAACACCAAATTTTTGTTAATGTTATAACGCAGTGCAATTTGTCTCTTTAACCATCCATCATTTACTATAGCAATAACTACAGCATTAAAATAAAAAATAAATTAAAAGTGATATCCGTTTTATTTCGGCTAATCATTACATGTTCAAATAGAGATAGATTTACATTAGAAAAAAAAGTCGTCCTATTTTTTTCTGCTCAGGACAGTACTAAAACTGTAAATGACTAAACTCTTGGAAGGAAACAACTTTTTTTTATCAAAATCAGTGACTTTCGAATGAAAAAATCCACCAATGATGCTATACTACAACTGATATAGATCTTATAGTGGAAAATCAGGAAACGGGTCAGTTTGTGGGAGTTACTTTCTGTGACTTACAGAAGGCCATCTCTCTGCCACACCACATGCTTCTTGATAAATTAAAACATTATAATTTTACTAAAGCTAGTTTGCAGATCATAAAATTCTTCTTAAGCAACAGAAATCAGGACGCATGCTTGAATGGTGCTGTCTCAGATATAAAAATTATAAACAGAGGAGTCCCTCAGGGATCAGTATTAGGTCCCTTACTGTTTTTAATTTACATAAATGATATAAAGATGGGAATACCTGAAACTGAGATTGTGCTTTTTGTTGATGACACCAGCATTGTTGCAGCTCACGAAAGACTGGATGACATCAACAGGCTCATGGAAGGGCAGTCAAATGCTCAAAATTGATTTTTGACCAACAAATTATGCATGAATGAAAATAAAACCATCAATATGATTTTTTCTCACATCGACAACATCGACACATTCGATAATCCAGAGATGGCAAAATTCCTGGGTATCTATCTGGACCCTATACTTAACTGGGGTTCACACATAGACAGCCTTACGAACAAATTAGCAAAAAATATTTTTGTTATCCGAACATTAGACAAATTAGTTCCACATATGTGATTAAAGCTGCCTTCTCTCTCAAAAGGAATTTTTTCCTCAGTCAACTCAGAAATCAGATTTCAAAAATAAAATATCTTACCTAAAATCATATTTTCTTCTTTGTTTTTTGAATCTTCATCAACTAAATCTATTTCACTAGGTACAGACTTTTTGTTTCTAATTGCATATTCAAAGCTGTATTGTTTATCACCATCATCGCACGTAACAGTAGTGTCTCTTTTATTAAGCCAAAGCTGCTCCCATACCACAATATCACATAATTTAACCATAGCATTTTGTAGAAATTCACAATTTTCTAACAATTGTGAATCATTCTTTAAGCAATCTGATAGAGATATTTTAGCTTTTATATGATATTTAGTTCCAGAAACAACTTGAGACGTAGCCAATAGAATATTTACAATTTTGTGTCTATTGGGAAGATCAGACTTAGAATCTAGTTCTGATAATGTGTCTTTAGTAAACTGAAGGATTCTAGGATCATCCAAGGATATTTCTGAATTTCCTCCCACTAGAACATTTCGACGATATCTGCTATAATTGGTTCTATTCTTATCATTCTCATCTTTTTTAATATTCTGACATTGAGATTTTATTAGCTTCGGATTTGAAAAATCATCTTCTACATGTACACCTACTTTGCATATTTTCGTAAGGTCAGTTAATAAATCCTTTCCACAATTTTCATTTTCCACATGTTCTAAACATTGAGATATACCCAAACGCAAAATTATTTGGTAATAAATTCCATCAAGTTTTAATTTTTTTGCACCTAAAATCTGTAATATTACTCTTTTATGATTGTCATCATCAATACTGTCTAATCTTGATGTTGCAAAATCGGCCAAATCTTTCACTAATAATTTCTCGTCCTAAAAAATAAAAAGTATAATAATTCATATACAAGTCCCGTCGAATGACTGGCAACATAAGTTTTTTCACTATCTTAATTATTACGCTAATGGTAATAATTTTCAGCTATGAACATTTGTGTCAATTGATTTTTTTTCGTATAATTATGTCAATGTTAGGAGGACACTGGTCTATGACAGAGGTGGTAAGAAGTCATTTTGCATCTTAATGAAATGTCAACAAATAATAGATTAAATTTTAAACATTTTTAACATCTACTCTTTTTTTAAACATAATTGACATATCGCTGCCAATCATTGTTCCATCAACAAAGCGACAGTTCATTTTGTTGATAGGCTATATTATTACTATACCGTCTGCCTATTTTACGAGGGCCACACCAAATATCTCTCTTAATATCTATTGTAGAAGAATAAAGTTTTAGAAATGGTTATCCCACTTTTTGTGAGCTATATTTCAGTAAAAAGAAATTTGAAATCCACAGCCTACTTTGTGAGATACATTAAGAAGACCAGAAAAATAGGAAACCCACAAATGGTTATGGCTTCCTTATTTGAGCAGATACAAAAAAAGTTAAAGGGATGGAAGTTGACAGCAAAAACAATAACAATAATGATGTGTATCAAAAAATTCAAAAAACGCAGTTGGCTTTGACATACGCTCTTGTTCAAAAATGAAAAGAACAAATCTCAAAGTAGGCCATGACACCATTAATTTCGTTTATTTTTTCTCTTTCCAACGATATAAAACAAGTCATAAAAATTTTAACTGATAGTGTCAATATTTAATATTTTACGAAAACTACAATTCATATCATTGAATCGTAAATATCAGCTATGCCATGATTAGTGAAAAAAAGTGTATACTGTTATTAACAAATTTGACAGATTGTCACTGTTGTATGTTGCGTTGTCGAATTCTAAGACAAGTTTTATATCAGTATTATGGTGTACACCAATAATAACAAATTCCATATGATTAGCATTTATTGTCAGTGCAATTTTGACGCTGAGATGGCAGTCACGGTTTACAGAGATAGATTTCCAGATGCTCCGCAGCCTAATCGAACTATGTTTAGGAAGCTAGTTCAAATTCTAAAAACACACGGTTCATTTTCAAAAAAAGTAGTAAGGCGAGGGCATGTTGAGGATAATGTAAGTGAATAGAGTATTGAATTATGTTAACCAAAATGAAGAAACCTCTTTAGCAAAATATGCATTATAAGTGGACACGAGAAAATACACATTGGTGCAGAGAGATTGCTTTCCAAGAAAGATTTTCTACGAATGTTTGGATGGGTCTTTTAGGGACTAAAGTAATTGGACCATATTTTTATGATGGCAAATTAACCGCTCGTAGTTACCTTAATTTCCTGCAAAACAAATGTGAAGATTTTCTTTATGAATTAACAGTGGCAGAAATATTAAATTATTCATATTTTCAACAAGATGGGGCTCCACCTCCCATTACTGTAATATAATTTGAAGTAAATAGAGTCTAGTAAACTCTAAACTGGCATGTGTATGAGTTGATAATGCGTGTACGATTTCATTTCTCTCGCACACAAATTTAAAGTAATAGCCCAAAAACAGTGTCGCGTAGGTCTGCCAAGCTTCTCTCTCACCTATTTTGAGACAGAAATATTGCGATACACACTGAAGAGAGAGATAAATTTTAATCTACGTTTTCAATAAGTTCAGCGATTCTCAAACTCTGAAGATTTGTCATTGGTTATTTAACAATCGTCTCATATTAGAATTAAATTCATCTTTACATGAAATATATAAGCTATTTTTAGTGGTAGTGGATATTCATCCGACAAACGGACATTGCCAAACCACTATACCTAGGACTTGCAATTTTCTAGTATCTACATATTACATGAATTGTACGTCGTGGAATAGCTCAATGTGTAAGTAAAGGGAAGTGTGTAAGTAAAGGGAATAAAACATCCGGGTTCAAATCCTGTTGCCTACCGATTTTGTTTTAAATTTTATTATATTAAAAGTTAAACATTTTTCTTCTAAACATTTTATTTTATTAATCCACGCCGCAAGTTTTGTTAAAACTTTCTTTTCGTTGAACATTTTTCTTGTATTATTCCGCGCGAGTTTATCCCTTGGTCTTTAATGGTCTGGTTATTTATTCGCTTGTCAGATGAATATCCACAGCCATTTTTAAAAATTTATTATATATTATTACATAGGCCATAGGCCCTCAATCCTTAGTGTTTTATTTCTTGCTAAATAAATAGTTAGACCGAACAGTTTACCGTGGTGTGCCAAAGCTGTAGTATTTTTTAAGGTATTTTTTACAGCTCATTCCTATATCACCTGATGATATGGGCGTGGCGTATCTATAGTTTTTATCCAATAAACAGACGTACCATCTATAGTTTGCGGTTTGGAGGATCGCTAAGCCGGTCATTCTATTTAACGTTAAATGTGTCTGGGTTTCTAAATTAGATACGTGTAAATATTTATTTCAAATAACATTAAATTATAAAAATACAATATTTGGTAAATATGGCAACTAAATTAGGCATCTTAAATGAACAGTCAAAGAAGGTGGTATTAAATTTAATAGATTATTTTACAAAAGAAAAGGAAAACAAGGGACCCTTGGTACCTCTTGAACGAATTCATGAAAGAGTTTCTGAAACCTTAAACATAAGTCTCAGAACAGTTAGCAGAATTAAGCACCAACATATTAATAATGTATCCTTGAAAATAAAAAAACGAATTAAAAAGAAACCAAAAACATTAGATGCACGTGAAGGCGCTAAAATGCAAATAAGGGAAGTAATTTATAATTTTTATGAATCGAAAACCCATTTTACATTAGATACGTTGAAGGAAATGGTAAAAAATAAGGGAATCATTGACGTCTCTAAGGTAAGTCTCTTAATACTATTAAAACATTGTGGATTTAGGTATAAAAAAGATTGTAACCGTCGCTATTTATGTGAACAAATGCAAATAGTTCAGCAAAGGGTTGTATTTTTAAGAAAATATATGGAAAACTATGGCAGTAACCTTCGAAGGGTTGTATTTATAGATGAAACATGGGTATATGCCAATGGAAGTGTTCAAAAATCGTGGCAAAATTTATCAAAAAAAAAAGTGAAACAAAAAATCAACTGTAGGAAAGCGATTCATTATTTTGCATGCAGGAACATCAGATGGCTTTATTCCGGGAGCAAGTTTAATTTTTTCTACTACCAATAAGTATGGATTATCACGATAACATGAATTGTGACAATTTTGAAGAATGGATACAACAGCAACTACTGCCAAATCTTGAAGAACCAAGTTTAATTGTAATGGATAATGCTTCGTATCACACACGACAATTAAATAAACAACCTACTTGTCAATGGAAAAAGCATGATATTGCAGAATGGTTAACTAAAAATAATACTACTCCCTTTCCCTCTACAGCATTGAAAGCGGACTTGTTAAATCTTGCTAGGAGTAATAAGAAGGAAAAAATGTACTTTGTTGGTGAACTGCTGTGTGAGAATGGGCATAAAGTTCTTCGTTTACCACCTTACCATTGTCAATTTAACGCTATAGAATTAATTTGGGCTAATACAAAACAATATTATGACAAACATTTAAAAATTGATGGAACTGATAAGGACGTTTTTGAAACTTGGGAAAAAGCATTAGAACAGTGTACAAAAGAAGACTGGAAGAAGTGTATCAATCATACAGAGGAATTAATTAAGTGATGGTGGCAAAGAGAAAAACTTTTGGATATTCAAGTCGAACCATTAATTATTACTTTTGACGATTCTGATTCTTCTGATAGTGATGATGTCAGTCATAGTGACAGTGATTAAAGTTATACATATTTTTATTTTTTAATACACCAATGTCAAAATGCGTGTCGAATAGAGTGTTCGAGTGCATAGTGTTCGTTGTTTGTAAAAATGAAATGCTTTATTGCTAGTGTTGTTTTGTGAAATTTGTTTCAATTAGAATTTTTATATTCTAATACACGAATGGGGAAAAGTGCATCGAGTATGTAAATTGTTTAAGTGTAGTGTTCAAGTATTTTGTATTTTAGTGTTTATGAAAAATTTCTTCTAATAACTAACATTGTTATTGACTGAACTGGACAATTCATTTTTTGTTCGGTTTCAGTTGTGGCCGAGCCTATATCGGTATAATCAGAATTACACTAAAACAACGAAATTAGTAAATTCATATTTCCTAATATTTTATGATAACACCTTTAATATTTTTGTATAATTATTTAGCGATTATGTTACAGTTACAGACATATAATCATTTGTAAATTGTTGTAAACTGTTTGAGAACCACTGTCATACCTGAGCTATCGAGTAAATAGTTTCTAACTGCCAAGTTAGAGTTTACTCGACTTTAACAATCTTATGTCTAGTTATCTATATTTTAAGGGACATATTTATATTTTATTATCAATATTTGAACATGATTTTATTGTATATATTGACTTGTGTAAGTACCATGTACGGCAACACCAATAAATCTCTCCCTTTCTATGGACCCATTCTATGGCCATCTCGATCACTAGATATTACTGCCTTGGATTTTTTCGTCTGGGGTTACATTAAAGACAAGCTATTTCAAACTGCCCCTAAAGATATTGAGGACATCAAAACCAGAATTAGAAATGCATGTGAGGCAATTACTCCTGAAATGCTCCAAAATGTAATGTGTGAGGTGTCTCGTAAAGCACGTTTGTGTATTAGAATGCATGGTGACAAGTTGAGCATTTGTAGTTAGAAAAATAAATACACACATTTTCTTTTCAGTATGATAATAGGTAGTACTGTTACACATAGTTTCTGTTTTTTTGGATGTTCATTTTGTACTTGTATTACTATTATGGCATAGCTGACTTTTACGATTCAGTGATATGAACTGTGGTTTTCGTAAAATATTATATTGACACTATCAATTAAAATTTTTGTGACATGTTTTATATCATTGGAAAGAGAAGAAATAAACGGAATTAATTGTGTCGTGGCCTACTTTGAGATTTGTTTTTTTCATTTTTGCACAAAAACGGATGTTAAAGCCAACTGCGTTTTTCGAATTTTTTGTTTCTCACTATTATTCTTATTGTCTTTGCCGTCAACTTTCATCCTTTTAACTTTTTTCGTATCTCCTCGAATAAGGAAGCTATAACCTTTGTAGTTTTCATATTTTTCAGGTTTTTGTAATACTTATATCTCACAAAGTAGGCTATGGATTTCAAATTTCTTTTTACTGAAATAAAGTTCACAAAAAATGGGATAACTTTCTAAAACTTTATTCTTCCACAATAAATATTAAGCGAGATATTTGGTGTGGCTCTCGTAAAATAGACAGACGGTATACAAAAGTGTCAACTCTCGGCTATACAGTAAGTAAAAATTTAAAGTAGATAAATTCAACTCATACCTGTGAAATTTTTTCCAGCTGGCCAATGGAACGCTTAACCTTTTTCACTTCTTCTAAACTCTCATTACTGCTGCTGCTGCTACTACTACTGCTATTCAATTTATTTCCTTTTTTCTTATCTGCTTGATGTTTCGAATGATTGCTACTTGAAGAATTGCTGTTATCTCTATTTTCATCGTCTTTTGCTTCATTCTTTTCAGTCGTTTTCTCTGAACTACTACTACTACTGCTACTACTCGACGATTTGTTCTCATCTCTATTATTAGTTCTCTTGAATCTAACTATGGTCTCTATTGGTGAGCTATTTTCGAGATTACTCTTACTCGTTGAGAAACTTCCATCAGAACTGGATAAAGTAACTGGATAAACATCGCTGATTTCAGAAGAATTGTTTTCTACAGTTGGTAAGGGTCTATTTTGTGAATCATCAGCTGTGCTTTCTAAAGAATTTGAACTAGCATTTTCTAATACCCTGTCAGATGTGTGTGGTGCATCTTCTGAAAGAACTAGTCTATTTTCAGGGACAATTTCTGAAAAAAAGCCTCCCGATTCATTTTTTGGATCATCTATAGCCTCAGACACAAAATTATTTCCTTCTAATTTGTTTTCATTTGCAGTAAAGTGATCTACCTGTAAGACATCATTAGAATCATTTTTATTTACTGTCTTTGATTTTTTCTTATACGCATCTTGATTGGAATTAAAAGTAGAAAATGGTTTATAATCGGTATTAATTTTGGAGGTTGCCTTATTATCCATCGGTTCCACATTTAAAATCTGAGATTCAAGATCGGCCAAATAATTCGGATCTATGTCGTTACTTTCTGTAATTGCCTGAGTATCGGTATATGTACCAAAAAAATGTTTATCTCTATTAACTTTATTGTCCATACCATTACTTCTTTCTTCATCAATGTTGTAATCCTGAGAAAGGGTACAGTTATTTTTAATTATAGATTTGGACTTGCTTATCCATGGTTTTTGTAAAAATATTACTTCACAGATGGGAGAACTTGCTGTAGTATCCAACGGGCAATCTGAATTAGTAGAACTTTTTTGACAAATGGTTGGAGCAATTTCTATCAATAATATGTACTTTACTCCAGCAACAACCTAAAATGACCCATTTGTTAGAATTCAATTTAATTTAACTTATTTGATTCAAAACAGTTTTGGGAACAACACTAAAAGTAGGTTAAGTGTTTACAATTTATGTTTTGCACCTGTGCAATATCTAGACATAGTTATTCATGGTAATGGATGTGGCGAGTTTAAAAATTTTAAAATTTGCACAAATAATTTTTTAATATAAGGCATCAGCACATTTTTCAAGGTCGTTACTTGGAGGGAAAACAAATAACACATAACCTCACTTCACTTAATTGACTGCCTACAGCTAATAGTGGGGTCCATCTGGCATTAAAATGGCTTGAAACGCATTCGTTTTTTTCGAATATTTTTTTGTGATGTTATGAAGTCGGACCCCCTCTATCATCCTGAAAATTTTCCGGTCGAACTTTTCGCGAGGAGAGGGGGGAAATTTACATGTAAAGATAGAGAAAATCAGTTTTTCGGACATAACTTCGGACTTTAAGTGCTAAATTGTAAGTAAATTTCTATCGGGAGAAGAAAAAAAAGTTGCTAAGTCACCTTCTTCCCCGAAACGCGAAAACGGAACTCGGTACGTTGCCGCCGCAGCGAAAAATCCGTACTTTCAAATCGCAATCTCTCGGGAACCGCTGAACCAATTTCGACGAGTCAAAATTCAGTTTACGCGCATTCGCTAGCCCTTTATTTTATTCCTATACACTTTTTCGATCCGAATCAAACTAAGCGAGTTAGGTCTGAAAAACTGATTTTTCCCTATGTTTACATGTAAATTTCCCCCTCCTCACGAAAAGTTCGACCGGAAAATTTTCCGGATGCTAGAGGGGTCCGACTTCATTATATAAAAAAAAAATCAATTTTGAAAAGAGTCCGTTTGCAAATCCAGATCGACCTCACTATAAAACAAATCAAGGATCCTAACGTAAAAAAACTCAGTTGTGGTTTAAAGTGAGGTTATTATTATACACCTTTTCTTTCTGTTTTCGCAAGACTTTTATATTACAGGTACCTTCACTATACATTAATGTCTCAAATCTGCAAAAAAAAATGGTAAAATTTTAAAATCTTAGCTTACCTGCTGTTGTACTCTAATAATTTTCACAGCTGTATGTTTTACATTTTTTTCAGTTTCTATATGTCTTAAAGCAGTATCAACTAGTGTAGATACACCCTCAGCATTTGTATTTAGGTCAAAAGGGCAGCCAAGGCATGGCACAAAATCTGCTTTTACTGCTACAAAATCTGCATTCCCCTCTGTGGATACTGCCTCATGACTTAATTCAATCTGCAAGAAAAAAATTACCTATATTTAAAACATGGTCTTAGACCATTGAATAAATGGACTGCTAATACTAATGTATTAGTAGTCTAACAATTCATACGTTATTGAGATAGAAAAGTCCAACTATCTCATTTTTATCGGAAATAAGAGTCCGCAAGTGTCGTGAAAACTTTGGTCGAGTCCTAGTTATCAATTACAAAAATTGTTCGAAATGTCCTCCATTTTCCCTTATGCACAATCTAAGTCTTTTTTTTAAGGAACGTTGAATACCCTGTAAAATTCCTTCATCATTCTGAAGCATTGTAAACTTTTGATTAATTTTTCTCTTAACTTTTCAATCGTGCCAATTTGAGTATTATAAACTTGAGATTTTAGATAACTCCACACAGTGAAATCAAGAGGAGTTAGATCAGGAGACTGAGCAGACTACTACTACTTCATTTTTGATCATTTTTAAGATTCACTCAGTTCAGTGATATGGCTCGTCAAAATTGGGGTAGCTATGAAAACAGATTTAATTTTAGCATTGTCTCGGAAATTGGACTGTTTCTCTGAAACGTCATATACTTTCTACAGTATCTTACGTACCGCCTGATTTGCAATAAAATTTGTTATCTAACTGTATGAGACTTATTTTCGACCTCGTTTGGTTTTCAAGATACTTGCTGTCAATTTTTTTCTTAAATCCAGTTTTTCCTGATTTCAGAAGTTCCATGGTTCTAGGCCCATGGCTTTCTAAAGAAAATCATATTCATGCAAGTATCCCCACCAATTTCTCTTATAAGATGACTTGAGATTAACCGTCGTCAACTCTTAGACTAAACATTGAATTAGTTCTGGGACTACTTTAATACTTTAAACTTAATAATTAAGCAATATTAGATAATCTATCCCATGAAGATTAATATTACCAAATCTCAGGTAAACTTCTGGAATCTACACCATTTTTAATTTACATTAATGGTAGATTTTACCACAGCTCTATATTATTTCCTTTTTGTCGATGACCCCTTACTATCAGTGTAATGATTTTGATACAGCAGTACATAAAATTAATCATGCCTTAAAATACTTCAGATTATTAAACAAAATAAATAAAACTTATCGCAGCAATAATGAGACTTATGATATTTATATGAATATAGTGCATTAACCAGAATTCTGAATCAATGTATCTAAATATTTCTGTCATTATTAAATTTAAATATTAAGATTTTATGTTCGGCAGTAACTTGGCCTTTAAAATACATTTTTTCAATTTTATGAATAATTTCATGGTCGTTAATAATATGTCATATATATTACAGATGGTAACGTCGTCACCAGCCTTGAGCAATTGTAAACTTCACTTATAGCTGGGTGTGCAGAGGACCTCACACTATTCTTACGGAATATGACATTCTGCGGATTTAGCTCATACTGTGCAGGTTGGTTATTTTCTTATGCCGAAAAGAAATTTACATTAATCCTATTAGTAGTTTTTCATCTACAATGTTTTTTTTTTATACATTTATTTAACGTCGGCCTATTTTCGCTACTGAGGCCTAACACCGACGCCTGTAGACGAGCTACCCCCAACCAGAAATTTTGCCGAATCTCTTCCCTTAAGAAGAGTAGGGATCTTTTACTTGCCTAACATTAAATAGACAAGGGACCGACGGCTTTACATCCCCTCCGAAGGATGGTATATCTCCTATACAACCCTCGCCTAAGGTTGTACAGCTTCCGTGCATACACTGATATACAAGCCGCTGGAAGATGTGTGAGGCGAGGACGCGGTTTCCGTTGGAATGGTCACCCATCCAAGTACTAACTGCGCCTGTCGTTGCTTTACATCGCATACCGAAGTATGTACATAGTAAAGACGATCTACAATGCTTACAAAATCAATATTAATCTTTTACTGGTCCCATTGAAGTTGACACAATTAAATATCTCTGAAACAATGCATTTTTGAAAAAAAAAAATATCTAGTAAAAAATGATTACATTGATATAATAAACATTTTTTTCTGAAGAGTTATTTTGATTAATATCTTGCAAAAAAATTAGAATGGGATAAAAATGTTTCAATCAAAAGTTACTTGATTATTTTTCTAAAATGATATATTAAAAAATTTAGGAATTGAAAAACCAACATCGACCTTGAAACGTAAACCGAATCAAAAACCAATGTCATTTTGTTACCCTCTCGAAAACAAACAGCTTTTGTTTGAATCATTTTTTTCACAAATGCATTGTTCTCATCTTTACGAATATTCCAACATAAAAAGATAGAAAGCATTTCCCATCTCTTAACACATGAAGGAGATGAAGAAGATAGTGAGCAAGTATACAACTACATTACGTACAACGTTCACTGGTGGTGAATATTTTAATGGAATTTGGAAGAATAATCTGCAGCATTGGCGGCAATCTTTTACAGATTTATACCGGGTGGCACTGGAATTTTCCTATTTAAGTTAAAATTTTAAATTTTGGGAGAGTTGTATATTACAGAATTGTCCTTGTTTTGAGCCTATGAAAAATTTTCTTCAACTCCCGGTTTAAGCGGAAGTAGCCCAAACTTTGTTATTGGAAGCACTATATAGGCAGAACTATTCACAGGAGTCCGTTGTGGTAGCCTTAAGTTTTGGTCAACAAAACAAACTGGTAAAGGTGGTGCCAAATTCGCAGAAATATCTTTTCCTACAAAAAATAGTAGGAAATGATATTCACGTCAGTAAAATCCTAGCTACCATACTTATATATTACAAGGTATACAATGTTAGTAAGATGAGTTAATACAAATGGATAGCTTCGGAATATTAATACTTACTTCTGATTCTTGTTGAAAAGGTGTTGAAATTGTACTAGGTTCGACAAGACTTTCGAATGAAAAATCCCGTTTAGGCTTGCATGCTACATTACTGAGAACTTTAAATTCAACTCCACCCACATCTTGTTGTAAAAATCCATTGCATGTTAGCAGTTGCTCAGTGCATGGTACTTCTAGATGATCTGTTGTACACTTAACATCAACGTCTAAAGTTAATTCCACTATATCAGCCTACAAATTAGATACAGATTTATTTCCTTCATGTTTTTAGATGTGAGACTATCGAGAATGAAATAAGAGTTGAACATTTTTATGTGTTTGATTTTCAAAACCCTAGGACTGGAGTGGAAAGATATCAGACGTCATACAAATTACCGAATTTTAACTATTAATTTTCACATAGTAGAAAATTTGAAACATATAATACTAGTTGTATATTATGGGACTTTCTATACAACCTCCAGCTAAACTTAATATTTTTCTGATTAAAATAAGTATTTAAATACTCTTACAGTAAGCCCACTGCCATTTTATTCTACATTCTTCTCTACTCTGTCCTCTCTACTATATGCTACATGTGTGCTAGAACCCTAAGTTATTATTTGGGAGACAAAGGCATAATCGAAATACTATTCTGATACATTTTTTCTAGTTTATTTGTCCCTTTCAATTTTTGCATACATGAAATTATGTCAATTATTGTTTTATTGTAACAGTATTATTTTCTAAAGAAAATTAATATTATATTATGCAATGAGCATTTAATGATAGCTATTAAGACACCAATATGAGAGTTACAATACGAGCTGTAGGCTAGTATCGTAATGAATACGAGTATAACAGCCATTAAATGCATACAATATTTCTTCTACGACCAGTCATAATAAAATGGAAAATTAACACTTTATTTCTGAAATTTATTAATTAACAAGGTATGACAAGCTGTTTTGAGACATAACGGCCTACTCAATAAAATTTAAAACAAAATGATATGGTACGGTCGTGAGCAAAAAAATAGGACAAGTCTTATAAAGGTATTTTGCTAAGATCTAGTTGTGTACATGTAACTTTAATTTTTGTGACATTGGCAGTTAGTTGTTATAATTTATTGCAAGTGTGCAAAAACTAATATGCCTCATATAAGCGATTTAGTTAAATGTGGAGTTATTGCTAAAGCAGAATATGGATGGTCAATGAGACAAATTGCACTGCTTTATAATATTGACAAAAATTCCGTGTGTAACATTTTAAGAAAGTGGAGAATACATATACATATATCTCTTATTAGAGAATATTAAAAAACATGAACACACACTTATATACAGAAATCAACTGCATAACCACCACACAAGAAACAATGACTTGATTCAAGTGCCATTCAGTTGTCTTGCGGTTGGCCAAACATATTGTGAGTATATAGGCATAAAAAGCTACAATAAATTGCCAAAGTCATATAAAAATCTCAACCTGCAAGCATTTAAGAAACATATTAAGAAATTTCTTTTAGAAAAGGCTTACTATAGTCTGGATGAATATCTCAGGGATGAATTTTAATCAAGCTGCACTCTCAGTGGAAAGCCTAGAAAATTCCTTCCTAATTATACTTACTTTGCATAAGACACTATAGATATTGATATTTTATATTTTAACCAAATGTTTGTGTAGCATAATGCCCTTATCGGCATATGTGTTTTTTGTCCTCTGTTGACGTATTATACAAGTTATGTAATTTGCTGTAAAGAATAAATAAATAAATATACGGTACGATTAGTAGAAATCCTGGATTAGGGCGACGAAGGATATCAACTCGACAACAAGATTTGCAATTGGTAAATGCTTTAGTAGAAAATCTATTTTACTCAATTATTCAGGCTGCTGAAGAAACGAATTTTCCTGGACCCAGTAGTACTGGTCACCGGCGAGTAAGAGAATCGGAGCTACGCTGTCATGCAGCAGCATAGAAATACTTACATAAAGCTGAACATAAAGAAGCTCGAGTAGGATTTGCGCTTGAATTTTTAGCGCATGATGTAAATTATTGGAACAATGTAATCTTTACAGACGAAAAAACTTTCCAGTCAACACACAGCGGTCGTATTCGTGTTTACCGCCCTCCGAATACTCGATTCGATGAGAAACATATATCTAACAATGATAAAAGTGGTAGATTTTCTGTCAATATGTGAGCTTGGATATTGGCACGTGGTCATGGTGTTTTGTGGCATATTGAGGAATGATTTAATAGTGAGACGTATATTAGGATTTTAGACAACATTATGCTCCCTTCTGTGTCACAATTATTTCCTAATAATGAGTTCATATTTCAACAAGACAATTGTTCCGTTCATACTGCTCATACCAGAACTAACTGGTTTCAAGATAACAACATCAATGTTCTTAACTGGTCCAGTCATAGCCCAGATCTTAACCCTGTGGAAGAAGTATGGGGACTACTCATAAGAAGTATCCAAAAACGAAATGTGAGACCACGGAATGCCGAAGAATTACTGGAAATAGTAAATAATGCATGGGAAAATATTATTACTAATGATTATTGTATAAGGTTATTTAATTCTATGCTAAACAGACTTATAGAAGTTATAAATAGAAATTGTGCAATGAAATATTAATAGTTAGTTTCTTGTTAACTAGGATATCCTTTATCCTTTGATCCAGGATTTCTACTAATCGTACTGTTTATTCTCCAGTTTCTTGAAATGTTACACACCAAATTTTTGTTAATGTTTTTTTTTTTATATACATTTATTTAACGTCGGCCTATTTCCGCTACTGAGGCCTAACGCCGACGCCTGTAGACGAGCTACCCCCAACCAGGAATTTTGCCGAACCTCTTCCCTTAAGAAGAGTAGGGATCTTTTACTTGCCTAACATTTAATAGACAAGGGACCGACGGCTTTACATCCCCTCCGAAGGATGATATATCTCCTATACAACCCTCGCCTAAGGTTGTATAGCTTCCGCGCATACACTGATATACAAGCCGCTGGAAGATGGGTGAGGCGAGGACGTGGTCTTCGTTGGAACGGTCACCAATCCAACTACTAACCACGCCTAACGTTGCTTTACATCGCATATCGAAGTATGTACATAGTAAAGACGCACCCACGCTCGCCCCTTGTTAATGTTCTAATGCAGTGTAATTTGTCTCATTAACCATCCATCATCTACTATAGGAATAACTACAGCATTAAAATAAAAAATAAATTAAAAGAGATATCTGTTTTATTTCGGCTACTTATTACATATTCAAATAGAGACAGATTTACATTAGAAAAAAGAAGTTGTCCTATTTTTTTCTGCTCACGGCAGTACTTATATGTATAATTTTTTTTTATAATTAAGTTAAAATTAGATCAGAATATGTCAAAATTTAATTAGTAATACGAAAAAATTGAGTTTTATCAAAAAAGGGAAATTATTTGAAAAAATTGATGAAGAAATACAAAAAATCGTATTTTTTTCACTTTTTTTTCAAGTTTAAACATATTTTCTTGATCACCATCATAAAGTGCATAAAAAACCTTCAATTTGTTAAAAAAAGAACCTCATACGATGCGATGCACAAAAGTTATTGGTCAATCAATTTTAAAATTTGAAGTCAATTTTTGAGACTTGTATTAGATATTTTAAGTTGAAATTTTAACCAGTTATTGTTCACATTATAAAGTATAATTTCTAAAAATTTCAACAAATTTCACTTAAAACATTCGCAGTTATAACCAAAAAACCAAAATTTAGCAGCTTTTTCAGTTGGTTTTTTTTTGAGGTGTGCACGATAAAAATTTCATATTGTAACCGCTGATCATCATCATCATAATGAACAGCCTCAATTTTTTTCCCTTTTTTTGAACCTACACATACCGAGATATACTCTTCTATATTTAGAAGATTTTTCACAAAATGACCGATAACTTGCGTAGCGGCGGTTGCTAGAGGTAGAAAATGTCCATTAGTATTCGATGTAACTAATATATTAAAACAAAAAATTTGAGTTGGAAACAATTCCTTTTTCACTAAAATTTAATGGTGACTCCACTATGGTTTCGTTTTATTGAAAATATTTTTATTAATTCACCACATTTTATGACTTATAAACTTATTACAATAAACCCGTGGCTGTTGGACTAATATTTTATGATTTTAAAATCATTTTTATTTCGTAGTAAAGTTAATCAATTGGTGCAATTCACAGAAATTGTGGGTATGTCTAATTAACTGTGAAATAAATTACGGTTGCAGTGCTGATGTGGACCTGCTATACTGGAGATTAAGCTTCTTATATTACATGGATATTAATGCAGTCAATTGTATTTATTAATGCAAAAAATATTCTAATTGATGCTTGCGTAAAATGTAAAATGAGATATATTTTTGAGGATGCTAACCATAATACTTTGGTGTTATGTTCAACCCTAATCTCAATTAGAGTTGTGTATATGAAATTTGTAGGTACAGGAATACAGTACAGATATACTGGAGGTAAAAATAATTTTGTCAGTTATACTGACAGTGGTTTTAGAAACTTTGTACCTTCTGAAGGTTTTCAAAATTTTTCAAGTTATTTTATTATCAATCGCGTCTGTTATTTGCGTATTAGCCGTGTGTCGTTTAGTATTTTTCATTATACCATAAATACTTTAATATTTAACGATGATTTGTAAGCCTTGCATTTTTCTTCAATTAAATAATCAAATTTACTAGTCATCTGTGCCTTTCGTAGCAACGGTTGTTTACACAGTAAAACTATTTGAATCATTTTGACACCACGATGGAAGCAAATGGAACATTTGTGAAAATTCCTTAAAATATTCGCGACGAATCGGCTGCAGCAAGTTGTGAACTATTGCCCAAGAAAACCAGGGAACTATACATAAAGGAATATGAATCTTTTCAATGTCAAAACTGTCAAAACAATAACGACCTTGGCTGATATATTTTTTGGTCTAAGTCGATATTGGTGTCATATCAATGAAGAATAGAGTACTGATAAATCATAATATCAAAATGGTATAATGAAAATAAATATTATAATAGGCGTTTTCACCGTGGTGCTTTGACACTCAGGAACAATACAATATTTATAATTCCTTTTACTGTCACTATTATATAGTGTTAATATAAATCGGTGAAACTACTTGATAATCCGAAATTCTTCACAAACACGCATAAGCTTCAATGTACACTGCTTGAGTTAACGAGCTGTAATATAATAAGATTCTGACTGCTCGACCTTATAGTGGCTAATATAAAATGTAATGTCTCACTCAGTATTGATGGTATTGTTAAAGTAGATCCCCATCATCCTCCGTTAATATTATTGTGTATACAGATAAACCTAAATATCTAAATTTTCCCACAGCGAATGTCGGGAAAAATCATAATTTTAGGAAAAGTAATTTTCTTATGTTATATGATCATCTACTCGCTATTGATTGGTCTTCACTCAAAACTTTCAAATGTCCTAATGAGGCTTGCTCATATTTTTATACCATCTTAGAATCAGCTTTTGATAGCTGGGTTCCTTTATATGTGGCACCGAGAAATAAAAGAAGGAAATATCGGGTTTGGTACACTAAAAATATTATAAACGATATTAAGAAAAAATAAAGTATACTAAAAAGATACAGGCAGACTAATCACATCCAGTACCATAACGAGTTCAAATTAATTCGTGCCAAAATAAAAAATAGTATATCCGAAGCGTATAGACGGCACCTAATCAGTATCGAGCAGAGTATCCATTCCAATCCAAAATCATTTTGGTCATACATAAACTCCAAAAAAAAGTAATACTAGAATTTTTGGCAAAATGAACTCTCAGAATGTAACTCACGTGGATCCCCAGGACATATTTAATGCTTTTTGCCCAGTATTTTCAAGTGTTTTTAGGCAATCTCGCCCCTTAGACGTTCCAACAATTGAACCTTATTCTATGCAAAACATAAACCTTAAGAGTATCTCTGAGAATGACATTATCATGGCGGCAAAAAAATTGAAAATTTGTCTAACTGCTGGTGATGACAGAGTGCCCAGTTTCCAGGTGAAAGACTGTATAGGTGCTTTGGCTTTCCCCCTCTGTATATTGTACAATTTAGTATTAGAAACAGCTACTGTTCTAACTATCTGGAAAATAGCTAAGCTATGTCCTGTTCCTAAAACTGGTGATCTAAACGATGTAAATAACTATCGTGCTATATCTATAATTTATAACTTCGCCAAATTATTGGAGATTATATTATACAGGGCTATATATACTAGTATACGAAATATCCTATCTCCCTGGCAGCATGGTTTCATGGGGAAAAGGTCCACTAAAAGTAACTTTGGCTTGTTTTACTGAATATGCAGTTAAAATATCGGATACTAGAGGTCCAAGTTGATGTTATTTACACTGACATTCAGAAAGGGTTTGACCAAATCGATCATTATATCTTGTTAGAAAAACTGGATAGAATCGGTTTTAGCTTAAATCTTTTGATGTTATTAGTGTCATATCTATTAGACAGAGAGCAATATGTTTATTACAATGGTTTTAAATTAAATATGTTTATATCAACATTTGGGGCTCCGCAAGGGTCCAACCTTAGCCCATTACTATTCTTATATTTATTGATGATTTATTTAAGTTGTTAGATTGTAATAGACTAATGTTTGCTGACGATTTGAACATTTACTTCTCAATTTGTACTCTAGATGATTGCCGACACGTGCAACTTAATTTAGATAAAATTAATCAATGGTGTTATTCAAATAAACTGATTTTAAACGTCTCAAAATGTAAAATAGTAACTTTCACTCGTGAAAGTATGTAACTGTTATACAATTACGCAATAAATTGGGAAATGCATTTAAAAATAAACGCATTCCCATCAAAATTACTAAGAGTGGTTTTTACGTGGGTAATTATATAACCATAAAATAAACTAAATCAATTTTTTAACTAAATGAATTTTGGAATCCGCAAAATCTACAAATTTACTAACACTCTCTATGTGATAGTTATTCAAAGATTTCATAATTTAAACTTGAGCCCTTGCTAAAGAGCGGAAACAGAAGGATATGAATTATAAAGTAGGAAATAGATGTCAGAATCATTGTAGAATTACGGCGCTTTGTTTTTACCCCATTCGATTCAACAATCGAAGTTTTTACCATGAAAATCAACAATCTCACATAATGTTAGACGTATGGTCACCTTAATTCAGCGACCTAAATTTGATACCAAAACTTGAGAAAAAATATTTTGACAGATCTCTCCAAGTTTTAATAAAACATAAAACAAAACAAAATTTTTGCTTTTAGCACTTTCTGTCTAAGAATAGAAAGTCCAAAAATCATTAGTTAGTATGTTAACTTATTAACTTGCAAAACTGTTGTTGGTTAAAAAAGTATTTGAGATATAAGTTGACTGATTTTATTTGTAAAATAAGAGGCTGTATTAAAAAATACATGTTATTTGAAAAACAAAGACCTTGAAATCAAACAATTTTTTTAAAATACTTTTTTCGAAAATGCGTTTTCCTTGTAATATTTCATTGTGCCAATTTAAATGGTTATGTGTATATTAAGGTTTATGATAAAATGATATTCTGCTGTCACTAACATTTATTATAAAGTAAACATCACTCAGTGCTCGTGTTGGATATTATTATTTTTTTGTTTGTTTTTTATTAATTCTTTAATATACACATATGAGAACAGATTTGATAACATAATCACTTTATGTGACCCTTAAAGTCAGTACGTATTTTGTTTTTCAATCCAATTTTAAAAGCGTGATATTTGCTTTTACATTTAATCATTTTCAAAATTAAAAATATATGATTAAAAAATACAGTTTATTTTAATATCTGATTGTAATTCTAAATTTACTCTGTTTCAATATAAAAATGATTATTGCAATACAATTTCAATTCAATTCAATTTACTGATATTGAAAGTATTACAATTATTTTGTATATGAAATTAATTTAATTCCTTTATGACCTATCTGAATGGTAGTTTGTTTAATACTGCTTTTGGAACATGCAGTTTCTTATTTAGATACAAAACTCGAAACGCTTTGTTTTGTTCACTCAAGTTGTTTCTATGGGAGCGGGTGGACAAAAGTAGTGAGTAAAAATACTTTCGCCCACTCTACTGTCAAATTGCCAATTGTCATACTACAATAAAATTCATAACGTTTATTTGTTTACATAAAAATTAACTTCATAATTATTAAAAACAGGGTTGACCTATTAGACTGGGCGGCAGCTGCAAGTTTCGTGTACCCATTGATTTAGTAATAGTTTATTATTAGTAGATACGAGAAAGCGTGGTCGTTCAACCCCTTCCCTGATGGAATTTGTGTAAGAGGGTGATTTCACTCCTCTCTGAGATGACACTAAATACCCATGTATTTAAAGAATAAAATTATGTTTTTCTAATTGTACTTAAGTAGGGCATGCGAAATAGGTGGTGATGCTGCCTAAGGACATCTCCCTTACATCGGCCAAAGTAGGCCAACGTTCTCCCAAAATGGATTCTCTGATTGATGAGACGGCAGAACAGTCACAGAGTACATGTTGAACCATTTCATCTTCCTGTTCACAACCTTTACAGAGAGGTGTTTCTCTCTCTCTCACATTATGGAAATGTTTCCTTAGCGGACAGTGTCCAGTTTGCATTCCCGTTATAAAACATAGGTTCCTTCTGGACGTTGCCAGGAAGTCCATTGCTGTAGTCTTGTCGGGATATTTTAGTAGTTCCCTAGCAAGCTGACACTTGTTTGTTTCATCCCACAATTTCTTGAATTCATTGTGGGTGTTCTCTTTAATTATTTTATTATCGCCGTGATCGGTAACGGACTGGCCGGGTCCAAAGATACTTGGGTCTGCTGCCTTCTTAGCCAGTCTCTCAGCTACTTTGTTGTCACTACAGTGTACGTGTCCTTTCACCCAGCATACCAGTATGTCATTCATGCTGGAGGCACCCACAAGTGCTTGGTGACTTTCTCATACTGCTCCTGTGGTAATTTTATAACTTCTCAGGGCTAGTAATGATTGTCTACAATCTGTGTAGATCCTAATTGTTTTGCCCGTAATTTGTCTACGGACAATCTCTTTTGCAGCTATGGTTATGCCCGCCAGTTCCGTTTGTACTACGCTGACTCGCAAATCCATAGCCCATTTATATTAGATTTGCAGACTTCTGGAGTATATTCCACATTCTGCCCCATCCTTCTTTTTTGATCCGTCTGTGAAGATGTTGATCACACCTTCTCCAGTAGCCTCGTTCTCACTATTCGGCTGTATTATGTAGGGTCTGTCAAAGACAAACCGGGGACAAATGCCATCGGTGCATGTCTGCAGAAGAGGCGTCTTTCTGACAGCCTCATTCCACAGATGACTTCTGGCCTCTCCATAGCCTACATTGGTTGTATGCCAACGGATTTGAGGCGTACCATTGTTGTCAGAGCCACTTCTCTATCTAGTGGTGGCAGACACAGCATTACCTCCATAGCTCTCGTTGGCTTAGGCAGGCAACTCTCTGCACTTGGTTGAGCTTGACTTTAGCTGTAGTCTGTTTGCTCTTAGGCCACCAAACCGCAGCTCCATAAGTTATCATTGGACTTATGACGGCAGTGTATATCCACAATGACCTCTTTGGGTTTCATTCCCCAGGTTTTCCCCACGGTCCTGCGGCACTGCTCATAAAAGATGTAAGCCTTCTTTAGTCTTCTATCTATGTGAAGATTTCATGTTAGTTTGGCATCGAAGGTTACCCCAAGGTGTTTCACTTCTGATGCGAAACTTAGTGTTGTATCCAGGAGGGCAGGCGCCTTCAATGGGCTGAGGATCTACATATTTTCCCCCTTAATATTCATTTACAGTGTCAAATATTGCCAAGAACATGAGCGTCCTGGAGTGATTTTAAGGGCCCAGGAATTAATCTAGAAAGCGCCCCAAGTTACATTTTTATTAAGGCCAGGGCACAGAGCGAAATATTCAACACTTCAGGCCTGTCAGGAAGTACAAAGCACATAGCTGCAAGTTATCTCTTAAATTTTCGTAATTTAAAGTTTTAAAATTCGGGCTATTCTAGGGCCCTTTTAGGTCGCTTTATGAGAGGCCACTCGGACGCTCCCCTGTTAGGCATAGGTACAGCGTGCACCTGACCAAGAGATTTCATTCCACAAATGAATATTTATAACTATAATGCTCTTCTGAAGATTACCTTTTACATCGAAGAAGCATGGTTTCAAGTTAGCGGTTATGTGAATACTCACATTATGAGATTTGTTGACAGTAAGCACTCACAAATGTACCTATCCTCTTAAAATGGGTGGCAATTTCATGGAAACGAATTTACTTCCTTGGTGATGATGTAAAGTTTTTATAATAATAACAATAATATTTATTTGTGCATATAACAAAAAAAAATTATACAAATACTTATGCTGTCAAAAGCAGTATACAAAAAATTTATATATGCACACATATATTGTATAAAACAAATAATGACGGTCATTAGACAAAGGAAAGAAACGAAAAATAGAACAAAAATAAAAATAGATAATTATGTGAAAAAATCATTAATTTTGTAACAATTTTTTTTCAGCAATATTTTTTAAAATTTCATTTTGAAAACATAGACATACATTTCTGGAAAATTTAATGTCATCACATAAAAAATTTAAAAAATTATACCCGTTATAAATGTTTTCGATAAAAAACTGTTCAACAAGAACGTGGCTGTAGTAAGTCTTTAGATCTTGTGTCGTCATTATAATTGACTTGGTTAGCAAAAAACTTATTCTTATTCATACAGTGAGGTCCATAAGTAACGAATAAATTCATATTACCGACGTAATTAATAATTTATGAGTAAAATTCTAAAACACGTCAATTTTTTAAGTATAATTTTACAAAAGAGTACAATGTGATACAATTCGTACTACGGAAAAAGGCCTGAAAAACCGAAACATTTGTAAAGAATTTTAAACATAGTAATTTGATATATCTAAAAGCAGTGTTTACTTAAAAACAATTAATTTAAAAAGTATACAAAATTTGATTAGAGAAAAAAAGGATTAGGTTATGTACTGTAAATGTGAAATCAAAAAGAGAAGTTAGCTGCAATTGCATTGCTTTCCACCCACATAATTTAAATTTTCACATTCTTCATTCCCATTGGAGGAAACTATTGCTGTTTTATATTTGGCATTATTAAAATAAAATTAATTAAAATAAATTATATAAATACATATATTTTAACATATCTTGTGTATTTGAGATTGGCACTGAAGGACCCTGTATATACTCCATATATAAATTTATTTTTTCTTATTTAGTTTCCAAATTCAAGTAATTATTGCAGTTAATTCATTTCATTTTTACATTTATTTGGTCATTTAATATTGGACACAATAAAGTTACCAGAATGCATTTTAAAATTATATTCTTTTAAAGGAAAGTTAAACGCTACAATTTTGAGACAGAATTTACATAAAATCTAGTCGAGTCGCAGGGTTTGTTTATCGTATATTCAGATAAACGTCAAGTACTTCGTATATTCCCATAGTATGGAATCACCTACACGTTTCTAGCTTAACCACAGAAAAAGATAGAAAGTTGAGCGTGACTCTAAAATGCTGCACAGTGTCAAATATTATAATAGCGTTAAAATAAACATATTCCCACAAGAAACAAGTGGAGATGCATAATCCGGATAGAAGGGTTACATCAGGAACCATATAAAAGGAAGACGGCGTGGTATTGAAAATTAGAGAAGATTGACAGCATCGGAAGACAGCACCTTTTAAGCTACGTCGCGATATTTTCGCCGAACTTTTATATTTGCCGTCAGCCGTCTAAACTACTAGCCAAACAATATTATAACTTACATCTTATTTTAACGAATTCTTCTCAACTACCGACATGCTCGACGAGGACGCCCAACACGTAGAACCTGGAGGAGAGCATTCACGGGCGATATAACGCTATACAGAGTGCACAGAATTTCAGCTAACATAAATTTCTAAAGGTGATTACTTTCTTATTTCGAGACTCTACTTTATTATTTGCAATTGCATTCATATTCTGGTTTCGACGGAGTGTAATAGGGGAAATTAACGCATTTGTGGTATTAAAAGAATATTAGATTTTTTTTTAAATATTAGCTTTGATTTTCAACAAGAAAATATAATATTATATTACCAGTTATTCAGTTATGATTTCATTCACGATTTTAATTCACAAAATTTCACTTTCTAAATATCTTACTAGGGAAATTTGCGTTTACAAAGTAACAAGTTTATATTCAAGAACTATATATTTAGAGCTATGCAATAACAATAAGATACTTTATCACAGACTAGCCAAACTTCAGGTCTATCATTATTCTGCAATTTTTATAAAACAAATAGTGGACTTTCGTTTCCACCACATCTCATGTAAGTTTTTTTCAAGAATGCTTTATATTTAAAGTACACTAGGAATATTTTCCTACTGTAACCACAAGGTTTTCTGATTGTTGGATATTTACCTACAATAAAATATTATAGTTATATGAATTCGGCCTATTTTGAGTTCACAAAGGTTTGAAACATTGACTATGGTCAATTGGCTGGTTCTGTTCTCCAATTGGGTTCAGTTACAACGAGGGATGTCGATATTTCAGGCAGTTGTCTGGTCACTTGTTTCGACTGAAGGGTGATGCAACCGCACTTTCTTACCTTCGCAGATTCGCGGCTTCGTATGTTTGACAATCATAGGCAATCTTCTGGTTGCTTTTCTATTTAATTATTATAGGAAGATTTTCTCAGCATTCTAAAGGATTTTATGTGAGTGTAAATTCTCACCTCTTCAAGATTAATATGATTATCTGAACGATTGTTCCTACTCTAATTTCAATCAATAAACAATGTATAATTAAAGGATATTTCCTCAACACTCTATGATATTTTACACGAATATTTAATGCTCGTCTTTCAACTTAATTTTGATAATGTATAAACATGACATGATTCTTGTCCTCTGTCTTGAATTCGATTCATTATTTGGCTATTGCTAATAACTTTAATTATTATAAATCATTATTATCTAGCGATTGCTAACAACTTTATTTAATTACAAAACATTATTACCTAGCAATTGCTAACAGCTCTAATTATGGATTATTATTATCAGGCCATTGCCACAACCCTAATTACTATTAAAATAACACAGCATACTTTTGTATCTCAGTTCTTGTTATTGCATCAAAACACTCAGCAAATCTATAGTATGGTCATTACTATAGCGGCGCAAATTTTCCTATTATAGTATTTAGACAATTGTCTCAAACATTTGGATTACTTTTGATTTCATGTTCGACTACAGTTGCATCAATTTATATAAAATAAATGGGTTTTTTTACTATTTTTTCCCATCAATTATTGTCTTATTCTTTCACCTTTACCTTTTCGTCATAGAAGTAATAAACTAAATAAATGTTTTAATGTCAAAAGCAAAATAGGAAACAAATTTCAACTATAAATGTACAGTGCAATCTTGAGTAATAAGATACCACATAAATAACATATATAATTAACTAGGTCTCTCAATTAATAGACAGTGTGTTCAAGTTTACCAGGTATTTCAATTAACAGCGTGATTAATTTTCTAAGGTATATAGTATCAGACAGAAACAATTATATATTAAACTTTATATAAAAGAACCTGGGGTAAATTAAAAAAGGGTTATTACACACACAACAAAGTTTGAGTCCTACACTAACAAAACTAGACGATCACGCAAGTGGCCAATCTTATTTGTTTATCTTTCAGATAAATAAATAGTAATTAATATACTGGTGACATAATTACCAGGATTTCTTTTAGTAATTAAACAGGGTACCCCATAACCATTACAGCACTGAAAGTTCTTGATTATTATCTTTCAACCGAGAAATTCAAATGTTTTAGCATTATACTTTATAGTCTTTATGGACAAGGTAATAAGGCTCAAATTCCAATGTTATTCGACGGGATCAAAATTTCTGTATGTTTGGTTGCATACCTTGTGATCTCATTTTGAATCATATTTTTTTTGCATTTTTGATGTCAGATGTAAATGTAATTAAATGTAATGTGTTTAGAGTTTTTTCTAACATTAATGTACTCTTGTTTGTTACTGCTATGATGCACCACTTTCGAAAAACTTTTCGTGTTTCCTCGTATAAATTCCCCAATGATTTACTAACAATGAAAATTGGAATTTTTTTTTAAATCAAAAATTTTAAAAAAATTAATTGATGTAGATTCATTTTACAAGGTAACATAGAGATGGTTACATTTTTTTTGTTTGGTTGCTATGTACATTTTTATTATAAATTTGTTAATTTGTGAAGTTTGTTTCGACTTTGTGTTTGTGAATTATAAAATGAACGAAAACGCGGATATTTCATCCGAGATTAGAATGTTAGCCAAACAAGCTGAACAGCAATTAATCCCAGAGAAATTTAAACAACCCCAATTGTACGATTCATATTATATTCACTTAAGTAAATAAAGATTAGTTCCGATTACCTTTAAAATTGGTTGTTACCTAAGCAATTTTAAAGCTCTCTAGTGCTTTAAAGGCCCGATTTTGCATGCTTTTTAGTTTCAAAAACATAGATTATAATTCAGGTATAATAAAAAATATATTTAAAATATGATTCAAGATTCAAATATCCGTTGGTCCCCTCCCAAATAGATATTTATGATCACAATAGAAAAATCATGTTTACAGCAAACGACGGGGGTCATTTCTGTAGGTTAACAAATGGCCAAGTTTTATCTCTTAGAAAAAGATATTTTAAAAAATTTGATCACAAGTTTTCATTTTTTAAATGGCTGTAGCTCGTTAGAAAGCATTTTCGGATAATATGATTTGCTTACGTTAAATCAACATAAAATCACGTTTAGAATTTGTAGTTTTCCTTTGTCTCAGGAAAGTTTATGGACACCCTGTATAAAAGAATAGTTGGAAAAATACTTGTAGTGATAGTTGGAATTACTAACCTTCCTTCTTCCTAAAAAAAAAAAACCTATGGACACCCTGCCCTCAAACAATTATTGTGAAGAAAGGGCGGGGGCGAGAATTTCAGTCGCACGCCGATGTTATACTTCAAAGTATATATTATTGTTACAATGTTTGTAATAATTGCTTGCAATTTTAAGAACTGGATTTTATGTTAAACTTCTTTAATGGGATTAATAAGAAAATTTTGCAGCTATTGTCCTGTTTAAAGTATATTGTGCGTAGGTGTTAATAATCTTTAATATTTCAGTCAGCTTTTCTTAGTTTCTCTTACCTGTTTTATACTTAAATATTTTGATGTTTATATATAAAATAACATTACCTTTTGTTGTGCATTGACGAATAAGCCTTCGTTATAATTATAAATTTTATTGGGATTAGAATTCAAATATTTTAAAACGGCTTGAATATGTGGAGCATATTCTTCATTTTGATTGATTTTTGTAGCATTTATTATCAACACAAAATACAAGAGAAGATATGACAAACGCACGATCACCATGCTTATTTCACGTTCACAATAACAACAAATACAGCCACAGCGTCAAAACACTCGACTGACAGTGACAATCACTTTAATAGGACAAAATCCTCTATCCCCTCACAACTAAGCGGAGACACTGAGCATAGATAAAATATAAAATAGACTTGCAGATAGATGACAGAGAGTATAGAGAAATTGAACATAGTTATTAAGAGTGATTATTACATCCCGAAAACCAGCGTAATGCGCGGATCTGCTATTAAAGTAAATGAAAACTCGTTAGTTATACTTACTTTTACTTTTCATGCGCTGTAGCTGCCGTGTTTTTAACGTGACGGCAGAATAACGAACTACCAGAAACGACACTTAAGCTTCCCGCCAAAACTAAATTGTTTTCCGTGGGAGCCATGTTATAAGGATAAAAAAATCCCAACTGTCTCTTTTAAGGCGGAAATAGTATATCGTAATAAATATATACTTATACACTGACTAGACCTTCGAGCACAACATATAAATACCTATGCTGTGCTTCGAATATATATCCCTGTTCAGATAGTTGCGGAATGCGAATGTTTTTGTGCGGATTTTTATAAAATTTGTTCTAAACCAGTCTAACACGTTTTTCGTGAATAATTCGAAAATTAAACGTTTTCTGGAAAAGACTATTCTTAACAAAATTGAAGCTTATAAAAAAACAAAGCGATTCGTCGTTTTTCTTTAATGTTTTAGGTCATATTAAGCGACTTATGAGTCATTGAAGACGAATTTTTGTTTGTCGTAAATTTATCTAAAGATTTAAACTCAAATAACGGAAAAATGAGTAATTTTTCAGAGAAAATGTTCATAACCTTTTTTAAAGTGCTTTATTAGACCTTTAAAATAAGCTTTTATAATAGCCTCTAGCATGAAAATTAAGGAAGTTATGACGAAAATAATTTAAGTCTCTGGAATTTTTGAAAAAGAATTGACAATAAAATTGGCGCCATGAGCGGCAAAATTAAAATTAATCGTAGCCCATGAAAAATTAACTTTATTTATGTCCCAATAACACGTTCCAAAAGTTTGAATGGTTTAGAGAATGTACATTTTGAAAAAAGTTGTTTTAAGTAAAATTTTTTTTTCAATTTTTCAAAAAATACGTTGTTTTTTCAAAATAACTCAAAAAATAATGGTTTTACGAAAAAAAGTGTTCTCAACAAAAATTTATCTTTCTTTTTACTGAAAATTTTGTTTTTTTTAAATTCACGTAGCTTAAAAATTAAGCGAGATATGGGTGAGTTATGGGGGTTTCGTTGCTCATGCATTCATAAGTATTTACATCGATATATCTGTATCCTTGAGCTACTATGATTATGTAATATATTCCATAGTTAGTTTACGGCTTGCGAAAGTAAAATAAATGTGTACTTGGTTTACCGAATGCCCCAAAATTCGGGAGTGATTTTATACTTATAGAAACACAAACTCATATAAAAATATGCTTCCTGCCGCTCCCACGACAACTAATAATTTTTTAAAATTTAAAATATCCATAGCATATCCCAAATAACCGTCAGGGCGGAAATATCGATGTGAAATTTTTATTATTGATGTATCACCAGATCCTCCGCCATTTAAAAATAAATAAATTTGAAAACTACCAACAATTTAGAAATGAAATCGATTAAAAACCTTCCTTTTCCTTGTCCACGATTCTGACTAGCAGCTGATAATTGTAATAGATATACTTAATTTACTGTATCCTTGGCATATCCCAAATAATCGTCAGGACGGAAATATCGACCCCGCTATTCAATTTGGAAATGAAATTAACTGTAATAGATGTATTTAATTTACTGTATTCATGGAATATCCCAAATAATCGTCAGGGCGGAAATATCGATGTGCAATTTTTATTATTGACGTATCACCAGATCCTCCGCCATTTTCTTTAAATAAAATATTTGAAAACTACCAACAAATTTAGAAATGAAATCGATTAAAAACGTTCCTTTTCGTTGTCCACGATTCTGACTAGCAGCTGGTAATTGTAATAGATTTACTTAATTCACTGTATCCTTGGCATATCTCAAATAATCTTCAGGGCGGAAATATCGACCGCCGTCGGAGCAGCAGTAAGCATTTTCGGGCTTATTTTTATATGAGTTTGTGTTTCTATAAGTATAAAATCACACCCCGAATTTTGGCGCATTCGGTAAACCAAGTACACATTTATTTTACTTTCGCAAGTCGTAAACTAACTATGGAATATATTACATAATCATAGTAGCTCAAGGATATAGATATATGTATAAAAAAATAAATAAATAAATAAACACCACAGAAATTAGAGCAACGAAACCCCCATAACTCACTCTAAGACCAGATCGTTATTCTAAAAATTAGCAACTTATAATTTATGTAATTAGAAAAATATATATTTCATAAGCATTGCATTCCCTCTCTACATTATTTCTCTAATCATGTTCTACTATTCAATTGGCGAAATATTGAACAAGCAGCAGATTATTGATGGACCTACTAGAATAGGAACCAATGTTTTATATTTGTTTATTAATTCATTGTTTTGATTTGTGACTGCAGGTGTTTTTGTTTCATTTTATATATTATTTTCGTAACTATATAGTTTGGAAACATAAATACCGTTGTTTTGTATTTTTCACAATTATTTGATTGGTCGACTGTAATAAAATCAATCTGAGGAAAAAGTAAATCTTAATCTGAAGCTAACTTCAGGGACGTGTTGACTTTGACATACGCTCTTGTGCAAAAATGAAGAGAACAAATCTCAAAGTGGGCCATGATACCATTAATTCCGTCATATCACAAAAACTTTAACTGGTAGTGCCAATATTCAATATTTTACGAAAACCAAATTCATATAATTGAATCGCAAAAATCAGCTATGCCACGATTAGTGAAAAAACAATGTATACAGTTATTAACAATTTTGACAGATTGTCGCTGTTGTATGTTGCATTGTCGAGATCTAAGACAAGTTTTATACAGTAATTATGATGTACACCAATAATAACAAATTTGATATGATTAGCATTTATTGTCAGTGCAATTTTGATGCTGAGATAGCAGTCATAGTTTAGGGAGATAGATTTCCATATGCTCCACAGCCAAATCGAACTTAGTTTAGGAAGTTAATACAAAATCTAAAAACGCACCGTTCATTTTCAAAAAAATTAGTAAGGGGGCATGTTGCGGATAATGTAAGAAAAGTGAATAGAGTATTGAATTATGTTCTGTTTGAGACAAATTCAGAGAAACTGTCGCATAAAAAAAGACAGTGCAAGAAAAATATAGGTATAAAAAAAACGGATTTCGATGCTACAAAATGAGGAAAGTTCGACATTTAAATGAGGGAGATAAGCCGAGGAGAGTAAGATTTTGTAGATGGTTGTTAAATAAAAAAAAAGGAATGACCCGCTGATATGTAGCAAAATTCTTTGGTCGGACGAATTAAATTTTTCTAATAATGGATTTTTCAATAGAAATATGCATTATAAGTGGACAGGAGAAAATACACATTGGTGCAGAGACTGATTTCTAAGAAAGATTTTCTACGAATGTTTGGGTGGGTCTTTTAGGGACTAAAGTAATTGGATCTTATTTTTATCATGGCAAATTAACCGCTCGTAGATATCTTAATTTCCTGCAAAACGAATTTCAAGATTTTCTTTATGAATTAACAGTGGCAAAAAGATTAAATTATTCATATTTTCAACAAGATGGGGCTCTACCTCACACTGCTGTAATATGTACAAATTATTTAAATCAAGTTTTGCCAGATAGCTGGATAGGCACCTTAGATCCATTCCATGGCCAGCTCGATCATCAGATATTACTCCCTTCGATTTTTTGTCTGGGGTTACGTTAAAGACAACATACTTCAAACTGCCCCTGAAAATATTGAGGACATCAAAACTAGAATTAGAAACACGTGATTCAATTACTCCTGAAATGCTCCAAAATGTAATGCGTGAGGTGTCTCGCAGAGCACGTTTGTGTATTTAGAATGCATGGTGCACAATTTGAGCATTTGTAGTTAGAAAAATAAATACACACATTTTCAGTAGGGTAGTAGGTAGTATTGTTATGTAATAGTTTTTCCTTTTTTATGTTCATTTTGTAATTGTATTTTTATTTATGAGATATTTGTTTGTTTGTATTAAATTGTGATAAATAATTACTGAATTATAATTATTGTAAAGCGAATTTTTACTATTATGGTATAGCTATTTTTACGATTCAATGATATGAGTTGTGGATTTCGTAAAATATTAAATATAATCAGTTAAAATTTGTGTGACATGTTTTATATCGTTGGAAAGAGAAAAAATAAACGGGAATTAATGGTGTCATGGCCTACGTTGAGATTAGTTCTCTTCTTTTTGCACAAGAGCGTATGCCAAAGCCAACATCTCACAAGTAGGCTATGGATTTCAAATTTCTTTTTACTGAAATATAGCTCAGAAAAAATGGGATAATGTTTCTAAAACTTTATTCTTCTATAATAGATATTAGTATTAGTAAAATACACAGCCTATATATGCTCGAAGGACTAGTCTAAGAACTAAGATGATAGAGATGGACACTGGACAGTGGTGTGGATTGTGGAAATCTCTGTTGAGACTGACAAACAGATAAGAACTTTGTTTCTAATTTATTTTGAGTGATTTCAGTAGTGTATAAAGACTTGTGTATAATTTGCAGAGCCTTATTAAAAAATATTTTTAGACATTTACAGTCACTTTATCACCATAACATAACCTCATAACCAATCCATCTGCAAACTTGTGAAAGATAGTAGAAGAATTCCAAACAAAAGTTGACGAGGGCGGGAACAGAAATTTAAAAAAAAACAGTGACGTCACGTAAATATATTTAAACTGTTATAACTATTTTACAACAAATAAATCGAGGTATTTGTTATACACGTATGGATGTTGATTTGAAATAACTTGACCATGTAACACAAAATGTCAACTGATACGGAATGCAAATAAATAATATAATTTTGGATTAACGATGGTGTTCAGTTGGAGTATGGATTATTAACATTATCTGATATTTTTATATAAACTTAAAAATACGAATTGAATTCTTTATAATTTTGGATTATGGTTGCATAAAAATACAAACTGATGTTTACTTCATTTGTGGGACAAATAATATCTGAACAGACTAAGATGTGAAATCCACAAAATATACGTTTCTTTGTCAATTTTGCACAGTACTATTCACACAGACTGTTCTACTTCTGATAAAGACGAATTTGATATTTTGTGAAAAGATTTTCATGTAAAAGACAGAATCCAAAAAAATTAAAAAATGCAAGACCGAGCTGGATAAAGACCAAGTAACCAATAACAAAGCCACCAATATTTAGTTTATATTTATTTGACACCTTCAGTTTCAAGCCGGCCAGCGTTGGCGGAGCGTCCCAACTTTTGACTCAAAATTATAGCAACCCTATTATACATCATGCACACATGTGTGTTTTTTAAGTACCTGTAACAGAAATCGTAAATAACAGATGCAAAGAAATTGTGGAGAATCCTATAAAATATTCTAGTTTAAACGTACATATCAACTTTTTATGGTGGGTACTCACCTATAATACCAACAATGTAACCCAGTGACTTTTGACAAATATAGTATTAATAGTATCATTTGTTTCTTAGATTTTTCAAATTCGCTCATTTCGTCGTGTCATTAAAAATTTTTGTGTGTTTTTCATGAATCTTATTTAAAGAAGAAATAATACAGAAAATTATTCGTTCCCTTAGACATCAATGTAAGTAAAAATATAAATACTTAGATTTTATTTGTGGTTAAACTTTTGTAAATAAGTTAATGTCAAAATTTTAACACGAGATAAGTGAAAAGTAAAAATATATACTAGGAGATATAATTTATATAGGTACATTTATCAATAATTTAACAAGTTGCTAGATTCTACTGCCGAAATATTGTTATGTTTAATAAATTAGTAATATAACAGATAATATAAATGTTACTTGGATTATGTGAAAATATTAATTCAAATGGATAAATTTACTGACTTTTGCCCGGTGATATTTGTGACATACCTAGTGAATAGTAAATTATTAACGATAGTTTCCTGTACAAACATAATTTTTTTAAATAATAGTCGGTCATTTAGTGGTGGCAAGGCTAGAGTTAAGGTAGACGGAACCGTAGAAGTAATTCGACAATTTCTCTTATATCCCTGAACCGATTAAAAAAAATTTTTGATAGGGTTTTAGAGAAAACTCGTTAGAATAGTCTCGTGTGAAAAACAAAATAGTACTTACTGGACTTTTTCTCGTGTGAAATTTTTTTTGTTCAGTTTTTCAATGGATCAATACCATTTAGTCCAGGACATTTAGATCAAAATCGCCCGAATAGCGGAAATTTTTAGGCACAGCAGATATCGAGATGCGGTTTTCTGCATTGTGTTCAGGAAGGTCCCAGGAAACGACTCTACATAGTTTGGTTTAGCCATTTTTTGAAAAATGCCTTGTTGGCCGGAAAATGCATTTTCCAATTGCATCATTGCTTGCACCATTATAAGAACGACTGGAAACTCGGAAAAATCGCTCGGAAATCGTTACTCGGGGGTTTTCGGGGCTGCCGAACTCGATTCTGGCATTGGAATTACCCGGGGGCGCTCGGGGGTCCCTCTGTGGGGTTGTCTGGGGGTCATTCTGGGGGGGGGGAAATGGCATAGTCCATGGGAAGCGCTCCAAACTCGTTACTCGGGGGGTTTTCGGTGATGCCGAATTCAATTCTAGCATTAGTTTTCCCCGGGGGCGTTCGGGGGTCCCTCTGTGGGGTTGTCTGGGGGTGATTGGGGGGGAAATGGCAGCGTCCATGAAAATCTCTCCAAAATCCATACTCGGGGGTTTTCGGGGATGCCGATTTCAATTCCGGCATTAGACTTCCCCGGGGGTGTTCGGGGGTGGCTCTGTGGGAAATGGTAAAGGAGAAAGTGAAAAATCACAAATTATAAAAATAATACTTTATTCAAATAACAAATAGGAGTTTTTATTAAATTTTATTAGAGTGCCGGACACAGCTCAAACATCAAAAAAATGGTCCAAAATCCAAAAAACTTGATCACTATAGCACTGTATTGACGTATAACTAAAAACCCACGTGGCCCAAGAGTGCCGGACACCACTCAAACACCAAAAAAAGGTCCAAAATCCAAAAAACTTGATTATTTTAGCACTATACTTATGTATAACAAAAGTATAAGAGTGCCGGACAGAACTCAAACACCAAAAAAATGTCCAAAATCCAAGAAACTTGATTACTGTAGCACGAAAAAGCAACGTGGTCCTGAACGACAGATGTAATACTGATGCCACACAGACGCCGACTGCGCGCGGGAACTGGACCCATATTTTTTCTCTTCAGTCGATACAGAATATTTCTGTTCGCGCCGGTCCCCGTGGTAACGATACTCTACTCTCTTTATAGCTTTGGCGCCTTTTTCAAATCCAGTTTGGAGGCACAAAATACTTCCAAAGCAATTGTTTTTATAATATGTGTAATATTTATTTATTTAATATTCAATCTAAATTTTTATTATTCATACCCCCGGGGAAGTCTAATGCCAGAATTGAATTCGGCATCCCCGAAAACCCCCGAGTGACGAGTTTGGAGCGATTCCCATGGACTATGCTATTCCCCCCCCCCAGAATGACTCCCAGACAACCCCACAGAGGGACCCCCGAGCGCCCCCGGGGAAATCTAATGCTGGAAATGAATTCGGCATCCCCGAAAACCCCCGAGTAACGAGTTTGGAGCGATTTTCATGGACTATGCAATTTGCCCCCCAGAATGGCCCCCCGGATACCCCCGCAGAGCCGCCCCCGAGTAATTTCAATGCCAGAATTGAATTCGGTATCCCCGAAAACCCCGAGTAACGAATTTGGAGCGATTCCCAATTCACCCCCCGCGCACCCCCACAGAGCCACCCCCGTGCACCCCCGGGTAATTCTAATCCCAGAATCGAGTTCGGCAGCCCCGAAACCCCCCGAGTAACGATTTCCGAGTTTACAGTCGTTCCTATAAATGGTTCCGACCCAGAAGGCATTTTTCAAAAAATGGCTAAACCAGACTATGCAGAATCGTTTCCTGGGACCTTCCTGAACACAATGCAGAAAACCGCATCTCGATATCTGCTGTGCCTAAAAATTTCCGCTATTTTTCCTAACTTTCCTGGACTAATTCTATGGAGTGTTATTTGAATATCCATCAAATTTTTTTTCGAATCGGTTCAGAGATGTAGGAGAGAAATTGTCGAATTAAGAAATTATCTTTTTAGAATCGGCGCCTCCACCCTTAACAGCGCTCGAATGTGTGCAGTCACAATATAGAGCGAGGAAATAACACGTCTATGAATATAGGCACTGTAGTGCAAGTTCTAAACTTTATGACGTTTGAGGTTTAGGTCGAAATTAAGACTATGGAAATACAGCCTCTACATTTTTTTAAATGCGAACTTATACACAAAATGAATTTCTACGTATTTCAAAATATTCTGAACAAATGTAGAATTTATTATACCTAAAAATCTTTAAATATTTCATATAAAAATGAATTTGTATATTTGATATATGGGACGACAAACAGTCATAATAGTGAATAGTGATTAGTCTAACCATAAGACTAGCAGGTTAGCCACACTATTATTTGTCTATTCTATGATCTATTGCATAGGCGAGCGGATATCCCCCAAAAGGCGGCTTAGAAATAGCAGTATGTGACCATGCAATCCTAATCGCCAAAACCAGTTTATTCCTATGTTTCTGAGGTCGCTGAATACGAATCCAATGTTATTTTTAAAAAAATGGGTCTATATCTAAATCGACTTTTTAGTAAAAAATGAAGCAAACTCTTTTTTATACTTTTTCACTTTCAACTCGCTATATCTCCGGCGGATTTCATGATTTCTTTTCAAAATTTTAACTGCATGGCAGTAGCAAAAAAATAAGCCCTATCCGACCTTTTTAGAGCATTTGCTATTTAAATGACGAATTTTTAAAGTTGCACGGACGCATTATACGAGTGTTCATGTTCTATCGCAAAATTTGAGTGACAAACTTTTGAATTTCGAGAAACGAATTGTCTAGTATTAAAATGTAATTAATAAGGAAATTTTTGAAAAGTTTCAGCCCTTAATGTTTTATAGAAAAAAAATATGAATTTTTAAAATTGAGCGTCGAGTCCGGGCGCGCACGCTTGGTGCGCGCTATAATCACATCGGTAGGCGTATACGATACAAGCGTTTAGGAGAAATTATTAATTAATTGGATTGAATCTGCGGTGGGTTCTTGATGAAACATATTTCATAGAATAATTATAAATATTCAAAAGAATAGTTACAATACGCACTTGGTTTATTGTTTCATAAGCTTTGTTCAGTTTTGTCTTTGACATATGTTTCGGCCTTGCGACCATTATCAAAGAGTCTCAGTTTCTAAGACTCTTTGATAATGGTCGCAAGGTCGAAACATGTCAGAGACAAAACTGAACAAAACTCATGAAACAATAAACCAAGTGCGTATTGTAACTATTCTTTTGAATATTTGAAATTATTAATACGTAATGTTAATAAATTGTGTATTTAAGTATTAATTGAGTTTTATGTAATAATACAATTTTTTTTGTTAGTTGTTACTATAATATGGAAATGCTTCATCTTTAAAATATTGATACAAATTCAGCATTATTTTATATAGGCAAAAAGACTGTCTATGCGACTTTGAAAAACGTGTCTAAAGAAGAATTGTTTAATTTAGCTCAAATAACTGATTTGCACATAGATAATGTCTTACAAATCGTCAGCTTTTTCATAACAAATTTATACGATCCCAAAAGAAAATCTAAAGCCGATCGCAGTGATGTTACTTCGTTACGTTATAAGTTGGATATCGAAAAAAATTTAAACATCGATAAACTTCTTCCATCCAAACCAGCTATGCTCAAATATTGTTTAAGAGTTCTTTGGCAATTAAACGAATGGAAGCGAGCTACTCAATCGACGATTATTTCCGAGGACGTTGCAAAATGTGGACGGTTAGTGGAAGGAGGAAAATTGAAAATTGATTATTATGAGGAACCAACTGCAATAAAAACGTTGCAGAAGTACTTTTACTCTTGCAGCGGCAAAAATTCTTGCTCAACTGTTTGCCCATGTATAGCGTCTAATTTAAAATGCTGTGATGTTTGTAATTGTAATGATTCGTGGAAATGAAAAATAAAAGGAAATTGTTCGTAATCGAATTCTCTACAACTTTCATTTGAAACATTTTACGATCCAAACGACCATTTTCGAGATTTTAGCGAAAAGCGCGCTCGTTTCCGTTTCCATTGCGTCGATTTTTTAACCTATTTTCTACCCTCCCATAAAACTGGTCGGCCAGAAGATATCACCAAGCTGTGGCTTGGAAGACCAGTGAGATAAAAAAGTTGAAGGGGGAGGGCTGAAATCACCCTCTTACAAAAATCCCACCAGGGAAGGGGTTGAACGACAAAGCTTTCTCGTATCTACTAATAGTAAACTATTATACAAAAATGAAATTTTCTTTAAATCGATGGGTACACGAAACTTGCAGCCGCCGCCCGGTCTATCTGTATACCTCCTCCTAAGTGCCCCATTTTTTGTAGGTAAACAGAATTAGTTTCCAAATGTTATTAATTCTGAACGGACGTGTCAGTGCATTTCAGTGTGAAATTTCAACGAATTTTGCAAGAATGGGAGTAGTTTGCTTGATTTGCTATCAGCCATTATCGGGTACAATAATTAGCATTGTTATTGTGGAGCGTGGTATACAAACAATATGAAATGGGAGTGTTGAGAGGAATGATGGAAAAATGAATAATTTAAGATGCGTAAATCCATGTACAGTTCAAGTAATAAGTTCCTGAGACAGAAAAACGCAACAAAAACTTTACGACATAATTATTATCGCCGCGGGTCATGGCGCTAGTTGAAGTAAATAGATCCCAGTAAATAAAAAATGCAACAAAAACTTTACGGCATAATTATATCGCCGCGGACCATGGCGCCAAGCCTGATATTAAATATTCCCGACGCACATTAAAAACTTATAAAGGTAAGCGAGTCAATTTGCGAACAGCACTAAAATGAGTACCGGTATTTTAATGAGGTCGCAAAGTTTTTGTTGCGTTTTTTATATCTCGGTTTATTCCGACTTGAAATATACAATGCCGTAAAGAATATACTCGCAAGAGCATTCCCGCTACGAAAAGAAAGCAAGACGAAATTACAACTGATAACTGATGCCAGCACGTTCCTACTGTAGTCCGCCGTGTATTAGTCTTCTTTGATGCTTCAACGAAAATTTCAATGAGCCAAAAATACCTTTCATACAAGAACAATAAGAGTAGGTTCAATTTTATTCTATCTGAAAAATTTGAGGCTGCTATAACATTAACGTGAAATATGCTCCTAGACGATGCAGACGTTTTTATTATTGAAATTGCACTGAGGCAATGTTATACAAATAAAACAATTGCTGTAAATGAAGACGTCGATGTATTAGTATTGTTAATTGCACGTAGTGCAACCGATAGTGAAATTTCTTTTTTCTAATTTTGACACATAAAGTGACACTTTTTAAAACTCATTGACATTATGAAACGTCTTACTTTTTGTAACTAGTTGCATAAAGTAAAATTTTATGCAATTGGTGACAAAAAATGTATTTCAAAATTAGTGACAAAAAGAATTATTCTATTTATTAAATTGTTATAATACAAGTTAAAAACATAAATTATAAATTAATTAATTATTATAAATATTGATAACACAATTATTGCAATTATTCAAATTAATTCCCGACGACATATTTTTTCCATTGCTCGAACTTGCTGTTATTTGGGAAGTGGCGCACATTGCTTTAGATGTTTCACCAAATATTTCTTGCGCTATAAGTTTCTTATTATTCATAGAATTTTCGACATATCCCTCCGCAACAGAGCTAGATTTCCAACCTCCGTGCCTCTTTAATTTTAAAATATCAGCGCCACTGTCTGCTAGAAAAGTGGCAGAGCTTCTTCTAAAGCAGTGGCCAGTATATAGAACAGGGTTTGAAAGACGAAGAAATTGTGCAATAACTTTTGGCAGACTGCTAAATGTGTTAATTCCAACAGGATTTCTGGTACATTTTCCATTCGCATATTTTACAAAAAATCTGTTGTGTTTAAGAACCTGGGGACGCAACTTAATATATTTTCTTAATATTTCAACAAGATTCGTATTTTCAATGTCTCCAGTGGTAATTGCAAACTGCCGTATAACTTTTGTTTTTGAAGGTGGGATATCAACATGAAAATAGCTTCCTTCGTCTATAACATTTTCAACTGGAAGAAATGTTAATTCTGCTTTTCTGCATGCTCCTGCCATTCCAATTATCATTGCAACCTTAGCCATTAAGTATTCTTTGTCATCAGCTTCCACTAAAAATTTGGCAAAATCTTCTTTAATAAAAACTTTTGACTTTTTAGCACTGTACCCGTCCGCTTGACTTTTAATATATGCTACCAAATTTGTATATTTTTTAATATCAATATTCCTTTTCAGATTTAGTTCAGACCTTAACATTGAGTAAAGTGTCCATAATGTGGAAACTTTTAGATCTTTCTTACCCTCAAAATATACAAGTAAAACTTTTTCATTAACATGTTTAATTTTCTTCTCATCACACCACGTAACAAATTTTTCGTATGCCAAATCATAAACTGCCTTTGACTTTTTGGGAATTACTGATAATAGAGCATTGCCTGCTGCCTCTTCAATATCGCTTGGTAGTTCTTCAGAACTTGAATTACTCATTTTTAAAAAATAAAACTAAAAATATATCAATCTCACTAAAAACCTTCCGTCTAGACTTTTTTACAAAATGTCAAACTGACAACAAACATGAAGTAACAGCAACAAACTAAATTTATGTTTTCCAAATTTTTATCAATTATATTAAATTTAATTTTTTTATTACTTTCTTCAAAATTAGAAAAAATCTTGTATGCAATACGTTACGAAATGAAATTTTGTGTAACTTGTGAATTTTTGCGAAACTCACTTCGTTCGTTCCGCAAAAATCTCACGCGTTACACAAAATTAGGCATTCCGTAACTGATGGCATAAATAGCTATTTTATTATACCTCTCCAAAAACACTATATTTATATATCTATATAGCGCACGGAAAATGGGACTTTCCCGTGCGTCCTCACAGGGAAAATTTTCCCGTGCACTAATGATATTAACTGCCTACTTGCCTGTTGTAATAAAATATATGCTATTGAAAGTTCCTTAATAGCCGCCAGCAAAAAAACAGTTAACAAAGTCAGTATCAGTAATGATACTTTTCTCGTTTATTTGTCCGAAAAAGTCAAAAATGAGAGCCATGAAAGCTTCAACTTTATGGAGTCGATTTTCAATGTTAAAAAGTTGTTTGTCAGTAAAAGAAAATGTGAATGTTAGTAATTTGTCAAAAAGTACTGCATTTCCCAAACGATAAAGTGTTAGTTACACCAAAAAAGTCCAAAGTATTAACTGCAGTGGCCAAATTCATACTTGAGGCACCAGATGAGAAGTGGTCATTAACTAAGCTAATTTTAATATTTGATATTTTTGGTACATGCCGAAGAGATGACTTGATTCGTTTAACTTTGGAAGATGTGGAAGATTTTTTTGGTGGTCGGTATTCCTTCAAAAATCATAAATCAAGAAATTTCACAATTATTACAAGGGAAGGATGTCCTTTTGATTTTTGATACATGTAGTTTTGTAATAAATATATCTACAAATATGGATAGTAGAAGATTAGTTATTGCATTTCGTAATGGTAGATGCTATATGCTCAACGTGTATAGGTTGCCATATTATAAGTAGGTAGTACCTATAGCAAAACAGATTGCTGAATATCTGAACCTAAAAAATATTAAAGAATATATTGGACGATCTTAAAACATCTATGCTGGTCGAAGGCTTTGCGAAGGGGATTTGCTTACTTTAAAAAGACATGGAGGTTGGCATTCCTCGATAGTGCCTGAAGGCTACATCGAAGAATCGGTAAACAGAAAGATTGAAGTTTCTCGTAAATTTTTCAGTCATTCCAAGAATAGCAAACACAACGCCAATACCAGAAAACATTGTAAATGGGAAAGACCAAGAAATAATTTCTAATGTAGTATCTTCGACTTGGTGCTTGTTAAAGGTTTACATATTTACAATAACACAAATTGTAACATAAATATTTCATTTAGTGAAAATTAAAAATATAGATTTTTGTTCGTTAATGTTTAAAAGTAATGTTTCTAAGAATTTTGCCTTGTTTTTTGTTTTCAGAGAAGTATAATGAAAAGTATAGTTTTTTTTTTATACATTTATTTAACGTCGGCCTATTTCCGCTACTGAGGCCTAACACCGACGCCTGTAGACGAGCTACCCCCAACCAGGAATTTTGCCGAACCTCTTCCCTTAAGAAGAGTAGGGATCTTTTACTTGCCTAACATTTAATAGACAAGGGACCGACGGCTTTACATCCCCTCCGAAGGATGGTATATCTCCTATACAACCCTCGCCTAAGGTTGTATAGCTTCCGCGCATACACTGTTATACAAGCCGCTGGAAGATGTGTGAGGCGAGAACGCGGTTTCCGTTGGAATGGTCACCAATCCAAGTACTAACCGCGCCTGTCGTTGCTTTACATCGCATACCGAAGTATAATAATAATAATAATAATAATAATAATAATAATAATAATAATAATAATCGACTTTTATTTGTATAGTAATAAATATATCAATAACAAGATAAAAATAAATAAATAAATAAATCATTATAAATCATTATCACAATCATAAATCATAATGCTAATGATATTAACTATACAAATGAGGCGAAGTTTAGCTTAATGCTATTCTTCCACTTAACCTCGAGTAGAAATATTAATTACAATAAGGCACACATATATACTATACACATACATCTGCAATGTTAAAAGATCATGCATTACTGAAGTGCGAGAATAAAATAACCAAGAATTACGATCTTATTAACTAATAATGTTACGTTTCTAGGTTTAACAGATATTTTATATACTATATATGCACATATACACATATATACACACATACATATACACACATATATACACACATATATACATACATATACATATATTATTGTCGTTCAAAGAAATAATATTTTACCTTTTTCTTGAATTTTAACAAAGGAAGCCTCTTCAAGTCCATAGGTAGAGAATTGTACATTTTAACAGCATTATATGTAAAGCATTTCCGAAACATGGCTGTGCGATGCTTAGGAATATGAAGCGTATGGGTAGCGCGAATATTCACATGATGCAAGGAATGGCGACAGGTGAGGGCATTTTTCAGATAGGCAGGGGTGGAAGTAGTGAGAATTTTATGTACAAATGTTGCTAAATGGAAATTTCTTCTATTAGACATGTTTAACCAACTTAGCTCATTGATCTTATGAGTAATATGGTCAAATTTCCTCAAGTCATATATAAACCTACAGCAAGCATTTTGCATCCGTTGTATTCGTACTTTATCGACAACATCCAGAAAAGGACCGTATACATAATCACTATAATTAAAGTTAGATAAGACTATCGATTCAGTAAGATTTTTTCTTAATTTAATGCTGAGAATAGATTTGTTTGCGTAAAGCAATTTTAATGTGAAGTATGATTTTTGGATTAATTTGCTGACATGATTAGAGAACTTTAATTTTTCATCAAGGATTAGGCCCAGATTCTTACATTCAGAAACTATAGGTACCACCATGTTGTTTATAGTAATAGTCATATTATTTTTGGGTAAAGCCCTGTGTTTGTTGCTACCAAGAATCATAACTGCTGATTTGGTTGGGTTAAGTTTTAAATTGTGCGATATCGATATATCATACAGTTTTTGCAAATCAGAATTTATTAAAGCCTCCGCTTGTCTATGTTGATTAGGTATAAATGTATAGACTAACTGTGTATCATCAGCAAACGCATGGCAGTGACAATTATTGAAGGATTTAATTATGTCTGTTGTATATATAATGAAAAGTAGTGGTCCAATAACTGAGCCCTGTGGAACACCAGCCAGTAAGTTAATACTCCTAGATATTTTGTCATTAATGTACACTCTTTGAGTGCGCTCAGTGAGGTACGATTTCATAAGGTCAATAGAACGTTTGCAAAAATTATAATATTTCAATTTAGAAATTAATACATTATGGTTAATGGTATCAAATGCTTTGGAGTAGTCTAATAGTATTAGGGCAGATACTTCACCAGCATCCCAAGACATAATCACCCTGTTTAATACATCAGAAAGAGCGGCACTAGTCCCATGAGATTTACGGAAGCCTGATTGGTGTAAAGGTAAGATATCACTTGCCGTAAAATAGTTGATAATTTGATTATGCAAGATTTTCTCCATGATTTTAGATATTGTTGATAAAATACTGATTGGTCTTAAATCAGATATGGTTGAAGGATTCGATACTTTAGGCATAGGATTTACTACAGCTTCTTTCCAACTGTTTGGAAAGTAGCCTTGTAATATACAACAATTAATAATATGAACAATATATTTGTCAAGAAGGGGAGAACAGTATTTCAACATAGTACTAGATATATTGTCTAATCCGTATGCTTTTGATTTCAAGTTATTTATAATGTTAGTTACTTCTTCAGTGCTAGTTAAATGAAACGAGAAATTTATATTAGGATTAAATTTGCTATTTTCATAAAATTCAAGCGTTTTTTCACAGTTAAGATTGTTAGGATTATTGTTGCTCGTAAAATAGGTATTTATTTCCTCAGGAACACAAAGGCGATTTGGTATGTTGACACTACGTTTAGTTTTTACACTAAGACTTTCTAAAGCTGACCAGGTGTTACGGCTATTATTTTTAATACTAGATACATAACTGATGTAAGATGTATGTACATAGTAAAGACGCACCTACGCTCGCCCAAAAGTATAGTTCAATGAATTGTATTTTTCGTCCATAAATGCTTTTCCTTTGCTTGCGAGACTCCCGTGTTTGGCTATGCCTCACAAGGTTATGCCTCAATTTGTCGCTCGCGTTCATGAAAAGTCTATTTTCTGGACTATAATATCTGAATAAAAAATAAACTATTCTGAAACCAGGAAAACGAGAAATTGAAACAAAAATATATTCTTCAAAAAGCTTTCAAGAAGTAAAGACCATATTATTTTGTTTTTACATTCAGTGACCAGGTGCGTGTGCAATATTTAATAAAGGCAAAACAAAAACATTCAAAGTCGCTTGAAAAACGGAGTGATCTGACTAATTGTGCAGAGTTTTTCAAAATATCGCAATGTGCTCCACAATAGATATTAATCACTGTTAAAATAATAAATAAAAGCGTATTCCACTGAATACGCACTGTATAGTGTGTGCTGTGCCACCTAAAGCTGTTGAAATCTATTAAGTGGAATACTATCAATGAAATGATTTGAACAGAGACCTGCAAATATATTCATATTATAAAGTTCCATAAATAATATAATATAATTGCATTTATAGACAAAATGCCAGCCAGATCAACATTTTTTCTTCAAGATCGTTCACTAAATTTCTACTAACCTTCAAATAAATTAAAACTGCATTGAGCAATATAGCAACTATCGTATATCGTAAATAACTGGGTTTTTCTTCTAACGTCAAAAACCTTGGCTTTTATGACACATTTCGTGAACATAAACTATAATTTTTTTGAGATTTCATTTAAGCGGCAGTAAAAGTCTGTTACTGCCCCCGACAATCGGTAGGTACTAGAAGTATTTGAATAAAAAATAGTATGTTATACAGGGTGTGCCAATAAGAACTCCCAGGTGAAATATTTCGGAAACTACTAGAGATATTTGAGTTTTCAAAAAGCCCAATGCTAAAACATATAAATGGCTTTAGTTTTGAATACAAATAGTTTTTTTTATATGTTAAGGGGTAGATGGCACTACCCTACAAAGAATTTTGTGGATGACAGGAAATATATATGTTAAAGAGAATTTAATTTCAATTAGATTTCGTTATATAGAAAAAATTCGAAAATCAAACCATTTCACAGTGAGCCAGAATTAATTCGTAACAAGACAAAACCTAGAAGTTTGACAGAATGACATAAAATTTTGTAAAGGGGGCTTTTGATGTCACTAAATTCGAACATGAACACATAACCGAAAAATTCGAAACGACGGCGACTATTCGGGTCAAAACTAGGAAATATTCATGAATTTGGACAATTTTTGTCTTTGTACTAAGGATTTCCTATAAATGTGATATAAAATCTGATATTTAAAAATAAAAAAAATTAATATAGCACATATGCTCTAATATGGCGCGTGGCATGTGTCCACATTTACAAAAATTTCGTAGTATTCCTGTACAAAAATGTATGCCAAGGGGTTTTTGGTGTATCCGATTTCGATTAAGAGGTCAGTAATTAACAAATAAAAATGGCAATCCAATATTGCCGCCACAGTAATATACAGGGTGTCTCACCGGGAACTGAATCGATCGATATAGAGAAAAGTACGCATCAGAAATTTTTTAAAATTTAGATAATTACTAATGTCGGTGTGGCCAATCCAACTAAAATTACAAGCAGCTGGCACTTCCGCTTGTACCGGAAGTCGATACCAATTTGCTTATTTCAAATGGAACACCCTATATATTTTAGGGTTTTCGAAAATAGAGTAAAATTCTGAGTCGAAAATATGTAGCATATCCTATACTCAGAGATATTTGACATTTTATAGAAAATTTGACAGGTGCAACGGTTTGCAAGAACCGTTATAACTTTCTTCGTGTAAAAGATCCTCATTTGCTTCTTGTCACATAAAAAGAACACAAGGAGAACTACGTTCTACAACTGAAATAAATTCAATAATATCATACCAAGTGTTCCGTTTTCCGCGTTACATTTTGTCAACTTCAAACCGGGAAAACGTGTTTAGGTCAAATGGAACACCCTGTATTTTTAAAAATTTATTTATTTTAAAAATTATGGCTCTGTCAAGGCAAAAATGCAAAGAAGAAAGCCTATTATTGATGACGAAAACATTGAAATAGTCATTCTGGGATATTTTCATGCATTTCCAAGGATGTCATTAAGACAAGCTGTTCTGGAATCGGGACGCAAGAATCACAGAATCTTATTAAAACATAAGTTTCACCCGTTTTCATTCCATATGGTTCAAGGATTAAAAGAAACAGATTTCCTAAGAAGGCAGAATTTATTCTAATAAGGTCTGAGGGTCACGATTCTTATTTTGAAAATATTATATGGACAGATGAAGCAAAATTTACTAAAAATGGACTTTTTAATAGACACAATTCACATTATTGGAGTAACTCAAATCCTCATATGTTCAGAGAGCGAAACTTTCAGGAAAGTTGGCAGTTCAATGTTTACTGTGCCATAAGAAACGATAGAGTGGTGACATTACAATTTTACCAGGAAAATTTAAACGGTATTAAATTTTCTCTTCTGCTAATATGTATAGGTAAATTTTTGTTTTTTTTAGGTGAAAGATATTTGAATATCTTGCAAAATTTGAATAATAACTATTTAGAAAATTTACCTCTTGCCGAACATAGAAACATTTTTTGGTGCTCCCCACATAACGCATATTTAATTAATAATTATTTACAAGAAACTTTTTATAATCAATGGATTGCCAATAATGGACCTTTCTTATGGCCTCCTCGCTCGCCCGATTTATCAGCTGAATTATTTCATTTTGGGGAACTATTAAAAATAAAGTTTATGAGAGCCCATTAACAACCATTGAAGATTGTATGCAAAGAGTAAGAAATGCATTTCAAAACATATCACAGGATTCAATTAGAAGAGCTATCCATGAGGCACTAATCTGAAGGTGCGAAAAATGTGTCGAGGTTCGAGGGCGGAATTTTGAGCAATTATTAAATTAAAATGAAATCATATTTTAAATTGATCTTATCTCTGCTATTTTAGTTCATGCCATATCTTCTATTCGATTAATACGCATGTTACAGTGTTAGTGTTATTTTGCGTTTTTGTGGATATCGAGTAGCAAATGTGCCGCAAGTTCTTGATATTATTTTATCACATTCTCCATAAATAATAAACAAATTTAAAAAGTCTTCGTGGGTGTAATTTAAACGTGCAGGCATTTTTTGACATAAGATAATGACTGATTGTTTCTAATCATGGCTATTTTGATGAAATGATTACAACAATTCATGAATTTCTAATAAACTCGCAAATATTTCAAAAAGTTGTAACTTTAACCTCCACAATGCTAATATCAGAAAAAAGGGAATTCAATTTTACACAACTTGACGTAAAAAAATACAGGGTGTTCCATTTGATCTAAACAAGTTTTCGCGGTTTGAAGTTGACAAAATATAACGCGAAAAACGAAACACTTGGTATGATATTTAATAATTTATTTCAGTTGTAGAACGTAGTTCTCTTTATGTTCTTTTTACGTGACAAGAAGCAAATGAGGATCTTTTACACGAAGAAAGTTATAATGGTTCTTGCAAACCGTTGCACCTGTCAAATTTTCGATAAAATGTCAAATATCTCTGAAACAGCTAGGTTTAGGTATAGAATATGCTCATAATTTCGACTATTTTTATGCTCTTTTCGAAAACCCTAAAATATATAGGGTGTTCCATTTGAAATAAGCAAGTTGGTATCGACTTCTGGTATAAGCGGAAGTGCCAGCGGCTTGTAATTATTTTAATTGGATTGACCACATCGACATTAGTAATTATCTAAATTTTCAAAATTTTCTGATACATACTTTTCTCTATATCGACCGATTCATTTCCCGGTGAGACACCCTGTATAAGTCTAAAAAATGAGACCGATGTCGCAAATAGTTAATTTTTTTAGCGAAAGGTAATTGTTTGAAAACACGAATTCTTGAATTACCATTCCGCCATCTTTCTCTCGTTTTTAGAAGGTGTGCAAGAGCCAACAAAAGTCCAATAAGGCATTTATGAGGCACCTACGGACTCTCTTTCCAAATTCGTTCCCAAGATCTATTTACCTTGTTGGAATGGGTCATCTAGTTTTGAAAAGCTTTGAACCCCGCACTATATTGCCACTAAAAATAAAAAATTTGACTTGAAGATTACCGCTGATACAACATAGCGCAATAGTTGATTGGTGTTTAGTGAATATATCTGTGTTAGTGGGGCTGGCTGCAGTCACTCAACATTACATTTTTACACGCTTTATATTAGCTTCACCTGTATGTTTATTTGTATTATGTAAGTATGTAACTTTTTGAATCTTTGAACGTGATTCTTACCCACTTCAAGACGTCAGATTAAACTGAAACTTTGCACATTTATCAAGGACCGACGACAATACAATAATTTGACAATTTTGTCTTAATGTCCTCACCAGGATCATCAGGATAAAAAAAAATTTAAAAAAAAGAGGACTAATCTATTGTCGACATTTTGCCGGAGGTGCCAGGATTATTAATATCAGGTCTCTGGGAGGGTTGACTGTTTAATTGTCCATTACTCGTGGGAACAACAATGAATAATGAAACTACGACACAAAAACAAAAAAGAGGAGATTGGCGAAAAAAAATTATAGTTTAAGAAAAATAAAAAACACGCTTTAATAGGCAACCTAACTAAAAAGTAAAAAATAATGTTTAAATATTTTAAATATTTTATTGTAAAAAAGCGTGGCGTGCAATAAAAATATACTAAAAAGCTTTTTTACAATAAAATATTTAAACATTATTTTTTACTTTTTAGTTCGGTTTTTATATCAACAGTATAGTATAACAGTAATATTGTTTAGTTCCTTTTAGTTCGAATTTCTTTTTTCACTGTCAGGTTTCTTTGAACTTATTGTTTATTTTCGGTTATTAATATGTTTTGTTCAATTCAATTTTTTGGTATGTATTTTATTTTACTGAAGTTTATGTAACATTGAACATCTAGGTTTGATTGGGTTATAAAATTTAAAAAAATGTATCTTAGAAATGTTTGAGTATTGCAAAATTAGATGACATTTGCAAAAAAAATGCAAAACCTGAATACATTTCTTTCTTATTATTGCTTAAACGTAGCGTATCTAAATTTCGTTTTGAGTAGAAGTTAAAGTTGAGAAAAATGTAGATATACCTGATTTATCACGTGGTCACCGACAGTCGTAACAATATCTGGCGAATTTCTGGAACTCTTGCATACTTATACCTACTATTAAACCGGTTCAACTACACAGTTTAGGTATTTATATTGTATATAATCTTGCTTTATTATAAGTTAATAGTTTTATTTTGTCGTATACATTTTTTAATATAACAGAATGATTGTTCCGCTTGCCTGACATTTTTTTATGCAGAGCTTACAAACTATACAAGTAGAGGAAGTTAGCCGTAGGTCGGTCTCCCCCCACCACTGACCTTGACCTTGACCGTGCACCTGTGGTCCGTTCCTTCAAGGCCACGGTGGCATCGTAGGTTCGCATAGCATATACCGTGACCTTGACCTTGGACGGCCGCAGTGCGTTTCGACTTCAAGGGCGCAGTGTTGCTGTTACCCAGAACGATCACTTGCGGTGACCTTGGCCTTGGCTAACACTATTAGAGAATGCAAGGACGGAGCTTCCTCCTTGCCACGCAACTTGACCTCTAAAATTACATTAGTTCAATACGTACACAGTAAAATGTGGTGGGGTTCTATATTTTGTGACGTAGTATACTTTTTCTATAAAAAAAGCACGGACTATTAGAACAAAATCATATTTAGTCTGGTTCACCTACAGTTAATAAGTGAGCATAGTGTTGTGATCTGAAATATTTTAAGTAAGCAAAGTTCTGTAATATTTCTTGGTTAGTAATTCTTTCACTGTACTCAACTACTTAAATATGACTACCAATATCGATTTATTAGCCCTTAATGAACTTATTATTAAAGATACTGAAGTTTTAGACCAAAAACCTATTTCATCGTTAATTTTAAATAAGGTTTACGCCATTAAAAAAATGTTAATGCTTAATACACGTTTTGGAAAATCGATATTAGTACATTTATTTGATGAAAGTACAAGTACTACCTTTAAATCATTTTTGCCTAAACGTATTGCTGAACTATTAAATATAACTTTTATAGAAGAAATAAATTCGTCTAGTGGTAAATATGCGTTGATTTATTTAGGAGAGAATTCACCCATTTATACCGGTGCTAAATCAAGGTCACTAATAAAATTCGAAATTATTGCGTGATTTAAACTATTTAAAATATTTGTATACTTTAAATTATCAGACCAATAAATAAGGTATAGTGAAAGTATAACTTAGACTGAAATATTATAAATACACTACAATAGTAGTAGAGATGTAAGTAGTTTTATCATATATTTGATAACTTGTTCTAATTTTATTTATGTAATTTCTAGCCTCACTATAACTGGCAAGAATGTGGATGCAATATTCAGCAGAACGTTGGGTAAGGGCAGAAGACATTAATTCGGCAATTGAAAGACTATCTTCTGTACTAGGCGACTTAAGTATGGATAGACTCCATGCAATAAATTATGATCTGAATTACTGCTTCGATGCTGAAAAAGTTAAACAGCTTAATGAGGATTCTGAGAGGTATTACAGAGGTGCACAACTATGTGGTAAATTCTCTCGTGGTATTGTGAATTTAGAAGAATTCTGTGAGCAACTAGTGGAAATAAATTTAAAACATTTCCTATGTGACATAGAAAAATACTTACCTAAGAAAATTATTGAAAAGTATCAACTCGACCAATCTGATGAAGAACAGGATGAAGACAACTCAATTAGTAGTTAATCACTTATTGTAATTCTTCTGTTAATAATATTAATATGTAAATGGTGTAATAAAATTATTATTATGGAAATATAGTTGTTTTTATTTTTAAAATTAAAATTGAAATAAATGAAACACATTATTAGATTATACATTAATTTATTTATAATTATTTTTGGTGACATACATTAAAAAATATTAATTATTAATCCTAAATATAAACATATTTAAAGATATTTATTTTAACTCTATATTTAAATCTATAATACATTTGTTAAGAAAGTGAACGTTTGCAAGAGAGCAGTGACTATATTTTGGTTGGGTGTGTTCCATACATCTTGGTACCTTTAACGATTTTAGATTGGGTATGCAGGGTGAGAAGTCATCTAGATCTATAACTCTATTCCATTTTAGATGATGCTGTAGAACATTTTTCTTTAATTTGCCTTTGCATACAATTATAACATCCTCTGACAATACGTTGCGTCGAAAATTATTAACAGCGTTTTGACAAAGTCGATGAAGTATTAGTGGGAATTCTGACAGTTGAATATATCCATCACTCCATTTTATGCCCCCATGGTAGTTGTTTTCTAACCATCGGTAGTGAGTCTGTTCGCCTTGGGTTAGTGATGAGAAAGGATTTGGTGGTTTGAAGAAATAGTGTGCTTGCTGATTAGTGTTACAACATAGAACAGCTAATTCTTTAACGGTAAAATCATTTGTTTTATATTGAAACCCCTGCAAGTCAACTATCAAAGTAGGAAATTGGCTACCTAATGACGTCATGGTAATAGGTATTCGTTACTTAGCACCAGCAATGCCACACTGAACTGAACCATCTAATGCGCTATAACTTAAATACGCATCGTGAAGTATAAGTGCATATACTCGAGTTTGTTCGGGAAACTTCGTCTTCCGTGTCTCAAATTCAATTTTTATATCGACGGTGGATGATTTCATTGCATCTGGTTGGTGTGAGCAATCAATAACAAACAATGGATTTTTTCTGAATTCGCCAAGGTCCATCATAGGTTCACTCATATCTTTATCGTAATAACTACGTTGGAAATTTTCATAGGCGTAGTAGGCTGCAGAGTCGAGTTTCTTATCGAAATTTAAATTCCAACGTTCATATGGAAATACTTCGGCATTTAAATATAGCCGAATATTATTTATATCTGCATGTATAAAACTTGCGGCGTCCTTGGTTCTGTCACTAGAGTTGCCATTGTTTTGAAATCCGATAATGATGTATCGAGGTCTCTCAAGACTGTTAGTGGTTTTAACAGCCCATATATCAGAAGCAGTATCACGTAGAGTGGGTAGCTCATAGAGATCCCACATACGGTAAGCCATTTTAACTTTAGCATTATTACTGCTCGTATCAATTTTCTTTAATAGTTTAACCTTTTGTCTAACTTCAGGCACAATATGTCTTATCTTCCATTCGATTTTGTTAATTTCTAACTGTGCATCAACTTCTCCAATGTAAGAGTCTTTAAAGGAACGTGCTATAATTAAAATTAATTCCTGTTTTGTATTTAAAATACCTTTGGTATAATCTTCTGCAAAACCCATGAGGTACTTAAGAGGGAGTTTACCGCTGAAAACGTGGCTGGTAGTATCTAAAATATCCTGTTTTTTCTCGGTGAGACCCCAACCTATAGTTAGTAGCGATGGGAGGGATGTTTGTCCATATGACACCCTAGTTTTCATTGTAGTAGTGATGCCAGGCTTCCTAACGACAGCGACCTGTTCACCACCCATTTCATATCTTATTTCTTCGAAGAGAAAAGCTAGCGCATTGTTAGATAGATAACACTTCTTGGTAACATCACTAGGGGTAAATTTTCCTTCTATATAAATGTAACTCTCTGTAATGTCAAGTATTAAGTCCTGAAAATTGACAGGAATGCGTACTTCATCAGAGTTTCTATAATATGGTGAACCGTGTGGTTTATATGTATGCTCATGTAAGCTAACGAGTGACTGATCGAATACAGGTTCCTCGAACACCTCAAGTTTTTCACTAGATGTAAAAGTCACCATTATTAACTATTTTTCTCTCAGTTTCAATCCGATGGATCGAAGAAATGCACGATCTTTAGCTGGCAGGTTATGTCTTAACCGTTTAAGCTCTACACGTTGAATGAGTCGATTTCCGCAGTCATTAGTCTTTTTATCGTCAATCACATTGAAACGATTGTGTGCTAATCGTTGTTGATTATATCGGAAACCCATTGTGTTTGCGATTTTAAAACTGTTTCAATTCTAGCTTTACGATAATCTTCTCACCACGAAAATTGATTAAATCTCCATTATCATCCAATATGCGTAGTGTAATGTTGTCGATAAACTGACGTCCTTCAGGTCTAACAGGCAAATATATGATGTTCGCTGGCTCTCTGGTAAGTTTGTAACCTGGTTCAACGTCTATGTCGAACTCGAAAAGGGTATGGGATTTAAGGGTATTCAGATATGCTCCAGAGATAATGTTGCAATCTACACGTATCATCCTTACTTTCATAATATCAACAGGTAATGTTGATTCATGATTAGTGTTTGGATGCAAATAAGTCGATTCAAATCCCAATAAATTACCAATAGAGTTTGCTTGTGTAAAGTCAATTCCATATTTTGACCAAATCTCACACTTTAGCGTATTGTTGTTCGCTCGCAGTCGAAATAGTTTTTCTTTTTCCTCTTTCTTATCACCGGGCATAGCTTTCAGTATTGCACGATATATCTCTTCAATTTCATAGGCTCCGCAAGGTATGTGGATAAGTGTGGGGGCTACTTTTGGTCCAATTCGATAGCAAAAACGATTGTTGGTTTCGTCCACATTGAATATAGAATTGTAAGAATAGAAGCCTGTTAATCCTAACCCATATCGACTATTAGTATCTAATTCAATGGGAGGATAAAACTCAGCACTGAGCACACTAGATCGGTTTGATAGAGTGAACGTATACGACATGACTGATGATATTTAGTGTTCTCTCATGAATTTATTGTGAACTACAGCAATAATCGTGGTGTAATTTTCGTTTTTTGCTGGATGACGGAGACGTTTGTATCTCATTATTTGATGCAACATTGACATCGCGCACTTTACAGTAGCAGCAAAATATTCTTCGAGGCGGCGGCCCATCATTAACATCAACACTGCTACCACCGCCATCATCATCATCATCATGATAATGTTCCTGACAGTATTGATATTTTAAAATATCAATATCATTCTGGAGATGCTGGGGTAGTTTGTCCCATACTAATGCAATTTCATGTGCAGCACATCCAATCATTACTTCTTTAGGCATATTTGCCAGTTGTTGTTTGCTCATCTTCAATAGACTGCGTAAACGGGAGAATGCGATTAGTGATTGACCCATCTGCTTGATGCTTTCCCGATCCATTTCAAGGTCTGCAGATGTTATTTCACAAGCGTTTGTAGTTATTTTGTAGTGAGAAACTTCAAACACAAATGACCACACCACACTGTGTTAAAATTTTGTTGGCGTTCATAGTTATAGTAAATTTTGTCGGTCGACTTTGAACCTCTGCGCAGATATAAAACTAATTCTGTCGGTGGGGGTAAATCACCAAAACTATCGAAATATGTGACTAAACTACCACGTTTTTTAAATGCAACCCAGTGTGTTCCAGGGCCATTTATACTGTCTAGATTTATGATGGCCGACTCATTATGACGTGGTCCAGAATATGGTAGAGTGTCCCGCATAAATATCCCCCGAAAATAGGGCACTTTCATCTTCTCTGCATAATATTTAAGATCGATATTAGTGAGAGGTTTTCGGGGTAGAGCATCTAGAAGTTTTTTGAACTTTGTGGTTTTAGATAAAGTCCTAGTCCTTTGCGATATGGTTTTAAATATAGCCCTTTACCACTTTTTCCTATAGAAATCGCCTCCATCTGCCTATTATGGCGATTTTTTTCAGCTAATTCCTCTCTACTCGTTTTAACATCATTTACAGCTTTAGCTATACCAGCAGCAGTGCCAGCTAAACTACCCAAAGCTGATAATCCAGCAAAAATGGGTATTAATGGTAGAATTCCACCCACTTTCGGTATTGGTATTATCCTAGGTGTACGAATATTACGTTTTCCACCAGCTGCTCTCATGTGTCGTCGTGCTGCTTGAAGCGCAATTTGCGTAACTTTTTTTGTGTCCTTAGCGATTTTTCGTTTACCACCGGCTTTACGTATGTCATCACGTACTTTACGTACTATTCCAGCACCAAAAGCTATATTTCTAGTTTTTTTCTTGTTTTTCTTTTTAATTATACGTTTCTTTGTAGTACGGGGTGTTGTTGACGTACAACCCATACCAAGACGTTGCTTTCCCTTCATTATAGTTGTAACTAACCACGCGGCGGCCTTTTCTTTGAAACTTACGTCTTTTGATTTAACTCGTTTCCAGGCAGCTTGTTCAAGTTGATAGTCTGCTTTGTGTCGGGCTGCTAAATTACTGGTGTTTTGATCGTATGCAATATCGTGCTGCTTGCATGCAGCATCGAGTTTGTTTATGCCTGGATCACCTCGGGCTAATCTTTTTTGTAATTTGGTGCCTGGACCACAATACTGGTAACCTCCCGGTAAGTGTAGTTCAAATGGGAGCTTATTTATTAGAGAATTGACTACCCCCTTACCAATCTTTAAACCACGACGATTTTCACGTGTGTGCTTCTCGGTTGACACCATTTAAATAACAATCACAATACGTACATCTATTTATATAGTATCCATCCGTGCTACGATGCGCATTGTGAAGCAGAAACAGAAACTTGCTGTAGATAATTTAGATGAAAAAGTAGGGTGTGGACTACAAGTCGAATCACGCCATGGCCCGCTACTTCCCTCAACTATTCGCGGACTCTTAATAGGTCCAAGTGGTTGTGGCAAAACAAATTTACTAATAACTTTGCTTACTCATCCACTTGGGCTACGTTTTTCAAACATTTACTTATATTCAAAGTCCTTACATCAACCCAAGTATGAATATTTACGCGATATATTAGCACCGATTACGGGGCTAGGATATTACACCTTCAGTAACAACGCGGAAATAGTGCAACCATCCGACGCTGAGCCTGAGTCTATATTTATATTTGATGATGTTATATGTGAAAAGCAAGATGTTATTCGAGCATACTTCTCAATGGGGCGTCATAAACATGTAGATTGTTTCTATTTGGCACAAAAGTATTCCCGCGTCCCTAAACAGTTGGTAAGGGATAATAGTAATTTCATAGCAATTTTTAAGCAGGATGATATGAATTTACACCACATTTTCTCAGACCATGTCTCACCGGATGTGACTTATAAAGAATTTCAAGAAATGTGTGCAGAGTGCTGGAAAGACAAATATGGGTTTCTTGTAATTGACAAGGATAGAGAAGTAAATGAAGGGAGATATCGCAAAGAACTTGATAGTTTCATATATCCATGAAGTATTGTAATTAAAATTTTAATTGGTCTACAGATAGCATCGGGATAACTTCAGCAGTGAGGCTGCATTTGTTAGACATGAATGACAATGGTGAGAATAAACTCAGTAGTGCTATAGGTAGAAACATGAGAGAAGAAATAAGACTGAAACGTGAATTGATTGAGGCCACCGATTCAGTGCGCAAAAAATTCAACTCTGTGAAGAGAAGAAACGTTGAGAATCAGTTAACACTCGAAAAAATTTATGAACCCATAACAAAACCATTAAAGGTTATATCATCTGCTTCACATAACCAATCGCTAACACAACCTCAGAAACCAACACAACCGATAGAAAGTGCAAGAGCTAGTACTAGTACATTTAAAGCAACACCTGAAACTAGTGATGAAGATGGTGACAAAAATGCAAGTCAACAATATTTTTTGGAAACACCACCGGGATCGTCGTTAATGAGCACTCCATGTTCAGAAAGTTCTATTAGTGGCGCAGAAGGAAAATGTGATATAGTGCAAACACATTTAGAAAATCTGAAATTCGACAATGCTAGGTATGATACTATATACGGTGTACGTTTAGACCCCCATACAGAAAAACTACAAATGGGTAATGCTGAAATACGCTTTTCTAATGGAAATATCACATTGTGGCGTGGAACTAAGAAGGTGGGGACGTATTCTGGCAGTCCTAAGTTATATGATATGATATTTATGAAACAACCACAAATTTCGCGTAGTAATGAGGCTATTATTGGCGACAAAGAGTGTCAATTATATGGGGGGATTTTAAAACAGACAAAAGCACCATATAAAAATTATGATATGAAACAGGGTTTGAATAAAGCTAAATGGAAGAAATTCACTAATATTATAGAACCATTGGTATCTTCTACAGTTGTGACGAGATCTAAAACTGGCTTAGGTGTTCCTATTAATAAATTATACAATAATAGAGGTGTTGACTATGTATATTGGAATAAACCGAAAGAACTGGTGGACCGCCTACGCCTGCTCTATAGCTCAAAAATGGTTGGTAACAATGGTGTCAATAACGAAATAGTCAGTTTATTGGAAGAAATGAGGGAAGAAAGGATAATCTATTAGTGAAGTTAAAATTCATTTCACACTTATTTAATTAGTATAAAATATTGTGAAATGCTTAAACGGGGTCAGACGTAAACAGAAATGGCTGTTGTAAACAACACAATTGACAAGTTCGGTAGACGAAGAAGTAATAATAATAAATCGATTATCGTACATGGACCTCCAGGTATTGGTTTTAAACTTACCGCAGATAATCAATTTGATATGCAAAATAAGCGTTTACTGAACATTGGTGAACCAATAAATCAAAAAGATGGTGTAACTCGTAACTATGTAGACGAAAATATCGATAAATGTATGAAAGACATTAAAAAGTCACACATTGCTTTTATGGAGAATCAGTGGACTGAATATAGTAAGTTTGTACACAGCAAAATTACCGAGATGATTAATGACGCTCTGCAACACATTAATAAAGAAATTTCTGGAGTTAAGAAATTAACCGAGGACAATTATACTATTTTATATGATGCAATAAGCAAAGTGCACCACATTCTCGATGAATCCCGTCTGAAAGGTATGACAGTGCGACAGAAATCACTTGGAAATATTGTGGCACAAGCTGGGAGGAACGATCGTAATCAACAAGTGATAGATGAAATAGTGGCTGAAGTCACGGACAACGCTGCTACATTAGGAAAAAAGTGAAAAAACAGACCTAAATTATCTATATAAACGCCTGACTTAAACTTCAATTATGGTGATTAGTAATGAGAAATTACAAGTTGTTAACGAATTGCATAAAGCTTGTAGGAGAAATTTCCGTAGAAGAAGAACAATAATCAAAGGTTATGGTGATTTATGGCAAATGGATTTAGCTGAAATGCAACCATACGCTGATGAAAACAATGGTTATCGATACATTCTCGTAGTGATCGACTGTTACTCAAAATATTTGTGGACTAAACCTCTAAAAAATAAAACTGGTGTTGAAATTACTAAGGCTATGAGAAGTATTTTACAAGAATCAAATTATTCTCCTAAAAATCTACAAAGCGATCAGGGTACGGAATTTTACAACAAAAACTTTTCTGCTTTAATGAAACAGTACATCATTAATCATTACTCCACGTATAGTACGAAAAAAGCAGCAATTGCAGAAAGAGTAATACGAACATTAAAAACCTGGTTATATAAAGAATTCTCAGCTAGAGGTAAATACAAATGGGTTGACATTCTATCCGACATTACAAAATTGTACAATAATAAAATACATCGTACGACTGGTATGAAACCTGCTGATGTTAAACCAACTACACGTTTAAATGCTTATAATCACATTAAAATTGCTTTGAAACCTAAATTTCGTATTGGCGATATAGTTCGAATCAGTAAATATAAAGGTATATTTGAAAAGGGGTTCACACCAAATTTTTCAACTGAACTTTTCAAGATCGTTAAAATAAATGTAACAAATCCCACAACATATACACTCCAGGACATTCATGGCCAACCAATAAAGGGGTGCTTTTATGAAATGGAGCTACAAAAAGCTAAATACCCTGATGTCTACTTGGTGGAAAAGGTTTTAAGAAGGAGAGGGAACAAGGTTTTTGTGAAGTGGCTCGGATTCTCTAATGACCACAACTCTTGGATTAACGAAGCAGCTCTTATTTAATATTGTCACATTCTTTATATAAAATGTGTATATTTATAACAACTAATATTTTACTTATGTTTAGAAATTTCATAATAAAATGTGTGTATTCCATTAATATTTGTTTTATTTATTTTCCCCATATAAGACTCCAAAGCCTTAGTAATTATATACACATTAACGAAAAAATATATACAAATGCAAATTTGTTAAAATTTTTGAATTAATTTTTACTCCTAAAAATTATTAGATGAAATCAAGAAAATCATTTTAATAAATTTTATTGAGAAGAAAATATTTACAACGAATTATAGATTAAATATATTTATTTAAAACGTATATAATACAGAAAAAATACAAATACATATTTATGGAATTAATCAGATGAAATCCCCCCGTCTCGACAGTAACGCTTCCTGACAGAAACATTCTCTGTTGTGTTTCATCACACCTCCATAAATATGTCCAACATATTCACAAAGTAAAACACTGTATGTCTTCTCGTCTCTGCATTTGCTGCAAATATTGTTCCAACAATCACCAGTGTACTTGTTGCAAACCAGACACCGCTGCCTCAATGGGTGCTCCACCTTGCATGTCTCACAAACATCTCGGATAATTCCAAAATTTGTACGAGTCGTGGGTTGTAGACACTTGTAGCACTCTTGCTCCAGACGCTCACGTGATGCTGCTTTTCGGACGGTATTCACTGGCACTGGATTTTCTTTTATACAATTTGAACATAGTCCAGTACATGGATTAATTTGCTGCTTTGCCCAGAATTGGGAACAATTATAGCACAGAATTGCACCATCCATACTATATGGATATACGGCGATTGTTGGTTTCGATTGCCACTCTCTTGGACAAGACATTGCTGTTTTAAAAACAAGTGTACGGTATGACAGCTGAATAATAACGGAGTTCCTCCTCATGGCCTTGTTTGTTTAAGTAGTCGCTGGAATTGCCGATATTAGAGCCATGGTATGTCGTTAGAGATGATGTGACGTCACCAGCAACATGTTTAAAAGAGGAGGTGTAACTCCACGTTAGATCAGTTGCTTTGCAAACTTCAACGTTGATCATTCCGTCTACTGTCTTATATATTCGTTTCCAAGTATTAATATGGCTGCTGCACCTGCTGGTTGGGCTAACCTCAGATTCCTGGACTGGTTAGCATCCCTAGATGTCCTCAACAATATATGGTACCTTGAAGAGGTAGAGGACGACTTGGCTGCTCCCGAAGACGACGAGGTAGAAGTTGAAGACGATGAGGAAGGCGATGAGGAAAGCGACGAGGAAGACGATGAGGAATTTTTTGACGCTGAAGAGGGTGCAGACGATTCAAGTGATGATGAGGGTATCGTCGTAGATGTTCCCCACCAAAGAGGGCAGCGGTGGATAACATCAGAATATTTAGCAAGGGTGAACCCGATGGATGGCATCTTCTGCACCACCATGACCTTTGTTGCGGTCCAAGTAGTGGGTGGTATGGAATACAATCTTTGCCACGGATGTTTTCTGGGATACCAGTCTAGGGTGGATCCTGGGAGACATCGTCATGTGGACTACCATGCCACTACAAGGATAATGAGAGGCAGGCGGGGATATTGCAAATCTTGCAGAGATCCACTCTATCAGATTAGGCGAGTGGAAATCTGCAATATTTGCAATATGGACAGATAATTTGTAGTTTTTTTTTGTAAATATGTATATATCTCTTAGTTTATTGTAAATAATTATGTAATTAGTTTTAGTGATAAATAAATGTATATATTTAATTTTTAGTTTATTGTAAATATTATATAACTAGTTTAAGTGTTAAATAAACGTTAAATTGAATCTTATTTTTTGTTTTATTTACTAAATATTTAAATGTAAGTAACACAATGTTACTAGAGAAATCTGTGTTTCACTTCGATTATTGCTTATGTTGACAGTGCTATTGATATTGATGGTGTTAAAAATATGAGTATTAGGACACTTTCTACTCTTATTTGTGTGAGTAGTGAGGTGGGGAGTGATGAGGTGGGGGTGGTGGTAGGGGCTATATATACATAAGAAAGCCCTCACCATCCTCAGTTTACTTTCTACGCTCCAACATGTCTGAAGTACAAGACAATACTGTATCTTCCACTTCAACCATGTTCGTTTTGTGCGAAAGATATCGTGCCTACCTGCAGCGCGTTAGAGAGGCGACAAGGGGTGGTGTAGCAGATAGCACCACCTCACCAGAAGAATACCAACCATTGGAGAGGTCTCCGTCCACATGGTCGATGGACACTGTGCCCAATGATGATTCCGAAGACGAGATGGATGGAGTAATTCTGGAGGAATCATCGACGGACACAGCGGAATCGTCTGACTCGGAAGATGATGCAGCCATTCTGGTGGAGGAATCTACTGATGAAGATGAGGATGCAGCCATTCTGGTGGAGGAATCTGCCGATGAAGATGAGGATGCAGTCATTCTGGTGGAGCATGATTCGGACGGATAATTCTGTTTTATTTTATGTATATATATTTTTGTTATTTATAAATAAATGTATTAAGAGTTATTCTTTTTTTATTTCATTTCATATACAATAAATAACAGTAGTAAAGTAAAGAATAAAAAATTGCTTTAATATAAGAAATAACGGGGTACTTATTTAAGTAAATTGGTTATTCGTATTTGGACTGTCGGTCAAAAGTGTTGCAAAAGGTGTATCGAGGTCACAGTTGTCCTCCAGTACCGTTTCTACTCACTTCCGACCTTTAGTTTTGCCGCAGCAGACTTTTTCCCGGAACGGCTAGTCGTATCGCTCCGAAAGTGGTTGCAATCGCTTCCCAGTGATCGATTTAGTCGAAAACGATACCTCGCGTGTCCTCGGGCGTCTTCGGGTGGCTTCGGGAAACTTCGGGAGTGTTCGGCATGAGTTCGGCTTTTCGCTTAAAATTGCAGCCTTTGCATGTGTGAACTCCCCTGAAACGTGTTTTGATTTTTTTATTCCCCCAATCCTTGACAAAACAGTGAATAACGCGTTCGGTAGTGTTCGGATCGATTCGGAAATTATCGGAATCGATTCCCAGTGGTCAGTTTAGTCGAAAATGACCCCTTACGCGTGTCTGAGTGTACTTTGGAAGTTTTTCAGTTGTTTATATATATATATATATATATATATTTTTTTTTGTCCAATATTTGTGTATAAATAAATGTATTAAAATTTATTTTTTATTTCATCTACGATGAATACAACAGTTCTAATCTAATTATATACTTAAATACACAATTTACCAAAAATTCCATGAAATATATATATAAACTCGCGTTATAGGTAAGTATAAGAGTAAAGTATAAGAGTTTCCTAGGACCAAGGTAGCCCAGTGGTAACGTGGCTTGCTTTGTAAACTTTGTGAACGAAGGTTTGGTAGTTCAATCCCTAGCACTTGCAGGGATTTTTTTCAACACGTAAATTATAAAATTATAAAATTATAGAATTATAAAATTATAGAATTATAAAATTATAATTATAAAATTATAGAATTATAAAATTATAATTATAAAATTAAATAACAATTTTCCGCTATACCACTGCGCTACCTTGGTCCCCCCCCCGGGTGGGTGGGTGGGCGCGGGGGGTTTTGGCAGAGGCGGGGGCGACGCTTGCAGCCTTCGGTCGCTTCGCCCGCATAAACCTTTTTTTAATTTTTTGACCCGCTTTTTTTTTTTTTTTTTTTTTTTTAAATATATAAACCTGAACTAACCATAACCCAGCGCGTGACGCGGGGGGGGGGTTGGGGGGGGTTGGGGGGGGGGGGGTGTTATTACTTTCTACATTTACATTTTTTCTAACCTAACCTAACCTAACCTAATTTTTTTTTCACATTTTTGCATTTAAATTTTTTTTTACATTTTTTCTAACCTAACCTATTTTTTTACATTTCAATTTTTTACATTTTTCTAACCTAATCTAACCTCATTTTTTTTCAGTTTTACATTTTTACTTTTATATTTTTTTACATTTTTTCTCTTAACCCTAACCTAATACTAAATTTATGTACAAACATTTTTAATGCAACATTCTGTAGTGTGTTTACGCACTACCTTATTCCCAGTTTCTTTTTTATAGCATTTAGCTTCCTTGTACATCTCTCAGAGGCTTTGCGACGCTTCGCAATGCCTCTGAGCATTTCATCGGCCCGAGAATTCAACATCTCCGCCTTCCTTTTGAGGGACTGCGCGTGATCCTTTAATTTGCTGTCATCATCAGTTGCACTTTTAAGTTCCCTGTCCTCCCGCTGCAACTGTTCATACATGTTCAAGAAATTTTTGAAAGTTTCATTTTGCTCTTCTTGGGAGAATAACTCCGATTGTGAATCAGAATCACTTTCATTCACAACCAGAGCACGGTTACGGGGTTCCTGCGTTGGCAACACCGCATGAGAGCATCCTGGCAACGGCGCGCTCGAACATACCGGTTGCACTTTCGTCGGCTTTTTTGCAGCATCTTTTTTCGGTTTCTTAGCTACCGACTTTTTTGCAGCAGCTTTTTTAACCACCGGTTTCCTTCCCGATAACGGCTTTTTATTTTTAGCTGCTGCTTTCTTAGGCTTTTCAGGTATCTCTACCTGCCCCTCGTCTGAGCCAACATCGGGAATAGGGCTCAGGCGAGCAGGTACAGATGCTTGCGCCGATAAAATTCTTCTAAGAATCGACACGTCATCATCTTTCTCGGTATTCTCTACCTGCGGCTGCTTTGTAGATGTTGAAGGATGCGTCGTCATCTTCTTTTGGCCTTTCTGCGAATAAATCTTTGGTTGGGCAGGTTGAAATTCGTCCTCAGAATTTGTCTCCGTAACCGTAGGGAACCTAGACCACGCGGCGTTCGGGTAGGCCTCTCCATTAGATGTACTAGCTCTGGCTTCATCTGAAGCCAAAGCCTGCGCGTCCAATTCGGAGAAATCGAAATCACCCAGCAAATCATCGTTCAAATCGGTCAAATCCGTCGGGATTTCAATATCCGGTAGTAAACCCATGCCAGGACTCGTCTGGTTGTTCGCCACACCATTACCCGGACAAGCGTCGCCATTGTCACCCACGCCAGGGCTCGTCTGGTTGTTCGCCACACCATTACCCGGACAAGCGTCGCCATTGTTCGCCACACCATTACCCGGACAAGCGTCGCCATTGTCGTCTTGCCCTGGCATATAATTAATTAAGTATGCAGCCACAGCACTCAACAAAGCGCCTCCCTTACCGCTACCACCAGAAACACCAATCTTTTTTTGTCCTACCATTGTCACAACAAACACAAAACGGACACGAGAAACGGGCACGAAACACAAAACACAGAACACAAAGAATGCTAGGAATAGAGCAGACAGCACTATTTTGCACACTTCCTTACAACTCGAGAGCTGGAGACGGAAAGAATCTTTGTAGCATCTCTGAAGCCCATAACGCTGAACTAACCCCTCCACTCCCTACCACTCTTGTTCCTATTGGTTCAAATTATTTCCCTACACACTCTAACTAACCCCCTACTTCCCACCCCACTCTTCCTATCGTCTCTCTCTATCTTATTGCCTACAGTACTCATACAATAAAAATACCATTTAGTAATTTAAATCTTTATTTATAAATTAACATTTTATTTCATACAAATATCTCTTACTTCGACTTACACATAACATGAAATATCACAATGAATTTTTCAATTGAATATTATAATTGTCGACCTTTGCGTTAACAAGTAGAAACATTATTAACAATTAATCACTCAACTCATTCATTGCTTTGAGTAACACATCTAGTTTATCATCATCCTTTAAAACATTTCGTTCAACGACACTATTTAAGGCTGATATTAACCACTTTAAATTCTGCTCTGGTTCACTCTGAAAAAATGTTATGTCTGAGTGACCCCAGGGTAGAGTTTTAGTGGTATTGGGAATCACAAAACGTTTATCGTCATAATAAGAAAGAGCAACTTTATTCCGCATCTCTGTATAGATATCATGCAAGTGACTTCTGAAAGTATTCATTTTACGAAATATTAACCCGCCCTGCTCAACAATTTTTCTGTAGTCATCTATTGTAAGTTGTTTTTCAATCACAGATTTCTTTACTCCCTTGGCTTTTTTCAACTCATTACCGACCGATTGCACGTAGTACGCTTTCGCTCCAGTACCATAAAAGCTGATAATAGGATCTTCGGGGAATTCGTCTTTCATATTCCCAAGCACAGACGAGCCTTTTGGAATATTAAATTTATTTCCCTCCCTGTAATTAGAAGTATCAAATTTTTCTGGATTTTGTACAATAAAGTCATAGAAGTTATCTGTATAAACTTTCATAATTAAGGAATCGGTGTCGGTGTACAACAAAGAAGCATTAGCACCGAATTGACGTTTAATAACACCATAAAAAAAATTATACAGTACCGTCTTCGATAATTCAAGAATACAAAATCCTACGTAAATTGGTTTGTTATAGACTACTTGCAATTTGCTCATTTCAATCGCTACAAAATCCTCAGAAAAAATTGTGCAAGATTTGAAATTTGGACGAGCGATTAATGCGTTTGCACCTATAGTTCTTCTAACATTTTCCCAATGAGTAATCAACTTTATATCTCTTCTATTATCAACATTTTCCATGGTTTTACCAAATACTGCATTATTCATTAATTTATATTGGTCTTTTTCAAATTTATTGGTCGCTGAATTTCTCATTTGCGTATTTAAATCGATGTATTTTTTTAACCAGGGCGACTGCTTGAACTTAAGTACTCTATGGGTTTTTAACACCATTAAACCATTTTCAATGGCTTGTTTCAAGTTTCTATAATGCACAACATATCGTCTCTTATCATTCAAATTTGGGATTAATTTTGGTGATTTTGATTTTGATTGGGGGGGTATAATATTTTCTACTAAGAAAGGGAGATCTGAATGTAAATCGTGTAACTCTTGCGGATAATGTATGTCTACTTCAAAAACATACCCGTGTGGACTCTCGTCTGAAATATTAGTAACATCTAAGTCGATAATTTCTCTTTCGGACAGCCACTCAAATCCCCCTGTTGGTAATGCTTGGGACATACTATGACCGTATAAGTTCGTAGCATCAAGATATGTGATAAATGACGACGGTTCTGAGGGATCATAATTGGGTACAAACTTATTATTTGCGATATGCTTCCTTTCTGTACACTGGCTGACACCACCGCGTATAGCTTTTTTAAAAAAATGTATCATATCGATATCTGTTAACAATTCAAGTTCTACCGCTGTTAGTTTCAACATAGCGTCCCAAGATAAACCTGGAGCTGTGTAATATTGAGCTGGATCCAATTTATATTTATTCACGCAAATTTTACGAAAATTTTCAAATACGTCACACAAAAGAAGGACATCTGATTTTAAATACAGGTCTGAATAGTCACCCAAACTCTGGCACTCAAACAATTCCCACACATTTTTAGCCCTTTCATAATCGTCATCTGATATATGTGTTTCATTTAGGCTGTCATAGAATTCCTGCTTGGTGGGTAGAACACGATTATTTAATTTCTCTAAGTTATCTACGAAACTATATGGAAATACACCCTTCCGTCGCATTAAAATAAATTTTGCATTATCGGTAAAAAAGTTCTTCATTGTAACCATTTGACCTTCATTTAAATTTTCCCCTAAATTTTGTAGTGATGCTGACATAAATTTAAAACTATCGATGAAACGTAACCGCAAATATTTATTTTTTGTTTCCCCCTTGTCAGTAACGTAATCATGCATGTAAAGATGTTTTGTAAAAGATATATATTTTTCTTTGTTTTGTGGTATTACGTCAACTTTATCTTTATGAGCGCATAACTCTTTTACAAATAAGTGAATATCGTATCCACTCATGTTGTGAAATATGATAGGTACAAAATTTGGTAGTTTATAATTTAAATTACAGATCGAGTGCGCGGCACCGAATCGTATCTTACCAGTTAAGTGGCAATGATCTTTCACCTTTATATCACCTTCTGCAAAAGGCTTCTCACATATACCACAGATGGTTGCATTGTCAAAATTTTCTCTTTCTATCGCTGTAAGCGGGGACATGGGGATTACATCTTTCATATATCTATTATAAATTTCCCTTAAATCAGCCTCTATACATGATACAAATACTTTTGCTGCATCAGATCCGCGATATAGTTCAAATTTAGAAATGCTATTATCAAAGGAACATTTTATGTAATACGCGAAAGAGTAAGGTTCATGAATAAACGTTTTGTTGGTATAAGAGCGTTCAGGATTTGGCTCGCAAGTATTTATCGGTTTCAAAATGGATTCAAAGTCTGCATATACTACAAATGGTACTTGCATTTGTCTGTCAAAATTCTCAAATTTTAATATATTTTCCGGTACACGTTTCCCATATTTATCAACCCGAAATTGTGTCGATGGTGTTGTAGTGTAAATATGATTACAATCATTTGTTTGGTGAGACATTAGCTGACGTTCGTTACAGAAATACAGCAAACACCCATCACAAAAATATTTTCTATGTCCGTGAGCGGATATTTGATTTGATACTAATCCAGATAAATTTTTTATCCAACAATAGTGAGTTTTAGCACAATCCGATTTACAATGATGATTCTGATCACATTCCGCGGAAATTAATAATAAGTTAACATGAATACGTAGTTTCTTCTGAGAATAACGCAAAGGTCCGACAACATCATATTTTACTTTATTATTCTCGAATTTCTTTTCTAACCCATACACATTAATAGATATATTATTCAATTCCTCAAATTTTGAAATGTCTCTCAATTTCATTGGAAAATTCATACCTGTCAAATTTAGAACTCTTGAATAATGTGGATAAGATGACATTTGAGATGTACCACCATTTGCAGGATACAATGCTGAAGTGACTGCCCAAGCAAAACAGTATTGGTCCTGGTTTTCTATATTCACTACGGCCTTCTTATTTGCGATGAACTTTGGTAACTTGATATATGATGAACCACCCATTGGACTGTACTTGTTTATATTAATTTCAACAAATTTTATTTGTTCGAGGGCCCACCCTAAAAATAAAAAAAAAATGTCAATTGTTATTCCACATACCAGAAGATATTTACATACCAGAATCACGCTCTTGGAACTCAGTAGTTTGCGCAACCATCATGTCTATAAAAGTGTCGAGTGCAATGTTTAAATCCACACCTTGATCCAATATTTTATTACACGTATTAAACGATTTAATTTCAGCTATTTCTTGTGCTTGTAATATATAGCTGGCAAATGTCTCCATGTTTACTTTCACAGTTTTATGAAGTAATAATATTTCTTCTAGTAAATTCAATATTTTATGTCGAATTTCGTTGAAAAATATTATATAGTCCAGTTTCTCATTATCACTATGCACTCGGTATGTTATGATTCTATATTTGAAAGCACTGCGAACAATTTCTGTACCATCCATCAAACGTACACATGAATTTGTTCTGTGTTGTAGTGTTCTTTTATGAGACTTCATTTGGTTAGTTGTTAAAGTCACATTACAGCTATAACACGTCTGCATAATTACCGATGTTGATGGATTCGAATCCAATTTCACTTTCTTTGCTGGCGGTCCATTACCATTTAAACTGTTACACGCCTCCCTCTGATGACGTCGCATATTGTCACTGCGAGTGAAGCTTGCACCACAAAAACTGCACGAATACATATTTGCTTCTTTACTCTAGGAAATTGACGTTAAGAATGATCCCATATTAACTCCTTTCACTCTTTTATAGAAAAGATATACTACGTCACAAAATATCAAACCACGGCACATTACGAGTTGCGTGGCAAGGAGGAAGCTCCGTCCTTGCATTCTCTAATAGTGTTAGCCAAGGCCAAGGTCACAGCAAGTGATCGTTCTGGGTAACAGCAACACTGCGCCCTTGAAGTCGAAACGCACTGCGGCCGTCCAAGGTCAAGGTCACGGTATATGCTATGCGAACCTACGGTGCCACCGTGGCCTTGAAGGAACGGACCACAGGTGCACGGTCAAGGTCAGTGGTGGGGGGAGACCGACCTACGGCTAACTTCCTCTACTTATACAGAATTCCCTATTAATTAAATAGAAAAATCAAGTAATTATTGTATTTTGATGTCTATTTGGTTTTACCAATTAGCTGTTGTAACCGAACGAAAATGTTTAATTATTGTCACAGAAAAGAAGTTAGCACACACTTATGGTACCATTAACTCAAAATATTATTGTGCCTGTTTTTATTATTGTTGTTCTTATGGTAGCTTTTATAAGATTTAGAATTTTTACCTCTGAGGTAGTTTCCGCAAACACTGGTCTTGCGGGCCCCTTCAGGACCCCGAACCTCAGGGATTTACTCCCCCCCCCCACACCCCTCACTTTTCAAAAAACTTCCTTGTTAATTATATTTTAATACTAAACAATTCGTTTCTCGAAATTCAAAACTTCGTCACTCAACTTTTGCGATAGAACATGAACACTCGTAAAATGTGCCCGTGCAACTTTAAAAATTGGTCATTTGAATATCAAATGTTCTAAAAAGGTCGGCTTATTTTTTTGCTACTGCCATCAGGAATATGCAGTTAAAATTTCAAAAAGAAATCATGAAATCCGCCGGAGATATAGCGAGTTGAAAGTGAAAAAGTATAAAAAAGCGTTTGCTTCATTTTTTACTAAAAAGTCGATTTAGATATAGACGCCCCATTTCTTTTCTTTAAATAACATTGGATTCGTATTCAGCGGCCTCAAAAACATATGAATAAACTGATTTTGGCGATTAGGATTGCATGGTCACATACTGCTATTTCTAAATTCTAAGCCGCTTTTTGGGGGATATCCGCCCGCCTATGTTTGTTCGACGGATTGGACCAATTCAGTCATCCCCACACGTATATTTAGTCTATGTGGCTTGGACGATGGTCGAGAGGTGAGCGCACTTGTCTCTCACTCAAAAGTTCTGGGTTCGATCCCCGGTCGTGGCAGTGGAAAATACTGTGAGAGGGATTTTCCCACTATACACGGATATTTTGTGTGTGTACCTTGTCTCTAAATGTGTAGCCCCCTCCCACACAAGGCTCTTCTAGAGCCTTCCGGGATAAAGGGGTCGTCATTACCTGTGGTGTATTTGTTTGAATTGGTTGGGGTAGGTACTGTCACTATTTATGTTATTTTATTTTTACATTTTGCAATTTTTTTTTTATACATTTATTTAACGTCGGCCTATTTCCGCTACTGAGGCCTAACACCGACGCTTGTAGACGAGCTACCCCCAACCAGGAATTTTGCCGAACCTCTTCCCTTAAGAAGAGTAGGGATCTTTTACTTGCCTAACATTTAATAGACAAGGGACCGCGGCTTTACATCCCCTCCGAAGGATGGTATATCTCCTATACAACCCTCGCCTAAGGTTGTATAGCTTCCATGCATACACTGATATACAAGCCGCTGGAAGATGTGTGAGGCGAGAACGCGGTTTCCGTTTGCAATTTTTAAGCTTTCAAAAGCATCCAGCTTTCCATAATTTGTTGCATTTCTTACCATTTTTCTTGATATCTGTTCTATGATTTCTACCAAAAACAGTGGTGGTAGCGTTTTGTGGCCCTGAAACTATATATTTTAGGGGGCCCTGCCTTTCTCACCCTCTTTTATTTGCAATTTGCGGCAACAAAAAAGAAAGTAAGTGATTTTAGTATTGTAAAATTAAACGTTTATTTATATTTAAAAAATATATTACAGTTATAATATACAAACATTTAAAAAACTTACAAAGTATAATGTTAAAAGAACATTATATTGTGAGGATAATAAAGCAAAAAATGTTATAATAATAAATAATATAAACACCACAAAAATTAGATAACCCCCAATTCCTGAAGCCAGAGGCTTGTGCGGAAGGGGGTTACATATTGAAAGACGCGGTCATACAATCATGTCTTCCGCCAGTGCCGAAACCGGGGCTCGAACCCGGTAGCGCGGTATCCGTTCGATTAATCGTGGTTGCCACCTCGGGCCTTAACCAACGCGGCTATCGGTTAGACAAATAAATTGTTTTAAATAATAAATTCCTTACGGCATTTCAAATTTGCGTACTCTCTGATTAAGTCATCACAGGAAATGGACTATGCAAAGTCATTTTCCATTGACTATTGAAATAAAATTTAAACCTGCTCTCGCTCATGGTCGTTCTACACTTATATTTGATTATAGTTAAATTAGAAAATAACCTTTCAGCCTTAGAGCTTGTGATAGGTACTAAGATAAATTTTTAATATTGTGGCTAAATTTGAAAAATCACCAAAGAAATCGCTGTCTTGTGTCACTTCCAACATTGTGGACAGGGCCGATCTTAGACATTTGCCGCCCCTAGGCACTCATTTATTTGCCGCCCTATATTGTATACCGACTTTAAAATGCCAGTGTCAGTCTTTTATAGAAAATAAAACTGAGTTGGGCGGAATTAAAAAAAATAACAAGTAAGTAAGCACAAATGAATAAACGGACTTACCATTCAATACTGACTATTTATGCACCCGAATCTTCAATTTTTAAAAATAATACGTAAAAAAGTTTGTAGCACTTAGACTAGAACACTTTTTTGCGCGACTTCATTGCGGCAAAACTGTTAATTATCGAATCTAAGTCCGTTGAACGAAATGTTTCACCCTCAATATATATCAGTGCTAAAGAGTCTATCTTCACTGATTGAGGACCGTAAATAATTTTTGACACGTCGAAGTGTAGAAAACGAGCGCTCGCCTGAACAATTGGTAGCTGATTTGCAAAGGAGTATTCTCAGTGCAATTAATACATTTGGATAAATTTCTTGCAGTTCTCTTTCATATATCAATTTTGATAAACCCATTAGTGGAATTAATTTTTCATTGGTAATTGTGCCTAAATGGGCTCCAAAATTAATGCATTCATCTACAAAGCAGTCTACTATTTCGTTTGAGTACATTTTTAATAAATTATCGACCGACTGTCTTATTTCAGATGGTGGTACAGTTTTTATTTTTTCCAGAAAATGAGAATGAGAGAGCAAATTTTCTTACACTATTTTACGACGACTTAATTCTTATGCAAATCATCTATAATAACATAGAAAGCGTTAATTTTGAAGTACTGACTGCCGTTTTCAAATAAAATCTATCCAGGACGACTTTCATCAAATTTCCTCGTTTTTGTACCCTTTAAATCAAATTGGTATTCTTGAATATCAGAACAAGACTTGGCCAAATTTTCAAAGCTACTGAAATCGGTCCGTAGTATTTTTAAGAATTTCGTCGAGGAGTTATAAAGACTAGACCACACTTGCAAAATCAATATTAATGCTTTGAAGCTTTTTATTGACTACATTAAACCACCCCAAAATAGATGTCCACACTTTTACTAAAATCGCTGATTCAAATTTATTTAACTTTTGCGTAAGACCTCTTGCCTCGGACTTATCAGCTGATTTTTCATTTGGATCTCTTGCAATTTGGTTCAAAGCATTAATAATATAAGGAAACTGCTTGCTTAAAGCTTCACAAGCATCATGCCTGGCTGACCAACGGGTTTTTTGATAGTGTTTTGAGCGTTAGAAACTTCTTATCTTCGTTAACAGAAACAAATATTTGTTACCTATGTGTTGATGCCATAAAGAAATTGTAAAGTTCTTGTAAAGTAGAAAAGAAACTTGTAGCATCCTGGCGAGGCACATAAACCAATTAAATTTTGTGAACGTGCAGCACATGGTACATAATTAATGAAGAGATTTATTTCCTTTATGTCGCTTGTAAACCTGAATATTGTCCCGACATATTAAGTGCATTGTCATATGATTGACCGTGGCAATTATTCAAATTTAAACCATTTTCTTCTATGGAGTTGACTATTCCTCACTTTTATGACCGGAATTTGGAATAAATGCTAAAAATGTGTCTTGGGGTATTCCTGTATTGTGTACATATCTAACGATGAAGGTTAACTGGTCAATATAGGCAAGATCAGGAGTAGAATCGACACTTTGACACTTATTGAAAAGTATTTAGCTGCTCTAATTATTTCTAAAATCTGTGTTTCCAATTTTTTTGCCATACCTTCTACAAATTTATCGCAAATTCTTTTCGAAGGGTAAGACGTTTCACCAGATACAATATTTTTTTAACGTTTTAAGTGTTCGTTTAAGAAGGGGTCAAAGTCCGCTATCAACTTCAAAATTCCAAGAAAATTACCATTACGCAGATCGGCAAGTACTACCCTCTGCCAAGTAGAAAATTATAAACTAAATCCCGACGTCACGTAATGTGATTCGACTGATTTGGGATTCGGGAGAATTCCAGTATCATTTTACTTTCAAGAAATAATTTACATGATCCCACTCGAAGCCCGAGGCGATAAATAAGCCAACTCAAGTACAAAACAGAAGCACCGCCGGGCGCTGCTAAACCGTAGTAGTTTGACACACCAATACAATTTTATTACTGTTTATATTCTTGTTCCTTATTGCTTATTGGTCTTTACATTATACCAGGTTTAAGAGTTAAGAATTTACATTCAGCTTTCACTTTTTGTTATTTATCACACTTAAGTTTACTTTGCCGGATGTAATTATCCCCTTTTATAGAGTTAGAGGTAGGTTTAAGATAGTTGTCTCTTGTCAACAGGCGTTCCCACTTGCTGATATTTCACCATATTAATTTGATGTCAACTAGGTATATATAATAACTAATATTATGTTGATATACATCAATTTATGCAGAATTGTTTACGTTTTAATCCGATATACTTTACAGATCAGTCATGAAAATGTACATATTACATAATTTTTTCTATTACATATGGAATGTGCTGCTGCTTTTCTTGCATAATTCAATGGGTATCCCAGCCAGCGAAAAAAGTACCCCCTACTACGGTAGCACTACTAGAAGTAAATACAAAATAGACGTTTGGAAAATAAAGTTTTCCTTCAACAAGTACTGTGTTAGATTCCAACGGTGAAATCCAGGTTCAGATTTTTGGTTGTATTGTTATGAAAACAATGTTGAAACATTAACTGTACATGATTTCAACAATTTATAACCTGCAATATTTTGCTTTTGGCTATCATTATGATTAATAAAATGTATTTCACAATAAATCAGGTTTAAAATAAACTCTACACGATTTTAGAAATTTCTGATCGGTAAAATTTTATTTCTTACCATCTATCAGTGTATATTAATAGGAAAAATAAAAAAAAACTTAGTCTGTTAAAATGAATAAGGGTAAAAATTAGCTCTACACGATTTCATAAATTTCTAATCTCTATTTTGTTGTGGTAACAGTAACGCGATTTTTGTTATATTTTATTCTCTACCATCAATGCACATTAATAGGAGAAATTTTAGACTGTTAAAATAAAATAAATAAGGATAAAAATGAGCTTTCACTTTTCCCAGAACTGTTGGTCGGATCGATTCGGCAATAGCCGGAATCAATTCCTCGTGGTCGAGTTAGTAGATAACGATATTTCCCGCGCCTTCGGGTGTCCTTGGGAAACTTCGGAAATGTTCGTGCGAAGTTCGGACTTTTGCTTAAAATCCTAGTTTCCACACTTGTGAATTCCCCTGAATCTTGTTTCGGTTCAACAATTACTCAAGGCATTGATAAAACGGTGAATAATGCCCTCGGGAGTGATCGGATCGAATCGATTTCCCGTAGTCGGTATAGTCGAAAACGCTACCCCACCCGACATTGTACGCCTTCGGATCTCCGTAGATGATGTCCCGTCCGTTATGTACACCCAACCGGAGCGGTGGAGGTGCTTGCAAAAAATCTTACTTAATTGTTCGATTTTTAGGTTAGAGAACTCACCCGCGCCTAAGTTTATTATGTCTTTAAAAATGTTTAGGTTATGTTTATACTAGTTTGTTTGTGTCTATATTCGCGTTATTTATAAATGTCACTGACGCAGGATTAAATTAAACGACTTCCATATCCGTCGACGTTATACTTCTGCTTTTGAAGACGTACTTCCGTCTAGTATACAAATATAACCGGAATGACAGATCTCAAAATTCAAACATCAATAACAAAGCCGTAATAAGATAAGAAGTCAAAGACAGGTATTTATTTGAAAGATGAAACGATAAACGATTTATTTCATATGTAATTACCAATGTTAAATGATTATGTTCTTTTTATATAAGAAAAGAAATATCCAGATGGCGCGGAAACCAATTTCTTAGCGTATATGAATAAGGTCCTGTTTCGCTCAAAAATTAGCCCGGGTTTCTTAATAGAAACGGCGTAAACCAGAAATTAATTTTTGAAGTTCGCCATTTTAGGTCCGCCATTTTAAATTTTCCAATTTACACAACGGATTCGTAATCAGCGACCCGAAAAATGAATGATATGAATTTTAGCCGATTTTGTTGAAAACTTTGCGAGTTATTGAATTGGGGGTGTAAAGTGGGGGCTGCAATCCCTCCCCCACGGGGTGAGTGCACTAATTTTCAAAGGTACACATTTCATATGTTGCCGAAACTTAACATAATGTAAAATATTTCAAGTCTTTACACTGAAGTAGTCACGACTAAAAACTTATGCCCTTTTTTTGGATTCATTTCCTCTACTATTTTACAAGGTCACATGTCACATCTGATTTGGCACCGAACTAACAATTCCATGACTTCTTTCACTTATATGTTACTCTGTATACCTGTATTAGCTAGGAAATACCATTACAATAATCATTATTTTACCTACTACAATTCACAAAACATTAAATTATCACAATTCTATCAAAGTTGTACATGTCCATAGAAAAATTCCGCAGTCACAAGTTAAATAAAATAATTACGTTATTTAATAATTTCAGAAAAAGCGGGTATCGCAGTACTTGGGGGCCCTGAAGCTTCAGTTTCACCAGCTTCACGGTAAATCCAGCGCTCACGCCAACCTCTCCAAAACAATGAAACTGAACTTGCGAACTCAACTTGATTCTACATTTTATCATAGGATACTGAGTTTACTATATCATTCAAATTTGCCTCCTTTGTTTTGTTGTATAAACGAATTACTGTTAAAGTTTACATAATTTGTTAAAATAATGATATTCAATTTTTCTTGAAAAGTATGACAGAAAAATTCACAAAAAATAATCCACGTTTATGCAGTACCCATTGACAATATATTATCGTACTTCATAACACTGTATATTTACGAATAGTTATTTATAGTTTTCTTTTTCTATTTTTAGTTCATGAATGGATCAGATTTGGTTCCCGAAATGTTGCAAGAAAAAGATAAAGAATGTAAGTAAATTAACGTTCTACATTTTTATTAATTATTATATAATGATTTTAATAAAATATTTACAAACCTTTTAAAGAAGCAAATTAGATCATTTATACAGGGTGTCCCAATAGTGCATCAAAGTCCAATATCGGCCTTGTTAGAAGACTTTGGAAAATTATTTTTTATGGAAGTCGTATAATGTCATAAGGCGTACATTTTAAAAATATTTTGAAATATACAGGGTGACTCGGTACAGCGGAGCATCTTCGAAGTAAGTTTTTTTAATGGAACACCCTATACAGGGTTACTGGTAATTCGATACATTCCTTTGGGCATGTGATGGGGCATGATCTAAGAAGTAAATTTAGCCCTAACATACATTATGCAAAACTCAATAGTTTTTGAGATATTTAATTTTTTTTGTTTTTCTCAAAAAGTAGATCTTAATGTCCTAAAAGTTAATTTTCGAAAAATCTATTTGACATTTTTAAATTTTTTTTTACTGGATTACTTGTCTAATATTATAGATATCCGTTTGGAATGAAAAATATCTGGAAACATTTCGATCATGTGAACATCTGAAATAAAAACTTTAAAATTTTTTTTTTAAATCAGCTATGAAATTTACCTATTAGGTTTTTTCAAAAAAATATTAACGTAACACGCGTATATAAATTATTATAAAAACTGCCTTATTTCAATAGCTATCTAACAAGGTACAAATGTTCAATGTACCCTTAATAGTTCTAAGAAAATACTAGTAAAAATAACACAAGTAGTACGAATTTTATTTTTAGATATACAGTAAAAAATATTTTAAAAGTAGAGTTTAATTCTTCATTAATTTCAAAGTTGTACTTTATTTTTTATATGTCTTGCTCAAAATGGGAGCCCCTATTCCTTATACAGACACGGCAGCGTCTTCTTATTTCCGTCCTTGTTACTCTGGTTGTCAGATTATGCCTTATGTGTTGGGCAGCATCGACTATCCTTTGTCTAAGGTTTTCTATAGTATTGACTGGTGTGGCATAGACCATCTCCTTCATATGACTCCATACGTAATAATCAAGGGGTGTTAAGTCAGGGCTTCGCGCTGGCCAAGGTATTGGGCCCGCTCTTCCAATCCAACGGTTAGGGAAACGTTGATGTCGTACTGTCAGCCGATAATGTGCTGGACAACCGTCGTTCTGAAACATCATTCGCTGTCTGACGGCGAGAGGAACATCTTCTAAAATCACCGCCAGATCATTTCTTAAAAAATTTTCATAGATTTCCCCGTTTAAATTTTGAGGAAGAAAGTGTGGCCCTATTAAATAGTGGCCAATGACTCCCATCCACACATTAATAGAAAACTTCATTTGGAAACTAGTTTCACGTGTTAACTTGGGATTTTCCTCAATAATGTAGGTTGTGGAAATTTGCTATACCCTCGCGATTAAATTTCGACTCGTCCGTCCATAAAATACTTGTTAAAAAATTTGCACTTTCTGCATCTGAATTTAACATAAAGCGGCAGAATTCCACTCTCCTTCCAGGATCACGTTCCTCCAAGCCTTGGACAAGGGGTATAGTGGTAAGGATGACATCCAACTCTACGTATCGTAGACCAAATTTTCCATTGTGACGCTCCGGTTAGTCTTGCGACTTTATTAGTTGAAATAGTTGGGTCTTCCTCAAAATACCTCAATATTTCTTCCTCATCATCTGGTTCATAAACGGGAGGAGCACCAGCGTCACTTCTTCTACATTTCACGGAGCCAGTTTCAGCGATATTTCGATATGCCGTACTGAATACACGTGCATTTGGTAAGCGGCGGTTAGGGTACCAAAGACCATATTCTCGGCGAGCTTCAGCAGCGTTGCCGCCACAGTATCCATAGACAAACAAGATATCAGCGTATTCTGCGTTGGCATACGCAGCCATGGCACAGAAAATACAATAACAACAACTAATAACAACAACTACGAGCAAAATCAAAATCTTCGATAACTAATTTAACAAGACCAACAAACTTAAGGGACACGGAGATAAGAATGTCAGTTAATGACATATTTTAATAAATTCCGCCACCAGCATTATCTTTACTAATTTTTTATTAGAACTATCAAGGGTACATTAAACATTTCTACCTAGTTAGATAGCTATTGAAATAAGGAAGTTTTTATAATAATTTGTACTCGTGCTACATCAATATTTTTTTGAAAAAACCTAATAGGTAAATTTCATAACTGATTAAAAAAAAAAAAATTTTACAAGTTTTTATTTTAAATGTTCACATGATCGAAATGTTTCCGGATATTTTTCATTCCAAACGGATATCTATAATATTGGACAAGTAATCCAGTAAAAAAAAATTTAAAAATGTCAAGTAGATTTTATTAACTTTTAAGACATTAAGATCTACTTTTTGAGAAAAACAAAAAAAATTAAATATCTCAAAAACTATTGTGTTTTTCATAATATATGTTAGGGCTAAATTTACTTCTTAGATCATGCCCCATCACATCCCCAAAGGAATGTATCGAATTACCAGTAACCCTGTATATTTTTACATTTATGAATTCAGCGTAAAATTACCTTTCCAACAACTTCCAGATTTTTTTGTTTTTGACGTGGCATTGCCGAGTTATTCGAAAAAATATAAAAATTTTGGTCCGAGCAAGATTTAACTTCGCTTTAGAAAAAGACCACGACAAGATGGTCCAAACGTCAAGTATTCAAAACTATCAACGCGGAAGAGAACCTGGAAACCTAACTATGGATCGTCATCAGCTCCCCGAAAGCCTGAGAACCAAAACTCTCTAAATTATTGTATTTTTGAAATGGCAAGTTAATTCTTTACAATTTTTGTGAATAATATCCTATACCTAAAATCGATATTTCCAGAGATATTTTTACTTTTTCATTAAAAACCGTTAAATTATAATACTTTTCATTTCGAACTGATGTAGTAGCCATGATTTTGACAAAGTGAGGATAATTGAAAGTAGTATTAATTTTTTTCTGGGTGCGTCTTGGTTGTCTCAGTAGTATTTTTTCACAGTTTAATTAAATCACATTTGAGTCTATCTTAAAAATGTATAAATAATCGTTTAATATTAAAAAAAGTTGACATAAATAATAAGAACAGAAAATACGGTATTAGGTAATACTATTTTAAAAATTCAAAGTTTTGAACCTAATTTAATGAAATAAATAACACCTAGTGTTTATAGGAACTGTTCAAAGTACAGTACAGTTCCCAGTACATCTTTGCATTTCTGTAGACGATTTTCGAATGATCTACCGACATTTCATAAAATATCTAAAGCAATTTCTCGGAAAACTTCCCTTATTCTTTCTTTCATATTTTCTTTTGTAGTTATAGGAGCTTTGTACACTTGCTCCTTAACATAGCCCCACAAAAAGAAGTCTATTTTGGTCAAATCAGGGCCAGCTATGGGGTCCTTCTCTTCCTATCCAACCATTTAGAAAAACGCCATTTAAACGTTCATGAATAGTTGCAGTGTGGTGCACTGCACAGATGCTCCATCATGGGGGTACCATCACATTCTCTTCCTAATATCCCTGGGGACATCCTCCAGTAATTCTTCCAAGCTGTCTTGCAAAAATTCCAAATTTTGACCATCCACACGTCCATCAAAAAAAATGTGGTCCTATCACATAATCCCCAACAATAGGCTCATTTCGCACTTTTTACTTCCACGTCCAGTGGATGGATAGTAACGCAAAAAAAATTAAAATTTTGTTTTGTTAAAATAGGCTTAAAATGCCATGAAACGTCGAGATTTTAAATTTGTGCGAAAAAAAAAAATTCTGTCTGTCTGTCGGTCTGTCTGTCTTTAATTTCATTATCGGAAAGATCTTAAAATTCTGAAACCCTATGCAAAAAATTAGAATTTTGTGAAACCCGTAAATCGTCTAAAAAAAATCATAAACATGGACCGCACCCGCCTTGTCGAGTCTCGGCCGTGACGTCAGTCAATAGTAACCCGTCAGCCGAAGCGGCTAGTTACAGAGCGTTATTACTGTTTCATAATATTATAAATCGTTAACTCAAGCAGTGTGTATTGCAACTTATGCGTGTTTGTGAAGAATTTCGGATTATCAAGTATTTTCTTAGCTTTGTACACTTGCTCCTTAACATAGCCCTACAAAAAGAAGTCTATTTTGGTCAAATCAGGGCTTCTGGCAGGCAGGTCATCCTCTTCCTATACAACCATCGTTTAAGTGTTCGTGAATAGCTGCAGTGTGGTGCATAGGTGGTTCATCATGGAGGTACTACATTCTTCCCTAATATCACTGGGGCAAAGATTCCAAATAAATTTGACCATTCACACATTCATAAAAAAAAAATGTGATCCTGTCTCATAATCCCCAACAATTCCTCCCCAAACATTCAACGACCATCTTGTTTGGCTATTTGTTCGTGAGATGTAAGGATTGGTTGTGTCGTAATAATGAAAATTATGACGATTAACACGTACATTTTTATGAAACGTTATCGACAAACAAAACAAAGTCAAAAACATTTTTGTTGTCCTATTTTTTGGTTTACCTATTGATTAAATTGTATTTGGTTTTAGTTGAACGTGGTAGGGATGAAATTTGTAGGATTCGATGGACTGTAGATCGGCTTATATCCTTTTCTCTTGCCAATTCTCTTATACTGCGATGAGGATCTTCAATCACGCTCAAAAGTATGACTGTTTCGTTTTCTTCATTTCCTAAATTTTTTTATTCGTTCCTTTTTCTCATATTCCACTTATTGTCAAAGCGTTCCATCAACCTCCCAAATGATTTTTTATAGGGCAGGGCTGTCTTCTTTCCGGATATCGCTCCGTATAAACTCAAGTTGATAACAAACAATTTTTATCACACGCACCCAGAATATAAACCATATCGACCATTCCTTCTCGCGAAAAATTCATTATTGGAAAGTGCGAATTTTAAACTAATTTATAACTTAAAATAAGTGTAAATACTTTGTCACAATAGTTAATAATTAAACATCAATAAGATAACTTTCAATTATTCTCACTTTATGTCAAAATCATGGCTATCAGTTCGAAATGAAAAATATTATAATTTAACGGTTTTTAATGAAAAAGTAAAAATATCTCTGGAAATATCGATTTTAGGTATAGGATATTATTCAGAAAAGTCGTAGAGAATTAACGTGCCAATTCAAAAATACAATAATATACAGAGTGTTTCATTTGAAAAAATGAGAAAATTCCCTTTGAAACGTTCTGAATTAGCGCTAGTATAAAATACACCCTTTATAACTATAATCAATATTTGGTAGTTGTGTCGTTGTAGTACATTCCTTGTCAACATAATTACAAAATAAATCTTCTTAATTAATAGTATACACACAGAGCGAATTAATTTTTTAAACCTTGTTCCGACCTCATAAATGTGTAAACCTATATGCCTATTAAAAAAAATAATTCAAAAATCAATTATTTTATATAAATAGTATAGTTATTAAATCTTAGAATTTCTACTCAAGGATACTTACTAGGTAGCATTGAAAAAAAAGTTATATCAATGAGGAAGATGCATGAATTTTAAAAGCGCTTAAATTATTTTTTTTCCATAATATGTGTACTATATAAGTTGAGAATAAGATAATAAAAACTTATCAAAAAAATTTACTCGATAAATATTCGACTTAAATTTTTATGTAAACAAATCCAAATAGGTACAAATATCGTTTTTTCGCAAAAAACTCGCAAAGTATCAATTTCACTGTAAAAAAGCGCGAGTTTTTCGCTAAAATCTCGAAAATGGTCATTCGAATCGCAAAATGTTTGAAATAAAATTTGTAGAGAATTCGATTACGAACAATTTCCTCTTATTTTTCATTTCCATTCAATATTGACAGAGCTATGAATTTTAAACATCTTTAGAACACTTATTTCATGATAAAATCGATAAAAACTCGAAAATGATAGATCGTACGCATATAGTGTATCTAATGAAAATTAAAGAGAATCTAATTTTGAATATGTTGGTATATAAAATGGTTTTGATAACGAGTGAATGAATATAAAAAAGAAAAATATGAAAAATTGTCATTTTCAAGTGCATTTTAACAAATAGCTATTTTTTGATTGGCTTTAGGCAATAATGGCACTAAAGGTTTTTTGAAGATAATTAAATTATTTGTGAAATGAGCTCCAAGTGACCTTCATACGATGGGCTCACGAGTTAAAGCTGTTTAAATCTATGAGCAAAAATTTCTTTGTTATTATAAATTAAGATTTTTCTGCAAGAACTGTGCATAACAATTTTTTAGAAAATAAGGGCCCAGTAGGAAATGACTCAGAAATGCCCGCAGAATAACTTCTGATGTTTCAAAGAGTGAAAAAATATTATTAAATGTATTTTTTTGTCCTTGAAATGTGACGAAAATTGCCTGTTTGCTAGAAATTAAAAATCAACTGTATTTTCAATCGTCAGTTCCTTGTCGCTACTTACTGAAAACCATACACAAAATAATGTTTTTGTAGGAAATTTTGTAAGCTTTCACTTAGATCTTATGAAATTTTGTAAAGTTAAAAGAAACGATGATATATACAAAACAAGGAATTAAAAAATAATATTGGCAATTTTTCTGAATAAAAACAGTTTTCAGGAACCTTTTTTTAAAGAAAATATACCTCGCGGACGACTTGTGCTAATGCACTGCTTTCATATGTATATAAACTAGTAAAAATAGGTCAAAACTAATTTTTAGAAAATTGTTATGCACAGTTCTTGCAGGAAAGTCTTAATTTGTAATAAAAAGGAAATTTTTGCTCATAGCTTTAAACAGCTGTAACTCTTGAACCATTCATCATATGAAGGTCACTTGGAGCACATTTTATTTTTTATTTTTAATTCTCTTCAAAAAATCTTTAGTGTCTAAAACCAATAAAAAAATAGCTATTTGCCAGAATGCACTTGAAAATGACAAATTTTGATGTTTTTTCCTTTTATCTCCATTCACTCGTTATCAAAACGTTTTGTATATACACCAATATATTTAAAATTTGATTCTCTTCTTCTCAACTTTCATTAGATACACTATATACGTATGATCTATCGTTTTCGAGTTTTCATCGATTTTATCATGAAACAAGTGTTCTGATATCGCGCTATAAAGATGTTTAAAAATTCATATATCTGCCAATATTGATCGAATAGAAATGAAAATTAAAAGGAAACAGTTCGTAATCTAATTATCTACAACTCTCATTTGAAATATTTTTCGATCCGAATGACCATTTTCGAGATTTTAGCGAAAAACGCGCGCGTTTCCGTTGATCCGCAAAACTGTCAGAATTTAAAAAAATCTATCTTGGCTCTAAAAAAACGAAATTATGTGGATTTTCATTATCTACAATTTTCATGTGTACATATTTTACAGTAAAATTGCTACTTTCAGAGCTTTTTTTACGAAAAACCGATTTCCTAACCTATTTTCTTCCCCCCTCCCCACCGCCGGCGTCTACAGGTGGGGACTTTTGATATGTTAAAAAGCACCACAAAGTAAGCCTGTTCCCAAAATTTTAGCCTACTCTGAATTATTTCATCCAAATTTTCCCATTTTATTGGGCTAATATGTTAAATTTTGAAATTTGTTACTTAGCGAAAATATCAAGGTCAAAGTTTCAACTGTCACCTAATTAAGTTTTCCTTGTACGTAAATCTAATGTGTATCCAAGATAAATCCTTGCCGGGTTCATTTTGTCTGATTTTCGCGTTTTGTAAGGAACATAAATAACATGTCAAACCACATAGTTGGTATTACCGATGATTTTTATATCGACATGAAAGACAATATCTTGCAAATTGTTTTTTAAGCAATCCAATTTAACACCATAACACCACAGGTAATTACGACCCCTTTTGTCCCGGAAGGCTCTAGAAGAGCTTTGTGTGGGAAGGGGCTACACATTTAGAGACAAGAGACACACACCCAATATAGGTGTATAGTGGAAAAATCTCTCTCACAGTATTTTCCACTGCCACGACCAGGTTTCAAACCCGAAACTTTTGGGTGAGATGCAAGTGCGCCCACCTCTCGACCATCAGTCATATTTATAACATAACATTATCTTATTGGTAGTAACAGACAAGTTATGTGGTCACTTGTAGGGTAGGCACAGTGTTCAGCTCAGTGGTATTTATACTGTGTTGTATACTTTAAACGAAGATAATTGAAACTGGTCAGTGTTAAAGCACAGGTCCGTGCGCACTGAACTTGATATTTTGTCCTATATATTTATCAATGGTATCGAGATTCGAATGGTAGTTGAAACTGTGCAGGCGAGTCCGAGACTGGCAATGTAATCAGCCTGAATGAACCATCTACGACTGCACTGGTTTAAAGATAATAAAACGGACAGGCCTACTAGTATAAAAAAATCTCGTAAATCGTTTCAACGGCGGACTTAGAGATGCGCTGTCTGTGACAGTGCAGTGCGTAAATATCTGTTATAATATCAAGCGTAGGAGTTTAGTTAGTTATGGTTCATATTTATAAATATTTACTACTATATAAAAGTAGAATGCAGGTTTTCACGGCCGTTGTCTAATGAAGTACATTCTTCCGGGTCTTGCCGTGGTCGTCAAACTTGACTTGACGTTTCGCTGATCATCCTGTCAGCTTCTTCAGAAGGATTCTAAAGACTGAATCTGTTGTGTTACACTCCTCGTTATATACCTAGGCGCCGCTTCGTTTCGCTGGTCATTGGTCGCGCTTGGTTCGCTTCGCTGCTCATTCGTCGTGTTTGGTTGACCGTGATTTACTAAGGTGCTGGTACTTGGCAATACCAGTCTCCACGTGTTACTAAGCCGATACCCATCCTCTCTGTTAAAGTTGTTCACGTTTTTCATAATTTCCAGTGATTCCGCGATTAGGGAATCACTGGAAGCGAAGCGAAGCGAAGCGAACCAAGCGCGACCAATGACCAGCGAAGCGAAGCGGCGCCTAGGTATATAACGAGGAGTGTAACACAACAGATTCAGTCTTTAGAATCCTTCTGAAGAAGCTGACAGGATGATCAGCGAAACGTCAAGTCAAGTTCGACGACCACGGCAAAACCCGGAAGAATCTACTTCATTACTATATAAAAGGTTAAATATTTTAATTATTTACTAATTTATCATGGCTTTCTGGAGACCATTTGAAACAGAGGATAATATAATAACGCCCGAAAATCTTATCATTTTCTTATGACAAGCATTTCTATTTACCTCCGCCCATGCACAATAAAGAGATGCCGATTGTTTTTGCCGGCTTTTAGTTTTTATACGGTTTCAATTAAGTTCGTTTATACTTTACGTATGCTGATAGTTATAATGAACGATTAGGGTGTAATATGTCACCATAATATATCTATTTATTATGCATTACATTTACACCTACCACCTACATTAAAGTGATGCTAACAAAACCATAAAGTCGTTTTCTCTGTTAATTTGGCGGTTTTCTTTGTGTCACGTTTCATATGAGTGCACTACTTTTGTCTAACTTTGAAATATCTTGGAACTTGGAACACTGATTAATACTTTATTGATAGTTTTTATAGTGGTACTTTTACATTTAGGCACAATACAATATTTGTAAGTCATAATTATATTACTCACTAGCTCATTAACCAAATAATAAAACACAAACAAGAAATTGAAGTAGATTGACCTTGTAAACAGTACACAAATGTTGACGTGTGACGTCACAGTTATTGGCGCCAAATAACCTCTGATTCGCAGAAGAAAATATTTTTTTGTCTCTTTATTAAAATTTGAAAAATCTTCAATTTTACATTTTTATAACTGTTTTTGGTACTTTATCGATTTTCATTTAAAAAAAACCATGCAACTTCCTCATTAGGATGTGTTACATAGTATTCATTTGCCTATCTAAATAATAAATGCTATAAGTACTTAACTTTTGGTCTACATATAGAGAATGATCTAAGATACCCAACTGGAGTGGTGTTGTGGCCGCCCTGTACAACAATATAATGTATGTTGTTGTATGTATGTATTATATAATATAAAAGAATAAGTTACGCTTTAAATGTTACAAATATAGAAGTGCAAATTGGCGGATTATAGGAAGCTATTGAAGGTCGTTACGTTAAAGTGGGGAATTATTATGGAGTCACTATCTAATCACCGCTGCTCCGTAGAGTTGCGACAGTCCATGTCCATGTCTTCGTTTAAAATTCAGTATTCAGTCTCCGAGCAGTGTGCGCGAAAGCAAGTTAGTGTCGTTTTCGTTGAAGTTTGTGTGCGCGCAGTTTAGTGCAGTGTTTCCTCAACATTCCCGCTATATGTTAATGGACAACTGAATTATAAAATGGCCGCTGATTCGGGAATGGATACGTGTCCGTCACCAGAGATCGCGGATTCCAGGAAAAGACCTCTCGACGGTGATACAGAGAATGGCGATACAAAGCGGTCGCATTTTAGCTCAGGTAAACCTTTGTCTTTTATTGGCATTGCTTGTGTCCTAGATTTATTTGTTTGTCAGAGTAGTGTGCAATTATACGCTGACGTTTTGCGTTTGTAGAACTGTCAGTTTTTCAGTGTCAAATACAATAATTGTTAATATAGCTATTAACGGCAGCAGCTAGAAGTTGTTGATATCCGACGTTCACCTGGGCTGTAGGACGAATCAATCGCCACCACGGCGTAATGTCGACTCCTGGTTCCGCTAGTGGGTGTGATTCTGCCGCGGTGGATTGTAGTTTACTCGATCAGCTGTTCGGTCTGTGGTGGTTAATTGATTGTGGCCGCGAAACGACTTCGGTTGCATGTAAAAATAGGTGACGTGACAACATACAAACAAGAGTGACCTATTGAGTTCTAGCACGTGTTTTAAATATAGCAGATATATAGATGTGTTTAAATGATAAGAGGCGATTTAATTTCGTTTTTTCCTCAGAATTTGGTGCATACTCTACCAACCACCGGTGAGTTTTTGTAATTGGGTTTCGGAATTTAAAAAGAAGTACCTATTGGCCTATATCTTATTTTGCAATGAAGGAAAACACGCCCTCTATTAACCATTCCATATGTTTTCTTCATCGGATTGTAAGGCACCAAAAATCCGGTCAGCGTCAATAAGTGAAATGCCACATCATGATGTGCATTCCAATAAAGCTACGTAACATCATCAAGTTCTTATGTTGGCGTCAACTTAAACATTATAGTATCAAATTATACCTACCTATTACCAACTACTAACTTTTTGCCTATGTTTTTTATATACTTATATTATGTAAATACTTTAGGTACCTACTCATTCTCAAATAGTTTTGACCTAGATATTAAATTTTTGTAATAATTTATGAAAGCAAATAAATACATGGACCATCTGTGTAAAAGTGAATAATACCTCTATCTATATTATTATGTATGCATATGTGCATATGCTGCTGTTAACCAATAAATTTGCGTATCTATAAAATTATATTGATGATTTTTTAATTCAAAACCCAATACTACCTAATAGAGATCGCGTTTCTTCCATGAATTTTCTTCTAATGTTCAGATAGATCCGTTATATAACACAGGCTTGTAAACCCTCAACAAAGGAAATAAGGTACCTACCGCCTTTTTATAAAGGTTGCTGTAAAACTTTTTGTTTTATGGTGCTGTATTTAGACATAACAACGGCCAAATTGCCGAAAAAGAAAATGAGCGGGGTTTTTGTATACAACTTTATTTTGATGTTTTAAAGTACCTACATGTCGAAAAACAAAAATCCGAATCGATATGGTGCCGACGTCGCAATTTATTTGAGGTTAAAGGTCAAAAAATCGTTTCTTTCGCGAATACATCTATTACTTTTTATTGCTTAGATATATCAATGAAGGTTATTATGAAAATTGTAAATCACAAAATTCTCTACAATAAAGAAAGATTCGACAACCAATAAGAAACAACTCGGAATTAATCTGTGCCTGAATCTCAACTGTCTCGCGTTCCATTGTTATCTAACGGGTCAGTTTCTACTAGGGAGAATCACGAGCAGTATTTTGTGTAGTTTGTCACTCAGTTTAAAATTATTTCTTAACGAATTTGTACGTTTCATTTCGAGTGCAATGTCATCATAATGATAATGGCTGATATCTGTTTCATTTTTAATAAACTGCTTTCAGACGTTGTTAAGTTGACTGCTGAGCGCGTCTTTACAAAGTTTAAAAGACGCCAGGTGCTGTTAATAGAGGCAACGAACACATAAGGACATTCAAGAAATGTAAATTCTGCGGCAGTACATATTGGTTGTCGTAAAAATTATATGAGGAAGCATAACATTGCGTGTAAAAAGCACGCTTTGCATTTTACTATGAGTGTGGCGCTGAAACGTATGCATTGTATCCATTATAAAAATTCTTTGCTTCATATCCTTCGCATCCTTTGTGTAGACAATTTTGAGATCTATAATTTTTATAACAACTTTAATTGTCCTTGACCAATGGGACGCGAGATATTCGCCAAAAATCGATTTTCTCAAATGCGCCACACAGACGTTCCAATTAAAAATCAGGTTACTCAAAATACCTATATATAAATCTTTGAATGTGCTCTAGGAAATAAATCGCTGTGGAATAATTGCCTAATAGTGTTTTCTAAATTCATCATTTGACGAGTCTTTTGACTTGTCTTTTGAATTGAATGGGTTGAGCACTTTCAAAGAAATTGTCCATTTCACCATGATCATTTCTTATAAGTTTTAATGTGTCAGTTGTAGATATCATCACACCTCGGATCACACCTAGTGCATCTATTTATTACATTTAAATTCTCTTCTAAAATTTTTGTAGTAATTTTTATTTTATAAAATAGTACCTCCTACATTGTGTATCTAGTAGTAAAAGCAATACATTCCCGGACGACGATGTTAGATTGTTGGACGAGGCGTTAACCGAGGCCAACAAGCATCGAAGTCCGAGAATGTACTTTTACACATATACTATTTGGTGGACGTCGTCAGGAACTTGTTACGAATTTCTGAGAAAGGTATGTGGGTGCCAGTGCTGACTCCAGGGGTTTGCAGAAGCACGAGTGTCGAGCTGCGTTGTATCTCATTGCGTTTTCCCTTTGGATCGGCTTCGTGAGAGAGACCAAGGATTTGTTTTTTGTAGAACTTCGGCGTAGTCACTTGTTTCACTGTTTTTAGATTTTGGACAGAGCAGGAGTCCCTGATGATGCCTACTTTATATTCGGGGAAGTTAACCCTGCTAAGGAAGGTGTCCCTGGGTTGATAATGCGAATTCTTTATAAAATAATCAGAGAAGGAATAGTCTCTGCTAGGGCAGGTGTCCTTGTAAGCGAGTACCAATGGAGTGAAAGCCACTTTTCTAAAAGCTAGTATATTAACACTCTATTTAAAATGTTTACAAAATGGGAAATCGATTTATTTAGTTTACAGTTGGATTTTAGCAAACACTTTTTTGTAGCTAAGACGCGTTACTAGTTAGGATGTCGTGGTTAAATGCACGCGGCGGACTGAGTAATGGTAGGTTAAGTCGCTACGAACAGAAGTTAGTACGTTGCACGAGCGCGGTAGACTGTTCGAACTTCACTTTTTGTTAAATACGCGATGGCAAAATGATTTACAGCTTTTTTGCTCGGTACAACCAAGGAAGCAGCAGAAGCGGCACGGTTATAGAGATAGCGTTCGCGGCGCACGTATCGAACTGAACTTTTTACTTAACTTCACTTTCTTAACTTTGAGCGCGCTGAGCTCGGCCTTTTATGTTTCATCAGGGACTTAAGCTCGCATCACAGGTCTGGAAAAGGTCCCCCGACATTCATCTCGGCTCGATTGCACAATATTGCATCAGAAAATGTGAACATTTGGAAATGAAAATTATATGACTGTTTCGGCCTTAAAATGAGGAATTGTTTAATGTATCAGCGAAGTTTGAATCGATTTGATTTTTGTAGTTATTGACGATAATTGTCTGGGTCGGGCAAATCGGCCGACGTGCCGAAGGTTCTGCACGTAAAGTTGATATGATATGAGAATGTTCCGATATGCTCGCGATGAACGAACTGGAAGTAAGTTTTGATGATAATAGGGAATGAAAGTACCGGTACTCTATTGGAACATTATGAATGGAGATTGATTGTATTTTGATATCTAGGGCGTGGAATCGAATGAACGGCGGAATCGAAAGGAAAGATAATTTATAAAAAAATTGTGCGAGTGAAATAAAATATTTTGACTACGGGTATAGAAAGTAGTTTTGATGTATGACGAACCCTAGGACGAAGCTCATGTGGGGGTGATATTTTTTAGTGCGTTATTTGATAATGTTTGAGTGTAGAACGATTGGTTTGAATGTTTGAGAGATGTTATTGATGGATTTGGGTTATTTGAAAATTATCGGTGATTCGTGAACTTTTTCTAGATTCAAAATAAATGATGTTTGTTGACACTCCCGTAGCTCTGTCCCTGGATTCAAGTGGCACACCCCTAACGACTACTACGCAATAATTAAGGAAATGGTTTGTTTATTTAATATTAAGCGATTAAACTAATACTTAATGGTAAAAATTTCAAACGAGAAAATAAATTTTGTGGTTCCCGAACACACCTTACGAAAAGAAGCGAAGATATATTAGAGCTCTATGATTAACAATTTGATGAATTTAACGTTTTAACACATACAATTTTGCACTTCACTTATAACATTCAATATCAGCTCAAATGCAAATACTTAAGAATAATCTGCAGACGTATGAAAAAAATAAACCATCTATGTTAAAAAGTTTAGCTACAGTCCTTGCCGAATTATTGTTTCTGTAGTATAAACCTACAATTTCAATTCTTTCTTGCATGGTGTACGGGGCATTTTGAAAATAATTGTAATAGTCACGATAGTTAGTTAAGAAACTAGGACTAGGGTCTTGTATAGTACATTCAATGAATTCACTTATTAAGGAATCTCGAATCTTTCGTCTTTCGTCTTAGAGCCGGTTGTACTAACGTCAGTTTAAACGAAGTTCAGCTGAACTTTGGTTCACCGGTGAACGTAGATCAGAAAGGAAACCGATTTCGAATCGAAATTTTTACGTGAACCTAGTTCTCAGTTGAACTGTCGCTGAACTTCGTTGGTATATCTGGCTCTTAGTTATAATCATAAAAGGAATAATAGTTTTCCTTTAGTAGAAAAGAAAAACTTCTTACCAGTAGGTGTCTACTTTTAATACATTTAGTTATGAGTAATTTGCTCGAAAAGTCAGTGATGGATTCAAATTAAGTTCATTTGTAGCTCCCAAACTATTCAGTTTAGATCTCATTTACACATTTATACATTTTTGTAATAACCTCTTCGAAATCAGTTCAGTAACTCGGGTTTTGCACAATACACAGATGCGCACGATTTTTATATGAATTGAGTTGGATGGGATGGTTAATTTGAAGTTGAGATGTTAGCATAGCGATTTACTGACGATGATGCTAACTATAATTTTCATTACATTGAATGTGGAAACCTGTAAAAGGTTTTATTTGGTGGAATTTAGCTAGTTTCTTTAAAGCATTGATTAATAATACCTATTATTTACCAGAATATCCAGATGATAAACAAACAACTATTAAATTATTCAGATAGAAGCTTTTGAATTTTTTTTATTTCTAGAAATGTATGCTGTCATAACAAAATATCTAATAATTATTATTAACAATATGGATAAATAAATGTTGGCGCTTCTGAATATATTAAGTCAATTGTTAAATACTTAACGTGTGTAGGTAAATTGTTTGATTGATCTATTGTGAATGAAATTGATTAATTAATGTGGGGCGGCTAAGAATTTTTTAAAATAAATTTTCAACTTATAAATTATGATGACAATGGCTGTCTCGAGGCAAATTTATTCGAATCTGCATGTCGCCTGTGTGTCTATCTGTCAGTCTGCCGTGGGTAATAAGTTTTTCACAAACACGGCTCAACGTAAAAAGTTTAAATTTTAGACATAAGACCTGGAGTGTCCAAGGAAAAACGGTGTTGAATATTGGACAAACCACTGAAAGCATGTTTCAAATAAAATTGTGTGTAATATGAGAAATTGTATCGAAAACGTCTTTGCAAAGGACCCCGCACCAATCTTATGGGAAATAGTTCCCGCTGAATTTGGCCGGGCATCATGTATGTTATAGATCTTGATCGAGGGGTCAACCACTGCCAAAAAAGCGTACAATCATTCCTCCCATTCCTCATTATTTTTACTATCCCCGATTATTCATGTATGCCCACAGTATTCCCCAATTTTTTTAGTATTCCTCAATTATTATTCAGATTCCCCAATTTTTCTCAATATTCTTCGATTATTCCTCATAGTCCTCAATTATTCCCAATATTCAATATCTATTTCCCTTATTCTTTAGTATGTTTTTGAGTATAGAAATAAGCAATAACAATTAGAATGTTTAAAATATTTATATTTATTGTTGACAATAACGTTAAAATTTTTTAAACAGTTATACAACAACATGTTATAAAAAATAACATGATAACCGCCATCCTAAATGTACACTTTATGGTGAATTGCTAAGCGGTAGAAGAAGGCGTGGTGGTCTATCTAATCTAAAATCCTGCGGTATTGCAGACGAGCAATGGGAACAACTTGCAGCGGACAGAACCGAATGGCGAGGGGTTGTGGCCAGCTATCAAGGAAATGTTGCTGCAAGAAGGCCGAATCCAAGACCTAACCAGGTCTATGTTTGTCCTGACTGCGGTCGACATGTGCTCTCCCGAATTGGCCTCTATAGCCATAGTCGTGTGCACCGTAGATGAATGGGAATTACAATAGACTACACCTTTTACTTGTTTTTTATTGTACACAATTTATCGACTGTAACATTTTTATACTCGGACTCGAGTAACGGCTAATAAAAAAAAAAAAATAAAATAAAAATCTATTGTTCAGTAAGTACTACCTACTAGAGATCTATATGTATATTTTATAAAGCAATTTTAAAACCATTTCTGAACGCTTCATATCTTGTTCCTTCAATTGATCAAATTAGCATTCTAAGACTTTTTTTAAAACCAAACTGTTTTATTAATTCCCTTTAACATTAATAATAAAACTTTTACAAAACTACAGCCAGAGAAAGTCCAAAAGGTTTTATAGTCAAGTTTTAAGATATACTACAAGGCTTTTCAATAATGTTGTCCTAGATATATGCAACCAACTGTACTTTGGGAGAGTAATTGAAGTACCAAATACCGGGTTTCCAATGTACTTATAGTACTACTACAGCTCTGGTAGCAACCCGTAGAATATTGTTTGGTAGCGCCGACGGATAATATATATAGTACACAATATTTTGCCAAGCTGATCACAAGATCAGTGTCACATAAGCCAGATGTGATAAAATTAGCGAATCGCATAATATTAATATCAGTAATTAAGAAGTACCTATTTTTTTTATTTAACAATGGACTATATTGACTCTGGTCATTAGGTTGTAAAATTAAATCGTTAAGAACAACTATTTTAAGGTTATCTCTTTTTCCAGATTTAAATGCTTGCTTTTATTGAGTATGTATGACTGGTGGTCGAGAGGTGAGCGCACTTGCCTCTCACCTAAAAGTTCCGGGTTCGATCCCCGGCCGTGGCAGTGGAAAATACTGTGAGAGGGATTTTTTCACTATACACGGATATTGGGTGTGTGTCCCTTGTCTCTAAATGTGTAGCCCCCTCCCACACAAGGCTCTTCTAGAGCCTTCCGGGATAAAGGGGGTCGTAATTACCTGTGGTGTTATTTATTTAAAAATAACATTTGCGTTTTGCTTCCATTCAAAATAAGACAATGGAATTGCGTAACTGAAAGTAGTCAAAATCAGAGTCGATTCGCTTTACAGCATACATAAATCTTGCTTCATTTTAAGGTTATCTCTTTTTCCAGATTTAAATGCTTGCTTTTATTGAGTAATAACATTTGCGTTTTGCTTTCATTCAAAATAAGATAATGGAATTGCGTAACTGAAAGTAGTCAAAATCAGAGTCGATTCGCTTTACAGCATACATAAATCTTGCTTCTTCTATATTGTATGTCTGTGTATCTGTGTCTGTATGTGTGTAGCTTCATATCCTTCCAACGGGTCATCTGATTTTGATGCAATTTTATTTATTGGAAAGGGTATTTTCTACAAAAAGTTTTTAGCGTAATTTCATCTGATTGTAGTCTGATAGTGTATTATTTTTTATTAGACTGATAGTGTCTTAAAATGATGGTCTTAAAAATGGCGGTGGGGTCGGTGTTGCGTGAAAGACCTGTGTGTCGTTAATTTTAAAAATATAGAGTAGAATTAAATTGCAATTTTAAGAAAACCTTGCTTGAACAATTAATGAAAAGCAAAAGCTTTAAAAGGTATGAATTAATATGGAATATTTGAAATTTGCCGAGAGATTTATCTTATACGTATTAATATTGTTACGTGTTTACAATCTCCAGTTAACACCCTGTACGTAGGTTCAAATAATTGCAACATGGCTGTTCACTAGCCACTAATACTCCCGCGTTCGCTGTTCACTCCCTCTGAATGGCGGCCATTTTGAACATTTAATTTAATCATAACAGGTTGGAAATACATTCGAATAAATATATTTTTATTATTTGAGAATCTGCTATTTATTTTATGTAAAGGGTTGAGCTGAGTATAATTTTGTATTAAATACTTTAAAAACAACAATATATCAGTTTCAAGAAGTACTAGTTGTCGGTCAAATAAATCCATACCGGAATAAACTTACTATAAGAAATAAATGTCCGTTTCAACAATATTTTCTTAAAATCTGTAATAACATGCAAGAAAAATAACCTAATACGATACATCATATATGACAGCTTAATAGAAATAGATAGAATAGATGTACCTAAGATCTACATTTTCATATGGTTGTTTTTTTGTTTGAGCGCGCCTTATATTAAAATTGAACACGAGAATATAAAACCTAATAATAGAAAGTATGATGTATGTACTTACTTATTTCATACTAAGACCGAGCTCGAAAAAACAAAAATTGCATATGCAGCACATGTTCTCAATAGCCACTTCTGTGGAGGGTACCGGGATTTTTTGCAAAATGTATTGCCTGAGTTATGAACGTGTCCGTGTCCCAACAAGTTCGAAAGGGAATGTGGCTTCAGAAGGACGAGGCTTCAGCCAATTTTTTTGTGAGACGTAAAGGGTGAAGATGCACTTGGACAATTCATTTTCAGATCAGAAGAAATAGAATAGTATAAAGAAATATCGCGATTAATCTCACGGGTATCGCGCTACCGGGTTCGAATCCCGGATCCGGCACTGTCGAAGGAAATGGTTGTTTATCCGCATTTTTTCAATGTGTAACCCCTTTCCGCACAAGCCTCTGGAATTGGGGGTTGTCTAATTTCTGTGGTGTTTATTTATTATTATTATTTAAATGAAACCGCAAAATGGCCCGACATTTTCCACGCGCTTTTTCGGAATTGCGGAAAGCGGGTAGAAAATGTATGAGTTTTTGTATCTTTTCTTGTAGAAAACATCGATCTAAACACTTTTTGTTCTTCGACACTTTTTTATAAAATCGATTTTTTCAATTTTTAATTTATGTAATACGCGTTTTTCCGTGATTACAAAAAAACTGATGAAAAATGAGAAATGCTTTTTATTTTCTTATTGAAAACGAGCATTTTGTTGTCATTTTTCGAAAAAACGCGTAATTTTCGTGAGCGATTTTTATAATAGTAATTTGTGCAACAAGAGTGGATATGATAGCCATATCGCACGAGAAAGAAGTTTGAGCACGACGCCGTATGTGGAGTGCCTCAATCTTTCGAGTGCGATATGGATAATCCAGTCGAGTTGTACAGTATACTTTTTCTACGACCGGATTAAGAAAAAACTACAAATAATGGTTTTAATCAAATTTTAATATACAAACTTAGCTTCTGCTAAATCTTATGCTCTAGATGCAAACATTTTATAAAAGCTTCAGTAGCCTAGCGGTTATATGCACGATATGAAAGAGATCATTACGACCAGTGGAAGATTCGGGTCAACGCCGAGAAGTCGGAGGCGATATGCTTCACGCGTCGATTCACAGAGAATCGCCTAATCACACCAATTTCGATCAGGGGCAACCAAATTCCTATTAGGGGATGCGTGAAGTACCTGGGGGTGAGACTGGACAAAAGACTGACGTTCAACACCCACATTAACGAAACCATACGGACGGTCTACTCCCTGTCCAGGAGTCTGTATCCGCTCATGGTCAGGGGTAGCAGACTAAACAGACAAAATAAAAAATTGTTGTACACAATGGTAGTCAGGCCGTCCATCACATACGCGGCGCTGGTGTGGTGCAGCATACCGGCCACGACAATAAGAAAACTAGAAGTACTAGAACGAAAATATATGCGCCTCATCTCAAATTCTGGAAGGTACACCTCCCTCAGAGACCTCTACGAACGCTGCAACGACATAACCCCGATAGCCGACTACGTCCAGCACATCTCTCAAAACTTCTATTCGTTCAAGCTGGGCGATAGTCCGCTAACAAAACACATTACACAAATTAGACAGCATAATGCCCCATTTCGGATTAAACACCCCTTACCTTACCAGACGTTGCCAATCTTCCGGCAGCCACTCTAGCCAAACTTTCACCTACTATACCTTCCCTGCTACTATCCACCTTTCACTGATACTTCATACCTTTCGTCGACTTTAATTCTTTCCTGTCCCCCTCTTTTGTTTTTGTGTATTTTTGTATCGCGTTTGTGGTTCCTTCGATTCTGTTTGTACATTTTGTCTGTAAATTCATTCTTCCTTCATTAATCTTGTAACAGATTCAAATTTTTTTATATCAGAACAATCCAAATTTTTAGAATCACAGTTTAGGCCATTCTTGCGCGACCCGTCGTTGGAGTAATTCGCGGATGGCACTCCGTACAAGTTATGGTGTCAGCGAAAGTGCCAAAATTAAAAAAGTGCAGTGCGACAACGGTAAAAACCATGTGTAGTTATGTTCAATCTTATGTTAAGCTTTCTTTTACTAAGCATTGTTTGTTATAGTACTTAATTTTATTTACTCTGTAAAAGGTGTTTAAGTTTTTTATTATGTTTTTCAATTTTTACTTTCGCCAAACCAGCCCCGTCTCGGTCCGGCTTTGCGATGGATTCTGGGGAGGTAGTGTTGTACTCAGTTAAATATCAATAAATCTGTTTTGAATTGAATTGAATATGAAAGAGATCATAGGTTCAATCCTCACATATAGCTACTTTTTTTTTGTCATAATATATCTCTAAAATTTTGTCTGTATATAACAATTTCAATAAAATTTTAGGTGGTATATCGTTTATCGATTCTTCACTGGAATCACTCATTTTAAATTATTTTCTAGCTCAAGCTGCGCGAATAGACACTGACAATTACTTTGACAGCTTACGCACTAACTTGAATTTTTTAAAACGAATAGTTGGCTTTGACATACACGCTCTTGTGCAAAAATGAAAAGAGTCAAAGTAGGCCATGACACCATTACTTCCGTTTATTTTTTCTCTTTCCAACGATACAAAACATGTCACAAACATTTTAACTGATTATTTTATGAAAACCACAATTCATATCATTGAATCGTAAAAATCAGCCATAATAATAAAAATTCACCTTTATTTATTTACAATAATTATAATTCAGTAATTATTTATTGCAATTTAATATAAACAAACAAAAATACAAGTACAAAATGAACATTAAAAAAAAAACTATTAGTGGAGTAAAAATAGCCCAAAATAAGGCGATAGAGAAAATTTTATATGGAGCAACGCGACAGAAAAATAAGCTTGTTCTGGTGAATCTAAGAATACCCTAAGTTTTCCGCTTCGAGTAGGTGGGGAACCCTTTTTTTTTCGCGAAAAAGGGATTGTTCATTTTTAAGGGTGATTTTTCAGTTTTAATTCACTTTGAACCCTTTAAAATGCTAGTTAAGAAACGAGAATGGTACCCTCTTATTGTAGATGTTCAAGGAATATTCAGTTCAAATTTCGTGAAAATCGGTTCACCGCCTCCCACGATATGTATATAAATTTACTGAAAAAACGTCAAAAATTGAATTACGGCTAACATGGCCAAAATTAAACCGAATTTGATGAAATTTTAGATGAAAGTAACCTATACAGGGTGTTGCATCATGAGAGGGACATAGCTTAATAGGAGGTAGAGAACATCAGTGGTAACCGGAACCTCCCATAGAAATGTCTCATTGGGCCTTCATTACGAAGTTACAGGGTGTTAAATAATTTTTGGCCAAACCTGTTTTTTGTCATAACTTTGACAGAGAATGAAATAACGGATTCATATTTGGTACGGCTAATGTACTAACGAGCCCCAAGAGGTGCATGTATAAAAAAAAATATATCCAGGTCTGGACTCACTATAATTTATGTTTCTTCTTTGCATCAATAAAACATCACCCTGTATATATTTTTTTGAAATTTCGATACGATATTCGAAAAGAGCAAGAAAAAACAAACAAAATGGCCTGTTTCATTTTTTTGTTACACCTTCGTGGTTATTTAAATACGTTGTTAAATGTGCAAGAAAATGGATTACAGAACCCTATTAAATGAGAGGCACGTGAAATAAATAGTTTTATAACTAAAATTTGCAAAAATTCTATTGAGCCTAGGTGGTCTGGGTGAATCCTAATTCCGGCACGTTTTAAATGTCCATTTTGATAAAAAACTGTGGTCCTAATAAGTAATCGGGTATGAAATAACAAAATTTTTAATCAATCACAGTAGGCTTGTTCAAAGAATAAAAGCGACAGATAATTTAAACCATTTAGGCCTAAGCAACCAGTTACTTTGATCAAGAAAATCATCAACATTTTATACTTAATAAAAATTGGAAAAGAGAACAAACTAAAATCTAAATAAATAAAATATTTTCCATTCAATTAGCAATAAATAACAAAACAATAACTAAATGTTTAAAAATAAAACGTAATTGACACTAAAGTAAATTTTCAAAATGTCCTCCCCCACATTCTGTGCATTTTCTTGCGCGTTTAGAAAGGTCACCAATTGCTCGACGTATCATTTCTGGATTATTCCGTATTTCGTCGCAGGTTGTAACGATGCGCTGGATTAAATGTTGTCTACTTTCAATTTCAATGCTATAAACCTCGTTTTTTAAGTGGCCCCATAAAAAGTAATCACAAGGGTTACAATCAGGAGATCTTGGTGGCCATTCATGTGGACCCCCGCGTCCAATCCATCTATTAGGATACACATTGTTTAAGTGTTCTCTTACTTGAAGGTTAAAATGTGGTGGGGCCCCCATCATGCTGAAACAACATGCCTCTTATACCGATATTTTCTAACATATTCGGTAAAATGTTTTGAAGAAAATCAAAGTAAATTTCACCATTCAATCTTTCTTCAAAAAAATGTGGCCCTATCAAATGTCTATTCACAAGTCCGACCCAAACATTTACAGAAAACCTGTGTTGCGAACGGCGTTGGCGTACCGCATGTGGGTTTTCCTGTGCCCATTTATGATTATTTCGTGAATTGTTTACTCCATCCCTTGTAAATTGTGCCTCATCCGTAAATAAGGTTCTGTAAATGACTGGGCGATGGTTAGACAACCAATGACAAAATGCCAGGCGTGGGATATCGTCGCCTTGTTGAAGACGCTGTACCTGCTGGATATGATATGGATGGTAACGTTCTCTTTTTAGGGTTCTCCATACTCGCCAATGAGGAATACCAGTTGCCAAACTGATTCGTCTAGTGCTCATATTTGGGTTTTCTTGAACTACGTTTATAATATTGTTTTGTTCCTGCACACCTTGTTGTAAAACACGCTCCACAACTGCAGAAGTAGGAAACTTTCCGTGTTGTCTTGCATACTGGAACACCGTACTAAATGTTTTATGATTAGGGCATCGACGACCAGGAAAACGCAGCCGATATTCTCTTTCCGCCGACCTACCATTTCCATTACAGAAACCATAGATGAATATTATGTCAGCATATTCCACGTTTGTAAATTTTACTGGCATAGTTAAAATATTTTCACAAGTTTTCACTAACTAAATGCGGATTATTGACACATTAAATTACTAACAAACAATTATTCAACTGTTTAGGAGATTTCTTTTTATTATCTGTCACTTTGAACAAGCCTACTGTGATTGATTAAAAATTTTGTTATTTCATACCCGATTACTTATTAGGACCACAGTTTTTTACCAAAATGGACCTTTAAAACGTGCCGGAATTAGGATTCACCCAGACCACCTAGGCTCAATAGAATTTTTGCAAATTTTAGTTATAAAACTATTTATTTCACGTGCCTCTCATTTAATAGGGTTCTGTAATCCATTTTCTTGCACATTTAACAACGTATTTAAATAACCACGAAGGTGTAACAAAAAAATGAAATAGGCCATTTTGTTTGTTTTTACTTGCTCTTTTCGAATATCGTATCGAAATTTCAAAAAAATATATACAGGGTGATGTTTTATTGATGCAAAGAAGAAACATAAATTATAGTGAGTCCGGACCTGGATATATTTTTTTTATACATGTACCTCTTGGGGCTCGTTAGTACATTAGCCGTACCAAATATGAATCCGTTATTTCATTCCCTGTCAAAGTTATGACAAAAAACAGGTTTGGCCAAAAATTATTTAACACCCTGTAACTTCGTAATGAAGGCCCAATGAGACATTTCTATGGGAGGTTCCGGTTACCACTGATGTTCTCTACCTCCTATTAAGCTATGTCCCTCTCATGATGCAACACCCTGTATAACCAAAAAATAGCAAAAATTAACTAACAGTTTGCCCGCAATTCCATTTTTAGTCCAAATTCCACAAAATTTTCAAAACTTTCCCAATTTGCCCAGATGATCAAACTACATTTTTTTTACCAAAAGGAAAGTATTCTTATGTACTTTCACATGATGTACTAAAAAATATATACCTATTCTTTTTAATTTAGCTGATTTTTTGTCATTTTTGGTATATACATGCGCGCGGAGATTTCCCGTCATTTTCGGTATTATACGTATGCGCGCACAAATATACGTGTAATTATTCATTATAAAAATATCAATATTAATAATAAAAAGTGATTGTCAGCAGGTTTTAAATATTTAGATAAAAAAAAAACCTCGAAGGTAAGATATAATTTTTTTTTTTGAAAATTTACTTGATTTTTATTAAACTTTTTACATATATTGATTTTTATTTTATTTTATTCATGTTTTCTTCTTCTAGTTGTTGTATTAGATGTGCTACTGCAAGAAGTGTCTGCTTCCGAATCGGTAACTGAAGTTTGGAATATTTCTTCACCCTTGTCATCGGTAAAATCGTATATACATCTGAGATATTATCTGAAGTACCAAAATTGTCAGGATTTTGGATGGAAGCAAACAACAGATAATGAACTGATGCCGATAAGGACTGATAAAGCTCCTCGTCCTAATGAATTACTCAATATAATTGCTTGTGATTGTAAGATCGTTTGCAAAACAAAACGTTGCTCATGCAAAACCATTGGCGTCATATGCAGCAATTGAAGCCACAATGGAAGGAATACTTTATCTCAAAATGCAGATAATATTGTTGACGAGCAATTAGAAATTAGTCCTGATATTTATGATATTGAATTCGAAGAAGATGATAATTATGAAGAAGATGTTTGTACTTCAGAGAATATCTCAAATGTATACGATTTTAGCGATGACGGGGGGTGAAAAAATATTCCAAACTCCAGTTACCGATTCGGAAGTAGACACTTCTTGTAGTAGCACATCTAGTACAACTACTAGAAAAAGAAAACATGGATAAAATAAAATAATAATCAATATATGTAAAAAGTTTAATAAAAATCAAGTGAATTTTCGAGAAAAAAAAATTATATCTTACCTTCGAAAGTTTTTTTAATCAAAATATTAAAAACCTACTCACAAATTCTTTTTATTATCACCGTGCGCATGTATATACCAAAAATGACAAAAAATCGGCTAAATAAAAAAAATCATTTTTTAGTTACATCACGTGAAAGTACATAAGAAACATAAGAATTGTTCTAAGTTTAGTAACAGGGGCGAGCGTGGGTGCATCTTTACTATGTACATACTTCGATATGCGATGTAAAGCAACGTAAGGCGCGGTTAGTAGTTGGATGGGTGACTGTTCCAACGAAGACCGCGTCCTCGCCACACACATCTTCCAGCGGCTTGTATATCAGTGTATGCGCGGAAGCTATACGACCTTAGGTGAGGGTTGCATAGGGGATATACCATCCTTCGGAGGGGATGTAAAGCCGTCGGTCCCTTGTATATTAAATGTTAGGCAAGTAAAAGATCCCTACTCTTCTTAAGGGAAGAGGTTCGGCAAAATTCCTGGTTGGGGGTAGCTTGTCTACAGGCGTCGGTGTTAGGCCTCAGTAGCGGAAATAGGCCGACGTTAAATAAATGTATAAAAAAAAGGTTACTTTTGTCTAAAATTTCATCAAATTCGGTTTAATTTTGACCAAGTTAGTCGTAATTCAATTTTTGACGTTTTTTTCAGTATATTTAGATATATGTATGACTGATGGTCGAGAGGTGAGCGCACTTGCCTCTCACCCAAAAGTTCCGGGTTCGATCCCCGGTCGTGGCAGTGGAAAATACTGTGAGGGATTTTTCCACTATACACGGATATTGGGTGTGTGTCCCTTGTCTCTAAATGTGTGGCCCCCTCCCACACAAGGCTCTTCTAGAGCCTACCGGGATAAAGGGGGTCGTCATTACGAGTGGTGTATTTGTTATTATTTATGTCGTGGGAGACGGTGAACATGATTCGATTTGGCTGCAGAGCATCTGGAAATCTATCTCCTTAAACGTGACTGCCATCTCAGCACTGACAATAAATGCTAATCATATCGAATTTGTTATTATTGGTGTACACCATAATGGGAAGTAGACAATTTTTGTATTATTATTTTAATAACATCTACACATAAGAACAGTTGACCCGTATTTTTTATTTTATTTGTTTAATAATGCCTTATAGTAAAAAACATCATGACGTTTAAACTGTTTAAACGGTTAGATATTGCCGCAAATATTCGGGCTATTCTATTGGCTATGACGTAATAGCGTAATCAGCAGAGAGACGAGCGCTAGTGGAAGGGCGGAGCCAACAAAGTTGTGTAAACGTATGTGCGGCGCTGTCGGAGTTATATTCAATGCGCGCGCATGTTACATACATATCTTCCTGCCTTTCCTCGAATATTTTCTGATCAAATTTTACGCCCGCCCAACGAATTTCGCATTTTCTTCTTTGCCAGACATCGTTGGTTGTTTTGCTTTTTCTTTCTTATGCCATTAATGCCATTGTGTATAGAACCAACAGTTTTCAAGTTATTAGTGTAAAAACAGAATAATAAAACCAATTGTGATTTTGAAAGCAGGCGTATCTTATTTTGAAATAAAAATAACACCTTGATTTAATTACTATTAAATTTAATTACGGCTAACTTGGTCAAAATTAAATCGAATTTGATGAAATTTTAGACAAAAGTAACCTTTTTTTATACATTTATTTAACGTCGGCCTATTTCCGCTACTGAGGCCTATCACCGACGCCTGTAGACGAGCTACCTCCAACCAGGAATTTTGCCGAACCTCTTCCCTTAAGAAGAGTAGGGATCTCTTACTTGCCTAACATTTAATAGACAAAGGACCGACGGCTTTACATCCCCTCTGAAGGATGGTATATCCCCGATACAACCCTCACCTAAGGTTGTATAGCTTCGGCGCATATACTGATATACAAGCCGCTGGAAGATGTGTGAGGCGAGGACGCGGTCTTCGTTGGAACGGTCATCCATCCAACTACTAACTGCGCCTGACGTTGCTTTACATCGCATATCAAAGTATGTACATAGTAAAGACGCACCTACGCTCGCCCCACACCTTGATATAGTTGAAATCACGAATGTTGTCCTTCACGTCATCAGTTTATGTACTTAATCAACGACATGCGATTTTTCTATCTTTGCAAATGCAAAGCGCATAGGATGTGAATAACAGAAAGCACAGCCTCCTGTAGGAGGATGTGCAGAAAGTCACGTCTACTAAGGTTATGACAGAAATTCCGAGCTTAACGATGCGTTTTACAAATGAATATTATACAAGCGTTAGTCGAGCCGCAATCAACGTTCTGTCAGATCGCTGTCAATTTAGTAGCGTGTAGTGTATAAAAGTCTGAATGCAGTGGCCAAAGACAAGGTGGTGAAATTAAATGAGTCCTTTAGTCAGGGAAGACGTAACGGATGTTCCCTTTTACCTTTGCAAGAAATCCATGAGGTGAATTGTAAAATTATATGCGGCAACGGATGTTAAAATTCATTATATCGCATGCTATTATTGTCCATATATTTTCATTACAAAATACTTGTGTTTTGCAAACATTGATACGTCCATGCGTGTCATTCTGTTTGACCTTAAGTTGATTTGTTTCGTAAATTAAAGAATAATGACGTAACGGACAACATTCATGATTTGAACCACAGAGTACAGTAGTCACTGTACTTTGTTGTTTGAACTATAGTAAATTGTGTTGAATTTTGATTGGGACGCGTTACTTCTGACAGTCTGTGGACTTGTCTGCATTTGACTGAATACCCCAGTTTAAAGTTGCATCCGCTATGAGATCCGATTTTCATGGAAAATGGACAATGTTTTTAAATATCTCAAAATAAAAATTAATAAAAAATTTAATTGTGGGGTTTTCATTCATCGTCATGTGAGACGCATTATGTATATTTATGCCAAATGCTATAAATATGTTAATTTTTCGATTTTCCACGGAAGTCAAAATAAAAGCGACCTTACTATCGTCAGGTTATAATTTAGGAGACATATTATTATAACATTAATGTACAAATTACGCATCCACAACGTATTGGCATTGTTTACTATTGCATAATACAGCTGACGCTATACTACACTGAGTGCCAAAATAAATTCTATTTTTTATCTTAAGCATATTATGCGGTAATTCAACATATGAATATTCTGAAATGTAGGAAGAATGGGAAACTGTCTCCACGATCGCATCTAGTTTTCGCAAGATCGATTGTGGCTTGTAGTAGGTATGTGAATTCAAGATTTAAAAAATTAGGCTATTTAGTATTCATTAAGTGCGTGGACGGTTTATATGACAATTTCATCAACAATACATTTATTTTAATAAGTTAAAGGTCATTTTAAGGATGTTACCGACGACGTATCAAGTGCCCACGAGGCCATGACAAGTCATGATGAACTTCAAACTGTAGTTTCAAGTCCATTTATGGATCGATTTTAAATTTTAAAAAGACGTTCGAAAACTAATTTAAGGCACTACCTAAAAATGTACATGGTGCTATTTAAAAGAAGCAGAGTTTTATGCCCTTTATTTTTTATAAAATAATTATTTAAAAACGAGCATTTGTTTTGGATGAAAATTTAAAAAAATACCTTTCGGTTAAATGTGAACGTAAATGAGATTTTCATGACCATGACTAAGTAGATACAGTTCTATTTTTCAAGGTCATTTCTGAGTCGATTTTGATTAAAGAAAAAATATTTCTAAGCCAATTAAAACCTCTATCAGAGAAGATTAAACAATAAACATGATGCTAAAAAAGGGGGTGAACATAGGTGCGTGCATCTTTACTATGTACATATTTCGATGTGCGATGTAAAGCAACGTCAGATGCGGTTAGTACTTGGATGGGTGACCATTTCAAGTGTTATAGTATATTTCACACATCAAAGAAAAAATTAAGTTTATAAGTACTATAATTTATCAAATAATTCATTATTTAACCTCACAAAGTGAAACTACGATAAAATAGTCTTTCAGACATGTAAATCCACTAAAAACCTCAATTTTTCGTAAACAAATCTGAGAAAATTCATACAGCGTCGACAATACTTGAATAGTCTAAATTCATACACAATATTATTCTAAGGTTCACATAAAAAAATTTACCGCTAACAGATTACAAACGACTGCCCTAAAAAATACAGCCCCCTCACTATCTCGATTCGCATCAAAACCACTCTCCAAACCTTTAGTCAGAATATTTTAATTCGCTTCCGTAAATTTTCTATAAACTGTTTTTCTCTTCAAATTAACTTCTAATTCAATCTCCCACTCATTTATGAAAACACTTCATTCACATTTAAAACAAGCCATCATCGCATTCATCAAAACTTCCTCTCAATATACTGATATCAGAACTTATTTCCAATCCATATGTTCCTTACGCGTTGCCAGCATCATGTCGCTATCTTCACTGCAGTCATCAAAACCTACTTCCATTTCGTTTCAACGCCGGCGATGTCCCTATTGGAACATTCTCAATATGGCATTAATATGGCTTAAATTACGACTTCCAAGACCCCTTTACTGGACCGGTTGAATTTTCGTCGTATATTCAGACAGTTATAGCTTATATTTTCAAAACCCACTTGAATCCAAATTTCATTTATATATAAACAATTCTATTTTTCACTGCCGTAATTATCATATATTTTTCAATTCTGAATTCTTATTTTTCTACATTATTACGCAATATTTCATAATTTCAAGCCCCAAAGAATGTTAGGTGATATTTCCAGCTCTATCCAGATCTCCGCGAACTAAGTCCCCATCGAACCATATAAATAGCCGAACTCAGCACGCTCTGGCTAAGTTAGTTTCCGGTGTACCTGAAAATTAGTTCCTGTGCTACAAGAGTAAAGTTGCAAAAAAACCAAGTGTTTAAATCATTGCTTCATCCGACGCCGACGCTAAAATTAATAAAATCGAGTGACCGTGCTACTTCCTTAGCCGAAACCAAGTAAAAAAGAATTTCTTTTAAATAAATCATAAATTCTGCCCTCGCGCATCTAAATAAAAAAGTGAATTTTCTCAGACATTTAACAAATCATAACTAAATAAAATCTTCGTCAAGTCGAAATTTTAAGTGTCGTCACTTTAAATAATATTTCTTGTAAAATAAAATTTAAGTTGAAAATAATTAATCAACTCTGTGCCTTACGTTAAATAAATACGTCTTATCATTTCAAGAAAAGGTTATACAGGGTGAAGCTCTTGACCCTGCCATAGACAAAAAAATTAAATCAAGGTGCGAAATAAACTTTTTAAACAATATGGTATAATCCAAGCTCTGAATTATATACAGGGCAAAGCATTTGGCCCCAACCAATTTAAGTGCAATCCCCCGAACTTCAAAAAAATCACAAAATTAAGTGCACGACGCGCCTCCAGTCTCAATCAAGCTCTCCAACCAAAATCAATTTTTATTTTTCAATCATAGGTTCGCGCGTGTTCACAAGTGAACATTGCACGCATCAGTGAAAAAAGAGATTCCTAAAACGTCATAACTTTCAATTTAGCATTCATATTCCACTCAATAAGTCAGATAGCGATAATGAAAGTAATTAACTATTTCAAAATAACCAAAAACCGCAAATTCATAAATCAAATTCTAGAAAAATTCACTAACGTTCGATAATTCACCCATATCTCGATATCACCAGTTACTTTCAAACTTTCAAATTAACCATTTACCAAAAATGGTAAAAGAGTACAAAAAACAGCCCTAAAAAATACAGCCTCCATGTTATTCTCAATAACATTAAAATCACTCCACAAATCCATAATAATATCCACAGACCTCAGCATTCACTAATTTCTAACGATTTAAATCAATTTCTAATTCTTTCTGCAAGCCCCTTTAGATATCTAAATATATTCCGAAGCTTTCAGTTCCTTTGGTCAATCGTAACCACGTTACCGAATTTACGCATACTCCTTAACTGACGATTGGCATTCATATTTTAATGGAATTTAGATAAATAATCTGCAGCTTCAGCGGTACTTTTTTACCCATTTATGGATTGAAAATGAAAAAGAATTGGGTTGATAGAGTTACGACAATCATTTAATAATATCCAAATGACATATTTTAAAATGTCCCTAAAAAAAAACGAAATATGGCTTGGGCATTAGTGTTATTGTAACCTCAATTTACGGTCTGTCACGAATGACGTCAAAAAGTCATTTATTTTCTATGTTGTATTTCAACAAGATTAGTATGAGGGTCCATTGTGTACTGTGTTGTGTATTTTAAATGGGGCCGAAACTCAGTTGAGTCAGTATGGCATTTCCGTAAGAAAAAGGAACAACCAATATCGAGTGCTTTGTCTAATATTATAATACTTTCAGCACATTGACAGATTCATTAGAGCGTAATAGACGGAGACCTCTTGAACCTTTTATATAACGGTCATCCTGTAAGGTTAGAAATTTGTGTAGTGATGAGTTAAAATTATTATTATTATTATTATTATTATTATTAGCCGTTACTCGAGTCCGAGTATAAAAATGTTACAGTCGATAGATTGTGTACAATAAAAAACAAGTAAAAGGTGTAGTCTATTGTAATTCCCATTCATCTACGGTGCACTCGACCATGGCTATAGAGGCCAATTCGGGAGAGCACATGTCGACCGCAGTCAGGACAAACATAGACCTGGTTAGGTCTTGGATTCGGCCTTCTTGCAGCAACATTTCCTTGATAGCTGGCCACAACCCCTCGCCATTCGGTTCTGTCCGCTGCAAGTTGCTCCCATTGCTCGTCTGCAATACCGCAGGATTTTAGATTTTCATGGAGAGCGTCTTTGAACCTCTTTCGTTGACCGCCACGCCTTCTTCTACCGCTTAGCAATTCACCATAAAGTGTACATTTAGGAAGGCGGTTATCATGCATACGATGAATGTGACCTGCCCATCTTAGGCGTGCTCTTGAAATAAGTACCTCAATTGGAAGGCTGTTTGCTCTCCTGAGTACTTCCACGTTAAAATACACTAAGCATGAAAACCATGACCTGGCAGGCATCAGCCCTGCACATCAGCCCTTATATTTTTGAAAGTGTCAAAAAAAATTAAAAAATAAACTTGTCGCTGTAAGTTTTCAAATCAATCTAACCTACCATAAAGAAATATTCGTATTTTAATTGTTAGTCGAGCCGAAATACATCTCGTACAAAACGTAGTAAAAAAAAACTGAAAGAAGTTTATTTGAACCCTCGACCTCACGCGCGAGAAAACGGATAATCAACCACCACACACCTGTAATGCCGGCACTTCACTCTCGCCGAGACGCCTCGCCGAATGTCTCGGCGAGACATTTGGCTAGGAAAAGAACCCCGAACGCTACCATCCACATTCTCGAATACTGCAACAGATGTTCTACGACAAACCAGCACGGACGACGTCGATGTAGCCGCTGCTGCAACTTATTGTGCATATAACTATTATAATTTTGTGCAAACATACTGCAAAATGAAAATTAAGAAACCTTGGAAGAAAAGACGGTGGTGGATGACAACAATTCATCGAAATAGGACAAGGTGGGTGTACCTCAGGTAGTCAACCAAGTGGGTGGGTAGGTGAAAGACCATTTTCTAAATAAAAACAAGGCATTAAAAGAATAAAAAATTATATAAAGCACGTTTTCATTCATTCATTCATTTAAAATACATGGAGTTTTGATGCATATCTCTAATTATTTTTTTTACATGAATACACTCATGTCATCGAATTCTTGTATAAAGTATGTAGTTTACATATAGTAACACAGATTACTAAACCCACATTATTATAAAACAAACAATATAATTTAACCGGTTCTTTCAAAAATTCTATCTTTCAGTCAGAGTTTTTATGAAAGAATATTAAATATAATATGAAAACAATTGCCCATCGTTTTTTGCGTTTAAAATGAACCTCAACATATTTTTTATTGAGGGATTTTCATGTGTGCATTTTACATGAGTTTTTTTAACCGTAGATTATATAACTATTATTTGTCATTTTTGACATTTAGCAATGTTGTTCAATTCTCTTTTTACATTTTTAGAAATACATAAAAGTGGAGTTCAATGAAATCAACTTTCGCATTTTTTTTTTGCATAAAAGAAGAAAAAATCGTACGGTTATAGAAAGTCTACTTGTCCTGTTTTCTTTTATACAAAAGAAAATGCGAAAGTTAATTTCATCGAACTCCAATTTTATGTATTTCTAAAAGTATGAATAAGTGAAATTTATACAACATTGCATCTAATGTCAAAAATCACAAATAATAGTTATATAACCTACGGTTAAATAAGCTCGTGTAAAATAAATAAATGGAAATCCTCTATAAAAAATATTTCGAGGCCCATTCGAAATGGTAAGCATGCATTGGCTCCCACACAACAGGTTCCCTATGATACAATTCAATGAATTGAAGGGTTAACTCATTTGTCCACTCACGATTCATGTTTAAAAAAATCACTAAAATCACTAAATAATTTTAATTTCTGACGAAAAACGTGCTTATACAACAGGTTCTAACCTCAACTGAAACAAATGGTGGGCGAGACAACGCGAGGGTGTAGTAGGGTAGCTAGTTCTCGGACCTCGACACGTCTCGCGCCCTTTGACTCGGGCACATAAAACCGACAAGAAACGGAGCGCTGTCGAGGCGAGAGGAGACGGAGCGAGCTAAGATGAGGATACCATCCACACTCTCGCGCTCGGACCGCCTCGCCTTGTCTCGGCGAGAGTGAAGTGCCGGCATAAGGTGCTTCTGCTCATCAAAATCGCCTGTCAATTTTTTTTATACTTAACTATAAGGATAAACTAAATCATATTAAAATTTCAAACTTACAGCGACAAGTTTAGTTTTTACATTTTTTTGACTTTCAAAAATATAAGGGCTGATAATGTGCAGGGCTGATGCCTGCCAGGTCATCGTTTTCATGTTTAGTGTATTTTAATACATCACTATACACATTTCTAGCTTTACAGGAAGACCATTATATAGATGGTTCACGAGCTCTTGGACTATAAGCGGCATAACATGAGCCATTAGTTTTAGCACCTTTTCTCAACAGTAGTGGCAGACAGTAAAACACTACCCGTAAGCATTTTACAGGTGATAAGCCAACATAATTCTTGTTTTAATCCGATATAAGATCGCACAGTACAACTGTATAGTTAAGGTTTAGGTATTTCATAAATATAATACATAACATGCAAGAGACATACAGTATATTTAAAAAAATATCGGCAGCTACTGGATGCGGCTGGAACCTCCCCACTCGGTGGATCTTTGAAGCCGAAAAGAGCATTAAATTGTGTGACAAAACGGCACTAAACGTAATCCGATCTCATCCAAAACCTTTTCAGATCTTCTGGGGCACTAAAAAAACCCTTAACTTAATGAATTTACAATCATCTATGCGAGTTATTACCTACATTATCGCACGTTGAATAATATACTATTAGGATATTAACAACTTTAACATCATTTGAACGACTAAGAAGGTCTAGTTATCCTAAATACTACAGATTTGTAAAGCAACAAACTGAAAATTGGTAAAGTGATAATCTATAATAAATTCACCAACGAAGGTACAGAATGCATGTTATATTGATATTGTTACATCTACCTTTAAAATTTGTGACAATCCACTAAAAGTTACAAATATGCCGAAATCTTATTAACATGACATAACACCAACGTTATCGGATGACAAACGATGACAATGACAATCGTCAAAATTTGCTCATTGCAATCCGATCGCTCGCGGCTGTCTTTGTTAAATGAAACATTAGTATTTCAGTAATTTTACTAGATTTTAGAGGAATATGTGTAGTTTAATTCTTCGATTTGTCTGTATATATATTTAAAAACGACACTAAACGTAATCCGCTCTACTTCTAGAGAAGTGAAGAAATTCTTACACGTGAATTGACACGTGATGTGACGAGTTTCATGATGTAACGACTACGCACATCGATCATGTCATATTTGCTTTGTTTTTAAATTTTTTTCACGGAAACCAAATCGAAAAGGTGGAAGTGTGATATATCGTTGAAATCAGAATTTTAACTGCTTTTCAATGGTTCCATTGCAAATTGAAAGTAATTATAAAATAAACAACTTGTTGCGTCAAAATGGCACTAAACGTAATCCGATCTCAACCATCGATCTTCTGGAGCACTATAGAAACGTACATGCAAAGTTTCATTCAAATCGGTTCAGTGGTTTCGGCGCTATCGTGCTAATACACATACACACACACAGACATTTTTCAAAAACCACTTTTTTGGGTTCCTAGGACCTCAAAACGTAAAGATTTGATGTTATCTCAATTTTCGTTTTTGAACCAATTTTAGTAACCTCTCACAATTTTATTGTGGAGAGGTTAAAAAGATAATACACCAAGAATATACCTATACACAAAATTATACAGTAGTAAAAAAATTAAAATTGCTGCAACATTGTTATATAAAATTTTCAGTGTCAATTCCCCGTTCGGTGTTGATTTGGTTCCCTGAAATGGGAAGAAAAGAAAATATCAATAAAATAATTAATTTAAGGGCGAAGGAAAGCAGGGAGAATATCTTTATAAGTCAAATATGGTATATACAGTGGTTGGATTTGGTTAATGCCATAACGCAACGGCTTATAAATGTGTACATATTTCATGTGTGAAGCCATTATGACCAAACGACCAAACATGAAACTGCTGCTGTGTATACAAATACGTACCTAGACGTCAGGGGGTAGGTAAAAAGGGCCCATTTGTGGCCTACTTGCCGGGCACCAGGCCTCCCCCAACAATTACTACTACTACAAGTACCTAGAATAATCACAAAAGGCTTACATTTGTCAGTGGCATTTCATATTTTGACAGAATTAAACGAAATACTGAAATTATTTGAATTGAAGAATATTTATTTTGACTAAAATTAATCCATTAATTTTTATCCCTTATTCCGGGCAACTGACATTTTGATTAGATTTTTGTGCAGATAACAGAAGGAAACATTTTTATATTCAAAAAAAGACATGACTAGATAAGGCTCTGATGCCAATGAATATGCTATTTATAAGCTCCTCGTAACCAGTGGTAAGTCAAACATAGTCATCGTTTGAGGGTCATAAATACTCCAACATCATGTGAGGTGAAAATAATAGTAGATGGAGATCATTCTACTTTTCCTGAATCTGGCTTGATTTAGACAATCGCTGACAGCCACTCTTATATTTGCATCTGTTTCCTCCTTATAAATCTTTTTACATGCAACTGCAAAAACAGCTGAAAACAGTGTTAAATTGCTATTACTTGTCAGCTAGTAGGGCACAGTCAGAAAATATGTAGGCAATAAAATAACCAAGATATACAATAGACATAAAAATGAAGCAGAGTACAGTTTCTTCTTGCTACTATTATGGTGGAATTTAATACAATTTAAAAGTAAAAAAGTTAAAAATAATTAACAATAAAAACATGGTTCTTATGATAGAACAATGTTGCTCGATAAAAAGGTACATTCTTTCAGACTTACATATTTTTGCTGATAGCGGCCATTTCCTCACAATTTTTCTTCCACAGTCTCAATTACCTCGACATCTTTGGAAGGAAGATTTGTAGTTAGAAGATCTGTTGTTATTTTTGTTGCCTACACAGCGCCTGATCAGCTGTAAAAAGAACAATATTTTGAAACACATTCTAACACATACGTTCTCACATCTTTTAATAATCGAAGAATACTAATGTACATATTTATTAATTATTGATTTAACATAACATTGATAATTATTGAACCAGTCTGAGAGAGCTCACTATTTTTTCCATTAATCACGACCCTTGTCGGTTATCAATATTACTATTAGAGATAGGGGCACAGAGATAAATGTTGCCTCTAGGTAATGTCTCAAGACTGTAAAAATTTTCATGCTGTATGAATGTGAAACTTTCTCACAAAAGTTGTGTCATGTTATATGATAACTTCGTGAGCAATTTAGAAACGAGAGAAACCGAAATTTGCCGAATTGTACGGCCGTATTTTTCAAGGTTGAAATGTACTTGTAGAATTCAGTCTTGTAATTCAGGCCTGCATCAATCGTGATGGAGCCTTGCATTGCAATATTGCAGTTGCAAGCCCAAATCAAGCCAAATTAAAATTTCAATCTTGCAGTTCACACCTTCATCAAGCGTGATGTAGCCTTGCATAAACAATCTTGCAGATGTAAGCCTCAATCAAGCCAAATTCAAACTTGATTTAAGCTTCCGTACTATCTGGGATATTGAATGGTTTAAGATATTTTCACTAAAATAAAGAAAATACCGAGCCCATTCAGCAAATTTGACATTCTTTTCCTACATTATCATACTAGGCCATCTTTGTTGGCCTTTATCTTTTTTTTATAAATAACACTACTTAAATTCAATGAATTTTTTTTTCAGTGCTCGACTCATCTCTGGTCTTAACCAAGATATAAGAAAGTAGTATGTACCTAACAAATTAAAATTGTACTCAATCACACGATTCGTATTAAAGACAGTTATTTAATAAAGTGAATTGCTTTTATTAGACTCTCCGCACTCTCCATTTCAGTAACGTCAGCGTCCACGCTTAACAATCAATACTCTGAAGAAACTCGTTGTCCTAGACCTACTAACATGGTTTAGAGTAGAACAGTTTTAGAATGTTATGTAATTCTGCAGAATTGTCGTTCATCTATTACGCAGGTTGCAAAAAGTCTCACTTTGTTGTTTCTCTTTTTATAAAGTATAATCGTAAATATATAGTATGTTTCTCAAGTAAATATATAGTATGTTTCTAAAGTTCCCTCCCACTTGTTTTTGTAGAACTTAAATATGAGCGATTTTTGACTTAAGGTGGGCATATCCAAGAGAGAGATCCGATAGGCAAATATTTATTATTTTACATATATTGGTAAAAAAAGTTATGGCCAAAAATAATAAATATTTCCTTATCGAATCTCTCTCTCTCTTGGATATGCCCACCTTAAACAATGCTATTATAACCATCTCACCTCGGTATGCGATGTAAAGCAACGACAGGCGCGGTTAGTACTTGGATTGGTGACCATTCCAACGGAAACCGCGTTCTCGCCTCACACATCTTCCAGCGGCTTGTATATCAGTGTATGCGCGGAAGCTATACAACCTTAGGCGAGGGTTGTATAGGAGATATACCATCCTTCGGAGGGGATGTAAAGCCGTCGGTCCCTTGTCTATTAAATGTTAGGCAAGTAAAAGATCCCTACTCGTCTTAAGGGAAGAGGTTCGGCAAAATTCCTGGTTGGGTGTAGCTCGTCTACAGGCGTCGGTGTTAGGCCTCAGTAGCGGAAATAGGCCGTTATTATGGAAAATAATACCTATAGTCCATTCAGTTCTATTGGAAGCAGTAGGCTGCCGACGTTAAATAAATGTATAAAAAAAAAAAAAAAATAACCATCTCACCTCGAATAAAGGCAACGAGGCGAAATTCCATCGTTCCACATTTTAAAAGTGGATAGGATAGTCCAACGAAGGATGTTATTAAACTTATTTGAATTGATTGAGATTATTATGATGTAGGTAATATTTATGACAAAATATTTTTAATAATTGCCTAATTTCCACAAGAAGCTTTTGACCAGAAGTTTTTCAAATATATATAATCAAACTTGATTTTCTTAAAATTGTACTAAAAAGTAAAGAATAATTGCAAGAAAAGCAAGGGCGTGCGCACTTTGATTGTACGATGATGCGCACGCCTTTCTTTTCTTGCAATTATTTTTTACTTTTCAGTCATACTTTAATTATTTATAACGTATAGAACCAATTTACATAAATTCATTCATTGGAGTTGGGTTTTGAGATATAAACCTAACGGCATTTCATTATGTCACCGGAACTGATATCGTATCATTTGTACGGGAAAAAACGGATGTAGAAGTCTCTGATCAGGCGAGAAGCCTTTTGCATTCTACGTTTTGCCGGAGGTGCCGGTTGGATAGTGTATTTAATCAATGTTCACCCCCGCGCCCCCTACGTGCGGATATTTGCAAAAGTAACGGTGGAATACTGTATTGTCATTCGATCTTAGTAACTGTGCAAAATTTCATCAATCGATTATGTCAGGAAGTGTGTTAAATAAAGGATGCAAAATTTGAAGACAAACATGGTGAATGAAAACTGAAAAATACAACATTGTGAGTTAAAGAAAAGTAAGTAATTAAGAGACGTGTGTTTGTGTATTGCATACCGGGTGTCAACGGAATCATTAGACAATCATTAGTTTCTCGAGTTTTCAAGATATAACTCTTAAACCTGGCAGGGGTAATATAAAAAAACGGCCAATTTTTTATTTGACACTTTTCCATCACTTTCTTTTTCCCTGAAAATGACTCCAACTTTGAAATTTTAAATGGAACACCCTGTATATTTTTAAATCTTTGGATTTCGGGGATGATTTTAAGTACGATTGCATAGTTTTAAAGACATTTCTGAGACTACTTGATTTTTCAGGGCTATTTTTATTTTTGCATTTAGAGTGCAGTGAATGCACTCAAATCAATCAAATGGACCAAAGTGATAAGATGTAAATGTAACACATTTTTCTAATTGGTTTAGTATCTCTACGGCCAACCAAAAGTTCCGAAATTAATTCAATTTTTTCGAATGCTTAACCTCGTTCCAAGTCATCTGAATGATCGATCCTCTTAAGTCTAGGAGGTCTAGATTTGTCTGAGTGAAAGAGACGGGGCCCTACAGTTAGTAGGATCCGAACCACTTCTTGGGATAATTTATATTTGAAAATTACTTCGCAATAGGTGGGGCTCGAACCCAATTCGCAAGGTATGCTCAGAAAGAAAGCTAGACGCGCTAACCCATTGAGCTATCGTCCCCGGTAACATCTTTTAGACACGCAGTAGTTGAATACTAATTTTCATGATAAATCCATTGATAACCTCAAATCGAAAATCGATTTGACATTAACCCAAATACACAAGTTCTTTGGTGGACAATAATTAAAATATCGAGAAAATACGCTTATCGTGTGCTAGATTCATTTTGTCAACAAAACAACGTTGCAAATAACAAGTGTTCTGTCCGAAATGATTTATTTTAATAACAAAAAACATATTCTTCTTGACATTTTTTGGCTCGATCAGTGCTGTTTCGCATAACATTTCGCAACAAAACTTCGCGGATAAAATTTTGTAAAATTTCAAATGTTTGAGGGGGTGTATAAAAAACTAGTTCTTCAACATAACCCCACACAAAAAAATCTAAAATGCTTAGATGCAGGCCAAGGTACAGGTCCATTGTCTGGTCGATAGGCGAGTGGGTTAAGGCGCGAGGTGCCAATCGCGATTAATCACACGGACATCGCACCACCGGGTTCGCGATTCCTGGCTCCGGCACTGGCACTGTCAGAGGAAATGGTTGAATGTCCGCGTTTTTTCAATGTGTAACCCCCTTCCGCACAGGTAGTGATGGTCAACATTTCTTCTGACTCCCTCCAACTCCTCTAACGGCTAACGAATACCCCCGAAAGGGGTGATTTTTTTCTAATTTCACCAGCAAAATGTATATATCGCCCGTTTTCGAGGATGCTGAGCACTGGAACCCGCGTAACTTTGAATGTACTCTCGTCAGAAAAACATTCATCGTGCTCAGCATCCTCGAAGACGGGCGGTACACAATTTTGCCGCTGATATTTTACAAAAACAGATACCTCTCCCCTCTTGGGGGTGTTTATTAACTGTTAGCGGGTTTCAGGGGGTAAGAAACCATTCAGCATCACCACCGTGCTCAGCATCCTCAAAAACAGGAGACATATACATTTTACCCGTGAGATAAAAAAAAAGTTTTTCACCCCTTTCGGGAGTGTTTTGTTAGTCGTTAGAGGGGTTGGAGGGGGTCAGAAAAAACATCCTGCATCACCCTCGAAAACAGGCATTACATGCATTTTGCCGGTGATATAAAAAAAAGATTTTCACCCCTTTCGGGACTGTTTATTAGCCGGTAGAGGGGTTGGAGGGGGTCGAAAGAAACATTCAGCATCATCACCGTGTTCAGTATCCTCGAAAACGGGGGGCACGCTAAGTTTCACTGTTGGAAAAGATGTGATAAGCGTTTAATCCTTTTTGGGGTTGATTTTTGGCTATTAAGGGAGGGTTGCGTAAATCCAAAGAGAAATTCTACCAGCACCATCGTACTCTGCATCCTTAAAAACAGGGCCCCCCCCCCATTTTCTGTATGCATAAGAAAATACTTACAATTTTCGGCTTTTTTCCGACTCACACACCCCACTAAAAGGTCGTTGAAGAAAATAGGGCCAATAATTCTTGTTCCAATCACCCCAGCCCACACGTTTACTCCAAATCTTTCCTGAAAATTACTTTGCCTCATTAAATATTGATTTTCTTGCACCCAATATCTGTTGTTTTGTTTATTGAACATTCCATTGTTAATGAATCTCGACTCGTCAGAAAACAATATGAAGGAAGAAAATTCGGGTTAATAGTATCACTCTGAATTAACCAATCACAATAAGCCAATCTTCGATTACCATCATTTTCGTACAAATGCTGATGCAATTAATATTTAAACGAGCGTTAATTATATTTTTTGAGAATCTTTCTTGCTGACTCAGGACTAATTTGCATCTCGTGGCCAGTTGCTCTAGTAGAGGCAGTAGGATTTACTTCTACAAAAACCAACACGGTAATTCCTGTCGGTTTATCAACAATAAAAGCTTCACGATTGTTATCAATTCTTTTCCTGATTTGGTTCTCCGCAATTGGAAAATACTGAAAATGTGGATGATGTCCGTTCAAATACCGTTGAGCATAAAATTGTGTGGTGTTTCTGGAATTTTTGTGGCATTCTCCAAAATAATGTTAAACTATAACAATAATTAAAAAAACAAAAAACCACAACAAATTTAACGATAACGATATGTATATGCAGTTAGCAGGTCAACTTTTGCGAATCGGTCTCGGCATAGTATAAACATTTCCCGTTTTTTAGCCGTTAATTAGCCGTGAAAGGAAAAATTTTGCCGCTTTATTTTTTAGAAAAATATGAGATATCCTGCTAATTTCATATGAAGTTAGCAGGTCACATATATAATAAATTATTAAATAAAAATTTAGGTAGCTTAAAATTTGCCGTTTTTTTGCCGCTGGGAATGGCTATAAGCAAAATATTGTAGGACTCGATTTATATTCGGAAAACTTATTTTTTTGCACTATAAATTCTCGGAAGCGATAGAAAACGTTTGAGATAGAGTTATACACTGGAAAAAAATAGGCTAACGTATATCTTCATTGAAACGTCAGAATTAGAGTTTGCCAGACTGAAATTTAATTATGCTGGCGAATAAAGGGGTTGCGTTGCTTAGATTCCATGGATTGTTTATTTTTGTCGATAAAAAAAATTCCCGAAAAAATCGTACTATCCACGAATAAATCAAGCAAGTCGAACGGAAAATTCCTAGGCAGAAAGCGAGTAGAAAAAACAATTTCTCCAAAGTGCGAAACTCGGTTGCCCCGCTGAGATTCCGTGGATTCGAGATTTATCGTTTATTAATGCGATAAAAAATTTCGGAAAACATTTTGCTCTTCACGATTAAATCAAACAAGTCGAACGGCAAATTCTCAAATAGAAAACGAGCCGAAAAAAAAAAAATTCCGAGGCCCGAAGCTCGGTTGCCTCGTTGAGATTCCATGGATTCGAGCTTCATTGTTTATTAATGCGATAAATAATTTCGGAAAAAATGTTGCTCTTCACAGTTAAATCAAGCAAGTCGAACGGCAAATTCTCAAAGAGAAAGACATTTGAAATGGCTGACACAGCAAAGCCCAGCACAAACCGCAGGACCTAGCTAAGAGAGGACTGTTAAAATTCTACACCTATGGGGTAAAATGTATGTGACAAAGAAAAAAACCGCTGCCTAAGGAATCACTACTTCCACATCCAGTTTTTGTATCCAAGGCTTATGCACCCTAAATCCCAATGTAATATTTTATTCCCTTTAATAATAGAAAAAAGTAAGTTTGCCGAATGTAAATCGAGTCCTACAATATTTTGCTTATAGCCATTCCCCAGCGGCAAAAAAACGGCAAATTTTAAACTACCTAAATTTTTTTTTTATAAATTTTTATATATGTGACCTGCTAACTTCATATGAAGTTAGCAGGACATCTCATATTTTTTAAAAAACAAAAGCGGCAAATTTTTTTCTTTCACGGCTAATTAACGGCTAAAAAACGGCAAATTTTAAGCTACCTAATTTTTTTTTAAATAATTTTTTATATATGTGACCTGCTAACTTCATATGAAGTTAGCAGGACATCTCATATTTTTTAAAAAACAAAAGCGGCAAATTTTTTTCTTTCACGACTAATTAACGGCTAAAAAACGGCAAATGTTTATGCTATGCCGAGACCGATTCGCAAAAGTTGTCCTGCTAACTTCATATACATGAGAGAATTCATTAAGGTAACAACACACACGTATAATTATTACTTGTCAAACTTCATTTTGTTTCCACAGAACACTTTTTTTATTTGCAGTTTATTTGTTATGTTAACAAAATACATGCTTAAATTTAGTTTTATTCAATTTCCATGACAAACTTTTCTTGATTTTTTAATTATTATTCACCAAAGCATATTATCTTATTTTATACCATCCTACAATTACATATACCATTTTTAAGATGAATACAGTCCAAAGATTATGCAACAATAACGTTACCACTAACTCTAATACAGTTATAATATGAAATATGAACACTAACGGTCCATCTCGTACACAAAATTTGAACAAAGGTTATGCAAGATAGAGTTGAAAGCTAGGTTGAAAGTAGAAGTATAAACGGTAACAATAATAGAGATACTTCAATTACAATAACAAAAGCTCATACAGATTAACTATAACAATAATTTAAAAATAGTCATTTAAATATAACATAAAAAATGAATATTAGATTAAACCCTAAATTAAATCGATTTTAGATATTTTTAAAATTTTAAGCTTATAAAAAATTCATTCCATTATGATGATGAATTATAAATCCTAATGTTTCAAACATCTGATGATGAAATATGGATAAGTTCCTAGAAAAATAATTTTCTATCAAAATGAAAATGATAAGTAATTCTAAGTACAGAGTGTCCCAGTTGACGCATTGTGTTCGATTTTCTGGGTGTTGTTTGTGACAAATTTTGTATTCAAAAGCAAGGAATTCAATGTCGTTAAGAAGTAAATACATAAAATTATTATCCAAAAATATCATATCATATAAAAATGGTATAGGATATAGGTAATCGAAACAAACAATATCACAAAAGAGCTGTTTCCAAAAAACCTTTTTTTTAAAGACATATGGGCGAATTTTTGCATTTTTTAAATTGACTATAATTATAGGCAATTAACTGAGATTTAAAATTACACGCATTTGTTCTTCTCCAAAGTTTGAAATCGATATATTTTTTACAATAAAGTTATAGGCTGACTATTAATATGGTACGCGCCCCGTATATGAAACGCGTGGGTTCTGAGATGCATCTTTGTGGAACAACCTATAATGACGCGAATTCGTCTAATACTTACTACTCTATCAATTCTCTCAGCGAGTTAGGGGTTAATAAATTTGATTAGGTGGGCATATCCAAAAGAGAAAGAGAGAGAGAAAGAGATCCGATTAGGAAATATTTATTATGTTTGGCCACAACTTTTTTTTAAATACATATATTGGTAAAAAAAGTATAAGACTACCTAATCCATAATTTCAGTTGTTTGCAAAATTAGTTGATTTAAATTAAAAAATAGTGCCAATTTTCATATCTTGTAGTTTTACATTAACTAATTTTGCAAGCAACTGAAATTATTGAGTGAAAATTCATATCACTACACCTGTCATAGTACTACTTAGGTACTCTTATAGTTTTTTTACCAATATATGTATTTAAAAAAAGTTATGGCCAAAAACAATAAATATTTGCTTATCGGGTCTCTCTCTCTCTTGGATATGCCCTCCTTAAGTCTAAAAAGGCCAGTTTCTGCTTGTAGAGTAATATATTATGGTTGAGTTTATCCAACGCCTTGGACAAACCTATTGCAAGTGATGACGGTTTGAAATTTTATACCGGTTGACTCAGACATACAGGGTGATTTATGTAAACAGGCGGAAAATAAAAGGGCATACAAGTCTGTTATGTGGGAAAGCCTCTGTAAAATTTTAAAGCGATCCGAGGTAATTTATTATATTTTTTTGCATTCAAACCTGAAAAGATACGCTTCTGAATGGGTGAGTTATGCTATCTCGACGCGTTCACACACGTGTCGCTTGTTTGTTTAGCAAGTAATATCAGCTGTCTTAGTTGTTTAAGGTCAGTACGCCACGCGTTCACTGACTCTTCGACTTCCGTTTAGAGCATTTCCCGTTTTTGTTAAATTTTAAACTGTATTCGCAAATATCGATTATGCCAGAGTTCACGTCGCAAGTGTACTGCGACGTGATATTAACCTATGGTGCAATGAATGAAAGACTTGCAGGGGCTGTACGAAAATACGGGAGAAAATTTCTCCGTAGACGCAAACCTAATGAGAGAAAAAATGTAAGTGCAGTGCAACGAGTTCGTGACACCGGGTTTTGTTTACCAGACGACAGAGAGGTGTAGTAAATCGTCCTGTTGAAGTAGACGAAGAAGTTCTAGAATTGCTAGAACAAGACCCTTCAATAAGTACCCTATTCGCGAGAATCGTTTAACATATACCACATAAGAAAGGAAGTGATTTCGTTGCACCGTATTACGTCAGGTTGGTTAGTCATAGGCGGCGCACTTCTACAAAAAAAAAATAAGGTAATTTTTTTCCACATTTTTTTATTTCTTAATTTTTTTAACTCTTTTTGGTTGGGACAACCCACTGAATAATTTCCCGCATGTTTAGGTAAATCACTCTGTATTATTGGGTGAAATATTTTAAATTTGTTGTGGTTACATGCCCTCACATAAATTCATATCTTGTGAGTAATAATATTTTTCGTAGAAGCTCTAGAACTTTACATAAATTAGAAATTGTAGTTATACGTGGAATGATAATTAGCTATTTCGTAATTAATTAACACATGGATTCCTCGTCTACGTGGTAAATAGAGAATTAATTATATGCTGAATTTAAATTGCCTGTTAAACATGGAGAGTATATAAGGCGTCCTAAAAGTGAATATTATCTCTATAAAATGATTAGTATTTACAAAAAATGATAGAAAAGAAAGTGATTTGTCGTTAGTTTTTCATTCACATATATTTTTCCTTCTTTACCGAGGAGATATATTATACTAAAAAAATCACAATTCAAGATTTCTTCACATTTCCACGTTTCAACTTGCCAAAAATGTTTTGCTTTTTAGCACACATGCTTCAAATGTATAACTACCTCGTGTGCGCACTTTGTTTTATTGTAACAACATCGCTTGTATCCAACTCGCAACGAAACTGCATCGCTCGTGTACATCGGACAAATCACACTGGGTCACCGGTGCGCAATCGTAGCGACACCGCATCGCTCATGTACATATTTGAGCGTGCGAGTTTTCCTCTCCGACGCGACCAGGTATCAGTATCAGTAATGCGCCAAGGGCGATACCGTGATTTTTCAATCACGTGAATCATTACTGTGATTTTTTAATATCAGTGATTAAATCACAGTGCATGAAATATCGTCCATCACTAGTCAAGAGGTAGCGGTCTCGGTGAATAAAATTTGAACAGGACGTTTATCTTTATGATTTATTTTATTAGAACACATTTATAAAGTGCGCTGACGCAATTCTTGGTCAAAATATCAATTCGATTATTTATAAAGAATTAAACGTAAAAGTGTATGTGCTCCGTTTCAAATTAACATTTTTGTCAATACATTAGATTTATCAAAAATCCAAAACAATCGAATCATATTAAATAAACTGACCATTATCTAATAATTTTCGATTTAGAAAACGCGACTATTTCCAACCTGTGTAGAAAGGTGTACTTTCTCAACACTTTTCGACCAATGAGAAGCCGAAGTGTTGAGAAAGTGGAAATACCGGCTTCTTATTGGTCGAAAAGTGCTGAGAAAGTAAACTTTTCTACACAGGTTGAAAAAGCCGCATTTTCTAACGAAAATAAATAGATAATTACAATATTTTTCCATTTTATTTAATACGATTGGAAAAAGTATAGTGTTTGACTCGAGAGAATTGGCCATTTCCACTCGCATGAATTGCGACACAAACCGAAGGCCTCATGGAAATGGTCAACTTTCTCACTCGTTGAAAAATATACTATTTTTCTTTAAACGTCAGAAAATCACGACATTTCCTACTCATTTCATGACATTAAAGTTTGACATTTCAGAAGGCTGTGCGTTGTCAGTAGCAACGGCGGTAAAAGTACTTTTTCTCCGCTGAGCGGACTTTTACTTCCGTTACTAATGGCAACGAACAGCTAAATTTTTTTATCTTTATTTTTTTTATAGGTAATCGACGTTTGAAGAAAAAATAAAATGTCACTTTTGTGACTCGTCAGTAAATCTACAGACTCGTCACAAAAGTATCACTTTTACTCCTAACAACAATATACTATTTAACATCATCGGAAAATATATGTAAAAATGTTGTATGCGAGAGTAGATCTTTCTACCGCCAAACCCGCCTATAAGATTAAGAGTCGAATTTTCCACTTTATTATTTGTTATAAGTTTCACTCGAATACACTACTCGATACGCGTTTCGCTAAGCATGCCAACATCGTCGGGAGACGAATAAGACTTGCTTTCAGTTTTAATCATCTTCTGATTATGCCAACATGGTTAGCAAAACACGCGTCGAGTAGTGCATTCGAGGGTAGTATTCAAATGTTTTGGCGTATTTTAAAAGCCGTCCATAAATGATACAACACTTTTTTTGTCAATTTTTGACCCCCTCCCGCCCCTGTGTCACACATTGTCACGCTGGCTCAACACCTCCCCCCCTATGCCTGTCACGTTACATTAACGGATGGTCTTATTTAGAATTTAGAGGAGCGGATGAACGTCAGTGGAGACACAGCGTCGCGTAAAAACGGTGGATAAATGAATATCAAATATGCTGATAAATAATTAAAATATTACACATAAAATCAAAATTGCTTGAGACTCCCCCGCCGCCCCCCCTGTCACAAGGTGTCACAACTTCCTGAACCCCCTCCCATCCCTAAAAACGTGACACCATTTATGGACCGGAAATGACCCCAACTTTTGATTTTTAAATGGAACATCCTGTATTATTATATTTTTGGAATATCTGAAAAATTCTGAGTACGGTGATGCCCCATAAGTGACATTTCGACTCCATGAAAAGAATTTGACTTTTTTTTTTTTTTTTTTTTTTTTTTTTTATACATTTATTTAACGTCGGCCTATTTCCGCTACTGAGGCCTACCACCGACGCCTGTAGACGAGCTACCCCCAACCAGGAATTTTGCCGAACCTCTTCCCTTAAGAAGAGTAGGGATCTTTTACTTGCCTAACATTTAATAGACAAGGGACCGACGGCTTTACATCCCCTCCGAAGGATGGTATATCTCCTATACAACCCTCGCCTAAGGTTGTATAGCTTCCGCGCATACACTGATATACAAGCCGCTGGAAGATGTATGAGGCGAGAACGCGGTTTCCGTTGGAATGGTCACCAATCCAAGTACTAACCGCGCCTGTCGTTGCTTTACATCGCATACCGAAGTATGTACATAGTAAAGACGCACCTACGCTCGCCCCAAATTTGACTTAAAAATTTTGAAAAATATTAAAATAAGAAAATATTGCTTTTGGGCACATCCACCGATTCCTTAGAACATCCTCTATTTTATGATAGTACTCTACCATTATGGTTCCATTTGAAAAAAATAAGTTTTGGTAAAAGAACTGTTCAGGCTAAATTTGATGGCCCACAAAATACACATTCACAAATTTTTATGCTCGATTTGATTTTTCTGACATCACACCGCACCGGTCCATTACAAGCAAATTTTTCTGGTCATGACACTCTAGATGTACCAACAAATTTCGAGTTAATTTTTTTTTCATGCGAATCGAAATGTCACTTATGGGGCATCACCGTACCCAGAATTTTTCAAGGATTCCAAAAATATAATATACAGGATGTTCTATTTAAAAATGAAAAGTTGGAGTCATTTCCGGAGAAACCGGAAGTGATAAAAAACTGACAGTTATGCCACAAATTATCTTCTTGGCCATATAATATATCTACCAAGTTTCATTATGATATTCTTAAAAATAAGGGAAAAAAGGGGGGGTCTACCATGATTCGTTGACACCCGGTATAGTAAAAAGAAATGCTGAATGATGAAATATAAACAATATCATTACTTACCTATATAAATATATGTGTGGCGTCATCGGATGACGAGCTACCCGAATATTTGACCTTTCGTCTATAAAAGCTCCGCCTATTTCACAGCAGTCAACAAATTATTAGGTAGAAATGTGGCACGTTCACACATTCAACCCATTTGGTCGACTATGGCAATTACACAGAATGTCGTAATCGTGGTTTTCATTTCTGGTAGGAGGTAAACACGCAAGTTTAATATATTTCTATGGTAGAACGAGGTGCAATTTCGGTGTTAAAAAGCTAAATCCTTTGACGCTGATTTTTTGCTCTATTATGTACTCTTTAACTCTTTTTGGCTCCACTATAGGTTGTTTTGTTACTGTTAATTCGCAAAGAACAGGTGGGCAGGAGGCTTCCAAGATCCACAAAAGTTATTATTAAAAGTAAAAATGAGGAATTAAGAAATCTGGATGCTTTAAACTCGAACCAAAATGAGGCAGATATACGAATGGTACTACACATACTTTGGCTCAGTGCATACCAACATTTTAGTAAAATCTGTAGATACGGATGTTCTCCTTTTATTAATACACTACTATAATATTTTAATTAGATTAAGCATTTTAATTCGCCCTGCGCAGCGAAAGGTGTTGCCTTTTAAAAATTGTTTTTAGCCGCCGTTGATCGACTGGTTCCGGGACGTGAGCTGGCGAAGCCATACTTGTAATTTTAATTAAAAATAAATGTGTTTTGATTTGACTACAATGTAGTGCCTGAACTAAATAAGTGTTATTTAGTCATGCAGTTAAGGCATAGTGCCAATAAACCTTACGTATCAAAACCAAATATTTCAAAAAATTTGGGAACCAATTTGTTGGCAATGTATTGTTTAACTTGCTGTGACACAACCAGTTCTATTTATAAGTTTGGTAGGAACACAGCATTTGATGTTTTATTAAGGAATATTAAATTAAAATAAATTATCCCTCCCTGCCTGAAAAGGAGAGGTTGATAATTAGTAGACAATATATACTCCATTCATATAGAAATAAGGGCAATGATATATTGTACAGATTATTTAAAAAGTCCTTGACGGCAATAAAACGTGCAACAAGGAAAACTGAAGCTTTGAATCATCTTTCTCTGTTGCAAACAAATCATAGGCAATAAATTCGCAAGTACCCACACATTAAGGGTACATAAGCCATTTTGAATGCATAATGATTGATATTCTCAACAAGAATATATCAGTTCAATCTGCTTCTAAGACAGATTTTTTTTCGAGAAGAGCGTCTTTTTGCTTGAAATTTACTCCACAATGTTTGAACAAAATATTGTTATAGTTCAAGTAGGAAATATCTGAGACAGAAAAAACATAACAAAAACTTTACGACATCATTATTATCGCCGCGGGCCACCGGCGGATGCCTAACATCAAACTACCAGCGAGAGGCGGTCGAGGTAGCACAAAGAGTAATGGTATTTTAATGAGGTCGTAAAGTTTTTATGTTTTTTCTGTATCAGATATTTCCTACTTGAACTATAGAATGAAAGTGGATATTAAAAATACCTCTTAAAAAAAAAAGAAATTAAAATTTTCATATTCCACCTCGCCGCTCCTAGTCGCAAGTGACACGAGCATGCCATCCCATTTATGATTTCCTGCCACCTAAGAAGCAAACTGACGCAAACACAATTTTTTTTAACACAAAGTTGCGAAACCCATTATTACGTAGATATAAAATAACATTAGGATTCTCTTTCGTGTTTTGTCAATGTCAATGAATATTTGTTTGATTATGGATAACGATCTAAGTTTACTCATTAAGAATAATTATAAATAGTTTTTCAGCAGCATTGTATAATTGCTTATTAGTGTAGATAAAATTACTTTGGTAAGTGTTATCAATGTCAATGTACGATTTAAGACTACTGTTTTAACCTCCGCTAAAATTCAATTAATCTGCGAAAGAACGGTCACTTTTTTCATTTTTATATATATTGTATATCAGTATTAATAATAATAATAGTATATTTACCAAAAGGACGTTTACAATCATACATACATACTGTCGTGCGCAGAAAAAAATAGGACAACTTTTTTTCTCTAAAGTAAATCTGTCTCTATTTGAATATGCAATGAGTATCCGAAATAAAACAGATATCACTTTTAATTTATTTTTTTATTTTAATGCTGTAGTTATTGCTATAGTAAATGATGGATAGTTAATGAGACAAATTGCACTGCGTTATAACATTATCAAAAATTTGGTGTGTAACATTTTAAGAAAGTGGAGATAAACGGTACGATTAAGTAGAAATCTTGGATCAAAAGACAAAGGATATCCTACTTAACAAGAAACTTAACTATTAATATTTCGTTATTGCACCATTTCTATTTATAACTTCTATAAGTCTGTTTGGCATAGAATTAAATAACCTTACACAATAATCATTAGTAATAATATTTTCCCATGCATTATTTACTATTTCCGGTAATTCTTCGGCATTCCGTGGTCTCACATTTCGTTTTTGGATACTTCTTACGAGTAGTCCCCCATACTTCTTCCACAGGGTTAAGATCTGGACTATGACTGGGCCAGTTAAGAACATTTGATGTTGTTATCTTGAAACCAGTTAGCTACGGTATGAGCAGTATGAACCGAACAAATTTGCCTATATCCAAGCCCACATATTGACGGAAAATCTACCACTTTTATCATTGTTAGATATATATTTCTCATCGAATCCAGTATTCGGAGGGCGGTAAACACGAATACGACCGCTGTGTGTTGACTGGGAAGTTTTTCGTCTGTAAAGATTTCGACGGGGAAAAAATTATCGTACGATAAACAGCCAAAAAGTTAAGCATTTTAAAAATGTCGTAAAATTTTAGAAAAGCATTGTAGCCATACTAACAGAGCTTTTGACTTGAAATGTGCCAGGCTATTTGTAGGTATTATGAGCCACCTTCACCCAAAATTCCATCTGATTCGTTCAAGATTTGCCCAAGTTATCCCAAAATCAATTTTTGGTAAAGAAAACGTACATATACGTAACATCACGAAAATTTAAGTGGAGCTTCCCTGAACATTGAAAATAAAAGGACCTTATTTTGGTTGCTTAACTTATAGTTTAAGGGATCCAAAAAAATTTGAAATCGAAAATTGCCCCAAAAGAGGGTTAATTTACCCCTTTTTCTAATTTAAAACAACGTTCCGATACTTGTAGAAGGTAGATATTCTAGGAATATCTTATATGTAAGACAACTAACAACTACCCAAAGTTTGGAATCTCTACGAAAAATTGTATAACACTTCGATTACCGTACTCCACTATTAGTACTTTTATATGGCATGTTCAGATGAAAAAAGATAAAAACTAGGTAATTTTTTATGAGCGTGGAACTTATGCTTGAGTAATTCCCAAACATATTTCTTCTACTTCTGCCGCTATTTGGAGAAGCTCTTCCAGGTTTTCGAAGTCCTTGAAACGAATCTGTTGGCGGATTTCTGGTAGCAGTTAGTAAACTACGTGAGCTTTTTCAGCGTATGAATGAATTGGATCCATTCTATTAAATAGTCCAATCTTGCGGGCTATCAATAGCGTGACATTCTTAGATTGGAATTTGGCATGTAAGAAGTGTTCAGTGTTCCACTTGCGCCTTCGTAGCCATTGTGTCAAATGTCTGGCGAAGTCGTTGCATGAAAGTACTATAGTCGTAAATAAGGTTCTTATGTGGCTCAAACCAGTCTTTAGGTTGGCCCTTTAATTGCGACGAGCATATAATTAATTTATCTGTGATGGCCTGCTTTTTAAATTCGTCAATACGTACAAGAAATATTGCAGCACTTTCATGGTCAAGACCATGGAACTGTGCTTCGGTGAATTTGGAATATTCTATAAAAATCTTTCGGTTCACCAGTTTAGTTTGAATTTGTTGTAGTGATTACAATCTTGGAGGGCCTGTCTAAAAGCTTCTGCCATTTCGGTTATCAGTTGGTTCATTTCGTCTTTTGACTGGAACGTTTCGAATTTTGTTGTCATCATCAGGGTAGATTGGGGCCTTGGTTCCGCTTGCAACACTGGATTAATGCCCGGTTCTTCCTGCGCTGTGCCTGTGATGTCCATATACCGTAGATTCTCTTCTTCTCTCCCTGGGAAAGGTTCAGCTCATTATTCAGGAGAATGCCTTTCGGATTGTCGAGTAACGAGTTCTGAAATTTTATTACTAACTGGCTGATTTTTACGTAATTGTTTAATTAATATTTTTGGAATCGAATGGTCAAATTGTCCTACAAATTTCTGGCAGGGTTTTCCAGTCCTACGCAATGAAAGTGTCAGTTCCACGGTCAACATGTTTAGCGGCTGCATCGAACATAGAATACCTCTACCGAAAATTTTCGCAGAGAGAAAAGTTGGAAGACTCATCAAAACGAAGCCACTCACGAAAATTCAGCCTGGGAGCCAATTCTTGAAATCGTAGGAATTAATTTTCTAGAGAATTGACGTCATTTTCTCATGTTTTTGGGTGACTTAGGTACTGTCATGGCAGAAAAAAATACTACAACTTTTTTTTTCTAATGTAAATCTGTCTCTATTTGAATACGTAATGAGTAGCCGAAATAAAACATATCACTTTTAATTTATTTTTTATTTTAATGCTGTAGTTATTGCTATAGTAAATGATGGATGGTTAATGAGACTGCGTTATAACATTAACAGAAATTTGGTGTGTAACATTTTAAGAAAGTGGAGAATAAACGGTACGATTAGTAGAAATCCTGGATCAAAGGACAAAGGATATCCTACTTAACAAGAAACTAACTATTAATATTTCGTTATTGCACCATTTCTATTTATAACTTCTATAAGTCTGTTTGGCATAGAATTAAATAATCTTATACAATAATCATTAGTAATAATAGTTTCCCATGCATTATTTACTATTTCCAGTAATTCTTCGGCATTCCGTGGTCTCACATTTCGTTTTTGGATACTTCTTACGAGTAGTCCTCATACTTCTTCCACAGGGTTAAGATCTGGACTATGACTGGGCCAGTTAAGAACATTGATGTTGTTATCTTGAAAACAGTTAGTTACGGTATGAGCAGTATGAACGGAAGAATTATTTTGTTGAAATATGAACTCATTATTAGGAAATAATTGTGACACAGAAGGGAGCATAATATTGTCTAAAATCCTAATATACGTTTCACTATTAAATCGTTCCTCAATATGCCAGAAAACACCAGGACCACGTGCCGATATCCAAGCCCACATATTGACGGAATATCTACCACTTTTATCGTTGTTAGATGTATATTTCTCATCGAATCGAGTATTCGGAGGGCGGTAAACACGAATACGACCGCTGTGTGTTGACTGGAATGTTTTTTCGTCTGTAAAGATTACATTGTTCCAAAAATTTACATCATACGCTAAAAATTCAAGCGCAAATCCTACTCGAGCTTCTTTATGTTCAGCTTTAGCAGCCTGAATAACTGAGTAAAATGGATTTTCTACTAAAGCATTTACCAATTGCAAACCTTGTTGTTGAGTTGATATCCTTCGTCACCCTGATCCAGGATTTCTACTAATCGTACCGTTTATTCTCCACTTTCTTAAAATGTTACACACCGAATTTTTGTCAATATTATAACGCAGTGCAATTTGTCTCATTGACCATCCATCTTCTGCTTAAGCAATAACCCCAGATTTAACTAAATCGCTTATATGAGGCATATTAGTTTTTTGCATACTTGCAATAAATTATGACAACTAACTGACAGTGTCACAAAAATTAAAGTTAGATTTTAGCAAAATACCGTTATAAGACGTCCTATTTTTTTTGCTCACGACCATACAATCGTATTCTTGAAAATAATCATAGGAAATATTTCTCTTGATATTTAGAGGAAAAAATTTTCGATGATTTTTGACGGTGAATTCGAAAATTCTCTTAGTTCTGAATTATAATTTAAGGTTATGTGTACAGTGTGAAATGTCATTAGCTGAAAAATATTTAGTTAATAATTTATTAATAAGTTTCATTAGTTTCATACCGTAATTAAATATTACAATTTAATGATTTATAATTTTCATCTTCAAGCTGTAATTATACAAAATTTGAAAGATCTTTATTAAAATGGGCAAAGAATTAATTACCTACTTTATATCTTCTAAGTAAATATAAAGGACCCCGCACGTTTTAGGTGTATTTTGGCTTTCACTCCAGGGACTTGAAACTTGGGTCAGAGCTAGTTCTTACCGTGCTGTTCAAAAATCTCTATGGGCAAAAAAATTCAACGATAGGATTTCGAGATATTAGCCATTGAAGGTGTTTACTATTCCTGCTCGTCAATACCGTTTTTCCCTTATTTTTCCTATCACATTTTCTTTATGATTATGTATTACCATGAATTAATCCGCACGTATTATTTATTTACTTTTTTATCATCGGCATTCCAAATTTTGTCATCAACATTGCATTTTTCCGTCACACGGGCTGTATACATTATGTATTTTGTAAATTTTTGGAAAATAAACCATTGCCAGCAGCTAGTGTTTACACGCGTGGTCGCTTACCTCTTAGGACTCGCTCATACCTCATCTCTCCACTCAGAAAGCCAACTGTAACCAAAGCAGTTCACACATACTAATATTGGGCTTCAATGTTTTCCTTTTCATAACATAAACTGTATATGCTCACTAGTTACAGGAAAATCAAAAAAAAAACCTTGTATTATCTCAGAACTTCTATCGTCCCAGCGACTATTAGTGGTTTTTGTGTCGGGGGTGAAAATGTGTCTTATTCATCCATCTCGAGGTTCCGAATCATAAACACAGTTTTAAAAGCTATTTCAAAGGAAAAAATGATATTGACGAGCGGGAAGAGTAAACACTTTCAATGGCCAATATCTCGAAATCCCATCGTAGAATTCTGTTTTGACCATAGAGACTTTTGAACAGCACGGTAAGAACTAGCTCTGACCCAAGTTTCAGGTCCCGGGAGTGAAAGCCAAAATACACCTAAAAGGCATGGGGTTCTTTAGCTATGATCATACTAGCTTCTAAAGTAGTTGTAGCTTTAAACTTCTTTGCAACTGATAGTTACCAAACTTCTGTTCTTCAGTTAGCCAAAGTACAGTAAGTAGGTGCGTAAATGAAGTGATTCAAGCTTTAAATACCCAAATATTTAACCGATTTTCCTAGCACTAACTAAATCTAAATTTAGCTCTGACCATACTAATAGAAAAGAGCATAAATATGTACCTTCAAAGAAAAAAATAATTTCCAACAGAGATTTGAAAACACATACATTGACATTAATAAACATCATGAGCATTGCCATTTATGAAAATATAAAGACTCCAATCTAATAAAACCTGCTCATTGGCTGTTGCGAATATTAGTACGAACATATAATTCGACACACGCTCTATTGCTATTTTCGTTGGAATTTGATTCCTACAGGATTCAAGAATGGCAATTCTTTTGATTTGTTGATTCGCATGAAAATTTCAGCGAGAGAAAATTTTCTCAAGAGAATCAATTCATATGATTTCAAGAATTTTGTCCCTGTTAGTAATCACTTTTTAAAAAAGGGCGCTGGACCGTGGATCATTATTCTTGCAAATACCGATCCTGATGTCGCAACTCCTACTCAATCCGAGATTACTAAACCAAGTGTAAATTTGATCTCCTCTTCATTTCTTCAAACTTTCTTGCACTGTCGAATTTTTGTTTCCACTTCAGCAGGTAAGTCTTGGCAAAGTGAAATTCGGGTACAATCCGGCAGAAATTCAGGAAATTTTGATATATTAAAATTTTGCCACAACCGCGTCATTAATTTGCGCTTGATGAATATTATTTTCGAGTCGTTATTTTTTTATGATTTTTTTTTAATTTTGGAGGAAGATTTAGAAAATTTTCTTAAAAGTGCGTTTAATTTACCAAAAATAAAGCTTTAGGACCTTAAACCTGAAAAATTTTGACAAGGAAAAATTTTAAATAAGGCTTGAGCCAAGTATTTTTTTAAATTGTTGACAAAAAGACGAGCTTAAAGAGCCCCTAGTTGGGCGTCATAAACATGACAGCGACTCTTAGATTTAAAAAAATATATAAATATGAAATTAGATTTAAATATCCCACCTGGAAGGTGAAACATATTGCGAAACATTAATAAAAGTAAAATCGATATCTTGGGAGTTATTAATATAGAAAAAAATGTTATATTTCCTATATAAACAAAACCACTAAGAGAACAAAAACTACATCAACCATAGTAGACCACACATTTTTGTACAAAGAAGTCATATTTATAATGTAATTTATAACAAAATAAATTTAGTAAAACTAAAAAATTGTATAGAACGAGAAAATTGTAATGTTATAAATTGCAAAAATTTACTGTTATTTGTTTATACCCCCAGTAAACACCCACACCCTAGGTTCAATAATTACAACACAAATTGTCACTAATCACTGATTTATTTATCACTAAATTACGTACAATAATTAATCCTTATAACTACACACTAATTATAACTTTGATCTACTATAAACTCACTCACTCTATTCACAGCTTCCAGTTTGTACTAACCACTGTTCTTTCTCTTGATATAAACTATTTGCTTTCTCAACAGAACTTTACTGAACTGCTCCTGATGCGCTGATCCCGCTTCATATATATACCGTGAGTCTTATTCTAGGGTTTTCTCTTTTATTCTGGTTAATTATTCTAGAGCAAAATCATAACAGTCTAGACTTCCCCAGATAAACTCGATAGCAGTATCTTTGGGATAACTGGCGAACTATCATCCTATGGCTAGTTTCTTTCTATCAAGAGATTCTCTCTACGCAAGAGGGCGTGCATACTGCACATAACACTACCCCCTCCTTAAGTTTGAACGTGCGGATCAGGCCATTCAGCAATTCAGCATCTCCAACGTATAGTTCAGTTTATTTATTCCCTGCGCTCAAAAAACGCAATAAAAACTTTACGACATAATTATTATCGCCCCTGGGGCAAGCGGCATAGTCGTTGGTTTGGGTGATGACAGATAATTTGATTTTGTGACTTAATACATATTCCTTAAATCAATATCATTTCAGTAGACAGAAAGACAGTTTTAATAAAACATATATTTTAATATGTTCATTTCATCGTAAGATATATTTTTAAAAAATTACGATTTAGTGTCATAAATATACAGGTTGTCCATTTTATCAGGGCACTCGAGAATATCTCACTTAATATCGGTCGTACAAAAAAAATTATTTTTACGAAAATAGGGTTTTCCCAGAAAAAAAAATTATTGCTGAAATACTTCTCAAGTAAAAAAATGATTTATGGTATATTTATTATCTTATTAATTTTACTAATAGTAACAAAAAAAAACTTGAAGTTTGAAAAATATTGGGTTCATTTTAAACAACCATAAGCTGGCGCGTTGTGACGTCAACACCCTGAAATCCAATCACAGAGGTTGTCTCTGTTCAAGATTGTTTATTAATCTTGGTCTCCGTTAACATAACATAACCTCTATTTATTGACAGCACTCAGCACTTTTCTACTTTAGGTAAAATATCGGCGGCACCTTTAACATATCCCTCTTCCACTTGATTCCATTTTGATTGTAGAATTAATAAAACATAAACCAGAAACTGATAAAATAATATTTTCACTCCAAACAATACAAACATAAAAATATAAATTTGACGTTTTAGGTTAGTCATCTGATGTGTAATGTCCATAGATAAAACAGACGTAATGTCGGTGAAGGTTAAACCTAAACTACAGTACAAAATATTAACGTCCGACGCTTTCACGAATAACTTGTGCGGTATTTATCTGGATTCTGATTGGCCAATATTTACACGTCCACTGCTTTAGACCAATCACAGTACAAGCATTACAAATTGAAATTCTGAGAAGTTTTAGAGGAAAGCTTTCTTTAATATACAGTTAGAATCTATTACAAACTAATTATATCCATAATCTCATTGGTTTTCCGGCTAGATACGTAATTCTGGCGAGTAAAAATGCCCGTTTTAAAAAGCAGTGAAATTATCAGCAAGTTGTTTTAACGATATTTTCTTAGAAATAATTCTTATTAGAAAAGTAAATCGTTGTAAATTATTAAAATGTTTTATTATATCATTTTCACGACACAAATTGTTAAAATAAAATTAGTGGGAAAACCCTATTGTGCCGATTTATATAACCTACAAAATGGTTTAAAGGCATTTGAAATCCATTGCCTACTTTAAGAGCTATGGCGGAAAATATCGAAAATGCGGAAAACGTCTAGGCCAAATATCTCCGTTATTTGAAGAGATACGAGAAAAATTCTAAAGCGAACATTTTTTGCAAAACAGAGCGTTTCAACGAGGTTTTATCTAATTTTTTTCAAAACCGCTGTATTTTGAGATTTACTCTTCAGGTTGTTAAAAAAATTATTTTGAAACAGGCGGGAAAAGACGTCATTAAATAGAGTAGTTTCCTCCCTTTTCAACGATATATCACATGCCATATTTATTCATTGGTACTACGTTAGTAATTATAAAAACATTTTTTTTAAACCAATAATTTTTTTTTTAACAAGCATTATACTTGCCGTGGAGAAGTATGGTTAAATAAAACGATAAAATAATTCAATAAGTTGTTCAAATCTTTGCTATAATAAAACATTAACACAATTAAGAAGAATAAAGTAAATTCAGGTAACAAAAACAAAATAATAACATGGAGCAATTATGGAAAGAGTATTCGCAATTATGCCAATGTATAGCGGTCCTCCATAAAAGCGTCACTCCTTGCTCAGAAAGTTAAAATGTCTTTACCAATTAATTTATGTATAATATCCATTTGTTTGTATTTCATGATTTCACTATTATTTCAATTATTTTAAAATAGTTTGGCTATGAACAAACTTGACAATTTAATTTTTTGACAGATCATCTCAGATAATACTTAAACTCTCACTCAATCACACTCGTTTAAGAATTTACAATTTTCAAAAATGATTTTCACTCACATTGATCGTTATATGTTCGTTACATGGCCTTCATTGATTGATTTAACCAAGGCGTTTGACTCGGTGGACAGAGAAGTGCTCTGGAAAATTATGTTCCGCTTAGGTATCCCTAGAAAATTTGTAGAAGTATGTCGCAGTCTACATACAAACAACAACGCCCAGGTTATGTATAATAATGAGGCAACCGAACCTTTCCAAACCCTCACTGGAGTTAGACAGGGATGTGTCCTGGCACCCCTACTCTTTAATTTGTTTACCACTGCTCTAACAATTATTGTTGACAACAAACTGACAGTCAGAGGAATAGGTCTCAGATACCGTTTTGATGGCGGTCTCTTTAACATAGGGCGCTTTAGAGCTTTCACGAAGACACGCACACGATTCATTTGTGATCTCCAGTATGCGGACGACTGTGCACTTTTAGCCTCTACGCCGGAAGAGCTTCAAGAACTTTTAGATGTGTATGCCCAGAGCTATGATTCCTTGGGACTTAAAATCAACATTGGAAAGACTAAGATTATGTCAACTCCTCATCAAGTGAACCAAATAGACATTACACTTAACGGAAATTCCCTTGAAGTGGTGGATCAGTTCAATTACTTAGGCAACGTTGTTAATGACAAAGCAAACATGGACAGCGAGATTCGCAATAGAATTAACGCTGCATCTAGAGCACTCTGGGGACTTAGAGAGAGAGTATTTGACAACCACGACCTTGCTTTGTCAACGAAAATGGCTGTCTACAGAGCAGTTGTCATTCCAACACTGCTATATGGATGTGAAAGCTGGGTCACTTACCGTCGTCATGTGAAAGAATTAGAACGTTTTCAGCAAAGACACCTCAGAAGTATGATGAAAATCCGTTGGTTCCATCACATATCAAACGTGGAAGTCCTCAGGAGAGCAAACAGCCTTCCAATTGAGGTGCTTATTTCAAGAGCACGCCTAAGATGGGCAGGTCACGTTCATCGTATGCACGATAACCGCCTTCCTAAATGTACACTTTATGGTGAATTGCTAAGCGGTAGAAGAAGGCGTGGCGGTCAACGAAAGAGGTTCAAAGACGCTCTCCATGAAAATCTAAAATCCTGCGGTATTGCAGACGAGCAATGGGAACAACTTGCAGCGGACAGAACCGAATGGCGAGGGGTTGTGGCCAACTATCAAGGAAATGTTGCTGCAAGAAGGCCGAATCCAAGACCTAACCAGGTCTATGTTTGTCCTGACTGCGGTCGACATGTGCTCTCCCGAATTGGCCTCTATAGCCATAGTCGTGTGCACCGTAGATGAATGGGAATTACAATAGACTACACCTTTTACTTATTTTTTATTGTACACAATATATCGACTGTAACATTTTTATACTCGGACTCGAGTAACGGCTAATAATAATAATAATAACATATTGCCAATGCAATTTTAACTCTGGATTATCTCAAGTAGAATATAGAAACAGATTTCCACAAGCACTACAACCGAATAAAACTCTGTTCAGAAAATTAGCTACGAAACTGAAAAATAATGGTTCATTTTTAAAGAAGACAAGGTTGAACAGTGTTACTGATAATGTAAATAAGGTAAACCGAGTTATTAATTATGTAAGAAATAAAAATACAGAACATTTGGAAACGTCATTAAGAGAAATTCAAATTGCTTGTCATATAAATAAAACACGTGCTAGAAAAATTTTAAGGAAAAATGGTTACCGGTGTTATAAAGCCAAAAAAGTTCACAATTTACAAGCGGGGGACAAACCAAGGAGGTTTGTAGGCGGCTGTTGGAAAAGAAGCGTGCCGATCCATTAATATGTAGTAGAATACTTTGGTCCGCCGAGGCAAATTTTTCCAATAATGGATTTTTTAATCGCAATATTCATTACAAGTGGACTTCTGAAAATACACACTGGCATAGACCGACTGGGTTTCAAAATCGTTTTTCAATAAATGTGTGGATAGGTATTTTAGGCACCAGTTTAATAGGTTCTTATTTTTATGATGGTCACCTCAGTGGTCAAAGGTACCTAAACTTTTTGAGAAACGAATTTAATGAATTCTTAGATGACCTACCTTTAGAGAATCGACACAACTTTCAATATTTTCAACAAGATGGAGCTCCTCCTCACAATTCCCAGATTTGCCTAGATTATTTAGACGAAATTTTGCCTCAACATTGGATAGGTACCAATGGATTTATTCGATGGCCTCCTCGTTCTACAGATATAATCCCAATGGATTTTTTTCTATGGGGGTATATTAAAGATAAGGTGTTTTCGACGACATCGCAAAATGTAGAGGATCTAAAAGCTCGAATTCAACAGGTATGTATTACAGTTACCCCCGAAATGCTGAGTAATGTTTTAAATGCAGTGCCTCGTCGCCGCTCGATTGTGCATAAGAAATCGCGGTGGACACTTTGAACACTTGATATGATATCTTAAACATTATTTTAAGGATTATATAAATATTAATGTTCTGTGTGCTATATTCTTTTTATTATTAATTTGTTTTTGTTACCTAAATTTACTTTATTCTTCTTAATTGTGCTAATGTTTTATTATAGCAAAGATTTGAACAACTTATTGAATTATTTTATACCATTGAATAAATATGACATGTGATATATCGTTGAAAAGGGAGGAAAATACTCTATTTAATGGCGCCATTTCCCGACCGTTTCAAAATAATTTTTTTAACAGTCGCTCAGTAAATCTCAAAATACAGCGGTTTTGATGAAAAAAATTAGATAAAGCCTCGTTGAAATTTCGCCTTAGAATTTTTCTCGTATCTCTGCAAATAACTGAGATATATGGCCTAGACGTTTTTCGCATTTTCGATATTTTCCGCCATAACTCTTAAAGTAGGCCATGGATTTCAAATTTTGTAGGTTATATAAATCGGCACAATTTTCGTAAAAATAACTTTTTTTGTAGGACCGATATTAAGTGAGATATTCTCGAGTGCCCTGATAAAATCGACAGCCTGTATATCTTGGGAACCGCATACTCAAAATTAAATGAGCAACAGATTTTTTGAATCTGATAATAATATGTAGGTTTAAAATGGGACCTTGATAATTAAAATCTATTCACGGATACGAGAGTTATTGACAATATTATATAAATTTAGTTAGAGGTTATACAATTATACATATCTATAAATTGATTTCTAATGACAATGAAACAAAGCCGCTCCCGCCATTTCATCACTGAAACTGCGACGAATTTACATATTATGATTTCATTTTAACATGGTTTTACAGTTACTTGACGCTTTATTAAAGGACACTATTTAGTTAAAGGTTATTCTTCCACTTGGTTACATAACTGGCTATTAAAAATTATTTATTACATTAATATGTAAAATATGATTTTAAATACCACAGTTTAATTATTAATTTAAGTCTTAAACCTGATAGTAGGGTTGGTATTTTTAAAAAATTAGGTGAGTTCTATGTAAAGTTTATCAAGTTGAAGTACTGGTATCTAGACGTGATCACATGAATGCTGTAATCTGAATAAAACCAAAAGCATAATTTAACTATCATATTACTTAAGAATCAAGAATTTAAAATCTGTTTATCCATACGGCACTGACCAGGGCAACTAGCGTCTAGCTTCTGAGATAATCATGCGCAGTACCTTTTGCTTCACTTCATGTAAGCAGTCGCAGTATACAGGGTTACTGGTAATTCGATACATTCCTTTGGAGATGTGATGGGGCATGATCTAAGAAGTAAATTTAGCCCTAACATATATTATGCAAAACTCAATAGTTTTTGAGATATTTTTTTTTTTGTTTTTCTCAAAAAGTAGATCTTAATGTCCTAAAAGTTAATTTTCGAAAAATCTATTTGACATTTTTAATTTTTTTTTTACTGGATTACTTGTCCAATATTATAGATATCCGTTTGGAATGAAAAATATCTGGAAACATTTCGATCATGTGAACATCTGAAATAAAAACTAAAATTTTTTTTTTAAATCAGCTATGAAATTTACCTATTAAGTTTTTTCAAAAAAATATTAACGTAACACGCGTATAAATTATTATAAAAACTGCCTTATTTCAATAGCTATCTAACAAGGTACAAATGTTCAATGTACCCTTAATAGTTCTAAAAAAATACTAGTAAAAATAACACAAGTAGTACGAATTTTATTTTTAGATAAACAGTAAAAAACATTTTAAAAGTAGAGTTTAATTCTTCATTAATTTCAAAGTTGTACTTTATTTTTTATATGTCTTGCTCAAAATGGGAGCCCCTATTCCATATACAGACACGGCAGCGTCTTCTTATTTGGAAACTAGTTTCACGTGTTAACTTGGGATTTTCCTCTGCCCAATAATGTAGGTTGTGGAAATTTGTTATACCCTCGCGATTAAATTTCGACTCGTCCGTCCATAAAATACTTGTTAACAAATTTGCACTTTCTGCATCTGAATTTAACATAAAGCGGCAGAATTCCACTCTCCTTCCAGGATCACCTTCCTCCAAGCCTTGGACAGGGGTATAGTGGTAAGGATGACATCCAACTCTACGTATCGTAGACCAAACTTTCCATTGTGACGCTCCGGTTAGTCTTGCGACTTTATTAGTTGAAATAGTTGGGTCTTCCTCAAAATACCTCAATATTTCTTCCTCATCACCTGGTTCATAAACGGGAGGAGCACCAGCGTCACTTCTTCTACATTTCACGGAGCCAGTTTCAGCGATATTTTGATATGCCGTACTGAATACACGTGCATTTGGTAAGCGGCGGCTAGGGTACCAAAGACCATGTTCTCGGCGAGCTTCAGCAGCGTTGCCGCCACAGTATCCATAGACAAACAAGATATCAGCGTATTCTGTGTTGGCATACGCGGCCATGGCACAGAAAATACAATAACAACAACTAAGAGCAAAATCAAAATCTTCGATAACTTATTTAACAAGACCAACAAACTTAAGGGACACGGTATAGATAAGAATGTCAGTTAATGACATATATGCACAAACGTCAAAGTCAAGGACTGACTGACTTAAATGAAAATGAACGATTAGTCGTTTAATAAATTCCGCCACCAGCGTTATCTTTACTAATTTTTTATTAGAACTATCAAGGGTACATTAAACATTTCTACCTAGTTAGATAGCTATTGAAATAAGGAAGTTTTTATAATAATTTGTACGCGTGCTACATTAATATTTTTTTGAAAAACCTAATAGGTAAATTTCATAACTGATTTTAAAAAAAAATTTTTACAAGTTTTTATTTTAAATGTTCACATGATCGAAATGTTTCCGGATATTTTTCATTCCAAACGGATATCTATAATATTGGACAAGTAATCCAGTAAAAAATTTTTTAAAAATGTCAAGTAGATTTTTCGGAAATTAACTTTTAAGACATTAAGATCTACTTTTTTGAGAAAAACAAAAAAATTGAAATATCTCAAAAACTATTGAGTTTTGCATAATGTATGTTAGGGCTAGATTTACTCCTTAGCTCATGCCCCATCACATCTCCAAAGGAATGTATCGAATTACCAGTAACCCTGTATAGGAAAGTATTGTGACTGCAAAAATCGATTTTGAGTTTTTGCTGAATTTTTTGAGGTAGCCTGAACCTGAAAACGCAATTTTTAAATAGTGTCGGTCTGTCGTCTGCGGTCACACTTAGAGCCAAAACTACTTTGGCGATTTTACTCAAATTTTGCATGCATATTCAGGACGGCCACACCTCGAGGCGTAATAGACCGTGATACCGCTATTCACAAAGAAAAATAAAACCAATAAAATCTAAAAAGTGAAAGGGTAATACAAAACCATACAAAAATATCCAAATATAAAGTAAAATAAATACCAATTGAGTCACTATAACTTTAACTTAAAATAATTGATTAGTATTTTCATTAACTCGCTTTACTAACCCGAAAGAGTTACCGCCCATAAGATTTACATCGACATCATGGTTCTAACGAAGCAGGTTTGAAGCTCGGGAAGCCTACGTACTGCAAAAAATAAGCACGGAATTCAAAAAGTAACTGAATTATCCAGTTTATTACTGGAAAATCACCTCTATGCCTGTAATGTTTACGTCTAAAGGAAAGTTAAAGGGTGTATTTTGTCAAACAATACAAATCGGAACAAAAACAAGAAAAACAAATTTTGCTGACGTTTTGGAAACGAAATTTGTTTCCTTTCACAACATTTTCAGAAAGAACCATTGTTTGTTGCGTATTTAACATCCATCCGAGTTAAATGATCAAAAATATATTCTTTCTTCATCATAAATTATTACTGTTGTTTTTACAATCTTGTAATATTCCTTTTTTGAATTTTCCTAAAAAAGAATATCCCATACAAAGAATGATGACTAAGGGTTCTGCCTTGAGGATATTTTGAGTGTTGTTTTCCGATTTACGGTTTATATTTTCCAGATGTTGCTTTTTATACAGATACCACTTTATACATACTTCAGTGTGAAGATTCCTATTAACGACGAATAGTAAAAATGAAAGAATTGGAGTTTGTTTGTCTTTTCTAATTTTTATTTTGTGCAGTTTTCTGAAAATAATATACAGAGATTGGTATAATTATTCACACACTCGCACAACCATGACATGTTTAGACTTCAAATGTTCAAAGTTGGTGAATTTGAAACAGTATATTGTAAATTTGTTCCTTTTTTCTAATTCTCATGAATATGCTTAGAGTTTTGTGTTGTAAGCCTGTGTTTATGATTTAGATGATTAGAAAAAAAGCCGCAAGTGACTGCTTGTTAAAAAAATTATGGAAAAATTCCTATCAGTAATATAATTTAATCGCCAAACGCGATATATTTGTTTTCTCTGTGTATGTGTTCTTGTTATGTTTAGTCTGTGAATGTTTTAATTTTTTTTGTGTTTTGAAAATTTTCGTTTAATTTCAGATGGAGGTTCTGATGAGGGAAACGGAATGCCAGGTGAATATGCATTTTTTAATATAGAAAAATTGATTCATGTGCATGAAGAGGTGTAAATCCTAAAGGAGACAGTATAGAAGCTTCATATCTGTACTAAAAAACATGTTATGGTAAACCTACTGTTATATTTTATATATTTCTTGAATTATAGCGGATTTACTAAAGAAATGAGAAAGAGAAGCAAACATTTGGTGATGTTAGTAGATCGTTACGAGAATGATAATTTTGTCGATTTTGATTCCCTTCCTCTCTTTCTATGTTGCATGATTCCTCTGACATATACAACTCTTTATGCTAGAATTGTAAATGAGTTTTGATTATAAGTGACTGCACGGCTTTAAACTAATTTCAATTTTTTCACTCAAAAAATACTTAACCTTAAGAACGCCTGATCCTTAATTGTTTGAATTTATAGAACTAACTACTGAAATGGCTTGTAAGATAAACAACATTAAAATGATTGCTCGCTGTATGATCTTCCAGAGGCAGAACTTCTCATTCACATCGTATTAACAGACATTTTATACCTCTGAATTATTATTTTAATTGGCGTCTCTTTGTTGTGTGGCACGTCTCACAACATCATGCAATTACCGTCGCGATTATCTGGTAGACGTTCGATCTCACCAATTTTATTCACACCATTGTCTTGGTTACATCCCCAAGAAACCAAATGTGGTAATCCAGGGCACAACATACGTATGCCTTGCGGCGACACATGGACCAAAATTTGAGTTAGAGTAAATACCGGGTCCAAATAGTAATATTTTATTAGTGATGTATGATAAGAGACTAACGTAATTATAGATGTACGTATACCGGGTGGTCACGAGTTAATGTACGCCCCCAATATTTTTGTTGCTTTCGTATCTAAAAATTTGGTTTTTGGTAAAGAGAAATGAAAATATCACTTCCGGTTGAACCGGAAGTGACATCAACTTTTATTTCTTGAATGGAATGACTATATTTTTATGGTTTCTCATTAAGCATAAATTTCTAAGTGCAACAGTTTTTTCAGATGAAAAAAATTCCAAAAAATAAGTGAGATACGAACAATTTTTTAATTTTTTTCAAAATGGCCGCGTCAGATGAATGCGATGTAAGAAAATTACTAAGTAGGCTATGGAAATTATTAGTAAGGTTGTAGACTTGTCTGCAAAGATGAAAATAATTGTTTGAATTACTGATAGGTACCGGTATTTTTAGGTTTTTTTCAAAAAACGGAATTTCATTTTCATTTCCGTAGGGGTCCTATGGAAGTTTTTTAATGGAACTGTGCTATTTTTTTTTATTAATCAGAAATAATGATTGGTGAACTATAATTTTTTCGCCATTAATCATTTCTTAACGATATCCTTCGTAATAATAGAAGTATTTTTAAAAAGTAAGCGCCAACAAATCATTTTAATAAGGTACCTATCTACATTTAAATCCAAAATTGCAGATAGCCATGAAAATGACAGACATTCGCAACAATTGAATTATTCTTGACTTACTAATTTTCTGAAGCAAGCGTATTAAAGTTGTTATAAACAAGAAAATTAATATAAAATGGCTGAAAAATATTGAAGAGATGAAAAAGTTGACATGTTTATTATTTATGACTCGACGTAATCTAGAGCACAAACTCTGTATGGACAGAGATATCCAGAAAGAAGACAACCACCGAGAAACTATTTCGCCCGGTTGGAGCATCAATTTAGAACTGAACTTAACATAGAAATTGAAAAAAGATTTATTGTGGACGAGGAAACGGAAATTAATCTATTAGCTTTAGTGCATGTTGACCCAACCATTTCGGTAAGACAAATTGAATATGAATTACCAGTTTCCAAAGAATCAGCCAGGAAAATTTTAAAGAAACAGGGGGCTATCGTTCTTATAAATATCAGTTGCATCAATTTTTGGATGAGAATGATTGTCAACGAAGAATAACTTTTTGTAATTGGTTACAGTTACGTCAATTAAGAAATGAAAATTTTGTCAAAAATATTTTGTTCACTGATGAATCGAGATTTACAAACCTTGGGTTATTTAATCGAAACAACACTCGATATTGGGCAATTGAAAATCCTCACATTATGAGACAGGGGCGGTTTCAGGAGCGGTTTGGCTTCAATGTTTGGTGAGGCGTACTGGGCGACCAATATCATAGGTCCAATAATTTTTGACGGAACTCTAACTGAAAAATAGAGTCTACATGACTGCTCCAACCACAAGGCAAGATCTGGAAGAAAGTGTTCGACACGAAATTGCACAAATAACACCTCAACAATTATAGAATGTTAGACTTGCATAACGATAAGTCGCACTACTCTGTGTATTAATCATAACGGTGAACAGTTTGAACAATTTTTATAATGGTTTATTATAATTTAGGTTTTAAATAGTTTTGTTATTCTATTGATTCATGGCTGTAACGTTTTATTAAAATTATTTCTTGTTTAATTTGTGTTTAATTTTTAAAAATACTTCTATTATTGGGAAGGATATCGTTAAGAAATGATTAATGGCGAAAAAATTATAGTTTATGAATCATTATTTCTGATTCATAAAAAAAAAATCGGCAGCTACTGGAAGCGGCTGGAACCTCCCCACTCGGTGGATCTTTGAAGCCGAAAAGAGCATTAAATTGTGTGACAAAACGGCACTAAACGTAATCCGATCTCATCCAAAACATTTTCAGATCTTCTGGGGCACTAAAAAAACCCGCAACTTAACGAATTTACAATCATCTATGCGAGTTATTACCTACATTATCGCTCGTTGAATAAAATACTATTAGGATATTAACAACTTTAACATCACCACTTGAACGACTAAGAAAGTCTAGTTATCCTAAATACTACAGATTTGTAAAGCAACAAACTGGAAATTGGTAAAGTGATAATCTATAATAAATTCACCAACGAAGGTACAGAAAGCATATGATATTGATATTGTTACATCTACCTTTAAAGTTTGTGACAATCCACTAAAAAATATGCCGAAATCTCATTGCAATCCGATCGCTCGCGGCTGTCTTTGTTAAATGAAACATTAGCATTTCAGTAATTTTACTAGATTTTAGAGGAATATTTGTTGTTTAATTCTTCGATTTGTCTGTATATATATTTAAAAATGGCACTAAACGTAATCCGCTCTACTTCTAGAGCAGTGAAGAAACCCTCACACGTGAAATGACACGTGATGTGACGAGTTTCACGACGTAACGGCTACGCGCATCGATCATTTCATGCGAAATGCGATCTATGCCATATTTGCTTTGTTTTTAATTTTTTTCACGGAAAATCGAAAGGGTGGAAGTGTGATATATCGTTGAAATCAGAATTTTAACTGCTTGGTTCCATTGCAAATTGAAAGTAATTATAAAATAAATAACTTGTGGCGTCAAAATGGCACTAAAGGTAATTCGATCTCTACCAAAACCTTTTCAGATCTTCTGGGACGTTAAAGAAACGGACACGCAAAGTTTCATTCAAATCCGTTCGGTAGTTTCGGCGCTATCGTGCTTACACACACACACAGACATTTTTCAAAAGCCACTTTTTTGGGTTCCTAGGACCTCAAAACGTAAAGATTTGATGTTATCTCAATTTTCGTTTTTGAACCAATTTTAGTAACCTCTCACAATTTTATTGTGGAGAGGTTAAAATAGCAGAGTTCTATTAAAAAAATTTCATAGGACCCCTATGGAAATGAAAATTAAATTCCGTTTTTTGAAAAAAACCTAAAAATACTGGTATCAGTAATTCAAACAACTATTTTCTTCTTTTTCAAGTCTACAACCTTATTAATAATTTCCATAGTCTACTTAGTAATTTTCTTACATCGCATTCATCTGACGCGGCCATTTTGAAAAAATTTAAAAATTGTTCGTGTCTCACTTATTTTTTGGATTTTTTTTTACATCTGAAAAACTGTTGCACTTAGAAATGATGCTTAATGAGAAACCATAAAAAAATATAGTCATTCCATTAAGAAAAAAAAGTTGATGTCACTTTCGGTTCAACCGGAAGTGATATTTTCATTCCTGTTAGTCTAAAAGTAACCCATTATTGTCTAATTTATGTGTACCAAAAACCAAATTTTTAAATACAAAAACAACCAAAATATTTCGGGCGTACAAACAGCTTAATAATGTAGTAAGATAGATATACTATAATAATATCATAAATCAAAGTCTTAAAAAATATCCATGCCAAAAATCAGCTTTTCTAATTTGCATTCTCGGTGCAGAAAAATATGTGTGTTCAATTTTAGAATAATAATATAAAAATACAAATACAAAATAGCAGATATATCTTCGTACAAACAAACATAAAAAAATCACAGAAGGTTCGATTGAACCTTGAATTTAAGCATTACAAGTTAAAGTGAGTACTACAAAAGTTCAAACAGATACAGTTTTGTAATTTTATTATTGAAGTGTTAGTTAGTGTGCATAATTATTATTATTTTTTAAATTAATAACTACAAGTTTAAGTTATATCGAAGGTTGATCGGGCATATACCAATATTACTAGTTTTCATAAGTATCACATTATTTCAGCTTCCCTTTAAGAGGCATAATTCGAAAGAGTTGTGATGATATAAGGATATTTTTTGTTCGTGGTGTGCCCTGCAAGTACGTGGTTATGACGAGCACTAATTATAGGTACTATATAATTATTTGATTTGATAGGCTAATACAGTCCAGACAATTATTTACCATTTTAAAGAGAAAAATTATGAAATTTGCAGTTTTTCGATTGCTGAGACTTTTTAAATCACACATTTCCAGCAGTTCAGTTTGTGGAAATCCTCTGGGTGGATATTCACCGTTAAGTGTGTACACGGCAGATTTTAAGAACCTACGCTGAATTTTCTCTAATTGTAGAATATTATTGGACTTCACACAATAGAAGAGATTTACAAAAGTCACATAAAGTAGCCGATGAGTAGAAGTATCTGTGAAACCTTTACAGTTACGTATCATGAAACCAAAGCCTTTAAAGGCAGAAGCAGTTGTCATTTTTACATGTTTATTGAAAGATACTTTTGGATCGAAATAAACTCCAAGATCTTTAATGAAATCACGTCTTTGTAAACTTTCGTTGTCAACGTTGTAATTAAACATGTACATGTTGGTTTTTCTACCAAATGATATTACATTAGATTTGCTGGCATTAAGATGTAAATAGTTGTCTTTGCACCAAGTATTAACGGTATTTAAGCAGTTTTGAAGATCAATAGTCATCAAATGTGTCAATCAATCGATATATTTTTAAATGATCTGCGTACAGGAGAAAATGGGTGTTGTTATCGAAGCCCTCCAATATATCATTAATGAACATAACAAGAAAAGCAGAACAAGTATGGACCCCTGTGGCATACCGGATCTTTGCAAGAAACTAACAGAATTATAACCTCGGTACTGAACAAATTGGTATCGATTCTGCAGATATAACAATTAATTGTAGTAACGAATAAGAGAGACCGAAGGTGTCCAGTCTATTAATCAAAGTATTACACCCTCTCACACAAGGCTCTTCGAGAGCCTTCCGGGATAAAGGGGGTCGTAATTAACTGTGGTGTTATTGTGATCTAGCTTGTCAAAAGCCTTGAAGAAATCCGTGGAGATAATATCAATTTGACTACCTCTATCCAGACTTTCACAAAGAAATTGTGTTTTGCTGCAAGGTTTGTGACAGTCGACTTACCTTTCATAGAACCACGTTGATTGATAGATATTGTGCCAGAGACATGAGAATATATGGAGGAGTGAAGAAGTACTTCAAAAATTTTTCCAAAGGTACAAATGATAGTAATTGGTCTATAGTTCTTCGTTCAAGTTCTCCTTTATATCTAGCCGATAGCCGCGTTGACGTGAGGTAGCAATCGCGATTAATCACACGGGTATCGCGCCACCGGGTTCGAATCTCGGTTCCGGCACTGTCGAAGGAAATAGTTGTATGTCCGCGTTTCTTCAATGTGTAACCCCCTTCTGCACAATTGGGGGTTGTCTAATTTCTGTAGTGTTTATTTATTTTATTAATTTATATAACTCATAGCCGACATTTTCCATTTTTCTGTTTATCCCGCAAGACTCATAAGATCACGAGATATTTTTAAAAAATCGATGGAAAATTTGCTCTAAAAATCGATTTGAACTTTCCGTTCTTCCTTGCATAAGTTCCGCAATGATTACTGACAATAAAATATGCTGATAGAAGATATCCTGTTCATCCAACATTTACAGCCTTTAATAAAAAAATAAGGGAAACGGGATCAGTAATTCCTAACAATAATGAAACGGGAAAATATGCCCATACAACGTAAGAATACAAAGACAATATTTTAATAGAAATTGATGAAAATCCCGAAATTAGCATAAAAAGACTGGGTGCAATTAATATTTCAAAATTATCTAATCGGAACATTTTACACGAGGAAAATCTATTGTTCTTTTAATTCCAGAAAATTTTAGGCAGTGCATGTACACGATTTTCCCCCTCGTGTTGAATTTTCTAATTGGTTGCAAAACAAAAAAGTCAAAACCAAGGCTTTTTTACATATTCTGTTTTGTTTCTAAGGATGTAATGGCCCGGGGTCCGACGCCGAAGTGATTACTGACAGGCTGAATTTTCGTGAGTGGCTTCGTTTTGACGGGTCTTCCAACTTTTTTTCTTTAAATTAAATTTGTAAGGTAATGTGGTGTAAAGAGGGAATAGCGCCATGGTTGAAATTTATTGCAAACTGTCGAGAATAGTATAAAAAACAGTAAATGTTTTTGAATTGACATTTTCCGTGTTGCGCAGCTGCAGAGAATGAACCGGAGTCGTATCCCTGAGCTCGGTGCCCGAGCAGCGGCCCGCGCATTCGCGGTGACGTTTCGTTATTGATATGATATCACTTGTACTTAAGAACACATTCGGATCAATTTGGTTGTATATTGCGAATAAAATGCATTTTATTTTATCTGAGTAGAGAGTTGCATGCATTTTTCTGTTTTCGTTCATTTCTTCTGTTTGACAAAATACCAGAGTATTTTATAGAAGACATGCAATTTTTATATTTCAGCTTTTAAAAACAGCTATACACAGTGTATAACACAATTTAATGGTAATTAGAATCAGTCATGTTATTTTAATTCACTTAGGTATTGTTAAACTAATTATCAAAATGTTTATAACATTTCGAACTGTTTAAGCATTTATTATGTTCATGTAGATATAAGATTTTTAATTTAATTTGTGCGGGACAGTGATAAAACTGGGAAAAAGTTCAATATCACGTGATGAGAATCAATTCGTTTTATCAAGTTGAAGTCAAGAAAGATTCAAGTTGTTATCGGCAATTTTATTATTTGCGGAAAATATAAGGGAGAGTGTGAAAAAATTGGAAAATTGGAAGTTGCTAGGAGATGAAAAATAAATAACAAGAAAATTATTAAAAATTGCAGGGGTTGAAGATTTAGAGAAAGTAAATATTAAAGGATACGAGAGATATCACTTGAATTGTATAGGAGTTTGGCAGGTTACAGGTAATGTCGAATTAAGAATTAAGTGATACAGTACGCTTGGAGGTTTATTTGAGCTAGGCGGACTAAAATGTTGTAATAAACTTCATATAAATTTCTTGTATATTTTTTAATATGTTGGAAAATAATTGAGTATATTTTAAATTGGAAATTTCGATCATTAGTTCTATTTTTTTATTAACAAATTTTATTTTAAACAATAATTATCCAAATTATTTTATTTTTAGTATCGTATTTATATTTTAGCTAGGTAGGGAATCTTATTTCATCTTTTATGTGTATCGTATTTTATTGTTCTCACAATACACTGTTCCATTTGATTTGAATTTGTTTTATTGATGTGTGTTTTCTAGAAGTGTGTTTAATGTCAATGGTCCGAACCTACGACTTTGAGATCTAAATTAGAAATTATTTACTGTAATATTTGTTTTAACGCGTCGCAGATATCATAGCAGTATATAAATCAACCCAATTTTAAGGGTACGTATCTCCTTAGATTTTTAACAATAAATTCTGAATCACCCAGTATTCCAATTAAGTTTTATTATGTGAAACTTTTCTTATTGCATAATACAGTATCTCCGGGTTGAAAGCTTGTGATATTTAAAAAAAAATGGGATGTTGAATGGATTTTTTTTTATTATAAATTATCAGTAAATAATATATTGGAAACTTCACTAACCTACGCGAGGGTTTGCTTTTTTCTAGGGGCGAGTTTTATCCCCCCCCCCCCTTTTAAGGGCGGTGCACAAAAAATAATAACCATTGGAATCGATAGAAAATCACAGTCTAGGGAAAAAGGTTTCGTACACGAAAATCATTATTCACTGTAGCGTCCTGGAAATTGTAATTTTATCTAAAAAAAAAAAAGTAGGTACCTCCAAATACTTTTCGGTAAATGAGAAGTACAATATCACAATACCACATTTAACGAAAATATGGTGATTCAAAATGGTGTCCAAACATTTTGAGGATGAAGTGTAATGTTAAAATGGTAAAAAATGGCAAACCCATGGCATCTACTTCAAAAATGGTGATAACAAAAATGAAAACTATTTAAGTAAGCTTTGAAACGAGTCCTCAATTATTCCTCTACGATTTCGTAATTTTTCTTTTTTTTTTGTCCTAATTTATTACTTATACTACTTATATAAACAAAAAAATCTCAAATATTTTTTTTAGGTAACATATATTGTATCATCACCTAGGTACTAAAGTTTTTTGGACTGTCTATTAAAGCACTTGCTTTGAAAAAAATTTACTTTTAAGTTATATAGGATTTTTACAAAAATGTAATGTGTTGCAATTTCAGTAAATCATCGTAAATATTGATTTGGTGAAAAGACGCTAGATATTAAATATAAAGCTTATAAAACGACGATGCTTTTGCATTCATTTTTTATTTTTATTTTTTATATATTTATCTGCAGCATTTTTTTTACGAAAATTAATTTTTATATTTATACTCATGTATAATTAACTTAGAAGCCAATTTTTTTTAAAGCAAGCGCTTTAAATGGTTCAAAGAAATTAACCAATTAAATGATAACATAATATCTTAACAGGGAACATTATTTGAGTTTTTTCTGTTTATAATTAGCAAATTACGAAATCGTAAATATTTTCCCAGTAATTTGTACGAAACAATTTTAAAAATATTTTATTTTACTTTTTGAAACAGTTGCCTAAACAATGTTGTGTGCCAAATAATAATAATAACGACGACGTTCAACTAGACTGCTCTTCCACGTAACTCCCTATAATTCTGCAAAACAATCAGTACATTATGAAACAAGACAGTATAATATTCTAAGTACAAAATGTAAGATATATTACAATACACGTAAATAAATCAAATCTAACTATAGAAACAAAATTAATTTCTTTGTGATATTAGGTAATTTTTGATATGGGTTTTCAGAGTATGGAAACTAGAATTTGAGCTAATTTTACAATTCAGGTTATTATAAATGTAAGTTGCATTATATGTAAAAGATCTTCTAAATTGAGCTGTATTATGCTTAGGAACGCTGTATAGATCACAATAGCGCGTAGAACAATTATGTACATCAGTACCTTTAATTAATTTTCCGAGCAAATATCTTGGATATTTATTTATGTTCATTTTGTGAATGAGGCACGCCATATGCAACTTAAAACGTTCATCAAGCGTTAACCATTTACTTTGCTGAAGTGTCTCAGAGATATGGTCAAATTCGCGGAGGTTATATAACAGAATTAACAATTATTCTGAATTTATTCTGAACTTTTTTGGTCCGTTTTAAGCAAAGCGGGCCAGTATACCACATCACAGTAAGCTAAGGTAGATAAAATTAAAGATTCACATAACTTAAGTTTCACATCGCTTGATAAATATACTCCTTATGCATGTATAATGTCTTTAATTTAAAATAAGATTTTTTAACAAGTGTGTTAACGTGTTCATTAAATTTTAATTGTACATCTAAAATTACTCCGAGATGTTTGCAATATTCACTAAAAAGTTAAAGATTCATTATCAATTATAATTTCACAGAGTTCTTTATTGTTTTTCCCAAACAACAATACCTCAGTTCTTTTCTTGTTTAAAATAAGACCGTGCGCACTTAATACTCTCACTACCTGTGCTAAATCTTCGTTGACATTTTCAGCAGCTACTTTATATTCACGTTGTAAAAAGTTTAAATAAATCTGTGTGTCATCTGCATATTGGTGCATAGAACTAAATTTAAGGTAGCTGTAAAAGTCAACGGTATATATCGAAAATAATAGTGGACCTAGGACACTTCATTGTGGAACACATATTGCGTTAAATATAAAATTTGAAAAAAATCTATTTAGGAGCACCCTTTGCCGTCTTAAGAGATACTTTTTTAGAAACAATACGGCAGCAGAATGACTAAAACCAAACTATTTAAGTTTTTTACATAAAATCTCATGATCAAGAGTATCAAAAGCTTTGCTATAGTCCGACAAAATTAAAATTGTATTTTTACTATGATCATTTGCTCTAAAGATATCATCCGTTACATGTAACAACGCAGTTGTTGTACTACGGCCAACACGTAAACCAGACTGCGCATTAGGTAAAATTGTATGTTTGTCAAGAAATGAATTTATTTGTTCTGCAATTATTTTTTCCAAAATTTTTGGTAATATTGACAAAATACTTATTGGCCTGAAGTGAGAGAACTCGACTGGATTGGAATTTTTAGGGATTAGAATTATATTCGAATCTTTCCATGCACGAGGAAAAACGTTTAATGATATGCATTTATTAATAATACAAGTTAAATATTCACTTAAGTACGGTAGCACTAATGTTATCATTTTCAAATCTATGCCATCAGCTCCTTTTGCATTTGATTTAATGGTTCGTACAATAGATTCTACGTTTTCAACTGTAACTTGTGTAAAGTTTAATTCCGTGACGAAATCTGAATATTTTCCATCATATTTTTTTAATATTGCATTATTTTTATCCAGATCTGGTACTTGTGGTAAACTACTAATAAAAAAATTATTCAGATCATTAACGTCACTGAAATCCACAAAAGAACTTTTATGTTTTTTGTTTATATTTAAATAGTCTAATGTTTTCCAAAATTCTTTAGGATTGCTTTTAGATTTTTGTTGTAAAAACGCTTTTTTTTCTAATTTCTCCGTAGTATTTACAATATTTCGTAGTTCTTTGTAGTAGTTCCATGATGCCTCTGTACCAACTTTTTTGTATTTAGTATAGGCTTTGTCTCTGAGCTTCATCATGAATTTTAGATTTTGAGTTAACAAAGGAGCTGGCGGCTTAGATGTTCTTACTGTTTTTTCTGGGGCATGAAAATTAAAAAGTGCATTTATATTTAGATTCCAGTATTCTATCATTTCTTCAACGGATTGAAGATCATAAATATGTGACCAATTTATAAAATATAGATCATTAAGAAATATATTAAAATTAAATTCTGAGTAAACCGTAAATGTTCGAAAAATTTGAGGTTGTTTAATTTTTTTAATTTTTAAATTACAATTTACTAATGAATGATCCGAAATACCTTCCATGTTAACGACTTCAACATTGTTCACTGAATTTATATCTGATATAACAATTAAATCTATTACTGTACTAGTGTTCCGTAATCCGCGTTGGCTGTGAAATTGATTGATGTAAACTATATTTACTTAAAAAACTAGTGAATTGTTTAGTATTATTGTTATTTAACTTTGAAAAGTCTACATTAAAATCCCCTCCAAATAGAATTACATCGAAATCGGATAATACTAAGGTATTTTCTAAAGTTTCAAGACACACAGTTAAATTCGTATTTGGTGGCCTATACAGCGATCCTAAACATATCTCTTACCTGATATTTTAGTATATATCCAGAGTTGCTCCAGGGGAGAATCAATGGAAGTTGGCATTTCTAGTAAATTAAATTTAACTGATTTATGAACAAAGAATGCCACACCTCCTCCTCTTCCCACCATGTCTTTTCTAATTATTTTATAATTTGATATACAAACACAATCATCTGATACTCCCGAGTCTAACCAACTTTCTGAAATTTCCAATATAGAAAAACATTCTTTAGCTACCACATTTGAAAACATATCAAAATTTGTACAAATAGATGCATTAAAATGTGCAAAACTGAACTGCTTATTATTTTCTGACATACTAAGTAAATTTGATAATCATAGGAAGAGCTCCATGTTCCATGTCTAATATAATGATATTAAGTAAATTATTTAATTCTATAAACTATAAATTTTAATACAATAATATATATAAAAACAACTTGGGACTTATTTTAAAGATTATATTATAGCTTTCATTTTTGTCATTAAAATTTTTGAAGTGGGTGCCATTGATTTGCCACTTTTTACCATTTTAACATTTCATTTCATCATCACAATGTTGGACGCCATTTTAAGTCTATAATTTGTCCGAAACTACTGACTCTACATTAATTTTAAAAAAAACAAATTCAGCATCATTTTAGCATTGTTTTTGGTCACCATCAATTTTTCATTAAATATGATATTTTGCTACTTATTTATCGAAAAACGTTTGAAGGTACCCATTTTTTGTGGATAAAATTACAATTTCAACACTATACTTCAGTAACTATTGACTCATGAAAAATGGCGTACCTTTTTTCTCCTTAGAATTTGATTTTCTATCGATTCCATTGATTTTTTCTGGTGCACCACCCTTAAAAGACGGGTGGAACTCAAAACAAAATGGAAGCACCCTAAGACTACCAATGTATAAGACAAAGAACAAAATTCGATCACTAGCTTTTTCCAAAGTTTAAACACCTCGACATTAAATTATGTTGTTATCCCTGCCGCCTTCGCCATATTATTGATGATTTTTACGTGTTTACTCTGTAGTGTTATATAAGCGATGGAAGCGTTATCAATTGCTGTAATATGGCGCCGCTTAGTACACTACAACTGTTCAACCAATTCACATCGGACCAAAACTGTGCGACAATTGAGAATGTCGGTAATTAATAATATATCATTTGTTAAAATCCGTTAATTAAATAAAAAATTATGACCATAACAATTCGACTGGTTTTTTACTTTGTATCTGCATTATTAGGTAAATGTCTTGAAAACTATTTATCGTACAATAAAACGAAAATATTTGCGGATAGGGCTTTTAAAACTGTTTATAAGAAGAGCCTACTGTTCCATTCAACGAGGTGTCGTGTTAGCGGTGGGTACGTCACCAAATGCTAGAACGCAAGTTTACGCTCAGTTACCTCCCAGTAAACTATAAATCTGTGCGCTCATTACACCGCAAACTTTCAACCGATTCACAGCGGACCAACAGTGTTTAACAGTTAAATGATGTCGGAACCTGAGAATAAGTACTTAATTTCTTAAAATTTGTTAATTGGATGAAAAATTATGTCCTTAAAAATACCGTTTTCTGCATCGATGACGACGATGCAGAGAGAAGCTGTGAGGGGCACAGTTTAAAGAATTAAATAATTATTTTTTCCCAAAACCGCAATAACTATTTTCATTAAATTTACATACAGGGTGTCCCAATAGTGCGTCAAAGTCAAATATCGGCCTTAGAAGACTTTGGAAAATTATTTTTTTTATAGAAGTGTTTTAACACTTTGAATTTAAATTTTATTTTTTAATGTCTGTGTCTGGGTCTAAGGCTACACCCTGTATGGGCTTTTCTTGAATTATTGCACACTGAGTTTCATTTAATAGTTTGGTTTTGTTTATTCAGCACTGATTATTTTATAAGGTTCTTGTATATCAAGTCTTGAAATAACGACATTTTATTTTAAAACGAAATTAAGATATTTGTTCGTAAAACTTTTTAACCGTAGATATTAATTTTAAAAATAGTTGTGAAAGGGTAACTTTTCGACAACGAAAATTCCGACTTTTTTAAATGTAAATAAAACTTCCGTGTTTTTCCTCAAGAACCTTGCTTTTAATTTTCGAGTAAAAATTTAACCATTAATAAAAACAACGAATTTAAAATGGATACTTAATTCTGCCGGGCCCGTTATTATAATAATTTATGTTCATATAAATATTAACAAAAATTGTAATAATTTTCTTATTTACAGGTGGAGATGGAACCTTTCATTTCAAATTATTGGTACCTAGTGTGGCCGCAGGGGCTATCATCGGTAAAGGTGGGGAAACCATTGCACAACTTCAAAAGGAAACTGGAGCCCGCGTGAAAATGTCCAAATCACATGATTTCTATCCAGGTAATAAATGAAAAAGCAATCTACTTCTTTAATAGGACATTGTAACAATGATCACTTTGATCCCGTTTCGTGATACGTTCCCCTCAATCCCTCCGTTTCACTAATTAGATTCTTAGATATGCAAAATATCTCGATCCATTGCCAGTTACCAATCGTGAGTAGTGATCTGGATAATCGGATGATTTGGATACTCGGATTACCCGGACAAAAATATTCGGATTAATCATACGATGTCGAATGAATTTTCGTAAATGTGCTAAGTATATCTAATACGACATACAATCCAAATATGAAAGAAGGAATAATAACTGCTTTTCAATCGATCACATCAGCAATTTTAAAAACAGTAGAAACTTCATTTTCCTATTTCCGCTACCAAGGCCAATCACGGACGCCAGGGGATAAGCTCATTAGTGCCTGTGTAGGCACTGGGACCCTTAACCTGGAAATTTTGCCGAACCCCCACAGTTTGTCGTCGTGAGATAGGGATCTTTAACGTGCTCATATCGTAGATACACGGAACCCACAGTTTTACATCTCTTTTGAAAGATGGTGACGCGAGCAGATCCGCTCATCCACTATATCTCATCGACTTGCTGTGACCCGGTTTTGAACCCGGGCCGTCTGCGTGGGAGGGCGCACCAACGTCCATCACACCAAAGCCGACAGATGTGCATCAATCAAAATAGGCAAGCCTTTTGGCGAGTAAAGTTTGATAGTAATAACTGGAAATACTACAAAAAGATGCTTTCAGATGCAAATTACTTCAATACTGTTAATGGAACATATTGTATAATACCTTAAATGTATATTTTACTAACATTTTTAGATATTTTTTATTCCTAATGTCATGTGTCTAAACTTAAGTTCTATATTAATCCAGCCTAGTAGCTATCCCAGTATGTATAGTTGAGATCAGCGCTTCCCGACATTCAAAAAACGCAACAAAAACTTTACGACCTCATTAAAATGCCGTTACTCTCTCTACTATTCCGCCGACAAATTGACTCGCTTACCTTACGTCGGTTTGTTTGATGACAGTGTGCCGATTGGCCTAGGGGCGATAATAATTATGTCGTAAAGTTTTTGTTGCGTTTTTTAATAGTTGGGAATAGATAAACTCGACTGAACCTGAAATATTACTATTCTTTCAAGCATTATATTATAATAATACTCATAAATTGCTTTCTCCGTTGCTCATGCATTTACTATCTGCGTACACAATTACGCAACCTCGGCCTACATCTATAGGCTTAGTGCGGCTTTATGAGTGCTATGTTATCTTCTACGGCACTCGTAAGGGGTAGACCAACCACCAATGCTGCCTTAAGTCCGCGGAGAGATCGATTCCGTTGTCGAGAACGAAGAAATGTCGAATTTACTGGAACTCCTCGTTTCCGACAGTCAAACTAAAACAAGCCCAAGGTCCAAGGATACTACCCCGTGGAACGCCTTTACTAATGGGTTTTAATTCATAGAAATGATTATTAACGTAAACTCTTTGTCGACGATTATATTTAAATAGTTTAGAAGAAATGTGATTGCAATGTTACCCAACCCAAAATATTTTAGCCTTTTGAATAAAATAGAATGGTTTAACTGATTTAAAAGCTTTAATAAAACTTAATAACATTAAGCCGTATCATCAGTGATGAAAAGTAGGGCCGTAATAGAACTATAGCGAGCGCGAAACCCGCTTTAATTTGTTGGTAGTATTCTATTATTAGTAAAGTACATATTTCGCTTGGCTATGATTTTTGCAAGACTATTTTCAGTTTAATCAGAGCCGGTTTATCAATTCATAATTTTTATCTGCCAGCTACTTATCTGTCAGATAATAACTACAAGATAAAGTTCAAGTTTGCTAGGAAACTGTTTATCAAAGATTAGATATGTAACCGACAGATACTCGAACAGATAATAAATAATAATACTGATGAATGAGTATTTTGGAGATTGGATTGGTTTTACCACGTCACGTGGTGCAAGATAAGATGACAAATATTCTATTTTTATTAACTCTCACAATCCGAGAGAAATTTAATAATATAATAGACACATGCTATCGAACAGCAATAGCGGTTCTTTTTTAACTTATTGAGCCACTTTAATTATATTTTAGAGGGCTCTCTAAATCTAGGGCTGTTTTATATCTAACTTCATCATAATACAAAGAATACAAATAGGATTATACAATAATTGCTTATAGAATTATTTAACTACCTGTATACGGACGGACGGGCGGACAGACAGATGAACAGGCAGACTGACGATCGGACTGGTGGACTGACAGACGAACATATGGACGGACCATAAATGTATCCCCACCACTCGCTCCTTAATCCTTTGGCCTTGACCCCATGGTATCTGCATACGTCACTCCCCCACCATATGACCGCCCGCTGTGCGCATGATCCGAACCCCCGCCGCTCTATTTACCCCCACTACTTGACATTGACTCCATGACCTCTGCTTACGGCCCCTACCACTCTAATTACCCCCACCACCACTTCTACATGATTTAAAATCTATCTTGAAAATTTGGATGTGTACTGTCGTGAGCAGAAAAAAATAGGACAACTTTTTTTGTAAATCTGTCTCTATTTGAATATGTAATGAGTAGCCGAAATAAAACAGATATCACTTTTAATTTAGTTTTTATTTTAATGCTGTAGTTATTGCTATAGTAAATTATGGATGGTTAATGAGACAAATTGCACTGCGTTATAACATTAACAAAAATTTGGCGTGCAACATTTTAAGAAAGTGGAGAATAAACGGTACGATTAGTAGAAATCCTGGATCAAAGGACAAAGGATATCCTACTTAACAAGAAACTAACAATTAATATTTCATTATTGCACCATTTTTATTTATGACTTCTATAAGTCTGTTTGGCATAGAATTAAATAACCTTCTACAATAACCATTAGTAATAATATTTTCCCATGCATTAATTACTATTTCCAGTAATTCTTCGGCATTCCGTGGTCTCACATTTCGTTTTTGGATACTTCTTACGAGTAGCCCCCATACTTCTTCCACAGGGTTAAGATCTGTACTATGATTGGGCCAGTTAAGAACATTGATGTTGTTATCTTGAAACCAGTTAGTTACAGTATGAGTATGAACGAAATAATTGGCTTGTTGAAATATGAACTCATTATTAGGAAATAATTGTGACACAGAAGGGAGCATAATATTGTCTAAAATCCTAATATACGTTTCACTATTAAATCGTTCCTCAGTATGCCACAAAACACCAGGACCACGTGCCGATATCCAAGCCCACATAGTGACGCAAAATCTACCACTTTTATCATTGATAGATATAAATTTCTCATCGAATCGAGTATTCGGAGGGCGGTGGTAAACACGAATACGACCGCTGTGTGTTGACTGGAAAAAGTTTTTTCGTCTGTAAAGATTGCATTGCTCCAAAAATTTACATCATGCGCTAAAAATTCAAGCGCAAATCCTATTCGAGCTTCTTTATGTTCAGCTTTATGTAAATATTTCTGTGCTGCTACATGACAGCGTAGCTTCGATTCTCTTACTCGCCGGCGACCAGTACTACTTGATCCAGGAAAATTCGTTTCTTCAGCAGCCTGAATAACTTAGTAAAACGGATTTTGTACTAAAGTATTTACCAATTGCAAATCTTGTTGTTGAGTTGATATTCTTCGTCGCCCTGATCCAGGATGTCTACTAATCGTACCGTTTATTCTCCACTTTCTTAAAATATTACACACCGAATTTTTGTCAATTTATAACGCAGTGCAATTTGTCTCATTGGCCATCCATCTTCTGCTTTAGCAATAACTCCAGATTAAGCTAAATCGCTTATATGAGGCATATTAGTTTTTTGCACACTTGCAATAAATTATGACAACTAACTGACAATGTCACAAAAATTAAAGTTAGATGTACACAACTAGATTTTAGCAAAATGCCGTTATAAGACGTCCTATTTTTTTGCTCACGACCGTACCTACCAGCATACGTAAATCGCGAAGAAGTTAAAAATAATAAAAGTAGTAAGTAAGTATATAACTATCTCTGCCAGTGAAGCTCCCACTGTACTCATTGAAGAATAGTTTTTATAGTAGCGGCATCCTTGTTTAGCCGCCTATAGTCAATATTTTCTTTTATGTTTTTTAAATTGTTTAGTTAATTTTTATTATTGACGTTAATGTCATTTAAAAAGTTTAAGTCATTTTATTATTATTATTTTGCACCCATTATGTTTTTTTTTATTAATTTTACTTTTACCAAATGTTTAACCTTTTGCTTCACAGATTCTCTCCCTGTATTTTGTTGGAGGAACTAGGAGGAATGAGTCACGTCATCTCATATTTGTATTTATGAAGTACATCTGTATTAAATTTAATGAAAATTGTTATTGCAGTTTTAGATAAAATAATTATGTAATTCTTTAAACTGTGCCCCTCACACCCTCTCCCTGCAATTTTTTATTTAGTTATGCCATCTTATACTCGTACTAAGCAAGTATTCATATGTCAAATTTGACCAAAATCGTTAGAACCATTTCAGAAAAATAATATTTAATTTTTTTAACCTTATCCTCTACAGCCTCCGTCCTTTTATCATTTAAAATATTGATCGTCAGCACCCTGTTCACCATCCTCGAAAGGCGGGCGGGGGGGTACGCTAAGTTTCTCCAGTGGAAAATATGTGATAAGCGTTAACTCCATTTGGGGGTAGTTTTTGACCTTTTGGGGGGTGGTTTTTTGGCCTTTTGGGGTTGCGCAACTGCAAAGAAAAATTCTACCATCCTCGGGAAGTAACTCTCGTTGCATAGCAAAATATTTACAAGTTCGTCCGATTCTCACACTCCACTAAATAGGCAGAATCTTCCTAAAAGCATTCGCTTCGAGAGCATTAAATAATAGCGAAATTACTCGGTTTTGGTAAGGTAATTAGCCTATTATTTGGTCAACGAGTCACTTCCGGCCTTATTTATTTGGCAGAATAACACTATCGCAGACATCTTGGGAAATGGAGACTAAAATTCGAAGAAAACTAAATTAAATATAAACTTGGTCTAATAAACGCAGACGCGCTTTCACAATATTCTGTCGTCATCGTAAACAATAAAAAGAAACATGAAAATTTCATAAAATATCATTACTTGAACAGAAATCCCAGAAATTGAGATAATTAAATAAAACGCGCAATTTTCCTATAGTCCAGTGCCAATAATTTTTTTGTAAAAAAAAAATTCTTAGCAGTATATGGATGATCGGAAAATTTTATATTAATGGTATATAGATGGGGAAAAATCGATTGAACCCCAACAAATAACCAGAAGTAGGTTGGGGGAAAAAGGTGTGCTTATAGAGATAAAACGTGAATTTTTACGATTTCCGGCAAAACTAAACCTCTTATCGAAAAAAATTAAATACAAAGGTTGTAGATAATTGAAAGATCTACAAGTTTTATTTCAGCCATTTTTCAACAGAACCTCAAAACTATTGAGAAAAACGCCAAAAACTAATTTTTTGATTTTTTATTTTTATCTCCCACAAAAATGATGATTTTAATTAAATTTGGTGAAAATGTACATTTTTACATCTCAAATAAGCTGTTATTTTTTTAAAGCGAAATATTTATTCTTTGATTTTATGTGAATTTAATTTGAAAAAAGGCCTAATTTTCAATCAAAAAAGTTGATTAACAAAATTTTGATTTTTGAACATTTCAAGACGGATTTTTTTTTCGTTGAAACCTCTACTTTAAGATGATGTAAATAAATCATACTGTTACTGTTTAAAACATTGTCAAAAATGTGAAAATCCAAAACAATGATTTTTTTCAAGATTGATTTTTCCGTAAATGTCACGAATTGTTCATTGTTTATTGAAATGAAGCGTTGAGAGTAATGCAAAATGGTAATTTCAATGTATTAACAAATAAGAGAACTTTGATTAACCGTTTAAAGTTCGGGATGTTGAAAAACAAATTTTTTAAACAATGAAAACCATTAAAAAATTGCTAAAATGACCGTTTTTGTGCTAGAATTTTTTTTATGCTTCATGGACAAAAATAAATTGAAAATAAGTTTATTAAGACAAATATTTAAAATTATTTCAGTTTACAAAGTCGAAATGTAAAATCAAAATTCTATTTTAATCTCATTTTTTTGGAAAGCTGCACTACATCATCAGATTCAACATAGTTCTCGGTTTCTACAGGATCTCCGACAAGGTCTTTGATTTCATCAAGGTCCTCAAGTTCACAAAGGTCTTTGTTTCCAATATTAATTTGAAAATTTGTTGTTGCTTCATCATTAATTTCCTCCGAATCGATGATTTCCTCTAACAGTTTTCGAATCCGTGACAATTGGAGCATAAAATGGAGCCATTTTATTCCATGTTTGCGACAGCCGCATCTTTTATTATCACAACCATTTTCACAGCTGCAGCAGATAGTTTTCACCAATCTTTCAAGAATTAATTATTTTTCTGTCAATTTAGGCATTATTCTGGTTAGATGGTATTCCCATCCCCAATCCGTAGCCCTAAGTTTGTTAAAGTGTATTCGAACTTAATTGAAACCGTTTAAAAACTAAAAGCCGGCAAAAACAGTCGGCATCTCTTTATTGTACATGGGCGGAGGTAAATAGAAATGCTTGTCATAAGAAAATGATAAGATTTTCGGGCGTTATTATATTATCCTCTGTTTCAAATGGTCTCCAGAAAGCCATGGTAAATTAGTAAATAATTAAAATATTTTACCTTTTATATAGTAGTAAATATTCATAAATATGAACAATAACTAACTAAACTCCTACGCCTGATATTATAACAGGTATTTATGCACTGCACTGGCATATCTCATAAGTCCACCGTTGAGTACTGCGAAACGATTTACGAGTTTTTTTTATGCTAGTAGGCCTGTCCGTTTTATTATCTTTAAACCAGTGCAGTCGTAAATGGTTCATTCAGGCTGATTACATTGCCAGTCTTGGACTCGCCTACACAGTTTCAACTACCATTCGAATCTCGATACCATTGCTAAATATATAGGACAAAATATCAAGTTCAGTGCGCACGGTCCTGTGCTTTAACACTGGCCAGTTTCAATTATCCTCGTATAAAGTTTACCAAGCCAAGTTTGAATTTGAAAGTAGACCCTGTAGCAGTGTTGTTCAGCTGCTCCTTCAGTTGGTGGTAGTTTTTCTAAACAAAGCACGTGTCAGTTGTGACCGCGCGGAAAATCAGGGACAAGTGGGTTGCATGCGAGCTAGCAAAAACGAACAAAAAAGAGCTGCACGCGCGCTCGAGACTGCGTAGCATAAGAACTGCCTGCGACAATTCAATTTTTAAAATTTCAATAATTCAAAATATCTATTTCAATTACATTATTTTCAGTTTATTTTCGTTCATGAAGCATAGTTTTTTTTTGCACAGCAAATTTTAGCAATTTAAAGTATTGTTTAAACAATTTGTTTTTCAACAGCCCGAACCTTAAACGGTTATTCAAAGCTCCCTTATTCGATAATACATTGAAATTACCATTTTCCATGACTATCAACACTTCATTTCAATAAAAAATGAAGAATTCGTGACATTTACGGAAAAATCGATCTTGAAAAAATCATTGTTTTAGATTTTCACATTTTTGACAATGTTTTTCCACAATAACAGTATGATTTTTTTACACCATCTTAAAGTAGAGGTTTTAGCGAAAAAAATTCCGTCTTAAAATTTTCAAAAATGAAAATTTTGTTAATCAACTTTTTTTGATTGAAAATTGGGCCTTTTTTTCAAATTAAATTCGCATAAAATCAAAGAATAAATATTTCGCTCCAAAAAATTACAGCTTATTTGAGACATAAAAATGTACATTTTCATCAAATTTCATTGAAATCGAATCATTTTTGTGGGAGATAAAAGTAAAAAATCAAAAACTTTGTTTTTCTCAATAGTTTTGAGGTTCTGTTGAAAAATGGTTGAAATAAAATTATCTACAACTTTTGCATTTAACTTTTTTTGATGGGAGGTTAGTTTTGCCGGAAATCGTAAAAAACCACGTTTCACCCCTAACAACGCCCCCTTTTTCACCCCCACTCTACTTCTGGTTGTTTGTTGGGGCCCAATCAATTTTTCCCCATTTATATACCATTAATACTAAATTTTCCGAGTATATACTGCTAAGAATTTTGTAGATTTTTGGCCTCTGAAAACCGGTTCGGCACTGGCCTACTAGTGCAGAGACTTACATAAAAAATACCTAGAGTCTAGTAAACTTTAACTTGGCGGGTCCAAAGGTCGCTTGGCCGTCTGAACCGAGATCTGAACTAATATGTGGATGTGGACGGATCAGAAATGCCAGTGGTTCTCAAACAATTAATGAATGATAACTGTGATGCAGTCGTTAAATTATTATAAAAACATTATAGGTGTTAAAGGAGTATTAATTTACTAACTTTATTGTTTAGTGAAGTCCTGATAACAAATGGGCACAAGTGAAACTGATAACAAAAAATAAATTGTCTAATTCAGTCAATAACAATGTTAATTATTAGAAACAAAAAATAATAATCGAAAAAGTAATTCTGGGATGAGTATGTAGAATTGGCAATGTTCAAGCATAATACACTTAGGTGATTCAGTTTGTGTACACGATAAACAATCTAAACGAGGTCTAAGTAAAAAATTATCTACGAATTTCAAAGGCCCATACAAAATAACAAAAGTAATCCAAAACAAAACTGTAGTATTAGAAATTAATATAAAGAAAAATACAACGTATTATTTTAATTTACTGAAACCTTTTGTTTCAGGTGCCGAGAATGAATCCTAATTACTACATAACTATCCTCATCCAATTACTCTACGTAATTACTCCAATTTTTTCATTGCCATGTAAGAAAACTCGATAACAAAGCTTGTGTTTACTATCATAATTTTATAACGCGAGAATGCCAAATGATTATTATGCGTTAGTCACTCACGGGTATATCTTTCAGTCGCGCTAAATTGAGTCTAACGAAAAATAATCAAACGTTAATATTGTTTGTCATATATAAAAGAAGCTACTTCCTTTAAAAATTCATTAAAATTGTCCCAAATTCACATACCTCGGCTTGAATCTATCAACAATCGCTTCTAATGAACATGATACACAAGTGCTTATGATGCAGCAAATTCATATTATATCTAATGCTATAAAGAATTACACTGCATATGAAAAACTCAGTCAAAATATTGGAAAATTTAACGAATTTAGTAAAGCAACATTTCTTGATATAAATGTATTAGGCAAGATAATCAGTTTTAGATTTTATTAATATGCCATTTCAAATATCTAACGAGTTAAATGTGGAGTTCCATATTATTTCAGCCGTTTATTTGGGAAACAAAAACAATTTACATCCACCTATAATTAGTCCAAAAGATTTCAAAATCGAACTTTCTCAAATACAATAATTATTGAAATATGTACGGCTTCCAATTCCTCATTATAGTATACTATAGGGGAGCCCTCGACCAGGATTTTCGACTTCATCGCGGCATGAAGATTTCAATGATTTTTTCAATAGTTTATATATCTCCGAAGAAAAAGTACCATTACCACTGACATTTCTGGCGTTGTTAAAGGGGTAAATTCGTTTATTGAACGTTTAAAAATAAATTATGCATATTTTCATCATGGCACATCAGTTTCTCGTATAATTACATATTTTTGATGACGGATAACGAGGAAAAATATCAACTAACAATTTGGCCACTGACTGCGGAAGGCCTGGAATTTTTTTATTGTAAAATTTTTAAGCACTTTCGAGTTATAGCGGCACATCTGTTTCCTACTTCATATGACTGATAATGCTCGGAAAGAGATGGGAATAAAATTATCTAAAAGAATATTTTTAAAAAAGCTTTTATTTAAATGCTGTAAAAAGTAGAAAATAAACTTTCCAACCCATCATTTTGTTACATTATATAATTTTTTTACGATATAAAAGCTTGTCGCGAGATTGCTGTTTTATCTTCGACGACTTGTAGTTTTTAATCTGTTACAATAATTCATATTACAATAGAAAAATTCGGATAAAAATACTTTTCAATTTTTGAGGAATAAAAAATGTTGGTACATTATTTAATAAGAACAACCACCACCCCCCCCCCCGCCCCCAAGAAATAAGACCTAAGACCGCCAATGTTTTGGAGTGTTATTATTATTTTCCATAAAAGTAAGGTAATTGTCCCAGCTATTCATACTTTAAGGCTAATATTGAAATTCCAAGGTTATTGAATTCTAAAAATAAACATTAATGACTAATAAAAGTACATTTTTCCTAACTATTATCATCAAGCATTGATTTCAAACTATAACATTTGTAGATATATATTTCCAGTTTTTAAATAAAATAATTAAAGTATTGGATTTGACCGGACGTCCTAGCTGTTGACGTGCAATTTTTAATATATAAGTTCCAATTTTAGACATGAAAATGTCCCAGTAAGTAATTGACAAGCAAAATGAAATATTCTATAGATTATTTTATTTGAAACAAATTGTACAAATATAATTTATATCTACAGCTTTTGTATAATTTGTCTTAAAATAAAAATGAAAGGGACAATAAATCCTTGTTGTTTATTTGAATAAGATTGCTAATTTGTTTTGCTATATTTTCCCACCACAGTTTGTTTTCTGGTTAGTTCTGTTTACGTTCATTTATCTATTTTGTAATGTGATAAAAAAATTTAATCTATTATAATCATTGATTTTTCATTTTGAATTGCATATTTATGTCTTTATTTTTAATTCACATCCATACGGCTTTTATTTATAATTTATCAAGGGGTGGTTACCCCTTTTATCTTGTATTTTTATTCTAGGATATTAAAATTAAATTTTGATTTACATTTTTAAAGGGATTCCGAATAACATTCCTTAACACCTTTTATTGACATTTTAACCTCTCCACAATAAAATTGTGAGAGGTTACTAAAATTGGTTCAAAAACGAAAATTGAGATAACATCAAATCTTTACGTTTTGAGGTCCTAGGAACCCAAAAAAGTGGTTTTTGAAAAATGTCTGTGTGTGTGTATGTGTGTTAGCACGATAGCGCCGAAACTACTGAACGTATTTGAATGAAACTTTGCATATGCGTTTCTTTAGTGCCCCAGAAGATCTGAAAAGGTTTTGGTTGAGATCGGATTACGTTTAGTGCCATTTTGACGCAACAAGTTGTTTATTTTATAATTACTTTCAATTTGTAATAGAACCATTGAAAAGCAGTTAAAATTCTGATTTCAACGATATATCACACTTCCACCCTTTCGATTTGATTTCCGTGAAAAAAATTAAAAACAAAGCAAATATGAAGCATAGATCGCATTTAGCATGACATGATCGATGCGCGTAGCCGTTACGTCGTGAAACTCGTCACATCACGTGTCAATTCACGTGTGAGGGTTTCTTCACTGCTCTAGAAGTAGAGCGGATTACGTTTAGTGCCGTTTTTAAATATATATACAGACAAATCGAAGAATTAAACTACAAATATTCCTCTAGAATCTAGTAAAACTACTGAAATGCTAATGTTTCATTTAACAAAGACAGCCGCGAGCGATTGGATTGCAATGAGCAAATTTTGACGATTGTCATTGTCATCGTTTGTCATCCGATAACGTTGGTGTCATGTTATGTTAATAAGATATTGGCATATTTGTAACTTTTAGTGGATTTCCGCAAACTTTAAAGGTAGATGTAACAATATCAATATCATATGCTTTCTGTAACTTCGTTGGTGAATTTATTATAGATTATCACTTTACCAATTTTCAGTTTGTTGCTTTACAAATCTGTAATATTTAGGATAACTAGACTTTCTTAGTCGTTCAAGTGATGTTAAAGTTGTTAATATCCTAATAGTATATTATTCAACGAGCGATAATATAGGTAATAACTCGCATAGATGATTGTAAATTCATTAAGTTGAGGGTTTTTTTAGTACCCCAGAAGATCTGAAAAGGTTTTGGATGAGATCGGATTACGTTTAGTGCCGTTTTGTCACACAATTTAATGCTCTTTTCGGCTTCAAAGATCCACCGAGTGGGGAGGTTCCAGCCGCTTCCAGTAGCTGCCGATTTTTTTTCTGTATTTTCGTTTCTTTTTTTGATCACGGTTGTGAGAACGAATATTCCATAAATATTAAAAATCTTCAAAACGTTTTTAAGACTCTTTGATAATGGTCGCAAGACCGAAACAATGACAGATAAAACTGAACAAGACTCATGAATCAGTAAACCAAGTGTGTACTATAATATATTCTATTGAATATGTTTCATTAAGGACCTACCGTAGATTCAATCCAATTAATATTAAAATACCTTCTTAAAATTTCTATGCTGTCAAAAAAACCGCACTGTATTCAACTAATGATAAACATACTGAAGTGATTGTGGCCCCAGTGCATTAATTAATTAATAATAAATCTTGGTCACGGCACCAGTGAAGAGGTTTAAACCCACCCCAATTAATTACAAATGAAATCCTGGTAATTATGTCCCCAGTAAATTCATTACTATTTATTAATATGAAGCATAAACAAATAATATTGGCCATTTGCGTGATCAGTTTTGTTAGTGTAGGATCCAAATTTCGTTGTGTGTGTGTGTGTGTAGTAACCCTTTTTTATTTTCCCCAAATTCTTTTATATAAAGTTTAATATTACTTGTCTCTGTCTGATACTATGTACCTTGAAAATTAATCACTCTGTTAATTGAAATACCTGGTAAACTTGAACACACGGTCTATTAATTGAGAGGCCTAGTTAATTATATACGTTATTTATATAGTATTTTATTACTCAAGATTGCACTGTACATTCATAGTTGAAGTTTGTCTTCTATTTTGCTTTGAAACAAAACCATTTATTTAGTTTATTACTTATATGACGAAAAAGGTAAAGGTGAAAGAAAAGACAATAATTGATGGGAAGAAATAGTAAAAAAACCCATTTTATTTTATAATAATTGATGCAACAATAGTCAAACATGAAATCACAAGTAATCCAAATATTTGAGACAATTTTCTAAATACTATAATAGGAAAATTTGCGTCGCTATAATAATGACCATACTATAGATATGCTGAGTATTTTGATGCAATAACAAGAACTTATACAAAAGTATGCTGTGTTATTTTAATAGTAATTAGAGTTGTGGCAAATGTCTGAATAAACATATCACATGTCTACATTGAGAAATTAATATAGACAAGAATAAGAGCAGTGACAATAGTCGATGTACATAATAATTAATAATTAAACTATACAGAAATTAGACAACCATTTCCTCCGACGGTGCCAAGGCCGGAGCCGGGATTCGAACCCAGTGGCGCGATACTCGTGTGATTAATAGCGATTGCCACCTCACATCTCAAATAACACGGCTATCGGCCAGACAATACTTATTTTAAACAGTTGTGACAATAGTCTGGGAATGATAATAACATGAGTGAACAAACGTCAAAGATGTTACTTCGAAACAGAGAGAACGCAACTGCAGTGTCAAGGTTTACGAACATAACAGAGAATAAGTGTTTCAACCTAACAAAAGTTTATTTGATATTTTCTATAGTAGTTGGCTACGGCGCCAGGTTTCAGTGAAAACACTCACCAGCTGTGGGAAATAAAACTCCCTTTTGCAAGTAATTAATGGTCGTGCTCTCGTCTACTGACAAGAAAGATAGCAGGATACAGTATATGGCAATTACAGACTGCACCTAACCAATCGATTTAAATAGTATTAGAAAGAACAATCTAAACAACGCTGGAAATTTAATTTTGAGTCAATTGACTGATAAACTAAACAGCAGTAGTAAGTGTTTAGCACCGAACAGATGTTAACATGGGGTGGCCGGAAAGATCGACGACCTTACAGTTTGGTGTAGACAAGTGTCCTTAAAAACAGCGGACTGTTAATTTTAAATTTAGATCGAACCCCGATAGTCCATAATGCACCCATTTTACTGTTATGTTGTGCAAACACAATTCACAAACAATTACGTTCTCGTAGTCACGAGAACTTTACATCGTTGACAATTTAGTAGTTAAATAAATAAAACTGATTGAAGTCGACAAAGACTCTTATAACAGCTCTTATACCAGCGTAAAGCACCTAAGAAAAAGTATTTGTAAACTTGTAGTGTATGGTCAAAATCTATAGTTCTTGAATATAAACTTGTCATTTTGCACACGCAAACTTCCCTAGTAAAACATTCAGAAAATTAAATTTTATGAATTAAAATCGTGAATAAAATCATAACTGAATAACTGGTAATATAATATTATGATAGTTAAAAATCAAAGCTAATATTCCATTTAAAATATTAATCTAATATTCTTTTGGTACCACAAATGCGTCAATTTTCCCCATTACACCCCGACGAAACCAGAATATGAATGCAATTGCAAATAGTAAAGTAGAGTCTCGAAATAAGCAAGCGATCACCTTTAGAAATTTATGTTAGCTGAATTTCTGTGCGCCCTGTATAGCGTTATATCGCCCGTGAATGCTCTCCCCCAGCTTCTTCATGTTTAACGTATTCATTGAGCATAACAGAGAGGTTAAAATGGCACTTCTTACGGAGTACGCCAAAGAATGGTTGCTTGCGGCGTCGGTACAGCGAACTCAATGTCCAGCGATGTAATTGAGGTGTGTTGCAATTGTAATCTCCCGGGAGCAACAGCCCTGCAGTTTCTTTTATATTGTAAATGACGTCACAGTTTAAGCGTCCCCCAAGTCGAGCGTGGGAATTATTTACGTTAACAACTTCAATATTTGATACGGCGTAGTTTTGTGCAGCGTTTCAGATTTAAAACTCCACTCTCTATCTCCTCCTATGGCTAAGATAGAAAAGGGTAGGCGATTTCACACTATGGGAATACACGAAGTACTTGACGTTTATCTGAATATACGATAAACGAACTCTGCGACTCGACTAGATTTTATGTAAATTCTGTCTCAAAATTGTAGCGTTTAACTTTGCTTTAAAAATATAATTTTAAAATGCATTCTGGTAACTTTATTGTGTCCAATATTAAATTACTAAATAAATGTAAAAATGAAATGAATTAACTGCAATGATTACTTGAATTTGGAAATAAATAAGAAAAAACTAAATTTATATATGGGGTATATACAGGGTTCTTCACTATTGTAACTTTATTTTTTTATATTTATACGAAAGAAATCTAGGGACGTTATTCCCGGGGATCTTGCTGGCCATGGCTATTGTGAATATATGCCAATCCATTTGCCTCTAAACAAGTTACCAAAGCAAATACCTTTTTGAAAAATCGTTCTATGACCATTTTTAACCATTTCCACATCGTCTTTCGGAAAGACCTTTTTTTACATTTTCGCTATTTCCGCTAACAGTTATGCATGAAATTTTTAGTCTAGGTAAGTACCAACAAAAGCTACAATTTGAGCTCCGAAACAACTTCCTGCGATAATTACAGTCCCTGTAATTAAATGGCAAAAAATGGACAGACATATTTAGCGGTTTTTATTTTTTTGTGCAAAAGTTATTGATCGATTTTAATGGTCTAAAACTCATTCTTTTCGACTTTTTACGAGCTATTTCGTGGTATATATTTTTTTCCTTTCGCATCGGAAATGTGAAAAAACCTGTTTTCGGCACTTTCATGCCTTTTTTTTAACAGGTTCCAAATAAAATTTTCTTTCCAAAACATATACATCAAATTCCCACTATCTTTCTCCTAATTATCACGTTCACAAAATGGACTGAGGAATTATTAGTTAGTTAGCTATGCTGCTTCATACAATTTAGACCTATGTCCTATGTCAATGATCAAGTCGTTCGTAATATATACAATTTAGTTTGACGACTATTTTATTTCTTACAATAATGCCTAGGTTACATGTCAGATTCAGGGCCGGATCAAGGTGAATTTTGCTTGCAGGTGTAAGGGTCTTGTTTACCACTGGGCGTATTTGTTTATTTAAACTAAAAGTAAATATCAACAGGTTAGTACTCACCGGTTCACGGTACCCGCTCTTCCCTCAAAATAAACCTACGTCAATCTAAATAAAGAAAGAAAACACTGTACTTTATTCCATAGGCGATATTTAAACTAGATTCTCTTACTTGCTTAGGATCTCTAGAACGCTTTCTAATAAAGAACATGCTCAATTACTAATCAATTTATATACCCCTAAACATTCATCGTCAACACACTCAAGGCCATTCCTCACCAAGTCCAACCCAATGTGCTCGGGGCCATTCCTCGCCAAGATCCAACTCAACAACACATTCACGATCAATGTGAGGCTAACAACAATAAGCTTATCAGAACGTTCTAGGTATCTGTCAGCACCTACACCTAAGTCTAAACCAGCTGGCAGCTTTCTATCTGACTTTCAAGTACTAATATCGGTAATTCTAAAGGAGAACGGAAACCTCGAATTTTTGCGTGATTTTTTTAGGATACCCTATTTTGGGGTCTGGGGTCGTAGAACACGAATCTGAAATTAGTTTTGCGTGCATACGAACCGTTTGTCCAAAAAAAAATATTTTTCATGCACCTATTTATACACCAACAGCACTTGTATATCGCCTTTTTTCTTATTAAGATCACACTATGGCCTTTATAGAATAATAAACCCTTTAGTTATGGCAGAAAACTCACTTTCTTTTGCATAAAAATCAGAATTTTATTCACTGAAATTGTATTAGATGAACCTCCCATCTGTCATTTGATTACATATATTTGGCATTTGCATGCGTTGTTTGCGCATGTGTGCAATATTAAGGCTTGGTACGACGGGTCTGGTTATGCGACGTTGACGTTATTTTTCCAAACACATTCGCGACCGGTCGACGCTTAGCAAGGGATATATATGTTTTCCCACGACCGGGAGTAGAAATCGATTTCTATGGCATCAAAATTGTGACAGAAGTAAAGCATTTACTCCCTAGAGACGAAATAAGACAATAATTTCCCTAGGGGAGTTTTTATTTCATGCCCAATAGTTAAATGTATTTATAAACAAATATCTGTTGCCATGATACGTTGAATGGAAATATCCCAAAGGCTTCTAAATATTGTAATTTCGCTCCAATTTATTATAATTCTTTATTTATGAAATAAATGTTTCTACTCCCGATCGTGGAAAAATAGTATATACACCTCGGGAGAGACCGCCATTTTTCCCTCGATGTATTTGTTGCCCTGGGGCCTCAAATTACACCTCAGGAAAAATAAGACGTTTCTCTCCCTTAGTGTATAATGTACTATTTTAAATAATATTTTAACGCCGTCTGTCCCAGATTTAATAAGGTGCTAAGTACTATTATATATCCCGTGTCTTGAAGGGCAAGGGATATATAATAGTACTTAGCACCTTATTAAATAAATATGGGACAGACGGCGTTAAGTATTATTTATAAACATATATATCCCTTGCCCTTCAAGACACGTTCGCGCCCGTTGACGCTACGAAATCCGCGCGCGCGGATTACGAAGCATCGACGGGCGCGAACGTGTCTTGAAGGGCAAGGGATATATAATAATACTTAGCACCTTATTAAATCTGGGGCAGACGGCGTTAAAGTATTATTTATAAACATAAATCAAGACACATTCGCGGCCGGTCGGCGTTTCTAAATCCGTGTCGTTTAGTATTTCTGTTTTTTCGACAGAAGATGGGGTGGGGTGTTCTATAGATATACAAGTGCTGTTGGTGTATAAATAGGTGCATGAAAAAGTGCGTGTCAGGAAAAATTTTCAAAAATTTTTTTGGACAAACGGTTTGTATGCACGCAACACTAATTTCAGATTCGTGTTCTACGACCCCAAAATAGGGTATCCTGAAAAAATCACGCAAAAATTCGAGGTTTCCGTTCTCCTTTAGAATTTCCCTAATATCTCATTAGTGTACTATGTCCGAGTTGACTATACTATTTTAGTGACTGTTAACTGTATTATTATATCAATTAACTAACTGTACTAATTGAATAAGTTTATCTAAACCTCTAAGCCTATTCAGAATAAAACACTTAGTCGGATTTGGTAAAATCACATTCACAACACGCTCACAACTAAGGCTAGCCGCACACAGTCGATTTAAAGTTGGACGATAGTTTAGTCGGTCTCTATAATGGCATGAACTCAAATGTACGTGCGCACACAAGCCAACTCAACTTATTTAGTCAAAAGCATTGGCGCCTGCTTTTGATTACAGACCGACTAAAACCATTGTTTTGTCTATTCTCATTCCCTTGGAGCCTGCACGTAAGAATCGCTGACTATAATTTAGAAAAATAAACATTACTCCAGGCCTCGTTCAATTTCAACAAACATTGTTTTCAATATGATTATTTATTTAAACATACCCTCACACATGCAAACATATTTTTGCCCTCCTCCTTACCTCATAATTTAGAAAATATTGTAACGTGCTTACAATTTTCAGTAAACACTTTGTGGATTCCAAATAACTTGCAACAAGAATTTTCACAAACCACTGATTTATTTAATCACTAAAATTACACTAGCAAATACTTAAAAATCACACAACTAATAATAACTTAATCTAATATAATTTCACTACTTTTAAAACACTAAGCACTTTACTTTTCTTCTTAAACTTGTCAACTCTTGTCTAACCTAAAAACTCTCTTGTCTGTTTACTTCACTAAACTGCATACTTCACTCAACTGAACTGTTCCCCCATCTGCTGGATTCATCTCCTTATATACACCCATAGAAATGTACCACAGTATTCTACAATTTTCTGGAATTCTACAGAATTTTCTACCATGTAATAGATGATTGTTCGTCAATTGGCTCATAGACGGCGCCACCCTACTAGTCAGGGAAGTGACTAAGCTTCTGAGGAAAACTTTGAACATGAACTTAATCACATCTTTCCTTGTTAGAGGGCAGCACATAACACTGCCCCCTCCTTAAGCCTGAACGTCCCGGTCAGGCAATTCAGATTCCCCAACATACTTCATACTTCGCCAACCTATCCAAGTGCACGATCTTCATCTTGGACTTCTTACTACGTTGAATTCGGTAAACAACGTCATTGATCCGAGTGATGACTGAATACGGTCCTTCCCAGGGTGGGTGAAGCTTCGGAGATTTTCCCTTCTTTCGCTGTGGGTTATATAGCCAAACCAGATCGCCCTCCTTGAATCCTGCTGACGTTCCCTTCCGGTCATAGCGAGCCTTCATTCTGTCACTAGCTATGCTAACTTGGTTTCGAACCAATTCGTGGACATTCCTCAGCTGTTGACTAACTTCGTCTGCGTAGTCATCCACGGACAGTGGCTTCTTATCTGGTGTACCAAACATCAAATCACATGGCAGTCTGATCTCGTGCCCAAATATTACACGAGCCGGTGTCTGTTTAGTCGTCTCATGAATGGCAGCCCTGTATGCCATTAAGAAAAATGGTATATGTCGATCCCAATCTCGCTGGTTCTTGTGAACTACCTTAGAAAGATGTTCCTTCATGGTTTTATTATGTCGTTCCACCATTCCATCTGACTGGGGATGAAGAGGGGTTGTCCGAGTCTTGTGAATGCCCAGCAACTCACAAATTTTCTGAAATACCCCCGACTCAAAGTTTCTCCCTTGATCGGAATGTAGCTCCAGGGGTACACCAAATCGGCATACAAGGTTATCCACCAAAACTCGAGCAACAGTAACTGCTTCCTGATTCGGAATGGCATAGGCTTCCGGCCATTTACTAAAATAGTCCATAGCGACCAGGATGTATTTATTCCCATCATCTGTCACTGGGAATGGGCCCGCTACATCTATAGCAATCCTCTCAAAAGGAGCTCCGACGTTATATTGCTTCATTTGGCCCCTGCTCTTCGTCTGTGGCCCTTTGGTAGCTGCACAAGCCTTGCATTTGCGGCACCAAGCTTCCACATCTTGACGGCTATTTATCCAATAAAATCGTTCCCGTACTTTAGCCAATGTCTTATTCATACCAAAATGTCCCCCGGACACTCCATCATGTATTTCCTGAAGTACTTTTGGAATCCGACAGCTGGGTATCACCAGACGCATGGTAACTTCCTTCCCATCTGGACTTTCCCATGCTCTCTTTAATAGCCCATCTATAACCTTAAGGGAGTCCCATTGTGCCCACAATGCCTTCAGCTCCACACTTTTGTCCGAAACATCCTTCCATTCCGGTCGCGTTCCTTTTTCTTTTGCCCTTAATATAGGACCAATTACGCTGTCATCCATTTGTTCTCGTCTTAGAACTTCCTTTGTCCAATCATCTGGAACATCTACCTGAACTGTGTTTACTATTACCGTGCCCTGTGCTTTTTCAACCCGATAGCAGTGCTTGCAGTCATCTTTGCACGGTCTTCTTGACAGAGCATCTGCATTCTTATGAGACTTTCCAGGTCGGTGTTCGATTGTGAGGTCATATTGCTGCAGTCTTTCTATCCAGCGAGCCGGTTGACCTTCTGGGGTTTTCAGCTGCAGTAGCCATTTTAATGCAGCATGGTCGGTCCTGATTTTGAAATGTTGGCCATAGAGGTACTTGTGAAAATGGTCCACGGACTTAACAATGGCCAATAGTTCCTTCCTTGTTACACAATAATTCCTCTCCGGTTTGGACAGTACCTTACTGAAATACTCGATTACTTTTTCTTCTCCATTTTGGACTTGAGATAGTACACATCCAATTGCGGAGTTGCTAGCATCCGTGTCAAGAATATAGAGGCCCTTTTGTTGGGGATATGCTAGCACAGGACTACTGCATAACGCTGCTTTCAGCTTCTTCCATGATGTTTCACACTCCGGTGTCCACTGATATTTAACCTTTTCCTCTGTTAGCTGGTGTAGTGGCTTCGCTATATCCGCAAATCCTTCCACAAAGCGTCTATAGTAAATGCAGAGGCCAAGAAAGCTTCGTAATTCGTGTACATTTGAAGGTCTTGGCCAATCACGTACGGCAGATATCTTGTCCGGGTCTGTCTGTATTCCTTCCGAAGATACGACATGTCCAAGGAATTTCACTTCTTTTTGGAATAGTAGACACTTCTTTGGATTCAACTTTAGGTGTGCATTTCTGATTCTCCCAAATACTTCTTGAAGATTTTCCAAATGTTCCCTGAAGTTTCGTCCCATAACCATTACGTCATCAAGATAAACTAAGCACGTCTTCCAAGTTAGTCCTCGGAGTACAAATTCCATCAATCTTTCAAAAGTAGCTGGCGCATTGCAAAGTCCAAAAGGCATCACGGTGAATTGATATAAACCACTACCTGTTGAGAAGGCAGTCTTTTCCTTGTCGTCAGGGTGAAGTCCCACCTGCCAATACCCACTTCGAAGGTCTAGAGTTGAAAACCATCGTGACCCTGCCAGCGTACTTAATGTATCGTCAATTCGTGGTAGTGGATAGCTGTCTTTCTTCGTAACATCATTCAGCTTCCGGTAGTCGACACAAAATCTCAAAGTTCCGTCCTTCTTGGCAACTAAAACTACCGGTGATGACCAGGGACTGGTTGATTCCTCAATTACTCCATCTTGTAGCATCTTTTGAACCATCGCAGCAGCTTCTTCCTGTTTAGCTAGTGGCAACCTCCTAGGTTGTTGGCGGATGGCGGCTGAATCACCAGTGTCTATTCGATGCTGTACTATATCAGTTTTCGTGAGGATGTCTGTGTTTTTGGCAAATACCGTACTTTCTTTTTCCAAAAACTTGATTGCCTCTCTACGTTCATCCTCAGATAGGTGTTCAAACTGGGAACTCAACAAAGTCACAACTTCCCTGTCTACGCTGGTTGACGAACATTTCTCCCCTTGCTCCTCGCACCTTGCTATCCACTGGACTGGTTCGTAGGATCCTATTGCCTCGCCTTCCTTGAAAGTCACCGAGTGGGAATTTAAATTAGCCACTCTAATTGGAATTTTGTCTTTTGTCCGGGTCAGAGTTCTTGCTAAGATTACGTTTTCTGTCTTAATTGAATCATCTTTTTCAACAAGGCCAACACGGTATCCACCAGAGTTTCCTTCCAGAATGGCCTCGATTATTTGTTCTGAACGGGCAGGAATCTTGATTGTCTGAGCCGTCAGTAGCCTCACTTTTTGAAATCGGTCATTTGCTGTTGACAAAATAAATTCTTCGTTTCCAATCTTTAGAACTCGTTCTACCACGTCAAGTATAAATTGATCTTGTACTCCCATAACATCCAGCCCCAAAATGAAATCATCAGTGATGTCAGCCACAATAACCCTATGACTAAAGCACAGGCGTCCCAACTGCAGATCTAGGTCAACTTCTCCATGAACCCTTACCCTGTCTCCTGTGGCTGTTCGAACGACCAATCCATTTTGGCTTTTATCAACTTTTATTCCTGATAAAAATCCGGGTCGCACTATTGATGACGTGGCACCTGTGTCGATAGTGAAGATACATCTCCGTTTGTTTACATAGCCATCCAACAGCAGACTACTCGGGACTCTTCTAATCTGGGAAACCCGTATCTCTCTGGGGGCACCGTGTTCACCAGCCAGCACAGCCCCCAAAGTGCTGGCTATCTTTAGTTTTCCTGCGGCTCTTCAGTCATTGCGGCATTTACTCTCTCAGGGCTCCGCTGCCGACAGTTTCGCTTAATATGCCCTGGTTTGCCGCACTTATAACATCGAATCACCTTCCTTGACTGTTCATCGGTCTGTTCTCTTTCCTGCTTCCTTGGAGCATCTAATTTGGTCATCATTTGGCTTATCATTTTGTGCATGTCAGCCATCAAAGATTCCATCTTTGATTTTTCTAAATGATCCTCTTCTTCTACCTTTATGGCTCGTACTCTCGGACGTGCAGTCTCTTTGTAAGCGGCTTCAACCTCGAGGGCACGGATCAAGGCTTCACTACCAGTCTTATCTCGGGATAATCTAAGGACTCGCCTGATCTCCTCATCTCTTATGCCATCGATGAAAGTACCAACTGTTAATTGATCCTGGAATTCTTTGGGCGCATCCGGGTAAGCCAGGTATGTCAGTCGCTCAACAGCTGCTTCAAAATCTTGTAAACTTTCCCCAGCCTTTTGTGTGCATGATTTGAGCTGAGTTCGGTATACTTGGGCGAGGTGTTGGTCGCCATATCTTAGATCTAGTGCAGCTTCCAAAACTTTAAAATCTCGTTGCTGCGTCACTGGGATAGTCTGAAGCAACTCTGATGCTTGACCTCTTAATGCTAGCACCAATGCCATAGCCTTGTCTTCATTGCTCCAATTGTTTGCGTATGCCGCTGCCTCAAATTGTCTTTTATAGGTTGACCAAGAAGTTTGACCATCAAAGGAAGGCGGTTGTAATCGAGGGCCTGACGATGATAATACTAGCTGGCCTCCTTGCGTTCTTAACTGTCGCTTAAGTTGTTCTACTTCCCCCTTAACTACCTGAAATCTTCCTTCTATATCGGTAACTTTCCCTTCGACGCCAGTAACTTTTTCTTCGACGCCAGTAACTTTTTCTTCGACACCAGTAACTTTTTCTTCGACGCCAGTAACTTTTCCTTTGATTTCACTTACTTCAGTCTTTATGTTGCCTATATCCTCTTTAATTTCGCTTTTGAGGTCTTCAGTGGCTGAAAGGATAACATCTTGTTGCCCCTGTATAATTTTCCTTAATTCTTCTTTCTCTTCTAGACGTCGCTTTTCTTGTTCTTCTTTCTCTTCTAGACGTCGTTTTTTTCGTTCTTCTTTTTCTTCTTGGCGTCGTTTCTCTTGTTCTTCTTTTTCTGCCTGACGTTTCCTTTCTTTTTCTTCTTCGCGTCTCTCTTGTTCTTCTTTTTGGTCTAGCATCATTTTTCTAAATTGCTCGAACATGTCTTGCATTTGCTTTTCGGCAGCCATGCTTCTTGTTTCCATCCAAACAATTAACTCGAAACAGCACGAACAAGTCTTATTTAAAGTCTATATCGCTTCTCAGTTGAAACCACTTAAAAACTACACTAATTTCTAAACAGAATGTCCCAGAAATTTCCTCACACTAGCACAAATAAATCTTGTCTAATGTCTATATCACTTTCCAGTTCCACTCACTTCAATATCTCCAGTGGTTTCCAAATAGAACACTATGGAACTTCGTCGAATTCTTCAGAAATTCTGTTGCAATTCCGCTTCCGACACCAATTGTAACGTGCTTACAATTTTCAGTAAACACTTTGTGGATTCCAAATAACTTGCAACAAGAATTTTCACAAACCACTGATTTATTTAATCACTAAAATTACACTAGCAAATACTTAAAAATCACACAACTAATAATAACTTAATCTAATATAATTTCACTACTTTTAAAACACTAAGCACTTTACTTTTCTTCTTAAACTTGTCAACTCTTGTCTAACCTAAAAACTCTCTTGTCTGTTTACTTCACTAAACTGCATACTTCACTCAACTGAACTGTTCCCCCATCTGCTGGATTCATCTCCTTATATACACCCATAGAAATGTACCACAGTATTCTACAATTTTCTGGAATTCTACAGAATTTTCTACCATGTAATAGATGATTGTTCGTCAATTGGCTCATAGACGGCGCCACCCTACTAGTCAGGGAAGTAACTAAGCTTCTGAGGAAAACTTTGAACATGAACTTAATCACATCTTTCCTTGTTAGAGGGCAGCACATAACAATATGTTGCTTTCTGGATTTTGTCGTCCTTTCATTTGTTCGCTCTTCTTGTTTTTTCCTCTTAAAATGTGTTCGCTGTTTTCATTTTTCCATCCTTTCAATTTTGGCGCCCTAGGCGACCGTCTTCTTCGCCTGCGCCTTAATCCAGCCCTGGTCAGATTTAGCGATCCTTTTTCCAGAGCCATGAATCTGGTGACCAGTTTGCACCCGTCGCGTCGCCGCGCAATTAGCAAGCATTATTGAATAATGTGATTTGCGTCAAATCAACATAAAATCACATTTAGAATTTGCAGTTTTCTTTTGTCATGAGAGTTTCTGAACACACTGTATATAAATAAAATGATACAAGAGAACATAAATATAGCATTAAAATAAATAATTGAGATTGGCAAAAATACGTTATAATAGGAACGTTATCAATCGTTGATGATAATAATAAACCTTGTGCGAAATTTTTTAATGATAGTCGAGGTACTACAATGTGAGTGATCAAATAAGATGAATTTTAAAAACATTGTGTTCAGTAATAAAAATAAAGTTGTTATATTGTAATTTTCTAGTGTTCTATAACTATAACACTTTTCCTTTGCTGGAATTCAATCAACTATTAGAATAACGCATATTTTCAATGTCGTAATATTGTAAATTACATCTAATTTTAGAAACTTGTCACTGTTTAATAATATGGACTACGTCAGCCACAAGTTGCACACGTGCTTTAAATGTTAATTTTAATTTTCAAGTGTTCTATCCATAAAAATTTATTGAGCATAGGACTTTTCATTAAGAAATATGTCTAAGACGCAAACAAACACGGATAAATTAGTAATTTTGTACTCACATAATAGGGACTTACTGTAGATTTGAATGAAAAGTCCATCGCTTGATAAAATTATTTATATTCCCAGAAAATAATAAAAGTCTACAGGCTCAACCAATAATGATGATAGGATGCGCCCTGCCTGAGAGTTGCAACCGAATGCCCTCGCTCGCTTCAAGCTTCCACCGTCAGTTTTCTCGACATCAACAAACGAACGCCTTTTCCTCAAACATCTCCAACTGTCCTTGGTACTATCGGGCTCTGCCAATTGCTGGCGCTATTCGGACCCTGTCGATTGCTAACAGTATTTTTGTTCACTTTTCTGTTCACATTGAAATACAAATATGATCGGCATCTGCTACTTTTTCTCACTTTTAAATTCACAAATAGTGCAATATGCCCGCACGGTCCATGTTTAACCCACATTGCGTTGCGAATTATTTTTAATGAACGACCTTATTAGTTACCTAGTTTGGAAAATATTACGCAAAGGAGTACCTTAATGTGGGAACGCCAACGAAGTTTTGTTTATGTAGACTACAGATAACTCATGTGCCAACTGAAATAAAATGTAGTAGGCATAGTATGTTATGTGATTAGGGCGTATAATCCATGCACAAGTTTTAAAAACCCCAAAAGTTCTATGAGAGGGATGAAACATGGGTACTCCCCCGTTTTCGAGGGCGGTTAACCCTCCACTAAATGTTAGGGGTGGTGGTAGTTTCTACCCCGGGGTTGATGGCATGTCGTGTCACTCAACTCCCTTTACAGTACCGAAATATGAAAAGAGGGTAGTTGCAGGGGTGGAGGGCGGTGGAGAAATGATTATTACCATCGTGTTGAGCACCCTCGAAGATGGGGATCAACAAGTTTTCATGCATTTTGATTTTTTGGAGATATTTTAATATTAGGGGAGGGGGTAGTTTCAACCCCGGGGTGGATAAGATGTTGTATGGTTAAATTTCATACGTCCTACCGGAATCCTGCCCAAAAGACCTATCCGCATGCCTACGATGGAAATAAAACGCGAAATAGGGGTGATTTTTCGAGTTTAGGCGTAGTTGCTGAGGGGTGGGAACCTGAAAAATATCACCATCGTGTTCAGCATCCTTGAAAACGGAGGTACCCATGTTTCATCCCTCTCACAGAACTTTTATATTTTAACCCTTTTTTGCAACTTTTTTATGGAATAGAAGAGTGGTGGCAATCACAGACATTCGAGAACTTATTTGCTACATACAGAATCGATAGGTTTTTAAACAGGTCACCTTGTATTTTTCATTTTCAGATAAATACTTGGGTTGCGTGACTTGTAGTTTTGGATATATTATATAATTATTAAGCAATTCTTAATTTAATGAATAATAATTAATAATTAAGTCCATAATAACTATTATTTTATTGGTATTGAATTGTTAGTTTTTGTTTTATTTTATTGTCTTATTGTTTAATTCATTTTGTTTTCATTGTTCTGTTGCATTTTGATATGAAAATGAAAATGTATTCATACAAAATGGAATAGAATTTTATTCATGTTCGAGAGAGCTATTTTTCACAAATCAAAATCTTTGGTGTCTGAAAGCGCTTTTACGAAACGCTAAAACATTTCAACACTACACTCGAATACACTACTCGACGCGCATCTCGCTAACCATGTTAGCATCATGAGGGACTGATTAAAGCTGAACACGTTCAATTCCGATGATGTTATCAACAGGTTTGGCGTTGGGTTGATGTAGATTCGAGGGCGCTGAACACAATGGTGATATTTTTAAGGTTCGCACCCCTCAGCAACTACTCCCAAACTCGGAAAACCGCCCCTATTTCGCGTTTTTTTTTTCATCGTAGACATGCGGATCGGTTTTTTGGGCAGAATTCGGGTAGGTCGTATGAAATTTAACCATAAAACATATTATCCATCCCGGGGTTGAAACTTACCTTCCCACTAAAATATCCCCAAAAAATCAAAATGCATGAAAATTTGTTCATCCCCTTTTTGAGGGTACTCAGCACGATGGAACGTCCTCGAAAACGGGGGGTACTCATATTTCATACCCTTTTTCTTTAAAACTTTTTCATGGAATATTTTGTTAAATGCGCGATGGCAAAAATGGTTTAGAGCTTTTTAACTTGGTACAACCAAGGAAGCAGCTGCAGTGGCACGATTATAGGGAACGTTCGCGGCGCACGTATCGAACTGGACTCTCTTATTTGAACTTCATTTTGAGCGCGCTGAGCTCGGCCTTTTATATGTTTTGTCGGCGGCTTAAGCTCGCACAGGTCTGGAAAGGTGTGAAAAATGTCCCCCGACATTCATCACGGCTCGATTGTGCAATATTGCATCAGAAAATTTGGAAATGAAAACTATATGACTGTTTCGGCCTTAAAATGAGGAATTATTTGATGTATGAACGAAGTTTGAATTGATTTTATTTGTGAAGTTATTGACGATAATTTTCTGAATAAATTAATTAATTTTGAAACGACCCCGTAAAGTCATCCCGAATGGCGAATGAGAATGTTCCGATAGGTCCGCGATGAACGAAGTGGAAGTAAGTTTTGATGACAATGGGGAACGAAATTACCGGTATTCTGTTGGAACATTATGAATGAAGATTTATTGTATTTTGATATCTAAGACGCGAAATCGAATGAACGGTGGAATCAGAAGGAAAGATAGTTTATAAAAAATTTGTGTGAGTGAAATAAAATATTTTGACTGCGGATATGAAAAGTAGTTTTGATGTATTTTAAGCCCATGTGGGGACGGTATTTTTTAGGACGTTATTTGATAATGTTTGAGCTGTAGAATGATTGGTTTAAATGTTTGAGTGATGTTATTGATGGATTGGGGTTATTTGAGAATTATCGGTGATTCGTGAATTTTTTCTAGATTCAAAATAAATGATGTTTGTTGACAATGTCGTGGTTAGTGAATCCCCCGTCGAGTAGTGTATTCGTGTGTAGCGTTTAAATTGTTTTGGCGTTTTGTGAAAGGGATTTTTAGAAACGAAACTTATAGTGGAGCAGATCTGGAAGGAAACCAGACTCGAAAAAGGAAACTTCTGTTTGTGATTTTTTTTGCCAATAAATAAAGTTGAGCCCCCCAACATTCCGACACATTTGTGCTGAGGTATTCAAAGGGGGAAGGGGGAAATGACAAAACAATAGATACTCATTGTTTCGTTTGACATTTATCCTATAGTTAAGTGTTAAACCTGTATTGATAAACCGTCCCTTAGTCGCGAGTTATGGCACTGTACAAAGGCAAAGATGCTGACTCCGACATCTAGCAACCGAGGTTATAAAGGCAGAAGCTCCACTAGAAATCTCACTTCGCTTCGTAACTTGACATTGTTAATTTCAATTTCTATATATTTTTGTTGTAAAATTTCACAAGTCAATAAATTTTATTTTAAATTAATTTTCATTTTTTAAAAAAGTTGTTACGGTTCCAAGAACCATAGCTGGCGCAGTCACTGCGGTAGGATAGTGTCACAAGCTTTTCAAAAATCAAAAGTATTGGTCCAAATCATTGGTCTGGACACTACCAAAAACCACAAATCCATAGGGGATCAACGACAGTCTATCGAAGACAACCAGATTGGAAATTGGAAGGAAACCGAAGGAGCAAGAATAAAAGTGTTACCTAAAATTTTTACGTCTTATTTAAAGTGCTTATAAGAAGCTGTCCACTCACTCTTACTCCGTTTCGGAGGGTGGTAAGCAAGACGACAGCGAGCACGGCAAATAAGACCTACCCTTCCTAAAATATTGTTCAAAGTGTTTATAAGAAGCTGTCCACTCACACTTACTCCGTTTCGGAGGTGTGGTAAGCTAGACGACAGCGAACACGGAGAATAATTTCCTAATTGCCTTTTCCTTTTATTTTATCAAGAACGAAGCATGAAGTCACCTTTAATTCAAGCTATTTTGTAAGTAATACTGATTTTGCCATTCCATTTTTTTTTACCTATCCTAAACTCCACAAATTGTCATTAAAATCAATCAAAAAGCTTTATTACATAACGCCTTATTAGTTTTCTACATTTTTATTCCTAGAATTTTAGAGTATCGCTGGATCGAGTAGGCGAGAAATAAAATTCCATCGTAACTGTAGGCGCTTACTAACATATGTACCTTTAAGTGTAAAACACCATATAATATCATATGTCCCGCTGATAATTAAAACGTATTGTCTTCAACCGAGTTCGCTCGTTCTAGATTAAACACGTTTTATGCATCACATATTAAAACAATCTTAAACAAAAGTGATATACTAACAAGAATTAAAACTGCATAAATCTGTCCATCTGCAAGTTTATAACGTATATCGTATTACATTCAACGACTCCAACACTTGTACTTTTATCATACAAATATAATTTATGTCTCTATTAATTGACGAATTGGCAAGTCAATTGGCAAATTTTCCAACGGAAAGAAGAATCAACATTCAATCAACTAATAATTCTCCAAATATGGCTATACCGCAAATTTCTGTAAGAGACTACCTGGAACTGATTGCACCTTTCGATGGCAATCCAACAAAATTGTCAACTTTTATAAACGCCTGTGAACAAGTTCTTCCTATAATGGCCCCAAACAACGACGCAGCAAGAATATCCTTCACAATGCTTCACATACGAACTAAGCTTGTGGGAAAAGCAGCAAATTTAACAGCAGCCCGAACTTTTAAAACATTCCCAGAATTAAAAGAAATTTTAATCAGCTTATTTGGCGACCAAAGAAATGAAGAATCCCTACTTTCTGATTTAAATACCCTAAAACAAAGAGTTAACGAAACTCCACATCAATTTGCAGATAGATGCATTGATATTAGATGTCTACTCTTGTCAAAGTTATCGTGCCAAGCAGTAGAACAAGTTGTTAAAGATACAAAAATTAATATGTATAATAGTTTTACTCTCAGGGCATTCATTACCGGAGTAAATCCCCAATTATCCCATTTATTAAGATGCAGGAAGCCGACAACAATAGAAGAGGCAATACAAATTGTAATAGAACAAGAAAACCTCAACTACCACCGCACTAAAATTGGAGCTACTTCTCAAAATTATCAAACCACAAATAAGCCACCACATAAACCGACCTACCAGCTTAGAATAAACCAGCCGCAGACAAGACAACCAAATTTTGCACCTGCACCAATACAACAAATTAAGAAGTTTACACCACCTGTTCAACAAAAATGGACGCCGAGACCACCTCCTGTTAAATACCCTTTCTTTCAACAACAAAATTATGGCCAAAGATTTCAAGCACCAGGAACATCGCAACAATCTAAAATGTACCAACCCACACCGATGGATGTCGACTCTGATCGCACCCGCTTTTCAAGACAATTTACCCCAAATCAACCAAGATTCAGGCCAGAAGAATTAACAACTCAGGAAGTCGAAACACCAGATTATCAAAATTTCAGTTATTCTGAAGAACCCGAAAATTACGAGCCCGAATATTACGAAACTTACGAAACACAGGAAGAAAACCTACATCTAGGAGACGAAAATTTTCCTATACCTGCCTCGGATACCCAAAATACGAATCAATAGAGATTCATACATCCAGGAGCAGCCGTCTACCATATATAATTATACCGGAACTCAACGCAAAATTTATGATAGATACTGGCTCAACAAAAACATTTATTAACGAAGAAATTGCACTACACCACTTTCAACATTTTATCGAAGAGGATCCATTTTTAATAACTACACCTCATGATACATCAATCCATAACTGCAGCGCAAATATTCCACTATCGAGAATTTTTAATTTGCCTGAAATGTATCACAAACACTATATATTTAACTGCAATCCAAATTACGACGGATTAATAGGAAATGATTTAATATTAACACTAAGAGCAAAAATTGACTTCGACGAAGGATTATTTATAACCCCTACGTCGAAAATTCCAATCTATATTAATAACGAACCAGTAAGAAGTCATCTCAGAAACAATAATGTTAATACTGGTAACATCCACAATAACTCTCTAAACAATATTGTAATACCCCCGTATACAGAACAAATAATAAAAATCCCTGTCATAAATAAGAATGATATTAACGAAGGACTTTTGGCAAATACAAAAATTAACGAACATTTGGAAATACCCGAAGCTCTCGTAACCATATTGAATGGAGAAGCTTATACAACAATTAGAAACAATTCTGACGAAGAACAGTCTGTGAAATTTGATCAACCATTACCAGTATTCGAAATATTAACTCCAGCCGAATTAAACCACATTCAGTATTCACAGCCTACATTAGATGATGCCACCATCGATAAAATTAGGAAACAAAACTTAAAGTCTTTAAGACTTAGTCATACAAATCAAGAGGAATATGAAGCAATACGTCAACTTTGCTACGAGTTCAGAGACATATTCCATCATGAAAGTTTACCACTGACTTTTACCAACCAAATCAGGCATCAGATACGTCTAAAGAACGAAACTCCAGTTTATACCAAAAGTTATAGGTATCCCCAAGTATACAAAAAAGAGGTCCAAAACCAATTACAAAAAATGCTTAGTCAGGGAATCATCAGACCATCAATATCCCCGTATTCTAGTCCTATATGGGTCGTACCTAAAAAGCTGGATGCTTCAGGTACCAGAAAATGGCGAATAGTTATTGATTACCGAAAGCTAAATGAGGCAACCATTGACGACAAATATCCTATACCACGTATAGAGGACATTTTTGATAAACTAGGCAAAGCACAATATTTTACAACGTTGGATTTAAGTTCAGGATTTCATCAAATTCAAATGGATGAAAAAGATATAGAAAAAACAGCTTTTTCGACAGAAGAAGGGCATTATGAATACACCCGCATGCCATTTGGCTTAAAAGGAGCACCCTCTACATTTCAAAGGGTCATGGATAATGTTCTACGAGGATTAGCTAACAACATATGCATGGTATATCTTGATGACATAATAATATTTGCCACCAGTCTTCAAGAACATATGTCTCGCCTACGTCAAGTATTCGAAAGACTACGTGAGGCACAATTAAAGGTTCAGTTAGATAAGTCTGAATTTTTAAAACAAGAACTGATGTACTTAGGTCATGTAATTACACCTCTGGGTATAAGACCTAACCCTGATAAGATAACAGCTGTAAAGAAATTTCCAATTCCAAAATCACAAAAGGAAATAAAATCCTTTTTAGGCCTCGTAGGTTATTACCGAAAGTTTATACCAAATATGGCAAAATTAACGAAACCAATGACACGACTTCTCAAAAGAAATGCAAAATTCATTCATACACCTGATTTCATCGAAGCTTTCGAAAAATGCAAAGAGTTATTGATTAACCCACCAATACTGCAATACCCAAATTTCGAACAACCCTTCATATTAACTACAGATGCCTCAAATATTGCCCTTGGAGCCGTTTTATCACAAATGAATAATGGCCAGGATTTGCCTATCGCCTATGCAAGTAGGACATTAAACGAAACCGAAGCTAAATACAACGTAACTGATAAGGAATTATTATGTTTAGTTTGGAGTACTAAATACTTCCGACCATATCTATACGGACACAAATTTATCATTAGGACAGATCATCAACCCCTCAAATGGCTGTTTAACCTAAAAGACAACGTAAATTCGAGGTTAACCAGATGGAAAATAAAACTATCTGAATACGACTTTACAGTGGAATATAAAAAGGGCAAATCCAACACAAACGCCGACGCCCTATCCCGGATCGAAATACACCCTATAGAAACCGACTCTATGCAAGTGAACATTGATGATATTCAAATTCACCCTGATTTCGAATCATTACTTGACGAAATAGAAAACCTAGACAACACGTCTCTAAATACCCCAACACCATCATTATTAAATTTATCAACCTTAGAAAATCAAAATGAAGTTCAAGAAGATATTCAAACTGTTCGATCTGTAAATGATGACGACGTCACTGGCAGCATCCCAATTTTAAACTCTCCAATAAACCCCAAGAAAACTCAAATTCGCATCAATACAGTTATTATGAATCCCCAAAAACCTAAAGTCGTAAAATCAAACGGAAGAACTATTATTAATATAGAAATAACAATAAATAACGCAGAAAGAGAACTGCTAGATTTACTGAAAGAATACACTAATGATAAACAAACATACTTCATATACACTGATGCAGAGTCAACATATATATCATTATGTAATGTATACACAACTCACTTCAGTCAAAGTGTGAAAATTATAAGATGTACCAAACTATTACCAGAAATAGAAAATCTTGAAGACCAACTGGAAACAATAAAGAAACATCACGAATCAAAAACAAATCATCGAGGAGTTAATGAAACCACCTCTCGCCTGAAAGAAACTTTTTACTGGACAAACATGCGACCTATGATAGAAGAATTCATTCAAAATTGTGAAATATGCAAAAGAGCTAAATACAACCGTCACCCGCCAAATATTCCATTGATGGTCACTGACACACCAGTTAGACCATTCCAAATGCTACATATCGATATCATTACTATTGAAGCAAAAATCTATCTAACAATTATTGATAAATTCACAAGATTAGCCCAGGTTATAGAAATACCTGACAAAACTGCACTTTCTGTTGCAGACGCCCTTATCAACTACTTTTCTTATTATGGAACACCAGAATCGATAACAATGGACAACGGAACAGAGTTTAAAAACGATATAATACGACACTTACTACAACTGCACAAAATAGAAATTCATTTTATTACTCCTCACAACCCGAACAGCAACGGCGCTATAGAAAGATTTCATCTCACTTTACTCGAACACATTAGATTATTTAAAGAACAGGCAGACGAACAAGCATCAAAATTAATAAAATATGCCGTAATAGCCTACAATAGTACTGTACACAACGCCACTGGATATACACCATACGAACTAACGTTTGGTCATTCAGACAGGAAAAACTTATTTGATTTGCTATATGATCAACCAGCATTTAGCAATTATCTAACGAACCATAAAGACAAAATGGCCCTCATATATCAAAGCATTCATATACAGTCATCCACCCAAAAGAAAAAGGTCACTCAAAGAGCGAATAAGGAACTCACTCAACCACAGGATACATTTAAACTAGGAGACATGGTATATGAAAAATCATTTAAATCTGGTCGTCATAAAACAAAAAACCGTTTCACCGGCCCCTATCACATAACAAAAATTAACCCCGACAATACCTGTGAAATAACAAATAAATCAAAAAAGAATAGTAAGCCAAAACGAACACATACCAGAAACTTACAAAAACTCTCTGTTGCAGCTTCTACATCGCAGCCTGCGCAGGACAACGAATAGAGAATATCTCGGACAACCCTGGTATGTTACCGGTGCCACTCGGAAGATGTAAAAACATCGTCAGATATTGGACGATAATAAAAATTATAGACATAAAACCATTAGTAATAGAATACAATAATCTTAAGGACAACATTAGTTATATGAAAAACATAATCTCACAGAACAAAGTACCCGAAGAGATGAGAAGCGAATTCAACAACTATAATATACTCTGCCAATTTCTTTTAACAGAAATACAACAAAAATTTAATCAGCTATCTCCTGAAAGTAAATTAAGGAAGAAAAGAGGACTAATAAATGGATTGGGGAGTGCAGTCAAATTTATAACAGGAAATATGGACAACGACGATTTACAACGAATCGAAGGAAGACTAGAATTGTTGGAGAAAGATGACAAGGATCAGATACAAATTTTAAAAACCCAAACAACACTAGCTAAAGAGGCAATAATACAATTCAATACTACTGTAAGAAATCTAACATTAAATCAACGTATACTAAAGAACAAAATTTTACAATTGGAAAGAGCGATACACGTTGAGAAAATAAAAAGATACCACACTCTACATACCAACATTGTCTACACACAAATTGCTGTCATGGCCCAAAATATATTGCAAATATTGGAAACCATTGAAGAATCCATCACATTCTCAAAATTGCAAGTAATGCATCCATCAATCATACAACCTGAAGATTTACTCCAAAATCTCAATAAAATAGATAAAACTATGTCATTACCATTCCCCGTACAAGCGGATCAATTGATTAATTTCGAAAGCCTCATTAAAATAAAAGCATATCAAATCCATTTTAAATTAACATTCTTGTTAGAAATCCCAATCATAGATGATATTAACTACAATTTATTTCATATTTATTCCTGCCCTGTCCCAAAAATGACTGACACCTTCCAAACAATAATACCTACCAACAAATACCTAGCCCTGACAAATCAGTATTACAGTTCATTGGATAATATTTGTACCTTAGTTGATAGCACTTACTATTGTAATAATATGGATTTAATCAATTTAAATGATAGCCCTTTATGTGAGACTCAGTTACTTTTAGCACAAAAACCATATATAAAATGTAAAACACACTTTTTCAAATTATCAAAAGAGAAAATACAATTTATCGAAAATAAACAAATACTTCTCATTTCTCCTTCAGAAATATCAGTTACATATAATTGTGAAAAAAATTCTCAAAATCAAATACTACAGAGTGGTACATACTTGTTAAATAAATTTGAAAATTGTAATTTAAAAATTAATAATAAAGAGATTCAATTTCCTCATATCGAAACTAGGGAAGAGTTATTTATACCACATTTAAGTTATAATTTTAGCATTGACACAAATTATTCAATTGAAAATATCGAATTGTTGCCAATAAATTTAGACAATTTAAGCGAAATAAAATATAAACTAGAGCAACAAGAAAATGTATTAGAAAATAGTAGTAAAATTGATCATGTTTATATTCCTAGTCTTTGGACAATTATACTTTATATTATCCTCATATGTTTCAGTTTTTTCATTATATACAAACTTAAACCACGACTTCAAGAACGAATTAAGTCCAACCAATCCAAGGAGGAACCTGTCGAACTTCAACCCTGAAGTCCTCTCTAACGTTGGGGGAGTTATGGCACTGTACAAAGGCAAAGATGCTGACTCCGACATCTAGCAACCGAGGTTATAAAGGCAGAAGCTCCACTAGAAATCTCACTTCGCTTCGTAACTTGACATTGTTAATTTCAATTTCTATATATTTTTGTTGTAAAATTTCACAAGTCAATAAATTTTATTTTAAATTAATTTTCATTTTTTAAAAAAGTTGTTACGGTTCCAAGAACCATAGCTCGCGTATTTTTGTGACTTAGCGCTACTAAGCCGCATTGCAAAGATAGCCTGTAAGTAATCGTTAATACTAAGCATGGGTTAGCAAAACAGTTGAATTATAGTAATATTTATAAAAAATTTATAATGAACGGTATGTCAGTTCCCTTACTTTTAATCTGACGTTAGGTAGCACACAATACGTAATAAAAATTTAACGGATTGATTACATAATAATTTAATTGACATAACTGACATAAAAATCACTATTTACAGCAGATTTTTTTTTAAGAAATACTACTTTTGATAAAAAAAAATTATTTCTAATTTGCTGTAGGTACTTAAATATTTACGCATGAAACAAATGTTCAATTACACATTACACCTAAAGGAAACCAAGGACTTCTGCATCATAATGGTTATAGTCAGAAATTGATATTGTAATTAGTTTTTTTTACAATCCCGGCAGACACAAAAGTAGCTTTTGCTCGGCTCCTAATTGGCCAAAATTAATAAGTTTTTTTAAATTGTAGATTAGATTGTAATTATAACTATAGTTATGTCACTGCTCCTACTCTATTTATTTGCAGTTCCTATATTTGTTTCGAAGGCAATCTGTATATGCCAAAATGCATTAAAAAAATAATTCACTTAAAAAAATATTCATGAAATCAAAATTATATGTAACATTCTGATAATTTAGCTATTTATAGAGAATTTGAACCAGGGATACCAGATTATATCGAGGATTATACATTGTATTCGGTCGGTACATTTCCAACTCGTCAATATAGTTTACATAATTAGCTGTTTTAGTATATAAATATTAAAAACTCTCAAAATATCCATAATTCTGTCATGTTTCTTATAGACACGATAACTTAGAACGGATAATTCACTAACTTGCTGTTATGTTTTTGGACAGTATAATTTGCTTAAGTACCTATTATTTTTGAAAAAAAAATTGCTACGTAATAGAAAAGCTATAACATTTGAATAAAGAGAATGGTTCTAAGGACGGCTGCAATCATTAATGTGATTGTAGTCCATTTAAAGATTCGAAATTTATGACGAAATTACCGAATGTTTGTGACTGGGACTAGACAATGTCTCTCCCCGTTTTCGAGGGTGTTGATCGATTCCCGGGGTCAAACCAATTTTTTCACCTCGGCAACCTCCTCAAATTGGCCAAAAACCTCCCTCAAAGTCCCCTTTTCCCATTTATTTTTCCCAGTTTTCAACTAATTGTTGTTCCCTCAAGTAGAACGGAAGGTCCCTCGACCTCCGCCACCCCTACCCCAGGCTTTCACCCCTGTAGGGGGTTGGAAAATTAATATTTTTTTGTGAGAAAAAATTTGATATTTTACAGGAGGTGTTTCTTTGAATATGATGGCAGGTCACCGGGGTTGTGTAACCACCCCCGGGGGTTGTTGTCACCCTTCAAAGGGGTGGAAAATTGATTTTTTTTCTGGGGAAAAAGTTAATATTTTGTAGGAGGCGTTTCTTTGAGTTTTCTTGAATTTTTCAACCCCCTACAGAGGTGGAAGCCTGGGTAGGAATGGCTGAAGTCAAATCCCTCGAAGGACCTTCCGTTCTACTCGAGGGAACAACAATTAGTCGAAAAACTGGGGAAAATAAACGGGAAAAGGGGACTTTGGGGGTGGTTTTTGGCCAAAAAATTATATAAATACAAAAAGTGCAATATATCGACAACGGCCTGTAAAGAGTAAGTTCTTTCAAATTGTTGATAGTGAATAAATTTAAGAGAACATGTTCCTAATTATGCTCTAATAAAAATATGTGTTTTTTTCTAAATATGTAGAATAGAATGTAAAATAACAATTTGAAGAGTTCTTATTTTTTTTTAATTAAAAAATTGTCAAATGAAAATTTGGATTTTTTTGCATTTGTAGTTGAAAAAATCTAAAGGTATTTAAAAAAATTGTTAAGCGCATTATGTACAACAAAATTTACCACTTAAAAATAGCTGATTTTTATTTGGGGGTGGTGAACAAAAAGAAAAGAAATATATCCACTGGATTTGGTAGAGAATCAAAAGAAAGAGCGTCATACAATTTTTTGCAAAAATTGATATTTTTTTCAAATTATGATGATTTTGAGAGAAATCTAAAAAATGGTATTGCAAAACGGTTTTTCGTAGATAACTCCTAAACATACATATTTTTAAAGATGGCGTTCCAACGTTTACAAGTCAATATAGTTGAAAATTCAAATATCTTAAAAACACTAAGTCTGGCGTTAAAATGCATATGGTAGAAATTGAAGGTCTTCCTCAATTTCATTTTAATACTCTACCATTATTTCAGTTAATGCAATAGTTTTTAAGTTATTTGCAAAAAGAGGAATGTTTTCAGCAAAAGCGCGAAATTATGCTGTGATTCAAATATTTTATATACTTAAGTGCTCTAAAAATCCCAAAGAATGTGAGCATGTTAGTACGTACATGGTCATGTTACCAAAAACTAATACTGATTTTTAAAATTTTCCGTCTACGGCCAGTGGCAATTTTTTATATATATATTTAAAAAATTACAAAACATTAAGATACTCTCATTATCTTGCTCATAGCTTCGTTGTTTTTTTTTATATATACATTTATTTAACATCGGCCTATTTCCGCTACTGAGGCCTAACACCGACGCCTGTAGACGAGCTACCCCCAACCAGGAATTTTGCCGAACCTCTTCCCTTAAGAAGAGTAAGGATCTTTTACTTACCTAACATTTAATAGACAAGGGACCGACGGCTTTACATCCCCTCCGAAGGATGGTATATCTCCTATACAACCCTCGCCTAAGGTTGTATAGCTTCCGCGCATACACTGATATAGAAGCCGCTGGAAGATGTGTGAGGTGAGGACGCGGTCTTCGTTGTGAACACGAAGGGTCCTCTGGTTGTTGGGAAAATAAAAAAGTTTGGGCTGGCTAGCTTCGACTGAGACTCCCAGAGGCCCCTGGTGCACACTTAATTTCTTTAAAAGTTAGGTCGGGGTGGTATGTCCTTAAACGGAAGGATTCGGCCAATAGGTACACCCTGTAAAAGTTGAGAGCGTAAATATGCTTTTTATTTGATTGTAAGGGTTTAAAGCTTCACCCTGTATAAGCTGGACGTGATTTATTCACTTTTAGTTTCCTGGGTAGGGCCTACTTAAGTACCCTGTAGATATTTTTCTTTTAATAATGACACTGTATTTAGAACACGAAATTAACAAACTTTTTATTTATGCGAAAAGCACAGAGTTGAATATTTATATTATTTAAATTAACAATTTTCTTTAGGTAACGTATCGACACTTAGAATTTTGCCTTAGACGGTGCGGGTTTCGTTTTGATTTAATCAGATCTGAGATAATGCACTTACAAACTAGAGTCACGAAGACGATTTATTTTTACCAAAAACTAGGGCCGCGTAGGCGATTAAAAAATGTAGTACTTGGGCTGAACAAAAATATAAAAACCGATTTTTTACTAGGGACTGACTAGGAAGAGATCGCGGGTACACTTTAGATTTCGTTAGCTACGCCGGAAAACACAACTTTGGGTTTCGGCTCTGTGGCGACCAAAGGGTAACGCGGATAGTAAGAACTTATTCGTAGAAACACCGGGAACACAACTTGCCGGGGGCTTGGCACGCTTCTTCTTTTATACAAACGACGGGGCACGACGTAGCCGAGATCTGGATGAGAATTAAAAGGGTACCGGACATTCATTTGGGCTATTATGGTGCAATGTTGTGCAATAGTTGCTTAAATTTTTGAATTTCTAATTGACAATTATACTGCTAAATCGGATATGAAAAATGTAATATTCTGATATGAAAATGTCAGCGGAATCTAATTTAGTTTTGGAAATATTTACGATAACTGCGGATATGACTGATGTCTGGAAATGGCCCCGTAAAGTAACGTTGAGGGTTCGACTTTAATCCATGTTAATGTTACATGTGATGCTATGTTTGGTCATGATAAATTTATATAGGTCATGCTAAATCCCATTTAGGGTAATGGAGTGAAGTTGGCGACGAGTTGCCAGCATGCAAAAGGGAACTAGTAAATTGGACTTAGTGATTTTAATTAAGAAAAGAAGCTGAATGTGGGATAACTAAACTAAAGATAGTGACGATTGGCCAGCAACTCATGGGGAACACGTAAACTGGTCTTGATTTTCAGAAGATTGTTTTATGGGCGGCTCGGGGAGATAATTAAAAGGGCGTTTAAAGATATTTTATGGAAATTGAATTTGACACGAAAATTAAGAGAAGGGGTCTCGTAGAATGATTTGGGAAGTGAAATAAATTTTAATGGATTGAAGTTTGGGGAGTTAAGTGAAAATGATTTGAGATGTTGAGGGGGCTGTATTTTTAAGGGGTGTCGTTTGTAAGGTTTTGTTGTTAATTTGGCGGAATTGGGTGTTTTGGCTAATTTAATGATAGAATATGAATGTCGGTGAATTATCGAGGATACTTGAAATTTCTCAGATTTTTTTGTTTTAAACTGTAGTTTTTTGGTATGGTATGTGTCTTAAGGACTTTTTTATGGTGTTTGCCAGGTTGACCTTGACAAACGATTTATTTGGCAAATTTTGGTTATTTTTTTGGTCGGCCATTTTGGCAGTAGGGGGAATATACTACAACAGTTGGAACTGTCACCCATCCAACTACTAACCACGCCTAACATTGCTTTACATCGCATATCGAAGTATGTACATAGTAAAGACGCACCTACGATCGCTGTTGTTTTTAAAATTATAGGAATTGAATCAATTTCCTTTCATAGGAAACAGTGGACTACTGGACGTTAGTAGTAGGTATATTTTTACTTTACTACAAATTCATTTATTTTGTAATAATTTATCCACTTTGGATAAGATTTAAACACTACTTACATTGTGATTCACAAGTGTTCGAACTACTAGTCCAAGCGGCGATCGTAGGCCACTTTATGTGATTAGATGTCAGTACGAAACAAATTTAAATCAATAATCGAGTATTAACATAAAATCGCTAGTGTACTTAAGTTCCTATGGCCGTAATTACTAATAATAAACTACTTTCGGTACGCATTTTTTTTCCGACGTCATATATACATTGAGTTCTAATTTACCTATGCGGTAAATGGAGTGTGTTGACATTTTACGTACTATTCCTACTGATTCACAGTTCGAATCTCAATGGCGGCCATATTTTTTAAATGTAATTTCATAATAAAGCGGACCGCCTGGGGGCGTCCTATTTTAAAAATAAGTCTTAAATTTGTTTTAAATTCAGAGAAATATCGTTTTTATAACTACAATTAACCAGAAATTATTTAAACATTACATTCTTAATTTCATTTCCAAATTTATGCAAACATTAATTTTACAACAGAAATTATTTTCTCAATACCAGATAATAGCCGACTTCAGGGCGCCGTTACGTTTTAACTTATTAGGGTAGAAAGTTGTACATATGTCAAGTGCCACTTTAAAATAGCTTGTAACATGGTTATTAATTCTTATCTAAAACTTGGCAGTTTTAAAAACAAGACTAATGCATTAGTAAAACCAGCAAAGCGTCGAGAGTTGTGTATGAAGTGAATAGAGAGACTTTAAGTAAACGTATAAGACGAAGATAGGGCAGGATACCGAAGCCACGTCTCATGTGTCAAATATACAAGCCACGTTCAGCTAATGGGAGAATTGGCACTGTGATTTTGGAACCGCGTTGTTGGAAGAACAGAATAAAAGCCAGGCGATGCTATACCTCCTGGCAGAACTGATAGAGGACGCTTGCCGACGATTAACTACGAGCCCTCTCGGTTTGCCCGGAAGAATACTTATTCCAGTAATAGCAAATTTCATCGAGGATATTTGTCGTCGATTTTCGAACCCTCTGAATTTGCTAAGAGATACTAATTGCCGGACGCTTGTCGACGATTAAATACTCGAGCCCGCCTTAGTTCTCTAAATACATCCATAAATTCTACGAATAAATCCCGGCTGGCTACTAAAAGATTTGGGCTGCTAGAACATAACTTCGCAATTTACACGACGAAAATTTCACCAACATAACTATCTAAGTATCAAACCTATTTACTTCTCTGCGTTATTATTTAATATTGACTTTACATTCTGGTTTGGGGGGGATAGGGGAAATTGGCTTATTTGTGGTACTAAAGGAATATTAGTTTTTTTTATGAAATACTAGCTTTGATTTTTTTATTATAAAGAATATTATATTACCAGTTATTCAGTTATGATTTCATTCACGAATTTAATTCATAAAATTTCACTTTCTGAATGTTTTACTAGGTAAATTTGTGTTTGCAAAATAACAAGTTTATATTCAAGAACTGTATATTTAGAGCTATGCAATAACAAGATATTTTATCATAGACTCGTCCAACTTCATATTAATAATTATTCTGCAGTTTTTATAAAACAAATAGTTGACTCTCATGTGCACCTCATCTCTCGTAAGATTTTTCAAGAATGCTTTATATTTAAAGTACACTAGGAATGTTTTCCTACTGTAACCACAAGGTTGTCTAATTGTTTAACATCTACCTACAATTGAAAATTATCGTCACGTGAATTCGGTGTACTTTGCGTTAACAAAGGTTTGAACCATTGACTACGGCCAATTGGCTGGTTCTGTTCTCCTATTGGGATCAGTTACAACGAGGGATGTCAATATTTCAGGCAATGCCTGGTCGCTTGTTCGATTGAAGGGTGATGCAACCGCACTTTCTTACCTTCGCGGATTCGCGGCTTCATATGTTTGACAATCATAGGCAATCTTCTGGTTGCTTCTTTATTTAATGACTATAGGGAGATTTCCCCAGCAGCATTCTAAAGGATTTTACGTGAGTGTAAATTCTCACCTCAGATTAATATGATTATCTGAACGATTGTTCCTACTCTAATTTCAATCAATAAACGATGTATAATTAAAGGATATTTCCTCAACACTCTATGATCTCTTACATGAGTATTTAATGGTCATTTCTCAACTTACTATTGATAATGTATAAACATGACATGATTCTTGTCCTTGGGTTTGCATTCGAAATCATTATTATCTAGCGATTGCTAACAACGTTCTTTAATTATAAAACATTATTACCTAGCAATTGCTAACAGCTCTATTAAAAAATTAACATTTACAGACTATTGTCACAACTGTTCAAAATGAGTATTGTCTGGCCGATAGTCGTGTTGTTTGAGATGCGAGGTGGCAATCGCTATTAATCACACGAGTTTCGCGCCACTGGGTTCGAATCCCGGCTCCGGCCTTGGCACCGTCGGAGGAAATGGTTGTCTCTCATTACTATTAAAATAACACAGCATACTTTTGTATCTCAGTTCTTGTTATTGCATCAAAACACTCAGCATATTTATAGTATGGTCATTACTATAGCAGCGCAAATTTTCCTATTATAATATTTAGGCAATTGTCTCAAATATTTGGATTGTTTTGATTTCATGTACGGCTATTTGCCGCATCAATTTATATAAAATAAAAATGGGTTTTTTTGACTACTTTTTCCCATCAATTATTGTCTTTGCTTTCACCTTTACTTTTTTCATCCCGCAAGTAATAAGCTAAATAAATGATTTCCTTCCAATCAAATAAATTAGAAAACAAACCAACTATAAATGTACAGTGCAACCTTGAGTAATAAAATACTACATAAATAATATATCAAATTAACTAGGTTTCGCAATTAATAGACAGTGTGTTCAAGTTTACCAGGTATTTAGATTAACAGAATGATAAATTTTCTAAGGTATATCGTATCAGACAGAAACAAGTAATACCAAACTTTAAATCAAAGAACCTGGGGTAATTATAAAGGGTTACTACACACACACAACGTAATTAAAGTCCTAACCACATGAAACTAGACGATCACATAAATGGCCAATTTGTTTATTTATCTTGATATAAAATTGAGATAAATAATTACTGGGTAGGAATTAATAAGTTCTTGATTGCTTCACGATTAAGGATTTTGATATTAATTAACACCCCTGGGGTTGAGATGTTTCAATAAGATTATGCGATAATTTAATGCGTTACATCCACGAAAAGAAACTTTCAGCTGACCTAGTTTTCAAAAATGCGACATAAAAATATTCAACACTATTTTTTTATTGGTTGCCTTATTTGTGCTTGTATTTTCGTTTTTAAGACACTTACTTCTTTTAACCCTTAAAACCTTTTATTGTATTTTCCCTTTATGAACTCTATTTATTATCTATACAGTGTGTCCCCAGGTGGGGTAGCACTCTTGTACACTTTCTTATTTTTGATTTACCGAGAAAAAGTTATTCTTAACACCTACTTTACGTCCTTGATATATAAATAACTATTATATTACTTACAGAACCCCAAAACCCCAATTTATTTGCAATTCTCTTTTCAGGTCCTTTTATTTGATACCCCATTTGATAGGTTTCAGCCATTTAGTTTTTTTTTTCAGGTTTTATATATTCCATGACATTTCGAGAATTACAAGAAATCATTATTTTTGTTGTTAGTTTCTATTCTGTCAGCGAAATTAATCATTGCTAACAATCTTAGCACAGTCTCTCTGTTTAATGAATTAAAAATATTGCACAAAGCTGCAATTTATAAAATTTGTTTTCCATCTTTTCAGGAACCACAGAAAGAGTATGCCTAATCACAGGTAGTGTAGACGCTATAATATCTGTACTCGAGTTTATAATGGATCGAATTAGGGAGAAACCTGACTTAACCAAATCTATTGTGGATTCTGAGAGTAAATTAATGCAGGAAAGAGATAAACAAGTGAAAATTTTGGTACCAAATTCAACGGCTGGAATGATAATTGGTAAAGCGGGTAATTATATAAAACAAATAAAGGAGGCAAGTGGCTCATATGTGCAGATTTCACAGAAGGCTAAAGATGTCAGTCTTCAAGAAAGATGCATAACTGTGATAGGTGAGTTTAAATGTTTTTTACATACATGTTTTGACATTATTTTAACAAATATAAAAAGAAATTTATATAGAAATATGGAGGAGGGTTATGCATATAAGTTTTAATCGATCAAAATAGTATAGGTATTTAGCAAAAAATTGAATTTGATACGGCGTCGTCAGATGTAGAAACCTTGATCCGTAAAATGGTTCTTTATTGCTGCCAAATAATGTTGCCTCTATGAGAAATCGGAAATTGACAACAAAAAATGGGATTTTTTGTGCAAAAGTGGAATATAGGTTCGGGTAGTTGGAAGTTGTAATTTGTTGATGGATAATAGCACAGCCGAGAGAGAGCAGAGTACTACAGTGCAACTAAGCCGAAGCCTTGGGTTTATCGCCAGACTCACAAACTGACCGATAAGAGGTGTATAGGATAATCTGATGGGTTAGCCATGGTCCGGGGTTAGAAGCCCCTTTTTTAAAGCAATTACTAACAGGTTGAGTTTTCGTGGGTGTCTTCATTTTGTCGAGTCTCCCAATTTTTTTCTCTGCGAAAATTCTCGGTAGAGGTATGCAAAGTTCTTCGCAGCTGCTAAATATGTTGATCTTAAAACTGACACTTTCATGACATGGGACTGGAAAACCTGCCAGAAAATTTGTAGAACAGTTTGACCATTCGATTTCAAAAATATCAATTAAAGAATAGTGTAAAAATCATCCTGTTAGTGTAAAAAAACAGGGAGCTGCTCTTGTCCTACAAAAGCGATATGTTGGACTGGCGAGTTCTCTCTCTGCCCTCAGTATGTAAAAATCAGGTCTCAAATTTTATTAATATTTTTATTAACGAGCCTTCATTCGATCACTACTTCTTGGTGACCTCTTGGTGGCCGCATCCACACAAGCCTTGGGATCATCTGAAGCAATTCTGATGCTTGACCTCTGAATGCTAGAACTGATGACGAAGCCTTGTCCTCTTTACTCCAGTTAGCACACGCAGATGCGTTAAACTGTCGTTTATAAATTGACCGTGAAATTTGACTGTCAAAGGAGTGGGTTGTAATCGAGGTCTTCTGGATACCACTAGCTGACCTTCTTTTTCATTCAATTGTCGTTAAAGTTGTTTTACATCTCTCTCGACTGCACTGACCTTTCCTTCGATGTCACCAGTTTTTCCTTCAACTTTATCGATTTTTTCTTTAACTTGACTTACTTCAGCCTTTACACTGCCCATATCCTCTTTGATTTTTTTTTACTTTTGAGGTCTTCAGTGACTAAAATGATAGTGTTGTTGCATCTATGATTTTCCTCAATTTTTCCTGACGTCTTCGCTCTTGTTCTTTTTTTCTTCTTGACGTGTCTTTTTTGTTCTATTGTTGTTTTTCTAAATTCTGCAAACATTTTCTGCGTTTGTTTTTCAGCAGCAAACGTCTTATTTAGAGTCTATATTAGGTACAATTCAAATATTTCTACAAAGTTCGGAATAGTTTCCGTAACAAGGTAAAATCACATTTTCCTGTAATTCGATAACATTTATATGGTACGATCTTTTGTTTGTATATGTATTCTTTTTTTTACACGCTTTATATTAGCTTCACCTGTATGTTTGTTTGTTTATATGTAACGGAATCTTTGAACGTGATTCTCACCCACTTCAAAACGTCAGATTAAACTGAAACTTTGCACACTTATCAAGGACCGATGACTATACAATAATTTGACAACTTTGTTCTAATGTCCTCACCAGGATCATCAGGATGAAATATAAATTTTAAAAATGACTAATCTATTGTCGATATTTTGCCGGAGGCGCCGCTGTTATTAATATATTCTATTTTATATGAAAAAAAATATAGTTTAAAAACTAAAAAAACACTCTTAGTAAACCGAACTAAAAAATAATGTTTAACAAATTAATTTTATTGTAGAAGCGTGGGGTGCTTGATATCAATTGTTATAAATATTTTATTGGTAGCTATTGATAAAAGTAGAATTATAAAAATATAGTAAAAAGCTTTTTACAATAAAATGAATTTTTTAAACATTATTTTTTACTTTTCAGTTCTGTTTGCTATTAAAGCGTATTTTTTTAGTTTTTTTAAACTATAATTTTTTAGCATTATCTTTTCTTATAATATATGCACTTTTTAACCAGACTAATATTTTCTCTTTTTTTTATATTTTCATTTATGATATTGTACACTTACAAAAAATGTTACTATTAATACTATTATCACTTATTTTATATTGTTATTTATTTATTATTTGTAAAACCATAAATGCATTTCGGGTTAAGTTGAGTAACTTAGGCTAGACTTCGCCCAGATTAATTCTAATTCTAAATTACATTTGATATCAATGTAATAAAGACCATTTATTAGTGTATTATATTATATTTTATCTACAGTTTGTAGAGTTGCTTTGCTACTCAGGCTACTTTATTTTGTACAGGGCAAAGTGACAAATTTCGCCCTATTCTACAACAAAGTGGTGAAAGGTTAGCTCTCTGATCGTCATTAGCATTTCTTCTTTTAGTTGACCAACTCTTGACTTCCATTTAACGCGGCGTTGGAGTTCAGCACCACCGAGTTGAGTTAAATATGCTGTGGACGGACCATTGTTGCCAAACGAACTTTAAAATTTTTGTAACTTGTGAAACCTGGCAATTCTACTCTCTGACCCACCAGTAACTAATAAGTGTGACAACGACGTAAATCGTGTACCAATAAAAAACGGGCAGGGGTAAGAACATCAAGGTCGGTTGGATTTCAAGAAATGGATGTAAGAGGGCATGAATTTAAGAATTTAAAATTCTCATAAGTTAGAAGTACGTTTCCTACCACCCGTTTCAGAAGACATTTTATGAATTTCCCTCTTGCTTTCTACAATCCCCTGAAATCAGGTGAGTGAGTGGGAATGAACAATCATTGATCACCTTCCTTATTTGTTATATTCCTAAGTTTCACAAGATTCTCATCCAAGAAGTTTCTCTCAGCTGTGATTGGATACCCAAAAAGTTTTCACTATTGTCAGTGTATACTTTGAATGGTTTACTTCTCGGCCCAATAAACTGCCGAAAAATGGAAATGAACGCTTCCTTTGATAATCTGGTAACCATCTCCATATATATATGGTATAGGTAATAAAGCACAGAAATAATCAGATGTACCCTGTGTGTGCACAATTACCATGCGCTTGAGCAATTTTAATGTTAAATGGGCTGGTGTAATTTACTCTCGTTATATGAAATGGTAATAGAAAAGTTATACGAGAGGACAAATTTCTCATTTTTTACTGAAAAAGAGTAAGTTGTCTTTACACAAAATACACTCATGTACAACCTTTCTTCCTCTTAGTGGCCAATATCTTTCTCACACAGTACTTATAGGATGGATGCTTTTTCTAAAATTTTTAAATTCCCAGCTTTAATCTTCGACCCACATGTAAAAAATTGTCCACATAAGAAACAGTTTAAACTAGATAGATACATACCTTGCCTTTCTTAATTTCTTAGCCTTTCTTAATTTCTTAACCTTTCTTAAAGCAAATTAATATCTTCCATGAAATATTTTCATTAAGCAGTTCTCACAAAATCTTTCCCCACTCTCATTATTTCCAGCAAAGTACCAACATCACATTAATATGATTTGCAATTCTTCAAAAACAGTAAACAGAAAGCAAACATCTTGAACAATTATTGAGCTGTATCAGAATTTTTTTTTATACATTTATTTAACGTCGGCCTATTTCCGCTACTGAGGCCTAACACCGACGCCTGTAGACGAGCTACCCCCAACCAGGAATTTTGCCGAACCTCTTCCCTTAAGAAGAGTAGGGATCTTTTACTTGCCTAACATTTAATAGACAGGGGGACCGACGGCTTTACATCCCCTCTGAAGGATGGTATATCTCCTATACAACCCTCGCCTAAGGTTGTATAGCTTCCGTGCATACACTGATATACAAGCCGCTGGAAGATGTGTGAGGCGAGAACGCGATTTCCGTTGGAATGGTCACCCATTCAAGTACTAACTGCGCCTATCGTTGCTTTACTTCGCATACCGAAGTATGTACATAGTAAATACACACCTACACTCGCCCCAGAGCTGTATCAGAATGTTTTGCACAATGTAAGAATGTTTCATCCTCTACAATAACTGGAGACACCCTATTTCCTCTTTACTCTGGAAGGTCATCAAAAACATACATTTTTTCAATAGGAAAATCATTGTTGAATTTTAATGTCCAGTCTGGAGCCTGAAATGGATGAGAAAATTCAAGCTAGTTTTAAAGAAAATTTGTAAAATTAGTAAACATTCATTATTAATCTTTTACGTTATTTAATTTTTCAGTAATTTCGTATGTTGTTATTTTGTATTTACAAATGTATATATGTATGCCGGGTGGCCCGTAAGTCATAGTTCTGTCAACACAGCTCGAATGCTTTGCCTGCTCGGTTGAACCTATCAGGAGTGTATCATAGGGTCAGAAAGGACAGAGGGGAAGCAGTCACATAATCAAAAGTAGCATCACTCCACCATATTGTTACTACATTGGTGTCAAAGGTGACATTTGTTCTCTGCTGCGGTTTATAGTGTTTTCATGATGTCTTTTACCAAAAGAACAATGATTTCATGTGCCCAAAAAAGTTTTTCTTCTAGAAATGGTGTTGACAGGAATAAAATTTCATAGGTTATTATATAAATAATACGCAGAGCTGTATTAAGCAAATTCATTTACTTAAATGCATATGATGATATATATGCATTTATTAAAAACATTTATTCACGTTCTTATAATGCCAAACAATCCGGTTCTGGCAAGACTAGCATATTGTTACTTCACTTAGTCACGCCTACTAGTGTCTTTTCTGCATAAAAAATTTGTATTGGATCACCTTTCCTGTTCTTTCTAACTCTATGGGATCGATGCAAAGAAGTAGGAGTGGTTAGTTGAGCGCCAGCACCGGTTTTGTATTATGGAATTCTGAAGGCTTTCTCTTACAAAGCAGGTCTAGAATACCCAAGAATCTTGAACATATAGGTTATCAGTTTGACTGTAGCGGTTATCTTTGTCGAGAACAGAAAAGTGTCTGGTATTGTAATTTGTCAGGGAAGAGGTCCCTGGTGATACCTACTTTAGGACCGGGGTGAGATTCCTGTGACTGCGTGAGAGGGAAAATGGCCATTATTAAAGGAGTTTCAGATAAAATTTTGATATGTTATAAATGAACTTTTAAAGAATAATTTTTTCGCTATTTTAATGGGTTCTGATGAAGGCACATGAATGAAGATTAATAAATTTTGTAGTTTTTGGATTTAAAAAATTTGTTAATAAAAAGGTGGTTCATGATCTGGATTATTAGGCTTAATCTAGTCTGTAGCGAGTTATACTTTGCAAGAGATCCACAATTGATGATTTTTGAGTGAATCCTGTTTGAGCTAGGACAAATTTTTAAAAAAGTTTTGGTAGCTTTCGAAATATTCTATCGTATGGGGAATGGTAGCTCAGTGTGTTAAAGCGACTGGCTAGCAAACTGAGTTGCCTAGCAAAGTGGGTTCGATTCCCGCAAGGCGAAACAATTTTTCATTAAAAAAATTGCCCCAAGAGTGGTTCGGAGTCCACATTAAACTGTAGGGCCTCATTTCTCTTTACCTAGCACAATATCCTTGAGATCTTCCAGGGGGTTACTTCGGTAACTTGAGAGGCGGTTAAGAAAATTTTTTTTTTTTTTTGACTGAGTTTCGTAAAATTAATATTTTTCGATTTATCGACCAAGAAGCAAAAAAAAATTAGAGTTCAAAATGTTCATGTGTTTCTTTCTAATTTTGGGCGGCTCCAAGCCGAAAGATTCTGGTATGAAAGTTATAGAGCTTGAAAAAAACCTACAAAGCCATGTGTAAGTTTTTCTTACATGTTAATACAAAATGATCGTGGATACATCTACGAAAATCGATTTTGGGGCCTTTGTAGTGGAAAATAGTTATTAAGGTATCAAGGGTGTTATAAGGATAATAACGCACCGAGATCGGCAGTGTACTTCCCGAGGGCCTCTGCCCCGAGGGAATGTACGTCGACCGAGGGCGTCATTATCCTATAACACTTGTGGTGCTTTCAACGTTTAATGTCCTACAAGTCTGTTATTTCATTTGATTTTTTTTTTTTTGATATTTACGATTTATTAATTTGACATCTATTACGTTCAGAACGATTTGATTTAAAAGAGAGTAAAAATCAAAATTGATTGTAAACGTCGCCGTTTATCAATAACGCTGTCATCATTTGCTTGTTTTGGATTGTGTTGTAGTGGAAATGTTAGAAGATAATCTATCTGAAGAAATGTTGTTAAAGGCTGTACCAAAACCAAAGAGGTATGTGAGAATGAATACTGCCACTTTGAGGAATGGCTGAGAGAAAGCTCTTTATAATGCCCTAGGGCGTTGTAGATATTCATAACGCCCTAGGGCGTTATTTTTCATTTAATGTATCTCAAAATAGGGTGGTTATTGTAAAATAACAGACTTAATAGGACATTAAATAAATATTAAAATCTCTATTAATGAAATGTAGAAAAAAAATAAATGAATAAATCTGATAGCTCAAATGATTTTGGTGTGTATTAGAAAAATCATAGTTTATTCACAAAGTGACAAAGTTGATATGCTGTTGATATACAGGAAATGTCGCAGAAACAGCCGGGCAGACCACGATTTATATGTAGAGAGCTATCCAATAGGACAAGTTACTGTAAGACTTTAACACTGAAATTGAAAGTTCTGTTACGTATTTACAATTTTCAGTAAACACTGTGGATTCAAATAACTTGCAACAAGAATTTTCACTAACCACTATTTTATTTATCACTAAAATTACACTAGTAAATACTTAACAATCACACAACTAATAATAACTTAATCTAATATAAATTCACTACTATTAAAACACTATGTATTTTACTTTTCTTCCTAAACTTGTCAACTCTTGTCTAACCTAAAAACTCTCACTGAACTGAACTGTATTGCCTACTTCACTCAACTGAACTCTTCTTCTACAAACTGTCTCTGTAACCAGAACTGTACTGGATACTAAGCTGAACTGTTCCTTATACTTCACTAAACTGTACTGTTCCCCCATCTGCTGGATTCACCTCTTTATATACACCCATAGAAATGTACCAGAACAGTATTCCACAATATTCTGGAACCCTCCATAGTTTTCTACTATGTAATAGATGACTGTTCGTCAATTGGCTCATAGATGGCGCCACCCCACCTACTAGCCATGAACACAATACAGGTTTCCCTTCACTTTGGCCAGGGACTTAAATCACATCTCTCCCCGTTAGAGGGCAGCACATAACAGTTCTTTGAATTCTCATTTTAATTTTTTTTCTTCAAAATGCTATAAATTGTGCTACTTATACATATAATCAAATTTCTTCTTGTATTAACTAAGATGAGGTAGTTGTTTTAATATACCCTCAATGGTGTGCATTGCAGTAAGTAAATACATAGGTATCTGTATGACTACGTAGGTTCCTCATCCACTATGACTGTTTTATTCATTAACTCCTTTAAAGTACAGTTGTTAATATCACATAAATGACAGATATTGTTAAAATTGTTAGATATTACATACATCAGAGACCTTAATAACAAATTTGTTCTCGCAACGTTATTATAAAAAAATACATTTTGTCTAGATCCCTGTCTAGGTACATAAAAGTTAATCTGAGCTAATAATTCAGGACAATAAATTTCGATGTGTAGTAATTTGTATAAAAATGATAATGAATAATGAGGCACATTTCCTCCTTGTATAATATTAAACCTTTCTGTCAAGTACATATAATCAATTCCTTTTACGGGATACTCACCATCCAGCTTAAATACCAAGTATCTTAAAAATCTTCTCTATGCCCGCTCAACTGCATCTTTGTGACAATTGTAGTGAGGGTACCAAACTAAAGAAGCATATTCCAGTTTAATACGAACATATGAATAGTATAAAACTTTAAAAGCATTAACCTCCGTGAAATTTCGACAGTTTCTGATAATAAAGCCAAACATTTTCAATGCTTCTGATATTTTCTCTATTATGTGATCTCTAAAAGTAAATTGAGCATCAAATGTTATACCTAAATCTTTGTAAGTAGTGCAGTGTGCTAGTAAATTACTGACTGTTTCTTGTGAAACTTAAAAATTTGCATTTCACAGGATTTAAATGTAACTTATTATTAACACACCAGACTTGAATACTATTCAAATCAATTTGCAATTCTGCCCATCATCTAAATTGTGTATTTCGGTGTATACCTTCAAATAATCGGCAAAAAAAGGTGGTTACACTGAATTATAGAACTCAGGTTATTTATAAAACAAAAGAAACAACAGTGGACCTAAATTCGACCCTTGTGGGACACCAGAGGTACCCACATTTTTCAGAAATATATCCATTATAAGAAACGTATTGACCTATCTCCTGCAAAAAAAATTTAAAGAATACTATCATGTAGTTGTTACAACCAAACTGTCCCAGTTTACTAAGCAGTAATAAATGTAGAAAAGCTGGGTAATTTTATTTTTGTCCTTGTTAATAATGATTTTTTTTTTAAATTACTACTCTCATGACAGCTAGCCCACTATTTGCATAGGTATAAAAACTTACAGGCACTATTTTTTAGGTGAAAAGGAACAAAACAAGCAAGCCTGCTTAATGATTATTGGAAAAATTGTAGAGGACCCACAAAGTGGGACATGTTTAAATGTATCTTATGCTGACGTCAGTGGGCCTGTAGCAAATTATAATCCAACTGGCTCACCATTTGCACAGCAGCAAGCAGGGAGTGCCTTTAATGCCTCTACAGCCAGTTTAAATAGTGGCCTCAGCACAGTCTCGCAGAGCATAATGCTTAACGGAGGGCTTAATCTCAGTCTTAACCTCAGCACACCAGGACAGAACATTACGGCTATTACGGCCCAATTACTAGATCATATAAAGGTATTTTTTTCACATGTATATTTTAGTTAGATTATGTTAATGTAAGTTAACGTATTCGCTACAATTTTTACATATGCAAACCATAGGAAAACAGAATTATTTTAAGGTATCATAATATCCATATATGCATTTACTTGTTTACTTTCTTATGTTTATATAAAAGAAGAATTCGAGGGCTTGAACAAATGGGAAATTTGTACAAAAAGTTGCTCTTTTTCAATGAATTCCTCAAAATTCCTTTTGACTTCCTCCGCCTTCTCTGCGACTTCCCTTTAATTCCTCCTAACTTCCCCGAACTCCTCCTGACTTTTCCAGCATTCCTCTTGAATTCCTACTGAGTTTAAGTTGTAGAAATCATTTTAGTAAATTAGTTACTTCCAATCTTCTATGCTTTTAATAATCGTTTCTGTGAAATCTCGACGAGGTTATTTAAAGAAACACTCGAATACATTTTATTTATCACTTACCACCTATCTCAATTAGATACACTTACTTGCCTGCTACGCTACTTATGGTCGAGAAACTAGCAACAATAATAATTGATAGAGGAGTTTGCGACTAAAAATATTATGTTTAATATTCCGCCCTCTAAAAGCACATTTGAACTATGCTAAGCCAAGTCAGGCTATTTATTTTTCGATTGCAACAGACACTGGACCGCTGGATGGCGCCTGCTGGCTGTTTTACATGTCGCTATTGTAAAAATACCGGGATGTACTATAGTCAAAGGATTCTCATGTCGGTCGTTGCATACCTACCTTGCACTGATGAGAGCCAACAGCTCGAAACTGCAGTCTGCAAGTGGTGTGTGACGACTGGCAAGGGAGCTCCTTTAAGTAGGATCAGTCTTTCGGCTGGTGTTTGTTGCAATCGAAGCATTAGCGTTTTGATGGTAATATGCAATTATTACACTTAACGCGCCAGATTTGTAACTTTGGTTGCAGTCTGGTTACTTTCCTTATAGTAAAATAAGGATTTATAGAGGAGTTTGCGACTAAAAATATTATGTTTAATATTCCGCCCTCTAAAAGCACATTTGAACAATAATAATTGATGTTTATCTCCACACGATCCTTATTCAGAGAGATTTTCAATTATGCATTATTTTAGGAGAATTTGTTGAACAGGTTGGCCTTAAATAAGATATCTATTTGATAACCGAAAGTAATTTTGGAAATACCAAAGAAAAACTATTCTGCAGAGAAAGAATACATTAATATAACATATATTTAGCAAAATATCACAATTTTCAAAAAACTCAAAAATAATAATCTAAATACATAATAACAATGTGAAAATAGTTAACAAACATATAGAAAAATAAACATTATTCCAGATAAAAAACAAAAATAAATTTTACAAAAATATAAGTATCTCAAGTTGAGAATGCCTACAAAAAGTAACACTGTATTATATTATTAATTCGAAATTAAATACTTAAATTTTTTTATATATACAGGATATAAACAGATCTGACAAGTGACATTCTGCACTCTGCACTTGAAGCCCTGTAGTGAGCAAAATGAAACTCATTACACATAAAGTCATTTCGTTGGCATTAAACTGATTAATGAAATAGATAATGATTTCTTCACGATATCTATTCTATTTAAAAAAAATTGTCATTAAAGAGAACACGACAAAAAATTCTGCTCCTTCTCATATTCTGAAAATTAACATAACCATGATTGTTCAAAGGCCACTGATAGATGAGATGTTCTTCATGGATAGTCATTTTCACGGACCTCTTGGATGCAAGTAAGGCGATACATATAGGAGTTCTAGGAATACTTTCTCTTACATTTTCAGTGAGTTCAGGATATGTTTCTTTGGCCAACTATTACCCTCTTCATTTTACACTGCTTGTCTTAGGGCTAAGTTTAATAGGATACATCAAAATATATTATAATCAAAAGCATTAGAAAATTTGTTGCTGAATTCTTCTAAGCAATCTTCTATGAAATATTGCATATTATGCAGTATGAATGTTTTCTGGTCCTAAGAAAGTTTAATTATAAAATTTTAGGCATGCTCCTGGGGTCTTTAAATCCTTTAGTCCTCTAGAGAGTGAAGTATTTGGTGTAACAATGGCGTAGTTTCCATAAACACCAAAAACACTTGAACGCTGCACTGAACACTACACTCAACAGGCATTTTACTAACCATGTTAACTTCAACCAGAGATAAATTAAAGCTAAGTAAATCCCAAGTATCCAAAATTTAAAATATACAAATGTAACGAGATGAAATTTTAATTTCTATTGATATTTAGTTGTTGTTTCCAGTGTACCAATTTCACAGGCCTTGAGTATTGTTACATGTTTACACCCTTTAGCAAACACCTCAAGCGTGGATTCAATAATTGCATCACGAATTATCGCTACCACTGATTGATTTAACACTTACAACTTACAATAATTAGTCCTTATAATTACAACACTAATTGCAACTTTTAACTACTATAACTTACTCTGTTCTCTCTCTTGATCTGATCCACTTTGCTTATCCGAACTACAACTGCTCCAGTGCATTGGTTCCGCTTCTTATATACTCTGTGGCACTTATTCCAGATCCTTCTCTATGGTAGGAAGTACCAAACTTGCTAGTAGCGCCATCTCTGGGACGACTGATGAATTGTCATTCTATTGCTAGCTTCTCTTTCTAAGGGAACTACCGATAGAGGTTTCTGTCGGTAAGGGAAGTATACGCATAATACTGCCCCTTCCTTAAGCCTGAGCTGCTCGGTCAGGCAATTTGTCGCCAGTCGCCAGCCTTCCCAAAGAAGGTGAAGCTTCGGAGATCTTCCTTTCATCCGATATTGGCGATATAGCCAAACCAGATTTCCCTCGTTGAATCTTCCTGAAGTTCCCTTCCAGTCATAGCGCGAGCCTTCATTCTGTCACTACCACTGCTAACTGGATTTCGAACCTTCCCCAGTCGTTGGCTAACTTGATTTGCATAGTTATCCACAGAGGTCTCTTATCTGACCTGCCAAATATCAGGTTGCATGGCAGTCTGATCTCGTGCCCAAATATTACATGAGCCAGTGTCTGTTTAGTAGTCTCATGAATGGCAGCCCTATATGCCATTAAGAAAAATGGTATGAGTCAATCCCAATCTCGGCGTTTCTTATGAACTATCTTGGAAAGATGTTCCTTCTTGTGGATGAAAAGCAATTGTTTGTGTCTTGTGAATGCCAAATATTTGAAAATTTGTTGAAATACTCCTTACTCAAAATTTCTCTCGATTTGAATGTAGCTCTAGCGGTACACCAATCCCACATATCAGATTATCCACCAAAAGTCAGCCTTCTAGATAGAGCATCTTCATTTTTATAAGATTTTCCAGGTCGGTGTTCGATTCTGAAGTCATACTGCTGCAATCTCTCAATCCAACGAGCCAATTGACCTGATTTTGAAATGTTGTTTGTAAAGATACTTGTGAAAATGATTCATGGATTAACAATGGCTAATAACTCTTTCCTAATCACACAATAGTGACTTTCTGGTTTGGACAGCACCTTACTGAAATACTCGATTACTTTTTCTTCTCCATTTTGGATTTGAGATAGTACACATCAAACTGCAGAATTACTAGCATCCATGCCAGAAATATACAGGCTCTTTAATTGAGGATATGCTAGCACGGGCCTACTGCATAATGCTGTTTTCAGCTTCCTCTATGATGTTTCGCATTCTAGAATCCACTGATATTTCAGTTTTTCACTTGTTAGCTGATGCAAAGGATTTTTCACAGCCCATGTCCTATAGCTCTGACTGTTGCTAGAACCTGTTAAGTGGAACAACGCTTCATTACTAAAATAGGTTAAATCCAATACATCATTGTTATTTAAATTTTCATTGAACCAATGACAATATTTCACTCTGTTTCCAAAGTTAGGGGGCAGTAATTGTTGATTAACAGTTACCTTATACAAATAAGGTTTTTTTAATGTCTTGACTTATTCAAACTGAAAGACCTGAAAATTTGAAAACCATTGGTTGTTTATATTAAGACATTTTAAGAGGACGAGGTCATGTTCTTTTTATTTGTATTCTAATTTCATTCATAAACAAAAGTTTTAGATACCATTAATAGTTGTTTTAAACTGACAATTTTTGCTCAAAGAAATTCATATTTTAAATTTTCAACATTTTTTTTAAATCTAAATATTTGATATACTATCATTAAAAAATTTAGAGTAAAACCACCTGTTTGAGTGGACAACTTTGATACGGATGTGCTTTTTTGCACCGGACATCAATTATTCTCTATTTTCATGAACAAATTCAAACGTATCCTTGCTTTTCTGACCATCAAGGGCATATTTTCTCTTGTCTTTTAAAAACATGCTGCAGCTGGCACAAGAGTTAGTTATATTCCTAATAGAATTACTCCCGAAGCCCTGGCTCCAGCTCTTGAGAGGGCGACTATAACATACTGAGTGAGCATATAGTGATCACCCTAACGAACTCTCTATACTAGAGATTTAACCAGAACAGGCCTATTACCCCATTATACCATGAAGAGGTACCTCCAGCTGATGATCGTTACAGTCTCATCTGTTTAAATCGAACATTTGATCTTCGTTTAAAATATACAACCGGCACAACTTGAGTCAAAAATTTAATTATCATGTACCATTTTTTCCGATAAAAATAGATATATTTGATAATGATTCATCATAGGCAGCAGTAGTTTAGTGATTACCACATCTAGCTTTCTCTCTGAACATATCTAGTGGAAATGTTTTCAAGCTCCGCCTACTACAAAATAACTGTCAATTACGAATTATCCCGAAAAAGAGGTTCGTATCCTACTACAAACTCTAGGGCCTTGCCTCCTTCTCTCACAAAAATCTAGATCTCTTAGACTTAAGAACGTCATTCAGATTATCCGAAAGGTGGTTTAAAAATATTTTCAAATGTCAAGACTAAGATATATCTTCGATTATCATCATCAAAGTGTTTCATGAAGGTGCAGATTTCCGACATACTCATTTCAGCCTTGAGTGGTGTATCTTATTGGTTAATTTTATAAACACACCTCTGGCTGCATGATATGCTAGTCATTACTATATTTGTTGGGCAGTCATGCTATAATTGAAGTGGTATTAATTTTGTGTTAGTGTAATAACTTTTATGTTTTAGATGCAGCTAAGAAATTCTGGTTTTGCCGATGCTCAAATAGCTGAAATATGTGCGGCAGTATCTGTATTAGCAAAATATGGAATAATAGCCGTAGGTCTAGGTATAGGTAGTGCTCATCCTGGAGCACTTCCTGTATCTAATTACCTTAGTGTGATGGATCAGACAGGTGCTGCAAATGCTAATACAGGTGTTTTTGGTCCCATTGGTCAAGTTAGTCTTGGTGAATGTTTAGGTAAGTGAAATGCATACACCCAGATACACGACTGGGCCCCTCACATTTTTAACTTCAAAGAACATCATCGATGATTGCTACGTTTTAAGTTATAAGTATTTTTTACAGAAAAATTGTTATTAGTAAGAAAAATCAGAAATAACATAATAACCAGACCCTGTAGACTATCAAACAAATCTTTTTCAAATGTATTTTTATCCAGTGTTATCTTAATTTGGATCTCTGGCTACATTAATACTTGTTTTGCAGATTACTTATTTAAATGGGGGAAGAAACATTGTAGAGTCATTATAATATAACATATCGTTTTATGGAACGTAAGCAAAATTATTATTCTATAATCGCTCAACAAATATAGTAGGAGAAATGCATGATAAAATCAAAGATCCCACTCAAAGCTGAAATTTAAATTGCATCAAAGCATGTAAATATTGTATAGGTCCAAACAATAAAAAACCTTGACCTAATAAAGTAATTTTTGGTATTGAATCGTATATTACTGTCAATTCGATTTTCTATTGATTCCAATGCTTATTTTTTCTGGTGCACCATCCCTAAGAAAGAGGTGGAACTCACCTCCCAGAAAAAGGCAAACCTCACACAGGGTACTAAAATTTGTAAGACTTATTCACTACCAATTGATAAGAAAAAAAAATCCAATAAGCAACTTTTTCATGTTTATACAATATTGTTTAAAGAATTATATATTTTTGAAACTACCAATACCTACTTTCTATCATTATAAATTTTCGATAGGGATATGCTCATACTAAATTTTATTAAAGGTGCAAATTCTCCTACACCAAGAACAAATCTAGAAAGATATGATTCTGCATTTGATCCATTCAGACATCAGAGTTCGGCCGCAACTGCTCCAATTTCGATAAATAATAATAGTTTTGGTCTGGGTACTGGACAACAGATGGCTGTGCTTAGTAAAAGTCCTACACCAGCAGAACTAAATGGACCCAAAGATAGTAAAAATGTAGAAATAGCTGAGGTTATTGTGGGAGCTATACTTGGTGAGTATTTATCAACTAAATATGAATAAAGCTCAACTCATGAAAATATAGACAGAATATATTGCATATATCTAAGTATAATTATTATGAGTACATATCATTACAATTTGAAATGCACTAAAGAATCACAGAACCATGAAGAAATCTCATCTTGCATCACGATTAATACTGTTACGTGTTTACACCCTGCAGTAAACACTTTCAAACGCAGATTCAATAATTGCAACAAAAACTCTCACTAACCACTGATTTATTAACCACTAATTTACAATAATAAGTCCTTACAATAACACACTAGTTATAACTTTCATCTACTATAGTCTCCCTACTATAATTCACAACTTAATATTGTCCTTTATCTTATCCGATCACTTTTCATCTAATAACTGAACTGTACTGAACATTGTGCGTTGGATCCGCGGCTTATATATCTGTGGCGCTTGTACTATTTCACTCCAGATCGTTCGGGACAACTTCTCAATCCTTCTAAGGTCATTCCAGATCTTTCTACCATTTGCTATCCATCCGTTGTAATGGTAGTTCGCCAGTTGGCCCAGAGATGGGACCATTTTATTGGTACTCAACTAGGTGACTTCCTTTCAATCTGCTATCAGAGATTGATTAAACCTCTCTCCGTTAGAGGGCGGCAAATAACAATATGGTATTACATAATTATATAGCAATTATAATATTCCAACTTATCTGCTAGTGCCTTATATAAATAAGGACTCAACAAATTAAACCAAAACAGCTATTCCCCCTTACGAGCGCTGAATTATTTGGTAAAATTTGCGTATTTTGTCTAAACACAGTTAGCACTAAAATACAATGACTTGGAAATGCTCGAATGCTACAAGGAAGATGCGAGGCCTCCTTCATCTCAGGATGTCACTAACTGCAGACCGGTTTCGACCTATTTTTGGGTCTCGTCTTGTTTACTGCGGTGAAATTAACAGTGTCTATGAGTTGTGAACTCCAATATTGAAGGTATCACTTGCTTTGCACTGACGAGACCCAAAAATAGGTCGCAACTGGTCTGCAGTTAGTGACATCCTGAGGTGAAGGAGGCCTCGCATCTTGTTCAAATTTGCTCGAAACATTCGAGCATTTCCAAGTCATTGTATTGTAGTGTTAACTGTGTTTAGAAAATAAGAATAAAAATTAAATTGAGGAAACTGTCAAAAATCAACTTTTTCAAATGGAAACCCCCAATTTTTATAATATTATCTTATTTACCATTAAAAATAAGGATAAGTTTGTGTATGGATGTCTATTCCGAAAATTTTTAGTTTTCGAATTATTTCTAATTCAATATTTTTATGTGCTAAACAAATGTATGTAGCTGCCACTTACCACCACTTAAATTATACACACGAGGATTATTTAAATTTGCTTATAATCTATGTAGAATGTAACAAAGTTTTATCAAGAACATGTGAAATATTTGCTAATAGATATCCAGAGATTAGGGATTATTGTTCCCCATATAAAATAGTCAAGGACAGACAGGTCAGGAAAACGAGGAGGCCACAGAAAAGATCTATCGTTAGCAATCCACTTATCGTAAAAAGTATCTTGCAAGAAGTTGTTAACTAGGAAGCTGTTGTGTAGTGGGGCGCCATCATGTTGGTAAAATATTTGCCTATGTTCAGCTAGCGGTAAATTGTTCAAATATTCATTATCTAAATCGTGTAATATTCTTCCTCTAAAAAAAAGTTGACTCGTAATTTCACAGCACAGTACACGTTAAATTGCCAGGTTGCTTGATAATTTCGCAATCTCGCGGCATGGGGATTTGAATCACACCAAAAGTGGGAATTATGTCGGTTGAAAAGGCCATTTTTTGTATATTAATCTGTAATTAATCTGTTACGTTGACACCAAGTGTCAATTCACGTATTGTACATTTTATCGCCAGTTCAAGTTTACGAAGAGATTCTGAAGATACAGTTATTGTAATATCATCCGGGTACATTGTGAGGATACCACTAGTGATTTGTTCTGGCAGATCTTTAATAAATAGTAGGAACAGTAGTGGTCCTAACTCCCTGTGGAACCCCAAGCTTGTCATGTGGTCCTGATGTACTGCCCTTAATTTTAGTGACCATGGTTTGCTTTTTCATATATGATTATGTTTTGGCAAGTTAATGGTAAATATTTTTTTTATTAAAAATTCAGAACACACTGAATCGAAAACCTTAAACAAGTAAAAAAATAGAGAAGCAACACATCCCCCATTATCTAGTTGTTGATAAACATAACTTAATATATCACAGGTTGCTGTCTCTATTGAGTTGTTGGTTCTAAATCCATGTTGGGATCTAGAAAGTATATGATTACTTTCTAGATAAATCGAAAGGAGGTTAGATACTATTTTCTCCAGTAATTTAGATATCCTATTAAGCAAAGATATTTGCCTATAATTGTCGACATTTTCAACATCACCTTTCTTATTTAAAAGAAGTATTTGCTGAACAGAAGGTGATATAGATTGTAACAAAAAATGGAGAAACGTCCTTATTATTTTCATTTTTTATATATTGATGCACGTGAAGATATCAATTTCTATTTTTCATGCAACAGCTAATAATAAATATGATTGATGTATATCTCTGTTAAAAAAATTTCAGAATATGAAAGTGATTTTGAGAAATGGGCCTCTTTCTATTAAATCTGCCTCTGATCTTATTAATATTAGTCTAAATTCAGTTCGCATAAAGTGCATTAAATTAGCTACATATCTAATTGTAATTTCATTGCTTTAACCTTGCATCTTTAAATAACCAGAGAACCGCAGAAATTTTATAAGTTGTTTTACAGAGAAGTGTATGGTAAGTCTTCCTAGGGAAAGCACTTTAAGTACTTGAAATTATATTTACATAAACAACAAATTTCAATCAAATATTGTCAAAATTAAATAAAACAAACAGTCTGTCTTTTAATAACTTAACAGTCATCGTCAGAGGCATATTGATGTCTTTAAATATTAATTTTCACATTTACCAAGCAGTTGGAAATATGATTAATGGATATCACAAATCAAAATAATCTCAACTCTAAAACCCAAACCAAGAATTTATATGCACTGGCTTCCTTTGCAACCTGAATAACCTTTCACAATAGAAGTGTTCCTTCAGCAGCACCAATAATGGCATTGTTGATGTGGAATTAAAAAGGACACGGTAAGCCAAATATTATTACATTTTTAGGTACAAATTTGTGAAAAATTCATGACGAATAAAATTTTAAAAAACATCACAAAAATATAGTCATGTTTTTTACATTTGAACACGGAGTTAACCAAGCATAATATAATAATAAATTGATGTTTGCCATCTAGTTGCCAATTGTTAAATGATGTTATGTGGATTGCCTAATACACTGTTTTCCATACTTATGCAGCTCTTCCTAAGTGGTATTTGTTAGCTAAATGGGAAATTTTTGTGTAGTTAGAAATTCCATCAAAGACAATATTGGTCGTGGTCAGCAGCTACAGCAGCTGAGTTGCTGACCTGCAGAATGCCATTTTATTAACACACTGAGTTATTGCTCCTATTCAGCAACTGATGAAATTCCACAGCTAAATGAAATATATTTATCAATTTCTTATATCTCTTGTGGAGGAAGCATTTTGTATAATTAATGTAACCTTCAATTGGCTGTGTTAGGCTGTGTGCCTTTAATTTTCAGTAATAAGAAACGTGTCAGTATTAAATATTTACTATTTACGAAATGGAGGTGTAAAAAGAGGATTTTATTTGTAGTACATCATGATTTGAAGTATATACAATCACAAATACCCAGAGCTCAGCTATGCCATTCAGAAAAGATTTCAAATGCTAACTGTTGGTCATTACACTGACATCACGTCTGTTGGGTTAACTGAAGGCGGCCTTATATACCTAATATGAGCAAATAATTATTTCATTTACATATTTTCAACAATTATAAGAATAATCATCATTAATAACATCTTATTCAGTCACAAAAAAAAACCTGTTTTCACATTAATGAAACAATAGTAATTTATTATAATTTTCATAATAATTACCTATTTTGTTCCCAGCAGAGTCTTTGTAATTGGCCCGTGGTCAGAGGAAAGACAAATCTTGGAAGGGGAGAGGAGGGAGCATTAGGAATTACAGTGTTGCAATCTGTGAGACGGGCTCAGACGTTTTCTGTGAAAGGTCAAAAAATAATAATCATTCAATAAAACCTTGGCTGCAACTCACTCCGATGTAACAAATTCTCCAGCATCTAAGCTACTGCCACAACCTGTAAGATTTTCCATATATATACTTTATGAATTCGAAACTTCTAGAACTCTTATGTAAGCACAATGTTCGATTCAACTCTATATGCTGTGTAGCCAAGTAAAATTCGTAGATAAATTACATAATAAATGGATATATTACAATGTTTTTAAACCAGGAGGAACTTGTCAAATTTACCGCGCTAAATCATACATCTGTTATTGGATATGCCTTCATCAGTTTTACACCAGGCAATAGTCGTAAATTTTGACATACATGTCAACTACTCTGTTCAAATTTCGAAGTGTTTCCAGTTTGTTCATTAATAATTATCAGTTAACCTGTTTTTTATATCAGAAATAGGAGAAAAAAAAACAGTTCTTTTTAGAACTAAGTACTAGTTTTTATAGTGCGTAAATCCTTAACTATGGATGCCGTACCAAGTACAAGTTCGGCTGCAGTTTCATCCCCAAAGAAACGTAAACAATTGAATTTAGGTGCTTTAACACTAGCCGAAAAGCAATGTATAGTACATATATACAAACAGATGTTAAGTCATGAACCAAATATTTTAAAATACTGCTATCGTACATAAAATTGTCAATGCATTGGGTAAGATGGTAATAATGGAAATTATACCATATTTTAAATATTATTACTTATTTTAGGAGTTGCAAAATCAACCGCATTTCGTACAATAAAAGAATATGGAAAGACTGGAAATATTGCCAGCCCCAAAAATCTTGAAGGACGACCTGGAATCGTTATAAGATATGATGAACGAATAAAAAACTCTGTTCAGCAAATTATACCTAGTTTCTTCTGTAAAAATGAAATGCTCATTTTGAACAAAATTTTATGGTAAATAGATAATCGCCCTGATTTACCGAATTTGTGTCGTTCCTCATTATATAAATTTAGGAAGCAAATTAATTTTAAGTGAGTCGCACCCTCATTAATTATTATGTTATATTATTGACATAATATTTACAATACAATTACTTTATATATAAATATAAATAAATAGTAAATAAACACCACAGAAATTAGACCTAATATACCTAATGTATTTATATATTATATTATTACAGAGATATAAAGCAAAACCGTAAAAGTATATTAATAGATCGTCACAATATCATTACATGGAGATGAACATACTTAACAACAATTAAACAGTACAGAAGGGAAGGTCGATCTATTTACTATCTTGATGAAACATGGACAATAGAAAAGAAAGGAAAACATCTTATAGTTGTACATGTTGAATCTGAATTGGGTTTTGTTGATGGGAGATTGCTGATTTTTAAAGGTACAAAAACTACCGATTACCATGAAGAAATGAAAGCAAAAGTATTCGTAGAATGGCTTCAAAAGTTATTACAACTACTAGATAATGCTGTCATTGTAATGGACAATGCATCTTACCACAACCGTAAAGTAGAAAAAATTCCAATATCAATGAAGAAGAAAGAATATGCAGAATTGGTTATTGTCCAAGAATATTGTATTTGACTTAGATGTGATTCGATCTGCACTTCTACAGTTAATTAAACTACACAAAGAACAATATGATTTGTATGCAACTGATGAAATGGCAAAAAGCATTAATAAAATTATATTGAGGTTGCCACCGTATCACTTTTATTTTACATATTTTATCCAACATTTTCATATAAAGTGATCTTTATTGATGAGATTTTAAAGGTATAAAGTGGCCCATAAGTCACTAGTGAGTTAAAGTAGTAAGCTAAAGTGATTTAGTCACTGAAGAGAAATTTTAATATAAAAAGATATTCTTTAAAATAGGTTACTTTGGACTTTTCTGGAATTAAATTGGCTGTAGCTTCTTTGGCTTCTTTCAAAATATCGGTTGGAATTTCCATATTATATCTTTCAGAATTTTGCATTTTGTTGCTAATTTCACAATGTTTATTAAACAAACCCCTAGTTACAATCAAAATGGATAACAACCACAGCTTTCTCGGCACATCCATTCAGAATCTACTTAGGAATAAGCTACTTGCATTTGATATTTTTGGAGAAACACTGTTGACTGACAACTGACAAAAAATTGATGACATGACATTTTAATAATTTTATTGTTTGTCACTGAAATAGCATTTATATGAAAGTGTTGGATAAAATGTTGTATTAGAAACGTGAGTTATTACATATAAATCACTTAAGAAAATTAGCTTTTCTTGCGTGACTTATATTTAACATAACTCACTACCCTAATAAATAACTATTATTTCATGGTGTGAAATAAAGCTTCTGGTTTATGTGGAAATGGCAATAGAATTTAGTCATTACGACATGGTAACTTTGTCAATTTGCCATATTTTTACAAAATTATATTGTTTTCTAATTTCGAATGGCGATACAAAAAATTTTGTATATAACTTGGGATTAAAATGTATTTTTTTTACTCGTGTAGTTTATAGCACTCCCTTTCAGCTCGTACTGGTAAAAAAAAACACCATTTTAGATACTTCATATATAATACTATTATTTTAATTTTTATTTTATTGTTTGCACATTATATATCAGTTTTTAATTCCTTTTGTATAAATCTGAAGGTAAAAGTGGCTAATTACTTGGTGCCTTTATATTGCGTAAACGGTATAGATGCTGTATCAAGTACACACAAATATACTGTAGTCGTGTATTGTTGATGGTTGCCCAAAACGACAAAAAGGTTGTACTGTTACTTTCTGGTTACTTCTACAGTGTGAATGGGACTCTCATATTTACTCTGTAAGGTATGAACAATTTTTAAGTTGTTCATCCTTGTAAGATAGAGAAATACTTATAAATGAGTTAAAATATTATGGTACCAAGGGTAATGTTTTGAAATGATTCCATCAATATATTACAGATAGATGTCAAGTCACAAAGTTAGGTATCACGTTCAAATGTTAATTAATGCTAGATATTTTCAGTTAAAGATTAATAATGAAAACATTGAATGGGTAATTGAAATAAAGTACTTAGGCATAATTATTGACCAGTGTTTAAACTTAAAGTCTCACTTTGAATATATCTACAAAAAAATTTCTATTAAACTGTATTTCTATACACGAATTTCTAGTGATATTTCATTTTTTGCAAGAGAACTATTTATCAAACAGTCATTCAGCCACACTTTGATTATTGCTCTACGCTTTTGTACCTTTTTGACAAAAACAGAAAACTCCAGAAACTTAAAAATAGAAGGCTAAGAATTATATTAAAATGTAATAGGTTTGTATCAACCAGAATTATGCATGACGCAGTAAAAAAGCATTGAATTTGCCCAGTCTGGATACAGCAAGATTATGATTTGATCCTGTTTTGAGTATCACCCGGAGAATACTCCTAAGTTTTGGACCTCGAAAACCTTATGCTACTTTTTTTTTATAAACAAATTTTTTTTTATTGGGTTTTTCGAGCTTAAAATGTGAATAACTCTGGTTCTATAAGTCGGATCGGGGCAAACTAAAAACCAGTCTCTTCTTAATAAAATTGCCAATAAATCCTCGTTGGTTTCAAGTCTCTGAAGTACATACATAACCTACAAAACTGAAAAAACGAGAAAAAAAACACTGTTTTTTTTTTCATTTTAGTGCCCAAGACCGTCAACTAGACCAATTTGCATCAAACTTTCAGAAAATGTACTTTTTGATGTAATAAAAAGACCCTGAAAAGTTGGTATCAAAATATCGAACCCATTGGCCAAAATTGCATTTGTTATCTATAATTTGAAATGCCCGCCATTTTATGCTATTAACTCCATGAAAAATGATTTTTCAAAATGTAGATCTCGACGCCAGCTTTCGAATGCAATTAAAAAGAAATTTTTTTAATGTAATTTTGGTTACTTTTTTACATTTTTTTTGTAACTCAAATAACAATTGCATTTTTTTGGTCATTTTGAGAAAAAATGCATTTTTAAATGCATTCGAAAGCTGGTGTCGAGATTTACATTTAAAAAAAATAATTTTCATTTTGCACTTAATGGCATAAAATGGCGGGCATTTCAAATTATAGATAAATGCAATTTTGGCCAATGGGTTCAATAGTTTGACACCAACTTTTCAGGGTCTTTTTATCACATCAGAAAGTATATTTTCTGAAAGTTTGATACAAATTGGTCTAGTTGATGGTGTTGGGCACTAAAATGAAAAAATACTTTTTTTCTCGTTTTTTCAGTTTTGTAGGTAATTCAGAGACTTAAACCAACGAGGATTTATTGGCAATTTTATTATGAAGAGACTGGTTTAGTTTGCCCCGATCCGACTTATAGAACTGGAATTATTCACATTTTAAGCTCGAAAAATGCAGTAAAACACTTTAGTTGTTTATAAAAAAGTAGCACAAGGTTTTCGAGGTCCAAAGCTTAGGAATATACTCCGGGTGATACCCAAAACAGGATCAAATCATAATCTTGCTGTGTCCAGACTATACCTATCTCTTCATTTTTTTGGTCTTTTTTTACTGCACTAATATTATATTTATTAACTATGATTTTTATGTATAAAATTAACACACATATGTTGCCATCCTATTTTGATGAATTTATTGCCTACAATAACAGTATACACAATTATATATAAGATATGAAAAATTAAACTTGGGCCGCCATTATACACCGTGCAGTGAAAGATAAAGCTTAACTTGTATGCAGTACCTTTGTATAGGTGAGCTTATAGTATCTCGATGTTCAGGAGGCAGTTGACGTTTATCTACACAAATTTACTATCCAGGACTAGACAGCTATTCTAGGGGGCAAGAGTCGTAAGTAAGGGTGGTTAACCTACTTAATAATCTCAAAACAAATATTTTAAATACCGTACTGTATTTACACTTACTGACACTAGGGGCCTAAAATTATTTTTGGTACTCGCTAGCTTCACAATATACTCTCTAATCAGGGAAGATTGGTGTCGACACCAACTAATAACTGAGACAAACACAAAACAAAATGGTGTCGACACAAGAGCTCCAAAAGCAAGAGAAATAGTCACATGGACACCTATAGCCTTGTATTAACTAGATACGGTTTAATCCTACAGGACAAAATTTCAAAACGGAAATTAATTTATGTGGTTACCCCGGAGTACCAACATTAACTTTCATAAATGAGTAAAAGTAAAAATACAGTATATAATGGTGGTCGAGAGGTGAGCGCAGTTGCCCTCTCACCCAAAAGTTCCGTGTTCGATCCCCGGTCGTGGCAGTAGAAAATACTGTGAGAGGGATTTTTCCACTATACACGGATATTGGGTGTGTGTCCCTTGTCTCTAAATGTGTAGCCCCCTCCCACTTCTAGAGCCTTCTGAGATAAAGGGGGTTGTAATTACCTGTGGTGTTATTTATTTATTCATAAAATATAGGTATCGTATAGCTCAGATAGTCAAAAGTTATGTAAAATATGCTTTAATAAGTTGCCACAAAATATATCTCTAACATAAACAAATGGACAGATAGTGTAAACAGTGATAGTACAGTAAATTTCGTTGAGGACCCGATGTCGTTGAACCCAATAGATCCAACTCCTCCGAGAGGCATACAATTTGTCATACACAAATGTCGCAAAAACTAGCTATGGTTAGATGTCATTTGTCGGCTGTTAATTGACCTTGAAGTGATGGCATGCTTAACGTGAGCTGCTGCTTCAAATTTAAAAAAATAAATTTCTTTGTGCAGAAAAAATTGCTTCACGTGTCAATGATTTTACTCAAGCATGCCGTAATAGACCCAATCCAAATTCTTCAACGTCCAACAGACAAAAATTTACATGAACGATAACTTGGCGAGCTGTTATTCAAATGTTTTCTGCATACGAAATTTTGATACGAATAAGAGCTAATAATGTAAAGTTCTAATGGATAGTTGTTATAAATCATATCTGTATAAAATTGAAGCTAATATTTCTTTGGACCCACAAAATTTCTAGAAATTTGTGAACACTGGTAACAACACTTACTCGTACCCAAACAATATGTTGTTGAATGATATAAGTAATGATAATGGTTAAGATACGGTTAACTTATTTGCTGATCACTTTTCTTCTGTTTACATCACAGCTGTTACAGATATATTGGATATCAATCATTGTAATGACAGTGTTTATATTAATGTCAATATGTGTCAAATTACCCTAGGTGAAGTATTTTTAAAAATTGAAGGGTTAAAGAACAGTTTAAGTTGTGGTCCTGATGGAATTCCAGGTATATTTAAAAAAATTGTATTTATACTGTTAGCAGCCCGTTACATATCTTGTTTAATTTGTCTATAAATCTGGGTGTTTTCCCATAATTCTGGAAATACAGCTTCATAAGACCTATTTTCAAAAGTGAAGATGTAAATGTAATGACGATAGGAGATATCCCAATTTTTTAATTTTTGTTTTATAGGAGGTATTGCTACTTCACTGACGATATAATGACTTCTCAGAGGCATTTGATACCGTTAATCATAAACGTCTGATAGGTTCTTTGGAAATTGGTGGCTCACTACTTGCATGGATTGAAAGCTTTTTAACAGGACAGAATCAATGGGTAAAAATCAATAATTTCTTATGTAATACCATTGAGGTTCAATCTGGTGTTCCTCAAGGTGCCATTGTGGCCCCTTACTTTTCAATTTATTTATTAATGATATAGATGGTTATATAACACATTCCAAGTTTCTGCTTTTTGCGGATGATTTAAAAATTTATTTAGAAATAAGCAATCAGTCTGACTGTTTGCTACTTCAGGAATACTTGAATAGCTTTGTTATTTCGTGTGAACTAAACTGTATGAAATTGAATACTGACAAATATTATTGTGTGAACTTTAATCGGTTATGCTCCTTGGTAGATTTCGATTATACTTTAAATAATATTTCTCTAAAACTGGTTATTGAAATAAAAGATCTAAAGTCGAGGCAAGAATTCAAGCGATGCACGTCACGAGTGATCTCTTTAAAGAAATTTTAATACTAACATAATTTTTAATCATTAATTACGTTAAAAAGAGTAATTCTTGACACCCAGTTATTAAGCTTTTTTCAGAAATAGGTACAGTTTAATGGGGCTTCATGATTCTTAGCAGTATTGTCTTATTTATAGAATAGATCTGTGACGTGCATCGCTTGAATTCTTGCCTCGACTATAGGCATTTTGTTTGATATAAAGCTAAGTTTCATTAACCATATATCTACCATTACTAATAAGGCTAGCAAAATGCTTGGATTTATTTTAGAATTGGGAAACAATTCTCAGCTCAAACTCTAAAAATTATATACTGTATATATGTTCATTCCCATTTATAGTATGCTGCCATGTTGTGGAGTCCATTTTATAACAATCATATTCAATCAATCGAATCAGTTCAAAATAGATTTGTGAGATGTATATCACATAAATTGTATACAAATAATAATAATCCATTCCTGTTGGATAATATCGAGGTGTGTAACATTTTGTATATCAAATCTTTGAGTGGCAGGAGAACTCGAGATGATTTGTTGTTTGTATTTAAATTACTATCTGGCATTATCATCTGTTCTGAACTTCTTCAAAATATTAACTTCAGTGTTAAATTAACTAACACCAGAGATAAGTATCTTTTTCATATTAAATACCACTCTTATAATTATGGCTTTCATCGGTTGATGACCAGAATGTTGCGGTCTGCTAATGGTGCCAATACTAAGCTAGATTTTTTTAATCACTGCAAAGTTTTAAATGTGCTGTAAATGAGTTATAGTATTGTTATGTGCTGCCCTCTAACAGAGAGGAGAGTTGTAATTACTCCCTGGCCAGAAGGGTGGTGCCATCTGTGGGCCAACTGGCGAACCACCATTTAGTAGTGCCTAAGTAAATTGTAGAGAATTCCAGTATATTCTGGAAGGTTCTACAATGATATTCTGGACATTCCAAGTGGGTATATAAAGAGGTGAAGCCAGCAGATGGGGGAACAGTACAGTTTAGTGAAGTATAAGGAACAGTTCAGTTTAGTATCCAGTACAGTTCTGGTTACAGAGACAGTTTGTAGAAGAAGAGTTCAGTTGAGTGAAGTAGGCAGACAGAGAGTTTTTAGGTTAGACAAAAGTTGACAAGTTTAAGAAGAAAAGTAAAGTACATAGTGTATTAAAAGTAGTGAATTTATATTAGAGCAAGTTATTATTAGTTGTGTAATTTTTAAGTATTTACTAGTGTAATTTTAGTGATTAAATAAATCAGTGGTTCGTGAAAATTCTTGTTGCAAGTTATTTGGAATCCACAAAGTGTTTACTGGAAAATTGTAAGCACGTAACAGTATTACACTTGTTAGTTTTACTTTTAGTTTTAAGTCTATTTATTCTTTTTTCATTATTCTTGTATTTTAAAAGGGTTATCTCGTTAACGAATAAAATAAAATTACAAAATGAGGAATATACAGAAATTCTATTGACAGTGGCTTGCCACGTACAAACGTAATTGTGAAGAATTCGGATTGGTTGAGGCTTTGAGCCGCTAAGATTTCAAAATTTGAAACGTTGTAACCGAGACAAGATTAGCTCGTTACAACTACTCCTAGTTTAAAAACAGATGATAATAGAAGTATTTTTGCACTCTGGTAGTATACAAGTTTTAAAAATATTTTTTGTAAAAACTCATTTGCAAATATGAAAACTTAAACTAAATATTCCACTCTAAATGTGGTATCCGTGAATCAACACTAACTGAATATAACCTTAAAGAAAACACATGTACCGGAGGCCGCTGACCCCGCTAGCTACAGCAGGCTGTCGGTAATATCCGTGCAATGATATTACCCTCCCCGTTTGTGCGACTAATATTTTAATTTATTTAAGGGACTTATCATTGGAATAAAATTCTGAATTTCTATAGAGAGAAAGATCACTTTCGAAATATGAAAAAAAAATACTGAATGATTGCTATACTATATCAACTATTGTTATGCCGAATCTTAACTTATTCTATATTTACTCTATCTAACTGTGTATTGAAATAGAGAATTAATTATTGGTCGATTAAAACTATAAAGACAATTCATTTTCTAACATTTGAATACATCTATTTAATAAATCCTTAATATAATTGCTTAATATTCACTGAAATAATTAAAACGTTCTGAATGTATCACTCAGACTCCAGTAAAAGTATTGTATTTTATGAGCTGAGAAGTCAAACCTCAATTTGGTAACTTAACAGACTTTTCTCCTAATAAAATAAGTAAATAAGTTAAAATTAATTGGATGGAATCTGCAGTAGGTTCTTGATGAAACATATTCAGTAGAATAATTATAAATATTCAAAAGAATAGTTACAATACGCACTTGGTTTATTGTTTCATTAGCTTTGTTCAGATTTCTCTGACATAAGTTTCGGCCTTGCAACCATTATCAAAGAGTGTTAAAAACTGACCTGAAAGTGGTGGTTCACAGTATATTTCTTACAAATCCTCTACCCACCTAGAGGGGGATAATAACTTGATTTGCTATTTCTTAAAATTTAACAATACAGGGTGGAACTACGAACTTAATTTTAATTTTATTACTGTGTCTAGAACAGGATTGTTCATAAATTCTGTTTGTGTATTTGTAACGTTTTTATGGTTTCTTAGGGCCTTCTTAATTTCTAAAATTTCAAGCATGTCTAGGATTTTTCCTTTGTTTGCATTATGCAAAAGTTTAACACTACTACCATTAAAAACGCGATTTTACTCAATGCAATGTTCGGCGAAACCATTTGATTTTTTATTATATAAAATAGACCGTTTGTGTTCTCTTAACCTTACATCTATGCTACGGCCACTCTGACCTATATATACGACATCACAGTCGTCACACTTTATTTCATATACCCCCGATTTTTACTTATTAACAAATTAATAAAAAATAAACAGAAAATTATTACAAAAACATTCTTATAATGCCAAATATAGAAAACAAAAGTGGCATAGTATAAATTATGTAAATAAGGTTAGCAACTCAGTATGTAATAGATTAAATAAATTAAATATTAATACAATAACAACGAATAGAAATAATTTAGGTCGCTTGTTGGTTAATAATAAAGAAAAGACAGAAGACATAAAAAAATCGGGAGTATATGAAATAAAGTGTGACGACTGTGATGCCGTATATATAGGTCAGAGTGGGTTTAGCATAGATGTGAGGTTAAGAGAACACAAACAGTCTATTTTCGCCGAATATTAACGGTAGTAGTGTTAAACTTTTGCATAATGCAAACAAAGGAGAAATCCTAGACATGCTAGAAATTTTAGAAATTAAGAAGGCCCTAAGAAACCATAAAAACGTTACAAACACACAAACAGAATTTATGAACAATCCTGTACTAGACACAGTAATAAAATTAAGTTCGTAGTTCCAGCCTGTATTGTTAAATTTTAAGAAATAGCAAATTAAGTTATTATCCCCCTCTATAGGTGGGTAGAGGATTTGTAAGATATATACTGTGAACCACCACTTTCAGGTCTGTTTTTAAGACTATTTGATAATGGTCACAAGGCCGAAACATATGTCAGAGAAATCTGAACAAAACTAATGAAACAATAGTCTGGTCGATAGCCGAGTGGGTTAAGGCGCGAGGTGGCAATCGCGATTAATCACACGGACATCACACCACCGGGTTCGAATCCTTGCTCCGGCACTATCGGAGGAAATGGTTGTATGTCCGCGTTTTTTCAGTGTGTAACCCCCTTCCGCACAAGCCCTGGCTTCTGGAATTGGAGGTTGTCTAATTTCTGTGGTGTTTATTATTATTATTATATAATAAACCAAGTGTGTATTGTAATTATTCTTCTGAATATTTATAATTATTCTATCAAATAAGTTAAATCCATTTCTTACAAATGTTTTTTAGAATTTTAACCAGCTTGGCCCATCTGTGTTTTACCATAAACTGTCGAACTTTACCAAAAACATATCAGTGGATGTAAGATGAGATTTTTTCCATGGTTTACACAATATTGACCTACCAACCGTGCACATATAATAAATATAACTATACCTATTTTTAATTCAAATGAAATAACATGTTGCAGGGCCAGGTGGTAGATCCTTAGTAGAAATCCAACAAATTAGTGGTGCTAACATTCAGATTTCAAAAAAGGGCATATTTGCGCCGGGTACTCGAAACCGAATAGTAACTATAACAGGAAATCCTCATTCTATCACCACAGCACAATATTTAATTGAACAGCGCATTAGTGAAGAAGAAATGAAACGGGCACGTAATAATGGCCTGGGTACATTGACAATGCAGTGATGAAATCACCTACCTAGGAGTATCATACCTATTAAAATAGGGTACATAAAGCAGGAGTTGTTGATGATTATTTTTATTTGTTAATAAGATTACATTTTATAATTTGTTGGTAATGTTAAATATTTTAAATATTAATATTGCAATTAAGAGAAAATCCATAATATGTAATTTTTGTGTATACTTGTGATGTTACCATGTGGAAAAAATGGGAGACTTGATTTAGTATTAATTTCAACCATATGCCTTTTATAAAAGAGTTTTCATGATCAAATATTTTTGTGACTTATATTTTCAAATAAAATTTTGACCAAAATTAATAGCAAAACAGTCTCCTAACAACCATTTCATTTTTAGTCCAAATGTCATTGTACAGGATAAAATTGTTATTTGTTTCAGACGTCTTATACTATATATTTACATATACTTATATTAATTTGTAAAAGTAAATCTTGAGTAATATTTTATTAACAAATTTTGTGTTATTATATGAAACCAATCTAAGTCAGTTGTTACGCAAGATTTATTTGTTTATTTTATCAGTGTAAATAGTTATGTTGGTTTTTTAAATGTAAATTGATTATATAAAAGGTAAGTTTTTAATGAACGATCTGATTTGTAAGGTACCTACTAGATTACATTTAAAAAAAATTTAACTGAAAATTGTGATGATTCATCTATTCACACTTCATCATTTATTTTGGTGAGTACCATCAAAAAACATTTGTACATATTTAAAATATTGCCATAAATTCACACATTTGTTTAATACAGTATAGTTTACACTTTGGTTTTTAGTTATGTTTTTAATTAAATAATGTAAACTCTTGCGATATTTACGTATTAGAAAACGAAATTACTATGAGATTTTTTTCTATAGCATAAAAAATGTTTGCTATAAATTATTACTTGATAGGTAAAGCAGGCTCACGATGTATCCTGGAATAGACCTGAGTACCAACATAAAGAGCCGTTCTCGAGTTCAAGAGAATATATTCAAATTAATACGGGACAATTAGAACTTAAGAAAAAAATTATATAACACTAAGATCGTCCTTTATTTGAATAAATTCTTTTTACATTTAAAACTCTAGTTAAATAACGTGGGCATAATATAATGCTCTTTAAATCAGTTCTATTTCAGGGAGTACAATAAGAATTGATATCTAGTTATTAAAAAAATGTGAGAACTCATTTGGTTTCGGTACAAATTATTTATAATTTCAGCTTTTACAGTTAGAATGCTGCTGTGAATAAAAAAACTCTCATAGTTTTTTCCTCTATCTCAGGTTGAATTAGTGATTGGTCGGGGTAGTTTTCCCCATATAATTTTATTAATGTTGTGTTTGGTAATAATTTTAGGATTGATTTAACTATTTTTCCAAATTAAGTACCTGCAGTGAAACCTCAATGTATATTTGACAATTATAAAATATTTGGCTGGCCAAATATTTAAAAAGCTACATATATATATATGTATAAATATATTTATTCGTCGTTACCAAGCATAAAACATTATTTTAAGAATTGTTTTCATTATAAAGGCATGACATTGTAAATAGTCATAGCAACATAGTCATCTATATCACTTTTAAGCTGTTAATCTTCTTATAGATCTATATTATTATATTTAAAAGAATAAAAGAAATTCGTCTAGGTGAAAATCCTGCCAAGTGGTAATGATGCAATTCCGGGAAAAATACAGGAAACTATTTACAGTAAATGAGAATTAAAAATTGCACTTTATGGGACTTGCAAATTAATTTCTGAGAAAGGTGGCTTTTGAAGTAAATATTATGAAATAAAATAAAATTTTATTTCGACTATGCTCGGCAGAAATTTTCTGAATTTGAATCAAATGTATTGATCCATTTTTAAACAATTTCATTTAAAATCACGATTTTCAACTGACCCTAGAAAAACAAAGTGCAGACTAATAATAATAATAATAATAGAAAGAATTCAACGCATGGTTATTAGTCCATTGAAATATTACATTTTGGGTAGCACGGGATTTTTTTGTTTATTGCGGAGGTGCGGGCAGCTGCTCTAAGTTTAAAATTGAGTTTTCAGGGTCGGCAGCCACCCCATTTGGACACAATCTTGAAAACGGGGGTGCAAACAATTTTGTGTAATATCTCCATAACTGTGTCTTACAAAAAATGTGTAGAAAGGTTTTTTGTTGAGAATGGAATTCTTTACAACCTTACATGAGTAACTTTTCATCGAAAATTCAATAACAAATATGTTAGAAATCAAAGAAAATAGAATTTGGTTAAAAAATTATGAAAAGTTACCCATGTAAAGTTATGGAAAATTCGATTCTCAACAAAAAACCGTTTTACAATTTTTAGCAAAATTTTTCAAGATGGAAGCCTAATGGGATGGCCGCCGACCCTGAAAACTCAAACAAATCAAAAAAGAAAATCGCGTCCTACCCAAAATGTTACTCTAGCCTAAGAAAATGTAACATTTCAATGGACTATATAGTTGAAGCCACATGATTGACATAACAAGAATGATGGCTCCTTCTAGGGCATCTGTACGTTTTTAATTATAGGCTGGTGCCAATACCTTTTTGAAAAAAAAATATTAACAAACAATGATCAACCAGAAGATTTAGTTAAGGTTATAACTTGGGGTAAAACAAAAATTATACAGGAGATAAAGTGAAATTGATTTTCTGCAAAACGTGCAAGCGTCCTTTACTAATGTTGTAGATAATAAAAAAATCTAAAACTTTCAAATCAAGCATTCAACATAACCTCAAATTTTGTGAGAAAACGGCGGAAAACGGATTTTTCGGAAACTACTTGTTTCCCAGATTCCAAAAAAAAAACATGCTTATTCAATGCCAAATAAGGTATACTTTCACATAATTTCATGTAAATTGAACTATTTATACGAGAGAAAATATAAATATATAATATAATCGCCATTTTCTCGGAAAATGTTAGGTTATGTTGAGAAATGCCTTATATGAAAGTTTTAAAGCTATATGTTTGCACATTAGACGCGATAAGCGGTGTTATTCGAGCGAATAAGTCATGACGTCACGCTTAAAGGCGCTTGCAGTGGTATCGCTCGGCTTCAGGAGTACGCTAGAAAATGTGTAAGCGGAAAATAGTGGGGCTATGACAGTCAGCAGAGAGCTGATACTCGTGTTTTGTAAGTTGCGCGATTTGTTTTTTTTTTTTTGATTTATTCGAAATAAGTAAAAGTCATAATTTAAATATATAGTAATGAATTCATCATGATAAATTGATCTAATGTGATGTTCTCCTTCATACAGTAATAAAATGTTTTGTCCTGCTCTACTGTAGTCTGTTTAAAAATATTGTTAATAAGGGAAACACTAATTCCTGATCCATATCCATGAGAGAACACACTTGCTGAGGTCATATTTCTTAGTAAAAAAGAGAGAAGGTTTGATAGAATTTAAAAACTGTCATTTTAGATTATGCTTAAAAAAATTCCCATTTTTGGGGAACAACTTATGATGTCACGCTTCAAGGTGCTTAAAGACACATTAGTGTAAACTGCGAGATCGCAAAAATTTAACTTAGATTTTTTTATCTACAACTTTTGTGAAGAACATTTTCCACTAGGTCACGTTTCGCCGAAAATTTCAAAAAATCACTTTCAACCCCTAAACAGCACCCCCATTTAACAATTTCACTTTATCTCGTGTTTAATTTTTGTTTTTTCTCTTAATTATAACCTTAACTAAAATTTCCGGCTGGTCCTTGCCTGTTAATAATTCTTTTCTTAGTCTTGAAAATTCGCTTTGGCACTATAGCTCAGTCAACAAAGCCCAAAAAAGACCGCTCGGTGGAAATAAATCGTGTAGTCCCAGATTTTTGTACAGTGGTGGGGAGGGTCGAAAGGTCCGTTTTCTTGTTTTTCGTGAATATCTCGAAAACGGCGGCCTCTAGCGGAAAAAGTAGCATATAAAAAATTAAAGTAAATTAAATTTCCTACCAAAATAGTCCTATTCATTTTTTCTGTACGATCAATACTTACAGGGATATGGGGGGTGGAGAAATGAAAAATTCTGACTTAAACTAATGTCTACTATAAAAACCATAAATACATTTGGACTAAGCCGAGCCCTTGTCCATGGCGCGATAACGACGACCGAAGTCAGCCACCTCCCTCCTTTATATTGGACGTCTCCTACCGGTTGTCACCATCCTGATACGCATCTGTTCAGTTGCCGATCTTCATGCTGCAGATGCGATCTATCATGAGAATTGGCACAAAAAACTTTTCATAGCGTCTGAACGAACCTCGAGCAAAAAACGACGCCCAGAGAATGAAGGCGTTTCTGAGGTAATGGAGGAGATATTTCAATATATTGAAGCAAACGATGAGTGCCAATTCTCCTTGGACGAGTTATTAGAGCAAGTTTCTAGAACAGTACCTACTACAAAAACTATCAAAGAGAGAATGAAGGACAAATATAAGTACATTATTTTCATCCGAATAAGCAATAAGAAAACTGTTGTGTGCTATCGCACTACAGGTGAAAAAATATCGAATGATGTGATATTCTTCGAGGTCCAAAGACTCACAAACAGAGAATGGTCAGAACAGCAGCCAAAATAATATTGGAGGATATTGAGTCAATGGCATATGACGATTCTATTTTTCCACCTGCTGAAAAATGTTGTAGTAGCGCAATGGAAATGGTACCTGATACCATTATGGACTGCTTAGCAACAACAAAAAGGGCGAAACTCAAAGTAGAGAGGAAGCTGACTGCTAATCACATGCCCAGATTGCTGCCATTGCCGTCGATCTTTTGTATTTTCTATCTTACACAGTGTCGCCACCCTGTTCATCCACAGAAAGTTTGGATAAAAAACTGGGTTATGCAAGTTTGGAATTTAGTGGAAATTATCACAAAGCTCAAGAGTTAGAGCTATCACTTGTCTACCACCCTGAAGTGCCTGCTCCAAAGGAAATATTCAGTCAATACATCTTCAACAATGCCGATTTCCCACTCACCACAACAGACCCAATAGCTCCAGAAGCCATTTTGAATAATATTTTCTGCCGATGTTCCACTGGATGTGGAGGTCATTGTGGATGCAGGAAAGCTGGGACCCACCTAAAAAGTGGAAAAAATACCAACATTTACGTGATCATTAACCATCAGCTACTTATACATTCACTTTACTATTTTCAGACTTTTCCATTTTTCCAACCCACCCCCCACCCCCCTATCTCGGTAAGTATTGACCGTAGAGAAAAAATTAATATGACTATTTCGGTAATAAATTAAATTTACTTTAATTTTGCGCACTTTTTTCGCTAGAGGCCACCGTTTTCAAGATATACACGAAAAATGTGAAAACGGACCTTTTCGACCCTCCCTCCCTCCCAACGCTCACACTCCAGCGGTCAGGACTTTTAGTATGTTGTTCAGGGAAGTACCCCCTACCACTATACTAAAATCTGGGACTACACGATTTATTTCCGCCCATTTTGCTTCGTTGACTGGACTACTAGCCTATTATTCGATTGCTTGCAGATAAAACAAATCGAGAATACTTGAAGTACATTTAGTTGTAATGTGTGATATTTAATATTGTAAGGAACTAAAATAAGGTTATGTGTTATTTGTTTTCCCTCCAAGCAGCGCCCTTGATTAATGTGATGTGGCGTGCAGTTACCCTATTGTATAAATGGGAAGTTGACTTGAATGGTAATAAATTCGGCGATGTTTTGAAAGTGAACTTGGATGAAACTTTACATGAGATACGGAGTTTTTTGTAAGAAAACTTTTAGCTAAGTCATAGAGCAGCTTCTTTATCAAATGATCTAATTATCTCAATTCTCTGAGTTCTTGCCCCTGGCAGGGTTTGCATCTAAACGACTCATATAAAGTAAATGTAACTCAGATCATATACTATTGTTATCGCATGTTGTTAATATTGTTAATGTTTGGGCACTTGCCACCGAACAATTAAAAAGCTGTTAAAAAGTTGACATTACTTTGAGCCTTAAATGTGTAAGTTTAAGTAAAAAAAAAGTTAGTAAGGCTACTCACCATTTGTCTTTAATTTTCATATTTCCATACCTCAAATTTTTTCATTTTGTTTAATGAAATCTGTGATATAATATAATCAATATAAACAGATCTTTTGATCTTTATATTTAAATACAAGTTTTTACAAACATATACATTTACATATCAGCAATCTTAAAAATTTAATTTCATATTCATTACCATTTTTATTTTCTAATATAGTTTAAGGAAGTACCGAAAGTTATCATGACTTTTTTTTTCGACCAAGTAATATATACATTATGAACATCTCTGACTGCATTTTGGTTAAAAGTTAAGTGATTTATCTCTATTGGGAATTAAATGGAATGTTCTCTTAACAAAGTTTTACAGTGTTGTAGGAAGGCTTGTGCGCGCTGGGGCGACTTTAGCGCCAGGGAAAATGATCTGAAATGAGCGCAGGCTGTATTTTAATAAAATATATACGTGAACCAATTAAGGTAAGGGTCACTGATCTTTGTTCCGCCACTTTAATTGGTGATCATAGATCTGTATTTTGATCGTTTCTATTAAAAAATGTGAAAAATGGAGAGTGAATAATTCAATTTTCATCTTTGACATCTCTACTCTATGGCCCTTTTAGATCATTGTGAGGGTCCTAATTCTTGAAATCGAGGAACAGATTTCTCGTGAGATAAATGGGCGTGGTTTTTCTGAAATGCCTAAAACTGTATTCTCAAAAACAAGTGATCGTTGACATTGCACGAGACTAAGAGAACATGAATTTGGCAAGCGTTATTTCTGGTGACTTTTAACCTTAGTTTCATATTTAATATATATCTAAATGTGTCAAAAAATGTCCTTTTTGGTAGTTATGCCACCTTTAATTTTAGTGTAAGAAAATGGGAACGTTCACATCACCGAAATGATCGTTCTCATCCCTTGAGCTCTGAAATCGGTATTCTCGAGCATAGCTGATGAATCACGTTAAGGGAACAGACGATGCAGTGTTGACAGATAACATTTGGGAATTTTTGAAATAGGTAATTTTCAAATGATTATTACGTAAACCGTGATGGAAAAAGGAAGAATGACATTTTATGAACATCATAAATTGAAAATCAAAAAGGTGGCATGACTGTATCAAAGGAGCATTCTTTAACACATTTTAACAAAAATAAAATATAGAATAAGGTTAGAAATCACTAGAAATGGTACTTACCAAACTCCACAGGCATTCTCCTATGAGATCGCCCCGTTCCTTCAATAAATAGTAGAAGAAGCATGTTCTCTTACTATCGTGCGATGTGAACGATCACTTGTGTTCAAGAATACGATTTTAAGCATTTTAGGAAAACCACACCCATTTATCCCAATCCAATGGACATTTTAAACATGAACTATATTGTGTATGGAGGAGAGGGATTTCTAAAGTGCTCTAATAAAAGATTTCCAGTGGACCAGCACACGCCTTGTAGGCAGTGGTATGACATGGAAAGGACTTCTAATAAATTAACTCCCATCAGCTTCCTACATCTGGCAAGATTAGACAGTAGACAATTTATTTGTGTTAAAATACACGAAAGTGTTTACACACGTCCAAAATATAAACAATATAGGTATGTAGTAAAATATTAAATATGCAAATTAACATCGTACAAAATATAAAGACATATTAAATTTAAAATAAAAAACAGATTAAGACACAGGAACAGTGAAGCACATATTATAACCATTATAGAGGATTGCTTCAAGATATACAAAGTATTCTAAATGAATCTGAGATCACTCGTTAAAAATTCGACTGTGTTGTAAAAGGCGCCATTAAGTAAATAATATTTTATTTTCTTTTTGAACTGTATTCCGTTTAGGGTTCTGATCTTCTGAATTCCTAAGTAATCAGTACCGTCTCGTGTTTTATTTAGTCTTAGAAAATTATTATTGAAGTTATCTTTAGTTCTTATTATAATTATGAACTTGGCCTCTGGTGCTAAAAGAGTCTTAGTTATTTTTTATATACAGGAGACACTGAAATATGTAAGTACAAGTCACAATTATGATCCTCACTTTTTTAAACTGTTCTTTACAGTCATCCCTATGTTTCAATCCTGGAATTACTCGAATTATTTTTCTTTGAGCAGAAGACACGTTAGCAGACGTTGCATGTCCCCAGACTAGGATTGCATAAGAGATAGTAAAGTGGATGAAGCTGTGATATGTAGTTATTAAGGTTTTTTCGGAAACTTTCCCAACAAGGTTTCGAAGCAGGTAGGTGTAGTTTGCAATTTTATTACAGACGTGAGCTGTATGGATTAACGACACTAGATAGCAGAGTTGTTTACATGAAGTATTTTTAGAAATATTTTGTCTAGGTTTTGAAAGCCAATACTATAGTAAAAAGTTGAAATTTAATTTTAAGGGAAGAATTTTTCAATATGACAATTCCGGTAAATATCAGTTATTTTTTATCAGAGAACAAGACATCATGCTCGATCTCAGAGGCATGTAGTGCGACATGTAGAAATCCCCTTTCATATTTAATGTAAGTGAAGGGATTTTGACAATTGGACTATTATAGACCAAGGAACTACTGAGTTTTTCAATGAGCGTCAGAGACCTCAACTTTTGTGGTGCATAGTCCTGTCTAAGGAGACGACTCTATGCCGGTGGGGTCGTTGTTGTCTTTGGTGTCTAAAAACTATATTTACTAAATGCAAAAATATTTGAACATTACATTTGATAACCACTAGACGCGCGTTTCGCCAACCATGTTAACATATCAGGAGATGATTAAAACTAAAAGCAGTTTTCTTTGTCTCCCATGACCGGACGTAATTAGTGAAAGGCGCGTCAATTAGTGTATTCGAGTCTAGCTTTCAAATATTTTTTCCATTTTGTAAAAGGGGCTTTTACACACCAAAGATACGATTTGTGAAAAATAGGCCTCATACGAAAACGCCTTCACAGCCAGAACCCCGATTGAAGGAAATTCTCAGATATTCATTGAAAAATTTACTAGCTCTTGGTATAGTATCGTTCAACGCTTTACTGCAAATAAAAAATGCGAAAAAAAACGTTACAACCTCATTAAAATACCGTTACTCTCTGTACTATTCCATGAGAAAATTGAACCACTTACCTTTATAGGTTTTTAATGATGTCGGCTTGTTTGATGACACCGTACCGACTGGTTCGCTGGCAATAATAATTAGCTCGTAAAGTTTTTATTGCATTTTTTATTTGCAGTAAAGCGTTGTACGATACTATATACTACTTGTGTGCGAGATACTATACGTAAATATTTTGTATCAACTATAATATAAATTTAAGAATGTGCATATGTAGGTAGATTTATGCATATTGTGAACCCTTAATAACTTAAAATTCATTTTATATTACTAGATGATTAATTCCAAGTTTTCTCAAACAATTGTAAGAATACCATTTCTTCAGTTTGTGGTTCTTCAACACTTTCAATGCCTCGGCAGCCATCAGACACCGACTAAACTATTTCCCTCTGTGCTATGTGCTAGAGCAGTTACCAACGACTATTTGTTTCCAAATTGCGAACTTGTCGACCCGGCCTGTTCAACCCTAGCAAATGATTACATATCAATTACTATTCCAGAACTTCTGCTCAGTGTCGGACTGGCCTCATTTGCATCAAATGTAATTAGGCCCCTACGCCTATGCCCTTACCTCTAAAACAGATCAATAAGTTTCAAGATAAAAAAACCATACTTAAATAAAAGAAAAGTAAAAATTAATATTTTAGTTTCCATATTGTTTAACTGCGGCTATGGTAGCTCAGCAGTCAGCTGTTTAACATATACAGGAATCGATTCCTAGCTTCTGCACTAGCCTATCATGAAGCGTAGGTGATAAGCCTCAGTCGTGGAAAAAAGCCGACGTTAAACAAGTGTATTAAGAAGAACCCTCCCAGACAGTGCTACTTTTAGACTAGTCTGTTATATGTACCATATTTATATTTATCACCTAAAGAGAAAATTGAACATAAATACATCTTTTTTTTTTTACTTCTCCCAAAAAACAATAAAGAACGCAAAGGTTTTGAAATTTTGTAGATGAAAACGTTGCATCGAGCTGTTTCTTGTATTTCCAGAAATATTATCCATGCCGTATGAGCAATGAGAGAGAGATAATAAACTTTATTGGAATAAGTCTCCAAAAGGCCATTGACCTAGGTTTTTCAGCCAGTGGTAATACATATTAATTTTTCCAAATTTAACTTATAGATCGATAATATACAGATTTAAATTTAAAAAAAAAGGCACAAACAAACTCAAAATGTATAGAACACTGATTGTATCGCATATGCAATGTATTTAAAGTACACAAAACGTCGATTTTATTTTAGTGTCTATTATCTTCCATCTGCAGCTCTGCAATTGTTTTTTCTGGATTAACTGCTCTGTGCTCTATTGCAGAGGTATGTAGTGCGGGAAGTCTAAAAATTATGGTAAAACTTTATGGACGGACACATCTCTCATCGTCGAAAATCAAATATTATAGAGAAAACTGGTTCATTTCAAATTTAATATTAAGGAAGTTAGATGCATTTTGCATAATTTGAACCTATTTTAAACAAGGCATATTCAATGATTCAAACAACGGGAATATGAGAGGCTTTCATTTTAAAGAGATTTTTTCAATAGTTTTATAAAAGTAAATTTCTCTTTTAAATTAATAATTGAGGGCATATTATGTTATGGAAAATGGGGTACTATTGTCCAAAATTTCTTATGAATTGTTCTACAAACATATGTGTGCTCAGCCTGTTAAAATTTTACTACTTAGATATTTCTTCCGTGGCCTTCCTAACAAAAAAATGACTGTAATTCGGATTTTTCTCAATGAATCTAAAGGCCGAAAAAGAACCAAAATTTTTTAATTTCATGTTAGAGTCTTGGAAAAAGTTACCCTTCCCTTTCAAAAAATATAAAGTTGCTTGTAATGGATTTACGGGACGTAGAAGAAAAATCGTTTAGTATGACAAAAGTAGCGGATTTATTTCTTAATAAACATATCCTAATCTAAAAATTATATTTTTAGGCAACCGTCATAAAAAATTACGTTTATCGGATCTGACAGCATTCCTAATGTGCTATCTCTTTGTACTCATTTATCAATTTTATTTTTTTGGCCACTTTTATTTCACAGCCACATGCATTACTTGATCATCATTAATCTTTGAAATGTGTCACGGTTTGTCAATAAACTATCTTTTCGTTGCTAATAAGAAAACGAATTAAAATTGTCAGCTGTAATTTACCAAGGGCACTAATAATCACGCGATAATTTCCTCTATGAACCGAAAGCCTGTTGCTTAGTAATTACCCAACACCGTAAGGCGGAGGGTAATTGCTTAAAACAACAAGCTTGAGCGTCATTATTAGAGAAAATTATAAGGATTTATCAGTGCACGAGGTAAATTTAGTGAGAAATCGTGAATGTGACATTTTAAATAAATTATAAAACTGTCAATAATTTTTCGTTGCATAGCAACATAAGTGATAATCTCCCTAGGGAAATTATCTTTTTAATCCTTTAATAATTGGATGAATTTTGACATGTGACTAGAAAAGTACGGATTTTATTGGATTTCTATTTAGTCAAAAAATTATCAGCTTAGTAGCCTTCTTGCAAAATTTTGTCCATGTCTCCAGTAATTTATACGAAACAATTTTAAAGGTATTTTATTTAACTTTTTGATACAGCTGCCTAAAAAATGTTGTGTGCACCTCGGCCAAATGATCTTTCTAGGCCTTATTGGAAGTTTGCTTGGCTTTGGTTGTGCCTCAACCGCAAACTTCGAATTCGACTGAGAAAGATCAACTTTATGGCCTTGATATACACAAATAACTATTTGAAAAATAAAAAAAGTTACTAAGCGTTACCTACTCATGTACGGAGTTGGGTAGGATTCGAATCCTTTTTGAGTATTCGAATACTTTCATATAAAAGGATTCCTGAACCAGATTCGTAAGACAAATGAAAAGGGATTCGAATCCTTTTTTGTGGTTCCGATATTTTTTACATAAGCGTTGTGCATTATGTTATTAAGCGTAATGCCGCACGGAGTCAAGATCTTGCTTATTGTAACATATTGACAGGCAAATAGCATGTATTTTGGTAGGTACTTGTCAGTGTTACCAATCTGTGGACAATAGTCCGATTTGCGGGGTTTTTAGGTATTGTGGACATTTTTGGGACTAAAGTATTTCGGACAATTTCAGATATTTTATCTGTTCTCAAAAAAAGAAAGAAATCAATTTTTAAAAAGTCAACGTTTCGTTGTTATTTTAAGATATCCTCTCGAGGCTATTTAATTTAGGTTTTCCTTGTAAAATTTAGTTTTAAAAGTTGTAAGAAATATAAATATAGGGCCTTCACACACACAACTGAAATGTGCAACGCGCCTATGAAATGTGCCAAATGCTTTGCCAACCTTCCATTAAACAAATGTACATCTACACTACCTCCAAAATGTACCAGTTGTAACTCGGAAGAGCATCAAGCTTGGTCATACAAATGTCCTAATAGACCTACAGCTCCTATTCAAGGAATACCAAATGTGAAAATAAAATCACTGAACAAGAAATCTCACGAAATCGCAGATAATAAAAAAAAATCAAGAATACACGCACCCGTTACAATTCACGACACAATAATAAACACATACATAAATGAACTAAACAACACTAATAATAATGATAGAGAAGATTTAATAATAAAGCTCCGCAAGAGATTTATCAACAATTTCAATTTGGATACAACTGCTATCTTTTCAGGAAACTGAGTATACATTCTAATATTTGAATTAGAGATCGAAAACGCAATTTCCCCCACTGAGCCAATAAACGACACAAATAACATACAGTACGAACATGTCAGACATTAATATCCTATATTCAAACATCAATAGTTACACAAAAAAAAAACATCTAATAAATAATTACATTGAAAACAACAATATTTCATGTGCGATGTTTGTTGAAGCAAAAATAAACAGCAGAAGTAACACATCGTACAGAGATTGGACTGTTCTGCGACAAGAAGGAAATCAACTGCACAATCACACGAGAGGGGGTGCCTACACTTCAATATTCCTTTTCTAGATGACAAATTACATATCTTCTTAGTATACATTCATCCCAATGCGAGAATCGAGGAAAATATTTTTACCAAAAGTACATTGTACAAATATTCAATAATTGTTGGCGATTTCAACGCTGATAACAATAGACTAAAGAAAAGGCAGATAAACAACTTTATTCAAAATACCAATTTTTCTAAATATGATACGCCTCCCACATTTATTATGCCCAATAACAACGACTCAACACCAGACTGTCTCTTTTACACCAATAATATTAAAAATAACATACAAGTTGAATTGACCCCGGATTTATGCTCTGATCACCTAGGATTCAAAATTAAAATTGAAACACAAAAACCAGTAACGCACAAGAGAGTGTGGAAATACAATTTAAAAAAAAACAAATATCAATAAAGTGAATGAAATTATGTTAAATTATTTGAGCAATACAGGACATATTGATAAAGAACATATAACCAATTTTAATAACAAACTTTCTGAAACGATAATACAAAATACGCCTAAAACAGAAGTGAAATACTATACACATGAACTTCCTCCATTCATTATATAACTAATAAAAAGGAAAAGAAAAATGTATCGAGAGTATAGAAATAATAATGACCCTATTGCTAAAACGGAGCTCAATAAATTTAAAAATATTCAAAAATTGATTACTGAATTTAAAACGCATAAGTGGATCAAAACGTGTGAGGATATAAATAAACAAAAAGGCAAAAATTATTGGTATGAAATTAAAAAGTTGGCAAAGTATAACAATAAAAATGAAACTAATAGGCCAATAGAGGAGAATGGTAAAAATTATGAAACCCCCGAAGAAAAAGCAGATATATTTGCAAAACATTTTGAAGCTACATACAAAGAAAAGCAGAACATAAACTTTGATAATGAAAACTATTTGGAAATAGAAAATTGGTATGAAACATATATTACAGAAAGAATACCTGTAGAACACCACATTGATGAAGCCGATTATTTTGACATATTAAATCAGGGAAAAAGTACTGCTCCAGGTTATGACATGATTTCAAAAAACATCCTCAAACAACTAGACCTACAAATACATCTACACATCATAAAAATATATGAATTTTGCCTCTTAAAACAATATATACCGGATGAATGGAAACTTGGAACCATTGTCACAATACCAAAACCCAATACAGATCATGCTAAGGCAACGAATTTAGACCTATAACACTTCTCCCAGTCATTGGTAAAAACTTTGAAAAGATATTAAAAAAGAAAATAGAAGAAAGTGTAGGACAACGTATACCGAACTATTAATACGGATTCAAATCTAAATGCTCCACGCTCCACCCACTGGTTACATTAATTAACAACATTGAAATCACCAAATTGAATGGAGGAAAAACCACAGCTCTATTTATTGATATTGAAAAAGCATTTGACAGCATTTGGCACAAGGGCATAATTTACAAACTTTACAAACTAGGCTGTCCGAAGAACATAATATTACTAGTTGACTGTTTTTTGAAAAATCGTCATCTAAAAGTCAAAGTTTTAAGTTCGTTTTCATATGAGTTCACACCTGAACAAGGTCTCCCTCAAGGTTCACCACTTTCCCCGCTATTATATAACATCTTCTGTGCAGATATTTATTACCACCCCTATAACGATGAGCAACATTTTTCACACAATGCTTATATACTTCAATATGCGGATGATACAACTCTCGTATCTCATAATACCTCTATCGTGACAGCAATAAAAAGCTTACAAAATCTGATACAACATACTACAAATTGGTTTAACAAATGGAGACTAAAACCTAATCCAGCTAAGTCACGATTCATCATTTTCAATCACAACCCGGGACCGAACTCTCCAACACTCAACATGTACAACCATTTGCTATATCCCAAATTATCCGTCAAATATCTAGGAATAATCATTGACCACAAAATCAACTTTAATGATCATACAGCGCAAGTTAAAAAAAATGTTATTTCAAGATCTAAACATTTCAGATGCCTTGTGCATAAAAAAGGAGGAATCAACATCCAAACTGCCTGTAGAATTTACAAGACCATCTGCAGACCCATGATAGAATATGGTCACGTACTCTTGCAGAAGTGTAAAAAACCAGCCATACAAAAGCTTATGGTAGCAGAAACAAGTGCCTTACGATTAATAGCTAAAATTCGTCACCCAAATAATCCTCTACACAATCCTCCCAATCAACTTCTATACCAACTGACAAATATCTAACCAATAAAAGAGAGGCTGATTACTCTATCAAGAAGATTCTCCGGGAATGTACAAAACAAAGTGCTAATTGATACCTTATGTGCAAGAAGGGAACCAAATGGCAGGGCAAGAGTGAAACATCCTTCAAGAACATTATGGGAAATAATAAATGCAAATTGATTTTTTTTTTTTTCACATGAATTTGCTGTCTTAGTTACTATTATAATAGGTTTTAATGTACATTAAATATTTTATAGTCATATATATATACATAGAATATAGGCTGAAGGACCTCGGTCAATGGCCTCTTGAATTGTAATAATTCAATAAAGCACTTTTATTATTATTATTATAGAACACATAATGGAAATAGAACGCATAAAAGGCAGTCTTATTTTAAGCATTTAACTTCCAACATTGACTAGAATCTAATACCTATTGATTAAATTCTAACCAGCATTGAAAATTTAATGCCTAACATACTGCTAACTTCTATGTGTTTTATTTATGATACAAATTTTAAAATTAAGTTTTACAAGAAAAACATAAATTAGGATGTCTTAAAAGAAAAAGGAAACATTGACTTTATAAAAATTGATTTTATCAATTTTTTTACAACGCCCTAACCAATTCAATAGCGTAAGCTTAACGTTAAAATAAAGTGCAATTTATTAATTTCTTTTTATTTAATCAATGAATCACCTATATATTACATAATCAAGCAAAGTATTAATCTATTCACCATAATATTAAAATAGAAAATAATAAGTGTTACTGTAACAATAATTCTGAAGTTGAGGATTCGTATCAGTGATCTGAAAAGAGGATTCGAATCCTGTAATTCGAATAATTTTTTTCTACAAAAAGGATCCGAACCTAGTATCCGTGATTCGAATCCTTTTCAATGATTCGGATTCATGATTCGAATCCATTTTCAGAGGATTCGACCCAGCTCTGCTCATGTATCACCTGATATATGCCCCTTAATACTCTAAAGCTATAGTGTTATGAGTTCAAATATGCATTTTCAGATATTTGTATGCATGGTTATGGTATCCTTGAGAATAAATAATTATGCACAATCCAATTATTTATTTTGTACTTCTAGAAGATTAATTCCAGTTTTCTATAAAAAAAAATGTAAACAAGCAACTGTTTCGTTTGGGGTTTGGCCCCGTCGGCAATTTCCGACTGGTTATTAGTCATTATTTATTTTACTTTACTTTCCAAATTTAAAAAAGGGAATCTTTGTATAAGCAAATCAAATATATAATAAGGTATATCCCTTTTTCCCTAAAATTTGATCTCTACCAGATTCAGTGATTAATTTTTATTTTTTTGTCTACCACTTAGGAGGGGTGGGAATCACCTTCTAAGTAAATTGCAGCTATTTTTAAGCGGTAAATTTTGTTATATATAGTGCGTAAAACGCATTCCAAAAGAAAACTTGCATGAATTCATTGGAGCTGGATTCCAAGGTATAAACCTAATGGTACTTCACTGTATGATAAGATTTTAGAATTAGTTTTTAAAGTATATCTACATATTTTTATTTTTGTATCTTAAATTTGCATTTTTTATGTTTAAGTTTTTGTCTAACCTTTTAGAGGATATAAAAGTACGGTGATTCAGATTTTTATTTATTATCAAAAGGCACATAATATATCTTATAAAAAAGGTAAATAAAAAAATATAAATGATGTTTGGAATTCGCCGAAAAGTATGTTTTGTAAAATGTTCATTTGTTAGCTTCTGGTGGGCAATCTGGTTGTTGACTGGGATGAGCTAACTTAAATGCAGGGTGGCTTTCTAATTCTCTATCAATCCTTAAAATTGTAGGAAATGGCCTTAAATCAACATGAAATCTTCTTGCATTGAATACTTGAGGTATTAAACAACAGTCAGCCAATGTTATATCATCACCTACGCAATATTTTCCTGCACTAGAACTTAATAATTTTTCCAAAGCTTTAAATCCTCTGTTAATCCAATGTTTAGCCCATTCATTTTTCTTTTCTTCTCCAACATATATCAAAACCGTAAGATTTTGTAATGGTTGTATCCCTGATGATAAAATTTCACATATTTCTCTAACCTAAAAAAGGTAATTTTTACAATAAAAATTTAGATTATTATACAGTATAAATGGTCATAAAGTGGCTGATTAGTGACACATATAGTGAAATATTATGGTGGGTGTTTACCTATACATTTTGCAACTCCTATAGATAAATCTGCGGATAGACACCTACTGTAATGAAAAGCGCGCACCGAAGAGGTTGTAGTTTAGTGGCCGTGTGGCAATCGGTATAGAAAAATACAAACAATATTTAAATAATTCAAATGTGCTTTTAGAGGGTGGAATATTAAGACATAATATTTTTAGTCGCAAACTCCTCTATAAAATCCTTATTTTACTATAAGGAACGTAACTAGACTGCAACCAACAGCTACTCTTCGGGCTATGTGCCCCGCCAAGCGCTGAATTACAAGTTACAAGCCTGGCAAGTGGTGTGTGACGACTGGCACGAGAGCTCCTTTAAGTAGGATCAGTCTATACTATCCCAATGCTTTAGACAATCCGATTCGGAGTCGACAAGGAGATCCAATGCTACGGTTGAAGGAACAAATCCTACACCTCAAAATCCCTGGGATGTACAATAAATGCAGGAATTGTAAAGCAGTAGACAAAACTATGAACGTGTCAACTGAAGGCTGCTCTGCTTTGACCACAAGAATGTATTTAGGAAAACAGGAGGTAACAAAAATCATACCTTCCCTTCTTAAATACACATTTCAATCCATTTTTGAAATAGAAGAAATACTGTTGTACTGAGCCGCCCTGACATTTCGGTGGTCAAGAAAAAAGATAAGAAGGCCACCATAATTAACTTTGGATGTCCAACCAGCCAGTGGCTTGTTCCAAAAAACTTATACATCACTTTGTATAATCATTGCCATTTTCTTAGAGAAACTCTAGACGTTAAGGTACATGAAATATATCTTAAATAATTATGTATAAATGTAAAAAAATTAGTTTGGTTCAATAAGAAATTATTTCTTTTTAAAAACTGACAACTATTTATGTTATTGAGCCTTCATATTTTTGGAGTGTGACAAAATCTAGTTTAAGTTGAAATAGTTATTAAAGCCATAAGGCTGATATGTAGCAAATAACAGACAAGATTGAAGTTTGTAAAATCGAGGCGAAGCCTAGATTTACTATCAATCGCGTCTGTTATTTAAGTATCGGCCGTGTGCCATTCAGTATTTTTCATTATACCATAAATACTTTAATATTTAATGATGATTTGTAAGCCTTGCATTTTTCTTCAATTCAAATAATTAAATTTACTAGTCATCTGTATGTCAACAGTTTTAGTAGCTGCACAAACATTGATAAGAACGAAGAAATCAGGAAATTCATAATTTCGGGCAATACCAGTTGCACTTTTAATATTAGTTATTGTTCTCATACTAAATATTTATCCTTTTAATTAAAATGTAGTAATTTTTGTAAAAATATGAATAAAAATTGATTTTAAAAAAATGTGAAAACAATGTTGAAACAATAACAGAATGATATAATGAAAAAATTATATTAGAATAGGTTTCCAATGATAGAGTTAGTATTCTCATGTTGTATATCCAATACATCTATCTTAATCACTTACTTTTGCTCGCTTCATAAAGTCAGTGGGCAAAAGTGGCCTCTGTGGGCGAGTTTCTTCTAAATAATGCATGATGCTAATGCTTTCCACTATAGTAATACCATCTATTTGCAATGCAGGAACCTGTTCCATGGGATTTATTTCCCTATATTCATTTGAATGTTGTTCTCCACCAGCTTTTATAAGAGATACAGGCTTAATGTCATAAGCAATGTCTTTCAAATGCAAAGCTACAAAAAATATTAAAACAATATGAAGACAATCTCAACTGGAAATGATTTGTATAGCAAGCTATAATACTCATATTATGAAATTAGAAAACGTGCAGCGTCACTTTCTTAAATATCTCTGCTTCAAATCTCTAAATTCATATCCGCCTATTGGGTTTCCTCAATCAAACCCGCTTGACATGTTTTCTATGTGCAGCTTAAGTGATAGACGTAATTGCTATTGAAGAAGTTTAAGCCCCAGTGTTTTATTTACAAACGGAAATCCTGGCAATTTTGTTTTCTAGTTAATTAATTACTATTTATTTATCTGAAGGATAAACAAATAAGATTGGCCATTTGCGTGATCATCTAGTTTTGTTAGTGTAGGACCCAAATTTCGTTGTGTGTTATAACCCTTTTTAATTACCCCAGGTTCTTTTACATAAAGTTTAATATTACTTGTTTCTGTCTGATACTATATACCTTAGAAAATTAATCACTCTGTTAATTTAAATACCTGGTAAACTTGAACACACTGTCTATTAATTGAGAGACCTATAGTTAACTATATATGTTATTTATGTAGTATTTTATTACTCAAGATTGCACTGTACATTTATAGTTGAAGTTTGTTTTCTATTTTGCTTTGAAACAAAACCATTTATTTAGTTTATTACTTATATGACGGAAAGGTAAAGGTGAAAGAATTGATGGGAAAAAATAGTAAAAAAAAAACCATTTTATTTTATATAAATTGATGCAACAATAGTCGAACATGAAATCAAAAGTAATCCAAATATTTGAGACAATTGTCTAAATATTATAATAGGAAACTTGCGTCGCTATAGTAATGACCATACACTATAGATATGCTGAGTGTTTTGATGCAATAACAAGAACTTTGTTATACAAAAGTATGCAGTGTTATTTTAGTAGTAATGAGAGTTGTGGCAATGGCCTGATAATGATAATCTATAATAGAGCTGTTAGCAATCGCTAGGTAATAATGGTTTATAATTAAAGTTGTTAGCAATAGCCAAATAATGAATCGAATGCAAAACAAAGGACAAGAATCATGTCATGTTTGGACATTATCAAAATTAAATTGAGAAATGAGCATTAAATTCTCATGTAAAAGATCATAGAATGTTAAGGAAAAATCCTTTGATTATAATTAAAACAAGCAATCTACCAAATTTTGTATGACTGTCCAACAAAAGGTGGGTAGATGTAAATCATACAGACGAGACGTCCCGGTTCAGTACTCGACAAAAAGTTATTATTATTAGCCGTTACTCGAGTCCGAGTATAAAAATGTTACAGTCGATAAATTGTGTACAATAAAAAACAAGTAAAAGGTGTAGTCTATTGTAATTCCCATTCATCTACGGTGCACACGACTGTGGCTATAGAGGCCAATTCGGGAGAGCACATGTCGACCGCAGTCAGGACAAACATAGACCTGGTAAGGTCTTGGATTCGGCCTTCTTGCAGCAACATTTCCTTGATAGCTGGCCACAACCCCTCGCCATTCGGATCTGTCCGCTGCAAGTTGTTCCCATTGCTCGTCTGCAATACCGCAGGATTTTAGATTTTCATGGAGAGCGTCTTTGAACCTCTTTCGTTGACCGCCACGCCTTCTTCTACCGCTTAGCAATTCACCATAAAGTGTACATTTAGGAAGGCGGTTATCATGCATACGATGAACGTGACCTGCCCATCTTAGGCGTGCTCTTGAAATAAGCACCTCAATTGGAAGGCTATTTGCTCTCCTGAGTACTTCCACGTTTGATATGTGATGGAACCAACGGATTTTCATCATACTTCTGAGGTGTCTTTGCTGAAAACGTTCTAATTCTTCCACATGACGACGGTAAGTGACCCAGCTTTCACATCCATATAGCAGTGTTGGAATGACAACTGCTCTGTAGACAGCCATTTTCGTTGACAAAGCAAGGTCGTGGTTGTCAAATACTCTCTCTCTAAGTCCCCAGAGTGCTCTAGATGCAGCGTTAATTCTATTGCGAATCTCACTGTCCATGTTTGCTTTGTCATTAACAACGTTGCCTAAGTAATTGAACTGATCCACCACTTCAAGAGAATTTGCGTTAAGTGTAATGTCTATTTGGTTCACTTGATGAGGAGTTGACATAATCTTAGTCTTTCCAATGTTGATTTTAAGTCCCAAGGAATCATAGCTCTGGGCATACACATCTAAAAGTTCTTGAAGCTCTTCCGGCGTAGAGGCTAAAAGTGCACAGTCATCCGCATACTGGAGATCACAAATGAATCGTGTGTGTGTCTTCGTGAAAGCTCTAAAGCGCCCTATGTTAAAGAGACCGCCATCAAAACGGTATCTGAGACCTATTCCTCTGACTGTCAGTTTGTTGTCAACAATAATTGTTAGAGCAGTGGTAAACAAATTAAAGAGTAGGGGTGCCAGGACACATCCCTGCCTAACTCCAGTGAGGGTTTGGAAAGGTTCGGTTGCCTCATTATTATACATAACCTGGGCGTTGTTGTTTGTATGTAGACTGCGACATACTTCCACAAATTTTCTAGGGATACCTAAGCGGAACATAATTTTCCAGAGCACTTCCCTGTCCACCGAGTCAAACGCCTTGGTTAAATCAATGAAGGCCATGTGAATTTCTCCTTGATGTTCGAGTGCTTTTTCTTGAAGCTGTTTAAGTGTGAAGATTAAATCGGATGTGCCTCGGTTTGGTCTAAAGCCACTCTGTGTCTCAGGAAGTAACTTTTCCATAACAGGTGTTAGCCTATTTGCCATCGCTTTAGTGAGTATCTTCCCTCCAACAGCCAGGAGAGCTATACCCCTGTAGTTTCCACAGTCCGCAGCGCTCCCTTTGTTTTTGAAGAGGTTTATTAAAAGTGTATCACGAAACTCCTGCGGAGCTTGACCACTTTCCCATACGACATCAAACAGTTTTTTGAGGTAGGGTATGAGCTCTGACGACACAGCTTTAAAGATCTCAGCTGGGAGTGAGTCGGCGCCGGGAGATTTGTTATTTTTTAGCTGCCCAATGGCGGTTAAGATCTCTTCCGTTGTTAGTGGTTTATCTAAGTCTTCGAAGGTGTCATATTGAGGGATAAGATTAATAATATCGTGATCGGCTTGACTTTGCTGGTTAAGAATGTTAGAGTAGTGTTCTTTCCATCGGGCTCTTATTTCCTGGTCTTCTTTGAGGAGATTTCCATTTAAATCTTTAATAGGGCACATATTTTTCCGACTGGGGCCGTACACTGCTTTTACTCCTTGAAAGAAATTCCTGTAGTCGTGTGAATCGGAGTACCTTTGAATTTCTCTGGCCTTGCTTGCCCACCACTCGTTCTTTATTCTTCTGATTTCACGTTGCGCTTCATACTTAGATTGGGTAAAAGCTTCTGCTTTTGATGAGTCGTTGGGGTGGTTGATAGCGTTTTGGAAGGCAGTATGTTTGCGGTCAAGAAGTTCTTGTATAAAAGCTTCATTATCATTGAACCAGTCCTCTTGTTTTTTACTTGCTGCAGTGCCAAGAATTTCCTCACTCGCACTTTTTAAACTGTCTTTAATTTGTGTCCAGGTAGCAGCGACATCTACAGAATTGGTTTCTTCTAGTGCACTCAAATTCTCTTGAACTTTTTGCTTTAGCTGTTCGACGGTTTGTTGGTCACGCAATTTACTAATACAGAGACGGAGTCTACTTTTTACTTGAGTTCTTTGGTGTTTGGGTCTCATAACAATTTTCATTTTAGAGACAACAGGACGATGATCGGTCCAACATTCGCTATCAATGCGCGCCTTTGTAATTTGGACGTCCTTGAGATGCTTCCTACGTACGATAACATAGTCCAGCAGATGCCAGTGACCTGATCTGGGGTGACGCCAGGTGCCTTTAAATTTATCCTTTTGTCGGAAAATGGTATTTGTTATAACTAGATCATGTTCGGCGCATTTAGTTAGGAGTAGTTGACCGTTAGCGTTCATGTTGCCCAAACCGTTCTTGCCTATGATGCCTGGCCAGGTGTCTGCATCTCTCCCTACTCTAGCGTTAAAATCGCCAAGAATAACGAGTCGTTCCGTTTTAGGTATTCTACAGAGGGTTTCTTCCAGCTGTTGATAGAAGCTTTCCTTGGTTTCGTGACTTGCATCCAGAGTGGGAGCGTAGGCGCTTATTAGATTTACCGCATTGCCATCTGATAGCTCATAGCGTAGCAGCATTAGACTCTCGGATAGGCCTTGTGGTACTTGTGTTAAGTTGGATACAAGTTGACTCCGAACGGCAAATCCTACTCCATGTTGTCTTCTTGAATTGGTGGGAAGACCTTTCCAATAGAAGGTGTAGTACTTTTCTGTGAGAGAGCCTTCCTCCAAAAATCGAGTTTCGCTGAGAGCTGCAACGTCAACATTGAGTCGGTGAAGTTCTCTATCTATTAGAGCAGTTCTTCTTTCAGGCCGATCGGTGCGAGTGCTGTCGTTCAAAGTACGAACATTCCAAGCGCCGTAGATGAAAGAATTAATTTTCTTGGATTTAACTTGTCGGTGTTTTTTCGACATTCGATGAGGTGTCCCTGTGGGCACCCTCCCCCGGAGATCCGATCGGGAGGGTATTTTACCTCCGGATGATTTTGTCCCACTTGAACGCTCCATCATTTTTTTAAAGCCTTAATCGACTGAAAACGAAGCTGCATTTGAAGTTTTAGCTGGAGCAGGTATGCAACTGACCAGCTCGGTTGCGGAAGGCGAGTGGTGTGGTCCCATGGCACAGAAGGAGACTGCGACGATGGGGTAACCAAACGATTCCAAAAGCAACCTTTGTGTGCGGTGCGTTATTTTTACCGCACTCTTCGTGAGAAGGTGGATGTGCTCACGGCAAAAGGTAAGGGATATTCCGCCCTTACTCGGTCGTTAGAGCCTCGTTAGTGAAAACAGGGTGCACCAAGTTCAAATTGAACTCATCGCGAAGGTGAGGTTAACAATTGAGTAGGAGAGGCTATAACTTGCGCTTCACTACCCCATTACACCCTAAACGACGAAAAGTAAACCCTTCTTAATAAGAAGTTTACGGGCTAATTAACCCAGCACTGACCGATGGCCTGTACAGTTTGTGAGTGCAAGGTAATTAAGTGGATGGATCGTTATTACATAATCATAGAAAACCAAATAGATCGCTAGTGAGAAATCTCAGATAATCTTTTGAAAGATAAACATTACTATGACATTTTACATGTCCAAAATTAGGCATACAGTAGCCTTAATAAGTACATCAAATGAAAAATAATGGAAGTGAAAGTTTCTTGTCATTGCATAAATGCAGAAAATATATAGTTCTTGAATATAAACTTGTTATTTTGCAAACGCAAATGTCCCTAGTAAAATATTCAGAAAGTGAAATTATCCCCTATATTAACGGTATCAAAGTTACGAAACAGGTAAAATTACTTACATTACATACCTTCATTCATCAAGACCATTGTGAATAGAATCTAGCAGAATAATATAGTCATATGTTGGTGTAATAATATTAGGTATGCATATTTAAAAATTTTGCTAACATCACGTAAAAATATGCATGATTTCATGCAATATTATAAATACTGATATGACATGAATTTAATCCTTCCTCTGTAACTGTAACTGAAGTACCTAAAGCAATCGGAATATTTCTATTGTACTGGTGTATGGTTTGTGTGACAATATATGTAGTCTATTTGGAATTCTCTGAATTAGTTTTGTGAATATGATAGTTTTCTACATTAAATTGATCCAAAGTGGAGCAACAAGGAATATTTCAGATTCTAATGGCATTAATTAAATAAACTAAAGGGCTGCTTACCATGTCAATGATGAATTTTAATAATTGAGTACTAATTTCATTTATACCTTAATTAGCATCAGGAGATAATTAGATATTAAATATAGGAATTGTACCAGAAATAGGAACCAATATGTTAAAACCAATTTTATTTATTAAACCTATAAAATGTTCAAAATTAACTATATAAAAATTTCAATAAATTGGCGAAGAGGATAATATTTAAGTACAACTAATTATTGAAATGGTAAATTTTATGTTAAAATGCATAGCTAGAAAAGAAATTAAAAAATAACTCACCAATTCGAACTCTCCAAGAACACGAACTCCTCCAATAGGAATACAAAATTGGCTAAAATCAAGTGTTAAAATTTTGGAAATAGATACATATACAGAGAGTTGCATCATGAGAAAGACATAACTTAATAGGAGTTAGAGAACATCAGTTGTAATCAGGACCTTCCATAGAAATGCCTCATTGGGCCTTCACTACTAAGTTACAGGATATTTTATAATTTTTGGCTAAAACTACTTTTTGTCATAACTTTCACAGGGAATGGAATAATGGATTCATATTTGAACAGTTGAATAATTACAGTAAACGCAACAAGTGTTGGCTAGCGGTGGGGACTGTAGGAGAATATTATCGACCTATCGTAGAATGGCACAGACCGCTGGCACTATTTACAACTTATACTACACCAATTATGGTAGCAATACGTATGCTAGGTCTATACAACTCTCTAGATACAGCTTCCCCTTTGCTCGCCATCACTCGTGGCATTTACAGTAAATGTTTTTAATTTAATGCGTCAATAATCCGCATTTAGTCTGTATATTTAGTCTAAGTATATTAAAATATGAAATTTTATTAAAAATATTTAGTACGGTATTCCAGTTTCCAGTATTCAAGACAACATGGAAAATTTCCTACTTCTGCAGTTCTAAAGCATATTATCCAAGGCATGCAGGAAGAAAACAATATTTTACACAGTTAAACAAAACTTATAAATTAGCATTACACCAATCAGTTCAGCAACTGGTATTCCTCATAGGCGAGTATTGAGAATGCCAAAAGGGGAACATTATATATGATACCCAGCTGGTACAGCATCTTGAACAAGGCAATGACGTCTGCCACCTGGCATTTTATCGTTGGTTAATAATTACCTGGCATTTACAGAACTTTACTTACGGATTCTTGAGGCAAATTTATGAAGGAGGAGGTAAATAACTCAAGAAATAATCATGAATGGGCACAGAAAAATCCACATGCAACATGCCAACATCATTCGCAACACAGTCCTGTAAATGTTTGGTTCGGTCTAGTGAATAAATATTTCGTAGGGCCATATTTTTTTCAAGAAAGATTAGATGGTAAAGTTTACTGTCATTTTCTTTAGCATATTTTATGGAATATAGTAGAAAATATCCATATTAGAAGCATGTTGTTTCAGCATGATGAGGCCCCACCACATTTTAGCATTCAAGTAATAGCACACTTAAATAATGTGTATCCTAATGGATGGATTCGTCGCGGGGGTCCACATGAATGGCCACCAAGGTCTCCTGATTGTAACCCTTGTGATTACTTTTATGGGGCCACTTAAAAAATTAAGTTTATAGTGTCAAAATTAATAGTAGACAACAATAATTAGTCCAGCGCATCTTTGCAACTTGATGAAATATGGAATAACCTGGCAATGATATGCCGATCAATATGTGACCTAACTAAACGTGCAAGAAAATGCGTAGAAGTCGGGGGAGAGCACTTTAACACATTTAGTTATCGGTTTGTTGTTATAAGATTATAAGACACCCTGTAACTTAGTAGTCAAGATTCAATGAGGCATCTATGTGGGAGGTTCTAATGAGGAAGATGCATGGATTTTAAAAATGCTTAATTTTATTACTTTTCCATAATATGTACTATATAAGTTGATAATATAATAAAAGAAACTCATAGAAAAATTTCGCTTTGTAAATATGCCACATTAAAATTTGAACTTTTGTGTAAACAAAACCACGTGAAAATGCTATAATATTGCTTTGACGTCATTTTCACGTCACTAATTTACCTGAATTTACGTTGTTATTCTTAATCTTGTTATTAATTATTGGTTAATATGACGGATAATCATTTTATAACATCCCTAACGTGTTGATCTGTAACCACATCATTCTTTTTAGACGTTTTAACAAAAACGACGTGACGCTGCAGGTTACGAATGACACCATTCGTTAGAAATAGAGCGTTTTAATGATTTTAAATTCACAGCCTAAATAAATATTTTTTTTTCACCCTCAATTTTAACAATAAAGAAAAAGAAAAAAATACGAGGAAGGCTATTTTTCTGTCGTCTATTATCTGGTGATATAAAAAAAAATCATGCAACTTCCTCATTACCATTGATGTTCTCTAACTTCTAAGCTATGTCTCTCTCATGATGCAACACCCTGTATAACCAATTTAAGACTAGAACACAAAACATAATCAAATTTGAAATAAATAAGACATGCATGTAGTACAACATTAAATTTTATTTAAAATAAAATATACTCTAAAACAATTTTACACTGACACTTCAAAATTCATAATCAAATCGATTCAAACCCACCTGTATTCTAAAAGTAATTTAAACATTACTTATTCTTTTTAATATTGGCTAAAATCATTTTCTATGCTAATCGTGCTGGACAATTACTGTTATAAGGAGTCAAAGGACATATAAAATATGCACCATATATATACATATATATATATAGACCGTCTACTACTGTACCCAAATCGGCAATGATTATAAGCAGTATGCCCTTCAGGCTTATGATGCTGTATAATTATGTTCCCGGTTCAGTCAATTTATTATGTGTAAATGGTAATCAAAAGATCTTAAATAAAAATGAAATTTCCAACTAAATAATCGGGGTGGTCATGAATAAAAATGTAAATAAAAACTTAATCTTTATAAACATAAGTAAGGATCAGGCTGTACAAAATAAGTCAGATACTAGTATTTCTACCATCACTGACCTATCTGATAATTCTGTGTGTTTAATCTCAATGTAATAATAAATCAAATGATTTTTATACCCAAGGTTAACTCAAATATCATTTTTGATGTAAAACTAAATGCAATTAATGTTGCTCATGTTAATGTACAGAGTTTAATAAATAAGATAGATAGTGTTGAAATATTTACAAACAAAAACAATTTAGATGTTCTATGCATAACCGAACATTGGATTACTAATTCAAATATTGACCATATTGCATTGCCTAGTTTCAAAACTGCTGCACATTCCGCACGCAAGTACCATATTCATGGAAGTTCTTTAATTTTTATTAAATCTAACTTAGTCTTTAGAGAATTTAGCACATTCAGGGAATTATCTGTTGAGTGTCATATTGAAATGTGTGGTATATCTTTAAACCTGGTCAAAATGTCAAAGTAGTAATATGCTGTGTATATAGACCGCCTAATGGGGATGTCAATATATTTTTTAGTAAATTGACATCTGCTTTAAATTATGCTATGAAAAAACGGTGACATGTATGACTTTATTATTTTGTGTGGTGACTTCAATATTGATTTGCTGGACAAAGGACTGCCCACTAGGGTGCTCTGTGACATTTTTGAGTCCTATCAGCTAATTATCACCACAAATGAACCAACACGAATATTTCAAAATATTAATGGTCATAGAAGTTCTTTAGCAATTGATTATGTAGTAACTAATATACTTTCTCAAATTATAAGGTACAATTGTTTAATGCATCGTTAGCAGACCACCTGACACACTTATTCTCTTTCTCTATTGATGTTGTAAGTAATGTGTGTTACATTAAAGAGATTTATGACTGAAGAAAATCTTCATGAATTAAATGTGTGATTATCAAGTAACAACTGGGAATATATTTTAACAGCCTAATGATGCCTTTTTACGTGATATTCAATGGTGTTTTGATATAGCATGCCCTGTCAAATTCATAAATCATAAAAGCTATAGTAAAAAGGATAATAATTGGTTAACTGAAGATATAATTCAAGAAGGGCGATTACTTAGAAATCTGTTTAATAACTTAAAGTGTAACCCTATTGAAAATAATTTCTTAATTTATAAGAATAGAAAAAGGCAGCATAGATTACATATTAGACAGGCTAAGCAATATTTCTATAATAACAAAATAAAAAATGCAGTCAATAGGTCCAGAGCAGCATGGAGCATTATAAATCAAAAACTTGGTAGAAAAAATATGTGGCAGAAACCTATTGAATTAAAAATAATGATGAATTGATATCTGATGAAAATAAAGTTGCAAACTGTTTTGTTGCCCAATTTGCTACGATTGCCTCTGAAAATGTTACTAAGCATTTTGGTTATAATATATCGCTACCATACACAGTATCTGAAATTCAAAATAATTCTATGCTCTTTCATGAGGTTAGTGAATTGGAACTCGGTGAAGCTATTAGTGAACTGAAAAATAAAAAATCGTCTGGCTTAGATGGATTAACGCAAATATTAAAAAGTATGTCCTTTATTGTACCTTAATGGTTCTATCTTAAATGGCCACTTTCCTGAAGCACTTAAGATCTCTTCTGTTATTCCGATTTTTAAAAAAGGGTGTGAAAGTAATATGGACAATTACTGGCAGATATCTTTATTAAGTGTTATTGCTAAAATTATAGAAATTATTATAAGTAAGAGAATAGTATCATTTTTAGATAAATATAATATATTAAGTAATTGTCAGCATGGTTTCAGATAGGGTAGGTCCATTGAAAGTTCATCTCCAAATCTGTTCGAATTTATTTAAAATGAATTAGATAATGGAAAATTTACTGTAACAATTCTCTTTGACCTCTCTAAAGCTCTCGATTCTGTTTATAAAGATATTTGACTGGTAAATTAGAAACAATTGGCATCAGAGGTAATCTGCTAAAGTGTCTGACTTCTTATATGCAAAACAGACGGCTCAGTGTTAGGCCCAATAAAGCGCAGTTCGACATATATGATGTTATTTTGGGAGTCCCACAAGGTTCTGTACTAGGTCCACTACTATTTTTAATATATATATATATATATATATATATATATCAACGATCTCCCAAAATTCATCAAAAATAGAGTTACTGTAATGTATGAGGACGATACTACCATTACTGTATCGGCAACTAATCCTGAAGAACTTTATACCAAAGTTAAACTTGTCTTAGATGAAATGAATATATGGTGTGATCGAAACAGATTAATATTAAATGAAAATAAGACAGTTTTCATAAATTTTAATCAAAGACGTCAAATTGTCATACCAGGTATTTCAATGTGTGATTCAACGAAGTTTCTGGGCACTGTGATGAATAGTTCTTTGTCATGGGAACCTCATATTGATTTTGTTTGCAGTAAGCTAAATCAAGCAGCAAAATAGTTGCTCTATTACAACTTAACTAGGTCAAGTAGGACTTATCAGTGTTTATTACGCTTTAGCCTATTCGCATCTGTCCTTAAATATATGTATTTGGGGCCACTCATCCAATTCAAGAAGGGCATTTATCTTACAGAAAAGAATAGTGCGTTTATTATTTGGCTTAGATAGCAGGGAAAGCTGTAGGAAAACTTTCATTAACAAAAAAATTCTTACAGCACCATGTATTTATATATACAAATGTTCGATTTATGTCAAATGTAATATAAAAAATGTTGAAAGTCTCTCTGAACATCACGTATATAATACAAGGCACATACATATCAATTCCTTTGCATAGGACATCTAAATTTAAAGAGCCATAGCCCCCCCTCCCCCCATGGACACGTGAAATTTTGTAACTATCGACTACCAATTATTAAGATCTCTCTAACATATATATTTACTTTTCAACAGATCACTATAAAATTATAGTAATTTTGATCTTTCAAAAAATTTTCGCCCACTGATCTCCTTGCAGCTGACGCTACGTGTACACAGTTGTGCAGCCTATCTTTGTTGGCCCTCCCCCCCATACCGAAATTCTGGGATCGCCACTGTCTATAGTGAACTTTTATTACTCTCTGTATTTCCCAAATAGGATATAACAAAAAGTTTAAAACTTTGTAAGAGCACCTTACAAATATATAAAATTATTATGATAAATTCAAATTATTTTTCATTGGAAAAATGCACGCCTTTCTGAAAACCCTTAGTTAAACTGTCAACCATAATTTTGTATATGGATTTTTCTCAAGAATTTTATAAAATAATGTAAAGTATTTATTTCAGGTTATTACTATTAAGTATTTTATTTATTATATTATAGATACCTATTAAAAAAACTCTATTTGATAAATAAATTTAAAAAATGTAAAATATAACCAGGATATTCACCTTAAATGTTTAGTAAATTTAAGAGGAACATGTTTTAACAATAATTGTAAATTTTACCCCAAAATCAGTGCAATCAGAAATCTTAAAATAATAAATAATACTAATCAACCAAAAAACATAAATAAATGCTTTATTATAATGCCTCATGTATAGGCATTTGTTTAAAGGTACATATGCTGTTGTTATCTACAATATTTTTAAAATTTGATATTCTGACCAAAGTTTATTTATTGCCATCATTAAGAAAATTATAAACCTCAACCCAAATAGATAATGTCTGTTTTATTAAGCTAACACATAAAATACATATATATCACCTTTCCTAGTAATGTAGCCATATTCTAAGTTGAATTGGTGAATAAAAGAAATCAGCAAATGTACAATAACATAACCATACACTTCCAGGGATACGTCTTACGTCACCATCAGACTAATCTTGAGCTAGCGGCTAGCGTCAAGTTCCAGGTTCCAGTTTTTCCAGTTCTTCGACTATTTAAATCCTTAAGTAGGGCTTAGACCCAATATTGAATTTGCGGTGAAGCCAACATAGAACATATTACTTGGAGCGCGGGTAGGAGGGGGTTGGTGGAGGACAAGGTTCATACAGCGCTGTGTAATAGGTCATAGGTGAAGCGCGCGCGGCGTCAGAGTTGAGCTTAGGGGTGAAATAAAATAATCTTCCTATTTGTCTATTTGTTGTTTATGTTTACATATGATAACGTTGGCTAAATATCATAATATATTTATCTATACATTCATGGTATTTCAATAAAATGTTAAAGTAAGAGTGTAATAATTATATATTTATTGCAGAAAGATGAACGTGAGTAATTATTAAACACCTTATTAAAATTCATCAAGAGGCCTAATTTATAGGCGTAGAAAAAGTTGTCTGTAATTCGTTTGGAATGGCATATTCTGCGCCAGCGGAAGTTTGTCATCCGAGCGAAGCGAGGACGGTATGCTTCATTCCAAACTTATTACAGAATATACTATTATTATTTTTATTACTTTATTAGTGTCCATGGCATTATGATACCTACCAACGATTTCCTGTCAAAATGATTTAATTGACATAAAAAATCCCTATTTACGACAGACTTTTTTGAAAAAACATACTACTTGATAAAAATTGATTTACTTTAATTCGGCAGCAATAGTACGGTCGTGAGAAAAAAAATAGGACGTCTTTTAACGGTATTTTGCTAAAATCTAGTTTGTACATCTAACTTTAATTTTTGTGACATTGTCAGTTAGTTGTCATAATTTAATTTATTACAAGTGTGCAAAAAACTAATATGCCTCATATAAGCGATTTAGTTAAATCTGGAGTTACTGCTAAAGCAGAAGATGGATGGTCAATGAGACAAATTGCACTGCGTTTTAAGAAAGTGGAGAAAAACGGTCCGATTAGTAGAAGTCCTGGATTAGGGCAGGGCGACGAAGGATATCAACTCAACAACAAGATTTACAATTGGTAAATGCTTTAGTAGAACATCCATTTTACTCAGTTATTCAGGCTGCTGAAGAAACGAATTTTCCTGGATCGAGTAGTACTGGTCGCCGGCAAGTAAAACAATCGGAGCTACGCTGTCATGCAGCAGCACAGAAATACTTACTTAAAGCTGAACATAAAGAAGCTCGAGTAGGATTTGCGCTTGAATTTTTAGGAACAATGTAATCTTTACAGACGAAAAACTTTCCAGTCAACACACAGCGGTCGTATTCGTGTTTACCGCCCTCCGAATACTCGATTCGATGAGAAATATATATCTAACAATGATAAAAGTGGTAGATTTTCCGTCAATATGTGGTCTTGGATATCGGCACGTGGTCCTGGTGTTTTGTGGCACATTGAGGAACAATTTAATAGTGAAACATATATTAGGATTTTAGACAATATTGTGCTCCCTTCTGTCACAATTATTTCCTAATAATGAGTTCATATTTCAACAAGACAATTGTTCCGTTCATACTGCTCATACCGTAACTAACTGGTTTCAAGATAACATCAATGTTCTTAACTGGCCCAGTCATAGTCCAGATCTTAACCTTGTGGAAGAAGTATGGGGACTACTCGTAAGAAGTATCCAAAAACGTAATTTGAGACCATGGAATGCCGAAGAATTACTGGAAATAGTAAATAATGCATGAGAAATTATTATTACTAATGATTATTGTATAAGGTTATTGCCAAACAGACTTATAGAAGTTATAAATAGAAATGGTGCAATAACGAAATATTAGTAGTTAGTTTCTTGTTAAGTAGGATATCCTTCGTCGCCCTGATCCAGGATTTCTACTAATCGTATCGCTTATTCTCCACTTTCTTAAAATGTTACACACCTAATTTTTGTTAATGTTATAACGCAGTGCAATTTGTCTTATTAACCATCCATCATTTACTATAGCAATAACTACAGCATTAAAATAAAAAATAAATTAATAGTGATATCTGTTTTATTTCGGCTACTCATTACATATTCAAATAGAGACAACAGATTTACATTAGAAAAAAAAAATTGTTCTATTTTTTTCTGCTCACGACAGTACCTGTTCAATAATTCATAAACATAAACCGTTTGAATAATTTGAATGTTGATAGTTAACTTTAAATATCTTTGTTTGCGTAAAAAATACTGTGTCAGCAATAGATTTATCTGAGGTTTTTCCTCCAGGCAAGCTGTCAAGAATCGTGCGCGGCAACCTTTTGGCTAATCGATGGCGTTTGTATTTTGAATTGTCAAACCATAGAGATCTACACGTTTCTCAAGGTCGTTACTTGAAGGGCAAACAACATATAACCTCAATTTAAGGGCCATAAAAGAGGAAGAAAAAGATAACTTCACTTTGAACTGTTGATTGCTTAACGTTTAGTTTGTATAAGCTATAAGCTTACAAGCAAAACAAGATAAGTATCTTAACCTCAAAATCTTTAGTTGTGGTTTGTGATATTTGACACTTATTATTAAAATGTAGTTGTTTTCTCTCCAAACAACGACCTTGAAAAACGTGACGTCACGTGCTCTATAGGAATCGAGTATATACAATGGCCACAGAGTAGATTCCTGATCTGTGACAATAGATAATTAGTTTGGATATGCATAACATAACAATCATATACACCTATTATTTTAATTTTTCTTCACATTATCACGTACTTATGAATGTATAAAAGTGACCATTTTCCATTTAGATACAAGAAAATATACCATTTCCTAATAGAAATATGGGGGAGAGTGGGGCACATTTGACATAAAATTTATAACTGGCAACAGAAAAGTTATTTTTAGGGAATTTGTAACGGATATTTGTAAATAGGCTCAAGATACGTTTCAGATTCAGCGAATTATATTTGATATGTGCAATTATTTAATATATTAATAGCAGGAATAACCTAGTGTATTTTGGCAAATGTGCTCCACCGTGGGACAGCTTTGACCGATATATGTAATAAAATGCTTTAGAAATATAACATTTTTTACTAATATTGACTTACAATTATGATGGTTACTCTTATTTTTAACTCGTAACTAAAAATTATTATTAAAAAAATATTCCTGTAACTGTCAAAATCGACATCAAATTCATGATACTTATTTGCCAGGTTAGGATTAGGTAAAATTGTACTAATGTAAATCCTGTTCACACGAGAGATATCAAATCTTTAGTCTATATTTTACATTCATCCCCCACATGCTCACCCCATCCCCCACATACTCATCTTATCCTCACAACCCAATTCTCCCTCTTCATAGCTAAAATTTTAAAGATATTTTCTCCGTATTTCTCATAGTACACTTTATAAGAATCTCACGTTACAATCCTTAACCTGCATATTGTTTACACGCTCCAAATCTATCCTAAATTTTCCAAACATTTTTTTTGATATTTAGTACGAATAGAATAAATACCCAAATTTTTCAATATTTTGACCGTCTGAATTATTTATAATTATATCCCTTCTAGAAGGTATATACCACTGTCACTTAAGGAACCTGCCACACAGCACACTCGGCTCATATTATTTATCTATACTCCTCAAATAATTCCTCTATATGCTGGGTCAAGATTTATATGGTCGAAGATCTAGCCCCTGCACTTCAACTGTCGGTGAGCCATGCGCAGTACTTTATTACTCTGGTTACAAACTTTCAAACCATTCTAGCCTAATAACCATTTCCTATCTACGCTCTTAACTTTAGTGAATAGCTTAGATATTAAATGTAGTACCTCAAGAGTTTAACTTCCGAAAAACAAGCTGCTGATTGGATCATTTCGTTTTTCTTATAAATTGGTAGCAAATGGGTCTTAGTAATTTTACTATATGTATCCTCATTAATAGGATAATTACAGAACTTAATAAAATAATGTAAAGGCGCGAGTTATCGATTCTAAACAAATTCATTCAAGAAAACATAAACAAGTATAGATGGATTTTATTATAAAACATTAAATAGGAATATATTCTATTTTATAATACCTATGTTAATAATTATATTACACTATATGGTATTAAAACTATTTACTATTTTTGAGAATTAATGTTTTTTGATCAATACGTCTCTGCTCCAATGTTTTCACCAATTTGCAAATATAAGGATGCTCAAATTTACCTTCAGTGGCATCAAAGAATTCTTGCAATTTATTTGGCGTTTCATCTCTAAGTTCATAATGTGTTGCAGTGCACAACATATCGAATCTGTCCAAATCTTTAACAAATTTAGCTTCTGGAGTTTCTTTGGCTTCATACTCTTTGTACAAACTGTAAACTAAAGATCCAATTTCACTTCCTAGATAGGTGGTCAATTGTTTCATAGCTTCATCTTCCATGGCATGTTTCTTGTCTTCGGGAATATTGTCGTGAGGAGTTATATCACCAACAATACTTTCTGCCAGGTCATGTACTAAAGCTAACTGCAGACATTTAAACCTGTCCAATTTGGAATCATTTCCTAATAGAAAAGTCATCATTCCCATTGCATACATGTGACCAGCAATTTTTTCATGATCTTTTATTTTAAGTAATTCCCATCCTCTACGAGAACTATGCTTAAGTTTAATAACTAAATCTAAAAACTTTAAGACATCTTCTGGGTTCAAAGATTCCATTTCTGCAACGAGCAGCAGTTAATCAAAATACGATTAAAATCAAAATGAACGAATCTTCGACAAACGAATCAGTAAACTAACCTCAGAAATATCAAAAACATAAAGAAATAAAGTTTGGTTATCTTCTTCTTCTCCTTTATCCCCTTTATGACTTACTGGCAAGTGACGCAAATTGTGGAAAATGTGGACTGGTGTTTAGTAATCTTGAACTTATTGTATCTTGTATTATACACAAGTCCACACTGGGCATGAAAATATACATAACACAAGTTTGACAACATAATGCTCCATTTCGGATTAAACACTCCATACCATACGCTACCGATTTTCCGGCAACCCCTGTAACCAAACTTCACCAACTATAACCTCAGCTTACCCTAATATTTCATACCTTTCATATCTTTAAATCCTTCCTGTCCACCTCTTCCTTTCTGTTTGTTATCTTTTTGTCGCGTTTGTTTTTCTTGATTTCTTTTTGTACATTTTTGTCTCTAAATTCATTTCTCATCGCACATTTTTACGAAATCAAAACCTTGTGAAATCAAAATTTTAAAATCCAAGTTTAGGCCCGCCTTTGCGCAGCCCGACATTTATGCACCTCGCGGAAGGCTCCTCGTTTGCATTGAGGTGCCTGCGTCAGCTGCGAAATTTAAAAAAAGGGATAAGTGAACAAATTTTTAAAAAATGTGTAGTTTTAAGTGTTGCTAAATATTTTATGTTAGATGCAAGTAATTTTAATACTTTTTTGTCTGTTTACCTGTTTGTCTCACAAGGAGTTTATTAGGTTTAGGTTTTTTATTGTTTTTTAACCGAACCAGATCCGTTCCGCCCGACCCTGCAATCCGCCATCGCGTAACGCGATGGTTGCGCGGTCGGTCCCGGGATTTTCATGCCCAATTCAATTCAACATAACTTTATTAACATTATAATAGTATTGAGTACTTCCCAGAACCCATCCCGACTAGCGTCTAGGGGCCAAGTATCACTTTCTATTTTTGGTTCCTGAGGCTTGTGCAGATTGTTTTGTCACAATGCTGCGTTGTGTGTTGCCTATTGGCCCCTTGTCATGAATATCTATTATTTAATGTAAACAAATTAAATGTCAAAATAATTTATTTAGTGTCATGCATTTTTCACTTATTTCGCGACATATCTCCAAAACGTTTAGGCGTAAGAAAAAAATGTATAGGGCCTTTAAGGTAGAGAATTTACAGATGTACAATTTTTATTTATTTTATTTTTCCCGTTTTGGGCCATAAAAACTGTGTTAATCGCGAATCCGCGATCTTTCGAAGCGATTTTCACGAATTCCTCTAGGTGTATCGTGGCGTAACTACCAAGTGTTATTCAGGACGTCCAAATAAATACAATAAAAAAAAATCGTAGAGCGCGAATTTGGCAGCAAAGTCTAAAACGTCCGGATTATTATATAGATTAACATATTAGGGATAATATGAAAGCATTACCCGTCAAATTAACCAATAATTAATAACAAGGTTAAGAATACCAACGTGAATTGGCAAATTCAGGTAAAATTAGTGACGTCAAAGCAATATTATAGCGTTTTCAATCAAGTGGTTTCATTTAAATGAAGGTTCCAATTTTAATGTGGCATATTTACGAAGCAAAATTTTTCTATAAGTTTCTTTTATTATATTATCAATTTATATAGTACACATTATGGAAAACTGATAAAATTAAGCATATTTAAAATTCATGCATCTTCCTCATATGCTCACCTTTGGAAACAGCCTCTCTTCTTATTTTAAAGGCCTAGTACTATACAGGATCATCAAAATATCGGAAATCCACATTTTACTTTTCAGATACTGTCTGACTAGTATACAAACTCAGAAATTCCATTTATTAAACATATGCATAATTTCATACTTGTTCATCTTTTTAAATATTTTAGGAAGTTATGTATCTATCACAAAACATAACTTTCTTTCAATAAACTATTTTGTTTAATGTTTTAAATACTTATATGATGGCTAATATCAAAACTTTGTCGTTCACTACTCAATTTGTCAATTCTGAAATTAGCAGCGCCATCTATTGATGGGTGATTTTCACCTATTCTAATTAATCATCTGTGATTAGTTTTATTTTTCTTCTTCTTCGTTGGATAACGTAGTGATGACACTGATGAGCTATGTGATAAACATTTAGGTTAATTAATTAATGCTAAAGATAATAAAAATAGAGACATATAAGAAGAATATGTGAAACATAAATAAGTAACATTGAAACTATTTTATTTTAACATCAAATATGTTTGCTGGGTCAGATTATGATTACGAGGCGCAAAACAGACAAATCGTATTGGAAGGAACTGCAATTTTGGAGAGAACTGGAGAAAGTATAGCAAGGTCCAATCAAATAGCGATTGAAACTGAAAATGTTGGAAACGAGGTAATAAACGAGTTGGGAGAACAGAGGGAAGCTTTACTTCGAACTCGAAGCCGATTAGAAAATGCTAACGAACAACTTGCTAACACTAAATCAATTTTAAGGAAAATGGGTAGAAATGTTTTATACAATAAGTTAATATTGATTCTGATTATAATAATTGAAATTCTTATACTGATTTCGTTGGGTTATTTGAAATTTATTAAAAAGAAATAAAATTATAGTCTTTTTTATAATCTTAAGGAATCTAGACTACTGTATATTTTAGGATATCTAGAAGGAATTGTATTAGCATGTTCTGGGTAAACCATCGGTATCATATACATAATTTTTTTCTATACATTTATTGACAATCCAAATAACTAACTCGCCATTTGTTATTGACATACTTATGTAAAACTTATAAATAAAATTTAAAGTGATATTTTGTTTTAAAATGAAAATATCCTTATTCCTATTCAATATGTTGTGTACCTTGTGTTTAACACAAGAAAAACTACTCTCATATTATAGATAACGCCAAATATTTTGTCTAGTAATTTTTTTTTTATACATTTATTTAACGTCGGCCTATTTCCGCTACTGAGGCCTAACACCGACGCCTGTAGACGAGCTACCCCCAACCAGGAATTTTGCCGAACCTCTTCCCTTAAGAAGAGTAGGGATCTTTTACTTGCCTAACATTTAATAGACAAGGGACCGACGGCTTTACATCCCCTCCGAAGGATGGTATATCTCCTATACAACCCTCGCCTAAGGTTGTATAGCTTCCGCGCATACACTGATATACAAGCCGCTGGAAGATGTGTGTGTCTAGTAATTAAAAACCATTAATATGCATATCCATAAATAGGTATACAATATGTTTTTGGAAAAGGAAAAACTTTTAATTTGTGAATTTTAGTGCCGAATTTTGAAACTTCGAAGGTGGAAACACTGTTATATCAAATAACTTTTCTGTTTATGCAATTTTTCGCTACTGATAAATACGAAGAAATGTACAGAAAATCAATCCGGGAGATAAGATAATTTATTGGTGTTACTATGCAATATAATGTATTTACACAGGACAGTACATAGCCAAAACTTATGTTTAATTATAAAACAAAATAAAAATGGTAGAAGACAAACAGTGTTTTTAAGACAGACAGACAAATAGACATAGATGTAGATATATATATATATATAATTTTTATCCCTTCTTTCAGCAATCAGATCAGGGCAATATTACAATTTAAATATTCATCAATGCGTTTTCAATGAGAAATGTTTTCATCCTATGCTCGAAAGGTTTAGTTGGCAATTTTCTGATAGATGTAGGCAGTTTGTTGTAAAATTTCATAGCCCAATAGTTCGGTCCTTTTTTAAGCGACAGTATTTTACAGCTAAATTTTCTTTTCTTCTGGTATCATGGTCGTGGATATCTTGATTTACTTCATTGGTATAATTTTTTTTAATATGCAATAAATTCTCTAATATATAAACGGGTAGAAATGTTAATATTTTATGTTTTACAAAAGACTTTTCCAGTCTTCCTTAAAGTTTAACCCATCCAGTATCCTTAGTGCTTTTCTTTGTAACCTGAAAATTCGTTCACGATCTGCATCATGTTCCCAAGTTATAATAGCGTAGGAAATGTGAGAGTGACAGAGAGCGAGACATGCAGTCCGTGGAGTGTTGGCAGAAATAGAGTTTGCTAAATTGCGCAATGCAAAAATGTTAGGTCTATATATACATTGTTTTTAAACATAATTTATATGTTCATTCCGTTTCAGTGTTCCGTCTAGATGTACGCCCAGAAATTTTACACTATTTGAATAGTTAATTATATCTTCATGATTTCTTAATGTGAATAGCATATTTTGGGTTTTGTCTTTGTTTAGGAAAAGTTCATTTACATTAAACCACTGACCAGCTTTGACTAGTGCCTCACATGAATCCTCAAGTACTGCATCTAGGTTTTTACCTGATAAACGCAGAGTGTGCTATCATCTGCAAATAATCATAATTTGTTAACTGGTTCCCAAATGGAAGATCGTTAATGAAAATTAGGAATAACAGGGGCCCGTGGCACTCCGACAGTTATTGAGCAGACATAACATCTCGTACTTTTACCTATTGATTGTCTGTTATCAAGATAAGATTTAAATAACTGCAAGCTGCAGTTGTCGAAGTTGTATAACTTTAGCTTCTTTAAGAGTAGTTCATGTGAGACTCAGTTAAATGCTTTACTTAAGTCACAGAACGTTATTGCTGTGAATTCAAGATTTTTAAACCATTTGGTTATTTCAGTATCAGTATCTAGGATAAAAACTAAGTCAAGGCAGTGTTCTTATTGAATGTTGTAGTGTAGAATCTCTGGAACTTCAAAATTTAGCGGCCACTGAACTCGCTGACAAATATGAGATACAAATATCAAAATTAATAAATCCAAAAATAATCCTAACTGGTAAACATAACAAACATTTGGAGAATACAGAAGAACTTATTAACAATATATAGAAGAATGGCATGTGGTAGGATTATTAATGACATGTCGATTTATGAAATATAAATCGGCAATGTCATTAAAAATCCTACAACATGCCAATCTTCATTTATCTCAGAAAAATCCAGCGGGGCTAGCTCATTGATTAATGAAAATCTAAAAGGGCAATTACCATTTACTGTCAACTATATGTGGTATTTATTACTTACAATTGGTTGCCAACAGAGGTATACACTGGGAGGGTTTGTTTCTACGGGTAAATGTATCAATACATATATTTCTTGCTATCATTAACAATTTTGGTTACACTAAACTGAGCTTTAATCTGGCTAAACCAAATATCAGGTTTTTATACCAAAACTTTGGTAATTTAATTGTAGTAGAAATTTTTTTATTAGAATTTCTATCATTAACAATTTTACAACAGGCTAAATCAAATCTCAGGTTTTGATACCCAACAAGATAGTAATTTCATTATAGTAGCAAATTCTTGGTCAGTATTAACAGCCTTATCTTGTGTATTCAAATTGACAGTATTGAGGCAATTGTTAAGATGATCGGTGACTGACTATTTAATGAGAGAAGAGAATACATATCAATTTTCTTTACAAATGATTTCTTCTGATTTCCGTCGATTCTAATGCTTTGTTCGATTTTAATTCTTGATTGATTTTTGTACATTTTTGATACTAACTTAATACTTTGTCTCTTCTTTTTGGGGATTACTATTTATGGTATTTCCACAAATAAAAAATATTTCAATATATCTTTTATTAGAAGATACAATAAGAAATAGTTTTTAATATCACTATGGATACCTAAAAACACATGCCAAAAAGAATAAGTAAATGAGGATAAACAAATTGTTGTGGGTTTTACAAATAAGATTTTAGAGAAGAATGGGATTGTTGTTGATTCTTTTGCTCTCAAGTTGTCTGTACAAATAAAAAAATAACATACTGCCTATCCATCAATATGCTACACCAGTCAGTTATAAACTTATTAAGAAATAATGATAAAACCCAGTGTTTGCTTTTCAAGTCTAATTCATGATTTACTCTGTAGTAAATATAACGGCTTTGGGGAAAATAAAATTAGAGTTTTTTAAATCATATTTATTTGATTGTATTTTTTAGAGAGCTTATACTTTTGACAGATATCAACAACTGACACAATGATTCGACGGAAAAAATTCTAAAGCCAACAATCAGTTTCCTATTTAATTGTTAAAAGTAACAAAAATTCAACACCAACATTAGAGTAATTCTTTCGCATGATGTAAGTCTCGAATTATCGGAGATTTTTACATACATATATACTTTGTTTTTCAGGCAGAGATATATGCAATATTGCATTGTGCAAGAGAAAATAAATGTGGGCGAGCGTGCGTCTTTACTATGTACATACTTCGATATGCGATGTAAAGCAACATCGGGCGTGGTTAGTAGTTGGATGGGTGACCGTTCCAACGAAGACCGCATCCTCGCCTCACACACCGTCCAGCGGCTTGTATATTAGTGTATGCGCGGAAGCTATACAACCTTAGGCGAGGGTCGTATAGGGAATACCATCCTTCGGAGAGGATGTAAAGCCGTCGGTCCCTTGTCTATTAAATGTTAGGCAAGTAAAAGATCCCTACTCTTCTTAAGGGAAGAGGTTCGGCAAAATTCCTGGTTGGGGGTAGCTCGTCTACAGGCGTCGGTGTTAGGCGCCAGTAGCAGAAATAGGCCGACCTTAAATAAATGTATAAAAAAAAAGAGAGAGAAAATAATCTGAGGGCCTATAGAAACAGGCAGATCAGCATATTAACAGACAGTGGAGCGTCCCTAAGGCCACTATTAAACCTGAAAGTTACATCTAAAATGGTACAGGAACGCCGAGAAGAACTAAGAGCTCTAGCAGACCACAACAAGATCTCTATTATGGGTTCCAAGACACCCTGGTATCGAACGCAACACAAAAACTGACGAGCTGGCAAGAAAAGGATGATCAGCTCCATATATTGGCCCAGAACTGGCACTGGGAGTGTCTAAACGGGGCCAAATAAGGGAATGGGTCATAAACCAACACAACCGGCACCAACCTGGGGAAACCTTTATCAAAGGACCATTTCAAAAGAAGACTGAAGAACTGCTGTTACTGAGCAGGAATCACGATCTCCTGACAGGGCATTGTGCTCTGAAAGGACATCTGTATAGAATAGGTATGTACAATGGAGATCTAAAATGCAGACAATGCAATAGGTCAACAGAGACAGCCTAACATCCTGACTGAATGTGACATGGACACTCTTGATTATGTCCAAAAGAATATGGTTCTCAACCAATTCTGAGGGTGTACAAACTGATACAAGGGACTAGAATATTGGAATGGGTGTTATAAAGAAATTGGGAGATTAGCAAAAACAATTTTCCATAAAAATATGAGAGATAGCAAAAACACTGAAGAGACAACTTTTGTCTACACTTGAATGGCTTACCTTAGGATGTGATCACTTTTAACGTTCTACAGGGTGTTCCTACTTTTTTTACCAAGTTTATGGTACAGCCGTGAGCAGAAAATAATAGGAGAACTATTTCACTCTACTGTAAATCTCTCTGTGTTTGAATATACAATCTTAAGAAGCCCAAAGAAATACATTATTGGAATAGTTTCATTTTACACTTTCGGTTCATTTTTAATTTGTAACAAATGTGTTTAAATGTTAAATGTTGACTAACTTTTTTTTTGCTTTAGTAACAATTACAGCTTCAACAAAGTTGCTCATACTGGCCATATTTGTTTCTTTGCACGCTTTCATATTTTTTGACAAATATAATGATAATATGCCATAATTCAAAAGTTAGATGTAAATAACTAGATTTTAGTAAAAATGGGTTATATGACTTGTCCTATTATTTATTGTCCGCGACTGCACTCAATACACATACCTCCATTACTGGTTAATTGTAGAGCATGATATAGTGACATATTCAGGCATCCTATTTAACTGTACTGTGTACCACAATTGGTTTAAATAGCTGCAGTGATAATGACAATAAAAAATCGATGGTTTTTTTTACGCGTTTATATGAAATTTTTTTCTTAAAATTGACTAAGTAATACCCCCCAAAATATTTTAAAGTACATAACTTACACCCTGCAAGTCTCCAATTTTATTTTTGTTCAGATTGTTGTCATGCCATAAGAGCTTGACAGAACAATGCATCCATTTTTTTTACAAACAAAATATTACTTACCAAACCAAAAGGCATTAATTGATAAATCATTTATCAAGACTTATGTGAAAGAATTACTTAAATGTGAAAGGATGATTTTTTTATCTATAAAAAAATAATTTATTATAACAACTAATTTCTCTTTCCATAGACTTTAACAAGTACTTGTATTGCCATAGAATGGGAAATTTTTAGAATATCTAACAAAATCTGTCAGGGAATAAAACAACATAAACATACAAAAATAAAAACGAATAATAAAATATATAAAATTGCAAACATTGAATACAAAGTTCCCAATAAATTACATACAAGAAAATTATATAATTAAATTAACCTACATTTCTATTAACAATATAATTACTTACCAAAAATATTATTAAAGTAAATTATTTAGATTTGAGAAATCTGATAAATATGCTTATGGGAATTAAAACAATTCAACTCAAGTAAGAACGAATGACATAGATCAGGAAACTAAATATATATTACTGCCATGGGTGTCTCCACCGAGTCATTTGGTCAATGCCTTCACGCAGAGGATAGCAGCACTAAATAATTGTGTACATTCCGCACTTCAGGGCATTGATCAAATAGACCAAATAGTAAACTATACAACATATTGCCAAAACGAGTCAATGTAGTGGTTTCGTTATATGTATTTAGTTTAGTTGTGCCGCGTCTAAAGATACCATCAGTTAAATGCAAACGTAACTTTAAATACGAACTATCTCTAGAAGGCACTGCTAAAATTATGCCATAAATTCCTAACTTAACAGTAATTAACAGCCCACATCAGCTATAACATTTTTTTATATATTTTTAAAATAGCTGTACTCAGTTCAATTTTGAGTAACTGCTAACTAGTTAAATCTTAATAAAAATTTTTTTTCAGTGGAAGGTTAAACAGGAAAAATTATGCATATAGTTCTGAGGGGAGATGTTGGAAGATTTGCTGTGATACCAACATAATTTTAATAAACTCCAAAACACAACGTAAGCATTATGCTCATTCATGTTAAAAATTCAAAGTACAAATAAAAACTTCAAGGACCTTATTGTTAAATAATAACAATCTTATGGTTAAATTTATGCCAAGTTAACATTTTTATAATGATTTTTCGGTGTCAAACAAACAGGTATAGTTGATGTTTATGATTTCTTTTTTAATGATTACTAAATAACGTATTGGCTGCATGTCAAATAGTACCATATTTTCATTATTTTTTGTGCGTCTATCCTATACATATCAATCGTATCCACTACCTGCCATATACTATTTTTGTTTGTCAAATTGTTTTTTATATAGTGCCAGCATATAGACTATTGCAGTACTTCTTTTCGGTGTATGTAATAATTTTCAAAACTTGAAGTGAAAAAACATTGAAAACAAAAATATAGACAGTGTGAGAGACACAACATAATTATATAATTCTACTACATATTCAAACCAGATCTATAGATATATTTCAGTAAATAATTTTAGCAATAGTACATCAAGAGTAAATGATTAGTTTTAAAAATTAAGGATGTCTCCAAAAGGAATATCCAATGTCTAATTTTTTTATTTTCAATTTTTCGAAGTAAACCTGGCCTTTGTAAAAAGTTTTGTTTATTCTAGAACCCCTGTACCAAAATCATTAAACATAAGTACATAACATAACCTTAATTGTAGTGACACATTTAGCAACTTGTTTTACACCTTTTAGAAAATTTGTAACAAAGGACTACAAAGTAATCAAGTTGAGCGCTGGTTCTCAGCGGATGTGTTTGCTAAACATGTCCAATGACATACTTTTGGCCTTAAATTTGCCGTAATAAAGGAAATGGACAAAGAGTCTATTGTCATATTCGAGTTATTATATAGCAGAACAAAGAGATATAAGAGAAATAAAAAATAATCAATGAAAGTTGACCAATAGCATAGCCAGAATCGGACAAGTATTATATTTTAGGTCTTTTTTCTGGCATATACTATATAATTATATATATAGTTCCCGAGAACGAATTCAATATTTTAAGTCCATCTCTGTATTCATTACTGTAGAAAGTCAAATTTGGAAACGCGTATCTAAGGGTGGTCGGAGCAAACAATTATTTTCTTATTTGACAGCGCCCTTTTTTTGCTATATTTTTTTATTTCTGGTATATGTCTTCGGTGTGCTATAAAGCATACCTATTTAAGATAAATACAGTTAGAATATATATACTGGACATTGCTATAAAATTAGATTTAAGCGCTGTAAGATATCCTAATATTGATGTTGATTTCCACCCTGAAACAAAAATAAGTTCAATATTCTTGTTACATATTTCTCATAAATACCAAACCCTTGGATTATGAAGAATTTGCCCGGCTAGGTTAGATAAAATGCCTCCCATACTTCCTAATCCTCCAACAGAACCTTCTCCACCAACTTGAGGTAAGTGGGGTTGTGGTTGCTAAAAAATAAAAAAATTAATAAAAATGATTCTAAATCATATTTTTTTTTTGTTAGGTCATATTGGGGTTGTTGTTTGACTTTTTACATCAAACATTGTAAAGAGCAAATCTTTATTTTCTATAAAAATTTGAGCTTGGCTGGTAATTTTATTTTGCCTAAAAGACTCTTCATTTAATAATAATAATAAATATTTCCTTATCGGATTTCTCTCTTCTGGATGTGGCCACCTTAACCATGCACTCAAATAATAAATTTTGTTCTAAAAATATACATACCCAACAATCTGTTAACTGTAATGTATAATAGGATTTAATGCTTTATGTAAGTATCTTACATGTGTTTGTTGTTGTTGGCTGCCACCAGTTGAAAGTAACCCTGAAAGTAGATTTTCGAGAGGCCCTCTTTGTTCCTGAGGGGATGGTGGACGAGGATATTGTCCATATTGCTGAAAAAAAAAAAAAATTACATTATATACTATTTCTACGAATCGTTACATTACTCAGAGTGAAAACAAGGCACTGTTTTGACAGTTCAGGCCTATACACGTGCTTAGGTCAAGAGGCCTGATGTACTCTTACTTTCTCTAGGTTCCTACATTGGGAATAAGTTTGGAGATATAGCAATAAAAGGACATGAATGTAGAACATTTAGTGCCACTGCATTATAAATATTATAATATTCTGCCGAGGCAAATAGTCATGTCAAATTAAAACATATTTCAGTCGCAAAACTCCTCTATATAAAATCCTTATTTTACTATAAGGAACTTAACCAGACTGCAACCAACAGCTACTCTCCGGGTTATGTGCCCCGCCGAGCGCTGAATTACAAGTTACAAGCCCGGCGCATTAAGTGTAATAACTGTGTATTACCAACAAAACGCTAATGCTTCGATTGCAACAAACACCGGCTGAAAGACTGATCCTACTTAAAGGAGCTCTCGTGCCAGTCATCCCACACCACTTGCAGACTGCAGTTTTGAGCTGTTGGCTCTCATCAGTGCAAGGTAGACATGTGACGAATGACACGAGGATCCTTTGACTATTTGGCACATCTCGGTATTGTTAGGATAGCGACATGCAAAATAGTCAGCAGGCCCCATCTAGCGGTCCAGTAGTGTTGTTGTTTGTTTTTAAGTATGCCTGCAACAATTTGATTGATTAATAATTACAAAAATAGAATGTGACTAAATACTTAGTTTTATTTCGAAGATGAATGAATAAATCATTTTTATATATTATATTTATTACCCACGGTTAAAAGTTCAACCTAACTATACTTTTTAAACGAGAGAATGTGGATGAAAAAAAGAACAACTCTAGGACCAAAAAACAAAAAGTGATGCATAAATAATCCATTATCACAACACAATGCGGCAACGCATTTCACAAACTCCTACATTTCCCATTCCGTACGCCCCTTGCTGCTGGCAACAAGCATTACCGCAATCCACCCCAATGTAGACCTAGCCGGCTTGGCAGTGCGTTTAATAGGAGTGGCAGCAATGCCTACCTCATGCTGGTAAATCAAATCAATAACAGTTTTGTCTTCGTGTAGGCAGATCTTATAATCGTAACGAGCTTCAACGTAACAAATTACATTTGTAATGTAATATTTCAAATAAAATAGCTAGCACAAAGCAATATTATCATTTTTTTTTATATGCGTCCTATTTGCCGGAGGTGAGTTAACACAGAATGTATTTGGTTCAGGATAGATGTCAGCACCAACGGTTTATACTAAAACTAAAAGACCGTTTTGGTGGTAATGAAAGAAAGAGGGAGAGACTGGGGCTGGAGATAGGGATATTATTTAATCCAGCAAAATATAACAGGGGACGTTGCCCTAACAAATGCAAGGTTGACTCGCATTTTGCTCAGATTTGTCAATTATAAGGGCAAAAAGTTGTTGAGAATAGCAAGCTATTAAAATCCAGTGGCATAGTCATAAGGGAAATTTAATAAAATCCAAACCATCTCTTTTGCCTTTTCTTTGTGCTCCCTCTTGTTCTGTTGTTTATCTTTTATCTTGTTTTCTTATTGTTCTTGCTCATCTTGAACTTGCTTCTTGCTATCTTCTCGTGTAATGATTGTAAATGTCTACGGTTTCTTTGTAATACCCCATCTCCAGTATCTACATTATATGACCTAGGCGCATCCTTTTTGTCAATATCCTTCCCTTTTCTTTCTTCTGTGATATTCCACATTTTGTCTTCTACTGCTTTTGATTATTTCATCTCAATGCCTTCTGTTCTTTCTTCACATTTTTCCTGATGTAGCTGGAAGACTGCGTTTTACCGCGATGGAAGGAAGAATTGCACTCGCAAAGTCGAAAATTAAGGACCCCATAACTCTACCAACGGCAGCATTTTTTGACACATTGTCTGGCCGATAGCCGAGTGGGTTAAGGCGCGAGGTGACAATCGCGATTAATCACACGGATATCGCACCACCGGGTTCAAATCCTGGCTCCGGCACTGGCACTGTCGGAGGAAATGGTTGTATGTCCGCGTTTTTCAATGTGTAACCCCCTTCCGCACAAGCCCTGGCTTCTGGAATTGGGGGTTGTCTTATTTCTGTGGTGTTTATATTTATAACGGTCATGCCATTTCCTCAAAAAAAAAGTAGAAGTGTACCCTCTTACTATTATGTGATGTGGATAATCACTTTGTGCTCGAGAATAAGGTTTCACACATTTCGACAGAACTTCACTTAATTTTGTACTGTAAAATTAAAATGATTAATTAATGAAATAGCAAACACTCACACTGCGTCAATAACAGATAATACAGTAGCCCATTACCATTATTCTCGACTTATTACGCTCCATTGATTTTTGTATTTTTTTGTTAGTTCTCGATGACTTGACCAAAAAAGTTCAAGTGGACTGACGATGGTAACATTGCGGAGTAGTCGACAAATTCTCTTGAATATGTAAAGAAAAAATTGTCGATTTTGTTATCCCCACATGTCAGTTTTCTAGCTTGGATTACCGAGAGGAATGCACATGATTTAAAAAAAAATAGAAACTGACATTTTCCGTGCTGTCGATAATTATTATGGTTAGAAAATTGAAATTTGCCCACAGGTGAAAATTCAGGTCACCGCGCAATGTCAGCTTCTCTGATCATATATTTTGAAGAGTTTATTATAAGAAAAATATATAAAGTGACATTTTCATCGTGTCGTAAAGGAGGTGTTGAATCTCAATGAAAATTTTTTAGCGACGCTAAAGTTATTACACCACTTCAGTTTTCTGGTGGAAATCATATGTTGTTTGACCTCTCATTGGCTAAAAATTGTCCCCCATAAATACGTTTTTAACTATTCGTGTCGTGCAAAGAGTGGGATTGTGATCTTTGACAAAAAAAGCCATTTTTACTCTTGGGGTTTTTGGTGAGAAATGCTTCTATTAGCAGTAAAGAATTTATTTACCTCGGGGAACAAATATTTTTTCTGATTTTAACATGGAACGTGTTTATAGGAAGGGTACAGGGGCGGCGGAGCGATATTGGATCTTAAAAATTAATCATCATAATGGCACTTTTGGGGTCACAAAAAGTGATAGCATAATTCGAACTAATATTAAAAAAATGTTTTAAGTCTCCGGGGTCGCAAAAATTATAATATAATTAGCATTACGCGCATGCCCTGTACCTGTAATTGCCCATAGGTTCATGATCAACATTTTTTACCTCCCGAACCGGGCGTACGATTCGAACCAAATTGTATCCGAGGGTTTTGGGAAGTGAGAATAAGTTGCTCCTACGATTTGGTGAACCTGGACCCTGAACCTTCGATTTGAGAGCAGAAAACCGGCAGTCCGCATGGCTCATCCAAACAATAGCGCATACCATTATCAACATTTTTTACCTCTAGAACCGGGCGTACGATTCAAGCCAAATTGTACCTGACAGTTTTGGGAGGTGGAAAGAAGTTGCTCATACGATTTGATGAACGGAGCCCCTGAACTTTCGATTTGAGAGCAGAAAGACGAGCTGCCTGCATGGTTCATCCGAACAGTAGCCTATATGTTTATTATCAACATTTTTTACCTCTCGAACCTGGCCTGCGATTCGAACCAAATATGTCTAATTTTTTTATTACCAACATAATCATTTGTAATAAAAAAAATGTATACCCATTTGTATTCAATACAAACTGTTTCCATTTCACATTGGTATAGGCGTATGAAAAAATTGAATTCCATATTCTAGATATGAGATTTCACAACCCCCCTTGGGGATTTAAATTTGATATATCACAACCCCCCACCCCTCATGGACTTGGGAATTTTTTCAGAATTTCATATGGCACAACTCCCCCCCTGGTATATACATTTGACCCCCCCCCTGCTGCGACATACTCTCCCAGGAATGCCCTCCGTATATACATGTTCCATGTTAAAACCCGAGAGTATAAATATCTTATTATAGGATAAGGATCATGTCAACATTTTGCCGCAGTTATTTTGAGCAAATAGAAAACACGGTTCATTTTCCTAGATTCTCTTGTACGTTCTCGAACTCCAAAGGCCAAATTAATGAGGTCCTCGTGGTCAGCGCCTTCAGAAACTGGTGGGGAGATTTAGGAACTTACCTTTCTTGTATATGGGGGTGTTTTTTACCCTTTTGGATTAGACATTGAAACAGAGAATTTTATGTATTTTGATGCCCTGAATTCGAATCTGATGTCAGATTTGCTACTTCGGTTCACAGTGTTTTTAAACCTCAAGAAATAGCAAAAAAAATCTATCAAGTTCTGCTTTTTTGGTGTTAAAATGAAAGTGTGAACCGATGGAACAAATTTGACGTCAGATTCGAATTCATGACATCAAAATAAATGAGGGTATGGTGTTCTAGTCTGCAGGTCATGACACTTTCTTTTTGTGTGTACGTGTAATCATTCATAAATCGATTTGAATTTCGCGGCTTACTGGTAGGAGCTGCTTGGGCGCCATCTGCAACCAATTTATATCACCTAGAGGAGAGAACGGTGTTGTCTACCTCATTTGCGGACTTGTAATATATATTGAGTGGCAAGTCTGGGCTGGGTTAGTCTGTGCAACAGACACACAGCACCCCGTCTTATGCGCGCGCCGCTGCTTGGGCATGGAGCTCAGGGATACGACTCTGGTTCATTCTCTACAGCTGCACAACACGGAAAATATCAGTTCAAAACATTTACTGTTTTTTATATTATTCTCAACATTTTGCAATAAATTTCAACCCAGGCGCTTTTCCTTTTTTACACCACATTAACTTACAAATTTAATTTAAAATATTGAAATTTTGCAATACACAAAACATCAGTCTTTGATGAATTCAAGTTGTCTTTTACATTTTAAACGAGATTTCAGTGAGAACGGACATTGCACGATAAAAAAAAAAAAATTTCTCTACAGACTGAAATTACGCTACCAGGTAGGCACAACATTGTGGGACTTGTTAGCTCAGGAATTTTTTTTTTTATAATCTAACGATTACTTATCGATTTGGGCATGGCGTGATAACACGGAATTTTGGTAACGGGCTGCCTTACTAAGAGGTAACTCTGATGGCCATTACCTAAACTAAATCTTTATCATTCTCTATTGGTCTGCATAAGATGATGATCATTTAACCAACCTGTTGATTCAGGAATATTTGTAATTTTTTAAGGTATTTTCTATGTTCAATAAAATTATTGAAAACCGTCTTTAATAATATTGTTATCTGCTGCCCTCTAACGGAGAGAGATGTGATTAAAACCCTGGTCAAAGTGAAGGGAAACCCGTTATTCTGTTGATGGCCAGTAGGTGGGGTGGCGCCATCTCTGGGCCGATTGACGAATCGCCATCTAGCACGTAGTAGAAAACTGTGCAGGATTCCAACCTGTTCTAGAAGGTTATCGAATAGGATTCTGGTACATTCTAAGGGTGTATATAAAGAAGTGAAGTTGAGCAAGCAGGACAGTTTTTTGGTTAGATAAGAGTTGATAAGTGATCAGAAAAGTAAAGTACAGTTGTGATTTAAAAGTAGTGAATTTATAATAGATTTAAGTTATTTATTATTAGTTGTGTGATTTTTAAGGATCAACTATTACAATTTAAGTAATTAATAAAACAGTGGGTCGGGAAGATTCTTGTGGCAAGTTATTTGAACCTACAAAGTATTTACTGGAGATTGTAAACTCGTAACAATTGGTGTCAGAAGTGGGATTGCAACAGAATTTCTGAAGAATTTGACGAAGTTCCATAGTGTTCTATTTGGAAACCACTGGAGATAGTGAAGTAAGTCGAACTGGAAAGTGATATAGACATTAGACAAGACTAATTTGTGCTAGTGTGAGAAAATTTATAGAACATTCTATTCTGAATTTTGTGAAAATATTTGACTTGTACCTAGCATAGACTTTAAATAAGACTTATTAGTGTTGTCTGTTAGTTTTTGAATGGAAACAAGACACACGGCTGCTGAAAAACAAATGCAAGACATGTTAGCTGCATTTAGGAAAATGATGCTAGAGGAAAAAGAAGAACAAGAGAAACGACACGAAGAAGAAAAAGAAGAACAAGAGGGAAGTCAAAAAGAAAAAGAAACACGACGTCAGGAAGAAAAAGAAGAACGGGTTGGAATCCTCCACAGTTTTCTACGATGTGCTAGATGGCGGATCGTCAATCGGCCCAGAGATGGCGCCACCCCATCTACTGGCCATCAACAGAATAACAGGTTTCCCTTCACTTTGACCAGAGAGTTTAATCACATCTCTCCCCATTAGAGGGCAGCACATAACAATATTTTGACAAGGAGTTTCCAATAAAACAATAAAAAAAGTGACGGGAGAGCAATTCTGATTCACTGAAATTTAGCAAATGTATAGGTGCATAATAATAAACATCATTTTTATAATAGTAAATTTTATTAAGAATTGGTCCTTTCTTTGAAATGTAATGCTGAACTTGGGCCAACTATAAAATAAGTTAAACTAGTCAAACGAGTAAAACCCATGATATATGTTATTTCCGACTACACGGTATGAGCTCACGAGTAAGTTTTTAGGTGTTATAAGCATAATTAAATAGGGACGCCTCAGTATCCACAAGAAACCAATATCTATTGTAAGAAAAAAATATACATCAAGCGCGTAAATACTGAGATGGTTAAAATAAGTACAAATCGTAATTGAGGATACTGAAAAAATTATTAATATAATATAGAAAGTGATTCTATAAAATTTTATAAATACTTACTTGCTGCGACTGCCCCCCTTGGGGTATGGTGGATGGAAACTGATTTTGTGTATTTTGTTCAGGCCGCTGGTTTGTTTGTTGATGTACACCAGCACCATAGTTACCGGGTTGGTTGCTATATTGCTTATCATTTCCTGTTGATAATAGACCTGTCAACAGTGAACTCAAATCTATGCCTTGAGATGGTTGGACTTGCTGCGACTGGCCTCCTTGCGGTATGTTGGATGGAAACTGATATTGTGTATTTTGTTCAGGCCGCTGATTTGTTTGTTGATGTACACCAGCACCATAGTTACCGGGTTGGTTGCTATATTGCTTATCATTTCCTGTTGATAATAGACCTGTCAACAGTGAACCCAAATCTATGCCTTGAGACGGTTGAACTTGCTGCGACTGGCCCCCTTGGGGTATGTTGGGTTGAAACTGATTTTGTGTATTTTGTTCAGGCCGCTGATTTGTTTGTTGATGTACACCAGCACCATAGTTGCCGGGTTGGTTGCTATATTGCTTATCACTCCCTGTTGATAATAGACCTGTCAACAGTGAACCCAAATCTATGCCTTGCGATGGTTGGGCTTGATGTGCACGGTCTTCTTGAGGAAGTTGTGGATATATACCATATTGCTAATCACAGAAAAATATCTCTTACGGAATAACATGAATAAACTATCAGAACTCAAGAACTCATCGAGATCTTGTTTGTGAGTAAACAGAATTTCTATAACAAACAACACAGAAGAGAGTGATACAGGATGCAAATTTAATTTAAAATAAAGAAAAGTGATTTTTTTCATAGATTGTATATACACATGCACTTTAATTTTTGTGGCTAAGAAATTATTCCTGATACCAGAGAAACCCAGCCAGCACCACCACCACTACCATAAAATAATAATATACAAAGTATGTATAATATTATACACCCACATTATTTCAAAGTATGAACTAGGCATAGAAAATAGCGAGTAAGAGTATTGATGCAAGCCACAGTGACACAGTTACCCTCATTTGTTGCTTACCCTACCAAGACATTAATCAAATTGGGATTTTCAGGTCATGATTACAGGCAGTAATATTTGCACCATTAAGAAAGAAATAAGTATGGATATTAGTTCCCTATTAGTAACACTACACTTTACACTAATATTCAATTAGAATTCACATAATCCAATATGCAATTTTGGTGTTAATATTAACATTTTACAAACAATATATTATTTGGTATCATCTGTTATGAGTATAAAAAAAATTTAACAACAAACCAGGCAGTTATTACATTTCTTCTGCTCCTTGCATTTTCCAGACTTTTTTTTAGGTTCAGCTTCAAGTTGTTCTAACTCCACCTCTGATCCTGAATCAGGTTCATTTTCTGACATATCTATTTCTTCATCATAGTCCTCATTAAGTAAGTCACTTCTTGTGTTTAAATTGTGTGACAATGTTGAAAACATTTTAACAAATTGTAGTAATTCCTCGCGTAGCAGCGATATTTCTCCTCTAGCTAAGGTGACCAGCCATGAGAGCTGTTTCTCTGTCGGGGGTCCCTGTATTTCAAATTTAAAAACATGTCATGGATCGACGTATTGCAAACATGCAATTAATTCCCTATTTTTAGTCAATCTTTCATCTAAAGCGATCCTGATTGAGTCTTTAATAATAGTATAAACTTCAAACGCAGAACACATCCGTTGGGTCCTTAGGTCTTACGTCGCTGCACTGTTCACCGTCCATTTTTTTCCTCTTGGCTAAGCGTGTCCTTGTCGACAGTATATGTTTAATGGAAATATCTACATCTATTGCTTCTAGTTTGGAGTTTATAGATGTTATAAAGCTGTGAGCATTGCGTTTTTGTCTGTTGATACTTTGACGTAGAACCAAAAACTTTTAAAAAATTTCAAAAATACATGTACTCCAGTAATTTGCAGAGTAGAGATTCAGCCTCAGAACTTGCCCTTGTATCGAATTTACCTTCCATTATTTTCTCTAATGTGAATAATACAACATGATACAGACAATTATCACCGGAAAAAATCCACTTCAGGGTTTTTTCTCGTGCCCACCACCGAGTGTCTCCAATTTTTTGAGGTTTTTTAAATTTTGACTTGCAAATTTTAGCTACTGTATCACACCAAATATCCACTCGCTTACAAGATTCGCTGAAAAAAGTTGCCAAGCGATTTAGTACTCCAAATAAATTTTTGACTTGCAAATTATCATAACTGTCTGATACACATAAATTTAAGATATGGGCATGGATATGTAAACCCTGTCTTTCATCACTACCTAAATTTTATGTTACCGCAGGCTGTCAAATTTGTGATTTTAAGTATTAAATAACAAGATTTTTAACTTGGGGGCCCGCCGAGACTCTCGAGGCCCGGTAGGACTTGGCCTCCCTGCCCCCCAGGCCAGTCCGTACCTGATTATGGTAAAAGACTTGGTAAAAGCTCAGAATGATAATAATCAACACAGATGTTGATAGACATATGTTTATGGAGTACATAAAGCAGAATGAATGTTTTAATACCACGAAAGAGTATACAAATGTAGGTACCTAAATATTTTCTATTTAAAAAATACACGAATATATTTAAAAAAACGGACTTAAGTTGACCTACAAATCCTTTAGCATTTTCTGGTCAGTTTTATTCCTTCTGATGGCATATAGCAATGGGTAATTTGCGTGCTTGTGGTACTAAAAGAAACATTAGATTTTATATGAAATATTTGATTTGGTATTTAACAAGAAAGTAGGATCAAATTAAATTACAATTTACTCAGTTATTATTTTCAATGATAATAATGAGACTAGGTAAAAGTTCCCATTCTAAATATTTTATTAGGGAGGGGCTTGTCTGTTTAAATTATATCGCCCAACCACGGTTTACGTTGTTGGACAGTCATACACAATTTGGTAGTTGCTGTTTGTGTAATCAATTAAAGAATATTTCCTTAATATTCTATGATATTTTACATGAGTATTTAATTCTCATTCACCACTTAAATGCGATAACGCACGAACATTGACACGATTATTCTTCTTTTTTTTGTTTATTTTATCGTAGCGATTGCTACCACACTAATTTCAAAGAATGATGCTACCGGCCATTGCCGCATCTCTAATTACAACCAAAATAACTCGGAAATACTATTGCATAACATGGTTATTGTTTTGTATAACCAAATCTGAAACATATACAGTATGGTCATTACCCAAGCAACATTTCACCAACTACTGACTACTTTTTTTACTAATTCCAACATCAAAATTAGTGCAAATAATAATCGGATGGTTAACTTAGATCTCCTAGTCATGAATTGACATCAGAATAACATTCCTTGGACCTCGCAAACCTACTACTTTAGTTTAGAACACCTACCAAGGTTGGTTTGACATCAGAAAATGACTTATTTAGGTTTGGTGTATTTTTAAGTAATCTTCCAACGTTGATTAGACGTTAGACTAAATAGAACTGGTTAACTTATGGGTGGGTAACCTTTCAACGTCTGTCAGATGTTGGTAACCGACCTAACAGATTTAGTTCTTTCTAGTCATCTACCAACATCGATTAAACGTTGGCGACTGCCTAAATAAGTCTTTCATTTTTCAGTAACCTACCAACGTCGGTTTGACCTTGGTAAGACGTTGGTGAGATACATTTTTTATTCGAATATTTGTACCGACTTATTTATTGATTCTATCGAACTCAAGAATAGGCGGCCATATTGGATAAACGTTTGCAAAAATTTTAGAAACACTAAATTTATAGTTTAAAAAATAAAATACACTTAGAAGCACTTATTTACTCTGTAAATTAATGAACGTAATTTTTAAAGGGTAACTATTTTTTTAGACCTAGACGACATACATTTTTCAACAAAATTTATTTTGTTTCAATTTTGGTTTTCTCTTCACACGAAATTTCAAGTTATAATTAACGTATTTTAAATGGCAACCATATTTTATGATGATATATCCATGTTCTAAACAAATGATGGTAGGTTAGGTAGCCAAAGTTGGTTCGTGTTACTAAAGTCCAACTCTCTTGCCAGATTGAGACCCGAATATTACCGACGCACACCGTAATAAAACAATTGCAATAATGATAAGTCAGTCTCCGATGTTGTAGCAACCCATATTTTATTGACCAATTTGGTATAGATATGAGTTGGCACTACATTTTGCATACATCATACACTGACTTCTAGTTGGGAACCCCATCACTGACTCAACGTTGGAATGTTGCTTGGGTACTGTATCAACGTAAACTTTCCCATTTAATATTTAGACAATTGTCTTACATATTTGGATTGTTTAACTTCATGTTTGGTTAGCTGCTGCAACAATTGTTACAAAATAAAATGGTTTCTGTGACTATTGTCCCAATGATTACTGTCTTTTCTTTCAACTTTACCTTCCTGGTAATACAAGTAGTAATAAACTAAACAAAGTATAATGATTTCATTTCAATCAAATACAATAGAAAACAAACTTCAACCATACATTTGCTGTGCAACCTTGAGTAATAAAATAGAAAATAAAGTAAATGATTAAGTAGGTTTCTCAATTAATAAACAGAGTGTTCAAACTTACAAGGTATTTAAATTAAGAGAGTGATTAATTTTCAAAAGGTAAATAAAATCAGATAGGAAATCGTAATGTCAAACTTTGCATAAAGAACTTGGGTAAATATAAAACGTTACTACAAATACAATGTAATTTAGGTCCTTACTCTGTAAAACTAGACGATCACGTAAATGGCTAATTTATTTATCTTGATATAAAATTGAGTTGATATAAAATTGAGATAAATAATGACTGGGTAGGATTAATTGGATTTTTGATTACTTCATGATCAGGACTTTTGTTTTGTTATTAATTAACGGGAGGGGGCATGGGAACCTCTTCAATACCTTTTATTTATGTATAAGTTATACATTACATAAAGATGAAATATTGAAATAGTAAATTTGCCATAAAAGTAAAACAGAATAGATAAAACAATAAAATTAATGATATAACAAACATTGTATAATATAAACAAGTAAATATTCAGATAGCTGGCAATAAAAAAAATAAAAAAAGTAGTAAAGATACACAAACTATGGTAAATAATATATTTTGATAAATAAAATAAATATTTATAAAATATGTGACCTAGGTCTGGGTTGTTCCAGTGGCGGCTGGAGAAATTTAGGTTAGCTATAATTTAGTAATGGAGGATGGAACCCACATCAAACTTTAAGGGATGACTACCAACAAAAAAGTTTTGTGGAAAAAGCATTTGATTGGAATTTACAACATTTGTTTCAAAGAGTGTGTTGACGATCCTGGCATGTAGAAAAGTACTTGTAAAATCTTTACGTTTTTTTTTTTCAGCACAAGGAAGATATAAGAATAGGTTTTTAATTTTATTTAAAAATCTTGAGTTTTTATAAACCATTTTGAAATTTTATAAATACAAAAACTATGTATAATAAAATTTTAAAATGGTGTGACTTTATTATAAAAAATTACAACTTCTTCATTTGGCCTTGGTAATTATTCTTTAAAAGTTTGGCATGGAGCTCATGTTCCTTTATGGACTGTGATACCGCTGCAAAAATGTTTCTCACTAGCTTTTTTTGGCGGCTATTTGCCAATAAGTGCAGGGGGAGGGTGGGAAGAAGAGGTCATAGCAGGAGGCGATCGGAGCAGTCATGTTTTTTGTTACATTTGAATTAAAATTTGACATTGAATGTATAAAGTGTTTTTTTACTGTCCATCTGATACATGTTTTCATATGTCCTGTGAATTCCAACAATACCCTTGACAGTAATTTTGGTGGTCATGTCTGGCTCCCAGGTCCAACTTCTAGAAATTCCGAAAAAGCGGGTCTCGATGCCATGATGGTACGAGAAGCTTTTTCGCCAAAAATCGAAATATTGCTTAATCGTGGCTTTTACGACAGCAATTTTTTTGTGTCACCGAAAGGGTTAATATAAATATGTTTTGCAAGGTTGTCAAAAGCAAGCCGTTTTTTGCAGATGATGTATTGAGGAAGGGAAAATTAATAAATCGATTGATTTACCTGTAGGCAAGATCAATCGAAAATTTTCGAGTTTGGCTTCCAAAAATAGTTACATACCCACCCTCTCTAAAGCCTAGTACGATCTGACTGATCCAATTGCTATAAACAATGAAGTGACTAATATACAGAAGAGATGAGATGATTAGACAAGTTTCCCAGTCCATTTTTAAGTTCAATATCTACCAAATGGTTATGAATCTAATGATACTACAGGGTGTGATTAAGCATACATCATTCCATTCTGTCGCAGGTAAGAAGAACTAACAATTAGTTTCTCGATAGATGGTGTATTGCTTATTTAATTCTGAATTGCTTGCAACGAAATGAAGCCACATTATATTAACAAATAGACTTACTGCATTTTGAGGGGCATAGCCCTGTCCATGTGGCTGATTCTGTTGTCCTCCACTTGACAGTAATCCACCTAGTAATTTTTCAGCAGCTCCACTTTTAATTGCTCCAGCGAGTACTGACTGGGCTTGTTCCAGAAAGCTATCCAACCCAGATTCTGGTTGAGCCTGTCAACATGATTATGTAGGTAGAAGTACTATATAGTAATTTAAGTAAGAATCTTAATAATGTACATAGTAATCAAAGAAAATTGAATTATTACTAGAGCAAAATTATTAAATTAATAAACTTTAGTGAAATGTACTCTTTATTTAATGTCAGACAGGCAATAAATGAAAATCTACTTCAGAAAAAAAGCTGGCTTAATTATTGATGTAATAAATTAGTTGCAAAATTAACCTTTTATGAATGGAATTAGAAAAGGCATAGAAGTAGGTGGAGACCATAATAATAATAATAATAATAATTTATTCATCCATAAAGCGGCAATATTACATTATCACTTATCTGACTAGTCATAACCAAAAGGGAAAAACAAGTACAATACAGAATTATTATAATAACTACAATTAAAATAAAAATAAAATTTAAAATATTTAATGGTTTAAGAATTCAAGAATTCATCCACAGAATAAAATGCATTTTCTATCAGAAATCGGTTTAATTTATGTAAAAGTTTATTTTATTATAGCATTTTATGCCGATGTTTGTGGGAAAATTTTTACTGATGTTGAGCCTAGAGAATGAATGATATATTAAATGTTTATTATGTGTATCGTGAGGATGGATATCAATCACTGTTACTTAAGAATTGTTGTTTATTAGATCTAATATACATAATTAGTTGAGAAATATATAGACTTGGTAATGTAAAAATTTCTAGGTTTTTAAAAATCGGCTTACAACTGGAAGAAGGATGAGCTCCAATCATACATCGTACTATCTTTTGCTGCATTATAAATACTTTTTCTAGGTGGCTTGATGAGCCCCAGAAAAGTAGACCATACTGGAGAGTTGATTGCACAAGCCCATAGTACAATGTTTTCAAAATATTATTTGAGACTGTTTCTCTAAGTTTTCTAATTATGTAAGATATATTACTAAGCTTTGAGCAAGTATTATTTATATGTGCCTCCCATGTGAGTTTTAGGTCGATATATCGAACATTTACTCTAAGTTGCAGCAATGGGGTTTTTGCATGGGGGAAAGTTTATGTCACGTTATTTTTTGGTCTTTCTTTCTAATTTGAAAATGAAAATGAAAATAATCCATTAGTTCATAAGAAAGTGAGAAAGAGTTTACGCTGTTATTACGATTTTGTTTTCCATTACGTTTTGTAGTTTTTTCAAATACACTTTGTTTCACTAAATTTCGATTTGTCTTTCAAAAAATTATTGAAATGTTTAATGGCACTTTCCTCGAAAACGGTTAGTTATCAAATTCTACCAAGTGTACCTTTTATATGTGGAAATGACGCCCTAATCAGATTTTCTGGTCAGAAGTACTACGTTTCATCAAAAAAAAATATATGAAAAAATTCACCATCAGAAACAGGTCCTGCGGCGCCCTTTATAATCTAACGTGATATAATACATAAATTATTGTTTCTTAGAATAAAAAAAGTTCCTCTAGCAAATATGGCGAAGATCAGTTAAGAGGCTATTGAGTTAAGCAGCTATCTTACAGGACGAAACCAAATTGTATCATATAATAACTTCCAATCAAATATTGAACAAATTAAATCTGGTGTTCCACAGGGGTCACTGTTAGGACCTCTGCTGTTTCTAATATATATAAATGACATAAGTTCTATTATACCAGACATAAAAACAATACTGTATGCAGACGACACAAATTATTCTGACTCCTTTGTAGATTAATATATAGCAAAAATAAAAAACCGAATTAAGGAGAATCTATTAAAATATAATGAATGGTTTGTTTGTAATAAACCATCATTAAACAATAATAAAACTGTTAACATTACCTTTAGCATGAGATATCTGGATAACCCAAATAACCCAGAAGAAGTCAAATTTTTGGGTATATATCTGGATCCAAAATTAAAATTTGAAAATCACATTGATCATTTGGCGACCAGGTTATCAAAAAATATATTTGTCTTAAAGAATCTTAGTAAAATAGTACCAAAAAATGTCTGTATGCAGGCGTATCATAGTCTATTTCAGTCTATCTGCAGTTACGCAATTATGGCTTGGGGGCACTCCTGTCATGCAAACAGAATTTTTGCTCTGCAAAGAAGAGCTGTAAGGATAATTGCTGCTTAGGATACAGAGAAGATGTAAAAAACACCTTTATTCAATCCAATATATTAACACTTCCATGTAAATACATTTTTGAATGCTTGGTCTATGCACATAAAAACAAATAATTATTCGACTAATGGTTGTTTTCATGAGTATAATACCAGAACAAAAAATGATATTCGGGTTGATTACTTTCGATTAGAAAAATCCCGAATTTCAGTAAATTATTACTGTCCTTTATTTCTGAACAAAATTCCTCCATGTATAAAGTCATTACCATTTAAAAAATATAAAAATAAGATTAAAAATATGCTAATAGCTGAAGCTTTTTACAGTATTAATGAATTTTTACAATGTGACAACATAATTTTTGGGCATGTTTCAAATACCTAATAGATCTTTTAATTATTTTGACATTATTTTCTTTTCAATCATGTCTAAATTTGTTTGTGTCTTATTGTTTTATGGATTTTAATTTATTTATTATATTACTATACTAAATATATTATTATACTTAAGGTCAAATAATTTTTATGCAAATTTTAATTTTAGTAATAATAATTAATGTGAATATGTAATGTAACATCTTTTGATGATGTATAGGATTACTCTCTTTTGACTTGTGAAATGATCTTTAATGTATCAAATGCATTTTTGGATTCTTTTTTTATTTCCGAACAAATTTTATTAACCATGTCCTATACCTATTATAAACCATTGTTGAGATATTTGCAGTTAAATTTTTGAGATAACATTTTTTTATTAATATAATTATAAAGAATACTACAATACAAAAAAACAGTAAATATTATGTAGTATTAAGTATCATAAAAGACGCTCAAATTGTCGCCCATATTCTATTTGACACAATTCATACCTCCTTAAAAGTCCTCGTGTACAAGAACTCCTTATGACATCTGGGGTTATTTGGCGGCAAGCATGCGTTATCCTATTTTTTAAATCATTAAGATTATTTGGTTTCTCAGTGTATACAACTTGTTTTAAATAACCCCATAAGAAAAAATCTAGGGGGCTCATATCAGGTGACCGTGCAGGCCATTTAACGGGTCCTCTGATCACCAATCCAGTTCCCTCCAAATCTCTCAGTCAGGAAGCGTGTTACAAGGTTCGAATTATGCAGTGGTGCTACGTCTTGCTGCCACCACATAGTGAGGTGCTCATTTATTGGAATTTCTTCCACGAGACCAGGAACAATATTTCTTAAAAACCTCAAATATCTGTCACCATTCAGGATAACCTTCATAAAAGTATGGTCCACTTAATCGTCCATTAAATAAGCCGCACCAAACATTAATTCCCCAAATAGTTTGAAAATGAGTTTCTCTTACCCAGCGAGGATTTTCCGCTGACCAATAATAATGACTGTTATATTGATTAACTGTTCCATTATTGTGAAATCGTGATTCATCAGTCCACATAATTTTATTGACAAACAGAGGATTATCATGTAACTTATCATAAAGTTGGCAATGAATTCCATACGTCTACTGTAATCATTAGGTATTAAATATTGAACTAAGCAGATTGTAAGGATGGTATCTATTATCTACTAGAATTCTGTGCACCGAAGATTTACTTATACCAATCTCTTCCGCAATGCTGCAAACAGAGACATGTGCATTGATTACTATAAATGCAAGAACATTAATGACATTTTGTTCCTGTCTTGCTGGACGGGCATGCTGAACTCCTCTGGGGCTTGGAAAGGAACCAGTACGCATTTTTCTTTCCACATTTCTAAATGTCTGACGAGATGGTATACGTCTATCAGGAACTTTTGTTCTGTGGCTTGTGACTTTTTTCCACACTCGCCATAAAAAGTAATATATCAACATATTCATTAGATGTAAACTGTGACGGCATATTATTGATTTGAAAATGAAATAGAGTCTTAAAATGAAGAACTACAGTGAAACTGCCACAGAATGACAGTCAATAATTTTTGTTTTTTTATGTAATCAAGGCTTGCCTTATTAGTTTAAGTATATGGAACACGACTAAAACAAGTTTAAACCATTAACGATAGGTATGGGTCATGGTTAATAAAATTTGTTCGAAAATAAAAGGAGAATTCAAAAATATAAAAATATACCGGGTGTTCCATTTGAAAAAGTAAAGTTGCATAGCCTGCCGTCTTTTTGAGACGGCTTGTATATTTGAAAATAAAATGGTTAAATGCATCTTTTTAAACAGAATAGCTATACTATTAAACATTTCTTTTTAGGTCTAACCGTTTCCGAGATAATGCTTGTCTAAATAGAGCTCGGACATCTTGTATAAGTCGTTTCTATGAGCACATTTCTTATGTAAAATACAGAAATACCCTGTACATTTTATTCTACGAATCTACAAACCAGATTTTATTTGATTCCTTTACAAAATTTTCATGTTTCTTTTTTCTGTCATGTTTCTAATTCAAATAAGCAGTACAAACTAAAATTCCAGATAAACAATGAAATATTTTTTAATTATATAGTTTATGTGTTAAATGGAAATAAAAGTAGACATATCGCATATTGTCGTATTCAAAATAAGAGTTTCTAACTTATGTTAGGATGGGCCATACACATTCTATTTTAATATTTTTTTTTTATAAAAACTAATTCACATAACACTTAATATTAATTTATTATCAAGAATTATTATGTGTGTGTGTGTGTGTGTGTGTAGCAGAGGTGATAATTAACCCCCCTCCCCCTATTTCTGTGACATTTAAAAACATAACAAAAACATTTTTTTTCATTTATCATATCCCCCCTCACACAAGAAAAAATCTATTTACAACCTTTACAGGTCACAGCCTCCTGGGTTGAAAAAATAAAATAAAAAATTTTAAAATTATTTTTGGGAAAATATCGTAAAATTATCAAATAGAATTTGGGTCATAGATTCCAAATATAATAAAATATATGTTCCATTCCAGATGTTCCATTTAAAAATCAAATTTGATGTTATTTCTATCGAAATCTGAAGTCAGTTATTCTGACTCTAAATTGGGAAATATGTCTTACATACCGACATATATAAAATTTCAAAATAGCAAATCCCTAAAATTTAAGACCACTTGTAACTGTAGTTTCTTTTAAAAAATTCTACTTACACCTGGCGGTAATGGTGGTCCATATCCAGTTGGTGGTGGTCCATATCCAGTTGGTGGTGGGCCATATGGTTGCTGGGGTGTGTATCCAACGGGAGGCGGTCCATATTGGTCCTGGGGTGTGTATCCAGCAGGTGGCGGTCCATATTGTTGTGGTGATGATTGAGCTGCTTCAGCGTTCAACTGGGAAGCCGCAGCTTCAATAACTGGCTTTGAAGCTTCCCAAGATATTAATGTTATTAATACATCTCCATCGATAAGTAAATGGGACACATCAGTGAAGGGAATTCTATGAGGAAATTCGCAAAAATGTTGACCATTGACAGCTACCTGAAAATATTTGTTTTATTAATGCTAAATTAAAATAAATGAAATAGTGTACCTACTAAATAAAAATTAACAATAGAACAATATTAAATATCTTATTATTACTCCACCACACAGGAAGAATGGCTGACCTTATGCACTTAGGCAGTAAAAAAAAAATGTAATCAAAAAATTTAAAAAAATACCTTGTAGTCATTTGGCTCTATCAAAATAAGAATTTCAAAAGCTTGGGCTGGGCCTATTGGAAGCATCCCGCTACCCTGCTCATCACCCCATGTACCATCCTTATAGGAATTTCTTGCAATGTATCCCTGATTTAATCTAACTGATATATGTAAAGCAGTGTCATCTCTGGGTTTGTTGTTGGGTCCAGTTTGTAAATTAATATTAAATCTAGAAAAAAAAAAGAAAAATTTATTACAAAACCAAATATTTGAGCAGGAAAATTATAATGTGGAACAATTAAGTAATGTGAACATCAATAATATTTTGCCAAAAAACATGGACTTGTAATGTGATTTTTAAATTGAGATTCTTTTGGAAGTAATTATAGACTGCTTGTTGTATTCAATGCTCCCTGTGACTAGCAATAGCTAAAAAAAAGGTTTTGCAAACTGAAAATTATTAAAAATTTCTCAAGGCTAACAAATTTGGCTATGATCTCCACTGAAGAAGAGGAAGTCCAGAAATTGAATTCCTTCCAAGGAAATAGATAGAATAATAATTAGAGTTTTTGCCGAAAAGAAAGCAACAAAGCAAATCGGATGATCCAAACAGGTTGATTAGATGTAATGTATCTGAATTAGGTGCGTCTTTACTATGTACATATTTCGATATGTGATGTAAAGCAACATCAAGCGCGGTTATTACTTAGATAGGAGACCGTATCCTCTGTTGAAGTATATACTTCGTACCTTTGAAAAATTAACAAAATTTGCCAATTTGCTGTGTCAAACTATAAAAAAAAATTCCATATAATTTAGATTATCAAAAAACTACAATTTTTCAAAATAATTTAAGAAAAAATTCACTACAACTCGATAATTCCTAAACATGCCTAAACTATCATCGAAACATTCAAATTAATCAATTTGCCCATTTTACAGCTCACACTTCTCAATATACTAACTTTAAAATTATAGCCCCCGTATATTATCAAACCAATCATAAGACTTTTCGTATACCCCCGATATCAAAGTTTAGCTCATGTATATAAAATTTTTACAAGCCATTATTCGTATCAACTATCATGTCCACACGACCCTCTACAGTTCTTCATCAATATTTACTTCCGCTCCTTCAACATTCATGTATGTATCTGCACAAATATTTTATATAAAATCTACATTCCACAGCATCCATAATTTATATTTATCAAAATCTACTTCCGTTCAGATCTCGTCAACCGTGGCACTTAGTATGACTGCAGCCACTTTATAAGTGCCCGCCTGAGGAACAGTGTTACGAGGGTGAGTCGAAAATTAATACAATAAATTCAGATAATTTATCAAATATCTTCCGAAGCAAAGCAGATATACATTTCATTCGAAAAACAAAAGATTTCTAATTCTAATAATATAATTTTCAATATAAATTTCAATCAATTTCAGTTATTATGCAGTTAGTGCCAGCACTGACTGGCCGGGGAAATTATCCAGACTTAGACCGTGCCCGCACGAAGTACGGAGACTTTTCCAGACTGACTAGATGGGGCACGAAAAACGCAACAATAATGATGGTATAAAAGATCGAGCGCTGCGACTCTCTAGCAAGTCTATTCCGTTCCGCGTTCTACAACCGATCTCGAGTTCTTCCTTGGTAGCTCCAAGTAAAAAACAACTAATCTCTCTGCTCTCGCGCATCTAACTATAAATAAGTGACTATTTTAAACTATTAACCGGCATCTTCGCCTAAAGGTGAATTTTTAAATCTACAAATCGAGTTAATTTTTTCTTTCTTAAGAAAAAACTTTCGCTGTTGAAAAGTTATCATTTTGAAACCTATTTTAAGTGTTTTAAACTCTGTGCAGTGTTACTTAAATATTTTAAATTCGTTTTAAACTAGTTTGTTTTTTTTTGAGTAATAATATACAGGGTGGTGCAAAAATACCCTGCCCAACATAACAAAAAGTATTTTATCGAACTTTTGACTAAAAATAAGTGTTCCGGCTGCATATACAGGGTGAAGCCTTGACCCTTGTGCAGAAAATTTTAAATTTCTCTGAAACATAAACCAACACAACTTGGCGCTTTAGGCAAATGCCCTATGTACTGGCCCCTCCTCCTCCAGCTCACTGGAAAAATGAGCGATAGACAATTTGCGTTTACTGTTGCTAATAATATGTATGTATCATACATGCATAAAAAAAATTTGCAGAATCAGTTTAAATTTGATTCTGCAAGCTGCTGAATTTATTGAGTGAAAAATGCGTAATATGTATAAAAGTTATAGTTCTACTTAAATCTTTTAGTTTCTTCGCACTATAAAAATGCTTACCCAATAATATATATTGAATGAAACAAGCATGATCCTTTTTTAAAATCATATTATATTGTGTAGTTAAAAAAATTGCTAGAATAAACCCTGGATCAGAGTAGAATTAATATATTGCAGCAAACAACCTCTACCAAGGGGGCGAGCGTAGGTGCGTCTTTACTATGTACATACTTCGGTATGCGATGTAAAGCAACGACAGGCGCAGTTAGTACTTGGATGGTGACCATTCCAACGGAAACCGCGTTCTCGCCTCACACATCTTCCAGCGGCTTGTATATCAGTGTATGCGCGGAAGCTATACAACCTTAGGCGAGGGTTGTATAGGAGATATACCATCCTTCGGAGGGGATGTAAAGCCGTCGGTCCCTTGTCTATTAAATGTTAGGCAAGTAAAAGATCCCTACTCTTCTTAAGGGAAGAGGTTCGGCAAAATTCCTGGTTGGGGGTAGCTCGTCTACAGGCGTCGGTGTTAGCCCTCAGTAGCGGAAATAGGCCGACGTTAAATAAATGTATAAAAAAAAAAACCTCTACCAATGAAGGTCATATTTAAAATTTAGACATATCCAATCCACAATCAATTTCAAAATTTTCATGCCAAAACCTAAAACCATTAGGCCCTTTTATAGTATTCACATTTTATTTAACACCTTAAAAACCAAAACCATTATTTCATCAGTGTAATCCCGCTACATCTTATATAGTGTACAGGCTATTATAAAAAAGCAATAAGGGAAGCATTTCGATGGTGAAAATAAAAAATATATATTTGCCCGCCTAGTCCACACAAATTTTAAGTTGGCTATATTAGTGGAATGGGTCAATTGCGGAAACGGGGTAATTTGAAAAAATAGGAACGAGTCCCTTAATTGTAAAAGTGAAAGTGATAGCAAGAGTCATTGACAAGTTGTTTTGAGTACAAAACTTAAAATTTAATAATAGTACAATAAAATTAATCTATTGTTTTGGTTTTATTTCTCAGGGGGTAATTTTATGATCAATCGATGGGGAAAAATGTCAGGAATAACATATTAAAATGTTTAAGACTTACAAATTGGCCTCACTCAAACTTAACACGATACGACGGCCATAAAATGCTTCTAATAATTAAAAAATATATATCACGCTGTAGAGCAAGAAATTCTGTACAATTTTCATATGGGATATACCCCGCCTCTACGATGCTTAATTTTTTTGTATCAATTTTTTGCCAAGTGCAGCACGCGCCGTTCCGCCATATATCGCCGGCAACAAAGGTCAGCTGACCAAACGAAAACAATTTGGCAAAAAAATCTTAAAAAACTGATTTAAAAAAACATTAAGCATCGTAGAGGGGTATTTCCCGTATAAAAATTGTAGAGAATTTCTTTCTCTACAACGTGATATATATATTTTTAATTATTAGAAGTATTTTACGGCCGTCGTACCGCGTTAAAGTCGAGCAAGGCCAATTTGTTGATAGTTTTTATTTATTTACAAAATTGCTACAACACCCAAGTCTTAAACATTTCAATATGTTGTTCCTGACATTTTCCCCATTTATCTTAAAATTATCCCGAGAAATAAAATCCAAAAGATGTGAAAAATTGGTCTAGATTTATTGAACTATAAGATGGCCTTAAATGACAAAAATTACAAAAAGTTGCAATGGTTTTGAACTTGGAATCTTAGTTTTCTTTATTGATCAGTGAATTAGTCTGGTACTACTTACTTATCACATACTAGATAATACTACATAATATAGATTAGATTAACACATACGCAAAAAATATATATATATAAGTAAATACTTAGTTAAATATATTAAGTAGTGTGTAAGTAGTATACAACAAACCTGTCCGAGTTTGGCTGTGTTACACCTTGAACTCGACACATTTTTCCAGGTTGTATCCCTCCTGGTATACTCCCGTTAAATGGAATTTCCTAAAAAATGCGATTATATTAAAATAGAGATTATTTTTGTTAACTATATCAATTACTCACTGGATTGACAATCGGCGACGACATTTTATAATTTAATTAATGCGGTATAACTGAAGGAACAAGAATCTCTATGCAAAAATCTATAAGACCAAGGTTAACTCCACAAAATGTTTATGTGAACAAAGCATCGAATGTAAAAATAGAGGTTACCTCAGTTTCGATTTCCCTGTAATATGTATGTGTACATGTATCATGTATATAAATAAATTCGCTCATTAAAATAATTAAGTAGGATTGCGTAGTGTTGGGTGAATTCGAATTAAAATACCCGGTTAATCCGAGTATCAAAATACCTGATGATTAAAATTTCTTTCGGATAATATACTGGATTTCATATTTTTAAGGTTCACGTTTAATGATAAAAGATTTCCATAAAAATATCAGTTGACCATATAATAGTTGCCACCTGTAATACAATCAGCATAAATAAATTGATATTTTAAATTACGCGGCATTATACTCGCACCTAATTGGTAGAGTAACAATTAATTCTTTCATCATTCATTGGCTGACAGTAATGTCTTATTTTGCAAGATGTCGCCACTAACTAGACAGACGTAGAGCAAGTTTGTTTACAGTCCTTGGACATAGAGACCATATAATTTAAGTATATTATGGTAGACCCTATAAACTAAAGTCCTGAACCCTCATGAGTCTCACCACTCGAGTGGGAGGCACTGATTGGTCTGTATGAAAAGTGGATGCATAATGGCGGCGCCAATAAGAGTTGCTTCTGATTTGAAGATCATAGGTCATTTATTAGACTCAATGTAATAGGTTAAAATTAAAATAACAGTACGTTATGACCAAGGTTTGTAAAGTAAGATAGGTAGCATGGTAACTTGAACGGAATGGAGGGGTTATGAGAGGGCGGCCATTTTGCGCGTCATCGTGCCTGCCGAAACTTAATTGTACGTATGCATTTTTTGAGACGTTGCACTTATTTGTTGAGTTATTTCGAAATATTTGTTATTTTTGTGTTTATAATCGTGCAGTTATAGTTATTTAGTGTATAATCTAATTGTCAATTACTGTTAAAGAGAAAACACTCATAGTATAGAGAAGTTTGTAACCTGTGTATTTACAGGAATAATTTCAAGGTAAACAGTTTTTATTATTTTCCGTTCATAATAATAGCAAATAACAATGTTACATACAATTATTAGATGACTGGAGGAAAGGTTTGTAGTGTAGCTGTTTGCAAAAACAACTCAAAAAAGGCAAAAGAGAGTGGTGAGATGTTGATGTTTTTTTCCTTCCCTAAAGACCCTCTTATTAATTGCTGTGTCTAATATGACATGATAAAATTTAATGGCTCTCTTGTTAAATTTTATTAATAAATTATTGTATGCACATCTAATTCTAATAAAAAATTTGCATTAAAATTTTTTAATACTACGTAATTGTAAAGGTTGGCCTGGGGAAAAATTTCTACTCAGTACGTCATAAAATAAGAAACTTTTCTAAGTAACTCTTTTCGTTAGGGCGAAAATTAGTATCATGTATGTTTCTTCATCTATCTAATAACTTATTAAATTCGTTAAGAATTATATAAAGCAATGAAATCAAGACTGAAGTCTCGGGCAAGAAATTGCACACAAGATTAAAAGAACCTACTTCAGTCCCTTGATATAAAATGTACTTCTTTAACTGCATACATTAATTACTTATAAATTTGATATATAGTAATGTCAATTTTAAATTCCAAGGAAAACGTTATCGATGTTAATAATCATTAATCAAAAAATCATAACTAATTATACTTCTATACTAATGGTTTGAATGCCAGAAATTCGAATGAGTAGGCAGAGTGACGCGTTCCCGCATTTTAAATAGTGATCTCTGATTGGTCGAAAGTTACCATGCTACCTATCTTACTTTACAAACCTTGCGTTATGACCACGGTTATTATACATACGGTTGGATTATACCCGCCCCTACCAATCAGAAAACGTTTAGTGCATTGGCGTCAAAGTAGACCTCGTTTACGCTCGCATATAATGCTGTCTCGTTCTCCCTCATTAATAGTCTCTTAAGTCGTTATTGCTTCCACTTATATATCTTGCATTTATTATTTTATTTTAATACAAAAAAACAGGCATTATTTATTTTATACAAATTTGATTTAATAAGAAAGGGACGCACTAGAATCGGACAAACATTTTTTAAGTTACTGCACAAAAAGTCTGTATTTCTTAGTTTAACATAGCCTAAAAGCGTGTAAGCTATCGTCCTATCTTATCATAATTTTAAAGCAAAATATAGGTTTTAGGTATTAGCATAGCACACAAAAATACGAAGAAGTATAAGGAAAATGTTATATACAGTATTCTCACGTACGAACGAACTTTATATTAGGTGATATATTAAATTTATTTAAAGATATTTTTAATTAAGACTATTAGGAAATGAGTGAAAATTTGGTAATCGAATGTTGCTGACTGCGAATATCTATCTGAGCAATGAAAATAAAAAAATATATCTAGCATTATGTAAAATTAAATAAAATAGTAATAATAAGTCTTTATTGAAACATCATAGTTTGTCATCTTTTGGAAATTTATGATAAGAAACAGCCAAATTTCCTTGCTTAGTATTTTGTAAACTATTGTTACATATAGCCACGGCACACCTTGTTCCAGGCATAACTGTTAAAAAAACAATATTTACCTACACAATAATAATAAAAAATTAACCAACAAATATAGAATGAACCAACAATACTTGTACTTACTTTTTATTAGGGCAAGTCGACTTCCCAAAACCAAACCACAATACTTCCTAATAATAGTCTTTTTAAAGCGTCTTTAAAATACACCGAATACACAAAAGTAAAGAAACAAGTTCACAATGCACAACCAAACCACAGAGTATCTGATAAACCGTGTCTGTGACCAAACAAACGATACAAATGGCGCGTTCCAAGGTCTACTGTAACGTCACAGTAACCGCCCATTAATCCAACCGTATCTATACTAACCGTGCGTTATGACCAAACGTTTTGTGATTGGTAGGGGCGGGCATAATCCAACCGTATGTATAATAACCGTGCGTTATGACTGATTTGGTCACGAAACAATTAACGTTATAACTTACATGTATTTTTCCACTTTGCTTTTGACACTTGCGATCCGTTGTAAACACACCGATACACATGCCCGCACACAAGCGGTAGCCGCCATTATGCATCCATTGGGGTGGAGTGGGGGCCGAGTGGTCAGATTCTACTTTATAGGGACTCTAGGCAGACGTCCATCTCTCAGGATTTTCATGTATATATTAGGTTTTATTTTTTAAGCTGCATGGCGCATATAAGTTGTAAGATTACGACCAATAACAGATTTGGATTAACCAATATAGGCGTAGGCGCATCAAAATTGATAACACCTGGCGCACATTAAATAAAGACAAAATATCCGTACAAATAACTTGAAAGCATTCCGACACACTCAGTTGTCTGATTTGTTCCGATCTGTGAAGTTGTCGTTAACAGAAAAATTCATAAAGCAATATAATCTTTAGATATTATTTCTTAATATATAATTTTTTGGAATCGATAAAATTGGTGAATAATTAATAAAAAAATTACTTAGTTATATTTCTCGATTTTCTTATGTCAAGTCACATATAAGTAAAGTCGAGTACAGTTTTGCTCGGCAGTCAAAAAACGCAACAAAAGACTTTACCTTATTAAAATACCGATATACTATCTGTATAGGAGACCGCCGGCAAATTAAATCACTTATTACCTCTGTATTGGTTTTTAATGTACGTCGGCTTGTGTGATGACACCGTACGAACTGGTTATAATTAGCTCGTAAAGTTTTTGTTACGTTTTTTGACTGCCCAGTAAAACTGTACTCGACTATACCTACAAATTGTTGAACGTCTCTGTGTCGCTTCCGCGCCTCTTTATTCAAGCTTTGATGTAAAAAAGAATTTATTCCCCCTTCCACATTTTAAAATATCGCGTTCGTTACCGCCGTGCCGCGTTGGTGAGGGCGGCTTAAATCTGCAGTTGACGAACGTATGTACAATTCATATGCATACAGATATAGCAGCAGCCAAGTATGTATGTATGTATGTACGTATGTATAGGCAATAGAAAAAACGGCTCAAAATTTACCAACAGATAATGGTAATGAATATCGCATATGGGCAAAAATTGCTTTAGAAAAGCAATACAAAATTAAAGATAATTTAACTCCAGAAGAAAAGTTATCGATACATTCTTTAAAACGCGATGAAAGTATACATATTTTGCCAGCAGACAAAGGTAATGCCACAGTCATTATAGATACAGATATATATAACACAAAAATCATGACTCTTGTAAATGAGGGACCCTACTCAAAACTAAACAAAGATCCAACAAAGTCAATAGGGAGCAAAATCTACAGAACTTTGTTTAAATACAAACATATGAATTTAATGATTTTGAACGAAGGAAACTTACACCACATCATAGTAAGCCTCCTCATTTTTATGGCTTACCAAAGACACATAAACAAAATATTCCTTTAAGACCAATTGTTAGTTCTATTAATTCACCATGTCATAATTTGGCAAAATTTTTATTTAAAATTATTGATCCATTATCTGGAAATACCGATTCATATATTAAAAATAGTAAACATTTTATAGAAAAAATTTATGAAAACGATATTCATGAATCACACCTGATGGTTAGTTTTGATGTAGTCAGTCTTTTTACCAATGTTCCGGTAGATGAAACCTTAAAAATAGTTAAAGGCAGGCTACTAAATGATAATAATTTGGAAACTAGAACTAAATTAAGTGTAAATAGCATAATGGAACTCTTAACACTGTGTATAAAGACAATCTATTTTCAATTGGACAATGAGTTCTATCAGCAGGATTTTGGTATGGCTATGGGGTCTGCATTATCACAAATTTTAAGCAACATATTTATGGAGAACTTTGAGAACACACATGTTCAAAATTGTATAAACAAACCGGTTGTCTGGTGGAGATATGTTGACGACATCTTTGCAATTTGGCCTCATGGTGTCGATTTACTAGATAGTTTTTTGGAAAATATAAATAGTAAGGAACCATCTATTAAATTCACATTAGAAGTAGAAAGTAGGAATGAACTACCGTTTTTAGATGTTTTAATTAGAAGGGTAAATAATACAATTGAAACAAGCGTTTATAGAAAACCAACACATAGGTACTAATAGATATCTAAATTTCAACTCAAATCAGTCGATAAATGTTAAAAGGGGTGTAGTAAAATGTTTATACGATAGGGCCGAAATAATTTCATCTAATAATGAAATATTAAATAACGAGAAAAAATTTATCAAAGAGGTTCTAGTACAAAATCAATATCCTGAGGCCTTTGTTGATAGAGTTTTCATAAATGTTGAAAATAGGGACAATCAGGTACGACAAAAACCTGAACGTCATTGTACAGCAATAATTCCTTATGTATACGGACTATCGGAAAAGCTACGCCGTATAGGTGACAAATTTGATGTTAGGACGGTATTTCAAACGGGGAACACTTTAAGATCTATTTTAACAAAAACAAAACCGATAAACAGGGAGCAGAATTCAAAAAACTGTATTTACAATATCCCGTGTGAATGTGATAAATGTTATGTGGGTGAGTCATCCAGACCTTTCAGTGTGAGGTTGGATGAGCACAAGAATTACATTAGAAGGAATGAAATTCAAAAATCAAAGATTTGTGAACATGCTTGGGAAAACGGACATAGAATAAACTGGGACTCGGCAAAAATTCTAACAAAAGAAACAGATACAAAAAAAGAAAAATTAAGGAATCAGCAATAATCTTATTAAATGAAGATAAGTGCGTATCGAATTGTTCTGTAGATATTTGTACAACCTGGCTACCAATGTTAAAAGAACTTAACAAACTCAACATTATATAAAAGAAAATATCATCAGTTCTATGTTCTGTGTAAGTAGTAAGTATCTATGGAAATAATATAAACAGAATCTTAAAGCTGTGTATTTGACATACACAGCAAAATAAGAGTTCTTTGAAAACGGAAAGAGATTACTTTCCGAAACGTCAGCTAAATACATTATTTCTGTGTTTATTCCGATTTATATTATTTGCAAAACATAACCTCTGACTTTTCCTTTGGCGTAAACGTCACGGGCGCAGAGGTTTTTTCCCAATAATTCTATTATTTTGTAGATTCGGTAATTTGTTTTGAAGAGGATAATAATACATGTGGTAGAAAACCCAAATAATAGGAAAGAATATTCGAAGAATGCCACAAATAACTTTCAGACAATATATAGGTATCTAGACATTTCATATTCACAGGTTCTCTAAACATATACTTACAGTATACACTTATATAGTACTTAGTACATGGCTACAAACTGTATTTCGGTACGGTTTATCAATGCTGGGTTTTGACTCGTAACTAGAGGATAAATATCAAACAAAACAAATAGATACCTCAGAGGTCTCTGAGACACCTACCTATTGTTTCATTTAACATTTATCATCTAGTCAAGAGTTAAGCCTGTATTTTGATAAACCGGACCTAACTAGAGGATAAATGTCAAACAAAAATAGATACCTATTGTTTCATTTGAGATTTATCTTCTAGTTAAGAGTAAACCCTGCATTGATAAACTGGACCTTAGTGTCTTTTATCCATGGCCCATTTATTTTGCATGAAAACGCGGTTAGACCGGTCAAGCGTATGCACTTGTTTGCCGCTTACTGCAAAAAACTACTTTTGCCGAATCTGTACAATGAATAGTGCCAATATTAAAAATACATAATAACAATAAGTTTATTTACATTTACATTAGCTAAAATACATTTAATTTAAATTGTTTGTTCCTAACACTATCAACTAACAATAACTTAATATTACGCACAAAAAAAAATAACTACAGAACACTAAAACTAAATAAGTCAAACTTAATTCGAAAAAAGAAAACGCGAGAATATTACATAAATTACACGTTTTCAATATGAAATCATACAGAAAAACTTTGTTCGAACACAGGGTAGGCATAATGATGCGCAATATGGCGTTTTGACTTGACCTTGAAAAATTAGTAGGCAACCTCCCTCATGTTTACCAAAGATTAATCTTGGGGACAGCATATAGTTAAGGTGCCCGTCGGGAAAAATTTTGCTGATACATCTCTGTCCAAAGTTCGTGTATGGCTTCATTGGACCTAGTCTGACAGCATTTTCCCTTATCATTTTTTTGTTTTTGGGGCGTTTTCCCGCTAGATTTTCCGAAACATGTCATTTTGACGGCATATAAAAAATGTATAGATAGGTACTGTTATTCTTCCAAGTAGAATAGCTTAAAAACGTGAATTGAAACGTGAAAAAATAATTGTCTGTCAATAAATGTGGGTCATTGGGCGTGTCCGCTATCTCGAACATGTCGGAAAAACGACTATAAGAAAATTTATTAATAACCAGCTGATTTTCGCTGTATTAATTTATTAAAACATACAAAAACAAGTTTTCGTATTGTCTGACGAAAATTATTTTCCGATTTCCCAGTCTGACGCGTCAAAGTTATCGGTTTCATGACAGCAAAAAATTTATTCATAACCTTCAGACATTGGAAAATTATATGCAGAAAATAGGTATTTAATTTGTGGTATAAGTGTCTGACAAATACAGTGGGGCATAACGAGAGTCTGACGAAAAAACATAATTTTCCAATAGCGGCCGTCGAAGTTAGGGCGATAAAAAATTAAATTTCGTTTAGTCGAGAAGACGGTTAAAAAAGATACGGTATTTCAACTTACTTATTTTATAATCTTTATTTTGAATTTTTTGAACTCTTTTAGACTATCTGAATTCGACTTACCCAAATTTTAAGTTCGATAATATTGACAAATACGTAAAACTTTTTATAGAAAAAAAGTAGCGAAAAAGTGTCTTTTAGTAATTTTAAAATCGCTATATCTCCGGTACTACTAGTCCGAAAATTTTCATCCAGGGCCCAAATTAAACGTCTTGAAACAAGCTATAAGATAACACTTTACAATATTAGTTATAACAAAGTACCTTTTATAAATAAAAAAACAATTAATCCATTTTCAGTAAATATATGAATTCAATTTAAGTGTGCAATTTTGGATCAAAAATATACGAAGTATGCAGGGAATAAAAAAAATAAACATTATGCACCAAAAAAAATTTTAGGGCGACGCAAAAATTATCCTATTACATGAAAAACGAATTTCTGCAGCAGAAAAACGACATTTCCAAAATTGAAAAATTAATTTTCCTGGCATCGCCAGGAAATGTTGTTCAGTCCGCACTTTATTAAATTATACGATTTATTTTATTGTAAAAAACTTTTAAAAAAGGTATAAAATAAAATAATTTCAAGTACTATAAAACAATTATTATAAAATAAATATTATAAAAAATTATTTTCTTATTCTTATTGACACTGTAAAAATGATTTTTCAATGATTAGTATGAGATAATCATGACAATTTGAAGGAAATTACAACATTAAAAAATTGTATTTTCCAGGCGTCAGACTGAAAAACTGGAAAACACCTTTTGTCAGACAGTTAAAAAATTGGATTTGATTTACTTTTATTAAGCTATATTGAAAAAATCAGCTTGTTATTTATAAATATAGCCTCAATATATACATATGAATGTAACATCCAAGCATCAGAACATCAGACAATTTTTTAATCGTATTATAAATTTTATTTAAAAATCAAAAAAATTTGTAAAAAAATGTTATGAATAAATTTTTTGCTGTTATGAAACCGACAACTTTGACGCATCAGACTAGGAAATCGGAAAATAATTTTCGTCAGACAATACGAAAACTTGTTTTTGTATGTTTTAATAAATTAATACAGCGAAAATCAGCTGGTTATTAATAAATTTTCTTATAGTAGTTTTTCCGACATGTTCGAGATAGCGGACACGCCCAATAACCCACATTTATTGTCAGACAATTATTTTTTCACGTTTTTAAGCTATTCTACTTGGAAAAATAACAGTATCTATACATTTTTTATATGCCGTCTTTCGGAAAATCTAGCGGGAAAACGCCCCAAAAACAAAAAAAATGATAGAGGAAAATGCTGTCAGACTACAGAGTATGTATCAGCAAAATTTTTCCCGACGGGCACCTTAACCAATACGTTTTATATGTACGCTGACAGGGACTTTCAACCATATAAATGCTCGGAGATTGGGGACTTCATTTTTTTTTAACATTTATTTAACGTCGGTCTATTTCCGCTACTGAGACCTAACACCGACGCCTGTATATGAGCTACTCCCAACCAGGATTTTTGCTGAACCTCTTCCCTTAAGAAGGGTAGGGAACTTTTGCTTGCCTAACATACTATAACTATAAAAATTAATGGAAGAAAAAATAAAAGTTGGATTACACAGGAAGTCACAGAATAAAAAGAGAAACCGCTATTTATTCATTTAGTGTACCTACAAGAACAACCCCACAGAAGATAAAAAACTGAATATAAAATTTACAAAAAAATACATAATGATTTACTCATAAAGCTAAGCAGCAACATAACACATAACATAACAACAATTACAAATTCAGAGAACAAATGTAAAACCACTTGGAATATAATAAACAACAAAACGGGCAGGAAGTATAAACAGCAAAGTCTTCCGGGTGAAAATCTTACGCCAGACACATTAAATAACTTTTACACAAATTGCGGTGAAAATATCGTGAAAAATGATCCAAATGAATCAAACCAGCTCCTCAATAGAACTCTGCAGAAAAAAACAAATTTCAAATGTTAACTCAATATTCTCAAGTCCACTGGTTCCAGAGGATATTCGTTTTTTAATAAAGCAACTTAAAAACAAAAAAATGAAGATATATATGGCATAAGCGTCTATTTAATGAATGAATGAATTAACTTATCTGTATGGGACAAAACTTTAAATGGGCCCTCGTAGAAAGAAGACAAGGTAGGTTTAAAACGTTCTCTCCGAACAAAAATATAAGCAAAGGTCAAAACGCCAGGACTGACAAATGATTTTTGACTACTGTGGTAATCTGGAGAAAACGAATTTAAATTATCAAAATAAGTGCGCAATTTGCTGATAAAATAAGGAACATCAGGACTGTTATATGATTTAGTGAAAAAGTCGCCAGATAGCCGTAAATTTTTACCAAACACGAGTTCAGCAGAAGAGCATTGCAAATCGTCTTTGGGGATAGTTATAAAAGCTAGTAATATAATATGAAACTCATCCACTATAACATTAACTATATAACATTAAAATGTTTTCATCTTATTTATTGTATTAATTTATAATCCAAAATTCAATGTACGTTTTTTTATTTAATTTCTTCTTCTTGGTTACCATCATGGGTCTCTTGCCAAACCGTTGAAATTGTGGGACCATCCCAGTAACTGGCATGACCTCGCCAGCTTTCAGATAAGACGGGAAAATTCCTGTTCTCAAGGACATATTAAAAAGGTAACATAAAGGAAATTGAATCATGTTCCGATGAATTTTAGTGCAAAACTGGTACATCATCGAGACCACTACAGGCAGATTTATTTTTAAGTTGCGACATAGCCAGATAAAGTTCATCAACTGTTAGTTAATTCGTCAACAAAAATAGAGTTGCCAATTGAATCTGGAAGACTGCAGTCAATATGACTTGGGTCTAAATTTTGTGAAAGTAATTGCTCAACGCTAGTGGTGTAATATTCACAGAAGGCATTGCATATTTCCAATGGCTCGGTCGCAATTGTTGCGTCGTTTTTATAGAGGGGGTAGTCTTTTGTTTTACCCTACGAAAGCTGGAATTTACCACTTGCCAAATGGTTTTACTGCAATTATAATTTTGTTCTTAAAGAAATAATTTTTGCTAGCGAATTTACTCAGAAAACATTTTTTTTGGCGACTTGATACTTCTTTTTAAATTCATCAATGTTACTATTCTTGCTAAGCCAAAACAGGTTTTTTAATTCTTCGATTTCTTTTACGATATCAAGATTTATCCAGTTTTGATACTATTTTACAAGTTACAGACTGGCTAGAAATATCGTAGGCGCCCAGTATATTGTTACTGACACTTGATATAAAATATGACTCTAGATATTGAAACGCCCAGTATATGGGGCATTTACAAATTTTAATTTTTTCTATTGTTTCCAAATTCAAGTGATTATTGCAGTTTAATTCATGTTATTTCATCTTGTCATTTATTTAGTCATCAAATATTAAACACAGTAAAGTTACCAGAAAGGCAATTTTAAAATTACATTATTTTAAAGCAAAGTTAAACGCTACAATTTTGAGACAGAATTTACATAAAATCTAGTCAAGTCGCAGGGTTTGTTTATCGTATATTCAGATAAACGTCAAGTACTTTAAGTACTTTGTGTATTCCCATAGTATGGAATCGCCCCCACGTGTCTAGCTTCACCACAGAGAAAGACAGGACTACGTCGTGTCGAATATTATAATAGTGTTAAAATAAATATATTCTCACAAGAAACAAGCAGAGATGCATAATCCGGGTAGAAGGGTGACATCAGGAACCATATAAAAGATCAGACTGTTCAGAGGAGAGATGCATTTGGAATCCCACCTAAGGTACTTTGTAGACTTCGATCAGCTGTACTTAGGAAATAAAGTTCTAATACACCATTGCATCGCAGTACTTCGTGTTCGTTGTACTTACATCGAAGACAATCACTGTTTAACGTACTGTTTATGAAGTGCCGTTTCAACGTCTCTTCGATGCCCTGCGAGGACGTTAAACATGTAGAACCTGGAGGAGAGCATTCACGGGCGATATAACGCTATACAGATCGCACAGAAATTCAGCTGACATAAATTTCTAAAGGTGATTACTTTCTTATTTCGAGACTCTACTTTATTATTTGCAATTGCATTCATATTCTGGTTACGGGGTGTGTAAAAAAGGTTTAATTGACGCATTTGTGGTACTAAAAGAATATTAGATTTTTTTAAATATTAGCTTTGATTTTATTGTCTGAAAGTTATTTGTGGCATTCTTCGAATATTCTTTCCTATTATTTGGGTTTTCTACCACATGTATTATTATCCTCTTCAAAACAAATTACCGAATCTACAAAATAATAGAATTATTGGGAAAAAACCTCTGCGCCCGTGACGTTTACGCCAAAGGAAAAGTCAGAGGTTATGTTTTGCAAATAATATAAATCGGAATAAACACAGAAATAATGTATTTAGCTGACGTTTCGGAAAGTAATCTCTTTCCATTTTCAAAGCTTTTTTTGAAGAACTCTTATTTTGCTGTGTATGTCAAATACACAGCTTTAAGATTCTGTTTATGTTATTTCCATAGATACTTACTACTTACACAGAACATAGAACTGATGATATTTTCTTTTATATAATGTTGAGTTTGTTAAGTTCTTCTTTTAACATTGGTAGCCAGGTTGTACAAATATCTACAGAACAATTCGATACGCACTTATCTTCATTTAATAAGATTATTGCTGATTCCTTAATTTTTCTTTTTTTGGTATCTGTTTCTTTTGTTAAAATTTTTGCCGAGTCCCAGTTTATTCTATGTCCGTTTTCCAAGTTTCAACAAGAAAATATAATATTATATTACCAGTTATTCAGTTATGATTTCATTCACGATTTTAATTCACAAAATTTCACTTTCTAAATATCTTACTAGGGAAATTTGCGTTTGCAAAGTAACAAGTTTATATTCAAGAACTATATATTTAGAGCTATGCAATAACAAGGTACTTTATCACAGACTAGCCAAACTTCATGTCTATCATTATTCTGCAATTTTTATAAAACAAATAGTGGACTTTCGTTTCCACCACATCTCATGTAAGGTTTTTCAAGAGTGCTTTTTATTTAAAGTACACTAGGAATATTTTCCTACTATAACCACAAGGTTGTTTAATGGAACATTTACCTACAATAAAATATTATAGTTACATGAATTCGGCGTACTTGGCGTTAACAAAGGTTTGAAACATTGACTACGGCCAATTGGCTGGTTCTGTTCTCCAATTGGGTTCAGTTACAACGAGGGATGTCAATATTTCAGGCAGTTGTCTGGTCACTTGTTTCGATTGAAGGGTGATGCAACCGCACTTTCTTACCTTCGCGGATTCGTATGTTTGGCAATCGTAGGCAATCTTCTGGTTGCTTTTCTATTTAATTACTATAGGGAGATTTCCCCAGCATTCTAAAGGATTTTATGTGAGTGTAAATTCTCACCTCTGCAAGATTAATATGATTATCTGAATGATTGTTCCTACTCTAATTTGAATCACTAAACTGTGTATAATTAAAGGATATTTCCTCAACACTCTATGATATGTTACAGGAATATTTAATGCTCGTTTTTAACTTAATTTTGATAATGTATAAACATGACATGATTCTTGTCCTTTGTTTTGCATTCGATTCATTATTTGACTATTGCTAACAACTTTAATTAATTATAAATCATTATTATCTAGCGATTGCTAACAACTTTATGTAATTATAAACCACTGTTACCTAGCGATTGCTAACAGCTATTATAGATTATCATTATCAGGCCATTGCCACAATTCTCATTACTATTAAAATAACACAGCATACTTTTGTATAAGTTCTTGTTATTGCATCAAACCACTAAGTATATCTATAGTATGGTCATTACTATAGCGACGCATATTTTCCTATTATAATATTTAGACAATTGTCTCAAATATTAGGATTACTTTTGATTTTATGTTCAACTATTGTTGCATCAATTTATATAAAATAAAATGATTTTTTTTTACTATTTTTTCCCATCAATTATTGTCTTTTCTTTCACCTTTACCTTTTTCATCATACAGTTAACAAACCAAATAAATGGTTTTGTTTCAAAGCAAAATAGAAAATAGACTCCAACTATAAATGTACCGTGCAATCTCGAGTAATAAAATACTACAGGTCTCTCAACCAATAGACAGTGTGTTCAAGTTTACCAGGTATTTCAATTAACACAGTGATTAATTTTCTAAGTTATATAGTATCAGACAGAAACAAGTAATATTAAACTTTATATAAAAGAACCTGGGGTAATTAAAAAGAGTTACTACACACACAACGAAATTTGGGTCTGACACTAACAAAACTAGATGATCACGCAAATGGCCAATTTTATTTGTTTATCCTTCAGATAAATAAATAGTAATGAAATTAACTAGAAAACAAAATTATCAGGATTTCTTTTAGTAATTAAACAGAGTACCCCATAACCATTACAATATTTTGTTTACATTCTGAATAAAAATAAACTTGAATAAACAAAACAACACAAATTTTAAAAGATAATTTATTTCTTATATTAGCATTGCATAAAATTATAAATACAAAAATCTGACAAATGTACTAAGTATATAAAATTGACTGATTACAAATATTGTAATCTTAATATTGCTATTTATACTCATGTATAAAGTATATTTAATATATATTATGTACCTATTAATAATAACACAAATCGCTTATTTTGAATAGGAGCACTCCTACCTTAAAAATATATTTTCTTCTTATTATCTAGTTCATAAAAAATGTATGGAGGGAATATTTTTCTTTAAGTGAAAACATACAATATCTCTTATAAAAAAAGGCATTTCTTGGTTCATAGCAAAAATAAATCTGCATTAGCATAACAAACTTATTTGAGCACTTTGTCAACTTTTTAGTTCATCTTTACATTTTTTCTATTTACAGTTAATTAACTATATAAAACATTTAAATAAATATATGGAAACTAAAATTGGGCTTTAAGAATAATAGTAAGTAATAAATATTTTTGGTTACAGTTTATAGACAACAAATATGGTAAATGTTGATTACGACCATCAACGATTATCCCAGAATTATTATTCATGTAAATTTTGACTCTATTAAATATTGATATCAGCTTAGGCTTACGCAACAGTATTTATATGTTCAAAACATAAAAAAATATTACATATAATATATATATACACATACACACACATGTATTAGTAAAATTTTTGCATCACATAGATAGATATTATTTAGTTTTATTTTCAAGCTGTTACCTATTACTTCTAAAAAGAGTGTCAACTCGTAGACTAAAAATATTCAAAAATGGACCAAAACAAAATGATTTATTCCTCTTCCTGTACTGCCGTATAAAAACCTCCTCATCCGGGGACAGATGGTCAGCCTCGGGAGAGTCTAATGCCAACCAGAGCAATGAGAGGTGATGACAACCGCATCATTCCAGTTAAATTACAGACAATCAGAACAAACAGAGACCACTACAGATTCGAGAACCGAAGAAATTGAAAATGAGCAGCAGTAGTTTTATATTATCTTAAATGGAGTTACGCATTGTAATACTATAGGGTTTAAACAAACAAAATTGGAAATTTGGGCTACAAATAAATATATTTCAAAGAATTTTATGAGTACCAGTAGAATCCTTGAATATATCTGATTCTTTGTAAATAAGAAATGACAATGGAATTAGAACATTTGGGACATTTATTTCTTCGATTTGTTGAACATTAATTCAATACTTTTGTTATTGTTTGTTTATAAATACATTTTACATAACACTCTGTAATATTTACAGGATAGTAGTAGAGTTGAGGTTGATTTGCATTAGCTGTGTTCGCATAAGAACTCTCCCAGCAAGTAAAAAATTAATTTTATATCCATAAATACAGGGAAGAAGACGTGATCCAACAGTTTTTGATTATTTTTAAATTTTGGGTAAATAATGCAAAATTAGCAATCAGAAGTCGAATATCTTTTTCAAATTTAAAAACATTTTCTGGTGCATAGAGTTTATACAGAATTAATTAAGAATATGTTTCCAAACCTCAAATTCTTTACTCAAATCCAAAAATTTAGGCCATTTGCAATTTTTGTTTAGTAAAAAACTACATTGATTGTACCGTTGGTTGGTATGACGGGACATTTTTTTCATTTTTACAAATTTTTACATAAAATCGCAATTAACTTGGAACCCTATAAGTTCGAGGCCTCGGGCGCTGTCTGGTATGTCTCCTCGGAAATTCGCCACTGTTCGGCAGTAGCAAATAAAAATATCATTGAAATCGTTAGGGTCGCAAAATGGGAAAAAATGGCAGCTCAGAAAGAAGTTACAAAAGGTCGGCATTATGTCAAAATTTGTAAAAAAATTCAAGTGTCAACAGAAACAAGTAAATGTTGCTGAAAGCTAATGCATATTACCAAATGTTGCATATAATTAAATATAAATTAGTGAGTGGTGGGGGTTAAAGGGAAGTATATTATTTGGGGATTGGAACACGAAATTTCTTTGGGCCTGCAACTAGAAGATAAATTCCTTCGATTTAAAAAATTACAATTTCTGTTAAGAAACAAAATATGAAATAAATTTAGGGGACCATTTTCACACAGTACTTACGATATTTAATGAATATGTAGATTAATATACAAAAAACTAATTATTTAAATTCAAATTAGTTTTGTTTGTAAATAAATTCAAAAAATTTGGCACTTGAGCTTACATGGCTTTGAGTTAATTCTAATTTCATAAACATTATCTATAAATATAAAATGTTACAAATTGTCTGCTCAAATATATCTAAAATTAACTTGTGGGATATTTGCTCATGAAACTCATGAAAAGGAAGAAAATGTATTTTGAAGAGATTTATAAGTAAATTTTAAGGACAATGATATAGGAATGGTTTGTTTTGAATGCAAATAAACAGGAAATATATTAAAACATAATATTTTTAGTCGCAAACTCCTCTATAAAATCCTTATTTTACTATAGCGCTGAATTACGAGTTACAAGCTTGGCCCGTTAAGTGTAATAATTGCATATTACCATCAAAACGCTAATGCTTCGATTGCAACAAACACCAGCCGAAAGACTGATCCTACTTAAAGGAGCTCTCGTGTCAGTCGTCACACATCACTTGCAAACTGCAGTTTCGAGCTATTGGCTCTCGTCAGTGCAAGGTACGAGAGCTCCTTTAAGTAGGATCAGTCTTTCGGCTGGTGTTTGTTGCAATCGAAGCATTAGCGATTTGATAGTAATATGCAATTATTACAATTAACCCACCCGGCTTGTAACTTGTAATTCAGCGCTCTGGTTAGGTTCCTTATAGTAAAATAAGGATTTATAGAGGAGTTTGCAACTAAAAATATTATGTTTAACTTTTAATTTGTTTACCATTTGCAAACATAATTTTTTAAACAATAGGGAAATTGGCATCTAAATTAAATTTAGAGTATGAAATTATTCTGGTATTAATATTACTTAGTAATTGCTGTTAGTGTTTCTCTTTCTATAATTTCTGCTAGTCAGAGTGAAAAAAAAACGAAACTAATATTATTGTCTATAATAACTGGAAACATTTCTCCAAATCCATGTGTATATAATACATAAATAAATAAATAAATAGAAACTTTATTTAACTCTAAAACACAATCTAGTAGAAAATATAAGGGTTGTATAAACACAAAATATGTCACATATTGATTCTCTGTAATAAATAATGGCACATCTGATATAGTCAATTATATTTTACACGTTATCTACAAAGGTGCAAAACCTCAGTAGTGCTTAGTGGCAAAGGAATTCATTTATCTGTAAAGTTAGAGGATCTGACTGGTACTTTTTTAAACATTAATACTTACTTGTAATATCGGAGGCGTCTTTAAGGATCACTAGATTACTGCGCCTCAATGTTAAACTAACTATTCTTCTTGTGAGCCTCAAAAATAATTATTCACCATCTAATGTAAAAATCAACGACATTTTATGACTAAAACCTGTTCGCGATTGTGTTTTCCAAATTTAACTCGAGTGAAAAAACCCGCTACATGTACCGAAAATTATATACAAGGAAATTTTTAATTCACTTTAAAAGTATGGCAAAATATCTCAGCAAAAATTTATACTCCACGGGTGTGTCTGCGTGTTATAAATATTATACACATGCATATTTTTAAAATATAGACTATATTTTTCAAAGGCTGACAAGTTTTGGAGGTCCACATGCATCAGGAGATGAAAGATCAGTCATATTCACAGGAATATTTCGCTGTTGCGTGCTGCACGAGGGTACCAATGGAGCAGAAACCGGAGTAAGTCCAGTACCACCTCCCATAAGAGATTCAAAGTTGAAGGTCATCCCTGTTGACGGTGTTGAAATTGGCACTCCTGCTATGATTTCAGTCATATTTTTCGACATTGGAGCAGTCGCTCCAACATTTAAAGAATTTGGCCTGCTTGGTTTAGATATAGGCACTGTTGAACTTAACATAACTTTTTTGGTAGGAGATGGCAATAAAAAAATGTCATTCATCGGCTCAATTGGTTCAATAAGCTCTGTTTTAACACGATTATTGTCATTTCTATTATCGTAAATGTTATTATTAAAAGGTTTTACATCTTGCGGACTCTGCGTATGTAGACGACAATGGGGAGATACTTTGTGCGATTCTAAAATGTATTCCAGCTGTTCTTTCATCTGCTGTAGTTCTTGTAATTCGTCTTGAAAACACTGTTTTTTATGTTCTAATTCCTCCGTTTCCTAAAAAAATACATATTTTTAAAACTACTATAAAATACAAATGAACTAATTTTAACTTGATATTTTATTAATTTATTTTATTAAGTCTAATAAAGAATATTAGGGTAATTTTAGTTGTTTTATGGATAAGTCTAAAAAAATTAGAGAGGTGTAGCTAATATTTAATTTTTCTTCCGTAGCAGATTAACCGCCCTAATGACCTTACTGCATTATTTATTACTTCAAAATAGCCAATAATCTTTTAGTCAACAGCAAACTATTAATCCCAAAGTATAATACTGATCCAGTAGTAATGGTATAGTAATAGACTTTTCACTTTATTTTGAGGCTTATTCGTTTTTCTTCACAAAATGTGTTGTTTATTTAAACACGTAATTATTATACATACTTGAAAATGTTTGGTGTTGTCTGCTAGCTTGATGCTCAGGCCAGCACACACATACATTTTTTTTTAAACAGTAATTCAATTAGTGGTGAGAGGTAAGTGAATCCTCTCATATGATCAATTGCTACACAACATAGATGGACGTATAGCGATTTGCGTTTCTGCAAGTACCTGAGATTTGTCCTAGGTGGACTTAACCTACTGTTATAATATATGATTTGCAGGAAACAACTACTCAGCGGGCAAATACCCCGACCTGCATTGAATTATACCTGAGTAGTTGTTTCCTGCAAATCATATATTGTAACAGTAGGTATTGTCTGAAAGTTATTTGTGGCATTCTACGAATATCCTTTCCTATTATTTGGGTTTTCTGACACATGTATTATTGTTCTCTTCAAAAACAAATCACCGAATCTACAAATTATGTTTTGCAGATAATATAAATCGGAATAAACACATAAATAATGTATTTTGCTGACGTTTCGGAAAGTAATCTCTTTCCGTTTTCAAAGCTTTTTTGGAAGAACTCTTATTGTGCTGTGTATGTCAAATACACAGCTTTAAGATTCTGTTTATGTTATTTCCATAGATACTTACTACTTACACAGAACATAGAACTGATGATATTTTCTTTTAGACAATGTTGAGTTTGTTAAGTTCTTCTTTTAACATTGGTAGCCAGCTTGTACAAATATCTACAGAACAATTCGATACACACTTGTCTTCATTTAATAAGATTATTGCTGATTCTTTAATTTTTCTTTTTTTGGTATCTGCTTCTTTTGTTAAAATTTTTGCCGAGTCCCAGTTTATTCTATGTCCGTTTTCCCAAGCAATGTTCACAAATCTTTGATTTCTGAATTTCATTCTTTCTAATGTAATTTAGTGCTCATCCAACCTCATACTGAAAGGTCTGGATGACTCACCCACATAACATTTATCACATTCGCACGGGATATTGTAAATACAGTTTTTTGAATTCTGCTCCCTGTTTATCGGTATAACATAAACAGAATCTTAAAGCTGTGTATTTGACATACACAGCACAATAAGAGTTCTTCCAAAAAAGCTTTGAAAACGGAAAGAGATTACTTTCCGAAACGTCAGCAAAATACATTATTTCTGTGTTTATTCCGATTTATATTATCTGCAAAACATAATTTGTAGATTCGGTGATTTGATTTTGAAGAGAACAATAATACATGTGGCAGAAAACCCAAATAATAGGAAAGAATATTCGTAGAATGCCACAAATAACTTTCAGACAATACCTACTGTTACAATATATGATTTGCAGGAAACAACTATTCAGGTATAATTCAATGCAGGTCGGGGTATTTGCCCGCTGAGTAGTTGTTTCCTGCAAATCATATATTATAACAGTAGGTTAAGTCCACCTAGGACTAAAAGGTTGCAAATGATATTGGCTACCATTCTTTCATGATTTGTAAGGTATAATTCAATGCAGGTCGAGGTATTTGCCCGCTGAGTATACCTAAAAAAGTATTACAGTACATTCAAAATACTTCAAGTAACAAAAATTACTTTCAATACTTATAATACTTGTAAAGGTACTCTAAGTATTTTAAGTACATATAGTATTTCACGGAGTAATAATTATAGTCTAATTAAGGACTCCCCTGCACTCAAAAAACGCAACAAAAACTTTATGACATAATTATTATCGCCGCGGGCCATGCGGCATGTCTCTCATCAAACGACCCAACGCACATTAAGAACCTATAAAAGCAAGCGAGTCAATTGCGGTCGAGACAGCATAAAGAGTGATGGAATCTTAATGAGGTCGCAAAGTTTTTGTTGCGTTTTTATGTGCCGAGAACTGATTACTTCAACTATACTTTCTACTGGTTACTTGAATTTTAAATTTCAAGTAAATTACTTAATACTTAAGTACTTTTTCAAAGTATTTGTATTTAATACTGGGAGTAAAAATAAAAATTTGGACTACTTTTACTGTGTATCGGGAATACTTTTTAAAAGTACATGTCTCAACTCTGATTCTTAACAGATTTTTTTTTTTTTAAGTAAATGATTTACAAACGACAAAGATGTAAGACAGAACTGAAATGCCACTTGGTTCCACTGAATATATTATAAACTTACAGCTATAAGGGAATTGGTGTGATCAACCCGACGCTTTCTACATCTAGCTGCTGCAGCTTTATTACGTTCACGTCGTATTCTCCGTCTTTCTTCTTCTTCCGGGCTACAATTAATATCTTTTACAGGTTTTCGGCCACCCATATTACGACGAGTTTGGCTTATGGTGCTGTTTGTTTTCCGAGACAAAGGAGATGTGGACCTAGTATCACAGTCTGAACTGGATTGAGACAAGGAGCTCTGCCATATGCCTTGCGATTTTGTAGAGTAAGTATCAGCTTCTGACGCTGAGATGTATTGATTATTACCTGAAAATAAACATTATTTTAAATCGTCTTAATATATTTCAGTTCAATATCACATACTTTCAAATTTTCCAGTTTCCTTAGAGATATTCTCAAAATAGATCACTTTAAAAATATGGTTAGAGTAGGCAATTAACGATTTTAGCAATTAGTATTTTTTTTAATTTGCATTAAAAATGATCCTTTGGATATAGATTAAATTTAATAAGTCATAACTAAAGATTAAAAAATAATAAACACTTAACTAATTAGGCCTAATTACAGAATCATAAAAAAAAATAACAACCATACACCATAATAAATAAAATTAAAATTTGGTTTAGATGTTTTCGAAGGAAGCAGTGGTGAACCAGAAAATGTATTCTAGTGAAGGGAAGTTATACAGGAGCTTATCAAGGGAATTTTTAAAATGAAAGACAGAACAAAACATCAGAAAAATACATGTTTCTTATAAAATCGGGAATGAACCCACTGCAATAACGTCAGCATCAGCTTTAAGTCATACCCAGATCCACAAAGCACATAATTTTCTAAAGTTTAATGGTATAGATTACAGAATATCGAAAACAAGCTTATGAAATAGAACATATATAACTCAAAATTTATATTTGTTGAAGGTACAGTTCTATCCAATATTTTAAGAAGGAAAAGTAACTGGATTATCAAATTGGAAAAGAAGAGGCAAATATTCATTCAATTTCGAAGCGATTTTTTGCAGTTGTGTCTGGAGAGCACCTAAGTGATTAAACACTTGTATTGATTGTGCTGTGAGCAAGTGTGAATTGCTACAAATAGTGAATGATGTACTTATAGGCAACAATTTCTACAGCTTAGAATATAATATAATCCCCTATTTTAGTGAACTTCACTGATTGTATCTCAGAAATGCTAGCCCTTTTTAAAATTGGTACTTAGTGCTTCAAGCATTTCATTTCTTAGTAAGCACACAAAGTGTTCGTAGGAACTTGAAAAGGCTCACAAGCGCTTTGGACCTCTCGACCAAGGCATCAGTTTTATACGAAATTTGTATATTGAACATGCATCTAAAAACGCCGTTAACAGTTAAACTCGCATTTAGATAAACATATTAGAAAGACTATTTTCAAAGTTCTGATATGGCAGAAAATAGTATACTGTTATATTAGGAGTAAAAGTGATGCTTTTGTGACTCCCAGACCTTACATTTCATATTTCAACTTTCTACGTCGAGCCGTCTTCGAGAAAAACATATCGCTCACAAACAAACTGACGGACGCGCAGATGGCTTGTGAACTATCTGATAGAAGCTAGACATGTTTTCCATCACTTCCGGTTTCACCGGAAATTACCTTATCTTCCGAAATTTAAATAGGACACCCTGTATTTTTTATAGAGCATTATACACCACTCTATTTTAAACATTTTTGCAAATGGAACCATACCTCTAAAATCGAAAATAACTTAGTAATGCAAGAAGAACTATTTTTTTAGTTTGTTGCATTTTACAATATATGAGAACACAGATGGCTTTGAAACAAATGATTATTTCTGACAGTAACAACCTTAAATCGATAAATTCTTCCGGTGATTAATCTTGTGTTTAGTTATTCTTATTGCTAGTGGAATATTGTTTATTAATTGAAAGAATGGGAGAAATGGAAAAAAGAAGAAAACTGTAGCAATGAAGACATGTTTGAAATAATACTTTTATTCGGCGAGTGTAATAAAAAGTACAAAAAAACATGTAGGCAGTGCAATTTAAGGTATCCGAACAAAAAAAACTTCATTATAAAACTCTCAAATCTATTTGGGATAATTTAAAAAATAGTGGACAATTTAAGGTAACAAAAACAAGACGTAATATAGTTATAAATGAAGAACTGGAATTTCAGATACTGTTATTGTTAAAGAACACGCTAAAACCCTCGATGAACTTTTCGAAACTGTAACAAAATCCGACGAAACATTTCGCATGAAAAGCGTGCTTCACGTAAAAATGCCGTTAGAAGAGGTTTTTATACATCCAATCACATTTTCGCTCTACGGAGCGTTTTTTATGCCAAAATCTTGGAAACTCATCAAGGAGTGTAATTTTAGAAAGTGTAGTAAATGTCACTGCACGGGGACGTAATGTCGCCCCGACCCCAAAATTTAGAAAATATAACGAAATTATGAAAATAAAAACCTTTTTACGAATCCACGTTTTGTAGTACTGCAACTCGATTTTGACGGGAAAATGATGGGTTTTAAGCGCATTTGCCCTAAACCGGTTCCTCAGTGATTCGGTGTCAGAAAAGTATAGTTACCATGTACTCAGAATGTGCCTGAACGTATGAATTTATAATTGCAGAATATAATTCAAAGTCGTTCCGATTCAAGCATTTTTAAATTCCGAGGAGCGAACTAAATTGATATTGAACTGAAAATACGTCAATAGACAGGCAAGCAAAAGCCCACCAAAATTATAAACATTGAAGTTTTTATTGAATCTTTTTGTGTAATCGTTAGCTGTAAACCGCACATTGGATGGTAGTTGGTTACATTATGAGCCGTTCCGTTCCCCACTATGTGTTGTACACGGGCCAGACTATAGTTTGTCAATACATTTTTCTTGAACGTTTTTGTAAAACATATTTTTTTAAAAAGATTTAATATATATTTTTGAACTTTACATTGTCTTTTTCTTGTGTTTTCAAAATTCCTTTTCAGCTTTAAATTTAAGAAAGTGTTAGTATTTACTTGAGATTTATAGTGTTACGACGTCCAATTGGTACCACCAGTGAAGCAGTTAAGCAAAAAACGGAACAGTAAGTATAGATTTTTTATTATTCTCTGTCTAAAACAGTCGTTTTAAACCCTTATTGGTGAATGTTTAATATCCATTTTGGAAAGTATAATAAAAGTCCTTCAGACGTGTAAAGCTGTCATTATCAGTGACAGAAAATCCAAACATTTCAATATGACAATTGTCTAACTTACATCAAATTTCTTATTCAAGCATAAGCAAAATTTTACTGAAAAACAAATATCATCCCTACAAATACGAACTTCATCAATACTTGGAAGTTGGTGACCCAGAAAGAAGAATTGAATTTTGTGAATGGTTTCTTGTTAGAGCCCAAGAAAATAATGAATTTTCAAAAAATATTTTGTGGAGTGATGAAGCCAATTTCACCAATAATGGTGTATTTAATCGACATAACCATCACTACCGGGCCACGGAAAATCAGTACTAAAGCAACCAATTTTCAGAAATCTTGGAAATTTAATGCCTGGATTGGTTTAATAAATAATAGTATTGTCGGTCCATATTTTTATGACTATAATCTAAATGGCGATAAGTATGTAAACATCCTCCGTCAAATGGAACATGACTTCTTAGATAACCTTCCTCTAGCGAGGAGGAGACAAATCTTTTTTCACAACGATAGTGCCAGTATTTAACGAATACTTACGACGACAGATGGATTGGAAATAATGGACCATTCAAATGGCCAGCACGGTCCCCCGACTTAAATCCTGTGGATTTTTTTCTGTGGAGCTACATTAAAAATCAAATTTATAGCAACGAATGGGAAAATATGGAAATAATGAAAAACCGGATGTAAGATATATTACAAACTATTCCAGAAGAAATGATATTTAGGTCGATTCAACACCTTTTACAAAGGGAAGAGGCTTGCCTCAATAGAAATGGTAGCATTTTTGAAAATAGTTTGCAATAGTAAAATACATTATTCATTTATAAATTTTATAATTGTTTCAAAGCCATCTGTGTTCTCAGATATAGTAAACTGCAACAAAATAAAAAACAGTTCTTCTTGCATAACGAAGTTATTTTTGAATTTAGATGTATGGTTCCATTTGCAAAAATGTTTAGAATTGATTGGTCTATAATGTTCTATAAAAAAATATAGGGTGTCCCATTTAAATTTCGGAAGTTAAGATAATTTCCGGTGAAACCGGAAGTAATGGAAAATATTTCCAGCCGCTATCAGATAGTTCACAAGCCAATATAAAAAAAGTTCCAAAGAACTAACTGTGTAAATACAATATTAACGGAGATAGATGGGCGTTTCCCTTTAAAAGAAATCCGGTATATTTAAAATTTCCATTTTAATCAATCTTTGGATTTCTTTACGTCAATACGTTATCTATCGATGAAAAAGTAAAATAGTAGGGTATTAAAAGATAAATGGAAGCTTAGGAACACCTTTTATTTCTATTATGTGCATTTTTAACGCCAGACTGATTGTTTTTTAAGACATTCGTCTGGACTTATATTTTCTTTTAACACTGCACTAGTCTTCTGAGCATTTTTTGTTTTCTCTACTGTATATGTAATTTTGCTCCATTAAAACAATTCTGTTTCGAGCTCTTCCTCCAAAATCATTTTCTCTTTGTAGAATCAGAAAGGGAAAGTCATTGAGAACTTTCCTTTACTGAAAGTTAACGTATGTTAAAGAAAAGCGCACCGAGTACTTGAAAATAATTGAAACCAATTAATTTATTGTCTATTATTTGGGGCATATAATGTCCAACTAAATATATCGACGTATATTTTCGGGGTACATTTCATGAATTTTACAATATAAACGATAAAAATAAACGAAATTTTAAACCGTGCGTACATCAAAATTTAAGGGAACAAAATAGAAGTTGGTAAACATGGCAAATAAGGGTCATTTGGCATTTACTACATCTCTTATCCTGGAAATAGGTGCAATAAAAAATCGTTTATATTTGGTGTTTCCCATAACATTGAGGGTTTTATGGAGTATTTGCTTTTATTTAAATTTTTTTATTTGTCTAATTATTGGAAATGTAATAATTATAAATAAATAAACATATCTTAATAAATACAAATCTAATGGAACTCGTCGGCAACATTTCCTGTTATTTGATTTCAAAATTGAAAGTACAAAATTATATTCACGTGTAGTTTGCAGTTAGATTATTTACTTTAAAATTTGGTTTCATTTAGTGGATATAATAATTTAATTCTTTTATTTTGCCATTATTTATATATTTTTTGTTAATCCTTTATAGAATAAAAATGGTAAGAATGTTGAGCATTCAATACACTGCTATTTCCTTGGGACTTAAAATCAACATTGGAAAGACTAAGATTATGTCAACTCCTCATCAAGTGAACCAAATAGACATTACACTTAACGGGAATTCTCTTGAAGTGGTGGATCAGTTCAATTACTTAGGCAACGTTGTTAATGACAAAGCAAACATGGACAGCGAGATTCGCAATAGAATTAACGCTGCATCTAGAGCACTCTGGGGACTTAGAGAGAGAGAGTATTTGACAACCACGACCTTGCTTTGTCAACGAAAATGGCTGTCTACAGAGCAGTTGTCATTCCAACACTGCTATATGGATGTGAAAGCTGGGTCACTTACCGTCGTCATGTGAAAGAATTAGAATGTTTTCAGCAAAGACACCTCAGAAGTATGATGAAAATCCGTTGGTTCCATCACATATCAAATGTGGAAGTACCCAGGAGAGCAAACAGCCTTCCAATTGAGGTGCTTATTTCAAGAGCACGCCTAAGATGGGCAGGTCACGTTCATCGTATGCATGATAACCGCCTTCCTAAATGTACACTTTATGGTGAATTGAATGGTGCAAGAAGGCCGAATCCAAGACCTAACCAGGTCTATGTTTGTCCTGACTGCGGTCGACATGTGCTCTCCCGAATTGGCCTCTATAGCCATAGTCGTGTGCGCCGTAGATGAATGGGAATTACAATAGACTACACCTTTTACTTGTTTTTTATTGTACACAATTTATCGACTGTAACATTTTTATACTCGGACTCGAGTAACGGCTAATAATAATAATAATTTAAAAATATAGGTTTTAATCCAACTGGCGGCTTTATTTAAATATATATCATTTACAAAATATACTAATCAATACAAAAAGTAATATAATCGTTCATACTTTACTGGGCCGAGTGATGGCCAAAAATTTGTTTTATAACTAGAATGTCTTCCGAATATTTTTGCTGAAAAGTTACGCATATCAATTGATAGAAAAAACAATGGCTTTTACTTCTTATGTCTTGTAGAAACTTGATTTAGAACCGTTTTTGAGATATCAGGGATAGCAGAGAAGGCTCCTTCTATTTTCTTTTTCTGTGGGCCTTTACATAATAGGTACCTTACACGATCAATAATATTGTTAATACTGGTCAATTCAGGCCATCCTTTTCTACACCACACACGATCAGTATTACTATTTCCATCAATACATCATCAGTCGCCATCAATATTGGCCTCACGTTCAATAAAAATGTCAGAATTTTTAAAGGATTGACAATATTACTGATTATGTAAGGTCCCCATAAAAAGAACATCGTAAAATATAAGATACTTATGCACTATTTCATGCTATATCGAATGGATCAAGTTCTTTTCTCTATCGGCTGGTTTTTAAGAAAAAAAGTATAAATATACACAATATACAGGCAGATACAAATAGGCCCTCTAGAGAAGGGGCAGGGGAGCTGGCATGATTTTTCGAGGTGGATCTGTGTTCTTCTTTTTTAACTTGTTCAATGCGTGGATAGGATTCGGCTTGAAAGTGGAAAATCGAGGTATTTTCTAGTAGCACCGTGTGACCCAGAAGATACCTACCCCCCCCCCCCCCACATTTTTCTACAGTGTTAAAAATAAAATTCTGAAATTTGGGAGGTATCAATGGCCATATTTTTACCATTCGGTGGTAAAAAATCACTTCCGGTATGGCCAGAAATTGCCATAATTTTCTTATTTTAGATAGCACCCTGTATATTTAAGTCACTTTTCACATAAAGCTGTAATTTCTCTTTCCAACGCTTTTTTTAGATTTAAAATCGGATGACAAATAACCTTGGAAATGGCATTTATTATATATTCTAGTTGGCTTTGGAATTCAGGAACAAATTTTAAAAACTCCCGACTGAATTTGAATAAAAGTGTATTTCTCAACAAATTAAATGTAACATTGGTCTATTTTGTTCATTTGCTTGGATTTAGAAATGTTTTATTTTTTTATCAGATAAAGCGGTAAATTTGCTCTAGACTGGTTTTTCCCGATTAAAAATTGAATATAAATTAAAATAAATGTTAAGTTTTTTGTAGAAGCGTTTCGAATTGTGTCCATATCTTGTAGTAAGCCATGAAAAACAGATGAAAATTGCACACAGCATCTGTCAAAATGTTATCGTTGAAAGAAATAGAGGCGTATTTATTATTTGTAAATTTATAATTAGGTGCTTTATTCAAAACTTGTTTTTACCAATACCCCAAATTGGGGGTGCATGCATTGCTATCTGTTATTATTAGAGATACAGAAACGGTTAAATGGGGACTTTTTTGAAGAATTTTTTAGTTATCTTCATTTCCGAAATATTTTCAAAAAACTGAAAAGGTGCATTTTAAAAGACTTCCCGTATCTGCCTAATTTGATGACTGGTGATATTTCAATAAGTACATTGTTAGGACACTTTTTTAAGGTGCTTCCGTTGACGTTACCAAAAAATTTCTAGCGTCATTTGTTTCTCAGTTAATGCCACTAACTGTTTTTCTTATGGATGCCATATTGGATTTTTTTGTATGTTCAATAGTGCTCTTAATTCCCCTTTCAATGATGTATCACGATGTCAGGAAAAAATTATTTACTGGTGTAAAATATGAAAAATTTTAGTTTTCTAAGTAAGCTATGAAGAAAATTTATTTTAAAATAATCCGATTTTATTAGCTTCAACTTAAAACTAAAACAAATTAATTAAAAACTTAAAGAAATTGTTCAATATGTCGTATTTCTGTCGTATAAGTATTTCTGTTAACAGCAGCCAAAGTATTTCTTACATGTTCTTCTAAAATTTGAATATTTTCTGGTGGTTCAAATGAATAAACTTCGATTTTTGTATGCCCCCAAAGAAAATAGTCCAACGGAGTGAGTTCAGGAGACCTGGCTGGCCATAGAACGTTGCCATTATTTTATTATCAAAAGTTGCGCTTAAGAATTGTGTTCCTATGCCGCTATTATGTGCTGGACAGATGAAACCAAATCTGGTTAATATCTTCTACAGCAAGTCTAAGAGCTGGTATTATTTGTTCTTGCAACATTCGCAAATAATTTGCACCGTTCAAATTAACATGATAAATAAATGGTCCAACAACGCGATTACCTGGAAAGTATTTTTTTATAATGAATTATTATCAATGAACGATTTAAATAAGTTTACCTATGATGCCACACCAGACATTGAATCTAAATTTGGTTTGAAACCTTCTTGAAACCAATCACAGTGTGTCACTCTTCTCTCATAGTCATTTTCTTGTAAACCTTGAACGATGATGGTTGGTTTGTATGGGTGATAATGATTTTTCTTTAAAATTACCTGATTTGATTTGTCTTACAGATTAAGTCTTAAGTATTGTCTTCTACGTATTCTAATACAACGTTATTTCGCTCTTCGTTATCTGTCTCATAAGTATCATTTCTATTAAACCGTCCATAATTTAATAACAACACTAAAATACCTTTGATTCGTTTGCACACGTTCTGGAAAGTTATCCTAATAAATTCTTGATGCCTCATCAGTATTTCTATTTGATTTAAAATAAATCTCTAGCATATTTAACTTTTCTTCGTTTGTATATCTCAAAGCCATAATATGTTCAAAAAAAGAACTTAATAAAAGAAACGCACAAAATTAGTTATTACAAAGCAATGGTAGACCACAGTGAAAGACTAGTAACAGCAATTGTGACAACAAGTGCCAATTAAACATTCTTTTGTTTATTGTCATGGTAATAAGATCCATGGCACCTACTATTATTAAACAAATTAATACCATTATTTTCTTTTATTTGGACGGTGCAAATCAATTCAACAACTCATTTGAATATGTTTTAATTTTTTGTTTTAATTTTAAGTTGAAGCTAATAAAATAGGATTATTTTAAAATAAATTTTCGTCATTGGCTACTCAGAAAACTAAATATTTTCATATTTTACACCAGTATATAATTCTTTCCTGACATTGTGATAAATCATTGAAAGGGGAATTAAGAACACTATTGAACATAAGAAAAAACAAAATTAGTGGCATTAACTGAGAAACAAATGACGGTAGAATTTTTTTGGTAACGTCAACGGAAGCACCTTAAAAAAGTGTCCTAACGATGTACTTATTAAAATATCACCAGTCATCAAATTAGGCAGATGCAGGAAGTCTTTTAAAATGCATCTTTTCAGTTTTTTGAAAATATTTCGGAAACGAAGATAGCTAGGCCAAATTTAAAAACGGCATCGAAACGGTCACAAAATTCTTCCAAAAAGTCCCCTGTTAACCGTTTCTCTATCTCTAATAATAACAGAGATAACAATGCATGCACCCCCAATTGGGACACAGTGTATATGTATCCAAAAAAAAAGTTATGGCCAAAAATAATAAATATTTCCTTCTCGGACCTCTTTTTTTTGGATATGCCCATCTTAAGGTAAAAAATACGTAAAATTAAAGATTTTATAATTGATCTGACGAAAATCACGTGTACTTTTATGTTTTCTGAAATACAGTGCTGATGGAAAATCAAGTTTTTCGCCGATTTACAGCAAAGTACTAACTTTGCTGACTAATGTCAATCAGCAAAGTGTCACTTTCCCTGTCTAGGCAGGAAAGTGCTCATTTTCCCTGCCTAGGCAGGAAAGTAAGCATTTTCCTGCCTAGGCAGGGAAAGTGACACTCAGTTTCCATGGTAACCAAATAGTAACAACTGCGAATTTTAACGAATTTTTATTGAATTTATTACAACAAAAATAAAGAGATTGAGAATTGTAATAATTTAATTATTTTAGAACAATTTAAACAATCGGCGAAAAAATTATATGTTCAACTCAGCAGCAAAATAGATTGACTGCCTTGGCTGAGTTCCGAGGCAGTCAATCTACCATTTTGCTGCCTAGTTAAACAAATAACTATTCCTTGACTAGAAAAATATTGAATTATTTTTTTCAAAGGAGAATGTTAAAAAAGACAGATTTCCCGACTGAATATGGAACCTGAAATGCGAGTTCCTCAGGTATCTGTGATTTAGATGATGTGATGGTTCTTTTTCTAGTAAACTTGTGAAAAGTGCGGAAAATCTGGCAAAACTACTGAAAACTGAGTTTCTTCATCGATCCTGAAACAACTAAAGCCTGTGAAATGGAGGAATTTTCAATCAAGCCAACGTCTCGCCGTTTCAGATCCTGATATTGAAACATCATTAGTGATCTTATATATTATTGTTTCTTATAAGTTTCTAAAGGAGTTTTCCCTGCCCATATTTCATAATTTAAGAGAGCAGATCTATTCTAGTGAATTATAACGCTACCTTGAAATGACATCGGAGTAAGGAAAAGGTCTTGAAAAACTCCCACGTTTGTATATTCACTTGAGTACACGAAATACATTGGTATTCATGTATCCCTAGGATTTTTCTCGACTCGAATGCGCCATTCGGGTCCCGAGTCTGAAACATCATTAACTATCTTATAAATTGTTGAATAAATTGCAACGAATTTCCCTTCATTTCGTCGATTATAGTAGCCCCTTGACAGACGAAAAGACGCAGTTGTTCAGTAATATTGCCAAATTTTCCACCCTCTCTACAAGTCTATTGGGAAAATTCCGCCATTTTCACGTCTTATGCGGTTTACATATACTACGAAAGTTCTACTTTGAAAATATTATAGTTGCTTACCGATTGAATGGACTAACGGTGGTACAAACCCAGCTTCATTTTCATGTGTTTCTGGCTTAGACTGAAGCTCAATGAAGGTTTGCTCTATATTTCGTAATGTTGTAGGAGTTAATGTTGGAGTAGTTCGTGTCGGAACACCTGAATTTAGTCCTTCGAGAGTTATAAACTGAAAAAAAAATGTATATTAGAGAAATGTTATTACAGGTATTACAGAACTAGCCTATCACACTTTTTACAAAAAATATATTGACTGTATGTATATTGTTGAACGAATCGGGGCACTAATATATATTATGACAAACCAACATTGGAGAACTAAAACAATTAGCCCCTTTCCACACTACTTAGCAGCGCGACTTAGTAGTGCGGCTGAGTGAAGTTTTGGGGTCGCGCCGATTATGAATCCGATGTGAAAATTGAAAAATTCAAAATGGCGGATTTTAAGAATTAATTCGTGATTTACGCCGTTTCTATTGATTTTACTGAAAAATATGTAGAGTAAAAAAGAATGGCCTTTTACATAAGAATACACTATTTTGGCAACCATATTATTTATTTAACCTTTTCGCTTCTCGCCCGTGGAAAATCTGCTACGCCTGGCCTCTTCTTTTGCAAAAAATTGCGAAAAAACTTTTTTTTTTATTATAGTTTGATAATATTGTACTAATAAAGTTGAACTAACAAAAAAAAATCAACCTTACTGGAGGTGAACATACAGTGACCTTCCAAAATACGATTTTTCCTAAATTTTTACTACAAACTAATAGGGGAAAATCTTTTCTCTTATGCAAAATCGCATTCTAAACACTTTTTTACTCTACCCGCGCTTTTATATGAATCCTTAAAAACGAAACAAGTGATTCAAGACGATAAAACGGAAGGGTTAATTGATGGTAGTTCCAAAATTTGCATTGCAATACAAAATTTCATTCTAATAACTTCTTTTCCTCTTGTGTATGGGGTAAAAATCAATACAAATGGATATATTCGCGTTTTGAAAATGTAATTTTTTGACTACTATGATTACCTACGGGGACAGAATGAAAGGGTTAAAGACTAATATTTTTTTCTACTCCCTTATGTAAATTTGCTGTTTTCCGTACAGTCTGTAGAATGGATAAATGGGCCATTCCAGTTAACTGAACGGATATATTTCATATACGTTCTAGGATGGATATGAAATCGACCAATCACAGTTCGTGTATTAAGTACATAGGCAACTATTCGTTTTAAAAAATTCAAGTTAGTGCGTAAGCTGTCAAAGTAATTGTCAGTGTGTATTCGCGCAGTTTGAGCTAGAAAATAATTTAAAATGAGTGATTCCAGTGAAGAATCGATAAACGGTATACCACCTAAAATTTTATTGAAATTATCATATACAGACAAAATTTTAGAGGTATATTATGACAAAAAAAAAGTTGCTATATGTGGGGATTGAACCTACGATCTCTTGAACTTCGAAGCGTGCCAATTTAAATATCTTTGTTCAAAATTATATATAATTCATTTCTTAACCATAGCATTTCATTTATTGCATCAGTGGCGGCCCGTCAGGGATGGCAGGGTGGGCAGTGCCCACCCAATTACATAAGCGTTAGTTATAAAGGTATATTTATATTTTTGTAGTTAAATTATCAAGTAAAATTTTGCGGTTAATTAATTGTAATATTAAAAAGTTAGTTTTATTTACAATATTATTTTTACTACTAATTAATCTGCCTCATATAGGTACACTTAAGGTACACTTATGATGAATCTGTTTAGATATTGGGCGTAATACTGTCGAAAGTATCATGAGCCAAGCCAGGGCGGGCAAGCATCGCTCAGAAATCGTGAATTCAATTATAATACGTCTACGCGCATATTGGTTATTCACTTCAATCTTGCGCCTGTAATGCATATCAAAACGAGACGTACGTCTTGAATGCTTAGGCCATTTACAACCTAGAGTGGGCATGACATCCCTGAGCAAGACTTGTAATAAACAATATGAATATTGAATAGAATATGTTCACAATTGAAAATGTATCAAACAGAAAAAATAGCTAATGTATTAAAATTGATTAATCAATCCCTTATGAATATCAAATATGATAGCAATTTCTAATTTGATAAATAGGAACAAAAATAAGTTAAAATACATATCAGCGGTGCCATATAGTTAAGTTACCTAGAACTATAATTTTATTTTTCTTTGTGTTTTAAATTATAATGTATTAGAACACATATGCCTCTATATTATCCAAAAAGTACTAAAATAATGTTTAATTTTATTTTGGCAGTTTTAGATGTGAAATTAATATAATATGTAAACGAAATAAATGTATATTCCAATATGGGACTTCGCGCTCGGTGGGATGTGGACACTGCCACCCTCATCCCTTCCCTTATCTTTTACAGTGTCGTTTCATTTTCGGGCGCGTGGAGTCAAGACAGGTCAGTATTCGCGAATGTCAAATGTTGGAAATTGTTGCTGCTGTTTTAAAATCGGAAGATTTTGGTTTTTGGTTAGGTTTGTGAAATGTTTTATTCTCTCAATTTTATGTTTTTTTAATTTGTAATCTGTGATATTTGTTGGAATTTGGTAAATAGTAAGTGTCTACTTTAGCAGAAAAAGTGTAATGAATGGACAAGTGACAAATTATTAATATTAAAATATTTGCCATGGCCGACGTAAGAAAAACGGTAAGCCATAATTCAGATATACATTTTTTATTAGAAAACAGTTTTGCGTCCCTAACTACGACGACAAAATTTTTGTAACTAAATTAGAGCTACGCCGCCCCACTATGGGAAATCTCTTTAATGTAAATTCTAATTCGTCCAATAGAAAATTTTGTGTCACATCAGGGTATCAGAAATGTTTCTGGAAGTGAAATAAAATATAAACTTTATTAATAGTAAAAACATTATAAAAATAGTAAAAATCCGTGGAATTCAACAGGGATAGATAATTTCAAAACGTTATTCAAGTCATTTGAAATGGGCAGAGGCATCATTGAATGTTTTTTACATGATTTTTACACCCACTAAATTTCTGTGGAGAAGTGTCATTATTATTCGGTTTTATCACCCATCCTGCCCACTTAGAGCTAAAAGCTACGGGCCGCCATTGTATTGCATGTGTACATTGTATATATATTCAGAAAGTGAATATAATAACAATTTATTAATTTATATCACCAAGAACACAGCGAAGTGTAAGGAGCATATAAACCCGTCGTTGGAAGACAGTTGTATTGAAATACTTGAAGTTAAGTTAATTTCTGTTTTTCTTTGCTGCTCTCCTAATAATAGTTTAAGCTAATTCTCCTTATATTTCTGCAATGCAGTTATGATGTGACATAACCGCTGGGCTACTGAAGCTTTTATAAAATGTTTGCACCTAGAGCATAAGATTTAGCAGAAGCTAAGTTTGTATATTAAAATTTGATTAAAATTATTATTTGTAGTTTTTTCTTAATCCGGTCGTAAAAAAAGTATACTGTACAACTCGAGTGGATTATCCATATCGCACTCGAAAGATTGAGGCACTCCGCCTATGGCGTCGTGCTCAAACTTCTTTCTCGTGCGATATGGCTATCATATCCACTCCCGTTGCACAAACTACTATTAAAAATATGTATTTTTAATCAAAAACGTATTCTAAACATTTTTTTAATCATCACATTTTTCTGAAAAAGTAATAGAAACAGTGTAAATATATCTTTTGTTCTAAAAAAACGTTTATGAGGACACGTTTAACATTTCCAAAAAAATTTACCAATAATGATATAAAATGATGAAAATTCCCTGACATGTTCAACAATACAGAAATCACATAAAAATTCTACGGACCTAAAATAGTTACTTATCCAATGTGTGTGTAAAGTGATACTTTTTTCACGAATGGGAATGTTGTAGCCGTAAGCTAGTGCGACAATCCCATGAGTGAAAAAAGGCACTTTACAGACGAGTTGCATATACAATTTTTTCTACTATACTTTATACGAGGACAATTGAAACTGGTCAGTGTTAAAGCACAGGACCGTGCGCACTGAACTTGATATTTTGTCCTATATATTTAGCAATGGTATCGAGATTCAAATGGTAGTTGAAACTGTGCAGGCGAGTCCGAGACTGGCAATGTAATCAGCCTGAATGAACCATCTACGACTGCACTGGTTTAAAGATAATAAAGCGGACAGGCCTACTAGCATAAAAAACTCGTAAATCGTTTCTCAGTAGTCAACGGTGGACTTATGAGATGTGCTGTCAATGTGCCAGTGCAGTGCATAAATACCTGTTATAATACCAAGCGTAGTTAGTTATTGTTCATATTTATAAATATTTACTACTATATAAAAGGTAAAATATTTTAATTATTATTTACTAATTTACCATGGCTTTCTGGAGACCATTTGAAACAGAGGATAATATAATAACGCCCGAAAATTTTATCATTTTCTTACAACAAGCATTTCTATTTACCTCCGCCCATGTACAATAAGGAGATGCCGACTGTTTTTGCCGGCTTTTAATTTTTATACGGTTTCAATTAAGTTCGTATACACTTTACCTCAGTGGTTACCAAAAATATATGAAACGGATATTGAAATACAAAAATTCTACTTTACGCACTACTTCATACATTATTTCACTTTACGCACTAGTACGTAAAGTTTAGCTTTACGCACTACACAGCGTGGGTAAAGTGAGTACTTTACGCACGATAGTATAAAAATGTTTTTTCACCCTTCAAATACGATTTAAACTAAAGGGTGTATATCCATTATTACTGATAATTTGATAAAAATAGACATTATTAGTAATATTTTTTTATTTCCCTCCCCATCAGATTATAGTAAAAATTTAAGAAAAAACGTATTTTTTGGGATTTACCCCCAGTAAAGGGTTGAAACGATTAGGGTAATTTTTTTTTGTTATTTCAACTTTATTAGTTCAATATTAATCAAACTATAATAAAAAATTGTTAAAAAAGTTCTTATCGCAATTTTTGCAAAAGAAAGGGTCAGGCGTACGGGTTAAATAAGTCATTGGGTTAAATAATGTTGTTACCAAAATGGCGTATTCTTATGCAAAATGGCATTCCAAACACTTTTTACTCTACATATTTTTCAGTAAAATCAATAGAAACAGCATAATCCAAAGCATTCGATTGTGTGGATCATAATATCTAAACAAACTTGAACTACTGGGTATTAGGGGAGTCTGTTTGCAATGGTTTAAATAATACCTATTTCAAAGAAATCAATATGTAGTGTGCAAAGGTAAAAAAATCTGATACAATGCTCAATAAATATGGTGTTCCACAGGGGTCAATCATGGGTCCGGCGCTCTTCATAATTTTTACCAACGATCTAGATAAGACAGTCGAAACTGGATCTACTACAACATATGCTGATGATATAACTTTACTTACCGCTAGCAGTGAAAACTTTACTATACTTGTAAATGATGTCAACATGAAGCTCAACAATACTTATAAATATCTTTCTGAACAATGCTTAGTTATAAATCAGAGTAAAACAGTAAACATGGCTTTTTATTCATCAAGTTGTAAACCACACCAAAGTGCATTGGTGAAATTAAATGGAAGCACAATAAAACAGACCTCGACTTTTAAATTGTTAGTTGGATGAACATCTAAGATGGGATGCTCATATCGATATCTTGAGCTCTAAATTGGCTAGTACCTGCTATGCCTTAAAACAGTTACGGGATATTTGTAGTTTCAATGTGGTAAAGACCTACTATCATGCTAATTTTGAATCTATTATGACATATGGTATTGTATTATGGGGTATATCGTCTATGGCAGACATAATATTTTAATTGCAAAAACGTGCTATACGGTACATGCTTGGACTGAACTTTTATGCCAGCTGTAGAGAAAGCTTTAAAGAACATAGAATACTAACCCTGCCTAGTTTCTACATATATAATATCTTATGCTTTGTAAAAACAAACTTTAATAGGTTTACGCAACATAGAACTAATCACAACTATGACACGAGGGGTAGGAATGACTTGCAATATGATGCACATCGCTGTGAGCTCTATAAGAATAACCCTTACTACCAAGGTGCTTTATTCTACAACAAATTGTCACAGGAAATTAAACAATGCCGCTCCATAAAGCATTTTAAAATAAATCTCAAATTGTATTTAGTAAAAAACTGTTTCTACTCTATAGAAGAATTTTAAATGCCGAATAATATTAATAGCAAGACTATTGAACAGTTGCCTTATCATATTTTTAATCTCGGTACCTCAACTAGTGTTGACATTATTTTAATCTGTATTACCGTAAATTTTAAGTTTTACTGTATTGTACTATTTTAAATTTTATTATATTGTACTATTTTACTGTATTATTAGACTTAAGCATTGTTTTTTGTTTTTTGACACATCCAATATCATATTTATGACCAATTGGGAAAATAAATTATCTTATCTTATAAATCAGGAATTAATTTTTAAAGTCCGCCATTTTGAATTTTTCAATTTTTATTTTGGATTCGTAATCAGCAACCCCAAAAACCCCTTAATATGTATTTTAGCCGATTTCGTGGAAAACTTTGCAAGTTATTGAATTGGGGATGTAAAATGAGGGCTACAACCCCTCTGGGGTGAGTGCACTAATTTTCAAAGGTATACATTTCATATGTTGCCCAAAATTAATATAATGCCAAAGGTTTCAAGTCTTTACATTGACGACATTTTAGCCACGATTAAGAACTTTTACCGTTTTTTGCAGTCATTTCCTCTACTATATGGACAACGAACCCGTTTGCTCAATATGGTTGGAAAAACTCAATAACATACTGCCACAATTTACACCGAGATCCTGGACCACACCATATATCGGTGCCAAAAGAACCTACGAGTTGATCTGGTAGGCGCATTTGTAAATAACAAATGAACACAAAACATCAATATCACTATATTTTTACTGCTTTTGCCATTGCAGTTTCGTAGTTACTGGACTAAGTAAGAACTTTGTACTATTAAATTTAGAAATGCTGAAATTGAGATTATTCAAGTAACACTAACTCGATTTGCAGATTTAATTCATGTGATGACTTTCAAATCATCTGTAAAGATCAATTTATGACAAGACGTTAAAATCATTTAGAACAGAGTAACGGATTGAAGTTAGACCTTTGCGGACTCCTGAATTATTTTGTATAGGATATGATCTACTATCGTAGATTACATTTCCAGTTTAAGTGGTCCAAAAGCTTTTAAGAAATCATCGGATATTTCATTTATCCTATCTTTTGATGATATAGTAAAATTGAATATATATGCGCTGTGTAAGAGTTGCAAACATAATATGTAAGTAATTACAAATAGTTAAAAATAGATTATGTATTAACGCTAGGACAAATCTAACACTAAATAGACAATATAACATATACTTGTATACACATATACATTACGTTTTTTTACTAAATATATGTTACGCATTATACACACAACAAAGAATGTTCAAAGAAATACCTGGTGATAAAATAACTCCTGTGCAAGAAAATGAGTGATTTCTTTTTGGTCTAGGTAAGCCATTTTGTCAAAGGGCACTAAATTGCAAATAAAAACAACGGAAATAATAATCGGATAATAAACAAATGAGATTCGAATATCGTTGTTTATACTATCGAGGTTCGTTCGTTCGTAAAATTAAGATTTGTCGAGCTTTAAAGTTACCCGAGGCCCGACTTATCGAATAATGAATTCGCCAAGAGGGAATTTTGGTTTGTCGCCCACTGATGCTTTATTTAGATCGAGGTAACACAAGTTCGCATTTACATTTATTTATATCTTTACAATATATTGCTTTATTACATTACACATTCGTTCTTGCAAAAACTTCCCTATAAAATGGACGGCATATGAAGAAGAGGAACTCTTAAGAATAATTTTAAGGTAAACTTTTAACTTTTCTTTTTGTTTCAGGTGTCAAAAGTACAATGGCGCGATTTGAAATACGGGGGAAACTAATGAGTCATTATCTTCCTAAAATTATAATTAGTTCTGTCCAAAAGTTTTATTGCCATCAATCGACTAAATATCGAAAATTGTACTGCAGGGCAATAAATAAGGTAGTTAAACGTAACCAATTTGTTGTAGGTCGAGCCCTTCACGAACATACAAAAATACCATATCTGGTGCCAATCGTAAAAAAAAACTTAAAAACATAAACAACTTTGCAAAACATTCGAATATACCATATCGACAAGTCATTTTTGCAAATAGTTTCTGATCCTCCAAAAGAGAGAAGTTGAAGGAGTTTTTCGCGTAACTTTATTCAGAGGCGCCTCCAAGCCGGAAATTGGCAATTTAAATGTTTTAGCGTCAAATTTATAGTTTTCCAGAAAATGGATTCATAATTAACGCCTCCAGGCATTTTTGAAGGGTTCAAATGTGCTTTTAGGGAGCGGAATATTAAAACATAATATTTTTAGTCGCAAACTCCTCTATAAAATCCTTATTTTACTGTAAGGAACGTAACCAGACTACAACCAACAGCTACTCTCCGGGCTATGTGCCCCGCCGAGCGCTGAATTACAAGTTACAAGCCTGGCGCGTTAAGTGTAATAATTGCATATTACCATCAAAATGCTAATGCTTCGATTGCAACAAACACCAGCCGAAAGACTGATCCTACTTAAAAGAGCTCACGTGCCAGTTGTCACATACCACTTGCAGACTGCAGTTTCGAGCTGTTGGCTCTCGTCAGTGCAAGGTAGGCATGTGACGACCGACACGAGGATCACTTGTCTATTTTTTTCGGTATCCTTGGGATAGCGACATGTAGAATAGTCAGCAGGCGTCATCTAGCGGTCCAGTGTCTGTTGCAATCGAAAAATAAATAGCCTGACTGGGCTTAGCATAGTTCAAATGTGCTTTCAGAGGACGGACTATTAAAACATAATATTTTTAGTCGCAAACTCCTCTATAGCATTAGCGTTTTGATGGTAATATGCAATTATTACACTTAACGCGCCAGGCTTGTAACTTGTAATTCAGCGCTCGGCGGGGCACATAGCCCGGAGAGTAGCTGTTAGTTGCAGTCTGGTTACGTTCCTCATAGTACAATAAGGATTTTATAGAGGAGTTTACGACTAAAAATATTATGTTTTAATTTTTGAAGGGGTTTAAAGCGTTTTTTTGGGTATAGATTGTTATAGTCCACGAAAAAGTTGCAGAAAGAGGCTGAAAACGCAAAACTTCTGTGACAGGGATGAAACACGGGTACCCTCCGTTTTCGAGGGCGCTGAACACTATGGTGATATTTTTAAAGTTCCCACCCCTCAGCACTACCTCTAAACTCAAAAAATCACCCCTATTTCCCGTTTTTTTTCCATCGTAGGCATGCGGATCGGTTTTTTGGGCAGGATTCGGGTAGGCCGTATGAAATTCAACCATACATCTTATCCACTCCCGGGGTTGAAACTACCCCCTCCCCTAATGCCAAAATATCCCCAAAAAAAATGAAAATGCATGAAAATTTGTTAATTTCCGTTTTCTCAACACGTTGGTAGTAGTCATTTCTCTCCCATCCTTTTCATATTTCTAGACACTGGAGATGAGGGACTCGTTGGATCGGGATTTGTAACGGGATTTAGACATTGTAAACATTAAAAACCCCGATCCAACGAGTCCAAACATGTCCAGTATCAAGAAATATGAAAAAAAGGTGGTTTTACCTCCGTGTTGAGTACCCTCGAAAATGGGGATAAACAAATTTACATGCATTTTCTTTTTTTTGGGGAAATTTTACTATTAGGGGAATGGGAGTTTCAACCCCGGGGGTGGATAAGATGTATGATTAAATTTCATACGGTCTACCCCAATCCTGCCCAAAAAACCGACCCGCATACCTACGATAAAAAACGTGGAAATTAGGGTGGTTTTTCGAGTTTAGGGGTAGATGCTGAGGGATGGGAGTTGTTCAGCGCCCTCGAAAACGGGGGATTCTCATATTTCATCTCTGTCAACTTTTGGAGGTTTTTAAAGAAATAATTACCTATACACCAGTCGAGACGCGCATTGGAAATTGCATTAATTCCCGAATGCGTTTCTTTTAATCGTTGCGGAGTATCATAGGTAGCCTTACAGATTTTCGGAATTCTAATCCTGTTGCGTCAACCGTCGTGCCATATTGAATTGAAGGGGTAAATAACTCCCTTATATTCAATTTTAACGTGAAATTTTATTATTGTATTGTTATGTGCCGCCCTCTAACGGAGAGAGGTTTAATCAATCCCTGGTAGCAGAGTAAAAGGAAGTCGCCTAGTTGGCTACCGGTAAAAGTGCGCCATCTCTGGGCCAACTGGCGAACTACCATTACCATAGATGGATAGAAAACGGTAGAAAGATCTGGACTGACATTAGAAGTTGTCTAGAATGATCTGGAGTGAAATCGAACAAGCATCACACATATATAAGACGCGAATCCAACTATCTCGTGCGTTGGATGGCACAGTTCAGTTATGTATTAGATGAGAAGTGATCGGATAAGATAGAGGACAGTAACAAGTTGTGAATTATAGTAGTGAGACTATAGTAGATGAAAGTTATAACTAGTGTGTTATCGTAAGGACTAATTATTGTAATTTAGTGATTAATAAATCAGTGATTAGTGAGAGTTTTTGTTGCAATTATTGAACCTGCGTTTGTAAGTGTTTACTACAGAGTGTAAACACGTAACAGTATTATTTCGTTTACTTTCGACGTTTTGTTTATTATTCGAAACATTGTTATTCTTCGAAAAACAGGGCCGGAGCAAGCGGGGGAGGGAGTTAAATTAAGATCTGAAGGGGCGCTGAGACGCGCAAAAAATATGAATAACGATATTCATATTCTTCTAAAATCGATAAACATGATTGCTTCTTCTTATTAATTTCGATTAAAACAAGTAACTAACTTTGATCATTCACTAATCATTGAAAGCTCCAACGCAATAAATAACCCGGCCTCGGGTTTGTCCACAATTCAAAACAATGCGCCCACGCCTGTCATTAGGCCGGTAGCGCCCTTGCTCCTTGCAGCAAAGGTGCTACACCGGCCAAGAAGCTTTTATTAAACTTGCACTGTTTGTTTGTTTGTTTAGGGCAAATTTTGCAATCAAAATTTCGATCAGTTGTAATTAAGCTAGAGCTTGGAAATTTTGCACGTGTATAAGAGTCCGGTGACAATACACTTTAACATTTTCATATAAGAAAAAAACAAGATGGCGGCTTCAAGATGGCTGACGACTTTATCGTTTACGTTCCGATTCGACTCAAAATCGATATCTGGGGTTTTCGAGATCGCCTATTATGAATTCTTGGTCAAAATTTAGAAATTCAAAATGGCGGCGCCAATTTGGCTGACGACTTTTGTCATTTAGATCTAAATCGATATCTGGGGGTTTTCGGGTTCTCCGATTCCGAATCTAGTCAAAAACTAAGTTCAAGATGGCGGACGACTTTACCGTTTATGATCTGATTCGTCTCAAAATCGATATCTGGGGATTAAAGCATATCAAAAGACTAAAAATAAAATTATATTAGAAAATATTAAAAAAAAAGCTTTTATTTAAATGCTTTAAAAAGTAGAAAATCAATTTTGCAGTAAATCAAACCCATCATTTTGTTATATTACATAATTTTTTTTACAATATAAAAACTTGTCGCGAGCAATCACCTTTACACTGAAAAATCTAGAACATTCTAGTCTGAATTTTGTGGAAATAGATTAATGCAAGAGATTAATAGTCTATTTTTAACAAATTTAAATGCTTCATATCTTGTTTTTATTTTATTTTTCTGTTTCTATTTTCTTTAATTTCAAATTAATCCAATTAATCTAATATTTAACAATCATTCCACCATCCAATATATCTGTCGCATTCTTATTCTGGCAAAATTGTTCTATAATACATCTTTAATCTAAGAGACTGGAAAAACTAAAAAAACAATCAAGAAGAAATATTAATTTTAAAATTACAAGGTTAAAAACATTTTTTGATATAAATACAATTTTAAGTCATGCAATCAATTAATTATTATTTTTTTGTCTTGTTTTTTCGTAAATCCAGTTTTGTAGCCGCAGACTTTGGTTGCGATAATAAGATATAATTTGTGAGAAAAGAACCTTATTAGCGAAAAGTTTAAAAATGGCCAGGTATTCCCCTATGAGTAAAAGCAAATCCTTTTAAAGACTCATGGAGTAAATCAAAATAAAGAGATTTAGAGGCAGACCCACCCTGAAACCTCATGAAGGCACCACCACCCTCTACTCAAGAGGGTGTGTACAGAGTGTCTCCCTACAAACAATATAAGAGGGGAGTACTCTGTAACGCCATTTTTTTGCTAATTACCCCTAAACGCCCTAATAAATTAAAACTTAACAACTATTTCTATACAGTAAGGTCCATAAGTAAAGGTTATTAACAATTTATACCCTCCCTTATACCTATACCCTTTATTACCCTCTTGCTTTGCTTATTTACCCCATTTATCCCCGATACATAAGTGTACCAAATTTTAAGTCAATATCATAAACGGTTCCAGAGTAAACGTGCGCATAAAGTAGTTACAGACCGACCGATTTTTCGCTCAAATTTAAAATCTCGACATTTCATGACATTTTAAGCCTATCCCAACAAAAAAATATATTTTTTTTGCGCTACTGTACTTCCATTGGACGTGGAAGTAATTAATAAACGTGGTTTTTCGACCTGTCAAAACGCCGAAACACAAAACCACCAGTGTTCCTCATAAAACATGCTATTTTTTCTTCAAACGGCGAAAATATAAATTAAATAAATACAGCTATTTTGTCTTCGAATATTTTTTTTCGTGTCACTTATGAGTGTCAGAGGAAAGGAAGTTTAACGTATTTCAAAGTAAGTATAAAATTTTCTTTTCCACCACCAGAAATTCAGCGATTATAAAATATAATTTTTCATAAAATAATGGAGCATTTCTAATCGTCTATTTATCTGAAAAAATATTTAAACTAAGTTTACTTATTTTGTTTACAAAAATTACAATCAAATCTGTCAGTTGTGCACACTTTGTATTGTCCACCTTTTATTTGGAATGTCAAGTATTTCCTAGAGTTTGATGAGTCATCGCTATACACTGTACCAGTACCGAATCTCTCCTACTTAAAACGTGTAGATTGATACTCCGAAATCTGGCGACCGCTAACGTATTATACATTCGTATTCTTTTTTAAACGGTCCCGCTTTTAAAAACTTTTATAATTACCAGGTAAAATGCGTACCAAGAAATATTGTACGTTAAAGGAATTTGCATAAAATTAAAATTGCATAAGTTGCAATCTAACTTTTATTAGCAGTAATCGTGAGTTGACAGTTTAAAAGTCCACCACATTTAAATTAAGTGCCAAATATCTTGACGATTTCTACTGAACGAGATAAAGATCTTAGTGATTCGTAATTTAGGTCTGGTGAAAAAATGATCCAGGTACTACCAAACTATTTTTTAAAATAGAAAGGACCCATCACTTTATATGAAGTGGTTCTCGTTTAAATTTTTTGGATTTACAACAGTAGGATATAGGTAAAGTTAAAAAAATGGCCACTTTTACAAAAAAAAAATATTGAAAGCATTGGAATCATTTACGCGTTATAAAATTACATTATTCAAAAAGTACCTATTACCAAAACGTAAATTTTTTGCGATTAAATTCTCCTTAAAAATAGCCCTTAAATAGTTTTCTTTAAAACGGGGCATGGTGCAGGCGGTATAATACAGAGAGTAACGGCAGCAAAATTATACCCGTCTATAAAAGATCTACGTTATGCATTTAAGGGGGAAGCAATGAACACAAATACACAGTTAAGTCGGAAAAAAAGCTGTTGGTAAAGCCAGTAGCGGCCCATCGTTATAATTGTATGGAGGTTAAAAGTATAAGAATTAAAATGCATATGTCGTAGTTACTTGGTGAAATACGGCTTTTCGGGAAAAGCCTAAGCAGTTCATGAAATGCCGGCAAATAGTGTGAAATCTATATGCCACACGATTCGCCTAGGCTGTTCATGAAGAGCCTGATTCATTTAGTCTGTTAATGTTATGATTTGTGCTTTACATGATCTGCCGTGATATAGGCCATCGGCATTTCATGAAATGACGTGACTTGGTCATATTGTGAATGATCCTAGCGATAAAGCCGGCAGCACGAATCATAACATTAACTGACTAACCAGGCTCTTCATGAACAGCCTAGGCTAATCGTGTAGCATACAGATTTCACGCTATCTGCCGGCATTTCATGAAATACCGATGCCCTAAATCACGGCAGATCATGTTAAACTTCTCATTGCACGAAAATATTAACATTTTAAGGCACTTCATGAAAAGCCTTGTCAAATGATATTGTTACACTAACTGCCGGAATTTCAAGAATTGTCTAGGCTTTTCCCGAAAAGCCGTATTCCACTATGTGTCTACGACATAGGCTTTTCGGGAAAAGCCTAAGCAGTTCATGAAATGCCAGCATCACGTCATTTCATGAAATGCCGATGGCCTAATCACTGCAGATGCTGTTAAACTTCTCATTACACCAAAATACAAAAATTTTAAGACAGTTCATGAAAAGCTTAATCACATGATGTAACATGAGGTGTATCCACACTATTTGCTGGCATTTCATGAGCTGCCTAGGCTTTGCCCGAAAAGCGTATTTCACCATGTGACTACGCATACAACTAGTTATTGTCGCTATTTTATTAATTTTACTTAAACACTTGTTTAATAATTATTTAATGTATTATTGTTACTTAAAACGAAAAACAGAAAAAAAGGAAAAATAAAGAAAAACAGTTTGCTTAATCATAATTTACAGCACGAATTTTAAAAAGACACTAATTATTTTATACACTCGTACAATTAAAATTATAATAAATGTTCGAAATGAACACCCCCAGCGTTAATACATTTTTGTGAACGTTTAAAAAGGGTTTTCACCGATCTACGATCTAGCCGGGTTGTGCGTAATATTGTCACATACATTTTAAAAATTGTTGTAATTGTTCACGGGTATTAATATTTTCATTGTACACCTATGACTTCAGGTAGCCCATAAAAAATAATCAATGGGGGTGAGATCAGGAGATCTCGGTGGCCGGTTAACTGGACCCCCTCTACCAATCCATCTTGTTGGCGTAACGCTGATTAAGATGCTCCCTCACCAGTACAGAAAAATGGGATCCAGCACCATATACCATGCTGAAACCATATAACCCTGGTATTGATGTTTTCTAGTAAATTTGGTATCACATCAATATGTAGTTTAGTTTTAGTTACAAGTATTTTTTTTCTGTATTTTCCTGTTCTGTAATTGGGTGTTTACATGTTGAACAGTCTATTTTAACTAAATAAATAAATTAATTAATAAACTTAGATTTCTGGTGTACTTATTCCATCACGCGTGACTTGGAGCTTCGTCCGTGAGCAGAATTCTAGACACTGTTCGTCTGTGCGCAACTACCCACCTACAAAATGTTAAACGCTGTCACCGAGTGTCACCGTCTTCAAGTCGTGTTGAACTACTTGAAGATCAAAAGGATATAAATTTTCTTTTTTTAAAGTTCGCCATACTCTTGTTCTGAGAATTTGGAAATTTCTAATTGATGACTGATTTTCCTAACGCTTACAGTTGAATTCATATGAACAATCTGTAATACTTCCTCTCACTGTTGAAAATCTCTAGGAACATGTTCATGTTTTGCCTTCGAGGGAAATTGCCCATGTTTCTTATTAAATTGATATACCTCTGAAAATGTTGTATGATTTGGTGTTCGACGATTTCGAAAACCTCTTCTATATTCACTCTCTGCAGCTCTTCCATTTCCGTCGCAAAAACCATATACATAAATGATATCTGCATATTCTTCATTTGTAAATTGGAATGATATAGTTACTCCAGTCGAATTGCGGCGGGGGGGGGGGGGGGGATTGTATTATCAGGGGGGATTGTATTATCAGTTACCGGAACCGAATATATTTTAAACCTAGTCTTTTTGGTCTCTGATTACGATCCAAAAGTTTCGCTCGGTGGAAATTCCGGAAACACCCCTTTTGAGGCAAAAAACACCCCTTTCATTAGTCTTCTTCTATATTTCTGTAAATATAGAAGAAGACTAATTACCTTCAGTATACAAATTATCATAAACTATAAATAAAAAAGTATTATTTTTGTAATATGAAAATTATTTTTGTATATTGAAAAATACGATGAAAAATAAAATAAACAAGCTTCCATTATAATTCTGAATAAAAATAATTACCAAAAAATCGTATTCAATTTATTTAATTTATATACATATATTATTTATTTTACAGGACAATGTTTTAAAAAAGTAAGTTTTGTGCAGACATTTTTTTTTTCTTTAATATAAGGGTCGTTTCGACTCCTCTATAATCATAATATAATACTATACATAACGTTCTAAAATTATTTTTCCAGTTTATTCTTATTCAAGGGTAGGTTACACCCCTATTCGGGGTTGGAATGGATTTTTTCATTGTAAATATCATGAGTTACAAAGTTGGAAAACAAAATCATAATTAAAAAATGTATTATCGTATTATCTTAATTTTTTTATTATGGGGTAAATTCAACCCCCCTCTAATTAACCTTAATATTAATTTTTTTTTAATTATAACAACAACTAATAAGTTTTTCAATTACAAGTACAAAAAATCGGCAGCTACTGGAAGCGGCTGGAACCTCCCCACTCGGTGGATTTTTGAAGCCGAAAACAGCATTAAATTGTGTGGCAAAACGGCACTAAACGTAATCCGATCTCATCCAAAACCTTTTCAGATCTTCTGGGGCACTAGGAAAACCCTCAACTTAATGAATTTACAACACTCGCCTGCGGCTCGTGCTGCAAATTTCACCTATGCGAGTTATTACTTACATTATCGCTCGTTGAATAATATATTATTAGGATATTAACAACTTTAACATCACTTGAACGACTAAGAAAATCTAGTTACCCTAAATACTACAGATTTGTAAAGCAACAAATTGAAAATTGGTAAAGTGATAATCTATAATAAATTCACCAACGAAGGTACAGAAAGCATATGATATTGATATTGTTACATCTACCTTTAAAGTTTGTGACAATCCACTGGTGCAGCCACTAAAAGTTACAAATATGCCGAAATCTTATTAACATGACATGGCATGACACCAACGTTATCGGATGACAAACAATGACAATCGTCAAAATTTGCTCATTGCAATCCGATCGCTCGCGGCTGTCTTTGTTAAATGACACATTAGCATTCAGTAATTTTACTAGATTTTAGAGGAATATTTGTAGTATAATTCTTCGATTTGTCTGTATATATATTTAAAAACGGCACTAAACGTAATCCGCTCTACTTCTAGGGCAGTGAAGAAACCCTCACACGTGAATTGACACGTGATGTGGCGAGTTTCACGACGTAACGGCTACGCGCATCGATCATGTCACGCGAAATGCGATCTATGCCTCATATTTGCTTTGTTTTTAATTCTTTTTACGAAAACCAAATCGAAAGGGTGGAAGTGTGATATATCGTTGAAATCAGAATTTTAACTGCTTTTCAATGGTTCCATTGCAAATTGAAAGTAATTATAAAATAAACAACTTGTTGCGTCAAAACGACACTAAACGTAATTCGATCTCAACAGATCTTCTGGGGGCACTAAAGAAACGCACATGCAAAGTTTCATTCAAATCCGTTCAGTAGTTTCGGCGTTATCGTGCTAAAACACATACACACACACACACACACAAGACATTTTTCAAAAACCACTTTTTCGGGTTCCTAGGACCTCAAAACGTAAACATTTGATGTTATCTCAATTTTCGTTTTTGAAAACATTTTTTTTTTGATAATTTCATAATTGTTCTGAGAATACTGCGAAACAACTCCCTTGTAAACAGTGTTTTGCCCATTTAAGAGTGTTTGACCCATTTTATGGGTATGGGACCCCGAAATTCGTGATCAGCGACCTAAAAAAACATATAGGGTACCAGAAAAAATGCATTTTATAAGATAATTTAAAAATTACACTCAGAATATTTATTGCCAAAAACCCCCAAAAAGGGTGTTTCCGGAATTTCCACCGAGCGAAACTTTTGGATCGTAATCAGGGACAAAAAAATATATTTTGTTCCGGTAACTGATAATACAATCAACCCCGCAATTTCGACTGAAGTAAATGACAGAATTGACACGCCTACTTTTTACTTTTAAGCAAACTGTTTTTCTATAGAATATAACCGTACAAATTTTAAGTGCAATTAGAATCAAATTTAAGTAACAATAATACATTAAATAATTATTAAACAAGTGTTTAAGTAAAATTAATAAAATAGCGACAATAACTAGTTGTTTGTGTACTTTGTAGAATTTAAATATCATTCACCATTATTTTCGAAAATTTGCTAGGAAATAACCATAAACGTACCATCAAATATTATGACAGTATTTTACACAATAATCTATAGACGTTTCAACAGTTATCCGCCATTTATAAAAAAACGATATACAGGGTGATGTAATTGCCACTAAATGTAAAATAATAAAAATTGAGTCCTGTCCTGGAAATTTTCCAAACTAAATTATGCTCTTGATTGGACTAGGAGTGCCACTAAATGTGTACCAAATTTTATCCAAATACGTCCACCCATTTCAAAAATATGGTGAATTTTAGTTTCAGTCAAAATTCATAAAACAACATGAAGGTATCTTGAAAACAGTGATGATCCAAAGGTAAAGGTGAGGGTGTTTTGAACTCAGCAAAATGTGCTGTATCTCTCATAAGTCTTTGTCACTTTGAATCTGGGACACCCTGTATACATAGAATAGTCATGTATGTAATTATCATAAAACGTTTCTGACCTTTTACTCTCCTTTTTTGTTTTAAGCATTTTTTCAATACAGCGTCTGCCTCTTGTATTTTCTACTTCTGGGGACTACTGAAGTAAGTGAAATTCCGGAGAAACAGAATAAAGTGATTTTAAGTTTGTTCTCTTTACTTTGCAATATTTTTATTTAAATGCAGTAGGGTGGACGTCTGCCTTTCGTATTCTCGTTACCTCTGCGGAGCATTTAATACATTATATGAGAGGCAGACACGATGAAATAATTTAAGAGAGTTTTTCTTTTTGCAATAATTTTGAAATTCATTTTTGCAAAAAATCAGCGCCATCGTTATACTTTATAAGAGGACAATTGAAACTGGTCAGTGTTAAAGCACAGGACCGTGCGCACTGAACTTGATATTTTGTGCTATATATTTAGCAATGGTATCGAGATTTGAATGGTAGTTGAAACTGTGCAGGCGAGACTGGCAATGTAATCAGCCTGAATGAACCATCTACGGCTGCACTGGTTTAAAGATAATAAAAAAACTCGTAAATCGTTTCTCAGTAGTCAACGGTGGACTTATGAGATGTACTGTCAATGTACCAGTGCAGTGCATAAATACATGTTATAATATTGAGCGTATGAGTTTAGTTAGTTATTGTTCGCATTTATAAATGTTTACAACTATATAAAAGGTAAAATATTTTAATTGTTTACTAATTTACCATGGCTTTCTGGAGACCATTTGAAACAGAGGATAATACAATAACGCCCGAAAATCTTATCATTTTCTTATAACAAGCATTTCTATTTACCTCCGTCCATGTGCAATAAAGAGATGCCGTTTGTTTTTGCCGGCTTTTAGTTTTTATACGGCTTCAATTAAGTTCGTATATACTTTACTTAATTCTTGGATTTTTTAATTCGCATAGATGTAAACCACATTACATATCACTAACAACGACGATAAAATCATATACCTAAATTGTCACTACCTCCCTAGTTACAACAACTGATTCCCTTGCCAAGAAATGTCACGAAGGGAAGGATTATCTTTAATTATTTTCCTCGGTTTTGCTCTCGGCGTTTAAAACGCGACAAGTTTTCCCGAGTCTCTGTTCCGTTCGCGTTGAGGTTGCAAATTTCCTGTATCTCGCACATCGTACGATACGATTACCACAAATTGTCGGTGATGACGATCCATGTATATAATAGTCGACAACGAATTTTATCAAACTTCGCCATAGATCATGTCTTCAAGTACTGCAGTCTTTCACAAAAAAATTATAAATATTTAAACTAAATTGTACTGACCCCCTCAAGAACATGACGTTATCATTCGAAATCGTTCGTCTTAGCTGAAAAAGATACCGACAAATTTGGAGGGGTTATAGAGGACACCAAAACAATAATTACTGTTAATAGACCCATGTCGTAAAGGAGCCCTTGAATTATTTCCAACTACACGGGTACGAACAATGAGATAATAATAATAATAATTTATTGTCCAAAAGACCATACAGAAAGGTATAGGACTAGTCACAAATAAAAGCCATGGCTTCAATAGCAATTGCTGCAGAAGCTTAATAATTACATACAAAAAACGTATAAAATACAAAAATTACACAATAAAATTAAAAACCATTTAGATTCTACATATTTAAATACTCTTCAACAGAATAGAAACCCACATCACTTAAATAATTAACCATTTCTCTTTTGAATGAGTTCACATTATTTATGTTTTTAATACAGTTTGGAATTTTGTTGTAAAGTTTAATTCCCATATAATTCGGACTTTCCTCAAACTTAAATAGATTATGTAGTGGCGTGTTCAAATAATTCCTTTCACGAGTACTGTATGTATGGTTAAAATTGTTTGTTGGAAATGCATTTAAATTTTTCTTAATATAAAGAACTATTTCTAAGATATAAATACATGCCAGAGTTAATATATGAAAATCTTTAAAAATATTTCGACAAGATGAGTATTTAGAAACAACAGCTATAATACCGAACTGCTTTCTTTTGAAGCCTAAAAATTCTGTCAAAGTGAGGAGAACATCCCCAAAATATAATCCCATATGATGCTCTAGATACAAAATGTGCATAATAATATGACATAACCGTGGACCTACCAGAGATCTGTGTTAATCTATATAATGCATAACAAACAGGAGAAAGTTTTTTTGCCGTTGAATCTATGTGAGGTTCCCAACTGAGTGCATTGTCTATGTATACGCCAAGAAATTTTGTCGATAGTACTTGTTCCACTGATTTTCCATTAACTTTTATGAGGCGACTTTCATTGTACGTAGAAGTTCTTGGTGAAAAGATTATAAAAACAGTTTTAGAGATATTCAGAAATAATGTATCTGCTTCAAAATAATTTGAAAATTTTGTTGTTAGTACGCGCACTATTTATAACTTCAGAAAAAGTATTCTTACAGCATAGATACTAATTATCATCTGCGAACATAATTAGAAAATCTTCAAAAAAATTTGGTAAGTCATTCACATAAAATAAGAAAAGCAGTGGCCCGAGGACAGATCCTTGTGGAACTCCAAAATTTAATTCTAATTTGTCTGATTTCACCCCATTTACCTCAACCACTTGCATTCTACTCGATAGGTAAGACAATAACCAATCATTCACTTTTCCCCTTAATCCATACTTTGCAAGTTTTTCTATAAGTATTTTATGATTTATTAAATCAAAAGCTTTGCTTAGATCCATGAATATACCAACACATCTATCGTTTTTATCCAGGTGGTTGTATAATTTATTCAAAAACGACATTATAGCAGTTTCGGTTGAACGGCCTTTTCTAAAACCATGTTGCGAATTTGAAAGAATTTTATACTTTATTGCAAATGTGACAATTCTGTTAAAAACAATTCTTTCTATTATTTTAGAAATAGTTGATAAGATTGCAACTGGTCTATAGTTTTCAGGTAATGTGTTGTCCCCTTTTTTATACAAAGGAAAAACTTTTGCAGTTTTTAAGACGGAGAAAAAATGACCTTCAGTTAGAGAAAGATTAATTAAAAACGTAAGAGGAGCTACTATATACGCAACAGATTTTTTAATTAGATTTGAACTTAAATTATCTACACCGGAGAAATTGCTATTTTTCAAGTTTGTTATTATGTTGAAAATCTCTGATTCAGTAACGGGTTCTAAAAACAAAGTAGGATATTCTTGAAGTGGTATGAAATTATTTTTTAAATTGTCATCTAATTTTTTATTCAGTTTGGCAGGTAAATCGATGAAGTATTTATTTAAATGTTGCGCTATAATATAAGGGTCATTAATTAAATTCTTTTCAATTTTAATATTATCAATACTATTTTTTGTTTGCTTGTTAGTTACAGTATTATTTATTATTGACCAAACTGTTTTCGATTTATTGGTAGAATGAAAATAAGTTAAATCGTTGTGAAGTTTTTTAACTGATACTATAACTTTTTTGTATATTTTCTTATAATTCTTATAAAAAGTAATATCATCTGGATCGTTTGTTTGGGACATGAATTGGTGTAAAATTTTTAGTTTTTGAGCTGACACTTTTATACCCGGTGTTACCCACCCTTTGTTTCCATGCATTTTATGAATATTGACTTTAGTTAGAGGAAAACACAAGTTGTTGTAATAAATTAGGGTATTTACAAAATTAGTAAATCCTTCTTCTGGCGTTATTGCATTATATACTTCACTCCATGATTCATTGCTTATATGGTTAAAAATAAAAAAGATAAAAACTGTTTTCTCACAATACATAATATATCAAAACGGGTAATGGTGTTTACTATCAACTAGCGAGCTCACGTTATCGATTTATTCGAAATTCGTCTTCAAAATGGACAATTTTTCTATTGAAGAACTGGCTTGTTGATGTTCACGGCGAAGTGAAATGTAATAGAATAGAAACTGCACGCTTGTACAAAGAGAGATACCCTAATCGCCATCACCCTCGTCATACCATATTAGCTTCTATTCATCGCCGTCTTCGAGAAAGAGGTGGTGGTACTGGTTATCCCCAACATCAAGTACGATAGCGTGAGAAGAAAAAGTCTTAAATCCGGTAGGGCAACAAAAATCTTCCACAAGTGTTCCAGATGGTGGCTCCCAGGTCGGGTCGACAGTATGGCATCTTGTGCATAACCAACTACTTCATTCCTACCATTTACAAAGAATATAAGCTATGACTTCTGAAGGCTACCCTCATTGGATCGCTTTCTGTCAGTGGTTTTTTGGGTCGAAATTTGATCCAGTCTAACTTCGGAAAATTTGTATTGTTTTCGGACAAGGTATATTCTATTAAGGATGGTTATTCCAATAATCGAAACAGCCACATCTGAAGCTATGTCCTTACGCTCTGGCACCAGTACCGATTTTCCATCAACATTTTGGGTAGTTGGAGAGAACTTGATTATGTACATACTTGCTGTCACCTCGTTTGAACGTTCACATTCATCTTCGGTTCTTGCAAAATATTCTGCCTGAGCTGTTATAAAATGTCCCTTTGGATATAAAACGAGATGTGATTTCAGTATAGCAATACAGCTCCATACCAGTTTGAATGTATCAAGATCAGTGTTTTTTGAACAGGTGTATCGGAAGAGCTTTGCATGCCCGATCTCCCGATATTAACCCTCTCGACTGTTCCCTTGGAGTTTTGTGAAATTCTAGTATACGAAACTTCTGTACTTGAGCACAATGCAAGGCATTTCAGGAATATTTCATAAGGTTCATGAATCTATTAACCAACCAACGATCAATCTATGTAAAGTAAATGGTTAGTATTTTGAACTACTATATAATCGAATAATTTACCCTGTTATATACCAAAATGGGTCATTTTGGGCTATCGGTATGTTTTAAAAAATTATTTATTTAGGTGTTCTGTAAAAACCCCTCCAAATTCTTCAGTACCTTATTTATACGTTAATAGTACATCAGCAAGAATCTTTTAGTCCAATAAAATTAATCTATCGTTTGGATTTTATTTCTCAGGATGTGGAAAAATATCAGGAACAACATACTGAAATGTTTAAGACTTGGGTGTTGTAGCAATTTTGTAAATAAATAAAAACTATCGACAAATTGGCCTTGCTCGACTTTAATGTGGTACGACGGCCATAAAATACTTCTAATAATTAAAAAAATATATATCACGTTGTAGAGAAAAAAATTCTCTACAATTTGGATACGGGAAATACCCCTCTACGATGCTTAATTTTTTTTTATCAATTTTTTAAGATGTTTTTGCCAAGTTGTTTTCGTTTGGTCAGCTGACCTTTGTCACGGCATGGACTGTAAGTTCCCGCGTATTCAGCGGATCTGGATGCGGGCGCAACGCGCCGTTCTGCCATGTCGCAAAGGGGCGTGGCGACAACGGTCAGTTGACCAAACGAAAACAACTTGGCAAAAAAATCTTAAAAAATTGATGAAAGAAATGAAGCATCGTAGAGGGGTATTTCCCGTATCAAAATTGTAGAGAATTATTTATTTACAAAATTGCTCCAACACACAAATCTTACAAACATTTCAGTATGTTGTTCCTGACATTTTTCCACATCGATTGATCATAGAATTATCCGCTGAGAAATAAAATCCAAAAGATGTGAAAAATTAATTGTTCAGAAATTCCTGTATTATCTAAGTGTTTTTCTTAAACGTAGCAGGCATCATAATTTACCAGATGATATTGAAATTATAAAAAATATGCAATCAGACTCAGTGGCTCAACGCCTACGTGTTAGGCTTGCAACCAAGGAGTCCCGGGTTCGAATCCTGGCTAGGGTATGGATGTTTACTGGTGTTTATCATGTGTTACCGAGTTGGTAGCAGTGGACTAGATGAGGTTGTGTGAGAGACAACACGGGTAGTTGTTGTACCACTCCTGAGTTCGAGTCTCAGCTACGGCAGATGGCAATGTCGTAGGGAATGCTCGTTGTATAATTGTCTATGTGCGTGTGTCCTGGTCGAGTGGTGGAAAAGCTAATGCTAAACTCTGCCAGGACGTTCATCTAAATAAGGCGTTAAAAAAATGGATTTTGGTAACAACAACCTTGGGCCTCTTATGGAAAAATGTTTCTTTTACGTTATAAAATTAGAGACGTCAAAGAACCGTTCTTAAAAAATCTTTAAAAAAGTTTGATGCCACGAACTTACCACCATGTGAACGAGAAATCAAACAGCATTTTATAAGAACGTATTTCATTACAAAAATTTGGCCGAACGCCCAAAATAAAGATCCATTATCGATATAAAATCTATTGGGATCTGGAGAAAACCATCACTTGCTACCAACGGATTTAGGTTGCGTTCTCGATGTGGAAAATAATTCCTACCAATTCAAATGGATTAATGGGCCAACTTAACCTAACCCTACCGAGTTGGTTCGCGATATTGTCATTGAAAGCGACTGTAAGAATTTTATTTTTATTGTTTTAATTTTTTATAACAATACTAAATCTTTGTTAAACCACACTTTTTTTTAAATTACAGCTGAAACTGACGTAGGTGAAGATGATGGAGAAGACAGTGAAGAATACTCAGATGCTGAAAACTAATTTTTTTGATCGAATATTAAATAATTAAATAATAGGACTCTTTTTTAAATTAATTTTTGCAATAAATGAAAATTTTGTTTCTATATTTTAAAATAAAATGTGTTTCTGTTGACCTACTTAGACGGCACGAGATCGCAGCTGGATTGCTAAATTGCAATTTCAACCCTGTTCCTGTTAAAGAACATGCCAAAACCCTCGAAAAACTTTTCGAAACTGTAACAAAATCCGCATGAAAAGCGTGCTTCACGTAAAAATGCCGTTGGAAGAGGTTTTTACATATAAATTTACATTTTCGCTCTACAGAGCGTTCTTTATGCCAAAATCTTGGAAACTCGTCAAAGAGTGTAATTTTAGAAAGTGTAGTAAATGTGTGCAGCGACATTTACTAGACTACACGGGACGTAATGTCGCCCCGACCACAAAATTTAGAAAGTATAACGAAAACTGACTAACTTCGGAAATTTTGAAAATAAAAACCCTTTTACGAATCCACGTTGTGCAGCACTGCAACTTATGCGTTGTGTTAAATATGAGGGCAAGTTATCCAGTATCTATCTAGTCAAAGAATTTCGAGAGTTTTGGCGAAAATAGCCCTTGGCGTCCAGGGTGCCCTATCATTTTCTAGCAGTCGATTTTGACGGGAAAATGATGGGTTTTAAGCGTATTTGCCCTAAAAAGGTTCCTCAGTGATTCGGTGTCAAAAAAGTATAGTTACCATGTACTCAGAACGTATGAATGTATGAATCTATAATTGCAGAATCAAGCGATTCAAGCATTTTTAAGCTCCGAGGAGCGATCAAAATTGATATTGAACCGAAAATACGTCAATAGACAGGCAAGCAAAAGCCCACTAAAATTAAAAACATTGAATTTTTTAAAACATAATATTTTTAGTCGCAAACTCCTCTATACAATCCTTATTTTACTATAAGGAACTTAACCGCCCTCTAAAAACACATTTGAATTGAAATTTTTACTGAATCTTTTTGTGTAATCGTTAGCTATAAACGGCACAGTGGATGGTAAAGTATAAACGAACTTAATTGAAACCGTATAAAAACTAAACGCCGGCAAAAACAGTCGGCATCTCTTTATTGTACATGGGCGGAGGTAAATAGAAATGCTTGTCATAAGAAAATGATAAGATTTTCGGGCGTTATTATATTATCCTCTGTTTCAAATGGTCTCCAGAAAGCCATGATAAATTAGTAAATAATTAAAATATTTTGCCTTTTATATAGTAGTAAATATTTATAAATATGAACAATAACTAACTAAACTCCTACGCTTGATATTATAACAGGTATTTACGCACTGCACTGGCACATTAACAGCACAGCACAAGTCCACCGTTGAATACATTTACGAGTTTTTTTTATGCTAGTAGGCCTGTCCGTTTTATTATCTTTAAACCAGTGCAGTTACATTGCCAGTCTCGGACTCACCTGCACAGTTTCAACTACCATTCAAATCTCGATACCATTGCTAAATATATAGGACAAAATATCAAGTTCAGTGCGCACGGTCCTGTGTTTTAACACTGACCAGTTTCAATTATCCTCGTTTATACTATAGTTGGTTACATTATGAGTCGTTCCGTTCCTCACTATGTGTTGTACACGGGCCAGACTATAGTTTGTTAATACATTTTTCTTGAACGTATTTGTAAAACATAATTTTTTTAAAAAGATTCAATATATATTATTGAACTTTATATTGTCTTTTTCTTGTGTTTTCAAAAAATCCTTTTCAGGTTTAAATTTAAGAAAGTGTTAGTATTTGCTGTATTAGATTTATAGTGTTACGACGTCCAATTGGTACCATCAGTGAAGCAGTTAAGCAAAAACGAACAGTAAGTATAGATTTTGTATTATTCTCCGTCTGAACCAATCGTTTTCAACCCTTCTTTTGTGAACGTTTAATATCCATTTTGGAAAGTATAATAAAAGTCCTTCAGACGTGTAAAGATGGATGGAAAAAAGGCCAAAATATTTTTTTATACGTTTTGTTTTTGTATATACACTAAATCACATTTTATTTTTTTTACTCCCTTTCATAATAGTGTGGGGGTAGTTTTGAGGGTGATAGGGTGGGAGGGGCTGATGCCAAAAAAATTTTTGAGACCTTAAATTTTTGTACATGCCCTAAATTGCAATATTATGGACTCTTACTTGCTTGTTTTGCCTATTTACCCCATTTACCCCTGAGCCCTTCAGCGGAATTAGATCAAAATATAATCTAGTTCCAGATCTCGTTACAATACATAAGTGTACCAAATTTCAAGTCAATATCGTAAACGGTTCCAGAGTAAACGTGCGCAAAAAAGTTACAAACAAACAGACAGACAGGACATTTTTTTTCGCTCAAATTTAAAATCTCGACGTTTCATGACATCTTAGCCTATTTCAACAAAAAAATATATATATTTTTTGCGTTACTATACTTCCACTGCACGTGGAAGCAAAAAGATTTTCACTCCTTTCGGGGGTGTTTGTTAGCCGGTAGAGGGGTTGGAAGGGGTGGGAAGATTCAGCATCACCAACGTATTCAGCATCCTCGAAAACGGAGGTACGCTAAGTTTCACTGGTGAAAAATATGTCATGAGCGTGTAACTCCTTTTGAGGGTGGTTTTTGGCCGTTTGGGGGGTTGAGCAACTCCAAAGAGAAATTCTACCGGCACCATCGCATCGTGTTCAGCATCCTCTAAAACGGGGGAAGGAGGTACTCTTGTTGCACAGCTAAATATTTACCTACAATGCCTTTTTGCCTTGCCTTTTTCCGACTCACATACTCCACTAAGGCTATCCTTATTCATTATGGCGGTCACGCAATAACATTACTTTATGCACACTAATCTTAATTTAAAATTATTTTAAAGATATAATTTCGAAATAAAAACAATTTTTAAATAATAAATACACCCACAAATTATTCCTTGTTATCAGTATTTATATCGCATGCGCATAAAACAAGTAGGTATTTCCGAGGATATTTCTTTATCCTCATTGTGTATAGGTACAATGTTACTACATATTACATATTGGGTAGGTACCTAATTTCTAACTTAATTATTCGTCCAAATTATTCGTAGTAGGCAACGCCCGCGAGCAATAATATAGATTTTACTTATTAATGTTGGTGTTTACTAAAAATGTAAAAGCGCAAACAATTTTTAAAACTTATCGTTCCCGGAAAAAGGTGTGTTTATTAGTTTAACATTAGATGTAGGTAATCTTAAATAAATGTAAATGTATTACAATAAAAAATATTACTTTTGCTCTATAACCTCAATACTAGTAACGCTCAATAAGAATAAAACAATAACTAACCTTTGAAAACAATGTAACCACATACGCACGTGCGCGAAGAACAAAACGGAAAAAGAAAACAAAACAAAAGAATCACCACACTCGAGTCGATTACAATACTGACATTCAACCGGAATACTTGAAATTGTTTTGTTAATACTTTGTAGTGATAACTCATGTGATTGCAGACGTCACAGCCTTGCATGAAACGTTTTTACACGGTTGCCAAATTATTGCTTTGTTACGGTTGGGAATTAAAGACGTTTTTTTTATAACATTTTACAATTGCAGCTGAAAATATTAAATTTGGAGGATGAAACTATTACTAATCTAATGCATAGGCTTGTCATATTCAGAATATTGTTTAGAACATTTTGATTATGGTTAACGCAATTTATATTTCCTATTACCTATTACGTATACAAGGTTCCTCGAAATGGACTTAATTCAATAGCCGCATTAAGGTAAATTCCAGAATATTATCTGATCTGCAAATCGAAGCCATTATCAGGAATTCATGAAATTCACTCAAGTGAATTAAATAATATCTAGAGAACATAGATAGGATAAAATAAATTCAAAACGTAAATTGATCTTTTTCACGAAGCATATTAAAAGTGCACTTACTAGCGCATTCTACGAGGATAACGTCACGTAAATGAATTTCAAATCAAATCCTTTATTCACATTTTTGCCATATACAAAGATATCGATGAGGTTTGTCACATGGTGGATGACCACCAAAAAGAGTAAATAATTAATTATTATATTTTACAGATAATGTATATACGAAGAAAAATATTGATCGCTGACTAGTCGTACGGTCGTGAGCCAAAAAAAAAAAAAAATAGGACAAGTCTTACAACGGTATTTTGCTAAAATCTAGTTGTGTACATCTAACTTTAATTTTTGGGACATTGTCAGTTAGTTGTCATAATTTATTGCAAGTGTGCAAAAAACTAATATGCCTCATATAAGCGATTTAGTTAAATCTGGAGTTATTGCTAAAGCAGAAGATGGATGGTCAATGAGACAAATTGCACTGCGTTATAATATTGACAAAACCTCAGTGTATAACATTTTAAGAAAGTGGAGAATAAACGGTACGATTAGTAGAAATTCTGGATCAGGGCGACGAAGGATATCAACTCAACAACAAGATTTGCAATTGGTAAATGCTTTAGTAGAAAATCAATTTTACTCAGTTATTCAGGCTGCTGAAGGAACGAATTTTCCTGGATCGAGTTGAGTAGTACTGGTCGCCGGCGAGTAAGAGATTCGGAGCTACGTTGTCATGCAGCAGCACAGAAATACTTACTTAAAGCTGAACATAAAGAAGCTCGAGTAGGATTTGCGCTTGAATTTTTAGCGCATGATGTAAATTTTTGGAACAATATAATCTTTCCAGTCAACACGCAGCGGTCGAATTCGTGTTTACCGCCCTCCAAATACTCGATTCGATGAGAAATATATATCTAACAATGATAAAAGTGGTATAGTGAATACGACCCGAATTGAAACCGTATAAAAACTAAAAGCCGGCAAAAACAGCCGGCATCTCTTTATTGTTTTCCTTATGGCCAGCATTTCTGTTTACCTCCGCAACAGATGCCGACTGTTTTTGCCGGCTCTTAGTTTTTATACGGTTTCAATTCTGGTCGTATTCACTATAGATTTTCCGTCAATATGTGGTCTTGGATATCGGCACGTGGACCTGGTGTTTTGTGGCATATTGAGGAACGATTTAATAGTGAAACGTATATTAGGATTTAGACAATATTATGCTCCCTTCTGTGTCACAATTATTTCCTAATAATGAGTTCATATTTCAACAACACAATTGTTTCTTTCATACTGCTCATACCGTAACTAACTGGTTTCAAGATAACAACATCAATGTTATTAACTGGCCCAGTCATAGTCCAGATCTTAACCCTGTGGAAGAAGTACTCCTCGTAAGATGTATCCAAAAACGAAAAGTGAGACCACGGAATGCCGAAGAATTACTGGAAATAGTAAATAATGCATGGGAAAATATTATTACTAATGATTATTGTATAAGGTTATTTAATTCTATGCCAAACAGACTTATATAAGTCATAAATAGAAATGGTGCAATAACGAAATATTAATAGTTAGTTTCTTGTTAAGTAGGATATCCTTTGTCCTTTGATCCAGGATTTCTACTAATCGTACTGTTTATTCTCCACTTTCTTAAAATGTTACACACCAAATTTTTGTTAATATTAATTATAACGCAGTGCAATTTGTCTGATTAACTATCCATCATTTACTATAGCAATAACTACAGCATTAAATTAAAAAATAAATTTAATGTGATATGTTTTATTTCGGCTACTCATTACATATTCAAATTGAGTCAGATTTACATTAGAAGAAAAAAGTTGTCCTATTTTTTTCTGCCCACGTCAGTACTTGTTACTGTAAAAAACTTTTGAGACGTAACAACAGTTACAAAAAATACAAAAAACAAAATATACAAATACATTTTTTTTTATATTAAAAATACAATAAGGACGTCCTGCTACTATTTATAATAAAGATTGGTTAGATGACAGTTTTCAGAAGAGATTCAAATTCATTCAGGTCATAAAAACAGTGGTCTGGCAAGATGTTTTTTAATTTATTTTTAAAACTGGTTGCGGACCACATATTTTTCAACTCTATGGGGAGCTGATTGTAATAAAAAAATCCGAAGTGATAAGGCGACTTTTTATGATAAGTATGAAAAAATTTATTAATATAGATATTATTTTTATTTCGTGTTGGGTATGAACGAATATCGCTAAACTTTGTGAGATCACTCTTTTTATTATGGATGAAAACCATCAGTTTTAAGATATAAATTCCTGTTTAAGTAACTTTCTTGACTTAAAGGTAGGTCTGCAAGATTGCATGTATGTCAGATTGAACAGAAGCCGAATTATCCTTTTTTGAAGGATGAAAACACGAGGAAATTCAGTTGCGTGTCCCCATGATATAATATTGTAAGAAATTTTCGAGTATACTGTAGCATAGCAGAAATTCAAAGGTGACTCTTCATTAAGTGTATGTATTCTTTAGGGTTGATAGAGCAAGATAGGATCTGTTCAACCTGGCACACACACCATTGATGTGTTCGTTCCAGCTCATTGAACTATCTATGTAGGTTTCTAGAAACTTTATTGAATTATTTTTTATTAGTATGTTTTTATTGTTACTTTTAAATTGTGGATTTATTAGCACTCTGTAATTTTTAGATATGTATTTTTTTCCAGGTTTATTATAAGATGATTCCGTGCACACCATTTAGAAAATTATTTTATTGTACCGTTTACTTTTGATTCTAGCTCAACTTTAGTCTTTGCACAAATATATGATAGTTGTATCATCTGCATACATGAACACACTATACCATCTTGTATATAAAATGGCAAGTCGTTCATATACAGCAGGAATAAGAGTGGTCCTAGCACACTCCCCTGAGGAGTGCCTATCTCAGAATCGAAATTGTCTGAGTACAAGTTTTCAATTTTAACTTTAAACGTCCTGTTTGTAATGTATGATATCAACCAGTTATTAAAAGGTTCTCGTATGCCCATTGTATCTAATTTTATTGACAGGAAGTTAGAATCCAATGTATCAAAAGCACGGGACAAGTCAAAGAAGATTCCGACTACAAGATCCCCGTTATCCAATTTGTTGTTTATAAATTGGGTAAGTTCTGAAGTAGCAGATTCTGTGGCGTATCCTTTACAAAAACCGTGTTAGTTATTTGTTAACATATTATTTTTTGTTAAATAATCTGTTAGCCTGGTATAAATTGCCTTTTCTAGAATTTTTGAAAATGGACTTAATGTTGTTATCGCTCTATAGTTTTCTATCATTTCTGGGTCGCCTTTCTTATGTACCGGAGTGATTTTTGACTTTTTTAGGCAGCTGGGAAATATACCTGATACTACAGATTTACTAATTATTAAAGTAAGATAGGCACTAAGTTCGTCGGCACAAATCAGAATTAAACTGGTCGGAATTTCATCTAGCCCAGTGAAATTTTCTTTTACTTTCACGTCCAGTGGAAGTATAGTAACGCAAAAAAAAATCTTTTTTTTTTTTTTTGTTGAAATAGGCTTAAAATGTCATGTAACGCCGAAATTTTAAATTTGAGCAAAAAAAATGTCCTGTCAGTGTAACTTTTTTGTGCGCACGTTTACTCTGGACCCGTTTACGATATTGACTTGAAATTTGGTACACTTGTGTATTGTAACGAGATCTGGAACTAGATTATATTTCGATCTAATTCCCTTGAAGGGTTCGGGGGTAAATAAGGGTAAATAGGCATAGCAAGCAGGTAACAGTCCATGAAATTGCAATTTAGGGCATGTACGAAATGTCGAGGGCTCGAAATTTTTTTTGGCATCAGCTATCCCCACACAAACACACTATCCCCATTACCACCCCTACATTATTATGAAAGGGAGTAAAAAACTAAAATGTGATTTAGCGTGTATACAAGAACGAAAAGTCTCAAAAATTTTTTTTGGCGTTAGCTATCCCCTATACCACCCCCACCCTATTATTAAAGGGAGTGTGTATACGAGAACCAAGGGACTCTAAAATTTGTTTACATTAGCCACCCCCTCTCTATTATTAAAGGGAATAAAATATTACATTGGGATTTAGTGTGTATAAGACTTGGATACAAAATCTGGATGTGGAAGTAGTGATTTCCTTGGGCAGCGGTTTTTTAAATTTAGAATTATGTTTTTGGTTTCCGATTCCTTAAATGGGATAAAAAACATCGAGTTGCAGATAGGTTCTTGTACTGTACAATTATCATTAATGTTAGAAAAGTGGAAATTCACTTGGTCTTTTATGATGAGGCAAAATTTTGCCCAAATGCATTTGATAGCTCGTTTTCAATGTTACTATTTTTGTCTTTCGAGCCTTAGATAGTGATTTTAAAAAAGAAGTTGGACTCTCCTAACCTTTGTGTTACTTTGATAATAAATCAAACCAAGAGCAATTTGCTATTATCATAGTATGTTTAAAATGATTTCCAGGAAGATACTTAACTCCCTCAATCGCCCAATTTAAATCGTCTTATTATAAGGGAATAAAGGGAAACACTAATTCCTGATCCATATCCAGAAGAGAACACAAAATTTCGTAACTTGCTGAAGTCATATTTCTCAGTAAAAAAGAGAGAAGGTTTAATAGAATTTAAAAACTGTCATTTTTTAGGTTATGCTTAAAAGACTCCCATTTTTGAGGCGGAATTTATGATGACGTCACGCTTTAAGGCGCTTAAAGACATTAGTGTAAGCCGCCAGATCGCAAAAATTTAACTTAGGTCTCACATATTCTTGGGCCATAATAGTGTAGCCGCGCGCGTCCCATGTTACATCAAATATCCCAATTTTACTTCCACGTTCAGTGGAAGTATAGTAACGCAAAAGAAATATTTTTTTTTGTTCAAATAGGCTTAAAATGTCATGAAACGTCGAAATTGTAAATTTCAGCGAAAAAATTTTTGTCTCGGTAACTTTTTTTTGTGCACACGTTTACTCTGGAACTGTTTATGATATTGACTTGAAATTTGGTACACTTATATATTATAACGAGATTTGGAACTAGATTATATTTTGATTTAATTCCGTTGAAGGGTTCGGGGATAAGTGGGGTAAATAAGGGTAAATAGGCAAAGCAAGCAGGTAAGAGTCCATAAAATTGCAATTTAGGGCATGTACGAAAAGTCAAGGTCTCAATTTTTTTTTGCATCAGCCACCCCCCACTATCAGCCCCACACTATTATGAAAAGAAGTAAAAAAAATGTGGTTTAGTGTGTATACAAGAACAAAACGTCTCAAAATTTTTTTTTTGGCGTTAGCTACCCCTCTACCTTATTATTAAAGGGAGTAAAAAATTAAATTGGGATTTAGTCTGTATACGAGAACCAAGGGACTCTAAAATTTTTTTGGCATTAGCCACCCCCTCTACCACCCCCACCCTATTATTAAAGGGAGTAAAATATTACATTGGGGTTTAGTGTGTATAAGACTTGGATACAAAATCTGCATGTGGAATTTTGATATAAAACAAGCATAAATGCAAGTTTAGACACGAATTCATTGCAACGCACTGAACTCGCATGACGAAATTGACAAGGTTTTACAACAAAAATTAGTGGCACGTGTGACCCATATTTTCGAATAAGTACATTTCGAATTATGACCCAACCTAATTATATATTTTTTTTACTTTTCAATATGCGGCCTGATATTAAAAAATGTACGACGATTTATGTAACGTTTATCCTAAATAATTAAGTACCTAGTTTCAAAGAAACGGAGTTAATTAAATATGAAATAATACAAAGTTAAATTAAAAAATGATAAATCAAACCACCTTAAAAGCGGACCTGGAAATCAAATCAAATTTTGCCGCGGAAATAATGTTTCAACTAATCTAGTTTATCATTTAAATGAAATTTTAAAAAATATACATATTGCTCTTAAAAGAACAATAAAAATAGCTTTGGAAAAACAAGATAATGTAAATGATTAAAATCTTAACATATGATGACTCATGATTTTATCCTTTCAACAATAAATTGCGTGAGATAAAAGTACAAGCTTAGCTCACGTCATAATTTTAACATGAAATAATAAATGTTGAAAATAATAAATTTACTATTAAATATTGCACAATATCTATAATAAAAGTTAAAGAATGCATTTTGTTAATCAAAGACTTTGTTTCTGCCTAACTACTAGGTAGATAGTAAATACCATAAAATATATCCATAGTAATTATAATGCTTACCATTTTGCTTTTATCTTTTGTCTCGTAACTGTATAATAAATCACTTTCGTCTTCGCACTCAGAACCGTCTAACCCAAAATTTAAATAGGGCACTAACTGAGACATAAGGTGGCTGTGTTTCAAAATATTTACCAAAGAATATCACTGTAAAACAAAAAAAAATGTCACGGTCAGGTTGATAGACGTGACTGTCACACTCGCGAATACTTCTTTAATACGCAAAGGTCGCAAAGCTCTGCTCACTGTGCTTCTGTCTCTCTCACTCTCGATTCCCCGCTATTCGACTGTTCTACGTCCACTCTTAACTGGTGTATTATTAAATGACGTAACAAAAATATAGGAAGGGAGTCAATGATATGATTAACTGATTAGTGATTACGTGTTATTATTAGTTTATTAGTAAGGAGAAATGAATTTCATTGAAAGGATATTTATATCCAGGATCCCTAGGAAGATGTATTTATTTTTAATATAGTACGAAAGCCATAGGCACCTAATAGAATGTTCCTAACACATAGAGTGTTTGTATGCTATGAGTGATGAAACAAGGTGGTATTTTTCACAGCATGTTGTTATTCCACTTGACTTACATTGAAGTCAAATCAGGAACTTAATGTGCATTTATCTGACAAAGGCAGTTTTCTTTAACGTTTCAGAGCAGAGAGTAAGTTGAGCTCCCAGTTCAGTTTCGCATTTTGGGGGAGGTCGGTGTATTGTTCATTGAAACAATTAAATTTTCTAGAGCGTACTTACCCTCGATTTTTAAAAAATATATCAAAATCTGTCAGTCCTGTAGGACAACAAAATGAAAAATATACGATATGAGTTGTACAAGGTGGGGTAATCGTGCGTCGAACCTAGATAACTCGAGTTCTACAATAGCTACAAATTTTTTAAAAATTTGCAAGTAAACTTGATAAAAAAGTGTATAACTGGAAATTATTTTCGAATATACAGGGCGAGCCAAGACGAAATTACAGAACCAAGTGCCTTTTTTTATAAATGGAATGCTATGTATAGTACATTTTTTGAAGCCTCTTTCTAGGCTCTATTCATTGCTATGTTAGCATTGAATATCTCCCAACCACTTGGATGTAATGAAGTTTTTTGTTGAAATAATGCAGATCTGCAGATGGATATTAAAGAAATCACCACAGTCACAATTGTGAGTTTTAAGAAAAACTTATGTGAATACCAGTTACGAGACGTCTAACTAATGTTTTTGAATAATTTTCATTTCCTAAAAATGTACAGGGTGGCCAAAAATTATTTTTCAATTAAGAACATTTTAAACTGAATTTTCTCATTTTTTTCAAATGGAACACCCTCCTGTATATTTCTCGGCGGTGATGTAGAAATGAAAAACGAACCTTTTTTTTATAAGTACTTCCCTATGGCTAATGAGGAAGTTGCATGATTTTTTTTTATATCACAGATAAAACGACGACAGAAAAATATGCTTCCTCGTATTTTTTCTTTTTCTTTTTTGTTAAAATTGAGGGTAAAAAAAAATATTTATTTCGGCTGAGAATTTAAAACCATTAAAACGCTCTATCCCTAACGAATAGCGTCACGTCGTTATTGTTAAAACGTTGAAACATCTAAAAAGGAAACTGTGGTTATAGATAAACACGTTAGGGATGTTATAAAATGATTATCCATCATATTAACCAATAATTAATAACAAGATTAAGAATAACAACGTAAATTAGCAAACTCAGATCCAATTAGTGACGTCAAAATGACGTCAAAGCAATATTATAGCGTTTTCAGTCACGTGGTTTTGTTTACACAAAAGTTCAAATTTTAATGTGGCATATTTACGAAGCGAAATTTTTCTATGAGTTTCTTTTATTATATTATCAACTTATATAGTATATATTATGGAAAAATAATAAAATGAAGCATTTTTAAAATCCATGCATCTTCCTCATTGCAACCATTTTCGTTTTATAAATAAATAAGTGTCAAATTCAAGAATAAACTTAAAAAAAGAGGTTCCCTCAAATAATTCATTAGAAAAAATTATATAGGTGTTCGACGTGTTGCCCATTTTGATTGACACACGTCTTTATGCAATTTCGAAATGAGGCCATTTAGTGGGACCATTTCTTCCAATCCATTGAAATGAGTAAATAGTTTTTAACCGGTCCTTTACTGTAATATTTTTTTGTACATTTCTTTGCTGTTTTCGTTATTCGACAAGCAATAAAACCTCAGTTTGGTATAAATTGTCGTGTACAAAGGAGCATTTATCACACTTATCGGTCGTTACAATTTGTATTGAATTTAAAATATTTGGAATTTTACAATAAGAATTTTAAAAAAGCGGAACTTGTAGACATGACTGTTGTTTTGGGCGAGTCAGACAAAAATTGTTTACTTGCCAATAGAATTTATCACCAATGTTATCCAGAAAGAAGAATTCCTGATGTTAGCAGCTTGCAAGACCTACTCGATAGATATCTGGAAATTGGAAATGTCGAATATAAAAAAAGTTAAAGAATAAAACGTGTTGTGAACGAAGAAAATGAGTTTTCTGAGGTGCTGGCAACAGTTGAGAATCCTCATGTCAGTCAAGGAGAAGTGAGCTAATTAGTAGGAATAAGTAGACGGTATGTGGGTCGAATCTTAAAAACAAGCGCTCACCTCTCAACCACCAGTCATACTAGTGTATTCACTCCAATTATTGTTATTTAAAAAAAATAAAATATTGCAAAATTAGGTATTTTTAAAGAAATTATTGCTTCTTTGAAGAAACTGGATAAATTTTGATGAAACTCAGGGAAATTGTGATTCTTATAGAGAACAATCTTCACTTATAGTCGACTGAAAAAGCGACAAAAATGGTACAACCACATGGGACTTTCACAGAATAATAGATTAGGCCCTTGGTCATCTGAAATGGCCAACTACAACATTTTTTGGGAGGTCCAACTTTTTTTATTATGAAAAATGTCATAAATCTGTTAACATTAATTTTTCCTACTTTTTTACATATCCCTCACGATATCTCCGGAACCAATCGATATAATCGAGATTTTTTTTAGTCTGTAAAGGAAACGTAAGCGGAGGTCACTGTATTACTTTAGTCTTTATGGAAAAACTAGTTTTTTGTAAAATTAAGTAAAACTCTAACGTTTATTTTTCTTGCAGCATTTTTTTCAATAAGCGAAAAACTTTTTTGTTTTAAAGAATTTTGCCATATTGTTTGCTTATGAAAAGAAGCTAACATATCAAGGAAGTTTTTAAAAAAAAACGCAGTACTCTACGATTTATACGTTTCAAGATATTGTTATTTGAAGTTAAGTTTCTGCGGGCAGGATACTTCATGAAGCCTCGCTCGCCCGGTTCTACTGTGCTTTAATCAGTGTGCTATGCGTGTTGTGGGTGAATACGTAAAAACATTATTTTTTACATATCTTTAATATAAATTTTATTTTCATAAACATTTAGAAGGTTTTACTTATCATTATTTACGTTGCACATTATTTAAAATCCATTATATTTATACATTAAAACTTAATTATTGAATTTAAAAAATGCGAGATAATTATTTATTTTAAAATACCATGATACAAATTTTAGCAGGTTCATTATGAACTTATCAAACTCTCTCTGGTTTATATCATCTGGAGTAGGAAAATAACTTTTTGAGGTTTTAAACTCTTTAATTTCTTTCTTTAAGGTACCCGCCGCTTTGTATAAAATTAGAATTTCGTTTTCTTCAAAAGTCTGGGAATATTCATTTGATTTTATTTTGGTAGAAGGTTCAGAGTCAGAGCTGATTGTCTCTGATTCTGATGTATCACTTTGGTCTTTTATTGATTGGAGAGTTGTGGTAGAAAGACTTATTTTGACAAGCTTTTGATATTTCGTTTGCCTATGTACCGACAATAACAGCTTTTGTGATATTTAGCATCAAGAGATGTTCGTAACCGGCTAATTTACAAACCATGTCAATATCTTGTCGCTTTTGGGCAGCTTCGATTATTTTAGAGTACGTGTTTTTCCCCAGTCCCTAAATAATTGTAATAATAGAATTTTTAAAATTAGAAGATATCAAATTATCATGCGCCTGTTTTTTTGCTTAAATAGTGACGTTAAATTCAGTATTTTCAGTAAAGAATTCATCACTATAAATATATAAAATACGTAGTCATAGATTCTTTTCTGTAGACGTTCGATTTCTCTCTTTTTGAAATAAGTCCTATATTTATTAACAAATAACACCGTCGACTCCATGCATATCAAAGGATTCTGTAGAATAAAAATGCACCCGCCGCTTGTCAACAATATGTCGACTGGACTGATAATAAGATGGCAAAGAAATAGAGAAATAAATAATGTCTCCAGAGAAAAATCGTACTATATTACGTAAAATAACCTATTCAAATAAGAAACTAAAATACACTTCAACCTAATAAACTTAAAATGTGCATTAATTACTTATAGTAGGGTGTATATTTACTGGGCAGTCAAAAAACGCAACAAAAACTTTACGAGCTAATTATTAACCATTCGGCATGGTCTTATCAAATAAGCCGACGTACATTAAAAACGTAGAAAGATAAGCGATTTAATTTGCAGGCGAGCTAGTACAGAGAGTAACAGTATCTTAATGAGGTCGTAAAGTTTTTGTTGCGTTTTTTTACTGCCCAGAAATATACACCCGACTATACCTGTCTGCACAGATATTAAAGGTTTTTGCCTTTCTTTCCTAATTTGTTACATATTAAGCACGTTGTCGGAATATTGAATTTCTCTTTATTGCATCTTAACGAAGACGATGACGCATTTTCAATTTCACTGAATTGGGAAACATTTTTAAGATTCTGCAAACTAATATAGGTTTGTCTGCACTTTGACTTTTCCACTTAAAATGTTTTCCTTTGTTGCAAAATCTTTGGCACATGTTATTGTTTTTAATCCTTGCAATCTAGGATTTTGTGTCACTAATTTGTCATTTTCCTTCAAAGTTTACCCTCCTCCTAATCCTCCGCCTCATAATAAAACAATATACTATTTTCTTGAAACATCAGAAAATCATGACATTTCTTACTCATTTCATGACATTAAAGTTTGACATTTCAGATGGTTGTGCGTTGTCTTAGCAACGGAAGTAAAAGTACTTTTTCTTCCGTTCGAGCAGACTTTTATTTCCGTGTTACTAATGGCAACAGACAGCAAAATTTTTTGTCTTTATTTTTTTTAAGTAATCGACGTTTGAAGAAAAAAACATGTCTTATTCGGAGTAAAAGCCACTTTTACTCCTAATAAAATAATATACTATTTTCATTAATTAAAAGAACTGATAATCTGGTAGATTGGTGGAAAGAAACGAAAGATACTTTCCAAAATTTTAAATAAACTTGCTTTAAAAAAAAATCAGCTTTCAGCTCCAGCCTCAAGAATGTAAAACTCGATGTAAAACGAAAGGCCTGCTTCAGAGGCTGAAAATATGATAACAGTAGAACCAGACCGCTTCCTAGAAATGTAGAAAAGCTACTTTTCCTCCAACATAATCTCCCTCTTCTAAATTTTCAATATTAACGAACTACTTCCAACTGCTTTTATTTTATGTAAATACCTATTTCGGCAATTTCAGAGTTTCTAAGAAAATAGTATATTACTGGATATGAAGTAAAACTAAAAATTTTTTTGTGTTGATGTACTTGACGGATGCAAGAAGTGAGTTCAGCAAGAACAGCCGAGACAAAAAAATCACTTTACTCAACATATAACATGCCAATTTTTTCTTCAACCATAAAAAATACGAAAAATATGACTTTTATGACAACTTTTTTTAAGTTAAACTGTCATTTCTCTGACCCTTCGTCTAACAGGGTTACTTAGTATCTTCTTTCCGCTAACTCCTAACTCCTCAAGCGCCGCTCACGAGCGGCATTAAAAGTATTCGAAAAAAAATATATAGTGTATTGTTTTATTATGCGTAAAAGTGACTTTTACTTCGAATAAGACATGTTATTTTTTCTTCAAATGTCGATCAGCTATAAAAAAAATAGAGATAAAAATTTTTGCTGTGCGCTGCCATTAGCAACAGAAGTAACAGTAAAAGTCAGCTCGAGCGGAAGAAAGAGTACTTTTACTTCCATTGCTAATGACGTGTATAGCCGTCTGAAATTTAAAACTTTAATGTCATAAAACGAGTAAGAAATGTCATGATTTTCTGACATTTAAAGAACAGTACATATTTGTTTAATTCATATTCGAAGTTTGAAGAAAAACTAACATGTTATATGTAGAATAAAACGATTTTTTGTGCTTCGGCTGTTCTTAACTTTCGCTTCTTTCATCCGTCAAGTACATCCTCGACATAAAAAATGTCACTTTTACTCCATATAAAATAATATACTATTATTTTTTCTTCAAACGCTTGTAATGCTGCTCGTGATGATAATAAAAGACTTTTACGGCCGATCAGATGAAGTGTCAGAAAAATGAGAGTTTAAGCTCGTGAAATTTATGTCGTTCCTTTGACGTTTCAAAAAAAACCGCTTTCCAGGTTACCTCAACGGCCCTCTTAAGTCTAGGATGTCTAGATTTGTTTGAATAAAGTAGATGAGGATCTACAGTTTATAGTGGGATCCGAATCACTTCTTGGGGATAATTTATTTGAAAATTACTTCGCAGTTAGTGGGACTCGAAGCCACTTCGCATATCTGTGCTCAGAGAGAAAGGTACAATTTAAATTACAATTTCAAATTCTTTATTGACATATAAGTAACATTTCATTTTTTATATTGTATTAATATATCATTTATTTTATTAGTCGATGCGCTAACCCTTGCTTGAGCTAATGTCCCCTTAATATTTGGTTTGTTAATATATTATAATTGCTTCATTTAAATTAAATTTTCATTTTCATTGGTCTACTTTTTATGGTTCTTCCTATATCCAACATTCACTTACTATACAAATTTTAATACAATCGGATTTTTGTTTCTTCCGAAGAATCTTCATTTATTGTGCAATGTAACTGACGGATGGACAGACCTAGATATTTTGAAAGTTGATCAGAATTTGTAACTGTCACAATGACATATTGTTCCCCTCTACAAGCAATATTTACACATTTCCAGTGCCTGGCAAATACAATACAATCTTCTGCGAAGGGTATAATAAACAGCAAAGTAGGTAGCGCACCCTATAACTCGCTCTGAATGGGAAGAAAATAATTAAGCCCATAAGTAAACAACCTACATCTCATGAAACTAATGGTAAAATGAAGATATAATTGTAAGCATGTAATGAGTAGATTTAAAAATGTTTTTCTTCAAACGTCAAAAAATCATGATATTTCTTACTCCTATCATGACATTAATGACATTAAAGTTTGACATTTCAGACTGCTGTTCGTTGCCATTAGCAACGGAAGTAAAAGTACTTTTTTTCCGCTCGAGCGGACTTTTACTTCCGTTGCTAATGGTAACGCACAGCAATTTTTTTTTTCCTTCAAACGTCAGAAAATCATGACATTTCTTACTCATTTCATGACGTTAAAATTTGACATTTCAGAAGGCTGTGCGTTGCTATTAGCAACGAAAGTAAAAGTACTTTTTCTTCCGCTCGAGCGGACTTTTACTTCTGTTGCTAATGGCAATGCTCAGCTACATCTTTTACCTTTTTTTTCTTTAGCTAATCGACGTTTGAAGAAAAAATAACATGTCTTATTCGGAGTAAAAGCCACTTCTGTGACTCGTCTGTAATTGCCGGACGAACGAAGTGAGACTCGTCACAAAAATATCACTTTTACTCCTAATAAAACAATATACTATTTTCTTCACACGGCAAAAAAACACGAGAAAAAACATGACGTTTATGATGAGTTCTTGACCTTAAACTGTCATTTCACCGGCCTGCTTACTTAGATATTTACATTGCCGCTAACAAGCTCTGAGCGATACTAGTATTCGAGGAAAAAAAAATAACAGTATTTATTAAATTGGTATTCGATGTTTGATGAAAAAATATCATGTTATATGTGGAGTAAAGTGATTTTTCAGGCAACTGTCACAAAAAGTGACGTTTAACGGATCTGACAGCATTCCTAAAGTGTAATTTCTTTGTATAGTCGAGTTCCAAAAACGCAACAAAAACTTTACGACATAATTTTTATCGCCGTTGGGCCAAGCGGAATGTTGTCACCACACAAACCGACGCACGTTAAAAACATATAAAGGGTAAGCGAGTCAATTTGCGAGCGAACGAAATAATACAGAGATTACCGGTATATTAATGAGGTCGTAAAGTTTTTGTTGCGTTTTTTGAGTGCCGAGAATTTGTCAATCTTATTTTTTGGCCGCTTTCACTTCACGGCCGCATGTATTACTTGATCATCATTAATATTTGAAATGGATTTAGGCTTGAAGAAAAACTAAAAGTAAGCAGTAGTTTCAAAGCTTTATTATGTGTATATTAAAATTAATAAACCGAGATTCCTACATGAAAATAACACATAATAACAAACTTTATAACTGTGTTATTTACTACTGACAGAAAATGGCACGGCTTGTCAATAAATCTAGTGACATTTTCACATTTTCATTGTCTTTTCGTTATGAACTTGAAAACGAATTAAAACTGTCAGCCTAAGTAGGCTTCTTGCAAAATGTTGTCCATGTCCCCAGTAATTTGTACGAAACAATTTTTAAAATATTTTATTTTACTTTATGAGAGTTGTCTAAAAAATGTGGTGTACACCTCGACCAAATGACCTTTGTCGGCCTTATCCGAAGTTTACTTGGCCTCGGCTGCAAACTTCGCATTCGGCTGAAAATGATCAACTTTACGGCCTTTTTATACACAAACACAAGTAACTATTTTAGGCGCAACTCTCAAAAAATGCCGTTTATCGGATCTGAGAGCATTCCTAAAGTGTCATCTCTCTGTACTCATTTGTCAATCTTATTTTTTTAGCCGCTTTTACTTCACGGCCGCATGTTACTTGATATCACTAATATTTGAAATATGTCACGGCTTGTCAATAAACTATCTAGTGACGTTTTCATTGAAAATGAATTAAAACTGTCAGCTTATATAGTAGCCTCCAGTTTCCAGTAATTTACACGAAACAATTTAAAAAATAGGACTTTTATTTTACTTTTTGAGACAGTTGACTAAAAAATATTGTGTGCACCTCGGCCAAATGATTTTTCTCGGCCTTCGAAATCGGACGAGAAAAATCAACTTTACGGCCTTGGTACACAGGCAGGGAAAGTGACACTTTGCTGATTGACTTGAATTATTTTAAATAATTATTTTAGAATATATTTAAACAATCGGCGAAAAAATTATAGCAGCAGCAAAATAGATTGATTGCCTTGGCTGAGTTATCAGCCGCGGCAGTCAATCTACTATTTTACTGCCTAGTTAAACAAATAACTATTGTCATTCCATGTAATAGTAGGTATATTGTTTTATATATCGTAGGTCTAGGCCTGTGACGTTTATAAAAAGATGAAAATGAAATGAACATGAACAGAACACCACAATTAACATATTTACACACCATACGAATACGGTTGCAGAAATTATCGACTTAGGCCTACTTTAATACATAGACACCTTGTACAAGAAATTAATTAATAAGGCAACTAGAGTGTTTTTCGCAATGAGTAAAATCTGCATTCTTCTGTAAAGCACTTAGTATGCTCATGACGAGGAAATAAGGATATATTTAATAGTTTTTAGTGTATAAATAATATGAAAAATTTTGTGTGGCAGCAGCACCAGTAGGAATTTTGAAATATGCTTTTTTGACCAAACGATGGGTACTTATGCATCATCCAAAACTAATTTGATATTCGTATTTTACGGCCCAAGATAGTGTCCTAAAAAAAAACGCGATAATTCGGGGATTACGCCATTCTAAACAATTATCTTTTATTTCTAGTGTAGGTACGCATGGTATATATGTACTATAATAGTTACGATCCAATACAGCTAGTTGGTATTATTGGTTGGTAAATTTTCCCTTTGGGCCAGAAATTAGTAACTTAGTTCGCCCCTGCTTATTTAATAAAAAATTATACCTAAATAGTGTCACAGATCAGGAACAAATCGGTGGTAGTGTATAGTAATAAATAAGTACAGCAAAAATAATCATCATTTTATAGGTAGATAGATTTAGATAGATATTATATATGAAAATCTGGAACTGAAAACATGGAAATTACGTTTACCTATAGAACCTAGAAAGTAAGTAAGTACATAAGTTATAAGTAGGTACTTACACTTGTAGGCGTCAATAACACTCCGTTTCCCACCGATGTCATGAAATCAGCAGTAGAAATTTGTGAGTTCTGGCTATCATTTGAGAGATCCGAGTAATTTGACATCCCATCACTTAATTCAGATTTCATAATATAAATTGTTAATATTTATTACGTAGGTGTAGGTATGTAACAAACAAGTATAATAAATGTGTTTTATCCTTGATCAATACAAAGACAGCTGCTACAATGCAACCTCGTATGCAACAAATAAAATGTAAAAATTTGTTCTATCAAATATATCACTTTTTATCAAGAAAGTTGTGAATTATAAAAACACACAGCAATTATTATCTTCAAAACAAACTGTGAAAATAACACAACGAATGACTCACGCATAGGGAAACCCTTTCTCAGAACCACTGCCTGAGACGATGATGTCAGAACTAAAAATATCCCAATGACCATTATAAATTTAACCAATGGCAGAACAGTTTCAGGCGTATATGCACGAAGCAAACCGACAGCAGACAATCAAGTGGTGTACGTACCACAGAGCGTATACAATCCTATAATTCTTAAATTTTCGGGGAATTGAACAGAATGAGTCATGATTCATCAATGGTTTAAAAACAACGCCTTCTGGTCTTATAAAATGCTTTCATTTGTGTCATTTATTATGTTCGCCATTGACCATTTACAGTCGATTGGGTCCTTTAATCAAATGTAATATTGCACTTTTTATTATAGGATCTCCACATCGGCTTAGACGGCTCAAAGAATCGCACAAAAAAACTTTCAAAAATGGCGAAAAATGCTGTGCTTCGCTTAGTCGGAGAAATAGAAACAGGACAGACACTTTATTTTTACTAAATACTAATTACACTAGTATTACAATATTATTTAAATGAAACAGATACGTTTTCTGAAGAAAACAAGAATTATTAATTTAGTAGTAGGTCTAGGTATTGACGAGATTAGTCCCGTTCCAATTTCTAGGTTGATTTTAGGAAAAAAATTTTGAAATTTTGGCATATCATTTGTGACACAAAAAGCCACATTTTGCACTTATTAACTGAAAAATATCATTTCCGGTCCAACCGGAAGTAGCAACAACTTTTGATTTTTAAATAGCAACCTATATATATTTTGCATATGTAGATTCCACATGAAATTTTCGTTACAACGATGTATCACAATAGGTATTGTTTTCAAAATGGCGTCATACATTCGAAAAAGTGAAAAAACTAAAATTGGCAACTGCAAAACTGTGTTCTCAAAAAATTTACCCGGTAGGCTTTGAACCTGACTTTTTGTTGTTGCATTTCAATAAAAGTTTATTTCGTGTCAAAATCACTATTTCCAATTCAAAAACAATTCAGATTCAAAAACTTGGGCAAATGTTTGAAAAGAAATGTCATTTTGTCATGGCACGCTTGAAAAATGTAATACATACATTAGTATAGTTCAAGTAGGAATATCCCGAGACATAAAAAACGCGACAAAAACTGTACGACCTCATTAAAATACCATTACTCTTTATATAAAGTATAAGTAGTAACGCAATTTTTTTTTTCAAATATGCCTAAAATGTAATGAAACGTCGAGATTTTAAATTTGAGCGAAAAAAAATTTCTGTCTGCTTGCCGGTCTTTCAGTAACTTTTTTGTGCGCACGTTTACTCTGGAACCGTTTGATATTGACTTGAAATTTGGTACACTTATGTATTATAACAAGATCTGGAACTAGATTATATTTTGATCTAATTCCGTTGAAGGGTTCGGGGGTAAATGGGGTAAATAATGGTAAATAGGCAAAGCAAGCAGGTAAGAGTCCATAAAATTGCACGCACGAAAAATCAAGGTCTTAAATTTTTTTTGGCATCAGCACACCTACTATCATCCCCAATACCACCCTTACACTCTTATGAAAGGGAGTAAAAAAATTAAAATGTGATTTGGTGTATATACAAGAACGAAACTTCGAAAAAAAAATTTTGGCATTAGCCACCCCCATTGCCACCCCCACCCTATTATTAAAAGGAGTAAAATATTACATTGAGATTTAGTGTGTATAAGGCTTGGATACAAAATCTGGATGTGAAAGTAGTGATTCCTTGGGCAGCGGTTTTTTTATTTTTATTTTATCGTCTTATTCAGATTAACGTCCTGGCAGAGTTTAGTTAGCATTAGCTATTCCACCACCTCAACCACAGGACACCTCTACGCATAGACAATTATACAACGACCATTCCCTACGACTTGCCATCTGCTTCAGCTGAGATTTGAACTCAGGAGTGGTACGGCAACTAGCCGTGTTGTCTCTCACATAACCTCATCTAGTCTACTGCCACCAACTCGGTAACACATGAAAAACATCACTAAACATCCATACCCTAGCCAGGATTCAAACCCGGGACACCTTGCTGGTTGCAAGCCAATTTACCAATTACCAATTAAAATTCCTTTACGGAATATTTTGTATCAGTACATAATAGTGTTTGTACTATATTTGTTTATCTTAAGATATTTATTATTATATCATTTGCATCAACAATAACAATATAGGAAACCTAACCGTTACAGTTGCACTACGTGCATATAGCGAAATAGGCCAGTAGCTGGTTACAGTGCCGAATTAAGCCCAAGGCAATGAGGCATTGCCTCGGGCCTCCCACCAAGTTGCCAATAGCGCCTCCACCAACTTGCTTCGAAAATTGGTTTTATTACAGATGAAAGAAATGAATGCTTACTATGCTTATGTGCATTTTTCGTCACTTTCTGCTAAGCAGTTATAGTCGAGTTCATCTGTTCTCGGCACTGAAAAAACGCAACACAAACTTCACAAAGTCATTAAAATGCCGGTAACCTGTAGGTACTATATTTCGCTCGCAGATTGACTCGCTTATCTTTATAGGTTTTTAATGTGCGTCAGCTTGTTTGATGACAATATGTCGCTTGACCCAATGGCGATAATAGTTATGTCATGAAGTTTTTGTTGCGTTTTTTGAGTGCCGGGAACAGATGAACTCGACTATAGGTGCAAAATCTTTATACTATATAAGAAAGTTAATGCTTAAAATCAATTTATATATCGCACTTAGTCATGCAGGGAGTAGTAAGGGATACGGAAATGAACAAGGCAATGGAAGGGAGGTGGCAAGGAAGGGTAGGTTTGTCGAACTCGAGTTCGAGCAACGAAGAGCAGCAGTAGACAGCTTTCAGCGAGAACCTGAAGATACCAGATGAGAGTCTGTCAAAACGTCGTTTAGACAACCGTGGCTCCGGGAGGAGCCGATCGTCTACCCGGGAGAGCAGCCGGAAATACAACAACACTGCATATATAGGTATATATTTAAGTATATTTTGTTATTTACGTTCATCGAGATAAATAAAGTTTGTTATTTTGAATAATCTTTAATTATTACTATTTCACATATGTTCTGCAAGTTAATTGCTTTGAATTTCCATTGAAAAGCAAATCTACCGATTTTTAGTTGTAATTCTACCGAATTCAGTAAGACAAGGGTTGGCAACACTGCTCGGTTGTTTGTCCGTCAATGTCGATACGAAAAAATTGTGTCTTTGAATAAACAAAGTTAATTAGGATGTAAAATGAAAACTTATTGCTGTGTACCAAAGTGCTCTACTTCAAGTGTACTAACTAGAATATTGTCATGACTAATTAATCTAGAATAAAATAGGATTTATAAACAAAATATGCAACAAGTTCATAAATGTAATTATATACCTTTCAACCAAATCAGCTTTTTTTCGATGAACGCTAGCACTTGTTTTTCTCAGTTCCGTAATCATTTTTATCATTTTGGCTCATTTCTACGAATAAGAGATTGGGAAACTCTCGGAAATCGGGAAATTTGATCGAAGTGAGAATATGAGAATGACATTAAACCGAGTACGCATGGCGTCATCTATTGGATATATTAGGAACTGGCTTGGATTGCTCCTCATGCTCATTTTTACGAATAAGAGATTGGGAAGCTTTCAGAAATCGGGAAATTTAAACAATTTAAAAGTTATAACTTAAATTGTTATTTAATGTCATTCTCAATTGGGAACAATCCAAGCCAGTTCCTAATATATCCAATAGATGACGCCATGCGAACTTGGTTTAATGTCATTTTCAATTTGTATCATATAATACATTATACAAATTGAAAATTACATTAAACAACAATTTAAAAGTTATTTATAACTTTTAAATTGTTTGAATTTCCCGATTTCTGAGAGTTTCCCAATCTCTTATTCGTAGAAATGAGCCAAATTGATAAAAAGAATGAGGAAAAATCCAAGCCAGTTCCTAATATATCCAATAGATAACGTCATGCGTACTCGGTTTAATGTCATTCTCAACTTGTATCATATATAACCTTTTTAAATAGTTTGTTGGAATTGGAAACGGTCATTTTTAGGAAATAAATGTCCTACTGTGTTAGAGCACTTTGGTACACGACAACAAGGCGGATAAAATAAAAGAGAATGTTCCCCATTTGTATTACATAATATATGAGACAAATTGAGAATGACATTAAACCGAGTACGCATGGCGCCATCTATTGGATATATTAGGAATTGGCTTGAATTGTTCCCCATTGTAAACGTATATGAGTAACTTACTCTCTTACAACACAACTTGCATATGTATTCCATGTTGCTATGCTTGTTTTGACGTTTTGTCACTGACATTAGTGACAAGAAGAGATTTGAGGTTGATAATATTGAGGTCGTCAAAAAATATTTCTAGTCTGTTCTAAACTTCTATATACACATAATAACGCAGATAGCTATTTTGGATATTCTATATTTCAAAATGGGAAGTACTGCAAAGGCAATTATAACAGGTTTCATATGCAGATTATGTTCGGAACAAAAAAAAAATGTTATACATTTATACACCGGCAGGGCTAAGAAGTTAGATTTGTTGAAAAAAATTAAATTATTGCCAATCTCCGTAAGTGGGTTCAACTTTTAAATTATCGAAATTATTTTTCAATTGATATTTTTGGTGTAAGGCTTACCTCAACTTAATTTGTTTTAGGTAGAAAAATATGATAATTTACCAAAAACAATTTGTGAACAGTGTGCCAGTAGACTAGAAGCTCAATATGATCTTTTACAGAAGATAAGACGAAGCAATACTATACATCAGAGCCACAGAATATATCATGTAAGTTGATATCGATTGAAATTTTTTATGTGGCATCGTGTGGCTATTTAATATTATTTGTTATCTTTACTGTGGCTTGAAAAAGTTTGCAATAAATTGGATTTCCAATTTTTCTTTGGTTGAAATTGTGGGTAATTTTCTTTTCCAAATTTGCATTACTGCAGTTTGAATTACTAGAAGTATTGTTATTGAAGACGGTAGCCCAGTGGGTTAGTTCATTTAGATTTAGCGGGTTCGGTCCCTGCTTACTGTTAAATAATCATTCTGTATTTTCAATGAATGCTTCATTATACCGTCATTCTATTTTACTAGGGCCACACCAAATATCTCGCTTAATATCTATTGTAGAAAAATAAAGTTTTAGAAACAGTTATCCCATTTTTTGTGAACTATATTTCAGTAAAAAGAAATTTGAAATCCATAGCCTACTTTGTGAGATATATTACAAAAACCTGAAAAATAAGAAAACCACAAACGGTTAAAGCTTCCTTATTTGAGGAGATATGAAAAAAATTAAAGAGATGAAAGTTGACTGCAAAGACAATAAGAATAATAATGCGTATCAAAAAATTCGAAAAACGTAGTTGGCTTTGACATATGCTCTTGTGCAAAAATGAAAAGAACAAATCTGAAATTAGGCCATGACACCATTAATTCCGTTTATTTTTTCTCTTTCTAATGATATAAAAAGTCACAAAAATTTTAACTGATAGTGTCAATATTTAATATTTTATGAAAACCACAATTCATATCACTGAATCGTAAAAATCAACTATGCCATGGTTCGTGAAAAACAATGTATACAGTTGTTATTAACAAATTTGACAGATTGTCACTGTTGTATGTTGAGATGTCGAGTTCTAAAACAAGTTTTATATCAGTAATTATTATGGTGTAGGTACACCAATAATAACAAATTCGATATTATTAGCATTTATTGTCAGTGGAATTTTGACGCTGAGATGGCAGTCACGGTTTACGGAGATAAATTTCCAGATGCTCCGCAGTCAAATTGGACTATGTTTAGTTAGTTCAAAATCTAAAAACGCACGGTTCATTTTCAAAAAAAGTAGTAAGGTATTGTTATGTGCTGCCCTCTAACAGAGAGGAGAGTTGTAATTACTCCCTGGCCAGAAGGGTGGAGCCATCTGTGGGCCAACTGGCGAACCACCATTTAGTAGTGCCTAAGAAAATTATAGAGAATTCCATATATTTCTGGAAAGTTCTACAATGATATTCCAAGTGGGTATATAAAGAGGTGAAGCCAGCAGAGAAGAGAACAGTACAGTACAGTTTAGTGAAGTTAAGGAACAGTTCAGTATCCAGTTCAGTTCTGGGTAATCTGTGGTTCTGGTTACAGAGACAGTTTGTAGAAGAACAGTTCAGTTGAGTGAAGTATGCAGTTTAGTGAAGTAAACAGACAAGAGAGTTTTTAGGTTAGACAAGAGTTGAAGAGTTTAAGAAGAAAAGTAAAGTGCTTAGTGTTTTAAAAGTAGTGAAATTATATTAGATTAAGTTATTATTAGTTGTGTGATTTTTAAGTATTTGCTAGTGTAATTTTAGTGATTAAATAAATCAGTGGTTTGTGAAAATTCTTGTTGCAAGTTATTTGGAATCCACAAAGTGTTTACTGAAAATTGTAAGCACGTGACAATTGGTGTCAGAAGCGGAATTGCAACAGAATTTCTGAAGAATTTGACGAAGTTCCATAGTGTTCTATTTGGAAACCACTGGAGATAGTGAAGTGAGTTGAACTGGGAAGTAATTAGACAAGACTAATTTGTGTTAGTGTGAGAAAATATTTGACTTGTACCTGGCATAGACTTTAAATAAGGCTTGTTAGTGTTGTTTGTTAGTTTTTGAATGGAAACAAGAAGCATGGCTGCTGAAAAACAAATGCAAGACATGTTCGCCGCATTTAGAAAAATGATGCTAGAGGAAAAAGAGGAACAAGAGAAACGACGTCAAGAAGAAAAGGAAGAGCAAGAGAAACGACGCCAAGAGGAGAAAGAAGAACAAGAAAGGCGTCAGGAAGAACAAGAAAGACGACGTCAGAAAGAAAAACTAGAAGAAAAAGAAGAACAAGAAAGACGCCGTCAGGAGGAAAAAGAAGAACAAGAAAGACGACGTCTGGAAGAAAAAGAAGAACAAGAAAGACAACGTCGGGAAGAAAAAGAAGAACAAGAAAAACGACGTCTAGAAGAGAAAGAAGAATTAAGGAAAATTATACAAGGGCAACAAGATGCTATCCTGTCAGCCACTAATGAGGTCAAGGAAAAAGTAGATAAAGTTGAACAAAAAGTGACTGGCGTCGAAGGAAAAGTGACTGCTGCCGAAGAAGAAGTGAGTGATGTCAAAGGAAAAGTAAATAAGGTTGAAGAGGAAGTAACTGAAGTCAAAGGAAAAGTTACTGGCGTCGAAGGGAAAGTTACCGATATAGAAGGAAAATTTCGTGCAGTTGAAGGAGAGGTAGAGCGACTTAAGCGACTGTTAAGAGAACAAGGAGGCCAGCTGGTATTATCATCATCAGGTCCTCGATTACAACCGCCTTCCTTTGATGGTCAAACTTCTTGGTCAACCTATAAAAGACAATTTGAGGCAGCGGCATACGCAAACAATTGGAGCAATGAAGACAAAGCTATGGCATTGGTGCTAGCATTAAGGGGCCAAGCCTCAGAGTTGCTTCAGAGTATCCCAGTGACGCAGCAACGGGATTTTAAAGTTTTGGAAGCTGCACTAGATCTAAGATATGGCGACCAACACCTCGCCCAAGTATACAGGACTCAGCTCAAATCACGCACACAAAAGACTGGGGAAAGTTTACAAGATTTTGAAGCAGCTGTTGAGCGACTGACATATCTGGCTTACCCGGATGCACCCAAAGAATTCCAGGAACAATTAACAGTTGATACTTTCATTGATGACATAAGAGACGAGGAGATCAGGCGAGTCCTTAGATTATCTCGAGCTAAGACTGGTAGCGAAGCCTTGATTCATGCCCTCGAAGTTGAAGCCGCTTATGAAGAGACTCTATATCCGAGAGTACGAGCCATGAAAGTAGAAGAAGAGGACCATTTAGAAAAGTCAAATATGGGATCTTTGATGGCTGACCTGCACAAAATGATAAGCCAGTTGATGACCAAACCAGATGCTCCAAGGAAGCAGGAAAGAGAACAGAGCGATGGACAGCCAAGGAAGGTGATTCGGTGTTATCAGTGCAGCAAACCAGGACATATGATGCGGCAGTGTCGAGAACGGAATCCTGGAGAAGTAAACACTGCAAAGAAAGAGGAAGTCCGCTCTGATAAGATGAGATTGATTGTTATGTTAACAGGCATACAGAATATGGTCGCACACGTATTAAACGAATTAAGTTCGCGACCGGAGCTGAAACAGGAACCGCAACCGCCGAAACAGGAGCCGAAGCAGCAGCGAAGTGCTGGAGGTCTGACAAAAGGTATCCGCTGTTATAATTGCGGCAAATTGGGGCATGTCAAGAGGTACTGTCGCCAGAGGAGCCCTAAGGAAGTGAATGCCGAGAATGTAAAGAAGCAGCAGGATATAGCAGAAGTGAAGGCAGTTAAGATAGAGGTTCCGAAGGACTGGTCAAGGAAAGTTCTAAGAGAGGAACAACTGAACGACGATGAAATTGGACCAATGTTGAAGGCGAAAGAAAAAGGAATCCGCCCGGAATGGAAGGACGTTTCCAGTAAAAGTGTTGGACTGAAGGCTTTATGGGCGCAATGGGATTCACTTAAGGTTATAGATGGACTATTACGGAGAGCATGGGAGAGCCCGGATGGGAAAGAAGTTACCATGCGGTTGCTGATACCCAGGTGCCGAGTACCAAAAGTACTTCGGGAAGTGCACGAGGGAATATCCAGAGAGCACTTTAGCAGAAATAAGACTTTGGCTAGGGTACGGGAGCGATTTTACTGGGTAAATAGCTGTCAGGATGTAGAGGCTTGGTGTCGCAGTTGCAAGGTTTGTGCGAATGTGGCTGCCAAGAGGTCACCTACAGGGAGTGGTGATCGAATGACGGCTAGATATGACCGCAATGCCAGTTCAGCAGGATTCAAGGTGGGGGACTCGGTTTGGCTGTATAACCCACAGCGGAGTGAAGAAGGATTCTCGAAGCCTCGCTCACCTTGGGAAGGACCGTATTCTGTCATCACTCGGATCAACGACGTTGTTTATAGGATTCAACGTAGAAAGAAGTCCAAGATGAAGATCGTGCACCTGGACAGGTTGGCAAAGTATACTGGGGTATCTGAAATGCCTGACCGGGACGTTCAGGCTTAAGGAGGGGGCAGTGTTATGTGCTGCCCTCTAACAGAGAGGAGAGTTGTAATTACTCCCTGGCCAGAAGGGTGGAGCCATCTGTGGGCCAACTGGCGAACCACCATTTAGTAGTGCCTAAGAAAATTATAGAGAATTCCAGTATATTTCTGGAAAGTTCTACAATGATATTCCAAGTGGGTATATAAAGAGGTGAAGCCAGCAGAGAAGAGAACAGTACAGTACAGTTTAGTGAAGTTAAGGAACAGTTCAGTATCCAGTTCAGTTCTGGGTAATCTGTGGTTCTGGTTACAGAGACAGTTTGTAGAAGAACAGTTCAGTTGAGTGAAGTATGCAGTTTAGTGAAGTAAACAGACAAGAGAGTTTTTAGGTTAGACAAGAGTTGACAAGTTTAAGAAGAAAAGTAAAGTGCTTAGTGTTTTAAAAGTAGTGAAATTATATTAGATTAAGTTATTATTAGTTGTGTGATTTTTAAGTATTTGCTAGTGTAATTTTAGTGATTAAATAAATCAGTGGTTTGTGAAAATTCTTGTTGCAAGTTATTTGGAATCCACAAAGTGTTTACTGAAAATTGTAAGCACGTGACAGTATGTTGCGGATAATGTAAGAAAAGTGAATAGAGTATCGAATTATGTTAACCAAAATGAAGAAACCTCTTTCAGACAAATTCAGAGAAACTATAGCATAAAAAAAGACAGTGCAAGAAAAATATTTAAAAATAATTGATTTCGATGCTACAAAATGAGGAAAATTCAACATTTAAATGAGAGAGATAAGCTCAGGAGAGTAAGAGTTTGTAGATGATTGTTAAATAAAAAAAGGAATGACCTGCTGATATGTAGCAAAATTCTTTGGTCGGACGAATCAAATATTTCTATTAATGGATTTTTCAATAGAAATAGAAAGATTTTCTACGAATATTTGGGTGGGTCTTTTAGGGACTAAGTAATTGGACCTTATTTTTATGATGGCAAATTAACCGCTCCTCGCTCGTAGATATCCTAATTTCCTGCAAAAAGAATTTCAAGGTTTTCTTTATGAATTAACAGTGGCAGAAAGATTAAATTATTCATATTGTGAACAAGATGAGGCTCCATCTCACACTGCTGTAAATTGCACAAATTATTTAAATCAAGTTATGCTAGATAGCTGGATAGGCACCTATGGACCCATTCTATGGCCAGCTCGATCACCAGATATTACTCCCTTGGATTTTTTCGTCCGGGGGTACATTAAAGACAAGGTATTTGAAACTGCCCCTGAAAATATGGAGGACATCAAAACCACAATTAGAAACGCATGTGTGAGTCAATTACTCCTGAAATGCTCCAAAATGTAATGTGTGAGGTGTCTCATAGAGAACGTTTATTTATTAGAATGCATGGTGCACAATTTGAACATTTGTAGTTAGAAAAATAAATATATTTTCTTTTCAGTATCTTCAATAATATTGTCGTATTCTATATTTGCACACATTTTATTCTCAATGGTGAGTATGGCGAGATCTGTTAACACGGTTAATCTGTTCTGCGTCATCGTTGAATGTAAATAGTTTTTTTTATTAATTTTAGTTTTGAAAACGAGCATTCTCGACTTGCCACAGATACGGGAATGGTTAGGAGAGTTCTTAATGAAACAACTATATTGGGAAAGTTTTCGGTCAAACTGTTTCTCTCCAAATAGTTTAAAGCCTGTAAAGGCTTTGTGCCTTTTTTGTCCTGCATTATTTCGCTCAAAGTTAAAAGTTCATTGAGTAATTCATTTGGATCTATGTCATTAGTTAGTTGAATATATAAATCCTGACACTTTTTCAAAACATTTTTTGAGTGCATTTGTTTTATGGCGGGAATATCATATAAAAATTCGAAAAGTTGACTATGGGATTTCAGTTGACTGAATCTCTGCTTAACAGAATTGATGGCGATATCTACTAAAGAGTTGACAAACGTTACTTCAAATTGTCTTACAGGATTCTCTATAGGATCATTTTCTCCCTCATATTCAAAGAGTTTCGCCTTGCGTCGAATTCTAAGAGGTAGAGTATTTGTAAATTCTGAAGAGATCTCCATATCTTCAGCAATTTCTCTAGCCGTGCATAACATTTGATTAAAGCCGTTTAAACAAAACTCTTTTAAAAATAACTTTATATTTTTTAGAATAGTGGTAGTTTCATTTAAAACCATATTTGGACTTTGCAGCAATTTTGATGCCAAATTTATTTTATATAAAATATCATACCAAATTATAATGCTACAAATAAACTTGTAACTAGAAGCTAATGATCTACTTTTGTTCCTGGTATCAGTATCTTTTTGTTGATCTAGAAAAATTGCAACTAGTACATCATATATTTCAACAAGTTAGCGTCTTAATGGCTTAACAGCTTCGATACGGCGTTCCCATCTTGTATCGCTTACACTCTTTAGCGTTAGTGACAAAATGTGTTTTTTTAGTACACTGCATCTTTGAGTTAAAGCCGGAGAGAATACAAATAACTCTTGTATCTGAGAAAAATGATTGGAAATTTTGCCTGTATTTTTTGCTGCGTCATTCACAATAAGATTCAGGGAGTGGCAGGAACAAGGAACAAAAAATACTTTTGCATTTTTATTTAAAATTCTCCTTTGAACGCCAGAATGCACTCCCCTCCGTTATCATAACCTTGGCCACGAATGTTTCCAATTTCGAGGCCTAATTTATTAAGTTCGTGTGTTAACAGTTCGCTAAGTCCTGCTCCACTTGACGATTCGACAGGCAGGAAATTTATAAAATACTCTGCAAACATATTCTAAGGTTTCTTTACATTCTTTAGTCACAATACGAATAACCAAGGACATTTGCTCTATCCTACATACGTCGGGGGTGTAGTCTAATATAATACTGTAGTATTTTACACATTTATTTTTTCAATTATTGTTTCTCGAACTTTTTTTTCCTAACAGGCTTATAATACCATTTTGAATATTCTTACCTAAGTAGTGGGTGACGTTTGATTAAGCAGAAGCTCTTCTCAAATGCTCTCTAGTGACAGAGTCATATTGTAACGGTTCATTTTCCTTGATTTCTAAATTGTTATTAAATTTCAGTTGATTTAATAATAGACACTATACGCCTGGTGTATGTATTAGTTCTCATTTTTGTAAGCTGTTCGCTTGTCTTGGGCGACCCTGTATATCGAGTTTGCCGAGACACTGACAACTCTTTCGCTTCCTCACCAAAGAGAAATTACAAAAATTATTATGAAGTAATGCACCTGAAATGACATGGTATATTCGTGTAATTTATTAATTATAGAAACAGGAATAAGGGATAAATACATTGTATAAAAAGATATTAGCAAAAAAAGGAAAGAAAGTTTTTTGATAATCAGACAGCTGGGAGCTCAGAGATGAATTGTTAGGTCGAACGTTAAGTTGGCATATATATAAGAGACCTACAATTGTTTTTTTAAAAAAAGGCCGTTGAAGAACTATAGGCAAGTATAAATTTTTATGGCTTTCGTTTGCAACAAATTAAAACTATACCTTATCATGTCATTTAAAATGCACTTATTTCAGGCCTTTATTTCTTTGCGGGTCATTGTTTGCTCGACCTATCTATGGATCCTATGATTTTATTTTACATGGCGATGTAAAATTGTTTATGGAATATACCCAAGTAATTGGTTTAAGTCAATGAGGCATTTCTCTTAGACTATTTGGATCAAAACAGCGTTACCGAAGGAGTATTGAGGTATTCGCTATTTAGGAGTCCAGACAATCGGTGAGACAGAAATATATAAACAACTTGAATAACCGAAATGATTCTGTATCTTCCATTTTACCAGTTTGTTGCACATTACTGCAGATATCAAGAAAGTTTGTTTCTTTTGTCCTAAACCCCCTGGAGGAAACTGCAGTATAAAATTTAATTGTTTATCTGAAATAATATATATTGCAATATAATACTTAGGTTTTTCATGTGAACTTGGGGAAACAGCTGTTTCGGCGAGTAATTAACTGATTGACTTATACACCTTAATTAAGATTTACCAAGTACTCATATAGTTCATAACAGAGAGTGAAGCATTTTGTTTTTAATCAGTACGTTTCTACACCTAACTGTAATTACATATTTTAGTGGCATAAATATCACATGACCTGTCTCATCCTTGTTGTTAGTAAAAAATATCTTTCTATAATCCAAATTATACAAGCTAATTAAGCCTCACGTTTCACACATTTTTTATATTTAATAATAACTGTACATATTATTCCCTCGATTTGTATTAGGTATAAATAATAAAATTTGTACATATAAGGGATATTATAATTGAGTAGTTTGATTCTTATCTGGGTTGTTTTGTACCTCCAACCTTCCCTCGTCAATTTTACATTGGCTGGCGCCCTCAGCTTACATAACTAAATAACAACCAAAATAATTAAAATCCACGACCTAGCTCACGACATACAAGCTGCCGATCGCATTTATGTTGACGAACGTCACAATATTTAGAAAGTAATTCCATTATTTTCAAAAAATTTCCGTTATTTAGTTCAAAAATTTTATCAGAAGTACCCCGAAGTGGCAACATTTGTGAATCGCACAGCTGTATAACAGCAATAATTCTTTTTAAAATATCTCAGCAATACTGCCTTTCTAGATTCAAAATCCTCCGATGTTCTTCATCGATTATTTTACCCATCTTTAGTCTATTATTCATTTCCTTCCATTTACTGAAGCACATATGCTTCGCAGAGCTTTCATGAGACCTTATACTTCTAGAGATATTTTTCCACTCTCTATAGCCTTTTGACCAATTCGCCGCGTTTACATCAGAATTTTTAAATAATAAACAGCAAAAGCAATACACAGCATCAGTTCTTTTGAAGTAAACTAACCATTTTCTCTCTAGTTTTTCTCTGTTAGACATTATACGATAATAAAATGAATGAGAAAAATGCCTTCCAGAATCATCTTTTGAAAAATCCACGCCTATAATCTGTATTGGCCCTTTTTCTATTATTATCTGATGTTGGGAGATATTTAAATTCTTCCAGGCGGCATTCTTTGGATTTATTTAAATTTCGCCCCAAAATATTTAAAAAATTTACTACTCAAATTGAAAATGCCGCCCCTGAAATAGTGCCGCCTGAGGCAGTCGCCTCACCCCACGAGCCTGCTTTGTGTATGGCTACATGCTGAGAACCCCTACAGCTGTATGCCTTCTACCTCCATAAGTTCTTGAAATAGTAATGTTATTTGTTATCTTGTAAGTCATAATTGCAGTTATGAAGTATTTGATTAAAGAGTTTATGTTTCGTTTAATTTTGCAAAGTTTAAAAATTTAATGATGTCTCTTAACAAACGTTCTTCTTTCTTGACTGTTAATGTATGTAACTAAAATTATTGTTAAATACACATAGATGGCATGCTGATTTGGATAGATTGTTATTTTCCAAGTTTAAAATGTCTATTTTCAACAATCTAGAATTGGGAGTTTTTGACAAGATCAATATTTCCTCTATTTATAGATGAGAATGTAAAAATAGCTTTGTGTAGCTGCTAATGAAAAAATAAATAAATAAAGTGACAATCCTGGTCATCTATGACGAAAATAAAAATTGTTATGAATTTGAAGTTTTTTTTAAATAAGTACTTTTGCGATTAGGTATCTTCTTTTCTAAATTTCCAGATTATGTGCACATTTTATTTAGACTTCGCTGCACTTCTTTGTGTATGTACTTCTTGTTTTATTTACGAAGTATATTTGAAGTTCTATTTTTTAAGTATTTATACCTACTTTTATAGGTAATATGTCTGATATTTGTATGTTTGACTTATGTAAAACAATTTCTTGTGCTATACACCAATAAATATTATTATTATTACCCATTTATGATAAACAACTTTATTTTTGCAGAGCAATGGTAGATGCCCAACAGAATGTCCTCTTCATGGTTTAGATGAACCAACACCGTCAGAAATGGATATAGGAGACTCTTCATCTGGTTCTTAGCCAAAGTATCTAAATTTATTACATGTGAAAATATTTTTATGATCTAGTACCACAATGATATAGGTTTCAATTTCAGTCTTTCATAATTATCAATATTGCATAAATCTTGTAAACTCATACAAAAACATATGCTTACCATACATGCATATTATATACAACCTTCTCTAGGTTATGTATGGAGAAAATATGTATTGTATTTTATATTTCTTTTAATTCAGCGGATATTTAATCTATGTTGCATGATTCATCTTTTAAATATTTTCGTATTTTTAAGCTGTTTTAAAAAAATAATAGATGGCTTTAAAAAACCCTCTCTACAGACTGTCGTAAACAACCACAAATGATTTCTTCTATATTCTTAATTGTAGATCACCTATTCTCATGACTTTCATTATCCCAATTAATAATTGCCATGGTATATTTCTTTACTCTTTATTGGTACAATTAAATTTACTACCACGTCTGTAGTATTAGACATCACAGGATCAAAACTGTTAAAGCTAGAGTAAAACTTTAAATACAGCTGCAAACAATATTTCTTTTCATGGTCAATAATTAGTGTTCGATTTAAAATAGCTGTTAACATTAGAATTTCAATGGTGGCTAGTGAAATTTTAGTAAGCTATCGTTTAGTAATGGAGCATGGGACCCATGCCAAACTTTAAGATATGACTACCAAGAACTGCCCTTGTCCACCGCAGATTGTAAAAAAGTACTTGTAAAATATCTGCAACATTTTCTTCAGAACACGGATAAATATTTTAATTTTATTAATAAATCTTGATTTTTTTTATATAAAGTTAACTACACCATTTTGAAATTTTATAAGTTAAATAAATGTCAGTGTAATATAAAATTTCAAAATGGTGTAACTATAAAAAACCAACTTTTTTTTATTATTAAAAACTCATCCTTATGTTTTCTTATTCAAAAACCAATACATTGAAATATTCTACAAGTACTTTCCCTACATCCCAGGATGGACAACCCATTTTTTAAATTTTACCAACTTGCCACTGTAAACATTAGGTTTTATTAAATTTGTGTGTCTATTTTGTATTGTATAAATTACTGCTAATTTATATTTTTTAAATATAGGTACCCAAATTGTTTCTTGTTAATCAGTTCATATTTTAATAATTTAATTTCTGTCATATAAAAATGTAGATAAATGGTTTTTTTTAAGAAAATACTTAAGTAGGAGCAAGGTTGGAGAATTCGTTTTGTTGTGAAAAACCATACATATGAGTGTTAAGTAAATAAAGCCTTTAAGAGACGCACAAAGTGTCGTAATTGCATTCCAACTGTTCAGAAATATTAATTTCTCACATGCCGTATATACACAGGGGTGTGTGTATCGGGAAAAAAGCCGAAAATTGTAAGTATTTTGCTATGGAATGAATGTTGTTTTTCTGACCCCTTCTAACCCCTCTAACGGCTAACAAACACTCCCCAAAGGGATGAAAAAATATTTTATCTCACCGGTAAAATATATATGCCGCCCGTTTTTGAGGATGCTGAATGTTTTTTAAATTTATTTATTCTGACACAGAAACGGTTGATGAAGCCTGGGACGTTGATGATTGAAAGTTCTTATTGAAGTTATACCTTGGGATCATTACGTCCGTGGGCATGCCTAGGATGGGATCTGCCCTCATCTCCGAGTATAACTTCTGGTACTCCGTCCTGTGTTGCTGGCTAATTGGCGTTTGGCCTTGCATTAACCTGTGCACCACTGACCGAGCTTCGCCTGGTATGAATATGTGTAATGGTGGCAGGTCCAAGAGAGCCTCAAGTGCAGCTGTAGGAGCAGCCTTTGTACGCCAACTAATAGCCTTATTGCTCCCGACTGCACCGTCTTAGTCCACTATACCACTGATCTATAGGTTATCATGAGTCCTCACTACCCTCGTATGTAACCACAGGTTAATTTTGGGATTTAGCTCCCAGCTTTTTCACACATTTGCCTACACCTTCCCAGGGCTATTGTTGCTTTCTATGTGACTTTTTGGATATGGGAGTTCTATGTTAATTTTTGGTCAAAGAGGACTCCCTAAATATTTTGCCTCACAAACAAATGGAATTTCCACTCCGTTGAGCCTTAGGGGCTTTAAGCCTTCCAGTGCTCTTCTCCATGTAAAAGTGATGACTGTGATTTTGTGGGGATTTATAGAGAGTCCTTCCTTAGAACACCATTTGTCGACAACATTTAGGGCTCTTTGCGAACCCTCCATTATTGTATTCGCAAATCGCCTCTTGACAACTATTGCTAGATCATCAGCATATCCTAAGCAATAGAAACCTTCTGTGGACAGTTTCCGGAGAAGTTCGTCAACTAGGGTTGCCCACAGTAACGGAGACCTTCCTGTGCTCACTTTCGCCTCAATGGAGGCCTCACCTAGAATGGATATTATAATCCTATTGTCTAGGCTGGCTTTAATCCACTGGCAGATCACTGTTACTATCACTGCCCTCGTTAGTGAGTGTGTCACGTTATTAAACGCTCCTTCTATGTCTGGAAATGTTACTACTGCCATTTCCTTGTCATCTAAGGACTTTGCTAGAGTAGTCTGTTTAATACATCCAGCGCAAGGCCTGTCAATCTCCCTGGCTGGTATGCATATTAACGTTCGCTCAGGGGGGTTTCCCTTAGTAATTTGTCTCTAATGTACCTATCTAACAGTCTCCATTGTTTTAAGTAGGAAAGACGATAGGCCTATATGACTTGGGCGTTTGGTCCGATAATCTAACTATTTTTGGTAGGTAGATGATGACTCTTACCTTCCGCCATATCTTTGGTATATATCTCCAGGCCAAACAAGCCCTGAATATTTGACATAGGTAAGGTATTAATACCTCTAGCCCCTTTTGGAGCAAAATTGGACATATTCCGTCCATCCCAGGAGATATGAATGGTTGGAACTTACTAATTTCACATCTGATTTTGTCAGGTTTTATAACCTCGTTGGCCAACCTCCAGTCCGCGAGTTTGGGCCGTTCTGGCCTTTCGTCTGGATAATGCCTATCCATATATGCCGCCTCTAGTAGCAAAACGCCCATTTTCTCCATCTGAGACATTTTTTAAATAATTTTGAGTAAATCGAGGTAATCTGGAGGAAATTAGAATAATCCGGAGTCAATCTGAAGACATCCGGATGTAATCTAAACCATTCACTTTCAAGGATAAGTGGGGGTTTTTTGAATTTGGTAAAGTGTGCTCTATCTCCCATTTCATTATGTCCGTTTAAATTTGGCCCACCCTGTATAACAATTAAGCAGTTACTGTTTTTTTTAATATGCCTATACTTAATTAAAAATAACATACTTCGGCCGAAAACTCGAGTCAGTAACGCAAAAAATAAGCGGCACTCTCGTCAAAGGATATTAGCACTTATTTGATACTAAAGCGGCCATATAATCCCATTGAATCGAGAGAAATATATTGTTTTATCCGCCTAGTAGAAATGGAAACAACGACTACCACAAACAATTTTAATGACCTAGTCGACCGCATAGAGTAATTGATTTAACGTGCCGCCTTTATGCCTAATAATTTGCTCGACTAACTACTCAGTCGTAAACAAACTTGGAAAGAAAGAAAGAAATCGTATATCCCGGGCACTCAGTGGCGCCACATACGTATTCATGTAGGTATATATGAAATAATAATATTTCATAAAATAAAAAATAACAGCCAAACAGAAAAGCTGGAGTTCTTTTAAGAAAATTTTTAATGGCAGGCATAATTTTATTAGGAGTGGAATAATTACGTAATCCGACATTAAAACTGTAGAATGATTGATGTTTATAAAAAAATTTATCATGCCAGTTGTTCTTATTGACCAGCAAGGAGGAGGAACGTGGAGGCGTGAGCATATTCCTTGCCGGGAAAGGATGGTGACATGGTTGTCAATTAGGGAGTAACAGAGGTTAAAAAAGAAAATAAATAGACTTACAACTTAAAAATATATAACTGTTCTAACAACAAAAATAAACTTTCTCTTGTTAAAATAGAATAATTAAAAACAAAACACACCAAAGTTAATAAAAATAAATAACTGTTCTATATAACAACATAAATAAACGTTCTTGTTAAAATAATATAATAAAAAACAAAACTTCCCAACAATAATTTTCCACAATAGATAATTCATAATATCACAATCACTACATGACACTATCACAGATTATCACTCATTCACCACTATCACTGCTGGCTCCTACATTTATTATTATTGGCTCAATAACTGCATCAATTCGAATATCCGTATTCCACATTTTTTCTTCAATTTTTTTAACGTGCCTTATGCATCTTTGTCAATAATCAGCTGTAACTCTTTTTAATGCATTTTGGATAGAAGGCCTTTTACATGTTCTAATTTAAAAGTTCTATTTTCTCTTGCAACATTCCCCTTTACTTCAGCCCAAATAAGCTCAATGGGATTGAGTTCACAGTAGTAAGGCGGCAGCCGCAATACCTCAATAGATCTGTAGCTTTAGCCCAAAGAGGTTTGCTTTAGCCATTTCATCCACAATATATTTCTTATATACAGCGAATGTTGTTTCCCTAGGGTTGGCAGTTCGACTTTCAGCGAAGTACCATTGAATAGGATACCTTTACCATCTAACTACTCTTGAATTTGCGCTTTTCGCCATGCACTGGTTGGTAATTTTTCCAGTAATCGACTGTGGTACGGGGCGTTATCCATAATAACGACAGATATCTTGCCAAAATTGCGTCACAGTATGTCCTTCATTTAACCACGTCTCATCTAAATAATAGCATTTTCTTCCTCTTTCACGGGCAGACAAATAGTATCATTTCTCTCAAGTAGGAGGCTATTTCTCTTTTCTTTTGCAAATACAAGGTTCATATCATGCAAACATTTTTTTAACGTCGATTTGACCATTTTCATTTCATCATCATTCAGGGTCTGTAAAATTTTCTTAACAGTAGGGATTTCATTATCATAGAAGAATTTATAAACTTCCATTTTTCTGGAATTTGTCTAATATTTTTTTTTCTTCCAGACTTCGCTTTAGGTTTCTGAACCATTTTCATTTTTTTCTTCTCTTAAAATTCTGTAAATGATCCGCTCACTCATGCCGGTATACCTTGAAGTCATGTTAATTAAACCTGTTGATCCTGATTTCTGTCATGGGATGATCTTCCTCCAATGCATGATATACAATATACATTCAAAATAATTTTCTTCTCCTTGCTTAATGGAGACTTTCTAGGCAGGGTCGGACTGGCCCGGTGCTATAATGTAAATAATGCTTGGGTACATTTTTTTTTATAGAAAATTGGATTTAATCTTCTAGAAGCAAAAAATGAACTGTTATAGATTGTGCATAATTATTTCTTCTCAAGATACCATAACCATGCATACGTATATCCGAAAATGCATATTTGGACTCAACACTATATCTTTAAGGGTATTATGGGGTATATACCAGGTGACACATGAGCATGTAACGCCTAGTAACTTTTTTATTTTTCAAAATATAATATTTAGATTTGGATTATGTTTAGTAAGAAATAAATCCACTACTTTTATCATGCTAAACGATTTTTTTTCTACTTCCGGTTAATCCATTACAAGCAACTTTATTTTTTGAAAGGGAATTGTAACTTTTTTCATGATTCCAATATGAAATAAATTTTTTTACAGTCCCTTTTCGGCCTTTAATTTTATTAAGAAAAATCCGAATTACAGTCAATTTTTTGGTAACAGAAAGGCCACGGAAGAAATATCCCATATGTTTGTAAAATAATGCAAAAGAAATTTTGGACAATAATACCTCGTTTTCTATAACATAATAGGCCATCAATTTTTAACGTAAAGAAAATTTTACTTTTATAAAATTATTGAAAAAAATCTCTTTTTATAGGCAACTGTCACAAAAATTGACGTTTATCGAATCTGACAGCATTCCTAAAGTGTTATCTCTTTATACTCATTTGTGAATCTTATTTTTTTGGCCGCATTTCACGGCCGCACTTCACGGCCTCGTGTATTACTTGATCATCATTAATATTTGAAATATGTCACGGCTTGTTAATAAACTATCTAGTGACGTTTTCATTTGTTTCCGTTATTAACTTGAAAACGAACTACCTAAAACTGTCAGCCTAGTAGGCTTCTTGCAAAATGTTGTCCATGTTTAAAGTAATTTGTACGAAACAATTTTAAAAATATTTTATTTTACTTTTTGAGACAGTTGCCTAAAAAAATGTTGTGTGCACCTCGGCCAAATGACCTATCTCAACCTTATCCGAAGTTTGCTTGAACTCTGCTTTTACGGCCTTGATACACAGATAACTATTAAATGAAAGAGCCTGTCTTATTCCCGTTGTTTGAATCACTCAATATCACATTTTTTAAATTAGGTTCACATTATGCAAAATGCAACTAGCTTCGCTAATATTCAATTTGAAATGAAGTAGTTTTCTCTGTAATATTTGATTTTCGACGATGAAAGGTGCCGACGGAACCAAATGAGGCCAGTCCGACGCTTTTTCTAGGGGTATGAATTTTTACCACTTCTTTTGGACAACCGGGAATTGCTTCCATTTTTGCACATTTAAAAATATTACGATACCCCACAATTACACTTATTTTCACTAAAGCACCAACAAAAATAAAACTAAGGCACTGTGATACAACAAGTACGTAATTTATAAACAAAAATTAATGCCGCCCAATTCATAAACAATTCAGACTATAAATATTTCATACGAAATAAAATTTTAAGGCACTATGATACTCCAAATACGTAATTTATAAACAACAAATTAATACCGCCCAACTGATAAATGACCGCACCCTATGTACACTGATTTTAAACTGAGTTATAATGGTTTAATAAGCAACGACAGGCGCGGTTAGTACTTGGATTGGTGACCATTCCAACGGAAACCGCGTTCTCGCCTCACACATCTTCCAGCGGCTTGTATATCAGTGTATGCGCGGAAGCTATACAACCTTAGACGAGGGTTGTATAGGAGATATACCATCCTTCGGAGGGGATGTAAAACCGTCGGTCCCTTGTCTATTAAATGTTAGGCAAGTAAAAGATCCCTACTCTTCTTAAGGGAAGAGGTTCGGCAAAATTCCTGGTTGGGGGTAGCTCGTCTACAGGCGTCGGTGTTAGGCCTCAGTAGCGGAAATAGGCCGACGTTAAATAAATGTATAAAAAAAAAAAAAAATTAAAAAAAAAAAATGGTTTAATGCACCAAACACCGCTGAATACGTGGAGAATGTTGCCAGATTTAAGCATAATATTTTAAATTTAAGATATGGTAGTTCATGCATAGTTAATTCAATCCGAGGAGTTTCATTCCTTCGAAATTGGTATTATTCGTCAAAATTCTCCAAACTTAAGGAAAATAAATAGGTAACAACGTAAACATATTATATTAGGGAATTTACAAAACTCGTAAATCCGCACGCTCTTGGCTCTACTGACTAGAGTTTTCGACCGAAGTAGGTACGAAAAAAAATGTTATTCTCAAAGAAGAAAACAATAATTACAAACAGTAATGTATGTAACTTTTGATGTTTAGAGGGGATTTAGGATGTAGTTCGGTATTGGCTGCGCCACTCGCCACTAGACTGGAGAAAGTATTATGTGGTATTATAAGACAATAAATCTTCATTCTAAATATAATACATGTCCACGACTTTTTTCTGCTTCTTGCATCTCTAGATGTTTTCATTATACTTTCGACCCTGGACATAAATAAATTGCAAAACGACATAGAAATTATTAAAAAATAAAAGATTCAAAATATTTGTATCCTGAAATGTTTAATGCTATAATACATAAGAGCTAGTTTATTGCTGAATTTTACGTCGTAGATTTAACAAGTTTTTTGTTTCCGAGTACATGGCATATCATCTTCGGCGGAAATATATGGTTCAGTTACAACCCGTAGCCCAAATGAATAGCCAGGTTTCTTAGGTACTTTTGGAAAGTAAATAGGTCCTGGAGCTGCTACTTTGGGATCGGGTGGGAATATTCTTGGGGATATCGTATAATTGGGTAATTTATTTCTGTATACATTAGTATTCGTGCCTGTATATTTTGCGGGACCTGGTGATCTTTCTAAAGTTGGCAAAAAGTGTTTATACGACCTAAAAAATAAAATTATTTTCAGGGAGTATATCATTTCTTAATAATAGTTAATAATCCACTCTACAGCGTGTCTCATTTAAAATGAAAACACCCGGATATTTTCGTCATTTTTTAAAATCTGGCTTTTGAGCTTTGGCGTAATTGTAGTCCTTTATAAAAAGGACATTTCTAGGCAACCAACTTAAATTTAATTAACGAACTGAGACAACGGCAGCCCCTCAAATGGGGTCCATCTTCATGTCGAAAAGAGTTATTAGACAAAGTTATTCAGAATCTAATTTTGAATCCCAAATGCCAAATTTCAGTACAAAATTCGCATTTTTAGTTTTATTCAATATTTTTCCGCAAACGGAAAAGAACATTATTGAACAGAAGTGTCGATTTGACAAAAAATACATTTTAAGAGAAAAGAAAACAAACAATTTACTTTTTAATTGAAATAATTAAAGAAACGGCAATTTAAAGTAACGTTTTTGAGATAATTACTCATTACACGAAAATAAAAGTTTTAATAAATTATCGGATGTAGCCTCTTTCAATTAATCCACCTTCAATTTGAAAACATTTCTCAATTCTTTTACGATTGATGAGTGGCTACTCTTCTCAGTTCTGGAATGCTGATTTCGCGACAGGCTTGTCTTATTTTAGCACAAAGTTCTTCTCAATTCATGGGCCATGATTTGTAAACTTTATTCTTCACTGTTCCTCAGAAATAAATATCTAGTGGTATATAATATTGGGGGACCTAGGAGGCCAGAGTTCAAAAAGGATATTTCTCTCTATCCAGCGCAGAGTAAAATGTTCCTTAAACCACTGACGATCAATTATAGAAATATGAATTGACCAGTGGAATTGACGCATCATCTATAACTGGAGAAACTTTTCCTGTGGCACATTAAGAGGGACATTGTCAATTGCATCCCATAAGAAGACACCACCCCATTAGTAAACAAAATTTTGATTATAAATTCCCGGTCTTCTAAAAAATTTCACTGGACTCAATAGCAATAATCTAACTTTTTATTTTCATCATCTTCTTCAAAGTATTTTAACATTTTGGTTTATAAGACTTGATATTATGACGGCTGAAACATCTCCTAATATTCTCCTGGTCGCATTGCTTGGGTAGTTATTATTGTGGTGCATGTGGTGATTGACTGTGGGGTGGTTATGGTGTTTGTGGTTGTGGTGGAGGGAAAATTGGAAACATATGATATTAAAGTTAAGTGGCCTCGTGATAAAATTTAATGATGTTTGTATGTAGAATTATTGGATGAGTGTGAATTATCCTGGTTTGAGGGGATATAAGCGGATACGTATGAGGTGTTAAGAGGGTTAGTGGAAGATCCAGGTGTGTTTATATCGTACCTGACTGACGAGTGAGTGGTATATCCATCCGATAGCTCTTTGTTACCAACATTTTCAGGGTTATCTCCTGTTACGAGTTAGCGCGGAGTTGTGGTGTTCTTATCATGATAGTGTTTTTTGTGTGTATGGAATAGAGTTTTTGTGGCGTGTTGTTGTTGTGGCTTTTGTTTTACACGAATCTCGTGTTTTAAAAGAGAAGTGCGATCCCAGAAGGACTATAGTGTTTCATGCAAAAGATTAATTAAAACTTAGAGAATCGTAGACAACGTTCGGTCGATTTCGAGGACGATGTACTTTCCCAGAGATTCCAGGATGGGCAATGCACTTTTTGAAAACAAATTTAGCAAATTCCAATCAAATATTTTTTCCTCAAAACGTCTTCATTTGGTCTTGGTATCATCCCTTAAAGTTTGGTGTGGGTTCCATCATGCATCATTATTAAGTTATAGCTTACCAAAATTTAACGGACCGTTACTGGTATATTACATAACCTAATTTGCTATTTAAGCAGATTCGGTAATGTCCCTAATTGACCATTAAAAAACTACCTTAAAGGGTAACGAATAGATGCCCATACCACAGATCAGGAGGAACCCTATATCTCACTGATGACGTGTTGTGGTTAAAGTTTTAATACATTTTCTGCGAATCTTACTAATCAGTTGTTCATACGCTCCTCGAGGAACAAATAGCAAGTGCAATTTTTTTGGAAACAGCGTTAATGTGAAATTATGAGTGTTGAGTATACAATACTTATCTAGAAATATTTATAATATTCGTATTCCTGTGAATAAATACCTAAGTCCACCCCTGTCTGAACTCTGAGTGTCGATTTTTCTGCGCAGAATCGTGGCTGGTCACGTGACGTACAAAAAAAATGAAACTCTGCTTATCCTTGTGCTTAGCTCACAGATCTGTGGCTTAGCTCATCTGTGGCTTAGCTTATTTACTTTATTAGTATTAGTTATTAGTTTATATTAAGTGAAAAGTCTGGTTGATCATATAGTCTCTCTATGCCCATACCAAGAACGCAAATTGTGTTTCGGGTATTCAAAAAATGTCTAAAACTTAACAGAGTTACAGAAATCATTCCATAACAAATTTCTACATTTATATCTACTAACTAGTAGGGTACCTATCTAAACTCATTTCTCAGGTGTTGATGTGTTACATTTTGAAAATGATCATTCCTTTGTGACGGTACCGTAACTTAATAGAACTGCTTACTGCTCCTTTTCAAAATAAAAAAATAAAATGTTAATCAACACAAGAGAACATAGTTTTACACATTCTAGGGACTGATAGCTTGAAGAAACGTGAAAAAAGTGAATAATACTTACATGCTGTATGCGGCGTTTGCATGTCTATCAGGTACTTTAGGACCAAGTGTTGTTGGAACTTCGTATTTATCTGGACCAGGTGTTTCAGCTTTCTTTAGCGGTGGATGTCTATAAGACATAGAATATACAGGAGGTCTTGGTTCTTTCATTCTCGGAACTAGTTCATTTTTATAAGTTCCAGGCCCAGGAACAGGAAATAATGCTGAAAACTGTATTTTTATTAATACAATTAAATTATTAATTTGTAACCTCGTAAAACAAAAACAAAAAATATAAATGAGATTGCCTTATGTCTTATTGGTTTTATGCAAAAGTCAGTATTTTTTCAACGATTTATTGAATATGGAAACAATAAAAGGTTTAAGTAAAGGAGCAAGATTTGAACATAAAAATTGTGAGTTACAGAAAAGCAAAAGTAATATATATATTAAAACCATGTTTATTTTAAATTTTAATTCAGTGTAGATGTCATCATGGTACTATTCAGAGGATATTTCCAGACAGTTATGATTGTATGGTTTGCATTTTTTAAATTCCACTCAAATAGGTAGTTAAAAATCTTGTTTTTGAAATGTTGGGTAGGTACCTAGTCGTTTTATTCTAAATCCTCTTGAGGTTAAGTCAGAGATATACACACCACAAAATGTGGATTGTTGATTTTAAGCGATTAACAAAACCGCAGACTAAGAAAGAGATATTCTTAATCTGAGAACAAAACGCCTGATTAACCTAGGTTTGTACTTTTTTATGGGGCGTTAACTAAATCGTGCTGCTAAGGGCCGATTTATCAATGCAAGGTTAACTCATAAGCAAAGGATAACTGTCAAACAAAACGATAGATGTCCATTGTTTCGTTTGACATTTATCCTATAGTTAAGTGTTAACCCTGTATTGATAAACTGGCCCTAAGTCGCCCAATGTGAACGGAGCGTTAACACTCCTTTCACAATGGGCGACTTAGCAGCGCGATTTAGTCACTGAACTCTATTAATAGAGTTCAGTGGATTTAGTAGTGCGGCTGAGTGAAAGGACATGCGACTAAGCGCCGGTTTATCAATACAGAGTTAACACTTAACTATAGGATAAATGTCAAACGAAACAATGGGATCTATTGTTTTATTTGACATTTATCCTTTGGTTACGAAACCTTACATTGATGAAACCTCAAATTGAATTCCACAAAATATATAAATTGAACATAACCTTCTCAAATTGAACATAACGAAAGTCCTGTATTTTCAATCCCTCTTTTCGAAAAATGTAAAGCTTACTTCAAGTCTTTTTTGAGGACCTTATCAATAAAATTAATTTATCTGGTGGTAAATACATCCCGACATATTTAGGTCAGAATGAGAATTAAGACACTTATTTCTACAAAACAATGAAGTACTTGCCTAAGAAACTTGTTGAAAAACATCAAGTCAACCAGTCTGAAGATGATAGGTATAGGCCAAGATTAATAAAGGTATACGCAATTAAATAATTCTTTATTTGCGTTGTATTTATTACTATATTATAGTTCTTAGATATAAACAACATATACATACATACACAATATTGTCCTATTGTGCAACTATAGTAAGTATATTGAAATTAATCTTTGTATTTTTATATTATGATGAGGTTATAAATAAAACAAATATTGAAAATAATACTCATTTTATTACCTATTCTTAATTACATCTAAAAGATATACCTTAATTAACCTAAAGGGTTATTCCAGTTTTATATTCAAATCTACAATACTTGTAAAGAAAATGTAGATAATAATTCTTCTTCATCACACCTTTGCAGTATTATAACATCGTTTAATAGCAAATTGATAGTTGTTAACAGTATTCTGACAAAGTTGTTCTAAAATTAGTGGCAATTCCTTCAGTTGAATAGCCCCCTTACTCCATTTTAATAAACCTTAATTAAAAATTCTTCTCCAACCATTGATATTGCACCTTTTAACCATGTGATAAATGATGATAATGGATAGGTATAGCCGGGTGTACATTTACTGGGAAGTCAAAACACGCAATAAAAACATTACGAGGTAATTATTAGCGCCGGTGAACCATTCGGCATGGTCTTATCAAACAAGCCGACGACGTACATTAAAAACCTATAAAGGTAAGTGATTCAATTTGCAGGCGAGATAGTATAGAGGGTAACGGTATTCTAATGAGGTCGTAAAGTTTTTATTACGTTTTTTGACAGCCCAGTAAATATACACGCGACTATTGTTTGATTGAAAATATAATGTGCTTGTTGTTTAGTGTTACAGCAGACAGCAACCAAAATTCTTTCATTATAAATTCACTGTCCTTATATTGAAAGCCTTGTAGTAAGTCAATGATAAAAGTAGGAATTGTACTACTTAAGTACACCATATTTAAGTCTTCAGTCTTTTTACTTAGCACCAACAAAGCCGTTCTATGAAATATCCAATGCCCTATAGCTTAAATAAGCATCGTAAAGTATAAGCACATATATTCGAGTTTGCTCAAGGAACTCGTGTTTCAATTTCTATAGTAGGCTGCATCAGAGTCGAGTTTCTTAGCGAAATCTAAATTTCAACGTTCTTATGGAAATACTTCAGCATTCAGATATTAGATTAGATTAGGTTATTGTTCAGCTCAAGAAGGGGGCCTATTTGAACATTTATTATAATTCATTATTTTTCGTTTCAAAATTATTTTATTTTAAGAATGTATTATATATTAAAAACATTCTTTTATAGCGCTTCTTAGGGCCGAGTTATTCGACGCTTTATAAACATTATGAGAATAATTATAATTTTCAGATATGCTATGACACACGTATACATCGTGAATTGAATAATTGAACATGCGTCCACCCCCAACGAACAACAACGTAGTACTGAATCTGTGACTGCTTGACTAATAAATATCCATAAACACTCAGACCTGCGTGCGCTGCAAGTTGGTTGCTCATTTATTTCGCATATTCGTTTTTCATTTATTGCAGAAAGGCTGTTAGGAAAATCAAAATTGTTTCCAGAGAAACTTGTAGAAAATTGTTATTCTTTCTTTTTGATTTTTTTTTGTTTCCAGATAATCTTGGTTTTCGGCTTTTATCGAAAAATCATAAATATACCGGGTGACAACGAAATTCCTCGGTTGCTTTTAGGAATAATATTTTGAAATATTGGCATAATCTGTGACATAAAAAGCCACATTTTGCACTTATTAAGTGAAAAATGTCATTTCCGGTCCAACCGGATGTAGCAACAATTTTTGATTTTTAAATAGTAACGTATTTATATTTTTGCATATTTTAGATTCAACATAAAATTCTCGTTACAACGATGTCTCACAAGTAGAGGTAATTGTTTTCAAAATGGCGTCATACATTCGAAAAAGTGAAAAAGCTAAGTAGGCAACTGCAAGACTGTGTTTAAAAAATCACCCTTGAATCTGATTTTTATTGTTGAATTTCGATAAAAGTTTATTTCGTGCAAAAACTATTACGTTGAATTGGAAAACAATTTTTTGGAAAAACATAAAAAGCAAATGAATTTTATTCAATTTTTTTAAACGGTAACCATATTTTTTTACTTGCACCAACAATGTCCAAAACATTAACCTTTTATTTGATGTCTACGTCTAGTTTGGATACTAATTTACATTGAAATTATTGGATTTCTGCAGATGCTATTGTTCAGTTATTTAATGAAACCGTATATCGCTCTGGTATATTGTACTAATGCATGTATTAAATTTTACAAGCGCGCCATGACAAAATGACATTTCTTTTCAAACATTTGCCTAGTATAGGTAAATTATTTGATAAAGTTTATGTACTGCTTTTTAAATTTGCTTGTGATTTATGAAATGAAATGAAAACGAACAAAAATGTTTATTATTTATTGACGAGGCCACACTGCAAGCACGGATTTAAGGCAAACTTTTGGGGGGGCGTAACAATGAAAAAATCCGACTGTCACGTAATATGCCGATTTTGTTAACACAAAATAAATAATAAATCAATTGGAAGGGTGTTTTAAATATATATTATAGTAATATAAAAAATTCATGTTCGTAAAAGAAAAGAAGTCTTACTAAATAAACTTATTTTGTTTTTGTTTTTAGTATAATTACACAAGAATCCTTCGGTATTTTAACAGGCACCAACGGTTAGTAACCTTTTCATAGTCAATACTACTCAACAAATCTTTTTCGGAAGCAAGTAAAGGAGGGGAGTTAAGGCGAATTTTTGTTCGGAGGTGATTAGCAATAAGATTTAGCTTACTAAAGCTTCTCTCACTGGAAGCTACAGAAACTGGGGCGCTTAAAGTGTATTCAAATAATAAATTTGTCAAAGGCAAACTATTTTTTAATACCCGCAGTCATTATATATGAGATACTCTGATTTATGTAATATGTTTAGACAGTCGATAAAGGGCTGCAGGATTTTGAACCAGGATTTTAAAAAAATCACCAATAAGGCTAATTAATGTGTCTGTCACACATTTAAATTCCTTTCTATAAAATATTTCGCAACTGATCTCAGCAGCATTTTCTCTATTTTCATTAATTTTTTTAGGAGCAAGTCTCCGTCTGTGATGCCTAGCATAATCTTCTAATGGGTCAATATTCAAACTCTTAGAAAAAGATTTAGCCCCTTCAATTAAATCTGAAATGGCGTTATCATTCATCATAATAATTTGAGATTTTTCAGTTCCTTTAATAATTGAAACAGCGTCCAAAACATCGAATTCTTTTTCTTCCATTTTTTCCGTAAGGGATTTTAGTTTGTACATAATATTCTTCATGAACATTATGCAGCAAATGAAATCGAAACATTTTATTTTTTTATTAGCCCAATAAGAGCTTCGCTTCTACTTTTAAGAGGATGCTCTTGAAAAGATGAAAAGATTAATATACTTCCCGAATCCCGAATATGACTTTTATTATTTTCGTATTTATATACTATGTGGGCGTTACGCCCACCACGCCCCCCCCCCCCCTGGCTCGTCCCTGGGCCACAGTGATTAATATTTTAGCATCTGTTGAAATTAATAAAAATGCAAGTACACGTGAGATTGGAAGTACTCTTGATATTAGCCGAGAATCTGTTAGAAGAATATTGAGAAAACATGGGATATAAATCGTATCAACTTCATCAGCATGTATATGAAGTTGATGCAGGTAGGAGAGTTCATTGTTGCAATTGGTTACCTACTAGAAAATAGAAACACTGACTGTTCCCAGAATTCTGTTCAAATGTGAAAGTCGGTTCACTAACAATGGCATATGTTTAACCGAAATAATTTGCGTTACTGGTCTCAGGAAAATTTACATGAATTTAGAGAAGGAAATTACCAAAAAGTGTTTGGAGTAAATGTATGGGCAGGAATTGTGAGTACTAGAATCATAGGATTCATAGGTCCTATTTTATTTCAGAGGACTTCAAATGGAATTAGCTACCTGCAGGGCCGTACCGAAGCCTACTATTTTGGGGTGGCGGGGGTGGCTAGATGAAAAAAAAAACAACTGATTTTTTTTATCAGCATAATTATTATTATTATTAATAATAGGAACTTGACATTGCATCATTTCAATAAAATAAACTAAAAAAATTATATCAAATTCAGGTCACTATGTACAATGTATAGGGTGCTCTAACCAAGACGGAACTGCCGCCAATATAAAAGGATTTTTAATTTTTACCGAATTCCCACCGCGAATTTTTTTTTTCATGCATTTTTTGATAATCTTTGTTAAATTCAGAACCACAAGATAAGCATTTTACTTGAACTCGTCCCGGTCTAATTTCCTTTTCTATGTCCATGATACCTTTTTCTTAAATGACAAAATTTTCATCTAAACCTTAAAATTCACATCCGTTTGATTTAAAAAACTAGAGCGAACTAACTTAAATACTAATGCTAACTTTACTAAACAAAAATCTAATTTCATCTAGAAAAGAAGCCGACAGGCGACAATTATTGCCGGAGTCATGAGTCATGCCTCTTGCCGTAATTTATCAAAGGGGTAAACACGCGGTCACAGTCACTGAACTCTATTACAGTAAATGGAATGCCAATGCCACAAAAATTTCTACGTACAATTGAATATCGCGCAAGTATGGCGGCCACATAGTAGCGCGCAATCGCACTATGAAATACGTCAGGGCCGGCCTTATTTTTATTGCGTGTTTCATATTTTTAACTTTTTTTAGAAATCGCATAAATAAATATAACAATTTATTTTCCTTGATAGTTATAAAAAAAATCAAAGTTATCGTTATTCCCAAAACAATCATTTTATTTTCAATTTCTTGTAGCAAATGTCGAATATGTATGATCATAAGTTCAATATATAGTTCACAAAAAACAGTCATATATTTTCTATCTCTGGGGTCGAAATATGATTTTAAAATTAATAAAAGCTAAAATTGAGGCCTGAAAAAAACCTATACTTTTTTTCTACGATCAATCAGTAAATATATGAGTAAGTATACTAGTGAATTTTTATTGAAAACTAAAATCATGCATTTTATATTCACAAATATGTTTGAATTGACAAATGAAATGAAGAAAAGGTAATAATTAACTATTTTCAAATACTTGGTGTGGTATTATTATTTGAATTTCAAGATAACTTAGCTTTTTTGTTTAATATCAAATGCATTGATATATAAGTGATAGATTGTTTTACTCGTTTGTTTATAAAAATATGACATACTCATGAGAAAATGAATTGTAAAAGAATATGTAAAGGTGTTTACGTAAAACTTCCTTCTCTATTTGCAAGAGAAAATTAAAGTATAATGTCCATTTATATTTTGACTAAAAGTATGTGGTTTCATTCCCGGTAGTAGTGTACATATACCAAATGTTTACTTGCTACATTAAATAATTTTTCTGACAAAGTAACTGAATAACTAAAATTCGTAATATACTTCGTCTGAAACGTGGAAAATCTGATAAAATCTTGTACTGTACTTTTGACAAATATAATGTAAACATGAACCAAGGGAAGCAACAATTTTCTTACTTTTTATTAAGTATTTTGCACTGAACTCTATTGCTTTATTTTCCTTGATTTCTTTTAACATCGGGCTATTACCGCCACCAAGGGCAAGAACCAATACCAGGAGACAAGCTACCCTCAAACTGGAAATTTTGCCAAACCTCTATCAAAGAGTAGGGATTTTTTTTACTTGCCTAGTATTTAATGGACAGGGGATTAACTGTTTTACATACCGTCCCAAAGATGGTATATCCACTACACAATCCCCGTCTAGAATTAAATAGCATTTAATACACTGAAATACAAGCCGCTAGAAGGTGAGTCAAGATTGCTGCGTTTCTCTGAAAGTCACCCATTCAAGCACTAACTGCGGCTCCTCTTGCTTTATATTTAGTATCGCAGTACAATGCCATAAAGACAGAGCTGCGCTCGTACTTAACTGTTCTGTTATAATAGATTTCAGTGGTATCTTGCCATGGTGTGCAAAAAATATTTAAAAATTTTAATAAATGAAACTTCTGCTTAAAAATAGCAGAACTTGTTTTTTGAATATTACAAAATGTCTCGCTAGTAAAATATATAAATTAAAACAAAATTTTTAAATAAATTATTACATAATTAAAAATATAAATTAGTTATAAAATTTCAGGAAATTCTCTTTTTATTCACAAAACGCTTTGTTATATGTCAAACATTGTCATTCTATTTGTATTTCCATAAACATTTGGCACATATTTGCATTATTTTTAACTGACTGCGCTAAGCAAAGGAGGGTAATGTGTTCCTTATTTATTTTGCATAATACACAAATAATTGAGATGCCTTGCTGCCGCACTCTATTAACTTACTAGTAATATACTTGAGTGTTCCTATTGTCAACTTTACCACGTTGGCTGACTGGACTCATATTTCACAGTTTGAACTTGCTTGTTTCATAAAATTGTAATATTAATTTACAAAAAGTATGATAACGTTATGTGTTTTCAAAAAGATCTTGGAATCAGTATTATTATCCCGAATATGTTGAATACGTATTTATATTAATACTATTTAGGTACTCAACAATTCACAAATAATAAACTTAAAAATCGCAGCAATGAAAAATTGTGAGGTTACAATATTTTGCATCCTGATATCACGGGAAGTATATATAGCCTATTTGTAATAAAAATTCGTGTTTAAGTAAGCAAAAGTACTCATTTTAAAAGAAAAAAAATCCAAAATCGGACTGTCTTGCCAATATTTAGATGGTAGCTTATTTTAATACAACAGACAAAAGTTGAGTAGGTATACTTACTTAAAATATAACAAACTCGGGATTTCGTCCCGGTTCTTACAAAACAGTACCATACAAGTGCGCACCTATTGTCTTAATTAAGATACACACTGTTTATAAGTCACAAAATTATATACAAAATAACCAATATATCTCACAACTTTTCGCAAACGAAAGGATAAAATCACGAAGACCGACTCTGTAGTTCGCATTCAATTTAAGACCTACGCTTTAGAAACAAATAAAACACAAACTTGCGTCAGCGCATAACTTCCGTACACAACTGTTTGAGTCAAGCTCCGACATATTTTTAACCTTAGATTTCCTACTGCGTCGGCGCTTGTCTGTGCATTTTAAATCGCATGATTATCACATTTTGTTTACGCGCATATGCCTATAATGGCGTTCCATTTACTGTAATAGAGTTCAGTGCTCACAGTTCACAGTTCACAGACGAAAAAGACGCGAGCGTCGCGAGCCGCGATATGCGATGCCGAGTTTGTAGCATGCCGCGTAGATCAGTAGGAACATATAGATTCTGTTTAAATATCATTTCTAGTTCTAGTATTTAGTATTTCTTGTAAATGAATTTATCTTTTTATCTATAACAAATTAAGATTAAAAATAGGGATTCTGTGTCGTGTGTAAGGAAAGGCGTGCTTTCCTAGCTTCCATGAAACTGCGTTTGGAACCAACTGCACAAACTTTGGAGGGGGCCCGTTACCATGGCAACCATTTTCCCATAACATATTTCCGCTAAGTCGAATTTTTACCCATTTATCACCATGTTCAACACGCCGAAACCTATAACTTCATGTTAAAAAGTGCTGCCTCCAGATTTTTCTCGAAAAGAAACCTATTACTAGGATCCAGGTTTCATGAATTCCTTAGTATAAAGAATTCGACCTATTCAGTCATGCCAAACTTCCAGAACTTGTAAAACTGGGGACGTCTGAAAATATATATTCAAGTTATAAATACTCCCAGTAAGGTTTGAAAAATAGTAAATGAGTTAAGGACATAAAAAATGACAAAATATTTACGGTAATGAAACCGAAAAAATATATAAAACCATAAAACGTCACAATTAATAAAAATCACCAAATACAAATGAAACAATCGTGATTCGAGAAATTATACGTACCTAGACTGAATAATCCTCTAGCCCTTTTGAAATTGTTCAAGGATGAAGAAGTTGACTCTCATTATCCTCGTCTGATAAGACTACAGCGTATTTTCTGTTAGATATCCATTTCCTAGCACTTATTAAATTCGTATTATTGTCTACATGTTTTCGAATATCTGAGGCGACTTCACATTTTCTTAATTTGATAAAAAAATTTGTCATAATCTAAAATATTATTCCATATTAGAATACACATATTTATTATATACACAAAAATCACAAACATAACGTATGCTACATTTTTATATAGGATGTTTTTGAAATACCTTGTGTAAGGTAAACTACCACGGTTTAAATTTAAAAATTCAAAAAAAGAAAAATTTAGACTCACCTGTATCCCTTCAATTCAGGCGCCATGAACATAAGTTATCCACTTTTATTACAGGCGAGATTAGAGCGTTCAATGACTCAATTCTGCATAAAATGATGAAATTAAAAATAAGACAGAAAATGAGTACACACGATGTTATCTTATTTAGTTTTTAGCATAACATTACCCACTTTTGAAAATATTAACAGTATATAAATACAGCCGGCACAAAAGTTAATTCAACAGGAACGTTCAAATCAGGAAACTGTTGCCGGTAGCTGAAAAGTCTCCGCCTCACCATAAACAATAATAACAATAATAACCTTTCTCATAAAACATTAATGTTTTCCTAAGAATATATCTAGAAAACTTGCCTAAAGGTCTCGGCCTAGATTTCATGGAATAAGCAGGTGGAGTAGCTTTTCCATATCGAGTCATATGATGAATATCATAACGGGGTCCAGGTCCAAATGGTTTTTTTCCACCAAATAATTTTTGTCCAATAGAATATTGTGGATTTCTATATTTAGAAACATCATGATTTGTATATCCAGTAACAGGTGGTAATACATATTTTCCTGGCCCAGGCCCTAGAAAAATACAAAAATAATAAAATTTACATATAGAAAAATAGCATACCTTATAGTAAATTTTTTACCTATATTTTTTCGCGCCATTTTTTTATTGTAATACTATAAATTTTTTAATGAAAAGTTTAAAATTATGAATTGCTATGAATGAAGTTCTATGCCAAAAATGACTGAAAGGATATCTCTATTTTTTAAATGACACTTTGATTCATGGCCAATTATTAAAGATATCTAGATATAGGTATTTAATATTATAGTTCAAGTAATAAACAAATTTAAATCAATAATAGAGTATCAACTATTCAACTGGTGGCCGGAATTACGAATAATCTAGCACAGTATAGATTAGTATAGAATCGATGTGAATGATTTGTTTTAGGTGACAACTTTCCGGAGAAAATTTTATTAACGATTCTTATGTGTTGACTTCTTCATTACGAAAAAAATAGTTTCTCCAAAAAGTGGGCGAAGCTTCAAAACTTATATGCATGTTTCTGATACGCTTATGCGAATTTTCTATTTATCTGCGTAATACATAATATACAGGGTGGGGCAATAGTGCGTCGCACCTCGATATCTCGAGTTCTACGATATTTTAAAAAAAATTGCAAGTAACCTAGATAAAAAAGTCTATAACTGGAAATTATTTTCGAACATACAGGGAGAGCCAAGACGAAATTACAGGACCAAGTGCCTTTTTTAAAAAATGGAATGCTATGTATATCAGTACATTGTTTGAAGCCTCTTTCTAGGCTCTATTGATTCCTATATTAGCATTGAATATCTCCCAACCACCTGGATGCAATGAATTTTTTTGTTGAAATAATGCAATCTGCAGATGGATATTAAAAAATCACCAGTCACAATTATGGGTTTTAAGAAAAACTTGTGTGAATACCTATCGGTTACGAGACATCTAATTAATGTTTCTGCGTCATTTTCATTCCCTAAAAATGTACAGGGTGGCCAAAAATTATGGTTTCAATTAAGAACATTTTAAATTGAATTTTTTAAATATTTTCAAATGGAGCACCCTGTATATTTCTCGACGGTGATGTAGAAATGAAAAACGAACATTTTTTGTAAGTACTTCCCTAGGGCTAATTGCAACCATTTTAGTTTCATAAATAAATAAGTGCCAAATTCAAGAATAAACTTAAAAAAAGAGGTTCCTTCGCCAGGTATCAAGGAGGCAATGTACATCAACTTTTCTTTTTTTAAACGTAGGTCATTTAATTGACGTAGGTACTTTAAGGTTATAAAGTTAAGAAAACCATTTATGGTTAAGGTGCCCGTCGGGAAAAATTTTGCTGATACATACTCTCTCCAAACTTCGTGCATGGCTTCATTGGACCTAGTCTGACAGCATTTTCCTCTATCATTTTTTTTGTTTTTGGGGCGTTTTTCCGCTAGATTTTCCGAAACATGTCATTTTGACGGCATATCAAAATGTATAGATACTGTTATTTTTCCAAGTAGAATAAAAAACGTGAATTGAAACGTGAAAAAATAATTGTCTGACAATAAATGTGGGTCATTGGGCGTGTCCGCTATCTCGAACATGTCGGAAAAACGAAAATTTATTAATAACCAGCTGATTTTCGCTGTATTAATTTATTAAAACATACAAAAACAAGTTTTCGTATTGTCTGACGAAAATTATTTTCCGATTTCCCAGTCTGACGCGTCAAAGTTGTCGGTTTCATAACAGCAAAAAATTTATTCAAAACCTTCAGACATTGGAAAATTATATGCAGAAAATAGGTATTTAATTTGTGGTATAAGTGTCTGACAAATACAGTGGGGCATAACGAGAGTCTGACGAAAAAACATAATTTTCCAATAGCGGCCGTCAAAGTTAGGGCGATAAAAAAGTGAAATTTCGTTTAGTCGAGAAGACGGTTAAAAAAGATACGGTATTTCAACTTACTTATTTTATAATCCTTATTTTGAATTTTTTGAACTCTTTTAGACTATCTGAATTCGACTTACCCAAGTTTTAAGTTCGATAATATTGAAAAATACATAAAACTTTTTATAGAAAAAAGTAGCGAAAAATTGTCTTTTAGTACGTTTAAAATCGCAATATCTCCGGTACTACTAGTCCGAAAATTTTCATCCAGGGCCCAAATTAAAGGCCTTGAAACAAGTTATAAGATAGCACTTTACAATATTAGTTATAACAAAGTACATTTTATAAATGAAAACAATTAATCAATTTTCGGTAAATATATCAATTCAATTTAAGTGTGCAATTTTGCATAAAAAATATATGAAGTATGTAGGGAATAAATAAAATTATAAAAATTATATACCACGTGCATCAGATAAACCGTTACAATGCTCTACTACTACACGTGTACTATACTACTAAAGTATATACGATTGGAATTGAAACCGTATAAAAACTAAAAGCCGGCAAAAAACAGTCGGCATCTCTTTATTGTACATGGAAAATAGAAATGCTTGTCATAACAAAATGATAAGATTTTCGGGCGTTATTATATTATCCTCTGTTTCAAATGGTCTCCAGAAAGCCATGGTAAATTAGTAAATAATTAAAATATTTTACCTTTTATACAGTAGTAAATATTTATAAATATGAACAGTAACTAACTAAACTCCTACGCTTGATATTATAATAGGTATTTATGCGCTGCACTGGTACATAGACAGCACGATATTAGACTTCCACGTTCCAAGATAAAGAAACGATTTACGAGTTTTTTTGTGCTAGTAGGCCTGTCCGTTTTATTACCTTTAAACCAGTGCAGTCGTAGATGGTTCATTCAGGTTGATTACATTGCCAGTCTCGGACTCGCCTGCACAGTTTCAACTACCGTTCGAATCTCAATACCATTGCCAAATATATAGGACAAAATATCAAGTTCAGTACGCACGGTCCTGTGCTTTAAAACTGACCAGTTTCAATTCCAATCGTACATACTTTACTATAGAATACAATACGGAGTATAGAAAGACGTTCCACACTCCTATGTTCTATTATAGAGCCTGCGTACTAAACAGATGTACACAGGTGAACTTGTATAAAACGATATATTTTCAAGCGCGAAGTTCAAGCAACTTTTTAATAATTTTTGACACTGTAAAAATGATTTTTCAATGATTAGTATGAGATAATCATGACAATTTGAAGGAAATTACAACATTAAAAAATTGTATTTTTCAGGCGTCAGACTGAAAAACTGGAAAACACCTTTTGCCAGACAGTTAAAAAATTGGATTTGATTTATTTTTATTAAGCTATAATGAAAAAATCAGCTTGTTATTTATCAATATAGCCTCAATATATACATATGAATGTAACATCCAAGCGTACCTTGACAACGACATAGAAAAACCTTTTATTTAACATTTCCAGCTAAAAGGCTTTATTTCGCCGTCAGACAATTTTTTAATCGTATTATAAATTTTATTTAAAAATCAAAAAAGTTTGTAAAGAAATGTTATGAATAAATTTTCTTATAGTCGTTTTTCCGACATGTTCGAGATAGCGGACACGCCCAATGACCCACATTTATTGTCAGACAATTATTTTTTCACGTTTCAATTCACGTTTTTTAAGAAGCTATTCTACTTGGAACAATAACAGTATCTATACATTTTTTATATGCCGTCAAAATGACATGTTTCGGAAAATCTAGCGGGAAAACGCCCCAAAAACAAAAAAAATGATAGAGGAAAATGCTGTCAGACTAGGTCCAATAAAGCCATACGCGAAGTTTGGAGAGAGTATGTATCAGCAAAATTTTTCCCGACGGGCACCCTAACCATTAGGGCCGGTTTATATACATAAAAATACTGAAAAAACGTAAAAAATTTAATTACAGCTAACTTGGCCAAAATTCAACTGAATTTGATAGAACTTTAGACGAAAGTAACCTATATAAGCAAAAAATAGCCTGCCAAATTTTAGCAAGAAATAGCCAACAGTTTGGCCGCAATTCCATTTTTAGTAAAAATTCCACAAAATTTTCCACAATTTGTTCAAATGGTTGAACGAAAATTTTTCTTTTACCAAAATAAAGGTATTCTCACGTAACGTAGCTAAAAAATAACTTTTTTAATTTAGCCGATTTTTTAGCATTTCTCGTCATCTTCGGTATTATATGTATGCGCGCACAAGTATATGTGCAGGTTTTTAATTAGATAAAGGAAACCCTCCAAGGTAAGATATATATTTTTTTCGAAATAATTATACGTATAATACCGAAAATGACGGGAAGTCGCCGCGCGCATGTATATACCAAAAATGACAAAAAAATCGGCTAAATTTAAAAAAAAAGTTTTTTAGTTACATCATGTGAAAGTACATAAGAATACCTTCAGTTTGTTAAGAAAAACATTATTATTTTCAAAGATGTTGAAGGTTTATGAGACTAAATAATTAAATAAATATCTTATTTCTTTATTTAATTATTTAGCTCCATAAACCCCCAACATAGTTTATATAGTGTTTGCCAGGTGGAAATAGAGCAGTACACATAGAGCTCCTCGTACTGATTGCTCTCATTTGAGGCCCTAAATGTGGCACATGAAGTATGAAAGTACAAATGGAGTACTGTGCACTGTACATTCCTACCTTTGTTGGTTTTGCTCGATTATAAGATATATTCGCTAAGCTACGCTGATGAGGAGCAATAACTCCGAAACACGTGCCCGTAGCTGCATTGTTGTTTCTCTTTGAGGTATAAGGCAGTATCTTATTTTTTATTTAATTGTTTTCAAAATAGCACATTTCTTTACAAATTTCAAGAATAGCCTTATTACTTCGTCCCATTCTCATCTAAACAAAATGCAATATATATGTATTGTGAAAGAAATTTTCAAAATCTACAATTTAAAAAAAAGTCATCAGTTTTGGTTATAGGGGGTCGAGTGAAAGCTATTTCTGTGTTTGTGTGAACGATCCATCTTCTGCGTCTGAAGGACTTCTACTATATTTTCCAAAAATTAATATTAACGTTCACAAAATAAGGGTTTAAAATGACTGTTTCAGACGGAGAGTAATACAAAATTTATACTTACTGTTCGTTTATGCTTAACTGCTTCACTGATGGTATCAATTGGACGTCGTAACACTATAAATCTAACACAGTAAGTACTAACACTTTTTTAAAATTAAACCTGAAAGGGAATTTTGAAAACACAAGAAAAAGACAATATAAAGTTCAAAAATATATATTAAATCTCTTTAAAAATCATGTTTTACAACAACTTCAAGAAAAATGTTTTTGACATACTATAGTCTGGCCCGTGTACAGCACGTGGTGAGGAACGGAACGACTTATAATATACCAACTACCATCCAATATGCGGTTTTTAAGCTAACGATTACACAAAAAGATTCAAGAAAAGTTCAATGTTTATAAATTTTTGGTGGGCTTTTGCTTGCCTGTCTATTTACATATTTACAGTTCAATATCAATTTTGATTGCTCCTCAGAGCTTGAAAATGGTTGAATCGCAACGACTTTCAATTATATTTTGCAATTACAATTTCATACGTTCAGGCAAGGCGGTCCCATGCACATATGAGTACATGGTAACTATACTTTTCTGACACCGAATCACTGAGGAACCGGTTTAGGGCAAATCCCGTTAAAACCCATCATTTTCCCGTCAAAATCGACTGCTAGGAAATGATAGGGGTCCCTTGTCGCTGAAGGGTATTTTCGCTAAAACTCTCGATATACTTTGACTAGAGACTGGATTAACTTGTCCTCATATTTAACATAACGCATGAGTTGCAGTGCTTAACAACGTAGTTCTAGCTTAACAACGTGGATTCGTAAAAGGGTTTTTAATTTTGAAATTTCCGAAATTCAAATTTTGTTACTGTTTCTAAATATTTTTGGTCGGGACGACATTACGTCCCCATGCAGCGACATTTACTACACTTTCTAAAATTACACTCCTTGATGAGTTACTGAAATTTTTGCATAAAAAGCGCTCCGTAGAGCGAAAATATAATTAAAAATATAAAAACCTCTTCCGACGATATTCTTACGTGAAGCACGCATGTCGGATTTTGTTACAGTTTCGAAAAGTATATCGAGGGTTTTATCGTGTTCTTTAACATTTGCTGCGATTGTAACAATATTAATTACAATATCGATTTCCGAAGATAAATCATGAATAAGTAGTCCTTGGCTTTCATTATTTGCAATTCAAAATAAGTTTCGTGCGTAATTATTCAATTCTTAAGAAACCACTTTGATTAATCGGAATCATTTTAAAGAATTTAAGTACCGCCTACTCATAGTACAAGAAAACATCTTGTATCAAAAATACGAATCGTACTGACTCCTTATAGAAAATGAGTCGTATGCCATGTTATGATCATGCCGCAAATATTAGTGGCATTTACAAGTTTTAATTTCAAAACAAGCTCCAAATGCATTTTATGTGCACTATGCACCTCATAGCTTAAACGTAAAATGATGGGAAAATACTGTTAATTACTAATAGCAAGATCAAATTAAAGGGACTAAATTATACAAGATGGTCCTCGAGGCATAATGCAATTGATGCTCCAAGGTTCAGATAGTAGACTTGATAAAAACTTTAAATAAAGTGCTGTTAATCTCTTCGAATAAAGATGAAAAAACTGAATCAAACTCATGAAAAAGTAATAGACACTTTTGATGCCATACTTTTACTGTCATTTAAAAAAAACAAGACGATTTTTTTAAAATTAAAGCTTCCGTTATTGATTTTGCCAATCAGTGTCGGTGGTATTTAACTTTAGCTGGACAGGCAGAGTAGCAATTTAAATCATGTAGTACAAATTTTAGAATTTTCAGTTCGGAAATATGCAATGCATCTGATGCGCCGAATTTTTAACTTTTTAAAAGCCTCCCTAGCATCTCTGTAGCCAAACACCTCCAATGATTCTTACAGCCTTTCTTTGCATTGACAACACTGAAGCAGTGTGCACAGAGTGGCCCCTGAACGTGCTGGCACTCTCTAGTTTGGTAAAATAAAAAAGTTTCGATAGAACGTTGGGCCTTAGATCTTGATAGAGACCCTGAGGGAGCCCTGTGCGCACTTAATCTGGAATTTGAGAAATGTGGGGGTCACTCATAAAACGTTGGATAGTGTCACATGCTACATCCTGTATAACCCCTGGAATTGGTTGATGCACCTCAAATAGGTTATTTGTCACTGTAATTCAATTTACTGTCTATGGCAACGTTCACTCTATAATTAATAATTTCAGACGAATTTTTTTGCTTTTAGTTTTCAAAAGTGTTTGTAAAAATAAGAAGTAATATATGCCAGGATGTATTAAATAATGTTTTTTAGGATTCTCTCAAGAATTGGTTTAAAAAAGAATATGGATTTCAGGATTTTTCAGGAATTTCAGGAGATCTAAGAAATTTCAGAATTTTTTCAAGAATTGATTTAGGAAAGGATGTGGACTTCAGGAGCGCATGAAAATAACATAATTAGGAAGTGCAAAGAAAGTATCGCTAGTAACGCTATCTTGGGTTGGTTATGTAATATTTACTCTCTGGCATTTGGTAACTATATACAGGAGTTTGGTTTATGCCGAAGGCTTCAGATTCAGGTAAATTTATAGAAAGTTAGTTTCATTTATTATACAGGGTGATTTATTAAATGTTCTATTCATAAAAAAAATATTAAAATACTTTTTTATATATTTTATTGGGCTTAATAAGTTAATTAGGCCTTATTTGATTTGACTTTTTATTTGTATGGTTGAAGAATTAAAGATACGAGTATTTCTTTTTGAAAAATAAAAAGTTTTTGAGACCCTCTCGTGTCTAAACTGAGTTAAAATATTTTTGCGGGTGGCTAGGGTTTTTGTATCACCCTGTACATCGATTTTTTCCTCTTGTTGGAAATAATAATTCGGAATCAAAGGTTGAACTAAAACGTTTATTTTGCATTATATGTAGGTATAAATATTTTTAATGAAATTTGGAATGAATATATATTACACAAAATTTTGGTTTTGGTACGGCACCGGCGGCAGCAGAAATTCACTTAGAGTTCTGTTTTACTTACTTGAAAAATTAAATATGTACACTTTTGTTTTAAATGTTTAAAACGAAAATTCACTTTTTGGTTTAGAATATGAATGAAAAGTTTGATTTAGAACGGTTTTTTTATTGGTGTTCAAGAAAATGCCGAGTCTCACCGAAACGTTTTTCATAAATTTCATTATTTGTCTCGTGGCACTGTCGCTCACTCTACTACAAGTCACATGTCTGTCTCTTTAACTGCAATTTTTAAATTAAGATCATGAAATTTAAGTATTTGTTAGCCACGCATTATTTTCTTTGTAACGTTAATTTTCAAGTGGACCTCTCTATATTATTGGCGAATAAAACAGTCGAAATTATTTAAAAAATGAATACTTAATTGTAACAATAAAGGATCTTGACTTGCAAACCGTCACGAAAAATTGTTATAAATGTTAATTGCAAAAGAGGAAGGTCGTTCAGCTTACGATTTTCGGAAAGTCCATAAAATTTACTATAAAATAGTACTTTACGCTGTTCAGAAAACATGCGACGGTCGAAAGTTATAAGGGAACATTCAACTCACCCCTTTACCGCTGGGGTTCGCACCCTTTCTTAATGACATTTTTTAACGATAACTGAATTTTAGACTCTATGATTCGTGTAGAAAACGCCATTAAATTTCCAGCCATGTAGTAGATTTTTTCCAATCTCCTACCCCCCCGGATTGTACTACAATGCGCAGAACGGATTACAATAAATGGGCACCATGGATTCAAAATTGAAACCAAAATACCTCAGAAATGCACCATCTGTATAATCTGTGGCAATGCGTAATCTGCTTGAAGTAATAATGACTGATGGGCTTTTCGCATTTACTTATCTGTGGTCGGTCTTTGTTTTATGTATCGCTGAATCAGTGTTGCTGGATTATTTATTATTTTATTTATCACGAAAATAATTATCTTTTAAAGCTCAGAATTTATTCACGCTTTGGAAAGCTAAAAAAAGCAAATTAACTAAAAATTGTTATTTCATTGATTAGTATAAGTTTTAACAACAAAATTTTATTTTATTTTAATCAATAAAAGATTCAATTCTGCAAAATTTGAGACCAATGCAGTTCTGCTTATGCGCGAATAAAGTAGATCTGCCAACATTGGATATTTGTTACATGGAATTAGTTATTCGGTGTCCGATTTATCAATACAGAGTTAAGTAACACTTAAATATATAGCTATAGGATAAATGTCGAATGAAATAATATAATTATTCATTGTTTCGTTTGACATTTATCCTCTAGTTAAGAGTTAAATCTGCATTGATAAACCTAAACCGTACCTTAAGAGCGCTCCAGATATTAGCCGGCAAAACGCTTCGATTTACTCTCATATAAATCATTATTTTAAAAAACGGCTTTCACTAAAATATATTAAAAACATGTTACAATGTGGGATGATGAGAGAAAAAAGTATATATAAAAAAATATAATTTTTTTCTTCTATTTTCGATTTGCAAAAATAATTTTTATCATCCCACATAGGTATTATTAAAATAAACATTTTCCCTTTTGTAGAACTAAAACAAAATTAGCCCTAATGTCCTCAGGAGTAAACAGAGATTTAAAGGTTAGGTAGGTATAATAAATTTGTACAATGTCATATTCTATTACATCTCTATCTCTTTCTTTTCAAGCACACCGTTCATTCGGCTGCGTCATTTTATTGACGTGAAGTCATTTACAATTAAATTGAGATTTAGTGTGTACACGAGAACCAAGGGACTCTAAAATTTTTTGGGAATTTGCCACCCCCTCTATCATCCCCATTGCCACTCCCACGCTATTATATTAAACTAATATATATACGTTTGGATACAGATAGTTTCTCATAATTTTCTCAAATAGACAGAATTTCTGTCTGTCGGTCTGTGACTTTTTTTTATTTTATTTTGCGCATGTTTACTCTAGAACGGTTTATGATACTGACTTGAAATTTGGTACACATACTTGTGTTATAACAACATCTGGAACTAGAGTATATTTTGATGTAATTCCGTTGAAGGGTTCGGGGGTAAATAAGGGTAAATAGGCAAAGCAAGCAGGTAAGAGTCCATAAAATTACAATTTAAGGCATGTACTAAAAGTTAAGGTCTCAAAATTTTTTTTTAACATCAGCCACCCCCACCCCCTATCACCACCAGTACCACCCCCACACTATTATGAAAGGGAGTAAAAAAAATAATAAAACGTGATTTAGTGTGTATACAAGAACGAAACGTCTCGAAATTTATTTTTTGGTGTTAGCTCTACTCCCATTGCCACCCCCACCTTATTATTAAAGGGAGAAAAACCAATTAGATTGAGATTTAGTGTGTACACAAGAACCAAGGGAGTAAAATTTTTTGGGAATTTGCCACCCCCTCTACCATCCCCATTGCCACCCACCAAAATGAAAAACGAAAAACTGTACAACTGAAACACTGAAAAACTGAAAAAAATTAAATACTGAAAAATGAAGAACCGAAAGACGAAAAAGTGAACTGAGAAACTAAACAACTGAAAAATTAAAAAACTGAACTGAAACACTGAAAAAATAAAAAACAAAAAAATTAAAAACTGAAATATATGAAAAAATTAAAAATGAAAAACTGTAACTGCGTCCAGCGTATTTGAGAAAATATTAAATAATATAAATCTATAAGTTGGGTAACACACTTGTAAAGAGGAACATTTACTTTATTTAATTTTTGGTAGAATATCAAATAATTCCTTCATCGAAAGAATTATCTGATCGGAATGTCGGCGCCTAATTTAAAATACCATCAGTATATTAATTTCATATACTTAATGGACATGTAATATGATTAATTTATACTGGCAGTATCCAATAATTTATTTTTATATGGATGACAACGCTACAACGTTGCCAATAATTAATTTGAATTGCTCAAAGCATATTTTTAAGGTAAAACGAAAACGTTTAATGTCGTGAGTAATTTCTAATGTTTATAATTTTAGTGAAGAACTCATAAGTCTGTGGAAAGGGCAATCGTGCTACTTTATTTCTCTATTGAAGAAGGCGTGTATGCCGTAAAATTCTGGATTTTTGCATTGGCAACGTTGTCCGCATTGGCCACATGTCCACCACCGATATGTCACAATTCACAATTCTCGAATTGTCATTTGTCAGAATCATAAATGTCATAAAGTATAACAAACTAGACCCCATTGTAGATAAAGGGGATTTATAGCCCATTTAAAGGAATCAAAACAAAGCATAAGTATCTAGTCGAGCTATAAAACTATAATTATTGGTAGAGTGAAAATTAGCAACAATGAGATCAATCAGCATATCTGTGTTAAGTTTAGCTCTGACTTCATTAGTAGTAGCAAATGCTTATTATCAAAAAAAACAGTTTTATCCATCTGTCGTATATATTACTAAATCTAATCCCAGTATGGCTGTACGTATAGTTTATTTTAGATATAATTTATTTTTCAAAATGATTATTTTATAGGTAATCTACATACAAGCTTTCATATGCGTCTGGATTAGTGGTAAAATAATGAGAAAAGTATTCTTTGGACAATTACGTTCTACGGAATTTGAAGTAAGTACCTACCGGTATTTGTTTTAGATTAGTGGTCCACACATGTTTCGCTCAATGTTATTTCGAGTTATCTGTGAGGGTTAAAGGACTTCTCTTTGTAGACGACATTTTCTGTTTGTCAGCACACAACATGACATAAAAAGATGTTGGGATTTAATGGAAGAGACATAAAGTTGTCTATAAATTGAGTTTTTGTCATAAAAACATTTATTGAGTTATCTGGTGTAGAAGAGAAATATATATACAAGTTTTGTAATACTTTTTAATAACCATATCGTGTCAATACGTATTCTGCAGTTTTATCAATATAGTTGGTTTTGTGGTTAACAGCAAGATTTCTCCGACTTCTGCATACTTGTATGTACAGCAAGGCTCCCTAAAGGTGTAAATTTTTATAGAGTACTGGCAACAAAACTTGAATCGTTCCCTATAATAAGATAGAATCAGATATAAATAGCCAAATTATGTACGTGAAAGAAAGCGATATATTAACTTTGATGCCACGATTTCAGTATGTTGTAGTTGCACAAGCTAAAGAGAAAAATGGCAAAAGCATAGGTTAAATCTGTCTCAAAAATATTTCGGTAATACTAAAGGAGAATGGAAACCTCGAATTTTTGCGTGATTTTTTCAGGATACCCTATTTTGGGGTCATAGAACACGAATCCGAAATTAGTTTTGCGTGCATACGAGCCATAAGTGAAGGGTTATTGTTCTATAAAGGACATAGTGTGATCTTAATAAGGAAAAAGACGATATACAAGTGCTGTTGGTGTATAAATTAGTGCATGAAAAAGTGCATCATAAGAAAAATTTTAAAAAAATTTTTTTTGGGAAACGCTTCGTATGCACGCAAAACTAATTTCAGATTCGTGTTCTACGACCCCAAAATAGGGTATCCTGAAAAAATCACGCAAAAATTCGAGGTTTCCGTTCTCCTTTAGTATTACCAATATTTCAAATACCTAGACTTGCAACATACTGAGAAACATTCAGATACTAAGTCTTGCTGTTGGATACATATTATATGTTTCTTTGTTATTAACTTAACGATGATATCAATTCTGATTTTAATGATTGATAACCTATCATCACCTGAAGTCCCGAAGAAAACAATAAGTTTTCTCAAAACGTTGACTTTAAAGAGGATAAAGATTTGTTCCTTTTATTATGTTGAACTACTGACTAAAACATCTATCTAACATACATTTTGTGGATACTAAACTTATGTATTAAATCTGTTTCTTTTCAGCATATTATTTGACCATTTCTATTGTCTTCTATCTTGCATAGGCATTGATTCAAGTATTGTACCTGCCAGTACTGTACATAAAGAGTAAGCTGTAGATTGGCGAAATCTGCCTCAAGATCGGTACAGTGGTTGTCAAGATTAGTTTATTCATACGAACAGATGGACAGGATTGTTTTTTATATTATATGACAACTACGGAAATCCACTAAAGTACTTGTAGTGCGTTTAAAAAAATATTCTAAAGTATTTGTATAGGATTAAGCAGTTAAGTGGAATCTCTAGTACAAAATATGTGAAACTTGTCTACTGTATTACTAGCTGTTTTACATATTGTCAGGAGTTTTTGAAGGGGTAATCACTTGAAATTATGTGTCCCACACATGCAAGATTGCGCAACTATTGTACATTTTGCATACATTGAGTGCAGTAGTGTAAACATTTTATTCGGTTTAGCATAAAATCCACAGCAAGAACGTATCATACATATCATAAGAGTATTTAGTATCAGAGGGAAAACACCTATATTTTAAATTGAATAGAAGCAACAAACATTATCAGAAACAATACATATTTTTAAAATGTTAAAAAGTGATAGTGGGGCAGATCTGGAAAGAAACCAGATTCGAATAAGGAAACGTCCGTTTGTGATTTTTTCTTTTTCCAATAAATAAAGTTGGGTCCCCAACATACCGACACATTTGTGCTGAGGAAGTCGAAGGGGGGGGGGGGGGGAAGGGGGAAATGACATGTTAAATGTATGGGAAAATAGTTGGGGGCACCCAACTTTACTTATTGGCAAAAGAATTATGGGTTATTTGCAAGAGTTTAAGCAAGGTATTAGTGTAACGTAGGAAAAATTTTCAAAATATAATGTGAGAGAAAGTTCAACATTTCACATTTTAGTGATCAATTTCAGCCTCGATTTTAACACTATATAATAATAATAATAAATCAGTTTATTTATGCAAAAAAGGAGAAAGTATTTTTTACATAAAAAGGTTCTGCGGTCAATTTTAAATTGGTTTTCACGCAGACTAACAAGGAATACATAATATTATATTGCAAGTCAACATTAAATAAAAATATATATGCAAAAGCTAGGAAAACACAATGTAAAAATACTTGTTAGGACAAATATAATCAAACAAATTAAAATAATATATATAAATAGGATAGTGCGCAAATACATCTATTCAGGTCTAGAAGTTTCTGGTGAAGCTACCGGTCTTTATTTAAAACTAAGATATGACAAGTTCTTACGGTCATCTGGAATTTGCAGCTTGGTATAAGAAACTATTTTTGAAATGGAAGTTGAGTGGATGGGTATGCTGAGAGTGGAATCACATCTTTTAGTCATTAGTATAAGTGCTTCTGATCTTTTTTCAAGCTTCTCATTTAGATATTCAAGTTTTTCAAATTTAATGACCTTGAAAACCAGACAACAAAGATGCACCCACCGCCTGGTCCTCTTATCCATCCAGCCTATGTCTAAGAGGTAAGGGCTAATGTGATCTCGATAGGGAACATGCAATGCAAAGCGTATACATGAATTTTGAACTTTTTGGAGTTTATGTGCATTTTCAGCAGTTATGCAGGGACCATAAACAGCATCACAATAATTTAGGCGTGACAGAACTAGTGAGCCACTAAGTGTTAACTTGGCCTCTTATGTAATTTCTCAATTATACAGGCTCCTGAGCTTTGCATAAGCTGAGTGACATAAGTTGGTAACATACTTCTTGTAAGTGAACTGGTCATCCATGACAACTCCAAGATTTTTTACGCTTTCGTTAAGTTTTATTGTCTCATTTTTCACTTTTAGGAGAATTTCTTGATTCATTTCGCTCTTTTAACTTCTTGTTACCAACTAATATAGCCTCGGTCTTTGTGGCATTTATTTTTAGGCCGTTTTTCATAGTAATGTCATAGGAACTATCAAAATCTTCATTTATGAAATTGACTGCTGGTCTAAATCACTAGCTTTAAAACTAAGTTTGAGCTGAACATCATCATAGTAATGAATAGAACAATGCTTAATAGCACTTTCCAAGTTTATCACAAATATATTAAACAACAAGGGACCAAGAATGGACCCTTGAGGCACACCTGACTTTGTGGTTTTATATTTGGAAGTTACTTGACCTTGGTCTGTTATTAACTCCACACATTGTTTCCTGTCTTTTATGTAGTATTGGAACCATTCCCAGCGCTTGCCTCTTATGCCAAAGTAGTACAGCTTAGCTAAGGGAAGTTCAAAGTCTACACTGTCGAAGGCTTTCGACATATCCAATAGAACCATGATCATAGCAAGTGAGTTCTCTGTGGCAGTAATTATATCATCGTTTATATTCAGGAGAGCTGTGGTCGTACTGAAACTTTTCCTGAAACTAGGCTGAATAGGCAATAATACTTTGTGGGTGTCTAAATATTCTGTTGTTTGCTTATGAACTATTTTCTCTAGCACTTTTGATCCTGGTGGTAAGATGCTGATTGGTCGTAGATCTTTAACATCAACAGTGTTCTCTTTCTTGCGAATGGGAATTATTTTTGCTTCTTTCCAGAGTTCAGGGACAGTTCCAGTGATTTATTTATTTATTTATTTATTTATTTACATACACAAACCCAACAGAATTTACATTCCATTTACAGGGCCGGGAACTAACATACATATATATTATCAAAACTATAATATATATAATAATAATAATATAATATATAATATAATAATATATATATATATATATATATATATATATATATATAATAATAATATATATAAATTAAAACTAGAATACACGTTAGTGTTATATATTATGGCTTACTATAACCTAAATTTTAATACTAATATAATTATTGCAAAATTCTATAAATGAATTTGGTGAACATATGACTTAATGATTATGATTTAATATATACATATTTATCTATACACGCACATATACAATTATATACAATAATAAAGGAAAAGTGATTAGGGAAAAACATTAAATAAGAAAAAAGAAACAAACAAAAACTATTAATCTAAGAGAATCTTGACTTAATTTGACTTAATCTAGTGTTAAAAATGTCGACATCATGTGCAATAATTTCGTAGCTACGACAGATACAATATAATGGTGAAAACATTAAAGCATTTGTATGTGTATTAGAAAAGTAAAACAAGGATGTAGATCTGGTTGACCTGGTAGGTGCTCTAAAGTTGATTTGTTCAAGTAATTGCGGACAGTCGATCATGTTGTTTAGAAGGTTGTATAAAAGTATAACACTTTGCATCTCTCTCCGCTGCTTCATAGAATTGTATGAAAAACGATTCAGTAGTAATGAGTGATCATAACCTATAGGGGGATATTGATGATCGATTGTAAATGCCAGGAATTTTAAGAAACGTCTTTGAATGCCTTCAATATTGTTAATATGTACGTCGTAGTGGGGGTTCCATATCACGCTCGTGTATTCTAGTCGGGGTCGCACCAAGGTATTATATAGAGTTTCTATGGTACGCGTGTTTTGAAAGTCTCGAGCATTTCGTATGAGAAACCCTAACATTTTAAAAGATGATGTCACTGTGTTGCTTATGTGTTCTCTAAAAGAAAGATGTGAGTCAAATGTTACTCCTAGATCTTTAAAGCTATCATGACGTGTCAGATTTGCCTTATTAATAGTATACTCATATTCTATTTTATTTAATTTCGTCGTAAACGAGACTACATTGCATTTATTTATGTTCAGAGACAATCTGAATTTGTTACACCACTCGTGAATTGTGCTTAAGTCTGTCTGCAGCTTTTCGCAGTCTGATTCGTCGTTGATCTTATAGTATATCTTCAGGTCGTCAGCATATAAGAGAGATTTACAACTGATATCGATGACGATATCGTTAATGAAAATGATAAACAGTAAAGGGCCTAAGACCGATCCTTGTGGAACTCCTGATTGAGATATAAATTCGATAGACCTATGACCATGATATTGTACAAACTGACTTCTATTAATCAGGTATGATTCAAAAAAAGTTATTAGACTAAGATTAAAACCAAACGAGACTAATTTCGTTAGCAAAACACCATGGTCCAACCTATCAAAGGCCTTAGAGAAGTCCATATATATAACATCGACTTGTCCACCGTCATCCATAACTTCAGCTAGGTATTGTGTTATACAAAGTAGGTTTGTTGTTGTCGATCGTTGAGAGACAAAACCATGTTGGTTGTTGCATATACGTTGATGAATCTGGGGATAAAGTGCAGTATGCATGACGATTTCAAATACTTTGCCAAAGTTATTTATGATTGTAATAGGGCGGTAATTTTCTATATCAGATTTGTTGCCTTTTTTGTGTATGGGACAAATTTTAGATGCTTTCCATTTATCAGGATATGCACAAGTTTGTAAGGATAGGTTAAAAATATGTGCCAGCGGTGCAGCCAATATACCTGAGCAGTCTTTTAAGAAGAAAGCTGGTAAACCATCGGGTCCAGCCGTAAATTTTGGTTTAATTTTTTTGAAGGCATTAATCACATCAATCTCAGTTAGCTTAGGCATTGCTATATTAATATTATCACTAGTTACTGCCGACAAGTTTATATTGCGACTTGAGGGGATGTACGCTGAACTAAAGAAGTCAGCAAAAGAATTCGCTATATCTTCGGGATTATCTAAGATACTGTCATTATTAGTGAAGGCATTCGGCATTGAACTGGAATTTTTTTTACTGTTGACATATGCCCAGAAACTTTTTGGATTTGAGGAGAGATTGTTTTCAATTGAGTGTAAGTAATTTTTGTAAGATGGTTTAGAACTCAATGTGAACAGTTGTGCGACGAAGCGCTCCCGTAAGATCGTTAGAAAAAGTGGTAAAAGATGCATCAATAATTACCAAATTTGGCTGAAGTGTAGACAGTGGTGTTACATAAAACTGTACAGAGTTTCAACTAAAACTAAAGTAGCGATCGTTTAAAAAAACTGTGATTACGTGACATATAACAAGTGCAGTATCGTGAATCTTGTCTTGGTAGAATTGTCAATACGTGCTAAATGCACATTTCGGCATAGACCCTAATCCGCCATAAATACCTGCTGCAACATTTGGACTGCAATAAAGTAATCTCATGCAACAAAATGGGCGAGAACTGTAATAAATGTAAATCCCTAATATCGGAAGGTAGAAAACCAGGTATCTCTTGCGACGGCTTCTGTGGAAATAGCTACCACTTAAGCTGTGTTAATTTATCGGCAGACTTAATTAAATATAAAAAATACCCTGGATGCTTATGGTACTGTCAATCATGTTTAAAATTAAAAAGTAACGAAAAAATGTATCAGGACATGGTACATAATTCTATTCAAGAGAGTTTAAAAAAATTAGAAACTGCTTTCTCAACAATGAAAACCGAGTTAATCGAGACTATCAGCATAAAAACCAAGAATTTGTCAGATGCGTCTGTTCCTTCATTTGCTGATGCTGTAAAAAATAACAAAACATCAGTTATTATCAAGCCAAAAAACGAGGAACAAGCTGTAAATCTTACAAAATTGGATGTCTTGGAAAACCTAAAAAATGCAGACTCCCCTCTCCCCATCACAAAGGTTAAACACATTAATAAAGGCGGTATCTTAGTAAGCTGTAGCACGGACGAACAGAATCGAAAATTAAAAAGAGTGGTCGATGAAAAGCTCTCCAATGATTACAACATCAATGAAATAAAAAATCCTAGACCTCGAATTAAGGTAGTAGGAATTTTCAGCGATATGACGGCGGAGGAAATCGAGAAATTTCTTAAAGTTCAAAACAGCGAAAAATTCAAGAACGATTCGGAGTGTAAGGTGGTTAAGCATTAAGCAAGGAGAAGAAGCGACATTTTTCAGGCCATCGTACAGTTGGACACTACGGCGTACAAAAATATAATTTCTTCTGAAGATAAATCCGTCATGATTGGGCTAAATCGATGTCTTGTATATGATGGGATTGATGTGGTAAGGTGCTTAAAATGTAGTAGCTTTAATCATACCTCAACTGTGTGTAAAGGTAAGCTTGCATGTCCTCGCTGCTCCCTAGAACATGATTTAACTGATTGCAACAATGAAAATTCAGTAAAATGTATAAATTGTTTCAACTATAAAAATCTACAACTCAAAAGTAATGAGAACATAAATATCGATTATAATCACTCAGCCTTTGACAAGAACAACTGCTTTACTTGCGATCGAAAATTCAAGGAAGTAGGTTTAACCAGAGGAATGAACAATTGATGATATAACTCATTTGAACAGTATGCAAACATATTTTGAGCATTAGACCTGTAATTCCTAATTATCATCACTGTTTACACATTCATATAGCCCAGTCATTTACCACTAGAAATCTGAGGTAAATAAAATATAAGTTAAATTGATCTTTTCTAAGTCATCAAAAACTGCAGCAAAAAATTCATCGGCGTGTTCACTTTCTAAATTTGAAGTAGTAGTTTGAGGGAGGTTTCTCATATTCAATAAGTTCTTCACCTTCAAAATATTAGATATTAAATCAGAATCATTCAAGGATTCCTGGTCATTAGCCGCTGATCAATTTTTTATGTGCTCTTTTATCTTTGATAATTGTAGGTCCCCCTTTTAGGGTGTACCTACTTATCGATAGCATTGAAGGCAGAGGAAGATTTTCGCTTAAAGTTATGTAATAAAGTTTTCAGATATGCTGGAAGTTTTATTCCAATTTCCCACGATATTTTTGTTCAAATAGTATTTATATGTATGACCATGGCCTACACAGTTCCTACTGAACTTAAAACTGTCGCTTTCTTGGTCAAACCATGAATTGAAATTAGACCTTTTTTCATTTAAATTCACATCTGTGTGAACAAAACGCTAGTATAGACACATGTTTGTTTTATTTGTGCGTATTGGGTTAACTGAACCATTCATTGCTCGCGCACTACAAAATATTGCATAGTATTGCGCACATATTGAATATACATTGCATACCACTGCACATGTGCCTGTCTCACATGTTGCATAAGTGATTACCCTCTCAAGACTTTTTAATTAGACAAGTGTTAGCCATGCAAGTTTAACATAGTTTATTTTGCAATATCTTAATATGTTTGTCTATGCCATTATAGCATAACAGCAGCATAGTACACTATATGCATGAACGATGAAAATGTGTTAAAAAACTGTCAGAAATATATAATGATGGCATGGATGGGGAGGATCAATGAAATAGAAAAATACGTTGAGTTACATGTTTGTAAATATCGCCTATCAAAAAATATAATTGGCGCTTTGATGGGGAGTAGGGGTATGAACTTTGTACTCCAAACATCATAAAACTCATCTCCCATTCCTTTTGGATGGGCCATCAAGATGTTTCTTTGAGGAAGGTGACAGGTGATCAGGGTTGTATATCGAACCCCGGGGGTCACCCTTCAAAGGGTGGGTAAAAAATAATATTTTGTAGCAGGCCACAAGGCTCACCGCATACAATCCCCCCACAGGGAGAATGCAAGAGGAGGAAAGCACGCGAAGAGGAGGACTGCGCTGCTGCTGCAGCAGCCCACCCCTCAGGCCGAGCACCTCCCCCAGCACAACAAAAGCAGGGCACCCCCTAGGTGTTCCGGCCCCTATAAGGGATTCACATCCCCCAAAGGGGAACGGGCACCCTAAGGGTACTCCGCCAAAAACACAGAGCAAAGTAAGCATAGTACAGTGCAATCTGCAACACAGCAGGGTGGCGACGGCAATACTGTGCCGACACCTTGATGTGGAGCAGGACACACTGGCACTAATTCAGGAACCCTGGATAGTTCAAACTAGGATAACAGGATTATCAAGACTAAGTGGACTTATTTTCAGCTCACCAACAACAGAGAGGTCGGGGACAGCCATCTACGTTCCTCAGCATATCAAAACCCAGCCACTTCAATACCTCTCAACATCTGACTTAACGGCCTTGAAGGTGGAATGTTTGGTGGCAGGCAAACCAACAAATGTTGTCTTGGCATCAGTGTACCTCCCTCAAGACTCAGCCACTCCTCCACCAACAAGGAAGATGGAGGACCTGGTAGCACACTGCCATAATCAAAACTGGGAATTAATCATGGGCTGACCTGGAGCAATGAAGAAAACATGTGAGAGGTAAGTCGCTTTATGATTATATTACCGGTAACAACCTTAGCGTAAGTAATAGGGGCTGTACACTGGCAGTTATTGACACTAGAAGTCAAACTATAATAGATATAACACTAACAACGTGGCGTATATCTAGCCTAATCCACAATTGGCATGTGTCTGATTGTGTAACACTGTCAGACCACCAATGGATAAACTTTGAAATTAATCTCATCAAAGCACCCAAAAAACCATTCCGAGATCCTGGAGAACTGATAGAGATAAATATCGATGTCAACTCAGGAAGAACTTGGAAGAGATTAATAAGAGAGTGCCCAGAACGAGTGGCGAAATAGAGCAATATGTCAATATCTTGCAAACAGCCATGAGACAAGCTTTTGAAACATTTTGCCCCTTGAGGTCCTCGCAACAGTCCAATGAGGGCACCAAGTGGTGGTCTCAAGGGTTGACTGACCTCAAGAAAAAGGACTTCGTTCATCAAAGCAAAACTGACAAGACAGGAATCCGATTGGGAATCATACAAAACCAATTTTAAAGAGTTTAAAAAACTAGTTGGACAGATACAAAGAGATGCGTGGAGAACCTACTGTGAGTAAATCGAAGATTACTCACAGACTGCTAGGTTATGCAAAATCCTCACCAAAGACAAAGACCATGACCTCTGCTTATTAAAAAGGAGTGAAGGTACAATATCCAGCGACTTTCGTGAAAGCCTAGAGTTACTATGGAGACTCACTTCCCGGGATCTGTGATAACAGAATTGAAGGAGTGGCCAAACGAAGTCGACACCCAACCCTCGGATTTGGATTGGCAAATAGCCAGCCAAATAATGAGTGAGGACAGAATAAGCTGGGCAATACAGAGCTTCTCTCCTTTTAAGTCGCCAGGCATTGACGGTATCTATCCCGCCCTACTGCGATGGGGACTGGATGAATTACTACCGCACCTGGTTGGAGTATTTAGGGCGTGCTTAGCACACCTTTATATTCCAGAGACATGGAGAGAAGTGAAAGTTATGTTCATCCCAAAGACAGGGCATATGGACTATACCACCCCCAAAGCCTATAGACCTATTAGCTTAACCTCGTTCCTGCTCAAGACGATGGAGAAGCTATGTGAACGAAACATAAGGGATGTTGTAGTAAAAGACAACCCTTTATATCCTAACCAGCACGCATACACCCTGGGAAGATCCACCGACACTGCCCTCCATGCAGCCGCGAGTCGGATCCTTGGACAATAAAGAATCCACCCTAAGTGTCTTCATAGACATAGAAGGTGCGTTCGACAGGACTACCTTTCCAAAAATTACAGCGGCCCTAGTGGAGAAGAATGTCCCTACGATCATGGGAAGCTGGATATCCAACACGATCTGGAAGAGAGCTGTACAAATCAGTGTGGGATATGCTTCTGTACAAGGAATGGGGTCGCGAGAGGCTGTCCGCAGGGAGGTGTAATATCACCACTGCTATGGAACTTCGTTCGTGATAGCCTCTTGTGCCGCCTCAATTCAGAAATATTCTACACAATTGCCTCGCAGATGGTTTAACAATCATGCTTAGCGGAAAATTCGAAGGAGTCCTTTGTGAAAGAATGCAGGAGGGCCCTAAGAATACTCGAAAAACGGTGCAAAGTCAATCCCAGGAAGACGGAGATGGTTCTCTTCACAAGGAAAAGGAAACTAGGAGCATTGAAGGTGCCTGCCTTCCTGGATACAACACTAAGTTTTGCATCAGAAGTGAAATACCTTTGGGTAACCTTTGATGCCAAACTAATATGGAATCTTCACATAGATAGAAGACTAAAGAAGGCTTACATTTCTTATGAGCAGTGCAGCAGGACCGTGGGGAAAACCTGGGGAATGAAACCCAAAGTGATCATGTGCATATACACTGCCGTCATAAGACCAATGATAACCTATGGAGCTGTGGTTTGGTGGCCTAAGAGCAAACAGACTACAGCTAAGATCAAGCTCAGCCAAGTGCAGAGAGTTGCCTGCCTAAGCATAACCGGAGCAATGCAAACAATGCCAGTGAGAGCGATGGAGGTAATGCTGTGTCTGCCATCACTAGATGTATATCTAGGAGAAGTGGCTCTGACAACAATGGTACGCCTCAAATCCAACATACAACCAAATTTAGGCTGTGGAGGGGCCAGAAGTCGCCTGTGGAATGAGGCTGTCAGAAAGACGCCTCTTCTACAAACGTGCACTGATGGCATTTCTCCCCGGTTTGTCTTCAACAGACCCTACATAATAAGACAAATTGTGAGAACAAGGCTGCTGGCGAAGGTGTGATCAACATCTTCACAGACGGATCAAAAAAGAAGGATGGGGGATGTGGAATATACTTCAGAAGTCTGCAAATCCAATATAAATGGGCTATGGATTTGCGAGCCAGCATAGGACAAACGAAACTGGCGGGCATAACTATAGCTGCAAAAGAGATTGTCTGTAGACAAATTATGGGCAAAACAGTCAGGATTTACACAAGGTTGTAGATAATCATTACTAGCCTTGAGAAGTTACAAAACTACCACAGGAGCAGTATGGGAATGTCACCAAGCACTTGTAGGTGCCTCCAGCATGAATAACATACTGGTATGCTGGGTGAAAGGACATGCACAGTGTAGTGGCAACAAAGTAGCCGACAGACTGGCCCAGAAGGCAGCAGGCCTAAGTATCTTTGGACCAGGCCCGGCTAATCTGTTACCAATCACGGCGATAATATAAATAATTAAAGAGAACACCCACAATGAATCCACGAAGCTGTAGCATGAAACAAACAGCTGTCAGCTTGCTAGGGAACTACTAAAATATCCCAACAAGAGTACGGCAATGGACTACCTGACAATGTCCAGAAAGAACCTACGTTTTATAACGGGAATCCAAACTGGACACTGTCCGTTAAGAAAATATCTACATAATATGAGATTAAGCGAAACATCTCTCTGTAGAGGTTGTGGACAAGAAGATGAAACGGTTCAACATGTACTGTACTCTGTGACTCATTAATCAGAGAATCCATTTTGGGAAATTGTTGGCCTACTTTGGCCGATGTAAGGGAGATGCCCCTAGGCAGCCTCATCACCTATTTCACAAGATTAGGTTGATTGGAGGCCTAGGCGAGGGTCTACCTACAGGGAGGATGTACAACGGGCCCAATGGGACCTAAGTGCTGTGGTTTAATAATTTTATTGACCACCCTCTCAACCAATTCCAGATTCCTGCCACCTTCCTCCCAGAAACACCTGTAACATATCAATTTTTTTCCACAAAAAAAAAATCAATTTTCCAACTCCCTAGAGGGGTGGAACCCTGGTGTAAGGGTGGCTGAGGTCAAATCCCTCGAAGGACCTTCCATTCTACTCAAAGGAATAACAGTTGGGGGGGGGTCTGGCATTGTCTAGTCTGAATCGCAAACATTTGCTACTTTGTCCGACTTATTCGATGGACTAGTAGAAAACTGTAATGCATATAGATTCACTTGCAACGAAGTCTCAACCCTAATCAAAAATGCCAAACCAAAATATGAACATGAGCTAGTGGATAACAAGGACAATAAGCACTTTTCTAAGCTCTCCTTTCTTAGTGTACAATTTACTCTCTGACTTCTGAATTACATTCTTAATGATATTTTCTAAAAGCATTGTACAGAAATCGTGTATATCTATCATATTTATTTGAGCTGGTAAATCTGCATTTAAGGAGCCTGACTGATCCTCAGTTATTTTATTCACACCTGCCTTTAACTCTATTGTTGGTTGTGAAATCGTAATCGATGATAAAATCACAACTTTTCCGCTGCCCTTAGTTGCTGTACTGGTATAGTCGAGGCAAGAATTCAAGCGATGCACGTCACAGTTCGATTCTATAAATAAGACAATACTGCTAAGAATCATGAAGCTCCATTAAACTGTACCTATTTCTGAAAAAAGCTTAATAACTGGGTGTCAAGAATTACTCTTTTTAACGTAATTATTGATTAAAAATTATGTTAGTATTAACATTGCTTTAATGAGATCACTCGTGACGTGCATCGCTTGAATTCTTGCCTGACTTTATCAGCTATTGAAGATTGTGGAGAACTCCCTTGTTTATCATTTAACTGACTAACATGATTAGATTCATCCTCTTCTTCGCTACTGGAAAAATCATCCTTCGGTATATAATCAGAATCTCTCATTTTTAAAAGCCTAGGTTTCTTAATCTGCGCCCTGACTGAACTAAGTTTTGTCTGAAGACTTTTATTAAGAGCAAGTTGAACCATTCTTTTGCTCCGACTCTTAAAATTACTGTAGATTAAAAAACATTATGAAAATATACTTAATTTATTCATAAAACTACTTCTACTTACTCAGAATCCATTATCTAGCTTTGCAGGCAATAAGTTTTGAATTACTAAGCACACGTACTGTCTACGAACGGCGGTGTCTGCGGCTGTTTGGCGAGCCGGGCCCGTTTCCGCCCCGTACGATGCCGGCTGGGGTTGTATTGGTGGTATGCCATGTTCTACTTCCAATTCCGGAAGTGGCTGTGAGGTTGTTTGCATAGGGCCCGAAGTGGCCCGGGGCGAAGCCGGAGGGTCGTGGCTTGTCCTCGTCTGTAGGGCTAGGTGCTGCAGGAGTATTTCTGTGGTGTTTGTTAGCTGTTGCAACGCTTGTGTGAGTGCCTGTGTTACTGCATCAGCTTGGCTTGGGTTCCTCCCACTTGGGGTGAGAGCAGGGGTAGCAGGCATTACTAATGGCGGTGGCCGCACTCCTTGAAGGCTTCTGGTTGTGGAGTCCGTGGTTGTAGTAGGTCCGCGTTGGCTAGTGGATGGTGTGAGGAAGGGCTGTGCTTCTTGTCCCCTTCCCGGGGTTGGATATGCGTTAGGGCTAGGGGCAGCCCCCTGGCTGGCCGGGGCTGAATCCCATTGACCGGTGAAAAATCGACGGGCCGCGACGTTGGGCGACAAGGGGTTCACCATTTCCCCTACCAGACCTGAGTCCTCTTGACTGATGAAAATTTGACGGGCCGCGACGTTGGGCGACAAGGGGTTCACCATTTCCCCTACCAGACCTGAGTCCTCTTGACTGATGAAAATTTGACGGGCCGCGACGTTGGGCGACAAGGGGTTCACCATTTCCCCTACCAGACCTGAGTCCTCTTGACTGATGAGAATTTGACGGGCCGCGACGTTGGGCGACAAGGGGTTCACCATTTCCCCTACCAGACCTGAGTCCTCTTGACTAGTAACGAGAGCGTCCGGGACCTGGGGCGAACGGCTCTGTGTTGGTGGCGAGTCTACCTGGCTAGATGGGACGCCGTCCCTCTGCCTAGATTGACTCCTGGTGTTCATAACGATTTCTTTTGTAATATAGTAACACCCACTTCACTTTTCACCACTACTGTGCACTCCAAACTACTAATTAGGCAGGTTGTGGAATAAAATAAATATTTACTATAATACACTAGAGTCTTCAGGTAGAGGTGTCAAAGGCAGGCGCGAACTGTTTGATCGATGTGTACTGGTCGACGGCAGCGAACGGACTGATACAGGGCTAGCGGGCGTGCGCATATTTATAGTTTCCCGGCGGTGTGACGTAGCACGGGCTTTGCCGGTCGCGAGCTGTTGCGCTGCAGGGCCTCGCCGCGTGGCTATTTTGTGCTATGTGTTGGGGCTGTTTTGCCCTATAACTTTTTTGGTGTTTATCGTATCGAGCTGTACGATACGTCAAATGAAAGGTCTTTTCCTGTAGTTTCCGAAAGTGACTTTGTAAATGCGCGTACTTTAATGTTTATAAAGTTATAGTGAATTTTGTGTGGAAAAAAATGATTTTGGTCCCGAATTTTCGCGGTTTTTTTTTTCATCTGCCGATGACACCACCCCCCTAAATTGTGACTTTTATTTATAAAAGGCATGGATATGAGTAATAGATAATGTACAAGATAAGATAGGATTAAGATATTTCAACTTAAACTAATGTAACTCAACTTAAACTAATGTAACTCAACTTAAACTAATGTAATTCAACTTAAACTAATGTAATTCAACTTAAACTAATGTATTTCATTTTACAAAAATAAATATGTTGGATTGGGTTGCTCACAAAATCGCAAGGATGTCGCGGGCGAGGTCTTGGTTCCGGGATGGGCCTGGTTCTGGCTGCCTTTCGTCTGAGGGTCCCTTTCCCTCAGGGTTGGGTTGAAATCCGTCTTCTGAGGGTTGCCCCCCAGGGTCATGTTGCGCCTCGTCCTGGTCGGACTCGGCGTTTCCTTCCTCGGGTTGGAAAAGTTGCTGCACCTCGGGAGGTACCTGGACACGTTGCTGTGGTCTGGGCATCGGCCTGAGGTCATCGATATGGATTGGGGCCTGGATTCCGTTGTGATCTACTTCGTAAGTGTTATCTCCCAACACTTTTACAACTGGGTATGGACCTTCCCATGTTGGGCCGAAGGCTGGCCGAGCTTCCTTGAATCCTCTCGTGATTACCATATCTCCTACTTCGAAATGGACTTTGGCTTGTCTGGGCCTGGGGTAGAGGTTCCTCTGGAATATTATCTGGCGTCGTTTGGCTTGCTTCCTTCTTTCCTCGGCGGCTTGTTTGGGCTCTGGTAACGGCTGGCGTTGCTGAGGATGCTGCCATTCGCCTGGCCTGGGTAATGACGTTCCCAACAACATTTCGCTTGGCGAGTATCCAGTGGCGGCATTTTGTCTGTTCCGGAGGGTAAAAAGGATTTGGTTGATGACTGCGTCCCATTTTCTGGCGTCTTTGTTGCGGAGCTTCTCCCTAAGGGCCTTCTTGATTTCTTGGCAGCGACGTTCGACCGGGTTGGCTCTTTGATGGTATACTGGGGATGTATACTGCTGGATACCGTGGTCCGTCAGAAATTTGGAAAATGCTCTGGCGAGGAAGGCGGTGGCGTTGTCCGAAATGACTGCTTCTGGGTATCCCCATCTTTGACAGACTTCCTCCAGGAAGTTGCGGATGGTAGTTGCAGTGGCATTTGGAACGGCTTTGGCCTCAACCCATTTTGAGCAGGTATCTGTAACAACAATAAGAAAGCGATTTTTAGTGACGGTAGGCACATAAGGGCCCATGACGTCGATGCTGAGGACTTGCCACGGCCTGGTTGGTGGCCTGGGACGCAGTGGGGCGGCTTCTTGGAGTGGGCCTCTTTTGGTTGCCGTGCATACCATGCACAGGCGGACGTGGGATCGTACGTGGCGGCGAATTCCTGTCCAGTGATAGAGTTTGTCAATGGCTCGGAAGGTTTCATCACGACCTGGGTGTCCTGCGAAGACGGAGTCGTGGTAAGTGTGGATAACTCTTGCCCATAGGTTTTCTGGTACTACGAGCTGCCTTCGATCGTCCGTTGTTTTGTGCCAGAGGTGGCCGTCTTCTACGATGAAGTCGTCTCGCAGTCGTCTCTCCCATGGTTCCACTGGTATGTCTGGGTCCTGCTGCTGGAAGACTCGCCAGAAATGGATAGCGGCTGAGATGGTCTCGTCACGGAGTTGTTCCTGCTGGACTTGTTGGAAAAGATTTGCTGGCCTATCGTCGTTGTTCTCCTCGTCGTTGACCTCGTCGTTAGCCTCCTCGTCGTTGTCCCCGTCGTTGTGCTCCTCGACCTGGTTCAGCGCTGCTTCCTGCAGCGGAGCGTGTTCGCCAGTTGGCCTTGGAGCTGGGGGCTGAGGTGGGCTGTGATTAGGTAGGTCCTCCTCGTCGTCTTCCTCTGAGTTGGTTTCGGTGTCCGTGGTGGAGTACGATCGCTTCTCGTCTTCTTCGTCGTCCGAATCGAAGATTACCTCGGGAACATCGGGGGGTTCTCGGCGAGCGGCGTTGATTCTCCCTGGGATCGTGTGGCCGTTGACATCGGGGATGACCTCTGCCATGGTAGTTGGGACGTCGCGGTGGTCCTCGGGAGGTAGCAGGCGGTCATCGTCGCCGATGGAGCTTGGCATGGGCTCCCTGGGGTGTCTTGACAGGAAGTCTGGGAGTTGATTTTGTTTACCAGGACAGTGTTCCACAGTGAAGTTGTATTCTTGGAGTTGGAGCGCCCATCTGGTTAGCTTCGCACGTTCGTCCTTGAATTGGTTGAGCCAGGTGAGTGCTCGACTATCGGTGACCAGTGTGAATGTCTGGCCTTCCAGCCAGTGGCGGTACCTCCGGCACGCCCACACTACTGCCAATGTCTCTTGTTCGTTTACATGATATCGTTTTTCTGGTCCTGTGAATTTGGCACTGGAGCACGAGATGATCCTCCTTTCACCTTGCGGAGTACGCTGGAACAGGACTGCGCCCATCCCCATGGTGCTGGCGTCCGTCTGGAGGACGTAGGGGAGCCCTGGTTCTGGTCTGAAGAGCGAAAGTGGTTTGGAGAGGACTTCCTTCACCTTTTGGAATGCTGCGTCTGCCTCCGGTGTCCACTGGAAGCGCTGTTTTCCGGTGAGGGTTGTCATAGGTGCTGTGATTTCGGTGAATTCTGGGACGAATTCACGGAGCCAGTTTGCAGTTCCGAGAAAGGCCTGCAGTTCCTTCTTAGTCTTGGGTGTGGGGAATTCCTGGATCTGGATAACATGCTTTTCTTGAGGTGTGTTCTTTGTTGCGGTGATTCGATACCCTAAGTATTCCAGTTCTTCTGCCCCGAAGCGACATTTCTGAATTCCGCAGTGCAGCTCGTGGATCTGGAGCCTCTCCAGGACTAACGTCAAATGTCTGATGTGGTCTTCATGGGTCTCAGAATAGACAATTATATCATCAAGATATACCTTGACGAACACATCCACGTAGTCGGCGAGTACTTCCGTCATCAGCTTCTGAAATGTTGAGGGTGCGTTACGGAGTCCAAATGGCATCACCAAAAATTCGTACGTTGCCCCGTCTGGGGTACTGAATGCGGTGAGGGGTATACTGGCTTCGGCCATGGGTACCTGCCAGTACCCGCTCTTGAGGTCGAGGGAGGTGAATATCTTCGCAGCTCCAAGTTCCCTTATCGTTTCTCGAATGGGCGGCAGCTGACTCACTTCCTCATAGGTCTGGGAGTTCAGTTTACGGTAGTCCACGCAGAACCTTGGTTGGCCGTTTTTCTTGTTGACGATAACTATTGGCGAACAATACCTGCTGTGGCTTCGTCGGATGACCCCAGCGGCTAACATTTTCTTCACTTCTTCCGTGATGATTGCTTTGTTGTTGGCGGAGTATTGGTATCGTCGAATCTTGAAAGGAGCGTCTTCCTTCAGGCGGATCTCGTGCATGGCCAACTTCGTTGTGGGTTGATGAAGCGCCTCGTCAAAGACCTCCTGGAAGTTGTGGATCAGGCGAATGTATTTTTCCTGGTGGGTGATGGGTAGCTGATCAGGGCTGACGTCGAACTCGCTAGCTTGGGTTGGTGCTTGACGGTCCATGAGCCAAAATAGTGTGTGCCTCTGGTGCAGGCCCACATGAACGCAACCTCGCTGGAAATCCATGATCGCCTGGTGTTGACGTAGCCAGTCTTGTCCTAGAATGGCGTCCTCGGTGATGGCATCTAGGAGGTGAAATTTTGTGGTTGCTGTGTACTCTCCAGCTACCAGGTTAACTTGGATGCTTCCCCTGGAGTAGTAAACGTGGTCAGTGGCAGCTAATCGTACGCGCATCTGGGTGGGCTGGATTGCTTCGGGTTGCACGTACTCCTTTTTGATGAAGCTATGGGTGGCACCACTGTCCAGTAGTGCCAGTAGTCTACGTCCATTGACTTCCGTCCATATCCGTGATGAAGGGCCAATGGCGGATGTGGTGCTGATGGTGGCGTCTATGATTGTTGGGGTCGCGCGCCCTGGCTTGCGCCGACCCTGTTCGCGTTTCCCTGGTTCCTTGCTGCTTCGTTGGAGGGCCCAGGTTGTGGTCCTTGTTGCTGCTGCTGTGGCGGCCTTGATGGCTGTTGCTGTTGTTGAGGTGGCTGTTGCTGACGTTGCCTTATTTGTTCCTTGAGTACCGGGCAGTCACGGTGGAAGTGCCATCCACCGCATCCTCTGCATGGACTGGGGGGCTCCTGTGGTAGTTCAGATTGACGATTGACGGGTGGTCGAGTTGTAGGTGGTGCTGGCCTTGGTATTGGTCGCAGGTGGCGTTGGAGTTCTTGGAAATCAACCTCGGCCCAGTCGGCGGCTCGACCTAAGTCCTCTAGGGTTTTGATTGTCATGGTCCTGGTAGCATATCGGATTTCTGGTCGAAGCAGTTCCCGTACCTCGCATGTGATTTGTTCTTCCGAAGTGTACGGCTCTACTCTTTTGTGCAGTCCCATCTTGCGTTGAATGAACACTGCAGCTAGCTCGTCCTCCTTTTGTCGTTCGCCGTGCAGGCGAGACCTCAAACTTCCCAAGAGGGAAGGATCGTTGTATTTGAGGATCAAGCGGTGCCTCAAAGTTTCGAAGTCCAGGTTGAGGGGCTGGAACACCTCAAACATCCCTTTGGCGTGGCCTTCCAGTTGTCCAAGAGTGATCCTCACCCTGTCTCTTGCTTGGATTTGGTTCCTGTCCATGGCTTCTTCTAATGTATTTAGGAATTTTTCTGGGTCTTCCCATTCCCTTCCTGCGAATGTGGGTAGGGTCCTTACATCTAGCTGCCCAGTCCTAGCTTCCGTGGCCGCTTGAACTGCTGCTTTTGTTGCCGTAGCCACGACTTCCATGAGTTGCTTGTGCATAGCCTGTTGTAGCACCGTTTGCGCTGTTGGCCCCGACTCCACTGTCGGCATCATCAGGGGAGCTGGTCGTGTGGTTTGCTCTGCTTGAGGTTCGGCCGGGACTGGCTGCATCGTTGGTTGCTGTTGGTTGGTGGTGTCTTGTTGTGGTACTAGCTGCACCGTTGATTGTTGTTGGTTGGTGATGTCTTGTTGTGGTACTAGCTGCACCGTTGTTTGTTGTTGGGTTGTGGGACCTTGTTGTGGTACTAGCTGCACCGTTGTTTGTTGTTGGGTTGTGGGACCTTGTTGTGGTACTAGCTGCACCGTTGGTTGTTGTTGGTTTGTTGGACCTTGTTGTTGTTCAGTTGGGCGCCACTGGGCTTGTTCTCCCAGAATTTTGTTTGATAGTTTTGATTTGTGCTCAGGGTCATGAGCATCCCCATCCAGGGATCCTTCCGTTGCGTGTGTGGAAGCTCTTGAAGCCCCACGTTGCTGGGAGCCATGTCTACGAACGGCGGCTGCTGCGGCTGCTTGGCGAGCCGGGCCCGTTTCCGCCCCGTACGATGCCGGCTGGGGTTGTATTGGTGGTATGCCATGTTCTACTTCCAATTCCGGAAGTGGCTGTGAGGTTGTTTGCATAGGGCCCGAAGTGGCCCGGGGCGAAGCCGGAGGGTCGTGGCTTGTCCTCGTCTGTAGGGCTAGGTGCTGCAGGAGTATTTCTGTGGTGTTTGTTAGCTGTTGCAACGCTTGTGTGAGTGCCTGTGTTACTGCATCAGCTTGGCTTGGGTTCCTCCCACTTGGGGTGAGAGCAGGGGTAGCAGGCATTACTAATGGCGGTGGCCGCACTCCTTGAAGGCTTCTGGTTGTGGAGTCCGTGGTTGTAGTAGGTCCGCGTTGGCTAGTGGATGGTGTGAGGAAGGGCTGTGCTTCTTGTCCCCTTCCCGGGGTTGGATATGCGTTAGGGCTAGGGGCAGCCCCCTGGCTGGCCGGGGCTGAATCCCATTGACCGGTGAAAAATCGACGGGCCGCGACGTTGGGCGACAAGGGGTTCACCATTTCCCCTACCAGACCTGAGTCCTCTTGACTGATGAAAATTTGACGGGCCGCGACGTTGGGCGACAAGGGGTTCACCATTTCCCCTACCAGACCTGAGTCCTCTTGACTGATGAAAATTTGACGGGCCGCGACGTTAGGCGACAAGGGGTTCACCATTTCCCCTACCAGACCTGAGTCCACTTGACTGATGAGAATTTGACGGGCCGCGACGTTGGGCGACAAGGGGTTCACCATTTCCCCTACCAGACCTGAGTCCTCTTGACTAGTAACGAGAGCGTCCGGGACCTGGGGCGAACGGCTCTGTGTTGGTGGCGAGTCTACCTGGCTAGATGGGACGCCGTCCCTCTGCCTAGATTGACTCCTGGTGTTCATAACGATTTCTTTTGTAATATAGTAACACCCACTTCACTTTTCACCACTACTGTGCACTCCAAACTACTAATTAGGCAGGTTGTGGAATAAAATAAATATTTACTATAATACACTAGAGTCTTCAGGTAGAGGTGTCAAAGGCAGGCGCGAACTGTTTGATCGATGTGTACTGGTCGACGGCAGCGAACGGACTGATACAGGGCTAGCGGGCGTGCGCATATTTATAGTTTCCCGGCGGTGTGACGTAGCACGGGCTTTGCCGGTCGCGAGCTGTTGCGCTGCAGGGCCTCGCCGCGTGGCTATTTTGTGCTATGTGTTGGGGCTGTTTTGCCCTATAACTTTTTTGGTGTTTATCGTATCGAGCTGTACGATACGTCAAATGAAAGGTCTTTTCCTGTAGTTTCCGAAAGTGACTTTGTAAATGCGCGTACTTTAATGTTTATAAAGTTATAGTGAATTTTGTGTGGAAAAAAATGATTTTGGTCCCGAATTTTCGCGGTTTTTTTTTTCATCTGCCGATGACAGTACCAGCACAAAAATAAACAATTCACGGCGACAGCAACAATTTACAAACTGATATCACATAAGAGAATACACATTTTGTGATTATGATGCCAGTAAATCACGTCACAGTATACTAAGACAAACCATCCTAACTTTTGCAGTTAGGACAACTTTTCTTAACAGAAGTAGTCATAAATGTCCTAACTACACAAGTTTTCAATGTTAGGACAGAAATATCTAGCATATGCAATATAGGACAATGTTAGCTAGTAATTCAATGTATTTTGTCAGTTAGGACAAAATAGTCTGTTAATTTTTGGTGTGATAGGTTGCAGATAGGTCTTTTAGCTCTAATATACATGAAAACAATAATATTGTGAGTCCAATAGGACAAAAATATAAAATTCCAATTTTTTGCAGATAGGACCTCTTGTCTTAGGAGGGCAGAATAGTTACAAGTCAAAACAAATTAATGTTAATTCTATTAAATTGGCCATTGATACAGAGGATATACAGATAGTCAGTGAAATAAAATACTTAGGTTTTGTACTTGACAAAACTCTTTGTTTAAAGAATCATTTTGAATACATTAAGAATAAAATTACAAAAAAAAATGTTTTTCTTTTCTAGAGCTTCATCAAACTTATCTGTTGCAAGTAGGATACTTGTTTATAATACAATAATTCAACTTCACTTCGATTTTTGTGCATCTCTACTTTATTTATTTGATTTATACAAAATAAATGCACTACAAAGACTACAGAATCAAGGAATGAGAATAATACTACAATGTAACAGATCCACTCCCATATTATTAATGTTGTCAGCTTTAGAATGGATATCAGTATCAAATAGACTTTTGTACATGGCTATGATATTTATTTATAAAATTATAAATTCTCTTCTGCCATCATATTTCAATGAATTTATATGTTACTCAAATCAAATCCATCGATATAATACTAGAAATAATGAGAATTTTTACATAACAAGAACTAACTATAAAAAAAAACTATGAACTCTTTGTTTTTTAAAGGCTGTGACCAGTTTAATATACTACCAGAAGATGTAAAAAATAGTCCCAATCTTATTATTTTTAAATCTAAATTAATCGGTTACATAAAAAATAAATCTATAATACAAGTGCCTCAAATGTAATTTAATTAATTTATCTACCGAATTTCCTTATAATTTTTTATGTATGATGTATTATATTTATTTATTCATTAATCATTGTTAAGTGTATAATAATTCATTGTATATTAGGATTTTTCCTATTTTCAATAAAGGTTATTACCACCAGGAGATAGTTACAGATCTATGGAGAATAGAAGATTGGTGCACCCTTCGGTCATTTGTGCTCATCGAAAACAAGTGCTGTATCATTCACGTTGGCACTAATAAATAATCCTTGCCGCCAGTTTTTACTAGATAACATTACAATAAAAAACGTGGAGCTACAAGAAGACCTTGGCATCACTATAAGTAAAGACCTAAAATGACCACCTTACGTAGGATAAATCATAAAGAAGAACCAGAACTTCTTGAAAAAATCTATAAAATCTATATTAATCCCATACTTTAATATGCCGCACCAGTATGGAACCCATATTTTGCCAAGGACATTCATGCGCTTGAACAAACCCAAAGAGGGATTATGAAACTTTCTCCAGCAATTTGTCACCTAACTTATGAGCAACGCCTCACAAAACTGCACTTGACAACCCTAACAGATAGGAGGCTTCATGGTGACTTAATAAAAACCTATAAAATATTACATAGCCATTATTCAGTGGATTTGAACATTTTCTCTTTAAATACGGACAGAAGACTAAGAGGTCACAGTTATAAACTAAGTTAGGAGCAAATTCCGTAAACAATGTCGGCAGCACTTTCTCTCTAACGGAGTAAATAGATACTGGAACTCTCTATCAAATCAACGTGTTTGTGCAATGTCAACGAATGCATTTAAAAGCCTTTATGATCTGTACCATTAATATTCTGTGTAAACCAAAAGTTTAAGCGGCTTTGCCGCCTAACTTAACACCATAATAATAATAATAAATAAACGCTGATTGAAATAACTTTGAAAATGGATACTTCATTCTGTCGGACCCGTTACCTTCGACTTGATATTGTGTATCCCCGACCTCCTATCCACTTCACTTAACTACTTTTAAGTTGGAATTTTTGCTCCTAAAATGACTGAAAATGCCCAAACAATTCATGCAATCTATATTCATTATTACATTGGTGTTTATAGTTTTGATACAATACTCTAATTAAAAATTTAGCCATTTTCAACTTTTTACAATGGAATGTCCTTTAAAAGAGTGAAACTAATTTAACTTGCTGTGATTAAGCAAAAATACATTTCATAGTTTTGTTCCATTCTGGAGTTGTCTCTAGTGTGAAAACAACTTCATTTCTTATATTCATGTCATATTAAACTTTGACATATTTTTAAAATATATAATAAATAATATTATTTATTGTACATATTTTAAATCTAATATAATGAATCATAATTTTAAAAAATATGTTTATGTAAATTTTATGAATCTAATTTAATATATTATTTTTAGCACTTAATGGAAAGATCATGGTATGCAATAACAGAAACATGTTTAGCTTTCACAGTGTTTCGAGACGATTTCAACCCTAAGTTTGTTGCATTATTTACTCTACTACTGTTCCTTAAATCATTCCATTGGTTAGCTGAAGATAGAGTAGATTACGTAAGTATTTTAATTATATTTAAGTATTTCATTTGTATATTAATAATTCATAATGACTTTCTTATAGTAAAACTGCTGACTTTGACACTTTGCAACTTTTTAATTTGTATATCATTGGAACACATGATAGTATTTAATCAATAATTAAATGTGTGCCCTGTTTGTTTTTATTAATTTTTGTAGCATAATTATAAATAAAACCAAAATCTTATATGAAGATATCCTAAACTAAATTTTGTCCAGTCTGAGTTACAGAGAAACTTGTCGTGAGGCCTTCAAACAGTTACAAATTCTAACAGTTGCTAGCCTATATATTTTTGAGGTATGTTTATATGTCCATAAAAATAAATCTATATTTGTAAGAAATCAAGCCAGACATTTACATGAAACAAGATTCAGAGATCTTTTACTCCCCGATTCTCATAGAACAAGTATGTTCCAGAAAAGGGCTGTAAATTATACAACTCTCTCGATGAAGACATTAAAGTCTCTGGCAGTATACACATTTTCAAACACAAACTCAAAAGATTGTTACTCGAGAAAAACTGTTGTACTATTGATGAGTTTTTTTAGATAATTTGCAAAAAAAAAGATATAGGATAAGGAATATCTGTTTATATGTTTTATCCATTTATATGCTATTTTTTTTTTTTAACTTGACTTGTCTACAAAATAGTTTGTATGTGCAAAATACGTTTGAAATATTTGATCAATTTTTCTTTTTTCAATGATTTTCTCTTTTTGACACTTTCTTCGTTGATCTTTTGTACATTTTTTTTTTGTATATCTTTTCAATGGAGAAATAAATATTATTATTATTATTACATCTTATTGTGTCTAAGAGTCTACCAACTGGGAAAATTGGGAAAAGATTTGGATTTATTCCAACCAAACAGGAGAAAGACGGGAATAACCGGGAATCGAATAATGGCTTGCCAGGATGGTGTATTTAACACCCTCGTCTATCGACGTCGTGTCATGGGTATGGAGGTCCCTGATGTCAACTGCAGGGCCTGCCGCAGGGCGCCGGAGACTGTAATGCACTTACTGTCAGCTTGCCCAACATACGCAGTCTCAGTCTATATTCACAGACACGACGCAGCATTACGAGTGCTTTATTATCATCTAAGGCAGGTATGGGATAGACCAACTCAAGACAATGTATGTCGTGGAATTCTCAGCTCCCGCTGAGAGCAACATTGTCTTGAAGAGGAGGAAAAACGGACAAAATATCGAGATTTGCTCTTCGAACTCCTCAGGCTTTATCCAGGCCATTCTGTTAAAATAGTGGTACTAATTATTGGAGCCCTCGGTGGAATGAAACAGATATTACTTTCAGAACTAAAGATCATACGGGCATGCCGAGATTCGTCAGAGATCTTACCCGGCAGGTATGCAGAAGGCTGTCATCCTCGGTTCATTGCGTCTACTCAGGGCACACGATTCGCGGACCCGGTAGTCACTCATCCCACAGGCGTGGGGAGTGGTGACATTCTTTGTTAGCATACACTATACAATAGTAAACTTAAATATACATTTAAATACAAATAAATGGATATTAATACAAAATAATTACAACACATATGTATAATCCTAATTAAATACTAGTCTATTAAATTTTTTATATGTTCTGGGCATAGTCGTTTGAAAGTTTCAGAACTGGACTGATTTTCCGGTTCCGGACATGGCTTATATAATATTCCAACATCATTTAGTAGGAAGTTGTTGAAATTTGTTTGATAAGAAATTGTTACCCTTGTTTGTTTAATTTTCGGCTAGTCTAGCTTTTCAGGGGGGCGTGGGTTCGAAGATCAGTGTTCTTCTTTAATATACTGTTCTTAACAGACTACAATAAAATATTAGAGGGGGGGAGGCGCCAAATGGTTCTGGCCCTACTGCCGAAAGAAAAAGGTGTATCAGTGATGAAAACCATTAAACATACACTAAATACTTTAATAAATTTGTAAATAACAACAAAACAAAGATAATGCACATGACCATGATATATTCGGTTCAGTATAGGTTATCAAAAAGGGGTTTATTATTATTTCTATTTTTTTTTTAAACGGAGTGCACTCACTAACCCTTGCAAGAGATATCAGTTAGGATAGTTATTGGGAATGTAAATAATGTAAATATCTAATTATATTTCGCGTAGTAGATCACATCCGTTAAACACGACAAAAATATATCGGAAATTATTCTTGTAGGTACTTAATACTAATTTAGTTAATATTGATCAACTGACGAGATAATCATCTACCGCTACTGAATGGTAAACAATAAATGAATAAAATGGGGGTTCCACTATGTGGTACTTAAGCTTGTTCCTTGGATGACCAACTGGTTAAAAGGTACTCTCGGTACTCCCAGCAGTCCCAGCTATTAGACAGCGTCCGGCAGCAACTCATACAAAATGCCTAAAAATACGAAAATGGACATCAATCGAAGGACCATTTATCAATCTTTGAATTGTACTGAACAAAACGCTTACCTCCAATACACCGAAACCCCTAACGTACAGAAGTCACAAAAAAACGTCTTTGATGGCTATCCTCTCTAGATCCAAGATGGCGCCGAAAGCCATACCATATATATAATAACTAATAAGCGACGTCTTACTACGTGAACATGGTGGAAATATCTGTACAACCTACGCAAAAATTATCAACAATTTCTTCCAGGACACACACGTTCGGCGACCATCTCACAATTTAAAAAACTTCTCCTGTTTTCCTCGCCGCTACTTAGTCCGTCGCTACTTTCCAGCCACATTAATATCAGTAACTACCTATCTGAACGGTTCGCGGAATAAATTATGACCCCTTGCCATAGGTGTCTCTTAGAGTCCTTTATCGGATTTAAATATTTTACGATTTATTTTATTCAACCAAATATTTTCGACCCCGTAACAAAATTATCATGTTTCTTTTTTTCAGATGGAACGAAGTCCAGTGATTAGCTGGTTATTTCACATAAGAGTCTTGTGCCTACTTCTGCTATTAGCATCAATGGATCTACATTTTATACAACATGCCTATCAGTCAACAATGTCCAAAGGGGCGTCCGTTCAATTAGTTTTTGGATTTGAATACGCCATTCTTTTAACAGTGGTTATTAACATAGCAATAAAATATGCGCTGCATTCAGTAGATCTTAACAGTGAAACTCCATGGGATAATAAAGCAGTATTTTTATTATATACTGAATTGATAATGGGCTTGATTAAAGTAATTTTTTATGTTGCATTTGTAGCAATTATGGTTAGAATATATACGTTACCATTATTTGCATTTAGACCTATGTATTACACCATAAGGAATTTTAAAAAAGCTTTTAGTGATGTAATTTTATCGAGAAGAGCTATTCATAATATGAATACTCTTTATCCTGATGCAACTCCTGAAGAATTAATAGCTGCAGATAATGTTTGTATTATATGCCGTGAAGAGATGACCACAGCATCAAAAAAATTGCCTTGCAATCACATTTTTCACACATCATGTCTTCGTTCATGGTTTCAAAGACAGCAAACATGTCCAACATGCCGTTTAAATATCTTGAGAACTTCAACAAATAATAATAATGGTCAACATGCTGCTGGACAGCGACTTCCACAACAAAATCCACAGAATGCTTTCATGAATCCTTTCCTTATTGGTGCAAATCCATTTCAAATCTTTAATCAACCCAACCTAGCAAATAATCCACAGCAACAACAACAACAACCAAATCTGCAAAACCATCAGCAACCTGTAACAGCTTCAACAAGACCTGGCACAGCTCAACAACCTCAAACAAATAATCTACCCTTTCTTCATCCTCATTTTCCTTTCATACCTTTTTTACCTCCTCCGCCATTGCCTCCACAATATTTATCCAGTTTGTCTCCAGAGGAACTTAGACGGATGGAAGGAAATGAACGTGAAAATGTAGAAGCTAGGATACAGTGCTTAAGAAATATTCAGGTATGTTAAATTTTTACTTTTCTATATCTAAATAGGGAAATATAGATATAATTTTTTCATCTCGATTTTAAGTATGTGCCTGTCACTCTAGTTCAAATCACAAATGTTGTCGTTCACGTCATCAATTTATATACTTATCAACGACATGCGATTTTTCTTTCTTTGCAAATACAAAGCGCATAGGATGTGAATAACAGAAAGTCACGTCTGCTGAGGCTACGATAGAAGTTTTAAATGTATTATGCATTTTACAAATGAATAATAAAATCGCTAGTTATAGCCGCAGCTAACATTCAGCATTCTAACAATTCAATAGCGTGCAGTACTTCAAAATCAGGAAAAACGTAACGGAGATCCTTTATTACCTCCGCAAGTCCCTGAGGCAAAATTAAATGCGGCAACGGATGTTAAAATTCATTGTATCGCATGCTATTATTGTCCATATTTTCATTCAAAATACTTGTCTTTTGCAAACGTTGATATGCCCATGCGTGACCTTGACTTGATTTGATTTGGAATTTTGGTTAAAGAACAATGACGTGGACGACAACGTTCATGATTTGAACTATATATTTATGAGAACTAAAATTTTCATAAAGTATGAATACTCTTCATATTCGAGATTTCCAATAATAATAATGGTGATACAATAAATTTTGTGAATATACTGCCAGTAGTCGTTCTTTATTAAAGTGGTTTTCCAATTTATGTTATTATCTACATAAAGATACATTTTGCATATAATCCAATTTAAGTTTGCGTTTGCATGCATCAGTCAATTGCAAATAAATTTGCAAGTAATCGAATTATATCGTCCTATCGATAACACAGAAGCCACACCAGTCTAGGAACCATATTCGGCATGCAGGACCGTACGAACTGTAATCGCGACGCGATTTTATGTTTATATGTACGGTCTTGAGCAAAAAAAAATAGGAAAAGTCTTATAATGGTATTTTGCTAAAATCTAGTTGTGTACATCTAAGTTTAATTTTTGTGACATTGTCAGTTAGTTGTCATAATTTATTGCCAGTGTGCAACAAACTAATATGCCTCATATAAGCGATTTAGTTAAATCTGGAGTTTTTGCTAAAGCAGAAGATGGATGATCAATGAGACAAACTGCACTGCGTTATAATATTGACAAAAATTCGGTGTGTAATAATTTAAGAAAGTGGAGAATAAACGGTACGATTCGTAGAAATCCTGGATCAGGGCGACGAAGGATATCAACTCAACAAGATTTGCAATTGGTAAATGCTTTAGTAGAAAATCCATTTTACTCAGTTATTCAGGCTGCTGAAGAAACAAATTTTCCTGGATCGAGTAATAGTGGTCGCCGGCGAGTAAGAGAATCGGAGCTGCACTGTCATGCAGCAGCACAGAAATACTTACTTAAAGCTGAACATAAAGAAGCTCGAGTAGGATTTGCGCTTGAATTTTTAGCGCATGATGTAAATTTTTGAAACAATGTAATCTTTACAGACGAAAAAACTTTCCAGTCCACACACAGCGGTCGTATTCGTGTTTACCGCCCTCCGAATACTCGATTCGATGAGAAATATATATCTAACAATGATAAAAGTGGTAGATTTTCCGTCAATATGTGGGCTTGGATATCGGCACGTGGCCCTGGTGTTTTGTGGCATATTGAGGAACGATTTAATAGTGAAACGTATATTAGGATTATAGACAATATTATGCTCTCTTCTGTGTCACAATTATTTCCTAATAATGAGTTCATATTTCAACAAGACAATTGTTCCGTTCATACTTATCATACCGTAACTAACTGGTTTCAAGATAACAACATCAATGTTCTTAACTGGCCCAGTCATAGTCCAGATCTTAACACTATGGAAGAAGTATGGGGACTACTCGTAAGAAGTATCCAAAAATGAAATGTGAGACCATGGAACGCCGAAGAATTACTGGAAATAGTAAATAATGCATGGGAAAATATTATTACTAATGATTATTGTATAAGGTTATTTAATTCTATGTCAAACAGACTTATGGAAGTTGTAAATAGAAATGGTGCAATAACGAAATATTAATAGTTAGTTTCTTGTTAAGTAGGATATCCTTTGTCCTTTGATTCAGGATTTCTACTAATCGTACCGTTTATTCTCCACTTTCTTAAAATGTTACACACCAAATTTTTGTTAATGTTATAACACAGTGCAATTTGTCTCGTTAACCATTCATCATTTACTATAGCAATAACTACAGCATTAAAATAAAAAATAAATTAAAAGTGGTATCTGTTTTATTTCGGCTACTAATTACATATTCAAATAGACAGAAAAAAGTTGTCATATTTTTTTCTGCTCGCGACAGTACCAGTTACAACAAATTTTTGCAAAACCTCGGTGACACATAGAACATCTTGAAGTATTGTGGGTTGCGCGTATTTAGTTGACATAAAAGATGAAATATTAGTAAAACACCGAACTTAGCTATCAGGAGCACATAAGTTCTGTGGTATAATTTGAATAATAAATACATACGTATGTATTTAGAACACCAGGAAATGTACAGAATTTATTCATGTTTGTATGTAATACTTACATGTTTATAGTTATTTAATAAAGAAGAAATTAGTAAGCCATATAGAAACTCTTCTGTACACCCTTAATAAGAATCTGTACCACAATGGAAAATAAAAAAATTATTTTTGAGCATTTCCCACTTTTGATAAATTCTGGAGATCTAGCAGGCCATTTAGTGGGTCCATTTCTCCCAATCCATTGATTAGGGTAGGTATTATTTAAATGGTCTCTAACTGCATTTAAATAATGTGGTGGAGCACCATTTTGCTGAAACCACATCCTATTTCGAATTCTTTCAGGGAAATTCACCAATGATTGTGGCAGATAGTTTCCAAAAAATGAAGATAAATAGCTTCAGTCAATGTACCATCACAGAAATGTGGTCCTATTACATGTTCTCCAATAATTCCTCCCCAAACGTTTATAGACCATCTGTGTTGGTTATCGACTTGCAAAAAAAGTAAAGATTTTCCGAAGCATAATAATGGAAATTGTGCCTATTAACAAATCCATTTTTATGAAAAGTTGCCTCATCACTGAATAAAACAGCATTGAAGAAGTTGACATCATGTTGCATTTCACCTCTGGCCCAATTCAATTACAAATTTGTAGGCGCTTTTGAAAATCTTCATCAGATAATTCCTGGTGCATTTGAATATGATAGGCATCCAAATTATTTGTTTTTAAGATTCGACCCACAGACCGTCTACTTATTCCTCTTTGACTAACATGGGGATTCTCAACCATTGCCAGCACCACAGAAAACTCATTTTCTTCTTTCACGACACGTTTTATTCTTTCACTTTTTTTTACATTCGACATTTCCAGAAATCTATCGAGAAGGTTTTGGAAGCTACTAACATCAGGAATCCTTCTTTCAGGATAACGTTACTGATAAATTCTATTGGCAAGTAAACAATTTTTGTCTGACTCGTCCAAAACAAAAGTCATGTCTACAAGTTCCGCTTTATTAAAATTCATATTGTAAAATTCGAAATATTTTAAATTCAATACAAATTGTAACAAGCGATAAGTGTGATTAAATGCTTCTTTGTACATGACAATTTATACCAAACTGAGGCTTTATTGCTTGTCGAATAACGAAAACAGTAAAAAAAATTACAAAAAAATATTACAGTAAAGGACGAGTTAAATACTGTTTACTCATTTCAATGGATTGGAAGAAATGGTCCCACTAAATGGCCTCATTTCAAAATTGCATAAAGACGTGTGAATCAAAATGGGCAACACGTCGAACACCTATTATAAATTTTTCTAATGACTTATTGAGGGAACCTCTTTTTTTAAGTTTATTCTTGATTTTGACACTTATTTATTTATAAAAGGAAAATGTTGCAAATTAGCCATAGGGAAGTATTTACAAAAAGTGTTCGTTTTTCATTTCTGCATCACATCGTCATCGTCGAAAAATATACAGTGTTCCATTTGAAAAAATTGAAAAAAATCAATTTAAAAAGTTCTTAATTGGAAAAATAAACATTTATTTATTTATAAAACGAAAATGGTTGCAATTAGCCATAGGGAAGTACTTACAAAAAAATGTTCGTTTTTCATTACTAATCACATCTTCGAAAAATATATAGGGTGATTTGAAAAAATTGAGAAAATTCAATTTAAAATGTCCAACTATTTTACACAAAATTTAACATATTTGTATTCGACACAATACTTTAATAGTAGCAATTGTTATCCAGACTTTTCACTTTTTTCATGTTATTTTATACTACATCATATTATATTTTAAATATTTAAGTCCCGTTATAGAATATGAAACAATTTATGGTGAATTTGGGATGTTCGCGTTGAATATTCATGGAGGATATTTAACCTTTTGATGGCGGCTATCCATAAACTGGAGTACTCCACCAGTGCGGCTATACATATACGTTTACTGCAGCGTGAGGATATGAATGTTGGTTATATTATGGAATGGTGTTAAATAATCGTCAAAGTTTATTTTGTTGTCAATCCTGGTGTTGTTATACCTTGTAGTTAACTTTAATCGAATTTTCAACCATTTTTATTGACTAATTGGATTGAAGTTGGTTACAAACTATACCAGAATCATTACCGGCGATGAATAAAAATTGGCTAATATTTTCAAAAAAATCGAGATGATTCATTTGATATTTTACATCGTATGGTTCGGACGACCGGAACTTGAAACCAGAAGTTGTTATTTTTTAGCGGATTCCGACGTGTTTCGAACCTGGGGACATGATTTTATATTCGAAATTCAAATTATTAACCTCTAAGCGCCATTTTTACGCTTAGAACGAAAATACAATAAAATCCCTGTTCTAGACGTCGAGACGATTCATTTGATACCCCACATTGCATGTTTTGGACGATCGGAAGTTGAAACCGGAAGTAGTTATTTTTTATGTATCAATAAGGCCGATTATTAGAGTAGAATATAATAGAATTTTATTGCATAACAGTGACAAAAAATTTTACAATTTATGTTTGTTACATGTCCAAGTTCTACAGTAATAAAAATACATGTTAAAAAGAAATGTGAAAATGCTTAAAAAACTGCTACTACTAATTACAAGAATACTGGCTAAAAGAATACTAGTTAAAAATTGTCTCGTTCACTTCCTCTAAGGTATAAGGTTCTGCAGATATTAAGAAGTTTTTTATATTATTCTTGAAGACATTTGTAGATGTAGTATTTTTCAAATGGTTGGGCAAAAAATTATAAAATTGCAGACATTTATAAAAACACCCTTTTTCCAAAACTGTTGTGTTGTGTATTGGATAAGAGAGAATATCTTTGTGTTTTGTTGCATAATTATGATCTCTGATATTGTCTTTAAATTCAATTGTGCTTGTGAATAAAACAAAGACATTCATAAACAAATAGAGCTGGAGCTGTTAATAGTTTTAATGCTTTGAAGTGTTGACGACATGATTCAGTTACTTTTGACTGGTTAAGATTCGTAGTGCCCTCTTTTGAACTATGAATATTTCTTGAATATGGGAACCACCCCAGAATATTATGCCATATGACATTAAACTATAAAACTGTCCATAATAGGCTGTAAGAAGAGTATTATGATTAACTACCTTCTTCAGTTCTTTTAAAGAGTAACAAACGGAACTTTGTCTACCGCAGAGCACTTGTACATGGTACTTCCAGTCCATATGTACATCAATAGTCACTCCTAAAAATTTTGTGGTTTCAGTGTAGTTAATGGTTACATTGTTTATGTCTATTTCCTTCGGGTATTCAGTTTTGTTTCTACTATGTTTAAATAAGATACAATTTGTTTCATCGCTATTTAATATCAACAAATTTTTTTTAAGCCACCCTGATATTCTTTGCATCACATCAGTCGCTTTAGTTTTTATACTATCATAATCTTTTTCAAAAATTAAAATATTTGTGTCATCAGCATAAGTAGTTATATAAACTGAGTCATTGTTTAGATATTGCTGCAAATTGTTAATGTACCATAGGAAAAGTATTGGCCCAAGCACACTGCCCTGCAACACACCAAGTAAGACCCTTTGAGTACTTGAGTAATAGTTCGATGAATTTGATGTAACACACACTTTCTGATGTCCCTCATTAAGGTAGGAACTGAACCAATTATGAGCTATTCCTCGTATACCTAACTTATTCAATTTATTCAGAAGTGTACCATGATCAACACAATCAGAAGCTTTTGATAGATCAAGAAATATTCCAAGGGCAATATAACCATCATCAAGAGAATCTAATATCCTTCTAACAAAATCAAAGGTAGCTGTTGTTGTAGATTTGTTTTTCTGATAACCATGTTGACTTTTAGTTATGATATTATGCAACTCTAGAAATGGAATTTCTATCTTCTACATCTGATCTTCTACACATGACAATTTCAAGTAACTTGGAAAAAGAAGATAACATGCTTATAGGTCTGTGGTTTTCTATTAACGAAGGATCACCTTTTTTTGTACAAAGGTTTCGCAATAGCTATCTTTAATTTTGACGCCATTTGTTAATGACTCATTTACTATGTAAGTCAAAGGTGCAACTATATAACAACTGATATTTTTTAACATGATATTGCTTGTATTGTCATTACCACTAGAATATTTATTTTTTAAACTGTTAATGATTTCAAAGATTTCAGTCGGCGTTACTTCAAATAACTCAATTGAATTCGGATTATAGGCGATATGTTCGACAGAATTATTTTCAAGAATTTCTCCAACCATATTTGTAGCCATATTGACGAAAGTACTGTTAAATATCTCACTTGCTAGTTGGGGTGATGTAATAATAGTACCATTATCATTAATTTCAAGGAATGACTGATTTTTATTCCTATTTTTCCCTTTTCGGTATTTACAATATTCCAAATAGTCTTAGATTTATTACAAGAATTATTAATTTGAGTTTCATTATTATGACTATATTAATATTAATTGTTCTGGAGTTATACCATATTGTTTTTGTGAGGTAGGATCACCTATGGGGCCCGGGGACAAAGAACTACTGCCACATTTGCCAGACCATCATGTGATCTATCGTCAATATCAAAATTGTTATAAAAATTCACCTTCACTATCGCTGCGTGCTACAATTTCTTACAATTCTCCAACAGAATAAAAAGAACCCGTTTTTGGAGAAGGCTGAGTCATTTTCTAATATGCCGCGATTTATTTATTTACAAATAGTGACCACGTCCGGTGCGCCCTCAATTTACTTGGTAAATGCTAAGCTGCTATGTAGCTCTGTGCGTGTGTATTCAGGATATCCTTACTACAAAACATTTATACTTATTTGACGCAGTTGACGACCAAATAGCAAAACATACAATTCCGTCAGTTGCAACAGTGACACGATTTCTGAGAACACGTATATATGGCGGCAGCAGTCAAAGGGTTAACGACTATTTGACCTTGGTAACACACCCTTAAAAAAAATTTGAGATTATCATATATATGATTTTTGTCTGGCCTCAATTTTAAAGAAATATGTGATCTTTTGGAAATTATTAAGCTACATTTCACAGCATATCATTACGAGATTTTAAGTTCTTTTGAAAATTCTCAGAAAAACTTAGGAGCTCATGTCGAATTTTCACAAAGTTTTATGCCAATTTAATATATTCATTGTTTTAGGTTCTGCTTGACGCAGCAGTGGTGATGATGCAACAATATAATACAACGGCTGCATTTTCCACTACTCAAATTCCACAAACTAGTTCCCAACCTAATATTTCTCGAGTAAACGTTTCTCAGCCAGACAACAACAGTGAGGATAATACGGCCCCAACCGATAATGTTACATCTTCCAGCCAATATGAGTCGCCAAAAGTTTCAAACCTACCACCTACTGTAACTACACAAATAAATTCTCTAGATGAGAATAAAGTAATTACTCCTTCTACTTCTAAAGTAAGTACTCCGAAAGAATTGGAAGATCCTAATGAGGCTTGTACTTCTACTGATGAAGAATTGAGAAGACGTCGGCTTCAAAGATTTCAGCACACTACTGAACAGTAATAGTTATTTATTGTTTATTTCTGAAAAATAATATATATATGCATCAATTGACATTTTGTAAGTGATTTTAATAAAATTTACAATATTCAGTTAATCCTGACATACCGTATTTGCACTATACCACCTACAATCAACATTATATTCTACATTACATTATAAATAGAAATATGTGAATTCATCGCCAAATATGTTTAGAAAATCTGAGTTGATATTATTAATATAAATATTAATGTAACAGTATAATGGAAGAACTACCATTGAACTTATTAGACTGTGATACCGCTGCAAAAATGCCTCTCACTAGCCTTTTGCTGTCTATTTGTCAATCGGTCCAGGAGGACGGGGGGGAAGTAGGAGTGATAACTAGGGGATCAGATCGGTCATGTTAATGTTTCCTTAGAAGTTTCTTTTAGGAATATAATAGTGATAATCACCTCAAAAAACACAAAACAATAGATCTATCGAAAATCAACCATCAATAGATGGCGCTGTTGAGTAGTGAACAACAAAGTTTTGACATTTAATAGATGGAATTTCTGAGTTTTGTATAGTGGTGTCAGGCAGTATCTGAAAAGTAAAAATGTTGATTTCGGATATTTTGATGATCGTGTGTAGTACTAATTGTGTGAGGCCTTTAAAATATAAAGACGCCGTTTCCAAAGGTGGGCATATAATTTTATTACGTGGCTTAGATACAATTTAAAGAGTCCGATATTTTGACAGTAAAAGAAAATAGTCTTCGAAAACTGCACATTATCCAAAATTAACCATATTCAGAAGAAAAAAAGTATCTGTTTCAACTGGACTCGAGTAATACAGATCATCCGAGGACATCAAATGTCGAGGAATCAAATGGAGACGCCTTAGGAACTAGAAGGTCTAAGGCGTCTCCATTTGATTCCTCGACATTTGATGTCCTCGGAGTTGATGATATGCATATGGAAGAAGCCATCCTAAGACACCAACATAAACTCCATATAGTACATCAAAATGTGCAGTGTCTTAGTAATAAATTGTTAGAACTTGAATTATTCTTAAATGATATTAACTGTGATATTTTTTGTGCCTCGGAGCACTGCGCTAAACCTGAACAAGTGCAATCACTAAAAATCCATGATTATGAGGTTGCTAATATTTATTGCAGGACAGAGTATAAAAATGGCGGCATTGGTATATATGTCAAATATAATTCGAAATATGAAAAACTCAACTTCTTCAATGAAATATCAATAGATAAACATTTTTAATGTACAGCGATAAAATATTTTTTGGATGATATTAATTTTGTTATAATATTAGCTGTCTATAGAAGCCCATCAATAAAAATTTTAGATATTTTTCTTCAGAAACTCTCCATCACAGATAAATTAACTAGTCAATATATAAACCAAAAAATCATTCTGTGTGGTGATTTTAATATAAATTTTTCAGTGGAGGGGAAGAATTTGACTGATCTGATGGATATTTTAAATATTATGTACTGTTTTACACCTAATATCAAAGCGCCTACTAGGCTTACAAATTGCATTGACAATATCTGCGTCAACATACATTGCAGTAGCTATGATGGCATAGTCATAAAAAATGCCATATCTGATCATAATGCCCAATTACTGACTATACCAATTAATAATAAGAATAAAATGAAATATACAAGGAAAATCATTAGAGGAGTAAATAATATAGATCAAATTAGGTATTTTTGCTTGTTAATAGAGAAGGAACAATGGGTTGAGATATATAATGACAATGCAATGATAGATGATAAATTTAACAGTTTTCTTAGAACATTTCAATATTATTTTGATTTAGCTTTTCCTGAAAAAGTAATTACAGTGCATAAAGTTCAGGGTAAAAATTGGTTGACTAAGGGCTTAAGGGTTTCCTCCCAAAAGCTAAAGGACTTATACTCTCTAACACTATCTGGAGACAAAAACATTATCAAATTTTATAGGAAATATAAAAGTATTTATAGAAAATGTATACATGCCGCCAAAAAGATGCACAATAATGCACGTATGGCCAATTCCACAAATAAGTCTAAAACGGCAGGGAACATTATCAATAACAAAGAAGATAAATCTGATAACAATAATCTAAAACTGCATATTGATAATGTTTTAAGTACAGATCCAGCTGAATTAAGTAATAAGTTTAATGATCACTTTATTAATGTCCCTAAACTTCTAATAAGTAATATGATGGCAGATAAATCTAATCCAGTGCATAATGTGAACATAAACCCATATAGTTTTGTTTTCGTAGCCGTAACTGAAATTATTAACAACCTAAAAAATTCAAATTCCTCTGGGCCAGATAATATTAGTTCAAATTTACTAAAGAAATGTGTGCCGTACTTCATAAAGCCTCTCACTTACTTGATCAATAGCTCTATAATGGAAGGAACTTTTCCCAAAGCTTTAAAATCATCAAAAATAAAACCTCTCTTCAAATCAGGTAATAGACATGACATTAACAATTATAGGCCCATTGCTCTTGTTAGCACATTTTCAAAAATATTTGAAAAGGTTATTTCAAATAAAATAGTTTCTTTCTTTAATAAATATAAACTATTTAACTCTAATCAGTTTGGCTTCCGCAAAGGGTTATCTACTATACATGGCATAAATCAGTTTTTAAATCTACTACATTCACATTTTGATGCCAGTGAAAAACCTGTAGGAGTTTTCTTGGATTTAAGCAAAGCCTTTGACCTTGTATGCCATGAAACTCTAATTCTTAAAATGGAAAGATACGGTATAAGAGGCCAAATTTTAAACTGATTTGAAAGCTACCTAAGAGGAAGGACTCAATTTGTTGATGTAGATAACATAAGATCCTCCCATCTGCAAACCGATGTGGGTGTTCCACAAGGCTCTGTGTTGGGTCCGTTGCTATTTATAATCTATGTAAATGATCTAAAATTCTCGAATCTCATAATGTTTGCCGATGATATGTCAATTCTCAGTACGAGCAAAGATATAAACAGCACAATCGCAAACACAAACAAACAATTATCAGTAGTCCATTCTCTATTATTAGGTACTCAATTGGTATTGAATAATGATAAATCAGTCTTTATTCATTTTAACCGTCATGATAATGCTGATAAAAGTTTGTTCATAAAATCGAATAAGGGATCACTAAAAACAAGTTACTAGCACAAAATTCTTAGGCATACATATATCTGAAGATTTCAGCTGGAAAGTCCACATCGATATGTTATGCAAAAATAATTGCTTCGGGATACTCCAGTGATAGTTCAAGGGTATTTTTACTACAAAAGAAAGCAATCCGATATATGGTTGGAGTAAATGCACGAATGAGTTGTCGGGCTCATTTTAGAAATTTGGGAATTTTAACACTGCCATCTATCCTTATCTTAAATTTATTGTTATATGCTAAGGAACAAAATTTTCCTCTACTAAATCAAGATAATCCTTATAATACACGTAATAATAGCATATTGCACATACCTTACCATAGAACTTCTTTATATGAACGATGTCCTAAATACCTTGCAATTAAAGCCTTTAATAAATTGCCTGACAAATATAAACCTCTTAATGAAATACAGTTTAAGAGAGGTAAAAAAAAATTCATACAAGATAAATGTTATTACTCCTTTAATGAGTATTTAGACGATAAATTATAATTCACCTTCAGTTTGCCGTATTCTTTTTTTCAATATTTTTTTAACTTTTTGACATATTTTGTTGGACTTGTTATTTTACTGGTTTGTTTCGGTACTTGATTGTCGCTTCTTTTTAAAATAGTTCATGTTTTCTATTTATTGATTATGTTTGACCAGCTACATTATTGTAGTTTTTAAAATTTATTTATGTACTGTTCATATATTGTTTTATACATTTATTTCTGTACTGTACTGACTTATTCTATATTGTGTAACCACAATCTACAGAATTAAAAAATCATTATTATTATTATATAGGGGCGAGCGTAGGTGCGTCTTTACTATGTACATACTTCGGTATGCGATGTAAAGCAACGACAGGCGCAGTTAGTACTTGGATAGGTGACCATTCCAACGGAAACCGCGTCCTCGCCTCACACATCTTCCAGCGGCTTGTATATCAGTGTATGCGCGGAAGCTATACAATCTTAGGCAAGGGTTGAATAGGAGATATACCATCCTTCGGAAGGGATGTAAAGCCGTCGGTCCCTTGTCTATTAAATATTAGGCAAGTAAAAGATCCCTACTCCTCTTAAGGGAAGAGGTTCGGCAAAATTCCTGGTTGGTGGTAGCTCGTCTACAGGCGTCGGTGTTAGGCCTCAGTAGCGGAAATAGGCCGACGTGAAATAAATGTATTAAAAAAAAAAAAAAATTATCCGAGACGAATAAGAAGGCCCAGTCCCCTCCTCATTAGGAGGGGACTGAAGGCCGTCTTCACCCACAAAGACACAAAAGAATAGTTTTTAATCAGTCTGTGATGACAGCGAATTGTGTTGACTTCCACACTTTACTAGAAGCATCCTTTCCTACTAATATGATACAGGCCTGAGGAATGATCTTATTAGCGGAGACGTCCTTAGTTTTACCCATAGTGTTTGTGATAATTGAAAACAAATCAGTCAAATATCTGAAATTGAATCCAAGGGCTGAAGCGAGATGGTAAAAAGTTTAGAAAACTCATTGCATGCATAAGTGGCATCTTATAAAAATTACTTACAATTATTTTTGTAACATTTCCTACCTATATGACGATTGAAAACGTTATATCACACTATAACCAAACAAAATCAATACAGATTGCTGCAAAAGGAATCCATAAACGCAAAACTTCTTATAATGCTCAGTGAAGTACGTACAGCTTATTATAATCTGTGACTAGCATAATTACCTGAATTAAAAAAAAAGTCCAAGATAGAGAACTAGATATTGAGATGAATGGGGAACGAGACTGTAAAGAAGTCTAACCTGTTTAAATTTATAAAGCTGTTTTCAGTAGGACAACAATGTTTTAAGGAAGAGTTTTCTAGAAACGACCACTTTCTTCATCTATTTCTGAACCTCATAACGGACCAATTACACCAGTTATAGTATTTAGCAAACATTAGTTTTAGTTGGGAAGAAACATATACGAGACTGTTTACATTCTCATAATTAGCACAAAAAGTTAAACTGAAGCGTGCCGCTTAAAGTGCCGCGTTTTTTGCTTTAGGAGTCTGGTCGGCTTGTGGGTATAGCAAAAAACGCGGCACTTTCAGCGCGGCACGCTTCAGTTTAACTTTTTGTGCTAATTATGGAAATGTAAACAGTCTCGTATATGTTTCTTTCCAACTATACATAATGCTCAAACACTCACCTGTACTGTATACTATACACTATATTTATATCAGTCGTGTCCACATTGATCGTTGCCATTAGAGATTTGGCATAGTTAGACATGTGTCACTGACATCTAGTGGACCAACAGTTGAACTCTATGGGATTCTTAACTCATTACTTGTGGTTTATAATTTTTTCTTCATAGTGTTACGGTTGCTTTTTATCATTTATACAATTGGTCCACAGATTACTAATCCTCGTATATCAAATCCATACAATTTTGTACACAAAAGTTATGTGACTTTATCACTAACGTAGAGAACCAGTTATTTTTTAGCATAAAAAGTTTTCAAAATAGTTCAACATTGTGAAAAATATAGATAAGAAGTAAAGCTTGCAATTATATATTTAAAACAATTATATTGGTTAACATTTAGATGGGGGAATAAGACTTTACAATATATGTAAATATTTATAAACAATTATATTATTTACAAAGTATACAGAATATAACAACAATAGTCAAAGTTATGTTAAAACTATATTCCTCATGCAACAATAGGGCAAAAAATTCATATGAATATGTATCGTATAACTCAACTATTATCGAGATAAAATGTGTTAAATTTTTATTTTTGTCTTAAACAGCTGCGAGACAAATTTTGAGAGCGGGTATTATTCAACAATAGAAATATTCTCTAATGCACTATTTATGTCGACGCTGAATCAAACACGCCCTGAAAATTTTACAAAGTATCCTCAAATTTTTTATGACGGCCACTAAATTCCAAATAATAGTTTGGCTCTATTATGGTGATGGTAAATTTATGTATGTATGTATGTCATGCATGCATATACAAGGTGTCCCAATAGCGTGTCAAAGTCCAATATCGGCCTAATTAGGAGACTGGAAAAGTATTTTTTTTATGAAAGTGGTATAGTGTCAAAAGGCACACATTTTAAAATATTTTGAAATATACAGGGCGACTCGCTACAGTGGGACATCTTCGAGGTCATTTTTTTTTAAATGGAAACCTTATATATTTTTACATTTATGAATCCAGCATAAAATTACTTTTCCAACGACTTCCAGATTTTTTGTTTTTGACATATTCGAAAAAATATGAAAATTTTGATCGGAACAAGGTTTAAAAAATTTATTCGCTGTGTGTGTATTACTATTAATTAAGAAGATTTATTTTGCAATTATGTAGACGAGGGATGTACTACAACGACACAACCACCAAATATTGATTATAATTATACAGGGTGTATTTTATACTAGCGCTAATTCAGGACATTTCAAAGTGAATTTTCTCAATTTTTTTCAAATGGAGCACTGTATATTATTGTATTTTTGAATTGACATGTTAATTCTCTACGATTTTTGTGAATAAATATCATATCTAAAATTGATATTTCCAGAGATATTTTTACTTTTTCATTAAAAACCGTTAAATTATAATACTTTTATTTCGAACTGATCTAGTAGCCATGATTTTGACATAAAGTGAGAATAATTTTATTGAAAGTTATCTTATTTACGTTTAATTACTAACTATTGTGACAAAGTATTTACACTTATTTTAAGTTGTAAATTAGTTTAAAATTCGCATTTTCCAATAATGAATTTTTCGAGAGAAGAAATGGTCGGATATGGTTTATGTTCTGGGTGAGTGATAAAAATTGTTTGCTATCAATTCGAATTTATAAGGAGCGATATCCGGGAAGAAGATAGCCCTCTAAAAAACCGTTAGCGAGGTTGATGGAACGATTTGACAATACGGGGAAAGTGGAATATGAGAAAAAGGAACAAACAAAAAATGTAGTAAATGAAACAGTCTTACTTTTGAGCGTGATTGAAGATCCTCATCGCAGTATAAGAGAATTTGTAAGGGAAAACGATATAAGCCGATCTTCAGTCCATCGAATCCTACAAAAAACAAATTTCATTCCTACCACAACAGGAACTGATTGAGACTGAGAAAATTAACTTTGAAATATCCTGAATTAGCGCTAGTATAAAATACACCCTGTATAATTATAATCTGTATTTGGTGGTTGTGTCGTTGTAGTACATCCCTTGTCCAGGGGTCGGAGTAAATAATAACAAGAAGAATATGTAAATAGCAACCAATTTTTTTTGTAAAATATGTAGTTTCTAACAACTTTTTGTAGAGAATATGTACTAAATAAGTACCCAATTTTGTTTATGAATATAATTATTATTTATTAATATAAATAAAAATACTTATCGGCACCAATAAACATTTATTCATGATAGAATTCATTATGTTTATCTCATAAGAAAATAAAATATCTAATCTAATTTTTTTCGAAAAATAATAAGGCCGATTTTCTTTTATTTACATCTTTTTGAGCATCTTGGTTTATTCCATGAATTTCACGTTTCACACAAATCTCTTTTTCGTGCATACAAGAGTACATTCCATAAATATCATTAGTGCAAGATTCCCCCACAATTTTATTAATGTTCCGGTGATATTCTTTTCATTTAACCACATTAAATTTACAAGGCGCCATTTCATTTATTAATTATAAAAACGTAAACATCAATAAACATTACATTTATTTCAAAACAATAGAACAGGTACCAAAACGCAAAACAACATAAAATTAAATGCTATAAAAAGTAGAAAATAAACTTTGAAGTAAATCAAACCAGCGTACATATAAAGACAAGTAGGGACAAAGTGCTGAATTAGTGAGTAAGCATGCGCGAGTTTGGCGTGGCGTTTATAAGATTCCTGTATTATCTACATCGTCGTGACTAGTGGGTAACTCTACTTTAGGATAGATATCGCGGCTATATTTTCTGTTTCTGTTAGCTGATTTTCAAACGTCTGATATCTGACATCTGTTGACGAGTGATTGAACAACCCGCCAAAATCGAACAGCGGACTTTTCAGGGTCATTTGCCACTTAATAATTGAGAACAAAGGAATTTAAAACTTTGTCCCTACTTGTCTTTATATGCACGCTGATCAAACCCATCATTTTGTTACACTATATAATTTTTTTTATAAATATAAAAGCGTGTTTTTCCGCGAGTTTTTCCTGTGTAAAGAATATTGCTGGCGACAAGCTCTTATATCATAAAAAAAAATTAAATAATGTAACAAAATGATGGGTTTGATTCAAAGTTTATTTTCTACTTTTTAGAGCATTTAAATAAAACCTTTTTTTTAAATATTTTTTTATATAATTTCATTTTTTACTTTTTAGTCTTTTGATATGCTGTATCCCCAGATATCGATTTTGAGAAGAATCGAATCATAAACGGTAAAGTCATCCACCAGCTTGAACTAAATTTGTGACTAGAAATTTGTAATCCGCGAGCCCGCAAACCCCCAGATATTGATTTTGATCGATTTGGACCATAAATGACAAAAGTCGTCAGCCATGTTGGCGCCGCCACTTTGAATTTCTAAATTTTGAAAACCTCCAGATATCGATTTTGAGTCGAATTGGATGATAAACGGTAAAGTCGTCCGCCATCTTGTTTTTTTGTTATATGAAAATGTTATAGTGTATTGTCACCGGACTTATACACATGCAAAATTTCAAAGCTCTAGCTTAATTAGAACTAATCGAAATTTTGATTGAAAGATTTGACCAAATAAACTAACATACTAACAAACATTGCAAGTTTAATAAAAGCTTTTAATAAACGAAATTTCTCCCTGCTCTCGACATCCGCCGCTACCTTGATTATGATGTGTTTCGTTCACACTCGCATTAGCAACATATCATATATTTATCTCTCTCAAATAACCAGTTTGGTTTGTCACATGTTGATACTGATAGATAAAGATATACTTTACTGCTGGCGATAGAAGATATTATTGCTTACAGCTCAAAACAAAAGCAGGGATATTTTCGTAGAGGGCATGCGCTCTGAAGCGAGGGAAATTCAAAATTATTTTTTTATGTACTTTTAGATACTAATTTTTAAAAATACGTACATTTTAACGATCTACTACAAAAATATGTACTGTTTCATAAAATAGTGACCGAGTACGAGCTCTGCTTGTGTACATAATTGGAAAATAAATCTTCTTAATTAATAGTCATACACACACAGCGAATTAATTAGTTAAACCTTCTTATGACCAAAATTTTCATATCTTCTTGAATAACTCGGCAATGCCACGTCTAAAACAAACAATTGGAGGCCGTTGGAAAGGTAATTTTATGCTGAATTCATAAATGCAAAAATATATAGGGTGTTCTATTAAAAAAAAATTTACCTCAAAGAGCGAGTCACCCTGTATATTTCAAAATATTTTTAAAAGACACTATACAACTTCCATAAAAAAATAATTTTCCAAAGTCTAAGGCCGATATTGGACTTTTACGCACACCCTGTATAATAATAATGTTTGAAAAAAAATTTACTTCTTGATTTGTTCTTGAGCTTTGTTTAATTACAAAGTTTGAGGATTGAATTGTGGGGCGCACACACACAAACAGTGCAATAACGCCATATATTCTGGAAAGATTGTTTTAAGGTGGTGCCATGAACGTAATTCGACAATTTCTCGTATATCCCTGAAACAATTAAAAAAATTTTTTGAAAAGCTTTTAGAAAAAATTCTATAGAACAGTACTGCACTGTTTTTTTCTCATATGAAAAACGAAAATGTGATTTTTTTTTGAATTTTCAATATTAATATTCTATCGACTGTTCACTAAACGCCTACCAAGTTTCTTTTTTAATCGGTCAGGGATGTAGGAGAAATTGTCGAATTACGATATCATCTTTTTAAAATTGCCGCCGCCACCCTTAAGATACGTTGTTTTTATTAATTCTAGTTTAAAAATGTACTGAAATGACACAAAAAATACATTTTAGCTTTACAGAAAAGATATGTAAACTCACACCGAAACGTCAGTTAATAAAATAAATTCATAGATTATAGAGAGTTTATATAGTTGCAATCACGAATGTTTTTGTTCACGTCATCAATTTATGTACTTATCAACATGTGATTTTTCTATATTTGCAAATACAAAGCACATAGGATGTGAATAACAGAAAGTCACGTCTGCTGAGGTTACGACTGAAGTTCCGAGCGTAGCGATTCGTTTTACAAATGAATACTACAAATGTTAGTCATAGCCGCAACCAACGTTGAGCATTCTGTCAGTTCTCTGTCAACTCAGTAGCGTGCGGTGGATAAAAGACTGAATGCAGTAACCAAAGACATGGTTGGTAAGCCCATGCGTGCCATTCTGTGTGACCTTGAAATGAATTGATTGAAATTAAAGGATGATGACGTGGATGAAAACATTCACGATTTGGACTCTATTAATGAATCATTGCCCATGACATATACATGTGTATATATATTGTAGATATATTTATACACATATATAAACACACTCATACACGCACACGAAACATTTTCCAGTAATCTATGATCTTAATAAATAATGGACAGAATTATTAAAAATATTAATTATTGATATTGGATAATCCGTATACTAATCCACACCTGCAAATCCTTGGGATCCTTCTATTGCTTTTATTAATTTGTCCTTTAGATGTTGATAGCTTTCATACGGAGGTAGGTCCAGACGATTAAAACTAAAAGTAAATATATTATTGCAAAATTTAAGTCTTCATCATTTCATTAAGATATTTATTTGTGTAGTTGCAGACAAATAAAATATAAACAGATAATAGCAACAGTCTAGAGATAAAAATATAAATGAAAGATTTTTGTAACATACTTTCTATAACCTATTATTGGATAGTCTTCATGGAAGGAGTACATTCATAATAATATTTTCTCAAATCTAATAGAGAATATGTGTCATTATTATCATTAAATATTTTTTTGTGCTAATGAAATATTAGAAATGAGTGTATGCAACAAGTTGTCAATTATCTGTCTTAGGAAAGAAATGTTGGAATACATATTAAATTATTGAATGATTCTGGAAATATATTCGTTGAGAATATGTTTAAGAATATCCACGACATAGCAACTTGAACTCACTCTGACAAAGAGTAGATACATTAATTCAAATCGAGAGTTAATAGATTGCAATAGTACACTTATAACAGTACAATATATACCGATCATAGTATACCCCATTTCTCTTTTAGTTTTGAAGATAATTGATTGAAATTTAGGACATACTACATACATAATAAGCGGCACTTTTTGACATCAATTGATTTTCTTTTCACTTCTGGTTTCGCCATTTTGAACACGATTAACAAGAATTTTAAACACTTTTTAAAGACTCAATAAAAACACCGTTAAACCAACAAATGTTTGACAAGGTAAATATTTCATTGTTTTCAAAGCCAAGGTGGCTTTGAAAACAATTACTCCTTAACATTTAATTAGAATAAAATTGTATTTTCTTATTTTCTTTTAGCTGTAATTTTATTTGTATTTATCACACATTTTAATATGACATATGAATAAATTCCTTATTAATAGTACTACACGGTACCGATATGGTTCCATTTGAAAAAATTGAGTTTTGCCCCAAAAACAATTTTGGTGAATTTTATATGCTCATAAATCACGTAATTTAGTGTTATTAACGGGATTTCAAATTTTGTAACATTACACAGGTCATTTAGAATAAACTAAAAATTATATTATAAAAAAAAATTGATGTTTGAAATGTCACTTATTTGATTTGGCATCATTGCATTCAGAAAATTATGCAGAATTAAAAAATGCAATAATATACAGGGTGTTCTATTTAAAAATCGAAAATTAGTGTCACTCCTGGCGAAACCGGAAGTGAAAAAACAATCAATTATATGTCAAAAAGTGCCGCTTATTATGTATGTAGTATATCCTAAATTTCAATCAATTATCTTCAAAACTAAAGGAGAAAAGGGGGTATACTATGATCCTGTTACACCCGGTATATACAGAACTTTCAATAATGATCACAGGACACGTGATTTTTTAGTTTATCTTTTAGGCTTGTCATGTTTTAACCAGGTCAGAATCTTCCATTCTAGGGATATTTTAATTCGTATGTATCTAAGGGTGCGTTTTCAATTATCTTTTCTGACGCTTTTTTTCGACGAAGTTACACGAAATCTCGACGGAACGCACGATATAATTGGCTCTGAAACTGAACATGCCCAGCGGAACCAATAAGGCAACGGTTTGTCTACGCGAAATATTTAGCTCCATACAGTCTTCTTGTAGGCATATCCTAACATTTAATTATTTATTTTAATCTGTAATGTCATATCATAGATGTAGTAGTAGTGTTTTGGTGGATATTGCGTAATTTTCAGTCCTTTTTCACGAGTTTTGAATTGTTTTGATTATTATTTGACTACTAATCAGTTCTTTTCAGAACCATATAATTTACATCAGTTATCTTCTGGTGAGTAATGATAAAGAGAAAAAAGAATGTTAGGTTAAGTAATGTTTTTTAAATTTTATTCTAGTCCTGTCTTGCAATAGTCTTTACGCCAGAGCAAGATACCTTCATTTTGATGGCTCATTTTCAAAGTGGAACTCGCAAGGAAGATGGATCATGGAAGTATTCATTGCAATCATGCATCGAACAATTTATGGAAAAATTTCCTGACGCAAATATTCCATATGACACATTTTCAAATAGTAAATATGTACTCGTTGATCGTTTTGCAAAGAAACACTGCTTTTGCAAGGGAAAATCCACTGGTAGGCCAACTGTTTTAACTGAAGTGGTTATGAATGACGTTCGAGAAAAAATGAATCGAAGCCTGACAAAAATGGATACCTACTAAAACTGGGAATCGATTCTCTTCAGATGTCTTAATATACCTAAACGACAAATCAACGAAATTTATTTTTTTTAGGTCTTTCGGTTGGAACAACCTACAAAGCACTCAAAAAACTCCATTTGCATCCATACAAGGTAACCGTTGTTCAAGAACTATTACCTCCTGATTTTGAAAGTCGAGTAAGATATTGTCGTTGGTTCAACGGAAATTTAAATTACAACAACGTATTGGATTTAACCTATTTTACTGATGAAGCGTGGTTCTTAACAGATTATATCAATAGTCAGAACTACAGGACATGAGCTACAGAAACACTTACGTAGAAACAAGTTTCCACCCCTTAAAAGTTGGTCTATGGGGGCAATATCTAGAAGGCGAATTATAGGCCCTATATTTTTTCGTGAAACAATTAATGCCCAAAGGTATCAAACTCTTATTTTTGAGCCATTTCTGGCGCAGTTGCATGACGATGAACTGCAAGATGGTTATTTCCAGCAAGACGACGCTACTGCCCATACAGCAAGAGCTTCACTTGATTTTTTACGGGAGTTTTACGATGACCGATTAGTCACCCAGGACTATGGCCTGCATGGCCTCCAGATCTAACGCCCTATGAATGTTTTTAAAAATAGATTACATACCATTGACGAATTATAAAAGACAATAGAAAGAGAAATCCGCAATATTACTGTTGATCAATTACAGAACATATTCGAAAACATGAAATGGAGAGTCCATGTGTGTTTAGAAACTCAAGGCAGTCATTTTGAGCATCTGTTGTAGTTTCTTGGCATTTCGTATTAAAATGTATTTATTCATCTTATAATTTAAATCTCATGTAACAAAAGTTTTTATTATGTAATTTCTTTTATTTACTGTGAATTGTTCGATCCGAATATTTATATTCATGTTTGTGGAAATAAAGATTATTTTGAATTAGGTGTAATAATGTATTTTTTTATTCAGATAAAAGGCATCCCATTTAAATTTGCTTTTAATATTAAAACTTGTTCTTAAATTTGATGAATAAATGAATTATCATAAATTTTTTACCTTTAACTAGAAGGCCAATGGATTTAGGGTATTTCTGTTTAGTGTAATACCATCGTGTATAGCTGGTTGTCTATATTTTTGTGATCACATGTCCTGTGATCATTACTGAAAGCTCTGTACATGTAATGCACATTTATACAACTTATAGATATGTACTATTGCGGGCGAATTAAAGTAATCTATTTTTTATCAAATAGTATGTTTTTTTTTCAAAATAAGTCTGTCGTAAATAGGGATTTTTACGTCAGTTGGGTATGTGGTGGGTATTACAATGACATCAATACTAATAAAAATAATAAAATATATTATATGATTGACGCGTCACTGGTTAGAACCATATTTACAAAGGGAAAATCAGTTGTTTACTTTTTTTGACCACAATAGTACAAAATAAATAAAAGACTACCAAAAATAAAAAAATAACGCACAAAATAAATACAATGCCTTACCATGTGTGAGCTCTTGGATAATTATCGGCTGTTCCCCATTTTTCAATCGTAAATAACTGAGGGCCATTGCTACCATAGAGTTCTTTAAAGCCATTCATAGGAACCCTTGAAGTTCCAGTCACAAATTGTAACAATCTCGCTCTCATTTCATTACTAAATGATAAAACAACCTGAAATTTCACAGATATATACCCCGCTTAATACTCCCGGGGTCATTTTCTGGATGACTAAAACAGATATTTGAGTTTTATAAAAAGGGTATAAATGACTTGACTTTTGAGTGAAAACAGCCTTTCTCCTCATTGAGATATAGATGGCGTTGAGATACAATTGTTTTATCAACTTTATTATTATTATTATCAATAGTAGACGTATGGCTATATTTGAAAAGATGCTGAAAATAATATTTTCTTGCATTTTCCATGAAAATGTAACCCCATTGAGAATTAAACAATAATGTAATTTCCGGTCAAACTGGAAAACCGTTAGTGTAAATAAATTTATGTCATTACTATCAAAGTCAAATTATTTTATTATAAAAAATGTCTTGAATGACCTATCGTCTAAAATTTGATTTAAAAATTTATGGCAATATTCGTTAATAAAAAAAATTATATTGAAATTGAAATATCTCGAAAACCCCATTGATTTTTCGAAAATTGTTCATATTACAAGAGCCCTTTCACATGCACATGCATTTTGAAAGTTCCCGGAATAGAATAATTCTTTTGCATATCAACGCCATCTATATCTCAATGAGGAGGAGGCCGTTTTCACTCAAAAGTGAAGTCATCTACATATTCTAGTGAATGTCTTTTACAGAATTCAAATATCTCTTTTGGTCATCCAGTAAATGACCCCAGGAATTTTAAGTGAGACTCCCTGAATATAATCTTGAATATAAGACGCATTATTAAAAAAAATATTACATTAGCAGAATAATATATAAAATCCTGGGAAAGAAAAGTACTCCAGTCGTAGGATCAGATTGTTTTAAAATACATAAAGTTCAAATTTTAGAAAACCTATGAAACTAGCGAAAATTATAAAAAAGGAAAAAATTTTAATACAAAAGTGGTATTACGAAGCTGTAGCTGTATAAAATATTTAACTATTTGCATGGAAAAACAAAGATATAAAAACTTACTCTCCAAAACCATTGCACAATAATGTGGTTTGGATGGTAATCTCCTTTATACAATGTGTTCTGTTTCCAATCTTTTACATCAATATGTTGTATTCCACACATTAAAAGTTCCAGTTCATTTTCATCAAAAATTTTAACTAGATTTAGCGGTATTAAATCACTAAAACCATCTAAAAATGCATTCATTTGTTCTTGCACTCGTCCCACAAAACGCCATTGTATTATACATCTGAAAACATACTTTATAATATATTTGACAAAAATGTAGAAACTTTTATTCAAAATATTCATTGTATAACAATTATCTACAAGCGATATTTTCATTAAATATCTGGTCGATAGCCGAGTGGGTTAAGGCGCGAGGTGGCAATCGCGATTAATCACCCCGACATCGCACCACTAGGTTCGAATCCTGGCTCCGGCATTGGCTCTGTCGGAGGAAATGATTGATTATCCACGTTTTTTCAATGTGTAACCCCCTTCCGCACAAGCCCTGGCTTCTGGAAAGGGGGGTTGTCTAATTTCTGTGGTGTTTATTTATTTATAAAGTAATGAGATAATACTTAAAATCTACATAGATTATCTTTGTGGATTCAGAATTGTGTGTTATAGATACAGGGACTGTGGAAATGTATAACTTGACTGATCATATGACATATTGTATTCTTCAGGCAAATATCTTTAAACCTGGACCTAAGACGATAATATACAGAGACTTTAAGGATTTTAATCTGGAACTTTTTAAAGCAGACATGGACTCTATTAACTGGCACAGCTTATCTGATGAAAATGATGATATAAGCAGAAAAGTTGAGACTTTCAATGGTGTACTAGTAGATATATTTAACATCCATGCCCCTTTAAGGTGTGTCCAGATTAAGCGTCCTTATCGACCTTATATTACTGAAACAGTTAAGGAAAATATTAAACTGAAAGACAAAGCATATAGAAAGTTTAGGATAACCGGAAATCAAGAACATAAAAATGTTTACCTTGACTTAAAAAATTATCATTTGCAATTAGGAGTGAAAAAACCGCATACATGAATTCTGAAATTAATAAAATAAATAATGATGCAAAAAAACTGTGGTCCAAATTTAAACAGTGGGGAATCACAATAAATCATTCAATTAATATTCCAGATCACCTAAAGGATCCGAATAAGTTGAACCAGACATTTACTAATCTAGGCCATCTTGTAACACCTGTAAGCGAAGAGACTGTAACATTCTTTGAAAATAATAGTTTTTTAAATACCCAGACTAAATTTGAATTCAGGCAGGTAACAGAAATTGATATATACAAAGCTCTCAGACATATAAAATCAAAATGTATGGGCATTGATAGTATTGGATATGATATGTTAGATTTCAGTTTGCCGTTCGTTGCTGTATATCTTAAAGATTTGATCGATGAATCATTACAAAATGGAGAATTTCCAACTACTTGGAAAACAGCTATTATAAAACCGCTACCAAAAATACTAAATGCAACTTCATTTAATGATTTGAGGCCAATAAATATTCTTCCTATATTATCAAAAATGTGTGAAAAAATTGTTTTTGACATGATGGCTGATTATGTAAATAATAACAATATCCTACCACCAATACAGTCTAGTTTCGAGCTAATTTTAGTACTTGCTCTGCATTTACTAGAATCGCAGCTGATGTTACATATGGAATTGATGAATCAAAAGCAACTTGTTTAGTTCTATTAGATTATAGCAAAGCTTTTGATCTGATAGATCACAACTTACTTATTGCTAAATTGAAGTTTTATAATTTTTCTGACAATGTGTGCATTTGGTTCACTAACTACTTAATAAATAGGATGCAATACGTTGTAGTTGATGGCATTAGGTCCGAACCCATTGTGGTAAAATGTGGTGTTCCACAAGATAGCATTCTGGGACCAATGTTATTTAATATCTTTACAGCCGATTTACCAGCAAAAATACACCACTGTAGTATTTATATGTTTGCAGACGACACACAGATATTAAAGTCATTTGAACCATCATTGGCAAATGTCACTTTGCATGAAGTAAACTCTGACCTAGAGAGCGTATTTTTTTGGTCCAATAATAATGGATTTCGTATTAACGCTAATAAAAGCTGTTATTTGATTATTGGCACGTCAAACGTCAAAAATAAAGTTATGTTGTTCAATTTCACCACAATTCATATTAATAATATGGAGATTCCACATAAAGAATATGCTAAAAATTTATTTTTGATGAGTCTTTAAACTTTGAAAGGCATGTAACATTTAAGCTAAGCATATTATATATGAAATTAAAGGCACTATATAAGTTCAAATATATATTGCAAGAAAAAGTCAAATATAGAATAGTGGAATCTATATTATATCCCCAATTCGATTATTGCCTAACATTATATTATAAAGTTGCAGATTGCCCAAAACACATGTTTACGCTTTGTTTACTCAATACAAAAATATGACCATATTACTCCTGTTTACAAAGAACATAAGCATCTAAAAATAGATTATCGTTACAAATTTTTCATTGGGGTATCCTTAATGAAAACGTATTTAAGTGGGAAACCTGAGTATTTAAAAGAGTACTTAATACCGAGGCACTTAATGCATAATGTTAATCTTAGAGGCTTAAATCAATTTCAAATACATCAGCATAAAACTGCCAAATTTCAGTGTTGCTATGCCTATGTTGCTGTAGACTTGTTAAATAATGTAGAATACTACGGAATGATACAGGGTATTTCAGAAGACTCTTTTAAAAGAAAATATAAAAACTATTTACTAAGTATACAGAATGGACAATGAAAAATGTAGTATTATGTGGAGATAGCTGATTTGATTGGGGCAGCTATGCACGGGGGGGGGGGGGGGGCGTGGTGCCCGTGTGGACTTCTTGTGTGATATGGGAAGTTGATGAGTGTTGCCACGCATCAATTTCTCCATGTCGTGTGGGGGGGGGGTGTCATACGCTTTCCTGTTCGCAGCTGTTTCGGGTTGAATCGATTCTCTCTATATGTTTTTCGTTTTTAAATGTTTGTTACGATAGTATAAGATAGTATAAGCTCTTTATTAATGTTTACTGTTGTAAACTTATTTGTTTTTTTTTTTTTTTTGGGTGGCGTGGAAGAACGTATACACGAACGTCACCTATTGTGTTGTATATGTGTATCTATATATATAATACAATAAATGCTTTTCTATTCTATTCTATTCTATGTTATTTTGCTATCAAAAACCATTGAACATAAGTGACTAAAAACAAACAAATTTATTAACCGCCTCTGTTGTGCTTTCTACAAATTTAAACTTTCATTTAATCATCTCCCAATGAAGGTCATTATTAGCATAAGTCTCAATTGCTTTGGAGTTTATAAAAACTACGTCAGAGGCATTGCCACACTAAAGCTTACAACTCTCTCCAGGATTAAGGAAATCGTGGCATTTTATTCAACTACAAAAATGTTACTTCAACACCACAATATACTAAATTTATATTATTGATAAATATACTTATATCAACTATTGCCTATTATAGGTCAAACAGAGCAAATTTTAAAATGGCTGACAAGGATTAATGGTTTGAAATAATTTGAATAGTGTCATAGCCAAGATAGAGGGAAATTCTAATTTTTTGTTATAAAAATAAAGTTGGAGAATGTAAAAGATATTTTGTGTTGAAAATGCTAAATAATAACTCAAGGTGAATCCATCCAAGGCGAATTATTCTATTAGCTTATGGCATTGCAGAGTCCGCAGAAAAACAATTTAAAAATATGTTTCTTGCTTACAATCATCACACTACTAGGGGTATGGGGTAATTTTAAAGTGGATGAGGCAAAACCATCGAGTCTCATGCCCTGAGAAAATTGTCTCACCCCCATCATACACCTTTGACTACTGCCTGCTCTGCCCAGTAATCGCTGGTATTATATACCGGATTGACTGGGACAGCAAATTAGGAAGCTAGGCATTGCTGTAAATAAAAAATATTTTCTCTTTTAAAGTTAAAATGACATTACTTTTAAATTTATTTACGCGCTTAACACTAGAAGACAAATGTCCACAAAAAATGATTTTGTTGAGAAAACCATGTGGGTAATCCAGAAAAAAGTTATAAGCATAGAAAGACTAATGCAGACGAAGAAGGAATTTCAATGAATCAGAAAATGATAAATAAATGCTCGTAGTGAAAGCTCTCAACATACAGATCCTTAAACCTCAAACAACGAATTTGGGTTTTGTGCCGCCCAAGGCATGGTTAAATTTGCCGCCCCTAAGAGACAATACTACCAATAAAATGACTGTTTTGCTTATAAAAAAAGAACAGAAAATTGCAGTGTACACCATCAATTGCAATGAATGGAAAGATGTTATTGCAATGATCATGATCATATCAAATAATTCGGTTTGGTGATGGAACTTGAGGTGAGTGGGCAGGTGAGCTGCTACATACACCCCCCCCCCCCCCCCACTTTCCCAATCACTTCAAGTTCCGATAATAAAAAGGTTTTTTGCCAGTTGCCCGTGATGGTAACCAGGAGAAGAAAAATAATAATAATTTTGATGTACCATATTTTTGATTCTGTATTTTAAAAAAAATTATACAATAAAATGTGATGAACAAATTTGATGCAAGTGAGCCGCTATATAGGCCCTGTACCATTGATACAGCCGAAATAAGAGTTTTGGTACTTGAGTGGCTGCAATCTTCAAAGTTCCAATACTGGTATTTACTTTTTTTTAAATGGCACAATGCCTTAATATCTTGTCATTTCATTTAAAAATAAAAAACCTCAAAAGTTCTGTGAGAGGGATGAAACACAAGCACACACCCCCCCCCCCCCCCCATTTCCGAGGGCGCTGACACGATGGTGATATTTTTATATTTTTAAGGTTGCCATCTCTACCCCTAAACTCGAAAAATCTCCCCTATTTTTTAGGCATGCGGATCGGATTTTCAGCAGGATTTAGGTAGGTCGTATGAAATTTAACCATACAACATCTTTTCCACCCCCGAGGTTCCTAATACTAAAATATCCCCAAAAAATTAAAATGCATGAAAGTTTGTTTATCCCTGTTTTTGAGGGTGCACATCATGATAATATTCATTTCTCCCCTACCCTGCCCCAACCACCCATAATTTGGGGGGGTGATTGATGGAGAGTATGGGGAATGAAATAGTATTAACATCGTGTTTAGCACCCTCGAGAACGGGGAGAAAACATTTCCCACTAGTTTGTATTTTTCGGTGGATTTCAATGTTAGGGGAGGTGGTAGTGTCAACCCCGGGGTCCCTTTACAATGTCAAAATCCCCCTAAAAAATCCCAATCCAACGAGTCCCCACATGCCCAGTGTCAATAAATGTGAAATGGGGGTGGTTTTAGGGGTGATTGGTGGAGGGTGAAAGAGAAATGAATATTACCATAGTGTTGAGCACCCTCGAAAACGGAGATAAACAAATTTTCATGCATTTTGATTTTTTTTTTTTTTGGGATATAACATTAGGGAGGGTGTAGTTTCAACCCCGGAGATGGATAAGATGTTGTATGGTTAAATTTCTACGGGCTACCCGAATCCTGCCCAAATAGCCAATTCGGACACCTACAATGGAAAAAACGCGAAATAGGGACGGTTTTAAGATTTTAGGGGTAGTTACTGAGTGGTTGGAACCTTAAAAATATCACCATCGTGCTCAGCGCCCTCGATAACGGGAGGGTACCCATGTTTCATCCCCCTCACAGAACTTCTGTGTTTTAACCCTTTAGTTCAGGACAATTATCTTGAAAATCGTGCAATCTTCCAAAAATCGACCTCTCCGCAATTTTGTTTTTTTAAACTGCTTATTATGATATATCAATATACGCCTGAAAGTTACGCCACCGACGCACTGGAGCTTCGTGACATAGAAGAAGTCGAAGGTCGCGGATTTTGTTATCTCGCCTCCTATCGCTCCAACGTGAAAAACACTGATTACAAAAGTTGAAGATCTCAATTTTTAATACCTAAAAAAAAATGTTTGATGTAAATATGCCTAACCGTTCTCGAGATATGAAGCTGAATGTGTAAAAATGCAAAAATAGCCAAATTCGGGTATGCAACGTGCATGCACCTACCTATTCTCGAGATATGAGACACGAAAAATAAGTTTTGGCCAAAAATACTACATCTGTTTGAACGCCATTATCTCGCTCTCTATGGCTCACACAAAAATGAAACAAGTTATTGCTGTTAGATCATGAAATTATCTAACTAAAAGGCCCCATATACTTTTCACATACACCTTACCGGTTTTCAAGATATGATGCTGAGAAGTTGCAATATTTTTCAGATCGCATTAATGGCCTCAGTCGGTGTGCAGTTGTTCCATGTTGTTGACCCTTATCTGTTTTAAGGACAATTTCGGGTTTTGAACATATTCAGTCTCAACCGAGTTATAGGCAGAGTAAGACGTGCATTTATATTTAGAAACTTAGTGGTACAGTGTTTTAAAAATATTTGTGATGGATGGTGATTGTTTTAATTGCGATGATGAACATGATCTAGTTATAACAAACACCATTTTCCGACAAAAGGATAAATTTAAAGGCACCTGGCGTCACCCCAGATCAGGTCACTGGCATCTACTGGACTATGTTATCGTACGTAGGAAGCATCTCAAGGACGTCCAAATTACAAAGGCGCGCATTGATAGCGAATGTTGGACCGATCATCGTCCTGTTGTCTCTAAAATGAAAATTGTTATGAGACCCAAACACCGAAGAACTCAAGTAAAACGTAGACTCCGTCTCTGTATTAGTAAATTGCATGACCAACAAACCGTCGAACAGCTAAAGCAAAAAGTTCAAGAGAATTTGAGTGCACTAGAAGAAACCAATTCTGTAGATGTCGCTGCTACCTGGACACAAATTAAAGACAGTTTAAAAAGTGCGAGTGAGGAAATTCTTGGCACTGCAGCAAGTAAAAAACAGGAGGACTGGTTCAATGATAATGAAGCTTTTATACAAGAACTTCTTGACCGCAAACATACTGCCTTCCAAAACGCTATCAACCACCCCAACGACTCATCAAAAGCAGAAGCTTTTACCCAATCTAAGTATGAAACGCAACGCCAAATCAGAAGAATAAAGAACGAGTGGTGGGCAAGCAAGGCCAGAGAAATCCAAAGGTACGCCGATTCACACGACTACAGGAATTTCTTTCAAGGAGTAAAAGCAGTGTACGGCCCCAGCCGGAAAAATATGTGCCCTATTAAAGATTTAAATGGAAATCTCCTCAAAGAAGACCAGGAAATAAGAGCCCGATGGAAAGAACACTACTCTAACATTCTTAACCAGCAAAGTCAAGCCGATCACGATATTATAAATCTTATCCCTCAATATGACACCTTCGAAGACTTAGATAAACCACTAACAACGGAAGAGATCTTAACCGCCATTGGGTAGCTAAAAAATAACAAATCTCCCGGCGCCGACTCACTCCCAGCTGAGATCTTTAAAGCTGTGTCGTCAGAGCTCATACCCCACCTCAAAAAACTGTTTGATGTCGTGTGGGAAAGTGGTCAAGCTCCGCAGGAGTTTCGTGATACACTTTTAATCAACCTCTTCAAAAACAAAGGGAGCGCTGCGGACTGTGGAAATTACAGGGGTATAGCTCTCCTGGCTGTTGGAGGGAAGATACTCACTAAAGCGATGGCAAATAGGCTAACACCTGTTATGGAAAAGTTACTTCCTGAAACACAGTGGCTTTAGACCAAGCTGAGGCACATCGGATTTAATATTCACACTTAAACAGCTTCAAGAAAAAGCACTCGAACATCAAGGAGAAATTCACATGGCCTTCATTGATTTAACCAAGGCGTTTGACTCGGTGGACAGGGAAGTGCTCTGGAAAATTATGTTCCGCTTAGGTATCCCTAGAAAATTTGTGGAAGTATGTCGCAGTCTACATACAAACAACAACGCCCAGGTTATGTATAATAATGAGGCAACCGAGCCTTTCCAAACCCTCACTGGAGTTAGGCAGGGATGTGTCCTGGCACCCCTACTCTTTAATTTGTTTACCACTGCTCTAACAATTATTGTTGACAACAAACTGAGAGTCAGAGGAATAGGTCTCAGATACCGTTTTGATGGCGGTCTCTTTAACATAGGGCGGTTTAGAGCTTTCACGAAGACACGCACACGATTCATTTGTGATCTCCAGTATGCGGATGACTGTGCACTTTTAGCCTCTACGCCGGAAGAGCTTCAAGAACTTTTAGATGTGTATGCCCAGAGCTATGATTCCTTGGGACTTAAAATCAACATTGGAAAGACTAAGATTATGTCAACTCCTCATCAAGTGAACCAAATAGACATTACACTTAACGGAAATTCTCTTGAAGTGGTGGATCAGTTCAATTACTTAGGCAACGTTGTTAATGACAAAGCAAACATGGACAGCGAGATTCGCAATAGAACTAACGCTGCATCTAGAGCACTCTGGGGACTTAGAGAGAGAGTATTTGACAACCACGACCTTGCTTTGTCAACGAAAATGGCTGTCTACAGAGCAGTTGTCATTCCAACACTGCTATATGGATGTGAAAGCTGGGTCACTTACCGTCGTCATGTGAAAGAATTAGAACGTTTTCAGCAAAGACACCTCAGAAGTATGATGAAAATCCGTTGGTTCCATCACATATCAAACGTGGAAGTACTCACTAGAGCAAACAGCCTTCCAATTGAGGTGCTTATTTCAAGAGCACGCCTAAGATGGGCAGGTCATGTTCATCGTATGCATGATAACCGCCTTCCTAAATGTACACTTTATGGTGAATTGCTAAGCGGTAGAAGGCGTGGCGGTCAACGAAAGAGGTTCAAAGACGCTCTCCATGAAAATCTAAAATCCTGCGGTATTGCAGACGAGCAATGGGAACAACTTGCAGCGGACAGAACCGAATGGCAAGGGGTTGTTGCCAGCTATCAAGGAAATGTTGCTGCAAGAAGGCCGAATCCAAGACCTAACCAGGTCTATGTTTGTCCTGACTGCGGTCGACATGTGCTCTCCCGAATTGGCCTCTATAGCCATAGTCGTGTGCACCGTAGATGAATGGGAATTACAATAGACTACACCTTTTACTTGTTTTTTATTGTACACAATTTATCGACTGTAACATTTTTATACTCGGACTCGAGTAACGGCTAATAATAATAATAATAATAATAATAATTGCGATAAACCGCTATCGGACGGTGAAACAATAAAAGTTGAGTGCAGTTGAGACTGAATACCTTCAGTTGAGACAAAACAATAACTCGGTTGAGACTGAATACATTCAACACTCGAAATTGTCCTTGAAACAGATAAGGGTCAACAACAGCTGCACACCGACCGAGGCCATTCATGCGATCTGAAAAATATTACAACTTCTCAGCATCATATCTCGAAACCGGTAAAGTGTATGGTGCCTTTTAATTAGATAATTTCATGATCTAACAGCAATAACTTGTTTCATTTTTGTGTGAGCCATAGAGAGCGAGATAATGGCATTCAAACAGATGTAGTATTTTTTGACCAAAACTTATTATTCGTGTCTCATATCTCGAGAACAGGTAGGTGTGCGAAAACAAAACTGGGTTTTTTAGAAAGGGCGTTTATTTATAAGAACATAATTATATAGGTGTCATTGCCGTTTGAGCAGTAGGAAGAGAGAAAAATGCGGCGATACACATTGCATACCTGAATTTGGCTATTTTTGCATTTTTACACATATTGAGCCTCATATTTCGAGAACGGTTAGGCACATTTACGTCAAATATTTTTTTAGGTATTAAAATATGAGATCTTCAATTTTTGTAATAGGTATTTTTCACGTTGGAGCGATAGGAAGTAGGATAACAATATCCGCAACCTTCGACCTCTTCTATGTCACGAAGCTCCAGTGCGTCGATGGCATAACTTTCAGGCATATATCAATACATCATAATAAGCAGTTTAAAAAAATAAAATTGCGGGGAGGTCGATTTTTGGAAGACGATTACTAATTGTCCTGGATTACATTTTTTGCAACTCTTTCATGGAGTAAAATTCAAGAATAGGATCACTAGAATTGAATAATAAATGTAGTGACTGAAAACTGTTCAGTTGTATGAATATGATTTTATATCACTTTATAATTTAATATAATTAGTGATACCTACTAAATAAATTTACTTATACAGGGTGGACCGTTAATAATAGGCCATAGTTCAGGGGTAGATTCTTTGGGTCAAAATATGAGGATATAACCAAATCAATATATGTTAAAATCGTGTTGGTGCGTGCCCCTTGCACATTGCGATTTTGCTGGCGGATATTCTCCGGTTTGCGGCAGAGCCCGAGGTCGGGAGCGCGTCGTGGAAGCGGGAGGCGGAACTATGTCCCGTTTATATTGGCGACGCGCGCATTTTGGGATAGATATTTTAATTAGGCTAATAATATCAGATATCTCTTTCCCCACACATTTTTACGACCCTCAAAATGAATTTGGGTCGCTCCATTTTGATGACGTACACGCCCGGATTATTTTGGTAAACGTCAAAAATTTCCGTTTTTTCCCCGTTCCTGGCGGCCTTAAAATTCGATTTTGCCGGTGGGATTTACGATTTGCTTTCATTGCCATTCATGTCCTTTCCATATCGACATCGTGCGGCCGTCTGCGGGGTGTTTTTCGCCAGATATGAGCGTTTAAAGATTGCGTGTTTGGTGTTTTTTCGCGATCCCGGCGAAATACGCACATTTTCGGTTTTCCTTGAATAACTTCTAAACCGCTGGAAATTTCTTAAAAATAAAAACTCCCAAAGGACAAGACTATTTAATGAGGAATCGTTTCCATTTTGCAGATCTCACCTTCGACGAGCCATTTTCGAGCTAGAGCGTTTTGAAGGAAACAACGTCGGGTGGCCAAAATACGTAGTGTTTTTGTTAAAAGCCGAATATCTCGCCAAATAGGCCGTTTTCGGCCAAAATGTACGTACCTAACGAAAATATAGCGAAATAAATTATCTACCGCTATGCAGAGTTTCATTTCTCTACTATAAATAATAAGAAAGTTGTGGCCTTTAGAAAATGCGACTTTATAGTAAAACCGAACATTTTGTTGCCGTCAAATAATTCCTTCTGAATCTCATGATGTTCGTGAAACATATTGTAAAGGCGACCTGGTGGTCTGGTCGTTATAGTCGACGCGTTCCATGCGGTAGGTGCCCAGTTTTTATGTTAAGCTTTCTTTTTTAAGCACCTTTTATCATATTATTTGTTTTAATTTGCCCTTTTGCAAAAGGAGTCCAGGTTGTTTTATTTTTGTATTGTTCAATTTTTACTTTCGCCAAACCAGTCCCGTCTCGGCCTGGCCTTGCGATGCACCACCGCATTAACGCGGTGGTCGCAGGGTCGGTCCCATGAAGGGTGCTGGGGAAGCAGTGTTTATACCATTTTTACCTTGAATAAAGACTTTTTGAATTGAATTGAATGCGGTAGGTCCCCGGTTCCATCCTCACACACAGCTACTTTTTTTTTGCCGTACATCTAAAATTTTTTGTCTGTATAATTATTTAAAAAATATTTTAGGCGATATGCCATTTTTGGGAAGATTAGCTCTGCTTGAGCGATTTCATATCCATTATACTATAGACTGTACGGCAAACGGCAAATTTACGCAAGGGAGTAGAAAAAAATTTAAATAGATTTTCCTCATCTTTCATTACATTTTATGGATATTTCTTTCATGAATTCGTACCTTGAACGATTCGGGGAATGTCGTTTCAATATTTTATAACGTATACGAACTTAAAATATATGTTCGGCGGAGCCCATTTCTAGTATGCTTTAGTAAAATGTTGCTGTGGAAAAAGATACAGGGTGTCAAAGTTCAAACTATTTTTTCGTTTTTTTGCAATAACTCAACATTCTCTGGGGTTCTGGATTCCTTAGCCTTGGAGATAGGAGAAAACTTTGGTGTGACACTCACTGCCTCCGGCGTACTTTCCGTAAATACTAAAACACTTGAATACTATACTTGAAAACACTACTCAATGTGTGTTTTGCTAACCATATTATCATCATCTGGTGATAATTAAAACTTACATTGAAATAATCTAGATCACAATTAAACATTTCATTTACTTATGAAGAATTTGAAAAAAATCATATTAAGATGATTATAGTCATGTCTCATCTATTATGCTTAAAGTCATTTATTATTTAGGTATGAAAACGTAAAAAATTAAGCAATCTGAATTCTGAACTTGTGTATCTGGCAAATTTGCAAAGTGATGAATTTAGATATCTTGTAAATTGTTTTTCAAATAAATTTTGTATAATCATACTTACTTTATATATTCATCCTTATTTGAATTATCAAGTGCTACGTCAACACCTCCTTCAATAAGTTCATGGACAGACGTGTGCCCAAAAGATTCTTCATCCACAGAAAAAGTTAAATCAAGATCCGAAGGATTATTCTCTTTGATCCATAAAAGAGATTTGTAATATTCAGAGTCTACAGATTCCATATCTTTTAAATCTATTGATTTAGATAACATCATTTTATAGAAAGGTCTAATAAAGAAAGCTAAAAAAATAAAAATAAATATTTTATGTGTGGATCCTTGTTTAAACCAATATCGTTAGTCAACCAATGGCATTGACCAATTAAATTTAAAATAATATCCAATGTAAAGTATTATCGAATTGAGTGATAGCTTAGATATTTATTTATTGCCTAACAGAAAAAATCCAGTTATAGGACAACTTACAAACAGTAAATATTATATTATACAGGGTTACTGGTAATTCGATACATTCCTTTGGAGATGTGATGGGGCATGAGCTAAGGAGTAAATCTAGCCCTAACATACATTATGCAAAACTCAATAGTTTTTGAGATATTTCAATTATTTTGTTTTTCTCAAAAAAGTAGATCTTAATGTCTTAAAAGTTAATTTCCGAAAAATCTACTTGACATTTTTTAATTTTTTTTTACTGGATTACTTGTCCAATATTATAGATATCCGTTTGGAATGAAAAATATCCGAAAACATTTCGATCATGTGAACATTTAAAATAAAAACTTGTAAATTTTTTTTTTAAAATCAGTTATGAAATTTACCTATTAGATTTTTTCAAAAAAATATTAATGTAGCACGCGTACAAATTATTATAAAAACTTCCTTATTTCAATAGCTATCTAACTAGGTAGAAATGTTTAATGTACCCTTGATAGTTCTAATAAAAAATTAGTAAAGATAATGCTGGTGGCGGAATTTATTAAACGACTAATTGTTCATTTTCATTTAAGTCAGTCAGTCCTTGGCTTGTGCATATATGTCATTAACTGATATTCTTATCTCCGTGTCCCTTAAGTTTGTTGGTCTTGTTAAATTTTAACTCAAATCAGTCAATAAATGTTAAAAGGGGTGTTGTAAAATGTTTATACGATAGGGCCAAAATAATTTCATCTAATAATGAAATATTAAATAACGAGAAAAAATTTATCAAAGAGGTTCTAGTACAAAATCAATATCCTGAAGCCTTTGTTGATAGAGTTTTCATAAATGTTGAAAATAAGGACAATCAGGTACAACAAAAACCTGAACGTCATTATACAGCAATAATTCCTTATGCATACGGACTATCGGAAAAGCTACGCCGTATAGGTGACAAATTTGATGTTAGGACGATATTTCAAACGGGGAACACTTTAAGATCTATTTTAACAAAAACAAAACCGATAAACAGGGAGCAGAATTCAAAAAACTGTATTTACAATATCCCGTGCGAATGTGATAAATGTTATGTGGGTGAGTCATTCAGACCTTTCAGTGTGAGGTTGGATGAGCACAAGAATTACATTAGAAAGAATGAAATTCAGAAATCGAAGATTTGTGAACAAGCTTGGGAAAACGGATATAGAATAAACTGGGACTCGGCAAAAATTTTAACAAAAGAAACAGATACCAAAAAAAGAAAAATTAAAGAATCAGCAATAATCTTATTAAATGAAGATAAGTGCGTATCGAATTGTTCTGTAGATATTTGTACAACCTGGCTACCAATGTTAAAAGAAGAACTTAACAAACTCAACATTATCTAAAAAATATCATCAGTTCTATGTTCTGTGTAAGTAGTAAGTATCTATGGAAATAACATAAACAGAATCTTAAAGCTGTGTATTTGACATACACAGCAAAATAAGAGTTCTTCAAAAAATAGCTTTGAAAACGGAAAGAGATTACTTTCCGAAACGTCAGCAAAATACATTATTTTTGTGTTTATTCCGATTTATATTATTTGCAAAACATAACCTCTGACTTTTCCTTTGGCGTAAACGTCACGGGCGCAGAGGTTTTTTTTTCCAATAATTCTATTATTTTGTAGATTCGGTGATTTGTTTTGAAGAGGATAATAGTACATGTGGTAGAAAACCCAAATAATAGGAAAGAATATCTTGTTAAATTATTTATCGAAGATTTTGATTTTGCTCATAGTTGTTGTTATTGTATTTTCTGTGCCATGGCCGCGTATGCCAACGCAGAATACACTGATATCTTGTTTGTCTATGGATACTGTGGCGGTAACGCTGCTGAAGCTCGCCGAGAATATGGTCTTTGGTACCCTAACCGCCGCTTACCAAATGCACGTGTATTCAGTACGGCATATCGAAATATCGCTGAAACTGGCTCCGTGAAATTGTAGAAGAAGTGACGCTGGTGCTCCTCCCGTTTATGAACCAGATGATGAGGAAGAAATCTTGAGGTATTTTGAGGAAGACCCAACTATTTCAACTAATAAAGTCGCAAGACTAACTGGAGCGTCACAATGGAAAGTTTGGTCTACGATACGTAGAGTTGGATGTCATCCTTACCACTATACCCCTGTCCAAGGCTTGGAGGAAGGTGATCCTGGAAGGAGAGTGGAATTCTACCGCTTTATGTTAAATTCAGATGCAGAAAGTGCAAATTTTTTAACAAGTATTTTATGGACGGACGAGTCGAAATTTAATCGCGAGGGTATAACAAATTTCCACAACCTACATTATTGGGCAGAGGAAAATCCCAAGTTAACACGTGAAACTAGTTTCCAAATGAAGTTTTCTATTAATGTGTGGATGGGAGTCATTGGCCACTATTTAATAGGGCCACACTTTCTTCCTCAAAATTTAAACGGGGAAATCTATGAAAATTTTTTAAGAAATGATCTGGTGGTGATTTTAGAAGATGTTCCTCTCACCGTCAGACAGCGAATGATGTTTCAAAACGACGGTTGTCCAGCACATTATCGGCTGACAGTACAACAGTTACTTGATCAACGTTTCCCTAACCGTTGGATTGGAAGAGCGGGCCCAATACCTTGGCCAGCGCGAAACCCTGACTTAACACCCCTTGATTATTACGTATGGGGTCATATGAAGGATATGGTCTATGCCACACCAGTCAATACTATAGAAAACCTTAGACAAAGGATAGTCGATGCTGCCCAACACATAAGGCATAATCTGACAACCAGAGTAACAAGGACGGAAATAAGAAGACGCTGCCGTGTCTGTATACGGAATAGGGGCTCCCATTTTGAGTAAGACATATAAAAAATAAAGTACAACTTTGAAATTAATGAAGAATTAAACTCTACTTTTAAAATGTTTTTTACTGTTTATCTAAAAATAAAATTCATACTACTTGTGTTATTTTTACTAGTATTTTCTTAGAACTATTAAGGGTACATTGAACATTTGTACCTTGTTAGATAGCTATTGAAATAAGGCAGTTTTTATAATAATTTATACGCGTGTTACGTTAATATTTTTTTGAAAAAACCTAATAGGTAAATTTCATAGCTGATTTTTTTAAAGTTTTTATTTCAGATGTTCACATGATCGAAATGTTTCCAGATTTTTTCATTCCAAACGGATATCTATAATATTGGACAAGTAATCCAGTAAAAAAAAATTTAAAAATGTCAAACAGATTTTTCGAAAATTAACTTTTAGGACATTAAGATCTACTTTTTGAGAAAAACAAAAAAAATTAAATATCTCAAAGACTATTGAGTTTTGCATAATATATGTTAGGGCTAAATTTATTTCTTAGATCATGCCCCATCACATCTCCAAAGGAATGTATCGAATTACCAGTAACCCTGTATAGCTCATACAAATTTAAAAACAACTTATCACACATATTCACAAACGTAAATACAAATGTAGACTAAGAACTTGTTGACTAATTAACAATAAGTAAATGGCAGTGCATAAGAAGACTTGGAGTATAAATAAATATAAATCAGTGAAATGATCTTATGAAAAGTAATTATTAGCAACACTCATTAATTCATTTAATGAATAGTTTGTCGAAATTGTCATTCATAACATAGGTACATATGCTAGGTCTATACTACTCTCTACATACAGCTTCCACTTTGCTCGCTATCACTCGCGGTGTTTATAGTACATAGCTTGAAACCTTAGACCATTCAATGTGCTCAAGCTAGGTAGTGTTGTTATGCGAGCAGAAGTACTCTCAAGATAAAAACTGTCACTGCTGGGAAAAGAAAAAGTACCGTCTAGCATATTTTCTTATATTATTTCATTGTACAATTGTACATATTTGTTTTTTTTTTGTTTTGTTGGTATATTTATGAACAATATCATATATACAATGTGTAAATTTTAATCAGTTTAAAGGTACGTATTTGTTTCGATATAAACATCCCGAAGAAACAAAGTCTTTCATATTGTATTTAGCTGAAAGTAATATAAGAAAATTTTGTAATCCATATTCTGTGCAAAAATCGATGCTATTTGAATATTTGCTGTAATATGTTCCCCTATAAATTAAGCATCTTGTTTTGACTAGAGTCAATTTTAGGAATTCAATGCTCTGGTACACCAAACTTTTGGGCTGAAATCAAATATTTAGTATATGAACTTGCTTCTGTTTTCACTGTGAAGCCAAGAGCCTAAGGCCAAATCATGTCCAGTTACTTAGGGAGAGAATAAAACATGTAACAGCAATCAATAAACAAATTCAAACTAATAATCGTCCTTCTCAATTATCAATTTCACCGAATTCTTAGCACTTGCAATGCAGACAAACATAATTATTTTTCATCATACTTCATTAACAAGGAAAAAAATGTACAATGCTATGAGCTGTTGACTTTGGTCTCGGGATTCTGAGACCTACAGTTTTGAGATGTGCGGAAATGGTTGTAGTTAATTTTTTGACTTTCTTGTGTTGGAGGATATGGAAAAACCATCCTGTATTGAAGAACCGGTGAAAAAACTTTTTTTATATATACAACTATCTAATTAAAAATATAAATTAATTAGAAATAAAAATGATAAATTTATAACTCACCGTCAAGTAATTTTCCATGATACACGGCCATTCCAGCCACACGACCTATAAATTTAAAATAGCTAAGATGTTCTTCATTGCATACTCCTGAAAAAGGATTTATTTGAAGTGTATAGTTGTCCCTAAAAAAAAAAGTAGATTAAGATTATAAATGAAATTTGTAAGCAGAATAATTGTATCTTTTTAGAAAATATTTCCATAACTATCAATATTGTAAAGTATATAACCGCCTCCCTTCTAAACCAACTTATAAGGAATTTCCGTATAACAGACAAATGTTCGTAACATATGTTCGGTGCTTGGTTGGTCATGGTGCCTTCAGATCTCTATTATATAAAATGAAAATTGTTGATAGCCCGTTATGTGAATGTAATGGAGAAATTGGAGATATCAATCACTGGCTATTCCAGTGCACGAATAATATTACAGCCATAAATTTCCTGGCAAAGAAACTGGTGGAGAATGGCATTCCTCTACCATTAAATAGTACGTCACTATTATATACAGTAATAAGAAATCAAACATTTAAAGAAATATTTTGGGAATACATCAGGTTGTGTCGTGTCAGAATATAGGTGCAGTCGTGTTTTCCTCTGTTTTATCCTTTGTCGTTTCATACCCTTCTTACCGTTGCCTATTCTGTGTTGAATTTTAAAGTAAGACGTCATGAAGGGCACCTTGACGTGAAACGTGTGTCCCTGTCTACAATCCCTGAGTAGTAAATAATGTCTCTGTCATTGGGTTTTGTATCAGGTTAGTGATTGCAAGTAGGTTAGATTAAGAAGTATATATAATAATAAATATCGTGGCTGAATGGAGACAACCAAAGCCAGAAGACGAAAAAAAAAAAAAAAAAAATTTCAAATATTTAAGATATACCAAAGTATAATCGCGTCCAAATACACAAGAATTCGGAGAATTTAAACCAATAGAAATAAACTAGCTACGAAAAGTCGATACTGCTCTGCTAAATAAACCAGGCAGTGATAGATTTACATGTATAGTTGGAATCATGAATGTTGTCGTTCCCGTCATCACTCTTTAATTTCCAAATCAAATCAACTCAACGTCACGCAGAATTGCAAGCATGGGCGTATCAAATCAAAACAAATATTTTGTAATGAAAATATATGGACAATAATAGCATGCGATACAGTGAATTTTAACATCCATCGCCGTATTTAATTTTACAATTCACTTCATGAATTTCCTGTAAAGGTAAAAGGGAACAACCGTTACGTTTCTCCTGATTAAAGTACTTAACTAATTTCACCACCATGTTTCTGGCTACTGCATTCAGTCTTTGATCCATTGCATGTTACTGAATTGACAGAGATCTGACAGAATGCTGAATGTTGATTGCGGCTACGACTAACGTTTGTAATATTTATTTGTAAAACGCATCGTTACACAGATGACAGACTCACAGAGTCACAGAACAAAGAAAATCATCCCTCTATAATTTTTCATTTAAGTATTCGGTTAGTTCATTAGCCGACAGGTCCTTATGGAAGTTTGCATATATACCATGTAATTTATAAGTCAATTAAGAAACACTTTGTATAAGAGGACTAAATAACAGGTTAACGTATCAACTAAATATACAGGCACCTAGTTTTAATACTAGCAATCTTACTGTTTTATCCTACACACAAATCTGGGTTTTAAATTTCCTCTATACCACATGTGCACAATCTATAATTATTGCTTATCGAATCACCTGGATATCTTCCACAATAATCAGTATCATTCCTCTAATAAAGTCGAAGAGCTGATCTCCTTTCATCATCAATAACAATCTAACTTTAATAAAGGCTAATCATTTATATTGTCATTAATAATATGTCAATATATAATTATGTCAAATTTTCTTGTAAATGGGATTTTTCTGTCAGACAATAAGGCTTATATCAGGCGCATGCTGGGACAATTTTACAGCCCCGGAAAGTAATCTAAGAAGGGCCCTGTTTATATTTATATTACAGCTAATTTTAAAATTCAGCTGGCTCTAAGGCCTTTTGGGGCCCTTTGTGGGGGTCCACTAGGAAGCTTCCAATATCCCAGTTGGTCAGTACATGCTTGTTAATAATTCTCATGTAATAGATTAAAATCAAAATTTTAAAAATTCTACAAGAGAGCCCATTTAGACATTTAAAATTTCAAATAGTTATTAACACTACTATTAATATCTTGATTTAAATCAATAGACAATAAAGACGACTTACATTGCAGAATATTCAAATAGTCCATAATAAGGATTAAACATTTCTTTGGAAAGCAAGTAAAACCATTCTCTGGCAAGTCCTCCATAGTCTAAACCAACTTCACCTTCAAATTCGATCCAGAGTTTCGTTTTCAATAGTTCTATTCTTGGAACAGTTGTTATCACCCTGTAAGAATCTTCCAGTATGCTTCTTCTGCGTACTTTGATTTCAAATTTATTTGGAACATTTGTCTAGAGAAACAAATTTTTTTCTATAAAATAAAATTTAAATCATTGTTCACACTACTTATTGATTTATATATACCCAAAGAAGGTAATCTAATATAAAAGCTTATAATACACTATCCCCACTATATGAGGAACCGCTATACAAGTTCTTATTTTCGATCTTATGGGAATAATATTGTTATGTGCTGCCCTCTAACAGAGAGGAGAGTGTAATTACTCCCTGGCTAGTAGGGTGGCGCCATCTATGAGCCAATTGACGAACAATCGCCTAGCACATAGTAGAAAACTCTGAAGGATCCTAGAATGTTGTGGAATAGGATTCTGGTACATTATATGGGTGGATATAAAGAGGTGAATCCAGCAGAGGAAGAGTTCAGTTCAGTGAAGTATACAGTACAGTTCTAATATACAGACAGAGAGTTTTTAGGTTAGACAAGAGTTGACAAGTTTAAGAAGAAAAGTAAAGTACATAGTGTTTTAAAAGTAGTGAATTTATATTAGATTAAGTTATTATTAATTGTGTGATTTTTAAGTATTTACTAGTGTAATTTTAGTGATTAATAAAATAGTGGTTAGTGAAGATTCTTGTTGCAAGTTATTTAAATCCACAGAGTGTTTACTGAAGACTGTAAACACGTAACAATATCAAATGTCAATAAAAATTTTGTTTACGCTGCTTGACAAACTGGTTGTTCATGTATTACCAGTTAATATTCTCTCATCTTAAGCAGCGTTCTCCTACAAATTGGCTGGTCGCCACTACCGGGTATCTGCTATCAAGTCGCCAAGACATGTACTGTTCTCTTACATGTCAGTATTATTAGTGTCTGGCGAATATCCTACAGTCAAAAATGAATATTGATAGAAAGACACTTATTTTAGTGATATTATTACATTATCAAGCTCAAGAGAAAAACCTACTTTTACTATTGACACTAGAAAATGAGATAGACGCAGGAAGAAAGAATTACCCATGTTTAAGAACAGACAGACGGACGGATTCCAATCATTTTTAATAAAATATCATCTAAAAGATAATTAAACGAAATTTAAATAATTTTTTCATATTTCACTATATGAAACAAACAAAAACAAAGAAATTCGCCACGAATTGGGAAGTTGCTCTGCTCTCGGATGAGACAAACGACTGACGACCAGTTACTTAATAGCATGTAGGAGAACAATGTCATTAAATTGCATTGGCGATGTCTTGACGACTTGGTAGCAGCTACCCAGTAGCGGCTACCAGCGACCAGCGAATTTGTAAGAAAATGCTACTTTAGGCAAGTCATTTGGAATGAGATTAGCAACCATACATAAATATGTTAGCAGGTCTTTTTCTTTTCATGTTAATAGTTTAACGTTTATTCATTTAGAGAAAATATTACACCCATCCCTTATAACAGCAAGGCGAGCGAGGTGGCCACCTTACTAGCCCATTGATTTTCAAGGCACCCGAGAAGAAAATTTTAAATAATATTGAGTTAACAGTGAGACTGTAATAAATATGTTAATGCATTGGATTGTTTATAAAATATGCTTTTAAGTAATGAGGCACAGTTTTTTTCTTTTGCGAACGACAAAGGCAATCAAATGAATGATTATTTTTCCAGCAAAAGGTAATAAAATTGTTAATTGTATTTTCAATTTCAAGTGCTTTATGAATTTTAAATAAAAAAGACAGGTCGGTACTTAAAAAATTAAAGTTGATGGTGGCTCTGAAAAGACGAAACATCATAATAAAAATTCGAATACAGTAAGTCACAGCAAAGTTAGTGTATAACAAAATATTCCTATAAATTTTTTTACCATTGCACGTACTATATAAATATGATACCTACTTTATAGTGTATACTTTGTTGAGATAAACAGACTTAATAAATCATAAAATCATTGAAAAATATTTAGCTAAGCTAAATGGACTAGAAGAACCAATAGAAAGTAATGCACATATAACTTTCTTTATGAGATTTTGGCTTGTGGGCAAATTTTTCAAAAAGAATTGAGCTGGAATAGTGAGGGATGGATGTAATTAATATATATATCAACAAAGTCATTCTCTGTTCTGTAAAGCTGTCACATTATCTAATTTTCAAGCTAAATTTAAGTCGGTTTAAAATTTTAAACAGTTTTACTAGAAACTGTAGCATTATTACTGTTTTTGTTTTTCAGTTTTTTTTAATGATTAAAACTACTACCACAGTTTCAAATAAAATTCATACATGCATTCAACATGGAAATTGGTACTTACTGGTTTTCTAAGCTGAGTTTTCATGTATTCATATTTTCTTTTATAGTCCCTAGAATATGGAATTGCAGGGCCTGCTATTTGTGGATTAGACAACCTAGGATCCTCCCATTGTGTTGTTCTTGTATCTATAAATATAAATATTTAAGTGTTTCCAAATAATATATAACATAAATAAATGTCATAACTTCAGAAACGTGTTTCCTCTCACTTAATTTGAAGACCTGACCTAATAATTAAACATAATCTATTCTTTAATGGGTTAAAAAGAATATGTTGGAAGACTTCATAAGCTTAAAAGTCCAACTTAATTTTCTAAACCCAATATTGAAGCACCCCATATACAGGTCTTCTAATCTAAAATATTTCCTATTTTTATTCAAAATTTACATAAATTATGTTTTTTACAATTATTATTACATTTTACAAGTAATTAAATTCAATACAAGCTTACAACAGAATTTTAAACGCTTATATATTTTAAAATATCAAGGCATGACACTTTACTTGTTTAGCAATGTTTAAAAATCACTTTCAAAGCATTTGAGCTAGTCTGTATGCCTATCTTAATTGTGTTAACGTAAATAAAAAGAGGGTGATGGGAGTTGTTTATAAAATACAGCAGTGTAGATGTGAGGAACGCGAGATCGAGGCTGTGTGAATGCGTATGACATTTTTCTAGAAATGCGCTTCGAACTTAGAAAAAAATATAATCCCCTTTCTTGCAAGCTAACCATATAAGAGAGCTGGAAAAATTAATTTTAAAATACTCTTCGTGTAACCCGAATATTGCTGATTACACAATTTATACAATTTCGCAGAGGGACACATACTCTACCGTCTTCACTACCACTACCAAAAACTAAATAGTTCCACAAATCTAGATATAACAGATAAAAAGACTTTGTGCAGCATTGTTTCATTGCTGAAGCAGTGTTGTCATAGTGTTATTCATGTTTTGAAAAGCTAAAAAAGCAAATAAACTAAAAATAGTTATCACTGTTTAGTAGAGTTGATTTAAAAAAAAAACTGGTACACTTTCTTTTAGCTATGTAAATCATTCGTTCTTTGATTGATATTAATAATCGTACAAATGTCACTTTGATGTTAATCAGTGGCGTCATTATTAAAAATGGTTCGACATCCTAACAGATATTCAAAAACTTCGAATTGTTTCCAAAATTGAAGATGGTTGGTCCATAAGAAGACTTGCTGCTGAATGCAATGTGAGTAAAACCACGATAATGAGTGTTAAAAAACAATGGGAAACTAACCAAACGGTATCCCGTAAAGTTGGTTCCGGTAGGCCCAGAAAGAGCGACAATCAAGAAGATGAAAATCTTATAAATTACCTAAGAGAAAACCCTTTTCAGACTGCAGTAAATGCAATTTCAGAGACAAATTTCCCTGCTTCGGTACCTACTGCTTGCAGAAGAATAAAACTACGAAGCAAATTGAACAGTTGTTCAGCGGCTAAAAAATACAAACTTTCAGAAGAAAAGAAGCAGGGTAGGATTACTTTTGCACTGAACTATATAATCAATGATGAAAGCTTCTGGGGACAAGCTGTCTTTTCTGAAGAAAAGGTTTTTAAATCCTGTAACAATGGACATGTTCGCATATATAGACCTCCTTCCACTAGATACGACGAAAAATATACTTTCGATCCACAAATATCAGGAAGGCTTTCAGTCAATCTGGCCTTGGATGAGCCTAAATGGGTTAGGTGTGTGTTGGAACAGTGGTGGTCATCTCAACTCCATTAAATATATTGAAATATTAGACAATATTATGTTGCTGTAGTAATAGAGGTGTTTCCGGAAAATAATTTTATTTTCCAACAAGACAACTGCTGCATACATACGGCCCATCGTGTCAGGCAATGGTTTCTTAATTAAAACATAGAGTTGATTCCGTGGCCATCTAAAAGTCCGGCTTTAAATCCAATTGAAAATGTTTGGGGACTAATGGTGAACATATAAGAAAATGAAATAACCATCCAAATAATGCCCAAGAATTGGAAGGGATAATTGAAGACGCTTGGGAGAACTTGTCGCAAGAAGTTGACCTTGCAAGAAATCTGATTTTGTCCATGCAAGACTTCTGTATTACGTAATTGAAGTTCATTTATTTTATTTTTTTATTGTATTTTTATGTTCAGTCTGCATTGTTTACATTTTTTTTTAATCTCAAGTGGTATTTTTGTGTTCTTATTTTAAAAATAGAATTATCATTATTCAGTTAGTATTTTAATTACAATCATTAGTAGAATTATCCGTAACAAATATTATTTTTTTAAATAATAATATGGCAGGCTTGAAAATGTTATTTTCTAATTATTTTTTAAAATTCCATTTGCATAAAATTAAAAAGAAAGGTTTAATAAGTTTAAAAACACCAAGAAAAGGTCTCCTCCAAAAAAACCCAGGTCCGGGGTAAATCACCTCTTCTCCACCCCCCTCTCGGCATGCCTGGCCAGCCCTATTTACAGACATATGCACACAACTAAACTATTAAGATTTTCGATTACCAGTTGTACCAGTTTTTTTTTATTTTAACTGATAAAAGATTTGACTTGATCATTACAATTCTGCTTATATGTGAATAAAGAAGATCTGCCAACACTGGATACTGATGATAGTGGAATTAGTGTGTAATAAGCACAAATTGCGCTCAATCTTCCTATAATCAAAGAACAGTTATGCTGCTGTATATAAAAATACTCACTGCTATTCAGAACAAATATTATACAAATGTTAAACTCACTATGGTCAATGAAGAAAATCCTTCCGTCAGAATGCACCCTTTCTTCCCAACCTTCAGGGAGAGGACCCAAGTCATCATCAGGCCTTTTATTAACTAGCTGTGGAGTAGCCACTTGATTAGGCATAGGACTAGCTCTACCAGTACGTGGATCAACCCAGGAAGTTGTTCTTTCATTGTGATCGATAAAAAATAATCTGCCATTGGGTGCCTTTTGTATACTCCAGCCAGCTGGTAAGCCATCGGCAAAGCCATCTAGATTATTCTGAGAGTTGCTGTTGCTAGTTGTTGAAGATATAGTTGAGTTTCTTCTGGATGAATTATTAGATAAGCTGTCTGTTTGATCATCACCCTGGAAAAAAAATGTAGGTAACAAAATTTGATTGAATGTTGAATGCAACAATTTTCTTGATTGTTAACAAATTCATGTTCTTATTATCCAGTCAGTGATCATTTTTATAAGAGCAAATCATTAATAAGATAATAAGATCCATGTCACCACAGAACTAGAAACAAGATATGTAAAATGAAGAATTTAACAATACCAATATTTCAACATTCAATTTTCATAATGTGATATAGGGATTGACCACATGGCAAGCTTAAAGTAAAATAGATACATACAGGAATCTAACTTCTCTTCAAACAATTATTTTACTGTATCAAACAATTTTTAGTGGAGTGCGGTAAGGTTTTCACTCAGCTTCAATAAATGAATGAATGAATGTTTGTAAGACTTGGAATGTGTTCTGTGCATTATATCAGGTGTCAGCAGAATCATTAGACAAGTCATAATTTCCAGAGTTTTCAAGATTTAAGCATAAACTTGGCGGAAGTAATATATACAAAAAACGGCAAATTTTTTATTATTTGACACTTTTCCACAGCTTCCAACTTTGAAATTTTAAACAGAACACCCTATATATTTTTAGAATTTTGGATTTTGGAGACAAGGGCGGACGGGCTTGGGGGCAGGGAAGCAAAGTTCCACCTCCGAGAGTCTCGGCTGGCCCCCAAGTTGAACATCTTGTTATTTAATACCTAAAATCACAAATCCATAAAAAAAAAATCAGCCTGGTAACATGAGGGATGAGGTTCTTGGAATACAAAAAGAAATTCAGGAAGTGGTGAAAGACAGCGCATTTACGTATAGTTGCGATAATTTGCAAGCCAAACAATTATTTGGATTACTAAATCGCTTGGCAACTTTTTTCAGTGAGTCTTATAAGCGAATGGATATTTGGTGTGATACTGTAGCTTTAGTTCGCAAGTCAAAATTTAAAAAAACCTCAAAAAATTGGAGAAACTCGGTGGTGGTGGACACAAGGAAAAGCCCTGAAGTGGATTTTTTCAAGTGATAATTGTCTGTATCATGTATTGTTCGCATTAGAGAAAATAATGGAAGGTAAATTTGATGCAAGGGCAAGTTCTGAGGTTGAACAGTGCATCAACGATAGACTTAAGGACCCAACGGATATGTTCCGTGTTACTGTTAATAATTTTTACTGTTATTAAAGATCCAATCAGAATCGCTCTAGATGAAAGATTTTCTAAAAAAAAGGGAATTAATTGCATGTTTGCAATATGTCAATTCACAACATTTCTCTAAATTTGAAATACAGGGACCTCTGACAGAGAAACAGCTCTCAAAACTGGCCGCCTTAGCTAGAGTAGAAATGTCACTGCTATGCGACGAACTACTACAATTTGCTGAAGTATTTCCAACATCGTCACACAATTTAAACACAAGTGACTTACTTAATGAGGACTATGATGAAGAAAGGGATATATCAGAAAATGAACCTGAATCAGAAGAGGAACTAGAACAATTTGAAGCAAAACCTAAAAAAAAAAATCTAGAAAATACAAGGAGCAGACGAAATAAATATAATAACTGCCTGGTTCTCAATACTAGATTAATACTAGACTCATGTTTTGTTGTTTTCCGTATTTTTACACGCTTTATATTAGCTTCACCTGTATGTAAACTGAAACTTTGCACACTTATCAAGAACCGATGACAATACAATAATTTGACAACTTTGTCCTAATATCTTCACCAGGATGAAATAATTTTTTTAAAAAAAATGACTAATCTATTGTCGATATTTTGGCGGAAGCGCCGCACTTAATGATATAACGTATTTGCCATTGTATAAGCCCTTGTTAAACGCTAGTTCCAACTTTAATACATACATTATGATGTAATATTAATTATGTACTACTAGCGGATACTCAGCGGTTTCGAAAAGCAGGATGAATGGCGTGACTAAAAAAAAAATTATAGTTTGAAAAACTAAAAAAAACGCTTTAATAGCAAAACGAACTAAAAAGTAAAAAATAATGTTTACATATTTTATTGTAAAAAGCATGGAGTGCAATAAAACTATAGTATGCCACGCTATTTACAATAAAATAGTTAAAATATGTAAACATTTTTACTTTCTTTTTAGTTCGTTTTGCTATTAAAGTGTGTTTTTTAGTTTTCTTAACCTATAATTTTTTTCTATTGATGTTATGTCAGTATTCAGATTTTTTCCAGCAGGCCTTTTAGGAGCCAAAGTCCATAAAGCCTTTGCCTTGCCAGTCCGCCCCTGTCTGAAGATGATTTTAAGTAATTGCATAGTTTTAAAAACATTTCTGAGATTACCGCCTGATTTTTTAGAGCTATTTTTATTTTTGCATCTAGAGTGCAGTGAATGTATCCAAATCTAGCAATTGAACCAAAACAATATAAGAGAAAAATTTTTACGTGAAATTTTTCGAATTGGACCAACCAAAATTTCTGAAATCACTAATTTCTAATTAAGTCAACTTTTTCAAATGGCAAAATCTTTTAGACACAAGTAGTCAAATACTAATTTTCACAACAGGTTTGATATTAACCTAAATAAACAAGTCTTTTGGTGGATAATATTTAAAATATCGAGAAAATACGCTTATCAAGTAAGTATGACATGGCAATTGAATAAAACTAGATTCGAAATATTTAATTCGTCAATAAAACAACACTAAAAATAACAAGTGTTCTGCCTGAAATGATATATTTTAATAATAAAAAACATATTAGAATTTCGCAAGAGCAGGAGTTATACTTCAAAACTTTGCGTATATAATTTTGTGAAGTTTCAAGTGTTTGAGGGGGTGTATAAAGAAAAAAAATCTAAAATGCTTAGATCTGGTGAACGGGCAGGCCAAAGTACAGGCAAATTTGTTGTGATTACTAGTCCATTAACTGGCTCACCTAATGGGCCATAACTCGAGAGGCATTATGAGGTGGATCCCCCCCATCTTGTTGCAAAATACCTAATTCTAAATATCTCTCCTCGTCAAAGGTCCTTGAAAGAAAATTGGTCCAATAATCCTTGTTCCAATTAGTCCAGCCCACACACCTACTCTAATCTTTCCTGAAAATTACCTTGTGTCTATAAATGTTGATTGTCCTGCGCCCAATATCTATTCTTTTGTTTATTTAATATTCCATTATTGGCGAATATCAACTCATCATAAAACAATATGAATAGAAGAAAATTCGAGTTCGATACCGCTGTATCATTCTAAAGTAATCAATCACAATAAGTTAATCTTCGGTTACTATCATTTTCATGCAAATGCTGATGCAACCAATATTTAAACAAGCGGTAACCATATTTTTTGAGAATCTTTCTTACCGTCTCATGACTAATTTGCACCTCGTGGCCAGTTTCTCAAGCAGAAGCAGTAGGATCCACTTCTACAAAAACTAATATCAACACGTTAATTTCGTTTCATCAACAATAAAAGCTTCACGATTGTTATCAATTCCTTTCATGATTTGTTTCCCCACAATTGGAAAATATTCAAACACGAATGATGTCTGTCCGGATATCTTTGGGCATACAATTTTACGGCGTTTCTGGAATTTTTGTGGCATTCTCCAAAAATTAATAACATGTACACTTTTTCATCCATTGTGTACATGTTAAACAATAACAACAATTAAGAAGCAACAATTTAACAATAAAGAGAAAACTAAAGTTAACAATAAACACGTTATTTGTCAAATTTCTTTTTGTTTCCAAAGCACATTTTTTTTTATTTGCAGTGTTATTTTGTTGACAAAATGCATGCTTAGAATCTAGTTTTATTCAATTTGGATGACAATTTTCTCGATTATTAAATTATTATTCACCAAACAACTTGTGTATTTGCATTAATATCAAACCAATTTTTGATTTAAAGGTATCAATAGATATGTCATAAAAATTAGTATTTAACTACTGGATGTCTAAAAGATGTTGCCATTTGAAAAAGTTAACATAATTACAAATTAATGATTTCGGAAATTTTGGTTGGTCTGGACCAATTCGAAAAATGTCACGTTTACATTTTTCCATTCACTGTACTCTAGATGCAAAAATAAAAATGGCCCTTTATAACAACTGCGATGCACACAATTTTATCGGAAATGGAAACAAAACCAAACTCAAATGGATTTGGGTAAAGTGTTTTACAATAAACAATTTGGAGGGCTAATGAAAAAAATTGAAATGAATCACTATAATACATATTCCAATTTAAAAGATAGTGTTGTGGAATGGGTAAATTGTACCTAAAAAATTCGATCTTGTAGCAATTTAGTTTACAAGGAAATTATAAGTGGTTACCTGATATTATAGAGAAATATAATGATACTATAATGCACTACAAATAGGTCTAGAAATGTTTGTTTCGTCCGCATTTCTTATTTTTATTTGAAATAAATATACGCGCTCTATTTTAGTTCATTTTATTTAATTAACTCGTCCGCATAAACCCTACTTCTTCAATAAAAAGTTATCAAATCATTTTTTGTACTATCTTATCACCGCACCATCATGGCTCTACAAGAAGAAAAGCAGCCATATTTGGTTCGTACGTAGTTCGCTGTAAAGGCCAAAGTTTTCTCTCCGCATAAAAGACATTTTTGATTCGAGGTTTTATTCCCGACGTTTATCGTTTATTGTTATAAATATTGTTTATCAAATGTTGTATGAACTGTCGAAATTTGGGTGAAAAGTGTCCAGAGTTCCGGTGCCAACCTTCAACGTCCAAACGGTGGTTCGAGAGCTCTCGCCCATACAACCTAGCCGCTCAAACCAACAAGCAACACATTTAGTTTCATCTTGCGATTTACCTTCTTACCACTACAGTTACAGAGAAAGATGAAAAATATTTACTATCTAAAGAGAATGATAAGTCTGTGCAAATAAAAATTCAGTGTAGGCCACTACATAAATAAATAAACAATTGTTATAAATGCATAAGAATCAATAAATATCGACCAGCCTTTTCTAAAGGATATACTCCAAATTGGCCAAACAAAATCTTTAAAGTTATAAAAGTACGAAAATGTAATCCGATTGTTTATTTTCTAAAAGATTAAGAAAATGTTGAAATTAAAGGTTTTTATGGAAAAGAATGTCGGAAAATCAAGTATCCTGATGTTTACCTGGTGGAAAATATATTAAAGAGGAAATGAGACAAGATTTGTGTAAAATGGTCAGGGCTTGAAGAAAAATCTCATATTAATAAAAATGAACTGATTTGATGCTATTAAATATATAAGTGTAACAATTAAAAAAAAAACTTTTATCTAACATTTTGCCACTTATTACAAATTTCCTACATGTTATCCCTATAATTTACATGTAACACAGGAATAATAATTATTGAAAATTGTTCCATACATCCTTGAAAGCGTTATTCAATTAATAGTCAGGAATTCCCTATATATATCCCTTGACGCTCTATATGCAAAATTTCATGTAATAAGAATATGTTTTTGGTTAAGGTCTGTCTGTGGTTTGTCTAGCCAATAGCCGCGTTAGTTAAGGCACGAGGTAGGAATTGCGATTAATCAAACGGGTATCATGCTACTGGGTTCGAGCTCCGGCACTGGCACTATCGGAGGATCGTGTTTTTCAATGTCTAACCACCTTCCACACAAGCCTCTGGCTTCTGAAATTGGGGGTTGTCTAATTTCTGTGGTGTTTATAAGGTCCTTCCTAATAGTCACTTTTTGCAAAGTAATGCTTTATTGTTACATTTTGTGAAATTCCATTTTGTAGCCCTTTTTGCAGAGTTTTGAAATAATTTCTAAATTGTTGCCTTTTCAATACCCCAATACCCTCAGCAGGAATAAATGAAACAGCATGCAATTTGCATCATAAGTTGATCACATAAGGGTCAGTTTTTGAGATTTTAACTACCTTTTTGCTATAAAGCGGTACATTATGCTCACTGTTCGTGCTAGTATTTGTTTCACACGGTGTTCAATAGATCTAGTAGTCTCCTTCTTCTTATGTGCATAGGCCAGGCTAGGTATACCCGCATGCATGTACAAAAACCCGCTTAATTAAATAACTGGCTCTCAGTAAAGATGTTTCTGTAGTTCTCTTTACTTTAAAAAAAATATATTATTAGAATATGGTTTTGTACTATCTGCAAAGTTGTAAAATTACTTTATAACCAGAAGCAAATATTGTGACACCATATCTAATTATATATTCAATTAAGCTGCTGTACATAACTGGGAGAGTTTTTTTTGTTCAATATACTCTCTAAGTCTAGGTTATAGAATTTATAGTTTTCGTATTTTTCCATTTAAAATAGTCAATGCGATTCATCCGTTTCAAATATGGATCTAAAGCCAGACTTAAGTACTTTATGTTAGTGGCACTACATACACAGTTGTTACACATTTATGAGTGCAAGAACTAGGCCATGAGGCATTCCAACTTTTGTTGGGGAAAACAATATAGTTATTATAGTTTTCGTAATGTTTAATTTAATGAGAGTATTATCTTGCCAGGTTTTTATTTTGCGAATTTCCAGGTTTAAATTAAATGATTATTTGTTGCAGAAAAAGTTTCATAGTTTTAAAATTTTCATCCATTTTTGTTTAGCCAAGCCCCTATTCCAGCCAACCCTGCAATCCACCGCCATGATCAACGCAGTAGTTGCATGATCGGTTCCGGGACGGGTTCTGGGGAGGCGCTATTGAACATGAATAAAGCCTTATTGAAACCTTGAATCCTTGTAACACTGAGATCATGAGTTCAAAACAGGGAGAGGTGCAATTTTTTTTACTTTTTTTTTCATATAAAATTGAAAAAAGATTAAATATTAAATAAAGTAAGGAAGTAACCATATGTCAAATTTGATCAAGAGGCGAGCTTAGGTGCGTCTTTACTATGTACATACTTTGGTATGCGATGTAAAGCAACGACAGGCGCAGTTAGTACTTGGATGGTGACCATTCCAACGGAAACCGCGTTCTCGCCTCACACATCTTCCAGCGGCTTGTATATCAATGTATGCGCGGAAGCTATACGACCTTAGGCGAGGGTTGTATAGGAGATATACTCTCCTTCGGAGGGGATGTAATCCCATCGGTCTCTTGTCTATTAAATGTTAGGCAAGTAAAAGATCCCTACTCTTCTTGAGGGAAGAAGTTCGGCAAAATTCCTGGTTGGGGGTAGCTCGTCTACAGGCGTCGGTGTTAGGCCTCAGTAGCGGAAATAGGCCGACGTTAAATAAATGTATAAAAAAAAAAATTGATCAAAATTGTTACAGCCGTTTTAGATAAAAAAAATATATATATTAAATTCTTTAAAGCTCACCCCTCCCTGCATTTTCTGGGAGCAACTGGTTATGCCATCATATGCTGATACTAAGGGAGTATTTACGTGTCAAATTTAATCAAAATTGTTACAGCCTTTTTAGAGAAAAAGAATTATGTTCTATTTTTTTTCCTGTTTTTAGGGGTTTACTCCTCCCCCCCATAGCAAATAGATTTTTTTTAAATTCACTATTTTGGATTCAGGGGACTTGAAAACGTGTAAATCCATCAAAAACTCAAACTCGTATTTTTGCACGATTACAATACTTTCCTTATATACTACGTATGTATATGGGAAAGTAAAAGTTTTAAATGGACAGAAGGACGGTGCCGATTATCAAATAAGTTTGTCCAGGTATATATGATTACAGTATGTAAAATTTGAAACAGGTATTGGCAGTGTAAATAGCAAAAATTAATGATTTCAGACAAACTACTTCATTTGATAGAAAATCTACTGTGATCCGAATATATCATTTGAAACATTTTTTGATTCAAAGAAAAATTGTTTTTGGCCTTCCCTGATGCACTGATTTAACAAAAAAGTCACATTATACTGAGAAATATCTCAATATACTGAAAAAAAAGTAACATTTACACCAGGATGCTTTCATAGATATGTAGTGTATTGGAACGATATTGTTATGTGCTGCCCTCTAACAGAGAGGAGAGTTGTAATTACTCCCTGGCCAGAAGTGTGACGCCATCTGTGGGCCAACTGGCGAACCACCATTTAGTAGTGCCTAAGAAAATTATAGAGAATTCCAGTATATTTCTGGAAAGTTCTACAATGATATTCTGGACATTCCAAGTGGGTATATAAAGAGGTGAAGCCAGCAGATGGGAGAACAGTACAGTACAGTTTAGTGAAGGATAAACAGTTCAGTTTAGTATCCAGTACAGTTCTGGGTAATCTGTGATTCTGGTTACAGAGACAGTTTGTAGAACAGAACAGTTCAGTTGAGTGAAGTATGCAGTTTAGTGAAGTCAACAGACAAGAGAGTTTTTAGGTTAGATAAGAGTTGACAAGTTTAAGAAGAAAAGTGAAGTGCTTAGTGTCTTAAAAGTAGTGAAATTATATTAGATTAAGTTATTATTAGTTGTGTGATTTTTAAGTATTTGCTAGTGTAATTTTAGTGATTAAATAAATCAGTGGTTTGTGAAAATTCTTGTTGCAAGTTATTTGGAATCCACAAAGTGTTTACTGAAAATTGTAAGCACGTAACAATTGGTGTCAGAAGCGGAATTGCAACAGAATTTCTGAAGAATTCGACGAAGTTCCATAGTGTTCTATTTGGAAACCACTGGAGATAGTGAAGTGAGTCGAACTGGAAAGTGATATAGACATTAGACGAGACCTATTTGTGCTACTGTGAAGAAATTTCTGGAACATTCTGCTTAGAAATTAGTGTAGTTTTATTTAAGTGCTTTCAACTGAGAAGTGATATAGACTTTAAATAAAATTTGACTTGTACCTGGCAAAGACTATATAGACTTTAAATAAGACTTGTTAGTGTTGTTTGTTAGTTTTTGAATGGAAACAAGAAGCATGGCTGCTGAAAAACAAATACAAGACATGTTCGCCGCATTTAGAAAAATGATGCTAGAAGAGAAAGAAGAACAAGAAAAACGACGTCAAGAAGAAAAAGAAGAGCAAGAGAAACGACGCCAAGAAGAGAAAGAAGAACAAGAAAGACGTCAAGAAGAAAAAGATAGGCGACGTCAGGAAGAAAAAGAAAAACGACGTCAAGAAGAAAGGGAAGAACAAGAAAGAAAACGACAAGAAGAAAAGGAAGAATTGAGAAAAATTATACAGGTGCAACAAGATGCTATCCTGTCAGCAACTAATAAGGTCAAGGAAAAAGTAGATAAAGTTGAACAAAAAGTTGGTAACGTCGAAGGAGAAATTAGTGATATTAAGGGAAAAGTTACCGACGTCGAAGGAAAAGTGACTACAGTCGAAGAAAAAGTTACTGGCGTTGAACAAAAAGTTACTGGCGTCGAAGGGAAAGTTACCGATATAAAAGACAAAATTCCAATTAGAGTGGCTAATTTAAATTCCCACTCGGTAACTTTTAAGGAAGGCGAGGCAATAGGATCCTACGAACCAGTCCAGTGGATAGCAAGGTGTGAGGAACAAGGGGAGAAATGTTCGCCAACCAGTGTAGACAGGGAAGTTGTGACTTTGTTGAGTACCCAGTTTGAACACCTATCCGAGGATGAACGTAGAGAGGCAATCAAGTTTTTGGAAAAAGAAAGTACGGTATTTGCCAAAAACACAGACATCCTCACGAAAACTGATATAGTACAGCATCGAATAGACACTGGTGATTCAGCCGCCATCCGCCAACAACCTAGGAGGTTGCCACTAGCTAAACAGGAAGAAGCTGCTGCGATGGTTCAAAAGATGCTACAAGATGGAGTAATTGAGGAATCAACCAGTCCCTGGTCATCACCGGTAGTTTTAGTTGCCAAGAAGGACGGAACTTTGAGATTTTGTGTCGACTACCGGAAGCTGAATGATGTTACGAAGAAAGACAGCTATCCACTACCATGAATTGACGATACATTAAGTACGCTGGCAGGGTCACGATGGTTTTCAACTCTAGACCTTCGAAGTGGGTATTGGCAGGTGGGACTTCACCCTGACGACAAGGAAAAGACTGCCTTCTCAACCGGTAGTGGTTTATATCAATTCACCGTGATGCCTTTTGGACTTTGCAATGCGCCAGCTACTTTTGAAAGATTGATGGAATTTGTACTCCGAGGACTAACTTGGAAGACGTGCTTAGTTTATCTTGATGACGTAATGGTTATGGGACGAAACTTCAGGGAACATTTGGAAAATCTTCAAGAAGTATTTGGGAGAATCAGAAATGCACACCTAAAGTTGAATCCAAAGAAGTGTCTACTATTCCAAAAAGAAGTGAAATTCCTTGGACATGTCGTATCTTCGGAGGGAATACAGACAGACCCGGACAAGATCTCTGCCGTGCGTGATTGGCCAAGACCTTCAAATGTACACGAATTACGAAGCTTTCTTGGCCTCTGCACTTACTATAGACGTTTTGTGGTAGGATTTGCGGATATAGCAAAGCCACTACACCAGCTAACGGAGGAGAAAGTTAAATATCAGTGGACACCGGAGTGTGAAACATCATGGAAGAAGCTGAAAGCAGCGTTATGCAGTAGTCCTATGCTAGCATATCCCAAACCAAAGGGCCTCTATATTCTTGACACGGATGCTAGCAACTCCGCAATTGGATGTGTACTATCTCAAGTCCAAAATGGAGAGGAAAAAGTAATCGAGTATTTCAGTAAGGTACTGTCCAAACCAGAGAGGAATTATTGTGTAACAAGGAAGGAACTATTGGCCATTGTTAAGTCCGTGGACCATTTTCACAAGTACCTCTATGGCCAACATTTCAAAATCAGGACCGACCATGCTGCATTAAAATGGCTATTGCAGCTGAAAACCCCAGAAGGTCAACTGGCTCGCTGGATAGAAAGACTGCAGCAATATGACCTCACAATTGAACACCGACCTGGAAAGTCTCATAAAAATGCAGATGCTCTGTCAAGAAGACCGTGCAAAGATGACTGCAAGCACTGCTATCGGGTTGAAAAAGCACAGGGCACGGTAATAGTAAACACAGTTCAGGTAGATGTTCCAGATGATTGGACAAAGGAAGTTCTAAGACGAGAACAAATGGATGACAGCGTAATTGGTCCTATATTAAGGGCAAAAGAAAAAGGAACGCGACCGGAATGGAAGGATGTTTCGGACAAAAGTGTGGAGCTGAAGGCATTGTGGGCACAATGGGACTCCCTTAAGGTTATAGATGGGCTATTAAAGAGAGCACTTTAGCAGAAATAAGACTTTGGCTAGAGTATGGGAGCGATTTTACTGGGTAAATAGCTGTCAGGATGTAGAGGCTTGGTGTCGCAGTTGCAAGGTTTGTGCGAATGTGGCTGCCAAGAGGTCACCTACAGGGAGTGGTGATCGAATGAAGGCTAGATATGACCGCAATGCCAGTTCAGCAGGATTCAAGGTGGGGGACTCGGTTTGGCTGTATAACCCACAGCGGAGTGAAGAAGGATTCTCGAAGCCTCGCTCACCTTGGGAAGGACCGTATTCTGTCATCACTCGGATCAACGACGTTGTTTATAGGATTCAACGTAGAAAGAAGTCCAAGATGAAGATCGTGCACCTGGACAGGTTGGCAAAGTATACTGGGGTATCTGAAATGCCTGACCGGGACGTTCAGGCTTAAGGAGGGGGCAGTGTTATGTGCTGCCCTCTAACAGAGAGGAGAGTTGTAATTACTCCCTGGCCAGAAGTGTGGCGCCATCTGTGAGCCAACTGGCGAACCACCATTTAGTAGTGCCTAAGAAAATTATAGAGAATTCCAGTATATTTCTGGAAAGTTCTACAATGATATTCTGGACATTCCAAGTGGGTATATAAAGAGGTGAAGCCAGCAGATGGGAGAACAGTACAGTACAGTTTAGTGAAGGATAAACAGTTCAGTTTAGTATCCAGTACAGTTCTGGGTAATCTGTGATTCTGGTTACAGAGACAGTTTGTAGAACAGAACAGTTCAGTTGAGTGAAGTATGCAGTTTAGTGAAGTCAACAGACAAGAGAGTTTTTAGGTTAGATAAGAGTTGACAAGTTTAAGAAGAAAAGTGAAGTGCTTAGTGTCTTAAAAGTAGTGAAATTATATTAGATTAAGTTATTATTAGTTGTGTGATTTTTAAGTATTTGCTAGTGTAATTTTAGTGATTAAATAAATCAGTGGTTTGTGAAAATTCTTGTTGCAAGTTATTTGGAATCCACAAAGTGTTTACTGAAAATTGTAAGCACGTAACAATATAATAAAACCATGAAGGAACATCTTTCTAAGGTGGTTCACAAGAACCAGCGAGATTGGGATTGACATATATCATTTTTCTTAATGGCATACAGGGCTGCCATTCATGAGACTAACACCGGCTCGTGTAATATTTGGGCATGAGATCAGACTGCCATGTGATTTGATGTTTGGTACACCAGATAAGAAGCCACTGTCTGTGGATGTCTATGCAGACGAAAGTTAGCCAATGGCTGAGGAATGTCCACGAGTTAGCATAGCTAGTGACAGAATGAAGGCTCGCTATGACCGGAAGGGGACGTCAGCAGGATTCAAGGAGGGCGATCTGGTTTGGCTATATAACCCACAGCGAAAGAAGGGAAGATCTCCGAAGCTTCACCCACCCTAGGAAGGACCGTATTCTGTCATCACTCGGATCAATGACGTTGTTTATCGAATTCAACGTAGTAAGAAGTCCAAGATGAAGATCGTGCACTTGGATATGTTGGCGAAGTATGTTGGGGAATCTGAATTGCCTGACCGGGACGTTCAGGCTTAATGAGGGGGCAGCGTTATGTGCTGCCCTCTAACGAGGAGAGACGTGATTAAGTCCCTGGCCAAACTGAAGGGAAACCTGTTATTCTGTTGATGGCTGGTAGGTGGGGTGGCACCATCTCTGGGCCGATTGACGAACAGCCATCTAGCACATAGTAGAAAACTCTGGAGGATTCCAACCTGTTCTAAAATGTTATGGAATAGGATTCTGGTACATTCTATGGGGGTATATAAAGAAGTAAAGTTGAGCAGGCAGGACAGTTTTTAGGTTAGATAAGAGTTGACAAGTTCAAGAAGAAAAATAAAGTACAGTTCTGATTTAAAAGTAGTGAATTTATATTATTAGTTGTGTGATTTTTAAGTATTTACTATTGTAATTTAAGTGATTAATAAAATAGTGGTTTGAGAAGATTCTTGTTGCAAGTTATTTGAACCTACAGAGTGTTTACTGAAGACTGTAAACACGTAACAGTATTAAGGACATTCCTAAAAGGCAGTCGTTCTTAACCTACAAAAGGAACTCCCATATGTAAACTATCATGCTTACAATAAAAACTTGTTGACAAGCACCGCACTTTTCGGTCCACTCCCTCTGTGCATAAGCACAGAAATAAATTTACTGCATCGCTTCACTCAACCTGGCAATGTCTCGTTTTTATGCTCATCAGAACGTGAGGTGTTGCTTTAGTTTAGAGTGCATTATAGTATTTTTTGAGGTTAAGAATAAATTTGTGATTTTTAACAAAGTATAAAAAATCTGTTCGAGAACAAAAAATGGTAGATTTGCCATAAATATCAACTTTTATCTTACGATAATACATATTTTCTTAATATCTGTAAAGTGCTCGCATTTATTGACATAGTACAGTTTATGTCACAGCATTTTAACTATTACCACGTAATTGTAATGTTGCCAAATCGCAAACTCCTGCTCACCGACTTATGAGGCAAGCCGAGAGCGACCGAAAGTCACGAATTTTCAATATATTTTACAGAAAAATAAATACTGCTTGGAGTAATTTTTTTTAGAGAAAAATATTCCTCTCTCCTTCTAATAGCCCTCAGATTTTGAAGAAAATCGTAAGAAAATTTCATTGTAATTAAATAAAACGTAAGTGAATATGGGATTAATAAGACATTAGTATGTTAAAATGGGAATTTAGGTGCTATTTACAAATTTAGTACCACAACAGCTACTCAAAATTTTCCCATGTATACAGAAAACTTTTTTTGTTGGGAACGTCCTTAGGAGTGCATAAATATATTTAAAATAAAAGTAACCCTGCTCTGGGTCAAACTTTCATAGATTTAGAGCCGTTTATAATTTTATGTGATAAAATTCAATATGTGGAAATATATGTCTTTACTAAGGCCAACAAATTTACATAAATGAAATATTTTGCAAGTTTATAAAATTGTTATCCTTAAATCAAGAACAAAATACACAATTAATTAATATACAACATCGAACATTTAGACATAATACATAAGCCTCAACACACTTAAAACAACACAAATCAATGGAAATTCGAGAACAAGCATACCAACCTCGGAATTGCTACCAATTATACGAAATTCAGTATCCTGATGATTTCTGTTTAGATTTTGAAGATTCAATTGGTACTGTGGCACATCTACTGAACTTCTACGACTGCTTCCATTACTTTCAGCGGATGCATTATAGTCATCAGTATCAGAAATTTCAGACGTCAAAGGACTTCTGTTTATGTTATATTCATTATCATATTCTTGTGTTTGAATTTCAGGTGTATTTGTAGTCTCACCGGGGTCAGTATCATGTGTGTCAGCCTGATGAGCATGCAAATAAAAGTATCATGCAAAGTCTACTTTGGTTAATTAAATAGTTAAGTGAATTAGACGAGACAATAGTATTTGAAGTAGTTCTCTTTGTAGGCATAACTTCATAATTGACATTAGAGAAAACTAAACTTTTAGTGAAACATATATAGGGTGGTGAATTTAAAAAATAAATCAAAGATGGAGGAAAAAATTTGAAATGTAGTTAACACTATAGTGAGGGAAGTTTTATGTAAATACTTTTACAATTTTTTTACAATATTAGGTATATACAAACAAATAAATAATTCTGTCTGGGAGCTAAAGTCTGTGTCACTTTTAAATTTGCTATTAACAATTTATACTCTGGGGTTCGACGCCCCTGTTTTAAAGTGATTACTAACAGGCTGGATTTTCGTAAGTGGCTTCATTTTGACGAGTCTTCCAACTTTTCCCTCTGCAAAAATTCTCGGTAGAGGTAGGTAAAATTCTATGCAGCCGCTAAACACGTTGATCGTGGAACTGATATTTTCATAGCATAGGACTGGAAAACCTGCCAGAAAATTTGTAGGACAATTTGACCATTCAATTTCAAAAATATTAATTAAACAATAGTGTAAAAATCAGGCCGTTAGTAATAAAATTTCAGACCTCGTTATTTTCACATATTTACATATTTCTTACATATTTACATAGTTTTTTTAAGACAAGCGCAGCTCCCTGTTTTTTTACACTCGTTTTTTAGATATTTGACTGAATTGGCTATAACTAAACAAATTTACAACATTTCATGTAAACTGATTTTCCTGAAAATGGTTTGTCATACAGATAATTGTCGAATGCCCTGTTTATGTATCATTGGTCGGGAATCATAATTAAGTCTTAAGCTACTAAAATGTATACTAGAAAATGAAAAAGTAGAAACAAAAGGTAACTATACCTCTTTCTTCCCCTGTGGATAAAATTCATTTCTAATTTTGGTTAGTACTGTTCAAAAATACACCTTAATGCAAAATCGTGAGCCAAGTCTTATAAAGTTGTAACAAAATTTATCCGAGACAATTGGTAAAAACCCATATTTAGATGCTGTCTCCAGAGGTCGTAGACCCTTTATATACACTCTAGCCTAGAGTGAACATGTGCACCTGGCTTCTTGTTATTAGCCCTCTACTGGTTATAAGGCACGTAGTGGGCACCTGAGCTAATCCTACGAGTAGTTTTATTGAAGTGTCGAGTGATTTCTCTTCAACGATTGTCATGTATCTTCACCTCTAGATGCTGATATAGGGCATCATATATTTTCCCAATTGGACAACATTTAGTTAAGGCTCATCATAGAAAATCTTGTCACTGTAGGTTGTCATGTTTCTTCACAATTGCTCAATATTTGACTGTGCAACCGTGTGATTGATTCTATCATTTGTCGGCCTTGGCTGTAGTGTGGCATGCCCCTGCTGCCTCCATTATTTGCCTGAGAATGCTAACTTCCACGAAACAGGTAATCTCTGTGTGTCATCTCGTTTGTTAAGGCCCTGGGGTCCCTTCTCTTTTCCTATGATCTCTCATAATGTTCGATACTGTCTAGCAGTCTAGTGCTGTCGAAGCTAATGTGCCTTAACATGCTGTTTTCTCCTCTTTTCATAGTGCATTCGCATGTTCTTCCTTTCTTATACTTATGCATCTGTCGGTCTGTCCAATGTATGATTTATTGCAATTCAATTGCCGCACGAGGTTTCGTATGCTCCTTGATTTTCTAGTACAATTTTTGACTTTGGATTACAGAAAACTGTGCTGATTTTTCTCTCTGTTTTGAATATCGTGTCCACGTTCTTTTTGCGTAGAATTTTGCTAATTTTGCTTTTTTATCATTTTACTTGTTGTCTTTTTCACATAGATTAGATATACTTTTGCAACTGGATTCTTGGATTCCTTGGTCTTTCAACACAATAGGGTAATATAAAAATTCATTTCTCATTAGTGTTTTTTGAAGTGATGACACTTCTTTGTTAATATGATCTACATCTGCTAACCTCTGGGAAGGTCTGTACCACTGAATTTAGTTGTGTTAGATGGTGGTGTGATGCTGTCCGTGTGAATGGATTTTTTTATATACCATACGACCTAGTGATCTATCTTGTTTCTTCTTCATTGAGACATCCAGAAATGGTAACTGACACTCTGTTTCCACCTCTGCTGTAAACTTCATTTTATCATGAATGGCATTCAAGTGATCTAGGTAACTATCCAGATGCTCTCTTACATGAATGCAGATTACAAAAGTGTCATCGATGTATCATAACCAGAGTTTTGGTTTGAGTTGCTAATAAAATCGACTGGGCGTTTTTTTTTGAAAAAATTATCATACAAGTAGAAAATCATGCCTGTTTAGTTTTCAGTGGACCACCCGGCATATTATTTTCATAATGGCTATTACTATGTCAATAAATTGAAGTCTTGTTGACCGTACATACAAAGACATAATAATGATATATGTACATTGTGTAGTGATGTATCATAAAATTTGGTTGTCCAAATGACATTATATCATTTTTAGAACAATTATTATGTTAGTTATTTGTAATCATTTTCAACTGCGCACAACAATATCTAAAAATAGCATGTGTAGGAGCATGCATTGAATTCATAAAATTATTACTAACAATAATGTATATCAAAATTATAAAACGGAATGTTAAAATACATATTAATATATCATATCTGTTTCTTTAAAATTACGTATTTCACATTTTGTCATTTTTCGAATTAATATTGTTAATTGTTCGTAATAGTTCCCACCCTGCAAAGAAAAATGTTGTAATAACACATGTGGGTGACTGTAATTAATACATATCTGGTTATAATTACATACAATATTTTGTATCACTTTGAAAAGGATTTTCGTTGTGGTCATATGACTTAAACCTGAAAACAAAACATTTATCATATTATAGTTGAAACATTTAATCGAAAAAGTTTATTTTCAATAAATGTACTTTTTTTTAAATACATTTTGTGATATTTAAGGATTCTTTATAATTAATACAATAAAAAACTATCAGCAATTGTCATATATTTTTTTGATACTAACAAAATTATTTCACCAGCAATTTATAATTTGAAAAAAATTATATTAAGATGCATTTCGGTAAGTTTCATTGTCAGAAAAAAATGTGATAACAACTCATCGATGACAACTGTTTGCATTACATGGCGTTTAAAAAAAAAACTTTTTTGACAAAAACATTTTAATTTCAGGTTTTCTCACTATACTTGGATATTAGCTAAAAACATCTATTATACAGGGTGTCTCACCGGGAACTGAATCGATCGATATAGAGAAAAGTACGCATCAGAAAATTTTGAAAATTTAGATAATTACTAATGTCGGTGTGGCCAATCCAACTAAAATAATTATAAGCAGCTGGCACTTCCGCTTATACCGGATGTCGATACCAACTTGCTTATTTCAAATGGAACACCCTATATATTTTAGGGTTTTCGAAAAGAGCATAAAATTCTGAGTCGAAAATATGTAGCCTAATATGGACCTAAACCTAGCCGTTTCAAAGATATTTGACATTTTATAGAAAATTTGACAGGTGCAACGGTTTGCAAGAACCGTTAAAACTTTCTTCGTGTAAAACATCCTCATTTGCTTCTTGTCAAGTAAAAAGAACACAAGGAGAACTACGTTCTACAACTGAAATAAATTCAATAATATCATACCAAGTGTTCCGTTTTTCGCGTTACATTTTGTCAACTTCTAACCGCCAAAACTTGTTTAGGTCAAATGGAACACCCTGTATTTTTTTACGTCAAGTTGTGTAAAATTGAATTCCCTTTTTTCTGATATTAGCATTGTGGGGGTTAAAGTTACAACTTTTTGAAATATTTGCGGTTTTATTAGAAATTCATGAATTGTTGTAATCATTTCATCAAAATAGCCATGATTAGAAACAATCAGTCATTACCTTATGTCAAAAAATGCCAGCACGTTTAAATTATACAACGAAAACTTTTTAAATTTGTTTATTATTTATGGAGAATGTGATAAAGTAATATCAAGAACTTGCAGCACATTTGCTACTCGATATCCACAAAAACGCAAAATAACACTAACGTTAACATGCGTTGTGATTGCTTGTTTTGCTCGGATAGCTGGTTTGGAGATTATTCCAGAGTTCAATGTTAGTATTAATTAAAATCCAGATCCAAAATAAGACATTTATTTTCCTAATAATTATATGTACAGTGTGGCCATATCTTTTATGGCTTAGGTTGCGACAATCTTGTTATTACATAAGTACATCATAGTAATCGGAGAGAGAGAGAGTGTAACATATTTCCTCTATGTACGTCATCGTAACCCCAATTCTCTAATCGAAGTTCCAGGACATAACAGACGCGACTAAGAAATCTGTTTCAGGAGAGATCCAGTTCAACACACTCGAATCAATCTGACAGGAGGTCCAGTTCAACGCACTCGGATCCTCCCTAACAGATACTTGGCCAGCGGCTGCCACGACGCCGGAGCAACTTGAGCTTCCGGTTATCTCAGTTCAACACACCCGAGAAAGGTGAAAGTCAAGCTCTGAATTTACTGGTTTCTGGCTAGCTATTTTATACCCAAAAATCACGGTCACGTGGTTTTGCACCCGGCACGCAAGTTGCGGCCTGGTGAAGTTAGAATTAAAAGTTAACAAAAGAACTAATCAGGTATTGAACTAATCTAAAACTGAACTACTTGATCCATGCATGATTAAAATAAGTTAAACTGGAATGAAAGTATACAGTATTCCTGTAGTATTGTATACTTCATTACACTGTATTAATCGAATTAAAGATATGGCATGAACTAAAATAGCAGAGATAAGATCAATTTAAAATATGATTTCATTTTAATTTAATAATTGCTCAAAATTCCGCCCTCGAACCTCGACACATTTTTCGCACCTTCGGATTAGTTTCTCATGGGTAGCTCTTCTAATTGAATCCTGTGATATGTTTTGAAATGAATTTCTTATTCTTTGCATACAATCTTCAATGGTTGTTAATGAGCTCTCTTAAACTTTATTTTTAATAGTTCCCCAAAAAAAATAATCCAGAACTGATAAATTGGGCGAGTGAGGAGGCCATAAGAAAGGTCCATTATTGGCAATCATTGATCATAAAAAGTTTCTTGTAAATAATTGGTAAATAAATATGCGTTATGTGGGACAACACCGTCGTGCTGATAAAAAATGTTTCTAAGTTCGGCGAGAGGTACATTCAAATTTTGTAAGATATTCAGATCTTTCACTTAAGAAAAAAAAAACAAAAATTTACCTATGCATATTAGCAGAAGAGAAAATTTAATTTACCATTTAAATTTTCCTGATAAAATTGTAATGCCACCACTCTATCGTTTCTTATGGCACAGTAAACATTGAACTGCCAACTTTCCTGAAAGTTTCGCTCTCTGAACATATGAGGATTTGAGTCACTCCAATAATGTGAATTGCGTCTATTAAAAAGTCCATTTTTAGTAAATTTTGCTTCATCTGTCCATATAATATTTCCCAAATAAGAATCGTGACCCTCAGACCTTATTAGAATAAACTCACAAAAATTCTGTCTTCTTAGGAAATCTGTTTCTTTTAATCCTTGAACCATATGGAATGAAAACGGGTGAAACTTATGTTTTAATAAGATTCTGTGAATTGAATCCTTGTATAGTCCCGATTCCAGAGCAGCTTGTCTTAATGACATCCTTGGAAATGCATGAAAATATCCCAGAATGACTATTTCAATGTTTTCGTCATTAACAATAGGCTTTCTCCTTTGCATTTTTGCCTTGACAGAGCCATAATTTTTAAAATTTTCCAGTATGCGTTTTACAGTGTTTGGTAACGGTTTCCGTTTTTCTGGATATCGAGTAGCAAATGTGCTGCAAGTTCTTGATATTACTTTATCACATTCTCCATAAATAATAAACAAATTTAAAAAGTTTTTGTTGGTATAATTTAAACGTGCTGGCATTTTTCGACATTAGATAATGACTGATTGTTTCTAATCATGGCTATTTTGATGAAATGATTACAACAATTCATGAATTTCTAATAAAATCGCAAATATTTCAAAAAGTTGTAACTTTAACCCCCACAATGCTAATATCAGAAAAAAGGGAATTCAATTTTACACAACTTGTAAAAAAATACAGGCTGCTCCATTTGACCTAAAAAAGTTTTCGCGGTTTGAAGTTGACAAAATGTAACGCGAAAAACGGAACACTTGGTATGATATTATTGAATTCAGTTCAGTTGTAGAACGTGTAGAACGTTGTGTTCTTTTTATGTGACAAGAAGCAAATGAGGATCTTTTACACGAAGAAAGTTATAACGGTTCTTGCAAACCGTTGCACCTGTCAAATTTTCTATAAAATGTCAAATATCTCTGAAACGGCTAGGTTTAGGTATAGAATATGCTACATATTTTCGACTCAGAATTTAATGCTCTTTTCGAAAACCCTAAAATATATAGGGTGTTCCATTTGAAATAAGCAAGTTGGTATCGACTTCCGGTATAATTCAGTTTTCGGTGAGACACCCTATATATCATTAGCAGTTACTATGGTTCGTTTGCGAGTCACATCATTTGCTACATTTTTAGTAAACATCTGCTGAGCGAGTTTGTCTTCTCATTTATCATTTAGATTGTACAAAAATAAATTTACAGGTACAGTAGAGCTTCCGTGCACATAAAAAACGAAATAAAAGCTTTACGGGCTCTTTATTAACGCTGTTGAACCATCCGGTATAGTGTCATCAAACAAACCAACATACAAAAACCTATAAAGGTAAGCGACTCAATTTGCAGACGAAATAGTACAGAGTCGTACTTAAAATTCATATGTATTAGAATATACATATTAATAATACTAGACTGTAATGAAATTTTAAAATTGTACGACTGAGTTGCTGATTTAAATATTTCAAGTGTGTTAATGCACGCAATTACTTTTGTGACTAATTTAACGGTATTTTAACGAGGTCGTAAAGTTTTTATTGCTTTTTTTATCTGCACCGTAAGTCTGCAGCTTACTATACATATACAGTCTTAGTTTCTCAACAAATAATATATTGCACAGCAACAGAGAATAAGAATGTAGGAGGCAAAATAACATTTATTATTTGTCAAATATTAAAAAACACATACCCTGACAAACAGCGCACACAATAAAGTCCGAAAAAAAACACCCCTTCCATAAGCAAAGAAGATGCTGTATTTTACTGGCTAAATTTTTTCCGAAGTAACATATTGATATTATATGGCTACGCTTATAATATGCCTAAACACAAACTGTAGATTATAGGACAGCTTTTGAATATATCGCAACTCAGATCGTATATATTCCATTGTATTCTATTTCTTTAGATTATCTTCGTCTCATTTAGTGGATCACAGTTGTGCTGCTCATGTATAATTAAGAAATAGTTGGTTATATTAAAAAAGTATTTTCAAATAATAAAAAATACAGATTTTCGTGACCTGTCAATAATTTGCAGCTATCTAAACTTCAGCACAATTGAAGTGAATATTGTCAAAGTAAGAGCCATATTTGGACTTCTATGTGTTTGGAATTAAATAGTAAATTTTGATAAAGTTTTTCATGATCGTTAACAAAATTGGGAAGTCATAAATAGATTTTTAAATTAAAGTGGTTCTTTTATTGTGATAAATTATTTTAATCGCTGCTGAATAGGGAATAAAACAAATATTGGCGTGAATAATACTGGTTACTCTTTTTAGACCACTGTCGTGCTGCAAATATTTTCTAAATCATTGAAGTTACGGCGACACCACTGGGACTTTGAATAATAATAATAGTGACTGTTTATTAATAACATATGCCAACTCTTCACATAATTACGTGTAGACATACAATTAGGTGCATCAACATGGTTTCATCCAAAATAGATCCATGGTTTTCAACTTATTTTGCGTAAGTAATTGAGTAATAATATTAAGTAATATAATCTAATGACATAATTTATGTTGAATGCATTTAGACTTCTATATTTATATATTTATTAATACATCATTTGAAGTGAATTTTTAAGTAGTGTAACCACCTTATTATATTAGTAAAACATTTTTTTTTTATACAAGTATATAACATCTCTCTATTTTCAACACTTAGGTTAATAATGAAATAATGTTTACATAGAAAATTGGGGGTCTTCCTATATTAATGTGTAGGGATCTTTAACGTGCTCACATACCAGACACACAGACGCTACTATTTCACATGCCTTTCTAAAACTTTGCCAACGGGGTCGGTAGAGAATGGCTGCAAGTCATTGTTTTTCTTAAAGCCCCTACCACACTTGCTTTGCCTTTAGGGTATGGAGATACTGAATTTATATTGCACAGCATTTTTTAAACACGGGACGATCACTTATTAAATAAAACAAACATACCTGACTTGTATTATTAATGTTATCATTACGCCCATTTGACTCCTCATCTGCACTTATGTGAAATCGTCTTTCAAAAACTTCCCTCTGCTCTTCTCTCTCAGCTGCTCTAGTTTCAGAAGTACTGTTGCTATAAAAATAAAATACAGAATAAACATTACTTTTAATGCCTGCATAATTAGGAAATGTAAAAGTTAGGTTAGGAACCACCATAGTGAGCATATAACATCGTCGAATAAGATGTTAATTTTAGATATCTGGGTCTTTTGAGCGTACTAGTTGTAACATAAATATAAGGATATATTGAGCTTCTTAACCTAAGGCAAGTATAGTTGAAATCACAAATGTTTTCGTTCACGTCATCAATTTATGTACTTATCAACGACATGCGATTTTTCTATCCGTGCAAATACGAATCAAATAGGATGTGAATAACAGAAAGTCACGTCTGCTGGGGCTAGGACAGAAGTTCCGAGTGTAACGATTCGTTTTACTAATGAATATTACAAGCGTTAGTCGTAGCCGCAATCAACGTTCAGCATTCTGTCAGTTCACTGTCAATTCAGTAGCGTGCAGCATATAAAATACTGAATGCAGTAACCAAAGGCATGATGGTGAATTTAAATTAGTACTTTAATCAAGGAAGGCATTATGAATGTTCCCTTTTACCTTTGCAAGAAATTCATGAGGTCAATTGTAAAATTATATGCGGCAACGCATGTTAAAATTCATTGCAAACATTGATACGCCCATGCGTGCCATTCTGTGTGATCTTGGGTTGATTTGTTTCGGGAATTAAAGAATGATGACATAATGGAAAACATTCATGATTTCAACTGTACATAATTTTTTTAGTTATCACCCAATACATGTAAATAAAACACCACATATAGTAGACAACCCCCAAATCCAAAGCCACAGGCAGTGCGGAAGGGGGTTACATATTTGAAAAAACGCAGACAACATTCATTACCCATCGTGAATACTAGTTTAGAGAATTTCCAAAAAACATGGAAAAATCAGTAGAAATTCCATTAGAAAAAGTAAGTAATACAGCACAATGCGAAGAGTTTCATCCCATTAACATGGCCCCAAGCTATGAAAAATTAGAGAAATATATTATTTAGGAATTACTCAAGCAAAACTTCCCACTGATAAGAAACTACCTAGTTTTCATCTTTATATCAACGCTCCTACATCTGAGCATACCATATAAGAGTAATAGGTTTTAAAAATTATTATTAACAAATACAAATTAATAAAATTAACCAGCTTTTCTGCATTTAAAAACGTACCAACACATTCAAGCCTTGGGCCAAAATTATTAGACACCTTAGAAGGCAAACTATTGTAGGGAATATCAAAACAACTACCTTATCCTACTTAAGAATCGAAGAAACTTGATTATATGTAGTGGAATTCATAGCATTTTGCGGCAAAAATATAATTAAATAAATAAATAAATAAAATAAACACAACAGAAATTAGACAACCCCAATTCTAAAAGCCAGAGGCTTATGCGGAAGGGGGTTACACATTGAAAAAACTCGGACATACAACCATTTCCTCCGACAGTGCCAGAGCTAGGAATCGAACCTGGTGGCGCGATACCGTGTGATTAATCGCAATTTCCACCTCGTGCCTTAACCAACATGGCTATCGGCCAGATATTAAAATGAGAATTCAAAGAACTTACTGCAACACTTTGACACTGAAGTTAAAAGTTAAATCATCAATAACAAAATTAAAACTAACCCTATACTCCAGTTGAATTAGCATTTTGACAAATTTTTTTTTATAATTTCTAGGTATAAGCCGAATCCAGGATGTTCAGAACCATGACAGGAATGTAGGGTTTCCTAGGCTTCAACATTTTTGCGAGGCAAATTTTTTTATTGAACAATTAAGGTGTGAGAAAATAGTTTTTTCGAGTTTTAGAAAAAACTATCGATTTTAGAAAAAAAAGTGTTTCTTAAAAGTTGTGCGTCGAGAAAAAATCTACAAAATGAGACCTATTTCATCAAAATCGATTCATTTGTTTATTAATCATTGCAAAAGAATATCCTAAAATGGCTGTTTTTTCAATTGTTAATAAACAATAGAAAAACATGTTTCATATACTTCTCACCACAGGAAAAGAAGGTGTTTGTAGCATAGAAAAAGTACGCGAAATCAGGAGCCATATGGTCGAATAGTTTTAGCGCAATCAATTTGTTAATAACTTTTTGACGTTTTTTTAACGTTTATTTCTCAGCAATATGGCTCTTCTACAGCAATATGCGGATGTGCAAATTAAAGTTCATGATTTACACTATCAATATTAGAAAAGAACCAAATGAAGTATTGTTTTTAAATTGTTGAAAACAATTATCAAAGTTGGCATTAATTTTTTCGTTATAAACAAAATATCTCTTCCACAATGCATGGACCCGAAATGCTGACAAAAGCATCTGATAGCTGACATTTTTTCACAAATTTAAAAAAATGAAAAGCAAAAATGCAAATTTTCGTTAAATTACCAATAGTGGAGTAAAAATAGCCTAAAATAAGGCGATAGAGAAAATTTTATATGGAGCAACGTGACATAGAAAAATAAGTTTGTTTTGGTGAAACTAAAAATACCCTGAGCTTTCTGCTTCGCGTAGTTGGGGGAAAAGGGGTAAATTGATCGTTTTTAATGTTCAATTTTTAGTCTTAATTTATTTTGGAACCTTTAAAATGCTAGTTAAGAAACGAGAACGGTACCCTTTTATTGTAGATATTCAAGGAGCGTTCAGTTCAATTTTCGTAAAAATTGGTTCACCGCCTCCCACGATATGTATATAAATATACTGAAAAAACGTCAAAAATTGAATTACGGCTAACTTGACCAAAATTAAACCGAATTTGATGAAATTTTAGACGAAAGTAACCTATATAACCAAGAAATATTCCGTCATTTTAGCAAAAAAATATCCAATAGTCTGGCCGCAATTCCATTTTTAGTCCAAATTTCACAAAATTTTCAAAACTTCCCAATTTGCCCGAATGATCGAACGAAATTTTTTCTTTACCAAAATGAAGGTATTCTTATGTACTTTCACGTGATGTAACTAAAAAATAAAATATTTTTTAATTTAGCCGATTTTTTGTCATTTTTGGTATACAGGGTGTCTCACCGGAAACTGAATCGATCGATATAGAGAAAAGTACACATCAGAAAATTTTGAAAATTTAGATTACTAATCAGTCTAACAGTGATAGTCAAGCAGCTAGGTTGTATTTAATCTGTGCAGATTTAACTATTTATTTCAATCATTGAACATGTGTGACGAAAGTGATGGAAATGAAATGGATTACAGTGAGAGTGAAAAAAGTCAAGAGGAATGGAAAACAGCAAAGAAAAAAAAGAAAAAGAGGGAGCTGGATTCTCCACCAGTAGCAAAAAAGAAAACAAAAACAATATCAAGGGAAGACATAAATACTATTATCATCGGAAATTCAGATAAACAAAACACTACAAAAACTATTCAGTCTAACAAAAACCAAACACCAAATAAAAATTATACAAAAAACAATAACTACTCTGCAAGAATGACTGAAATAAAACAAAAACCGTATAATAATTTATACTACATCAATGCAAATGAGACACTAAGCAGAACACAAATGGCTGACATTTGGGTAAAAGAAAGGCCCTCAAATAAGGACATTATATTAAAAACCAAGAAAGGCTTTTTGTTGAAGTCAGATACCCCTAAGACCATACTAAACAACACACTACGGAAACTCAAAGCAAATGAAGTAATTTTAGATTTTGCAGATAATATTCCACAAAAATCAAACACAATCCAGAAATCGTTTTCTTGTGTAATAGCCTCTGTGGAACTAGACATCAGTGACGAGGAAATTAGCAAATATCTCTCTGATCAAAACATAGATCATAGATACTGCAAAAGAATCATTGCAAAAGCCACCAACAAGCCTTGCTTTTACATAAGGATAATTACTGCCTCAATTGCGGCATATGAAAAATTACTAAATGATGGTCTCTTTTATAAATGTAAACATTATTCGGTATACCCCAGCACCCCTCCACCACCGGCACCATTGCCCTGTAATAAATGTCTAGAGTTTACACATACAACAGAAAACTGCTCTACGCCCCCAAAATGCACAAAGTGTGGTGATAAACATAACACCACTAATTGCAAAAGTAATCTTCCCCCTAAATGTAATGCATGTGGGGCAGAAGATCACCAAGCCTGGTCATTTAAATGTCCTAAACGGCCGACCAATCCAATTGAAGGAATCCCAAATATACCAGTTAAACACCTAAACAGAAAATCCAAGGATATTACAGACGCCCAAAAGAAAAACACAAAAATCCATAGTGCAATCACAATCCACGACTTAATAATAAACACTTATGTGAACAAACTGAACAAACCCAAAAACTCAAACAGGGAGGAATTACTACTGAAACTGAGGAAAAGATTTATCACAGAGTACAATATTGACACCACAGTCTCATTCTTTTCAGGCAATAGAATTTATATTCTGATGTTCGATATGGACCTAACCGACAATGCATCACCCACAGAACCTATACTAGGAGAAAATAATGTTCAAGTTCACATCTAAACTGAATATTTTATACACAAATGTCAATAGTTACACCCCAAAGAAACATATTATTAACCATACTATTGAAAATCACAACATCAATTGCGCCCTATTTGTGGAATCCAAAACAAAACCAGAGGCAAATACTAACTACCGAAACTGGCAAATACTGAGAAGTAATGGTAATGTTTTAAATAATAATATACGAGGAGGAAGTCTTGTACAGGTGCACCCAAATCTAAAAATGGGAAGAGCAAATGCTCCACAAATAAACAACCCCCTTAATAATGCAATGCACTTCACAATACCATTTCAAGGTGACAAACTGCATATATTTTTAATTTATATCCACCCATCATCAAAAATCGATGAAAATGTATTTACCATGGCATACAATACAAATATGCTATGATCATTGGAGACTTTAATATCAACCCAGCCAAGAAAAAACAACTAAATCAATTCTTAAAAAACTCACACTTTATGAAAGTTGATACACCCCCAACATTTATCATGCCTAATAATCCGGATTCGACCCCCGATATTGTACTACATACTAATAACATTTCCAACAATTTCATAGAGGTTGAACTAATTCCAGATATTGGATCGGACCATTTATCAATTAAAATTGAATTCGACTTAAATAAAGTGATCGCACCAACTACCGAAGAAAACAATGCTAAATATAAATTTGACAAATGTGACATGGAAAAAGTAAATAATAAAATGCTTGGGTACATATCGAGTATGGCAGACAAAGCAATTACCATTGAAGCGTTAAAGCAATTTAATATGACACTAAAAGAAACAGTCCTAGAGAACACACCCCTATATACAAGGAAAAATTTTTTGCACGAACTGCCGCCATACATTATTAAGCTAATTAAAACCAAGAGGAAAATGTACCGTGAATATCAGCAACATCCCTTTCCAGGAGGTAAAACGAGAATAAATGAACTAAGTAAAAACATACATAACATGATACTGCAGTATAGAACAAACAAATGGTTAGATGCATGTGAAGAAATAAACAAAGCACGGGGAAAAAATTTCTACCAACAAATCAATAAATTGACGAAATACAATAATAAACAGAATGTACCCACTATCCAGGAAAATAACAAGGAACATCACACAGATCAAGAAAAAGCAAAAGTGTTTGCGGAGAGATTCGCAACACATTTTTCAGATACTCCACATCGCAATTACGATCAGGAACATTTTAACCGAGTTAATGATTGGTACAACGATTACTTTCGAGATCAAGATCAACTCACACCTGAGGAAATCAACGTTGACGAAGAACTATATTTTAAAATTCTATCAGCCCAAAAAAACTCAGCACCCGGTAATGATAAGATACCATGGAAAATAGTAAAAAAATTAGAATACACTATTCATTTACACATCATCAAAATGTTCCAATTCTGTTTATCACATGCATATTTTCCTGATGATTGGAAAGAAGGGCATATCATAGTAATTCCAAAACCTAACAGCGATCACACCAAAACTAGTAATTATAGACCAATTACACTATTACCCGTCCTCGGTAAACTACTGGAAAAGATCATTAAGCACAATATTTTGCAGTCAGTAGAGGAAAAGATCCCACAACACCAATTTGGCTTTAAAGCAAAAAGCTCTACAATACTTCCCCTCACGGCTTTGGTCTCCAATACCCAATCGGCCAGACTAAATAATCTCAAAACAGCAGCTTTATTCCTCAACGTCAAAAAAGCATTCGATAGCATATGGCACAAAGGATTGCTATATAATTTAAAGAAACTAGGTACACCGGATTATCTCATTTATCTAGTCAAAAACTTCTTAGATGCCAGGAAATTAAGGGTTAAAATAAACAATGCATTGTCAGAAGAATTTGTTGTCGAACAAGGAGTGCCCCAAGGATCTCCACTCTCCCCTCTATTATTTAATATTTACTGTTATGACATATTCACCTACACAGAACACTTTAACAAGACAGGATACATGTTGCAATATGCAGATGATACGGCTTTGGTGGCACATGATAAAACATCGAGCAAAGCGATAGAGAAACTACAAAGGCTTTGTGATGGAACTTTGATATGGTTTAATGAATGGCGGCTCCAGATAAATCCATCAAAATCACAGCTGATGATATTTAACCACACACCATCGATCACCTCTCCAACAGTAAATATTTCCAACATCACAATTCATCCGGTAGCAAATGCCAAATACCTCGGAATTAACTTAGACAACAAACTAAACATGAACCTACATACAAAAATTATGAAAAGAAAAGTAGTTTCCAGAGCAAAACATTTTAGGGCTTTGACATACAAAAATAAAGGGATTAATATAGCTGCTGCTTCTAAAATATATAAATCAATTTGCAGACCAATCCTAGAATATGGACACACGATTTACCTGAACTGCAGAAACCAGGCTTTAAAGAATATACAAGTAGCAGAAACATCAGCTCTTAGAGCTATCACAAAAATTAGACATCCAGCAAATCCACTGCATCACCCATCCAACAGATTACCCTACAATAAAACCAAAACTCATCCGATCACCCAAAGACTGCTAATTCTAACCACCAAATTTGCCAAGCAAACACACAACATGGAAAAACTGGAACCACTATTAATACCTAGGTCAGAAGTTAGGCCAAGATGCAAACATCCTGTAAGAACTATTCAAGAAATCCTAAAAGCACTGATGCAAAGAAGATAAGGAACTATTTCACTGAATAAAATACATTAGAAATGTTCAATTACCGCATATGTCATGTCAATTTTTTTTTTTTTTTTTTTTTTACATATGTAATGTATTATAGAAACAAGACACATTGTAAATATTATAATAAACTATAGAAATGTGTAATTCACACTGGCTGAAGGACCTCGGTCGATGGCCATTTGGTTGTTGTTGTAACGTAACCAATAAAGCACTTTTACTACTACTACTACTAGATTACTAATGTCGGTGTGGCCTAGCCGTTTCAGAGATATTTGACATTTTATAGAAAATTTGACAGGTGCAACGGCTTGCAAGAACCGTTATAGCTTTCTTCGTGTAAAAGATCCTCATTTGCTTCTTGTCACGTAAAAAGAACACAAGGAGAACTACGTTCTACAACTGAAATAAATTCAATAATATCATACCAAGTGTTCCATTTTTCGCGTTACATTTTGTCAACTTCAAACCGCGAAAACTTGTTTAGAGTAAATAGAACACCCTGTATTTTTTTACGTCAAGTTGTGTAAAATTGAATTCCCTTTTTTTGATACTAGCATTGTGGGGGTTAAAGTTACAACTTTTTGAAATATTTACGATTTTATTAGAAATTCATGAATTGTTGTAATCATTTCATCAAAATAGCCATGATTAGAAACAATCAGTCATTATCTTATGTCAAAAAATGCCAGCACGTTTAAATTACACCCACGAAGACTTTTTAAATTTGTTTATTATTTATGGAGAATGTGATAAAGTAATATCAAGAACTTGCAGCACATTTGCTACTCGATATCCAGAAAAACAGAACAGAATCTTATTAAAACATAAGTTTCATCCGTTTTCATTCCATATGGTTCAAGGATTAAAAGAAACAGATTTCCTAAGAAGACAGAATTTTTGTGAGTTTATTCTAATAAGGTCTGAGGGTCACGATTCTTATTTGGGAAATATTATATGGACAGATGAAGCAAAATTTACTAAAAATGGACTTTTTATAATAGACACAATTCGTATTATTGGAGTGACTCAACTCCTCATATGTTCAGAGAGCGAAACTTTCAGGAAAGTTGGCAGTTCAATGTTTACTGTGCCATAAGAAAGATAGAGTGGTGGCATTACAATTTTATCAGGAAAATTTAAACGGTAAATTAAATTTTCTCTTCTGCTAATATGTATAGGTAAATTTTTGTTTTTTTTTTAAGTGAAAGATATTTGAATATCTTGCAAAATTTGAATAATAACTATTTAGAAAATTTACCTCTCGCCGAACATAGAAACATTTTTTATCAGCACAATGGTAAATTAATAATTATTTACAAGAAACTTTTTATAATCAATGGATTGCCAATAATGGACCTTTCTTATGGTCTCCTCGCTCGCCCGATTTATCAGTTCTGGATTATTTCATTTGGGGAACTATTAAAAATAAAGTTTATGAGAGCCCACTAACAACCATTGAAGATTGTATGCAAAGAGTAAGAAATGCATTTCAAAACATATCACAGGATTCAATTAGAAGAGCTGCCCATGAGGCACTAATCCGAAGGTGCGAAAAATGTGTCGAGGTTCGAGGGCGGAATTTTGAGCAATAATTAAATTAAAACGAAATCATATTTTAAATTGATCTTATCTCTGCTATTTTAGTTCATGCCACATCTTCAATTCGATTAATATGCATGTTACAGTGTTAGTGTTATTTTGCGTTTCTGTGGGTATTGAGTAGCATCCAAAAGAAATTAAAACTGAAAAACCACCCTTAAAATGATCAATTTACCCCTTTTCTGCGAAAAAAAAGGGTTCCCCCACCTACTCGAAGCAGAAAACTCAGGGTATTCTTAGTTTCACTACAACAAACTTATTTTTCTGTCACGTTGCTCCAAGTAAAATTTTCTCTACAAATCTATATTTACTACGCTGCAAAAAATTACTCGTATTTCGTCGAGATATCCCAATTAAAAAACGAATGAAGGTTCTACGATCCATATTTGCCGAGAAAATGCAAATTCTTCCGGTGAAACAAATTTGAAGCGCTCGAGACTTGTTTTCAGCAGCGCGTGGCTGACTGCCCCCACCATCGCTCCCACACTGACTATCAGAGCAACGGCAACTTTAAACAATTGCCACATCAACAATTTTTAAATAATTGAGTCGAAAACTTTTGCATAAGATTCTTTGAATATTCCTCTGTAGATTCCAGCTAAAATCATTCCTTAATATTAATAGACAACGCCACAGCGATTTAAAAAAAAAATCCGTCTCAGCTTCTATTGATCGTAGACTTTTTTTTAATTTGCGAAAAAATGTGAGCTATCAGATGCTTTTATCAGCATTTCGATACCATGCATAGCCGAAGAGATATAAGATTTGTTTATAATGAAAAAATTAATGTTTTTTTTTTTTTTATACATTCATTTAACGTCGGCCTATTTCCGCTACTGAGGCCTAACACCGACGCCTGTAGACGAGCTACCCCCAACCAGGAATTTTGCCGAACCTCTTCCCTTAAGAAGAGTAGGGATCTTTTACTTGCCTAACATTTAATAGACAAGGGACCGACGGCTTTACATCCCCTCCGAAGGATGGTATATCTCCTATACAACCCTCGCCTAAGGTTGTATAGCTTCCGCGCATACACTGATATACAAGCCGCTGGAAGATGTGTGAGGCGAGAACGCGGTTTCCGTTGGAATGGTCACCAATCCAAGTACTAACCGCGCCTGTCGTTGCTTTACATCAAAATTAATGGTAACTTTGATAACTGTCTTCAACAATTTAAAACCAATACATAATTTGGTTCTTTTTTGATATTGATAGTATAAATCATGAACTTTAATTTGAGCAACCGCAGATTGCTATAGAACCACCATATCGCTGAGAAATAAGCGTTAAAAAAAGTCAAAAAGTTATTAACAAATTGATTGTGCAAAAACTATTCGACCATATGGCTCCCTATTTCGCGTGCCATTTCTAAGCTACAAGAACTTTCTTTTCCTGTGGTAAGAAGTATATATGAAACATGTTTTTCTATTGTTTATTAACAATTGAAAAAGTAGCCATTTTAGCATGTTCTTTTGCAACGACTCATAAAAAAATTAACCAATTTTGATGAAATGGGTCTCATTTTGTAGGTTTTTTCAAGGCTCACAACTTTTAAGAAACACTTTTTTTTCTAAAATCACCTCATTTTCATACTAATTCGATTGGAGTACTAAGGTTCCGGATGGAAGCATTCATTTTTTTTTGGAGTTCCTCAGTGCTGTACAATTTATTTTTTTGCTACAAAATGCAACTAAACTAATGCCCACAATTTATTTCTAGCACAAAATATCTACTATCTATATAATTTTGAGAATATACACCTAATGTGGAAAAATTTAAATTTAAAAAGGGCCAAAATGTACTATAAGATAAAAATGCACTACCAATCGAAAACTTTTCCAGATCCGTAAAATTCTCTAACATGAAAGAAATTTGGTTCAAGTATATATGTGCATGCAAAGTATATACCTTAAAGTTGGTCTCTCCCATTGTGTTGTTCTAGCAATATGGTTAACATAATATGTCCTACCATTTGCATCTTGTCTTTCTTCCCAGCCTTGAGGCAATGGAACTGGAGACTCTAACTGATTAACAAATAATGGCTGGAACAGATATCAAATTTAATCAAAACATAAAAACTTATTCATATAGTTATACCTGAGCAGGCATCTCTTCTCTACTTTCACTAATAATTTCCCATTCTCTATCATCTACAGGAGGTTCCTCAGGAGCAGCTATCGGTGGCAAATTAGCATCATGAAGAAAAGCATGATAAAGTTCCAGGTGTCCGCGAACTCTTGAGCGGGCACTAAAATCGCTACTTGAGTAATTTTTGAAGAACCAGGCATGCAACATTAAGTATCAAACTATTATAACATCAATGGTAACAATAACATTAGTACTAATAACTACAATAGCGAAACGCAAAAAGCAGTTATTCTAGGGTCCTTTCGTTTCAATTTAAATGTATGAGACCTCCACTTTAACTGCGAATAGAGTCTAGTATACTTTAACTTAGCGTGTGTATGTATGAGTTAATATTTCCGTACGATTTCATTTTCTCTTGTACACAAAGATCCAGAAATATTGTCCATGTAGACAATGTTTCTGGATCTTTGTGTACAAGAGAAAATGAAATCGTACGGAAATATTAACTCATACATACACACGCCAAGTTAAAGTATACTAGACTGTATCTTAAAAATGGAGAAGAAAAAATATAAAAAGTCGAAAGCATCTCCCAAGTAGCACTAAAAATTACGGAAACTGGCATCAATGGTATCGAAATTTTAATATAGTAAGCATTACGTAATTGTCACTAAATTTATGACCAATGTAAAATTCACCTTATGGCATGCCCATGGAGTAACAGTTAAGTACTACTGAATTTTGGCACTGTATAGTTGTTACACTTTCAAGTAAGTGCTGCAGTATGTGCAACGTCACCGATACTACTTGAAATTATTTTGAAGCATCCTCAACTTCAAGGTGATCCCAGAATACGTTTGTTTTTTGCATTTCGCACTATAATTAATAAATGAAAACAATACAAGAAAGAAATACATAGTAAAGCAAAACAAAAGTATTAAAATAAATATCCTTAACCTAAATACTTTTAAAAATTACATGATTTTAAGAAATGTATTATTTTGTTACATTTATTTTATGACATTTTATTTACTTATAACAAATTCTACTAATTTAATTTTAAAACCGTTTAAGGTTGTAAAACCTTTTATAGTTTCTGGTAATTTACCAAGTGTTCAGAAACCTTTAAAATATAGTGTATTCATAGTGTTGAGACAGTTACAGTAATGTTTTTCTGTACCTCGTATATCATATGTATGAATATATTTATTGAAAGTAATGTATAGTTGAAGATATTCTGAAGATTTGTCTTTTAAAGTGACTGCCATTCTTAATAAAATAAATATACTGTCGCAGAATAAAACTTTCAAAAAATATAATAAAAGAAATATGTTAAATGGACCCAAATTTGGCTAACATTGTTCAAATACAGTCTTACAGATGACAAGAACCTATTAATTATTAAAAATAATACAAATGTAACCCTACGACAAGCATCAATAATTTATAACCATGTTATGCTGTGGTCTGAAAAATGACAAAAAAAACAGGAACTGGTACTGTCGTGAGCAGAAAAAATAGGACAACTTTTTTTTTCTAATGTAAATCTGTCTCTATTTGAATATGTAATGAGTAGCCGAAATAAAACAGATACCACTTTTAATTTATTTTTTATTTTAATACATTTATTTAACGTCGGCCTATTTCTGCTACTGAGGCCTATCACCGACGCCTGTAGACGAGCTACCCCCAACCAGGAATTTTGCCGAACCTCTTCCCTTAAGAAGAGTAGGGATCTTTTACTTGCCTAACATTTAATAGACAAGGGACCGACGGCTTTACATCTCCTCCGAAGGATGGTATATCCCCTATACAATCCTCCCCTAAGGTTGTATAGCTTCCGCGCATACACTGATATACAAGCCGCTGGAAGATGTGTGAGGCGAGGATGCGGTCTTCGTTGGAACGGTCACCCATCCAACTACTAACTGCGCCTGGCATTGCTTTACATCGCATATCAAAGTATGTACATAGTAAAGACGCACCTACGCTGGCCCCATTTAATGCTGTAGTTATTGCTATAGTAAATGATGGATGGTTAATGAGACAAATTGCACTGCGTTATAACATTAACAAAAATTTGGTGTGTAACATTTTAAGAAAGTGGGGAATAAACGGTACGATTAGTAGAAATTCTGGATCAACGGACAACGGATATCCTACTTAACAAGATACTAACTATTAATATTCCGTCATTGCACCATTTCTATTTATAACTTCTATAAGTCTGTTTGGCATAGAATTAAATAACCTTATACAATAATCATTAGTAATAATATTTTCCCATGCATTATATACTATTTCCAGTAATTCTTCGGCATTCCGTGGTCTCACATTTCATTTTTGGATACTTCTTATGAGTAGTCCCCATACTTCTTCCACAGGGTTAAGATCTGGACTATGACTGGGCCAGTTAAGAACATTGATGTTGTTATCTTGAAACCAGTTAGTTACGGTATGAACGGAACAATTGTCTTGTTGAAATATGAACTCATTATTAAGAAATAATTGTGACACAGAAGGGAGCATAATATTGTCTAAAATCCTAATATACATTTCACTATTAAATCGTTCCTCAATATGCCACAAAACACCAGGACCACGTGCCGATATCCAAGCCTACATATTGACAGAAAATCTACCACTTTTATCATTGTTAGATATATATTTCTCATCAAATTGAGTATTCAGAGGGCGGTAAACACGAATACGACCGCTGTGTGTTGACTGGAAAGTTTTTTCGTCTGTAAACATTACATTGTTCCAAAAATTTACATCATGGGCCAAAAATTCAAGAGCAAATCCTACTCGAGCTTCTTTATGTTTAGCTTTAAGTAAGTATTTCTGTGCTGCTGCATGACAGCGTAGCTCCGATTCTCTTACTCGCCGGCGGCCAGTACTACTCGATCCAGGAAAATTCGTTTCTTCAGCAGCCTGAATAACTGAGTAAAATGGATTTTCTACTAAAGTATTTACCAATTGCAAATCTTGTTGTTGAGTTGATATCCTTCGTCGCCCTGATCCAGGATTGCTATTAATCGTACCGTTTATTATCCACTTTCTTAAAATGTTACACACCGAATTTTTGTCAATATTATAACGCAGTGCAATTTGTCTCATTGACCATCCATCTTTTGCTTTAGCAATAACTCCAGATTTAACTAAATCGCTTATATGAGACATATTAGTTTTTTGCACACTCGCAATAAATTATGACAACTAACTGACAATGTCACAAAAATTAAAGTTAGATGTACACAACTAGATTTTAGCAAAATACCGTTATAAGACATCCTATTTTTTTTTGCTCACACCGTACTACCAACCAACACATATGAATTTTGTGGAGTAAATTGATCTAGTCATAAGATTTACTATTCTCGCTATCCAGTCTCAAAAAAGTCAGTTTTTTTTTTTACTTATTTTTCATATGTTCATATAACTTAAAATATAATATTTTTAATCGCAAACTCCTCTATAAAATCCTAATTTTACTATAAGGAATGTAACCAGACTGCAACCAACAGCTACTCTCTGGGCTATGTGCCCCGCCGAGCGCTGAATTACAAGGTTCATATAACTTGTTTATATGCAATTCACTACAAGTATAGGATATACCTAATATTTTTAAGCTTTATCATGTGGATAAAGAATAGCTCATTTTTTATTGGAAAATCAACTTAAGTTGTAATTTGTCACAGAACTGAAGATGTGCAGAGGAAACCAAGAAAAAACCCTTAATTTCTGGAAATTTTCTGATTTTGGAATCATTTTAGAAGGAAACATTGTCTTGAAATTTTCAAATATTTTAGAATTTCGCACTAATAATTGGCATTACTGATGGTTTCCTTGACATCAGGGCTAAATATTGAGTAGCAAATGTCACGTACTACTTTCAGAAAGTGTCCCAGAATCACAAAGATTAGAGGAATGGAAAATTTCTTCTACCCATCATTACAGGGAACAGTCTAGGATATCAAATAACACTTAAAACATTAATAGATTTTATAACTGATATGACTGAAAATGTAATCGACTCTAAAGCTGTTGACATGTCAGATTTGGAGCGTGATCTTGAATTAGCTTACGGTGCTATGAATATTAAAAAGAAGTCTAGAGACATGGTATCAAAAATATATTAGAATTATAAAAACAAGGATACCGAAAACCTTTATCTGAATGCTGATAGAATTAATTGGCACGATATTTATATAAAAAAATTCTGTAAATCATTGATGAGAATACTCCACTTGAAACTACTAAAATAAGACCAATAAAATTGGTACCTTAGGTTATACATAACGTTAACAGCCTAAGAAAGAAATAAAGCTAAGACGTCAATATGGCAATATTTGTTAAAAATTCAATTCTATTTAAAGAATCAAACTGTTCAGACGATTTCACTAGTGATATACTGATATGCGGAATTTAAATTCTGTACAATAATACAAAACTAATTGTTCCATCAAACTACAGACCACCTAACACTAACACACGGAAGTTAGACTGAAAAAATATATTCAAATATGGTAACGTTAAACCAATTATAGGTCACGTTCTCAATATTCACAGTAGGGTATGGGATTTCGGAAAGAATAATCAAGAAGGTTCTCTTATCATAGAAACAGTAGATTAATTAAACTTAATAATACTTGATGATGGTTTACTTACATGACTTACGGCAGCTAACACCCACATATCAGTTCCAGATATATTTCTATCAATCACGACATAGCCAATAAAATTCAGTGGAGTGTTACTAATAATACTTTGTTATCTTATCACTTCCTTACATCAAAGGAACTTAAAACTACATATATTTTCAATAATATCATAAGTAGATAGACAAAGCCGAAAACGCGTCACATGCCATTCAGTTCTCAGAATCCACCAATGGAGATGTAGACTTGAGCTTCTGGTAAATATCATCAGAGAAAAAGAACTTGATTCGAGTGACAGAAAAACCAACCCCAAAGCTAATGACGGCACAGCCCTGATACAGAAAAAATATGTGCTGTAAGGTTTATACGAAAAAGATGGCATTGTATAGCAAAACAAAAATGGCTACCTCAATTATATAGAGAAAAACATCAACTGTGAGGTTTATAGAAAGAAATACAGATGGTTACTGATAAGTTACAAAAATAAAGATGGTTACATCTAGTATAAAGCAAAAACATATGCAGTGAAGTTTATAGAAAAAAAAACAAAGATAGTTGCCGATAGGATACAAAAAACAAAGATGGCTATCTTTACTGTAAAGAAGAAACATGTGCTGTGGTGAAGTTTATACAAAACAACAAAGATGGTTGGTGATAAGTTATTTGATGACAAGGAATGTTAAAATTCTTTTGCTATTCTCAAATTTACTGGACTACTCACTTGTATTTGCTCTTAGAAATGAAATAAAAATGAATAAATGTTCATTGATTTGCACATATTTAAATAGGAAATCGTTTCAAATCATGGAAGTTTATCGATCTACAGGGTACTCACAAATTTTGTGTTGACTGAATAATGTCTAATTTATAGCTTTTTACAGCAATTCATGTTTTATTTTAAATATACCAAGCTATAAATTTCATCAGCCAAGGAAACTGTAAAGAATATGTAGTAACATGCGATACAACACTAACATTTGTATAGAAAAGTCAGTTAGTTGCAATTTTAATCCGTGACGGATATTTATTATGATTTTGCTATGCAGGGTTAAAATTTAATCTGATATTTTTATAAGTGATCAAAAATGATGGACGGAATGATATGAAAATGGCCCTTAGTTAAATTCCACCGAATTTTAATATGTTATAGGTCTTGTCCTCCAGAATAATAGTTCTCATGGGCACAATGCTCAAAAGTCAATATAATGCAAGCCACTACTTGTTGAAGACAGAACCATTAAGCGCGGAATCAAAGAACTAGTATACTGTTCCTACTCTACACGAATTAATATATGTCCATATTTATCTATTCCAATAGTGCTGTATATTCATGTATATGCGAATGTATGTGGGATATTAAGCAGGCAGGACTAAAAACGTAAATTCAAAATGGTTTGAATCAACAGCAAACGGCATGTAAGTAAATTTTCATGTATTTAAAGGCTTTTATCTATGTTATTGTTAACTTCAGCCGATTCACAAAAATCAATATCGTTGGCAGGAAGATCATAGACAAGCAGGGATCAACTGTGAAATCAACAGATTTCAATATGTGTAAATGTCTCATTTGTAAAGGAAACTTTAAAATTCCCGTCCTTGTAGTCATATGTTCATAAATAATACAATACACACATGCAGGGTAGAGAGGACAAAGTTAAAAGCCAATATAATAAAAAAAATACAGTTTCTTCCAAAAACCATCAAAAGAAGAATATTTAAAAAATAAAATTGACATATACTAAACTCAATGATCTATTCCATCGTATTTATGTACCATTTACTGGGCTGAGCAAACAAAATTACTCTAATACCGTTATACTCATCTTTTTAAAGGTTATCCAGATGCATTGCCTTGGGGACATTATTCAATCATTTTAGAATAGTTTAATAACCCTTTTAGTTTAAATGGTATTGAATGTATATAAGATTTAATAAACCTTTAATTTTATTTTAATAATGCCAAATATAAAACAGTTTCCTCCAAAGGGAATGAAGGATGTGAAAATTTAAATTATGTGGGTGAAAAGCAATGCAGTTGCAGCTAACTTCAATACTCCTGTTTGATTTCACATTTACAGTTCATAACCTGATTCTTTTCTCTAATCAAATTTTGTATTATTTTTAAATTATTTGAACTATGGATTTATGTTTTGTTCCTGAATGTAATCATACTAATAAAAGTGGATGTAAAATGTTTACCAAAGGATGCCAAGTTAAAAGAAAAGTGAGAGCTACTTATTAGGTAGGTTAGGGTTATTTATATTTAACTTTGTTATAGAGGTTTCCAATAGTAAAATGTTGATTTACAGTTAAGAGCACTGCAGTAAAAGTTATTAAAATTTATGAAATAATTTCCTTTTTGCAATATTACTCCAATGCCGATTTTTATACAAAAAATTACGTTAATTTTACTATCTACATTGATTCTATACAAGATATTAGATTATATTTGTTCTATTTCCGTAAGAGACGATAGGAAATCTAATAAAGACACTTTAAATATGGTGACAGAAATGATTTGCCAGCGATGTTTAAAGGGAATGTTGGAAAAATGTTTACATATTCACCTCCAGTAAGACGAATTCGTCTATACCTACCTCAACTTTATACATTTTGTCTTTAATACTTGCTTGAACTTCTCCAAGTATAGTATGCAACTCATTATCATACTGCATTTTTTTAACATATCTTGAAGCTACAGAATATTCTCCTTTCCGTATGATTTTAGTTTCTTTGCAGAAGTCAAATATTTCACTCATACTTACAACTGTCTTTTTAGACATTTTAATTAGGTGCACTTACATACTTATACCAAAAATACTTATTCATAAAATACTAAATTTGAGATATACCTGTTAGCTGTATGAGGTTATAAACTTTTTAGAGAACTGACAGAGCAAAATGTAAACTAACTTGAAGTTAGCAGCAACCTAAATGACAATTTTTGTATTCTCAATTCCTATTGGAGGATACAACAATTCATATGTAACATCAATTTATTTCATTAAAAGTTAATTTATTCTAATGTATTTTACATAGGTATATACAGGGTGTCTCACCGGGAACTGAATCGATCGATATAGAGAAAAGTATGCATCAGAAAATTTTGAAAATTTAGGTAATTACTAATGTCGGTGTGGCCAATCCAACTATAATAATTACAAGCAGCTGGCACTTCCGCTTATACCGGAAGTCGATACCAACTTGCTTATTTCAAATGGAACACCCTATATATTTTAGGGTTTTCGAAAAGAGCATAAAATTATGAATCGAAAATATGTAGCATATCCTATACCTAAACCTAGCCGTTTCAGAGATATTTGACATTTTATAGAAAATTTGACAGATGCAACGGTTTGCAAGAACTGTTATACCTTTCTTCGTGTAAAAGATCCTCAATTGCTTCTTGTCACGTAAAAAGAACACAAGGAGAACTACGTTCTACAACTGAAATAAATTCAATAAAACTTGTTTATGTCAAATGGAACACCCTGTATTTTTTTACGTCAAGTTGTGTAAAATTGAATTCCCTTTTTTCTGATATTAGCATTGTGGGGGTTAAAGTTACAACTTTTTGAAATATTTGCGATTTTATTAGAAATTCATGAATTGTTGTAATCATTTCATCAAAATAGACACGATTAGAAACAATCAGTCATTATCTTATGTCAAAAAATGCCAGCACGTTTAAATTACATCCATGAAGACATTTTAAATTTGTTTATTATTTATGGAGGATAAAGTAATATCAAGAACTTGCAGCACATTTGCTAATCGATATCCAGAAAAACGGAAACCGTCACCAAACACTGTAAAACGCATACTGGAAAATTTTAAAAATTAAGACTCTGTCAAGGCAAAAATGCAAAGAAGAAAGCCTATTGTTAATGACGAAAACATTGAAATAGTCATTCTGGGATATTTTCATGCATTTCCAAGGATGTCATTAAGACAAGCTGCTCTGGAATCGGGACTATGCAAGGATTCAATTCACAGAATCTTATTAAAACATAAGTTTCATCTGTTTTCATTCCATATGGTTCAAGGATTAAAAGAAACAGATTTCCTAAGAAGACAGAATTTTTGTGAGTTTATTCTAATAAGGTCTGAGGGTCACGATTCTTATTTGGGAAATATTATATGGACAGATGAAGCAAAATTTACTAAAAATGGACTTTTTAATAGACACAATTCGTATTATTGGAGTGACTCAACTTCTCATATGTTCAGAGAGCGAAGCTTTCAGGAAAGTTGACAGTTCAATGTTTACTGTGCCATAAGAAACGATAAAGTGGTGGCATTACAATTTTATCAGGAAAATTTAAACAGTAAATTAAATTTTCTCTTCTGCTAATATGTATAGGTAAAGTTTTGTTTTTTTTTTTAGGTGAAAGATGTCTCTCGCCGAACATAGAAACATTTTTTATCAGCACGACGGTCGGTGCTCCCCCACATAACGCATATTTAATTATTAATTATTTAGAAGAAACTTTTTATGATCGATGGATTGCCAATAATGGAACTTTCTTACAGCCTCCTCGCTCGCCCGATTTATCAGTTCTGGATTATTTCATTTGGGGAACTATTAAAAATAAAGTTTATGAGAGCCCATTAACAACTATTGAAGATTGTATGCAAAGTGTAAGAAATGCATTTCAAAACATATCACAGGATTCAATTGGAAGAGCTACCCATGAGGAACTAATCCAAAGGTGCGAAAAATGTGTCGAGGTTCGAGGGCGGAATTTTGAGCAATTATTAAATTAAAATGAAATCATATTTTAAATTGATCTTATCTCTGCTATTTTAATTCATGCCATATCTTCAATTCGATTAATACGCATGTTACAGTGTTAGTGTTATTTTGCGTTTTTGTGGATATCGAGTAGCAAATGTGCTGCAAGTTCTTGATATTACTTTATCACATTCTCCATAAATAATAAACAAATTTAAAAAGTTTTCGTTGGTATAATTTAAACATGCTGGCATTTTTTGACATAAGATAATGACTGATTGTTTCTAATCATGGCTATTTTGATGAAATGATTACAACAATTCATGAATTTCTAATAAAATTGCAAATATTTCAAAAAGTTGTAACTTTAACCCCCACAATGCTAATATCAGAAAAAAGGGAATTCAATTTTATACAACTTGACGAAAAAAAATATAGGGTGTTCCATTTGACCTAAACAAGTTTTCGTGGTTTGAAATTGACAAAATGTAATGCGAAAAACGGAACACTTGGTATGTTATTATTGAATTTATTTCAGTTGCAGAACGTAGTTCTCCTTGTGTTCATTTTACGTGGCAAGAAGCAAATGAGGATCTTTTACACAAAGAAAGTTATAACGGTTCTTGCAAACCGTTGCACCTGTCAAATTTTCTATAAAATATCAAATATCTCTGAAACGGCTAGGTTTAGGTATAGGATATGCTACATATTTTCAACTCAGAATTTTATGCTCTTTTCGAAAACCCTAAAATATATAGGGTGTTCCATTTGAAATAAGCAAGTTGGTATCGACTTCCGGCATAAGCGGAAGTGCCAGCTACTTGTAATTATTTTAGTTGGATTGGCCACACCGACATTAGTAATTGTTTAAATTTTCTGATGCGTACTTTTCTCTATATCGATCGATTCAGTTCCCGGTGAGACACCCTGTATAATTTCACATACTTTGTGAATGTAAATTAGTTACTGAAAATTCTTAAATATTTTCTGTGAAGTGAAAATAAAATGGAATTTTAAGCTATGGTTTAACCATTTTGATAATAGTCTTTATTAACTAGAACATTAGGAGTCAAGTAGATAAAGTTTATCAAAATGGTTTTTGGAATAAAACACATTTTTTTCAAATGGAAACATTGCTATTTAGTGATTTTATCCCCGCCACATTAATATGCCCATTAGAATATAAATTGTAATGATTTTATAACTAAATCTGTCATGATTTTCCAGATTGTGTGCTATTTCTTAAATATCAAAAGAAAAATTCAAATGCTTTACATCTGATATCATTTCTAAATATTATTAATATGGTTGAAATTTCATACACATGTTCCCTATACGGTAAAAATTTAAAATTAGGTATTTACAAAAGTACTGGCTAATTTTATGATTTAAAATGTGTATGTAAAAATACATTATTTTTGATTATATTTTTATGTGCTGCCCGCTAACAGAGAGGAGAGTTGTAATTACTCCCTGGCCAATAGGGTAGCGCCATCTGTGAGCCAACTGGCGAACCGCCATTTAGTAGTGCCTAAGAAAACTGGAGAGGATTCCAGTATATTCTGGAAGGTTCTACAATGAGATTCTGAGGTGAATCTAGCAGATGGGGGTACAGTTCATTTGAGTATACAGTACAGTTCTGATATACAGAGAGAGTTAGATAAGAGTTGACAAGTGATCAGAAAAATAAAGTACAGTTATGATTTAAAAGTAGTGAATTTATATTAAAGTTATTATTAGTTGTGTGATTTTTAAGGATTAACTATTGTAATTTAAGTGATTAATAAAATAGTGGTTTGTGAAGATTCTTGTTGCAAGTTATTTGAACCTAGAGAGTGTTTACTGAAGATTGTAAATACGTAACAATATATTATGCTTTGTATGCTGTTGTTCAATTAATACATGAATGCAGGTAAAATAAATGTAACAATAATAATGTACAATTGCTTTAATGTGCTTAAATGAGAAATCGTCACATCTTGTTTGAAGCATGTCAAAATTTAAAAGAGAACATAACATTCAGGATCTAGACCTGATGAATACGTTTAAAATATAAAATAATATTTACACAATTTCAAGATAATGTATGAGAATTTTTTACTGAATTTTTTTTTAGAGGATTTAAACCTTTTAAAATTCCCATTCTCGTGACACAACTTACACCACAGATATTAGAGAAATAGAATTCTCATTGGTGATTTGTTAAACGAAAAAAAAAAATAAAGTAAAAAAACCACATAACTGAATCTTACTTCTTTAAATTATACACAATTTCTCACCTTCTGGGGCGCAATAAATACTTCACCACTGGTATAACTCTGCCTTCTTGTTCTTTTGGCAGATTAATCAACGAAAATTCTACCATACCCAAAAAGTCGTCTCGAGTTAGCCTGTTTTCATCGAAAACTTGAAGAACAAACTTCTGTTCTGTTGGTTTAACCTAGAGTAGAGAAACTTATGAATTTTAGTAAATGGTAACTGTTACCTGACTCACCCTAAATATAAACTCCTCATTCCACTCTGGGTTGAGCGTCTAGAGATAAATATAATATATTAATAGAAGATATAAACACATAAGATATCTTTAAACTTGTTGGGGCCTGATTTTTTAAAGCTAAAATATGATAAAAATACTTCTATAAACAGAGATTCCGAAGGGCCTTTTCGAAAACATTTTACCACTTCAAAAGGCAGGGTACAAAGGCAAGGCAATAGTGTGTCGAACCTCGATATTTCGAGTTCTATGATAGCAAGAAATTTTTTAAAAAATTGCAAGTAAACTAGATAAAGAAGTCTATAACTGGAAATTATTTTCAAACATACGGGGCGAGCCAAGACGAAATTACAGGACCAAGTGCCTTTTTTTTAATGGAATGCTATGTATATCAGTACATTTTTTAAGCCTCTTTCCAGGCTATATTCATTCCTATATTAGCATTGAATATCTCCCAACCACTTGGATGTAATGAGTTTTTCTGTTGAAATAATGCAATCTGCAAATGGATATTAAAAAAATCACTACAGTCACAATTATGGGTTTTAAGAAAAATTTATATGAATACCAGTTACGAGACATCTAATTAATGTTTTTGAATCATTCTCATTTCCTAAAAATGTACAGGGTGGCCAAAAATTATTTTTCAATTAAGAACATTTTAAATTGAATTATCTCAATTTTTTCAAATGGAACACCCTGTATATTTTTCAACGATGTGATGTAGAAATGAAAAACGAACATTTTTTGTAAGTACTTCCCTAGGGCTAATTGCAACCAATTTCGTTTTATTGAGCAATAATTACAAAATTCAAAAATAAACTTAAAAAAAGAGGTTTCTTCAAATAACTCAGTAGAAAAAATTATAATAAATGTTCCACGTTGCCCATTTTGATTGACACAAATCTCTATGCGCTTTTGAAATGAAGTTCCTTCCCACTGTTCCTAAAACTGCCGGTATGATAGATATAAAGGCAGTTATTATTCTTTCCTTCATATTTTGTACTGTTGTTGGTGTGTCTCTATAAACAATTTCCCTCACGTATCCCCATAAAAAGAAATCCATTTATGTAAGATCTGGGGATGTAGCAGGCCATTTAGTGGGTCCATTTCTTCCAATCCATTGATTAGGGTAGGTATTATTTAAGTGGTCTCAAACTGCATTTAAATAATGTGGTGGAGCACCATCTTGCTGAAACCACATCCTATATCGAAATCTTTCAGGGAGATTGTGGCAGATAGTGTTTTCCAAAAAATGAAGATAAATAGCTCCAGGCAATGTACCATCAAAGAAATGTGGCCCTATTATATGTTCTCCAATAATTCCTCCCCAAACGTTTATAGACCATCTGTTTTGGTTATCAACTTGCATATAAAAAAGTGAGGATTTTCCAAAGCATAATAATGGAAATTGTGCCTATTAACAAATCCATTTTTATGAAAAGTTGCCTCATCACTGAATAAAACAGTATTGAAGAAGTTGACATCATGTTGCATTTCACATCTAGCCCAATTACAAAATTGAAGTCGCATTTGAAAATCTTCATCAGATAATTCCTGGTGCATTTGAATATGATATACATGCAACTTATTTCTTTTTAAGATTCGACCCACAGACTGTCTACTTATTCCTACTAATGAGTTCACTTCTCTTTGACTAACATGGGGATTCTCAACCGTTGCCAGCACTACAGAAAACTCATTTTCTTCGTTCACAACACGTTTTATTCTTTCACTTTTTTTATATTGGACATTTTCGGTTTCCAGAAATCTATCGAGAAGGTTTTGGAAGCTGCTAACATCAGGAATCCTTTTTTCAGGATAACGTTGGTGATGAATTCTATTGGCACGTAAACAATTTATGTCTGACTTGCCCAAAACAAAAGTCATGTCTACAAGTTCCGCTTTATTAAAATTCCAAATATTTTAAATTTAATACAAATTGTAACGACCGATAAGTGTGATAAATGCTCCTTTGTACACAACAATTTATACCAAACTGAGGTTTTATTGCTTGTTCGAATAACAACAGCAAAAAAATTTACAAAAAAACATTACAGTAAACGACCGGTTAAATATTATTTATTCATTTCAATAGATTGGAAGAAATGGTCCCGCTAAATGGTCTCATTTCAAAATTACATAAAGACGTGTGTCAATCAAAATGGGCAACACGTCGAACACCTATTATAAATTTTTGCAATAAATTATTTGAGGGAACCTCTTTTTTTAAGTTTACTCTTGAATTTGACATTTACTTATAAAATGAAAATGGTTGCAATTAGCCATAGGGAAGTACTTACAAGAAATGTTCATTTTCATTTCTACATCACATCGTCGAAAAATATACAGGGTGTTCCATTTGAAAAATTGAGAAAATTCAATGAGGAAGTTGCATGATTTTTTTTATATCACAGATAGATCGACGACAGAAAAATATGCTTCCTCGTATTTTTTCTTTTTCTTTTTTGTTAAAATTGAGGGTGAAAAAAATATTTATTTCGGCTGAGAATTTAAAACCATTAAAACGCTCTATCCCTAACGGATAGCGTCATTCGTAACCTGTAGCATCACGTCGTTATTGTTAAAACATTGAAACATCTAAAAAGGAAACTGTGGTTATAGATAAACACGTTAGGGATGTTATAAAATGATTATCCGTCATATTATCCAATAATTAATAACAAGATTAAGAATAACAACGTAAATTAACAAATTCAGATCCAATTAGTGACGTCAAAGCAATATTATAGCGTTTTCAGTCTCGTGGTTTTGTTTACACAAAAGTTCAAATTTTAATGTGGCATATTTACGAAGCGAAATTTTTCTATGAGTTTCTTTTATTATATTATCAACTTATATAGTACATATTATGGAAAAATAATAAAATTAAGCATTTTTAAAATCCGTGCATCTTCCTCATTTAAAATGTTCTTAATTGAAAAATAATTTTTGGCCACCCTGTACATTTTTAGGAAATGAAAATGATTCGTCTCGTAACTGGTATTCACATAAGTTATTCTTAAAACTGTGACTGGTGATTTTTTTTAATATCCATCTGCAGATTTCATTATTTCAACAAAATAATTCATTACATCCAAGTGGTTGGGAGATATTCAATGCTAATATAGGAATGAATAGAGCCTAGAAAGAGGTTTCAAAAAATGTACTGATATACATAGCATTCCATTAAAAAAAGGCACTTGGTTCCGTAATTTTGTGTTGGCTCGCCCTGTATGTTCCAAAATAATTTCCAGTTAGACTTTTACTCGAGATATCGAGGTCCGACGCACTATTGCCTCACCCTGTATATTTAAAAAAATTATCTGGCCAGCATTTTGCAATTTTATGATAACAATTAAAACATCTATGTACACTTGGTACACACTTTAATAATGGTCGTTTAACAACAAACCATGAACACAAAAATAAACAAAGTTAATCAAACATAATACCAAATACCTGAAATTCAATACATATTTGCAGATTTTCGTTTTTCTATATAAAATATAAAAGTATAAACACATACCAAATATGATTAAAAATTAGATCATTCAATAATAAAAAGGAATAAAAAAAATAAAAAAACTAATCCAGACGTTTTAGACTTTTGCTGCCAAATTCGTGCTCTACGACTTTTTTTATTATTGTGTTTATTTGGACGTCCTGAATAACACTTGGTAGTTACGCCACGATACACCTGGAGGAATTCGTGAAAATCGCTTCGGAAGTTGGCGGAAATCGCGGATTCGCGATTAACTCAGCTTTTATGGCCCAAAACGGGAACAACACCTATTATGAAAATGGTACATCTGTAAATTCTCTACCTTAAAGGTCCTATACATTTTTTTCGTACGCCTAAACCTTTTGGAGATATGACGCGAAGTAAGTGAAAAATGCATTTAGTTTCTTTTTTTTAATATTTTTTAAATATTTTTGTTATATTGGACAGCACAGAATTGTTGAGACGTTCAAACATGGTTGGGAAAAGACACTGATCCTGAGCAGTGGGGCTGGATTAGGAAGAATGATATTTTGCAGTCAGTAACAATGCAGTTACCACCAGGACCAGACATATTGTTTGCAACTGTAAGGGTTGTGCAGGAAAATGTAACCGTAGGAAAGTAGGACTCCTGTTTGAATACCGCCGCACCTATAATTGCTATGAATGAGGAAATGGACAACGTAGAATCTTATCAGAATGAAAGTAATGACAACGATTTGTCATTGGACAATAACGTTTCAGATACCGAAGAAGTCACAAATATTGGATGGATTAGGGCTCCTGGGGAAACCATGTAAAAAAAAGCGTACCGAGCATTCTACCTCTAAGGTGGTGCGGAAATGAATGCATTTTTTGCCATATTCACTGTAAATAAATGTAAATAAAATGTATAAAATATTCTAGTGAAGAATAAAGATCACCGAGCTCTATAACAGCAATACTTAATATTCATTCTGAGACATAGAAAGCAAGATAATTGTGAAATATGTGGTGCAAAAGAGTTTGGCGGAACTAAATGCATTTTTCACTTAGTTCGCGTCGTTATCTTAATTTAGCACAGAGGTCAATTTTACAGCTAAAACGCCTGGAGTAAACATAACATAGGCAATAATATTTGTAGAATAACGTATAGCAAATTTTCAAGTGTTTTTACATTGTTTTAGGTATGCCTTGAAATTCTTCCCCATATTTTTTGCATATGGTCCATGGTTCTGCGTTATTTTCTCGGTTTACACAATAAATATTAATAATCCACTGAATGCTTTCCTTTAGGCATTTTAAATTAAAGCACTAAGCAGCTTTTTAACAAATTTTTCCGAGAGAAATAATTTGTTGAGATTCAAATATATCAAGTTCCACCCACGGGCGAACCCAAATTTATAATAATAATTAGGAATGACAGGCAAACAAACTCTAAATTTGTGAATACTAAATTTTTGAGTAAATAACAAAACTGCTGGACGTGGTAGTTGGAAACTACGTTTCACGGGGTTCTCCTCTATCCACTATGTATGGTATGAGACCTATATAATTTATGTTAACTGATATATTTCTCTTATATGTACAGTTTACATTTTTTAAAAGAATCAATATCCAAATTCACCAAATTTCCTCTTTTATTTGTGTTTAAGTTCTACTTTTCAGGAAGTAATCTTAAGAAAGTGTTAGATAATAAGAAAATCGCATGAGGCGATATAGTTTCTAGAAAGTGTAAAGTTCCAGTTAACACCGTTTCAGGTTTTTTAAAATTTTTATTTCTTTTATTGCCTTATTTATACTTAGCTTCTTAGCTTAGCTCCTGGCACAGTTTAGCTAACAGCCACTCTTCCACTCAACCAGGATGGCGAAATGAGATGAACACGATTTAGCCCTCTGTGATTGGGAAATTAAAAATTGTTTCAGTGGATAGTAAGAGCTGAGACCTTAGAGGGCGTTCGTGCACTTAATTTCGTTGTGAGAAGCCTTGGGGTTCGAATTCTGTAGTGGAGGTTCAGGTCAATTGCTACACCCTGTATAATATGGTTTGGAACTACTGTATTACTTTTGTTTGATTTTTAATTTATTTTAGTCTTTTGTAGTTCTGACAGGGTCAAAGGCTACACCCTGTATATGGTTTCCTTGAAATCCCAACACTTGGTTTAAAAACAGAACGAACAAATTATTTATTTAACAAGTCACTTTTTTAGAATAGGTAACTATTCGACGGCAGAAATTCAGTCTTAATTTGTTTCACTAAAAATATTTATTAAAAAAGTTTATCTGAAAAAATTCACTTTTTTGTGGGGCCGCGAAAGCGAAATGAAAAATGTTGGGCCACTTAAGGTGAAAAGATTTTCTTAAAAAATAATTGGGGCCACTTAAGGCGAGGACTTAAAACTACTCTTTTTAACCAGGTTTCGGCCTGGGAAGTTAGAGCTCGACAACTTGTCACGAAAAGTATGCTGGGATCGAGAATAGGTAAGCCTAACTAGATGGCAGGAATCTACAACTTTAGTTAAATAAAACCGAAACCGATTGCACTAGTAAAATAAACTTATTACATTTTAGAATCACTTTTAAAATAACCACTTGGATTACCACTCGCGAATACTTAACACAGGAGTCACTGTCAAAATCTGAACTTGCCTTGGGTAGGCGATGTCTTGGTATTTATATTAGCCGGTTGTTGCATTTTTCGTGCCCCGTGAATCAGGCACGAACGTTTTTACCCTCTATTTAGATCTGGATTTAGTACCGACAAGTCTGGTTCGGCACGATTTCGAAATATTACGCAATATTGCGCAATAGTTTTGCAAAAAGTTAAATTTTCAAAATAAAAATTATATGGAAAAATCGGTAATGAAAAGGGGAACTTTTTAATATAAAAACGAAGTTGATATCTAATCGGATTTGGGAGTTTTCGAAGTTTGATTGATCAAAAATTTAATAATCTGAAATGGCCCCGTAAAATAGATATGAAGGTCTGACATTTAACAGTAGAAATGATATGGGAATATTCCCGATAGATGCGAGGTGACTGGAAATAAGATATGAGAATGTTTCCAATAAGCACGAAGTGAGTTTGAATATCGGTTGCAAGGGGAATCGAGATATTGTCTATAAAATTTTATATTTTCTTGAGATCAATAAATTATTATTATTATTATTGTATGTGATACGAGCGGTGATCAAAAAGTGGTGAAATTTGAAATAGTAATTGGGTTACAAGAAATTTATGAAACTAAATAGAATGTTAAGACAGGTATGGAACGTAGTTTGATGTATAGAGGGGTGATCGAAAAGTAGTAAAATTTACAATGCAAAATGGTTTATAGAAAATTAACGAAAGGAAGTAAAACATTGTAATTTTAGATATGGATAGTAGTTTTAGTCTTGTCGATGATTATACGGGGGCTGTATTTTTAAGGAATTTTTTTTTGTAATGTATCTTTTGTAAAACGCCTAGAATGAATTTTGAAAGTTAGATATCGGTGAATTTAGGTTATTTTTGAATTATCGACTGTTCATGAATTTTTTCAGATTTTTTTGACCTTGAATGTGGTTTTTTGGTGTAAATGGTATGTGATTGACTTTTTATTATAGTTTGCCATGGTGCATGAATCGATATGATTTTTTTTGTTAATTTTAAAATTTTTTGACTTGTAGGGGAAATACCTTACAACAGAGATACTGGTCACCCATCCAAATGACGGACTCGACCAACGCTGTTTAACTTCGCTGATCGAGGTCTCGGCGTTTAAACCGATGACTGTACCTCAATTCACAAGAGTTGCAGTTGAGTTAACATCAACAGTAAGTAAAAATTTTGTATTTCGACTGCCTGAGTAGAAAGAACCCAAACATATAGTGAAAGTTTTTATCCTCTTATGGGAAAGTACACAAAATACTTTTAAGTAATTTACAGAAAGTCCCTCAGACTCCAAGAGGATGGATCTTTCACAATCTCTCAGAACGCTATGTCACCTGTCAAAGTTGTTCATCTAAGTTGAAATATCCTGCTATACAATAAATAAAATTAAATTTATTTGCCACTAAAAATACAAAAGATCTACTTGGACAGTCTCATCGTGATTAAGCTGAACATTGACGATACCAGGACACTGTAGTGTTTGAGAGGTTGGAGCAGAGTGGAGCTAAATTACAATGTCCAGGTGACTTAAGGAGCTACGCCTATTGTTAATCTAGAGACTTTGGAGGCATATACATTACATTAAAAATGTTTCTCTAATAAAACTATCTCATTTTCAGTAAAAGTCTTCTTTTATTTCCCTTAATTTTACAAAAACAACATTAAAGGTTATATACCAACTATATAAATTTATGTTTATTTCATAAAACAGGTATTTCTAAAATAAAGTTTAAATCATGTTTTAATCTTACGTTTAAACTTAAGATAAATGTACGGTTAATCTAATGCAAAACTGGCCCTGAGTGTCCTAAGTTCACCTTAATAACAACTGTTATTTTTTAAAGATAAATGTAACACAGAGTTATTCAATGTTAATATCTAGTTAAGAGGTTAAGACGATATAGGATGTATAAAAATATGCAATTCGGTAGAATCGAAAATTACGAAGATTTTCTGTCAAGACAAACAAAACAAGCAAAAATATGAAAAAAGATGTAAAATAATCCAAACTTATTATTTGTTTAACTCGCTCTAACTCAAAAGCTGAAAAATGAATTGGTCTCAATTTTTTTCTGTGCTATTATGACATATTTCTTATCAAAATATACTATCAAGGTCAAATTTTAATAAGTGTAGAAAGTGTGAATTTTTTCTAAAGTCATGTCGATGGAATGTACATGTTTAATTAAGTATAGCTAGCAGCCAAATTTTATGTTTCGAAAAAGACATCAAGTATTGCGAGAAGACACAAAGATCTAGGATAAAGATAACATTTTTATTTGAAACTTTTTTTTTAAGGTTGGCAGTTGTGGAAATAACAAATGCCCTCACAGACGAAAATACTTTATACCGAACTTGCTTTGACTTCAAAAAGAGACAAATTTATAGATTTTTTTTGTACGTCCGAGTCCTAGAAGGAGGTTGATTAAACAAAAGAATGTTTAAAGTTATGTTTTTGGCAGTAATATATGTTTTTTAATAAACTTAAGGAATAATGTGTATATTTTAAAAGAAACTTTAGAAAAACATTCTTCTACTAGAGATAAATAATCATGCGTAATTTCAAGTTGAAATGTTCATAAAAACGCCTACGAAAAAATACTTAAGCCAATAATGTGTTAATTATATAAGTACATCAGGTCGTAAAACAATATACCTATATATATTTTATGAATGTAGGTTTGGTCATCCTTTCCAGTGGTATTAACAAATAATTTTTTAAAAACATTTAAAGTCTTTTTGGCAGTTCTTTAAATTGTTAAATAATAAATAAATGCATTTTCTATCAAAACGCTGTTTGAAAATTAAAATTATTAGTGTGCATCAAAAGTATTTTTAAAAGATTAATTAAATTATAAAAGAGATATGATGACGTACTTATACAATTGATGATTCAATTTTAGGTTTTGTTAATTTTTAAACATTGTTATAAAAATGTTGACAAAATTTAGCATGAAGATTTACTATAAGCGTATTTTCCTTATATAAAGTTTTGTTAAAATATATGCACTATTATGTTGTTGTGAATTGTTTAAACATGATTTTAATTATTTTAATTTTTTGCAACTTGACACATTAAAAAAAGTTTCGGGTACATCTACAGTTTTCTAATGATTTCGTAGTAAACATTTTGTTTTATTTTTTATTGTGATATGAACTGCACAACCACAGATGTTTAAGATAAGTATGCTCACCTGAATGTGAGATCTTTATTAACCCATTTTAAAAATTTTAGAGAGGCGTTATCTTGAATAAATTTGATATTTGTGCTGTTACTGAAACTTGGTTAGATAACTCTGTATCTAATGATATTGTTACTATTGGATTTGAATTTATTCATAATGACACAAATAGGTATGGAGGAAGAGTCATAATTTACATAAAAAAAAAGCTACAAAACACACAGTTTTGCAAATAGGGGGTGACATTAAACAGGTTTGGTTAAAACTTGACCTGCAGACAACTGATGTTGCTCTAGGCGTTGTTTACAGGCCTCCTGGAGGTGGGATTATGAATAAATTTGAAAATATTTTAACCCATTTAATTCCAACAGTTGAAAATATCCTTTGTCTAGAAGATTTCAATATTGACTTGCTTACAATAGACAATACTGATGCTAATTATGTTTCTGACACTTTAGAAAGCATTATTGGACTTTATCAGATTATTGGTTAGCCCACGCGAATAGTGAATAATTCAACCCATTGACTATGTCTGTCAGCTGGGGTAATGACTGTGGAAGGCGTAAGTGATCATGAAGTAACTTATTGCAATATTAATGTTAGAACAGATAAACCTAGTCCAAGTTTTGTTACTGTTAGAAATTTTAAAAACTTAAATTATGAGAAGTTCAAGTCTGATTTAATGTCTATACCATGGGATAATCTTTATGATTTAAATGATATTGATAGTAAAGTTCAATTTTTAAACAATAACATAATATATTTATTAGATCTGCATGCTCCTATCACAACGTATAGAATAATTAAAAAATATTCGTCCTGGTTAACAGATATGCTACGTGCTATGATGGCGGTGAGGGATAGAGCTTTCTTGAGATTCAAGAGAACTAAAAATGTAATATACTGGCAATACTACAAACAACTCAGAAATGCTGTAAGTCTAGCTGTCAAAAAAGAACAAAATGCTTATTATAATCGTGAACTCAATACTAATAATCATAAACTTGATCTAAATTAAAACGTCTTAATGTTCTGCGTAAAAATGTTACTAATGATTAACCAAGTAACTTATCAGATGTAGAGGAAATAAATAATCATTATATTTATTCTGTTCCAAATTTACCGGCTGATGTGTCCACCACTTCTTTCTATAATAATAATCTTAAAGACACTAACGTGCAAGCTTTATATTTTTCAGAAATTACTGAAATTGAGGTATTAGATATATTTACTAAAATCAAAAGTAAAGCATTAGGATGTGATGGTATCAACATTTTATCAATTAAGTTGTGTATTCCGCATATTTTTTCACTTAACACATATTATCAACTTTTGTTTAAAGAATACTGTATTTCCTAACCAGTGAAAGAAGTCGTCATTAGTATATTACCATGTCTGTCCAAAATTCTAGACGTTCAGTTAAGAAAGCATTTAATCAGAAATAAAATAATTCCAAATACGCAATCAGGTTTTAAAACTGGCCACAGGTGTAGCATATCATTACTAAATATAACTGATGATATTTTTCACGTAACTGATCGAGGCAAATTAACACTATTAGTTTTATTAGATTATTTCAAAGCCTCTGATACCTTAAACCATAGTATGTTAATATCAATTTTACATTTTATATGATTATCTGCAACAGCTATTAAATTAATCTCTAATTATCTAATAGATTACAGGCTGTTCGATATAAACAAAATATTTCATTATTTCAGAATATAATAAAATGGAGTCCCCCAAGGCTCTATTCTTGGCCCTTTACTGTTGCATATAAAACTTTGCCAATACTTGTATGTCGTGTAATCTACATTACTATGCAGATGACGCACATATTGCACTGTCCTTTTACCCTGAAGAACACTGTTAAGCTATAGCAGCTTTAAATCTTTTTTTTTTTTTAACATGAACTTAACATCGGTCTATTTCCGCCACTGACGCCTATCACCGACGCCTGTAGACGAGCTACCCCCAACCAGAAATTTTGCCGAACCTCTTCCCTTAAGAAGAGTAAGGATCTTTTACTCGCCTAACATTTAATAGACAAGGGACCGACGGCCTTACATCCCCTCCGAAGGATGGTATATCACCTACACAGCCCTTGCCTAAGGTTGCATAGCTTCCGCGCATACACTGATATACAAGCCGCTGAAAGATATGTGAGGCGAGGACACGGTCTTCTTTGAAACGGTCGCCCATTCAAGTACTAACCACGCCTAACGTTGCTTTACATCGCATATCGAAGTATGTACATAGTAAAGACTCATCTACGCTCGCCCCAGCTTTAAATCATGATCTTCATAATATATATATTTTATCTGCTCAACATTGTATGCAACTTAATACTTCCAAAACAGCGGTTATATTGTTTGGCAAGAAAAATGATAGGTTATTAAGATATTTCAATGATAACCCTTCAAATATTCTTCTTAATAATGAAAAAATTAATTATAATGATCATGTTAAGAATTTAGGGCTTCTTATGGATTTTGAATTAAGATTCTCAAAGCATATATCAAAATGCCTTCAAAAGTCTTACCTTAATTTGAGACTAACTTATCAACATAGAATGTTCCTAACCAGAAGGACAAAAACAATGCTGTGTGAATCTCTTCTTTTATCGCAGTGACATTATTGTCATACAGTATATGGTTCATGTTTAAATAGCCTAGATATTAATCGTATTCAAAGGCTACAAAACTCTTGTTCGAGATTAATTTTTGGCATCAGAAAATATGAGCATATTAGTCACACATTTAGCACGTTAACGACCGTGTGAGGTCTAAATGGTGTCACAGGTATATGTGCGTCTAGGACAGCATGAGGCCAACGCGGTGGCACATGACATCATTCTATTATCTGTTGCCGTGATTTTCACAATACACGCTGCTGTGTTAAATCTACAGAAAAGAATTATCTACATGTCAATTTTATGCAATTCTGTTGAATCAATCAATATACAATACAATAGGTATGTAAAAATAATTAAAGCTGTATTTCACCAATCATGCCTACTATTCTACCGACTAATATTTTAATAATAGAATTTAAGGTTTGTAATTTATTATATTAGTATATGTCTTTGTCCATTATCTTAAATATGTCATGTGATATACTTACTACTTGTAATGTTATTTATTTACTGTATTGACAATACCTACACTTTGTATGAGTCAATGAAATAAAGATTATTGTATTATAGGTACCTATTTTAAAAAATTAGTTATGACTGTGATGTATATATCATTTAAATACACGATTTAGAGGTACCCTCACCCCTCCATCATTTTCCACCGAGTTATTTCGACGATCCTTCACATATAACATAGTAAAGTGTATTAATAATCTACCTGATGAACTAAAAGGTGTAAAAATTCAAATACACAGTTTTAAAAAGCGACTTTCTATTCTTATGATGATGGACAAACAAGCGAGCATGACGATATACGTTAGAATTGTTTATTGTGCACTCATTATTATATAAGAGAGAAGCAATTACTTGTATTTGTTTATATTAACGTTAGTATTATTTAAGAGAAACTCTTTTTTTATATAACTTATATATGTTTATATATTTATACTCTAATTTACTTACATGGCTGTGTAATCTGGCTTGTTAGGGTTAGGTCGAAGAATAGACGGATAACTTTGTTATACCGTACTAAATCTCGTCTGTTCAATAAAGGCCTTGATTATTATTACTATTAAAAACTGGGAAGAAACACCTTTTTAAACAATTTTGGTTTTTTTTTCTCTTTCCGGACTCTGATTTCTTACAAAATTTTTTGCTACACACTTTGCTGGTGCCCATGTACATTATCTTAAATGATTTCCAAACACGTGATTTTTAAACATTCATTGTGTAAAAACGGTGATAGCTGAAGGACTGCTTTGTGCAACATTAAAGAAAAGGAGGATGACGTTTTATGTTCAATATGAATTGGACACGGGGGGGTAGACGAAAATTAAGTGCGGCGGAGTTCCACGAAAAGGGACAATTTTTTATGTTTCGTTAGACAGCTTTAACGCTTCATGATTTTTTTTTTTATGCCTTGTTTATATTTACGTCCTGGCGGAGTTTAGCAACAGCTACTCTTCCACTCAACCAGGACGGCGAAATGAGATGCCGTTCACCCATCCAAGTGACGGCCTCGACCAACGCTGCTTAACTTCGCTGATCGAGGTCTCAGCGCCTCTTACCAATAAACAGAGGTTAAGTTTAAATGTAAACATTTAATTTATTTTTTTATTTAACTTTATTTATTTTAAACTTCTTATCATTTCTGTGGATATTTTCAGTTAACTGCACTATTATTTCTATTTACTAGACACATACTACTTTAAGCATACCTTTTTTTTTGTTTTTGTGAGAACGGAATCGATAGTTTCATCTCCATTAATTGTATTTAAATCAATCCTGACATAGGGATCACTGAAACAAAACGATTTATATTAAATAATTTATCTGTAATCTGAGATATATTGGACTGCATTATTTCTAATTTAACATATTTTCAGTTATTCAATCTGTTACTATCATTTACAGGTTGAAAAATTGTAAAATTTTGAAGAATAACCAATATTTGTCTTTAAAGGTTTTTCAGTATGTATATGTACACTTTTTAAATTATTGTTGTCAACTTGCATTAGATTATATTTTATTGTATGTAAAAGAAATTAGGAAATAATTTGTCATAAATGTGTTTGTTTCTTTATTTGTGAGAAAACATCCCACTAACTATCCAAGATGAATGAATTTAATGTCTGCAGAATATTCTTTTTTAAAATTATTAATAACAAGATTAAATTACTCAAAATGAAATAATCTAATACATTCATGAATGTTTTTAAAAATTTACTGAAATTAAGGATGATAATAATAATAAGAATTCTTTGTGTAAAAGAATTTACTAACAAAATGTTTAAACATAAATTACTCAAGAACAGCTTGATTTATTGAAATGCAATAAGAATACCTTTTTTTACTTCTAATGATCTGAAAATTAGTTTTTTATAATTTTTAGAAATATGAAAAAAATTAAAAAGTTATGAGGAAAATTGACAGTCACCCCCTAAAACTACCCCTTAAGCAGAAGAGAGGGTTTGAATGATACCTTGTAAACTACTGTCCAGATGGCCTATGACTAAGTTTAAAATATGAATTTGATATTTTAGGAAGTCGGAAGATATTGCAGAAAAACTGAAATTTATTATCCCCCTTTTCAGGGGTATACCGGATGTAACAGGATCATGGTATACCCCCCTTTTCTCCTTTAGTTTTGAAGATAATTGATTGAAATGTAGGATATACTACATACATAATAAGCGGCGCTTCTTGACATACAACTGATTTTTATTTCACTTCCAGTTTCGTCGGAAGTGACACTAACTTTCGATTTTTGTATGGAACACCCTGTATATTATTGTACTTTTGAATTCTGCATAATTTTCTAAATCCAACGATGCCAAATAAGTCGCATATCAAACATCAATTTTTTTTTATAATATAATTTTCAGTATTCCATTAAGTGTGCCATGACGGTTCCAATTTATTCTAAATGACCCATGTAATGCTACAAAAATCGAAATCCCGTTAAAAACACTAAATTACGTGATTTATGAGCAAATAAAATTTTACAAAATTGTTTTTGGCGCAAAACTAAATTTTTTCAAATGGAACCATATCGGTACCTGGTACCATTTATTAGTACTATTAATAAGGAATTTATTCATATGTCGTAAATAGGAAAATACAATTTAATTCTAATTACCTTGTTATTATTATTATTATTATTATTAGCCTTTACTCGAGTCCGAGTATAAAAAATGTTACAGTCGATAGATTGTGTGTAATAAAAAACAAGTAAAAGGTGTAGTCTATTGTAATTCCCATTCATCTACGGTGCACACGACTATGGCTATAGAGGCCAATTCGGGAGAGCACATGTCGACCGCAGTCAGGACAAACATAGACCTGGTTAGGTCTTGGATTCGGCCTTCTTGCCGAATGGCGAGGTCATTCGGTTCTGTCCGCTGCAAGTTGTTCCCATTGCTCGTCTGGAATACTGCAGGATTTTAGATTTTCATGGAGAACGTCTTTGAACTTCTTTCGTTGACCGCCACGCCTTCTTCTACCGCTTAGCAATTCACCATAAAGTGTACATTTAGGAAGGCGGTTATCATGCATACGATGAACGTGACCTGCCCATCTTAGGTGTGCTCTTGAAATAAGCACCTCAATTGGAAGGCTGTTTGCTGTCCTGAGTACTTCCACGTTTGATATGTGATGGAACCAACGGATTTTCATCATGCTTCTGAGGTGTCTTTGCTGAAAACGTTCTAATTCTTTCACATGACGACGGTAAGTGACCCAGCTTTTACATCCATATAGCAGTGTTGGAATGACAACTGCTCTGTAGACAGCCATTTTCGTTGACAAAGCAAGGTCGTGGTTGTCAAATACTCTCTCTCTCTAAGTCCCCAGAGTGCTCTAGATGCAGCGTTAATTCTATTGCGAATCTCGCTGTCCATGTTTACTTTGTCATTAACAACATTGCCTAAGTAATTGAACTGATCCACCACTTCAAGAGAATTTCCGTTAAGTGTAATGTCTATTTGGTTCACTTGATGAGGAGTTGACATAATCTTAGTCTTTCCAATGTTGATTTTAAGTCCCAAGGAATCATAGCTCTGGGCATACACATCTAAAAGTTCTTGAAGCTCTTCCGGCGTAGAGGCTAAAAGTGCACAGTCATCCGCATACTGGAGATCACAAATGAATCGTGTGCGTGTCTTCGTGAAAGCTCTAAAGCGCCCTATGTTAAAGAGACTGCCATCAGAACGGTATCTGAGACCTATTCCTCTGACTGTCAGTTTGTTGTCAACAATAATTGTTAGAGCAGTGGTAAACAAATTAAAAAGTAGGGGTGCCAGTGTACCTTGTTGTTTTGGAATACAAAAAATTAACACAAAACATTACAACAGTTGTTTAAAATGCTGTCCATTAACGTCAATGCACTTCTGAACTAGCATAGCTATTTCTCGAAGAACGTTCGCCAATTGCTGAACCGTTATGCTACTAATTGCTCGTCTTACTCGTAGCTCCAAGTCTTCACGAGTAGTAACGGCAGTTGCACAGATATTTTTTAAATGACCCCAAACATAGCAATCAAGGGGTGTTAAATCAGGTGACCTTGGAGACCACCTCACAGGACCATTCATCGAAATTAAGTTTTCTCCGAATCTCCGTTGAAGGTAATCAATTACTATCCTTGAATTATAGAGGGGAGCGCCATCTTGTTGAAAATACATTTCCTGTCCTAAATCTAAAGGTAACTCATCTAAAATGTCCTCAACCTCCTTTTCCAGGAATCTCAAGTATCTGGCACCGGTCAGAGGTCCCTCAAATATTAATGGACCAATGAATCTACTACCGATTATTCCAAGCCAAACATTGAAACCGAACCGCTCGCACTTGAAAGTTACCCTCTCATAATAAATTTTGATTTTCTTGTGACCAATATTTTGTATTTTGTCGGTTAAATAATCAGAAATTTGTAAACCTAGACTCGTCTGAAAATAAAATCAGTCCCAAACAATCATTGTTTGGCTGCACGTTATTATACAAAATCCAATTACAATATTCCATCCTACGTTCGTAATCACTTTCGTACAAATGCTGGTGCAATTGGTATTTAAAATATTTATATGTGCAACATTCGGCTTACTGTTTGGTGACTGATGTCCAATTCAGACCCAATTTGCCTTAAAGAAACAGTCTTATCAACTTCTATTCGAGCCAAAACATTAATTTCCGTTCCTTTGTCAATAATGAAGTTTTCTTGGTTTTCAACACGTTTAAAATAATTTTCCGCTGGACATTGTCTATCGGGGTATCGTTAGGCATAAAGGTCGGCAGCCGCAATTGCATTTCTTTTACATTCCCCATAAATAATTCACATGTCCATTTTTTCGTCTCTTGTATAAATTTGCGGTATTTTGAACACAATTAACAAGAATTTTAAAAAAAATTTAAAGACAGTGAAAACACCGTTAAACCAACAAATGTTTGATAAGCTAAATATTTCATTGTTTTCAAAGCCAGCTTAGTTACTTCTTAACATTTAATTAGAATAAAATTGTATTTTCTTTTAGATGTAACTTTGTATTTATCGCACATTTTAATACGACATATGAATAAATTCCTTATTAATAGTACTAATAAATGGTACCACAGTACCTATATGGTTCCATTTGAATATGGTTCCATTTGAAAAAAATGAGTTTTGTCCCAAAAGCAATTTTGGTGAATTTTATTTGCTCATAAATTACGTAATTTAGTGTCTTTAACGGGATTTCAATTTTTGTAGCATTACACGGGCCATTTAGAATAAACAGAACCATCATGGCACACTTAAATGGAAAACTAAAAACTATATTATAAGAAAATTCAGAAAATTATGCAGAATTCAAAAATGCAATAATATACCAGGTGTTCCATTTAAAAATCGAAAGTTAGTGTCACTTCCGGTTTCAATCAATTGTATGTAAAAAAGTGCCGCTTATTATGTATGTCGTATATCCTAAATTTCAATCAATTATCTTCAAAACTAAAGGAGAAAAGGGGGGTATACCATGATCCTGTTACATTCGGTATATCACTTATTCATTTTCAGAAATAGAATATAAAAGAAGCTATAATATGGTCTGGGAGATATTTACTAATTCGTTTATCTGTGACATCTAGTTCAACCAACGCTACCACACAGAAAAATTATTTCTGGATTGAATTTTGCTTTTGTGGAGTATTAGCTAATGAGTTAAAACATATTTTAGTTGCAAACTCCTCTATAAAATCGTTATTTTACTATAAGGAATGTAACCAGGCTGCAACCAACAGCTACTCTCCGGGCTATGTGTCCCGCCGACCCCTGAATTACAAGATACAAGCTTGGCGCGTTAAGTGTAATAATTGCATATTACCAACAGAACGCTAATGCTTCGATTGTGACTAACACCAGCTGAAAGACTGATCCTACTTAAAGGAGCTCTCGTGCCAGTCGTCCCACACCACTAGCAGACTGCAGTTTCAAGCTGTTGGCTCTCGTCAGTGTAAAGTAGGCGTGTGACGATCGACACATGGATCCTTCAACTATTTGGTACATCTCAGTATCCTTAGGATAGCGACATGCAAAACAGTCAGCAGGTGCCATACATACATACATACAGTGGCTTTAGACCAAACCAAGGCACATCGGATTTAATCTTCACACTTAAACAGCTTCAAGAAAAAGCGCTCGAACATCAAGGAGAAATTCACATGGCCTTCATTGATTTAACCAAGGCGTTTGACTCGGTGGACAGGGAAGTGCTCTGGAAAATTATGTTCCGCTTAGGTATCCCTAGAAAATTTGTGGAAGTATGTCGCAGTCTACATACAAACAACAACGCCCAGGTTATGTATAATAATGAGGCAACCGAACCTTTCCAAACCCTCACTGGAGTTAGGCAGGGATGTGTCCTGGCACCCCTACTCTTTAATTTCTTTACCACTGCTCTAACAATTATTGTTGACAACAAACTGACAGTGAGAGGAATGGGTCTCAGATACCGTTTTGATGGTGGTCTCTTTAACATAGGGCGCTTTAGAGCTTTCACGAAGACACGCACACGATTCATTTGTGATCTCCAGTATGCGGATGACTGTGCACTTTTAGCCTCTACGCCGGAAGAGTTTCAAGAACTTTTAGATGTGTATGCCCAGAGCTATGATTCCTTGGGACTTAAAATCAACATTGGAAAGACTAAGATTATGTCAACTCCTCATCAAGTGAACCAGATAGACATTACACTTAACGGAAATTCTCTTGAAGTGGTGGATCAGTTCAATTACTTAGGCAACGTTGTTAATGACAAAGCAAACATGGACAGCGAGATTCGCAATAGAATTAACGCTGCATCTAGAGCACTCTGGGGACTTAGAGAGAGAGTATTTGACAACCACGACCTTGCTTTGTCAACGAAAATGGCTGTCTACAGAGCAGTTGTCATTCCAACACTGCTATATGGATGTGAAAGCTGGGTCACTTACCGTCGTCATGTGAAAGAATTAGAACGTTTTCAGCAAAGACACCTCAGAAGTATGATGAAAATCCGTTGGTTCCATCACATATCAAACGTGGAAGTACTCAGGAGAGCAAACAGCCTTCCAATTGAGGTGCTTATTTCAAGAGCACGCCTAAGATGGGCAGGTCACGTTCATCGTATGCATGATAACCGCCTTCCTAAATGTACACTTTATGGTGAATTGCTAAGCGGTAGAAGAAGGCGTGGCGGTCAACAAAAGAGGTTCAAAGACGCTCTCCATGAAAATCTAAAATCCTGCGGTATTGCAGACGAGCAATGGGAACAACTTGCAGCGGACAGAACCGAATGGCGAGAGGTTGTGGCCAGCTATCAAGGAAATGTTGCTGCAAGAAGGCCGAATCCAAGACCTAACCAGGTCTATGTTTGTCCTGACTGCGGTCGACATGTGCTCTCCCAAATTGGCCTCTATAGCCATAGTCGTGTGCACCGTAGATGAATGGGAATTACAATAGTCTACATCTTTTACTTGTTTCTTATTGTACACAATTTATCGACTGTAACATTTTTTATACTCGGACTCGAGTAACGGCTAATAAAAAAAAAAAAATAAAAACATATTTTAGTTGCAAACTCCTCTATAAAATCGTTATTTTACTATAAGGAATGTAACCAGGCTCCAACCAACAGCTACTCTCCGGGCTATGTATCCCGCCGAGCCCTGAATTATAAGTTACAAGCCTGGCGTGTTAAGTGTAATAATTGCATATTACCAACAGAACGCTAATGCTTCAATTGCGACTAACACCAGCTGAAAGACTGATCCTACTTAAAGGAGCTCTCGTACCAGTCGTCCCACACCACTTGCAGACTGCAGTTTCGAGCTGTTGGCTCTCGTCAGTGTAAAGTAGGCGTGTGACGACCGACACATGGATCCTTCAACTATTTGGTACATCTCAGTATCCTTAGGATAGCGACATGAAAAACAGTCAGCAGGTGCCATACAAAGGTCCACTGTCTGTTGCAATCGAAAAATAAATAGCCTGTGTTATGTTCCTTATAGTAAAATAAGGATTTTATAGAATAGTTTGCGACTGAAATATTAAATTTTAATATTCTGCCCTCTAGAAGCACATTTGAAGTAGCTAATGAGTTGGTTGTATTATTAGATAAGTAAATAAATACATGTACAAGTATCTATTAAGATTAATAAAAAAGTTAAACATACCTGGCTCCAAATATATCTTTTTTCATCAAATTCTTTCCACATATTACTTTAAGTCGTATCTTGCTAGTAGGCTCTTCACTCTGAAAATGAAAATATCTATAAATTTATGTTACTTATATAGATAATTATAACATTTAAAAATATCATTATTAGGAATCTCAACCTAATTTCAACTGGCTATTAACTTTATACCAGCCTTGTATAAACGAATATATACAGTAGTAGAATCGTTTGTTTCTTGTAGAAGTTGCTTATCATATAAATACTCGATGCAGAATATAATTTTTAAAATAATGTAGTATAAATTCAATTAGATCACACCAGAGCTGTGTCGAGCACTCACAAAACGTGTTCGCGGGCACTAAGCACTGGAAAAAGTGCTTAGATTTTTCAAACACTAAGCACTATTAATTGTAAAATATACAACTACATATCAATTGCATTTTAAAATTATTCGTAAAGACTGAGTTTGTTTTTTTTTTTTTTGTAAGACATTTATCTCAGTGTTTGGGAGCAAAAACAAATTGTTGAACAATATTGAAAATGGGGGTGTATAATTGATTTGTATGTGGTTTGTGACTTATATGTAGTCCCCAGGCATAACTCTATCTGAAAGATCTTTCACTTATAATTCGATAAAAATTTTCAACAGCTTGCCTCCTATAATAAAGTCTTTGCCATCAGTTTCCACATATTACTTTAAGGAATTTTGCAGTGAACTATTAGCACCAATAACCCATCTTATAAACCTCTCGTTTGAATGTGGAACAGTCCCAGAAGGCCTGAAAGTTGCAAAAGTAATTAATACCTATTCATAAAAAGAACTCAAAGAATCATGTAGACAACTATAGACCGATTTCCCTGACGTCAGCAATATCAAAAATTTTTGAGTACTGTATGCTAGAAAGACTCAACTCCTTTATTGAGAGATACTGCTTAATACCTAAAGAACAGCATGGATTCAGAAGAAACAAATCGACGACAACAGAATTTTACATGTATATCCTTAACGAATTAGACAAAAAGAGGTGTCCAGTTGGTGTGTATTGTGATCTTAGTAAAGCATTCGACTGCGTCTCACACCCTCGGCTACTCCATAAGTTGTGGGTGCTGGATATAAGAGGCAGTGCACACGACTGGTTTAAATCGTATCTCTCTAATAGAAAACAATATATGGAGGTATCTCACAATGAAGGAAATGGAAGTAGCAGCAGTCATTGCTCTGATATAATGAATGTAGAGGTAGGAGTACCCCAGGGAAGTATTCTTGCACCTATACTATTCTCTCTCTATGTTGCCGATATTGCAAAACACATATCTGATTATAAAATAACAATGTACGCAGATGACTTGTCTATATTAATTTCCAGAGAATCCCATGAATCAAAGCTAGATGCTTGTAATATCTTAGTGAAAAAATTAGAACAGTGGTTCTCTAAAAACTGAGTGGGGACCAGTCATATAGAATGCATAATAAAAAAATTAAACACTAAAATTTATCAATTAAGGCAAATGAATACTACGCTGCAACTGCAACAAAAAAGAACACTACACCTGGATATGACAATATATCATACAACATGTTAAAAAAATTAAGTCCAGGTATACATGAAGAAATAATTCGTATCTACAATTACTGCCTAACAAATTCATTTTTTCCTCCAGAATTTAAAAAAGGTACTGTAATTACAATTCCGAAAGCAAACCTTGACCATTCTAACCCAGCCAACTACCGACCTATAACATTATTGCCCGTAATTGGAAAAATTTTTGAAAAAATTATTAAAAACAGGATTGAGATATCTATTGGTAATTGCATACCTAACTATCAGTTTGGTTTTAGACAAGGATCAGCTACAATTCATCCCTTGATAATATTAACAAATAATGTCCAAACAAATAATAAATTAGGAAACAAGTCGGCTGCCATATTTCTTGATATTAATAAAGCATTTGATAGTGTTTGGCATCATGGACTTTTGTATAAATTACATCATATTCATTGCCCAGACTATATTATATGGATTTTAAAACACTATCTTTCAAACCGATCTCTACAAGTACGAGTTAAAAATAAATTATCTGCTTCATTCACTCCTGAACAAGGCTTACCACAAGGGTCACCTCTCTCTCTCCAGTACTATACAATATATTCTGTTATGATATATATAGTTACGATCTGGAACATCCACAGAGTATTGACCATAACGCATACATACTCCAATTCGCTGATGATAATTGCCTTGTATCTCATGGAAAATCTTGGAAAAAAACCATGGAAAATCTACAACATCTCTCGGATAAGACACTATTTTGGATGAGAAAATGGCGAACTACTCCAAACCCAAATAAATCTCACCTGATTATATTTAACCATAAGGTTACGAACAACTCTCCATCGATTAATTTACTTCAACAGACACTCCAGCCTTCTCTAACTTGCAAATACCTGGGTATCAATATTGACAGTAAGCTAAATTTTAAGTCACACACCAAATTATGCAAGCAAAATATTATATCTAGGACAAAACATTTTAGATCTCTCACATATAAAAATGAAGGCATAGACACAGCAACAGCATCCAATATCTATAAAATGATTTGCCGACCGATATTGGAATATGGTTTTATTCTATTTGGGAATTGTCGAAAACCAGCATTATGTAACATTGAAGTAGGGGAAAGAAGTAGCTTGAGAAAAATTACGAAAATTAGGCATCCTAATAATCCTTTACACAATCCCTCCAATAACCTTCTCTATCAAAAAACCAAAATTGAACCTATACTCAACCGATTCCAAAGACTTTCACAAAGATTTGCCAACAATTCGTTTAACATCGAATTAATAAGTCCTTTAACTTTCCCTACCAACCCCAACATTCCGCCCAGAAGAACATTCCCTACCCAAACAATATATGAATCTCTTATGTTATTACGTAATCTTTAATAATATAAAACAGTCACGATAACACATTGTACATATATATACACTTTTTTATTTTATTTTTTTTCAAATGCTATTATAAACATGATGTATTAAATTTTATTTTAAATTAATATATACTGTAAATATAATATTATTGTAGACAGGCTGGAAGACTTAGGTCGTTGGCCAGTTGGAATTTCCAATAAAACTTTATACTACTACTACTACTATCAATTAAGGTGTATACGTTGTCTACTTAACATTGAAGTATTAAAAAACTTCTATTTCGCAGAGGTACAGTCTAGTCTCCTATACGGCATTATGCTGTGGGGAGCCTCTCCAGCAGCAAAAAAATTATTTCTAATTCAGAAAAGATGCATAAGAACTATGTTAAATAAAAGTCAAAGCGAGTCATGTAGGCAATTACTATGTTGTCTATATATCTTAGAAGTTGCATGCTATATATTTAAAAATAAACATAACCTTCAGTGTCATAGAGACATACATAATCATGACACGAGAAACGGCACCTCTCTTTGCACACCTCAGAAACCTCTAAACATAACCCTAAAAGGACCCCTAAGTAGTGGCATTAGAATTTATAACAAAATCCCAGCAAACATTAAGGAGCGACCTACCTACTCCAGATTCAAAGACTTTAAAAAATCATTTAATGAATGGCCTATATTATAATCTAGACGAGTTCTTCCTATGAGAACTTTTCTGTACAACATCACAGTGGATAACTGAAATCACTATTTTATTATTTGGTCATTAGTGTAATGTACTGTATGTATGTTTTATTTTTTGTTTCTTGTAAATCTGTCTTATTTATCCATGTATTTTATTAAAATTGTATGTGACTTATTTTATACCTTGTTTTAGGTCTCTAAAAACCAATAAACTTGTACTTACTTTACTTACTTACTTACATACAGAAAACATGTCAAAACTCATATTATTTCTTTCCGAAATAAACTTTTAGGTTTTTTTCCTGCTTTGTGATTGTGCACACTGTACAAGCTTGTGAATTATCCTTTTTTTCATGTATTAATGAATATATATTTTTCTTTACCTTAGATCTATTAATTCTCAATTTGCTGGTAATAAAGAGGTAGTTACGTGGAAGGGCAACAATGTTAAACGTCGCCTCGCCATCTACATAAAATATAGATAAATAAAAACACATTATTATTACCAACTTAAGCAGTTCACTTTCTCGGCCGAAGCCAGAAAACAATCACCGAACCCACACACGCGCCGTTGGCGTTCGGCTCTGTGGGAGCCCAGGCCCTTTGCTGTTGGGGGTCGGCACGGTTAATGGGGATGAAGTTCATCATGTCCCATTAGTCCGCTGGATGTTTCGATGGTCTATCCTTCGTCGTTTAGAAATTTTCTAGTAATTTGGTATGTTTGGAGGATTACCGTCCTCTGGATAATCTTTGAGAGTCCTCTAGGTAGGTTAAGTTGCTCCAAATATTCCAAGAATCTCTTCGTCACTATGCCTGTAGTAGATATTATGACTGGGATAGTTTGAACTTCGTCTAATTTCCACACGTGTTTAAGTTCGTTCGATAGCTAAGTTTTGATATTTATTTCTCTTTTCCGTCTGCATTTTTTGCAGGTTGCTGGTTAGGGGGCATCCTATATCAATATTGTTGGCCTTCTTATCTTTCTTTTTGATCACCAAGATGTCAGGGCGGTTGTGATCTAAAGTTCTATTGGACTGGATTGGTCTATCCCAGTACAGCACTGTTTCTTCGTCTTCTAAAACAGATAGAGGTGTGTATTTATAGAAGGGCGGTGGATTAATAAGGAGTCCGAATTTCAGGGCTAATTCTTTATGTATAATCTCCGCCACCTCGTTATATCTGCCCAAATCCATTCCTGTGGGCAAAGTAGTGCAGCCTCCTATTATGTGTTCAATAGTTTCATCCGGTACTTTGCATTTTGCAAATATCATTCACTTTGGGGACTTTCAGAATATGTTTTACATAGTTTCTGGTAGGGATGATACTGTCCTGGATAGCTGTTATAAATCCCTCTGTTTCCGGATGTAGCCTGCCTTCCTTTAGCCATAACAGTGATGTCTCCTTGTCAACCTCTGGATTATTCAATGCCTTGGGGTACTTTCCATGAAGCACTTTGTCTTGCTACGATATCTGTATGTCCTTAATTGTACGGATTACCACAGCATGCTACGGGTCTTTAAGGTTAAGCGGTGAGTATTTGTTATCACATTCCATGATTTGCCTAATGAGAAACCTATCAGATTTATAGAAAAAGAATCGCATGTTTTTTTCTTGTGTTCTACACTTTTTCTGAATACTGATTAGTCCCCGGTCTCCTTGCGCGCGCGGCATATATAGTCTTTCAACTGCACTTTTTGGGTGGCGCATCCTAAAATTTGTAAGCGTGGTCTGCGTCAGTCTATCTAGTTCTTCCAGATCTGTATCGGAATACTTCAGTATTCTGAATGTGTATGCCAGGCTAGGGATAGCATAAGTAGTACTGTTCAGTGTAACCAAGTTCCTAACGTTGAGTTTTGTATTTAGGAGCTTATTTAGGCGTTGCTTGTATTTCTCTCTGAACTCCTTTAACTGAGTGCGGTCTATCCATCTATTCTGTAGTATCCCAAGGTACTTGTAGGTATTCTCTGGAGTCATTTGCTCAAAATCCCGCGTATTCTCTGGTTGTGCTACTTTTCCCTTTGTTGTTTTTCTTCCTATGTAAACCATTTTGATTGTTTCATTAAAGAAATGTCACTTATCAAACAAAATAGTGGTCATTTTCATAGCTCACTTTAATAATATTAACTTCCATATTTACAATAATTAGTCGAACTAAGATATTCGAAATTTATATAACTCAAAAACGGTAAAGGATCATTCCAAATTCCAAAAATGTTATAATATATAGGGTATCCCATGATAAAGGGTGGGTATTATAATGAATAATCCTGTACATCTATAGACACATTCAGATGTTATATATGAGCACTGGCAAGTTTACGACAATTACATAATGTTAAATAACCTAAGAAAAAGGTTTCTACTTGGAATTCCATGATGTGGAAATTGTTGTTGAGATTCCTCCACCGCAGCACGAGAATTAGACTTACAAAGAAACATAAACAAAATTTGCATCTTCAAGATATAAGTAGGTCTGTGGCATTGTTTATCGCTTTTAAGAAATTGTCAACAATCAAAAATGACAAGTTAATGTTTGACGATTAAAATGAGGTAGCCTACTTGAATAAACTTATAAAAAGCAATATGAACTGTTTGCAAAAGATATCCTATTATTATATATTTAAGACGCCGTAATCTAAAATCTAACGTAAAATAAAAATCTAATTGAAATTCGTTATGAAAATCAGGGTTACTTCTTTCGTCATTGTCATCCACAATATTATCTTGAATATCAGACTCATTGATATACTAGACTAGCTCATTTATTATTTATCTTAGATACATACACACCTTTTTTGCACTTACACTGTTGATTTTGTGCACTGTTAGTTTTTAGTTAAGTAGACAACATCTAAGCACCACTTTTCTACTTTTCTCCTAATTTTTATTCGTTAAAATAATTCTAATGACTTAAAATACAAAATCATAAATTTAATAAAACACTAATCTATTAAAAAAAATAAAGACTAGAATAATTAAAGACTTACAAATCCATCTAAGCCTACTTGTGGAACATATCCAAAAATATTATCTGAGGCCATTAAAGACAAAATTATAAGTCCTCCGACATTTAACGTTAAATGTTTTTCACTGTAAAGCAAATATCACAAAAATAAAGTTAATCACAAACAACCTACAAAAACAACACAATCGTACATTAAACACCAACACGTCAAAAATTAAAAATCATGATTCATAATCTACTTCTTCCTCTTTTTCATGATTCTAGACTTTATTCGCATATGGAACTAGACGAGTTTCGTAAAACATGTATATAAAGGGCATAAATATAAAGGTATAAAAAGTAGGGCTCAGATTAAGAAAGATATATTTCATTCTTAGGAGGGCGTAGAAAGGACACAGTTAAAATATTTTTATAATTGCAAATTTAAAGTTGCAATTATGGATAATTGCAAGTTCAAAGCTGCAATTATGTATAAAGTCGCAGTTTGCAGTTATTCATATTAATTGCAAGTTTAAAACTTGCACGTATTTTCTACTGAGGTAGGGATAGGGAAGTATGTCTATGTATATTCTTAAATAGTCAGAGTGAGTGAGTGAGTAACTAGTATACTAACTTGTCAGTATATATTACATCGATTACATCGAATGATCTGGGAGTACTCAAATTTTGATTTCCAAAAACGAAATGAGGTGCGCACAGGCGTTTTATTAGTGTATTACAAAACGAGCACGAAAAATGAAGTGAAAAGTTTTAACCAGTGTTGCCACGAGGTCAAGATGAAATTACTGAACTTGATTGCATTCCTGGCATTTCATGGCAAAATTTAAATATTATATTCCTCGAAATTCCTGGAAATTTTATAGTTGTTTATTATTTTGGTGTTTATTACTTTTGTCTTAATATTAATTCAGGTCAGATAGTGGGGGAAGCGTGATCATTTAGCGGCGCCGGCGCCCCAAGTCTGGCTGCAGGAGAAACTTCCCCACCACGCGCGTCACCTCCCCTCCGCTTGAACGTCCAAAATTCAGAAATAGCCTGATTATAAAGTGTTTTTAAGGTACTAAAGGAAACCTTACTATAATTTAAAGATAATATAGGGTTGTAGAGAATTTCATCAGGAACAAATAGCTTTTTGAAAAATTGTTTTATGACCATATTTTTGACCATTTCCACGCAGTTTTTCGGATTTTTTTTACATTTTCGCTATTTCCGCTAAAAGTTATTAATATTTTTGCATACAATTTTTAGAGCAGGTAGGTACCAACAAAAGCTACAATTTAAGCTCCGAAACAACTTCCTACGATAATTACAGTCCCTATAATGGGGAACAATCCAAACCAGTTCCTAATACTCGGCTTAATATCATTCTCAATTTGTATCATATAATATATATGATACAAATTTGAACGACATTAAACAACAATTTAAAAGTTATATTATAACTTTTAAATTGTTTAAATTTCCCGATTTCTGAGAGTTTCCCAATCTCTTATTCATAGAAATGAGCCAAATTGATGAAAAGAATGAGGAATAATCTGTATCATATTTCTCACGGTTTTCGTCACTCATTTCAAACATGTTGAATACGTCAACGGCTTCATCCCCAGCAACATTTAGAAAAATTGCTATTTTCCTATCATCTTTTTCTTTATTTAAAGAGGATGCCATCATGTAAATATTAAATGCTTGCTTGAACCTTTTAGTTTTCAGCAATGTTCAAGTCGAACACAAGGGAAGCAGGTGGTTTTAGGTTATTTATTATTATAATTTCTCTTCAGTTTCTGACCACAATATTCTTATATTCTTAAGAATTCTTATCCGATTAAAATCTAACACCATGTATAATCTTTATGATGTGTGATTGCAATTAATACATTTGTAATTAACAGATTACTTTATTATTATTAATTTCTGGCTCAACAGCACAAACGACATTTCTTAACCACTTCTAGCTTCTGTGTTGTCTGTGGTGCCACCTAACATCTATCTATATAATTAATCTAACTCTAAACTTAAACTTACATTATCTTACATATGCAACCTATAATACAAGCCTTATAATATGTATTGCATATGACACATAATCCAAGCTAGTTCCTAATATAGCCAATAGATGACGTCATGCGTACTTGGTTTAATGTCTTTCTCAACTTGTATCATATATAACCTTTAAATAGTTTAAATTTCCAGATTTCCGAGAGTTTCCCAATCTAGATGAGCTAAATTGATAAAAAGAATTACGGTAGTTGGTCATTAAATCGTTTAAAACTTTAAAAGCGGAGCTGAGAAAAAGAAGTGTTGTACAGTTCATGGAAAAAAGTTGATTTGTTGAATTTTTTGTTTATAAATCTTCTTTTATTCTAGATTAATCATTTATGACAATACCTATTTTAGTTAGCACACACTTGAAGATGAAGATATAGTATACAATTTTAAAACACCAGATTTATCCACTGAACTCTATTACAGTAAATGGAATGCCAATGCCCACAAAAATTTCTACGTACAATTGAATATCGCGCAAGTATGGCGGCCACATAGTAGCGCGCAATCGCACTATGAAATACGTCAGGGCCGGCCTTATTTTTATTGCGTGTTTCATATTTTTAACTTTTTTTAAAAATCGCATAAATAAATATAACAATTTATTTGCCTTGATAGTTATAAAAAAATCAAAGTTATCGTTATTCCCAAAACAATAATTTTATTTTCAATTTCTTGTAGCAAATGTCGAATATGTATGATCATAAGTTCAATATATAGTTCACAAAAAACAGTCATATATTTTGGGGTCGAAATATGATTTTAAAATTAATAAAAGCTAAAATTGAGGCCTGAAAAAAACCTATACTTTTTTTCTACGATCAATCAGTAAATATATGAATGAGTAGGTACTAGTGAATTTTTATTGAAAACTCATGCATTTTATATTCACAAATATGTTTGCATTGACAAATGAAATGAAGAAAAGGTAATAATTTACTATTTTCAAATACTTGGTGTGGTATTATTATTTGAATTTCAAGATAACTTAGCTTTTCTGTTTAAGATCAAATGCCTTGATATATAAGTGATAGATTGTTTTACTCGTTTGTTTATAAAAATATGACATACTCATGAGACAATGAATTGTAAAAGAATATGTAAAGGTGTTTACGTAAAATTTCCTTCTCTATTTGCAAGAGAAAATTAAAGTATAATGTCCATTTATATTTTGACTAAAAGTATGTGGTTTCATCCCCGGTAGTAGTGTACATATACCAAATGTTTACTTGCTACATTAAATAATTTTTCTGACAAAGTAACTGAATAACTAAAATTCGTAATATACTTCGTCTGAAACGTGGAAAATCTGATAAAATCTTGTACTGTACTTTTGACAAATACAATGTAAACATGAACCAAGGGAAGCAACAATTTTCTTACTTTTTATTAAGTATTTTGCACTGAACTCTATTGCTTTATTTTCCTTGATTTTTTTAACATCGGTCTATTTCCGCTACCAAGGGCAAGAACCAATACCAGGAGACAAGCTACCCTCAAACTGGAAATTTTGCCAAACCTCTATCAAAGAGTAGGGATTTTTTTTACTTGCCTAGTATTTAATGGACAGGGGATTAACTGTTTTACATACCCTACCAAAGATGGTATATCCACTATACAATCCCCATCTAAAATTAAATAGCATTTATTAATACACTGAAATACAAGCCGCTAGAAGGTGAGTCAAGATTGCTGTGTTTCTCTGAAAGTCACCCATTCAAGCACTAACTGCGGCTCCTCTTGCTTTATATTTAGTATCGCAGTACAATGCCATAAAGACAGATCTGCGCTCGTCCTTAACTGTTCTGTTATAATATATTTCAGTGGTATCTTGCCATGGTGTGCAAAAAATATTTAAAAATTTTAATAAATGAAACTTCTGCTTAAAAATAGCAGAACTTGTTTTTTGAATATTACAAACTGTCTCGCTAGTAAAATATATAAATTAAAACAAAATTTTTAAATAAATCATTACATAATTAAAAATATAAATTAGTTATAAAATTTCAGGAAATTCTCTTTTTATTCACAAAACGCTTTGTTATATGTCAAACATTGTCATTCTGTTTGTATTTCCATAAACATTTGGCACATATTTGCATTATTTTTAACCGACTGCGCTAAGCAAAGGAGGGTAATGTGTTCCTTATTTATTTTGCATAATACACAAATAATTGAGATGCCTTGCTGCCGCACTTTATTAACTTAGTAGTAATATACTTGAGTGTTCCTATTGTCAACTTTACCACGTTGGCTGACTGGACTCATATTTCACAGTTTGAACTTGCTTGTTTCATAAAATTGTAATATTAATTTACAAAAAGTATGATAACGTTATGTGTTTTCAAAAAGATCTTGGAATCAGTATTATTATCCCGAATATGTTGGATACGTATTTATATTAATACTATTTAGGTATTTAACAATTCACAAATAATAAACTTAAAAATCGCAGCAATGAAAAAATGTGAGGTTACAATATTTTGCATCCTGATATCTTGGGAAGTATATACAGCCTATTTTTAATAAAAATTCGTGTTTAAGTAGGCAAAAGTACTCATTTTAAAAGAAAAAAATCCAAAATCGGACTGTCTTGCCAATATTTAGATGGTAGCTTATTTTAATACAACAGACAAAAGTTGAGTAGGTATACTTACTTAAAATATAACAAACTCAGGATTTCGTCCCGGTTCTTACAAAAGAGTACCATACAAGTGCGCACCTATTGTCTTAATTAAGATACACACTGTTTATAAGTCACAAAATTATATACAAAATAACCAATATATCTCACAACTTTTCGCAAACGAAAGGATAAAATCACGAAGACCGACTCTGTAATTCGCATTCAATTTAAGACCTACGCTTTAGAAACAAATAAAACACAAACTTGCGTCAGCGCATAACTTCCGTACACAACTGTTTGAGTCAAGCTCCGACATATTTTTAACCTTAGATTTCCTACTGCGTCGGCGCTTGTCTGTGCATTTTAAATCGCATGATTATCACATTTTGTTTGCGCGCATATGCCTATAATGGCGTTCCATTTACTGTAATAGAGTTCAGTGGATTTATCATATAGTTGTCGGAAACGGAAATAAATATCCTACTGTGTTAGAGCACTTTGGAACACAGCAACAAGTTTTCATTTTACATTCTAAATTATTAACTTTGTTTATTCAAAGACATATTTTTTCGTATTGATAATATTGACATTGACGAACAAACAATAATCGAGTACAACTGGTGCTGATAAAGTAAAAGAGAATGTTCCCCATTAAATGGCATTTAATGGGGAACGTTCCCAAAATGCACTGAGGAATTTTTCGAAAAAAATGCATTCTTCTGCTTTTGCTATCTGACCTGGATTATATGTTTCTTTTTTAACTTTTCGTCTTCTATAATAGGGCATTCAGATTTAACGCCGGGCCAAAGAGTCTCTACTCCTATACGAAACGCAAACTGCTAACCGGTAGCTCCTACACAGAAAGTGAGTAAACAAACGCAGAATACATTGAACCGGAGAACTAAAAATTTCTTCTCCTTTTTCACCGAATCGAATACACCTACCGATACGCGATTGCAAACCAAGGTTTGTAAAGTAAGAAACCTTGATTACAAACGAGATTTAGTCGAAACCGTTGTAAAGAGGCATGACAGTCATGACATAAATAGATCTTAGTGGGGTGGTATCACTGAACTCTATTATATATTACACTGTAATAGAGTTCAGTGGGTAGTATCGTGAATCGACATTCTTAAAATCCATCAAAGTAATTTTGATTCATATCTGTTAATAAAAAAAAACAAACGTTGGGCGTTACTTCAAGTTGACATTCCTGAAAATGTTATTCCTGGCAAATCCTTGGCGTTAAGTCATGAGCTGGCAAGTTTACTGGCAAAACGGCAACCCTGGTTTTAACATGAGTGGACATGACGTTCGAGTCGTCAAGTGCTGAAAATACATCATGAGTGTGTAAGACCACGTAAGACACTTTCCACTGAGTTGTGTACGATATTTTTCCCACGGCAAACTAAAACAATTTTTTCTACGATGGTGCAAAAAGTTAATACTTTTAGCACTATTTACAGTGTCATTAGTTTTACTTTTTACACTAGTGCAAAAAGTACTTTGATATTCTATTGATTTTTACGAATTTGATCTGAAATGTAATATTTTTTTTTTGTAATTTGAGTATACGTCGTATGAACGTAAGTAACTATACTATTAAAACACAAGTGCGAAAGCGAAATCAAAATTCAAAAAATCGCTAGAAATGAAGTTTGTCCATCAATTTACCGCCATAGCAAATTGTTCCAATTGCGATAATAAAATTGAAATTAACTCAAAAAAGTAAATAACTGGTTTTATGAAAATATCGTTGGTTTAAGTTTTTTCTATTTGTTATTAGAAGTGTTCTAAGTTTAGTAATAGGGGCGAGCGTGGGTACGTCTTTACTATGTATATGAAGGGTATAGGGGAAAAACCAGCTGAGTCACAAATAATGGTAATCGAGATATAGGCCTTTTTAGATTAAGTTTCATTATAACTTTGTTTTAAATTAGCCTTGTAAACTGGCAACTTGACAACATAAAACTTTATCATGTTTTTTATTATTGTATAGATATCAAATCCATAGGGGAACGGATGGTCACATGATTCAAGGTGACATATTAGATTAACGTGACTTAGCCTGCTTTTCCCCTGTTTTAAAGAAAAGTTTAGTTTGTGATAATATATTTTATTCATCGAACATTAACAAAATTAGAATGCATTTCTTAGTAAAAGTAAAAAAAAAATAACACAATCATGTGGTATATTACTTAGATATTCTTGAGCAACTGGACCACAAAATTGTTTTAAACATTGTAGATTATTATATTTTTCTGCTGATATGTTCATCAATCCTAAAAAAAAATCATCATAAAACATAATAATAATTTAGAGAGTGCATATTACCATCAAAAGACATTTCGGGAAGAATGAATTCGTTTTCATTCAGGTTGCCTCTTCTCAGATAATCAGTTTTGTCATTTATAACCGTTGTCTCCCAACATGCATTGTAGAAGTTTCTGTATCGAATTATCCTTGAATGTTCCTTCATTATTTCAAATTCCTTGATTTGACGTATTGGGAATGGGCATTTCTTTTTGTATAATGGGGTGAGGTTTGGTCCACTGGCGAAAAATATTTTGGTTTTGTGTGCCAATTTGTGTCACAATAAAGGGATATGGTTTAACTCTAGAGGACTTCACCAAATCACATAACTCATCAGGAGTTTCGTATCTGATTTTGTGCTTTATGATTCCCATATTTTTATCTGTTTCCATGTAAGAATGCCCCCTAACTGGAAAAATCACTTTTACATAATCCAAACGTTTCTGTTTATGAACGACATGATGCAAAAAGCGGAATAGTGTGTAGTTTTTATTTTGACCGCCACAGGAGTCACAAAAAATGTCCAAACTACGAACCTGCGGGTCCAAGTGGTTATAAAGGAAATCGTTGAGCAGCGAGGTAACACCATCACTTCCCTTCTTGCCTATATTTTCTGGATAGATGTAAAAGACACTGTGTGATGTTGAGAGTATGTGTATGTTGAAAAGGTAAACTGATAGTTGCCTTTTATAATAGACGTCATTTGTGGTAATATTAGGTACAGGCAAATTCCTACCATAGTCCATGCAGATAGATTCTCTTGTAACATTCTGACGGCTTGCAATCTTACTTTTGCGTTTTCTTATATAGAATTCTTGAGCACGTTTCTTGTGTAACTTATTTTCTACAGTTAGGCGTTTAATTTCTACTGATAGTTTCTTGTTTTGTTTTCCAGGAGCTGTCTCAATATCTTTTTGCAAACATCTCACCTTGGCTAAGAAGGTATCACAGATGCTACATGTATCCGTTCTGGGATAACCAAAAGAGATGTTGAAATGTGTTGTGAAAATGGTTCTATAGCTTTCATAGGATACAGAGCAGTCGGGATGCATCTGTTTAAACATGGAAAACATTTTCTTCAAATTCAATTCTTCTGGTAGATAAGTCTTTGTAGTATCTTTAGTGCTATAATGACTAGCACGCCCCTTGAAAGATGCGATGCGATCCTTTATTTCTTGTGTTGTACTAATAGGTAATTTTTTTGGGCGGTTTGTATGCGATCCCCTCTTATCTTTCGGAGCAATTCCACTGTCCTTTAGTGACTTTAGCAGGTATTCGATTTTGCTTTTTGTAATCCCATGTAATGCTATAAATTCTTGGCCACGCACCTCCTCATCAACTATTGTTCCACCATCATTGGAATATCTTACCTTGTAGGTAACAACACAATCTCTGAATGATGCTTCATTCTCATCTTTCCTGGGACGCCTTCTTTGCACTGGTACAAGACTCATTAGGCCACATAAGTATAAATTTTGCTCGTTTACCGATGTTAAGTTGTTAAAATTTCGCAGAATTTTCTGTTTTGCCTTGTCTGTTATTTTTACAGAGCACTTCAAACGTTTGCAGCTACACTCAACTTCCATCTCGTGACTTTGCATACGCAGTTTTTTGTTTACATCTTTGATTCGTCCATGTACAGCTCTCTTCTTTACCTTTTTTTCAATCACTATTTCTTCAGAGCCATCACTGTCATGATTATTACACACTTCCATTGCTACACAGGTATTGGTATACCCAAATAAAAAATACAATATTAAATTGTTTAAGAACTTACAACCATATCAACACAATGAACACGTTCTTAATACTGGCATAACAGTAATTTAACTGATATCCCTATGCTTAGGATTTACGGACTTAGCTTGTTCTTCTCCTGTAGCGTGCGGACCTAGCCTGTTTTTCCCGTGTATAGAATTCTTTACATTAGTTATATCTTCGGACTTGTCTGGTTAATTCCCTGACTAATCGGCTGATAGAAAGAGTGGAAAATATACCACAAGAGGGCGCAATGTCGTTAAAGATGGACTTAGCTGGTTTTTCCCCTGTACCCTTCATATATTCGATATGCGATGTAAAGCAACGTAAGGCGCGGTTTGTAGTTGGATGGGTGACCATTCCAACGATGACCGCGTCCTCACCTCACACATCTTCCAGCGGCTTGTATATCATTGTATGCGCGGAAGCTATACAACCTTAGGCGAGGGTTGTATAGGGGATGTAAATCCGTCGGTCCCTTGTCTATTAAATGTTAGGCAAGTAAAAGATCCCTACTCTTCTTAAGGGAAGATGTTCAGCAAAATTCCTGGTTGGGAGGTAGCTCGTCTACAGGCGTCGGTGTTAGACCTCAGTAGCGGAAATAGGCCGGCGTTAAATAAATGTATAAAAACAAAGTTTATTAATATTTTTTGTGTTAATATGTAATGTACCGTTCAATAAAAATTAAAAAAGTCTATTTAATTCGATCGTAGAAAAAATGTGTGCAACGCGCAAAAGTATACTTGTTGCACTAGTTAAACAAATAACTATTTCAATTGATAAAGTCATTTAAAATATGACATGACGCTTTTATATATTGTGACAGTTGATGTTTTCCTAACGTGTGTACATAGACCATGATTGTTTTCTTTTCATGTTCCTGAGAACCCTGAGCTTTTTAAAACAAGAATGCTGATTGGCTGACGAAAATTGGAAACTGACAACTGTCAATTATGAACCAATCACAGTATTAATATTGAAACCTCCAGGACTCCAAACACTGCACGTTTTCCAAGGTCATTGCTTGGAGGATAAACAGTAACACATAACCTCACAACAGATCGAGGATGCTAACTTCAAAATATTTAGTTATGGTTTGCACTGGTTTGTGATATTTGACATTGTAAGGAAGTCAAGGAGAAAGTTATGTATTATTTGCTAAATGAAGACACTGCATTAATTAAATATTTCTAGTTTTATTATTTTAACTTATTCGTCATTCCTATATACTATTCACTTTGTAATCGATATATTTGAGTTATCTGTGGTATTAGTTACGAACGCCGGTTATATGGAAACTTGACACCAAAATGTTTTCCGGATGACATATCTGACTTTTCGTGTTCCCACACAATTTTTGACGTTATCTACTCAACATGTTTACTTGATGTAGTTTGTCTGGGAAGCTTAAAAATACATATGAAGCTATCTGCTTCCTAATCAATAATTACTCAGATGTCTAACATCTGCACTTCATGTGTATGCATGGGTCAGAGCGAGTTGGGTCTCTGCAGGTCAGGCAATATGGGCCAGGTTAGGTCGGAGTTGATCTGGGTGGACTTCATAGCCTCAATTCAGTCTCGGTGGCTGTCAGACTGAGATGAAGCAAAGGAAGAGTTAATTATTATTTAAAAAAATAAATTACTTAATATAAGTTTTGAATATATTTATATATAATACACAAACATTTGTTAACATAATTCAAAATTTAAATAGTCATGCAATCTGAGAATCTTCATTTTCTATACCATCCTCACGATTTAAGCATTCTCCTACATTTTCATCTTGTGTACTTATTTCCTGTACACAAAGTTTGTCTTCATCGTTAACCAGATTATTTTCCTTATCTTGATTACTTTTATCATTATCAGTTTTACTGTTGCATGAAAGTTCTATAGGTACAACACTGGCTTTGTTTAATACAACACTGTTAGCTTTGTCATTTTCCTCATGAAGAGCTGGTAATTCTGTTAAAACTTCATCAAACTGTTCATCATGATCACATTCTTCAGTTTCATTCTTTTCCTCATCTACTTTTAATTCTTTTGATCCATATTTACTATCAAAATTTCGCTTCATCCTATCTTCTATATTCTTTAATTCCTCGAATACACTCTGCCTCTTTTTTTCGATCATTGCTGAAAAAGGTACAGAATTTTAATATCATCTTCAACAGTGGCAATTGGTGAAATTTAGGTTAGCAATATCTCAGTTTTAAAGCCTAACTACTAAAACCAAATCGAGGAGTTTTGTGGAAATGCAATTGAAATTTGTAAAAAAAACCGAAGTTTGTCATACTCAGCACTACCCTCCCCCCCCCCCCTTTTTTTTTCTTTTCCACAAATTTAATTCATTTTACAAACTCCCTTTATATGGTCTTGTTAGGAATGTTGTAAAGTTCCACAGTGACAAATAGAGCCACGAGTGGCAATCGAGTAAATAATCCAGTCGTCATGTACTTTGTACATTCGAAAAATTCCGAACTCAATGAAACTTTGGGATATTGTTTGTACTCCAGTCGAATTGCGGGGTTGATTGTATTATCAGTTACCGGAACAAAATATATTTTAAATCAAGTCTGTTTGGTCCCTGGTTAGGTTAGGTTAGGTTGAAATGTGAGTGGGTCTATACCAGACCCTCCACCGCGACCAATCGGTCTATTTTGGCTCACTCATAATTTATATTTCACCCAATAGGTTCAGCCTTTTAATAAAGCTGATAACCTTGTTGGGTGAGAGATTGTCCAAGTCCTCGGGCAAAAGCTGACCTTTGCCAAATAATGAGAACCGGGTTCTTTCTGCAGCGGGACAAGTGCACAGGACATGCCTTGCCGTTTCATCTTCCTCTAGACACAGATGGCATTCGGTGTTTTCCACCAGTCCAAGTCTGTGTAAATGATGATTTAATCTGCAGTGCCCAGTATATAGGCCGATTAGAGTGCTTAGGTGTAACCTATTCAACTTTAGCAGTTTTTTAGCTCTTGATTTCAAAGGATTTGTAATGAACTCCTTCGAATGAGCTAATCCTGGTAGTTCCTGCCAGTGGTAGAGAGTCTTGCTCTCGGCCCAGTGTAGGATATTTGTTTTGGCAGTGCTTGAAGATATGCCAAGAACTGGTTCTGGTCCTATAAATGTTGATGCCGCACCCTCTCTAGCTAGGAAATCGGCAATTTCATTGCCCTCCAGCCCAGAGTGGCCAGGCACCCAGACCCAGAGTCAGTTTGTTGCTCTTACCCAATTGGGTAAACTCCAGCTCCTGTTCCTTCAGGATTTTTCTAATCATCTGTATACCAACAGCTGTCTGCCTTCTGTAGGTCAGTTTTATTCTGATCCCACTCATCTCTTTTAGGAAATAGAATGTTGAAAGGCAGCTCATGGTTGGTTCTGGTAGGCATCACATCAGAAGGCATACCTAGGATGCTGTGACTGTTTAGGTCATCAATTAATCCATTGCGTTCCATGATGATAGCCTGCGGCATATTGATTGCCGATTGTTGGAGTTTATATGTTTACGTCTATATGGTCCCTGATTACGATCCAAAAGTTTCGCTCGGTGGAAATTGCGAAAACATCCCTTTTGGGGCAAAAAATGGGTTTAAATATATTTTGTTCCGGTAACTGATATACCTGAAAAGTAAATATGTCGATTTCGGATATTTTGATGATCGTGTGTAGTACTAATCATGGGAGACCTTTAAAATAAAAGCCGTTTCCAAAGGTGGACATATAATTTTATTACGTTGCTTAGATGCAATCTAAAGGGTATTAAAGAGCCACACATGCACCAAGAAAATACAAGGTTTCCAGGCCATTTTTAAGGACTATTTTCTAGTTGGTCATCTATTTTTTTAGTAGTTACATTATTATTATTCGTAGGTATACATTGTGCAATAAACAGCACCCACTTTTTATGAACGATCCAAGAGACCTCTTCTGTATGGGGAACGAAACTGTAAAGAAGTTTTTTAGGACCACAGAAAATATCTAAAACAATTTTTATGTTGTATGCAAGTTGTACGTTTGTCAAGGATCATGTTATTTGCTTTAAAAATGTAATAAAATAAATGAAATTAGCTGTGCAGTAGGTTATTTATATTATTGTAAATAAATATAAAATGAATTTAATGAAATATATTTAAGAAATAAACACTGCTTTTGGTCTTGGGCAAATTTCCCTGGGTAGGCAAATTTTATAACAGGGTGAGAATTTTTCCATGCAAGTATATCTTTAAAAAATGGCTTGCAAGTTTTTCCACTGCTCCAAGTAACTAAAAATTTAAATGAAACAATTTTTAATAGTAGAACAGTTATATAAAATGAGCGCAATAATACAAAATTGTCATCAATTTATTCTAAGAAAGTAGGCCAGAATTTCAATAAAAAATGAAGGAATGTCACAATTCTTGTAATAAAGACAATTTATTGTCAATAAAAACCCTTACGCATTCAGTTTCATTAAATAAAAAAATATAATAACCACATTTGTTTTATTTATAAATAAATAATAATAAATACACCACAGGTAATGACGACCCCCTTTATCCTGGAAAGGCTCTAGAAGAGTCTTGTGTGGGAGGGGGCTACACATTTAGAGACAAGGGACACACACCCAATATCTGTGTATAGTGGAAAAATCCCTCAGTATTTTCCACTGCCACGACCGGGGAGTGAACCCAGAACTTTTGGGTGAGAGGCAAGTGCGCTTACCTCTCGACCATCAGTATTTAATAATAGCCTCAAATCCTCAATATATTTCAAAAAAGAGGTATAAACCAAAACAGATTTTCTAAATGATTTATAAAACATTCCAACAATACAAATAAATAGTTATACTAATCACAGATTCTTAAAAGGCGTGGAAATCAGTCATTAATTACAAAAGACACTTTTCAGCTGATATTTCGTTAAATTTATTGGCAATTCATTAACTTGGAGTGAACACTTATAACAAATGCTACTTGCATACACACACACACATACACATATATTTTTTAAATAAATATAAATAAACACCACAGAAATTAGACAACCCCCAATTCCAAAAGCCAGGGCTTGTGGCTTTACTAATAGACTTTCAAATTTTCAGTATATATTGCCATCTTAATATAATTTTGGTACTGCAGGGATGATTAGTAGCCCAGCTGGAACATTGAGAAACGTAACAAAACGTTCTCGATTTCATAGAAATAATTTTGTTAACCGTTTGCATCATTTTACCTGTAATACTATTTAGTCAAAATAATACTTTAATGCACTTTTTATTAGAAAAACCATAGAAGTTACTTAATTATCAGGCTCCATTAACCTCAATAGTAAATTGATTTGTTGTTCACTACACATAAGGTTATACTGTCAAAATGTAGATGCTGCCCACTCTGTGATTTTCGCCTATGGTGATTAATGACTATACAAATAGAAATAATAATAATTTGTGAGGATTTAATAAAAAGTTTTTATTTAACTTTAACCATTTAAGAATTTTGGCTATTTATTAAATAAAAAAGATGTTTGAAATAAAAAAATTATAAATAAATATAAAATATTACTGTTCAATAAATAACTTTAATAAAATATCCGTAAACAAGAATCCTCGAAGATCGAGTCCCAGATAAATATAATTTGGTGAGCTTTTGTGGATTTCCTATCTTTAAACATACACAAAAGAATCCAAAATTTAAAATTTTAAAATATGAAATATATCGTCTGGTCTGGTCGATAGCCGCGTGGGTTAAGGCGCGAGGTGGCAATCGCAATTAATACTTATGTAGAAAATCAGGATATCCATTACCATGATACCAGAGGAAAAGAAAATCTAGCTGTAAAATACTGTCGCTTAAAAAAGATTCAAAATGGACCAAACTACTGGGCTATAAAATTTTTTAACAAACTACCTACATCTACCAGAAAATTGCCAACTAAACTTTTCAAGCGTAGGATGAAAACATTTCTCATTGAAAACGCATTTTATAACTATGATGAATATTTAAATTGTAATACTGCCCTGATCTGATTTCTGGAAAAGGGATATAAATTATAAATATATATAAGTACATCTATATCATGCCTATTTGTTAGTCTTAAAAACACTGTTTGTCTTATAGCACTTCTATTTCATATTTTATAATTAAACTTATAAGTTTTGATTATGTACTGACCTGTGTAAATACATTATATTGTATAGTAACACCAATAAATTATCTTATCTTAATCACACGACTGTCACGCCACCGGGTTCGAATTCTAGCTCCGGCACTGTCAGTGGAAATGTTTGTATGTCCGCGTTTTTTCAATGTGTAACCCCCTTCCGCACAAGCCTCTGACTTCTTGAATTGGGGGTTGTCTAATTTCTGTGATGTTTATTTATTTAGAAAATTTTTATTAGTGTAGCCACTGGTTAAACTGATTGTTTCATTCGAAATGTTTTTTAAAATATAGTGCTGCACACCTACGCCACTACCTCAAGCGACGTGCGAGAAAGAGCAAGAAGTGCCGTGATGATTTTAGAATAATTGACTACATTCGACGCGGGTATATATACAATGGACCTAAACGCACTGGGGACAGCTTTTAGACAAGCAAGTAATAAGATAAAATAAGAACAGTAATAAGTTGTGAATTATAGTAGTGAGACTACAGTAGATGGAACTTGTAATTAGTGTATACTAATGTGTATAAAGACTTAATTACTGTAATTAAGTGATTAATAAAGTAGAGATTTGTTAAAGTTCTTGTTGCAATTTATTAAACCTATATACAGAGTGTTTACTGGAGATTGTAAAAATAGGTACTAAAGTACCCTACAATATAAATATCAAAAGCGTTTGACTCTATTAATAAAGATATTTTGATTGATAACTTAGAAGCAATTGGTATTAGGGGTATTATACTTGACTGCTTAACCTCGTATATGAAAAACAGAAGTGTTAGTGTAAAATACAATGAGGTTCAATCGGTCACTTTTGATGTAGTTTTAGGGGTCCCCCAAGGCTCCGTTTTAGGCCCGTTATTGTTTTTAATGTATATAAATGATCTTCCGAAATTCATCAACGGATATACTATCATGTATGCAGATGCCACCACAGTAACGGTAGCTGCAAATAACCCCGACGAACTTTATAATAAAGTTCACAATGCTTCTGAGGAAATGATCACTTGGTGCGCTAGAAATAAGCTAATACCAAATGAGAACAAGACTGTGTTTATAAATTTTAACTTAAAGCGCCCTGTTGTTTTGCTCAACATTAAGTTATGTGAAAGTTCTTAGGCTTATTTATTGATTGTACCTTGTCATGGGATAAGCATGTTGATCACGTATGTAGTAAGTTAAATCAAGCTTATTTGGCCCTGTTACAACTCAAACAAAGCTTAAGTGTAGAGGGAGTTATGAATGTCAACTATGCACTGGCCTATTCACATGTCACTAAATATTTGTAGTTGGGGCCGATCCTCCTATATTAACAGGGTATTTGTTTTGCAAAAGAAGCTACTGGGATTAATATTTAATTTGGATTTTAGCCGTAAAACCACGTTCATAAATAATAAAATCCTTACAGTGCCTAGTATTTATATCTATAAATGTCTGACATATCTCAAAAATAACTTAGATTTATTTGAAGGAGTCTCGGATCATCACCTATACATACTTGGAACAAAAATACCTTATCCATTCCCTTACACAACATATAAGGAGTCACTTCGTTATAATTGCATATTATTTTATAACAAGTTACCAAGTAATATACAGAATAAGATTACACTGAGATTAAAAAATGCTATAAAAAATATACTCTTGGAAAAAGAGTACTACAGTATAAATGAATACCTCGATCAAGAATTTATAAGGTAAGTTACTTTATATTTATATTACTTAAGTGTTGTTTGTCTAAATACTTGTTTTATGTTTTATTTGTTATCTGCAACTACTTGTGAATAAATATTATTACTATTATTATTATAAAAAAGATTATAATCATAGCAAAGCTTATTATTTCTTTCTCTTTCCTTCTTTCATTCAATTTTAAATAAAAATTCTTTGTATGTAGTATGCAATAAAGCAATAAAATATAAACACAAAAAAGCAATAACAACACTTGCTGGCCGCCGATCCGCATTTATTTCAGTTATGCAATCCTCAATCCACCCTTTAATCACTGCGCAGCAGACAATCAGCTGTTCTCTGTAATGTGACAGGGCACCAAATACTCATATCAATCAATCGCCGTGAAAGTCAGTCACATATAGGCTGCGCTAGAGCTAGTAGAACTTCCTGTAGCAATGACAAATAGTAGCAGCAACTTTTAACTGTGACAAGATAGTAGCAGTCGCAGTTCATTACAGTGAGAGTAAAGTAGCATATTGGCTCATTACTAAGGCATACTCAATCCAATTTTATACAATTATATCAAATATTTACAGGTATAAAATTATATACTTACTCTCAATTTCAAGTACACTTGCATCAAGAAGTTCTTTTGTTTTATCATTTAATCGACGTGGGCGATAGTGTATGTGAGGCACAGCTTTTGTTAAAATAAAACTGCTACGTGGCTTCTGACATTCTTCCCAAACTGCATACTCTTTCATTCTCATCATTTTTAATTCAATTATTTTTATTTCCGTCTGCTTCTTTTTTCTATTTAAGAATAACTCTTGACGTTCCTTCTTTATTTCTTCCTTTTCCTTTATTTCATGTTCCTCTATTTTCTTTTCTAACTGGGCTCTTTTTTCTTCCTAATAACAAATTAGTATTCAATAGTAAGCATGATCGTGTTCAATTTAAAGGCAGAAAATTCTCTACATAGGAAATATAAAAAGTAATATTTAGATTTAAGAATGGCCACAACATTTTTACAACTAAATAAGGTATAAGTTTAGACCAACATAAATGTTAAGAAAAATACAATTTTATAAGTATTTAAATAATCCTAACATAGAATCACAATATATTAAATAGTTTTACATTTAGTTATATAAAGAGATCTAACAATTATACTAATAATTATAAGGGTGTAGATAATATAATAACAGTATTATTAGTGATAAACACTGACAATTATATTTCAGTAAATAACATTTAAATATTAAATTATATTTGTATGTTATTTAAGTATGAACCGTTTATTTCTAATATCATCCAGAAGTTTATTAATTTCAATTAGTCTCCAAAAAATGATTTAATTGACTTCATATACAGGGTGGTCCCAACAGTCCGTCAAAATCCAATAGCCAGCCTTATTAAGACTTTGGAAAATTATTTTTTTATGGAAGTGGTATAGTTTTTTGTGCATAATATCCTATACCTAAAATCGATATTTCTAGAGATATTTTTACTTTTTCATTAAAAACCATTAAATTATAATACTTTTCCTTTCGAACTGACCTAGTGAACTGAAGGTAGTATTAAATTTTTTTCTGGGTGCGTCTTGGTTGTCTCAGTAGTATTTTTTCAAAGTTTAATTAAATCACATTTGAGTCTATCTTAAAAATTTATAAATAATCGTTTAATATTACAAAAAACTTGACATAAATAATAGAAACAGATAATACGGTATTAGGTAATACAAAAATTGACACTATTTTAAAAATTCAGTTATTTTGAATCTAATTTAATGAAATTAATAATACTTAGTGTTTATAGGAACTGTTTAAAGTGGCCTCCCAGTATGTCCATGCATTTCTGTAGGCAATTTTCGAATGATCTACCAACATTTCTTATAATATCTACAGCAATTTCCTGAAAAACTTCCCTTATTCTTTCTTTTGCAGTTATAGGGGCTTTGTACACTTATTTTGGTCAAATCAAGGCTTCTGGCAGGCCAGGAAATCAAAAATATGTCTTTGTTGTCCTATTTTTTGTTCTGCCCATTGACAAAATTGCGTTTGGTTTTCATAATCCCTATCAATCAGTTCCTGCATTACTTGAACATGGTAGGGACGAAATTTGTTTTTTTGATTCGATGGACTGAAGATCGGCTTCTATCGTTTTCTCTTGCCAATTCTCTTATACTGTGATGAGGATCTTCAGTCACGCTCAAAAGTATGACTGTTTTGTTTTCTTCATTTACTACATTTTTCGTTCATTCCTTTTCTCATATTCCACTTTCCCCGTATTGTCAAAATCGTTCCATCAACCTCTCAAATGATTTTTTAGAGGGCTGTCTTCTTTCTAGATATTGCTCCTTATAAATTCGAGTTGATAGAAAACAACTTTTATCACTCGCACCCAGAACATAAGCCATATCCGATCATTTCTCCTCTCGAGAAATTCATTGTTGGAAAGTGCGAATTTTAAACTAATTTATAACTTAAAATAAGTGTAAATAACTTTGTCACAATTGTTAATAATTAAACGTCAATAAGATAACTTTCAATTATTCTCACTTTATGTCAAAATCATGGCTACTAGATCAGTTCCAAATGAAATGTATTATAATTTAATAGTTTTTAATGAAAAAAATAAAAATATCTCTAGAAATATCATATAGGACATTATTCACAAAAATCGTAGAGAATTAACGCGCCAATTAAAAATACAATAATATACAGTCTTCTATTTCAAAAAAATGGGAAATTCACTTTGAAATGTCTTGAATTAGCGCTAGTATAAATTAACCCTGTATGGTTGTATCGATAGTGCTTTTAGCTCTGTCACACTAAAAAATAGACTGCTTTTATGCTTCTAAGGTACAGATTTATTATCATATTTTTTTAGTATTTAAGATATCTTCTATTTCACATTGGGTCTTAACAAGTCTTAGTCTTGGATGTTTTAAAGTAGATTTATATCAAAATTATCACAATTCTTATCTTATAACTGTTCAATAGTAACATTTTATTTCTATCGCCATTAAAATGTCTGTTATTTAATCGTACTAATAACAGCATTAATAATATTTACATTACTAACATATTTTCAGCGTTATATTAATGAATATTGCAATCACACATATTTACGCATTTTTAAAGAAAAAAACTAGGTTTTTGGCAAACAATGAAAGATACATTGTCCTGTAAGTCCTTAATATATATTTTTCTAACGCACCCAAAGCTAATTTTAAATTTGTATCCTAGAAAATATTTTGAACTATCACATTTACTCTTCCAAAAAAAATCCAGTTTAAAATAAACCTGCTGTGGGAACCCAATGGGGTTTTTAAAAACAAAAGTGAAAATCTTAATTTTGTTCAAATATGAATGGAATATGCAACACACTCTGTACAAATAGGATTTTATGTTTTGGGTAGCTGATTGTATTGTTACGTGCTTACAATTTTCAGTAAACACTCCGTGGATTCGAATAACTTGCAACAAGAATTTTCACAAACCACTGATTTATTTAATCACTAAAATTACACTAGTAAATACTTAAAAATCACACAACTAATAATAACTTAATCTAATATGAATTCACTACTTTTAAAACACTATGTACTTTTCTTCCTAAACTTGACAACTTTATCTAACCTAAAAACTCTGTATTGCCTACTTCACTCAACTGAACTCTTCTTCTACAAACTGTCTCTGGAACCAGAACCACAGATTACCCAGAACTGTACTGGATACTAAACTGAACTGTTCCTTATACTTCACTAAACTGTACTATTCTGTTCCTCTATCTGCTGGCTTCACCTCTTTATATACCCACTTGGAATGTCCAGAATATCATTGTAGAACTTTCCACAAATATACTGGAATTCTCTAGAATTTTCTTAGGCACTACTAAATGGTATTTCGCCAGTTGGCCCACAGATGGCGCCACCCTTCTGGCCAGGGAGTAATTACAACTCTCCTCTCTGTTAGAGGGCAGCACATAACACTGCCCCCTCCTTAAGCCTGAACGTCCCGGTCAGGCATTTCAGATACCCCAGTATACTTTGCCAACCTGTCCAGGTGCACGATCTTCATCTTGGACTTCTTTCTACGTTGAATCCTATAAACAACGTCGTTGATCCGAATGATGACAGAATACGGTCCTTCCCAAGGTGAGCGAGGCTTCGAGAATCCTTCTTCACTCCGTTAGCTGGTGTAGTGGCTTTGCTATATCCGCGAATCCTTCCACAAAACGTCTATAGTAAGTGCAGAGGCAAGAAAGCTTCGTAATTCGTGTACATTCGAAGGTCTTGGCCAATCACGCACGGCAGAGATCTTGTCCGGGTCTGTCTGTATTCCCTCCGAAGATACGACATGTCCAAGGAATTTCACTTCTTTTTGGAATAGTAGACACTTCTTTGGATTCAACTTTAGGTGTGCATTTCTTATTCTCCCAAATACTTCCTAAAGATTTTCCAAATGTTCCCTGAAGTTTCGTCCCATAACCATTACGTCATCAAGATAAACTAAGCACGTCCTCCAAGTTAGTCCTCGGAGTACAAATTCCATCAATCTTTCAAAAGTAGCTGGAGCATTGCAAAGTCCAAAAGGCATCACGGTGAATTGATATAAACCACTACCTGTTGAGAAGGCAGTCTTTTCCTTGTCGTCAGGGTGAAGTCCCACTTGCCAATACCCACTTCGAAGGTCTAGAGTTGAAAACCATCGTGACCCTGCCAGCGTACTTAATGTATCGTCAATTCGTGGTAGTGGATAGCTGTCTTTCTTCGTAACATCATTCAGCTTCCGGTAGTCGACACAAAATCTCAAAGTTCCGTCCTTCTTGGCAACTAAAACTACCGGTGATGACCAGGGACTGGTTGATTCCTCAATTACTCCATCTTGTAGCATCTTTTGAACCATCGCAGCAGCTTCCTCCTGTTTAGCTAGTGGCAACCTCCTAGGTTGTTGGCGGATTGCGGCTGAATCACCAGTGTCTATCCGATGCTGTACTACATCAGTTTTCGTGAGGATGTCTGTGTTTTTGGCAAATACCGCACTTTCTTTCTCCAAAAACTTGATTGCCTCTCTACGTTCATCCTCAGATAGGTGTTCAAACTGGGAACTCAACAAAGTCACAACTTCCCTGTCTACACTGGTTGGCGAACATTTCTCCCCTTGTTCCTCGCACCTTGCTATCCACTGGACTGGTTCGTAGGATCCTATTGCCTCGCCTTCCTTGAAAGTTACCGAGTGGGAATTTAAATTAGCCACTCTAATTGGAATTTTGTCTTTTGTCCGGGTCAGAGTTCTTGCTAAGATTACGTTTTCTGTCTTAATTGAATCATCTTTTTCAACAAGGCCAACACGGTATCCACCAGAGTTTCCTTCCAGAATGGCCTCGATTATTTGTTCAGAACGAGCAGGAATCTTGATTGTCTGAGCCGTCAGTAGCCTCACTTTTTGAAATCGGTCATTTGCTGTTGACAAAATAAATTCTTCATTTCCAATCTTTAGGACTCGTTCTACCACGTCAAGTACAAATTGATCTTGTACTCCCATAACATCCAGCCCCAAAATGAAATCATCAGTGATGTCAGCCACAATAACCCTATGACTAAAGCACAGGCGTCCAAACTGCAGATCTAGAACTTCTCCATGAACCCTTACCCTGTCTCCTGTGGCTGTTCGAACGACCAATCCATTTTGGCTTTTATCAACTTTTATTCCTGATAAAAATCCGAGTCGCACTATTGATGACGTGGCACCTGTGTCGATAGTGAAGATACATCTCCGTTTGTTTACATAACCATCCAACAGCAGACTACTCGGGACTCTTCTAATTTGGGAAACCCGTATCTCTCTGGGGGCACCGTGTTCACCAGCCAGCACAGCCCCCAAGGTGCTGGCTATCTTTAGTTTTCCTGCGGCTCTTCAGTCATTGCGGCATTTACTCTCTCAGGGCTCCGCTGCCGACAGTTTCGCTTAATATGCCCTGGTTTGCCGCACTTATAACACCGAATCACCTTCCTTGACTGTTCATCGCTCTGTTCTCTTTCCTGCTTCCTTGGAGCATCTGGTTTGGTCATCAACTGGCTTAACATTTTGTGCATATCAGCCATCAAAGATTCCATATTTGATTTTTCTAAACGGTCCTCTTCTTCTACCTTCATGGTTCGTACTCTCGGACGTGCAGTCTCTTTGTAAGCGGCTTCAACCTCGAGGGCATGGATCAAGGCTTCACTACCAGTCTTATCTCGGGATAATCTAAGGACTCGCCTGATCTCATCTCTTATGCCATCGATGAAAGTACCAACTGTTAATTGTTCCTGGAATTCTTTGGGTGCATCTGGGTAAGCCAGGTATGTGAGTCGCTCAACAGCTGCTTCAAAATCTTGTAAACTTTCCCCAGCCTTTTGTGTGCGTGATTTGAGCTGAGTCCGGTATACTTGGGTGAGGTGTTGGTCGCCATATCTTAGATCTAGTGCAGCCTCCAAAACTTTAAAATCCCGTTGCTGCATCACTGGGATAGTCTGAAGCAACTCTGATGCTTGACCTCTTAATGCTAGCACCAATGCCATAGCCTTGTCTTCATTGCTCCAATTGTTTGCGCATGCCGCTGCCTCAAATTGTCTTTTGTAGGTTGACCAAGAAGTTTGACCATCAAAGGAAGGCGGTTGTAATCGAGGGCCCGACAATGATAATACTAGCTGGCCTCCTTGCGTTCTTAACTGTCGCTTAAGTTGTTCTACCTCTCCCTTAATTACCTGAAATTTTTCTTCTATATCGGTAACTTTCCCTTCGACGCCAGTAACTTTTTCTTCGACGCCAGTAACTTTTCCTTTGATTTCACTTACTTCAGTCTTTATGTTGCCTATATCCTCTTTAATTTCGCTTTTGAGGTCTTCAGTGGCTGAAAGGATAACATCTTGTTGCCCCTGTATAATTTTCCTTAATTCTTCTTTCTCTTCTAGACGTCGTTTTTCTTGTTCTTCTTTCCCTTCTAGAAGTCGTTTTTCTTGTTCTTCTTTTTCTTCTTCGCGTCTCTCTTGTTCTTCTTTTTGGTCTAGCATCATTTTTCTAAATTGCTCGAACATGTCTTGCATTCGTTTTTCAGCAGCCATGCTTCTTGTTTCCATTCAAAAACTAACAAACAACACTAACAAGTCTTATTTAAAGTCTATATCTGGTATAAGTCAAATATGTCCACAAAATCCTCACACTAGCACAAATAAGTCTTGTCCAATATCGATATCACTTTCCAGTTCGACTCACTTCACTATCTCCAGTGGTTTCCAAATAGAACACTATGGAACTTCGTCGAATTCTTCAGAAATTCTGTTGCAATTCCGCTTCCGACACCAATTGTTACGTGCTTACAATTTTCAGTAAACACTCCGTGGATTCGAATAACTTGCAACAAGAATTTTCACAAACCACTGATTTATTTAATCACTAAAATTACACTAGTAAATACTTAAAAATCACACAACTAATAATAACTTAATCTAATATGAATTCACTACTTTTAAAACACTATGTACTTTTCTTCCTAAACTTGACAACTTTATCTAACCTAAAAACTCTGTATTGCCTACTTCACTCAACTGAACTCTTCTTCTACAAACTGTCTCTGGAACCAGAACCACAGATTACCCAGAACTGTACTGGATACTAAACTGAACTGTTCCTTATACTTCACTAAACTGTACTATTCTGTTCCTCTATCTGCTGGCTTCACCTCTTTATATACCCAATTGGAATGTCCAGAATATCATTGTAGAACTTTCCACAAATATACTGGAATTCTCTAGAATTTTCTTAGGCACTACTAAATGGTATTTCGCCAGTTGGCCCACAGATGGCGCCACCCTTCTGGCCAGGGAGTAATTACAACTCTCCTCTCTGTTAGAGGGCAGCACATAACAGTATTAAACTAAATTCTACATTCTGGAAGAGTAAACAGGTTTGAGGCAAAACATTTTGATATTAATATAGTAGGTAGGTACATTTCACCACAGCGGTTTAGCTGGCATTAAAAATCATGCAAAAAACCTTCAATAATGCCATGTCTGCCTAGTCAGAGATGGATAAGGAGGAACAGTAGCCTGGGGTTTGACGCCCCCATTTTGAAGTGGTTAGGTACTAACAGGCAGAATTTTCGTGAGTTGCTTTGTTTTAACGAGTCTTCTAACTTTTCTCAGTGCGAAAATTCTTGGTAGAGGTATGCAAAATTCTACGCAGCTGCTAAACGGGCTGATTTTTACACTATTGTTTAATTAATATTTTTGTAATCAAATGGTCAAATTGTCCTACAAATTTTCTGGCAGGTTTTCCAGTCCTACGCCATGAAAGTGTTAATTCCACAATCAACATGTGTAGCAGCTGCGTAGATCTTTGCATACCTCTTGAGAATTTTCGCAGAGAAAAAAGTTGGAAGACTCGCCAAAACAAAGCCACTCAGGAAAATTCAGCCTGTTAGTAGGCGTGTTTTATTGCTAGTTCAAATCTACTCTCACGAGTAGTAATTTTGATGTGACAATAAAACGGTTCATCAATGTTGCCACAAGTACTTTTGCGATTTAGTATAAAATGTTTAAGGTACTACTAATGCTTGTGGATTTCTAATTTGATTTTCGAGAAACGAAAACCTTTAACTGAACTATAATGTTCTAACATGAATCAGAATAATAAGGTACTTCTTGTAGCTGCTGCTGTTGCATCAATTTTGATAATTTTCGAAGGCTGAACGCAACGGTGATTTTTAATAAGCAATGAACGAATGAAACAAGCTGACCGATGTGTAAGTTTCACGTGTTTTTGAGATCATGTCAGAGACTGACGACCATATCACAATGACAAGTTATTGCTAAGTGGACGATTTACACCTCATAGTGACGAGTAATCTCTTTAATAAATAATGACTAACTAAAACGAAAGAGTATGTAAACTTGATCACCCACCCCTTATATTCATGATTTATTACTCCGTTATAATATGCAATATACATTATAGAATGTGTAAATATACCTAATACATCATCTATTAATTACCTTTTCGGATTTTGTCTGAAAAACATTAGGTGTCACTACCCCTTAGTAGGAAATCGACCCGCAGACTCGCCTGCTTTATAATATAAGTACGCTTTACTTATAGTTCGTGAATTTCAAATTTATTGTCGATTTTATGTAAAATATTTACTTGACTAATTTTTATAACCTCAATTCTAAGCTTGTTTTTTGTTGTTGCAAGACCACTATTTAATGACTTTTTACTTTGTGACTAGGAATCTACTCTTCCTACGATCAAATTCAGTCGTAGGGAAAGTAGCAAAAGTTGAAAAAGTGGTGGTCAATAAAACGGCAAAAAACGGTTCTACTTCTACGAGTAGAATGTTTCTGGGCACAATAAAACGCGCCTAGTAATCACTTTAAAAAAGGGGCGCCGAATCCAGAACCACGGGGCTGGGCTGTCTTTAGTTTTTACTAATTATTGACAATTAATTTTGAACCAAACCTAGTAGTTCAATACTTATTTATATTAAATAGAACGCTGTTTTCTAAAAATAAAAAAAAATAAATAAGAAATATTAATTTATCATCGCAGTCGTTTACTTTTAATATTTATTACACAGATAAGCAAAGCTGATTTAATAAATTGAGATATATTAATTGCTCCATTTAGCCAACAACAATATTTACAAAGTGACAAGAGTTTCGAACGGTCGGAACTTTTGCAGTATTGCACGAGTTGCGAATGGACGTATTGATATAGTAAGAAGTACGAAGGTTTGTCATCAGCAATCCGTGGTGAAGTGGTTAGACTGCAAAGATTTTAAAACGTGAGGTTGACGGTTCTAATCTCGACTTCTTACAGTTTTTTTTTACTACATATTGTTAACTACAATACATAATACGAATATTTCTTTAGGTTAGTTCGTTAAGTTAAATATGTTAATATTATTTGATGCTGTATAGTTCCTTATGATAGATCAAATACAAATATAATTGAACAAAAATATAATGAACCAACGCGCATGCACGTTCGGAAACCACGTTATTAAATACAGTTCCCACCGTTTGGAACTAACCAAAAATTAATATTGTTACTGCCCAGCAATAATCACATAGAGGTATGGGCTCGCTAGTTAATAATTTGAAATTTATAAAACTGAATTTCAAAACCAACCTTCTTAATGTTTCCTGGCTAACGTTGATCAAATCATTTCCTTCGTATGCTACGAAGCTGATTCTAGCTCGCATGGTATTTTAATAGGGTCATAAAACTGCGGCAACAGAAGACTGCTAAGATGTATGTGTACGACTTGCGCATTATTATATATATGAGGCAGAAATATAACGAATCTATCACGTGTTTTGCTCTATAGAGATGATGTACAATGTAATTATTAATTAACAATAATATGGCCATTTTGTAATATTTACCAACAAAAGTAAGGTTCTATTACAATTTTAAAGTTTCAAATTTCATATACTTATGATTCCGTTTACCCCATCTGGCCTCTCATTTAAACCAATCCACGCACATATTAGCAGCGAATGTTGCGATTGAAGGTTTTTTACATCCACTAAATTTCTGAACTGTACCTCTAGGTTGTAAAATATGCCACTTTTAAAGGAACTAATTTTACAATTGCGTATTTAAAAATAAAAGTGTTAGTAAAATTCTTACACGTGGTTTTAATTTTGTCTCCTCTTGTTGAAATTTTTGTAAAGTACCTAGGAGAGCACCAAACATTCTTTTATTCCTTGCTTTAAATTTTTCATCTTTATTCTGGGCTTCCAACGCTTCTTCCCTACTTGGAATCTCTTTAGGAGTTACAATAACTTTACTTATAATTTGTTTTTGAGCTCCATGATGTATATCTTCATCGTGAACTAGTTTATCAGATAACCTTCTAAAGACTGATATATTGTTTCTTCTCTTATTTGGTGGTTCGTCATTTTCATGAGGAAAATTTCGATTTCGATTTACATTTTTTAAATGGAATCTTCCTTTATCTTCTATTGGAAGCATCTTTTTCTGACTTGGTCGTATTGGTAATTCTGAAGGGTCTCTGCCAATTAGCCTTTTTATATTTTCATCTACACCTTTCAAACTACTCCTAGCTTGGTCAAGTTCGGATTGTAGGCTGCCAAAAGATTTCAATATTTCTGTTCCCATTTTTCTTTATAGCTAATTTTCAGCTCATTTAGACCGATTTTAGTCACTAAAACACTAAACCAAAAGTTTTGTCTAAATCGCTTTCCTACTTGTCTTGTGTCTATTTTGTTTCATTTCTTCATACGTCTTTCTGTTTCTGATCGGCATTGCCAACTGTCAAGAATAAAAATATCCTATTTTAGAACGTTCACTCAAGCCTGTGTAAAATGAGTCAAAATAAAGAGAGACCAGCTCTGTCTCCGATCCATACCCACACTTGTTTGGCATGATATGATCGGTGGAAGGGGGCGTTCCCCCCCCCCCCCCCCTATATCCATAATGGGGAACGTTCTCTTTTATTTATCCGCCAGAGTGCCCCAGCTGTACTCGATTGTTTGCCGGTCAATGTCAATACGAAAAAATATGTCTTTGTCACTCTTTGTATAAACAAAATTAATAATTGGGATGAAAAATTAAAACTTGTTGCTGTGTACCAAAGTCCTAAAAATGACCGTTTCCCACAAACTATTTAAAGATTTATGTATGATATAAGTTGGGAATGACATTAAACCGAGTACACATGGCGTCATCTATTAGATATATTAGGAACTGGCTTGTAGCTTGGATTGTTCCTCATTACTTTTATCAATTTGGCTCATTTCTACGAATAAGAAATTGGGAAACTCTCAGAAATCGTGAAATTTAAACAATTTAAAAGTTATAATATAACTTTTAAATTGTTGTTTAATGTAATTTTCAATTTGTGGTCTTTTTCAATTTTTCTTTAAATTTAGAACGTAAGAAATATACCTACATATATATTTTTCAAAGTTAAATGGCCTGACAAAATAAATATTTTACAGCCAAAATCTATAATAATAATAATAATGATTCATTTTCCAAAATATGGGATACCCTAAAATCTTGCATCAACAGCTGTATTTTAGGCCAATTGCACATATCCAGCATATTTTATGCCGCAGTAACGATACGATGTGAGATGTCATTGAAGTCTCAGCAAATTGTTTTAAATAGAGGCTCACTCACCAAGACAACTGTTGCTTTGGTAAGCGGGCCTCCATTTAAAACAATTTGCCCGTTGCTGGGGCTTCAAAGATAATTATTATTAGCCGTTACTCGAGTCCGAGTATAAAAATGTTACAGTCGATTAATTGTGTACAATAAAAAACAAGTAAAAGGTGCAGTCTATTGTAATTCCCATTCATCTACGGTGCACACGACTATGGCTATAGAGGCCAATTCGGGAGAGCACATGTTGACCGCAGTCAGGACAGACATAGACCTGGTTAGGTCTTAGATTCGGCCTTCTTGCAGCAACATTTCCTTGATAGCTGGCCACAACCCCTCGCCATTCGGTTCTGTCCGCTGCAAGTTGTTCCCATTGCTCGTCTGCAATACCGCAGGATTTTAGATTTTCATGGAGAGCGTCTTTGAACCTCTTTCGTTGACCGCCACGCCTTCTTCTACCGCTTAGCAATTCACCATAAAGTGTACATTTAGGAAGGCGGTTATCATGCATACGATGAACGTGACCTGCCCATCTTAGGCGTGCTCTTGAAATAAGCACCTCAATTGGAAGGCTGTTTGCTCTCCTGAGTACTTCCACGTTTGATATGTGATGGAACCAATGGATTTTCATCATACTTCTGAGGTGTCTTTGCTGAAAATGTTCTAATTCTTTCACATGACGACGGTAAGTGACCCAGCTTTCACATCCATATAGCAGTGTTGGAATGACAACTGCTCTGTAGACAGCCATTTTCGTTGACAAAGCAAGGTCGTGGTTGTCAAATACTCTCTCTCTAAGTCCCCAGAGCGCTCTAGATGCAGCGTTAATTCTATTGCGAATCTCGCTGTCCATGTTTGCTTTGTCATTAACAACGTTGCCTAAGTAATTGAACTGATCCACCACTTCAAGAGAATTTCCGTTAAGTGTAATGTCTATTTGGTTCACTTGATGAGGAGTTGACATAATCTTAGTCTTTCCAATGTTGATTTTAAGCCCCAAGGAATCATAGCTCTGGGCATGCACATCTAAAAGTTCTTGAAGCTCTCCCGGCGTAGAGGCTAAAAGTGCACAGTCATCCGCATACTGGAGATCACAAATGAATCGTGTGCGTGTATTCGTGAAAGCTCTAAAGCGCCCTATGTTAAAGAGACCGCCATCAAAACGGTATCTGAGACCTATTCCTCTGACTGTCAGTTTGTTGTCAACAATAATTGTTAGAGCAGTGGTAAACAAATTAAAGAGTAGGGGTGCCAGGACACATCCCTGCCTAACTCCAGTGAGGGTTTGGAAAGGTTCGGTTGCCTCATTATTATACATAACCTGGGCGTTGTTGTTTGTATGTAGACTGCGACATACTTCCACAAATTTTCTAGGGATACCTAAGCGGAGCATAATTTTCCAGAGCACTTCCCTGTCCACCGAGTCAAACGCCTTGGTTAAATCAATGAAGGCCATGTGAATTTCTCCTTGATGTTCGAGTGCTTTTTCTTGAAGCTGTTTAAGTGTGAAGATTAGGTCCGATGTGCCTCGGTTTGGTCTAAAGCCACTCTGTGTTTCAGGAAGTAACTTTCCCATAACAGGTGTTAGTCTATTTGCCATCGCTTTAGTGAGTATCTTCCCTCCAACAGCCAGGAGAGCTATACCCCTGTAATTTCCACAGTCCGCAGCGCTCCCTTTGTTTTTGAAGAGGTTGATTAAAAGTGTATCACGAAACTCCTGTGGAGCTTGACCACTTTCCCACACGACATCAAACAGTTTTTTGAGGTAGGGTATGAGCTCTGACGACACAGCTTTAAAGATCTCAGCTGGGAGTGAGTCGGCGCCGGGAGATTTGTTATTTTTTAGCTGCCCAATGGCGGTTAAGATCTCTTCCGTTGTTAGTGGTTTATCTAAGTCTTCGAAGGTGTCATATTGAGGGATAAGATTTATAATATCGTGATCGGCTTGACTTTGCTGGTTAAGAATGTTAGAGTAGTGTTCTTTCCATCGGGCTCTTATTTCCTGGTCTTCTTTGAGGAGATTTCCATTCAAATCTTTAATAGGGCACATATTTTTCCGACTGGGGCCGTACACTGCTTTTACTCCTTGAAAGAAATTCCTGTAGTCGTGTGAATCGGCGTACCTTTGAATTTCTCTGGCCTTGCTTGCCCACCACTCGTTCTTTATTCTTCTGATTTCGCGTTGCGTTTTATACTTAGATTGGGTAAAAGCTTCTGCTTTTGATGAGTCGTTGGGGTGGTTGATAGCGTTTTGGAAGGCAATATGTTTGCGGTCAAGAAGTTCTTGTATAAAAGCTTCATTACCATTGAACCAGTCCTCCTGTTTTTTACTTGCTGCAGTGCCAAGAATTTCCTCACTCGCACTTTTTAAACTGTCTTTAATTTGTGTCCAGGTAGCAGCGACATCTACAGAATTGGTTTCTTCTAGTGCACTCAAATTCCCTTGAACTTTTTGCTTTAGCTGTTCGACGGTTTGTTGGTCACGCAATTTACTAATACAGAGACGGAGTCTACGTTTTACTTGAGTTCTTCGGTGTTTGGGTCTCATAACAATTTTCATTTTAGAGACAACAGGACGATGATCGGTCCAACATTCGCTATCAATGCGCGCCTTTGTAATTTGGACGTCCTTGAGATGGTTCCTACGTACGATAACATAGTCCAGTAGATGCCAGTGACCTGATCTGGGGTGACGCCAGGTGCCTTTAAATTTATCCTTTTGTCTGAAAATGGTGTTTGTTATAACTAGATCATGTTCGGCGCATTTAGTTAGGAGTAGTTGACCGTTAGCGTTCATGTTGCCTAAACCGTTCTTGCCTATGATGCCTGGCCAGGTGTCTGCATCTCTCCCTACTCTAGCGTTAAAATCGCCAAGAATAACGAGTCGTTCCGTTTTAGGTATTCTACAGAGGGTTTCTTCCAGCTGTTGATAGAAGCTTTCCTTGGTTTCGTGACTTGCATCCAGAGTGGGAGCGTAAGCGCTTATTAGATTTACCGCGTTGCCATCTGATAGCTCATAGCGTAGCAGCATTAGACGCTCGGATAGGCCTTGTGGTACTTGTGTTAAGTTGGATACAAGTTGATTCCGAACGGCAAATCCTACTCCATGTTGTCTTCTTGAATTGGTGGGAAGACCTTTCCAATAGAAGGTGTAGTACTTTTCTGTGAGAGAGCCTTCCTCCAAAAATCGAGTTTCGCTGAGAGCTGCAACGTCAACATTGAGTCGGTGAAGTTCTCTATCTATTAGAGCAGTTCTTCTTTCAGGCCGATCGGTGCGAGTGCTGTCGTCCAAAGTACGAACATTCCAAGCGCCGTAGATGAAAGAATTAGTTTTGTTGGATTTAACTTGTCGGTGTTTTTTCGACATTCGATGAGGTGTCCCTGTGGGCACCCTCCCCCGGAGATCCGATCGGGAGGGTATTTTACCTCCGGATGATTTTGTCCCACTTGAACGCTCCATCATTTTTTTAAAGCCTTAATCGACTGAAAACGAAGCTGCATTTGAAGTTTTAGCTGGAGCAGGTATGCAACTGACCAGCTCGGTTGCGGAAGGCGAGTGGTGTGGTCCCATGGCACAGAAGGAGACTGCGACGATGGGGTAACCAAACGATTCCAAAAGCAACCTTTGTGTGCGGTGGGTTATTTTTACCGCACTCTTCGTGAGAAGGTGGATGTGCTCACAGCAAAAGGTAAGGGTTATTCCACCCTTACTCGGTCGTTAGAGCCTCGTTAGTGAAAACAGGGTGCACCAAGTTCAAATTGAACTCATCGCGAAGGTGAGGTTAACAATTGAGTAGGAGAGGCTATAACTTGCGCTTCACTACCCCATTACAAAGATAAGTCGCATAATGGTATCATCACCAAGTGACTGAATTACGTATTCTAGGTAGTTTTTCACTAGTCACAAGTGAATTAGATCAATAAAGGTAAGTATAAACTGTATATTTGCCTTTTATTTTTAATTAGAATGCTTTGCTATTTGCAAGTGAATACTTCGTAGATTAAGACAGGTGTAGTATTTCATAATGATATGCAAACAGATTAATAAGGATAAGTCAACAGTTTAATCAAAGCGGCTGCAATGCTCACTTATTGCTACTTATCTAGGAAAATAATTTAATTACCCTAGCTGAAAAGTTTATTGCCACTAAAACATAGTTAGTGACTCTTACTCTCACCACTAAATTAGTCGAATTATTTCCAATCAAAGTTGTTCACCTGTGGCAAGTCATCAGTTTTAGAAATCTTCATTTATCTACCACAATTAACCCGTTTACCTGTCCCATATAGTATGCAACTTTTTAGCTGCTACAATTAAATTTTCACTTGCCACTACTAATTTTTTTTCTCAGTGCTTTTGAAAATACAGAAGCTCACATTACGGGTACAATTTTAGAGAATTTAGAGAAATGCATAGATTAGATAGTTATGAGAAATGTGTTGTTAATTCCTTTCTTTAAATTATGAATTTCACTGAAAAAACAGTGTATTTCAAATTGGGTGGAAAAACATTATCATTTAAATTGTTTATACTCGGCGCTTATTCTCGATCGAGTTGGGCCCCTAGCAATATTTTCATAATTTAAAGGAAGAAATTAACAACACATTTCTCTCAGTGTACACACAAATGGTACGTAAGGTCACGGAAATAGGTTTTGGCGAGAAGACTTGCCTTCGTCTCTGTGCTTATGTGTCTATATACAGTACGGAGATCGCTACTAGCCGTATAGGGGAATATTATACACTTATGTACATGCGCAATATGGATTAGAATCACGAGATGATATGAAATAGATGGTGGGGCATAGACATGACAGCTGGTCGATCTGCTGCGGTTAGTAATGTAAATGTCTTTAAAACGGAAGGTGTAGGTTCCCGGTCGTCAAATAAGGAATTTACGAAATTGTTGAAATTAATTATGGTGGTCAACAAATAAGCAAAAGTATCTTTCTCCAAATAAGTAGACGTGGGTTGATTTTCGTACGCTAATAAATAAATTCATTGTATGGCGCAGCGACTACCCACGCATAGTACCATTTAATTATTTTTACTTTGTCTTGTTAAATAAATATTTCTTTTAACAGGTTAATATTATTTTAAGTGCAATAATACTTAAATTTCGTAAGGTTACCTGTGACCTAAGCCCAATGGACTTTAGTAAATAATAAATAAATCCATAAAATCGACAATCACAGCTGTGCCAGTCTGCAGTGCATTGGATATTGGATATCCTCACCACAATCACATTCTTTTAGATGATATTCTCACCCGTATTGCATATGTACATAAGTCTATAGAGATTCAGTATATGGCTAGTAGCGATTTCCGTACTGTATATATATACGGATCTCGATTGTTTTTTAAGTTACATTATTTGTGACTTGGAAGTGACAACACAACAGATATCACTATGTATATACTGTATATCTGTTGTTCTACAGGTTTTAAGGGATGTTGAATGAATTGTTGTTATACATCTGGGTACTTTCCATCATGACGGAAAGGCTCCGGAAGGAGCCATGGTTGTCTAAATGACGCACGCTATGGCAGTATCTCATCTGCTGTCTTTAGATTCTTGCTGATAGCTGCTTACTGCTGCTTCTAGTTGCTTGGTCTCGGTCAATTGTATTGTTCACACTGGATGAAATATATACTGAAGCACCCTGTATATACCCCATATATAAATTTAGTTTTTTCTTATTTATATTTCCAAATTCAAGTAATTCTTGCAGTTAATTCATTTCATTTTTACATTTATTTAGACATTTAATATTGATCACGATATTATTACCAGAATGCATTTTAAAATTATATTTTTAAAGCAAAGTTAAACGCTACAATTTTGAGACAGAATTTACATAAAAATCGAGTCTAGTCACAGCATTTGTTTACAATGGACACGAAAAGCGTCAAGTACTTCTGTCACTTCTCGCAGTCTAAACATTTTCCAATCGTGGGACCACAAAACCAAAGCTTTCATGTAATTGTGACGTCATTTACCATATAAAAGGAAGACGGCGTGATATTGAAAAGAAGAGAAGATAGACGGCATCTGAAGACAGCACCTTTTAAGCTACGTCGCGATATTTTCGCCGAGCTTAATACATTATTTTGTGGATATTTTCACTAAATCAGCCGTCTAAACTACTAGCCAAACAATATTATAACTTACATCGTATTTTAACGAATTCTTCTCAACCACCGACATGCTAGACGAGGACGTTAAACATGTAGAACCTGGGGGAGAGCATTCACGGGCGATATAGCGCTATACAGAGTGCACAGAAATTCAGCTGACATAAATTTCTAAAGGTGATTACTTTCTTATTTTGAGACTCTACTTTATTATTTGCAATTGCATTCATATTCTGGTTTCGACGGGGTGTAATAGGGGAAATTGACGCATTTGTGGTACCAAAAGAATATTAGATTAATTTTTTAAAATAAAATATTAGCTTTGATTTTTAACTGTCATAATATTATATTACCAGTTATTCAGTTATGATTTTATTCACGATTTTAATTCATAAAATTTCACTTTCTGAATATTTTCCTAGGGAATTTTGCGTTTGCAAAATAACAAGTTTATATTCAAGAACTATATATTTTCTGCCTTTATGCAATGACAAGAAACTTTCACTTCCATTATTTTTCATTTGATGTACTTATTAAGACTACTGTGTGCCTAATTTTGGACCTGTCAAATGTCATAGTAATGTTTATCTTTCAAATGATTATCTGAGATTTCTCACCAGTGATCTATTTGGTTTTCTATGATTGTTTAATAACGATCCACCCATTTAATTACCTTGCGCTCACAAACTGTACAGGCCATCGGTCAGTGCTGGGTTAATTAGCCCGTAGACCTGTTCGCATTCAGAAGGGTTTACTTTTCGTCGAGTACTGAACCGGGACGTCCCGTCTGTTTGATTTACAACTGCCCACCTTGTTTTTACGTTGTTGGACAGTCATACAAAATTTGGTAGACTGCTTATTTTAATTATAATCAAAGGATTTTTCCTCAACATTCTATGATCTTTTACATGAGTATTTAATTCTCATTTCTCAACTTAATTTTGATAAAGTATAAACATGACATGATTCTTGTCCTCTGTTTTGCATTCGATTCATTACCTAGCGATTGCTAACAGCTCTATTATAGATTATTATTATCAGGCCATTGCCACAACCCTAATTACTATTAAAATAACACAGCATACTTTTGTATCTCAGTTCTTGTTATTGCATCAAAACACTCAGTATATCTATAGTATGGTCATTACTATAGCTGCGCAAGTTTTCGTATTATGATATTTAGACAATTGTCTCAAATATTTGGATTATTTTTGATTTCATATATAGCTATTTGCTACATCAATTTATATAAAATAAAATGGTTTTTTTTTACTATTTTTTCCCATCAATTATTGTCTTATTCTTTCACCTTTACCTTTTCATCATATAAGTAATAAACTAAATAAATGGTTTTGTTTCAAAGCAAAATAGAAAACAAACTTTAACTATAAAGGTACAGTGCAATTTGAGTAATAAAATACTACATAAATAACATATATAATTAAATAGGTCTCCCAATTAATAGACAGTGTGTTCAAGTTTACCAGGTATTTCAATTAACAGAGTGATTAATTTTCTAAGGTATACAGTATCAGACAGAAACAAGTAATATTAAACTTTATATAAAAGAACCTGGGGTAATTAGAAAAGGGTTACTACACACACAACAAAGTTTGAGTCCTACACTAACAAAACTAGACGATCACGCAAATGGCCAATCTTATTTGTTTATGCTTCAGATAAATAAATAGCAATGAAGTTAACTGGTGACATAATTACCAGGATTTCTTTTAGTAATTAAACAGGGTACCCCACAATCATTACAATACCTATTATAATTCACGGTTTACACAAAATAGTAAACAACTGCATAACTTAAAACATTTATTTTCAAATAATATCACAGGTAAAGTATTATCAGGTATTATTAATATTAGGTAGAAATTTAAAAAAAAAAGAAGTACTACTGCTACTAATATTACGTACAAATGTAAAATAAATTATCAAAAATATGACTTGGCACAAATTGAAATATATTTTTCGAGTCCTTGGAACCATTCAGAAATTTTCCGAGTGTATTTTTTATAGTTTTAAGGTAAGGCCCATTCTTTCCAGAGTTTTAGTCCTCTTATTTTTCAAAGAACAAATTGTTTAATGTTAATTGGGTAGTGTAGTTGCTTTTCTTATAGTGAGAGACACTTCCTTGGCTTTCCCATTTTATTTTTAACACCTCAGTACCTACTCCATTGAATAATACACTATAGATACATCACAAAAGTAAACAAAGCAAGGCTTATGTTATCCCGGACCATGCCATTCACAATGCAGTGTGATCAACAGGAAAAACATGAACTAAATGAGTGATCATATTTTAAAGTTTGTATTGAACATATAAAAGAAAATAAAAATAAATGAAAATGTTGTATTGATTAAAAAATCATTGTCTTTGTATTAAAAGATAAGCTATAAGTTTACACAGTTTTGGATACAGATTCAGAATGGGATAACTTTATAAATAATATTTTCGTTTATAACTTTAATTTATATTTATCCATTAAAGGCTTACACAAAATCAGCGCAGACCAACATTGGACTTCTCCTGAAATAGACAAATATAGACATAAATTAAATTTATATAGCGTGCTATCCAAATACTTTGATGAGCGTAAAAAGATTATCAAAATTTAAGAAACAGCTATATAACAATGCATTAAAAAAAAGCTAAAAGTAATACGTATAGGCATGTTCTAGAATCAGCAGATAAGAAGTGGAAAGTTTTGTGGCAAATTATAAATAAGTTAAATAACAGTAATAAATATCCTGAGGCAATTTTTCCCAAAGTTGAGTTTAACTCACATTTCGCAAGTATCACGTCAGATGAATTTAAAATTAAATCACAAACCCACTTTATAAATACGAATCCAAAATCAATTTATCTAAAAAACCAGTCACTGCAGAAGCAGAAAAATTTTAAAAACAAGAAATATTTAGGTGAGGACGAGATTCTATTGTTTATATTTAAAAAATGTATATAAGTTCCTTTGACCAATATTATAAATACCAATCAGAAAATTTGCAATGAATTAAAATGATATTGACTGATACTTAAACAATTTTTATTCAGTTATGTCTACCTTATAATCTTCAAGATGCCAAGGGATTTTCTAACAAACCAAATTAAGTTCATCTAATAGATAATCGCATAATTCTTTGTCGCTCATTAAATCCACATCATCAGCTCGTATCTGAAAAACATATTTCAAATAATTAGCTTTAAGCAAGAAATTTTAAAACTAACAAAGATGTCTATATGGAGTGGCCTCAATGATTATCTTTCTTTATTTATAAAATAACTGATTTAAAATTATGAGAACATGTATGTTAGATTTAACTGTCAACTTTTACATATACCGAGTGACCACGAAATGACGCTCGCCCCTATATCTCTTTGATCTTACAAGCTATGAATCCCAAATTTGGCCACATCAAATAGTGGCTAAATATACATCATTTTTAAATCTGAGGAGAGAAATATATTATTCATTTAAACATTTAATTCATACCACAATGAGTCCTTCTTTATAATTTTTCAATATTCTCAGTTTTAACTGCATTAAGCCAGACGGTCTGCCATTTGTATTTTTCATATAGGTATACTCATCTAGCACTTCAATATAAACAGCTTTATATATTTGTTTTCGATAGCCTGTTATTCCAATAATATTTAAGCATGGTACTGCACAATTTAAATCATATTTATTAATTTCATATTGATTTGCAACTAATTTTAGATTATCCAAGATTTTCTGTAGTATTGGACGCTTCTCCATTTGAAACTTTGGGTCATATTCTGTACATCCTTGTGGATGAATATCTATTTCTTTGTACAATTTACGATCTTCACAGTAAATACAAGACAACAATAAATTTAGCCTACGTCGTATTGGATGTTCTGGACTTGAGGCTAAAATGGGGATAAAAAGAAAGATGAAATCAGCACTGGATATGCATTTTATTAAACTAGATCTTAAAAATATAGTTAGGTTTATATTGTACTATGTAGTAAATTTAATTATAAATTTTAAAAAATATAAGGAATTTTGCAAATATAATATTTTAGACATCTACTAATGGCTTGACCATTATGGCATTTTAGTTAAAATTGTTACAACCTTGGTAAACCTAATACCCTGTATGTAGTTGACAATTAGCTTTAGGGTGAAAAAAAGCAACATCGCTTGTACCAACTGGTTCATTGTCGACCAACAGATAGTGACTAACTAAGCTGCCAACTATGCAGGCTGTCACATTTCTTGCCTTACGTGGATTTCTATGGCTAATCACCAACTACATGCATGGTATGTATTCCACTTACGAAAAAATAAATCTTTGTACAAAGCCAACTTATTTAGAAATAATTCAAGTGTGCTTTTAGAGGGCGAAATATTAAAACATAATATTTTGGTCACAAACTCCCCTATTAAATCCTTATTTTACTATAAGGAACGTAACCAGACTGCAACCAACAGCTACTCCCCGTCCCCGTGAGGTCCCTGTTTTTCTTGTTTCCTTTCTCTTCTCACTATGTTGATTTATTGCACTAAAACACTGCTGAGAGTTTTAAATATTTGCTATAAAAACTGCTAAGCCGCTTTGTCCCGAGATATTTCTTATTTTAATTTTCACCTTGTGTTTGAAATATTATTATTTTTAAGTGACCACTTAGAATTTTGATTTTAAAGTCAGGCATTCACTGCAGACTATATAACAGGACAGAGTGAAATACGACTGGATATAAGATCGCCGCGGAAGTGGCTAGGCCACACACTTAGGAGACCAGAAGACACTATCTCAAGGGCGGCCCTCGACTGGAACCCCCAAGGCAGTCGAAGAGTGGGATGACCAAAGGTGACATGGAAGAGAATCATGTTAGAAGAACAAATGAAAATGAACAAGACATGGGGAGAAATAAAAGTACTTGCCAGGAACAGAGTCAGATGGCGACAATTTGTGGAGGTCCTATGTTCCTTAATGGAATGATGGTACTTATCAAGCAATCGCTGCAGACTCTGTAGATACCAGAGCAGAGAATGAGAAAGATGTGTGCACTGATGTACCGAGGGTGACGTGAGAAATATACTAGGAGACTATTCTGTTTTTTAAATTCCTTTCATGTTGGATCCGACCTTGTACCGTCTAGCTTTTAATTGGTATGGCGTTTCGCACAGTAGATATCTAACTGGTATTGGGTACGAGTGCCCTGGGAAGACTAGATGTTTGTGTAATTATTAATTATTAATAAATCTGTATTGTATTGTCTGGAATGGTCTAGTTCATTGCAAAACAATCAAAGTTTTCTCAAGATGTATGTATCATGAGAAGATTTTCAGTCAGATTTAAAATCACCCCAAAAACAAATTGTTAGGCACCTAAAGTGGATAAAGTACTTTATATAATAACAAATAAAACATTTGGGAATGGCTTACAGCTCTAGGATAGGTGCTAAGAACATCTTGTATAACTTATACTAATAATGATAAATGAAATACCATAAGTACCTTTTACACATTGTATGTTCTCTTCTTTTAATGCATAAGGAATAAGTTCGTAAGCATGATAATTCAGCATCCATAAATATAATACAAAATCAATAAGTATAGTAAAATCATTCTTGAATTCTCCAGCTTCCAACCGTTTCATTATGTTAGGAATTATTATATTTTTAATATCACTTGCCTCAAGATTTTTATAGTTTGAATTACTCAAACACCATAGGAACCTTTTCAAGTCTTTCGCCCTAGGCTGTTCTTCCAAATAAGTGTGTTTTGTGGTATAATTACTACTTTTAAGTTGTTCAATGCACTGTATAGTAAATGCTTTCATCAAATTTGAATCGTAATATAAATAATCACAATATACGGCTAATATGTGGCACAAAGCAGAAAATGAATAATATTTAAAAGTTTTATTAAAACACATTGCACAACTCAAGGTGGCTAAAAATTCTTCATCTTGATATCGATTGTGCCTTATAGTTTTTAAAAAAGTTATAAGAAAGGCAGGGTCCTTTAATAAATATAAATTGTTAATCAAACAATTAATAACTTCATTTAGAAATAATTGGTTATTTATCTTTGTACTAGTTTTAAAAGTTGAGTTACAAATAATGCAAATTTCTTCAGTTGTTAAATTGCTTATAAATATATTGTTAAATACTTTCATACACTTTTTCAGCATATATTGAGATTTGGCTTTCTTCTTCTGTAATCCTATATAAAAAATGAGTTTGATTAAATTATGTTTGGATAGGGTATCATATTTAGTGAATAATTCTTTTAAGGCAGCGTCGTAATATTTATACTGTGTTATTCTGTTTGGTATAATATTCATGTAGATTTGTAATATTTTAAATTTATCTCTAGTCTCTAATTCAGGTAATCTCCTGCAAAATTCATTATCTAACACATTCAACAACATCAAAATTTCACGTCTATCGTTGAAATGATCTCGATTTGAAAATAAAGTCAAGCCCATTAAAACCTGTTCTGTATTACATTTTCTTAACTTGTTTAATTCCTTCATTTTCAATATATTTAGTACTTCTGTAGTTTCGTCCATTATGACTGGTTTGGGTTTGGAGACATTATTATTATTATGGTTTAAATAAATTAGCAGTCGTCCTGTAAGAGTGCCTCCATCAAGTTGAGTTAAATGATCACCAGTAATACCAGTAATTGCCTTGGCAAAATGCTTTTTTTGTATATTTTTAACACAAAACATTCGTTTTGAATAAATCGCAAATTGTTTCATGAGCACCCCCATTTTAATCGCGCTTTGTTAATTCTATACCTATACATTTCGTATGTATGATTCTAATGAAAAATATTTTTTTCTTTTGGTTCATACTATGACCAGTATGGCCCCATCACTACAAGCAGCGCTGCCGGAGGAACGATCAACGAACGAACGAACCGTGGTCGAAAGCACGTGCATAGACCTCACTACACGGTGTTCTGTGCACTACACTACCACTATCTAATCTGTGCTACACTACTGGCCTTACTTCCTGGCATAGACCACAGAATCTGTGCATAGACAAAATAAACGTAAATGTCGTAAATAAACTATCATGAGCATGTCATATGTCAGTTCCAACTGTCAAGTCAAATGTGTTGATATCAGTGTTGCCAATGCACGTTGGCAAAATTACCCCTGGAACTCTTTCAAATTACACCACACCCACTGAACTCTATTTTTACTGTAATAAAGTTCAGTGACCACACCGCATTACACCACCGTTGAAGAAAATGTCTTTAAAACAGCTCCCGGAAAATGCAACCAGTCATGTACCGCATTAACATTCGCCTCTTGACGTATAGTGTTGACATTATAACTAAAGTAAGGTTAGGTTATGTGTTATGTTTTCTCTAGAAGCAACCAAGGCACGAAGGTTAGAAGCAACAACCTTGAAAAATGTAATATCAAGTGCAGATGCAAACAGTCCTTGGTGCGGATGATTTATTTTGTGAGTATGTGAGGTGACGTGGGTGACGTATGCATATAATGACCGCTTTCTTTTCAAGCTCTTGGAGCCCTGAATTTTTTAAAACAAGAATGCTGGTTGGCTGATGAAAGTTGGAAATTGACAACTGAACTGTCAATAATATGCACCAATCACAATATTAATTTTGAAACTTCTAGGGCTCCAAGCACTTGAAAAGAAAGCAGTCAATGTTAACATGTATTTGTATCATAAACTACATATACATGTTAAATTTTAACGCACGTTAAAATTTTAAAGCCTGCTACTTTTACAGTACTATAAAAGTTATTTTATCTCTTACGAAAATATATCTCTCTTTCCAAGTGTCGCAACAGAATATTATTTAATCTTTGGTTAAAGTCGATTGCGCAATATCATATCACATATCTGAGAATTCGTTCGACTTATCTCTTTACAGGTGCGAGATGCCTATAAGGAAATTATGCCGATGTATGTTAATTTATGTCCGCATGTAAAAAATTACGGAAGCATGGAGCAAAAAAATATAAATTGAAATTTCAATTTAATGTAATTTGAAATTTCAACTAATTTTTTTTTCTCCGTGGTGCAAAATGAAGTTGAAATTTCAACATAGTAACTGGAAATTTCAACTTATGCGTTGATTAACACTTATACACAGTGGGGGTCTACCGAACAAACCCATTCCCATTGGTTACGTATTACGTCAATGTCAATAATTCTATTTTTAACATAGCGCACGCGTAATGGTTTGTCGAAGGCTTTACTATCTACTTTTGAATCCGCCATACTATTTTTAATATTAATTGTATATTTAACTTAAAAAAATGTATTTTTAAATGTATTGTTATGTAAAATAGAGATATCAAGGAAAATGATATTGCTTTAGTAATTTCTGGTAAGTACACCGAAATGTGTTTTTATTTAAAAAGTTTGATGTTTGAGAAATCTTGTATTTTGTATTTAATTTTTAGTTTTGTTGACAAGTGTTGAATTATTTTAAAAATGAAACATCCTTGATAATAAGAAGAAAAGCTTAGAATGGGTGCATTTCTTGACAAGCCAAAGACGGACAAATTTCAAGAATGCGGTGAAGGCAATGGGTTACGATATGGAGTCGCAAGTATGCAAGGGTGGCGTGTGGAGATGGAGGATGCACATATGGCCAAAACAAATCTCGGAGAAGCCCTTGAGGAATGGTCGTATTTTGCTGTTTTTGATGGTCATGCTGGAGCTAAAGTTTCTGCCCATTGTGCTGAACATTTGTTAGATGCTATTATGGCAACTGAAGAATTTCAGGAAAACGTGATGAAAGGCATTCACAAAGGGTTTTTAGGTAATAAAGTATGAAACCTAATATTTACTTGTGTAAACTACCAATATTTGTGGTAATTATAATATATAGCATTGTTACCGTAGAATGGGGTTACTTTGCTTAGATTTGACAGTCCTTTTAAGTGCATTTTGTGACTGTAGGATCTATAAATTCGAGGTAAAAGTATGTGGTACAATTATATTTTATCTAACGATTTCACTAGATAGCATGGTGCTGTTTTAAAGTTAAATACATTTTTTAATGGCTTACCAAAGTTCCCTTGAGGGTAAGTAAGTTTGTCTTTGCATGTAAAATTAACATATTGCCAATTTAATGGTTTACTCTGCTTACAAGGAGGTTATGTCCAACAAGTCAATGAGTGATTATCATGCACATCAGTCTTGGGGGGTCCTGAATTCATTGCCCTGTAGTGCTGTAGATCACATCTGAAATGTTTTCTAGGGCAATTTTTAAGATGCATCATTGATTTCAAAACTTTTATCATTAAAATGTTATAAATAATTCATATAGAAATACGTAAAAACAAGAAAAATAAAGCAGGTGACCTAAATGGTAACATTCTTAAATTTAAAAAGAACAATCTTAAAAATAAAAGCTATATAAGTAAACTCTTACAAATTAAAAGCACTGATATCATCCTGAGGGTCACGATTATTGCAAAGAATTTTTGATGGCAGCAATACTTTTTCAATGTCAATCTCAATGATGACGGAAATATCGGGGAAAACAAAGGGATCTTCTCTTTTCTTCTTCTTGTGTCTCGTTTATTTTGCAATTATTTAAATGGCTATAAAAATTGAATTTAATTTTTAAATAAAGTATCCCAAACCATGGTAGGAATGCTCATTCTGCCATACCAAAACCCTTCCAAAAATTGCTCATAAAAACATAAAAATAAAACTGAGGTTCTATGAGATTGGTGTAAGTATCGTCATTTTTGGCAAAAAATAGTGTTTTAGATGATTTAACAAAATATCTGGAGGGTCAGAAGTGATTATATTTATTAGTGAAAGAGAGCATAAAGTTGTGTGATTTATTAACATGCCTTCACAGGCTAGTTGTTCAGTTTACAATATATGCTAAACATGCAGCAATTACTTACTTTGATCCTACAACTTACATGATATGTAGCCTACAACTTATGCCACATACGAAGTAGACTGGCAAAGAAAAAGTAGAACAATCTTCAGCGCCTAGTTACTACCAATTTAAAAAAAAATGTCATACTTACTTCCCGCTTCTAAGCAAACTAACCTCACTTCACAGTTCTTGGTTTGTTTTGCCAGGTACTTAAGTAGTTTTGTCTGTTGTAATTTATTAATATCACCAAAAACTATTGGATACCATTTGTTAAAATGTTATTCTCTAACAAATAATTGCGAGTATAGTATTTTATGTATATTGTAAAGATAAGAAAAATGTTTATACCATATTTTACGAAATCGCGTTAAATGTAAAATGAAGGTAATTATTATTACTTTAAAATGTCTATGACATCACATGCACTTTATTTACATATGACAATCGCATTATAATTGTGTATAATCTTTAAACTCCGCTATGGAGCCTGGATATGAAAAGAAATATAAGATGTAGATTGCAAGTGAACAACTGTGCTAAAATAGAGAAGGCAAATATACTTTGATTGAAAATTATACCAGCCAAATATCTCCTTCTTTCCCTCTGTTTCACAGAGCTCCACTAGAGATCTACAGAGCTTTCAATAATGATCACAGGACACGTGACCGCAAAAATATAGACAACCAACTATACACGATGGTATTGCACTAAACAGAAATACCCTAAATCCATTGGCGTTCTAGTTAAAGGTAAAAAATTTATGATAATTCATTTATTCATCAAATTTAAGAATTTTTAAATATTAAAAGCAAATTTAAATGGGATGCCTTTTATCTGAATTAAAAAAATGTTCGCAAGAAATAAATTGTTACACTTCATTCAAAATAATCTTTATTTCCACAGACAACATGAATATAGTCTAGTATACTTTAATTTGGCGTGTGTATGTATGAGTTAATATTTCCGTACGATTTCATTTTCTCCCATATTGTACACAAAGTTAAAGCAATAGTCCAGAAACATTGTCTACGTGGACAATATTTCTGGATCTTTGTGTACAAGAGAAAATGAAATCGTACGGAAATATTAACTCATACATACACACGCCAAGTTAAAATATACTAGACTATATAAACATTCGAATCGAACAATCCACAGTAAATAAAAGAAATTACATAATAAAAACTTTTGTTACACGAGATTTAAATTAGAAGATGAATGAATACATTTTAATATGAAATGCCAAGAAATTATAACAAATGCTCAAAATGACTGCCTTGAGTTTCTAAACACACATGGACACTTCGTTTCATATTTTCGAATACGTTCTGTAACTGATCAACAGTAATATTGCGGATTTTTCTTTATATTGTCTCTTGTAATTCATCAATGATATAATCTATAATAATCTATTTTTAAAAACATTGTTCTTCATGTGTCCGAATAAGAAATAATCACAGGGCGTTAGATCTGGAGACCGTGCAGGCTATAGTCCCTGGCTGACTAATCGGTCACCATAAAACTCCCGTAAAAATATCAAGTGAAGCTCTTACTGTATGGGCAGTAGCGCCGTCTTTCTGGAAATAACCATCTTGCAGTTCATCATCATGCAACTGCGCCAGAAATGGCTCTAAAATAAGAGTTTGATACCTTTGGGCATTAATTGTTTCACGAAAAAATATAGGGCCTATAATTCGCCTTCTGGATATTGCCACCCATAAACCAACTTTTAAGGGGTGTAAACTTGTTTCTACGTAAGTGTGAGGGTTTTCTGTAGCCATGTCCTGTAGTTCTGACCATTGATATAACCTGTTAAGTGGAACCACGCTTCATCAGTAAAATAGGTTAAATCCAATACATTGTTGTTATTTAAATTTCCGTTGAACCAACGACAGTATCTTACTCAACTTTCAAAATCAGGGGGTAATAGTTCTTGAACAACGGTTACCTTGTATGGATGCAAATGGAGTTTTTTGAGTGCTTTATGGGTTGTTCCAACTGAAAGACCTAAAAAAAATAAATTTCGTTGATTTGTCGTTTAGGTATATTAAGACATCTGAAGAGAACCGATTCCCAGTTTTATATATTTTTTTATTTGCATTCAGGTTTTATATATAAACAAGAGTTTTAGTAGGTATCGTTATTAGTTGTTGATAATAATTTTCACTAAAGAAATTCATATTTTATATTTTCAAGAAACTAAATTTAAATGGTATGTAACGTATTCAGTAATTAAAAAATTTAGTGTAAAAGTACCTACCTGTTTGAGCGGACAACTTTGGTATGGATTTTATCGGGCTTTGATTCATTCTTTCTCGAACGTCGTTCATAACCACTTCAGTTAAAACAGTTGGCCTACTAGTGGATTTTCCCTTGCAAAGGCAGTGTGTCTTTGCAAAACGATCAACGAGTACATATTTACGATTTGAAAATGTGTCATATGGAATCTTTGCGTCAGGAAATTTTTAATAAATTGTTCGATGCATGATTGCAATGAATACTTCCATGATCCATCTTCGTTGCGAGTTCCACTTCGAGAATGAGCCATCAAAATGAAGGCATCTTGCTCTGGCGCAAAAACCATGGCAAGACAGGACTAGAATAAAATTTAAAAAACATTACTTAACCTAACATTCTTTTTCTCTTTATCATTACTCACCAGAAGATAACTGATGTAAATTATGTAGTTTTGAAAATAACTGATTAGTACTCAAATAATAATTAAAACAATTCAAAACCCGTGAAAAAGAACTGATAATTATGCAATATCCACCAAAATACTACTACTACGTCTATGATATGACATTACAGATTAAAATAAATGGTTAAATGTTAGGATATGCCTACAAGAAGACTGTACAGTGCTAAATATTCTGCGTAGACAAACCGTTGCCTTATTGGTTCCGCTGGGCGTGTTCAGCTTCAGAGCCAATTAAACCTTGCGTTCCGTCGAGATTTTGTGTAACTTCGTCGAAAAAAAACCGTCGGCAAAGATACTTGAAAACGCACACTTAGATACATACGAATTAAAATATCCCTAGTATGGAAGGTTCTGACATGGCTAAAACATGACAAGCCTAAAAGATGAACTAAAAAATCACGTGTCTTGTGATCATTATTGAAAGCTCTGTATATATACATTTAAAGTGAAATGTAACAAAATATCTGCTCTATTGCCAGATTGTTAGCGATTATAACAGCAAAAATTTAGATCAAGGGCCAATATGTTGATAAAAAACCAGGAACAAAGCAATACTGTACATATTATTGAAGTAAAATACAAGAACAGATTTATGTTTTTATTTGTATAAACAATCAAAACAATTTAAGCACAAAAATCGTTATCCGGGGCGTACGTTGTAGTAAGTGCTGACTTTCATTTTGATGGTATTGTGAACTATAGAGTTCGTTATTTTTCTGATTCATTCTCACACGGTTTACACAAAGGACCAGCAGCTTACAGATTGAATTGTTTGCTCTAATGGCCACAGTAGCCCAATGGGGCATGCAAACAATTTATTTTTTCTTTTGCAAAAAGGTCAAGCCTTTTTTTAATTTTTAGCACAATAGTAATATCAATTATTCAAATTAATCTAGCACCTGATCGTGAAATTTTCAAAATTTTGATGGCAATTAACGTATGATATATTAAAATAATATTTTAATTTTTCTGGCTAAATTCTTTATTTTGGTTCTATAATAGCAATTTCTCTTATTTTCAGAATTAGATGATAGAATGCGTACACTTCCTGAAATGACATCAGGAGAAGATAAAAGTGGAACAACTGCAGTTTGTGCTTTCATATCCTCAAGAACTATTTATGTTGCTAATTGCGGCGATTCGAGAGCAGTATTGTGTCGAGATGGTATCCCAGTTTTTACTACACAAGACCATAAACCTGGTTTGCCTACTGAAAGAGACCGTATTATTAAGGCGGGAGGATCAGTAATGATACAAAGAGTTAATGGCAGTTTAGCTGTTAGTAGAGCTTTAGGAGATTTTGAGTACAAAAACGTTGAGGGCCGAGGACCTTGTGAGCAGCTTGTTTCACCTGAACCTGAAATTTTTTTAAGGGAAAGAGATAATATGGTTGATGAGTTCCTTGTTTTAGCTTGTGATGGTGTATGGGATGTAATGAGCAATGAAGATTTATGTGCTTTCATTCATAATCGACTGTTAGTCACCGATAATTTACAAGAGGTCACTAGCCAAGTTGTTGACACGTGTTTATACAAGGTAAGTTGATAAATAAGAGATTATTTATTATAATAATGTAGGTTTCCAAATATAATGTCTTGAAAAAAAAAAGACAAACCAACATTACATTCCTTACTGAAAAATTACGTAGAAGCATAAATAGTATTCCGCCAGGGTAGCTATTCTCTAGTTCGGCAATCAATATTCCCATGAAAATCTGCCACACAAGTCTGCAAATTTGTATATTCTGGATTCAGGGAAGCGGTCTTATACCAGTTTCACATAAGAGAGCTGCTTCTCACGCTATTTGTGTGTGATATGGATGATTGCATGAAAATTTTGTCTTGATATTTAAACACCACATATAGCAGACAACCCCCCCAAATCCAAAGCCAAGGCTGTCCGGAAGGAAAAAACCCAGATAACATCCATTACCACTCTGACATTGCCAGTGTTGGTGCCTTGGATCGGATCCAGAACACAGCAGAGTCTGACCAAGCGAATTTGCCACACATTTAGTAGAAAAAATCTTTGGCTGTATGCATGATAGTATTTATGGTTCTAAATATGGTTGAGAGTACTAGTCTGCATGTACTAAACAATGTGATCTAGGATTGCAACTTTGTGAAAAATATTTTGAACATGAACATTGCGATTTCCACAGGTGTTGTGAAATGACTGCTGCTGGATTGAAGGATAGAATTATGTCATTTTTATTACGAGATTATATTGTACTGTTTAATTTAAATTATGAGTAAATTGTATGCAATTGAAATAAAATTAATAAAAATATTTTGTTACCAATTTTTGTTACTACTTGAAATAGCTCAGTGGAATAGCTTTAGACTGAAACTCTAGTGATCTTGGGGGTTCATATTATCAACTCCGTTTGCAAGAAAAAATCATCAGGCCCAGATGATGTGCCATGTTGTTTAATAAAGGAAGTTAGTACTTTTTTTATTAGTATCCTGACATATCTCATAAATGTATCTTTCGAAAATGGATAATTTCCACAACAGTTAAAAGCTGCGCTAATAATTCCAGTTTACAAAAAAATGATCCACATTCCATGGAAAACTATAGACCGATAGCTGTTTTATCCATATTTTCACAAATTTATGAAAAGTTATTTGAGATCAGATTAAATTCATTTTTAATTAAATATAACTTAACCCCTAGGCAATATTGGTTTTGCACGAATAAATCAACACAAGATGCTGTTCTCTCCTTTAGGCGTTAATGATGAAACACCCTTACCCCCCCTCAATTAATTATAAATAAAAATCCTGGTCACGTGAACCAGTGAAACATCTCAATCCCAGGTGTGTGTTAATTATAAACAAATAGAAATCCTTAATCGTAAAGCAATCAAGAACTTATTAATTCCTACCCAGTAATTATTTATCTCAATTTTATGTCAAGATAAATAAACAAATTGGCCATTTACGTGATCGTCTAGTTTTATGTGGTTAGGACCTTAATTACGTTGTGTGTGTGTAGTAACCCTTTATAATTACCCCAGGTTCTTTGATTTAAAGTTTGGTATTACTTGTTTCTGTCTGATACTGTAACTGAGAAAATTAATCACTCTGTTATTGTAAATACACTGTCTATTTGGATACACTGTCTAGCATTTGAGAAACCTAGTTAATGTTTTATGTTATTTATGTGATGTTATATTACTCAAGATTGCACTGTACATTTATAGTTGAAGTTTGTTTTCTAATTTATTTGATTAGACTGAAATCATTTATTTAGTTTATTACTTGTGTGATGAAAAAGGTAAAGGTTAGAAAATACAATAATTGATGGGAAAAAGTAGTCAAAAAACCCATTTTATTTTATATAAATTGATGCGGCAAATAGCCGTACATGAAATCAAAACAATCCAAATATTTGAGACAATTGCCTAAATATTATATAGGAAGGATTACGTTGCTATAGTAATGACATACTATACATATTTCAAAGCTGGTTATGCAATAACAAGTACTAAGTTAATACCATCGTAGGCCGTGTTATTTGTAGGTGTAATTAAAGATGCGGCAAATAGCCGATTAAAATGTAATTGGAATTTTGGTGTTAGCAATCGCTCTGATAAAATAAGTTTACTGCAAAACAGAGGACAAGACTTATGTCCTGTTCGTGCATTAGAGAATGTAAGTAATAATGAGACACTCATGTAAGAGATCATAGAATGTTGGGGGAAAGCTCCCTTAATTGAATAAACAAACTGCAAATCCCAAATTGTATATGATTGTTCAACAACGTGAACAGGGGGAGTCGATGTAAATCAAACAGACAAGACGTCCCGGTTCAGTACTCGACGATAAGTATACCCCTAAAAATAAAAGCAAGTATACGGGGTGCGGGGACCCCAGTACTGACCGTTGGCCTGAACAGTTTGTAGTTTGTAAGGTAGAAACGTAGTTGAGTACAAACCCACAATCGCGGTGCTTGTACTAGAGCCAGAGAACTCTTTATTAATTTGATGGATCGTTATTAAACAATCATAGAAAACTAGGCATTCGCAAGTGAGAAATATCTCACAATAGTTTGACTGGAAATATTCTAGTGAAACCTTACAGGTGCATCCAGGCACACGGCAAGCCCTTGATAGTAAACAACTGAAGTATAATGGAAGCTAAAGTCTCTTGTCATTGCATAAACTCTGAAAATATATAGTTCTAGAATATAAACTTGTTAGGGTGCAAACGTAAATCTTCCTAGCAAAACATTCAGTATGTGAAATTTCATGAATTAAATTCGTGAATGAAATCATAACTGAATAACTGGTAATATAATATTCTTTATAATAAAAAATCAAAGCTAGTATTTCATAAAAAAAACTAATATTCCTTTAGTACCACAAATAAGCCAATTTCCCCTATCCCCCCCAAACCAGAATGTAAAGTCAATATTAAATAATAACGCAGAGAAGTAAATAGGTTTGATACTTAGATAGTTATGTTGGTGAAATTGTCGTCGTGTAAATTGCGAAGTTATGTTCTAGCAGCCCAAATCTTTTAGTAGCCAGCCTGGATTTATTCGTAGAATTTATGGATGTATTTAGAGAACTAAGGCGGGCTCGAGTATTTAATCGTCGACAAGCGTTCGGCAATTAGTATCTCTTAGCAAATTCAGAGGGTTCGAAAATCGACGACAAACATCCTCGATGAAATTTGCTATTACTGGAATAAGTATTCTTCCGGGCAAACCGAGAGGGCTCGTAGTTAATCGTCGGCAAGCGTCCTCTATCAGTTCTGCCAGGAGGTATAGCATCGCCTGGCTTTTATTCTGTTCTTCCAACAACGCGGTTCCAAAATCACAGTGCCAATTCTCCCATTAGCTGAACGTGGCTTGTATATTTGACACATGAGGCGTGGCTTCGGTATCCTGCCCTATCTTCGTCTTATACGTTTGCATAAAGTCGCCCTATTCACTTAATACACAACTATCGACGCTTTGCTGGTTTTACTAATGCATTAGTCTTGTTTTTAAAACTGCCAAGTTTTAGATAAGAATTAATAACCATGTTACAAGCTATTTTAAAGTGGCACTTGACATATGTGCAACTTTCTACCCTAATAAGTTAAGACGTAACGGCGCCCTGAAGTCGGCTATCATCTGGTATTGTGAAAATAATTTCTGTTGTAAAATTAATGTTTGCATAAATTTGGAAATGAAATTAAGAATGTAATGTTTAAATAATTTCTGGTTAATGGTAGTTATAAAAGCGATATTTCCCTAAATTTAAAACAAATTTAAGACTTATTTTTAAAATAGGACGCCCCCCAGGGCGGTCTTCTTCAATGATAAAAATCTCGATTAACTGATTTTTCTTCTAAACGTTACAGTGTTATTATAACACATTGCGCTTTGTGCAACATTTTGCACTTTGTGCCACTTGCAATTTCCATTGTTTATTTATACGGTTTTGTTACCGTTTCCTGTTACAAACGTTGCAAACAATAAATGAAAAGTAAAATTTGTTTAGGCTTAATTGTTCACAACTTTGAACTTTTTTAATGTAAATCTACTCTCTACAGCACCTTGATTTTTCTTGGGATATTTTTTTTTACTACATTTTCAATTTATTAATATGCTTTTCTATAAGGGTCTCATATAATGCACTTGTTTTTATTTTTTCGATGCATTAGTGGTTTCTTTGTACTTTGTTCTTGCTATATTCCGCCATCTTTTTTTTTTCTGTAAACACAACAGCACATGTTTTTCTATAAACTGGGGCATTGACGTAATTCTGAGAATTAGAGAACGCGTGGAGCCGTTTCTGCTTTGCTTATCTATTAAAACCCTTTTTAAAAAGCATTCTTAATCATTGTGCTCCCGAATACAAAAGTGCTTAGCAACACTAAGCACAGTGCTTAGGAACAGCTCTTAGTGTAAAGTAACCTCTGATAGTGTATTTTTGTTTCAGTTTCCTGGCTATAACAGTTTCCTAAAAAAAACGAGTCTGGTAAATAGTGCTACTGGCGCATGCTTCTATAATCTCAGGAACTGTTGAAGGTCAAAAACTTAAAGACTATCTGTATCATATTCTTGTAGTTTGCCAATATGACGACATAAGTTGTTTCAGGGATTTTTCTGGAGACCAAGCTTGTGCTTGATGCTTTTTTGTTTACTGGTTTTTTCATAAATTGTTTTTCTTGTATGATTTAGTGTTAAAATGAAAGTGGATTTTATTTGTTGCGAGTCCTGAGTCCTGAAGATTAGTAAATGTCAAAATAAATGTTCTTATTTCTTTTTAGCAGTTAATAAATATACAGGCTGTCCATTTTATCAGGGCCCTCGAGAATATCTCACTTAATATCTGTCATACAAAAAAAATGTATTTTTACGAAAATTGTGCTGATTTATATAACCTACAAAATGGTTTAAAGACATTTGAAATCCATCGCCTACTTTAAGAGTTATGGCGGAAAATATCAAAAATGCGGAAAATGTCTAGGTCAAATATCTCTGTTATTTGAAGAGGTACGAGAAAAATTCTAAGGCAAAAATTTTTTGCAAAACAGAGTGTTTTAACGAGGTTTTATCTAATTTTTTTCAAAACCGCTGTATTTTGAGATTTACTCTTCAGGCTGTTAAAAAAATTGTTTTGAAACGGGCGGGAAATGGCGCCATTAAATAGAGTATTTTCCTCCCTTTTCAACGATATATCACATGCCATATTTATTCATTGGCACTACATTAGTAATTATAAAAACATTTTATTAAAACTAATAAATTTTTTTTTAACAAGCATGATACTTGCTGTGGAGAAGTATGATTAAATAAAACGATAAAATAATTCAGTAATCTGTTCAAATCTTTGCTATAATAAAGCATTAACACAATTAAGAAGAATAAAGTAAATTCAGGTAACAAAAACAAATTAATAATAAAAAGAGTATAGCACACAGAACATTAATATTTATCTAATCCTCAAAATAATTTTTAAGATATGTCGTGCTCAAAGTGTCCACCGCGATTTCTTATGCACAATCGAGCGCGGCGAGGCACTGCATTTAAAACATTACTCAGCATTCTGGGGGTAACTGTAATACATGCCTGTTGAATTCGAGCTTTTAGGTCCTCTTCATTTTGCGGTGTCTTCGAAAACACCTTATCTTTAATATACCCCCGTAGAAAAAATCCATTGGGGTTATATCTGGAGAATAAGGGGGCCATCAAATAAATCCATTGGTACCTATCCAATGTTGAGGCAAAGTTTCGTCTAAATAATCTGGGAATTGTGGGGAGGAGCTCCATTTTGTTGAAAATATTGAAAGTTGTGTCGATTCTCTAAAGGTAGGTCATCTAAGAATTCATTAAATTCATTTCTCAAAAAGTTTAGGTACCTTTGATCACTGAGGTGACCATCATAAAAATAAGAACCTATTAAATTGGTGCCTAAAATACCTATCCACACATCTATTGAAAAACGATTTTGAAACCCAGTAGGTCTATGCCAGTGTGTATTTTCAGAAGTCCATTTTTAATGACTATTGCGATTAAAAAATCCATTATTGGAAAAATTTGCCTCGTGGGACCAAAGTATTTTACTACATATTAATGGATCGGCATGCTTCTTTTCCAACAGCCACCTACAAAAAGTCGTCCTCCTTGGTTTGTCCCCCGCTTGTAAATTGTGAACTTTTTTGGCTTTATAACACCGGTAACCATTTTTTCTTTAAAATTTTTCTAGTACTTGTTTTATTTATATGGCAAGCAACTTGAATTTCTCTTAATGATGTTTCCAAATTTTCTGTATTTTATTTCTTACTTAATTAATAACTCGGTTTACCTTATTTACATTATCAGTAACACTGTTCAACCTTATCTTCTTCTTTAAAAATGAACCATTATTTTTCAGTTTCGTAGCTAATTTTCTGAACAGAGTTTTATTCGGGTGTAGTGCTTGTGGAAATCTGTTTTATATTCTACTTGAGCTAATCCAGAGTTAAAATTGCATTGGCAATATGTAATGAATATATAACGATCAATGTGAGTGAAAATCATTTTTGAAAATTCTAAATTCTTAAACGAGTGTGATTGAGTGAGAGTTTAAGTATTAACTGAGATGATCTGTCAAAAAATTGAATTGTCAAGTTTGTTCATAGCCAACTATTTTAAAATAATTGAAATAATAGTTAAATCATGAAATACAAACAAAGGGATATTATACTTAATTGGTAGACATTTTAACTTTCTGAGCAAGGAGTGACGCTTTTATGGAGGACCTCTATACATTAGCATAACAGCGAATACTCTTTCCATAATTGCTCCATGTTTCTTTCTTGATTATTATTTTGTTTTTGTTACCTGAATTTACTTTATTCTTCTTAATTGTGTTAATAAATAAATAAATAAATCCTTTATTGTCCAAACAGGTTGGATACCCAATTACAGGACAAGATAACATAGAGATATAATGTGAGCAAAGTAAGTTAAAGTAAAGTATAAATATAAATATATAAAAGGTTCAAAGTGACATTTACAAAGTTAGTGAAAAACAGAGAGGAATACAACTATAGAGATTCTAATTGATTTTTAATCAGTTTCTTAAAGATGCCAAGTGAGTGCCAATAGATGTCTGCGCAACTACAATGTTGGTTTAGAATGTTGCAGATGGAATATACTGGTGATTTAGTCATTAAATTTGTTCTGGGAGTACAGAGATAAAAATATTTCTCATCTCTACTGTGAATACGAGGTACATGAAAGTTTAGCTGAGACAATAACTCAGGGCAGTCTAATAGGTTGTTAGTTAACTTGTACACAAATATAGCTGAGTAGTATTTTCTGCGGTTTTCAAGCGACAGAAGTGAAAATCTTGATAGCAGAATATTATTGTCAATACCTTGTGCAGGATAGACACCGTCTAGCTTAAATGCCATATACTTCATAAAGATACGTTGAACTGACTCAAGTTGTTGGATGTATGTATTATAGTAGGGTGACCATATTAAAGAACAGTACTCAAGTTGTGATCGAACATAGGCCGTGTATAAGTTCATGTAGCAATCCTTATTTTTAAAATCTTTACAACTTCTGAATATAAAACCAAGCATTCGGGTGGCCGATGATACGATTCTGTTAATGTGAGGTGAGAAATTGAGTTTTTGGTCAAACTCAATTCCAAGGTCTTTGATTTTGTGTTCCCGGTGTAGAGGAATATTATTTATTGAGTAGTTGAACTGGATAAAATTATTTTTTAAGGTATAGGTTATATATTTACATTTTTGTATATTCAAGGGTAACTTGTTGGAAAGGCACCACACATTTAACGAGTCCACATCCTTCTGTAGTAGTTTGCAGTCATTTGGAGTTTTGATTATTTTGAATATTTTTAAATCATCTGCAAACAGAAGTATGTTGGTCTTGATATGATCACCTATGTCGTTTATAAAAATGGAGAAAAGTAGGGGTGCCAGATTACTTCCTTGCGGTGCACCGCTAGTAGCAGTGAACTGAAATGATTTGTGACCTCTGTATTCAACATATTGAGGGCGATCACTTAAATAGGATTGAAAAAAAGCTGTTAGATTGATGTCAAAGCCAAAGTCGTTTAGTTTAGTTAACAGAATCGAATGGTCTATCCTATCGAACGCTTTAGAAAAGTCTGTATAGATTGCATCAGTTTGAAGTTGGTTGTCTATAGAGTCGCTCACCAATTGCGAAAAGCACATTAAATTTGTAGTAGTTGATCTCTTGCACATAAATCCGTGCTGCTCTGTCCGTATTATATTTTTAACGTTAGGAAATATTCTGTTATAGATGGACATTTCAAAAGCTTTGGCAAAGTTGGAAAGTAGGGTGATCGGGCGATAATTAGAGATATTGTTAATGGCACCAGATTTGAAGATAGGACAAATTTTTGACATTTTCCATGCAGTCGGGAAAGTATTGGTGTTAAGTGAGAGATTAAAGATTTTCTGTAGCGGGCTAGCTAGAACATGTGCACAGTCTTTAATGAGGAAACTGGGGACATTATCATATCCGCACGTAAGCTTTGGTTTGAGCTGTTTAAGGGCATTTATAATTTCTATTTCGCTTAGCGATTTAACAGATATTTGAGGATAATTTGTAGATGTTGAGGGGGCATTCACGTTGAAATTGTCAGGGTCACTTGGATTGTAATTACTTTGAAAGAAGTCGGCAAAAGCATTTACAATTGAAGGTGGATTGTTATATTCAATATCGTCATAATATAGAAGCCCAGGAATGCTAGAAGTACCTTTCTTATTATGTATAAAGGACCAGAAGCGTTTGGGATCAGAATTAATAGAGTTTTCAGTTTTATTTATATAATGGCTATATGCAATTTTTATTTTGGCTTTAATGGATTTTCTTAACACACTGAACTGTTGTTTGTATTCTTCCGAATTTGTGATTTTCAGCTTTTTAAAAATTCTGTTTTTCTGTTTGATTTCACTAATGATTTCCTTTGTAAACCATGGTGGATATTTTTTTACATAGTTCTGAGTGAGAGGTACATACAACTCAAACACTGAGTGAAGAGTTGCTTGAAATTCTTCAATGGCTAAATTGACATCTGTTTGGTTATCTAGAAAAGACCAATCTACGATTTCCAGGTGAGTATATAATAAGGGGAAGTTGGCTTTGCGGAAGTTGAAGTATATTGAATCAGTGTTGAAAGATATTGTTGGTTCTGATTTAGAAAACTTGAATGTTATATTTAGGGCTGGATGATGTTCATCTTCTGAAACAAATGGAAGATCGTCATGAAGCACGTGGCATTCGTTGTTTGCCAAGACTAAATCTAGAAGACGACCTGAGTTATTGGCTATTGTGTTAAATTGTTTTAAGTCATAAAAGCTGATTAGTTGATGCAGATTAATAAGATTTTGATTGTGTGCAAAGGCAGGCTCATTGACATCTTTGAAATACGGTTCATTAAAGTCTCCTAATATAAGTAATCTGTTATCATATAGACAATTCAAGCTTTCCAATGCATTATATAAATTTTGAATTTGACTGATATTAGTATTTGGTGGTATATATATAACAAATACAAAAATTAACTTATGTTTATAAATTATTTTACAACCAACTATATCTATACTAAAAAAATCATCACGATAGTGTGATAAATCAATAGCAGCTGCGGTACAATCATTCCTGACTCCTAGTAGGACTCCGCCTCCACGTGAAACTGAGCCTCTAAGTTCCTATCACTACGAAAGATTAGATAATTATCACTGAAGAGTTCGTGGCTATAAACGTTGGATTGAATCCATGTCTCAGTGAGGGCAACTAGTTGGTATTCTGAGGATACGACAGACGTGTAGAATTCTTGAATTTTAGTGTTTAGTCCTCGTACATTTTGGTAATAACAGCTGATATGATCGTGTGAAATCTGGTTGGACAATGCATTTAGTTTTTTACAATTTTTGGCTCGCCATTAAAATATTTTATTTTTAGGTTTTTTTCGCCTGCGTTGGTCCTTGTGGACAGTTCTTCCTTGATACGCTTGTAATGAAGAGTCTGATTTGGAGTTTTGTCGCTAGTGATTATTAGATTCTCGAAACTTTTAATTTTTTTTATCTCATTCACATTTCTTAAAACTTGGATCGCTTCCTTTGGGGAAGTGAGGATAATTTTCATGGGTCTTGGTTTGGTAGAATTTACATTGGGTTTTCCAACTCTAAATAATTTAATATTGTCAGAGGTATTGGGAATGGCGACTTTTATTATCTCGATTCCGATATCCTTATCAGCTTGGGTATTATTTTGGTGCTCAGACAGTCCAAATACCATTATATTCTTTTTACGATGTTCGCGCTCATTCAATTCTGCAATTATTTCGTTTATGTTGGTGAATGGAGCCGGGTGGGAATCAGAGGGTTCTGCTGGTTTTGAAGACTTCAATAGGCCTATTTCAGATTTAAGTTCTCTAATAGATTGAATTATTGATGGTATTTGTAATAGTCCACTATTGCAGTCATTGCATAAGAAGCGAAGGACCCTTTTTTTTAGTTGCATACATTTTATCTCAGAGGATGTTAGCTCTGAGCAGGACTGAGCATGAATAGGTCTCTTACATGAGTCACATTCGAAGTAGGAATCATTGTCCTCAATGTCGAGTTTACATTTGGCACAGTTAGGCATGGTTGAAGAATAAATAAGTTAACAGAGTACAGTTGGGCTGATTCACTCCCTGACTACAGATAATTTATGTTATGTTTTTATTGTTCACTAAAAAGTCTGAAACCTTATCAGAGTTTTTAATATGAAGTTTTTATTTAATTCTTTTATTTGCACCACTGTTTATTTTTAAATTAATTAAAATGAAATAATTTAATAACTTGTTTAATAAATTGCTTTGTTCTTTAATTGCATTTGCAGATCGACAACTGATTATTTAGCATCCAATTGATATAATTTTCAACAAAGATCACCACTTTAAAACCACATAAAACACAGTTTAATGCAAGAGCACAATCACACACACATATAAACAGAGCGATGTTTTATTATAGGAAAGATTTGAACAACTTATTGAATTATTTTTCGTTTTATTTAATCATACTTCTCCACGGCAAGTATAATGCTTGTTAAAAAAAAAAATTATTGGTTTTAAAAAAATGTTTTTATAATTACTAACGTAGTACCAATGAATAAATATGGCATATGACTAAAATACTCTATTTAATGGCGCCATTTCCCGCCCGTTTGAAAATAATTTTTTTAAAAGCCTGAAAAGTAAATCTTAAATACAGCGGTTTTGAAAAAAATTAGATAAAACCTCGTTGAAACACTCTATTTTGCAAAAAAATTTCGCCTTAGAATTTTTCTTGTATCTCTTCAAATAACGGAGATATTTGGCCTAGGCGTTTTCCGCATTTTCGATATTTTCCGCCATAACTTTTAAAGTATGCCATAGATTTCATATGTGTTTAAACCATTTTGTAGGTTATATAAATCGGCACAATTTTCGTAAAAATATTTTTTTTGTACGACCGATATTAAGTGAGATATTCTCGAGTGCCCTGATAAAATGGACAGCCTGTATATATAAAATGACACAAAATGTATTTTTGCTTTTGTTGAATGTTTTATTTATCAACAAATAAATTTGAAATTCACCAGTTATTGTCAACGTATCATGTGCTTATGTGCAGCATGTTGCCTAGAGAATAGCTACTCAGATTTTCATGAAGTAAATATATAAGGTGTGCCAAAAAAAAATGAGATACAAGATGAATAAACGAACGTGGCCGCTACATAGTATAATACATTTTAGCCTTTTCCATTTTACTTTTATTTTTAGATTAAGTATATACCCAAATTCCCTGCTGCCTGTTAAAATGTTCATTATCATTACAAAAATCGCTTGGGTATAGGTGTCTATTTTTACATAACAATATTTTTATCAGTAAGGGAGGATAGTTAACCATCGAATAAACATATAAAGTCGAGGCAAGAATTCAAGTGATGCACGTCACGAGTGATCTCATTAAAGAAACTTTAATACTAACATAATTTTTAATCATTAATTACGTTATAAAGAGTAATTCTTGACACCCAGTTATTAAGCTTTTTTCAGAAATAAGTACAGTTTAATGGGGCTTCATGATTCTTAGCAGTATTGTCTTCTTTATAGAATCGATATGTGACGTGCATCGCTTGAATTCTTGCCTCGACTATAGTACAACTTATAGCTTGATAATCTCAAATAATTTCTCCCTTTCAGGGTAGTCGAGATAATATGAGTATTGTGTTAGTAGTATTTCCTGGTGCTCCTAAGCCAAATCCTGAGGCTATTGAACAAGAAAAAAAAATAGATGCATCCATTGAGAGACATGTAAAAGGTAATTTGCAATGTTTTAATTTAAGTATTGAATAATAAGTAATAGGTATTTATAATACAAGTGTATAAATACATAATTTACGAGCAGAACAATTGGCAGCTGAGACGTAGCCAGATATGCACAATTCAGTTAATGGCATATGTGGCATGGCATATATCTTTTCCAATGTATCTGAAAATAAATCAAAATTATTTACCTATCTATTATTTATTCAATCAATCTAATTTTTTCAATGTACCTTTAAATTGATTAAGTCGGTTATAATAGTAACAAATTTATTGAAAATTTGATTTGATTGATTAATAAATTTCAAAGAGACAGACTTTCTATCACCATTGTAATTGAAAGTTTGTCTCTTTGAAATTTTTTAAAGTTTTGAAAACTTTTGTCACTAAGGGCCGGTTTTATAATGTTAGATTAACTCCACGTTTATCTTAAGTTTAAACATAAGATTAAACCATGATTTAAACTTTACTTTACAAACTTAAATTTATACAGTTGGCAGTACTGTTCAACAGAAATTGCAACTTCACGTAGTTTGATTCTAACCTATTTCGACATTTTGACATGACATTTCAAGTTATTTTTGTAAAAAATGGAGGGATATAGAACGACAAATTCGCTGAACTAATTTTATTAGTGAAACATTTTTAATTAAACAAGAGGCAGTTGATTTGTGTAGGTTTCCAAAGTTTCTGGTAACAATAAGCATATAATATATACATGTAGGTGTGAGGAGATCAAACATAAATCTTTACCTTTCTGTCAGATGTAATAATAAATCTTGAATTAGCTCCAATAAAATAACAACTGACCCAATCTAAACAGCTTATACGTTTTTCTGATTATATTCTTCCTTGTAACTATAGGTCTGATTCTAAAATTTCCAGAACTTTGAGCGTATTAATAATAAATTTCTGTCATCATCAGATTGTAAATAATCACATATTTCGAATACATCCATCAAATATTACACCGAATTTTATTAATTCTGAGGTTATGAACATTCTGACATCTGATAATCCAGAGTTTAAACCATCCCTATCCACCGTTTGAAGTTTAACTTTACTGTGACGTAATTAATCTGCAAACTAAAGATTACTGACATTATAAAACAGACTTTTTTTGAGATCTGTAGTTTAATCTGTGCTCTGCAGTTTAAACGGATATTATAAAACCGGCCCTAATTGTAATAATAGTACTATTACTGTAAATGTTAATAATTAATAAAATTTCAAATTCAACATCTTTGGATTTGCATGATTTGAAATATACTTATTTTACTTATTATATTTACTTATTTCCCCAAGGGAGTAACTCACTTACCTCCCGTCCTCATAGCAACTATCATGTTACCAGTAAAATCAACTTACCTGCTTGAAACCAATGTGACAATAGTCTACTTACCATAGTGGGAGTAGATAAAAATATTACTTTTTGATTATATATATATATATATTTTTTTTTTCAGAAATTGTGGAACGAAGTGATGAAATTGAATTCTCCCAAATTCTTCATAAACTTCTTTTAGTTAACATTGATGGGTTGCCCCCAGGAGGTGGTTTAGCTTCAAAGTGAGTTTATATGTTTAAAGAATAATATTAATATACAGTTTTTATAACCAGCTCTTTTTTTATATAATTTGTTGGATGATGCAAGTTTATCTATAATTTAGTATTTTTATAGAAAGAATGTATAAAAAGTGGGATATGTTTTTAAATGGATTTAGAAAAAATGCCGTTTCATAGTATAGTATAGTATATTTATTTCTCATGCCAGATATACATAGTATATATATGAACGTCACAACAGTAATACAAGTAAATAGTACAGGACCAATAAAATTTATAACTAACAATACATGTAACATCACATTTTATGACTAACTAATCAAATGATCACAAGTAACAGGTAAATATTTAAAACATTTAATCTAAATCATCACAGATAGTGTATATGGACGTTTCAGTATCACTGTGGCTCAAGGTTCAGGTACTCCTCAACAGAGTAGAAACCGTTTGTAGCAAGAAAATTTTTCAAACAAGAATTAAATTTATTTAGCGAATTTATGAATTTAATTTCTGACGGTAACTTGTTATACATGTTAATACCTGCATGATATGGAGATTTCTTGTACAAGGTTGTGTTGTGATTTTTTATTTTTAATAGATTACCATGTTTAGTACTATATGAATGATCGTCTGAATTGGTTTCAAACATGTTTAGATTTTTTTTGACAAGTTTAATAGTGTTGAATATATATATGCTGGAAATAGTTAGGATTTTATTATTTTTAAAATAAGGTTTACAAGAGTCTCTTGGTGTAACATCAAATAATAATCTGATGAGCCTTTTCTGCAGGATAACCACGCGATTTATACTAGAAGCAGCACCCCAAACTACGATGTTGTATGATAAATGCGAATATGCAAGTGCATAATAAACATTTAATAGAGATTTTATATTAAAGATACCCTTCAACTGTCTTAGTGTGAAGCATGCATAATTTAACTTTTGGCAAATATGTTTAATTTGATCTTCCCAACAGAGGCTACTGTCAATCATGGTTCCCAGGAACTTGACAGTTGTTGAGAAGCTTTCAGTAGGTATGACTTTGATAAGATCATCTGTAGGTGATCTTCTTTGCGAGAAGTATACACACTGAGTCTTGCCAATATTCAAGATCAGTGTGTTACTGTGACACCAGTCTTGATATAATTGCAATATCCTATTTATTTTATCTTGGAGTACTACAAGGTCCCATGCTGAGAGCAACATTGAGGTGTCATCCGCAAACATAACCAATCCCTCCTGCAGAATTGTAGGGAGATCATTGACAAATAACAAAAATAGTAATGGCCCCAGTACGGAACCCTGAGGGACTCCTTGAGTGACATCATAATTTTCCGATGTTGTGCCGTGTATTTTCACATGAAGTTTTCTATCAGTCAAGAAAGATTTGATAAGATTTAATGTTAGACCTCTAATTCCCAATCTTTGCAATTTGTACACAACAAAATCAACATTCAAAATATCAAACGCTTTGCTTAGGTCAAAGAATAACCCCACAACATGATTTTTCCTATCAATTTCATCGTACACAAACTGCAAGAGCTGGAAGGTGGCAGTTTCTATTGATTTATTTTGCTGGAAGCCATGCTGATTTGTTGTTATAATATTGTGTTTAATTAAGAACGATGATATTCTGTTAAATATTAATCTTTCTATAACTTTTGAGAGTACACATAGGATGGAAATTGGTCGATAGTTTTCAAAATCAAGCTCATCACCTTTCTTAAATACTGGCAGAACTGATGCAATTTTTAATATACTTGGAAAATGGCCTTGTTGGAAACATTCGTTAATTAAGTGTGCCAGAGGATAGTTCAATCATTTAGTAAAATTAATGTTTATTAGACTACACAATCTAGAAGTCCATTCCACAGTAACACTTCTCTTAACCCTTAGTAAGCTTTGTGATAATAATCTGAATTGGCTTTACAATATTTGTTTTTCTGATGAATGCACATTGCACAGTTTATAAAAATCATGAAATCTCACTATATTGTAGGTACTGGGGTGGTAGTAATTTGTATTTAATCAAGGTCACACATACATAACAGTCTTGATAAATAAATGTTTAGGTCGGCATTTTAGGTGGATTCTAAGCGATCGCATTGTCGAATCATTTGTCATTTTCAGAAATTTAATGATGAAAATTAGCTCAACCTTCTTGAAACCGTATTAAACTCCTATTAATAAAATCATATAAAATTTCATTTCAATCAGGGATGCTGTAGTGTGGCTTCCCAAATTATCCAATTTTACAGCTCTTCATTTATTTTTATGATAATATTTGATATTTATAAAAATCAACTCGACCTAAGATTGTATATTGTAATACTAGACACATATGATTTGACTTGGAAGCAGATGTAACAAGCCTCGGGGAATGTAGAATACAACTGACGGACTGGAGTGTTTATGAAGAACACTTGAGGGCGGAGGTCGAAAGTGTATCGCATTCCATCGACACAATAGAGGAACTAGATGTAGCCTCATATCAACTATAAAACATCATGACATTATGTTATGAAAAAAGCTGTCCCATTAAACAAAGGGCAGTCCAAAGAGATGTGCCCTGGTGGAATAGGGATCTCAGCCGTCTCAGGGCTGAGACTAGGAAAGCTTTTAACAGAGCCAAAATCTCTGGAAACTGGGAGGACTACAAAAAAGCCCTTACAGAGTACAACAAAGAATTGAGAAGGTCTAAAAGATCATGGAGACAATTCTGCGAAGGGATAGAATTAGCCCCAGCAGTCCACCTACAAAAAGTCCTTGCAAAAGACTACTCAAATGGAATAGGGCTACTCAAAAAGCCTCATGGCGAATACACAGAGAGTCAGCAGGAAAACATAAAAGTACTTTTAGGTACTCATTTCCCAGGGTGAATTTCCACAGGACTATCTGGATGAGGATGCTCATCGTCCTACCAGAGAAGGAAGATGCCTGGCTAGAAAAATATTCACCCCCAACAAAATTAAAGGGGCGGTATCTACCTTTAAGCCATTTAAATCACCGGGCAGAGATGGCACCTTCCCTTCCCTACTCCAATAAGGAATTGAGGAGCTTATCCCATGCCTGAGAAGTATAGCAAGCTATATACTTGACTATATTCCCCAAGCTTGGAGGGAAGTTAAGGTGGCGTTTATTCCGAAAATAGGCAGACGTCCACCAGACAAGCCTAAGTCGTATCGCCCCATTAGCTTAACCTCATTTCCCCTGAAAACAATAGAGAAACTTTTAGATCAATATATTAGAAGCGAAATCCTTACAGGTACACCGCTTTACGCTAAACAATTTGCCTATCAACCTGGCAAATCAACAATAAATGCTCTACATTGCCTGGTCCAAGGCATTGAAAAGACATTCAAAGCTAAAGAAGTGGCTATGTGTGCTTTCATAGATATGAGGGTGCTTTTGATATCACCACCTATGAATCCATACAAAAAGCCGCGGAAAAAAGGGGAATAGAGTCACCTAGAATTAAATGGATACAATCCATGCTCAGAAGTAGAATTATTACCATAAGTGTAGGGGATGAGGCGGCTACAGTGACTGCAGTCAGGTGTTGTCCACAAGGTGGAGTCCTATCGCCAGTGCTGTGGTTAATGGTGGTCGATGATCTCCTCCATAAAATGAGTACTTCAGGCTTCAACATTCAGGGCTATGCAGATGACCTAGTCGTCACTGTGAGAGGCAAAAATGAGGTCATGATCTCCAATCTCATGCAATTGCCTTAAACATAATATCCAAATGGTGCTCGTCAGAGGGGCTCAATGTCAATCCGAGCAAAACAATTATTGTCCCGTTCACTAAAAGGAGAAAAATCAATCTTAGAACTTCTATACTGAATGGAGCGATATTAAACTTTTCCAGTGAAGTCAAGTATCTAGGAGTAATCCTGGATCAAAAACTTACCTGGAACTCACATCTGGAAAGGACTCTTACCGTAGGCTGTTTGGTAAGACTTGAGGGTCTAAGAATGGGGTCTAAAAATGACACATTGGTCTTATCTTTCGGTTGTCAGACCTATGGTGACCTACGCATCATGCATATGGTGGCTAAAAACAGATGAAAAAATAGCACAAGGAAAGTTGCAGAAACTGCAACCCCTTGCCTGTATAGGGACTACAGGAGCAATGCACACTTGTCCCACGGCAGCTATGGAGGCTATGCTTGACCTACTTCCCTTGCACTTGCATGTAAGGAAGGAGGCAGCACTCAGTGCCTTAGGACTGCGCCAGGCACATAAATTTAAACCAGGCGATCTGATTGGTCACTTAAGGATTCTGGAGTTAATCCATTTGAAGTCCATGACCAAACCCACTGACTCAATGCCAATCAAACAAGACTTTGACTGCCCGTTTGACGTGCTAATTAAACGTCGTCAAACGAGCAAGGTAGAGGCACTGCGATTGGAACAAGGGTCACTCATCTGGTATACAGATGGATTTAAGATGGCTGAAGGGGTAGGAGTGGGCGAAGCAGGGCATAAATGTAGGCTATCCAAAGTCCTCGGTAGCACCCCAACCATCCTCCTGACAGAAATTTACGCTATAGATCTGTGTGCCCAGGAATGCCTAAATAAAGGCATCCTAAGGGCAAACAAAGATCTATATATTATCAGATAGCCAGGCAGCACTAAAAGCTCTAAGGTCCTATACCTTTGAGTCTAAAATTGCCTGGGAATGTAGACAATCCCTGAAGCAACTGGCCAACAACAACAAGGTTACCTTAATGTGGGTGCCAAGGCATGAGGGAGTACAAGGAAATAAACTTACTGACAGCCTTGCAATAAAAGGAGCTAAAGCACCATTCATTGGACCCGAACCGTTTTGTGGCCTGGCCAAAGGACACATAGCGGAGGAGATCCAAGAATGGGAAAAGGACCAGAAAAAGTCCTACTGGAGGAATACTCCAGGCCAAAGACAAGCGAAAAAGTTTATAACTTATTCGACAAAGAATGCCACAAGACTTCTCGAACTTGAAAAGTCCGAATTAAGGCTAATTACATGCCTTCTAACTGGCCACTACCCCTTAAGATATCATCTCAAGAATATGGACAAGGCGGTAGACAACAAATGCAAATATTGCGATATGCAACTGAAACTGCGGAACATATACATTGTGAATGCAAGGTGTTAGTCCGCACTGGGCTAAAATTCCTAGAACAAGCGGAATTACCGCTTGAAGACAGGGAAATTAGCCCTCAGGAAAATCACAGGCTTTGTAAAAAGGATTGGTATTTTGGGCAACAACTAGATGTAGGGTAAATCACAAAAGATCTTTTAGGTTGAAGTGAAGTAAGGCCGTTTGAAGCCAAACGACCCCATAAAACAATCTACAATCTACTTACAAATTTACTCGCGATGGACTGGTGCATGCAAACGCAGTCTTAAACGAAAAATTTACTAATAAATGGATTGGGTGAAGAGATGCTATCGAGGGGCCAGCTAAATTACCAGAACTTATGCCGTTGGATTTTTTTCTGTGGGACTATCTCAAGACTAAAATATATATGCAACAAATCCAAATAGCATCGATGATCTCAAAGAAAAAATACAAACAGGAATAAGGAATATGCTAATTCCAGTTTTAGGGAAAATGAGGCAGGAGTTCTGCTACAGACTAGGTTATTGCCAACAAGTAAATAGAGAACTTTTTGAACATTTAATATGTTAAAGTAGGAAATAATATTCACATAAAACTTTTCAACAATGTTATAGTTTTAATGCCTGTAATTAACCCAAACAATGAGTTAAATCCTATGTGTTATAAGTCTTTAAAATCAGCTGATCGAGAATTTAAAAATATGGAAATATACAGGGTGTTCCGTTTAAAAAAAAATCACCTCTTGTACGGTACTTACATTGAATCACACTGTATGTTTCCATTTAAAAGAAAATTACCACCAAAAATAGATTTATGCCATAAGCAGTTTCCAGACTGTATACGTCATTCAACTGGAGTTTTCTCCCTAGGCAGTTATATTATTTATTCATTTCTATTCAGCACAAAATGACCAAAGAATTTAGAACCTAAATATATTAGCGGATAATGGGATATTTTTATAATCTGGTGTAATAAAAATCTCGGTTGAGAAAAAAATGTTTACTAATACACAATTTTAGCTTGTACATATTGATATATACCCATATTAAGAAAACATAAAAGGTGCTATATATTATTTTTTTGTTTTCAGACGTGCACTAATTGAACACATCTTTAAAGAGTTGTGCCCGGAACAAGCAGATACTGTAAGTTGTGATTTTTTTTAAATGGTAATTTTTAATAGACTTATTTCTTAATTATGGTTCAAACACTGTTGTGCTATTCTTGTGAGTTTTTTTTTTATCTTTGATAGTTTTATTAAATATTTGAATTAAAGCATATTTTTTTATTTACTGATGTAAAGTTGCATGCAGTCAAACTTCTCGTCTTGAATTTGTTAGTAGTTAATGAATTAAGTATAATGTCCAAAATTCAAAGGGCTTCGCACATTGGGTTTCATTAAAATTGGCTCAAATTTGCACACAGGTAGTTTATGTCATGCTGATCAAAAGTCTTCATGGGCATAAGAAATTTTAACCAGGATTTTGAGATATAATGCCCGGAAGGTCCGAATTTTACGCAATCTCCGATATCATGACGGTGCTCGGAAATGCATGTTCTGCTTGCTTTTATGCCTGTTCGAGAGTGTATATGGACTGTACAATACCGTGTTCTTTTATTCATCGATGAGTCATGCGCTTTCATCGAAAATTCATTCTATTTTTTTTTATTAAGGATAAATAAAGATAGAATGAATGTTCGATGAAAGCGCACTACTCATCGATGAATAAAAGAACACGAGGATATGCACACGTATATACAGGGTGGGGCAATAGTGCGTCGGACTTCGGTATCTCGAGTTCTATGATAGCTAAAAATAAAAAAAAATACAAGTAGATTAGATAAGAAGTCTATAACCGGAAATTATTTTAGAATATACAGGGCGAGCCAAGACGAAATTACAGGATCAAGTGCCTTTTTTAAAATGGAATGTTATGTATATTATCAGTACATTTTTTGAGCCTCTTTCTAGACTTTATTCATTCCTATAATATTATTGACTTTCTCTCAACCACTTGGATGTAATGAATTTTTTTTTTTTTTATATAATGCCATCTGCAGGTGCATATTGAAAAAATCACCAGTCACAATTATGGGTTTTAAAAAAAACTTATGTGAATACTAGTTACGAGACGTCTAATTAAAGTTTTTGATTCATTTTTCAATTTAGGACTTTTTAAATTGGATTTTGTAAATTGTTTCACTCTGTATATTTTTCAACGATGTGATGTAGAAATGAAAAACGAACATTTTTTGTAAGTACTTCCCTATGGCTATTTGTAAGCATTTTTGATTTATTGAGCAATAAGCACAAAATTCAAGAATAAACTTTAAAAATTAGAGCTTTTTGCCAATGATTGAACAGAAAAAATTACTAAGTGCACCACATGTTGCCCATTTTGATTGACGCACTATATGTCTTTGGAATGAAATTTCTACTGTTCTACAATCAGGACCGGCCTTAGTTCCTCAAGCGCCCTCATGCGAAATTTTGAAAGGCGCCTTTTTTTCTGCTCAAATCAAGTTAGAGTAAAATCAAGAAACTAGTTGTATTGATAAGTGATTGATTGAGCGGCGCCCCCTGAGGTGCGGGGCACGCGCTCGCCCCCCCCCTCCTAAAGGCCGGCCCTGTCTACAATCTAAAATATGAAAGAAAGAATAATAACTTCATTTCAAAAATGCAAATCGAGGAAATTGTGGATATTATAAAACTGAATGAACAACACACTAAGGTAAGATATATTAGATGTACGTTTGTTACACTTACAAAATCAGATTATAATAATAGATCATCAGATAGCGACAGATTTAGGTGCCCCATTTTTGCATGCAAGCCTCGAAGAGGGTTGAAAAGTACATCGATGTTAAGTAGAATGAAGGAAAATTTACGAGGGCTCCCGGGGATAACATATGGAAAATTCGATTTTCTTTAACAGAAATAAAAGGTGTCTGTTGCCCATATTTTGACACAAGCCGTGTTCACTAAATGATTAATTAATAGAACCTGCCTTCGGAAAACCAAAGGCTTGAGGGTGGCAGGTGGCTAAATGGTTGAAATAAGGGTGTAATCTTGTAAGGAAAACATCCAGATTTTCACCGATTTTTCCACACAAGCCCATCGAAAATATGAAAAGGTATGAAAAGTTGCAGGAAAACTGTATGCAAATTGCCACCATTTTCTCACACAAGCCGTTTTACATATGCTTAGAAAATGTGATTCTAAGATACATAACAAAAGGCTTAAGTGTCGGACATGGTCATCATATTAATTATACACAATTTATTTAACAAAGAGCTGATAAAAAAATTTATAAATTTCCACCATTTTCCCACACAAGCCGTTTGGCATTGCTTAGAAATAGTGCTTCTAAGACTATTGTAACAAAAGGTTTGAGAGTCAGACATGGAGCATATTATTTATGTAAAAAAGAGCTGACAAAAAATCTAGAAATGTTTATGCTAAGTTATTATTTTGATTGCATAATTTAGCATACATTTTCTTCTATATGTAAATAGTGCGCTGGATATGGCTTTCATATAAAAATATACAATTTATTTTAAAAATATTGATAATGAAATGAGTTACTTTTATAAATAATTTTGCAAACCTCTCTTCGAGATAACAGTTGATGGGCAAACATTAGAAGCTTCCATACAGGAATATGTAGCTTCCATTTTCAATTCATCAAGCACATCGTAACTATGAATAATAATAATAATTTATTGCACTTATTACAAACAGACATAACAGTTGCACAAGCCAGTCAACAGAGAGATATACAGAGTATATAAATAAAATCGAATAAGGAAAAAAACATGTATCTATATGCTAAGAGTTTAAAATACATCGTTAAAAATCAGAACTAATAAAAACACATAAATGTAGAGATTATATCACTATTGCTGACCAATCCTATTATTTAAGAACTCATTAACAGTGTAAGTTTCTGATTCACAGGAGAAATGATAAAAGCAGTTTTTTTATTTTAATGAATGGTTCGTTGACTTTTAGATAATTTGGAAGATGATTGTAGAGTTTTATACAGGCATATAATGGACTAGTTTCGGTTAAAGAGAGCCTGTGGTTAGGGTAGGTGTACCAGTCCCCATGTCTAGTCTATTATATAATAATTTAATACATTCATATATATATATATATATAAACCACTAAGGGCCAGTAAACCTGCAGCCCTAAAATGCCTTGGCATGACTCTAGGTGGCAATTTTCTTATAATAATTGCTCTTTTTTGAATTTTGAATGTGCTATCACTATTAGCGCTAACGCCCCAGAGTATTATCCCATAGTGAATACGAGAATAAAAATTTGTGTACTAAAAATGTTCTATTTATATTATCGTTGCTAGTATTCTCAATCCATAGCGGTTCTACTTAATTTTGCATTTATATATTGGATATGTTCTTTATAGCATAATGTTTCGTCCAAGTATACATGTAGGCACTTCATCTGCTTTGAGAAGACAACTTTATGAGTGTTTAGTATAATATTAGAGGGAGCATCGAGCCGCTGAGTAGTTTTGAAAAATAATGCATTAGTTTTATTCTGATTTAAAATTTGCTCATTTGTATTGCACCAAGTTTCTATATCATGCATAATGCGCGTACTATCGTTAACTAAGTCAATGAATGTTTCCTGATTTTTTATGATTATATTTGTGTCATCTGCATAGTTAATTAAGGAAATTTTTTCATTGTAAGTGTGTGAATGTCATTAATAAATATTAAAAAGAGTAGTGGTCCTAACATGCTGCCCTGACCAAATCTACGTAATATTTTAACAATTTTTGCACTATTTGTCAAACTTTTGATTGTGCTGCCAAGGTTGATACGTTTATGTGTTAAAATTTTGCCATCAGAAACATCAAAAATTGTATCGTTGCAAAATAAAGAAACAAGCTTAAGTTTTAGGACTTGACCGTCTCCTATAATTGAATGTGGCATTAATTGAATACTACTAGATACTAGTGCTAAAGAGTCGTCAACGTCATCTTCTTCATCTGACTCAGCCATGGCTAAAGGGCTAAGGGTTAATAATAATAAAAATTTGTATAAAAATTCGACATATTTGAATAAACTTTTCCCTCATAATAAATCAGCTCATATGACTTAATAAAAAAACAGGCATTACGAACGGTAAACTATCATGACCCTCCGAACTGTCGCTGAAAAGTGGAGCAGTTAAGCCGCTATAGGACACAGAACATTTTTTGAGGTATAGTAATGCCACCTCAAGTGAAGTGTTCAGAAGTTCATTCCTTGATAGAATAAAAAGTTACGACGTTTTTGGTTGGTAGAAACAAAGGATAGGACCAAAAATGTTGAAGAAATTAGAAACTAATTAAGATAATTATTTTCTCGTTTAACTCTCTTTAACTCAAAAACGGAAGAATGAATAGGTCTCACTCAAATTTTGTTTTATTATTACCACATATTTATTAACAGAAAGTATTAATATGACGGTTTAATAATTTTAATAAGTGTAGAAAATACGGATTTTTTTAAAGCTATGTCGATGAAATATGAAAATTTACGGTTCAGTATAATAGCAAGCAGGAAACTTCTTTATTTCTCCAAATAAATACCAAGTATATCGAGAATAAATAAAAATAAAGGATAAAGGTAACTTTTTTTATGTGAAACTATTTTTTTGTGGGATTAACAGTTTTCAGGTGAAAATACAAAACGCCCTCACGGACGAACCGATCGGCGTGGCTCGTAAAGAACAATGGAAATATTAGTATACATTGAAAATACATTTGTATATTTCAAGGAGCAAAAAATTCATATATATATTTATAAATAGAACGAATGTAAGGATTTTAATCCTTAATTACGCATTATATAAAACAAGAGTGGTGGTGGTCGTGTAGCCATTAGCGTGTTGATTTTTTTTCTGTCTTATTGTCTATGTATGTATTATGTCACTGTCAAATATTATTGTAAGTTTTTTGTGTTTATCTGATGTTCACTCGCTTACTGGATCTGATAGCACCAACTCTGTTTTTGAAATAGGAAAAAACTCAAGACCTGGCGAATACAATACTAATAAATAACAATAAGCTTAGTACAATAAATAACAAAGAGCTGGTGAATACAATGCTATAACATTTACTATTGGAAAATACAAGTTTAAACAAATTATTGATCGAATCTTCAACAAAGCTTACGTGAGGGAGGTTTAATAAATCTAATAAGCAATTATACATATTTCCAAGCCTGAGCATATTCGAAAGAGGTGAGTAATAGCCGTAGTTGGTAGAGTGAAAAGGAATATGGAATAGGAATTTATTTCTTGTAAGTTTAGGTGTATAGTTAAAGCTGATTTTAACTAATATCTCAGGTGAACCAATATTCGAATTGAAAGTTTATGTAAAAAGTGAAGGAGAGCATTACATTTCTTTGTTCAAGAGTTGAAATATTTAAAGTGGCTAAAATATCCCTATAATCATATTCTCTGGTATGTCGGAGTTTATAAGCTATATAGCATACACATTTTTTCAGAATTTTTCTGTTATCTATATGCACATTATGTAACAGTTCCACACTAAAGAGCAGTATTCAAGGAAAGAACAAACCAATGAGCAATAAATCAATTTCACAGCTTGAGTACTAAAGTGGGATGATGATCGAGTAAAGAAGCATAGCGATTTGAGAGAATTAGAAGTTATTTTAATATAATATGCGTCAAAAGTTAACTTGCTAATAAGATGTACTTATAATGCTTTGTAATTTATTGTTGTTAGATTTGTACAAAGTTGTGGCAAAACATTTTTTAATATTTAAGGTTATGGAGTTCAATAAACATCAATTATGTAAACTGTCCAAGTCAGTTTGGAAATTGTATGTCGTCTGCAAACATGAACACCTCACTATAATAAATAATAAATAAACACCACAGGAATTGGACAACCCCTAATTACAGAAGCCAGAAGCTTGTGCGGAAGGGGGTTACACATTAAAAAAATGCGGACATGCAACCATTTCCTCAGACAGAACCAGTGTCGGAGCTATAATTCGAACTCGATGGCTCAATACCCGTATGATTAATCCCGATTGCCACCTCACGCCTTAACCAACACGGCTATCGGCCAGAATATCGTTTATAAAGAAAATAAAAAATACTGGTCCACAATGAGCCTCGAGAAACTCCAAATATACATTGATATTGTAAAATATAAAATTACCTAACTTCAGGTTATGTACGCCCCATTAAAAAACTCTCAATCCACTTTAGTATTGTACCGCTAACACCTAGAGCCTGTAGTTTCAAAATTAGCAATTTCAGGTCAACTCTATCGAATGCCTTGGAGAAGTCAGTATAGATAGAGTCAACCTGAAGTCTGCTCTCGAGTGCTTTGACAATATGGTTGTGTAAATAAATTAGTGACAGTAGAGGGGCCCTTAAGGAAATTGTACTGATTACTCACAATTATATTTTTACATTATGCATATGTAATTGTTCAGTAACTAATAGATAATATAATTTAGGGATTGCAGACTGAATACATACCACGATAGTATATACTTCTTCTCTCTGACCAGATTTAAAAATAGGGATAATAAAAGCTGTGCCTCCAATCATTAGGAAAAATACCCAAGCTGAGAAACTTGTTAAACATGGCATGTAGAAGCTTTGCAAGAGTATAAACGCAATTTTTTAAGAAATAAGCAGGCACTCCATGTAGCCCATTAAAATCAATTGATCAGAATCTCAGATCAATATTGATATTATAATTATAATCAGGCAACACATTGTTTTAATTTTGCACACAGACACTAGAAAATAATTCAGCAAACAGATTAACAGAATCTGGGCCTGATACCGATAACATATTTTGGTAACACAATGAATTTGGTACGCTGTCAACCTTATTAAGATCTTTTATATATTTTCAAAATTATTTTCAGTATTGGCTAAATACTCCATATAGCATCTGTTTATAAGATTTTTACATTGGGCACGTAGATGGGAAACATATTTGTAGTCTTCATCAGATTCTTTATAAATCTTGTGAGCTTTCTTTTTTTTTCTATTACTAAGTTCAGAGTTAAACCATTAAGGAAAAGTTGAAATTTTGTATCTCTTAATGGAAATAAAAGCATTAATACCATTGAAAATGATATAAAGAATAGACAAACAATTGTCTATGTTGTCTAGTGTTTAAATGTTTGTCCCATTGAACATCGGCAAAGTATTTATTAAAACTAATCACCATTACGGAAATCGAAATAAAATGCTTCATATTGAAATTCATTATTGACCATTATGTCGATATCAAATGAGATAGCGGTATGATGATTTGAATTGGGCAGAAGTAAGTAAGTCTTGGGCAGGTCTAACCTCAATATCATTGAAATGAGTAAATAAAAGATCAAGATATACATTCCTGCTGTTGGCAATACTGTTCATTTGATGTAAATTAAAGAAATAAACTATTGCTTATAACAAGTGCATTGGAGTTTATATCACGGTGAGCTATTAAGCCATATTGATCATTGTTCCAAGTTGCATCCGGAATATTGTAGTCATCACATAATATTAGATGTTTTCTTTCTACCAGTGATCTGAGCTAAATTTAAGACATCTAACTTAGTTCGGCGTTCTATTTAATCTTAATACCTTAGTTTAGCTTAGTTAAATACCTCCCCCTTACCTATACCAAGTCTACCGAATTTTTTACTAAATTTTAGAGAGTTGCTTAAGTTGATTTCTAAGGTGACCATTGGTCAAAATTCCTGAATCTTATGAATGCAGATGCATACATTTTCTGGTCTTAAATTTAGGTAGGCCAAGATTGCCAGTAAAAAGAAAGCACCTATTAACTTGTGGTTAGGATGAGAATGTAAAATTTCATCGATGGTGTTGCAATGATCTTCATACATGGTTATATTGGAATTTGGGGGCATGTAAACTGCACCAACTATAATGGTTTTATCTTTGCAGTGGATCTCAATTAACGCGCGCCAATATCCATTGGCTTGATGACGGTCTCGATAACTAGGGCCGAGTAGGACTACTACTCTTTGCTCCTAGATTATCTCTGTAGACCTGGACCGGCCTTCGTGATAGGTGGGCCCGCTTACTTCTACCAGACCCAGCCCGCAAATGCGAGATGTGTCGTGGTATTTTCTGCGGACCTCCCCTGGTCCTGGCTCTTCAACCTCGCTGGCAGAGGTCTCTTCTGGCGCTCTTCTTGTCTTGATATTTTCTTTCTTCGCCAGCTTGTCACCCCCGTGGGTAGTCATCGGTCTAGTTGGGTTTTTAGGAAGTTTTGGCTGGGATTGACTGCCGGTACGTAGGACACAGTAAAGGTGTGTCCTACCCCGGATCATCGGAAAGGTAAGGATATGAGCTGTGTAGCTCAGGAGTGTGGAGACCCTAAGTGCTTTTTTAGCACTTTCGGACTCCACGGAGCAGGTAGGACAACGGGCGTTGGACGGTATGTTGTCCGACGCCCGCAAGGAGGTTGGGTTTGGGTAGAAAAACGTCATGTCTCTGGTAGTGGTGGTCCGTCCTGGGGTATCTGAAACAGATCGGTTAGCGGGAAATATAAGTTATACTCACCCGTTGTCCAGAAGCTGTACCCTCGGCCGTTTGTGCCTCGGGGCGTCGGCAGGGTCGTAATCAGTGGCCTGTCTGATTAGCGGGTTCCCGTGCTCCTCTGCTTGGGCGTACAGCTTCTTCGCTCGTTCCCGGATGACTTCAGTGACCGTGGTGTACTCCAGGTCTCTGACGATATCTGCGTTTCTCACGTACCATGGTGCGTCGACCGCCGTCCTGAGGGCGATGTTTTCCACTGCCTGGATTTTCTTCATGTAGGACTTTGCCTGGTAAGCTGATAAGCTGCTATACACATATTGAGTATGCTCCTTTAAAACAGTCTTTTTAGTGAGAAGTTTTCAAGTTCCACTTTCTGATTTTGTACCAGCAAGTAGTTGAAAGTGCAAGTGAATTATGGTATAAATTGTGACTATCAATGTTCATTAAAAATGCAGTAAACTGCATAAATAAACGTTCATTTAGTGAAGTTTTTATCATTTAAATTCTATAGAAACCTTTTTTTAGTGTTTTTGTGTCAATTGATATGAATCATGTTGTGATAATGAACTTTAGTAAAAACTTATAAAATTAATAAACAGGGGCGGCTTCTACTAATTTGGTTGTGTTCTGTCAACAAAAATGAATTGTGTGAACTATAAACAATGTAAAAATATAAATTTAGACGTAAAACAAATTTATATTTGTGATAAATGTGCAAATGGACATTGCAGAGGTTGTTCTAAAATTGCACCCACTGAGATCAAATGCTTAGAGCTGAAGAAAGAAAGAAGACTGCGTTACTACTGCCCAATTTGTTATGATAATATTATTGAAAATGAAAATCTACTGAAACTAAATAAAAAATTGTCGGAAGAAAATCTTAATCTGAAAAAAATGTTGGAAAATATTCCTTCTCCAGATGTATCTAGTAAATTGCAAATAAAAGAAAAATCCAATAATGGGGAAAATAAAGATGATAACTCTGAAGCTATGATAAATGAGTTACAATTAACAAATAAACTAGTTATGAAACTACAGTCGAACTATGATTATGAACTTAAGAAAATAAAAGAAGACATAATTAATCTCACCGAAAGTAACAAAGATCTAATACGATTACTGACTAATAAACCACCTGACGATCAAATAAACAGAGTATCAATAAAAGAAAGAACTACTTCGGAAAATGAGAACTGGAAGATATCAAATAAGAATAAAAATAGTCATCCACTGCAGTGCGATCAATTAAATGGTTTTAATATTTATAGCAAAACTGAGGGTAAAAAAAAGTTGTTAACTGTAGATCCTACTACTCAGAAACCACAAACAGGTACTCCTAAATCAGCAGCAGCAAACAAAGGGTTAATCAAAGCAAATATTACTCCCCAGATGAAAGATCCAGACGAAAGAAATAATAAAGTGACCGAGCAAACTGATAACTACAAGGTTGTAATGAGAAGAAGACGATATAAAATAGGAAGTGGGAAAGGAGATAGTGCATTCCATGGCAATGAAAATAAAGAAAGGAAAATATGGCTATTTATTTCAAAGGTACCAGATAGTGTGGTTGAAAGAAATATAGAAAATTACATAAAAACTCGCACAGGCACGGAAAACGTATTTGTGAAAAAATTAGAAACACAATATAAAAGTGCTGACAATCAAGCATTTATGATTGGTGTTGACCCACTACTACTGGAACAAGTTTACGAACCAAATTTCTGGCCGAAGAAGATCATCTTTGATCGTTTCGATTTCAGATTAGGAAAGCGTTTCCTTGACAAACCGCTGAATGAGCAGAAACAATGCCAAGATGAAAAAATTCAGTCGCATTCTTTTCTACCACATCTAAATTAAGCATACCTTCTGTTACAAATAACGTCATTCAAATCTGTCAAAATAGTTCCAAAAACGTTTCTGTCTATTATCAAAATGTACAATGCTTGAGAAATAAATTCCTACAAATTGAACACATCCTGATATTAAATCCTAAAATAAAAATAGCGTGTTTCACTGAGCACTGGGTGAACAAGGGTGAGTTAGGATGCTTCAACATAAATAACTTTAAAATTGCTAGTCAATACTGCAGAGTAAATAAAAAAAATGGGGGTACTTGTATATATGTTCAAAAAGATGTGATGGCTAGTGAAGTTGTTAACTTAACTAAATTGTCTGAAGAACAAACGTGTGAAATATCAGCTTGTTATGTAAAATCCCAAAAATTAATTGTAATAAATGTATATAGATCACCGAATACTAAATCAGTTGATGTATTTTTGCTGAAAATGGACAATGTCTTAAAGTATATTGAAACATTTTACAGAGATTCTGTTGTACTTCTTGGAGGTGATTTTAATGTTCATTTTAATAATATCAGTGATCTAAACACGCAAAAGGTGATTGATTTCTTTCAGTCATATGGTTTACATCACCTAATAAATGAACCTACCCATAAAAGCGGTAACTGCCTAGACAATATTTTTAGTAATTTTGATTGTGTGAAAGCTGCGACTTTACCATTGGGAGTATCTGATCATATTGGCCTTACTGCTGATATTGAAATTAATCTTGCATATAAAACTGTTATTAAGCCAAAATTTATCAGATCCTTAAGTTTAAGCAACATAAATACTTTAAATAACTACCTAAGAAATGAAAATTGGGATGATGTACACTTGGCACAAACTTCGGAGGAAAAATATAGTATATTTCAAAACTTATTTATGTACTACTATGATATATGTCTCCCATTATTGAAAGTTAAAACAAGAAAATTAAATAAAGCAAAATGGATAACATCTGAAGTAACTACTGCTAAAAATAATCTAATGTTTCTATATGAGTTCCAAAAACAAAATCCTACTGACCAAAATAAAAAAATTTACAACGACTTCAAAAAAGACTACAATAATAAGCTAGAGGTAGCCAAACAAAATTATTATCATAAACTGCTAAATAATACGGATAACTACAGTAAAACAGTTTGGAACATTATTAACAATGAGTCAGGTCGAGTTAATAAATATCCCTCTTATCCAGAAAATATAACAGCAAATCAGTTGAATAATTTTTTTATTAACAACATGAATGACAGACTTAAAAATCTTCCTCCATCTCAAATAAGTGCCATAGATCTTATGGTCAATAAACACAATAATGATTCCTCTATGTTTATCAGGCCTGTAGTCCCAGATGATATAAGAATAATGATAAATAAATAAAAAAATAAAAAAACTGAAGATATAAATGGAGTAAACACCTTTGTTGTTAAAAAATGTGCAAATTATTTAATTGAGCCATTAACAGATATAATCAATTCCTGTTTAATTGAAGGACATTTCCCAAATGAATTGAAAATTGCCAAAATTCTCCCAATATACAAAAATGGAGACACTACAGATCCAAGTAATTTTCGGCAAATATCTATCTTGCCAACATTTTCCAAGCTTCTGGAAATGATAATTTACGAACAGTTAACAAATTATCTTGAACTGAACAATATTTTAAGTGTGCATCAATTTGGTTTTAGAAATAATCTATCGACATCAGACGCTATATATAGTCTTACTAGGTATATAAAGGATGCTTTTGAAAATAATGATAAATATATTGGTGTCTTTACTGATCTAACGGCGGCTTTTGATTGCGTTAATCATCAAATCCTTATTAGTAAGTTACACTTTTATGGTGTAAGAGGTTTATGTCTAGATATTATACGTTCTTACTTAGAAAATAGGTATCAAGTTGTCGAAAGTTGCCATGTCAGAAGTAATAAATTGCAAATCTTCAGAGGCATACCCCAAGGCTCGGTACTGGGTCCGTTGCTCTTTCTTGTTTATATAAATGATTTACCACACATGTTCAGCTCTCAAAATATCAAAACAACAATGTTTGCAGATGATACAACACTAAGCAAAAAGATTGGCAAAGAAGAAAATCCTCAACATATTCTAACTGAAATACTACATAAAGCTAAATCCTGGTTTACACCAAATCAACTACTACTAAACGAGAGTAAAACTTTATCGTTAATTTTTGAAACAAAAAAAAATAACGAGACAGGGCAAAGTGTCAAATTTTTAGGGGTTCAAATTGATGCCAATCTAATTTGGACTGAAAAAATTGAAAACCTCCGAGGTAAATTAAGTAAGATCGTATATGCAATTAGAAGAATAAAGATGACTGTTAATCAAAATGCAGCTCTAACTGCTTATCATTCACTTTTTCATTCAGTTATGGTTTATGCCTTAATTACATGGTGTAATGCATCCTATACTCTTATACATAAAATATTAGTAATTCAAAAATCAGCTGTGAGAAGTATAGTAGGAGCTAATTATGAAGAAAGTTGTAGGCCATTTTTTGCATCTTTGAAAATAATGACTGTGTTCTCAGCAATAGTATATCAATCCCTATTAAATGTTCATAAAAATCTAAATGATTATTGTACTCACACGGATGTTCATCAACATAACACACGTAATAAAATGAATCTTGTCCCCCCAATGACTAGATTAAAAAAAACGGAGAACATTGGTATTAAATTTTACAACTCCCTACCAGTGAATTGGCGCAGGTTGCCGTTGAAAATATTTAAAAATAAAATAAAAGATGTCTTAAATAAAAATCCATTATATAGTCTAAATGAATTTTTCTATATTGATTTTGATGACTGAAACGTTTCTGGATCGTAAAAATATATTATGTGATAAATTATCTAATATATGTAAATTTGTCTGTTATTACAAGATTATTGTAGTTATTACACGTTTTTAGAAATTGACTAGTTATTGCAAAAATAAATAAATTTTTAATGTGTTGTAATGTATTGCCTTGTAGTGAAAACGTTATTTTGATTTCTAATTTTACTCTTTTAATTTATGTGACATTTGTGCTTGTGACTTGTCTATAAAATTTTATATTTTCTTGAGATCAATAAATTATTATTATTATTATTAACCCCACGCTACCGAGGCGTACGTCAGCTGCGGCCTGATGAGGGTTTTGATAAGCGTGAGCTTATTCCTCAGGTTGAGACGGCTACCGTTTCCCATCATCGGGTAGATGAGGGCTCTTGTGCGCCGCGCCTTGGCTGTAATAGCGTCCGTGTTCTGTCTCCACGTTAGGCTTTTGTCCATGACCACGCCAAGGTATTTGACGGTGTCGTGCCATTGGATGTCCTCGCCGTTCATGGAGACGTGTCCTGTGGGAATTTCTTTCCGCACTCGTCTGAAGAGTATGGCTTGGCTTTTGTCGGCGTTGACGGCGACTTTCCACTTCGTGCACCATTCTTCCAGGAGTGTGGCCATTTCCTGGAGTTTTCTGGTTGCGTTCCTGGCTTTCCAGGATCTGGCAATTATTGCTGTGTCGTCTGCATACAGGGCCAGGGCTGTGTGGTCGGTCCTGGGGAGGTCTGAGGTGTAGATAGCGAACAGGTGCGGTGACAGCACTGAACCTTGCGGGACTCCCGCCTCCACGGTCCTGTATGTGGAGAGTTGGTCCGAGATTTTGACCCTTAGCTGTCTGCGGTGCAGGTAGGACCTCACTAGTTTGACGAGTTCGATGGGGTAACCCATACTCATCATTTTAGCTAGGAGGCCGTCGTGCCAGACCCTGTCGAACGCTTTGGCAACATCTAGGAACAGCGCCGCGGTGACTTGCCGCTGGTTGAACCCCTTAGTAATCTCCTCGGTGAGGCGAAGTACTTGGAGTTCGGTGGAATGTCCTGTTCGGTACGCCAACTGTTCATCCGGGATGATATTCAGCTCTTCTGTCTTTTCTGTGAGCCTCTTCAAGATGACCCGTTCTGCAACCTCTCAATTAACGCTTTCTCAATAGAGTTTAATAAATGATTTAAACATGTTGATTTTAAATTTTCGTGCACAACAATCAGTACAGCACCACCATGGGATTTAGCTGATGTATTTCAATCTGATTGGTAAATGCAAATATTTAAGGCCAAGTTCACCACTTTTATACACAACCGGGCGTTAAAGTATAGTTTATGAACACATTTTTAGGGTGTTAAGTGCAACTTTATGGCCCTCAGGCCATAGTAGGGACTTCATCAAATTTCCAGTCTAATTGGCTAATTGGCTCATTGGGTGAAATTGTGGACTTAAAAAAAATACCACTAAGTACCTGATATTAGACAGGTGCAAATATTATACAGTACTGGAATCCTTGTTCAACTATGTCTCTATGATTATAAAAAATACTGAATGTTGTAGGTTGATCAGTTCTTAAACCGACAACATTTTGATAATATAGATTAACTTTATTATTAAGATTATTTTTTTGGAACAGATGCAACAATTTTAGGTATCCCATTTATAGAATATTTATAAATATTCAAAAGAATAGTTATCATTATCAAAGAGTCTTAAAAACTGACCTGAAAGTGGTCGCAAGACCGAAACATATGTCAGAGAATTCTGAACAAAACTAATGAAACAATAAACCAAGTGCGTATTGTAACTATTCTTTTGAATATTTATAATTATTCTATTGAATATGTTTCATCAAGAACTTACCGCAGATTCCATCCAATTAATTCCATTTATATACTTAATAGTTAGGTTTTCTCGTTTAACAACACAATCGATTAATTCATATATTTCAACTGGTACACTGTATGATCATTTGCAGTGCGATATCCGATGGTAGAAAATCTATTTTTATTTTTGAGAATTGCTTTAGCTGTTACAGGGTTGGAGATTATAACTTTTACAGGTCAATTTTTGTAACTAGGTTGTTTTTTACCAATATGAACAACTTTAGTAATCTAAAAGGAAACTCCAGTCTCTTGTAGAATGTTTCATCCTCGATTTTTTGTGTAATACTTTCAGCCAAAGATTCTTTAATATTGTAGATGACAATATTACTAGACTGAATAATGTGCTAGTGAGTTTCAGCTAGTACTTCTTCGGGGCTCATCATGTAGCTGTTTTGAGTTTTAACTTATCAACTACTTTTTTCAATTTTTTGACCTCGGTATTTAAATTTTCTATTGTCCTGATAAACATAGGAACATACATATTTAAATGCTAGCCTACACTCATCACAGAAGAATAGTAAAGCATGGCTTTTGAATTACCACTGCTTGATTTAGATGAAGACAAATTGCAGCACCTCTTACGCAGGTGAAAAGGTACATGACAACTATCACAGTATAAGGATTTTTCAACTTAAAGATAATACTACTGCATTTTTCCCACATTAGTTAGTCCATTTTGATCTCCTATGTGCAGTTTTGCTTCACCCCCTTTTTTTTTTAATATGAAGTAAGAACTTAGAGCTACCAAAAAAAGATCTGTTTTTTCGTACTACAAAAAATAGCTGATAAGACTGGGTTTCTGTTTTCAAATTATGTATGGATTATTGTAGAATAAAGTTAGAAATAAGCAAAATTCTACAGAGCAACGATATTTTAAAAAAATGTTTTCCGTGTCTGCAACACTATAATTAGTAGGCAGACACCAAATTATGAGTCAAAATAGTTGTTTATCAAAAAAAAAAACTAACAATAATGGGAGCACATAAATTCCACAACTACACCTTATAACCTTTTTATATTCTATATTACGAAGAAAAGCTTAAATAAGTTTGGTTGCAAAATAAGGAAAAATCTCTTTTCAAAAGAAATAACATTTTCTTCTACTCTAGTTGGAACATTATTCTGCATGTAGAGCTATATAGTGTATACGAGCACAATTGAAACCATATAAAAATTTAAATCCTGCAAAAACAGTCGGCATCCCTTTATTGCACATGGGCAGTGGTAAATAGAAATGCTTTTCATACTTAAAACAATAAAGAGATGCCGACTGCTTTTGCCGGCTTTTAGTTTTTATACTGTTTCAATTGTGCTTGTATACACTATACCTACTAATACATTTTTCTTGCCTTTTTCTGAATTCTTCATACACAGATGAAATCGTATTTTCATTTATGGTTGCAACAGCTTCCACAACTTTTTACTTTAATAGATCTTCGTAAGGAACCGCGTTCTCGCCTCACACAGGTTCCAGCGGCTTGTATATCAGTGTATGCGCGGAAGCTATACAACCTTAGGCGAGGGTTGTATAGGAAATATACCATCCTTCGGAGGGGATGTAAAGCCGTCGGTCCCTTGTCTATTAAATGTTAGGCAAGTAAAAGATCCCTACTCTTCTTAAGGGAAGAGGTTCGGCAAAATTCCTGATTGGGGGTAGCTCGTCTACAGGCGTCGGTGTTAGGCCTCAGTAGCGGAAATAGGCCGACGTTAAATAAATGTATTAAAAAAAAATCTTCGTAATTATTTGAGAATGCTTTCTGTTTTAAATATCCCAATAGTAGTAAAATTAGATTAGCTGGAGAATAAAATATTTCGATGAAATGATCTATCTGCTAAAATGTTCGCACCCATAGTTAAACAAAAGTCGAAACGACGAGCACCATCTTTAACTTGAAGCTTGTAAATAAATTTAGGCTTAAATGTATGACATTTCTTGACTAAAATCCTTTGCTTGTGATATTCTAAATTTATTGATCATGTTTGTTATAATCCAGGAACGGCGTCAACGAAAGGGAGTGATAGTTACTTTAAACGAGGTAGTACATTTTTTTTATCATCTTGTATATATTGTATAGAGTATGTAAAATTCAAGTTTTAGACCTCCAAACCCTTGGCAAATTTTTGTGTTGCCGAAAAAACCACGAATATTTGGCAAGTTTTTCAGTTTGTGGTCTATAACTTAAAAACAATGCATACAATCGAAAAGTCATCTATTATCAAAATTAAAGAGCATTAAATTTCGCTTCGAAATGAGTACCTCAAAGTTGAAATTTCATCAAGAGGAATGGGTGTAATTGGCAGTCAAATAAGAACAATTTTTACCAACTTGTAAGAAATTTACATTGGGTAACTTTTTAAACGTCTTTATTCCTTTTTATTTAATTTTTCAACATTAATTTGAGAAAATGGGTTGTTGAAATAAAAGCATAATGTAAAGAAAGGCCCAAAGTTTATTAACCAAAAATAATAATTTGCCCAATAGTAGTAATACAACAAAGTGTAAAAAAAATAAACAAACACAAAGCGCAAGAACAATACAAGGTGTAATAAAAAACTTAAATGAAATAAAAATGAGTTTTGGAAAAAACGAATTATTTGCGTGTAATGGTTATAGTAGTCAAATCCGTTTGGATTGGGGCTGACTAATGTCCTCGTACTGCAATACTGCATTCTATCTTCCTGATTCAGCAGCACCACCAACTTCCTCGAGCTCAAAGTAATTTTCGTCGTCGTCTTCATCTTCATCCAACTCAATCTCAGGAGCGTTCTGACATGAGAGGCCAGAGCAGTGTCTACAGGTCAAAGAATAATTCAGGCCTGATATCCGACAGCTGCATGCTGCAGTGCAACCTTTTTTGCATATACACAAAACCATTTTTAGCAGCATGTCGGGTCCAGCATCCTTTGACATTGTTATAGGCAATAAGACTGACAAGCCTTTCTCCAACTCCATTAGCATGGGTTTGTTGCGTTTCCCAGCCAGTTTGAGCGCCACCTTGCTGCATCCGATGTTGGTGGCAACCGTGCTAGGTTGAACATAATTGATTTTTTTGAGGCAGATTTTATAAAAACATCGTATCTCAGCTCCTCCAAAGGTCCGTACAGTCCCAACATCAGCTGTTGTCCTGCCTGTTCTATTAAGTCTTGAGAAACAGATGGCTCGAGAAATGTAGCTATAGTCGAGGCAAGAATTCAAGCGATGCACGTCACGAGTGATCTCATTAAAGAAATTTTAATACTAACATAATTTTTAATCATTACTTACATTAGAAAGAGTAATTCTTAACACCCAGTTATTAAGCTTTTTTCAGAAATAGGTACAGTTTAATGGGGCTTCATGATTCTTAGCAGTATTTGTCTTATTTATAGAATCGATCTGTGACGTGTATCGCTTGAATTCTTGCCTCGACTTTACTTGTGCTTTCAGGTGTGGATGTTGCTCAATGAAGGATAAAAATTTTACTTTCCCGTGACCAAAAAATTATGGCGTGATATCACACCCAGTAAATGCATGCATGAAGAGGACATGTGCGGGATCAAAGTTGAAGGAAGTGTTTGAGTAACATAAACCTGATTTTTTCCCCTTTCCCTGGTTTGTGGGGGTACAAGTTCTCGTACTTGTTTCCGAGGCTCGTTAGGAGAACGAGAACGTCAATGTCCTTGCTAACAATTGCCACACTGTCGGATTTTGCTGCTTGGGAAATAGCTATTTCTACAATTAATAAATCTGCATCTTCTTCTGCCTGTTGCGGTTGGATTCCTCCTTCCTTAAATTTATGTATAAGCATCAAAATCAAATGGCTCTTGTTGCTCTCGTTTGCAAGAAACTCTTCCTGTGACACTGCAGCATTTGTTTCTTCACTGAAAATGATGTCTGCTGAAGAACCTAATGTCTTCAAACGATTTTTTACAAGTTGGTAAATATTGTTGTTATTCTACTGCCAATTACGCCGATACCTCTTGATGAAATTTCAACTTTGAAGTACCTATTCCAAGCGAAATTTAATGCTCTTTAATTTTGATAATAGATGACTTTTCGATTGGATGCATTGTTTTTATGTTATAGGCCACAAACTGAAAAAAGTGCCTAAAATTCGTGTTTTTTTCAGCCACACACAAATTTACCAAGGGTTTGGAGGTCTGTAACTTGGATTCTACATACCCTCTACAATATATACAAGATAATAAAAAAAATCTACTACCTTGTACCCCGTTATTAAACTATAATTGTTTTCTGGTTTTTTAAATACTTTTTATATCCCTGGTGGTCGGTGGTATCAAATTTATGAATTAATTTATGTACTGTTTTGCGAGTCGCTTTAACATCTTGCTTCACCACATCATACTTCAAAAAGTTCATGGTATTTCACGTGCACTCAGGATTGCTAGACATACCTGATTAATCATAATTTTATATGCCACACTAGTATGCGTCTAAGAAGAGACTTGTTTTACACATAAAAGTTAGCAAACCGAAAGATCTTACTTGTAGTATGATTGTTAATTAACTGTTTATTTTATAAAAATATTTATTCATCAGATACCATATTGATTAAAATATTTATTTGCAGGTAATGGATCCTTACAACTAGAAGAAAATTCAAATATGACATCAAGTTTTTCAAAGTTTTTTTTTTGTAAGATACTAGACAATTTCCTCAAATAAATCAGTTGTCATTTTATTCTATTTTAATTTTTTACCGTTAGATTTATATAAATAGTTATTTTTGCAACGAATTGAAAAAATAACTCTATTATTGAACATCAAAACGTGAAAATTGTCAAGTGCAATACACATTTTGCACATGTTGCATATAACATTTTTTTCTACGATCGAGTACATAATAGCGAAAAGTCATTTTATTGGAAGATTTTCTATTTACAATCGTCTGCTAAATCGAGATAACATATACTTGCAATAATTTGCATTTGCTACTAATAGGTTGACTCTCAAAATAGCCATGATCGTTTCCGTAGCGACTAAACAAAGTTTATATATTTTTTAGGCCATTCAATTTACCGCTCTAATGTTAAGAGATAGAAAATCCCAACTATCTCTTTTCTCTCTCTAGTATATCGCAATAAGCTTTTAAATAATATCCAAATGACATGTTCTAAAATGTTCCTAGAAGAAACGAAGTATTATAGCTCTTGGCATCAATGTTATTGTAACCTCAATTTACGCTTTTCTAGTGTCATGAATGAAGTCATGATTCTCTGCTATATGGTATTTTCACGTTCGTGTATTTCGTATAATAGTAAATTAATTTATATTTATTTTCTATGGTGTATTTTAACGAAATTAGTATGAGGACCTATTGTGTGCTGTGTATTTTAAATTGGCCATTGAGTATGGAATTTCCTGAAGAAAAGAACAACCAATATTGTGTGCTTTGTCTATATGTTGCAATATTTTCAGCACATATGAAATAGAAATCCATAAGAGCGTAAGCGGCATGTTGAATGGTCTAAGAAAGGAACTTATAATGGTGATATGTGGCATACTATCTTTTTCATTCTGTAAGAATGTTTCTGATTTACCTATGTCGCAAGTGTCGCTAAATTCGCAAGAAAACAAACAGGCAGGAATTTAAAATGATTTGTTTGACTTCAGAAGTCATCAAAAAAAGAAAATTGAATATTTTATAAAATTATCATGAAACTAGTATTACATTAAAATGTTCTCGTAATAATATTATCAACAGGTTTAAAGTTTGAACATTGGGGCAAAGTTTTAAATTCGTGCGGTTGCAAACAAATTTAACTTCAGAAAAGTATTCATCACAAACACAACAGCTCTTCCTTTTTGTAATATCGATATGTTGCTTTGTTGAACTGCGTCGGCCCATTTTTTGCAAATCTGTATAAAATGAACTGAAAAGTTGTGCACTAAAATACCTAATCGTATTGAAACGTACATCTGGTTTTTTGGGAAAATACATTGCCAAGTCTATTAGAATTTTCACAACTAAAAACAATATTTTTAACCCATACATTCAATGTCATGTGGTATACCAAACAATTCAAGCGGTGACATACATTGTGCCTCTATTCTATTCCAATTTTCTGGCTAGGTCTAGTTCACATGATGGCAAAATACGAAGTCTTCGTCCGGAATTCCAGTAAATTTTGTGGCGTTGATCTTATAATTCTATTTGTTTATCTAAAAATGCTTACTAAAAAAAATTTTTAAAGTTACACTTGCTATTTTGATAGATTATTACATTTTATACGTGCTGCAAAACGTTTGCAGGAGTTTCGGATTCGTTTGAGATTTCTCACCTTAAATGCTTTTGAATAAAATTTACCGGAATTCCGGACAAAAATATTAGCATTTCGTATCTGTCTAAAAAAAAACGAGTAAAAATTGAGTAAATGACGCTGACACTTCAGGATTGCCACACAAATATAGAATGCCATGTTTCCATATTATGTTTTGCTAGTAGTCCAAAATAAAGTAGGTAGGTTGATATTAAATAGTGTGATTCTGGTTAGGCACATGGCACAACTGATATTTTATAAAAAAAATATTGTTCTGTGTATATTAAATATGACTTCTTGTATGTATAATTTCATATATATATATATACATGGTTGTACTCCAAAGTTTGAGCCTTATAGGTAGAACAGCTCATTATTTGCAAATGCAAATAACCGCGCCTGCACACGCTTCCATTGGAAATCCGGTGTACAAAATCTGGGCAAATATTACTAATATTTTTATTTATTTTTTCCAAATCATTGTCACCGCAACTTTCTTAACCGAATGCCCAAATTTACTTTTAATTAAATTCATCTGTTCAACAGCGACGTGGCAAACAGGAGGGTCATAGTAGGTACTACACTTACCATTCGATTTAATCGATAGTACACATCTATTACCTAATTAACCTAAACGATTGTCCTTGTTAGATAGTATTATTTTTAGTTTAAGGTTTGCATTTAAGGTTGAAGAAAACACATTAGCTTTTTTTGATAATTATTATTATTGATGGCTGCTTTAAATCGACAAGCATTACAAGCAATAGTATAGGTGTTGTTAGTTTTTAAGAAAACCCCAGTGAATTCGGGGCCTTGGGCGGCCGTCCCATACGCCTCCTTGTAAATCCGGCACTGTATACAATCATATTTTTTGACGATCATAAAAGGGACAAACTTTTGATTTAAAATCTTCATTTTAAAACTGTTTATTGTCATCTAAATTTAAAGTTATAAACTTTAAACATACATAGGTAATAAAATTTACTATGATTTCCTAAAACGGTTAGTTTTGCTTCTTCTTAGTTTTACGAATGATGAATTTCATACTAAATATACATATTGTTTGAACCAGTTTATAAATAGCTAAACCCATACCAAGTATAATGATTAAAACAATAAATAACACATCAAGAAGAAAATAGTTAAACCATGAAATATCAGCAATTGGACTTCGAAGATGTTTAATTCCTTTATGTCTGATGACATATTCTGACCACCAGATAACTTTTTCTTGTGATGACATTGGTTCATCTTTTAACAGTTTTTGAAGATTTTTTATATTCCTTTTATATCTGAAACAAAAATAGTTAATCGCATCAGCTAGATTAAACTGAGTCGAATGTTAAATTCAGAAAGAAACTAATATTAGGGACATATTGCACATATTTTCTCCAGACATTGAACACTAGTTTCGACAAACGTTTTCCCAACAAGTTGAAATTTTGAAAATTAAATGAAACTATAATGAGCAACCTCCAATTGATACCCATCAAACTGAATGGGAAGCTCACGGAGTGTGTGTGTGTTTAGCATATTATTATTTGTAGTGTCTGTAATAGCACATTGTTTTATGTTTTATATGGGGTAAGACTGACATTTTGCGCCGAGAACATACTTGACGGACGAGCGAATCGTGTCCGCTAGAAGAGAGCGTCGAGACACAAAATAGTATATTGTATAACAAGTGATGTAGATAGTTTGTTGACCGCGCATGTGTGTGTGTAAATTTGCAAATCGATCTGAAAGAGAATTTTGCAATAACACAAGTGCTGTAAAAACAGGCCTCCACACATATTACATAGGATATTTCTTCTACAACCGTGTTTTTAGAGCAAGGAAACCCCATTTTATTATTTTTTTGTACAACAGGGTTTTTAGGACAAATAAAGTATTTTTTCTTCAAACGTCCAAAATATATAATTTTTATGATGAATTCCGGTTATTTTTCTGACACATCATCTGAGCGGCAGTAAAAGCCTTTTACCGTCACTCACGAGTGGTACCAAATAAAGTACTTGAAGGAAAAATAACAGTATTTATTTAATTCATGTGATTTATTTATTTATATGTGGTGTAAAGTTACTTTTTGTGTCTCGGCTGTTCTTGTCAATTCCCCGACACAAAAAAAATCATTTTTACTGCATATAATAATAATAATAATGTATTTTATTCATCGTATCAAGTTACACACATGGTATAACTTATTAGACAAGTCAGTGGTAAATAACACATAAAGGTAAAAAACAGACAATAATAACAATAATAAAACATACAAGTATAACAACAATATGACATACAGTACTGAAACATATTAAGTACAATATATTACACTTTAAAATTAAATATAAAACTAAGAGTGTAAATAGTCATCTACAGAATAAAAAGCTCTACTCATTAAAAATTTTAGCAGGGCATTTCTAAATAAATTAAAATTATCGAATGGGCCAAACAATAGGGTAAATTTATTATAACAATTAATGCCTTGAAAGATGTGAGAATTTTGGCCCACACTTATTCTCGAGAAAGGCACCCGAAGCTGATTGTCACTGCGAGTAACATAGCTGTGAACATTACTATTTTTTAAAAAGATATTTTTCTTTTTTTTATATTTGCTGTAATTAAGAATCTGTACAGAGATGGTAACGTTAAAATTGATAGTGCTATAAATGCCTCTTTACAGTGAGTCTGAGCAGGTAAACCAAGCATACACCGTATAATTTTCTTTTGTACTACAAAAACTTTGGAAGCATGTGGAGAGTTTCCCCAGAACATCAATCCATAAGGTATCTTAGACTGAACCAGACCAAAATAAGCTAGCTTCAGCATATTAAGTGATACAGTGGATTTTAGATATAACATAAATATAAAGCACACCACATATAGAACTGCTTGACAAATATTACGAGGCAAAGGTATGTGTGACAGACAAAAAGAGGTAGGTAAATGTTAGATAGAGACGATTCTTTCGAAGTACAACTGGAGCAGTAAATTTTGAATAAGCGTAATATTGAAATTTTGCATAATTTTAAAAAATGTTTCAAATTCTATAACACGATGTAGCTATTTATTTTTATAAATATGTAGGTACTTACTTCTTATTTTCTGCTACCTCAATTATTGCTTTTTTCAGATCCTCTTTAGTAACAGTGACATAGTCAACCCCTAGTGCAACTCCGACTTCAACTAGTCTCTTGATATTCATTGGTTGGTCTGCTATAAAAGGCATACCTACCATCGGTACACCCCTAGCCATTGCTTCTTCAACAGATTGTAATCCACACTGGGTTATGAAGACTCTTATATTTGAGTGAGCTTAAAAATATATCAATACCTACTGTTAATGGAACAGTAATATAATTATATCTTAAATCTAAATAAAATTTAGTTTTTAATTGGAAATGATAGACTTGTGGGTGTTATATAAACACCTACAAAGTTTAAAAAAAAGTCATTTACTTGTGGCGTTATTTGTAATAGAAATTACCTCAATGCATTGAGGCTGAAAACGCTCCCTTGACGCGAGGCTAGGCGAGTGACGTCACATGGCTGCTACGCGATATGTGCTGCAATACACTAGGTGTCGTTATAGTGATTTAGTTAATTTTGGGACTGTCATGACCTAGGACGGGCCGAATATTTTTGCCGATATTTGTCATATATAGTCGTATTTATCTGTGCTTTGAACGAAAATCGGAACCATAATCACGTCTACGTTCGGCAAATTATGTGAATCTCCTTTCTGGAAACCCTCCTCCATATTTGACAACAATAAACAAACTCTGTTTGATGTTCTAAATAGTAAAGGCACTGTTACTGCCCGTGAATTCAAACTTTGTTCTAAGGAGAACGACACGAAATAAACCTAACGCAGCGTACAAATGATCTGGTGCCTGCCGAGCCAGCAAGCATGTGACGTCATACGCGTTTATCTGACTGAAATAAAACAAGCAATTTCTACGACCGCTGCTGTTGTTCGGATTGACTTTCAACCACAGTTCTAATATTGTTATTATTATAGGTAAAAATCTTTATTTTGCACTACTTTTAATATGTATAGGTATTAATTTTTTTGTGCACAGACCTATTTTAATAGCGCACACAAGTAATGTATGGCTTATTTGCCATCACCATTATAACATAAGTCAGCACATATCAATCAGATGAAACAAATAGTTTCTTAACCTTTAAATTAGAAGTTTTTACAACTCGACGGTTTGCAATGAGAGCCGTCTACTACTTGTTGCAATCAATGATGCTAAGTTAGAAATAGCCAATATATGAATACAATGTGACCTATTTGTTTTAGCGCCACTCTGTAAAATCTTTATTTAGTGTATACGATTTTCACACCGTTTTCTTTAAATATTAGTGCTTGTTGAACTGCATTTTTGAAACAAAAGGTACCAGATTCCTACAAAATCCAAGGCCTACTATACCTCAGTTTTTAGTAATAAAATTTTAATAATTCATATTAGGGATTAAAACAAATTATGCATGCCATTGGATTCGCCACTCCTCAAAACGGACCTGTACTAAATTTTGTCGAACATTTTTAGGTAGTAATGTTTAAGAAGACAATGTATCATTTTCATAAATTTATTTTAAAAGTTATCCATGAAAAATTGGAACAGTTAATTACCAAAAGTGACAAGGTGTAGAAAAATTAGTACAGTGTCTACTGTTAATAGCCATAGAAGGCCGAACTGCAAGAGAGAATTAGAAATTGTACGTCTTGTCGGCGATAATGTGCGAACGACAAGAGAAGCTGCAATTGGATTCAATAATAAACACCCAAATAGAGGAGTAAGTATCATAAACCCATATCCTAAATATATTTTTAACTTTCTAAAATGACTTAGTGAACGCAATTTTTCGTGGCAACGGTTAATCTGGCGAGAAATTTGCCAAAGGCGCTATATATACACTTTCTCATATTATAAAAATTCTACAAAAAAAAATTTTTGCGCCCTCCCTAAAGCCGGTGCTTTGGTAAACAATTTTAAAAAATACCTTTTTGATTAAATTTTTCATCATGAACAATGTTTAGGTACTTGAAACAGTTTCTGACCTTCTACGAATCCGCTTCTGAGTGTGCTAACGGAAAATTTGCAAAAAACTCTCATTAAAATTTTTCAAAGCAATTTTTATTTAAAAAAAAAATTTTATGTGACGAAAATTTATTTTTGAGGCCTTCTTAGAGCCGTCTCTGGTCCTATATGATGAAAAACCCTGAGCAATTTGTATTGAATATTTTTTGATCCAACAATAAACTAGTTTGGGCCTTGGGCCCTTCCTGGAACTGACCTTGACATCCTGACGAGAAATTTGACAAACACTTTTCCAATACAATTTCCCACTGTAAATTATTTTGTGTGAAAATTTCTTTGATTCGACAAAAATTTATTTTGCACCTTCGCTGAAGCCATCCCTGAAGAGAAATTTGTAAAAAAGCTTTTCGATACAATTTTACATTCTAAACAATTTTAATTTTTGTCATGATTTGGTTCAACGAAGATTTGTTTTTGGACCCTCCCTGGAGTCGTCCCTGGTGCTCTAATGAGAAATGTGAAAGTAGACTGATTGAAATAAAACAATTTGTATTTGAAGATTTTTTTAGTTTGACGTAAACTGATTATTAGGCCCTCCCTAGAGCTGTCCTAGCGCGAAAGCAAAGGGCCACTTCGAAACGATTTTTCATCCCAAATAATTTTCACCAATTCACGAAAAATTATGTTTGACCCTGCCTTGAGCCGCCCCTGTTGCACCGATTTGGCCAATATTCAAAAGGATTCTTCCCTGACCTTCCAGGTCTTATGTGTAAAGTTTCAGCTTTCTGTGCTGTGTTCGAGAACAACGCAATACCCACAGAGAGACTGACAAACACACAGGATAAATTTGCCTTCTGACCTCAAAACGTTCAGTTTCATCATAATCATAATTTTTTCATGACGCCAATTCTTTAAATGGATGAGAAAATAAAAATAAAGTTTTAAGTGAATTTTAGACATGGTAGAAAATTACACTTATCCCGAGCTCGCGAATACGCACATATTATATAGTGAATGTTGTGGAAACGTAGCTGTTTCAGAACGTATTTATGCTGAAATATTACCTATACCCAAGGGGCGAGCGTAGGTGCGTTTTTATGATGTACATATTTCGATATGCGATGTAACACAGCGTTAGACGCGGTTAGTACTTTGACGAGTGATCGTTTCAAGTGTTATAATGTATTTCACCCACAAGCGAAAAAATAAAAACAAAAATTTTCAAAATTAACAAAAAAAAATATTGATTCACCCACTATAGCAAACCATGAAAAAAAGTCACCTAGACATTGAAATCATCAAGAAACCACATTCAAGGTCAACAAATTCTTAAAAAATTCATGAACATTCGATAATTCTAAAATAACCTAAATTCACCGACACCAAAAACTTTTAACATTACAAAAAATCCACCTTAAAAATATCACCAGGGGCCGCTCTAGCTCTTTTGCCGCTCTGGGCGAAATGACATTTTGCCGCCCCCCTCCCTGCACTATAAGCAACATATAAATATTCTCTTTTTTATGAGATATACTTTCGGTCAATTACAAAGATCCTGCTTGTGATGGCCAAAATATATATTATTTTATCTGCAAACTAAAAGACTGTACTTATACCGCACAACAAGTTCCGCTTTTTATGCATTTCGCGGCTCATGAGGTTTTGAAAGTACTTCTCCAGTGACATTTACTTTTGTCTTGACGATTTGCGATTCTTAAAACGTTCGTATGGCTACGCCGAAAATCCTGCCCACCGTCTGGAGCGGCCCCTGAATATCACCTGCCTGTGGTCATCAACAAGATCAAGACTACTATCCGTACCTATAGTAGTCACAACATTTTACTTCGTTTCGCTAATTTTCTACAACCAGTTTTCTATTTCGAATTTCATTATTGATTTAGCGCCCCTAGTATATTACATTCGCCATTTTATTTTCATAAGCAATACTTTCTCGTCGTCCCCCGTATACGACATTCGCCGCCTTTCTCAATTCTCAGTTAATTCTATTCGGCAATACTTTCTCATCGCCTCCGTATACAACATTTGCAACCCTTCCAATTCTTAGTTAACTTCTCATCGCCCCCGTATACAGTATCCGCAGCCTTCCTAAAATTTTGATAGATTTGGATATCCCTTACTTTCTCATCACCCCCCGTATACAACATCTGTAACCTTTATTCCTTAAAACATAGTTTCCGTTCGCTTCATTCAGCCTGCCGGCTCAGACTAAGGAGGAGATACTCTTAATCTGAGTTCTGAGCCTGCCGGCAACGGCACGCAAATTGTATCCACTTTAAGGGCGCTTTTTCACTGCCCGACACGATACCGGTATGTCGTCAGCGTCACCGATACAACGATATCGGGGCAGCACAAACGTATACAATTATATGGAACTGTTTTTCACCTGCCGATACGATACCGTTTTATCAGCGCCATGCTACCGATATCGTTTATTAGCGGTGACATATCGGATTGGACCTTTGTAATCCCTTAGCTATTCTTCCGTACTGATACGACATCGTCGGTATCGTGTCGGCCAGTGAAAAAGCGCCCTAACGCCGCGAACACAGTGAGTGTTAAAGAACACGCCAAAATCCTCGATAAACTTTTCGAAACTATAACAAAATCCAACTTCCGCATGAAAAGCGTGCTTCACGTAAAATGCCGTTGCAAGAGGTTTTTATATTTTAAATCACATTTTCGCTCTACGGAGCGGAGCGTTTTTTATGCAAAAAATTCAGAAACTCATCAAGGAGTGTAATTTTTTTAAATGTCGCTGCACAAGGACGTAATGTCGCCCGGGCCACCAAAATTTAGAAAGTGCAATAAAAATCGAAAATTCGGAAATTTCAAAATTAAAAACCCTTTTACGAATCCACGTTGTGCAGCACTGCAACTCATGCGTTGTGTAAATATGAGGACAATTTAATCCAGTCTCTAGTCAAAATATTTCGAGAGTTTTAGCGAAAATAGCCTTTAGCAACAAGGGTGACCATTCATTTTCTAGCAGTCCATTTTGAAGGGAAAATGATGGATTTTAACTGGATTTGCCCTAAACCCATGTACTCATATGTGCATGGGACCGCCTTGGCTGAACGTATGAATATATAATTGCTACAATATAATTTAAAGTCGTTGCGATTCAAGCATTTTTAAGCTCTGAAGGGCGAACCAAATTATAATTGAACTGATAGTACGCAAATAGACAGGCAAGCAAAAGCCCATCAAAAATTTTTTAACATTGAACTTTTATTGAATCTTTTTGTGTAATCGTTAGCTATAAACCGCACATTGGATGGTAGTTGATACATTATGAGTCGTTCCGTTCCTCACCATGTGTTGTACATGGGCCAGACTATAGTTTGTCAATACATTTTTCTTGAACGTTTTTTGTAAAACATGATTTTTTAAAGAGATTTAATATACATTTTTTGAATTTTATATTGTCTTTTTCTTGTGTTTTCAAAATTTCTTTTCAGGTTTAATTTTAAGAAAGTGTTAGTACTTACTGTGTTAGATTTATAGTGTTACGACGTCCAATTGGTACCATCAGTGAAGCAGTGTTAAGCATAAACGAACAGTAAGTATAAATTTTGTATTATTCTCCGTCTGAAACAGTCGTTTTGAACCCTTCTTTGTCAACGTTAACATTAATTTTTTGGAAAATATAATAGAAATCCGAAATCCTTCAGAAGCGAAAAGATGGATCGTGCACATGAACGCCGGTTACCTGCTTTCAGGTAGTCGACGCCGATCCGTGCTTTGATTGATGCATTTAAATTGGCGATAGCACTTTTCAATTTCGAAAACGACTGGCAAATTCGCCTGTTCCTACCTGCATTTACTGTGTTCCCTTCAAAAGCAGATAACAGGCGCCGATCGGTTCCGAATTTCGGAAAGTAGAAAACCTGCTTTCGTGGCGTTTATCAAGCGAAGTTGCATTAAAATCCAATTATTTCTACAAATAATGAATGAAGATAGTGAAATGAAAACTTTAAATCTATAACAAACACGTTTGTTATAATAAAACAAGTGTCCAAATAAATCATACATTGTCACATCTGATGAGTGATGAAACAGTTACACATCCAATCATATTTCATAATAATGGGGAACATTCTCTTTTGTTTTATCCGCCAGAGTGCACCAGCTGTACTCGGCTGTTTGTCCGTCAATGTCAATACGAAAAAATATGTCTATGAATAAAAAAAGTTAATTAGGATGTAAAATGAAAACTTGTTGCTGTGTTTTACTACCATAATCCTTTTTATCAGTTTGACTCATTTCTACGAACAAGAGATTGGGAAACTCCCGGAAATCGGGAAATTTAAAGGTTATATATGATACAAGTTGAGAATAACATATAAACCGAGTACGCATAACGTCATCTATTGGATATATTAGGAACTGGCTTGGATTGTTCCTAATTTTTTTTATTAATTTGGCCCATTTCCATGAATAAGAGATTGGGAATCTCTCAGAAATCGGGAAATTTAAACAATTTAAAAGCTATAATATAACTTTTAAATCGTTGTTTAATGTCATTCTCAATTTGTATCATATATTATATGATGCAAATTGAGAATGACATCAAACGAGTATGCATGGCGTCATCTATTGGATATATTAGGAACTGGCTTGGATTGTTCCCCATAATTGTCAAAATAACACCATTACTATAAATTTTGTAAATGACAAAAAAATCAATTAATAAAAATTGTTTGAGTTAGTAATGACATTTTTATGGTCGTGGGAAAAATAGTGTACAAAACTCGTAGGAACTTTCCCGCTTGTGTGTTATTTACCACTTTCCGTGCTCGTTATGTAACATACTATAACGAGATTTAAAACTATGGACCTGCCATTAAAAATTTTAGGGATTGATCATACCGTCACCACTTACGTGTTGAAGTAACACGATCGAAAATACCCAATAAAAGTGTTCTCCTTGATAATAAAATCGATGAATCCGAGCGTTTTTCGAAAAAATAGCAGAAATATTAATAAGTATTGTACAAGTTACTTACCTAAAACGTCTTGTTGGGGCAACCACTTTCTGATAATAACATTTTTAGGTTTATTTGGTAAATTATCTGATTCCCATTTCCACAAAATTTTATACGGTAGTTCAGCAAATGTTTCAATTAAGATATTTCTTAATCCCTCTGCCATATTAATACTTTTCACATTAGAACCCAGACTAAAATAAATTACACCTTCCTTAGCATCATCTAGAATATTTTGTAAATCCTGAAATATAATGAAACCAAAAGTAATTTTATGAAAAATTACTACAAATTGACATTAGTCAAGACTTAATAATTAGCTAACATGAAATAATATAATATAATTAGAATAGGTATAGAAAAATCAATTAAATGTAGCTATTTATGCTACTCACAGATAGAGTTATTGTTACGTGTTTACAATCTCCAGTAAACATCCTGTATATAGGTTCAATAAATTGCAACAAGGACTTTCATAAACCACTAATTTATTAATCACTTAATTACAATAATTAAGTCCTTATATACATTAATTAGTACACGCTAATTACAACTTCCATCTACTATAATTCGCAACTTATTATTGGTTCTTATTTCATCTTATCACTTGCTCGTCAAATATAAAACTGTCCTCATCAGTGCGATTGGATCCACTCTATATATATCCGCGTCGAATGTACTCGATCATTCTAGAATCATCGCTACCCCTCCGGCTCTTTCTCACACGTTCCATGAGGCAGTGGCGTAGGCGTATATATAACATTATTATTTGCATTTACGTTTGCTTCTATAAATATGAAATGTCCGCTAATCATTTGCATTTACCTTTTAAGTTTTAATATGGTTTTATAATACTCTATAAGAAGCCAAAATCTAGATAATTTATTTAAAAACTTGAAAGTTTTAATAGTTATTTTAAAAAGATAAATAGGCCCTTCTCTCAGTGAGCCGCTGTTCTCTTATACGGGTTTTAACTCAGTTTTAGAGAATCCTCCCTGACTATTTACATTTGTAAGTAGTCTTAGAAATAAGCATCGCAGATATCTTACAGGGTAAAACAAAAATTGTTACTTGAGTACCTATCCTAATAAAGGGAATCAGCTACTCAAGAGACTTTTCTCAAGGCACCCGGCTATAATCAGACCGCAGTTCTGTTGCCATCAAGGAAGCCAAGAAAGTCCAGTGTAAAGTCCCAGTAAGTCTGAAAAAAAGTATAATTTTCTAAAAAACGCGGCTAGGGCCGTCCTCAGAGCAACCTCAAAGTCATCCGCCATAATGCATATTTCAAGCTCAATACTTTATCGATCCACGCATCGAACAGCTCGTTCGGGTAAAAATAGTGAAAGTGCCTTGATAAACAGAAATCGTCCACTTTTCAAACTTTTTCTTTTGCCAGTCAATACCTTATCATACCCCCTAAAAACCAAAATTCGGAAATCTAAAAACCAAAATTTGGATATCTAAAAATTCCTACCCGTAACTATTCTACGATTCTCACCCACTTCAAAACGTCAGATTAAACAGAAACTTTGCACACTTATCAAAGACTGATGACAATACAATAATTTGACAACTTTGTCCTAATGTCCTCACCAGGATCATCAGGATAAAATAAAAATAAATTAAAAATCACTAATCTGTTGTCGAGATTTTGCCGGAAGCGTCACTATTATTAATATATATTTTATTAGCTTCACATGTCTGTATGTTTGTTTGTTTATAACGGAATCTTTGATCGTGATTCTCACCCAAACTGTCTCAGCGGTTAGCACAAGAGCGACGCGCACATAGGTGCACACTTTTGCGCAACCTTCTGCGCATATGCGTTGTGCGTCTAAGTGAGCAGCGGTAATTCACTGCAGACAGCTACGCAACTATCCGCCCTCGCTTAAGCTAATATCGCAGAACGCAAAAACGGTACGAGTGTTGGACGTTTCTCGTATTATATTATTATATAAGCATCAACACCCAGCGTTTGACGAGAGTTAAGCAACCGCGGCATAGTTTGTGTTCATTGCATACCATAGTACATATACGTAATTTCAAAATTGTCTGTAACGTATTTGCCGTTGTATAAGCCCTTGTTAAACGCTAGTTTCAACTTTAATACATACATTATGATGTAATATTAATTATGTACTACTAGCGGATACTCAGCGGTTTCGAAAAGCAGGCGGGTATCAGCTGGTTCCTGTATGTATCGGTGTTCATGATGCTAATTCTAAAATTCACCCATCCAATATATTGGTAAGAAACGTGCCGAGGGATGATTGGCAAGAGGGTGACTAAAAATGTAATATCGAGTTAGTGGACTTTCTATCACTGTTGAACAAAATCTTAATATTTAAACATTATTTTTTACTTTTTAGTTCGGTTTGCTATTAAAGCGTGTGTTTTAAAGTATATTTTCGTTTATCTTGGTATTACAGGTGACTTTGCATTTGTAGGAGGCGGATGTTCTTTTTAACCATAAGTACTTCTACTACTTCTTATTTTGTTTTATACTTGAGTAAGATTTGCTCCAAACCGGAAAACAAAGAAAAAAGTTATAATAAGGGTGTTACACTTTTAAGTGCAGCACACTGTTTATCACCAAAACTAAAATTTAAAACAATAGAAAATACTCCATTCGATTGAATAAAGGTATTATATAGAAGTCCCTTTAACAATAAATGATAATTATTTTACTTAGTATATAAAAGTTTAGTATGTAAAAGTGGAACGCGCGATATAACGCTATACAAAGCGCACAGACATTCGGCTGGCATAAATTTCTAAAGGTGATTGTTTTCTTATTTCGAGATTACTTTATTATTTTCAATTGCATTCATATTCTGGTTTCAACGGGGTGTAATAGGGGAAATTGACGCATTTGTGGTACTAAAAGGATATTAGATTTTTTTTTTATGAAATATTAGCTTTGCTTTTTAACTATGATAATATTATATTACCAGTTATTCAGTTATGATTTCATTCACGAATTTAATTCATAAAATTTCACTTTCTGAATATTTTACTAGGGAAATTTGCGTTTGCAAAGTAACAAGTTTATATTCAAGAACTATATTTAGGGTCATGCGATAACAAGGTACTTTATCATAGACTCGTCAAACTTCATGTCAATAATTATTCTGCAGTTTTTATAAAACAAATAGTTGACTCTCATGTCCACCTCATCTCCCGTAATGTTTTCCTACTGTAACCACAAGGTTGTCTAATTGTTGAACATTTACCTACGATAAATTATTATAGTTACATGAATTCAACGTATTATGCGTTAACAAAGGTTTGAAACATTGACTACGGCCAATTGGCTGGTTCTGTTCTCAATTGGGTTCAGTTACAACGAGGGATGTCAATATTTCAGGCAGTTGTCTGGTCACTTATTTCGTTTGAAGGGCGATGCAACACCACTTTCTTACCTTCGCGGCTTCGTATGTTTGACAATCATAGGCAATTTTCTGGTTGCTTTTCTATGTAATTACTATAGAGAGATTTCCCCAGCATTCTGAAAGATTTTACGTGAGTGTAGATTCTCACATCAGCTCAGCAAGATTAATATGATTATCTGAACGATTGTTCCTACTCTAACCTCAATCAATAAATGAAAAGATATTTCCTCAACACTCTATGATATTTTAACGCTCATTTTTCAACTTAATTTTGATAATGTACAAACATGACATGATTCTTGTCCTTTGGTTTACATTCGATTCATTATTTGGCTATTGCTAACAAATTTAATTGTAAATTATTATTATTTAACGATTGTTACAACTTTCTTTGATTGTAAACCGTTATTATACCTAGCGATTGCTAACAGCTCTAATTATGAATGATCATTACTAGGCCATTGCCATTACTTTCATTACTATTAAAATAACAAAGTTCTTATTATTGCATCAAAAGACTCAGCATATCTATAGTATGGTCATTACTATAGCGACGCAAGTTTTCCTATTAGGCAATTGTCTCAAGTATTTGGATTATTTTTGATTTAATGTTCGACTATTGTTGCATCAATTATTATGAAATAAAATGGTTTTTTTTTACTATTTTTCCCCATCAATTATTCTTTCACCTTTACCTTTTTCGTCATATAAGTAATAAACTAAATAAATGGTTTTGTTTCAAAGCAAAATTCAACTATAAATGTACGGTGCAATCTTGTGTAATAAAATACTCTCAATTAATAGACAGTGTGTTCAAGTTTACCAGGTATTTCAATTAACAGAGTGATTAATTTTCTAAGGTATATAGTGTCAGACAGAAACAAGTAATATTAAACTTTATATAAAAGAACCTGGGTAATTAGTACACACACACACACCCACACACCCACACACACACACACATACACACACACACACACACACACACACACACACACACGCCCACACACACACACACACATACACACAACGAAATTTTGGGTCCTACACTAACAAAACTAGACGATCACGCAAATGGCCAATTTTATTTGTTCATCTTTCAGATAAATAAATAGTAATTAATTAACTAGAAAACATAATTACCAGGATTTTATGTGTAATAAAGACACATACCTCACAACCTCTTCATTCGTACACGTGACCAGGATTTCTGTTTATAAATATACAGAGAGGGCAATAACCGTTTCAAAGTGTTGGACAAAATGTTGATTAGACACACACGGGAGTTATTACATATAAATTAGAGCGCGCTAAACTTATGTAACATGACGCATTAATCTAATAAATAACTGTTATAAAAGTAATATATTAGTAAGAATTTACAGCTTTTGTTACATTACCAATTATATCAATAAAAATTCAATACTTACAGAAGGTAATGCCTTTGCGGGTTTTATATGCAATTGCTGAAGAGAAATAATTGTTGGTACTGTCGGTCTGGGAGTATACAAAATTGGATTTGTAGTTAAAAATAAAATGCTAAGAGTTTTCTCAACGTCTGCTAAGTAAGGAATATCATTGCCCAAATATTTCCGTGCTATCGTATCACCTTTTGGTAGGGCATCAAACGTCAAATAGTATCTTGTCCACAAATAGTAAAGGGTGCTACAAAATCTTTCATAAAAGCTCATTGCTCCATTGTAACTTAGAAACATTTCTGAATATAATGAAGGTGGATTGGGATTACCCATTGCAAAATGACTGCCAATATAACCACCCATAGACGACACTCCTATTATTGGTGCATTAAATTTAGCTGATAAACCATACAGAATTGGACTAACGTAGGTTTGTGCAATGATTAAATCAAATTTTTCATTGCTATTGTTATAAATTTTTATGAATTCGTCATTTTTTAATATTGCTTCTGATAAGTCATAATTAAGTTCAAAAATTTTACGTATTTTTGTATAGACATATAGTTCTTTTGACATAAAATATTGAAACCCATGTCGCTCCATGATTTTATATGTATAATTTACATCGATTTCGGTAAGATTTACCAGTGTAGGATCCTTGACAGGATTAGGTGTAACTACTGTAACCTCATGTCCCCGCAAGGATAATTCTTTCCATATAGATTGAAACACACACTGATGACTTATTGATGGCATCTGAAAAACACCTAAGATTCGCGCACATTGTGAAAAATGTATAAAACTTAATAACTTCAATATTGATAGAAGCTTATTCATATTAACTAGCCTAATTCAACTAACCGAATGACTATTGATAAAGAAGGGTCAGTTGTTATCGTAAAGTCTATCTACTTTAATTATATTTGCACAAGAGATGTGTTTCATCAGTAAAGACATTAAAGTTATTATTATATTTCTATGGAATTAGAATCTAGAATATACCTAATATCTATATTAAATCATTTCATCTTTATTAATTATAACTGACCACGATTGTTGATTACTAACACATTTCTCTTTATCTTAAAATATATCTTAATTTTTTTTTTAATAACCACATATTACTTTTAGTGTTGAGGATTAAATTTGAAATGCGAATCTGTAATGGTAAAAGGCGTTTTTTTACATATTTTTTTTCTTCGTGATTTTATGTAAGTGGTCAAAAGTTTATCATCCATATACAAAAAAACTTTCAGTGGCTTGATTAATATCTTATAGTATAGACTAATTTACAGACAAACATTCTTATTTCAAACATTTCTTATCTCTTGTTCGATTTAGCTGCCATAGTTTGGCAGGAAAAAATTGATTTCTTGCATGGCATGCTCTAACATTAGAATTTTACTTCAGAAAAAGTTCAAGCTAGCTGAATTTTGGTACGTATCTTAATAAAATGGTTGTAAATAACGTGTCAAGTTAAAAATAGATGTTTCTCGAGAATCTCTTCGGTAACCCCCGAAGAAGTATGGATCAATTATTCTATTTTTTGTAATTGCGCAGCATATACTAACTTTTTTAAATTTTTGACTACTAGTAGTTACGTAAAATTTGAAATATCCAATAGTGACAATTATGAGACAATACTAAGCAATTTGTCAGAAAAATAATGTTTTTATAAAACTGTCTGACTCTCACAATTTCAGATTGGCTTAAACCATTTAAACAAGATAAAAATATGAATTTCGGATTATTGCTAAGAAAATAATTATTAACAATTTTTCAAATAACGTTTTCCTTAAAAATGAAAATTATCTCTCTCTGTCTCTCTCGCAGGTAAAATGATAACCTTTTGCCCAAAAATAAAAATTGTGGTACAGGTAACCCCATCCGTGGACACCCTGTAGAAGATGAGCTACAATTAGGAAATGCAGTTGAATTTTCGAAATTATGCCAACAGTCAATGGATGAACTGAACTCTATTGTAGTAAAAGTGATTACTCCTAGATATTTCGCTGGAAAGGTTCAGCACTGTTTCATTCGTAGGAGCTTTCAAATTAAGTTTTCTCCTTTTGGTGAATGGTACAATAACTGTTTTGCTCGGATTGGCACAAGTCATTTACTAGCTTAATTTAAGTTTGTTTTCGAGGTAGTTGCTAATTTACACCCCTTGCGACGTAATTTGATATAGTTCCACAAATCGCGCTCCATGGGACGCCATTTATTGCAGTTGCAATAATTATGCACATGGAACGAATTTTTATGATAGTTTTCAGAAATGAAATTTTTGTTGTAGTTCCGAAAAATAAATTTTTTGTTGCAAATTCGAAACATTTTCATAGTACTTCCACAAAATATCTTCCGATGGTTTTTATGTGTCGCACGCGGTGCATGCGAAATATTTCATTTCAGTTTCGAAAAATTTTTTTTGAAGGAGATTTTTGTTGACTTCAAGCATCTGTCTTCTTTAACCCAGCGTCAGCGATATAATCAGCAAATAATTGCTTTGTGTTACAAAGCAACTTTTGCAGAAAATCGTAATTGAGGCTTCCATGAATTCGAGGCTCCGCGCGGCTGTCTAGTACGCCCCCTCGTAAATCCATACTGTCAGTGATAGCAAATTAAAATAACGTCGAACTCATGGAAATGACAACTCTGAGAGAGACCACAAAAGGTTCAGCGTTATGTTAAAATTAGTAAAAACTGCAGGAAGTATGTCTCAATAGAAATATAAGTAAAATTCATTGAAAGTGAAATGCATATTACCAAATTTTGACAATTTACTAAAGAATAAATTAATGAATGGTGAGGGTGCAAATTTTATTAGGGACCTGAGGCGCGAAATTCCATTGGGCCGGCACTGTAATGCTTAATTGGTATTTACAATACAACGCTTGACGTATGCGCACAAAAGCAAATAATATTTAATGACAAATGTTTGTTTACTATTTATTATCATTGCTCTTAATGACTACATACTTTATTATTTAATATAAATTGAGATTTAAAGAGAAATTAGTAAGCCGAAGTATCAAGAAGCAAAACCTCGTGGAACAGAAGTCAACGAACATTACCGAAAACGAGTTTAACTGCCAGGTTTACGAATCTCCGAATCTGTCAGTTTACGTTAGTCTGTGAGTTTACTGTGCAATCACGTGGGGTTTGTGTGAAAAGTTCTGATGTGAATATGTTATTTTTTGGTGATATTTTAACGTTTTATTTGCTTGCCTAGGTAAATATTAATAGCACTTTAGGGAAACCTACAAAAAGTTTTTAGAACCTATTGATCTGATACCTGCATAAAATATTGCAAAAATGTAGATTTCACAATCTGAAAAATAAACCTTACCTACCTAGGCACTAAATTAAATATTAGTTTAAATATTTAAATATATATCTACCTATTATATACAGATACCTGAAATGGGAAAAGATCATATAAAATACTACAGATGTAAAATATATTTATTAGGTACTTATCGTGTTTATTATTTAAGGTTATAAAATAGACTTAATACTTACCGCAGACAAGCAATTAGTAGTTATTAACTACTAGCTACAATTGCAGGATCACTTGATGATATGTTTTACATCCTATGAAACTTCATTTTTGCATAAATGCTACCTGTTTTAATCGGTCACTTTGAATCACCTTTGATATAAAAACTGAACTAAAAAGTAAAAAATTATGTTTAAATATTATTGACAAAAAAAATTCATTTTATGGTAAAATTAATTTTCAATACTTAAACATTATTTTTGACGTTAATTTATAAAATATATAATATTAGCCGCGGCGCCTCCGGGAAAATCGCGACAATAGATTAGTAATATTTTTTTAAATTTTATTTTATCCTGATGATCCTGGTGAAGACATTAGGACAAAGTTGTCAAATTATTGTATTGTCATCGACCCTTGATAAGTGTGCAAAGCTTCAGTTTAATCTGACGTTTTGAAGCGGATGAGAATCACGTTCAAAGATTCCATTACAAACATACAGGTGAAGCTAATAAAAGCGTGTTAAAAAAATAAGATTGTAAATAGGCACCTGAGTTGTATACGGACTACCAAAAGATTCAAATAAAATAATATTCAACTTTTCAAGTTAGCATCCTTGATATGTTGAACGACCTTGAATAATGTGGAGATGTTCTATTTAATGGGTTCCTATATAGTCTAAGAGCCAGTGGTCGGCAGACTTACGGTATTTTATAAAGCTTCACATGTTCTACACCCAGTGTCCCATTCTTGTATACATGAGATGGAAACTCGTTAGTCTGGCCGGTGGTTCCTTTGGTGGTCTGGCCTGGATGCTAGAACCGCATAAAGTGTCTGCCGTGCTAAATATAGACCTAGAATACCATCATTAACAACGTATATACATTTCAGCTTTAATGCAATAACGTAAATTACACATTTTTTTTAGTACTTTCAAAATTATCTGCCAGGAAAACAGGAAAAAAATAGAAAATAATTTTTTTCTCTGAAGCGGCTCTAACGATTTTGATTAAATTTGACAGATAAATACTCTCTTAGCACCAGCATAAGATGGCATAGCCAGTTGCTCCAAGAAAATATAGGGAGGGGTGCTGCAGGTGGGGTGAGCTTTAAAGGTTTTAATATTTTTTTTATCTAAAACGGCTTTAACGACTTTGATCAAAACTAATACATGGCTGGTTCCTTACTTTATTTAATATTCAATAGTTTTTAAATGTTATACTACAAAAAAAAAACCTCCGCCGAGAGTCGATCCTGCGACCTCAGTATTACGAGGCGAAATTCAATTCAAAAGACTTTATTCAAGATAATAATAAATACAGCTGCATCCCCAGGACCTGCCTCGGGACCGACCCTACGACCACCGCGTTGACTTGGTGGCGGATCGCAAAGTCGGACGAAACAAGCCTGGTTCGGCGAAAGCAATAATTAAAAAACACTAGAAACCTATACTCCTTTTTACAATAAATTAAAATAGGTCATATAACAACAAAAAAGGCTTAAAATGAAAGCTTAACAACAATAAAACACTAATACAGATATCGATCGCTCGCGAACTTCACTTGGTTTAAATTTTGTATGGACGCTGGCACCACAAAACGAACAAGGCGCCTTCCGCGAGTTACTCCAACGACGGGCTGTGCTAGGCTGGCCTAAACTGTGGTTTTAAAAATTTTGATTGGATTTAAATAAATTTTGGCTCTATTACAAGACTGATGGAAGGAAAATGAATTTAGAAACAAAAATGCACAAACAGAAACGAACGAGGCAAAAGCTTTACCGCTACACCATCGTGCCTCGTAGCAGTAATACTCCATGAAAAAGTTGTGCAAAAAAAGGCTTAAAACACAAAAGTTCTGTTACAGGGATGAAATTGGGTCCCCCGTTTTCGAGGGCGCTGAACACGATAGTGACATTTTTAAGGTTCCCACCCCTCAGCAACTACCCCTAAACTTGAAAAAAACACCCCCATTTTGCGTTTTTTTTCCATCGTAGGCATGCGGATCCGTATTTCGGGCAGGATTCGGGTAGACCGTATGAAATTTAATCATACAACATCTTATCCATCCCCGGGGTTGAAAGTACCACCACCCCTAATATTAAAATATCCCCAAAAAAAATCGAAATGCATGAACATTTGTTTATCCCCGTTTTCGAGGGTCCTTAATACGATGATAATATTCATTTCCCACCCTCCACCAACCACCCCTAAAACCACCCCCTTCTCATATTTCTTGATACTGGGCATGTGGGGACTCGTTGGACCGAGGTTTTTAAGGCAATTTCCACATTGTAAAGGGAGTTGAGTGACGAGACATGCCATAAACTCCGGGGTTGAAACTACCACCACCCCTAAAATTGAAATCCACCGAAAAATATAAAATAGTGGAAAACGGTTTCTCCGTTTTCGAGGACGCTAAACACGATGTCAATACTATTTCATCCCCCACTATCCATCAACCACCCCCAAATCCCCAAAATCACCCCCTTTTCACATTTAGAGGTACTAGGCACGCGAGCATTTTTCGGATGGGATTTTATTATGGAACTCTACATATTCTATGGGTATAAGTTTTGAAAATTTATATATATTAAAGATATGTGTACATAGAAGCTTTTATTTTAAAAATAGCTTATTCGCATACATGATTCACATTTCTAAAGTATTGCAGATACATTCTTTATTATAAATATTTATCTTATTAATCGGCTCAGTGGCTCAACGCTTACGTGTTAGGCTTGCAACCAAAGAGTCCTGGGTTCGAATCCTGGCTAGGATATGGATGTTTAGTGATATTTTTCATGTGTTACAGAGTTGGTAGAGTGAACTAGATTAGGTTGTGTGAGACAAATACGGCTAGTTGTTGTATCACTCCTGAGTTCGAGTCTCAGTTGCGGCAGATGGCAATGCCGTAGGAAATGGTCATTGTATAATTGTCTATGTATTGTATGTATGTATGTATGTATTTTTTATTGATCTTTAAGCCAATTTACATCGGATAGATAAGTCAAAAAAAAAAGAAAAATTGGTATATAATTCACAATATACCTACATAGTTATTTAAGAGATATAAATCACAAACATTTTGAATAGTACTTAACAAACAATATAGTAACATTAATAACAGAGGAGATAAACATATAAAAAAAAATATTCATAATTACATAAAAAAGCGTAAAATCTAAGGTAGAATTTCACATTATACAAATTTAATTATTTTGTCCGGAAAAGGTAACAAATTCCTCAACTGAATAGAATACATTTTCGAGTAAGTGGTTTTTTAGTTTTGATTTGAAGCTGGTCAGTGTGGTTGCACTACTTATTTCCCGAGGAAGCATATTAAAAAAGTAACAGCCAGCATATTGAGGTGATTTTTTAAAACTTGAATAGTTAAATCTTTCCAGGCGTATTTGATTATTTTTCCTAGTTAGGTGGTCATGGACATCTGAATTTTTTATAAATTGATCTTTGTTTGTGTAGATGTAAACTAATATTTTAAACAAAAAAATACTTATAAACGTCAGAATTTTTTTCTCTTTAAATGTTTGCCGACATGACTGTCTATAACTTAAATTGTACATAAGCCGAATAATTCGTTTTTGGGCAATGAATACTCTGCTACTTTCGACAGCTAGTTCGTAAACAATTATGTTGTAGCTAATTGTTGAATATATTAGTGAATAATACGCAGTGAGGAGTCCTTGTTCATTCAGGCAGTTTTTTAGAGTTAGTATGGCAAAGTACTGTTTATTTATTTTAGAACATATGCAGTTAATACAATCGTTGTAACTTAGGCATTCGTCTATGATGGTTCCAAGAAATTTACATTGACTACCTATTGTGATGGGATGATTATTTATGCATAGTTTTAGGTCTGCTATTTTGGGTCTCGAGCATTTATGAAACTCGATAGCCATAGTTTTGGAAATAATTTATGATGAGCCTATTTTTTGACACCAATGATCAAATTGCATGAGGACATTATTTACTTTTTCGATAACCTTTGTGATGCTTGGGTCTGAGATTATGATATTCGTATCATCGGCAAAAATAAATACTTCACCATCTAATATATAGTCTGGAAGATCGTTGATGAACATTAAAAAAATTAGGGGTCCAAGGACACTACCCTGGGGGATGCCCGAGTTGACCTCAAATTGTGACGACATCTTGTCGTGAATTCTGACTAATATTTTTCGATTATTCAAAAATGAATATATCCATTGTTGCAGGGAGCCCTGTATGCCTAGTTTTGATCATTTTTCAGACACAAAATTGAAGTTGAGGCTGTCGAAAGCGCGTGACAGATCAAAAAATAACCCTACTATATATTCTTTTTTTTCCATTTTTCCAATAATATATTGAATAAAATTTAGGGTAGCGGTTTCCGTGGAGCGCCCTTCCCTAAATCCGTGTTGGTTATGAGCAAAGATTTTGTGTGTTTCTAAGAATTTGGTCATTCTCATGTAGATAGCTTTTTCCATAATTTTTGAAATAATACTTAAAAGGGCGATAGGCCTATAGTTTTGGATCAGTAGAGGATCGTCTTTTTTATATACGGGGATAACAACTGAAATTTTTAGGCGTTTGGGAAATTCCCCAAGTTCAATAGATTTATTTAAGATAGTGGCTATGATTTCGGACAGTTCACTGCTGCATTTTTTTAATAGTATTGCCGGCACCTCATCGTGGCCCGTTGATTTTTTATTTTTTAAATTAGATATTATTTGGCTAATCTCTTCCGCTGTAAAGGGCTCCAACAACAATGAGTCATTCATATAATTTACTGAAGTGGTACAAGAGTTTGAGATATTATCACCAAAATGTTTTTTTAATTGGTCATTTGTTACCGAGACAAAATATTCTCCAAAGATATTTGAAATGTCCGTAACGTCAGAAATTAGTTCATTATTGTGATTTATTTTGTATTCTGGGCGATTTCTGTTTCTATTGAGTTTGTTATTTACTATGTTCCAGAGAGTTCTAGGTTTATTATTTGAGTGATTTATTGTGTTTAAATAAAAATTTTGTTTTGCATTAATTATATTTTGGTTATATTGTGCCTTAAGCTTTTTATAATTTTCATTTAATTCCTTTTGGTTTGGATTAGTTTTTCGAAGCATATTTAATTTTTTTAGATTATCGGACTCTGCTTTTAATTGGGGAGTGTACCAATTGTTGTAACCATTGTGATTTATTGTTTTGCCTTTTTGCTTTGATTTAGGAAATGAAACTTCAAAAGCCCATGAAAAGTGATCCCAAAATTGTTCAAAATAGCTATCAATATCACTACTTTGAACTGAGGGAAAAGTAAATTTTTTTAAAAGGAATTTGAACTCATTTATATTGCTGTCAGAAAATTTTCTAATAAATGTATTGTTCCGCGTATCAGTGACGTTACTATAAGTATTTGAATCATGAAGTTTTATTATTTGTGCGGTGTGGTCTGAAATTCCTGCGTCTATAATGCTGTAATGTACTTCATTTTTTACATTTGTTATTAGATGGTCTATAGCTGTCGCACTAGTACTATGTATATATATCATGCAATATATTCAATTCCCCTTAACAATCCCGATCCAACGAGTCCCCACATGTCCAGTATCAAGAAATATGAAAAGGAGGTGGTTTTAGGGGAGGTTGGTGGAGGGTGAGGGAGAAATGATTATTACCATCGTGTTGTGCACCCTCGAAGACGAGGTAAACAAATTTTCGTGCATTTTGATTTTTTGGGGATATTTTAATATTAGGGGTGGTGGTAGTTTCATCCCCGGGAGTGGATAAGATGTGTATGGTTAAATTTCATACAGTCTACCCGAATCCTGCCCAAAAACGGATCCGCATGCCTACGATGGAAAAAACCGCAAAATTGGGGTGTTTTTTCGAGTTTAGGGGTACTTGCTGAGGGGTGGGAACCTTAAAAATGTCACCATCGTGTTCAGCGGTCTCGAAAACGGACGGAGATCCATGTTTCATCCCTGTAGCAGAACTTTTGGGGTTTTTTCAACTTTTTTATAAACTATTTAAGTATCTGGATTGTCAGACCGATTCTTTTACAATTTTAACACTTGAGTGACACCGAAAGAACCACCGGCCAGACCACGGTGTTAGAGCCAGACTAACGAGTCTCCATCTCATGTATAGCAAGTATGGGAGAATGAGTGTAGAAAATTTGAAGCTTTATAAAATACCCGTAAGTAAGTCTGCCGACCACTGGTTCTTAGACTGACTAATACGCTCTACCCATCTCCCAAAAAAGATGAATAATTATCAAGATAATAAAAAAATCATATACTTATTTAAAATAGACAATCTAGCGTATCCTGGGCTGGATTAGTGGTGCGGAAGACCCGAAGTACTCATTACAAAGTATTTCGAAGTACCGGGTATTCGAGCTAGTACTTATTTATAAAAATACTCGTTACTTTTTTTGATTTTAAATTTTTAACATAAACGATAAAAATTCTTCAAACTTTCCCACGCTCTGCACATTTTTAACAGAAACGATCAAAATACAAAATATAATGACTTCCCTTCGCTATTCATATTTTCAAGATAAACAATTAAAATAGAAATGCTCCCCTCTGCTTCTTATGTTCGAATACAAGCGATTGTTTTGTCTACAGTATTGTTTTCATAAGCATATACATAGATAAAGTAATCAGTAATCGCAATCGTATCTCGCTATGGTTTCAGAATATACTGAATTTTTTGTATAAACTCATAAAATATATTTAAAAATCCATTGTGTCTAAATATTTTATGTGATTATTAGTAGGTATACCTACCAAACTGAAACGCATTGAAATTAAAAAAAAAGAAGAAAGATGAAAGAAGTGGTTTACTAAAGGAATTTTTTTTTCATTTCATTTTCTATTTTATTGTCTAATTCTATGACATCTAGCTGTTGTATATATTTGGCATTATTTTTTTCAAGAGTTTTCTCGTCCTGATCTTCGTTTTCTGAAGCTTCTGGTGTTTTAGTGGAAGAGAAGTATTCAGAAAGTGAATGCTTCAAAAGTCAGTTTTAACTTGCGTTGACGACTTACTCTTTCTTGTAAATAATTAATATTTGAAATGGTAAGGTCTGAAATATTTATTGCTCTATTAATATAGGTACAATGAGTTCCATAAGTAACGGATAAATTCATTACCTGCGTAATTAACAATTTATAAGTAAAATCCTAAAACAAATCAATTTTTAATTCTATAACGATAATTTTTGAGCATATTCTTATACCTCCCTCTTCAACCCCCTTGGTGTGAGAACTACCCCTTTAAAATTTTTAAATGGAAGGAGGGTGCGTGTGATAGCTCATTTGAAAGGGTTTTTAATTATCTATCCAGCAATATAAGATTTTTTTAATTTCTCCAAATTTTTTATTGAAAAATATTACATTTTTAATGTTATTAAATAAACAAAAGAACATCACACAGTTTAAATCAAATGTTCAAACTGGTCGCCCGTAACTTCCTGACAATAATGAAGGCTCAAATGTGCTTTTAGAGGGCGGAATATTAAACATAATATTTTTAGTCGCAAACTCCTCTATAAAATCCTTACTTTACTATAAGGAACGTAACCAGACTGCAAGCAACAGCTACTCTCCGGGCTATGTGCCCCGCCGAGCGCTGAATTACAAGTTACTGACTATTTTACATGTCGCTATTGTAAAAATACCGGGATGTACCAAATAGTCAAAGGATTCTTGTACCGCTCGAAACAGCGAAACAGCTCGAAACTGCAGTCTGCAAGTGGTGTGTGATGGCTGGCAAGAGAGCTCCTTTAAGTAGGATCAGTCTGTCGGCTGGTGTTTGTTGCAATCGAAGCATTAGCGTTTTGATGGTAATATGCACTTATTACACTTAACGCGCCAGACTTGTAACTTGTAATTCAGCGCTCGGTGGGGCACATAGCCCGGATAGTAGCTGTTGGTTGCAGTTTGGTTACGTCCCTTATAGTAAAAATGAGGATTTTATAGAGGAGTTTGCGACTAAAAATATTATGTTTAAAAATATCATGTTTAATATTCCGCCCTGTAAAAGCACATTTGAACTATTCTAAGACGGGGCGAGCGTAGGTGCGTCTTTACTATGTACATACTTCGGTATGCGATGTAAAGCAACGACAGGCGCAGTTAGTACTTGGATTGGTGACCATTCCAACGGAAACCACGTCCTCGCCTCACACATCCTTCAGCGCCTTGTATATCAGTGTATGCGCGGAAGCTATACAACCTTAGGCGAGGGTTGTATAGGAGATATACCATCCTTCGGAGGGGATGTAAAGCCGTCGGTCCCTTGTCTATTAAATGTTAGGCAAGTAAAAGATCCCTACTCTTCTTAAGGGAAGAGGTTCGGCAAAATTCCTGGTTGGGGGTAGCTCGTCTACAGGCGTCGGTGTTAGGCCTCAGTAGCGAAAAATAGGCCGACGTTTATTTTTCAATTGCAACAGACACTGGACAGCTAGATGGCGCCTGCTGACTATTTTACATGTCACTATTGTAAAAATACCGGGATGTACCAAATAGTCAAAGGATCTTTGTGCCGGTCATCACATGCCTACCTTGCACTGACGAGAGCCAACAGCTCGAAACTGCAGTCTGCAAGTGGTGTGTGACGACTGGCAAGAGAGCTCCTTTAAGTAGGATCAGTCTTATTTCGGCTGGTGTTTGTTGTAATCGAAGCATTAGCATTTTGATGGTAATATGCAATTATACTTAACGCGTCAGACTTGTAACTTGTAATTCAGCGCTCGGCGGGGCACATAGCCCGGAGAGTAGCTGTTGGTTGTAGTCTGGTTACGTTCCTTATAGTAAAATAAGGATTTTATAGAGGAGTTTGCGACTAAGAATATTATGTTTAATAATGAAGGCGTTGCTGAAATTCTTCTAAAATATTTTGTATCGTTTCCAGGGTTATTTGATTAATTTCTTGCCTTATTCTATCTTTTACATCATCGACGTTATTTGATCTGTTGAAGTAAACTTTCGACTTTAAGTAACCTCATAAAAAATAGTCAAGCGGGGTCAAATCGGGAGAACGGGTAGGCCATTCAATTTCACCGCGTCTATCGATCCACCTATTAGGAAAAACTTCTTACTTCCAATGCAAAATGAAATTTTGCAAGAAATCCAAGTAACGCGTGACAGTTAATGTGCTATCAAAGAAATATGGTCCGATAATTTGAGAATTTATAAACCTAGCCCAAACGTTCACCTTCTCAGGATATTGAGTATTGGCCTTCATCATCCAATGTGGATTTTCTCTACTCCAGTGTCTACAGTTCTGTTTGTTGACTGTGTTCAATTTAAGACGAATCTTACTTCATTAGAAAAAAGAATATTTTTTATAAATAACGGATCATCTTGACATCTATTTGCCATGATTTCTCAAAAATCGGTGATCAGAGTCATCGCCGTTGAGTTCTTGAACCAAATGAATTTTATATGCGTTATATTATGAATTTTTCATTTTTTAGAAGATGCAATATGGTCGTTTTGCTAACGTCATTATCAGCGGCAACTTGTCTTGTAGGTTTATGTGGATTATCGTCAATATCTAACAATAAACGTTGTCTAAAATGCGTTTCCTATCAGATTTAGGAATGTCTGTGACATTTCCAAATTCACGAAATTTGTTTTCTATCCTACAATCGTAGACTGAGAAATGCGACGGTCAGGATACTTAGTACTTATTGAAGATTTCGCATATACCTGCTTCTGCGTTTCTTGTATTATCACCACATCCCAATAATATCAAAATTTCAATTCTTTGGGTAACCAAAAGACTCATTGTTAAAATAATGATCAACTTGACAATCAGCGATAAATAACTAGAATCATAAGTTTGCTTAGATGTAGCAAATAAAGAAATTAGATTTTTTCTGATATGTAAAAAAGAAACTCTTTTTGTTGGGTATTTTGCCACCTGCATGTCAGAAAAAAACGATATATTTAAATTGAATGTTATGACACAAAATTAATTAGAAAAGTCAGATTTGACAGATGTTTGGTACATTAAAATAAGGATACTTTAACAAAATTTTCGCGAGTAACTTTGTTACTTTCAGTATGCCGTTTGGAGTAACCAAAACATACTACTGCGTTTTCGCGACGGCTGGTAAAAGAAGGGAATACACAAGCTGACGTCATTGAGTGAAACCAAAACATACTACATGTAACCTACTTTGGAAGGTAGTTACTTAGTTAGCTTGTTTTGTTAGTGCCGTAAAACTTTGAATACGTCAATTTGATTGTGTGAGGTTATGTTTCAAATTTGTCAAATCGTTTAAAACTGTAGACTTGAATACTTTAAACCTGCCTCCAATTGTGTTTAGAGTATATCTTTTTGACCAACATAATGAAGAAAAATAAGCAATGACTTTTCGGGAGCCAGTGGATAATTGCCACCTCTATATTTTTTTGTTATTTTTGTGTTGATTATTTTCAATAATTATATGTAGTAAATAAAAAAAGGGGTTTTCTTCATTCTAAAAAACTCATAAAATTTTATTTCCGTATATTTCACTGCCTACTTCTCGAAATCCAGAGGTATATTGTCTTTATACCATCTTATTAGTAGATTTAAACATGTCAAGATCATATTATTATCTGTTGACACAACCACATCGTACAATTTGGGGTTCGTATTGAAAAACAGGTTTTCTACTATTAAAAATAAATGTTCCGTCATTGTATAAGCAGTAAGAATTTTCAAAATTGATTCAAATAATTTTCGCTCACTAACCACAAAAAATGTTTTCGTGACGAGAGCTTCTTACTAATGCCAAGGGAGTGGGGAGACTTACTATAACTTACTGTGTCATACCTTTTGGCTAGTTAAAGTTACTCGCGAAAATTTTGTTATTTATTTTGTTGTGTACATTTCAAAATTTTCAAATTTAATTTTCTTGATGAAGAATATACAAAAATCTATATTGCTGGATAGAAAATTAAAAACCCTTTCAAATGAGCTGTCACTCCAATGAGGTTGAATGGGAGGTATAAAGTTCTGCTCAAAAAATGTCATTTTAGAATTAAACATTGACGTGTTTAGGATTTACTAATTTTCTCAGCATGAAGTAGCCTGTCTGTCATGTTTTATAAAGTTTTATTTCTGGTTTCGGATCCGTCTTCTTCGAAGTAACCAACTGTTAATATTGTACTTTCAATTATTAAAGATGACCTACGTTGTTTTTCTGTCCTTTTTGCCTTTTCTGCTTTCCCAGAAAATAGAAGTTTCGATCTACCTGATATTGATGGTAAAGGTTCGTCCGTCTCCATTTCAAACCATCTGTCACGAAAATTCCGGTATAAACATCGAATTATTTCCTTTATTTTAGGCTCATTTGGTGAAGTAATGTCATGGGAAAAAATGCCGAGAACTTCTAATCGTCGCGTCGCGTCGTCACCTCTTTGTGCTGTCGTGAGCAGAAAAAAATAGGACAACATTTTTTTCTAATGTAAAACTGTCTCTATTTGATGTAATGAGTAGCTGAAATATAATAGATATCACTTTCAAATTATTTATTATTTTAATGCTGTAGTTATTGCTATAGTAAATGATGGATGGTTAATGAGACAAATTGCACTGCGTTATAACATTAACAAAAATTTGGTGTGTAAAAGTGGAGAATAAACGGTACGATTAGTAGAAATTCTGGATCAAAGGACAAAGGATATCCTACTTAACAAGAAACTAACTATTAATATTTCGTTATTGTACCATTTCTATTTATAACTTCTTTAAGTCTGTTTGGCATATAATTAAATAACCTTATACAATAATCATTAGTAATAATATTTTCCCATGCATTATTTACTATTTCCAGTAATTCTTCGGCATTCCGTGGTCTCACATTTCGTTTTTGAATACTTCTTACGAGTAGTCCCCATACTTCTTCCACAGGGTTAAGATCTGGACTATGGCTGGGCCAGTTAAGAACATTGATGATTGATGTTGTTATTGTGAACGATCCATGCTTTGATGGAAGTCTGAAGGACGTATTTTCTGCTCGAAAAACTTAGAAAAATTAAAAAAATTAGGAAAAAGAAAAAATTAATTTTCTTTTTCCTCAACCTTTTCTTAATTCTAAATAAAAATATTACGTTCACAAAATTTTTAGGGTTCAACGTGACTGTTTCAGACGGAGATTAATGAATAAATTATACTTACTGTCGTTTATGCTTAACTGCGGCTCTGATGGTATCGATTGGAAGACGTCGTAACACTATAAATCTAACACTGTTTGTTTCACACTCTCTTAAAATTAAATCTGAAAGGGAATTTTTGTTAGAAAACACAAGTAAAAGACAATATAAAGTTCAAAAAATGTATATTAAATCTTTAAAAAATTTATGTTTTTACAACAACTTCTTCAGAGAAAATGTTAACAAACAATGGTCTGACCCGTGTACAACACATGGTGAGGAACGGGACGATTCATACGGTACCAACTACCATCCAATATGCAGTTTGAAAAGCTAACGATGCACAAAAAGATTCAAGAAAAGTTTCATGTAACTGAAATTTTGGTGGGCTTATGCTTGCCTGTCTTATAAACGTATTTTATTAATTCACATAAATTTTGGTCGCTCCTCGGAGCTTAAAATTGCTTGAAGCGTATCTACTTCGTTTGTATTATGCAATAACAAATTTTACGTTCAGGCAAGGCAGATCCCATGCACGTGTGAGTACATGGTATAGATACTTTTTTGACTCCGAATCACTGAGGAACCGGTTTAGGGCAAACCCCGTCAAAACACATCATTTCCCCGTCAAATCCGACTGCTAGGAAATGATGGGGGTCCCATGTCGCTAAGGGCTATTTTCGCTATAACTGCCGATATACTTTGAATAGTCGTTGGACTAACTTGTCCTCATATTCAACACTTCGTAAGAGTTGCAGTGCTTGACAACGTGGATTCGTAAAAGGGTTTTTAATCTTGGAAATTTGGAAGTTCAAGTCCAATTTTAGAATACTTTCCAAAATTGGGTGGTCGGGGCGACATTACGTCCCTGTGCAGCGACATTTACTACACTTACCAAATTAACGCTCCTCGAAGAGTTAGCGAAAATTTGGCATAAAAAACGCTCCGAAGAGCAAAAATATATTTCCAAGAATTAAAAACCTCCTCCACGGCGTTTTTACGTGAAGCACGCTTTTCTTACGAAATATTTCCTAAGTCGGATTTTGTTACAACGTCGAAAAGTATATCGGGGTTATAGCGTTCTTTAACACTCCCCTCCTTTCCGTGAATCTTTTTGTGTAACGTTTGGTAAATTGTTTGTTTGAAAATAAAATGGATCATTGGATGTAGTCTCCCATGTGTTGTATTCGGTTATAGTTCAGACCGGCCTATCTGAACAAAACATAGATGCAAATCTAAAAAATGGTGATAATTTGAACATATATCGATGCATAGCATTCGATTGAATTATTGAACATTGTGTTTCAAAAATGGCATAAAAAAAAAAAAAAAAAATCGAAAATCCTCGGATTCTCGATGACACAACACAAACACTTTCGACGCACTTATCTTTCTTAGTGTTCTTCCACTAATGCGGGCTTGCGTCTGCTCCTCCTCGTGTCTATGCCTCGTCGATCACCTTCGGTGTCGAACTGCCTTCTGGAACAGCTTAGGTGGTCCTCGGACTGCTTGGCTCCAGCTATGCTATGGCTCTGCTCAGTTTATATGAAACAATATAAAACAAAATTTTAGTAATATGTTTGTTCATATCCCGTCTGGGGATCTGCGACCGATAACATATCGTCGTCTTTGAGAATAGGAACACTGAATTTTGTCGACTTATATTGATTGAAATGGTTTCCGTGTGGTTAAAAATTCTCTTCTTGGGAGAAATCTGCGACCGATATCACATCGTCGTCTTTGAGAATAGGAACATTGAATTTTGTTGACTTATATTGATTGAAATGGTTTTTATTAAAATCTCTTCTTGTGAGAAATCTGCGACAGAATCTGCATCCGTCGGATCGTTGCATCTGCCCCTCCAGCAGACGTGGCGGCATCTCGCCCTTGAGTTGCTAGACTCATCTGAATCGCGCCCTTGCGTCAGAGTCGTCGTCTTTCCATGCCGTGCCAATGGAACATTTGTTTGGACCCTTTTGGGTCGGACTCTGCTTACAGATGAATGTTTAATAACATTTGAGGACTTTGAAAAAATATAAAAAAAAAAAAAAAATACCAACTCTGCCGGACACGGTCAGAGTTGCTGCAGTGAATTTGGAAGATTTGTATGGTCGATACAATATCCTCAATAAAAATGACTTGAAAAAAATGCATAAAAAATACCAACTCTTGCCAGACGCGACAAGAAGTTGGTATGGAAATTTTGATATAAAATAAACCTAGCACTAAGTTAAAACTTAGCTTAGGTTGAAAATATAATGGAATCAGAAGTAGGAATGCTTTGGACTTTTTGAACTGCTTTCGCCTAAATGAGGCTCGTCGGCAGGTACATGAACTGCTTTCACCTCATCGTGGTCCGTCAGCAGACCCATGAGCGGCTTTCACCTTATTGTGGTCCGTCAGCAGGCACATGAGCGGCTTTCACCTGATTGTGGTCCGTCGGCAGGCACATGTATTGTGCTCCTGTCTGCTCGGACTGCGGGACCCTCGCGAATTCTTGACTTGATTGAGAGGTAGTGTCGTCGAGGAATGTGTCGTCTGGACTGTCCTCCTCTTCTTCAGATGAATTCAATTATTGGGCTGCGGGACTCCCGCGAGTTCTTGCTCTGATGAAGAGGCAGTTTCGTCGAGGAATGTGTCGTCTGGACTATCCTCCTCTTCATTAGATGATTTGGAATGCAACGTTTAGTTGTTTGTGTAGAGCTGATCGCAAATCATTGACATGGATCTTTGTAATTATATTCCACTTCTGATCAATATACATGACATAAAATAAAAAAAATTGTTTTAAAATTATTCGTTAGGAAGATCGTCTAACGTGAGTTGCTTCTGCCTTGGTTCGGGCGTTGAGCTGGGGATCTCGCAGATGGACCCTGGCCTGGGACTCTGGCCCCTTGAAAGTTTCCCGGTCTCCTGCTGAGATGCGGGTTATTCGGGCATTGGCTATGGAAGTGCCACTGCACTGTGTCTGTGCAGTATCGGCACGGGGTTGCCGGTCGGTCGGGTACTCGGAATTTCCCCGATCCGCCATTGAAATTGGTTTGCCTGCGGTCAGGATTCACTGAACCGCTCGTAGAATTAGGCATAAAAAAAGGACGACCAGGCGCTCTGCCTGGACCGTCCTGTCGAGATACGTCCTCTCGGAAATGCACCCTCGGTGCTGTCGGAGTTGGGCTTCCATTGCTCCTTATACTTGAATTTTGTGGACTGATGTGTCCCGGCTCTTGATAGTAAGACGCGCGGGACAGACGTTGATCGATAAGCTGGATTAGCGACGTCTGTTCGTCAGCTGAATCCCGCTCGACGTTAGTAGCCGCTGCTATTAACATCTCTGTGGATGAAATTAGGTTGCTTCTCAAGCGTGACCTAATTTCTGGACGCAGTTGGTCCATGATGACCCGAGCTCTGATGGCTTCGGATTTGAAGGGATCAGTACGATCGAAAAGGCAGGTTTTCCTTGTGATAAACACTGCCGTGTCGTCTAAAGACGTTTGCTTGACGGCATACAGTTGAGCAATAGCTCGTGACTGTATGTCGGGAGAATTAAATCTCGTAAGGAATCTTTCCTTGAATAAGGTGTACGAAGTAGTCAACGTCCTAAATTGTTCGGACCATCGTTGAGCTTCGCCCTTGAGTTGGCCGGTTACGTTATGGAGGCGATCATAGTCGTGGCTTATGCGAGCTCTGTCGAAATATTCCTCCATAATTTTCAGAAAAGCTTCTGGATCTTCATGATCAAGCCCATGGAACGTCACGTTCGGACATCTTTGTCTCTCATGGGGCGTACAGGTCGACACGTTCTGTATCGCCTGCACGAAGCCCTCTGCCATTTTCAGAAACATACTTTCCATCGAAGCAGTTTGTGGCTGTGAAGCTGATAAATTAACATTATCTCCCTCCGGAAACAGTCGCTGTGGTTCTATCCCTCTAGAACCGTCGTCGACGAGCGGTGCGGTGACTCGCTCATAAAATTCTCTTGGGGTCGACCCCTCGGAGTCTTCCGCCATGAACGAGAAAGGATTTGTTGGGTTTGGGGACGGCATGGTCCCTGCTCGGGCGCCATGTGAACGATCCATGCTTTGATGGAAGTCTGAAGGACGTATTTTCTGCTCGAAAAACTTAGAAAAATTAAAAAAATTAGGAAAAAGAAAAAATTAATTTTCTTTTTCCTCAACCTTTTCTTAATTCTAAATAAAAATATTACGTTCACAAAATTTTTAGGGTTCAACGTGACTGTTTCAGACGGAGATTAATGAATAAATTATACTTACTGTCGTTTATGCTTAACTGCGGCTCTGATGGTATCGATTGGAAGACGTCGTAACACTATAAATCTAACACTGTTTGTTTCACACTCTCTTAAAATTAAATCTGAAAGGGAATTTTTGTTAGAAAACACAAGTAAAAGACAATATAAAGTTCAAAAAATGTATATTAAATCTTTAAAAAATTTATGTTTTTACAACAACTTCTTCAGAGAAAATGTTAACAAACAATGGTCTGACCCGTGTACAACACATGGTGAGGAACGGGACGATTCATACGGTACCAACTACCATCCAATATGCAGTTTGAAAAGCTAACGATGCACAAAAAGATTCAAGAAAAGTTTCATGTAACTGAAATTTTGGTGGGCTTATGCTTGCCTGTCTTATAAACGTATTTTATTAATTCACATAAATTTTGGTCGCTCCTCGGAGCTTAAAATTGCTTGAAGCGTATCTACTTCGTTTGTATTATGCAATAACAAATTTTACGTTCAGGCAAGGCAGATCCCATGCACGTGTGAGTACATGGTATAGATACTTTTTTGACTCCGAATCACTGAGGAACCGGTTTAGGGCAAACCCCGTCAAAACACATCATTTCCCCGTCAAATCCGACTGCTAGGAAATGATGGGGGTCCCATGTCGCTAAGGGCTATTTTCGCTATAACTGCCGATATACTTTGAATAGTCGTTGGACTAACTTGTCCTCATATTCAACACTTCGTAAGAGTTGCAGTGCTTGACAACGTGGATTCGTAAAAGGGTTTTTAATCTTGGAAATTTGGAAGTTCAAGTCCAATTTTAGAATACTTTCCAAAATTGGGTGGTCGGGGCGACATTACGTCCCTGTGCAGCGACATTTACTACACTTACCAAATTAACGCTCCTCGAAGAGTTAGCGAAAATTTGGCATAAAAAACGCTCCGAAGAGCAAAAATATATTTCCAAGAATTAAAAACCTCCTCCACGGCGTTTTTACGTGAAGCGCGCTTTTCTTACGAAATATTTCCTAAGTCGGATTTTGTTACAACGTCGAAAAGTATATCGGGGTTATAGCGTTCTTTAACATTATCTTGAAACCAGTTAGTTACGGTATGAACAGTATGAACGGAACAATTATTGTCTTGTTGAAATATGAACTCATTATTAGGAAATAATTGTGACACAGAAGGAAGCATAATATTTTCTAAAATCCTAATATACGTTTCACTATTAAATCGTTCCTCAATATGCCACAAAACACCAGGACAACGTGTCGATATCCAAGCCCACATATTGACGGAAAATCTACCACTTTTATCATCGCTAGATATATATTTCTCATCGAATCGAGTATTCAGAGGGCGGTAAACACGAATACGACCGCTGTGTATTGACTGGAAAGTGTTTTCGTCTGTAAAGATTAAATTGTTCCATAAATTTACATCATGTGCTAAAAATTCAAGCACAAATCCTACTCGAGCTTCTTTATGTTCAGCTTTAAGTAAGTATTTCTGTGCTGCTGCATGACAGCGTAGCTCCGATTCCCTTACTCACCGGCGATCAGTACTACTCGATCCAGGAAAATTCGTTTCTTCAGCAGCCTGAATAACTGAGTAAAATGGATTTTCTACTAAAGCATTTACCAACTGTAAATCTTGTTGTTGAGTTGATATCCTTCGTCGCCCTGATCCAGGATTTCTACTAATAGTACCGTTTATTCTCCACTTTCTTAAAATGTTACACACCGAATTTTTATCAATATTATAACGCAGTGCAATTTGTCTCATTGACCATCCATCTTCTGCTTTAGCAATAACTCCAGATTTAATTAAATCGCTTATATGAGGCATATTAGTTTTTTGCACACTTGCAATAAATTATGACAACTAACTGACAATGTCACAAAAATTAAAGTTAGATGTACGCAACTAGATTTTAGCAAAATATAGTTATAAGACTTGTCCTATTTTTTTTGCTCACGACCGTACCATAATTTAAATAGGCAGTGTTGGACTGGGGCCAATAGGGTCTACCGAGCAAAATGCTTAAGGTGCAAATTGACCTGGGCTTAGGGGCAATTTATATTTAAAATGGGCACTGCGTGCAGGGCATTGTAGTACATTTCAGTCCAACTTTGTTTGTTTAATCTCCATTATAAAGAATAAGGTTTTTAAAAAATGAAATTTGTGTATTGAATGAGACTATTTTTATGAAATACCAGTCTTTTGAATTTCCGCAACTAACAATTAAACCATTACCGACAATATAGTAGTCAACTACTTTGCAAATATTGTCAAGATCACCGTCAGCTAGTTTTATTTCATTATTTTTGTTAGATTTTTTTATAAAAATATAAATTTTTGTATTTAAACTTAAGCTTATATTATTGGTAAAAAGATCATAGAAGTTTTATTACATTTCAATTGCAATTTTTTATTTTTAGATCAGCGTAGAGTGATTTGAAATAAGGAAATCACACAATCCGGATATGACAGAAAAAGGATTAGGGTGATTAAAACGTTCAATGATGGTGAGTCACATCTTTTTAATGCTTTGAATATTTTTAATTAAGGAAAAGTTCCTTATAAACATCAATTTGGGCACGTCTTATGTCAATATGATATTGTCTTGATAGTATTTTCAGATTAGACTTCATATTGATATAGTAGGGAATCGAGACTTCTGAATTTCGCACCTCGAAGACCTAAAAAACTGAAGATTGGAGCTTATGTAAAATGTACGAAGACGTAGAAAGTACATACTTAAAATATTTTTATAATTACAAGTTTAAAGTTGCAATTATAAAATATTTTAACCATGTCCCTTCTAAGCCTGCATAAAAATGATCTGCCGCATCGGAATTTTTAGATCAAAAATTAATTTGGAATTGCAAAACCAGTAATTCTTTTGTAATTGATTTAGAATGTTTGAAAAAATTCACTTTGTTTTAATTCGTGCGAAGGCAGAAGGTTTGGTTTAATGTATATTTGCGCGGTGGCCGAAGATTAACTTAAAAACTAGATTTATTTTAAGGGGCGCGGGGGCCGAAGATTTGTTTAGCTATTTTACTTGGGGCAGCCAAGAAAGAGGTCACGACGGCGCGGCGTAGTTACAGGGAATTTATCGTTGAGTTAACGGGTAAAAGCTGGACTAGACAGATGGTACTAAAATTTACAAACCGAAAGAGTTATTAGTATATTCACTTTTAATTCACTACTAAAACTTTTATAAGACACAAGAACTAACTTTGAAAATACCAAACTAGAACACACCTAGCCTGAGCTCGTAGCGCTCGGGGCTTTTTATATGGTCCATCGGGGACAGTGCGTGCGGAGATTTGGATATGTCTGGAAATGTCCCCCGTCATTCCGCGCGGGGATAATTGCGCAATATTTCAGAATATTGCATCATCAAATGTAAAAATGGAAAATTCTGGGACGAAAATTATATGACCGTCTCGGCATTGAAATGGGAAAATTTTTGATATATGAATGAAGTTCGAATCGACTTTAGTTTATAAGTTATTAATGAAAATAAGTTGAAGAGAATTGAATAAATTTGGAATGACCCCGTAAAGTCATCCCGAAGGTCCTGCACTTAAAGTTGAATATGATATGATCGATATGAAATTGTGCCGATACGTCTGCGGGAATGAAAGGAAATAAGTTTTGATGATGAAAGGGGACCAGTTGGAAATACGTATTGATATTAATGGGGACGGTTGTACCGGTATTTTAATTGAAGGATACAAATGAAGATTGATTGAGTTTCGATGTTAAAGATGCAAAATGAATTGTGACTCGAATTTGAAGGGAAGTTTGTTTAATAGAAAATTAATGGAAGTGAATTGAAAGGTCTCAATCAAGGTCCGGAAAGTAGTTTCAATGTTAATGAAGTTCATTGGGGCCCGGTATTTTTTAGGACGATATTTTGTCATGTTGGATTCATAAAATTTGTAATTTGAATATTTTGTGATATTTGCTGACGGATTGAGGTTAATTATGAATTATCGATGAATCATGTATTCTTCCAGAATTTGTTTTTGGAAATTGTAGTTTTTTGATTAAATTAGTTATTAGATTACTTTTTCATCGTGTATTGCCAAAGTGGCATGAAAGATTGCATTATTTTGCAAATTTTAAGATTTTTGAAATTTTTCAATACGTCATATGTGAAACGTACTATAACAGCCCACGCATCACCCACTGACTAACCTTAAGTAATCTCAAGTCTTAGGCAAATTCCCACAAAAATTATTAAAAAGATTGAATCGTTCAAAATCGGATAAGCACGTATTTCGGTACGATGGATCATACGAATAGGTCCTCCGTGCAGCGCGACAACGCAATTTGGGTAAAATATCTGAGCTTAAAATTTTTCTGGTTAATTTTCATTGCAGTCAATAAACATCTCCGGCGTAAAACGCACTTCCGGCGAATTTTATGTGTTCAAAAGAAAACCGCTAAACGTCAGTAGTTTTCGTTGCAGTTCCCAAAAATTTTCCTTCGGGATTTTAAAAATATTTTCACAACAATTACTCGTCTGCCAAATCAATTTCGTCAAAGTTTCTTTTAATTCGTCCGAGAAGCGCATTTTCGTCTCGTGACAAAAATTTTGGTATACTTTCTATTCTACTCCAAAGGCGTTACTCGTCCACGAATTTCGTGGTGGTTAAGAAAAAAGTCATTTTAGGTGTTTCTCTGCGTCCTTTATCTTGAAAAAATTTTGAATGCCTCAGATGGGTTCAATAACAGTATAAGTACCATATTCAGTCAGTGAGCTAAAAAACAAATAAATGTAATTAATAAGTTCTTAATGAGCAAACTAAACAAGGGAAAGGTGTGGCTTAGGACGAAAAATGTTTATCAGGATAATAATGAAGACTAATTTATTAAGTAATATGTAAAATTAAGTATAAATATGAACCATCATTTATAAAATTTGAGTTGTACTTATAATTTAAAAATTTTAGCAAAAAACAATTTTTAACATAATATGTTAAAAATGGTTTGATAAGACGGACCTATCAAAGACCTTATCGACATTTGCTTTTTATAGCAAATTGAAGTATTTTGTATTTGAAACTTTATTCATTGATGTCAGGGTTAGAACTGCAAACAAAGCATATCTAGTTATAAAATAAAATGCAAGCGCTTATGTACTGATAAATGTTTATCAATGAATAGTAAAACATAATTCTATTTATTAGGCTATTAAAAAGATAATAAATATACCTACCTATTTATAAATATGTACACTGAAAGTAAAAGACGCCAAGTTCTTTTTTTTTCACAATTACCGTTTGACATAACCATTCGCGTTGTTTTCCAAAGCTATAAAGCACCATATCTTCTCTTACTCGGAACTTAGTGCCTTTTACCTCCGATGTACACAAATAAATATTCAACTGTCAACATATTTGTTAATACAAAAATAAAACTATTTGGGAACTATTGCATAACCATTCTCTTCTATATTTCAACAAAAAATATGTGTCAAGTTTCCAACGTTGAAATTTACCGAATAGCAAGAGTTGGTTATAAAAAACCCTAATCGGGTATGTAATGGTGTAACCACCCCTTAAAATAAGTTACTCAATGAAACTCTTAAAATTCAAAAACGAACAACTGCAGCCGCCTAATTTTTTATGCAACATGTTTGTCTCCACTGTAATGAATTTCTGATTCCGAAATCGTTACGGAAGCTACCCTTATTTGCAGCGTTTACATTTTTTTTTTATTGTAGTCGCGTAACATTTGTAGAATCTTATTAGTCTCGAGTTTGAGTATTTTTCAACATTTTTTAAAACTTCCTTATCCTTATCTGCACCCTTAAAATATTTGAAATTTTTGGAGGCAGGGGTTGATGGTAGCCGCATAATTTTTATGTAATCTTATTACTCTCGACTTGGACTATTCTTTAAAAAAAATTTTAACTTCGAAATAGCTACGGGAACTACCCTTATTTGCAGTTTAAAGGCTGCACATTGTCTGTGACTAAAATCTGACTCAAATAATAGCATCGGTATACCAGAAGTAGGATGGAAAACTACGAATGTATTCACGAGGAAGTGGGTAAAAAATTAGATGACAATATGGCAATTTATTGTGTTCTAGACAAGGAATTTTTATGTTAACCGTAGTCTCGCATATTCATCAGTAAATTTTCAACGGCTTCCGTGTGCCGCTTTCATTTCACCACGTAAGATTTTGTAAGGATGTTTTACGTTTCTAAAATATCTAGTGAGAATTCTCATTTGGCAATAGACAAGATTTTGTTGATTGTCACATACATACATCATGTAGATAAAAATCGTAATTCAATGAAATACACATTGAACCGATAAATAATGAGGATTGTTCACTCGATCAGTGGCCATCAGTGTTTCTTCTAGACATCAGTTCAACGTGGGATAGTGATCCATTCAGGTAAATTTCTGTTAATTCGTTCAATTGAAGGGTGATACGAGGCGACTTCGCAGTATAAGTTAATAGAGGATGTTGAGTTTTGCACAGTCAAATTTCATTTTATTTGCATTCATTTTAACTGGTTGTTTCATTTGCAATGTAAATATTGACAATTAACGGCAAATCTGTGGAAACTTGCAGGCTGAACTTTCAATGTATTAAATTAACTTCGCCACATAGTTATTTACTTTTGCATTTGGACCTACAAATATAAGGTTATTCATTATATTTTGGCCCCTTTATTTCCCTTGTTTTTAGTCCTAACAAAAAGTTAAATACAAAAGTTGTAGGGTTGCATCTATATTTAAAATACAACTAAGAAACAATAGCCTGCGTGGATCACGTGATATATAAACAAATATATTAGTAAAAGAGAACACCCTGTATATTTCGACATTTTATCTTAGATTTTTTTCTTTAACTTGAAATATATAAAGGTTGATACAGCTGCAAAATTTTTCTAAATATCGAACATTAAATATGCTCCAAATACCCATATTGGTATTTTATAATTACTGCGAAAGCAGTAGACCGTGACTGATGATATTATGATAACATTGTTATTGTTTGACATTTTGTAATTTCATCAAAATGGGATATACAGAAGCAGAAAAGTTTGAAGTATTTTTCCTTTGTACGAGAAATAATACAAAAGCAGTGAAAACTCATTTTTGAATACTTCTCGCCATGTGAGAGAAACTAAAAGCCTTAAACGAATAAGACGTAGCACTAAAGTAAATGGTAATAAAGAACTTGATATTTTGATTTACTTTGAAGGTTCTATAATTTATTATACAGGGTGTTTCTTTCATAGATGTTCAGAACGAACCAGGTGATAAGGGGACCCCTGGATCAACAATATTGACTATTACTTGTGGGGTCCGATTTGAGATGCTTTAAAAGTTATGATTTTTTGTCTATATTTGCGGATGTTTTCCACTCGGTATTAAGAATTCCATCATAGTGAGGAAAATAACGGCTGTATCGATGTGACTTTTTTATTGGTGATATCTGAATAGGGTACTCCTTTAACTAAACATCATTCACTAAATTACTACCGCAAAAGCGGAATATTTTTTTTTTACTAAATTCTATGCAGTTTATGATTTTTCCTTATATTTCACAAGCGATTTAAAAACAATTTGTTACAGAAAATAGGACCGTTGCTTGTTGGAAAACTACCTTACTATGTAAATAAAGTCAATTAACGGATTTAATCTAACTACATTTGACATTAATATTAGAAATGTCAAAATTATGAATTTTTCACTTGATGCGGCAACAAGATTATTTTTCATATTTATAAACAACTTATACAATTTTATTTGTTTCCCCCATTAACTGAAAAATTCGTAATTTGGGCTTTTTTCATATTAATATCACATTATGTCCATATTCATAGATATACAGCGTGTCCCATTTTGCTTGGAATCATTCCTATAAAAAGTTTATTTTATGTTCGATTTAGATATATTTTTTTACATATAGGTCTTTGAATAATGAATAGCGCATCTTTGTGTTATATTAAATTTTACAAAACATAATAGCGTGGCTTACTATAATTTTTTTTTCGGGTCAGAAAATGGTGAAATATTATTAGCGATTTTTTAATTTCAAATCTGAGTACGCCACTGCATTCAGTAACCCCCCAAGTGTGTTAGTACCAAATTTTGTTGAAAAAGTCGTTTTTTTTTGTTTTTTCCTGAGATAAATAAAAATTCAGAAATTGTCGAAGAAATTTAACTGTTGCATGGGATTGTGTATTTATGAAAAGAGTGCCTTGACTGAAATAACAACTGTCAAATGAATGATTCATTGTTGATGAGTAGATATTGCTTATGACAAAAAATCATATACTCTAACCTAAAAACGAAGAAAATATATTCCTGCTTTTTATCATAATTATACCCGCGCAAAGGTTAATTAAAGAAAAAATAGAGGTTATTAAAATTGTTGGTGATAATGTGAGATCGTCAAGAGAAGCTGTCCGAGAAGCAAAATGGGACATGCTGTATTATGCCGGCTCCACGCATGCGTTATTCATATACAAATGTTTGCTATTTGTAGAAATGTAAGGAAGTGTGAATGGAATGTTCGTGTTCGTGCACAAATATTTGATATTTGGGCTAAACACGAACACGTTCCCGCTTCGAGTCGGTAAATAATAATAATAATAAATAAATACATGTTTTAACCGCCTTCCAGATCACTTGAATGATCCTAAGCCTAGACTTGTGTGAGTAAAAGAGACAAGGCCCTACAGTTTATAGTGGGATCCGAACTACTTTTTTGGGGGCAATTCATAATTGAAAATTAGTTTAGACGCACATAGTGAACATTCACTGTATTGAAATCAATTGAAATTGTATTGCCCATCTACACTATGCGTGCACGAACAGCGTGCGATGTTATGTGTGGAGAGTGTGTTCGCCAAATAGTCATATAAAAAAAACGTGTGTACACAAATATCCGTAAAAGTACGCGAATATTGTTGTCGCGAATGGGGATCGAGACTACGTTTTTTGACTGATAGAGGGCGCCAGTAGCCTAGTTAAGAATTCCGACAAGCTGGTGAGGACGAACTATGATTCTTAGGGTCAATTTTTATAGATATGGCATGAGGCCCCAATTATAGGATGGTGTTGCTTATGACGTCAGAGTTTTCGAGACTTCTAATGGCTTCTACGATGGCGGGAGAGTGACTGATTACAACGCCAAGCTTCCCGAGATGTTGACTATTTTTGTTATGGGTGCTAATACACGTAGTTGCAATTAGGTTAAGTAAATAAAAGACGAAAATCCATTTAAAAAATAACTAAAAGCAACTGGAACGGCGTGCGCACTGTCAAAAATGGTATTTGTTTAATTATTTAGGCCTTAACTGTACTGAGCTAACACTGATTTTAATTTTCCCCGCACTACTATACACCGATGAAACGTTTATAAGTTGCGACTGTCGCTGTACGCTGTTCGTACTCTTCTCCACATTAACAGAGCCTTGGATCGTGCGCTGGCGGCAGACAAAGCGTCGTATTGAGGGTTGGTTCGTCGAGTAGACACTGGTAGGCTGGACTGGTTGCTTCTTGTTGATCTGCTTTCACTGGACTGATGGTTGTAGTTGATTTTTGTAGCGACGAGAACTGCGGAAGAACTGCCGCTGCAGAAACCTTGCTGCATATAATTAGATATCGGGTCGGACGGGGCTCTGGACGTCAGGGCGGCTGGAGTATTGAACGTTGTGGACGGCCTCTGGCTTGATTTGGTGTTGGGACCGATGCGACGAGCCGAGCCGGACGGGAGTCTAGACGGCAGGACCGGACGGCTGGAGTATTGAACGTCATGGAAGGCCCCTGGCGTGTTTAGATGCTGTGATTGATGTGTTTTGTGCATAGTAGTGGTTTAAATATTATTTAATTCATTTATATTTATGAATTTTATGATTCGACAACAATATTCGTGGACACATGTGTGGAGCCGGCGTTATGTTATTACCATTTTAATTGGGCACGTAGTAGGGCAGCTTTCCATACAGCCATTTTCTGTACATTTTTCAAAATTGCTTGTAAAGTATAACGAAAAACTATAATAACAAATTTTGCATTTTTTTTTCAACTGTTGCAGTAGTAATTGAATGAATGTTTTTGGGTTAAGTGAGTAATGAATATGCTATTCAGCTATCACCAATCGATAAATCACCTCGTTTCAGCAGTTCTCCTTTTGACAGTAATGGAATTCTTAGTATAGGCTGGAGTACGTCCAAAAATATAGAAGAAAATTCTGAACATTTAAACCATCCGAAATCGGACCCATATATAATGATCAATATTGTTTGTCTTGGGGGAAGGGGGATCCTCTCGTTCCTCCCTATATATGAATGGAACATCCTATATAATCTTTAAAAATTTAAAAATTAATTTAAAGTTTTTATTGTCGCGCCCCTACTTGATTTATTCTGATGTCTTTTTGAGGTGTTTGACTAAGTAAAAAATTTGTTTTAGAAAATCCAGACTCTCGTCCAGAAACTAGTTTGTGGGATGCGTCATCACGTGAACTTGAATAAAGATATTCGAAAATTCAAAGGCCATTAAAAAAATCATTATAAATTATTGCCGGTAGAGAAAATCATAAGCAGAGACGACTAGAATTTTCCAGGAAAATGCTCCAAATACTGGATGAAAACCCTAATTTGTTTACAACACATGCTATGGATAGATGAATCGTCGTTTTTCACAGCAGAAGGAATAAGAAACATAGACGTTCCTGGAAGAACAAAAATCGTTGACGAAGAAAAGTTCAAATAAAAAAATCCGGGAAAAAATCAGTTAAAGTTTGGTGTGGTATTTTCCAAGATAAAATTGTAATGCCTATATATGTTTATTACACTCTTAACACGGGAAACATATTTACAAATGATCCTTCCAGAGGTAGCAGAGTTTTTAGAGGTGCACTTTCCTCCCGGGGAACTTAATCAAGTAATTTGGCAGCAGGACGAGGGCTCCCTTTTAGTGCTATGGATCTTCAGGAGCTTTAAATAGTTAAATTGACTGACCGGTATCGGCAGACCCATTCCATGGTCACCAAACAGCTTTCCATTTAACACCTTTGGATACAGAGTGTGCAATTGATTAAAATGAATTAAACCAAGACAAGTAATGCTGAAGTGCTGTCTTAACAATTTTAAGGAAAAGATATGAGCTTTGTATTTTAAATAATGGAGGTCATTTTGAACAGTTGTCATAGTTTATGAACTTCATGCATTAGTAAAATGTAAAAGTTGCACTGTTATTTTAATGTTATAAATTACTGTTATTCTTTATCAGCATTTTAGTTTTATTCTTATATTTCCAACTTTTCTGCTACATCACCCATTTGGATGGATCAACAATACAAAATGTCAAAGATTAATAATGTTTTTAAAGTATCAAGTATCATCAGCCTGGGGTTCCAGAGGATTAGCATGTAAAACAATATTACAAAAATTCACCAAAATTCAACTAGAGTTTGTTAGACATTCATATTAGGTGAAACGTCGGATAATGGCATGACAAACAATATACACTTCAGAATCATAAAAATTCAAGTCTCGAGGGCATTAAACGAGTTATTGGACAATTAAAGAAGATGAAAACATTCAAACAGAGTCTGTTACATATTTATATTTTGTCAAATGACGGAAGGCAGCATAAAAACAGAATAATATATTGAAACACCCCAAACCCCTCTCAATTAATTGATAGCAAAATCCTGGTCATGCGCACCTGTGAAACATCCCAGCCCCGCGTCTATTAATTACTAACAAAAATCATTGATCGTTAAGGAATCAAGAACACATTAAAAATCCCACCCAAGAATTATTTATCTCCATTTTTGTGTTAAGATAAATAAACAAATTGGCCATTCATGTAATCGTCTAGTTTAACAAAGTTACGTTATGTTTGTAGCAACCTTTTATTAAGACTCCAGGTCCTTTTATGCAAAGTTTAGAATTACTTGTTTCTACATCTTGATTTGGTTGCCTTTATAAGACTTAATCATTTCATTTTAACACTGGCTAACCTTAGGACACCCTGTATTTCTATTTACTCTAGTTTTATTTTAGACCGCGGCCTCGCACCGTTGATCATTTATTTGAACTGATTTCAGTAATCGTTTTATTTCTAGAGACCAGTGAAACTCGTTCACTTGCTATATTGCATTACCTGAAAGCAAAATGAAAGAAAAGACCGAAATCGTTTTTATACATATATTCAGATGGTGGTGACAAATCGTCAATAATAGAAATCGAGCAGTTGGGCAAATTCGCCTATGAAAAAATATTCGTTAAGACTAATCGTCTATCTAAAAGAAAATCTAATCCTGTCGTGACAAGCGTCAAACTCGGAGAGAATAAAATAGTATTCTCAAGATATATTTCACTGCTCCTCGAAGTATGCTCGAAAAATCAATTTATGGCTTCATGACGTTCGTGATTACATACGCCACGTGGCGGAATAAACCAGCGAGGATAATTCCCCTGATTTAAGAACATAATGGCGGGTACCAAATTTACGGTGGCAGCCACTACAATCACTGTCGGAGAGATAGCGTAGTGTAGTAAATACATAGTTAACTAGAGAAATGCATTTAATCGTAGAGCGCATAAGTAATACCAACTAGGGGTCTTGTTTGTCAAAGTTTCGTAGGTAAAGTGATTGTAACGGCCATCACAACAAATCTGGTGTCGTGCCGTAATCCATATAATTGGAATAAACTAACCCAGAGTTGTAAAGTCTTAGCGCCAGGAGTGTGCCTTAATAGTACTTAAATTGCATTGACCGCAAAGAAATAGAGTAAGCCACTCTCGCACAAAGGCCCTTGCTGAACGAGATGGCCATACACTTTTAGAATATTACTAAATGAGTATGACTGGCCGTTGTCCCATTGACCCGATAACATAATTCAAAGAGCGGTTCAAAAGCGGAACTATGTTGGCTTGTTAACTGTAGAAAAACAAAGAATGAGGCTGTGAGCTGAACTAACCTGACTCTAACTTGAAAAGAAAACAATTTGTCGATTTAGCAAATAAAGCAAAATAAAATGAACATAACTTTTGAGACTGTTTGTAAACTAATTAAGATAATTAATCTTGAAACAAAAGAAGGTTATTCTCAAACCAGTGAATAAAACGTAACATTATGGCCTAAATTGCCCTAGCTTTATCTGTTTGTCCCCTAAATAAAGAAACCTAATTAAGACACAAATTAACCTAACATTACAAGTCTTAGAACTTTAGATACCACCGTGTCCGAAAGGCTAAGGGACGTTAGGCTCAGTATGTATAAGTCCACAAATTCTGCCCCGGATTTCTTATATCGTTGCCAGAGAAATTTACAAATAGTCGTAGTGATGATGAAATTTAGTTAACTTATTTGAAAATTGGCAAGGCCGCGGGACGAACATTTGAGCCTCGCCTGGGTACATTGCAATGTCTCTCTCGGTAGCCACGCCGTCGTCGTCAGGGTCTCGCGCCTCGCTGGGAAGTGGGTTGCACTTCATGGCTGAGTCTGCTGCTATTTCTTCAAAATACAAGGCCTCCACATGACAAGTATCGGTAATAATTAAATCGGATCTAATTCTCTTATACCCAAATACAAGACCTCGATACGGAAAGTATCGGTAATAATTAGATCGGATTTAATTCTCTTGTACGTCCTGGTAGAATCTCTGGTGGCTGGGCTTCGTTTCTCCTATGTGGTAACTTCTCTGGGCAGGTCAAAGGAAAATGACCTGAATTGGAATGGCCCGTTTGGAGACGCATAGTCGGGCTACTTAAAAATGGCATTCGTTAAATTTTTGTGACGGGCTCCAATGACTAATAAGATTTATTATGGCTCTTAACCCCCTTAATATCTGTTTAGAAATGTAACTCTAAGTCTCAAAATTTTCCAAAAAATCAACTCTTTCACCTCACCTAGTCAAACTATAATAAAAAAGTCCTTAAGACATTTTCATCAAAAACTACAAATTTTTAGGAAAAAATTCACAAACCAACGATAATTCTCAAACAACCCAAATTCATCAACAAAAACACTCAATCTTTCAAATTATTCATTTTACAACCCAACCATCACAAACAAGCATCCTAAAAAATACCACATGAGCTTAAAATACATCAAAACTACTTTCCATACTCACAGTCAAAATATTTTATTTCAATCACACAAACTTTTATAAATTATTCTTCCTTTCGATTAAACCGTTAATTCGATTTCGCACCTTAAATATCAACATACAATCAATCTCCACTCAAAATGTCCCAATAGAGTACCGGTATTACCATCCCCCATTATTATCAAAACTTACTTCCTTTCGTTCACCGCGGATCTATCGGCACAATTTCATATCATTTCAACGCTAAGTGCAGGACCTTCGGGACGACTTTACGGGGTCGTTTCAAATTTAATAAATCTTTTCAACTAATTTTCGTTAATAACTTCTGAAATCAAATGGATTCGAACTCCGTTCATATATCAATAAATTTCCCATTTTAATGCCGAGACGGTCGTATAATTTTCATGTCCGAATTTTCCATCTTTACATTTTCTGATGCAATATTGCTGAATCATGCCCGCACGGAATGGACGAGGACATTTCCAGACCTCCGCACGCCAAATTCCCGACGAACCGAGCGTGATGAGCACGTGCAAGTCTAGTTCGATACGTATGCCGCAAACGTTATCTCTATAACCGTGCCGTGCTTCTTGGCCGAAATCAAGTAAAAAAAGAGTTTTAATCAAACTGCCACCGCGCATAAATTTTAAAAGTGCATTTTTTCACTCTTAAACTCGTGTTAATATATTTTTACATTTAAATCTTGAAATATATTTAAGTTAAAATCGTTTTACCAAACCTGTTCAATTATACCAAATAAAATTATTCTTGTTCGTTTTAAAAGCTAAGTGTTTTAATTCAAGAAAGCATATACAGGGTGAAGCTTTGGACCCTGCCATAGACAGAAAATTCAAACGAAACGAATAATATATTTCCAGTGAAACAATTAACTCTAGGTCTTATACAGGGTGTAGCATTTGACCCTATCCGACGTTTTACGAGTGACGCCCCCCCCCACACTTCTCAAATTCAAAAATTAAGTGCACAAAGGGCTCCCAGGGTCTCTACTCATTTTTTTTTATTTTACCGAACTCCAGGGCTCCTTCGTGTTCAAGTTCTGATCGATCAGGTTTCATCACATAGCTCCAGAAATAGCAACATTTATAACGTGGATGTAGTTGAATAATAATTCAAGATAAGGATTTTGACGCAGACAATATCGACTTATGTCGAATATAGTAAGTCGCACAAAAGACCAGACGGTTGATAACCTGTTCCCAATACTCCAACAATGAATGTTGTCAACTAATCATAGAACTTCCATCTCCCTTCGAATGAGAATATATTTTGTATAACGAAAAATTGGCGCCACTGTGGACTACGTCCAAAATGAGAAAATTTCAATGAATGAATTATTAAAATGTAAATGCAAAATTCGTGGGCAAATATTTTTCAAAAATTTGAATGTGAATTATATTCACGCATAGAAGGCTGTAGATTATTTGCTTTGAAATTCATTTTCATTGAGTAGGCACTATAAATTATTATTATTTCTATTAAATGTATTTTATTAATTTTATCATTATTTACATATTACATTGTTAACGCCTTTTAGCATAAACAACGGTGAAAATGTTGGGCTTTAAATATCCTATTATTAAAAATAGGTTATAATGAAATTACAGATGTTGATTTTTTTCTGCACGCCACTGGCGGCGTATATAAATAAATACCATTTAAAATTATGTACCAATCGATCGAAAAAGTTTGTTCTTTTCATTCTTCTTATTCTTTATGTTTTGCGTCTAATGTATCGGGTTCTTTGAATGATAGTTAAAAACTTGTAGAAGCTAGAATGCCCTCCCAATATTTTTTGTTAAAGGGTTCTACAGAAGAATACGTAGTAAAACAAAAAATGTAAAATCATTTTTGTGGGTCCAATCACCATTATATGGAATTTATAGTGCAATTTACAAACAACATTTAACATGTTAAAGGTAAATATAATATCCTTGCTGATAACGCTTTCACGTATAGATGATTTATCTTCACTGGAATAATGTATTCCTAACAATGCTGAAACTCACACACTGGTAGATCATATATCTGCAGTAAATTATCCGTATTTTAATTTAAAATCGCTGAGCGAAGAACGAATTGGAGATGTGTGGAACTAGAAACTTTAAAAATAAATCAATTATACAAGAAAAATAATATTAAATATGTATTACAGAAAGTTAAAGTTCCAAATTCGAGATTTGGTGTGATGTTTCGAATTCCAAATTTCGACCTTATTTATATATCCGCCAAAATGAGACGCGCTATTTTAAAAATTTTTCATAATTTAACTCATTCAGGAATTCGAGCAACTAAAAAATTAATTAATAGTAAATATTTCTGGCCTAAAATGAATACTGACTGCACTTTATGGACAAAACATGTAATAATTGTCAGACAGCTAAAATAAATAAACATACAAAAACCCTAATTGGTAAATTCGAAGCCCCTGGTGGACGTTTTGAACATATTCGCATAGATATTGTAGGTTCATTACTCCTTCCGGAGGTTGCTCTTACATTCTTACTGTAATTGAACATTTTACTCGTTTGCCAGAGGCATATCCTTTCTGTAACATTACAGCAGAAACAGTTGCTGAAACATTATTCCAAGAATATATATGTCGTTTTAGTGTACCGCTTTACATAACTACATCAGACCAGGACGCTCAATTTGAATCTAGGTTATTTTCACAATTTTCAAAATTCTTAGGATTTCATAGAATACATACTACTACTACGGCTGAGTAGCTCAAGTGGAGAAACGGTACTCCAGTGGATCAATTTGGGGAATTATACGTTCACACACAAAAAGTAAAACTCAGAATTTTTCAATAATATCAGTATATTCAATTAAACATACCATATAAAAATCTACTGGTTTACTAACTGATTACTTCGACCAGAGTTTACAGGTTCTAAATACCGGAATGAGGACAAGCGACGCAACTAAAAGGGTAGTACCAGATGACTCAGATGACAGGGATAGCAAGCTGCAAAATAGTAACACAGAAATACGTGGTAACGCGTTAGCACAGAATAAGCGATGAGACAGGGCAAAATGATATAGTACTTCTAGTACATCAGTTTACTTACTTCTAAGGAATTACTTCCTGTGGTTACGGTCGGGCACGTCTGCTGCGATGAAGCGATCGAAATGGCATCGAACTGCACGGCTCCTCAGATCCTTTTCTAAAAATGAAACAGCTGACTTCGGAGTGGGTGTAAACGCCAGATGGATGCGCTGTTGGTCGATGACGTGGTACGGGCTTAGCCAAAATCCTGCTGCCCGAATATGATATATGACACCTGGGTTCAGATCTCGGAGTGGACACGTCTACTGTCGATGAGTCGCTCTGGCTGACTACCAACACGGGACGAATTCTATTATTTCCTTCGAATACGTACAAGAGGGTGTAGGCGCCAGATGGATGCACGGCTGCCCAAAGACGTAGTACGGACTTTGCAAAAATTCCGCGGCTCGGAATCAATATACGACAAGAACGGTACCTTAGATCTTAGGTTCGAATCTCGGAGTGGACATGTCTGCTTTCGATGAGTCGCTCTGGCTCACTGCCAACACGGGATGAATTTAATTATCCAATATTTACAAGTGGGAGAAACAGCGGTAACAGATGCGCGATTGATCGACGTGACGCCAAACGGAATATTTTGCGACTTAGTAAAAATAATTCAGTCACCTGGATTTTGGAACTTAGAATATTTTCTTAGCGGATCGAAGCAAGCAGCAGGCACGTGTTTCACGTGTAAAGGCAGCTAAGGAACCGACTGTCGGATATATTCAATAATTCCCTTTACCGAAAGGATGACGTTGCACGAGTGACGTCAGATTGACTAAGAAATATTATTATTACCTTGCTTTGATACTTAGAATATTTCGCGGTAGAATTATTCAGGACGGCAGGCACTAGCATCTAGCTCACGGGACTGCTGACTTAGGGTTGTCGATATTAGATTAGTGCAGTTAACTGAAAATATCCACAGAAATGATAAGAAGTTTAAAATAAATAAAGTTAAATAAAAAAATAAATTAAATGTTTACATTTAAACTTAACCTCTGTTTATTGGTAAGAGGCGCTGAGACCTCGATCAGCGAAGTTAAGCAGCGTTGGTCGAGGCTGTCACTTGGATGGGTGAACGGCATCTCATTTCGCCGTCCTGGTTGAGTGGAAGAGTAGCTGTTGCTAAACTCCGCCAGGACGTAAATATAAACAAGGCATTAAAATTAAAAAAAAAAAATTAAAAAAAATCTTCGAAAGTCGATGTTTTTCGATTTTTCAGATAAAAATCGTTAAAAGATCGATTCGCAGTCTTTTAGTTTAAAGTTGTTAAAAGGCTAAGCTTGAATTCTTACAAACATTATTATTAATAGTTTCTAAATATGTTAGGACTACTAATTAGAATGATACAGAAAAACATAATATCCATCACAATATAACCCCCATAATACTATTGTAGATTTCATTTTTACTTTTTATTTCACCATTTATAGTTGTGGTACTGGCTAATAGATGTCAGACCATTCTGACTTCTTACCTACAAATCCGGGGGTCTATTAAATTTTGTATTTTATGCATGGGTGTGTCTATCTGTGTTGTAATCTGCATAGACTCTGTATAGTAACACAAAGGCGTGTTGCGCAATATTGTGCGTTTGGGATTACAAATTACAACGACATGCACTTTTTTTATTGCATTTATTTGTATTTATGACTTTAAATAAAGCTAATTTATCCTATACTAATAATAAAGTTTTATTGCAATAGAATTGTGAAAAACAGCTAAACCAAATTTCACGTTTAAAAAAGTCGATCTTTTAAGAATCGATCTTATAAAAATCGATTTTTGAATGCCGATTTTTAACACAGATCGATGTTTTTGCAAACGATCTAGATCGATTCTAGAAATCGATTCTTTTTATAAAGATCGACAACAGTCAGGCCGCCTGACTGTCTACTAAAATATATGCTGCTGGCCGCTGGGTTCGCACGCGCACGGCTAAACAAGTTCTTCACGTCGCTCTCCTTTTCCTGAATGCATATGTACTTTACAACTGTTATGATTATTCGGTGCTCCTACAAATCAATACTTTTATTAATTTTGAAACTAATTCGCTTACGGCGGTACATTATATATACACACAATAATAAAAATAAAAGAGTCATATATATAAAATGCTATTAACAAATATAAATATCCTGTGCACATTTCGGTAGCGAAAGGTGCTTCGTTACACAACAAAATAAGTTCATTAAACTTTAATAAACATGCATGTGCTCTTAAATGACAAATACCTTACAGATATTGTTAATCATTTGTATTCAATTTTAACTATATATTAATTAGATTTACTCCTTATTTCAGGCCCCTACAAAAAGTTGGATCGAAGCAACTTTTCACAAAAGAGAATGCGCAAAATTTATTACTTATGCAAGGGATACCTCAAGGTATAAAAATCAGTAAATTATTTAAAAAATTGAAAATATTCGTAAAATGTCTCTTAACTTCTAGTTTTTACAATTTTTGGTAAAACTAGAAGAAAAGTATAAAATTTGACGACAATAATTATTGTTTTATGTTGCAGATGTTGCTGTGGACGAACTTTAGCACAACATAAATATATTGTTGACAATAATGCTCCATTTTCAGGAGAAATTTGGTATCCGAGCAAATGCACAATCGCTTACCCTACAGACGCCTATGGAACATTAGAATTTCAAGGGGGTCCACATCCTTCAAAAGCTCAAGTATGTAGATATTCTTTAACGGTAATTAAAAGATTAAATACCTCCAACTCTAACAATTCTAACTTAAATTATTGTTATGTTCTGTTTCAAATCAAATAAGCATTCATCTTTGATCTCACATTTAATAAAATAGGCAAAGCGGGTTCTGGGCCACTGAGTGGAGGAACACTGGGGTTCTCAATCACGTCATAAACTAGATAGTATATGCCCATCAGGAGTCCTTGTGATTTAAGACCTGCTCGTATCTGTTTAATACATGATTATAGCTGTTTAAAATCTGTTTTATATACTGATGGACACACGCCATCCAGTTCATGACGCCCAAGTGGTCCTCCACTCAGTGGCCCAGAATCCGCTATCATGTATATTTAAATATATAATAAATTTATGTGATTAATTGATTGTATTAGCTTTGGAATACATCTGAGATCAAGTCCTGTTGACTTCTATTGTTTTTAAAAAAAATTATTACATCAAAAGTTAAAAATTGTCCTTTTAAAAATTTTATTTTATTAATTCACGTCGCGAGTTTTGTTAAAACTTTCCTTTCCGTAAAAATGTTTCTTTTATTATTCTGCGCGGGTTAATCTCTAAATAAAATCGACGTTTGGACGTTTAGTGGCATGGTTATTTATCCGATTGCAAGACGAATATCCCAGGGCCTTTATAAGTATCCGTCAACTGTTTAAGAACCACTAGCATTACTGGCCCATCGAATACATTTTTAATTTAGACGTTGATGCGACTTTTGTACCACTCTTTAGTTGAGTTTCTCAAAAAAAAGTTTGATTTCATCAAAGGATTTAAGGAATGGCGTTTTGAATTGAATTAAAATCATTGGATACCACTAACCTTAGGACCTCTGTAATTCAATGATAATTTTAATGTATGCATTTTAAAATTGAAATTCGTATTTACAATTTAGCAAAAAAGAATGATTTAAAAATTGCTGACGATGTTAATCTAATATTTAGTGCTGAAATCATTTTAAAGTGTAAACGAACTTAATTGAAACCGTATAAAAACTAAAAGCCGGCAAAAACAGTCGGCATCTCTTTATCGTACATGGGCGGAGGTAAATAGAAATCCTTGTCATAAGAAAATGATAAGATTTTCGGGCGTTATTATATTATCCTCTGTTTCAAATGGTCTCCAGAAAGCCATGGTAAATTAGTAAATAATTAAAATATTTTACCTTTTATATAGTAGTAAATATTTATAATTATGAACAATAACTAACTAAACTCCTACGCTTGATATTATAACAGGTATTTACGCACTGCACTGGCACATTTCATAAGTCCACCGTTGACTACAGAGAAAAGATTTACGAGTTTTTTTTGCGCTAGTAGGCCTGTCCGTTTTATTATCTTTAAACCAGTGCAGTCGTAGATGGTTCATTCAGGCTGATTACATTGCCAGTCTCGGACACGCCCGCGCAGTTTCCACTACCATTCGAATCTCGATACCATTGCTAAATATATAGGACAAAATATCAAGTTCAGTGCGCACGGTCCTGTGCTTTAACACTGACCAGTTTCAATTATCCTCGTATAAAGTATAAGTATACCAACAGCTAATATTTGAATTTCAGTACATCAGGGTAGCACACGATACAAAACCTGAATATCTTATGCAATTAATTACTCAAGAATGGAATTTAGAATTGCCTAAGCTTCTTATATCAATTCAAGGAGGAAAAGCGAATTTTGAATTACAACCCAAAGTCAGAAAAATTCTCAGAAAAGGCTTATTGAAAGCTGCTCGTTCGACAGGGGCGTGGATATTTACAGGAGGAACAAACACAGGTATTATTTACTCTTAATATCAATGTTAGTTCGATTATCCAAAAAGTGAAAGAGCAGATTTTCTGAAATAACAATAATTTACCGTGTATCCGTATAATTAATGGTGCAAAGCCAAGATAACAAGTAATAATATACTTTATTAACTTTCTCAATATCTTTGATAACCATAAACACACCACATATAGTAGACAATCTACAAATTCAAAGCCAAAGGCTGTCCAGAAGGGCGCTACACATTTGAAATAACGCAGACAATATCCATTACCTATGCACCGACATTACCACCGTCCGTGCTGGGGATCGAACTCAGAACGCAGTAGAGTTACATCAAAGCAAATTTGTCACATAACGCGCTCTAGCCCACTGATATACATACAGGGATTTAAATAAAGCTCTCTGTAAGCTTGCAATGGATGTTCTAATACAGAATATTCGTCTTCAGTACTACTTTCATGAAACAAATTTAAATAAGTAATATTTGATTTTGATATTGCTAGTTTTTAACTTCTTTTGCTTTTGCATTTCTGAACGGAAAAGTTACAAACTCATAATATCTTAAACAGTAAACTGCTATCAAAAAATTTGCAGTTTTAATGGGCACTCGCCAATATTTTCTAACAATGATTTTTCTATAGATATATATGGCACGAAAAGCTTTTTCTGTTGAATCCATGTGTCAATTTTCAAGTGTATACATTACTGAAAATGTCTGTATCCATGGAGATAAACTGCAAATCTTTCATTACTGTCGATTCGGAGTAGGTATATTTATAAGTGATTTGTACATAATCTTGTAATTAACTATGTACAAATAAATGACAAATATAAATGAAAAATATTGTTTAATTTAACCAGTAAACAACTACTGTTAATATTTTGCCATGACACTGCACACAAATATCAGCATGAACTAATGGGGAATAATCCACGCCAGTTCCTAACATATCCAATAGATGGCGCCATACGTACTCGGTTTAATGTCATTCTCAACATATTAACCTTTATCACAGACCACCTTTATATATCCGATTCTGAGAGTTTCCCAATCTCCTATTCGTAGAGGTGAGCGAAATTGATAAAAAGGATTATGGTAGTTGATCATTAGATCGTTTAAAAGCGGAGCTGACATGCTTTTTCGTATTGACATTGATGGCGAAACCACAGACCAATACAGTCGTCCAACTCTATCGGAACGCTTTGAAGTTATTTTTACAGATATTTTTTTTATTTAATGCACCAAGTGGTATGCCGTAGTTCTCAATTTTGATGCGCCTACGCCTGTAATCAATCCACATCTGTTATCGGTGCGATGTAGTAAACAATTATGCGCGAATGCAGCATAAAAAAAATAAAACCTAATATATAAAAATTCTGAGAGTTGGACGTCTGTATTAGTCTGTGGCGAAACAACCGTGTACTGGCGGATAAAATAAAAGAGAATGTTCCCCATTGGTATAAGTGGATTTTGTATAAAAAGCAAGAAAACTTGTAATTCCTATAAGATAACTTAGTTTTTATATGTCCAATAACGTGCTTATGTTCACCAACCATCATACTTCTTTTGTAAAATTCTTAACACAGAAAACAACATCCTCTCTTCTCCATTCAGTAATTTTATTATTATAAACGATAAATTTGTGCAATAAATTTCGCAGCTTCTTAATCCAATTCCAGGCTAATTGTATTTCAAACATACCCCGTATTAGCTCACTATCTTCAGCTACACAATCGTCCTCAACGCCACTATCGAAATCGTATCGAAATGGTTCTACTCCCATATCCTGCCCTTGCACCTGTTCCTGCTTCTGTATCTGTTCGTACTCCATATTTAACTCATTAATTTTCATTCACTTCAACAAAATAATTAATGTCCATATATCTAAATTCGTTAAACTTATTTTGGAGTTCATCATCATATTGTTTATTCATAGTTTTAACTGATAAATTAATTTTACTATTAAACACGTTCTTAGAACCTTATTATGCACAACACAGCAGTTAGTATTTTATATTTGCTCTCTAAAAGCCTTTAAACTATTAAAGTACAAGACAAAACTGAAAAATTTGTATACTGAGATGTTACTTCCATTTTTAACCCCTTCAAACCACTTTTCGTAAAGTACCTCCCCCTCCCCCCTATACACAGTGACAGTGTAGTTTTACAATTTTCGTGCGCCATCCTAACCAGACAAATTTGTATACCTACCTTTAGATATGTGCTTATGCTGTTCTACTAACTTTATAGCAAAATAATTTAACAAAGACTTCTTTTGTTGTTAGCATCTGCAATGAAAGTTTTCCAGTCACTTGTACTTTAACAACACCTTCGCGAATTTCGTAAAAAATATTGTCTTTTGTTTTGGATCTTTGCTTCTTTCTGTATTTTTAATAGTCTTTCCGAAACCGTATCGATCTTGTAAGATAAAGTTTCCAAGTCACTGGTCACATTTTTCATCCTAGGTTGTAACTTTTCTGTAATAACCTTATAAAATTAGGCTTTATTCTCCTTCCCAATCATTACTATTTTTACATATAGTACGGGTGAAATCATAGGATAGGACAACGCGCAATAACACAGTCACTTAACAGCTGTTTTCTCGAAAATTTGAAGAAAAATGTTTTAATAACAAAAAACTTCTTTGTTCATTGTGTACAACTTCTGTGTAACTATCTAGCTGTCTTTAATAATAATAAAGTTAGCAGGTGACTACATTTTGTACTGCGAATTTCATAAAATTGCGTTCTCTACTCTGTTTCCTTTTATTAATGAGCGATCAATTTTGGTTAAATTATTTATTTCAATGTGATTGAAATGTTTGAGTATTTCCTGTTTAAATTAAAAATTAATAAAGGAGATGCGGCAAGTTTAACGCAAGGAAATCGTAAATTTTAGAGAAAATTCAAACACTCCATTTTATGATTTCGCAATTCCAAATTAATTTGCGACTCAGAAATTCGGATGTAGCAGGTCATTTTATATAAGTTCCAATGTGCAGTTTTGTTTTGATCCTCGAATGAAATTCAGATGCCTCGGTTCCCTGCTATTCAATTCATAAACATTTGTTCGAATATTTGTATATTTAAAAAATAAAATTCAATTGTTCCAAAATGTATATTAAATAACTTCACTAACCTAAATTTGTTTTTAATATTTAGGTGTTACCAAGCATGTTGGAGATGCATTATTACTAGAAAGATCTCAAAGAACTGGAAGAGTTAATACATTAGGAATTGCTCCTTGGGGAATTATTGAAAATAATCAAGATCTGATAGGACATAACACTGAGGTGCCATATCACTCCATATCATCACCAAGGTAAGTAGAACAAGATAAGTACGCTATTAATTAGGTGTCTGAGTAAGAACAGCGCATTCCAATATGTCAAAAGCGCTTATTGTCCAATCAGAATTAGTACCATCTGTATAGTCTTTTAAAAATTCTGTTTGTAACGCCACCAAAACTAACCTAGTACCAATGGTACTTTGTTTAATCCATTTCAAAGCTAAAACTCTCATTCCAACTCTGCAGATTTTCTGTTCACCATCTTTATTTAAACGTACTGTCATAGGCACTAAAATTTTAATATCCTCAGGTTTAATTTTTATTATTTTTCTTTGAGTTTTGGTTAATTTTGTGGTCATGTCATCTGTCAATTTTATCTTCGCTGATGTTGTCAGCAAACCTTGAAGCTGTTCTGGTTTGTTGTCGTGAATAATTTCAGTAATTCTGCAGACTGCCTTGCTGGTTCCATAGATGAAAGCTCCTTCAGTAAATTCTGGATCCCAGGCTTTTTGTAAAAATTTTAGCTGAAATTTTGTTTTCATCCATCGTACAACGTGAGGAATATATATAAGTTCCGGTGTTTTAGGCATTCTAGTATAATTTCTTCTTAAGATATCCTCGTAAATTGTACTTCGGTACATTTTAATGCTAGTTATATGTAATGAACTTTTTGTGTTTATCAGTTGCGTTAAAGTATTTCTCCGTGCGTTTATGGATGAAAAATTCTTAATATCACATACATTGAGTATTCTTGGTATCTTACTTTTGCATATATTAATAAATAGCCTTGAGGACATTACTTATGATTTTCATTGCTTTTTTGCTTTTAGCTGTTCATTTTTTGAATATGGTAGTAGTACTATAATTTAGAATATATTTTTATAATTTGTAAATGACATTGTTAAGAGAAAATGTCATTTTTTAAATGTCATCTGTATTCACCCTCCAGATCAGAAAATAAATAATATACCAAGGTATTTAACCATTGTTTATTTATTCAATAAATGAGCATAAAGTTAAATTTTTGCGATCTCGCTGCAGAAATGGGAGTCTTTTAAGCATAACCTAAAATGACAGTTTTTAAATTCTATCAAACTTTCTCTCTTTTTTACTAAGAAATATGGCCTCAGCAAGTTACGAAATTGTCTGTTCTCTCTTGGATATGGTGTTTCCCTTATTAACAATATTTTTAAAGAGAGAATACAGTAATAGACCAGGGCCAAACCGTTTAAAATATCGTAATAGACGATAAATTCTTAGCAGTATACGAATGATCGGAAAATGTAGTTAATGGTGTAAATAATTAAGGAAAAATCGTCCAGACAGAGTAAACGTTCGGGAAGGGGGGTTGGGGTGGTAATATATACGTTTTTAGGGGTTGGTACTCATTTTTTACGATTTGCGGCGAAACTATGCATCCTATCGAAAAATGTTGAATATAAAAGTTGTAAATAATGAAAAAATCTAAAACTTTCTGATTAATCATTATTGACCATAACCTCAAAATTATCGAGAAAAATGCAAAGAACCGTTTTTTCGGTTTTTAATTTATAACTGTCGCAAAAATGTTTATATTTTCATGAAAATTGGTGAAAATGTTCTTTTTTGTGTTTCAAACAATCCCAAATTTTTTCAAAGCGAAATATTTAATTTACGATGTTTTATGAAGAGAATAAAAAAAGAAGACCTAATTTTCAATCGAAAAATTTGGTTAGCAAATTTTCGATTAATGAACTTTACTAGTGTTCATTTGTTTCCTTGAAATCTCAACTTTAATATAGAATTAAAATATAATATTGTTTATATACAAAAATATCGTTAAAAAAGCGAAAAACCGAAAAAACTACTTTTTAAAAATCGAGTTTTCTGTGAAAATCATGAATTTCTTTTTCTTTATTGTAAATAAACGTTTACATTCATAAAAAACGTTAATTCTCATACAATACTATGTTATACAAGTAATGTACATGTACCTAACTGAGGCGAGACTGTTACAATTGATCCATTACTATTATTTCAGAAAATTTCGCGAAATATCAGCAGCACAGATGATATGAAAAATTATTTACAGTACGAGCTTGCTCCATTTCCTGTGTCGTTGTTTACAGAGAATGGCTTCAGAAAAAATGTTAAGTCACATTTATATACAGAATTTGCGAGCATCGGTTCCAACTTCGAGCAATATTGTACACGTTGTTGATGACGGGTTTCTCTTACTCAAAGTAATCTGGCAAAAAAACCGATACAATTAATGAAATAACACAAAAATATTTACATTATGTACAAAACAACTACGCAAAAAATAGTTATATGAAGAAGATGCAGATTCCCTAATTATCAATACATCCCTTGAAGTAGCAAAAAACTCCGATAAAATAGTGGTAGTTGTTGGTCAAGACATAGATTTTTTAGTTCTTTTAAATCAATTCAGTTCACATGAATTGAATATCTATTTCCACAAACCTGATGCAGGAAATATTAATGATACTTATTACACCTCTAATAGTTTTAAATATAAATCACAAAAACATATTGTAGCATTTTTGCATTGTTTTTCTGGCTGCGATACAACTTCCAGTTTTACTGGGAAAGGAAAAAAAAAACAATTATAAAATCATTATTGGCCGATAAACATTTACTTGATCTTGCAGAAATTTTTTACAATACAAATGCAGACAAACAAACGATTAAAATAATAGCTTCTATTTACAAAAGATTTGAACTCTACTGAACGGCTACTGTTAAATCCTCATTTCGTTTGAAAAAATTACCTCCAACTGAAGGGGCAGCTAAGCAACATTGTTACAGGGTGTATTTTCAAATACAAAGTTGGCTTGGTAATCAATTAACAGCTACAGATTGGGGATGGAAACATCATGTTAATGGCATCGTACCTATATTTACAGAACAAGGATTAATTTCTGAAAATTTATTGAAAATTATCTGCTGCAGCTGCGAAACAGGATGCGGTAATAACAAATGTGGGTGTGGCAAGCATGGCTTAAAGTATACAAATTTGTGCTCAAATTGTCATGATTCTAATAAATGTTCTAATGCCGAAAAATCGCTGTACGAATAAAATTGTAATCTCGAGGACATCGAAGACGAAGACAGTACCCACTGTCTAATAAATAATAATAAAAATAATGATACTGAACTGGATAATCCAGAACAACTCCAAGAAATTGAAGATATAGAAAACGAACGTGAAGAAATCGAAAGTTTGATCGATTCTGGCGATGAAGAATTGCCCACGAAGAAAAAAAGATTTTAATAAAATTATTTTACTTTTAATTTTTGTATTTTATAATCAAATATAAAACTTTGACGTGATAATTTGTAAATACTTCCGAATCACAAGAAATAATTAACAAATTTTCTCAGTTCACAGCCTTTGTGTTCTTTGAATTTTTATCTATTTAATTGTAGTTTAAATAATGTTTTCGGGACTTTGAAAGAGAGAGAATAGTTAGGTACATGTACATTACTTGTATAACATAGTATTGTATGAGAATTAATACTTTTTATGAATGTAAACGTTTATTTACAATAATGAAAAAGAAATTCATGATTTTCACCGAAAACTCGATTTTTAAAAAGTAGTTTTTCAGTTTTTCGCTTTTTTAACGATGTTCTTGTATATAAAAAATATTATATTTTAATTCTATATTAAAGTTGAGATTTCAACGAAAAAAATGAGCACTGGTAACGTTCATTAATCGAAAATTTGCTAACCAAATTTTTCGATTGAAAATTAGGTCTTTTTTTTATTTTCCTCATAAAACATCGAAAATTAAATATTTCGCTTTGAAAAAAATTTGGGCTTGTTTGAAACACAAAAGAAATTTTTCACCAATTTTCATGAAAATATAAACATTTTTGCGATAGTTATAAATTAAAAACCGATAAAACGGTTTTTTGCATTTTTCTCGATAATTTTGAGGTTATGATCAATAATGATTAATTAGAAAGTTTTAGATTTTTTCATTGTCTACAACTTTTACATTCAACATTTTTCGATAGGATGCATAGTTAAGCCGCAAATCGCAAAAAACGTGTACCAACCCCTAAAAACGTATATATTACCACCCCAACCCCCCCTTCCCGAACTTTTACTCAGTCTGGACGATTTTTCCTTAATTATTCACACCATTAACTACATTTTCCGACCATTCGTATACTGCTAAGAATTTTTATTGCCTTAAACAGGATTGGCCCTGGTCTATATAAAGAAAACATTTTATTACTGTATAAAGATAACATCACATTAGATCAATTTATCATAATGATGTATTCATTATTAGATATTTAAATTATGACTTTTTCTTATTATTTCAAATAAATATTTTAGAAAAAAACACAAATAGTGCAACTTTCCAATAAAACACAACGGGTATCAGCTGTCTCTGTTGACTGTCTAATCCCCACTATTTTCCGCTTACACATTTTCTAGCGTACTCCTGAAGACGTCATGACTTATTCGCTCGAATGGCACCGCTTATCGCGTCTAATGCGCAAAAATATAGCTTAAGAAAAGTGACAATACAGTGAACATAAATGAGTAATAGATGGCGCGACTGTTGTTAAGTTAAAGCAAAGATATATAATTATACAAGGTGTTTTGCAGGTTGATTCAAATCTTTTAGGGCCTGATATAATACGTTATTTATAACCTATACTTGCCCCCACTCCACCCAATTGGATGCATCATGGCGGCGATGGTTTCAGTGTGCAGTGTGACTCTAGTGCGTGTGCATCAGCAACACCACCTATCATCTAGGTGGTGGCGGCATCAGCGTGTTTAGAACGTAACGCAAGTGTCAAAAGCAGGTTGCAGTATCTGTTGACAAAGTGAAAAAAATATATGTAAGTAATAACGTTACCATTAATTGTTTCGTGACCAAATCAGTCATAACAGACTGTTATTTTAATTTTAACCTATTACATTGAGTCTAACGACACTATGCTCGTCAAAATAAAAGCAATTCCGCCGCCATTATGCATCCACTTTTCATACGGACCAATCAGTGCCCCCCACTCGAATGGCCAGTCTCTATAGGGTCTCTAAACCAAAGCGAAGATTCTTGTTGCAGTTTATTGAACCTACGTACAGGATGTTTACTGGAAGGTGTAAACACGTAACAGTATATTTATTCTTTGTAGATTTCGTATCATTTCTGTGCATTTATTGCGTTTCCTTTCGATTGGCTGGTTATTGCAATTGTCAGCATCATCAGTTATATTCTTTGTTGAAATACTTCTCCATCTGGAGGATAAATGGGTTTGCACCTATTGTTCTTCTTCGTAGAATATGACCATTGGTGAGTTGTGTATTTCCGCTGCCGAACTCTCTGTATTTCTTCCCTTGACAACATTAGCAGTAACTACGCTTTGTAGCGCTTTCTTAAAATGCTATGTCGATTCGTAAGATTCTATAAGTACAAAATTAAAATTCAATTGCAATTTGGCGCCAAACAAGTTCTGACACTATTATGAATCCTTTGATCTTATTATTTTCATTATTTTATGACTACGTAGTAGATAAGCTACCACAGTTCTGGCTCAAAATCCCATGTTATTTTTTATGGAGATTCATTCTGATTTTCAAGGTCACTTTTCGCCAGGCTCCGCCCACCTGTAGCTAACTTCGCAACTTACGCGCGCAGGTCACGAATTGGCGGGAAATTCAAACGTTAGCAGTCACGGGTGGTTCATGGATGGTTCATGGGGGGTGTCTGTTTGAAAACCGTTCAGACCTGTTTAATATTCATACAGATCTGTTTATTTTTCGTACAGACTTATATGGTTTTCAGGTCTGTACAGCTTTTAAACAGGTCATGACACCCCCATGAACCATCCATGACACTCCGTGAACCACCCATGACCGCTAACATTTGAATTTCCCGCCAATTCGAGACCTGCGCGCGCAAGTTGTTAAGTTAGCTCCAGGTGGGCGGAACCTGGCGAAAAGTGACCTTGAAAACCAGAATGAACCTCCATAAGAAATAACATGAAATTTTGAGCCAGAACTGTCATAGCTTATCTGCTCCGCGTATATGCTTTTTACGTTTTATCGTATTTCTAATTTATTGATATTTCAAAATGTATTACTTTCAGATCTAAAAATGCAGTTTTAAACAACCGACACGCATATTTTCTTTTAGTGGATAATGGTACTGAGGGAAAGTACGGCGCAGAAATTATTCTTAGACGGAGACTAGAAAAATATATATCAAAACAAAGATTGTATCCATGTAAGTACCCATAATAAAATTCTATCTATCCTATTTTTCTGTTATTTCTAATCTTGACAGAAGCTTGTATTGTACATACAGCGTGTCGAGAAACTCTCCTGACAAACGAAAACAAATTCTAGACGTGATTTTATGTCGATTCGAGATTTGAGGTAAATCACATTATTCAAAAATGCTTTCTACGGAGCTTCAGTCCTTTGAAAATGGAACCTTATCATCAATTTTTTTTTAAATATCTACAAAACACTTTTATTTGAAAAGATAAAAGTTGGTACATTTGTGGTACATTTACTAACCTAAATAAACCCGTCGTTTGCTGTAAATATCATTTTCCTTTTGCGATCATAATGTCTCATTTGGGCGGGCCGACGGGGACATTTTGATCATATTTTATTTCATATATATTTTGCATTTTAACCTCTCCACAATAAAATTGTGAGAGGTTACTAAAATTGGTTCAAAAACGAAAATTGAAATTCACCAACGAAGGTACAGAAAGCATATGATATTGATATTGTTACATCTACCTTTAAAGTTTGTGACAATCCACTAAAAGTTACAAATATGCCGAAATCTTATTAACATGACATGACACCAACGTTATCGGATGACAAACGATGACAATGACAATCGTCAAAATTTGCTCATTGCAATCCGATCGCTCGCGGCTGTCTTTGTTAAATGAAACATTATGAAACATTAGCATTTCAGTAATTTTACTAGATTTTAGAGGAATATTTGTAGTTTAATTCTTTGATTTGTCTGTATATATATTTAAAAACGGCACTAAACGTAATCCGCTCTACTTCTAGAGCAGTGAAGAAACCCTCACACGTGATGTGACGAGTTTCACGACGTAACGGCTACGCGCATCGATCATGTCATGCGAAATGCGATTTATGCCATATTTGCTTTGTTTTTAATTTTTTTCACGGAAACCAAATCGAAAGGATGGAAGTGTGATATATCGTTGAAATCAGAATTTTAACTGCTTTTCAATGGTTCCATTGCAAATTGAAAGTAAGTATAAAATAAACAACTTGTTGCGTCAAAATGGCACTAAACGTAATCCGATCTCAACCAAAACCTTTTCAGATCTTCTGGGGCACTAAAGAAACGCACACGCAAAGTTTCATTCAAATCCGTTCAGTAGTTTCAGCGCTATCGTGCTAACACACATACACACACACAGACATTTTTCAAAAACCACTTTTTTGGGTTCCTAGGACGTCAAAACGTAAAGATCTGATGTTATCTCAATTTTCGTTTTTGAACCAATTTTAGTAACCTCTCACAATTTTATTGTGTAGAGGTTAAAATATGCACATTATATTTTCTGTTTTTCCTAGTCACTCAAAGTCCCATACCAACAATATGTTTAGTAATAGAAGGTGGTACAAACACCATTAGAGCTGTGTTAGAATACGTTACAGATGAACCCCCAGTTCCTGTTGTTGTGTGTGATGGGACAGGTAGGGCAGCTGACCTAATAGCATTCATGTGTAGGTAAGGTCCCAAAATTATTTTTCTTATAGTACAGGGTGTCTCTAAAATATCTGTATACAAAGAGCTACCACATATTCGTGAGACCAAAATAGATCGATTTAACCAAACTTGCGGCTATAGCCCAGGCGGTATCTGTTTAAAATCACCTATGTTTTGTGAATGGGGTAGGTAGTATGGCTGATTTTAGGCTTAATCGCTCCTAAAAATTATAAGAAATGATCACTATGCGCTAGTTTGAAAACGTAGGCTTAATTTTTTATTAAACATAATGTGAAAAAATTACTAAAAATTCCGTTTTTTCTTCCTACTTTTTCATATATCTCAGTAACTGTCGCTTTTACAGAAAAGTTATAGACATAAAAAAGTTTTTTATTTAAATTAAATAAGATGCAGTTGGTTGTGAATCAAAAATTCATTTTTACTATAGTAAAATCACAAAAAAACACAAATACTTATATTATACGTAGGACCTTCATACTTGGCTAAAGAAAGCTTTTTAATATAATAAATCTTCCCACCAAATTTCATCAAGATCGGACTTTTAGTTTTTGCACAATAATTTTAGAATATAAACTTTGTTTTGAAAATTTGCAAATTTTCAAAATGTTTCTGAGGCTAAACTAAAGCATTTAGAAACTTGAAAATTATTTGACATATAACAGAGCACTCAAATTTTCAAATCCATTTTGAGATATTAAAATCCGTTAATTAGGAGAGCCTAGGGAATTGTTTAAAAATTTGAACTCAATTTGTTTCGTCCTATATTGTTTTGTACTGCTTTGGTTCTCTATTTTTTTTTTAATTTCTATTGTGTTTTAGCAAAAAATGTTTTAGATAAAAGTTGTACGCCTAGATGAAGGCTACTAGGCTCTGACAGTTTTAATTCGTCTTCAAGTTAATAAGGAAAATCCTTATTGCAAACATTTATTGTCTCTTGTCTGACTACACTGCCACTAAAACTAAACTTTGTCGAAAAAAAGTTTGTTTTGTTGCACGCTATGCATTACAACCGTAATTACGTAATGAATATTAGAATTTCGCTTCGGAAAACCTTTAAAAGCACGCTGAATTTTGGTATGCGACTGTCGTTTAATGATTGTAATTAATATCTTATATGTCAAGTACCTGTCGATTGACCTTGATATTTTTTTACAATGCATAAAGTTCACTAGTCGGCCCAGATGTGGCGCTTCCTCATACATTATACTAGAATGGAGAAGTCCTCTGAAACAGCCTGCAGTGAAATGAATGAATCAAGAATAAGCGCCACGAAGTATATAAGAAGCGGGACCAGCGCATCGGACAGTTAGTTCAGTACATTTCTGATATGAGCCAAGTGATCAGAAAAGATAAAGGACAGTACAAGTAGTGAATTATAATAGTGAGTCTATAGTAGATAAAAGTTATAATTATTGTGTTAAGGACTAATTATTGTAATTTAAGTGATAAATAAATCTGATGTTAGTGACAATTCGTGTTGCAATTATTGGAGGGTATAAACACGTAACATTATTTCTCAGTAACGTTACAAGTATGTACAACATCTGTGCATAAAAATAAATATGTGACAATTCTCCAGAGGAAAGGTATTTTTTATTTTTTCGTTTTCGTCAAAATTGAAATTGCTATGGAAGCTGATTAAATTTTGACACTGTCTCGGAACTTCGACTTATCTAAAAATGTATGTCTGTAAAAACACTTTTAAAAGCACTGACCAAACCACTAAAAAATATGAGCTTCTTTGCATGTGGATAAAATTTAATCTCCATCAAAAGCAATCTTAAGTTAATTACATCTTTACTATGTACATATTTTAGAACAAAAATTTATGCGCCTCATATCCAACTCAGGAAGGTACACCTCCCTCAGAGACCTCTACGAACGCTGCAACGACATCACCCCGATAGCCGACTACGTCCAGCGCATCTCTCAAAACTTCTACTCGTTCAAACTGGGCGATAGTCCGCTAACAAGACACATTACACAAATTAGACAGCATAATGCCCCATTTCGGATTAAACACCCCTTACCTTACCAGACGTTACCGATCTTCCGGCAGCCACTCTAGCCAAACTTTCACCTACTACACCTTCCCTGCTACTATCCACCTTTCACTGATATTTCATACCTTTCATCGACTTTCAATTCTTTCCTGTCCCCCTCTTCTTTTGTTTTTGTGTATTTTTGTTTTCGCGTTTTTTGTTCCTTCGTTTCTGTTTGTACATTTTTGTCTGTAAATTCATTCTTCCTTCATTAATCTTGTAACAGTTTCCAAATTTTTTATACAAAAACAATTCAAAATTTAGAATCACAGTTTAGGCCAGCCTTGCGCAGCCCGTCGCTGGAGTGATTCGCGGATGGCACGTCGTACAAGTTACGGTGCCAGCGACAGCAACAAAATTTTAAAAATAGTGAATGTGCGCGAACGGCGAAAGCCAGTGATCGTTTTAACCCTTTTTATGTTAAGCTTTAATTTTTAAGCATTTTTGTACAAAATCACCTTTTTAATTTACTTGTTTTTGTAAAAGGAGTTAGGTTTACTTTTATATACATTTTTTACTTACGCCGAACCAGCCCCGCCTCGGCCCGACCTTGCGATGCACCACCGCGTCAACGCGGTGGTCGCAGGATCGGTCCCGGGATGGGTGCTGGGGAGGCAGTCCACTGTTCCAATTAAATTTTAATAAAGTTCTTTTGAATTGAATTGAATGTACATATTTTGATATCCGATGTAAAGCAACGTTAGGCGCGGTTAGTACTTAGATGGGTGACCGTTTCAAATGTTATAGTACCTTTCTTAAAACGGCACTATAAGGAATTTAAAAAAGTTTAGAATTTTCAAAATAATTCAATCGTGAACTCATACAGTCAATTAACTATATATATAAAAAAAAATATAGATACTTAAATTTACTTCAATTTTTGTCAAATAAATCTGAAAAAATTCACATAATCGCGATAATTCACAAATAGTCTAAATTCATCAATAAAGTCATTCAAAGATTCACATTAATCGAATTACAGTAAAGAAGTTACAAACTACTGTCCTACTCAATTCACATCAAGACTATACTTTCTACACCCCCAGTCACTCACTTCTACACAATTTTACAAACTATTTTTCTTTTCAATTCAACCTCCCATTCAAGTTTCCAGTCATATATCAAAACACACTTCATTTACTTTCCCAATATGCCAGCAGAACATTTATCAAAACTTTTTTCCATTTTGTATGTTCCACTTGCTGGCTCATTAATATCAAAACTACCTTCCGTAAGTACAAGCACCTTGAATTCGTTTCAACACGTACCCATCGGAACATTTTCATATCATATTCAACTCTATAAGTACTGGACCTTCGGGACGAATTTACGGGGTCATTTCAAAATTAATAAATAGTTTCAACTAATTTTCCTTAATAACTTTCGAAAACGGATAGATTCAAGCTTCGTACATATATCAATAATTTTCCCATTTTATTGCCCAGACAGTCATGTAATTTTCACGTTCGAATTTTCGTTTTTACCTTTTCCGATGCAATATTTATATTTTGAAGTATTGCGCAATCGAGCCGCTCGGAATGTCCGGGGACATCTTTCCAGATCTTTCTAGACCTCTGCACATCCAGTCCCCGACGAACCATATAAATAGCCGAGCCTGGCGAGCTCTGGCTAAGTCAGATATCAGCAAGTAAGATTTCAATATCAAGTGTTTCCAGTGCTCAAGTTTTAGTAGTTATTTTAAAGTGATTTAATTTGTAAAAAGTGATATACTAGTAACTCTCTCTCTGTTTATAAATAAAAGTCTAGTTCCATCAGTCTAGCTGTCGTATACTAGTAAATCGTTCGAAGTGTTGTAAATCTTAGAAAAGTTTTAGTGCTGTCGTCTGGTCGTAATATACTAGTAATTCTTTCGGTTCGCAGAATAAAGAATTTATTGGCGTCTGTCTAGCCAAGCTTTCCTATATTGATAAACGCGAATTTTTGGTTACCGCACTGCTGTGTCTACTTCCTTGGCCGAAACCAAGTAAAAGAGTTTTTTAAATTAATTATAATTTGCCCTCGCGCATCACAAGAAAATGATTTGTTTCAGAAAGCTAATACGCTTAATAAATAAAAATAAAATATAAAATAAATCATAAGTCGAAATTCAGTTGTCGAAAAGTTACCTAATTAAAACATTTCATCAACATTTTTAGTTAATGAAAATCAAAGAACTCTGTTAATTTACATAAATAAATAATCTAATTTCGTTCTAAATTGAAGTGTCGTTATTAGAGAAGAAGCATATACAAGGTGTAGCTGTTGACCCTGCCACAGACAGTAAATGAAACTAAAGTGATCAATAAACTTCTTTGAATAAATACAGCTCTGGTCTATATACAGGGTGTAGTGTTTGACCCTGTCCAACATTTTAGGAGAAATCCCCCCGAGTTTTCTCAAATCAAAAAATAAAGTGCACATACGGCCTTAGGAGTCTCAAGCTAAGCTGTCCAGCACAAAAATTTTTATTTGTCAAACCCAAGAGGCTTGTAGGTGTTCACGGGGAAGACCGCGTTCTCACCTCACATGTTCCAGCGGCTTGTATATCAGTGTATGCGCGGAAGCTATGCAATCTTAGGCGAGGGTTGTGTAGGGGATATACCATCCTTCGGCGGGGATGTAAAGCTATCGGTGCCTTGTCTATTAAATGTTAGGCAAGTAAAAGATTCCTTCTCTTCGAAAGAGAAGAGGTTCGGAAAAATTCCTGGTTGGAGGTAGCTCGTCTAGAGGCGTTGTGTTAGACATCAGTTGCGGAAATAGGCCGACGTTAAATAAACGCATAAAAAAATTGAAGACATTTATCGTTCGATAGCGCCTTAACGGACGATTTTTAGATAGAGGTAAGTTTGGTTAAATCATTCTATATTCGATTTAGAGTTATGTGGTAGCTTTTTGTACAGTTGTTTACAGATCCCTGTATAGTTAAAAATTTCCCATTAACACTTTTTAGATATGAATGTTCAGTCCTGAAAACTATGAAAGAATATATAATTACAACAATTCAAAGAGCATTTGAAGTTGGTGTAGAATTAGCTGATGGTCTTTTTATAGAACTCATGCAATGCGTGGAAAATAAACATTTAGTAAGTAAAATGGTAGTGATGATATAGCATAGTTTGTTTACGTTACAATAAGTCTGAAAAGTGATTGGATTGGTAGACAAACTCCAAGATAAGCCGCAGGTGAGACCTGGAAACCTGCGAGGTCAGTAAAGAACATTTGGGGCATGTAACATACACTAGTAGATTCGGAACCATCAGACGCTCATTCAAAAATTTAGTAGCTTTTGGTCTAATGACAGCACAGTCACGGTGAAATAAATATTTTTCTGCTGGATTTGTTGCAGTCAATCTATTTTGTTTTGTGCATTGTTGAAATAATATACGTTATTCAAATTTTTATCTTGAAATAATGAATTATTGAAAAACTACAAGCTGTAATTATTTGTAAGTATTCCTTATTTTTTAAAATCCCGAAAGTGTACACAATATTGCCTTCTATATTAATTCGTGTGCCAATCGATATGTTGATATAATTTGGGGAGCAAAATAATATTTAAGGGGATTATCCTGATTTTGAAGAACCCGAACATTATGATAACAATGATTCGCGTACCAGCAATTTCCGGGATTTTCATTTTAGGATGTTTTTTTACCTATTAAGTACACGTCCTGAATATTTCTTTGTTTGTAATAAATATTGATTAAACCATTTACTAAAAGGATGTGCCCAAAATCAAAATATGAACACGTATCCAAAAAATAATTGGCCATATCACATTTTTTTTCTAAGGAAACTAAGGTATATTATCAGTTTATTAAGAAACTCCGAATTTAACTAAAAAATCGAATCAGACAACTGGTTTGGTAGATATGGCGAATTTAAGAATTTGTCGTCAATCCGCTATTTTGAAATAGCCGCCATATTGGAACCCTCAAAGAAACAGGCCCGCAGCCTTTTTAGTGATTACTGGCTATCGAATCAAAACAAGTTACAAATTTTATCGTTTTCAGGGTATAAGCAAAAACAGAACATTTTATCTCCACTACGCATCTTTTTTCTGAAAGTCGCGCCATGTTTTTTTCTATAAGTTATAAGAAAAATTTCATCTTCATAGCACATGTTTTTTTATGCCACTGCACATGATTGACGCAATAGCCGCCCTATTTTTCTACAATCCGCATTGTTCTTTTTCGCCGTCATGTTCTTTTTGCGGCCATGTTATTTTTTCGCCGCCATGTTTTTTCTATAAGCCGCCATGTTCTTCTCTATAATCTCCACAGCGCATGTTTCTTCCCGCCATATTTCATTGCGCACGTTTTTGCAGAGAGCGTTACCCCAGGCGACACGCCTCCAAAATTCTGCGCGGGGCTTAAAGGTGCAGTGGTGGGGATGGCCTCAACCGACGCCTTACCTACTAATTGATAATCTCTTTAAATATTATTTTGCCCCCCTTCTCTTCAAAATTTCAAACATTGGAGTCTAGCAGATGGATTATATCCAGCCACCAATGTAAGTTCTTTGTCTATATTTGTAGTCATTAGTCTGTGATCGTCCAGTATAAACAATAATAAATATGTTTACTGTTATTTCAGATAACTGTATTTAGAATAGCTGAAAAATATGATCAAAAACCGCAAGAACTAGATCAAACTATTTTAACGGCCTTATTTAAATCTCAACACCTCTCACCTACCGAGCAACTTAGTCTTGCCTTAACTTGGAATCGTGCTGATATAGCTAGATCGGAAATATTCATATATGGTCAAGAATGGCCACATGGATCATTAGAGGAAGCCATGATAAAAGCATTAGAACATGACAGGTGTGACTTTGTAAAACTCTTGCTAGAAAATGGTGTAAGCATGAGAAAATTTTTGACAATACCAAGACTTGAGAACTTATATAATTCTAAACAAGGACCTAGTAATACTTTGCTTTATATTTTAAGAGATGTAAGGCCACATATAGCACCAGGCTATGTGTACACTTTACATGACATTGGATTAGTAATTAACAAATTAATGGGCGGAGCTTATAGGTACGTATTTTATTAGACAGCTAATGCAATCTCATTTTCTTGCTTTGGAAAGTATACTTTTCTACATAAGAATGGATATTGGAAATGAGCTTTTGTAAAATAGCGTGTAGAATGTTACTTCTTCTAGAAAACCATCTTTGAAGTAGATTTTTCCGGCTGTAAGTTGAGGACAGAAAGTCGATGTTTACCTTTGAGCGACCAGAAACGTTATTACCGCTCGCCAAGCGGGGAGTAGATTTTTCTGATAGTGTACAAAAAGAACGACCGAAAAAATAGTGTATTTTTCGCCCGCTTTCGGATCGTCGACGTTGAAATCAAACTATGTGCCAAATGATTAGTTATGATGAGACAATAATCGCAAAAAAATTCATGTTGATCATATGATTGGTTTCAGAAATATAAATGGTCAAAGTGGTCACCCACCACTAAGAAGGTATGATATTCTTAGATTTTTATTGCACTAGCGTTCATGTTGAACAAACGTCTCTGATAGTAATTAAAAGTTTTTCGCATTGCTGATTACGAATTTGTTGTCAAAATTCAAAAATTCAAAATGGCGTATCTAACATGGCGGACATGAATATTAAAGAAATTCATTAATTCCGGTCAAATAGGATTTTAGGGGTTTTCCAGGTCGCTGATTACAATTTCGTTATTTTTCAAAAGTCAAAATGGCGGATCTAGTATGGCGGACATGAATATTCAGAAAATCCATTAATATATAATCTAACCTAACGCGTAATGACTAAGGCCAAGATCAAAACACTAACCGTTCAGAGTGAAGCAAGATTGTATTTCAACCTAACCAGCTAAAACAGCAAAAAACAGAACTACTACTACCTATACTAGCTTTATTGCATCTGTATTTTGTTTTTTATTTATTGAAACAATAAACTGTCTTGTGCGCAACAATATAGTATTTATTTCAAATTATAGAATTCTCAGATATTACTGTTTTGTATCTATACAGGGTGTCTCACCGGGAACGGAATCAGTCGATATAGAGAAAAGTACGCATCAGAAAATTTTGAAAATTTAGATAATTACTAATGTCGGTGTGGCCAATCCAACTAAAATAATTACAAGCAGCTGGCACTTCCGCTTATACCGGAAGTCGATACCAACTTGCTTATTTCAAATGGAACACCCTATATATTTTAGGGTTTTCGAAAAGAGCATAAAATTTTGAAAATATGTAGCATATCCTCCTATACCTAAACCTAGCCGTTTCAGAGATATTTGACATTTCATAATAAACTTGACAGGTGCAACGGTTTGCAAGAACCGTTATAAATTTCTTCGTGTAAAAGATCCTCATTTGCTTCTTGTCACATAAAAAGAACACAAGGAGAACTACGTTCTACAACTGAAATAAATTCAATAACATCATACCAAGTGTTCCGTTTTTCGTGTTACATTTTGTCAACTTCAAATCGCGAAAACTTGTTTAGGTCAAATGGAACACTCTGTATTTTTTACGTCAAGTTGTGTAAAATTGAATTCCTTTTTTTCTGATAGTATTGTGGGGGTTAAAGTTACAACTTTTTGAAATATTTGCGATTTTATTAGAAATTCATGAATTGTTGTAATCATTTCATCAAAATACTATAACATCGCCTTCTTGAATTACGCGATAAATTGTTGATTTCGATATTTTAGTTAATTCGTTAATACGTCGTATTATTTCTTTCTTACATTGTTCAGGATTTTTGCTTTTCAAACGTTCATGTATATAGAAAATAATACGTTAACTTTGTACGTTTAAATCTTGGTTTTTAAACTACATTTATTTCGGCTTTTTCGACAATAACCGGTTCAACTATTTCGGGATTTTCAGGCGTCATTATATTTATCCGCTGTTTCAAATGGTCTCCAGAAAGCCATGGTAAATTAGTAAATAATTAAAATATTTTACCTTCTATAGAGTAGTAAATATTTATAAATAATCCGGTCAATTTAGACCAAAAAATGAAAGTGAAGGTGCATAAAGTCCCAACAAGCTGAAAATCAGTAAAATTGTTCAAAACATAATTATAAATAAAATTTAAAAGTTCCCCATCATTCCCGTGTATGGAAAAAAATTTTACTCGAGGTCAAAGGTCAAAGAAATGAGTTTTTCGCGATTTTCAGCAAAACGGTAAGTTTTATCATAAAAGTACCTCAGACAAAAATTGTAGATCATAAAATTATCTATAAAAAACCAAGCAATACTTTTTTCCTACGAGCCACCGTTTCTGAGATATAACGATTCAAAAAGTTGTAAAAGTTGTTATCGTCATAATATGCATGAGTACGCCACGTATATACATCTCTAGAGTTGTTATATATGTTGAAATATTTTTCTATCGGTCATTGTAACTTATACTTAAAATATAAAATATACATAAGTTATAACTATAAGAATATTAGATAAAATGAAACCCAGTCCCTTAATTTATACGCCAGTGTAACTTCGAGACATCTGTCTCTTGTTCTATTGTGTGCGTGGCTAGGGTCTTATATCTGCTATAATAAATGAAATACCGTTAGTCTTGAGCGTCACTCTGTAGTGAAAACACGTGTTTATCCTAACTTACTCGTATTACTCACTGCTCGAACGCCAACTGAAAAAACTATTTTCTCCTTAAAACCAGGAAAAGCTCAACATCAATTGGATATATATTCATCAAAAAGTTTATCTACTTTTGTAAAGTGTCAAAATCATGTACTATTTTTATACGCAATAACTGGCTGTGATACGACATCTACATTTTACAGGAGGGGTAAAACAGCAGTTTTCAAAATGTTTGAAAAACAAGATTTATTCAATGTGCTGAAGTTTTTAAAAAGAGTAATTCAACTCAACAAGAAGTTATCACCAACGGCATCCGCTTTCTTCTCTTCTTTCTATGTACGGAGCTCCTAAAAGAACTACCTGTTTAGATAAGCATCGATATGCATGTTTCGTTAAAAATACTAAAAATAAAAAACAAGTTCAATTAGCTTGTCTTCCTCCAACCTCAGTTGCTGCTCATCAACATCTTTTTCGGGTATATTACCAAGTTCAAGTGTGGCTTGGTTATCAGCTAGACCCTACAGACTGGGGTTGGAAGTTGGTCAACAATATATTAGAGCCAGTTCAAACTTTACTCCCACCTGCGCCGGAAAAACTGCCGAACACAATTTTTTGCAACTGCAAAAAGGGATGCAGTGCTAAATGTGGTTGCAAAAAAGTCGAACTGTTTTGTTCTCTGGCATGCACAAATTGTCAAGGCCGGTCGTGCTCTAATTTGAATCACCAACAGTGGAGGATTTGTTTGATTCCGACGAAGTGCCATACGATACATCGCTATTGACGCAATTTACTTGCATCCAAAATGAAGATGAAGAAGAAGCAGGAGAAGAAGAAGAAGAACAAGAAGAAGAACAAGAAGAATTTGAAAGTTACGAATCAGACGAATGAACTTCACCACTTTTTTTTAATTTACATCGCTTTTATCTTTTCCAATCTTTGAAATTTTCCGTTATTTTGCAATAGTTTCAAATTAAACAGGATCACAACTGACCCGTGGAGTAGGCCTACTGAGGAAACCGCGTTTTTTTAACGTGGTACACTACCTCATAGGTGGCGTGGAAACGTGTGCATATTATGACGATAACAACTTTTACAACTTTTTGAGTCGTTATATCTTAGAAACGGTGGCTCGTAGGAAAAAAAGTATTGGCACATTTCTTATAGATAATTTTATGATCTACAATTTTTGTCTGGGGTACTTTTATGATAAAACTTACCGTTTTGCTGAAAATCGCGAAAAACTCAATTTTTTTACCTTTGACCTCGAGTAAAATTTTTTCCATACATGGGAATGATGGGGAACTTTTAAATTTTATTTATAATTATGTTTTAAACAATTTTACTGATTTTTAGCTTGTTGGGACTTTATGCACCTTCGAATGTCTAAATTGACCGGACTAAAATATGAACAGTAACTAACTAAACACCTACCCTTGATATTATAATAGGTATTTATGCACTGCACTGGCGTATTAACAGCACATCTCACAAGTCCACGTTGACTGCTAAGAAACGATTTACGAGTTTTTTTTGTGCTAGTAGGCCTGTCCGTTTTGTTATCTTTAAACTAGTGCAGTCGTAGATGGTTCATGCAGGCTGATTACATTGCCAGTCTCGAACTCGACACCATTGCTAAATATATAGGACAAAATATCAAATTCAGTGCGCACGGTCCTGTGCTTTAACACTGACCAGTTTCAATTATGCCCGTATAAAATATATAATGTAAAATACTATGCATGACAAAAAATCTAACTTTTAATGTACTTAGCAAAATAAAAGTTTTTTGCTTGTGTAAAAATTAGGTATCATGTATTTTGACACCAGTAAATTATTATTAAAATATCTCCTTTATGAAATAAAAATCACGATCAGATAATAAATGACTTGTGAGAAGGTTTTTGCAATATTACTTAGTCTCGAACTGTAACGCACTGTACGCACTGGTATTGTAAAGAAGTTCATTCATATTTTGCAATGATAAATTATTTCTTCAGGGCATTTTATACAAGAAGAAACTTTCGAGCAATTTATATAAAAACTATGAATAAAGGACAGAATGTAGAGAATTCTTTGCCACGACAATTTGGTACCGGTGCTGTTCCAGGAAATGAGAATCCTTGCTTATTTGATTATCCATTTAATGAATTATTGGTAAGAGATTAGTAAAAATATTACCTTTTTTATAATATTTATTCCTATCCAGTGTGTCAAGGAACGATAAAATGTGTGTCAATTTTTTTTACATATATTGCACAATTTTATAAAATCCATCCTTACTTGTCTTAACAGCATGCAGTGTTGCAGATAAAGTAGGTGTAATTGATTTTAAACTATTTATAACTAACTGATAGTTCTTAAAAATCAAAATCGTTTCAGGCTGTGTACAAATGCCGCAAAAATTAATAAGAAATTATTGATCAGTTCAGGTACGTAAAAATAATGAGAAAGAAATTGTGGCAATTTTATTGTTTTAATTTTGTGATTTGTGGTAAGAAATAAAATGGCAAATCATGGATTATAAGTGACCATGTACCTTTTGGCTGTACCAAAAAGTAACAATTTGAGTTGCAAAATTGAAATTTGCCCAATTTTCTTCATTTTTACTCACTATACATTGAAAGATAGAAATATCTACAGCAATGACAATTTCGAAAATTACATCCTGGCAAATTAATATTTGCATTGTTAATATGTCAAATATAGGGCGCGTCGCCAGTGATAAACCGTCTAAGCCAATGCGAATCAAGAATTTTGGTAACGTATCCTCGATAGCACTAACTAAAAAATATACGCCCTAGAGGTCTTGAAGTTTGTGGAAATTACTTCAGTGTCAGTCTCACACAGTAGCGGTCCCAAAGGGGGGGGCATAGCATAGGACACATGAACTTTGTAACTATCGATTACCAAAATAATTATTAAGATCTCATGACATTGGCTACTTGAAAATCACATAATTTTAATCTTTCAATAAACTTCCGCCCACCGATCCATTGCAGCTGATGCTACGTGTACACAGCTGTACTGCTCATAATTGATGCCCCCCCTCATGTCGAAATTTTGGGACAGCCACTGGTCTCACACCAAAATTTCAATCCCCTCTTCAGAGGATTCATACCTCATTATCACTTACCCATAGACACACTGATGATATATTGGATGTCAATAGCAAACCATTTCCTAAACATTATTTTATTACAGATATGGGCAGTACTGATGAAACGCCACAAAATGGCTTTGCTAATGTGGCAACATGGTGAAGAGGCATTAGCTAAAGCTCTTGTAGCATGTAAGTTGTACAAATCATTGGCACATGAAGCAGCAGAGGATGACATGGAAACAGAAGTTTATGAAGAACTTCGTGGTTATGGAAAAGAATTTGAACATATTGGTACTAAATAAAATGCCATTATAACATAGTAGTAGTAGCAACAGTAGTTGTTTTTTTATTCTTCTCGTCGTGAGAACTTTCGTTGCAGTTCAAAAAATGACGTCGTATGGTGCGTTACATCCCATCGTGTGAACTTTCATTACAGTTCCATCACATTCTGTCTTGCAAAATTTATTGCAGTTACAAAAATGTCGTTTTGCAATCACGTCTCGGGAATTTTCATGGTACTTGCAAAATATTTTCCCAACAATATTTCTACGTGTCACAAGCGGTTCATATAAGTCGGATTTCATTGTAGTTTCGCAAAATCCCCTTGTAGGAGATTTTCCCTGTCTTGGACCACAATAATATTTGATGCATTTAGGTATAGTAACTTGCAGACCCACAGTGCAGATGAAAAAGGCAATAAAAACTTTACGGCATCATTAAAATACCATTAAACTAGTCGAAAAGTAATTGCGCACAGGAACGCACTTGGAATATTTAGATCAGCAACTCGGTCATTCAATTTTAACAGCGCGTTAGAGTCTAGTATTATTAATGCATTCTAATACATGCGAATTTTAAATATGGCTCTGTACTATTTTGTCCCCAAATTCAGTCGCTTACCTTCATAGGTTTTTGTACATCGCGTCGGCTTGTTTGATGACACCATATCGAATTGCTCAACGGCTTAATAATGAGTTCATAAAGTTTTTATTTCGTTTATTATATGCAGGGAAGCTCTGAATTATACTGTAGGTTCTTTGACATTCTCATCTCAGAAGGTTTGTCAACACAACACTGTCCTTGTCCTTGCAACTTCTCATATTTCTGGTCGGTGTCCGTTTTTTATCATGGCAGGACCATTTTGTGGCCATATGACAACTATTTTCTATCAATTTTTTTAAAACACTGTTGGTTCTACATATTGTCTAATAAAGAGAACCATTCAACACTTTTATATAATATTAATCAGAGGACCATGTTTCGATACCAATATTTGAAGAAAACGGAACAAAGAATTAAAGAGTAGTGCACTCTATTACGCCCTTCAAATCTTATCGCTGTAATATAAAAGGTTCCTAAAATCTTCTCTAGGGCACTACCTTCAAAGGGTTCTAGCTCCCTTAGAAAACATTTATAGATATATTATGTCTGTATATAGAAATTTTTTTTTTCATTGGAATTGAAAACAAAGAAAATACCCCACAGAAATTCTTCCACCATTTCAAATACCGCAAACGACCAAAATCAAAACATGGGCGCACCCTTTATACATATATATTTAAAAAAAAGAGAAATCTGCTCTTAATATCAACTGAAATATTTGTTTCAGCTTTAGAGGTACTGGATTACTGTTACCGCCAAGATGATGATCAAACACAACAACTGTTAACATGTGAATTACAAAATTGGTCCGGTCAAACATGTCTAAGTCTAGCTGTTGCTGCGAATCATAGAGCATTATTAGCACATCCTTGTTCACAAATAATTCTTGCGGATTTATGGATGGGGGGCTTACGAACAAGAAAGAACACAAATATTAAGGTTTGCTACCAAAATTATTTTAAGTGTCCAATTATTATTATTTTTCATTTTAGGTTATATTGGGACTTGCTTTTATGCCATATATTTTGAAATTAGAATTTAAAACCAAAGAAGAACTCCAGCTTATGCCTCAAACAACTGAAGAACATATGGAGTTAGAAAATGATGATGATGATAATTCTGAATCAGAAAATAATCCTGATGGTAAAGTAAGTATTCGTTAGGGATCTACTTTCACTTTTTATTATTAATTTATTCACTGACATTAATAGTGCCCCAGTTAGTAGAATTAAACTGATGGAATAGTAGCTTTATTCTTAAAATTAATTTTTGTTGTCTTAAGAAAAAAAATTGGAATGAAATTGAGTATTGCTTTATAAATAAGAGCATTTTATGTTCCATAATTCGATTTCGGATTGATTAGGAAAATGTAATAATTACAGTGCAGAATAAAAAAATATGGGAGGTGACAGTATTATAAAATATATATATGAATTGTCGAGTTAATTATTGAATTTTATTTAAATTATTAATTTCTTTAAGGGAGGGGCGCCCCGCCCCGATGATTGTCTTGCCCTGGTGCCCCAGCCTCTCGTGTTACGCCACTGATTACACATCTAATTCATTATTTTTAGTGATGCAGGGATAAAATTTGCAAATAGAAGTTTATATACTTTAGAATAAACATGAAAATTGGTTGTTTTTTATATTTTTATATAGTATGTCAAGATATTGTAAATTTTCATTTTGTTATAGGCTCTTCTACCTGAGAATTTTGTTAATCGAGACACACTAGTACAAGGAAGTGGAAAAATGTTATCTGAATTCGATGAAAACAAATATCACTTCTTCTTTACCGATATTTATACAGATGAAGTTCCCAAAAACAGTGAATTGAAATTCAAGAAAAAAATGTACGAATTTTATACTGCTCCAATTACGAAGTTTTGGGCTAATTCTGTGAGTCATTAAATGAAAATTATTTAATTATTTACTTTTATTATTGCTTCTTTCAGATAGCTTATATAACATTTTTAGTTATATTCAGTTATACGATTTTAGTTAAAATGAACTCATGGCCTTCATGGCAGGAATGGATGTCAATAGCATTTGTATTTTCATTTGGCTGTGAAAAATTACGTGAATTATTCTCCTCCGAACCAGTAGGTCTATCACAAAAATTAGCAGTGTGGTCATGGAATATGTGGAATCCATGCGATATGGCGGCTGTCCTAATCTTTTTTGTAGGCATGTCGTTCAGATTTAAAACAGATACTTTAAAAGTAGGCCGTGTGATATATTGCATAAATTGTATTTATTGGTACCTTCGAATGTTAAATGTTTTAAGCGTAAATAAATATTTGGGTATGTGAGTTCTATATTTAAAATATGTATGTCGATTATATCAAATTAATTACTTTTAGGGCCATTGGTGACAATGATGGGTAAAATGGTTAAAAATATGATATACTTTGTAGTGCTTCTATTAATTGTACTTATGAGTTTTGGGGTATCTAGACATGCTATTTTATTCCCTGATCAGGAACCTAGTTGGACTATAGCTAGAGATGTAAGTGTTTGTCATCGTGTTATGTTTTTATTCTACTATCAATAAATCTGCACTGTAATAAATCTGAACTTACGAAGAAATTAATAGTATATTTTTTATATGGAGTAAGTAATTTTTTTTTTTGTGGAAGATGTACTTGACGGATGTGCAAAGCGGAAACAATTGAAACACAAAAACTTCTCCACATTATAACATGCTTTTTTTTCAAATGCAAAATTACGCTACCTATGAACAAGGTTTAAATTTTCTGAAATTGTAGGTATTTTTGGAGCCATATTTCATGTTGTATGGTGAAGTATACGCTGATAAAATAGATCCACCTTGTGGCCAGGAAGATCAAGAAGAGTGTATAACTGGGAGATGGGTTTCTCCTGTGATTATGTCCATTTACTTGTTAGTTGCAAACATCTTACTTATAAACTTATTGATTGCAGTATTTAATAATATATTCAATGAGGTTAATGCTATTGCACATCAAGTTTGGATGTTTCAAAGATTCACCGTTGTAATGGAATATGAACAAAAACCAATTTTACCACCACCATTTATAATCTTCTCTCATACATTCTTGTTATTTAAATATTTTCGACGTAAGCTGGATGGTATAGAAGAAAGTTATGATAATGGTTTAAAACTATTTTTAGACAGAGATGAAATGGAGAGGTTATACGATTTTGAAGAAGATTGTGTTGAAGGTTACTTTGGAGAACAAGAAAATAAGTTGCAACAGTCAACAGAAGAAAGAATTAAAATAACCACTGAAAGAATCGAACATCTTACTCAGGTAAAGAACAAATATTTTTTTGTAATTGTTGATATACAGGGTGTTGCATCATGAGAGGGACATAGCTTAATAGGAGGTAGAGAATATCAGTGGTAACCGGAACCTCCCATAGAAATGTCTCATTGCTGGGTGTTAAATAATTTTTGGCCAAACCTGTTTTTTGTCATAACTTTGACAGGGAATGAAATAACGGATTCATATTTGGTACGGCTAATGTACTAACGAGCCCCAAGAGGTACATGTATAAAAAAAAATATATCCAGGTCCGGACTCACTATAATTTATGTTTCTTCTTTGCATCAATAAAACATCACCCTGTATATATTTTTTTGAAATTTCGATACGATATTCGAAAAGAGCAAGAAAAAACAAACAAAATGGCCTATTTAATTTTTTTGTTACACCTTCGTGGTTATTTAAATACGTTGTTTAATGTGCAAGAAAATGGATTACAGAACCCTATTAAATGAGAGGCACGTGAAATAAATAGTTTTATAACTAAAATTTGCAAAAATTCTATTGAGCCTAGGTGGTCTGGGTGAATCCTAATTCCGGCACGTTTTAAAGGTCCATTTTGGTAAAAAACTGTGGTCCTAATAAGTAATCGGGTATGAAATACCAAAATTTTTAATCAATCACAGTAGGCTTGTTCAAAGTGACAGATAATAAAAAGAAATCTCCTAAACAGTTGAATAATTGTTTGTTAGTAATTTAATGTGTCAATAATCCGCATTTAGTTAGTGAAAACTTGTGAAAATATTTTAACTATGCCAGTAAAATTTACAAACGTGGAATATGCTGACATAATATTCATCTATGGTTTCTGTAATGGAAATGGCAGGTCGGCGGAAAGAGAATATCGGCTGCATTTTCCTGGTCGTCGATGCCCTAATCATAAAACCTTTAGTACGGTGTTCCAGTATGCAAGACAACACGGAAAGTTTCCTAATTCTGCAGTTGTGGAGCGTGTTTTACAACAAGGTGTGCAGGAACAAAACAATATTATAAACGTAGTTCAAGAAAACCCAAATATGAGCACTAGACGAATCAGTTTGGCAACTGGTATTCCTCATTGGCGAGTATGGAGAACCCTAAAAAGAGAACGTTACCATCCATATCATATCCAGCAGGTACAGCGTCTTCAACAAGGCGACGATATCCCCGGCCTGGCATTTTGTCATTGGTTGGCTAACCATCGCCCAGTCATTTACAGAACCTTATTTACGGATGAGGCACAATTTACAAGGGATGGAGCAAACAATTCACGAAATAATCATAAATGGGCACAGGAAAACCCACATGCGGTACGCCAACGCCGTTCGCAACACAGGTTTTCTGTAAATGTTTGGGTCGGACTTGTGAATAGACATTTGATAGGGCCATATTTTTTTGAAGAAAGATTGAATGGTGAAATTTACTTTGATTTTCTTCAAAACATTTTACCGAATATGTTAGAAAATATCGGTATAAGAGGCATGTTGTTTCAGCATGATGGGGCCCCACCACATTTTAACCTTCAAGTAAGAGAACACTTAAACAATGTGTATCCTAATAGATGGATTGGACGCGGGGGTCCACATGAATGGCCACCAAGATCTCCTGATTGTAACCCTTGTGATTATTTTTTATGGGGCCACTTAAAAAACGAGGTTTATAGCATTGAAATTGAAAGTAGACAACATTTAATCCAGCGCATCGTTACAACCTGCGACGAAATACGGAATAATCCAGAAATGATACGTCGAGCAATTGGTGACCTTTCTAAATACGCAAGAAAATGCACAGAATGTGGGGGAGGACATTTTGAAAATTTACTTTAGTGTCAATTACGTTTTATTTTTAAACACATTTAGTTATTGTTTTGTTATTTATTGTTAATTGAATGGAAAATATTGTATTTATTTAGATATTAGTTTGTTCTCTTTTCCAATTTTTATTAAGTATAAAATGTTGATGATTTTCTTGATCAAAGTAACTGGTTGCTTAGGCCTAAATGGTTTAAATTATCTGTCACTTTTATTCTTTGAACAAGCCTACTGTGATTGATTAAAAATTTTGTTATTTCATACCCGATTACTTATTAGGACCACAGTTTTTTACCAAAATGGACCTTTAAAACGTGCCGGAATTAGGATTCACCCAGACCACCTAGGCTCAATAGAATTTTTGCAAATTTTAGTTATAAAACTATTTATTTCACGTGCCTCTCATTTAATAGGGTTCTGTAATCCATTTTCTTGCACATTTAGCAACGTATTTAAATAACCACGAAGGTGTAACAAAAAAATGAAATAGGCCATTTTGTTTGTTTTTTCTTGCTCTTTTCGAATATCGTATCGAAATTTCAAAAAAATATATACAGGGTGATGTTTTATTGATGCAAAGAAGAAACATAAATTATAGTGAGTCCGGACCTGGATATATTTTTTTTTATACATGTACCTCTTGGGGCTCGTTAGTACATTAGCCGTACCAAATATGAATCCGTTATTTCATTCCCTGTCAAAGTTATGACAAAAAATAGGTTTGGCCAAAAATTATTTAACACCCAGCAACCTCGTAATGAAGGCCCAATGAGACATTTCTATGGGAGGTTCCGGTTACCACTGATGTTCTCTACCTCCTATTAAGCTATGTCCCTCTCATGATGCAACACCCTGTATAATTCCATTTCATTATTCTTATCAGAAAGTTGAAGACATCCACACAAAAGAAAATATGCAAACAACGGTGTTACAAAATTTGGAAGTTCGTTGTCGCAAATTTACAGAACAACTTCAGGATCTTTCACATGAGTTAGAAGAATTTCGCCAATTGACTCTAAAGCAACCCCTTGGATCAGCTATAAATAAAAGTTTGCTAGAAATGTCAACTAATGAACAAATGGAAGTACTATCGCAGAATGAACCTATAATTAGTCAAATGGTAGTAGAATCAAATAGAAAAAAAACAATATTTAGATCACTCACAGAGGTGAGACCAGATGCGTATATTTTTGATAATGGCCAACATTTTGAGTATAGATATGAAGGGGAAAATGAAGAATATAGTTACGAACAGTTGGATACCATTTCAATTAATAGTAAGTTAAATTTAGATTGTAAAAAAATTAAATCGTAAACTTCTCTAATATATTTTGATATATATAGAAGTATCGGACTGACAAGTATATTGTACGTGTATATTTACTATTTCATTAGGAAATAAAATCATGTTATAAAGAAGTATCTATATGTATATTAAACTTTTTTTAAGGATCAGTGCAAATTCTACAATTGAGAGGAGCAATTACTGTATGAAAACGAATACTTTTTGACATTTCGCGAAATCGATATGATGTGTTATAAAACTACTATGATTAAGGGGCCGTCCATAAATGATATCACACTTTTTTGCCCCCTCCCACCCCTGTGTCCCACATTGCCACACTCTCTCAACCCTCTCCCCCCTCTCCTGTCACGTCACACTAACGGATGGTCTTTATTTAGAATTTAGAGGAGCGGGTGAACGTCAGTAGAGGCACAGCGTCGCGTAAAAGCGCTGGATAAATGAATATCAAGTATTCTGATAAATAATTAAAATATTACGCATAAAATTATTTTCTTGTATTGTGACATCACAATTGCTTGAGACTCCCCCGCCCTCCCTCTCACAAGGTGTCACAACTTCTAGAACCCCCTCCCTCCTCTAAAAATGTGACATCATTTATAGATGGCCCCTAATCAGAACCATTTTAAGGAAAACTCTATGTGTTGATATAGCACAAAAAACATGAAAAAGCTGGTTTGGATTGCACTCGCTTGGTGCACCTTATTATTTTAATTTCTAACTCGCCATGCTTTGGCTATTTACGCACAATATTTTTTTCTATTACATGTACGATCATGAGCAAAAAAAATAGGACAAGTCTTATAACGGTATTTTGCTAAAATCTAGTTGTGTACATCTAACTTAAATTTTTGTGACACTGTCAGTTAGTTGTCATAATTTATTGCAAGTGCGCAAAAAACTAATATGACTCATATAAGCGATTTAGTTAAATCTGGAGTTATTGCTAAAGCAGAAGATGGATGGTCAATGAGACAAATTGCACTGCGTTATAATATTGACAAAAATTCGGTGTGTAACATTTTAAGAAAGTAGAGAATAAACGGTACGATTAGTAGAAATCCTGGATCAAGGCGACGAAGATATCAACTCAACAACAAGATTTGCAATTGGTAAATGCTTTAGTAGAAAATCAATTTTACTGTTAGTCAGTAGTAGTGGTCGTCGGCGAGTAAGAGAATCGGAGCTACGCCGCCGTCATGCAGCAGCACAGAAATACTTACTTAAAGCTGAACATAGAGAAGCTCGAGTAGGATTTGCGCTTGAATTTTTAGCGCATGATGTAAATTTTTGGAACAATATAATCTTTACAGACGAAAAATTTTCCAGTCAATACACAGCGGTCGTATTCATGTTTACCACCCTCCGAATACTCGATTCGATGAGAAATATATATCTAACAATGATAAAAGTGGTAGATTTTCCGTCAATATGTGGGCTTGGATATCGGCACATGGTCCTGGTGTTTTGTGGCATATTGAGGAACGATTTAATAGTGAAACGTATATTAGGATTTTAGACAATATTATGCTCCCTTCTGTGTCACAATTATTTCCTAATGAGTTCCTATTTCAACAAGACAATTGTTCCGTTCATACTGCTCATACCGTAACTAACTGGTTTCAAGATAACAACATCAATGTTCTTAACTGGCCCAGTCATAGTCCAGATCTTAACCCTGTGGAAGAAGTATGGGGACTACTCGTAAGAAGTATCCAAAAACGAAATGTGAGACCACGGAATGCCGAAGAATTACTGGAAATAGTAAATAATGCATGGGAAAATATTATTACTAATGATTATTTTATTAGGTTATTTCATTTTATGCCAAACAGACTTATAGAAGTTATAAATAGAAATGGTGCCATAACGAAATATTAATAGTTAGTCTCTTGTTAAGTAGGATATCCTTTGTCCTTTGATCCAGGATTTCTACTAATTGTACCGTTTATTCTCCACTTTCTTAAAATGTTACACACCAAATTTTTCTTAATGTTATAATGCAGTGCAATTTGTCTCATTAACCATCATTTACTATAGCAATAACTACAGCATTAAAATAAAAAATAAATTAAAAGTGATATCTGTTTTATTTCGGCTACTCATTACATATTAAAATAGAGATAGATTTACATTAGAAAAAAAAGTTGTCCTATTTTTTTCTGCTCACGACAGTAATAAAAGCTAAAGACTTCTTCTTCATGTTTTTTTTAACAAAATCGATATTATACAATTAGTATCTTCACAATTATCACCAACATAGAAGTAGCTTTTACTCGGCCTCTAATTGGTTAAAATTTATATATGTACATTTCTTAAAATTGTTGTCAAAACTGTTTTGATTATGCGTACATTGCATTTTGTTTAGATGAAAATAGGTCAAAATAGTAAAGGGTCAACAAATACGTCCTTGAAAATTGTAACCAATATACTTTTTCTTCAAATTTCAAAATATCATGACTTTAATGATAAATTTTGTGAACTTCGATTGTCATGTCTTTGACACTTTATCTGAGCGGAAGTAGAAATCTAAAGTGATTTTTTGTGTCTCGGCTGTTATTCTATATAAAACAATATATTACTTTTTGAAAAATATAGTTTTTAACTTTATTGTCTTAAAGTACATTATGAAAAAAGAAAAATTGATACACTTGCCTCATTGATAATTGGCGAAGAATTCAAAATTATATTTCAATTTGGCGGATTGACCTATAAATATCGGACAGGTATAGATTTTTCATAATTTCGTTATAAACAAGACAGTATTTTTGTTATACCAATTCAATTACTAGAAAGCGCTATAATTATGTAGAAAAATAGAAATTCGTGAGTCATCAGAAAAGTGCATATAACTGTTGAAACTCGACTCACTTTTTGAAGATAATATATTTTTCATAATCGGAAGTTCAGAATACATAAGAATCATAAATAAAATTTTCCCTGGAAAGTTGCCGCCAAAAATAATCAATTGTACTACTAGGAAAAATAAGATTTTTTTTATAAAGCCTGAACGATGTACACATTATTAAACAAAATTCGCAAGAACTTCATTTTTTATTATAGTAAATATTCAAAATGTGTACCGTTAACAATTTGACAATATTTTCAACATTTATTGTAATAAAAAATGAAATTCTTGCGAATTTTATTTAATATTGTACTTGTACATCTTACACTTTGTAAAGAAGGTCTTATTGTTCCTAGGTGGTTTACAAGAAAAGAAAAATATTACATCACTGAATTCCTATGAAAAAGGGCTATCAATTTTTAGAGTAAAACATAGTTGCCCCATTAAAAAAAAAGATTAATCCAAAAAGTGTCAAATTTTTTGGGACATATTAGTATATAATGCAAACTACTTTTGTAGCATTGCTGTGTTAGAATATATGATGTATTCTATTACATGAAATATCACAAAATAATCCCAAAAATGCATTATAGGTTCCAGAAAACGCAACCTTTCCGAAATGTCTAATCCAGAAATTGCAATTAACTTTGAAAAAGAACATCTGCTTAGTGCTGAGGAATGTGATTATATGGTGATGGAAAATCTCATTCAACAACGTTACAATGAAGACAAGAACAATTTCCACCAAATACGCCAACGTTCAGCCCTCAGAGTAGTCACCGAAACAAGCGAATATCAGGATAATGAATGGCCCATTCCAAATACTTCCAGTGTTATCGAAGATGATATACCATTCATCCAGGATCAATTATTAGGTAATTACAATATTATCTAGAACGTTGATTCTGTTAAATAAGGTGTATTATTATGCAAAAATATGCTGGTGTGCAATTTTCTTCTATTTGACATATTTAGCCAGTGAGTAAGTGATAGAGTATGTGATATACTGTCAAACTTACGAATGCCATGGATATATCTCAGACATGAATTCTGGACTTTTTGTAGCCTACTAGCATCTTTAGTTGTTAGACATGGCCTATAAACGTAGTCACAGTAAATAAACTGGGAGAGAACAAGTGATTCGCATAGGGTTGTTTTGATAGTTTTGCTAAGTATGTATCTGTGGGTATATAACATCTTTAGTTTGGCATACGATTTTTGTAATAAGTAGGTCACATAATCTGTGAACCTTAGATTTGAATCAATCATGATACCCAAGTTTTTAGCTTTATCCGTGATTTTCAAATTTTCATCTCCCAATTTAATTTCTATTTCATTATGTTTGATATTGCCAAATAGCATCACTGAAGACTTGGGGGAATTAATTTTTAAATCATGCTGCCCCGATAGTCATAGTTTCAGCCTCAATGTCAACCTTATTAAAAAAATCTGTATAATTGTGTATCATCGGCATACATGTGCATCTTACATGTTTTGAGAATAGAGGGAAAATTTGACATATACAGTGTATATAGAAGCAGACCTAAAATTGATCCCTGTGAAATAATTGCAATTGCAATTATTGCTCTCGTCGTATTGCAGTATCCCGATGATTCTCCTGCTAAAATTACTTTTTGAGATCTACCTGTTAGGTAATTTTTAAATAAGGTAACTGCTGTTATATCTAGGCCAATATAATGCAGTAGCGATAGCAAAATTTGATGACTTATTTGCATCAAAAGCCTTAGTGTAATCTAGCAGTATCAAAACACCGCATTTTTTGTTATCAAGTTCCCCCAAAACATCATCAGCAATACTAGCCAGTGCCGCAGAACAACTATATCCTGGTCGGAAACCTGATTGTGTTTCTGGCAAGATGTCATGTTCTGCTAAAGAATTTCTTAATTGAACTTCCATGATCCTTTCCAGAACCTTAGATAAACATGGCAAAATTGTTATAGAGCGTAGGTCTATTAGTTCATTGGGAGGGATTATCTTTGGTATAGGTGTAATACGTCCTTCTTTCCACTTATTGGGAAAAACCGAATTTTCTAAACAATAATTTATTAAGTGCGCTATATAAGCCAATAGAAAAAGGCATGAGAGCTGAATTAAAGTTAAGTTAATTCCATCCAACCCTGGAGCATTAGATTTCATTTTTATGATGACTTTGAGAACATATTGTTCTGAACTGGAATAAATTTAAACTTCTTGGTTAAATTTGTATTTGTATTAAATTTGTTGTATTATCATGCAAACTTTGAATCAGCTATGACATATGATATTATATGGGGATATCATCAAAGGCAGAAAGGTCTTTTAAGCTACAAAAATGAGCTATTAGGTACATGTTATGTATGAATCTAAGAGACAATTGTAGAGAAATATTTAAAACCCTACCTTGTCTGTACATTTATAGCATATTAACATTTGTAAAATCGAATCTTACAAATTTCATACAACATAATACAAATCACATCATTTAAAAATTACCTTCTTAAAAATTGTTTTTACAGCATTGAGGAATTTTTAAATATGTAATTCCAATTCATTATATCTGTATTATATATGTATTCTTTTTATTTTATTTTACTAAACAGTCATGTAAACATTGTCATAAACTGAACTGTTTTTATACTAAATACCACACTTATATTTTAGTTTTATAATGTTTTATTGTAGTTTTAATTATTCTAGCACCTGCTATATTCGACTGTATGTTTGTTCTACTGTCGGATGTAATTTGTAGTTATTAGTTTGCAAGTATAGTTTTTCGACACATCTAGTATCTTATGCAAGATCTAAATGGGAAAATAAAAGTTCTTATCTTAATGAAAATATTAATTCAATTTTATTTCGAAGTATACGTACAAAACTTTAAAAAACACATCGATAGTCATTAAGTTAATTAGGATTAAAATGGAGAAATATGAGTTGAAACAGAGTTCTGAAAGAGTATAAAACTAATAATAAAACGTTCTGTACAAACATATGATTATATTATTTTGTGTTACAGCACCAGTTGAGGACAAAGCAGGAAGGCCGAATCTGTGACCGACATCCAAGCGTTAACGCCGGGTTAGATGTTGAGCCATCCGTATAGGGTGTAATTAATTTCTTGTTTAAAAAAAAACTGGTGATAGGGAACGACTAGACAAACAAAAAACCTATACAACGTTTTCCTCTAGGGACACTTTGAAAAATCCCAACCTACCACAAAATTTTTAGTAAATATGGACGGTTTGTTTGAAAAACTCTGCATGTGTCAACGTACCTACATTTGAGAGTTTACCGCTCATAAAAAAGCGTAAAGGCCGCCGCTCAAAGGTATCTGCTGTTACCGGAAGAAGACACTGAATATTTTTTTGAAAAGCGGCCAATGCTCGACAAAGTAAAAGTCGTCGGCATTCTTCAATCAACACAATGAACAAAAAACAGGAAGATGTATTTGAGAGAACGATAGAAGTTCATAGATGTAAATCCTATGAAAGCACAGTCAGGCTGCTTATAAGTACCTTTAAATATTTGCTTGTGTTTTGTATTGGTAATCTCCACTTTTATTTGTCACTGCCACTATCTTGTTTATTTATGTAACCATTGGCTAAACATCATGTCGGTATGGACCAGATTATTGTGACGTATAAGCTCCTGAAGGTAGGCGTAGGTAATCTTATATTACATAGTCATAGCGCGTCGAATGAAAATTCGTCATGTATTATTGTGAACTTTAATGTGCATTACACATAAAGACCAAAATTAAATCGCATAATGGTCGTCCCATGTTTCATATAAATTCACATTTATAGATAGATAGATAGATAGACATTTATTCATTATAAATACACAATATTACAATGAAACGTCAACAAAGTCACAGAATACTGTGTAGAAACAAACATAATGTAAAATAGTATAAATCAATACAAATATAATATAAAATAACATTATATGTATATATAAAATAATACAAATAAAATAATACAGAACACTACACAGATAATGCAAAACATTACAAATCGGTCAGTGCAGTATATCACAGTTTATATCACATCTTCTAAATATTCTTGTATTGAGTAATAGGCTTTGGCGGGTAGAAGCTTTCTCACCCCATTTGTAAAGGCACTATCACAGTTTGTTTTTAAGTCACTGGGGATTTTATTATACAGTTTTGCTCCCCAATAATCTAAACCTTGTTGGGTTTTGTTTATTCTATGTACAGGGATTTGCAGGTCATTTTTATTTCTTGTGTTATATTTATGAAACTCGGAGTTTAGAAGATATTTATGCTTATTACAGTGTACGTATTTCAGACAGTTTAGAATATATAAAGATGGAATTGTAAGTATTGATTGTTCTTTAAAGGCTTCTTTACAGCTGTCTCTATAACCTAGTTGGCATAGTATTCTAATCGCCTTTTTTTGTAAGATCAGTATTCTATGAGCTTCTGTAGCAGTTCCCCAGAATAAAATGCCATATGCTGCTATGCTGTGGAAATGTGCGAAGTATGCTGTTTTTGCTGAAAGGTGGGTTGATACTTTTTTAATTGTTCTTATAGTATAAATGGCCTTAGATAGTTTTTTACCTAGTTCTTCTAGGTGCACGCTCCAGTTCAGTCTACTATCCATAACCATTCCAAGAAATTTTATATTATCTACTTCAGCATTGTTCTTTGTGGATATTGTTACTACTTGGGTTTTCTCTTCATTTAATAGCAGTTTATTGCTAGTGAACCAAACATTTGCATTTTAGCACATGGATACTCACTTTACACTAGTATCAGATGGGATAACCCGCACTCCCTAGATATGCAGGGACAGAGGCTGTTAGGGGTAAGGTTAAAAATAGTTAAATTATGTTTTTTCTCTAAAACGGTTTTAATGGATTTTATTAAATTTGTGACAAATGGATACTTCGTTAGTATCAGTATAAGATGGCGAGATAAAAATTTATTGTGGGAACACGCATCTTAGTTCAGCAGACTTACATTAATTTGAAATATCAATTTATTTATTCCTATAAATGGGAAAGTTTGTCCAAATTTTCACGGACCAATTTTTTTCCTCTTTTCTGTGATACAAGATATTTATACTATTAATATACCTCATGATATTTTGAAATCTATAAATTCTACAAGGATACAAATTTTGATGGTGATTGAATGTTATGAGGCATTTGTGAAGGTGACGTTAAAAAAATGTTTTAACTAATTATCTTCAAAGAAAGAATAAAGTAGAGCAGGTCAATAACGTTTACCACAGTTTTCACATGCTGCACTACATGCCTCTGAAATCTAGCACGGGGGAATGTTCTCCAAATATAAAATAATTGATATCTTTTACGAGAATAATCATTTTACAAAAATGCTTTCATGAAAATTAAATTTGACCTTTGTAGATACTACAATATCGCTCACACAACACATATATCCTGTTTAAGAGTGGATTTGCTTGCACCAGTTGGTCGCGAGTAAATTTGTAAGCAATCGAATTACAACGTCCTGTCGATAACACAGAAGCTACATTAGTCTAGGCGGTGTCCTAATGTAATCGCGACGTGATTTTATATTTATATGTATCAGTTACAAACAAAACCTCGGTGACACACAAAACATCTTGACGTATTGTGGATTATCCGTATTTAGTTGGCATAAAAGATGAAACATTAGAAATGACCAAATTTAGCTATCAGGAACACATAACATATTTATTTACATATGACACTGCCACTCGCAGCTCTCAGGCTAAATGAAAAATTATGAGCCCGAATCTGCTTTAACACACGTCTAGCAATGGTCATGCTACGAAATTTAACAAATTCGTATTCGACATTAAACTTTAATAGGAACAAATATTATGCAGACTTTTCACTTTTTTTCATGTTATTTTATTTTATACTATATCGTATTATATTTTATTTGAATATTTAAGTCCCTTTGTAGAATATAAAACAATTTTTGGTGAATTTGGGATGAATGAGCAGGTTTTAAACATTTAGATAAAAAAAACTCTCGAAGGTAAGATATAATTCTTTTTTTGTTCGAAAATTCACTTTATTTTTATCAAACTTTTTACATATATTGATTATTATTTTATTTATTTCATGTTTTCTTTTTCCATGGTAGTAGATTTTCCCTTTACTTTTCTGGAGAAAGTAACATATAGTATGTTAATTTGCCGTTTTCTCGAAAAATTAAAAGAAATATATTCTAAACAGCATCACTCTATAGAAAATGCAATTTTTAACGCTTTTTGTTCTTATACATTTTTTGAAAAAACCCATGGATAGACAAGATAATCAAAGTTCAAATGTGCTTTTATAGAGGGCGGAATATTAAAATATAATATTTCAGTTGCAAGCTCCTCTATAAAATCCTTATTTTACTATAAGGAATATAACCAGACTGCAACCAACAGCTACTCTCCGGGCTATGTGCCCCGCCGAGCGCTGAATTACAAGTTACAAACCTGGCACGTTAAGTGTAATAATCGCATATGACCAACAAAACGCTAATGCTTTGATTGCAACAAACACCGGCCAAAAGACTGATCCTACTTAAAGGAGCTCTCATGCCAGTCGTCCCATACCACTTGCAGACTGCAGTTTCGAGCTGTTTGCTCTCGTCAGTGCAAGGTAGGCATGTGACGAACGACACGAGGATCCCTTGATTATTTGGTACATCTCGGTATGTTTATGATAGCGACATGTAAAATAATAAGCAGGCGCCATCTAGCGGTCCAGTGTCTGTTGCAATCGAAAAATAAATAGCCTGATTGGGCTTATCATAGTTCAAATGTGCTTTTAGAGAAACTGCAGTCTGCAAGTAGTGTGTGACGACTGGCATGAGAGCTCCTTTAGTAGGATCAGTCTTTCGGCTGGCCCTGAGAATGAACAAAATCACGTCTGTATCCATCTAAAAGATAGGAAGTTAAAAATTGGGAGCAGAGTAGATAGGAGTGATCGGGAAAACAGTTACAGGATATTCTTACTTGATAGTGGAGAAGTTCCCACCCCTCTTTGGTTATTAAAGAAATTCTCCTTGATTGTGAAGCAATCAAGAACCCAATTAATCCCACCCAGTAATAAAATAAACATTAAATAAACAAATTGGCCATTTACGTGATCATCGAGTTTTACAAAGTTAAGACCCAAATTATGTTGTGTTTATAGTAATCTTTTATATTTTCCCAAGTTCTTAATGCAAAGTTTAACATTACGGTTTCCTATCTGATATTATTTACCTTAGAAAATTAATCACTCTTAATTTAAATGTCGGGTAGATTTTAATACCTTGTTTATTCCTAGTTAAGCATTGATTTGATTTATTTTCCATTTTATTACTCAAGAACTGTGAATTTATGGTTAAAGTTTGTTTAGGTTTTATTTGATTGAAATTGAATCATTGTCAAGTATTTAGTTTATTATTACTACTTGTATTACTAGAAAGGTAAAGTTGAAAGAAAAAGACAGTAATTGTTTGGACAATAGTAACAGAAACCATTTTTATTTATAATAATTGTTGCAGCAAATAGCTAAACATGAAGAAACAAGCCAAATATTTAAGACAATTGTCTAAATATTATATAGGAAAGCTTACGCTACCACATTAATGACTATGCTGTAAATATTTCAGAGTAGTTGTGCAAATAACAAGCACCATGTTATGCAATGGTATTTTCGTGTTATTTTGATTGAAATTAAAGTTGAAGCAATCGGTCATATAATAGTATTAATTGTGCTGTAGATGAGAATTTACACTAACGTAAAATTCTTTAGAATGCTGGGGAAATCTCCCTAGAGTAATTAAATAGAAGAGCAATATGAAGGTTGCGTATAATTGTCAACCATACGAAGACGCGAAGGTCGAAAATTGCCTTTCAGTCGAATAAGTGACCAGACAATAGTCTGAAATATTAAACATCCCATGTTGTAATGGAATCTCAATATCTCAATCGAGCAAATAGTTTGGTAATGTGTCTGGAGAGAATCGCTCAAATCAAACAGACATTTAGCTCGTAGTCCTCGATAATCCCTTTAATCCGTTCTTTTATATGGTTAGCGGCAGGGAGGGAATCATCCCTCTTTTACGCTGGTTATATGTACATTCCTATTAGCCAGACTTCCTTTTGCGCACGGTACTACCCCTGTCTACATTATTGAAATATGCGTTTTAGCTACGACAAACTATTCCACTTTCTCCGTCCTACATGAGTTTTCTAATTATGTTCACATAAATTTGGAACAAAATAAGGAATTATTTTTAAATAGAACGCACCCTAATAAAAGATGTTATACAATGAATGAAACAAACATCAAGGACTTGTGGATATTTACTTGAATATTAATACAGAAATTAGTCTTCAAAGAGATAATTTGCATCACTTGCCCTCAATGTGTATTTTTTTACTGTGCGGTGCGAATCATTGGCAAATGTGAAAATAGAACTGTTTTCTTGTTAGATTTATTGCCTACTAAATTTTTTCAGTCTATACCGACTTGAACTAAGTAACTTGGACGAGTTTCAGATACAATAGACCCTACTCCAATGTTACAAAAGCTCTGAAACATTTTTAGTAATTTTTTTTTTCAAAAACTTTGGGCTTTAGACCCCATGTTATTTAAATTTTTTTTTAATGACAGGAAACTAAATACACCCATATATTACAGTATGTTTGCACTATATACATTTGTTTGTATAATTTATAAACCAAGTATTCGCTCATTACTTACCATTTCTTCATTGATTAAAACTCATTCATTTTCTAACTACTCATGTGATATGTACTTAGATTAAATGTATAATAAAAATTATTTTGTACCATCGTTTCCATTTTCTTTTATTTTCCCAAAGCAAAATTACAGGGCATATTATATTAATATTTTACACTTTTAATGCAGTCAAAATAGAATTTGAAGTGGAACTTTTTCCATAAGCAATTTTATGGTTTTATCCTATTGGAGAGGTGCTGAGGAGTGCCCAAAAAATGCTTGTACTTCAAAGACCCTGTGCTTCAATTGTTATTAATAGTTTAATTGTCTTAAACGCGTTTTTTAATCTAAAAATGTGAATAACTCGAGATATAAGTATAGGTCCGATCGGAACAACATAAAAGAAACAAAACCTTTGTAATTAAATTTTCTACAAATCTACATTTAGTGTAGAGCTTAGGAGCGCAACCATAACCTACAAAAGTGACAAAACTGGCAAAAAAATCGTTTTTTCTTTATTTTGCTCCCAGAGCCGCTGGGTGAACCAATCAGCTTCAAACTTTCAGATAATCCGCCTTTTGCTCTAACAGAAACATCCTGAAAATTTGGTGCAAAAATGTTAAACGCAGTGTGCGCAATTGCATTTGCTATTTAAAATTTGAATTGGCCGCCATTTTATGCCATTAAGTCCAAAACGGATCATTTTTTTCAAAAGTTAGGTCTCGACGTCAGCTTTTTGATGCCGTAAAAATAAATTTTTAAATCTATTTTGGCCATATTTTTTTGCATTTGTTTAAAACCCAATTAACAAAAAATGAATTTAATCCATTTTGAAAAAAAAATGACCAAAATAAACTCTTTTTTATTAAAATAAAGGTATTAAAATTTCCTATAAATGATCTGATAAAAATTCAAATTTTTTTCAAAATGGCCGAAAAAATTCATTTTTGTTTACTGGGTTTTAAACAAATGCAAAAAAAAATGGCCAAAATAGGTTTAAAAAAAATTTTTTTTACGGTATCAAAAAGCTGGCATCGAGGCCTAACTTAAAAAAAAAATGATCCGTTTTGGACTTAATGGCATGCAATGGCGGCCAATTCAAATTTTAAATAGCAAATTCAATTGCGCACACTGCGTTTAATATTTTTGCACCAAATTTTCAGGGTGTTTTTGTTAGAGCAAAAAGCAGATTTTCTGGAAGTTTCAAGCTGATTGGTTCACCCAGCGGCTCGGGGAGCAAAATAAAGAAAAAACGATTTTTGTGCCAGTTTTGTCACTTTTGTAGGTTATGGTTGTGCTCCTATGACCTACACTAAACGTAGATTTGTAAAAAAATTAATTACAAAGGTATTGTTATCTTACCTATATATCTCGAGTTATTCACATTTTTAGGTTGAAAAACGCGGTTAAAAAAATTAAATTGTTAATAACAATTGGAGCAGTCTTTGAAGTACAAACATTTTTTGGGTACTCCTGAGCACCTCCCCAACAGGATCCAACCATAAAATAACTTATGGAAAAAGTTCCTTTATATTGATTTTTTGTGCTATATTAACTGCGCTATTTGGAATATTCAGAAAACTATTACCAGACTATTAATTTTCATAAGTTTATTTTAAACTTGTACTCATAAAGATATGCTTGAAAATCCAATAAAATTCCAGTAATTTTACAGAATGTCCCGCAATATATATTTCTATACTAGCTTGACGCATATTATACGGCCGATTTCCAAAATTTGGCTGTCTATACAGAATTTCTCCAGTAGTTTCCATTGTTCTCCATTTAATTTAATCTTATACAAGTCAGGCAGAGGCAGATAACAAAAAAAGAAAAATCAAAGAATCCGCGGTACTATTATAAAATGAAGATAAATCCGTATCTTGTTGTTCTACAGATTTTTGCACGGCATGGTTACCAATGTTAAAAGAAGAACTTAACAAACGTTAGGATATCAACAGTTTTGTGTAAGTAGTATCTATGGATATGACGTAAACACAATCTTAAAGTTGGGTATTGAACAAATACAGCATATAGGAATTGTCTTTATAACTTTGAAAAGGAAAACAGATTTGGTTTCCGAAACGTCAGAGAAATACTTATGCTTATTTTGATTATAATTTGTATTAGTTGGCAAAAAATGGTCTCCGACTGTTCAACATGAACATTCAAGAGGTCCCCACATCACCACTTTATCTAGTTGTCTATATAATACCATGTATAGTAAATGCCACGAGTGTTGGCGAGCGGTGGGGACTGTAGGAGAATATAGTCGACATATCGTAGAACGGCACAGACCGCTGGCACTATTTAGAATTTATACACCAATTAGGATAGCGATGCATATGCTAGGTTTATACTACTCTCTATATACAGGTTCCCCTTTGTTGTGATGTTGTATTTAGATGTATAGTTGATAGGTTTTTGCATTAAATTTTGTATATTGTTAGTTTTTATTACTTGTATCTGGTTGTTTTTATTCTGTTTTGCCATCTTAATTTTTCTGACTGTACTTTAAACATCAAATGGAGTATTCCGTAAACATATAAATAAACGTCACAGGCATAAATGTTCCAATATACTGATTTATGTTGCTATTTTTGTAGAATTTGTGATCTGAAGATACATGTGGTAAAAAAAAAGGAGAAATGGATATAAAGAAAATTAGTTATACAATTTTTCAGTAATTGTAATTATGTATAAAAACTTCTACATTTAAGGGTGACAATACAATTTATGTTTATAAGATAAAATGATGGCACTCATGTTATGTTTAAAATATAGATTTTTGTTTCTTCGCTGCTCGAATTATACATGAGTGCATATTATGTATGATTTGGGAATTAATTCAAGTATTTTAATTAATTGCATTTCACAATATGTATTCCCATTTTATTAGTTGTAACCTCTAATGACAAGCAGTCATAAATTATTAACATTATTGTTACTTAAATCTTGTTTGGAGGAGTTGAATTGGAATTTAAATTCATTAGGTTTGAAATCGGATTGTAGTCGCCTAAGAGATTTCCAACATTACAGGCTTTTCCTGTGTGAAAAGTTCGAAGAATTGAGTTTGGCAATTTGGGAGGGGTCCTGAAAAGTTTGGGCCTCTCATAGAATAACCTGAGAAATATTGTGGTATTGCTATTGCTCTTCTGAAATATTGTTTTATTGGTCTCTGCTAAAATTGTTTTAATAAAATCTAGCATATTTTATCTTGGCGTGTGTATGAAATGACATTGCACATACGGTTTCATTTTCTCTTGCACACAAAGTTAATGCGTCAGCAATATTAAAACCTTCCAACCCCATTTCTTGTACAATGTTTTCTAGAGCTCCCATTCTCATTTGATTATTTTGGTAACTTGCTTTGCTTATGTCCCAAAGACACTCGTATTCACGATAGAGTTCTACAAACTTTACAGTATCTGTGCCAGCAGGCGCCATCTAGCGGTCCAGTGTCTGTTGCAATCGAAAAATAAATAGCCTGACTTGGCTTGGCATAGTTCAAATGTGCTTTTAGAGGCCAGATATTATGTTTAATATTCCGCCCTCTAAAAGCACATTTGAACTATGCTAAGCCAAATCAGGCTATTTATTTTTCGATTGCAACAGACACTGGACCGCTAGATGGCGCCTGCTGGCTGTTTTACATGTTGCTATTGTAAAAATACCGGGATGTACTATAGTCAAAGGATTCTCATGTCGGTCGTCACATACCTACCTTGCACTGACGAGAGCCAACAGCTTGAAACTGCAGTCTGCAAGTGGTGTGTGACAACTGGCAAGGGAGCTCCTTTAAGTAGGATCAGTCTTTCAGCTGGTGTTTGTTGCAATTGAAGCATTAGCGTTTTGATGGTAATATGCAATTATTACACTTAACGCGCCAGATTTGTAACTTTGGTTGCAGTCTGGTTACTTTCCTTATAGTAAAATAAGGATTTATAGAGGAGTTTGCGACTAAAAATATTATGTTCATTTGGTGTTGCTTGGGATATTTTTTTGAATAAAATTATCAACAACCTTCTAAACTGTATCCCTGTCACTTCAGTAGTGAACTAGCATCTAACTAATCCATTTACTATACTAATGTAAATTCGCTTTTATTACTACTACTTATAAAATGCTATACACTTGCAAGTATAAATCATAACATAATTTGTTTACAGCATTAGGAGTAAAAAACAAAAAAAATCTCTTATTTGATTATAATTTATTACATAAATATAAACAAGTTTATTTGAATATAAAGTTGTTTCTGTCATGCAAAATAACTTTACATAAAAAGCTAAGTTACTACTACTTATAGTCACCATGTATCACATGCGCTACTTGCGAAACATCTTTAACAGCAAAGGTAACTTACTTGGGTGGAAAGGCCCCACTGCCAGGATCAATTTAAAAAATATATTGAAAATGAAGACCAAATCCCCAAACGTTTGAACATTTTTGGCCATCTACATCTTTCAAGATCCGTAGATATTAGACCATAGACTAAGTGATTAGGAAAAGTAAATGTCTTTAAATTTATGCTTCAAGGATTTAATAGCTGTACAATTAGTATCAATTTATGAAAAAGAGAGAAACAAAATACACCATGTAAATTAGACAATTAACTGCTTGAAGTACTGTGAAATACTTGCAGCACGAAATATCATGTCTGCCATTTTATTCCAGTGGCTCAAAGCTCGATATGCATTAACAATACAGTGATAAAAGTTAACCAAGCCATCTATCTGCATTTTTTCTATTTATAAATATACACGACTTAATTTAAAATAACTCGGATTTCACCATTTCTTTCAAATAAAAATTAACAGAAAAATTACCAATAAGAATAACTGAAATAACCACTAGGTGGATCAAATTTTCTATTTTTTACATACTCATTCAATAATAATTCTAATCTAGTCACTGCTCCTCCGGTACACTTTTCCCTACAGCTTGGGAGAAATTTTTCTATAATTATTCTGATTATTTTTTTAAAAACTATGCCATATTTTGCGTCCATTTCAAAAGCAACAGTTTCAAGAAAAGTGTGAAGAACTGTAGCTGTAATATCCACACGCGGTTCCAATTTTAAAAGTGCTGACATCCATCTCCAGCCATGTTGTATATTATATGGTGTACTGTTTTGACCCTTTTTTGGTTTCGCTATCAAGAGAGCTGAATAAAGTCTTGTTATGCCTAAAAATAAATAAAACGTATTGGATTAAAAAGCTTCTGTGAAATATCAAGAACTTTTACCATATTATACAACTTTACATTTCTTCAAATGTGCTTTTAGAGGGCGGAATATTAAACATAATATTTTTAGTCGCAAACTCCTCTATAAAATCCTTATTTTACTATAAGGAAGGTAACCAGACTGCAACCAACAGCTACTCTCTGGGCTATGTGCTCCGCCGAGCGCTGAATTACAAGTTACAAGTCTGGCGCGTTAAGTGTAATAATTGCATATTACCATCAAAACGCTAATGCTTCGATTGCAACAAACACCAGCTGAAAGACTGATCCTACTTAAAGGAGCTCTCTTGCCAGGCCAGCTGTCACACACCACTTGCAGACTACAGTTTCGAGCTGTTGGCTCTCGTCAGTGCAAGGTAGGCATGTGACGACCGGCACGAGGATCCTTTGACTATTTGGTACATCCCGGTATTTTTACAATAGTGACATATAAAATAGTCAGCAGGCGCCATCTAGACTACAACAGACAAAATAAATAATAAATTCTATCAGCTGTTATGCCTTATCGGTGCGGTTAAATTTTATGTTGCTTGTGGTACAAGTTTTAAAATATTTGCTGTTGTAAAACACACTAAACACTCTTAAAACTTCTACTACTAGTCAAATTGGATTACTCACTCACTCACATTCAATTGATATTGAGAGATGTCAAGGTACTTAAAGAGCAGGATAAGACAAGAAATCAAAGCTACGCAGATGTACTCAAAATGACAAACGATACTATTGTACTAAAAGGAGGCTTAGATAAACTTGAAGAAACAGTTAAAAAAATTAATCAGACGGAAAGCAAAAGCAACACAGAGCTTTCCATTATCGAGGGATTGTGCGAACGCGAAAAACGAGCAACAAACATACTACTATTTGGCGTACCAGAATCAGAAAATCAGAACACAGAATTAAGAAGTTAAGAAGAACAAAACAAAGTAACTGGCTATTAGAAAAAATTAATCAGAACGCTACAAACGAAATTTGGGGAAACCCGAAGCCGGTAAGATCAGACCCATAAAAATTATCTTTCCAGAAAACAAATCGCAAAGGAAATTCTAAAACACAAAAAAAAGTTGGATAACAATGGTATCTATATAAAGGGTGACTTAACAATGCAAAGAAAATTCCTTAAAGATGTGATTGCAGAATTAAAGAGTCGTACAGATAACGGCGAACAAAACTTGAAAATCAGCTACCACAACTCCATACCAAAAATTATCAAAACTAAAGAATACAATGTCACAAAAAAACTAGAAACAACAGAGGTAACGGAAGTCTCCTTTTGGTACAGCAAAATTGACGAATGGACAGCATCCATTAAAAAACACAATGCTACATTCATTTTAATAACCGAATTATGGCTTAACAGTAAAATAACAGACAGTGTCATATACATACCAGGATACAGCCTGTATCGACAAGACCGAGAAGGCCAATCAGGGGGTGGTGACTGTATATTAGTCAAACATAACATTAATGAGCACAGAATCTATTCAAACACCAAGAAATATAAAACATCTCCACCCATACAGTCCTTATGGATAAACATTACAATCAAAAGCACCAAATTTCTCATATCATGTGTATACAGACCAGACTACTCCACAGAAGATAACGACAAACTAATGATTAATATCTTAACCGAAACTTTCACGGAAGATATGCCTGTGTTCATAATGGGAGACTTCAACTACCGACACATAAATTGGAAAAACCTGTCCCTGACTTCAGCAGACAAGCGCAACGAACTGTTTCTAGAACAGTATCTTGAAATGAATGCACATCAACTAGTGCCGTTTTCAACTAGGTTCAGAAATGATCAGGCCTCTCTGTTGGATCTTGCTTTAGTTAACGATAAAAGACTAATGTTCGATATAAGCACTGATGCTCCATTAGGAAAAAGCGACCATGTGATAATTCCTGGGAAATCACAGATGAAACTTACTAGAAACTGTACTTGCAAAGTTCTTAAGAGGAATTTCTGGAAAGCTGACTACGAAGCACTCAACACCTATCTCGCAGAACCTAATTTTGCTCCTACAAACCGCAACAAAGACAAATTCACTCATTGTCTAGAAATTTTCAATCAAGCGATTGAAAAACATATCCCCTTGAAACCAGTTAAGACTAACCCTATAAAACCATTGTTAAATAAAAAAATCTTTAAAGACATCGATCTGAAACACAAACGATGGGATAAATATAAGAAAACACCCACTACCGAAAACTATAATACGTATCGAAATCATAATAACCATCTAAAAAATATAATTCATCATTCAAGATCGGAGTACGAAAAAGAAATTGCTTCCTCAAATTCTAGTAAAATTTTTTTTTAAACATATCAAGCGAACTGTAAACTCTAAAGTATCGATAATCACTCTTAAAGATCAAAACACAGATGACTTTATTAGTAGTGATTTCGAGGTTGGTGAAACATTTGCCAAACAATTTGATGGGGTGTTTACAACGGAGGACGACAAAGACGAGTTTCCTACTCTTCCAGAACCAACCCGTTCCACAGTGGAAATATCGTCAATTCAGTTCACAGCAGAAAAGGTGAATCTTGCATTGGAAAACCTTAAGACCGATTCATGTGCCGGGCCCGATGACATTTCAGTAATTTTTCTGCAAAACTGTGCGGACACGATTAGTGCTACCTTGGCAGAAATTATGAACGAGTTCTTGAGGCAGGAACCCTGCCGGAATTGTGGAAATTATCTACAGTAACGCCATTATTTAAGAAAGGCGATAAACATCTCCCAGGCAATTATCGGCTTAAACTGCAAAACGTGTAAATGTATGGAGAAAATCATCATTAAAGAATTGACACCTTTGTTCTTGGAAAATAATACCATCTCTAAATTCCAACACAGTTTTCTTCCCAAAAGATCAACTACAACCAACCTTACCTTGTGTCTATATGACTGGACCAACAGCTTTGATAGGAATGACAAGTAGATATTATCTACTTAGATTTCGAGAAAGCGTTCGATAAGGTGCCACACAACATGCTCCTCCACAAACTCGAATATCATGGAGTCAAATTGCTAAAACTGATCAAGGCATTCCTCAAGAACCGATTCTTCCAAGTACGAGTCAATGGCACCCTATCGAACAGACATAGAGTGTTGAGTGGTGTACCCCAGGGTTCGGTGCTCGGCCCATTGCTGTTTTTAGTGTTCATCAGTGACCTAGCCCTCGATATAAAATCAAAAATCACGTTCTTTGCTGACGACACCAATAACCCATCATGTCGAACTACAACAGGATCTAATAGAAGTGGAGTCATGGTCCAAAATTTGGAAAATGCAGCTAAACGAAGAAAAGTGAACTGTCCTTAGCATAGGAACACCTCATACAGAGTTCCTTTATGTATTGAATAACATCACCCTGAAATATGTTGAAGAACAAAAGGACCTCGGTATCATTATATCTTCAAATTTGAAATGGGATACACACATTTCCAACATAGTAAAAAACACCAATTCGCTTGTGTACTGTATGCAGAAAGCCTTCCACGATCGCTCAGTCGATTCAATATTAAAGCTCTATAAAACTTTTATCCGTCCTAAGCTTGAATATAGCCAGTCAATCTGGAACCCATATTTTGTTAAAGACATCGAGATGTTCGAACAATGTCAAAGAAAAATAACAAAAATACCAAACTGTCTTTTAAACTACGACTATAGAACAAGACTTTCAAGACTCCAGTTAACAACATTGAAAGAACGACGACTGGGAGATCTTATCGAAACTTATAAAAATCGACATGGCTACTACGACTGCAACCTGGACATTTTTCTTCCAAATCAAAATATCCACCTGAGAGGCCACTTTAGAAAACTAGAAAAAGTGAAATGTTCAAAGCTTCCAAAAAAAAAACTACTTAGTCAATAGAGTAGTCTACACGTGGAATGCCCTACCTGAGGATACTGAGTCCGCCCCTAGTTTAAACTCGTTCAAAAACCGATTAGATAGAGAGTTCCCCCAAATTAGGAATATGGACACCCACTATGGACAATAATACTCTTTTTTCTTTTTTGCATTTTTATATATCAATATTGTTTGTCTTTTACATTGTTTTGTATATATTCAACAGCAAAGCAGAGTCAATAGTTTCATCGGATTTGTAACCGCTTACTATTGTGAATAAAATAATAATAATATTTACAATATATACAGATATTGGTAATTTACAAGTTTAAGTGTGTATCTAGATGTTAAGTTAAACATAATATTTTTAGTCGCGAACTCCTCTATAAAATCCTTATTTTACTATAAGGAACGTAACCAGACTGCAACCAACAGCTACTCTCCGGGCTATGTGCCCCGCCGAGTGCTGAATTACAAGTTACAAGCCTGGCGCGTTAAGTGTAATAATTGCATATTACCATCAAAACGCTAATGCTTTGATTGCAACAAACACCAGCCGAAAGACTGATCCTACTTAAAGGAGCTCTCTTGCCAGCCGTCACACACCACTTGCAGACTGCAGTTTTGAGCTGTTGGCTCTCGTCAGTGCAAGGTAGGCATGTGACGACCGACACGAGGATCCTTTGACTATTTGGTACATCACGGTATTTTTACAATAGCGACATGTAACACAGTCAGCAGGCGCCATCTAGCGGTCCAGTGTCTGTTGCAATCGAAAAATAAATAGCCTGACTGGGCTTAGCATAGCTCAAATGTGCTTTTAGAGGGCGGAATATTAAACATAATATTTTTAGTCACAAACTCTTCTATAAGCCCAGTCAGGCTATTTATTTTTCGATTGTAACAGACACTGGACCGCTAGATGGCGCCTGCTGACTGTTTTACATGTTGCTATTGTAAAAATACCGGGAGGTACCAAATAGTCAAAGGATCCTTGTGTCGGTCGTCACATGCCTACCTTGCACTGACGAGAGCCAACAGCTCGAAACTGCAGTCTGCAAGTGGTGTGTGACGGCTGGCAAGAGAGCTCCTTTAAGTAGGATCAGTCTTTCGGTTGGTGTTTGTTGCAATCGAAGCATTAGCGTTTTGATGGTAATATCCAATTATTACACTTAACGCGCCAGACCTGTAACTTGTAATTCAGCGCTCGGCGGGGCACATAACCCGGAGAGTAGCTGTTGGTTGCAGTCTGGTTACGTTCCTTATAGTAAAATAAGGATTTTATAGAGGAGTTTGCGACTAAAAATATTATGTTTAATATTCCGCCCTCTAAAAGCACATTTGAACTAGATGGTAAGTGTTTCTCTTACAGAATCTCAAAGTGGACTCTCAAAATGTAAAGTGAAATAATAACTCGTTTCTAATACCTCTACCTAGACATGGGCTAGCAAAGGTACATTGTTTTCCCTAATTGCAATGGGATAATAGCTATATTACAAATTTCTCCTAAATTGTTATAAATCCAAATAGAGGGCTGTAAATAATATAAATACTTGTGAATAATAAATAGAAATGAAAGTAACATGAACAAATATTGCTAGATGAGGGTACGCAGACCCTAATAAAAACTTATTTAAAAGGTTTAACATTCACAAATATTTGCAGGTATTATTAATTAGTACTCAGGTCAGTACTTCACAAATTGCATAAAAATTATAGATTTTTTATATTTTACATATGCAGCGCGAACATGCCGCCCGCATTGAAAGGCTATGCTTTCAACTACACTGGATATTAATGTCATTATTACACTATGGCTTAAATTAGCACAAAATATTATCTATTCATAAATGGCTAGAACACACACTTTTGACACATGGACGCTTTACAACGGTGCCACTAGCAGTCTTTACTGAGATAACTCTGGTTATCCTATCCTTACCGGGATAAAGTTCAATAACACGTCCAAGTGTTTTAAATCGATAGAATAAATATTTAATGTTGTGCAAAAAAAAAAGTTGCAAAGAGATACAAATGTGTATATGGGAAAAATCACCAAATTGAGAAAAATGGTGATATCTCGAAATCCATGACACTAATGGCATATAGAGTTAGATAATAAGTTACGAATCATCTCGCCTGCTATCAGTGAACCATTGTATAACAAAAAGAATATCAAATTCATTAGTAACTTACCCCTCTTATTCAAAAACCTTGACAAAATCATTCAACTTATATATATTTTTAAAATTATAGATCAAATAGGTACCTACCTGTCATTCGTTTTAGAAATTTATCCTGCTTTTCAACTTGTCCTTCATTATATTGATAGCCTTGTTTGGTATAAAAATCTTCATCTGATTCACCAACTTGACGAGGTATATAGTAAGGTACTAAATACGGGCAAAATTTGTAAAAATAGGCTAGTATCAGTTTACCAAATACAGGGAATTCAGTCCATAATGATATTATCACAGATGCATAACAAAATGCAGATTCAGGATTGCTGGAAACCATTAAATCTCCTTGCAAAACAAATTTCCTTGCGAGCAAATCCATACAAAAAGCGATTCCTTGGGGATGACTAGATGCATTAATTTGCTTTTCACTAACTGTTACAGTCTGTCCACTCAGTAATCTATACAATCGATTATATTTATCCAAAATATGTTGTGAACTTATACCAGAAAGTGAATTAACAGGTGTGTTTATAGCTTTTTTACAATCAAATTTAAATTTTTTTTGAGAATCATCAATTTCCAATTGTTCAAAACTTGCAGAGTGTTTGTCTAAAAAATCCATTAAGTCGGCATACATTCTTAAATTTTTCAGATTGACATAATGTGTTATATCACCGCCACCCTTTGATATGATTTTCGAATTATCTAGCACATTTCTTTGTTGAAAGTTCTCAGTATGAGAAGAAATAGCAGTTAACACCGGTAATGGTTCTTCTGCAACAGCTTTTTTATTATTAGCTTTATTAACATTTTCTTCTATACTTGTTTTTAAAGCATTTAATTGAGTTACAATCTCAGATGCTTTTAATACTTCATCTTTACCAACATTACCACTTTTACATTTCATAATAATTTCGTCCAGTTGTTCAGGCAATATTTTTAATAGTTTTAAATCATCGCCTAGTAAATTTTTTAGTTCTTCATTGTCGGTACATGTTTTAATGACTGGTATTATTTGTTGGTAAACCGAACGAAAGTTTTGTTGCTGTTTTCTAATATTATCTATGTTATCATTAAGAACCTGTCTTTGTTTTGCTTGCAGTTCTAACTCTCTTTCACGTATTTTTCTCCGTTCTGCTAAATCTTGATAATGCTGAACTAATTTTGTATGTCCATTATAATTATTTTTATCAAATTCACTTATTGCTTGAAAAATAGACGATTCGTTCTGAAGCATAACTTCCATGATGGCCTGATGTTGTTGTGACAATTGATGCTTTTTGCTCACCTCTTGTTCCCTTGAAAACTCCTCAAACTTATTGACGTGAGTTTTAACAGCATTTTTAACTTCTTCGCGCCTTTGGATTTCTAACTCCTTTAAAATATGTTTCATTGGCATTCCAGTTTCTGAAGTCGCATTTCCATCTTCAAGACTATTTGTTTTTGTAAACTGATGATTTATTTTGTCATCTAAATTTATAGAATATTGACTTGCAGCACAATTGATTTGTTTAACTTTACTAAACGCGGATATTTTCAATAATTCAAAGTTTAACAGAAGGTCATCCATTGCAACAAAAAGAATGTAGAATTTCTTTTAAAATAGCACCAAATGACACAGTCATTTAGGTTAGTTTTGTGGTTTTGACGGTTGTCTCTGGTTTTGACTTTGTTTTCTTCTTGCTTGAATATCACAGCACAGAGATAGTTTATTGATATCACAGACTACCGCCAGTCTGTGCTACTGCATAGACAAATAAACGACTACTGTGTTCACTGTTCATTGGTGTTGTCGGTGATCTGTGTATATAACTGATCTGTGGTGTTGTTACAGACTAATACCTCATAATTACCCAGAATGGCAACTTCCCTGAGACATTTGTCCGGTCAAGGTCGAGCATAACAGAAGCCAAATTCAGATGTCGCCGTTGGCGCAAATGTCATTTGTCACGTATTCGAATGTGTTATTGTTTACAATGTTTACTGTCATTGTGTTGTGATAATACTTATATTTTTGTAGAAACTTGGCTTTTTAGAATAGATTACTTAGTTTTTAGTTCCCTTAAAAAAGATACATATCGTTTCATTTGACATTTATCCTCTAGTTAAGAGTTAACCCTGCATTAATAAACCGGACCTAAGGGAAACAAATTACAGTTGGGATTGGAAGTACTAATTAATTAATGGAAAGAATGTTGATTTGTAAATTAAAGCGAATTATTCGAATTGATTTTAACACTATAGTGAATTTATTTCATGAGTATGCTGGTATCTCATACTTATGGAACGCCGTTTTGCTATTTAATCAAAAAGATTATAAAGTATAATAAAATTCATGAAACATATTAATGTTAGTCTTTAATATGTTTGTTTAAATATTTTTTGTCATTAAAATGTTTCATTTATTTTTTTTACATTAAAAAGTAAAATGGCCTTCCAAATGTCACCAAGCTTATATATATTTTGTTTAACAAACAATTTAATTATTGTAAAAATAAAGAGAAATATTAAATATAAGAATATTATAATGTTTGTTATTGTTCTGGGTTTTCGCCATTATAAAATAACCGTATTTCGATTTGATCAAAAGGATTATAAAATATCATAAAATCATGAAACATTTTAATGACAAAAAATATTTAAACAAACATATTAAAGACTAACATTAAAATGATTCATGAATTTTATGATACTTTATAATCTTTTTGATTAAATAGTAAAACGGCGTTCCATACATACTGGTAGGTATACTCTAACCATAAGTTCGATTTATAAACTTTTCCGCTGCAATTGCGGTTGCAGTTGGAGTTGCCGCAGCAGTATTAGTTGCAATTTACGAAAATTTGTCATTTAATAAACACTTGCTGTTGAAGTCGTAGGATGAAAAAGTGAGGTTCTGTAAGTTGTGTGTAATTTGTTTGTTCTGACTGATGCAACAACTGATAAACAAACTAAAATTGATTCGAAACAAATCCCTTTGGACTTCTGTTATGTTCTTTTATAACCGCGAAAAGACGTAACCTGCGAAGGTAAAAGAAAGGCCGTTAAATAGGCGACGAAAGGAAGAAAATATAATTAAGAAATGTTACAAATATCATTTAAAAATGAAAACTTGTGATCCAGAGCTCATTTTTCTCGATCAAATTTCTTTAATAGGTATATAAAATTTAAATATTGGAAAAATTTCACAAAATCCCAAACATCAAACACAAACCACGTGGTTTGCTCAAAATGGGTACCTTCCAAGATCCGTATATGTACCGGATCTTGGGTACCTTCTACCCAAGGATGGTCTATCCTTGGGTTAAAACCATCCTTGCCTTCTACCTTCGATTCCTTTCACTTCAACGTTGCCAGATTCTTAAAACCTCATTATCGTACAATGAGGGTAAAATTATCGTATTTTCCAAAATTTTATCTATATTTTGGAAATGATAGGACAATAATAATTTTTAAGGATTTGCACAAGGTGGTTTCTAAAAAAAAAAACGATTCGAACTCGAACTAGTTGAGGAGAACAATGACAACCAACAATATTATTTCAAGGTCAAGAGTCGCTGACCATGATAATAGATATGTTCCGTTCTCAGACGTTCCGTTAACAAACTTCAATAACCGAATCGGTAACTGAAAATTTGACAGTGGTTCTCTTTTGGTAAGCCTGGTTATGGTTTTTTAACGGGACGCAAAATAACAAACAAATGATGGATATGACATATTCGGAGTAGTTAATAGAACAGCATAACCTAAATTTTATGGCCAACTATCTTATAGGTTAAGTAAAGGCCATAAACGTGGAAGAAGATAACCTAAATTTAAAACTTAAATCTTTTGTCCACAAATCTTTTTTTATCTTGTAAGCACACTCAATGCTTAACCTGACAGTTTACGACTCCCACCCATTTAGGATATGTTCCGTTAATCACCTTGGTCAGTTTGGTTACACTTTTTGCGTTCCGTAAATGTCTAATTCCTGAAATTAAGTTGATTAACGGAACGTGGTTCCTGAAAAAATTGGTAAATTATTTGCTACCAAAATGACCAACGTATTGAGTAGGTTAATGCGGTAAATGGGCGGCAATCTGTCAAAAGTAAACTGTCAAATTTAGGTTATCTTCTTCCACATTTATGGCTTTTACCTACCCCAGAAGACAGTTGGCCATAAAATTTAGGTTATGTTGTTCTTTTAAATACTGGGAATTCGTCATACCCACCATCTGTTTGTTCTTTTGCGTCCCGTTATAAAACCATAACCGGGCTCACCAAAAGAGAACCGCTGTCAAATTTTCAGTTACCGGTTCGGTTATTGAAGTTTGTTAACGGAACATATCCTTACCGCATTCACCTACTCAAATACGTTGGTCATTTTGGTAGCAAATAATTTACCAATTTTTCATGAACCACGTTCCGTTAATCAACTTAATTTCAGGAATTAGACATTTACGGAATGCAAAAAGTGTAACCAAACCGACCAAGGTGATTAACGGAACATATCCAATATGGAATATACAGCTAATTTCAGCACCCCTAGCGCCAGGGGTCCCACACCTTTAGTCTAACCACCACCTAACTATCAATCACCAAACTCTGTGGGAAATTCAAACATGAAATTACGAATAACGATAGCAACGTCAGTGCTTGTTTGCGGCTTGCGCATACCATACAATTATTGTGGTTCCATCTGGTAGCGGTTTATGCATTCTTAGTAAATTTCTGTATCAATTTCTATATGAATAAAAATTTACATTCAGCAATTTATTCTTTATATTTGCTGTTAGATGGACATACTTTATATGGAACAAGTGAAATGTGATTTTTTTTTGCATACTTGGTAAAATAAAGATGTCATTTTATTTAATTCTTTTGTTTTTATCTAAAACTTCACGGCATAAAATTATCGTACATAATGCCATTATCGTACTTAACAGAGAATTATCGTACAAAATCAATAATTATGGTACGCCTGGCAACGCTGTTTCACTTTCCCAGTATTCTCGCTATCGAAACTAACAAGCGTAGAGGGGTTGAAAACTACAATTTCATTGGCTATCAGCTGGTAATTCCGCAGCGGTTGCCGTTTAAGATAAAAGTTGGTTGGAATATAAACCGCAACCGCAGCGTAACATTTGCTTTCGTATTCTTCATAAACGCTACAGGTGCGGCAAGTTTATAAATTGACCTTTATCCTCCGTCCCTGAATTTTTTTTAAAGAAACTGGGTCGCCTAGTGCCGGACCTGGGAAATTTCTTGAGGGGGCAAGATTGGATTTTGTCGCCTCCCGCCCCAACAAATAAAATGTTCCGAAAAAAAAGTCCAATTTGCGATTAGGTACTTTGCAGATTCTTTCAGGGGTGGCTTGGCTCTGAGTAGCCTTACTTCATTCGACCTAAAAGATCTTTTGTGATTTACCCTAGTACATCTAGCTGTTGTCCAAGATTCCAAGACTTCTACCAAAGCTTATCATTTTTCTGGAGGCTAATTTCTCTATTTCGCCTGCCCTAGGAACTTTAGCTCAGTGCGGATTAATACCTTGCATTCACAAAGTATATGTTCTGCAATTTCAGCATCGCAATATCTGCATTTGTCGTCTACTGCCTTGCCCATATTCTTGACACGCTATATCTCAAGGGGCAGTGGCCTGTTATCAGCCTTAATTCGGACTTTTAAAGTTCGAGAAGCCTTGTGGCATTCTTTGTTAAATAAGTAAGTTACAAACTGTTTCGCTTGTCTTTGGCCTAGAGTATTCTGATCTTTTTCCAATTTCTGGATTTCTTCCGTCATATGTCCTTTTGCCAGGCCACAAAACAGTTCAAATCCAATAAATTGTGCTTCAACTCCTTTTCCAAGTTTATTACCTCTTGTACTCTCTCATGCCCTGGCACCTACATCAAGCTAACATTGTTGTTGTTAGCCAGTTGCTTCAGGGATCGTCTACATCCCCAGGCAATTTTAGACTCAAAGGTATAGGACCTTAAAGCTTTTAATGCTGCTTGACTATCTGATGGTATACTCTGCCCTTCGAATGCCTATATTTGGGCATTTCTGGACACAGACTTATAGCACGAATTTCTGCCTGGAAGATGGTTGGGGTATTACCGAGGGCTCTGAATACCCTACATTTACCCCCTACTACGCCCACTCTTACCCCTTCAGCCATCTTAGATCCATCCAAGGTGAGTGACCCGTGCTCCAATCGCAGTGCCTTCATCTTGCTTATCTGATGGCATTCAATTAGCATGTCAAACGGACAATCAAAGTCCTGTTTGATTGGCATCGAGTCAGTGCAGTGGCTTTGGTCATGGACTTAAAATGGATTAGCTCCAAAATCCTTACGTGACCAACCAGATTGCCTGGTTTAAATTTAAGTGCCTGATGCAGTCTTAAGGCATTAAGTGCTGCCTCCTTTCTTACATCCAAGTGCAAGATTAGTAGGGATGCATTAATATAAAAATGCATAAAATTACGTTTTGATAATTTATACATACATCAAAAATTTGAATTGTGTAAATATTCAACTCTCATGTTTTTATGCAAATGAAGGCATGTGCCGAAGATGTTGACTTGACATAATTTTAATTAGCCCTGAACCTGTTAATTTATGATATTATTACCTACTCTTTTTCGATATTTCAATGTTAGTAGAGTGAAACCATTAGTTGTAACTGATGTCATTTGTTAAAAGCAAAACTCCCTAAGGTGTTTAAATTTTACGTTGTTTACGTTCATCTTAAAACGTAAAAAGAAACACATTCCCTATTTATATATACATTTATTTAACGTCGGCCTATTTCCGCTACTGAGGCCTAACACCGACGCCTGTATACGAGCTACCCCCAACCAGGAATTTTTGCCGAACCTCTTCCCTTAAGAAGAGTAGGGATCTTTTATTTGCCTAACATTTAATAGACAAGGGACCGACGGCTTTACATCCCCTCCGAAGGATGGTATATCTCCTATACAACCCTCGCCTAAGGTTGTATAGCTTCCGCGCATACACTGATATACAAGCCGCTGGAAGATGTGTGAGGCGAGAACGCGGTTTCCGTTGGAATGGTCACCCATCCAATCATTCCCTGTTAATGATAGTAATATTTCTATTTTTTTCAATAATGTAATCAGACGCATTATTCCTAAGTTTTAAACCAATATGCCATAGTTTTTGCAAGATCTGTGTTGACATGTAGAAGAGAAGAAAATATTTAGGTACCTTTCGATATTTTACTTATTGTGCCACAATTAACTCTAAAAATATACAAAATAGGCTCGGGCTAGGAACGCCAAAATCAGTAAATTTATGACTTGCTGTAGATAATGGGTAGCTGTTAGAAATACACGTTATAAACAGAGCACAGTTTGTTACTCATGAAAAATTAAAATACAAGAGTATAATAAAATCGACAGAATAAATCGTAGCTCTTTTAGTATCGATGAAGTAAACAAACCTTAACAGAATTTCAAGATAAGGGTTTGTATCGTCATAAAGTCGTATTTTGACATTTAAAGCTGGTGGGGCACTGAATTATACATTTCAACCTGCTCATATCTCCTGCACGATTCGACATAGTTAATAACAAACATTAACAAAGCTATTAATCAAAGAATTTCCTAAACTTGAAATGAAAACAACTTTCTTTTCTCCTCGACGTTTAACAAGCAACACAAACTGCTCAGATAAAGTCAATTGATTTACACCACTATACACGGGATTTATTATGTGAAAGAATGAAAAGCAGGTACTTAAATAGACACACGTATATAATAGTTATTTGTGTATTAAGGCCGTAAAGTTGATCTTTTTCGGCTGAATCCGAAGTTTGCGGACGAGGCCAAGTAAACTTCGGATTTGGCCGAGGTGCACACATTTTTTAGGCAACTGTCTTAAAAAGTAAAATACATTTTTTAAATGAAAACGTCACTAGATAGTTTATTGACAAGCCGTGACATATTTCAAATATTAACGATGATCGAGTAATACATGAGACCGTGAAGTAAAAACGGCAAAAAAATAAGATTGACAAATGAGTACAAAGAGATGACACTTTAGGAATGCTGTCAGATCCGATAAACGCCATTTTTTGTGACAGTTGTCTAAAACAGCTTTTATATTTTGAGAAAGGAAATAGATCAAATACAACTATTGTAGTCATTTGAAATCAAATAAAACAATTAGATATTTTTTTTATTGAGACATCACAACATCTATAACTCACCTATAAACTCAGGTAAAAATGCTTCTTCTAAATTGATTCAAGAAATTAAGTAAATGGTATTACATTTTAACTTTAATAGAAATTAGGAATTCAGTGTAGCAGTCATACATCTAAATGCGTTTACAGAAATTAAATTATAATGAACATTACTAATTCAGAAAACAGTTAATGCAGTTAAAATTTATTCAATTTCAAGAAGTTCTACATCAAAAATAAGAGTTGCATTTGGTGGAATAATTCCTGGATGACCTCTTGATCCGTACGCATAATCAGGAGAACATGTAAGCTTAGCTCTTTGGCCAACGCTGAGCTAAAAACCAAATGTTAAAATTAGAAAGACAATTAAAAAAATAAGTAAATTATAATTAATACAATTTTCATTTCAGGAAACCCTATTTCATCAATTTTACAATAAAGTAAATAAGAGCGCAAGGATAAGAATCATCATACATATTTAACAGTTTTCAGATCACACACAGATCGATAGGTTGCAGCAGGTTTTAGCCTGTAAGAAGCTTCGTTCCATTGTACATGGAAGCTGATAGGAGTTACATGTGCCCCGTCTAGTCATGCAGGCACACAGAATGTCCCATGTTTATTTATTTTATTGTTATATCGTGTTCGTATTATTATTATTATTAAAAAAAAAAGTAGTTTGTTGCATCAGGAATATCGTAGTGACATAATATTAGCTTATGCAGCGGATAAAAATGCAACGTATCATCCGTTGTGTTGTAATGATCTTCATACATAGTGAAATGGCAAGAAAACAGTATTTTATCAAAATATCTCGGTTTGGGCGCGTACCTACTACGGCAAAAAAAAGTTATTATGAGATTGAAAGAACAGTAAATTTGCTACAATATATTGTCCTATTCATTTTTTTCTTAAACTGAATAGTTTAGGTGCAGCAGTCGAGTGAAGTCAAGCGCAATGTAAAAAATTCTTATTTTTTACAATTATTCGAAAAACTAAACGGGTTAAGGATCTCGGTCAATTGCCCTTTGAAATGTATCTTATTTCAATAAAGTTGCTTTATTACTATCATTATTTAGTTCGCTGCGAGTTTTATGAACAACTATTTTTGTGTTTAGAGACAAAACTTGTTTTTATAGTCAAAAGAGTCTCTTACAACATAGATTTTAGTTGTCTTCTGCATATACAGACATATGTAGTAGAATACTCGTTTTCACATGTTAAGTGCCGCCCCTGTGAAGCGGCTTATTTTTTAGAGGCTCTGTGTTATTAAAACAATCGGAGGAGCAGAACTGGGTAAAGTACTCTGGTAAAGTGATTTAAGTAGTACTTGAAGCCCTTTTAGGACTTCAAGCACTGTGCTTCAATTACTTTTAAGAGAGAGTATTTGGTACTTGCCATTTGAATTACTTTGCATAAGTATTTGGGGCTTTAAAACCCTTTCAGAAGGCTTCAATTACTTTCGAATGTGCTTGAAGTATTTCTAAAGTACTTAGAAGCTCTTTTTAAAATTCATTCAAAGTCCTTCTAGACAAGTCTCATCATGAATTATCAGGAACCCAGGAACTAATAGAAAAACAAAGCAGCTTTTGTTCAGTGTTTAGTTATCCATAGTCAGTCATAATTGGTGAGGTGATGCAAGTGTGTGATTACCATCCCAACTAGCACCAAAGTAATAGTAATTGAGATGGGAACCTCGTATGAGAAATCATTACGTAACTGCGACTAAATTTACGACTTTGATGTAAAAATAACTTCATTTGACAAGTCTACAGTCCCTGTCTCGTAGTTTCTACCACTAATGATTACTTTATTAGTTATGCAACTTCTATGTAGCTTTCGTAGTACATGGGAACGTGGTAGTTACCAGTGGGACGACTTTCGGGTTTTCAGAACTTGAAGGTGGTAAACGACAGTAGCAGCGACTACCTCGTGTCACTGAAATGTTGGCTTCAAAGTTGCGATTACTTTCAAGTAGCTTTAATAGTTGCCGCGACGTTCTAGGAACCTTCACTATTCCTTTAAAGTAGTAGAACTTGTAAGTAATATTCATAGGTGTTAATTGACACTGCTGCTACTTATAGGACTGTACACGACTACTACAAAGTGCACGTCACCTCTGAAATTTACCAAGAAGTAAATTTCACCATTTAGTTCCCAATGTTGACCATAGATAAAGTTAAAGTAACAAATCTAACTTATATATATATTTGCCTAATCTAGATGTGGCAGACTTTAAGATTTTTTGAGAAATCAAATTAACCTTTACAAACTTCTGTGACTGAGAATCATTATTATCAGAATATTCAGCAAACAAATCATCTCTATCTGTCAATTGTTTAATAGTTGGTTTACTTTTAGTATGCAGATCCAAGAACAATTATTAGAGAAAAAAAAATAGTGACAATTAAATATTCATGTTAATTGAGGCCACATAATTAAAAAAAATACTAAGGCTTCCTCTGAATCCGTGTTAATGCACTGCGTTAGCTGTTTCTTAAGTTTCAAAGCTTCGCTGAAATCAGAGACTCCTCCGGTACATTTGACAACACACGGATAATTTGACCATCCTTTTTCTGGTACACTGGTGGCATTCGACCTCAAGCTTTCTCTTGGGGAATGGCTTAAATTATCAGGCCACAATAAAATTCCGTTTTTTCCACTGATGTGGAACAACAGTAAAATAAATCCCATATTTTTAATGCGTCGACACAATTTTAAAAGAATCCATAATCTTTCAAAATAAGCCAACAAAATTTAATATTTCAGCAGTTTTATTACCAAAGTGCTTACACCTACCTTTTCTTCTAGGTTATCTATCACGGTAATACATATATATGACCGCATACACATATTAAAGAGTTAAGATACATATGCCACATACAATCATACAAGTAAATTGCGACAGCTGACAGGTTTTTCAAAGTAGAGTTAGGTAAATAATAAATAGTTAAAATTAGGAGTGCATTCAGTTTAGACTTCAACGTACGGCTAACACGTACCAAGGAGACGTTCCGAATCAACATCAGGAAAAATGTAACCATGAAGTGGCAGCGGCAACTTTGAAGAGGTAATTTGTGGTAGTCACAACTTTGTTACGACTTTAAAGTGGTGCTACAGTCCCATTCGCAGATTTGTAGTAATAATAACTTTAAAGTTATGTATTTACAGTCTTCGGCACTATCGCCAAGTAGCGATTACTTTCAAGTAGCATTTCTTGGTGAAAACTACCTTAAAGTGATATTTTCTGTAATACGTCATTTTGATGGCCAAAACTTTCGACGCCAATTTCATAACACATGAACCATAATTTCACGATTGACGAAAAAATTTAATTTATCGCCATTTCTGCACCAAGTATAACAAATGAATACATGAACGAAAGTCTTGCAGGGAGAAAATTTCCCCATAGGCGCAAACCTAATGAGAAAAAAAATGTAAGTGCAGTGCAATGAGTTCATGACACCGGGTTTTGTTTACCAGGCGACAGAGAACTGTAGTAAATTGTCCTGTTGAAGTAGACGAAGAAGTTCTAGAATTACTAGAACAAGACCCTTCAATAAGTACCCTATACGCAAAAATCGTTTTTACCCATACCACATAAGAAAGGAAGTGATTTCATTGCACAGTATTACGTCAGATTGGTTAGTCATTGGCGGCGCACTTCTACAAAAAAAAATAAGGTAATTTTTTTTCCAAATTTTTTTATTTATTTTTTTTAACTCCTTTTGGTGGGGACAGCCCACTGAATAATTTTCCACATGTTTAGATAAATCACCTTGTATTCCCCATATCAATAAACGAACTTTTACAAATTGGATAATAAACAGATTGGAGTTATTACTTAAATATTTGTACCATTGATAGTACTTGAAGTACTTTAAGGGCTTCAAGTACTGTACTTGGTAATTGAAGCACTTTTGTAAATAAAAGTACTTGATACCTTCATGCTTTAAAGCACTTGCTTGATGCTTGAGGCACTTTGTCGGAGTACTTTACCCAGCTCTGCGGAGGAGAACCTTAAAGATAATTTTTTACAAGATGAACTTGGTCCATATCCCCTCTCCTTGTTGTGTGACAAAGGAATGAGGAAAACTACAAAGTCATCTCTGTATAAGAGCATTTCAGCTAATCACGGAAAACATTGATTTCTGATACTCCACCTATTCTATATCGTTAATGGTGGGATATTTACTGCATAGAGGCGCGTGGTATCAAAATGAAACATTTCATATCCAATGGAGCGATTAAAAAACATCTTATCTCCCTCCCTGTTAAAAAATATATTCAAAGATGTCAATTTCCCTATTAAGCAACCAATGGAACATGCAGACACACTTGTGAATACAGGAATCGAAATGTCCTTTAAGTTTGGGTGCTGCTTGTCAAAACGTTTATATCTGAAGCCATGAAAGAGTAAAATAAAAATCATTGTATTCTTCTCATAGTTTGTTGAGTGCAGAAATCCTTCGTTATGTAATTAATATACTATGTTACGTTAAATGTATGGTAAGAGCTGTACCTAGTTTTGGTCTAAAGTCATTAAAATTTATGTTGTTAGTGTAAATAACATTCCGTTTTGTATTTGGGAATAAAATTTTAACATTATACAAGAGATAAACAAGCAAGCTGTGTTTTCTATCCTCAAAAAGTAAACAAGATCCCATGGGAAACCAAACACCACATAAGGATCCACGTAATGGGTGGTTGACATCATCACGGGTCCCGCGAACAAATAAAAATCGATGGAGATACGAAAAATGTTGGCAGCAAAGATAATGCCTTCAAAAAAATTTAACCAAAATTTACGGCCGGACCCGATGGTTTACCAGCTTTCTTCTTAAAAGACTGCTCAGGTATATTGGCTGCGCCGCTGGCACATATTTTTAACCTGTCCTTACAAATTTGTGCATATCCTGATAAATGGAAAGCATCTAAAATTTGTCCCATGCACAAAAAAGGCAACAAATCGGATATAGAAGATTACCGCCCTATTACAATCATAAATAACTTTGGCAAAGTATTTGAAATCGTCATGCATACTGCACTTTATCCCTAGATTCATCAACTTATATGCAACAACCAACATGGTTTTGTCTCTCAACGATCGACAACAACAAACCTACTTTGTATAACACAATACTTAGCTGAAGTTATGGATGACGGTGGACAAGTCGATGTTATTTATATGGACTTCTCTAAGGCCTTTGATAGGTTGGACCATGGCGTTTTGCTAACGAAATTAGTCTCGCTTGGTTTTAACCTTAGTCTAATAACTTTTTTTTAATCCTATCTGATTAATAGAAGTCAGTTTGTACAATATCATGGTCATAGGTCTATCGAATTTATATCTCAATCAGGAGTTCCACAAGGATCGGTCTTAGGCCCTTTACTGTTCATTATTTTCATTAACGATATCATCATCAATATCAGTTGTAAATCTCTCTTATATGCTGACGACTTGAAGATATACTATAAGATCAACGATGAATCAGACTGCGAAAAGCTGCAGACAGACTTAAGCACAATTCACGAGTGATGTAACAAATTGAGATTGTCTCTGAACATAAATAAATGCAATGTAGTCTCGTTTACGAGGAAATTAAATAAAATACAATATGAGTATTCTATTAATAAGGCAAATCTGACACGTCATGATAGCTTTAAAGATCTAGGAGTAACATTTGACTCACATCTTCCGCAGAGAACACATAAGCAACACAGTGACATCATCTTTTAAAATGTTAGGATTTCTCATACGAAATGCTCGAGAATTTCAAAATACGCGTACCATAAAAACTCTATATAATACCTTGGTGCGACCCCGACTAGAATACGCGAGCGTGATATGGAACCCCCACTACGACGTACATATTAACAATATTGAAGGCATTGAAAGACGTTTCTTAAAATTCCTGGCATTTACAATCGATCATCAATATCCCCCTATAGGTTATGATCACTCATTACTACTTAATCGTTTTTCATACAATTCTATGAAGCAGCGGAGAGAGATGCAAAGTGTTATACTTTTATACAAACTTCTAAACAACATGATTGGCTGTCCGCAATTACTTGAACAAATCAACTTTAGAGCACCTACCAGGTCAACCAGATCTACATCCTTGTTTTACTTTTCTAATACACACACAAATGCTTCAATGTTTTCACCACTATATCGTATCTGTCATAGCTACGAAATTATTGCACATGATGTCGACATTTTTAACACTAGATTAAGTCAAATTAAGTCAAGATTCTCTTAGATTAACAGTTTTTGTTTGTTTCTTTTTTCTTATTTAATGCTTTTCCCTATTCACTTTTCCTTTATTATTGTATATAATTGTATATGTGCGTGTATAGATAAATATGTATATATTAAATCATAATCATTAAGTCATATGTTCACCAAATTCATTTATAGAATTTTGCAATAGTTATATTAGTATTAAGATTTAGGTTATAGTAAGCCATAATATATAACACTAACGTGTATTCTAGTTTTAATTTATATCACAAGTTTTGATAATATATATGTATGTTAGTTTCCGGCCCTGTAAATGGGATGTAAATTCTGTTGGGTTTGTGTATGTAAATAAATAAATAAATAATAAGAATAATAATGTGTATCAAAAAATTCGAAAAACGCGGTTGGCTTTGATGCTCTTGTGCAAAAATGAAAAGAACAAATCTCAAAGTAGGCCATGACACCATTAATTTCGTTTATTTTTTCTCTTTCTAACGATATAAAACATGTCACAAACACTTTAACTATAGTGTCAATATTTAATATTTTACGAAAACCACAATTCATATCATTGAGTCGTAAAAATCAGCCATGCCATAATAGTAAAAATTCACTTTATAATAATTATAATTCAGAAATTATTTATTACAATTTAATACAAACAAACGTCTTATAAATAAAAATACCAGTACAAAATGAACATCAAAAAATCGAAAAACTATGTATAACAGTACTATCTACTACCATACTGAAAAGAAAATGTGTGTATTTATTTTTCTAACTACAAATGCTCAAACTGTGCACCATGCATTCTAATACACAAATGTGCTCTACGAGACACCTCACGCATTATAATTTGGAGCATTTTAGAAGTAATTCTGGTTTTGATGTCCTCAATATTTTCAGAGGCAGTTTGAAATACTTTGTGTTTAATGTAACCCCAGACGAAAAATCCAAGGGAGTAATATCGGTGATCGAGCTGGCCATAGAATGGGTTCATAGGTACCCATCCAGCTATCTGGCATAACTTGATTTAAATAATTGTACATATTACAACAGTGTGAGGTGGAGCCCCATCTTGTTGAAAATATGAATAATTTAATCTTTCTGCCACTCTTAATTCATAAAGAAAATCTTGAAACTCGTTTTGCAGGAAATTAAGGTATCTACGAGGAGTTAATTTACCATCATAAAAATAAGGTCCAATTACTTTAGTCCCTAAAAGACCTACCCAAACATTCGTAGAAACTCTTTCTTGGAAAGCAGTCTCTCTGCACCAATGTGTATTTTCTCGTGTCCACTTATAATGCATATCTCTATTGAAAAACCATCATTAGAAAAATTTGATTCGTCTGACCAAAGAATTTTGCTACATATTAGCGGGCCATTCCTTTTTTTTTATTTAACGACCATCTACAAAATCTTACTCTCCTCAGCTTATCTCCCTCATTTAAATGTTGAACTTTCCTCATTTTGTAGCATCGAAATCCGTTTTTTCAAAATATTTTTCTTGCACTGTCTCTTTTATGCGACAGTTTCTCTGAATTTGTTTCAAAGAGGTTTCTTCATTTTGGTTAACATAATTCTATTCATTTTTCTTATCTTATTATTATCCGCAACTTGCCCTTGCCTTACTTTTTTTTTTAAATGAACCACGCGTTTTTATTTTGAATTAACTTCCCAAACATAATTCGATTTGGCTGCGGGGCACCTGGAAATCTATCTTCGTAAACTGTGACTGCCATCTCAGCGTCACAATTGCACCGACAATAAATGCTAATCATATTGAATTTGTTATTATTGGTGTACACCATAATTACTAATATAAAACTTGTCTTAGAACTCGACAACGCAACATACAACAGTGACAATTTGTCAAATTTGTTAATAACTGTACACATTGTTGTTCACTAATCGTGGCATAGCGGATTTTTACGATTCAATGATATAAATTGTGATTTTCGTAAAATACTGACACTACAGTTAAAATTTTCGTTTTGTTTTATATCATTGGAAAGAGAAAAAATAAACGGAATTAATGGTGCCATGGCCTACTTTGAGATTTGTTCTTTTCATTTTTGCACAAGAGCGTAGGTCAAAGTCAACCGTGTTTTTTGAATTTTTACACATTATTATTCTTATTGCCTTTGCCGTCAACTTTCATCCCTTTAACTTTCTTCGTATCTCCTCAAATAAAGAAGATATAACCGTTTGTGGTTTTCCTATTTTCAGGTTTTTGTAATACATCGCACAAATTAGGCTATGGATTTCAAATTTCTTTTTACTGAAACATAGCTCACAAAAAATGGGATAGCTTTCTAAAACTTTTTTCTTCTACAATAGATATTAAGATAGATATTTGGTGTGGCCCTCGGTAAAATAGATAAGTTGGTACACATAATTTCGGGTTAAGATTAACAATTCCGAATAGTGGCATGTGTAGTTGTATAAATATAATGGAAGCTGTCATGTAGGTACTTCTTTGTAGCAAAGATAATAAATCACAATTATTGTCAATGAAATTGCAGTATTATTACTGAATACAAGTACAACTTTAATAGAACTTTACTGCATAAAATAATTAATTAGCACAAAATGTTCAACTGGGAGATTTCAAATTAATAAATTGTGGAAAACTAATCCTAGTTAATGTACTACCATATAAAGAATTAAAAATTAAGTAGATATTAGGCAAAATGACTCACAAAAAAATACTTGACTTGACAAAGAAAATATACAATTTGTGGATTGCACATTAGGAATGTAATTAAAGTTAAAGATTTTGTACAAATTATAGACATTCAGACGTTTGTTCCACAAGTGAAGTAAACTATGCATTCTTATGTAATCATAATTCAAAACTGTAAAGAATTCACTTTATTTTTAAGATTTTATAAAAGTTTCATATTCAAAAATATATTTGTACAAATTTTCCTATTACCATTTTAAGAAAATATTGGAGTATAATTTTCTAGAATTGTTAAAATCTCCACAATTTCTTCTCTATATGGTATGCAAATCAATCTCAGAACTGTGGTAGATTTTTGGTTTTATGAACATGCTTCTGGCTGCCTTATAAGGATGTAATTGTAATTACTATATTTGGCAGTTAGTGTACCTACTATACCTATTTACTTACTTGAGCAACACCTTCATCCCATCCTCTAATTACTTCCCCTCTTCCTATGTGAAATTTAAAAGGAGATCCCCTGTCCCGCGATGAATCGAATTTTTGTCCATTTTGTAAGGTACCCGTATAATGAACGACGACAGTTTGACCCGTTTTTGGAAAGGTTTGTCCTAAAACAAATATTTATTTTTCGATTTAAGTACTTTTATTTCGTTTGTTTAATCCTCAGATTTAGTGATCAACGTTAGAAAAAAAATGCTACAAAACTAAAAAATCAGTTTGATTAATAACCCGCTTAGCTTTATACCGTATATAATACGCTAGATTGAAAGATGAACCCAAAAATTATAATGCTAAAACTTACCATCACCAGGAGTTACAGTTTCTACTTGAACACCCATTATAATTTAAAAGCTGTAAACAAAAAATATTCCAAATAATATATCTAATAATATTAGGCACATTTACAAATTTCTACCTTAAAATTATTACTATATACAAAATAAAACAGAACACTGCTTAGATCACGCCTTACACAGCAAAAATGGCAATTCGGCAGACTGGCAGAGGCGCACGGCGCACAGAACACAGACCGCAAAGGCGTCACCAGCGTCACTGTCACTGGCTGTGTCACTACTGTCACTAGTACCACAGAACAAAGAACAACCAGAAACGGCACTCACTGTAAAATAGTAAAAGCTAAAAGTATGTGCATGACACACGTATCCACGGATTGTTCTGTAGTTGACAATTCTTGACCTATTGCGACATATGTATAAGGGCCGGATTATCAATAAAGGGTTAACACTTAACTATAGGATAAATGTCAAACCAAACATTGGGTATTTCAAGGACTGTTAACTACAAGTTAACAATCGTTGTGGGTATCTATTGTTTTGTTTGATATTTAACCTTTCGTTACGGTTACGAGTTCATCTTGGTTGCGTTCATCACGGTGAGCGATCAGGTAGCGCTCACTGTTCACATGCTTAAACTACGCTCCTTGCACTGTCCTCATTTATCTGAGTTCTCATTGGCTTCTTGTGATCAAATGATGTAATGATACGTGATCGGTTAGTTAGCGCTAACGCGATGAACGCGACCCTTGCATTGGTTGCGTTCATCACGGTGAGCGATCAGGTATGGTTTTATTCGTGAGATTAAACGGGCACAAATAATATCTAGTCCATTTCTGGCGAGTGAAGTCCTATGACATCAGTGAGGCGGGGGAGGGGAGGGGGGGCGTTGTGCAGCACAAGAAAGAAGACCTGTCTACCACTAATTTCCTGTTAACTGTTCTTGGTGAACAACAACAAATTAATTTGCTATTGAGGTTTAATGAAAGTTTAGTATTGGTCGGGTTCATCACGCGGTAGCGCTATCTGGGCGATCACGTATCATAATGCAAGAAGCCAATGAGGACAGTGCAAGAAGCGTAGTTTAAGCATGTGATCAGTGAGCGCTACCTGATCGCTCACCGTGATGGACGCAACCATTGGCTTCTTGCATAAGTCTCTGATGATACGTTAGCGAATATGGTTAGCGCTACCGCGACACCGCGTGATGAAGGCGACCACTGTCTCTCTCTCTCTCTCTCTCTCTCGACGCGCGTTTCGTTAATCGTGTCACAGAACATCATCAGTTCTATAACCATGTCCTGGATGGAAATTCCACAGAGATATTACTATATATATATATATCTTTCTGTGGTAAATTCAGAGCAATCTATACCTGCGCATAAAGTGTCCAGTACGCTTAATTTTGGCATAATAATGTGAATATTATTATTTAAGTCTAATAAAATAGTAAAAGTTATGATAATTATAAGAGATTCCAGAGATAACCATAAAAAATCAAAATTGAGACTAAGAATACTTGCACCGAGGCACAGTTAGGGCTAGATAAAATGAAGTTATTATTAAGATTCTTTTTTATAAATTCATTTTCTTTCATTGGGGCACATTTACCGTACACTTACTGAGATCACGAGCAAAGAATTATCACGAGCCACTACTGAGTTCGAGTTCAGGGACAGTCCAGGGCGTCTGGGAAAGTGGGAAATACTAAAGAAAATGGCGTGTGTTATTGTTTCTTGGATTTTTACTTTTCAAGATATGTGATTTTATGTGTGAAAATTATAATTAAATTTTGTGAGAAATACGTAGCAAATAGTAAGTTTCACATATTTTATTTTATTTACCGTAAATTACTTGAATATACTGTCATAAAAATTTAAAGACCTAGATAATGATTGCTCACTGTTATTAAGTTTGTACCTGGTGTTTTATAGCTCCAACTTTGGAATATGAAATATTAGGAATTTTCAAAGACTTCTCTTTATTTTGTGCTATTTTTATCAATCTAATGCTCAGAAATACGATTGAATTAAAACATATTAACAACACAATTGTTCATTTTCTTTTAAATGGGAAATAAGGCATTAACCTACTTGTAAGGATTGTTGATGTTTTTTCAGGTATGCAGGGACAAGAAGGTCTTTCTGGATGTTCTGATCACAGATTAGCATTGATTCATGAGATGAGTGCACACAACTTTGATTTGATTAGATTTGCCTCTTACAGAACTGCAACCAAATTGAGATTTATACAAAAGAAAGTTAGCCGTAAGTATTATCATATTCCAAAACAAAAAACTAACAAAATTGTTTATCCTATATTCAATGTCTTAAACAACAATCCTCCGGAATTACCACTAATTAGTATTTTACTTTGTTGCTCTCATTACCGATAGTAAACTAAAATATATAATCTAAGACCTTTAAATAAAAAGTTTGTGACCACGTCATATTTAAAGTGGTTTGTTTATTGAAAATTTAATTAATAGGGAGTATCAACTTCTTGTTAATAATAGTATATTGTTTTATATGGAGTAAAAGTGAAATTGTTTGTGTCGAGGACGTACTTGACGGATGAATGAATTGGGTCCGCTCTGGCGAGAACAGCCAAGACATAAAAAGTCACTTTACTCATGGAATATGTTATTTTTTCTTCAAACACGCATAAATAAATAAGTAATAAAAAAATTAGTAAGATTACAAATAATATAGGTACTAGGTATATACAGCAAAATTAATAAAATACAAAACACAATACATAGGTATTATTAAAATTTTAAAATATACATTAAATATTAATTCTATTCTATAATATATAACTTAATCCTTGCCTCCATTACTAAAAACATCTTGCAAAAAATAAAAACATTTATTTATTAGGTATTCTCTTAACTTATTTTTAAAAGCAGGAAAACTCTGTTGGTCGATTTAGGTAAACAAGGCTGCCTCGAATGCAAAAGTTGTAGATAAAGTTAAGATCTTGTTTTCTATAAACAGTGGTCGATACAAATCTAGTGGCATGAGCGAAAACATGAGACAATTTTCCTCTGCAAAATAAAGACATTTTGTGTTTCTGCACCTACACCCCAGGGAATAATTAAATATATCATGTGAGAAAAGATTTTGAATTGCAAAATATGCAAAATGTAGTTTTTGCATACAAATTTTATATGATTTATCCAAGTGGAATTTTCGTCTATTGTTTAAATGATAGAAATTTAATATGCAAGTCTTTTAACAATTTTTTTTTCTGTACAGCCTTAATGATATCTTACACAATACTAACTAATAAGCATCATATGGCAGTAACTATAAAATATAGAGAGCCGAATTATCTATTGGACTAATGGGATATGATGATCCCCATTAACCAAGGTGAATACCAAAGGCATGCACAAGGGGTCGGTGAATGAATTGAATAAATTTAATCTGTTTCTTGATTTAGGTTCCCATCATAAGTAACATATTGAGTTGTAATTTTTGGTCTACATGCCCTATTAGTTGTGTAATGGTCTTTAAAATAAATTTAACAACTTTAGGTCTTATGAAAGTCATAAAGTTATGCACATGAATATCGAAATTCGTTTTGGTATGAGGGTCTTTTAGTAGGCATGAAATGACTAATTGGACACCAAAAATAGACGGTCTTTAAAAGGTCATTATTGGGTCGTAAAGAGGTTGATATCACTTACAACGTTTAACATGCTTTAAGAGTATGATTGTATAATGGTCGTTGAAAAAATAATATGACCTCGTTATGATCTTGCACGAAGATAATTACCTATACAAGAGTCATTAAAAAACACGAAACTTCAATAGGACCTTGGCACGAGACAGTATCTAAAATTGAAAGGAGTCGTAAAAGAGGTTATATATTGATTTTTAAATACGACTCATAAACGAAAATATGTCTTTCAAAATTGATAAGAATAATAGAAGTAATACCAAAATACCCACAGGAGTGAACATACAAATATTACTCTTATAAAGTTTAAAGCTCGGTTTAACAAAGTACTAGCATAAATATAAACAGTCAGGGACCTGGCCGTGGTTAGCTCTTCAAAAGTCGGATATATAACAATTTTACTAAATCTACGACATTCGTACATTTAATACAATTTGCTATATCTACGAAAGTTTGTTGCGAGGTTTGTTGTTAACAAAATGTCAAAGGCAAGGGAAATTATCTATCATAAGGAACTATACTACATCAAATAATATTAACATATTTAACCTAACGAACTAACCTAAAGAAATATTCGTATAGATGTATTTTAATTGTTAACAAAATGTAGTAAAAAAAAACTGTAACAGTTGAACTGTAACCCTCGACCTCACGTGTGAGAATCGGGCAACCATACAATTTCTTTTTATATACTGACATGAAGCCAAAATATTTTGCCATGAAATAAGAAATTCCAAGAACTTGAATCCCTTTAACCAGCATCATAGTCTACTTAAACTGTAATTCGCACAAAATTAAAATTAATGCATTATGTGTGTTATATAAAAATGAAAATCTATTCGTTTATAATGTTTTCTCAATTTTTCGTTATTGTTAAGCATCAAACTTCATTTCCCAGGCATTTCTGCTACAGTCAAATTCAAGAATTGCCAAGTGCGTAAGGGGGAACCCGAAATCCCTCGTAGATCCGCCACTGGTTCAGTTATGTGATAGTATATAACAATTATATATAGTATATATATATATATATATATATATATATATATATATATATATATATATATATATATATATATATATATATATATATATATATATATATATATATATATATTCAGCTGCGGCATTTATTAGCATCCGTTCAAAAATAATACCACTTGGCATCCGTCGGTATACAGCATGTATATGTGATTATATTGTTACGTCCTTACAATTTTCAGTAAACACTTTGTGGATTCCAAATAACTTGCAACAAGAATTTTCACAAACCACTGATTTATTTATTTTTATTTAATCACTAAAATTACACTAGCAAATACTTAAAAATCACACAACTAATAATAACTTAATCTAATATAATTTCACTACTTTTAAAACACTAAGCACTTTACTTTTCTTCTTAAACTTGTCAACTCTTGTCTAACCTAAAAACTCTCTTGTCTGTTTACTTCACTAAACTGCATACTTCACTCAACTGAACTCTTCTTCTACAAACTGTTTCTGTAACCAGAAGCACAGATTACCCAGAACTGTACTGGATACTAAACTGAACTGTTTATCCTTCACTAAACTGTACTGTACTGTTCCCCCATCTGCTGGCTTCACCTCTTTATATACCCACTTGGAATGTCCAGAATATCATTGTAGAACTTTCCACAAATATACTGGAATTCTCTAGAATTTTCTTAGGCACTACTAAATGGTGGTTCGCCAGTTGGCCCACAGATGGCGCCACCCTTCTGGCCAGGGAGTAATTACAACTCTCCTCTCTGTTAGAGGGCAGCACATAACACTGCCCCCTCCTTAAGCCTGAACGTCCCGGTCAGGCATTTCAGATACCCCAGTATACTTTGCCAACCTGTCCAGGTGCACGATCTTCATCTTGGACTTCTTTCTACGTTGAATCCTATAAACAACGTCGTTGATCCGAGTGATGACAGAATACGGTCCTTCCCAAGGTGAGCGAGGCTTCGAGAATCCTTCTTCACTCCGCTGTGGGTTATACAGCCAAACCGAGTCCCCCACCTTGAATCCTGCTGAACTGGCATTGCGGTCATATCTAGCCTTCATTCGATCACCACTCCCTGTAGGTGACCTCTTGGCAGCCACATTTGCACAAACCTTGCAACTGCGACACCAAGCCTCCACATCCTGACAGCTATTTACCCAGTAAAATCGCTCCCGTACTCTAGCCAAAGTCTTATTTCTGCTAAAGTGCTCTCTGGATATTCCCTCGTGCACTTCCCGAAGTACTTTTGGTACTCGGCACCTGGGTATCAGCAACCGCATGGTAACTTCTTTCCCATCCGGGCTCTCCCATGCTCTCCGTAATAGGCCATCTATAACCCTAAGTGAATCCCATTGCGCCCATAAAGCCTTCAGTCCAACACTTTTACTGGAAACGTCCTTCCATTCCGGGCGGATTCCTTTTTCTTTCGCCTTCAACATTGGTCCAATTTCATCGTCGTTCAGTTGTTCCTCTCTTAGAACTTTCTTTGACCAGTCCTTCGGAACCTCTATCTTAACTGCCTTCACTTCTGCTATATCCTGCTGCGTTTTTACATTCTCGGCATTCACTTCCTTAGGGCTCCTCTGGCGACAGTACCTCTTGACATGCCCCAATTTGCCGCAATTATAACAGCGGATTACTTTTGTCGGACCTCCAGCACTTCGCTGCTGCTTCGGCTCCTGTTTCGGCGGTTGCGGTTCCTGTTTCAGCTACGGTCGCGAACTTAATTCGTTTAGTAATTGTGTGACCATTTTCTGTATGTCTGTTAACATAACAATCAATCTCATCTTATCAGAGCGAACTTCCTCTTTCTTTGCAGTGTTTACTTCCCCAGGATTCCGTTCTCGACACTGCCGCATCATATGTCCTGGTTTGCTGCACTGATAACACCGAATCACCTTCCTTGGCTGTCCATCGCTCTGTTCTCTTTCCTGCTTCCTTGGAGCATCTGGTTTGTTCATCAACTGGCTTATCATTTTGTGCAGGTCAGCCATCAAAGATTCCATATTTGACTTTTCTAAATGGTTCTCTTCTTCTACTTTCATGGCTCGTACTCTCGGATGTAGAGTCTCTTCATAAGTGGCTTCAACCTCGAGGGCATGGATCAAGGCTTCGCTACCAGTCTTATCTCGAGATAATTTAAGGACTCGCCTGATCTCCTCATCTCTTATGCCATCGATGAAAGTACCAACTGTTAATTGTTCCTGGAATTCTTTGGGTGCATCCGGGTAAGCCAGGTATGTCAGTCGCTCAACAGCTGCTTCAAAATCTTGTAGACTTTCCCCAGCCTTTTGTGTGCGTGATTTGAGCTGAGTTCGGTATACTTGGGCGAGGTGTTGGTCGCCATATCTTAGATCTAGCGCAGCCTCCAAAACTTTAAAATCCCGTTGCTGCGTCACTGGGATAGTCTGAAGCAACTCTGCGGCTTGACCTCTTAATGCTAGCACCAATGCCATAGCTTTGTCTTCATTGCTCCAATTGTTTGCGCATGCCGCTGCCTCAAATTGTCTTTTGTAGGTTGCCCAAGAAGTTTGACCATCAAAGGAAGGCGGTTGTAATTGAGGACGATTGACGATGATAATACTAGCTGGCCTCCTTGCACTCTTAACTGTCGCTTAAGTTGTTCTACCTCTCCCTTAACTACCTGAAATTATCCTTCTATATCGGTAATTTTCCCTTCGACGCCAGTAACTTTTTCTTCGACACCAGTAACTTTTTCTTCGACGCCAATAACTTTTTCTTCGACGCTAGTAACTTTTCCTTTGATTTCACTTACTTCAGTCTTTATGTTGCCTATATCTTCTTTAATTTCACTTTTGAGGTCTTCAGTGGCTGAAAGGATAACATCTTGTTGCCCCTGTATAATTTTCCATAATTCTTCTTCATGTCTCTCTTTTTGATCTAGCATCATTTTTCTTAGTTCATCTTTTTCTCCCTGATGTTTTTTTTCTTGTTCTTCTTTCTCTTCTAGATGTCGTTTTTTTTGTTCTTCTTTTTCTTTCTGACGTCTTTCTTTTTCTTCTTGACGTCTTTCTTGTTCTTCTTCTTGTTCTTCTTTTTGGTCTAGCATCATTTTTCTAAATGCAGCTAACATGTCTTGCATTTGTTTTTCAGCAGCCATGCTTCTTGTTTCCATTCAAAAACTAACAAACGACACAAACAAGTTTTGTTTAAAGTCTATGCCAGGTACAAGTAAAATATTTTCACAAAATTTAGAATAGAATGTTCTATAAATTTTCCCACACTATATAGCACAAATTAGTCTTGTCTAATGTCTATATCACTTTCCAGTTCGACTCACTTCACTATCTCCAGTGGTTTCCAAATAGAACACTATGGAACTTCGTCGAATTCTTCAGAAATTCTGTTGCAATTCCGCTTCCGACACCAATTGTTACGTGTTTACTGTCTTCAGTAAACACTCTGTGGGTTCAAAATAACTTGCAACAAGAATTTTCACAAACCACTGATTTATTTATTTTTATTTAATCACTAAAATTACACTAGCAAATACTTAAAAATCACACAACTAATAATAACTTAATCTAATATAATTTCACTACTTTTAAAACACTAAGCACTTTACTTTTCTTCTTAAACTTGTCAACTCTTGTCTAACCTAAAAACTCTCTTGTCTGTTTACTTCACTAAACTGCATACTTCACTCAACTGAACTCTTCTTCTACAAACTGTTTCTGTAACCAGAAGCACAGATTACCCAGAACTGTACTGGATACTAAACTGAACTGTTTATCCTTCACTAAACTGTACTGTACTGTTCCCCCATCTGCTGGCTTCACCTCTTTATATACCCACTTGGAATGTCCAGAATATCATTGTAGAACTTTCCACAAATATACTGGAATTCTCTAGAATTTTCTTAGGCACTACTAAATGGTGGTTCGCCAGTTGGCCCACAGATGGCGCCACCCTTCTGGCCAGGGAGTAATTACAACTCTCCTCTCTGTTAGAGGGCAGCACATAACAATATAATATACGGTTCGTTTGGAGTCTATATGTTTTACGCCCAATGTACCATCCCTATAAATATTATTGACGTCACAGGTGAAATATGGCAACAATGGCGAGACATGATTTGGGGTAACGTGATCTCTACGCGGGAACTTCTTGAAATGTGGATATACGTACCTACCCAATACTTTTTTAATGTTTAGATAGGAACACATTAGGAAACTAATTATTAAATTATTTCCCATCTGCACATAATAATTATAGGTAGATGTATATCTATTATACCTGGAAAATATGGTGAATGAGTATATCTGTTTATCTAAATTACTTATTTTATTTTTATACTGTGCCATATACAGGGTGCCTCATTTAAATTGACTCAAGAAAATACCTCAAGAACAACGTATTTGCTTTAAAATTGCTTATAAAACCTATGAGGTTTAAAAAGGACCATAACAGTTAACAAATTTAAAAAAATATATTCAAATGGGTTTAGAATGTCGTGAAATGTCGAGATTAAAAGTTTGTCAATACAGTTTGACGTCCATCGATATACAGCTGTATAGAAGGTGAATATATAGCATATATTGTACGGATCACTTGGAATCCATACTGGGCGCTCAAAGCGACGTCCAAAAACATCGAAAATAATGTGAATATTAAATGTTATAACGTTGCAAATATTTATCCCGATCCCAATTCTAGCAGAGTTGATATAATAAAATGATGATGTTTACATTACCCAAATATTTTAAACATAAAATGTTACAATCTGCTATATCAAATATCTGGTTTCCAACTACGTTCTAATCTCATATTATGCGAATGTAAAAATTACATATTTGTTAAATTGAATATTTTGGCACTTCCTATTTCTGTATAAATTCAATGATAAAACTTTTTTAGGAAGGGTAAAGGTATAAAAATTATATTAAAATGATTAAAGGTTCAGAGATGTTTCAATTTTTTCAACATTTTAGTCAGAGTTGCATTCAGATTGTAAGGGTTGAGGAATAATTTTATTTTGTTATAATGGAAAAGATTATCAGATTTCTAAATCTTTATTGGGTGAATGCACTTCAAGGTGGATCAATTCCAGTCAAATTAGACATGACAAGCGCCGATTTCAAAGAAATTGATTGGCGAATTTAGTGCAACAATTCATTAAAATTATCAATAAAAATAGTAGGTACTAACACAACTGTGAAGTAAATTTTGTTAAGTAATATTTTGGGAAGCATCAAATTTTAAAATTCTGTGAAATAAGCGACCGGGGTTGGAAAATATTGTAAAATAAATGTTGTAAGTGGGTTATTTACAAAACGAGACGTATTAAGCTGTTTTAACTTTTAATTTCGGCTTAAAATGGCATAGCAATTGATTCCTAAATTGTTTTAGTGCATTAAGTCGTAGAAAAATAATTTAAAATAACAACTTTTCACGGACGTTTCAGTAGTCACAAACATTTTAAAAATATTTATACTTAAAGCATTTCTTAACATTTCGTTAAATTCTTTAAATTAGGCATTAAACAAATCATTCAGGAATAGATTTGTTCAAATTTATCCCAAAGAAAATGTTATGCAAGTGGTATTTCAATAGACTACTTATGTCCTGACCAAGCGTACATTTTTGTTGACGTCTAACTGTCAAGTTTTCGGGTAAACGAAATGGGATAAATGCTGACGAGACAAAAATTAACGGTTCTAATTGGTCAAAATAGACACGAAATAGCTGATCTAGTATAGTTTATCAATTTCTAATAATGATATTTGATTGGTGCAATAAATGAAATAATCGGATGTAATATCACTGCTTAAAATACTATCGGCAAAATTTGTCTAGAGCGTATGTATCTAGTGATATAAAGAGGAGTTTAATCCCCGATAATAAACAGTCAATTTATATGATTTGTACTAATAAAGGTAACGTATCTTAAGGGAAATTTATAGATACAATTTTAAAACACTAGTGGTATTTTGGGAGATTATTTCACAAATTTAACTAAATGCATAAAATATTAACTTTTTAAATTCCATCATTTATGCCACATATACATATTTCCAAAGTTACTTATTTTGTGAAAACACTCTGTAAGTATAATATATTTAACATATAATATAACGTTTGAAATAGTCGACCCTAAAAATCCATAAAATAATATGCTACTTTAATACTTTATCTACTTTTATTTGCGTGCTTTACCAGTTTAGCCTCATTTACCCCCAACCCTTCAAGGGAGTAAACTCAAAATATGGTCTAGTTTCAGATCTCGTTATATGTCCATATCTCAAACCATTCCAAAGTAATCGTACACACAAAACTTAAAATTTCGATGTTTCATAGCGTTCCATACCTAATTTTTTTTAACGATATTATACTTCCACTATCAGGGCCAGATTTAGGGCAGGGCAAAAGGGGCTGAGGTCCCGGGGCCTCCACATAACGGAAAGTGCTTAAAGCAATATAAAGGAATTTTGAGCTCGGTAAGCGATTAAACTATAATATGTTGTTTGATGTGAACTTTTGGTTTATAATAAATTTAGGGATCCCCACATAGTCGTTCCCCCGGGCTTCCATATCCTTAAAGGCAGCCCTATCCACCCCACTTCGTGGACAAGTACGAGAGACAATTTAAAATAGCGTTTTTTTCTACGCCAATTGAACCGAGATATGACATTTCTCACAAAAGAAACGCATTTGTTCAAAATAATTTTAAAAAATGCAAAAAATTGCTTTAAATGTTTTCAAGAATATGTTTGAACTGAACAGTACGTGCGAAAACTTACATTAAAAAAAATTGTATAATAACAACTAGGTATAGTAAGTAGATAATGAAGCTTTTATACAAGAACTTCTTGACCGCAAACATACTGCCTTCCAAAACGCTATCAGCCACCCCAACGACTCATCAAAAGTAGAAGCTTTTACCCAATCTAAGTATGAAACGCAACGCGAAATCAGAAGAATAAAGAACGAGTGGTGGGCAAGCAAGGCCAGAGAAATTCAAAGGTACGCCGACTCATACGACTACAGGAATTTCTTTCAAGGAGTAAAAGCAGTGTACGGCCCTAGTCGGAAAAATATGTGCCCTATTAAAGATTTAAATGGAAATCTCCTCAAAGAAGACCAGGAAATAAGAGCCCGATGGAAAGAACACTACTCTAACATTCTTAACCAGCAAAGTCAAGCCGATCACGATATTATAAATCTTATCCCTCAATATGACACCTTCGAAGACTTAGATAAACCACTAACAACGGAAGAGATCTTAACCGCCATTGGGCAGCTAAAAAATAACAAATCAGCAGTGTACGGCCCCAGTCGGAAAAATATGTGCCCTATTAAAGATTTAAATGGAAATCTCCTCAAAGAAGACCAGGAAATAAGAGCCCGATGGAAAGAACACTACTCTAACATTCTTAACCAGCAAAGTCAAGCCGATCACGATATTATAAATCTTATCCCTCAATATGACACCTTCGAAGACTTAGATAAACCACTAACAACGGAAGAGATCTTAACCGCCATTGGTCAGCTAAAAAATAACAAATCTGCCGGCGCCGACTCACTCCCAGCTGAGATCTTTAAAGCTGTGTCGTCAGAGCTCATATCCTACCTCAAAAAACTGTTTGATGTCGTGTGGGAAAGTGGTCAAGCTCCGCAGGAGTTTCGTGATACACTTTTAATCAACCTCTTCAAAAACAAAGGGAGCGCTGCGGACTGTGGAAATTACAGGAATATAGCTCTCCTGGCTGTTGGAGGGAAGATACTCACTAAAGCGATGGCAAATAGGCTAACACCTGTTATGGAAAAGTTACTTCCTGAAACACAGAGTGGCTTTAGACCAAACCGAGGCACATCGGATTTAATCTTCACACTTAAACAGCTTCAAGAAAAAGCACTCGAACATCAAGGAGAAATTCACATGGCCTTCATTGATTTAACCAAGGCGTTTGACTCGGTGGACAGGGAAGTGCTCTGGAAAATTATGTTCCGCTTAGGTATCCCTAGAAAATTTGTGGAAGTATGTCGCAGTCTACATACAAACAACAACGCCCAGGTTATGTATAATAATGAGGCAACCGAACCTTTCCAAACCCTCACTGGAGTTAGGCAGGGATGTGTCCTGGCACCCCTACTCTTTAATTTGTTTACCACTGCTCTAACAATTATTGTTGACAACAAACTGACAGTCAGAGGAATAGGTCTCAGATACCGTTTTGATGGCGGTCTCTTTAACATAGGGCGCTTTAGAGCTTTCACGAAGACATGCACACGATTCATTTGTGATCTCCAGTATGCGGATGACTGTGCACTTTTAGCCACTACGCCGGAAGAGTTTCAAGAACTTTTAGATGTGTATGCCCAGAGCTATGATTCCTTGGGACTTAAAATCAACATTGGAAAGACTAAGATTATGTCAACTCCCCATCAAGTGAACCAAATAGACATTACACTTAACGGAAATTCTCTTGAAGTGGTGGATCAGTTCAATTACTTAGGCAACGTTGTTAATGACAAAGCAAACATGGACAGCGAGATTCGCAATAGAATTAACGCTGCATCTAGAGCACTGTGGGGACTTAGAGAGAGAGTATTTCACAACCACGACCTTGCTTTGTCAACGAAAATGGCTGTCTACAGAGCAGTTGTCATTCCAACACTGCTATATGGATGTGAAAGCTGGGTCACTTACCGTCGTCATGTGAACGAATTAGAACGTTTTCAGCAAAGACACCTCAGAAGTATGATGAAAATCCGTTGGTTCCATCACATATCAAACGTGGAAGTACTCAGGAGAGCAAACAGCCTTGCAATTGAGGTGCTTATTTCAAGAGCACGCCTAAGATGGGCAGGTCACGTTCATCGTATGCATGATAACCGCCTTCCTAAATGCACACTTTATGGTGAATTGCTAAGCGGTAGAAGAAGGCGTGGCGGTCAACGAAAGAGGTTCAAAGATGCTCTCCATGAAAATCTAAAATCCTGCGGTATTGCAGACGAGCAACGGGAACAACTTGCAGCGGACAGAACCGAATGGCGAGGGGTTGTGGCCAGCTATCAAGGAAATGTTGCTGCAAGAAGGCCGAATCCAAGACCTAACCAAGTCTATGTTTGTCCTGACTGCGGTCGACATGTGCTCTCCCGAATTGGCCTCTATAGCCATAGTCGTGTGCACCGTAGATGAATGGGAATTACAATAGACTACACCTTTTACTTGTTTTTTATTGTACACAATTTATCGACTGTAACATTTTTATACTCGGACTCGAGTAACGGCTAATAATAATAGTAAGTACAGTCTTCGCCAGATTATTGAACTTTTTATGTAATTGTTGAACATTCCATAGTATGCCCTTGGCAGCTTTTTGAAAATAAGTTAATTTCTAAGAAACAATTACTATATTTCGAATGTTAATTATCTCCTGATGATGCTATCTTGATTGGCGAAACGCTCGTCAGTTTCTATGTGGTATGTTTTTTAGTCTCTAAAACCTTATCCAATGTTAGAACACTCTTCATGTATATTTTCTTTCATAAAATTTTCATAACTTTTATATTTACTGAATAGCAGTGTTCTTCCTTTAGCTAACACTAAGTTACTATCCAAATTTCAATACGATCCGGCATTCCGTTCTTGAGTTATCGTGCTTACAAGAAATGTGATGAACGAAGATACAGACAGACGGACAGACATTTGAAAGTTGTTACGGATTCGATCACTAACACAATAATATAAAAAAATTCTCTACAAGCCATATTTACCGTTCTGCGGGGAAGTATTTTCCATCTCACATGTACAGATTGTTTGGAAAGATAACGCAGAACATTTTTAAACACCTAATAAATAAATGGGGAAGATCAGATTGTAGTGCAAGCACTACCCCTGTACTTAATTTCGATTATATTATTACATAAGTTATTGTCAATTGTTTAAAAATGATCGATTTTAAGTGTTTCATTTTCTGCAACTTAACAAATTGACGAAAACGGTTGGGATAGTTCTAATTTCTTCCACATTCATGGATTTGATGTATAGTAACGGTAAAAAAAAATTGATTTTTTTTTTCTTTTTCTAGGCTCAGAATGTCATGAATCATCAAAATTTTCAGCTTGAGCAATAAATTTTCTATCTATCCGGTCAGTCTGTAAATTTCTTGTGGGTACAATTACTCTGGAATGGTTTACGATATTGACTCGTTTGGTAATAATGAGATCTGGAACTAGATTATTTGAACTCATTCCGTTGAAGGCTGGGGGGTAAATTGGTAAATCAAGCAAGTACGAGTCTATAAAATTGGGATTTAGGATATGTACGGAGAAGCCAATGTCTCAAAATTTTTGAGCTTCAATTACTACCACTACTTACCCCATTTAAAATGAGTAAAAGATTAAATTGTGATTTAATGTATTCAAGAACCATAGGTCGAAAAATTTTTAATTGGCACTAGCCACCACCGCTTCATTATTAAAGGGAATAAAAAGGTAAACTGTTATTTTAGTATAGTAAAAATGTACCAAAAATTTCCATGACCTGGAGAAATTGCACATTCGAATTTATCATGCTCAATGTTATCAGGACCACTTAGAAGGTCTAAAACCAAAAAGGTGATCCCCCCCCTTTTGCCTCAGCCGTCATCTTGTAACATTTTTTTAAATCGTTTTATCTCGTGTCTGTCTGTGAGTAAACATTATGGTGATAGGTCCTATATTTAATCACAATTTTCGAGTGGAAAAAATTTACTTTTAAATTTAACTCTTTCACTAAATAAACTTTAAAGTGCAATCTATTCAGTGGTATATTTGCAGATTGGTTACTGTGGTACCAAATCTGCGATTTGCTGTGAAAAGTGCATCATCAATAATAATTGTGTTCAACAAAATTGATTCTTTTTGTACCTACATTAATAAAAACTTATCTACAACTTATGACTATGAAAAACTCTGTGTTCATATAGAGAAATAAACAGGACCGGCTTTAGATATTCTTAAGCAATGTCTTGTACTAAATGCAAAACTGGAAACAAAAGAAGAACCGCAAGTTACATGTGACAAATGTCACTGTAAATTATGCCAATCATGTGCCAATCTTTCCAGTACTGAATATAGAGCAGCAATTCTCAAATCATCCAGAACAATCATATACTTATATTCAAACTGCAGATCAACTACAAGCCTAACTCAAGAAAATAAGACACTCAATGAAATTCAAACTGATATCAAGAAAATCTACAACAAACTTAATGAACTACTGAAGCTTAATGCACAACAAAATAATACCAGTAATACAGTGATAAATAGTCAAATCATTGAACCACTACAAAATGAGCTAAAAACCCTAAGAAATGATTTGCAACAGGACATCAGAAACATTAAACAAGAAGTCACAAACTCAAAAGAATCAAATATAGACATGGTTAAGTTACTTGCAAATGTCAATATACAACACATTTATAGCGTAGCAACTCAAAATTCACCTCTACCGACTCCAAATGCCCCAACATATTCGCAAAAACTAAGGGCTCCGGCCACAAAAGTAAAAACTAATACTTACCAACAATCGACAAAAAAAATTACTTAAAACGCTTATCTATTTCCAACCATAATGTGGTTGGTGAAAACAAGCATATAGAAATTTCAGACAAACAGAGTGATGATTTACAAACCTTTACGCTAGTAAAGCGAAAACAAAGAACACTAAAACAAATAGGTACAAGTAACGAACTGACTCACACAAATGAAAATGAATTCGAAGGAAGAGAAACTAACAGAAAGTCTACTAAAGAAAATGAGAAAAAAGTTTGGCTATTTATATCAAGAGCAAAGAACCATGTAACAGAAGAAAAAGTTCAAAAATGTATACATGTGAAAACCACTAGCGATTTGAAGGATATTCCAGTTAAACAACTTAAAACATTCTACAAAAAAAAAGGACAACAATTGTTTCTTAGTGGGTGTTGACCCCTCATTAAAAGAAAGGGTATATGAACATTCATTTTGGCCAAAGGGCATTTGCATTTGAAAGGTTTGATTTCAGAAGAGGACAACCCCCGCCAAAGAAATTTTGGAGTGGAAGACAGTTCTTTATCACTGAAAATTCGGTTTTTCTGAATCATTAAATAAATGTCCAACTGATAAATCCCGAATAATTCCCCTGACATATCCAAACTATCTAGGAAATCTGAAAATTTCTCAATTTTTCATCTAAATATTCAATGTCTTAGAAACAAGAAGATTGAACTTGAAGCACAAGACCACATATACGATGTCATCTGCTTAAGCGAACATAGGATGCCTCATAATGAAATTACTCAAATTAAACTTAATAATTATGATGTTATAAGTTGTTTTTGTAGAAAACTTTATATTCATGGGGTGTAGCAGTACTAATCAATTGCAAGATTGCAAATGATTTTTTGTCAAAAGAGAGGACATATATCTGCTGTCAACTGAGATCCACTGTGAGATATGTGCGGTACAATCTAATAAACTTTTAATAACTACTATATATCGATCTCCACTAGGTAATTTCAATACTTTTCTCTATACACTTACAAAGGCATTGAAAATTATCAGTCGGTGTAAACAATATACTGTCATAATAAATGGTGACATTAATATACACTTTAACATAAAAATTGTTATCATACTGTCACCTTTACTAATTTAATAAAAACGTGTGGTTTGTTTATAACAATAGATGTAAATACTAGAGGCAATTCTTGTTTGGACAACTTCCTGACAAACTTACAAAGTACTTTTAAAACTTCTCTAATTGACACTAATTTATCAGATCATCTGGCCCTTACAATTAACTTTCCTATGAACAGTACTGAAAATGACAATATTACAAATTTTAAGTATAGACCTGTAACAGATGAGGGTTTATTTTCTCTAAACAGTCTTGTAGGGAGCATATGTTGGGATTTCATTGACGATCCAAATATAAATGTTGAGATTAAATCAGAAATGTTTATGACTTTCCTAAGCAATGCAGTTGATCTGGCCTTTCCAGAAAAAAAGTACAAACAAAACGATATACCGTGTATGTCCTGGTTCACCAAGGAACTAAGTGATATGAGAGATACATTACACTTTATGCAGAAAACGGTAAAAGCTACTAACTCCCCAGAACTCAGAGAAATAATGCAAAAATATAGAAAACAATATAACATTGCAGTCGGAAATGCTAAACTCAAAGCTAATGATATGTACATCAAAAGTCATTCTAATAAATCTAAAGCGATCTGCCAGGTTGTACTAGCAAATACGAATACGCAGTCAAAAAAATCAAAGTGCAGACAGCAGCACAAGTCCAGATGATTTCAATAATTTCTTTGCAGATATTGCTAAGAATATTATTGATGAGCTCCCTGATAGTGACTTTACTGCAGAAGAATTTCTATATAATAATGATGCCTGCAAGAATTTAATTTCAGTGAAATAACTTTTATCGTAATTAGTGACATAATATTTAATTTAAAAAACAAAAATAGTAAAGATTATTACAACCTTAACATTAAGATACTTAAGAGTATAGCCAATGTCATTGTTGTTCCACTTACAAAGTTACTTAATTTATGTATAAGATATTCCGTCATTCCAAAAGTCTTTAAAATTTCTCGTGTAGTGCCAATACACAAAAAAGTCCCACAAATTTGCTTGATAACTACCGACCAATTTCGCTCATTCCAATTATAGCAAAAGTTTTTGAAAAAGCCTTAAAATCCAGAATATGTTCCTTTTTTGAAGGAAATAGTCTGTTTAATATAAATCAGTATGGTTTTCGTAATGCACGTTCAACCACTATGGCTATCAACAAATTAGTCGAAGTCATAAACATTGGATTTGAGACAGGAGGCTACATAGGGGCTTTGTTTTGCGATCTGAGCAAGACTTTTGACTGTGTTTGTTCTAGTATATTTATAAAAAAACTTAGTTTTTATAAATTTTCTGTTGCAAGCTTGAACGTAATGGAATCGTATCTAACAAGTCGCATGCAACTAGTTGAAACTGGTAATAATCTTTCTCAGATGAGGACATTAGAATATGGAGTACCACAGGGGTCAGTACTGGGGCCAGTATTATTCCTCATCTATGTCAACGACTTGGTGTATGCTGACCCAAGAGGCAACTTTATTCTCTTCGCTTTATTCTCTTCGCTGATTGTGGAATAAATAAAAATGAAAGTTGCAATGAACTGGAGTTACAATTGGAGCAGACACAGTCAAGGGTTTCTGCTTGGTTTGTCACAAATCGATTAAGCTTATATGCTATTAAAACTGAAATAATGTTTTTTAGAGTCGGTAAAATTTCTTGGGGTACATATTGACTCTAAGCTCTCATGGAACTTTTATATTGATAAGCTATGTAATAAATTAGCTCCTTCTATTTATGCAATTAGAAATATGTCCCTAATAGTGTCCAAGCAAGTACTCTTAATAACTTACCATGCACTTATCCAATCAAAAATATCATATGCTATTTATGCTTGGGGCCACGCTCCAAACATGAAACGCGTTTTTGGATTACAAATAAGCTAGGGTATAGAGAAGATTGCAGACAATGTTATATTGACCTTAAAATTCTCACAGTACCTTCACTATATATCTTACAGTGTCTCATATACGTCATAGATAATCTACCAAATTACGTAACTCATGAAGAAATTCACTCATATGATACAAGACATAAAGCAAATATTTATATAGACTTTCACAGAGTACATAAAACTAGATCCGGAATATCATATTTTGGTCCTAAGTTATTTAACCTGCTACCATCCCCTGTGAAATTGTTGCCTTCTAAAAGTTTTAAATATGTAATAAAAAAATATCTTATATCCAAATGTTTCTACTCTATGGAAGATTTTTATAATAATGATTTTTCAGACTGGCAATTGTAATACTTTGAGATAATATACAACTAACTCATTGTTTTATTACTTTATGTTTATATTGTATTTTGTATATATATGCATTGTATTTTTATAAATTCTTTTCTTTTTTGATTTGTATAAAACTATGTTTCTTGGCACCAATAAATTTTCTATTTCTATTTCTATTGGTCGCACGAAAAAAGTTATTAAACAAAAAATGTTGTAAATAAAATTTTACATATTTTCGGTAATTGCCGCGATGCAGAGAAGTTAATATTTCGAGCGGAAGAGGGCGTCAAAGTGTCACACGTCATGTAGAGTGCACGCTAAACAGCATCACGATGGCGATGGTTTCAGGATTACAAACAAGAAATTTGTCACTAAAGTCTGAAGTGGGGGCAAGACGAAATTATTAAAAACTTGATGCGCTGTCCTATTTTTCATTATTCAGTGTGTTCGTGTTCTGCCCTATCCTTGTGCCTCCAGTCGACGTCGACATTGATTTATATTATACGTAAGTATTGACTTAAAGTACTTCTTAATGGCAGTTAGAGTAATTTTTACTATTTTCCTGAAGAGGGTATTGTTTCTGTTCACAGCATAACATGAAAGTGTTATTAAAAGAAAAAAGTTTGAAATTTTAAAAATAATCAAATTGAGAAAAATTGTTTTTACAAAAAAGTGTGATTATGAAAAAAATATTTTTCAAATTTTTACCGTTTTGCAGCTTCCTGGGGGCAAATTTTAATTTGATACAAACTTGCCATTTCTCAAATTTTATAATCCTGACACTCGTGAAAATAAAAATTTAGTAAAAAGTAAGTGAAAAGTTTCTCTCTTTATATACGCTTCTTATTTGGGCCTAATAAACCTAAAATATGGTGTGGGCAAGGGTAAAATTTCCTTATCAAGATACAACTACTTTAAATCCCACCAGCTCCCTCATTTGTCTATTTCTTAGCAAATTATCTTGTCACTACTTCTAACAAGTTGATACTTAGAGCATTGTGAAGTATTTTATATAGTACACAGTGTCTCACATAAGCGGCCCAGTTTGCATTAAGAAATGGAACACCTTATATAATTAATTTAAGTGCAATCTAATTTATTTTTCAGAAAATGAGGGAACAGGCGAAACAGGACTTCTTGAAAATTTTGAAGATAGCAAGGGGTAAAGTATTTGCCACCAATGGACAGCAACTAAATAGAGAACTCTTTGAAAAAATTGCTGAACTAACTAAATGGCTGGAAGATAATCCTCAAGGTTTTAAACGGGATCACGACGCCAAAAGGAGAGAACTCGAAAAAGCGATGGAAGTGGCGGAAACGATAACCGAAGAGCAGAAATTCCAGGAAGGAATGCCACCAACGCCATAAAACGTGTGCCATATGTATTTTTTAATTCATTTAAAATAAATAATAAAATATTTTTATGTTTTCATGCCAATAAATGATTTAAAATAATTTAGTATTTTATTTATTTTTATTCATGTCATTACCAATAAATAGAGTCGTTTACAGGTAACAGCGACACATTGTATTACGTACAGTACGCGCATTTCGCTAACCAATTTGGCATTATTAAATGATTTAAACTGTTTTAAGTTTAATTATCGGCTAATCATGCCAGTTTGGTTTACGAAACGCACATAGAGCATAATACTATGTGTCGGTGCAACGTGAGAAACAAGTCTCCAGCTTTTTCTGTTTCCAAAGATTCTTATGTATGTTGACCCGTAGAATCTGAATTTCGTTTAAAGTCCAGAAATGTGTTTTTTAACAATATTTTTAAAATTCCGATTTAATGAGGTTTACCCAATGTATTTTATGGAAAAATCAATTTTCGGGGAAGGCGTACAGGATCAAATAAATATAATTTATAAAATTGTACATAATTTGTTTTTTTTGCATAAGAAAAATAAAAATAATATTCATATGTGGATCTGCTACCTACAGCCACTATAATAATATATTAATAGAGTTGTGCATTCTAAGTGATTTTTTTGGTGACGTACTGTACATCACACACAATAAAAAATCTATTTTAAATAAATTTTTGTCAACTGAAGTTTTATTTATTTGGGTACGAGCAAGCCAATGACGAAATTTCACATCAAATGAATGATACAACTATTACAAGACCTAGTTTCCAATTGTAATGTCAAAAAATATTCAAGAAAAACATGCAGCAGGCCTAAAATGTATTTACTTTCGTGTATGCCAGTCTAATACTTATGACTTCATATTAAATATTTAATCTTACTAATAATATGAAATTGTAGTTCCTGTGTGTGCATTTATTTTTCCGGGCTAACATTAGGGTGGTAGTGGTAAAATATAATACTGAGAGGATATTTATCAGTTTTGGAAACTTTGTCTTTGTATGTGTATATTTGTGACGAATACACGTGAAAACGGCTGAAGTTTGGGGTGATGGAAAAAACTTTTGAGATATCTGTTATTACACCCCAACGTTTTCCTTAACGTGAAAAACAAAGATTTTGCTGCCTCACACATCTAAATCGGTTAATATTTAAAGGCCGTTACCAATAATTTATGATTTTTTAACGAAAAATTGAGAGTTACAATACCTTAGATAATTTAATAATTCCGACGATTTCATTTATACAATACAATACAATACAATTTTGTAACAATGTACTTTTTTGAATTTGTTTTTCAAAAACTGAGTCGAATCTTCGATATTTCACTTAAAAACAATTTTGTATGATTAAAAAATATGTTTGGATAATGTTAAAAGGCAGGTACTGTAAGATTCTAATTACAAATTACTCTCAGGTGTGTTAAGAAAGACCTCCATTATTGTTAAAATATCGTAATTATTTCAATTTTTCATTGATTATAAATTGTTGATAGCCACCTATAAATATTAACCGATTTAGATTTGCAATGCAGAAAAATCTTTGTTTTTTCACCCTCTTACACTTAAGACAATAATTAATAAGGAATTCAAGAAAAAACTGTACCTATCTATATGAAAAAGATTTATTAATTTATTACATAAACAAAATTTCCATATACATACAGATTTCAAAAACATATGTTTACGCGTGCAAATAATATAATGAAAACAAAATAAACTGGGGTAAACATTTTACTCATTGCAGCGTTATTAAATTTTCTGTACATTAATTGAACATTCAATAGTATACTCTTCGCAATTTATTGAAAATAAGTTAATTTCTTAAGTGTAATTGCTATATTTCGAATGATTGATAGTTATCTCCTGATGATGCTATCTTGACTGGCGAACCGCTCATCAGAATATTATGCAGTATTTTCGTATATGTAGAATCTTCTTAAAGACTCTTCTTGTATATTTCTTTCCGTAAAATGTTTCATAACTTTTATATTTACTAATGAACTTTTTTCAAAAATAGTAGGGTTCTTGCTATAGCCAACACTAACTCATTGTCCAAATTTCAATACGGCTTTCCGCTCTTGAGTTATCGTGCTTACAGAAAACGTGACGAAAGGACATATGTTCAGAATTCGGTTACTAACACAATGATGTTATTTTTTTTCTCTACAAGCGATATTTACGGTTTTAGAAATGTGTTAATCAAATGCAATAATATATTCCTCTGTATAAAATACCCATAATTATAAAAAATAAAATATTAGTAAGATCAAAAATAACGTAAACACGTCGACGCGATACAGACAACGTGGTAAAAATTTTGTCTATAATATCTTAAATTACTTTAACAAAATTGATTGTACCAAAACCAAAAACGAGACAAAAATGGTGCGTTGTATAATTTTAAGTTTTGGAATCATGTTTGCAGAAACGTATAAATGGAAAAAATTATTTTATAGTTGTGAATCTTATCAAAAAGAAATTAAAAAAAAAATAACAAGCGTGCAATTGTGCAATTTTCATAATGCATTAGTTTTTTGATCATTACGAAACATGGTTTTATAATTTGTTGTGGTACAAAAAAGAACTTATGCAAATTGTTCTATCCGGCTTAGTTTTCAATAGAGAAGTAAATTATTTTCAAAACGATGTTTTAAATTTTTTAAACATTTCATTAAGTATCTACTTTAATCATTATTAAAAAGACAGCTAAAAAAATAAAAGTGAAAGGCTAATCTTATATTATATATGTATTTACGTTTGGAATTGTTATTTTAAGATTCATTCATTTGATACTCTACACGATTAGAATTACATACATAAGCAAAGTATGAGAGAAACTGATAACGGCGTTGCCAGTTATACAGATGCCGTATTGAGCGCTATCTAAAGAAATGATATACTCAAATGCTGCAGAGTATATTGAATCGCTCCATCTGCAGAAAATAGCTTGAACTATGATGCATAATAATATTAAAATTTCTACCAAATTGGCATCCTCAGTTTTTTGCTTGCATCTGATAGATGGTGATACATAGATTCCATTTCTCTATTAAAACAAAGGAGGTAAGTTGGCATCCGCATACTGGATGCCATTTTAACAGGGGATGTCACTTTTACCGGACTTATAGCATGTGGGATGCCACCCGAGCCGGCTAATAAATATATATATATATATATATATATATATATATAGTATATAGTAAATAACAATTTCTTTCGCAAATATACGGGTATAGACATAAATAATAAACGATGTACAAAGGTAAGTGAGTGATATTCGTAACTATTATTCATGTTTAACCATTTTAATTGACGAAATTTTTCAGTGATATGATCAAATTTTCTAAGATTACTAACGAACTGACAGCAGCTGTTCTGCACTCTTTGAATGCGATTTTTTGTGTTTAAGTCTAAGCATGGATAGTATACAATATCAGCATAGAAGAAAATTGGCAACACAAATATGAATATAAAACGGCTCCTGAGTAATTTAAAAAGTCTTACGACTGTTGGTACTTTCACAATTAAATTTATAACTAATAGGTCGAAAGCAGTCTCGGCCATATTTTCTGTTGGAAATTCAATCAAGTTTGGCGTCCATGTTTTACAAGCAAAAATATTAAAAATCAAAATTTTACTTACAGGCTTATTACTTGGAAATATATTTTTTTGATATTTTCAATTATGCTCTATAAATTTGTATACATTTTAATCTTTTCAAACTAAAGAGAAATATTAACAAACAGAGGAAGGTTTATATTGATGTCGATATGACATCCCTCCAGATGAACAACATAAAAAATATTAAAGAAGAACTCTTAAACAGAAGGAAGAAAGGTGAATATGTATTCATTAGGAAGGTTATAAAGAAATGCTGAATATTAAATTATACAGTGTTGGCATTAGGAGTAACATTCTGCTGTGGCTGACCTCCTATATGGAAAATAGATCGCTCAGGGTGAGGCTAAATGACCAGGAGTCGGATACATTTAGTGTTGTACTTGTGGTTCCTCAAGGCTCAGTGCTAGGCCCATTACTGTTCATGCTCTATGTAAATGATTTGCCCACTTATATGGAGCATGGCCATGTAACAATGTTTGCGGATGACACAACAATCACCGTGTCAGCTGATACACTCGAGGAGCTTCACATTAAGATCAACAATATAACAGATTCTTTAAGTGCATGGTGTCAAAGAAACAACCTGATTCTAAATGAGAAATAGACAGTTTGCATAAACTTTCACCTTCAAAACCATTTACTGGAAAACTTCACGATCAATGATATTGATATTGTGCTATCGGATTCTGCCAAATTACTTGGTACCTTATTTGATTCCAAGTTATCCTGGTGTAGACATGTAGATCATGTATGTAGTCAGTTAAATAAGGAATTTTTTGCAATGTTACAGTTAAAATCCACCCTAGGCCTGGTGATCTCTTAAGTGTACCGAGTCACCATACGAGCTCATTTATACGACCATCCATGTATAACTGTATCACCCTATACAATGCTCTCCCTAAAAGTATTCGTGATATTCCAAACAACTTAAAATTTAAAATAAAACTTAAAAAATATCTATTTAATAAGGGCTATTATAATATATCAGATTTTATTGAAGGGAAATGATGTTATCTGTTTTATTTATTGGGTCATATATGTATGTACTTACGTGTTTTTGTCACACATTTATTATGTTAATGTTGTTTGTTTTTTATTCGCTTAATTATTTATTTAATTATCTATATCTCTATGTTCTTTTCCTGACTTGTCACATGTACAATATGTATTTATCATGATCAATAAATTATTATTATTATTATATAAAAAGAATTCCCATGGCACTACTTTACTAAATGAATTCAGCATTTACAACCTTTAGCAAATTAACACCACCTAAATAGTAGAAGTATTTACTTGGATCTCATTTCTTCTTCTTCTTTTAGAGACATACATGTGAATGGGTCCATTGATCCTCTGCTATTGAATAGTACGCACCATACTTCAGTATCTTTTGATTTAAAATTGAACTTAGAGAACTATCTCCACTATGAAGAATGTTTTTTTGACTTTCGCAATGATAATTATTTAGAGTTAAATAATTTCCTAGCTAATATTTGCTCTTAATAGCAGTTGCTCTTAATATATTTGATGTAAACTTAGCAGTGGAACAATTTTACAACATATTTTACGATGGTCTTCACATGTTCATTCCCGTCAAAAAATTTAAAACATCTAACTATCCCCTCTGGTTCAACTCTGAACTTAAAAAAACTATTAGTGAGAAAAAAGAGTACATAAACTGTTTAAATCGACTGGTGATATTCACCACTACTATAATTTTTGTCATTTAAGAACAGAGTGCTCTAGATTAAAAGACATTTGCTTTAATAACCATATAGCCAGAACCGAAAACAGTCTCGTTAATAACCCTAAATATTTCTGGACCTACTTCGAAAACAAAAGGAATCTGTATAATCTACCTACAGTTATGCGCTACGACGATCTGTCTGCTGATAATACTAAAGACATTGTTAATTTATTTGCATCTTTTTTCTCCTCAGTTTATAGTATTGAGCAAGTAAATCAAATTCCTAATTATGGTCACTTACAGAATCACATTGACATTAACTGTTACAGTCACCTTAACTGATATAATTGGTAGACTTCTCCAAGCACCTTATAAATTATCATTTGGGCCAGATGGCATTCCACTATACGTTCTAAAAAATGTGTATTTACATTAGCGATAACATTACATAAAATCTATAACTAGTCACTGCACACTAGCATTTTCCTTGAGTTCTGGAAAAATAGCTTTTTAACATCAATCACTTCACAAATCTGGTTCAAGAGATAACATCAAAAACTATTGAGCCATTTGCATCCAATCTGAGATACCCAAACTTTTTACTATATTTTTATTGCACCCCACGCTTTTTACAATAAAATATTTAAAATATGTAAACATTATTTTTTACTTTTTGGTTCATTTTGCTGTTAAAGCGTGTTTTTTTAGTTTTTTTAAACTATAATTCTTTTTAGTCACGCCATTCATCCTGCTTTTCGAAACCGCTGAGTATCCGCTAGTAGTACATAATTAATATTACATCATAATGTATGTATTAAAGTTGGAACTAGCATTTAACAAGGGCTTATACGATGGCAAATACATTATATTCTTAACTACGGCGTCTCCGCCAAAACATCGACAATAGATTAGTCATTTTTAAAAAATTGTATTGTATCATCCTGATGATCCTGGTGAGGACAAAGTTGTCAAATTATTGTATTGTCATCGGTCCTTGATAAGTGTGCAAAGTTTCAGTTTAATCTGACGTTTTGAAGTGGGCGAGCATCACGTTCAAAGATTGAAATAGTTTACATACAAACATACAGGTGAAGCTAATATAAAGCGTGTAAAAAAAAAAAATTAAATGTCTTTTAAAAATATGTTTGAAGTTTTACCCTTTATTGTGTGTATTACTGTATATTAAATTTTCACTTCTTTTTAGTACATGCAGTTGATATCTGGAATGTTATAGAAGCATTTAGAGAGCAGGGCTTACATGCCCTGGAACCGTCTCAGGAATTGAGTGTAGCTCGTTTGGAAACATTATTGTGTTCTTTATTCCATAGTTTAAATAAGAGAGCTCCTCCTACTCAACAGGCACATGTTGATGTATGTTCTAGTTTATTGTTGAATTGGATACTTGCAGCATATGCTACTGTGTAAGTTATTTTCTTCTTTACGTTATATAATTTAAGAATTTATAAGGGCGCTTTCTCAAGATGCACATCATAACACGAGATTAGCTTAGTAGATATGTATAGTATTCGTAAAATAAACTTAAAAACTAAATAGAATTACCAATGGTATGAATATTGTCTTGCTAACTGTGTCAGATAAATGATGATACATCCCAGTATACCTAATAAACTTTGGCATGAAGATCTACAACGATGAAATATGTAACTTCTTTCGTTAGACTAAAATTCGGCTATTCATGTTACCTCACACACTTATACAAAATTGGTATTTATGTCAGCAAATTGTGATCAATGCAATATCATAGCGATCTTGACCACAACTTTTCTGATTGCACGAAATACTAAAATACTTCTAATGAATTAATTAGCAGTATTACAAAAAACTATAATATAGTGGCTCCATTTAATATGCTTAACCTATCATTTTTACGATCTAGGATCTTATATTTTAAGTGTCTTAGATGAGATTGAAATTAAGCTTTAAGGGTTATATTTGCTTACTGAATGTTTTTTATTATTATTTTTTCCATCAACTGTGGTCTTCCCTGTATTGTTTATTTTATAAATGTCTTGACAAATCCCAGGATGGGATAGACTCAAATACCAGTGAAACAAGGAAATAAAATTGCAATATATTTTTTCGTTATAATTCACAAGTGTTTAAAAAAAAATGTATTACAGAAATTCCGTTGTTTGAAAACTAAGTACCTTACTGTATAATTAATTAAAATAATGGATCTATGAATACTACAGTATTCGTACATAATGTGACATTATCATGAAAAAGGTCAAAACTATGAGCTTTGCACAGTGGTATTCAATGAGCTTTATCCGAGGTGTGATTATTGCTAATTGAAAACTTCAACCAATACCTCTCAATAGGCATATGAAATATCTTACGATTATCTTGAAAATGTATACATATATTTTTATTAATGTCCTGTGTCCGTGGGAAAAATTTGTGTAGCTGTTGTGGTACTAAATTTGTAAATATTAGCACCCAAAATTCCCATTTTAACATACTAATGTCTTATAAATCTCATATTTACTTACATTTTATTTAATTACAATGATAATTAATAGATCAGTCAACTTACCTGTAAGGAAGAGTGATCTAAATTATATGAACAGTCTCGTCGAAGGATTATAACACCATGTAGTTGTAGCTTGCTGCACGAATCGTACGACGTTCAAAGATTAAAATTTTTGAATCCTATCCTGAGTGCTTGACTATCCAGTTCGCCTCTGTATACTCTCCCACACAGCCGTTGTTCATTACATACCTCACTAGTTTAAAGTATTTTAAGTTTAGATTGCTTTTATCACGGGTTGGGATTTTACTTTTTGGGAGGGTTGTTATAATCCTTCAACGAGACTGCTCATATAATAAGATCACTCTTCCTTATAGGTACGTCGACTGATCTATTTATTATATTTCGCAGTCTCGTCTCGAATTATAACACCATGTAGATGTTTAAAGGACTATGCAATCTAAACTTAACCTCATATATATGTATTGTTTTCCTGTTATTAACATCTAAACAATACCTCCCACAAATATTTGACTAAAATACTTTCTAATACTAGCCAAACAGTCTTAAAATTTACAGTAGTCCTACACATAATTATATTATACTTTATAACTTATACTAGCTATTAATACTATGGCCAGTTTTCCAATGCCATGTATCAAAATTATTAACTCCCTGGTAAATATATCTGAAAAAATTATTAAAAAATATATCCTGTATAAAGCTTTGTATCAATTCCACATGCCTTTAACACATTCTTAATCCACTCACTTAATGCTTGAGTAGATGTAGTGCATATTGGCTTTTTTATTGATTGGCTATTTTTGAAGTCCATGTTTTATTGAACGAGTTGTTTAAAAAAAAAATTTAAAATCATTATTGATAACAAATTTTCTAAATGGCTACTTTACTTTCAAAGCAAATTAAAAATATCTTTTTTAGATTTGAAGTGTGCTCATTTAAATGATTTACTTAAAGGAGCTCTCTTGCCAGTCGTCACACACGACTTGCAGACTGCAGTTTCGAGCTGTTGGCTCTCGTCAGTGCAAGGTAGGCATGTGACGACCGGCACGCGGATCCTTTGACTATTTGGTATATCCCGGTATTTTTACAATAGCGACATTAAGTATTTAATTAGGATCAGTCTTTCAGCTAGTGTTTGTTGCAATCGAAGCATTAGTGTTTTGATGGTAATATGCAATTATTACACTTAACGCGCAAGACTTGTAACTTGTAATTCAGCGCTCGGCGGGGTACATAGCCCGGAGAGTAAGTAGCTGTTGGTTGCAGTCTGGTTACAATCCTTATAGTAAAACAAGGATTTTATAGAGGAGTTTGCGACTAAAAATATTATGTTTAATATTCCGCTCTCTAAAAGCACATTTGAACTACGGCATCTCAAATAGTATTTACAAAAAGGTAGGCACAGATTGATACCTTCTCAAACATATTATTTACATCGCAAACAGAAATGTTGGGCGCCACGGCGTTTAATGTTTTTATTACATCCTGGTAAAGCCGAAAACAGGTTGTAGCCATGATCTACTTACATTGTCTGTAGGAAATCACTATACCGAAAGATAGAAATGTTGCTACTTACACCAGTCTTCTAAAAAAACTCACACAGTACCCATAAAACAATGATCGAATTGTTTTTGAAAATTCACGCTTTAATATTTTATGAAGATCTTTTAAAGGTAGTCTGCAGAAACCGGCACTACTCGCTTATGAAACTTATCTTAGACCAAAAAACATCATTTTCCACAAGGAAAGTTTGTAAGTCATTACACATTGGAAAAGAATTCCATATTACTAACCAACAACATAAACTTATAACAGAATTTAACATGGCTTGTTGCATGTTAAACACTAATGGCTTCTGAGGCCAAAAAACAATATTGCTTTACACCAGGAAGAGTTATAACTAACTATACATCGATATAAACCACAAAACTACTAATCACAACTTAATATCCTAATAGGAGTTGACTCAGCTAGCAATTTCGATAAGGAAGCCCTTAAATTCAGAGCTCCTCCGTCGACACATCTATGGCCACCACCTCTTACACGCCAGTCCCTAAGCTAATGTTCGTTGTCTCCTACGCGTGGTCTATCTCCAATAGTACTCAAGTAAAATACGTCAACCAATGAGGAAATACAACCATAAAATGCACCAATCAAATTCATAGAGTTACTTGCGTGTAATTCAACAGGGAACTTTTCTCCAAATTTTAAAATACGTAAGACAGTTAGGGGTACAGGTCCGGTTTAATTAATTTATTTATTATACAAAATTTCTGTAAATTTATACACAGTTACAGGAGTTTCCCACTCGTTGCTCTTCACCAGTATTATGATGCTTTCCTTTTACAGCCTTCTTAACCCCAACTCCAGTACTTCTTATGGCCATTTGGCACATTTCTGGCTTTTCAGAAGACAGGACGGGAGTCTGGGTTAAGCTGTAACGAAATTTTGCAATGTTTAAATAATCTTAATTCATTTTAAAAATGTTTTTAATTTTTCCATTAAACTACATATTTTCGGCTTTAATGTATCTATCGCGTGGAACCCATTTTATGCCGAATATTTAGTGTTCATAAAGTCTCTACACAAAATATTAGGACCTCCATTACGCCAGAAAAGTTCCTGTACCTCGAAATGTGTGGTCTTTCTTAAGAGTGTACTGAGCAAAGTTTATTTCATAAGTAGATATCTTTACTCGTGCAGCTTACACTATGCCCAAGTACATTTTATATTTAATATTGTTATAAAAACATAAATCGAATATGGGTTACTGTCTCTCCCTAAACTGTTTACCATAAAAATTGACGCCGATTGATCATTTATTACTTCAGTGCCGACTTTGATAAAATTCTGTCCACTTGCTTTGAGTCTACATGCTTTTGCTAAATATCTCTGCTTTCAACAATTATTATTATATTATTACTAATACATACTTACATATAATTCATGACAATTACATAAGGTATGTATTAAAAAAAAAATTAATATATTGTACTGTCAATTGCTTGCCTTCAATTAAAGTTGATCTAAACTAAGACTTTCCCACGCTCTGCTAACAGGTTATGTGCCCGGGCCCATTTATGGAAGATAAAGTCAAATCGAAATTTTGTTGTAAAGGATATGGGAGAAAATAGCTTCTTAACAGAGCAACATAACAACATGGACGGATGAAAATTATCAGGCATAGAAATTCAAAACGAAAATGCTGTTAATCAGAGAAGATACGTGGTCATATATAGATAAGTTAAAGCCTGATCCAGTAACTACTCAACGGATTGTAAATGACTATAAGGCACAGAGCACAATTTGTCTCAGTATAGGAGATAAAGAAATTGTACGCATTTGTAAGTGCACATCAGCCATGAGCATGTGGGAAGAGCTCAGAAAGGTATACGAAAGAGCAAATCTGAGCAATAAGTTGTATTTAATGATAAAATTATACCAGTCAAAGCTGAGTAAATCTGAGCAAACACAAAATTATATAGATGCACTCTGGAATTGGTGGAGCTTAGCGGACTTCCTGAGAATTACAAGGCATTTCTTAGCCCTTGATGCTCAGCCTGATGATTACTGTTAAATATGTTAGAGGTAAACTCGTGGACAAATATAAATGGAAGATTGAACCTCTCCTGCAATGTTGCCTTCATTTTCATGCATGGCCAGGTTAATCAACTAGTTGAGGCTTTTTGACATGTCTTCTTCGCATACCCTATCTAACGGCTTCACTTCCTTCATACCCGAGCCTATCCCTTAAAGTTTTCTCTAATCTAGCTTTAAACCTGCAAGTGACTCCCAAGCTTCTCAATCTATTGTAAAATTCTGTGATACTTTCTAACTTGTCTAGCTTCATAGAACTTAATTCTCGCTCTTCATATTGTCGAATGCTGGTTGAGTTGCTGTTGCAGAATGTCACATAACTGTTCATATGATTTTTCTTCGGGTAAGATTGGAAACCACAGATCACGAATCAACTTATACGTGGTTGTTAATTGAGGCTGAGCAAAGTCGCTACTCATAACTCTCCTTCTATTTTGTTAGCACAAAAATACTGTCCTAAACGTTCTTGGTACACGATCCAATCATCATCCAATTGATTAAATTCTACTACATGTCCAATTAATACCATTTTACCCCCGTGTTTAGATCTTCAAGTATCCACGTATCATTTTAAACTTTTGATCTCGTCACCACTGTAACGCTTGTATTAATTATTCTTTGATAAGGTAGGTTTTGAAGTAACCACAATTTCTGATGACTGATGTCACATATAACATTACATCTATTTATACACATGACCTCACATTGTGCACTTGTCTGGATAGCCTATAATCCTCCCTGTTGTGCCGGAAACCTGCAGTGGGAAGGCTACTGTACATGCACTTGTGCACTACATAGCTAGCTACCAACATCACAAATATAAATTAATGGCACTTATAGTACTTTATTTTAAATACATTTTGAAGTTTTATATCATGACGTCATACTTTTGTGTTCGCATATTAAACTTATGTGATCTAAAGTGATACATCTAAGGTGTGAACGCGATCATGGAAACTCTAAAAGGTCTCGGTAAGTGACACTAAGTAGCTTTCTGCTTTCTTCAGATTGTTTTCTTTAACTGGCTTTGGCGGTGTGAACCATGCATCATGGTGTATTGCATTTGCAAATTGTTTTCTTCTTTTATTATAAATAAATTACCTTTGAATATTATCGTTATTTTAAATTTATATTGATTTGTTAATAGTTTATGTGACTTTATTTTCGGCAAATCTCTAAATATTATGGAATTTTTTTATTAGGTTACAGCATGACACTATAATATGTCATGTAATGATTATCGTTACTTATATCATATCTTTCTCATGAGTTATTTGATTTATTATTATTAAGTTGTTGCGACTGTCTAGTTGAAAGGCACTATTTATGATTGTTAGCTGTAGAAAATATACCACTCTTTTGTATATTTCTAGATAGTATAATAATAGCAAGATGATATTCAGAAATCACGGACTAAACAGTGGGGTATGATCTGGATTAAGGGACCCTAAGGCCTGATATTTGTACCAAATTTATATCCACTCTGGTCACGGAAACAGGATCTCTGCTGGGATTTTTTTCAATATACCCAGGGTGAGTGATTTATTCTATTTGTCTAATTTTTAAATTAAATCTGAAGTATTAATCACTCATCTTGTGAAAAAGCAGAGTATTAAGGAATTTCTGGAATCCTGTCATTTTGCTAGTACCTTGATTATACCTTGCCTTTTATCTTAATTATTTTTTAATCCTGATTTAGATTACTTTTTGAATCTTTTCCGAATGGATTTGAATATATTTACATTTACATATCTGTTGGCTATATATTTTTAATTTGCACATGTTATCACCTAGTTGGCTGGTTTCAGTTAATTTTTGGATAATTTGCGAAAACGAGGAACAAATCGAAAGCCAAATCTTCAAGCTGTCAGCTTTTAACCGTTTTTATACCTTTTGACCATTTTGATTGATGATTTAGTTTAGAAACATATTATTTGGTATATACCTAATTATTTTTTACTGTAATATTTTCTTAGTGTTGGTTAAATTTTCTAATTAGTCATAAAATGCTTATCTTTAGAACATTATTCGATTTATTTTTTCTTGTTATAACATTTGTTAATAGCAGAATAATTTTGACTTAATTATTTTTAATATATCAATCAATCTCAAACAAATATTTCATATCTTATAATTCATATTTTTAGTTTTACATTCCCTTAGTTTTAGTTACTAGTTTCAAAATTATCTTTAGTCATCATATTATCACTTTTTGGGTTAGTAAATTTTTTCCTACCTTTCGTCATTTCACTTTAACTGGCTCTTATTATTTTCTCTATTTTTATGTAAATATCTCTGGATTAGCCTACACATGACAACTACACAAGGCTGCCCAACTTACGACTTCTAATCTGAACCTGATATATACTCGAAGGACCTGACACAACATCGCTGAAAGTGAACGAGCCTGCACCTTACACTCTGAGCTGAGTAGAAGTCGTTTATCCTGAAACAATTTGATGTATATATCACTCGCCACCCGCGAATACTCATTGGCCATCACCACCATCCATTCCAAGCTACTGGAGCCTGCTGTACATCCTTCAGAAGCTTAGAGGATATTTCAAAATAAAATTTATTTATTGTAAACTAATTGACTTTTTTTTGTTATTTATAGTTTTAAGTATGATTTATACTTTTTAAGTTATTATTATTAACTTCATGATAAATTTTCCAATTTTCTCAATATATTTTGTAAAGGAGTTGTAAATTAATATCGGTATTTTTTAATTATATTGTAAAAATTTAATTGTTGTTTATTATTTCAACCTGTACTGTATTCAGGAATAGTTTATCTCTGCCATGTACTTATTAGAACCAATACTTCCTAATCTCCTTTGCCGTAAAATTAGGCCAAGACTTAGCATACCAAGAACCTTCTACTCATGCGCAAAATTTTTGGCGGTCTGTTTTCATGATTGGTGTATGCGTATTATCAAATTACAGAAGTAATTCCTTTGTGACATACATTATTAAAAGTTCATATACTCGACGAAAACGATATACTCGTCCTGATTTAATCATCTGTTAGAGATCAGTACATTCACATAAGTTATCGAGTACGCTAGAGTCTTGGCTTAACAACATATTATATACAGGTAGTATTGGTTGGACAAATCCCTTAGTTGATTGATGCCAACAACCAATAGAGAATTTGTGTTGCAAAAAAATTGGCGCCCAACGTGGGGCTTTGATTTCTAAAACTATGTTGACAAATGAGGAAGTTGCATGATTTTTTTTTATATCACAGATAGATAGACGACAGAAAAATAGGCTTCCTCGTATTTTTCTTTTTCTTTTTTGTTAAAATTGAGGATGAAAAAAACTATTTATTTCAGCTGAGAATTTAAAATCATTAAAACGCTCTATCCCTAACGAACGGTGTCATTCGTAACCTGCAGCGCCACGTTGTTATTGTTGAAACGTTAGGGATGTTATGAAATGATTATCCGTCATATTAATCAATAATTAATAACAAGATTAAGAATAACAACGCAAATTAGCAAATTCAGGTCAAATTAGTGACGTCAAAATGACGTCAAAGCAATATTATAGCGTTTTCAGTCACGTGGTTTTGCTCACACAAAAGTTCAAATTTTAATGTGGCATATTTACGAAGCGAAATTTTTCTTTGAGTTTCTTTTATTATATTATCAACTTATATAGTACATATTATGGAAAAATAATAAAATTAAGCATTTTTAAAATCCATGCATCTTCCTCATTGCAAAAATTTACTGTTGAAATATAGTAAGCGGGATTTTTTTAATCTTTTGATATAGATATCAAGATGAAACAAAGAGAAAAGATAGAGGCAATTTTCAAGTTTATATATCAATCTTATTAATTGTTTTTGTAACACAAATACCCTGGATACTCCTGGATTTTCCCCAAAGATCTATATTTTGAGTTATATACGAATAAGCCAAAGGAAATTGCGAAATAAAATTTATTTTACCTAGTGCGAACATAATCAGTCAAAATATGCACTCTAATACATACATTATAAAGATTAATGGCAAAACATATAGTAAAGAGCCGGCAGGGCATCATGCTACTTTGCTCTAATAAATTGCTAATTCATATACCTTCCAGTGTGCCGAAAAGATGCCAACATATAAATAAAGCACACTTGCGTCTTTTTGAATGGAAATTCCACACCACCTTTGTGCCTGATTTAAAAATCACGGCTTAGCAATACAGCATGCAACAAACCCCCATACTAATTTTGTTAAAATATACCATAGAAAATAAATATGAAATAATTTACCGTTATATACTTTGTCTATGAAATTCACTAATCAGACCCGCGCCTAGCACTTTTGGCGCCCTTGTGCAAATTTAAAATAACGCTCCAAATTTACTAATTTATTATTTATTATATATTATTACTACTTTACTTCAATTAACAATGATGTTTATATATCAAATATAAAATGATTTTTGAGATGCAAGTTTTTGGCTTTTAATAAATCTAAAATAAAAAATAAATTTTAGATGAACTCACCTTAATTCACAACACAAAACACATCACTATAAAGTCTGTAAAACTACAAAAAACTAAAGTTTCAAAAACAGATATCTTTTACCCCATCCACCAAATGAAATCGCGACCGATGCAGCGCTTAAATATATAAAGTTTCCTATATTGCAAGCTCAGACAGTAAAAAAACGTTGCAAGCCAAATTTCAAGCTCAAACATGAATAAAATTAGATTTGTTTGAGTTTACACAATTTATGTTATCATGTTACGTATCCGATCGAATAAATGCTATTATTGCGTACTCTCATTTGGAAAATATATTCTCATTTGGAAAATATATAATTCGGTTCCCTCGTCTCAAAGAGTAAAAATAAACAAATAAAAACAATGTAATAGCTAGCAATTCCATACTGGTTTTTTTATCATTATAAATTTTGTTTTGACAATTTTGTTTGTTGCTTTAGCTTTTTTTTATTTTTCAGTTTTGAGGCTTTTCGGCGCCTCGGCGCCGTCGTGCACCACACGACTTTGCCCTTATGTACGGCGCGGGCCTGTCACTAATGTGTTCAAAATATCATGACACTAATCATGAGGATAATTTACCAAATTACATTTATGCCAAAAACATTTTGCTTTTTTTAGGAACATTTTGATATTAGTAAAATAATTGCCAAAACTCTATCATCCTAAGATTAATATTCCTTTTAATTTTCAATTTATAAATCTATAAGAAGTTACTACCGATGCTAGAGATTATTTGTTCAAGTTTCATATGTCAGTGGAGAAATATTATGTAAATTCGGCAACATGGTTAAGGCATGATTAAAGTTTATCACGATATTGGCATGCTTGCACACTATCTTGTTATACAAGCGTTAACGAGTATCTTCTACCTCATAATATGAGAATAGTTTTTGCAAAGCTATCACCAGTCTATTAGAGAGAAGCAGCGTGCCTGAATAATGGTCTAAGAAGCAGGATAAAACGGACCGAACAGAGAGGATAGAGGGCCTATTGGAGCTTTATTTTTTACTGGACCATTCCTGAGCTTTTTGTCACCATGCAAATATACAATTTTCTATCTCATAAATTATAGAAAATTTTTGCCATAAAGTATTTTTTATGTAAATGGTACTGTATACTCTATCCAACAATTTTTTTTTATATTTACTGTAGACTTTTTTAATACTTGGATGCTAATCCTTAAGTATCCCCAAAAAAATCCAAATTCATGAAAATTTGTTTATCCTCGTGCTCAACGATGGTAATATTAATTTCTCCCCCACCCTACACCAACCACCGCCAAAACCACCCTATTTTCATATTTCTTGATGCTGCAGGCATGTGGGGACTAGAATATATCCAGTTCCATAATAAAATCCAATCCAACAAGTGCTTGCATGCCCAGTACCTCTAAATTTGAAACGGAGGTGGTTGATGAAGAGTGGGGGGTAAAATAGTATTGACATTCTGTTTAGCGCCCTCGAAAATGGGGAGAAAACATTTTCCACTATTTTGTATTTTTCGGTGGATTTGAATGTTAGGGGTGGTGGTAGTTTCAACCCCGGGTTTGGATAAGGTGTTGTATAGTTAAATTTCATACGGCCTACCTGACTCCTGCCCAAAAATGCGATATGCATGCCTACGACGGAAAAAAAAAACGCGAAATATGTGTGGTTCTTCGACTTTAGGGACAGTTGCTGAGAGGTGGGAGCGTTAAAAATATCGCCATCATGTTCAGCACCCTCGAAAACTTTTTCATGAAGTATTAGACTAAAATGCCATTCTCTAATGTCCTACATGATTTTTTGCACTTTTAATTTTCAAATTTATTACATGCCTCCTGATTTAACTAGTAGCAATACGCAGTAGTATCATTAACTGTAACCAAAACATCACCCCCACTATTCTCCTAATTAATTGCAAGAAGTGTTAGTAGGTATCAGAAGATACGAGTGGCATACGCCTAGCTATACTATCTATCTCTTGTCACTGCGTCCAACTATAAGTTTTGCCATTACTGTATCCGGTTTATATTGTTCTATTTTTACTGTACATATATTGTATATCTAGGAAAAGTAGCAATATTAAATTTTACTATTTTTTAGCGATAATGTGGGAAAAATTAGAGTATTTTCAATTAAAGTTGCTCTTGCTACCTTATGTGCGGGGAAACTGATGGATAAATTGCGTTGTAAGTATTATTAGTGTCAATACATCCGCATTGCGAAATCTTATTTTCATGCATACAGCGAAACAGCAACTTATCTAAGCGTATTCTATGTTGTGTTATAGTGAAGAGTGGGAGAGTGGCTAACGTGCCATCAATACCAACCACATCATGAATGATTACAGATAATCCCTCAATACCAGATATAATTTGGGCCCCCATTATCTATTAATAATTGAATTGCTCTTCTCAAGAGATTACTATGCATAGAGATAAATTTTCGCAATGTGTATGTTGTAGTTATACAGGGCTTTCATAAATGAGTAGAAAACTCGAATCTGCTGGTTATTTTTAAATTAGGTTTTGTGTTTGCTATGTTTGACCAATGGGTAACCGGAATAAAGATAGGTAAATCTTTATTAGCAGCCTCTGCTATACAAAGACAATTCAATACAATAATATAAAATGTAACATAGATAATCTGTAGAGAAATATAAATACATAAACATTGAAACCAACAACAGTTAATGTTGTATACTTATATAATGAGAACTATTTTAAGTATATTTACATTATTAATGATTTTAGTATGTTAGAACCTAAAGCCATTTACAAGTTGTTCAAGAAAAATTATAAAATTAAAATTAATCTACGTGTACAAAAATACAATGCTTCATATCATTTCAGAAACTTTTAGGTCAACAAAATACAATGATTTTGACCCGAACCTAAAAATAGTTTGGAACAAGCTGAAATTAGCTCATTATATTTCTAAAATGGGTCCTTTTAAACTACCTAAAAATCTTACAATCCCAAATGACCAAACAACCCCAATACTGATATACAATACAGACCTCTTTTATGGAGCAGAAATTTTCCATTCAATTGATATCCATATAATTTTTTATTTAAAGAAGAGTTGAAACTACTATAGATCTCGAAAAATAAAACATTTAGTAGTTTAACGTAAAATCAGATCTAGTATTCCCCGTTCTATACGATATGTTAATTTTTTACAATATTCTTTAAAACAATATTTGAATAAAAAAGCAAAAAATATCTAATATGTAAATTCTTAAACTATTTTCCGAGAATAAGCGAGAATAATTAAATTTCGCAGTGGAAAATTTTTGTTTCTGAAATTAACTTTTTAGCTGACAAAAATCCCAAATAATTCAGAAACCTTGGATATAGTCTAGTATACTTTAACTTGGCGTGTGTATGTATGAGTTAATATTTCCATACGATTTCATTTTCTCCCATATTGTACACAAAGTTAAAGCAATAGTCCAGAAACATTGTCTACGTGGACAATATTTCTGGATCTTTGTGTACAAGAGAAAATGAAATCGTACGGAAATATTAACTCATATATACACACGCCAAGTTAAAGTATACTAGACTATATTAGTTCTCATCAGTATGCCATAGATCATGGAACAGACAAATGATAGTGGCCAACCCGCTAGTTTTATACAAATTATAGTAAATCGGGTAGTGGTGAGAGGCAAGTGAATCCTCTCATGTGGTCAATTGCTACTATACACCATAGATGTCTCCATGGGCGTATAGCGACTTGCGATTCTGCAAGTACCTGAGAGCGATGACCTTTCAGTCCTAGGTGGAATTAACCTACTGTTATAATATATGATTTGCAGGAAACAACTACTCAGCGGATAAATACCCCGACCTGCATTGAATTACACCTTATAAATCATGAAAGAATGGTAGCCAATATCATTTGTCAATTCCCTATGGCATACTGTTGAGAACTAATAAGTTCGAAACTGGTCTATGTCTGGTCAGGGAATTGATAAATGATATTGGCTACCATTCTTTCATGACATTTTCCACCATTTTGTATTTTTCGGTGGATTTCAATGTTAAGGGTGGTGGTAGTTTCAACCCCGGGTTTGGATAAGATGTTGTATAGTTAAATTTCATACGTCCTACCTGAACCCTGCCCAAAAATGCGATATGCATGCCTACGATGAAATAGGGGTGGTTTTTCAACTTTAGGGGTAGTTGCTGAGAGGTGGGAACCTTAAAAATATCACCATCGTGCTTAGCACCTTCGAAAACGGGGGGGTACCCATGTTTTATCCCTATTAACAGTACTTTTGTGTTTTAAACCTTTTTTGCAACTTTTTCATGAAGTATTAGGCCATTCTCTAATGTCCCGCATGATTTTTTGTACTTTTAATTTTAAAATTTATTATGTGCCTCCTAATTTAACTAGCAACAATTTATATTAGTGAATACACAGTAACAATATTAACACTAACCAAAAAATTACCCCCACTATTTTCCTAATTGCAAGAAATGTTGGGAACAGAAGATACGAGTGGCATACACCTACTGCCGTCAGTAGCAAAAAGGTCTTAACTGGCTTTTTTTGAGATTTTTGTTCTATTTTATTCCCATGTCGATATTAGCTGCCTACACCTTATTACGAAGTATAAAAGCCATATACCATCCTTTCATGATTTGTAAGGTGTAATTAAATGCAGGTTGGGATATTTGCCCGCTGAGTGGTTGTTTCCTGCAAATCATATATTATAACAGTAGGTTAATTCCACCTAGGACTGAAAGGTCGCCGCTCTCAGGTACATGCAGAATCGCAAGTCGCTATACGCCCATGGAGACATCTATGGTGTATAGTAGCAATTGACCATATGAGAGGATTCATTTGCCTCTCACCACTACTCAATTTACTATAGTTTATATAAAACTAACAGGTTGGCCACTATCATTTGTCTGTTCCATGACCTATGGCATACTGATGAGAACTAATAAGTTCGAGACCGGTCTATGTCTGGTCAGGGAATTGACAAATGATATTGTCTACCATTCTTTCATGATTTGTAAGGTGTAATTCAATGCAGGTCGGGGTATTTGCCCGCTGAGCAGTTGTTTTCTGCAAATCATATATTATATAGCACAGTATTTGTTCAGCGCTGTCCCGTGGCAGAATCAATATATATTTTTTTAAAGGTAAGACTATTAACAGTTTTAAAAAATAATACTATCTGTAAACAAATTTTAATATTTGAAAGTGATACCCCAAATGTAGCTACCGTAGCAAAAACAGGAGACGATTTTATATTCAAGTTGTATGATAGTTGCAGAAAACAAAATTTAAATAAACTTCGGTATTTTAAGTACAACCAATCGTACGTCAATATATATTTCACAATTTTCAATTAGCATCGTTGCCCGCACAACTAGAGTCGTTTAACTCCATATAAAGACAGTTTGCCTTCATCTACAGCTGAGGTTGACAGTGGCGCCCCGTAAAATTTTGGTAGGTTATAGCTTATTAATGGAGCATGGGACCCACAGCAAACTTTGGGATGACTACCAATACCAAACGAAGATGTTGTGCGGAAAAAATTTTGGCTGGAATTTGTTTACCAAAAAGTGGTACACCACTGAAAATTTCCATGTGGATATTTTTCTGATTAGCCTGGTAAATTCTACATGAAAACGGTCTCTTGCGTTTGAATAGTTTTCGCTACACCAACTAATATGCATTGGAATACCTGATACCACAATTTGTATAGACTGGTAGGTGATATGATATGGTACTGTTGTTAACTATGAGCATACAGAGGAATCATACTTACCTTTATCATCTGTAAATGTAATAATAACATAATAACATTTTAGTAATCGATTGGATAACTCTTTGCTAAATATTATTCATTTAAATAAAAAATTTGATATCCTACTTATGTTGGAAAGTTTAAAAATTAATTAAGTTCGAACTGATAGTTCTGTTTGAAACTTGGAAGGTAAATAACCTAGAAAATTTCAACATACATGGTTAGGAAGTTACAATAAGAAAGATGGCATGGTTATGTATATATCTAGCAATATTACCTCACAATTCACTACTATAAAATTTTCCGAAAATTCGTTTATAAATTTAATATTAAGAAAAAATGATAAATTATTTGACATAATAGCGCTATATAGACTACCGTCTACAAACAGTAACATTTTTCTACATGAATTGCAAAATGTACTTAAACGAATAAAACAAAAAAAAATCTTTATGTATTCTTTTGGTCGACATCAAAATAGATCTACATAAGAAAAACGAAAATTTGACCAATGAATATATAAACATAGTACCTAGCCGACTTTGGATTTCTTCCATATTATATAAACTGCCCAACGAGAATAGGTGAAGAAAATGATTCATGTCTAGATCATTGTTTTATTAGCATGCCTCCAAATATAACTAAGAATATAAATATTCTACCGATTGTTTTGAAATCCAATATTACAGACCATTACCCTATTGTCCGAAAAATTATCAAAACACTCAAAATATAAATTCCAAGGCAAATATAAATAACTAAATAACTGCTCAAACAAATTGTAATTACAAATTACTTAAAGCGTTGATGCAATCAGAAACATGGCCAAACCTATTTCAAATTGGCTATACAAACTTTATAAGTATAGTAAAAATTATCCTAGAAAAATACTCAAAAATTTCAATAGTAAAATCTAAAGAAAAAAAATTAAACCTTGGAGAACAAAAGGCCTGGTATTCACAATAAGGAAAATGGATAAAATGAAGGAAGACACAAATAAAAACAATCCTACTCTAATAAATATAAAGAATATAGAAATCTAACAAATAATTTAATAAAAAAAAGTAAAAAGAGATTATTGCAGCACAATCTTAAAAAATACAAATAATATAAAAAAAGTATGGGAAATAATAAATCCAAATAATGTCGAAATAGTGAATGATAAGGAAATTAGTGAAAATTTTTATAACTTCTTTATAAATATTGGAGAAAACATTGCAAGGAAAATTCAAGTTAATAAATTAAAAAGAAGAAACATTAGTTGCAGTAACATGTTTCTTAAACCTATCACCGAAGACGAAATTATAAAGAAATATAAACAATTTAAAAAAAATGTTGGCTCAGGTGAGGATAATATATCCCCAAAGATATTGAAGTTTTTGGATGCATTCGTTGCTAAACCCCTATGTTACATATTTAATTCATATTTTGAAAAAGGATTCTTTCCAAACGTGCTAAAAATATCAACTGTGACACCTGTATACAAAACAGGTGATAGGACAGTAGTAACTACAGACCCATCTCGAAAATCAACAATATTGCATAAGTTTTTGAAAATGTATAAAAAATAAAGTAGTATAGGACATTTAAATTATAATAAAATCCTTCCTCCCAATCAATATGGCTTTAAGAAAGGTATGAGTACTGATGATGGTATGTATGAGGTTGTAAAAACTATATATAATTCTGTAAATAATAATAAAAAAAACAAATCGCAATATTTCTTGATTTGGCCAAGGCCTTTAATACGGTGTCGCATGACATTTTACTTAACCAACTCAACGAATACGGTATAAGAGGTACAGTTAATGACTTGTTCAGAAGTTCAGAATAAGGGTCAATGTGTAAAAACTGGTAAAAGTAAAAGTAATTTAAAAATAATAGAATATGGCATTCCTCAAGGGACGCTTCTAGGGCCAATTCTTTTTAATATTTAGTATATAGTATAGTAACGTATGCAGATGACACTGTTCTTCTGGTGGAGGATGACTCCTGGGAAAATATTCCCAATAAAATGGTGCTAGAATTTTCAAAATACAACAGTGGCTATCAGAAAATTACCTAACAGTTAACCTAGATAAGACTAAATTTATGTGCTTTAGTATATATGACAGAATCGTACCTAAGATAGATACACTTCAGTTACATACATACACATGTATAAATAAACGAAAGCGTGACTGTATATATGTGGTATGAAACTGCAGCAAACAACGAACATTATCTCGGAATTGTCATAGATTAAAATTTAAAATGGACATATCACATTCAACAATTGAACAACAAAATGTACAAGTTGGTTTGGAAATTCTACCGCCTAAAAAATATTTTGCCTTTTAACACTTAAAGTCATTGTATCATGCTTTGGTCAAATCAATTCTTAGATATGGAATAATAACATGGGAAAGTACATATTCGACAAATTTAGAGTCTTTAAATATATCTCAAAAATAAAAATTATCTTAAGTGTTAGTGCTGCTGGTGTTTCTTTAATCTCATTGTTTTTATGTGCAGTTGAGGTATGTCGATGCTGTGATGATGGTGTTTATGGTTTCTTTAGCTTTCTCGGTTCGTAGTGCATGGATGTATTGCTTATTTGTCTATCCCAGATGATGTATGTATTTCTTTTAGCTTTAGTCATTAGTGACAAGTTGTTAAAAATACATTTATTGATTTCTCTATTAAGCAGCAAAAGAATATTATACATATATCTAAAAGATAATGCATGTGTACATATTTACAAACATTAAATAAGTTTCTAAACGAAAAATGCATAGTTAATTATTACATTTATCATTTATAGATATATTTTATATTTTCTGTAATAGTACTAAAGAATATTACAAATAAAAATACTAAGACGGCTAATAATATATTACAGAAATATTTTAATATTGTTAAAGTTGTATACTATTTAGTTCATGATGAGCATTTTTTATTGTAGATATTTTTTCACAAATATCTGATAGTAATGGATTGTTACTACAATGGAGGTTTAATGAATATCTTCAAGAAGTCTTGGCTTTACCTGCTGCTGTATATGAATCTCCTACCTTTAATTACACTGACTCTCTTGCCAATACTATATTTAACCCAGTAAGTATTTTTTCTTAGATGTAGGCAAATATTGAATAGATTTAATGGTAATATTTTTTTTTCAGAATGTTAAAATAACTGTTAATGATTTTTTGGATTCTATGATGTCAGATCCGGGTCCCCCAGCATTAGTATGGCTGCCCCTATTGCATCGAATAGCTAATGTAGAAAATGGTAAGTATATTCGTCATCTCCTAATATCTTCTATGGTGTTTAACAAGCAGAATATTATTTCTTGAATATACTAATACTGATAATACTGACTTTGGTTTGCTTTCGTGGCTGTCCCTGCCACTCGTCCAACATGCAAGATTAATTATAGACTGCAGGATAGCAATCATGTCCATACTGATACGCTAAATATTTGGTTTATGATATTGCGAACGATAACAATTTATCAGCGCGGCGCTCGGGGAAATTTTTATCAGCCATTAAACTCCAAAATGTGATTTTATCCAATATAAAAGTTAACTTTTTCCCACAAATGATTATATCTTAAATAATAGTACCCTGCGTGTAATTGAGTATTAGCCATAATGAGTGGAAAATGCAACATTGCTTGTATGGCCCACTCATTGACAAAGCTGCCGACTTCGACGATTTGGTGTCGCTAGGTAACGACGTCATATTTCTCACCTTACATGGATCTCTATGACTAATCATCAACTGCACACATGGTATATAAATATCACTCCACGACCCTTGTCGCATCTTTCAAACATTGTCTTTGGTTGTGAAATTTTTAGTCAGTTTAGTTTTAGGCCAAATAGCTTTAAATATTTATATTTCTTATATTTTCCTTTCTTACTAGTTATCCATCCAGTTCAGTGTGATGCTTGTCAGAGAGAAAACTTCGCAGGTTTTCGATATCGTTGTCAAAAATGTCCACATTATACATTATGTCAGGATTGTTTTTGGAGAGGCCGTGTTTCATCACCACATACATTAGATCATCAAGTAAAAGAATATGCCTCATTTGTAAGTAATAGAATAGTTATATTAATTTTTCATATTTACATTACTATCATATTTCCAGTCACCTAGCAAAACTATTGGCCAGTCTTTAAGAAAATCATTTCGCTGTGTTCCAGACAAGCAAAGAAATAACTTACCAAGATTTCCCGAGCAACCTGAGAAAACCCTAAACCTTTCCCATATTGTGTATGTAAATACAACAAGTATTTAATATAATATTATATTCAAATATTCATCTAACACATGAATATTTTTGAAATAAGATTTTTGCATTATAGGCCACCCTCGCCGATTCCTTCACATAATGGATTTCCGGATGGTAATTTTTCAGCATTTGACGGTATGGGGAGTTTGGATAGTAGGTCGACTGCTAGAAGGTAAATTACAATATGTTTATTTAATTATATAAATTTCAACATCACAATAGTAAACACATATGTTAATAAAAGGAATGATAATATTAATATAATATATTGTCTGAAAGTTATTTGTGACATTCTATGAATATTCTTTTCTTTTATTTGGGTTTTCTACCACATGTATTGTCCTCTTCAAAAACAAATCACCGAATCTACAGTATAATAGAATTATTGGAAAAAAATACCGATTCATATATTAAAAATATTATATAGAAAAAATTTTTGAAAACGATATTCATGAATCACATCTGATGGTTAGTTTTGATGTAGTTAGTCTTTTGACCAATGTTCCGGTAGATGAAACCTTAAAAATAGTTAAAGATAGGCTGCTAAATGATAGTAATTTGGAAACTAGAACTAAATTAAGTATAAATAGCATAACGGAACTCTTAACAATGTATATAAAAACAATCTATTTTCAATTTGAAAATGAGTTCTATCAGCAGGACTTTGGTATGGCCATGGGGTCTCCATTATCACCATTTGGTAGGCAACATATTTATGGAGAACTTTGAGAACACACCGGTTGTCTGGTGGAGATATGTTGATGATATCTTTGCAATTTGGCCCCATGGTGTTGATTTACTGGATAGTTTTTTAGAAAATATAAATAGTAAGGAACCGTCTATTAAATTCACATTAGAAGTAAAAAGTAGGAATAAACTACCGTTTTTAGATGTTTTAATTGAAAGGGTAATAATACAATTGAAACAAGCGTTTATAGAAAACCAACAGATACTAATAGATATCTAAATTTTAACTCAAATCAGTCAATAAATGTTAAAAGGGGTGTTGTAAAATGTTTATACGATAGGGCCAAAATAATTTCATCTAATAATGTAATATTAAATAGCGAGAAAAAATTTATCAAAGAGGTTCTAGTACAAAATCAATACCCTGAAACCTTTGTTGATAGAGTTTTCATAAATGTTGAAAATAGGGACAATCAGGTAAGACAAAAACCTGAATGTCATTATACAGCAACAATTCCTTATGTATACGGACTATCGAAGAAGCTACGCCGTATAGGTGGCAAATTTGATTTTAGGACGGTATTCAAACAGGGAGCAGTTTGAGATCTATTTTAACAAAAACAAAACCGATAAACCGGGAGCAGAATTCAAAAAACTGTATTTACAATATCCCGTGCGAATGTGATAAATGTTATGTGGGTGAGTCATCCAGGCCTTTCAGTTCAAGAATTACATTAGAAAGAATGAAATTTAGAAATCAAAGATTTGTGAACATGCTTGGGAAACTGACTAAACAGAATAAACTGGGACTCGGCAAAAATTTTAACAAAAGAGGCAGATAACAAAAAAAGAAAAATTAAAGAATCAGCAATGATATTATTAAATGAAGATAAATGCGTATCGAATTGTTCTGTAGATATTTGTACAACCTGGCTACCAATGTTAAAAGAAGAACTTAACAAACTCAAAATCTAAAAGAAAATAACATCAGTTCTGTGTAAATAGTAAGTATCTATGGAAATAACATAAACAGAATCTTAAAGCTGTGTATTTGACATACACAGCAAATAAGTGTTCTTCGAGAAAAAAAATCTTTGAAAACGGAAAGAGAGTACTTTCCGAAACATCAGCAAAATACATTATTTAATTCTATTGTTTTGCAGATTCGCTGATTTGTTTTTGAAAAGGACAATACATGTGGTAGAAAACCCAAATAAAATGAAAGAATATTAATATAATATATGCAGTGTTGATTCCAATTGTGTGCTGGCAGGCCATTGTTAAAACTAATGGTTTAAAACTGAAAACAACAGCAAAAATATAGCAAACTTTTTGTCAACATTATATTACAAATCATGTTGATCTTACTTGTTGGCTATTGTAATGAATGTGGCCGATAAAATAAGGTTTATATTCCATCTATCTTTTATTCTAAGACCGGTTTCAGACATATTCAACAAACAAATGAAGTTCACTTGTCTGGAGAAAAGTATGTATTGTTGAAGTAATCAGTTCCCGGCACATAAAAAACGCAACAAAAACTTAACGATCTCATTAAAATACCATCACTCTGTGCTATCTCGACCGCAATTGACTCGCTTACCTTTACAGTGTTATATGCTGCCCTCTAACAGAGAGGAGAGTGTAATTATTCCCTGGCTAGTAGGGTGGCGCCATCTATGAGCTAATTGACGAACAGTCATCTAGCACATAGTAGAAAACTCTGGAGGATTCTAGAATGTTATGGAATAGGATTCTAGTACATTCTATGGGTGTATATAAAGAAGTGAAGTTGAGCAGGCAGAACAGTTCAGTTGAATATACAGTACAGTTCTGGTATACAGAGAGACAGTTTTAGGTTAGATAAGAGTTGACAAGTTTAAGAAGAAAAGTAAAGTACAGTTGTGATTTAAAAGTAGCGAATTTATATTAGATTGTTATTATTAGTTGTGTAATTTAAGTGATTAATAAAACAGTGGTTTGTGAAGATAATTGTTGCAAGTTATTTGAACCTACAGAGTGTTTACTGAAGACTGTAAGCAGTGTAAGCACGTAACAATAGGTTTTTAATGTGCGTCGAGTCGTTTGATGACAGGCATGCCGCATGGCCCGCGGTGATAATAATTATGTCGTAAAGTTTTTGTTGCGTTCTTTGAGTGCAGGGAAGTCCTTATTTGGACTACACATTGTTGTGCATGTGCGACGTTTATAAATGCAAGAGTGCGTTCATGACAACTATACAGTAAGTACCACATCTTTAATTTGTGCATTAACAGCCAGTTTTATAATCGTTGATCGTTGGTTGACTAATAGTGACAGGTTAAGTATTGGTTTATCAGTTTTCACTTTCCATTTTATTTTTGGACCTACTTGGTATAAAGAAGCATCAGAAATATGAAATGTGCATTCGTTTAATAGTAAATAAGATAAAAATTAACACTGGGAATAAAAACATAAATAACTTGATGAGATTTTTGCTATGTAGTAAACAAAAAGGGAAAATAATATATATTGTGATTCCTGTGGCCTAAGGGTAAAATGTGTACGAAGTAAAATTATTTGAACATATTATCTATTAAAATAAGGCTTACAGAAAGAGATAATTGAAATTCTCATTATGATTGGATGTGGAGATAAAATGCGAACGCAAGACAAATAATGATGATAAGAAACTGGACGTTTTACTTACATTTCAGGAAAATCCTCACACAAGCTCAAGGCAAGTAGTTTTAGACAATAATATGGACCATACGACGGTTCTAAAAATATTTTAAAAAAAAGTGACATCCGTATAAAGTACATCTCGCTCAGGAACTTCTTGAGGATGATTTTGATCGTGGGGCTGATTTTTTTTTGAAAATATAATTGAGAAACGTAATAGGGACCCCTCGTTTATTAAATTTATCTATTAAAATAAGGCTTACAACATATAAAAACCAAGGGATTAACAAAAAAACTGCTGCCCAATTTACAGTTCGATCTGCCGACCCATATTGGAATATAGCCACCCTCTATACCGCAATACGAGAAGATGAGTCAGAAAAAACTTAGAAGTAACAGAAACAACAACATTGCGATCCATTACCAAGATGAGACACCGCAGAAATCCTCTTCATAATCCCCCCAACACCCTTCTCTATGAAATCACACAAATAACCCCTATCAACCAAAGATTACAATCCCTAACCACAAAATTTGCTAAAGAAGATTATAACATAGAAATCATCCAACCACCCTGCAAAATATAAAATCAAGGAATACCCAGCAGAAGAAAATACCCAGAGCTAACTTTATGGGAACATATCAGTTCTATGAACAATGGGCAATGAAATATTTTTATATTTTCCATTCTAGTGTATTTGTTCTTTTTTTTACATAACATGAATATAATGTAGTTTATAAAATGTTTATATATAAACAATCTTTATATAGTTGTAACAGGCTGAAGGACTTCGGTCGATGGCCTATTGGTGTTACCAATAAAATACTTTTATTATTATTATTAAGGCTTACAGAAAGAGAAAATTGAAATTCTCATTATGATTGGATGCGGAGATAAAATGCGAACGCAAGACAGATGTGTGTGATAACCTCTGATGATAAGAAACTGGACGTTTTACTTACATTTCAGGAAAATCCTCACACAAGCTCAAGTCAAATAGTTTTAAACAATAATATGGACCATACAACGGTTCTAAAAATATAAAAAAAAAAGTGACATCCGTATAAAGTGCATCTCGCTCAAGAACTTCTTGAGGATGATTTTGATCGTAGGGCCGATTTTTTTTTGAAAATATAATTGAGAAATGTAATAGGGAGGGAGCCCTTGTTTATTAAATATATTATTTTTTCAGAACAAGCCACATTTAATATAAATTGTCATGTAAATCGACAGATCTATTGATTGGATAAGTGAAGTCTGTAACACAATTATAGGACCATATAGTTTTTAAAATGTTAACGTCTGGATGCGGTCTAAGCTGTGTCACGAGTATATGAGCCACTGGGCGAGCTTGCGACCAACGCGGTGGCACATGAAATGATTCTATTATCGGTTGCTGTGACTGCCACAGTACACACTTTGCAGCGTTAAATGCATAGAATGTATTGTAGGGCAGTCCGGAGGACTAGGTAATGTTAGCAGGTTGGGGATTTAATACATATTTTTTTAAATATCGATGCTTTATCAACAATCATAAACAAAAATGTGTTTTTGTAGATTTTCAAATATTTATTATAAGAAAAATATGTCAAATATCGCTACATTATTATTATTTTTGGGGTCTGGGGACCATAATCGCAGAAACTGTAGCGAAATTTTCCCCAAGTCATGATATGCCGCACGGTTCTATGCATTGAATTGTGCTCTTGGGACAACGTGAGGTTAATGTTATGTCTCACAAAAATACGTAAAAATAAAATAGAAAAACCTTTTTTTTTTTTTAATAATATGGACACTCGATAAATTCAACCAAAATCTATCGAATTCTGGAAAAAAAAATGTCGGTCCTGGGGACTCCTCAACTTGTTAATACACCGATCGTTAACATGTTAAGGAAAGCTTAATGGGCCCTCGTTTTCTACAATTCCTACAAAAATTTCTATTACCAACTCTAAGGAGACTATTTCCAAATAGAGGGGGGGGGGGGGGAATAGGTAAAGCTCGGAAAACATGCATCAATTTTACTATAAAGTATGTACAAAAAATCCGCACAATTTTTTTTAACTTTGTACGACCCGTTGGAGCCGAGATAGATTTTTTTGAAATTTTGACAGTTTTGTGACGGAAATCTCGAAAATGGTCATTCAGATCGCAAAATGTTTCAAATTAAAGTTGTAGAGAATTCCTTTTATTTTTCATTTCCATTCAATCAATATTGGCAGAGATATGAATTTTTAAACATCTTTATAATGCGCTATCTTGTTTCATGATAAAATCGATAAAAAGTAAAAAATGATAGATTGTACGCATATAGCGTATATATGAAAGTTAAAGAGAATCAAATTTTGAATATGTTGGTGTATGTACAAAATCGTTTTGATAACGAGTGAATGGTGGAGGTAAAAGGGAAAAACATGAAAATTTGTCATTTTCAAGTGCATTTTGACAAATAGCTATTTTTTGATTGGCTTAGGCAATAATGACACTAAAGGTTTTTTGAAGAGAATTACATTATCTGTAAAATGAGGTCCAAGTGACCTTCATACAATGAATTGTTACAGTTACAGCTGTTTAAAGCTATGAGCCAAAATTTCTTTTTTATTATAAATTGAGATTTTCCTGCAAGAACTGTGCATAACAATTTTTTTTAAAATATAGGCCCAGTATGAAACGACTCGGAAATGCCCACAGAATAACTTCTTACACTTCAAAAAGTGAAAAAATATTATTAAATGCACTTTTTTGTACTTGAAACGTGACGAAAATTGCCTGTTTGCTAAAAATTAAAAATCAACCGCATTTTCAATTGTCAGTTCCTTATCGCTACTTATTGAAAATCATACACGAAACAGTGTTTTTTGTAGGAAATTTTCTAAGCTTTCATTTAGGTCTTATGAAATTTTTGTCGTGAATTGAATTGAAACGATGACATATACAATAAAGAAATTAAAAAATAATATTGGTTCAATTTTTCTGAACAAAAACGGTTTTCAAGAATCTTTTTTTTAAGAAAGTATACCTTGCGAATGACTTATCTATTCCATTACTTTCATATGTATATAAACTAATAAAAATAGGTTAAAACCAATTTTTAAAAAATTGTTATGCACAGAATTAAATAAAAGTATATAAGAAACAAAAACCCAGCATTATCTTACCATCGTGATGTGAAGATTTTAGAATATGCCACACAATTTGTTGATATTTACTGTTGACACTCTATTGGCACACTGTTTATTGTCACAGAAAGTGTTAATTATAAAATATGTTAATCCTTTTAACATTTGAAATATATGATCTGATTGTAAAAATTCACTTTTAATTTTATTTTTAGTTTAGATAGTGCAAGAGATGATGAACATCGATTAATAGCCAGATATGCAGCCAAGTTAGCACAAGAGGCTAGAGCAGGAATGGTGAGAAACTTTTAATTTATTCTCGCTTTCGGCTACAAACTAGGTACAGAAAAAACTTTCATCACTACATGCAGTAGGTAACATAAGCTAATTCTCTCCATACTTGATTCAATTTGTATGTAACGTATATCTGGCTCAATACAGACTTGAGACCAAGGGACCCGCGTTCGAATCCCGGTTTGGGGTATGGATGTTTAATGGCGGTATTAATGTGCTATCGAGTCAGTAGCAATAAACTAGATAGGTTTGTGTGAGAGGCAAGCGACAGCTAGTCTCTGTACCACTCTTGAGTTTGAGTTTCAGCTGCGGCAGATGGCAATGCCATATGGAATAGTCGTTGTGTAATTGCCTGTATATGTTCTGGTTAAGTGGTGGAATAGCTAATGCTAAACTGTGCCAAGATGGTAATCTAAATAAGACATTTAAAATGTCAAACATTTTTGTAAATATTTGCATTTGTTTATCTAGCAGTATTCAATCTACACATAATCTGAAAGATAGCTTGCCAAATAATTTATTGTAATAATTATTTATATCACTAGTTGGGAAAGTGACACTTTACTGAAAGAGTAGGCAAGTCCAGTAGAATTACCGGACAAATGACGTATAATATTTTCTCGAAGGCCGAATTTAATCACTGTATTTGAACATTTTTTAGAGCAGTTTAAACCTTAATGTTTAATTAAACTCGAAAATTCATTCATATTTTGTTGCAATTTATCTGTCAGAAAGCCGGGAATTGTCAGGTAATTTAAAAAACACCGGAAAAACTCGGCAAGAATGCGCTTTTAAAAAATATGCCAGGGAAATATTTTGCTTTTATTATGTATTACCTTTCATTTCACTGCGGAAATGCTATGCATCATCAGTGAAGTTAACTAGTTTGTTGAATTGAACCGCTCGTGATCAACCTATAATCGGTCGCCACGATTATATCTCTATTATTTTCTCCATATTCCATAATTATTATTCAAGCTGTAATAATTTTACACAAGGAAACTACCGCTACATTAAAAAATTATCATCAAGGAAACTGGTCAGGGAAAACAGAAAAAAGTCGGGGAATTTCCAGATGTGATGTTGGGAACTTTGGACCATTGTTTCTATTTTACCAAATTACCTCTGGTAATTATCACTTTACTGGTCCTCTCACTCAATATTCACTTGATATTATAAAGTGGGAAAACATTTATTATTTAACTAAATAAAACTGAAAAAGTTAGTGGAACATCTTATACTGATATCTACATCATTCACTCACCACAAATGTATGTTACTATATGTGTGGATGTACCCCATCCTAATGCTAAAAATATTTCCTTTGTACAGCACAACACCACCCCCCTCGTGTTACTGAATGACGTGTTGACCTGCTGAAACATGAGTAAAATCTGGTTCTATCGTTTAGATTAGTGTTTAGAATAGATTTTTTAGTCGAAATGTTTAGAATAGATTGGTTTTTAGTTTGTCCATACTTTATTTAATTTGTAGATTGTTTTACGGGGTCGTTTGGCTTCGAACAGCCTTACTTCACTTTGACCTAAAAGATCTTTTGTGATTTACCCTACATCTAGTGGTTATCCAGGATTCCCAGACTTTTTACAAAGCTTGTGATTTTCCTGGAAGCTAATTTCCCTGTCTTCAGGCGTTAATTCCGCCTGTTCTAGGCACTTTAGCCTAGTGCGGACTAACATCTTGCATTCGCAAAGTATGTGTTCCGCAGTTTCAATTGCAGTATCGCAATATCTGCATTTATTATCTACCGCCTTGCTCATATTCTTGAGATGGTATCTCAAGGGACAGTGGCCAGTTAGAAGGCCTGTGATTAGCCTTAATTTGGACTTTTCAAGTTCAAGAAGCCTTGTGGCATTCTTTGTCGAATAAGTTATAAACTTTTTCACTTGTCTTTGGCCTGGAGTATTCCTCCAGTAGGACTTTTTCTGATGCTTTTCCCATTCTTGGATCTCCTCCATTATATGTCCCTTGGCTAGGCCACAAAACGGTTTGGCTCCAATGAACGGTGCTTCAGTTCCTTTTTTTGCAAGGCTATCAGCAAGTTCATTTCCTTATACTCCCGCATGCCCTGGCACCCATATCAAAGTAACCTTATTGTTCTTAGCCAGTTGCTTCAGGGATTGTCTACATTCCCAGGCAATTTTAGATTCAAAAGTATAGGACCTTAGAGCCTGTAGTGCTGCCTGGCTATCTGATAGTATATAGATCTTTGCCCTTCAGATGCCTTTATTTAGGCATACCTGGGCACACAGATCTATGGCATAAATTTCTGCCTAGAAGATGGTTGGGGTGTTACCGAGGGCTTTGGATAGCCTACAATTCGGCCCTGCTACTCCCACTCCAACCCTTTCAGCCATCTTAGATCCATCTGTATACCAGATAAGTGACCCTTGTTCCAATCGCAGTCACTTCATCTTGCTCGTCTGACGACTTTCAATTAGCACGTCAAACGGGCAGTCAAAGTCTTGTTTGATTGGCATTGAGTCAGTGGGTTTGGTCTTGGACCTCAAATGTAACTCCAGAATCTTTAAGTGACCAACCAGATCGCCTGGTTTAAATTTATGTGCCTGGTGCAGTCGTAAGGCACTGAGTGCCGCCTCCTTCCTTACATGTAAAGAAGGGAAGTAGGTCAAGCAGAGCCTCCATAGCTGCTGTGGGACACGAATGCACTGCTCCTGTAGTCCCTAAACAGGCAGGCCGTTGCAGTTTCTGCAACTTTCCCTGTGCTGTTTTTCCTCTCTTTTTGGCCACCATACGCATGATGCTTAGATTACCATAAGTCTGACAACCGAAAGATAAGACCAATGTGTCATTTTCGGTCTTACACCCCAAGTCTTACCAAACAACCTACGGCACGTCCATATTGCCGCTGTTGCTTTAGTAAGAGTCCTTTCCAAATGTGAGTTCCTGGTAAGTTTTTGATCCAGGATTACTCCTAGATACTTGACTTCACTGGAAATATTTATTATCGTTCCATGCAGTACAGGAGTTCTAAGATTGAGTCTTCTCCTTTTAGTGAATGGGACAATAGTTGTTTTGCTCGGATTGACATTGAGCCCCTCTGATAAGCACCACTTGGATATTATATTTAAGGCAATTTGCATGAGGTTGGAAATCATGACCTCATTCTTGCCTCTCACAGTGACGACCAGGTCATCTGCATATCACTGGACGTTAAAGCCTGAATTACTCATTTTATGCAGGAGATCATCGACCATCATTGACCACAGCAAGGGTGATAGGACTTCACCTTGTGGACAACCCCTGACTGCAGTCACCGTAGCCTACTCATCCCCCACACTTGTGATAATAATTCTGCTTTTGAGCATGGATTGTATCCATTTAATTGTAGGTGACTGTACTCCCCTTTTTTTCGCGGCTTTTTTTATGGATTCATAGGTGTTGTCAAAAGCACCCTTTAATCTATGTAAGCACACATAGCCACTTCTTTTGCTGAAAATGTCTTTTCAATGCCTTCAACCAGGCAATGTAGAGCATTTATTGTTGATTTGCCAGGTTGATAGGCAAATTGTTTTGCGTGAAGCGGTGTTCCTGTAAGAATTTCGCTTCTCATGTGTTGATCTAGAAATTTCCCCATTGTTTTTAGGAGAAATGAGGTTAAGCTAATGGGGGACTTAGGCTCGTCTGGAGGACGTCTGCCTATTTTCGGAATAAACGCCACCTTAACTTCCCTCCAAGTTTGGGGGTATTTAGTTTAGTTGTATTGTAACAATAATAATGTCTAAAGTGTTTATTTAATACTAGACTAATTAATCCAATAAGTTTTAGTTTTTTCTTTATTTTGAAAGCAACATCTACATGTGTTAAATCATAAATGCATTAGATCATTTTTATAGATCATTAATTGGGAAGTAAATACTGTTCTATACATTTTTGTTTTTTGCAATACTTTGCCAGATAAGTATCTAGTTTTGTCAGAATTCATCCCTTTATAGGCACTAGCAGGGGTTGAGCTAGATGCAAAATTTTCGGTAATTTTTTGTTCGTTTTCATATAAAAATGAATGTTTGTGGGAGAACTAATAAAAGAAACACATTCGACAGCAAATGACCACCTCAATATATAATTGTTTATAATCTTGTATGATTGAACATTTCCAAAATAAATTTTCTTAATTAGGCAAGAGTTCCTTCTGAAGCTTGCCTGGGCATGGATTCCACAAGAGCACAAAGAGAACTTATCAATCAGTTGGAAGCAAAAAATAGAGAAATCATGAGGGAAATTGCAAGGTTAAGGTGAAAAAAAATTATAATTAAAGATATATTGTATATAAACTTTGTATATGTTTTTAGACAACAAGAATTGGAATCCACTGGTCACGGAGCTGATAACCCTGTATTAATGAATGAATTAAGAGCTTTGAGAATGAGAAAAGACGAACTTGAAACACACTTAACTACATTGCAGGACTCTCGTCGTCAACTTATGATTCAATTAGAAGGCCTCATGAAATTGTTAAAGGTTGGTTGGTTACTATATTTTTTTTTTTTTCAAAAGCACGTGGTCTATTAGATTTTTAACTGTATGTTAATGTTATAGAGAAGAATTTTTTAGAATAGGAGTTTATTAAAGTTAAACAATTTATAAAAGATTATACACATGCAAAATGCATAAAGGCTGTATATGTGTGTGTGCTTGTGTGTGTAAGTATGTGTGTGGTGTAGGCAAATTGATACCTTAGATATGAATCATGTTGAGACCTGAGAAGCAGACAGATTAAGGTCCCGAAATCGAACCCGTTCTAAGAACTCAGACTTCCTGACATTTTTCTCTTGTACACCTATAAGCAAAATAAAGTACAATTAACTTGCTTACCCCATTTAATGAAAATTTTATAACTAAAATAAGTACATTTTAGTTGGAAGAGTAATTTAAATAAAATACAAATTCGCAGAATCACCAGTCATCTCCACGAAGTACTCCAAATTCGTCACCGCGTAGCACAAAATCTCCTCCTCTGCTGCCTGGAATGATTCCAACTACTCAATCCAATCCAAGAAGTGCACCTCAGACACCCATGGGAATGTCTCCTAGTAATCCAGGCATAATTAATGCGATCAATCATTCCGACCGAGAACATGAGATGGATCATTCACAGACTGTACATCATCCCCAATCACAATCGGTACCTCCCATTAGTCCTGCTAGTAGAGAACAGTTGAACAGCCTGTCCCTAGAAAGAAACAATAGAGATAGAGGTTTACATAATATTAATAGTGACTCTTTATTAGGTGTTGATGGTGATGTCAGAAATGCGTTTGGTGGTTCTTCTAATATTAATATGGGTAAGTTGAATTCTACGTCAATCCACTATAAATAAATATTGTTTAGGAATTACACCTTGTCAACCATATCAGGTTATATAAAAAAAAATGTTTTCTTTAACGTTTTCTTAACCACCTCTCAAATTACCGAAGTAACCCCCTGGAAGATCTCAAGGATCTTGTGCTAGGTAAAGAGAGACGAGGCCCTACAGTTTAATGTGGACTCCGAACCACTCTTGGGGCAATTTTTTTTATGAAAAATTGTTTCGCCTTGCGGGAATCGAAGCCACTTCACTAGGCAACTCATTTTGCTAGCCAGACACTTTAACACACTGAGCTACCGTCCCCTAAATTCAAATTAAAAATTTAAAAAAATAAATAAATTTCGAACCAATCTGCACACATATTGAATATCAGATCTAAAGGTCTTCTAACTCCATTGCAGTACCATACTGGACAATTCAGTATATTATTATACTGAACTGTTTTAGAGATCATTTAGTTAGCAAATTAGTAAACTTATGATGGTTTGATATATTTTTTGTACATTTGTTTAATGTTGGTCTATTTCCATGACTGAGGCCTCTTCCTTGTCATAGAGTAGGGATCTTTTAGTTATCTAACATTTAATAGACAATGGAAGGTTGGTAGTATATCATACATGCCATTCTGTGCGACCTTGAGTTGATTTGTTTCAAAAATTAAAGAATGATGACGAAACGGACAACATTCATGATTTGAACTATAATAATTCAATTTTCAGGGTTAAATGGAAATGGAACGCCTGGATCAGTAGGACAGTCATTACGAAATGATCTTTTAGTTGCTGCAGATTCAGTTACAAATGCTATGACAACTTTAGTAAGAGAATTAAATTCAGGTACGGATAGATCAATGTAATCTGGTACCCTTTGATAAGGCTTAAACCACTTAGTATTACATACCAAGCAACAGTTATTTAACTTTTTTAGTTTTTGAATTGTTTTATATGTATAACTATTTACATTTTTTTATATAGTGAAATACTTAGGTACTTGGCTACTGACTAGTTTTGTTTTATACTTCGTTATTGTTGTTAAATATTTCCAATATTTGTACTTACCTCTTTGGCATTCTGAATTCCACAATTTGTGCAACTAGCATGAAATTATAACACACAAAGAATTGCTCTTTTGAATTAATATGTATATGGATATTTATGCGATTGTTAAATTTTTTATGTTTTAGTTTTTTACATAAATTTATGACTTATTATTAACATTGTGTTGCCATTGTTAATAAATAGATTCATTATTAATAAATAAGTTATTGATTTATTTGGTTTTTATTAATATTATTTATTTTTTCTTAATATGGATATAATTATAACGTATATAATCATAGTAAGACATTTTGTGTGGTTGTTACAGGATTTTCATAACAACCAAAAATGTGTCATTTCTCTTTAATTATATGCAGTGTTTAACATTTAAAATAGGTACATCTTAACATTGCCATTGGTTTTTACCAATTTAAATTTTGTTTTGCAAATTATAGAGCTAGGAAACAAGTATTTTTTCTCCTTTTTTAATTTTTTTAAAGTACCTTCAGAAAACGTAGTAGAAAAATTTTATTTGAAATTTGTTCATCCCAAATCTATTTAATATATTAAATTAGCACGTTGATGTATATAAACTTATTTTACAATATATGTGAATAAAAGTTACATAAAACAATATTTTTCAATTCTTCTACAATGTTTCATGGCATTTCCTCAGTTCCTGTATAATTATTTCTAAGCACGCCTACCTAATGCTCTTCTCTCATTCTAAGTTTTATTTGTCCGGTACCCCTCACAAAAAAAATTTTAGAGATGTTAAATCTAGTTATCTGGTAGATTATTATCTTCACCCATTCAGGACGATTGCCGTCCATAAACGTTTTCAATTTTCTAAATTGTCTTTCTGTTAGCCTGTTAGTAGCTATCATACATGTACGATACATGATCATCATTCCTGGACGAGTAGCATACGTGCGCGGTGCCAACTGTTGTCGTGAATGGGGGTTGAAACTATGTTTTTTGATTGATAGAGGGCGCCATAGTCTAGTTAAAGATTCCGACAAGCTGGTGAGGACGAACTATGGCTCGATTTTTATAGATATGGCATGAGACTCCATTTGTAGGATGGTGTTGCTTATGACGTCAGGGTTTTCGAGACTTCTAGTGACTTCTACGATGGCAGGAGAGTCCAGACTAACTGATTACAGCGCCAAGCTTCCCGAGATGTTGACTATTTTTATTATGGGTGCTAATATCCATATTTGCAATTAGGTTAAGTAAATAAAAGACAAAAATCCATAAAAAAAATAAATAAAAGCAACTCGAACGGCGTTCGTACTACCAAAATGGTGTTTGTTTAATTATTTAGGCCCCAACTGTACTGAGCTAACACTGATTTCAATTTTCCCCGCACTACTATGCATCGATGAAACGTTTATAAGTCGCGACTGTCGCTGTACGCTGTTCGTACTCTTCTCCACATCAACAGAGCCTTGGATCGTGCGCTGGCTGCAGACAAAGTGTCGTATTGAGGGCTGGTTCGTTGAATAGACACTGGTAGGCTGAACTGGTTGCTTCTTGTTGATCTGGTTTTACTGGACTGATGGTTGTAGTTGATGTTATAGCGACAAGAACTGCGAAACAATTGCCGCTGCAGAAACCTTGCTGCATATAATTAGACATCGGGTCGGACGGGGCTCTGGACGTCAGGGCGGCTGGAGTATTGAATGTTGTGGATGGTCTCTGGCTTAATTTGGTGTTGGAACTGATGCAACGAGTCGAACCAGACAGGAGTCTAGACAGCTGGAGTATTGAACGTTGTGGAAGGCCCCTGGCGTGTTTTCATGCTGTGATTGATGTGTTTTGTGCATAGTAGTGGTTTAAATATTATTTGATTCAATTATATTTATGAATTTTATGATTCGACAACACAACTTAGCACCGGGAGTCAAGCGCCATACATGTATGTTCATCTGTATGAGACTGAAAATGTATATGTAGGTTTAGGTTTCAAAAATACAATGGAAAATAAGTATTGCTATCATTGTTATTAGAAAGATAAAACAAATAGAACTGTATATAATAATATGCGAACAACGTGACTAACTTGTCGCTACATAAAATCAGGTACTAGCAATACTGATATAGATGAGTACAAATATAAAAAAAAATGAACTCAAAGGAAATATAAAAAAAGCACAGCAAAATTATAATGCGGTAAATAAATCCAAAGAAGCCTGGAATCTCGTAAAGTCTAAACTGGGAAAATACAAATCTTCTAATAAATCCATTACCTTAAACATAAACAATGTAAATGTATATGATGATGGAACAATATCAAATAAATTCATTATATTTCTACGAAGTATCAAAAGATGAACTTCTTGTTGTTATCAATAACTGAAGAATAAGAAATCAGCAGGACTGGATGGTTTAACAGCACAAGTCATTAAAAATACCTCGAAGAATATCATTGATATCTTATTATATTTAGTCATAGAAGATTATTTCCTTGAGGAACTTAAAATTGCTATAGCAATACCTATTCATAAAAAAGGCCAAGAAGATGACATTGAGAATTACAGAAAAATGTCACGGCTTAGTGTTATCTCTAAAATTATAGAAAAAATTATTTGCATCAGGATCACAGCTTATTTAGAAAAAGACAATATATTAACAGATAGCCAACATAGTTTTAGAAGTGGAAGATCAGTAGAAAGTGCATCTACTAAGTTATTTGATTTTATTTACAGTGAGGTGGATAAACGAAAATATATTGTGTCTGTCTTATTAAATATAATGAAGCTTACTCTGTCCCACAAACTATTACTCTAGGAGTACCTCAGGGATCTATCCTGGGACCTCTGTTATTTTCCATTTGCATCAATGAACTACCATCGCACATTAGTAAGGGTTTCACAATTATGTATGCAGACGATACTACTGTGTGTATCTCTGTATCTATTACTGATGAGCTTAGTTCTACATTAAAACAACTGTAGATAAGACGAGTGCCTGGTGTGATTGAAATAAATTGAATTAATATTAAATAGGGATAAAACAGTATTCATAGATTTTAAACTTAGAAGAAATATATCACTTTGTGGTATCCCCTTAAGTAAAGGCACAAAATTGTTGGGCACATGTATCAATAGCACACTGTCATGGGAACAGCATATCGACTATGTTTGCAATACATTAAATAAATCTTATTTCGCAATTTACCAACTAACACGTTAACTGCTGATGGGATTTTGTTAGGTATCTCCAGATGCTGAAGGGCCTGCCTGGCTATCAGTCATCGCTAGAGGTTAAACTAAGTCGCACTGGGTATGAAAATAATTTTCGCAACACTCAAAAAACATGCTTAGTTAAGACTGTTTAATGAATGTATATTATGCTTTAGCGTATTCATATATAACTCAAAATATACATCTTTGAGGAAAATCCAGTGGAGTATCCAGAGTATTTCTATTACAAAAACGATTAGTAAGATTGATATATAAACTTAAAGTCGCTATATCCAAGAGAGAGGGAGAGATCCGATAAAGAAATATTTACTGTTATAGTAGAACTATATAACAAGAGTAGTGTTATAAATTTTCACTCAATAATTTCAAACGTGTTTAGGTTTCTTTCTATGTATATGATAACTGTGTTAGAAAAAAACTAGGAGTTTTTAATTTACCATTCATAAAATATTGAGATGTATTTAGCTAAAAAAAATTTAAAAAAATAAAACAGCATCCCACAAAATGTTTCTATTTTAAAAAGGACCGATGGTGCAAGCCAGCAAGCCGCTAGCAGACCTTGACTTTTGTCGGCGTCACAAACTGGTAAATCGGTGCAAATCAAGATTAGTAAACGTGTTTACTAATCTTGTAACAATAATAACAAGATGAACAATATGACAGGAGCGTGGTATGCACGGTTATTATACATGCGGTACGTTCCCTAAGTGGCAATGGCGTACCTTCTAAGAAGGGCGTAATTTACATCAAACTTCTGGCACTCATTTTTGTTAGAAAATGTTATATCTTTTTGTACTTATGTGGAAAAGTATTACTTTCATACACACACACACAAGCACACAATAATCTAAAAAATATATATAAAGACTATCCTGTCCCGCGAAATGTGTGCAAGTGGGAAAGACAATGTCAGTGTTCGATAAATAAAATACAACACAATATGATAATCGCAGTACATTTTGAGGCACCAGTTTTTGTATACCTAAATCGTCACCTTGGTCGTTAAGTGTTCCAACTCCATTTATCATAAGTGCGGAAAAATGCGATCAAAGTTGGAACTACTAGAAAATCACGTCTTTGTAGTTATGTATATATGCATACAAGTTTTGATAACTAGAAACTACATTATTATACATTTTTGCGGCTAAATATTTTACTAGATTCTAAACGTATATTCAGAAATTCCATAAATATATTTTGGAGGTGGACCAAAAGAGTAAAATTCTACAAAAAACTTGAAATAGCTCTGGATATGTCTCAATTGTTGAGGTAAAAATGCATTCGGTTGGATGTTTCTGACTTGAAATAATACTAAAACTCGGGTAAAATCAATAATTTTATTGAAGAAAAAAACTATAATAATTCGTACGAAAATGTTTTTAAGTAAAACTTAGTTTTTTCGTTCCTTTAGTTTTTTTTATACGCTTCGGTGTTTCATCCACATCATCCGCTCTTTTATTTTCTTTTTTCTCCCTGACTTTATTTTGTTTCAAAAGTGAACTGAAAAACTCTAAATCGGCCCCATCCATATAAACCATTAACGATTTTAAATGTTCGGCTTTGTCTTCTGAAATACCCTCATTTACAGGTAATTTTGTAATACCAGAAGTAAAATTTGAGATTGTAAAATTTGTTTTATTATTATTTTTTCCAACCCTTTTTGGTATTTTTTTTAGTATTGATGTCTTCTGAAAATCATCGCTAAACAAAATTTTGTATTCTAAGATATAAGGGGAATCCTTTTTATACAAAATATATTTTAAGCGGGCAAAGGGGATAGCCGCGTAATGAAACTGTAGAGACTTGTCCTGGTAATTCAGAAAGTCATTGTGACACATCTGCAATACCCTTAACTTTGTTTTGTAATATTGTGGCATATTCAGTAGAAGTCTTATTAGAGTAATAGGACTCTTAACTTCTTTTTTTCTTAAGTACCTCTCAATGACACTATGGACAGCGTCAATCTCTTGTAAATTGCCATGCCCCGGCTCAGAATATTTTTGTTCTATTGTTTCAAGTTTCTTGGATTGTTCTGAGGCTAAAAAACATTTAAGAGCTGTACTCATAATACTGTTCTTATTTTGAGGCACGCAGCTGTCAGACCATATGATAATATTTTTTAAGTTAGGTAAGTCCTCTACTATTTTTGTTAAAATTTTTATTAAGGCACTTGCCAAATGATTTCCTGCTCTGCCACACAAGTATTCATGCCAAATACTACAATATGTGACTCCATTTTTATTGCAATATGCGGTCAGATTGTAGCAGCTCAATTTTTTTTTGTAAAATGCTTTACCAACGTTGCATTTAGGTAATGAGAACACATTTTCTAGATCAAAAGTTATAACTGCTTCGTATTCAGAGTTTTTCTTTCTGTCAGTGGCCTTTTCTTCTCTTCCCTGAACTTTTTTTAACCAATGTGCGTCATAATCTTTTTGTTGTTCTTCTGATGGATTCTCTATTACTTTAAATTCCTCACACTTATCGCAAAGATCTTTCTTCGGTTGATGAAAACTCAAATTATATTCACAATTAAATATTTTTGAGTACATAGAAAACTTCACTGGTTGTTGATCTTTTTGAAGAAACTCTAAGTAGAATTGGTACATTTTTGAAATGCTAAGTGAGGCATCGAGATATTTTTTCTTTGTATTTGCTCTACAATAATGTGATTCCATTATTGGAAATGATTCTATGTGCTGTTTTACTAAAATTTTCGCTTCATTGTTGATACCTTTTTTCTGATGAGTTCCCTTTAGTGGCGACCGTGGTGTGTTTGTTTCAGAATTTTGTACGTTTTCAAAAAAATAATAAATTCTTCTCTTACTTATATTCAGGGTGGTCAAAAAGTACTCTCTACAAACTTGTACTTCATCTTCGTTCACAAAAAACTTATATTGGAAACTATATTTTTTTATAATCTTGTCACTTTTACCTCGACGTCTTTTAACATTGTATCTATTAACTTGCTTGCTGTAAAAAGTAAACTTTTTAGAATCTGATAGTCTCCAAAACTGCTCAAAAATACTATTTCTTTGTTCTTTCGTGATTTTGGTTTCGCATTTGAAGGGACATTTGTGAAGGCAGGCGCCAGAAATTTTTCTTTCTGGATGTTCCTTATTCTTTCTATCAATATATGACTTGCCCATTTCTCGTTTTTTTTCCTAATATTATCTTTCCAGTTAGTCGGATTTTTTGACCGTTTTCGAGTTAATCTAAAGAGAAAATACGAAATTTAAAAAATTTAAAATGATATCACCGTAGTTAAATTTTACTTTTTTTTATTTGTTGTGTAGGTGGGATCTTCTTTTAATATATTTTCTTGATCAACATCATTTCTATCTTGATCCTGTCCTAGGTTTCCATTATCAATGAGAATACTATTTTGAGTGATATCATTTGATTGGGAAATTATTACTTCAGTGCTTGTCACCCCACTACAACTACTGTTATTACGCTTTACATCACTAGACTGCCATTCATTCTGTTCCACATCAACGACAACTAAAACAAGATTTACATTTTTTTTAAATTGATTGACCCAAGTGCAAATAAACAATTTTTGTAAAATAAGTTACCTGTTTCCCTCAAATCAGAATACTCTCTATCAGGAAGAATTACAATTTCCATATCCTCTATGTTAAAATTTGAATGTTCTAAGCAATCGTCACAAAAAATATGACTAAGTGCACTAAAAATTAATAATGTTAATTAGTACCCATCCGATTCGTCTTAAAAAGAACAGAATATGTTGCTATTTGTAACACTTACAATTTTATCTCAATTTTAACAAAAAGATCATAAAAATTTAAAAAAATGTGCACTGTCAACTGATCCATTTTGTTAGTAGACCTCGCGAATATTTAAAATATTGGGTCGTATTCTCACCTCCTTACTAAAGTCGTCTCAGCTATCTAAATAGTTTAAAGGAGAGATGGACTTATGCACTTGATAAAGTTAGAAAAGGATGAAAGCTTATAGCATATAGCTTTAATCATGAGGTGAAAATATGGCCCATTGTGTTTAAAAACCAAACAGGTTTTCCATAAACAAAGCTTTTATTTTAAATTCGGATATGTTTTACGTGATGACAAACATATTAGGTATTTTATTATCAAAAAAGATAATAATTTACGCACCCAGTAAACTTGTCTTCTTATTTACATGAACTTTTTTTACAATAATAATTAAAGTGTCTTAAGGAAAACTGGTACACTTTGTTGCCTCATCATCTAATGATGGTGCAGGTGAGGTTTCATAACCAGACATGATAACTCACGTTATTTGGAAACAAAATATAATTTTACTGGAGCAACAATAACTTTACTACACTGCGTTTTACCACATCATAAATCTCAGTTCCCTGATTGGTTAAAGAATATAATCTCCAGTCACGTACATAAATCTCAGCTCCCTGATTGGTTAAATGGAGGTGGGACAAATAAAACTTGAATTTATTCGCATGAATATGGAACAAATAATGTCAAACTGGAGATGGACCAAATGCATTAAATAAATAAAAACATTATTCAAGATCTAGTGGTACATAGCACGAATTTTAATGGTAGTGGAACAATGAGTTTATTATAAAGATATGGAAAAGGTGTAACATTTGCATATTTTAATGGATATGGATCAATCGGATTTTCAATTCTCTCTATTTTAGTGACTATGTTACAAACTGAAATAATTTTACGGACATGGCACAATTTACGATATAACAATTTTTGTTGAAAATTTGGATATGTCACAATGCGTATTAAATAATGCACATGGAACAAAACGCGGATTCCAAAAACACAGGGTATTTTGGAGATGGCACAAAATTATCGAAAAAAAAACTCATTTGTGATTAAAAAAGTTTATATATTTTTTGTTAAAATGAAAAAAGGGTTTATGAATAATAGGAAAATACTTTTAACTCAAAATCGCCAAAAATGGAGGTGGAACACTTAACGACCAAGGTGACGAAATATATCCAATAGGTACCTAAGTATATGTAAAGAAATGGTTTTAATTATTAAGGGCCGGTTTATCAATGCAAAGTTAACTTGTAACCAAAAGATAAATGTCAAAGAAAATAATAGATACTCATTGATTGCGTTCATCACGGTGAGCGATCAGATCACATGCTTAAATTACGCTTTTTGCACTATCCTCATTGGCTTCTTGCATAACGATACGTGATCGGTCAGTTAGCGCTACCGCGTGATAAACGCGACAAATGTTCCGTTTGACTTTATCCCATAGTTTAGTGTTAACCCTGTACCTATTAATAAGCCGGCCCTAATGCGGAATAATTATATTTCCTATTTCAGTGGGATTCACATCACTGAATTCAGAAACTTTATATTTGTCATTCATGGAATATGGAATCATAATTTTGTAATAATCTCGTAAACGTAATGTAAGTATAGGTATAATAAAATATATTTAATCCATATTCTATTTATTTTATGGAAAGTTTTGCTTTTACTGGGAAATTTGCTTCGAAAGAAATAAACAGATAATCAATATATTTAAACGATTTATTTATAGTACAATTCAAATAGTTGCCTATTATAATAGGCTAATAATAGGATTAACATTATCATGTTATAGATATGGAATTCAGAGATTTTGTTCTTGCCATTATTAGTGAAAATCACATTTTTGCTATTCCCTGGTAATGTTTACAACTTAAAGGTAATAGTAGGTAATAAAATTAGTAGATAATAAAATTTAAATGTATTTAATAAATTCTATTTTGGAAAGTTTTATTTTTATTTAGAAATGACTTCGAAATAAATAAACAAAATAGATATTCAATATATTATCCTAAACGATTTATTTATATAGTGCGATACAAATAGGTAATGACAAAAATAAGCCATTATACAAGACGCAAAACCTATAAATCGAAGATTCCGCACCTTTAATTATATTATAAATAGGACAAACAATACTTAAGAATCATCTGCCAGTCGGTTTCTAAGGTCTGTCAATTTTTTTCAGACTGTTGAGCATGAAAGGAAAAACTCAAAATTTCAAGAGGTGTAAAGGAAATCGAGTGATTTTATTTTTGCAAGAGTAAAGAAAAACCATGGGGCGGTTTTGCAAGGTGATCATATTGGCAGAAACTGTTCACCCCTTTGTTAGAGACGTGTGAAAACTAACTTTTTAAATAAGTTTCAGGAAGTATTAAATTCAATTGAACTAAACATTCGCTAGCTCTCTGTCTGTAAGCAAAACAACGTTTACCAATTTTATTGCACATGCTTAGATACGAAGTTAAGCAACAAACAATGCGAGAGGAGCGATAAGTTCCTGCCTCTAATGAAGGGGTGTATTATTTATTTAGGACCGTGTGGATGAGGCATATTTTTCTCAGTCATCTTTGTTGGAAAATGGTATATTTCTCTGGACCTACGTGGAAAGTATCACTTTTATGCATACAAAAGTAAGCGATAATGTAGAGAAAAATTTAAAATAATGGGGATATGCATTCGACGCCTATGGCGGTTAACATCAGTTGTCAAAATATGAATTTTATAATGAGCTCATTAATCATATATACCAAGATTATTTCCATACCAGTGTTAGGATGAAAGCAGCCGTTAGGTGGCGCAGTGGTACCTAGCAACGGAAGTGGTACTCTGTTTCATTGTAGAATTCTATAGTCCGACTCGAAACTATAGGTTTGGTACTCAGCGCAATTTCTGCTCTTGCCATTGGACAGTTACTTGCCAACATAGACGTAAGGCGTAATATAAAAAGAGTGGGGAACGGTCCCTAGGTACTCTACGCCATCTGTGGACGTCTTGACTCATCGCAATTCGCGGAAAGATTTTCCGAAGTGTTGAGGATCTTGGTCTCTATGGTTAATGGATCAACTAATTCCTCCTTTTGCATTATGTTGGCGCCAACGGGCATCTCCCATATTGATACAATATCTGATCTAAAATTTCAATGAGATTTCAATGGTTGAAACTGCCACTACCAGTACACAGAACCAGTACATATTTTATAAAAAGGCAGCAAAGATAAAGACGTCAGTATTCTATATTCTATCGGGTGTGTGTTCTGTGGTATACTAGTTTATATTTCAATTCAAATTAGAAGGCGCGATCAGGCGGTGATGGTGATTGTGTTGTGAATTTTTAGACGGACATTAGTATTTGAAGTTAGCTTTTATTTTGACATTTATACAAAAATATAGGATTATAAACGGTGAGTAAATATTTACAATCTAAACGATTTAGAATAATTCCTTTTTAAAGAACTATCTAACGTTTATGTTTTGTAACGGTCATTTTCGAAATGGCGGATGTTTTTATCTAGGGTTATGTCTATTTTATTATTTATGATCAACTTTGATTGAGTTTGTAAATTTTGCACTTTTTATAATTGTTGTAACAAAAAATTAATACTTTTGGTTTATAAAGAACAATATATACCTGTTTATTTATTAGGTACTATTCAATGTTTATAGCAATCATCTGTATTATTGTACCGATGTTGTTTGTTTGAAGTTAACTAGTAGGCCCCGGGAATAAAAGTTGCCTGATTCACGATTCACAAGCAGCTTGTAGATTGATATATTTTTAACACTTTATCTTTGCTGCACTAGTTATTTTTTAAGTTACAAACATCGCAATTATTTCCAGGTTTTATCCTAAATGCAGGCACTATCTGGGGCGATTTTATTGTAAATAATCTGAAAAGGGCCCCAGGTTGCATTTTTATTAAAATCAGCCCACAGGAGAGCATACTGCTTTCTGGTGTGCCATCGCATGTCTGCCTAAATGTCAATCAATAAAAATATTCACGAATTAGGTAAATTAATAATGATAATAACGTTTTTATCGAATTCCTCTCCTTGGCTATCCACCACTCTTGTTACTTTTCTTGCTTCTCTGGAATATCTGATTTGATTAACAGTTGGCTTGCTGGCTTACCATTTTACGCATGTCGGCCATTAAAGATTCCAAATTCGTTTTTTCTAAATGGTCCTCTTCTACTTGCACAGCCCTCACTCTCTGATGTGAAGTATCTTTATAAGCGGCTCCAACTTTAAGGGTATGGCACTAGTCTTATCCCGAGATAATCTTAAGAACTCGCCTGTTTTCCTCATCTCTTATGCCGTCAATAAGGGTACCAACTGCCAATTGCTCCTGGAATTCCATGGGTGCATTGGGGTAAGCCAGCTGTGTCAGTTGCTCGACAGCAGCCTCAAATTCTTATAGACCCTCCAGTTTTTGTGTACGTGATTTCAGCTGGGTCCGATATACGTGGGCTAGGTGTTGGTCGCCATATCTCAAGTCTAATGCAACTTCCAAAACTTTAAAGTCCTGTTGTTTCACCACCTGGATCATTTGGAGCAACTCGGATGCTTGGTCCCTTAATGGTAAAACTAATGCCATAGCCTTTTCTTCATTATTCCAGTTGTTGGCATACGCAGCAGCCTCAAACCGTCTCTTATATATATATGACCCGATGATACAACTAGCTGGCTTCCTTCTTCACTCAACTGTGACTTCAGTCTTTCTGCTTCTCCCTCAGCTACCCGAAATTTTCCTTCGATGTCAGTAACTATTCCCTTAATGTTACTAATTTCCACTTCGACGTCACCAACTTTTTCTTCCACCTTATCTATTTTTTTTTACTTCATTAACTTCAGCCTGTACATTCCTTTTTTTTTATGGAAAATTTTGTCACAGTTATGGGACCTGTAAAAAGTGAAGTATTTTGGTTGTCTAAACATGATTTTCACCCTCCGCATTTCCAAAAAAGGGTTGTTTTTGAGAAATATATACATATATTTGAATTTTGGAATTTTTTCGCCTTTTTCTCTATTTTCAGGAAGAACTGTGCATATATATATATCTCACATACAAAAAAAACGCAACAAGTTAATATTTGGTAAAATTTGAGGTCTTATAATTTTTTTATTTTTAGTTCAATTTTGATAAATTTTTAGCAAACTGTAGATGAAATGACTAATTTCAACTTGCATATCCAGTCTTTTGTTAAATGCTGGTGTATTAGTCATTATACAGGGTTAATTAAAAGTTTTCGTTGTATAACCCTAACTTTAAAACACCCTGTGGAATAATTTCGTTGCCAAATTCTTACAAAATACCAATTTTTGTTAAGAATCATTCCTTTCCTACATTTCGTTTTTTGGTTCATGTCTTTAGGTGCACTGGTTCATTTTTAAAAGCGAAATGAACTTGCCACCAACAGTTTACTTTGAGAAATGTTATTTTTTGACGAGCCGGCTTTGCTCGTTGTTGCTCTAATGTCATATTGACAGTAATTTTTGTTACGCAAGACCTGTTATACTGCTACTATGGTTTTAAGTGCGGAAAATTACGCAAAAGCTGTTGCTCTTGTTGAAGATGGACGTAATTATGAATATGTTGCAAGAACCCTTCATGTTCATCGCTCTACCATCAAAAGAGTAGTCGAACGGTTTAGACAAACTGGCAGAAATAAACGTAGGGCAGGTTGTGGCAGAAAACGAAAAACTACTGCTATGGATGACAGATTTCTTCACATTAACACTCTGCGGGATCGTCATTTAACATCAGTGCAGACAAGAAATCAACTCCAAGAGGTACGAGGTACTAATGTTAGTGTGTGGACAGTTCGCCGAAGATTGAAGGAATTTGGTTTGAAAGCTTGCAGACCAGCAACTGGACCTAAAATGCTTCCTCGTCACCGAGTAGAGTAGCTAGACTGCAATTTGCCACTGAACATTTACCTTGGAACTTAGGGCAATGGAACAATGTTCTTTTTACTGACGAATCCAGATTCTGCTTACATTCTCCAGATGGACGGAAAAGAGTATGGAGAAGGGCCGGAGAAAGATTTGCAAAGTGCACGTTCAGTCCCCGTCTAAGCTATGGAGGAGGTTCGGTAATGGTGTGGGCAGGAATAACCTGGGAGGCCTGCACCGATTTGGTGGTCATCGATGGATCTTTGACGGCCCACCGATATATTGAGGAGATATTAAGCAATTACGTTGTACCTTTTAGTGGATTTATCGGCGATGGCTTTATCCTAATGCAGGATAATGCGCGGCCACATTCAGCATTGCGTGTTACACAATACCTCGCGGAATGTTGGTATTAACAAAATGAACTGGCCAGCACGTTCGCCCGATCTGAACCCCATAGAGCATGTGTGGGACATGCTTGGTAGGCGGATCAGAGATCGCGAAGTAGCTCCAGCTAAGGTAAATGAGCTTCGTTTAGCCCTTCAGGAGGAATGGCAAAATATACCTCAAGATACTATTCGTAACCTTATTGACAGTATGAACCGACGTATGCAGGCAGTTATAAGGGCTAGAGGTGATAATACAAAATATTAAGTTAAATTTGTTGTAAAAAGTACGTTTCTTTAGGTTAATTAAGTTACAGTTGAACTGTTTTGATTTTGAAGTTGAATTGTTTGCATAAATAAATTTTCTTATTTTTCTTTCTTTTTATGTAAGTTGTAATAACTAAACAATATATTGTTGCCATTTCATTACTAGACTCATAAACTAAGCTGTCAAGCTGACGTTAGAGCAACAACGAGCAAAGCCGTTTCGTCATAAAGCAAACTGTTGTTGACAAGTTCATTTCGCTCTTAAAAATGAACCAGTGCACCTAAAGACATGAACCAAAAAACAAAGTGTAGAAAAGAAACAGCTCTTAACAAAAATTGGTATTTTGAAAGAATTTGACTATGAAATTATGCCACAGGGTGTTTTAAAATTAGGGTTATAAAACGAACTTTTAATTAACCCTGTATAATGACTAATACACCAACATTTAACAAAAGGCTGGATATGCAGGTTGAAATTAGTCATTTCATCTACAGTTTGCTAAAAATTTATCAAAATTGAACTAAAAATAAAAAAATTATAAGACCTCAAATTTTACCAAATATTAACTTGTTGCGTTTTTTTTGCATGTGAGTGTATATATATATTTGCGCTTTTTTTTAGATTTTGAGCCAAAATTATAATTAAATTTTGGCAAAAAAGTACATTCTATTCCTGTGTACAATGAGTGAGTATATATTTAAAAAAAATAAAGTATAATAATTTATAAAGCTTAAATTTTAATAATTTTGTCATATTAATTTAAAAATTTATAGTTTAATTACTTTATAAAAAATATGATACATATATTTAAGAGGATATTTGCCCTGCTCACATGATGTATTGAGTATCAGAAAATACTTAATTTCTATGTAAATAACTAAGATAGAAATATCAAACAAAATGTACTGGAAAGAATAAAGATTGTTTTATGCCTCCCGTGTAACATTTTTTTAATTTTCTCATAGAATTTAGGAAAAAAGGTGATTATGGCTGATTTTGTACGCTTCAAAACGTATATTTAATGACAAAATGAATTAATTCTGCCACAAGACGGGCTTAGATTGATGCTTTGCGTAATTAAAAAAAAATACATTTTAGTAAAAAAATTATTATATTCCGTTAATCTATACACAAACTTATTGGCGTCTTGCTAGCAAATATGAGATATTTTATAAGTGGAAAGTGGTGCCCTCATTTACGTCGTTAGCTACTAACACCCTCCTAACACCTGTGGTGATGTGATCAGTTTCAGGAATGACTTCTGTTTTTTATCTATTATGTAATTTATGCAGTTTATTATTGTGATATTTCATGCGTTATATTTTAATAAAACGGTGGTGAAATTGCAGATATTTAAAATTGAACATTTTATTCATTTTTGAATTATGTAGTTAGATCGAAGTATGGACTATCGTAAAAAAAAAAATATAGACTGCGGTTTCAGCTAAACGTAAAAAGTCTAATATATATATTATGAATTCAACAGGTAGAACATATTAAAACGATATTATATATAGACTAACAGCAGTTATTATCTTCTTGGAAATTCTCTAGCTATAATTCTGTCTGTATGGTAACTCTAGAATCTGACGAAATTTTACATACGTACTATTGCGGCCGAAAAAGAAATAATCGACTGATTTTCCCGTTGTAAATATGGTTCTGACCAGTGACGCATCAATCATAATATATTTTATTATTTTTATTAGTGTCAATGTCATTGTGTGATACCCAACAATGATTGCTTGTTAAAATAATTTAATTGACATAACTGATATAAAAATTCCCATCTACAACAGACTTTTAAAAAAAAAACATACTACTTGATAAAAAATCGACCGCAATAGTACATTCTAGAGGAAAATTATAGTTTCGAGTCGTAGATAGACCAAATGAGACTAACAATAGGCATTGACTAAATATACGGGGTGCACCAATAGAAACTCCTAGGCGTAATATTTTGGCAAATAATATAGGTATTTGAGTTCTCCAGAAGCCAATTGCTAGAATGTGTAAATTGCTTCAGTTTTCGATCAGATCATTTATTAATATGTTAGAATGTACATGGCTCTATACTGCAAAGACATTTTTCAATGACAGACAGTTTGAAATGGAAGGCATTTTAAAAAGTTGTATTTCGGAGTGTGGGCAACAAAAAATTTATTAACATTCAAAATTTTTCTGCATCTTTTAAGACAAAAATGGTTCCTAAACTAAATCATTCTCATTATAATTGTTTATTGTCTGAAATCATTTATCCCAGACATAGCAAAAACATGAAAATTAGACATTCTGATTACATTATAAATGTCAAAGACGCTAAATCTATAAAAAATTTTAAAATGCTGAATTGATTACTTCGTTACTTTCTAATTACATTTTTTCAGTAATCTTTATCTATCCACTTCATTTATTATTTACATATTTTGAATCTCAGTGATGGTTTTAAAAAGTTTTGTAATTTTCTACAATACAACACTGTTGAATAGTTAGCGTGGTTTTATTTATTGTGGGTTTACCTTTTTTTATTTTTTTATTTGACGTATCTGTATTTATAATAATTAATAAAGAAATCAAATGCAGACGATGTTTGAAAAACCTTTTTAAAGACAAATGCTTTCACTAAAAATTTATAGACAATAATATTTTTAACTATCACAGCATTTTAAGACTGTTATATGTTTAAAATAAAAGCATGGCGTTACAAGCGTGTTGTACGGCATATTTTACTGTCTCTGCTCATAAAATTTTTGCATTTTCTTAACTATTTGGTACATCTCGATATCTTTACGATAGCGACATGTAAAATAGTAAGCAGGCGCCATCTAGTGGTCCTGTGTCTACCTTGCACTGACGAGAGCCAACAGCTCAAAACTGCAGTCTGCAAGTGGTATGGTACAATTGGCACGAGAGCTGCTTTAAGTAGGATCAGCCTTTCGGCTGGTGTTTGTTGCATCGAACGAAGCATTAGCGTTTTGTTGGTAATATGCGATTATTACACTTAACGCGCCAGGCTTGTAACTTGTAATTCAGCGGTCGGCGGGGCACATAGTCCAGAGAGTAGCTGTTGGTTGCAGTCTGGTTACATTCCTTATAGTAAAATAAGGATATTATAGAGGAGCTTGCGACTGAAATATTATGTTTTAATATATATATAAATGTATACACGTAGACCGTTATATATAATTTTTCATAAAAATGCATAATTTTGGCTGAAAATAAAAAAAGCAGATATATATGTATATATATTTCTTTCGCGCCCTCTAGTGGTGAAACTATGCGGAATTCGAAAAAGAAGTAAAGACAAAAGTTGTGGGGTGAAAATCATGTTTATTTTAGACAATGCAAATACTTAACTTTTTACAGGTCTCATAACTGGGAAAATTTTCTTTAATTTTTCCTAATTTGAAGGGGGACTATTCGTTCATCATCCTGTTGTACCTGTATTATTTTTCTTAATTCCTCCTGGCTTGTTTTTCTTCATGACGTCTGACTTCTTCCATCATTTTTCTCAATTGTTCCTGATGTTGCTCTTGTTTTTTTCCCTCTTTTCTTGACATCTCTTGTTCTTTATTTTCTTGTTCCAACATCATCTTCTTTAATTCATTCTTGTCTTGTTTACATTGTCTCTCTTGTTGTTCTTCTTCCTGACGTCTCTTTTCTTATTCTCCATTTTTTTTTGACATCGTTCTTGTTCCTTTTCTTCTTGATGTCGTCTTTCTTGTTCTTTTCTTTTTTCTTGACATTTCTTTTCTTGCTCTAGCATAATTTTTCTCAGTTCGGCAAACATGTCCTGAATTTGTTTTTCAGCAGCCATACTTCTTGTTTCCATTAAAAAGTTCTCGAAACAGCACTAACAAGTCTTATTTACAGTCTATGTATGTTATTTTATAAATAACTACAGAGTAAAAATATTTATGACAGCAAATACATCAAGCGCAATTAGAATAATATAATAAAGCTCGGGTATCGAATAGAATAGAAATTTATTAGAATAGAATAGACATTTATTGACTACATTATATAAAATTGTTACATTTGTAGCAAGTCCTAATAGCTGCTATTATCTTTAAGTACTTAATGCATATATTTACAATAACTAAAAAAAAGTGCCTCTCAGCAGACTAGAAGCTAGACTGTTTAGGTCTAACATTAAGTATAAATCACAGGAAATAAAATTAATTATCAAAAAAGTATACATGAATTTAAAAAATTAAAATTTAAACACTTCTAATGAGAAGTAGGTTAGGTATGGTTAGCTCACCATAGTGAAACTCCTATACTCGTCAACAGAATAAAAACAGCATTTTAAGAGATGACCTTTGATGCTTGTTTTAAATCTGATATAGTCCAGTTTTCTCACATTTTCTGATATTTTGTTGTAGAGTTTGAGATTTATTAAGTTTCTTGCAGATTTTGCAAGAGAATATTTTGGTGCTTTTAATTAATTTGATGACCTAGTCTCATAGGTGAAAGTCTGAGTGAGTAGAAAAGTATTTTTATTTTTATGAATCTAGCACCAAATAATTTCCCCAGAGTACAATCCCGTAAGTAATATATGATTGGATTAAAGCATGGTACGCAGATAGCAATGTTTTAACATTTGTGTGCCGTTTCAATTACTGTAGTAGAAAAATGTACTTAACTAGAAATTTTGTTATTTAACTGTACGACATGAGTATCCCACTTAAGCTTATCATCTAGGACAATTCCAAACAGCTTAACACTTTCGCTTTTGATAATAGTGTTGTTGGTCGAGAAAATCAGTTTTTATTTGGGAAAAGAAAAGAAAAAAATTATTAATAAAAATGATAAATAATAGAGGGCCCAATATTGAACTTTGGGGTACCCCATGTTTCACTGTCCTGAGTTTTGACATTTGCTTATCATTTTTTACACATTGTTTACGATTATGTAGATACGATTCTAATAGATTTAGTGGAAGACCCCTTATACCATAAAAGCTAAGTTTTTTAATGACAAGGCTGCGGGAGATGCATTCAAAAGTCTTGCTAAGGTCCACTAGCATAATCGCCATATATTTACCCTCCTCAAAGCCCTCAAAAATGTCACCCACAACTTTACAGACTGCATCTATTGTGGAACACGATTTCCTGAAGCCAAATTGGCTATGATGTATACTATTTCTTACTATTTTTTTTTTTTTCTAGATGGCTCAAAGACAACGTATCATAGATGGAGTCTCAAACCAAGAAAATATTAGTTCAAGGTTAGCTGGCAAGGCAACTCTAATGCAACCCACAAAAGGAGTTTTACCTAAGAGACCAGCTTTGGGTGAAGTTGGCAATAAGCTGCCTGTTTTAAATAATAATACTAATGTTGCAAAAAAAGTGGGAAATATGTGTCTGCCTCAGGTGTTACCAAAGAAGACTGCACCAAAAAAAGATAATAACATTAAAATAGAAGAAAAGTCTTCTGTTACAAATTCTAATAAACCTGTGATAAAAAATCATGAAAACGTATTAAAAAGTATTAATGACGAAAGAGCCACTGCTGTGGTGAAATCGTATTCCTCAAATCAACTTTCTATTGTTGATCCTGACGAGGGCTCCAAAAATGAACCACAAATGGTAACAGAATATTTATCAGACATTTTCAATTATTTACGTGATTTGGAAATGAAATACCCCATAAAGAAGAGTTTTTTGGAGGGGCATCAGTCAACACCACGAATGCGTGCAATACTAGTTAATTGGTTAGTTGAAGTTCATATGAATTTCAAGTTATATCTTGAAACATTACATTTATGTGTAGCAATTGTCGACAGATATTTACAAATTAATAAAAATGTCGGTCGTGATACACTTCAGTTAGTTGGTATTTCTGCAGTGGTAATTGCCAGTAAATATGAGGAAATATACTTACCTGATTTAGAGGATTTTGTTTACATTTGTGATGACTGTTTTACAAAAAAACAGATTCTTCAAATGGAAGTGGAAATTTTAAAAAAGCTCGATTTTAGTTTAGGTCGGCCTTTATCGCTCCATTTTTTAAGGCGTTATAATAAAATTGCTCAAGTCAGAAATGATCACCATACTCTTGGAAAATATATTTTAGAATTAGCTCTTTTAGATTATGACCTTAGTCATGTAAAACCCTCGATACAGGCAGCTGCTGCTTGTTGTTTATCTATTGGCATTTTAAATGAAGTAATGGATCTTGCGAAAATATGGACGCCAACCTTGGTTCGTTATACAACATATGAATATTCTGACTTTAGACCAGTAATTTTTGACTTAGCTCATTTAATAGTGAAAAGTGAAACATCAAAATATCAAACAATAAGAAAAAAATATGCCACTGCCAGTTATACAAAGATAAGTTTAAATCCAAAATTACATGGGCCTCTTATTAGGAAGTTAACAACAACTCGCTTAACAAAACAATGAAGAGCTGTTGTGTATTGGTTTATTTTTTTCTATCATTTAATTAGTATTTTAATCTATAATCTATATTATTTTTAGTATACATGACTTTTACTGTATTATTGTATCAATATTTTATAATTAAATGTATTGTCTCTTAAACATTACTTTGTTTATTTTAGTTGAATTTAACATTTATTTATTAATACATGGGGATAATATGAGTATATGTATTATGTACTTGTGTTGCACCTTGACAGATCTCCAACATATCCTAGGACCATCCATATTATTAGTCCGGGAAACAGTGAACATCTTGACACACTTATTTAATGATTGTCGGTTGGATTGTTCTATTAGTGCTACTAATTAACAAATCGTGAGTCTGGCTACGATTTTCCGCTGGACCAAGTCGGGAAAAGTTTCGGAAAATGCAAATGCGTTGCACTTTTTTTCGTACTAATGAAAATGCTTCTACTAACGAGTCTCATCCTGAAAGTTGATAAAATAGCTGTCTGGCTGATCTGCAGGTATGGCGAATAAGTCTGGCACGCGAATTATTGAAAGAATTTTTTTCACAGTACTTAAAATTTATAAGATGGCAGTCTGTATTATAAACTAATGAAAGAACATAGTTTGGCTGTCATTTACAATCACTTAAACTTAAATTTGTATTTTTTTATTATTTGGATTTTTTGAGAAAACTAGTCAAATATTCTTAATCAGCACCTTTAAGAAACCCTTTGCACAAGATTTCGTTATAATAAGTCAAAGGTATGTTTGAGATAATGATGACCAAAAAGAAAATTTTCAAACAAAAATAATTTGAATTAGTAAAACGGTTGAAAAAATGTTCAAAATATTCTTTATTTTTTTGTTCTGAACAATAAGAAATGAAGAAAATTTGTTTGTAAATGTGCTGATTCAGAATATCTATAAAAAAAAATCGCTAATAAAAATTTTCGGAAAATATACAACATTACGCGTTAGCCTGAGCCTCTGTAAAGATATGCCTATGATCATTCCCAAGTTTTACTACATCGTTAAGTTCTCTATAATTGGGGGCAGCGGCCAACTGCCCAAATTTAAAAAAAAAATCGCATTAATAGTTTCTGAGATATAACCTCTGCGATATGCTGCATATCTCCATAAAAAGTTTGAGAGGTCGTTTAGAGGATTTTGTCTTTTGTTATGTTTTATAACTTTATTTCATGTTAAATTTTTTATTTTCTGTATTTTAATAAGCATGTATTTTTAATAATTGTTTATGCAATTTATTTTCATTTTGTATCTCAGTTTTACATAAAAACCGACAATGGAATTACAAAAGAAGACGCTCCATCACCAATGAAATTGTTTATTCATTACAACTTTGTCTATTTTGGATGAGCTATTTCACGGCGGAAGCAATTCTTCTATAAAAGTAACGAACATCATCAGCAGAATTTACTTATAATAATTCAAATTTCCCCCTATTTAGTTCGTACAGATGGGAGCGGCCTAGAGAGCGGTCTTGTTTACAGCTCGGATGTTTACAGTCCTTGGGAGCGGCAGCGTCGACTATAAAGTTGGATAACCCAGGAGCACGTTCAGTAAAGCCGCCGGGCAATAGACCAGATTAGTGTGACGTGTAAGATCCCGAAAGTAGACAATCTTATAGTACTACCATAGCGCGTTCAATGAAAATTCTTAATGTATTATTTATTGTGAACTTTATGTGTATTACACAGAACAATATTAAATCGCATAAACAGTAGTCCCATATTTAATATAAATTCATGTTTATATCATGGAATATCTAAATGTTTTTACACACATATGATGAATTCTATAACTGTTTACAACATCATATAGTACGTAGAAATATTTTGTGTAAGTTAGCACTTCAATAAAATGTAGATCTATAATTTTATAGTCTTAAAGTCGACCTAAACTACATGCGTCATAAGGTTCAATTTGTTTTTACTTTCGACCGCAGTATATATTCATCATGACTCGCTGTAGTGGTAATTGCATAGGTTTAGGCGCTGCTTTTAACTAGCCTTGGCGTCACCACTAAACAGATCCATTATCAACCATTTTACCCGTTCAGAAACATCGGAGCATCGCTCGGTAAAAAATCTCACCGTTGAGTAAGTCGAATGTGCTACCTACTTTTTACCCAGCTAAAAATTTGCACAGAAATTTTTCTGCAGGCGCATTAGCACCTATAGTTTATTATTCTGTCATTTTTTAAAGGTGCTAACGTTAATAAAGTCGCCAGACTCGGATGAATCAGAAAATTAAAACAGCAACACAGGCTGATTGAGCGTTCTGCATTACTAAAAGAAAAACAAATTCGCTAGATCACTTTGAATCTACTTTAAACTTCTCAACGAGGATTGGTTCTATCGAATCTATACGATGCTAGTTATCCTAGGTATACCATTGCATTGTAATTTTGACGCTTACTCGACAGAATTCAATTGATACCAGAGTAGCTATCGTTTCAGTAATACATGTTACAAAAGTTTATTGAATAGTAGCTTAGACTTTCAAGCGATGCGTGTTTTAAATTTCTTTATTATCGTATCAACTCGATACGATAGCAGCAGAATCCCGCCGCTGGGTCTAGCGTACTTCCTGAACGTGCTCCAGAACTCTCAATTATTTTCTATCAGTTGGTAGTATTTATTTTCAAAAACGGACGTATCATAGAATATAATAGACTTTCAGTATCTGCTACTGCGAATTAGTCTATCCACTATATTACACATTTTATTATTGATGCTGACCAATAATCAATATTGGATGATTCCAGTAATTCTCCCCCTATAATAAACCTGACTAGGGGAATTTTTGCTTTCTTGATTGATAATAGAGTGTTTTTTGTGTTGGTAGCACATACTAGTTTAGTCAGTCTGTGTTGGTAGTACGTCACGTTGAATGACACTTGTACGTGAGCTAGCCATGAGTTACTAGCATCTTAGTTTGTGTTCAGTTTTCCCGTTCCATAGAATTTTGTCATATTTATTGCAAATTATCGTATTAGGTGAGTTTTTTTCATAAAATAAAGAAATTATGAAACCTACATCTTTATATACTATTAATTATCTGTAATTTTTATGATTTTTGTTATTACTAACGATCATACTTTACCTTAATTATTTTTACATTCTATACATTGTTTTGATAAAATAATTTCATGTGGTGGTTTTCTATTTTGATAATAATAATCATTGCAATGCTTTAGTACTTATTTATAGTGTGATCACAAACTTTGCCCTTCAAAATGTTGTGTAACTAACTACTAAACAACTTTTCATAAGGTTTTTATAGTAAATTTGACGCTACTTTCATCTTGTCTGTTTTACAACTTTTGTTTTATTAAATATTTATTTTATTTTATTAACTAATCATATGCTTATTACATGCAACTCTTATCTTCTCTTTTGTAGTATCAACGGTAGTTAAAATTCTTTGCTATAGGTAAATAAAAACAAAGTTTTTGAAATGATTTCATTTGTTATTCATTTGCAAAACGATATTTATCAAAACAGAACAGTATATAAACATTGTAAATCACTTTTAACTGGCTAACCAGTTTAAAAATTTTACACTGGCAGCTGTCAATTTTACAAGTTATTAATATCTATAAGCTTTATAAAAGTAGATGGTACTTGCAAAAGTTGTTTTTTACTTAAAAATTTGACAATGCTCAAATCGTTGTAATAGTGCGAAATGGTCATAACAACACATCGAAAAGCCTGTTTGTTTGCGAATTCGGAGCTAATAGATGTTCGGTCTTTGTCATTTCTGTTACTTAAAAGTCATTGTTGTTGAAACTGTTAGGACTTGGTTATATTTTATCAAAAAAGATATATACATACATATGCAGTTTGTCAGTTAATAAATTACCTCCTCTCTGAAATAACTTATCCACAACAATGAATTATTACAATTATAAATTGTAAAGAATAAACTATTTTGTGGGTGGAGCAACTTCTTTTATAATCCCATTATCGACTGTTATATGCTAATATGAAAATAACATGCAGAAACAATTATTCAAACAGATATTTATTGAAATAATCCATGCTAAAATATTAACACAAAACAATAAACATGTCATTAAATTTTACTCACATAGGATATGTTCCGTTAATCCCCTTGGTCGGTTCGGTTACACTTTTTGCGTTTCATAAATGTCTAATTCCTGAAATTAAGTTGATTAACAGAACGTGGTTCCTGAAAAATTGGTAAATTATTTGCTATCAAAATGACCCAACGTATTTGAGCAGGTGAATGCGGTAAATGGGTGGGAATCTATCAAAAGTAAACTGTCAAATTAAGCATTGAGTTTGCTTACAAGATAAACAAAGGTTTGTGGACATAAAAAATTTAAGTGTTTAAATTTATTGAAGTTTGTTAACGGAACATATCCATAGTTTTTGCTATAAATATTACTTAATTATAAGTATGTCTTAAAGCACTGATTAAAGCTTTTTGAACAATGGAATAAAATTGTAGAAAAACATAGACACTATACCAATTTTAAGATAAAGGACATTTTTTTCAAAATTTAACAACCACAGACTTTTAAGTAGAATGCTACAAACCAGTCACAACACACAGCCTTGGTGTTCAAATTTCTTTACACTAACGGAGCATCACTACCAGCAAAATTTCAAGAATTCCTAATTTTAGTCACCAACAAAACAGAACAGCATTGTAAGCATACCTAATTATAATATACTAAGATGTGACTGACAAACTGGTAGAGGCAGAAATGGAGTCTGGCCGATAGCCGAGTTGGTTAAGGCATGAGGTGGCAATCGCGATTAATCACACGAGTATCGCGCCACCGGGTTTGAATCCCGGCTCTGGCACTAGCACTGTCGGAGGAAATGGTTGTATATCCGAGTTTTTTCATTGTGTAACCCTCTTCTGCACAAGCCTCTGGCTTCTGGAATTGAGGGTTGTCTAATTTCTGTGGTGTTAATATATAATAATATATATCTGTGCAGACTCTTGGCAGTGATATATACATGGAAAAGTGTATGAGAAATATACAAATCCAGTTGAATCGATCTGGGTAGAAATAAGGACTTGGTTTTCAGTACTGCATGTATCTACAGACCTTCTCAATCTTCAAAAGCAGACTATGAATCATTATAGGCAGTATTAACAAAAGTTACAACTTGCATTCAGAGATTTCATCTACCCTACTATGGACTGGGGCAGGCCCTATGGTCTCAGAAAATAACGCAGTAGAAGACATATTTATGAATGTACTCTTAACAAAAAGTCTTATTTGACATTTTAAACAAAAGATTTGCTGTTTACCTCAGAGATGAAGATCTTATTTTCACTATAGAATTTCTCCCTCTAATTGGTCTGAGTGACCACCTAATCATTGCTGCAACCTCTATGCAATAAAAATGTTCACAAACACTTCCAAAACATGTCTACTGACAAATATAAATGATAGCTGGATCACATTTCTTAGTCAACATCTGAGTGGATCAGTTTATCCCTAAATATAAAATTAAAAATTCCAAATCGAAACCATGGATGACGTCCGAGCAAAAAATTTCATTAACAAAAAATGAAGATGTTGACATAAGTACTGATCATCAAATTCACAGGAATATTATAATTCATATAGATCCAGTTGTAGTGAAGCCTCAACTCAAATAAAAAATGCCAACTTGAAATAAGAACACGAGCTGATGGAAACCAAAACACGCTTCTACAGATATGTAAAAAATATATGGTTTAGAGTCAGCATACCTGTTTTACGTGACAGCAATTGAGAACTGGTAAACTATCCTAAAGCATCAGCTTAAATTTTTGCAAAGGAATTCATCAAAAGCTTTGGTGTGGAACCCATGACCAATCTACCAGATATTCTCTATGGACCAAAAGTAGCAAACACTTATTACCATAGACATAACAGAAAATAATGTAAAAAGACTAGGTGAATATGTTAAAATGCTTGAAAAACTGAACATCGGCTCAAAAATTCATACAATCCTATGCTTTTTAAAAACAAATTTTGAGAAATTTACATAACATAACGAGCACACAAAAAAGATGTCATGTAGCATGGAAAATGATACTTGTCCTTGTAATATTACATGTAATTGAACAAATTCATGGAATTTGGAAATAACTTGTGTTCAAGCACGGTCTTACAAAACGATATTTTTATCGTTAACCACACACTGAAATTTTAATAATCCCATGTTGAACAGTTATATTGATTGATTATTCTTTATTTTAACAAAAATATTCATGTAAGATAAAAATTAAGGTATTTTTTAATATAACTACGCAGGTCTTCAAAACCATTCAGCTTATTTACAGCCTGTGGTGACCCTGGACTTCCGGCAGTTTACTTCATCAATCTGTCCTATTTTGTGCTTCCACTTTCCAGCCCCTTGTATTGATTTTATTGGCATCTTTTTTAACATCATCCTTCCGTCTGAAGTACGGCCTTCTCCTTTTCCTACTCACTGATTCTGCTTCAAACATCTTGACTGAGCTATCGATCTCCGCTTTTATCGCGGGACCAGCTTGTCGGAACCTTCTCACCTTTATTAGTCATTATTATGTCTGTTTTATTTGACCACACTCTTTTATACGGTCCTTATTAACTCAAAGTTCAACTGCTCAACAATAGACATACAATGAATACATATTGTTTAATTTTTTCCTCTCCATTAAGGTATTTTTCAGTTAAAGTGAAGGCTCAATACATTTGAATCGTATAGTAGTCTTAGACCATTCAATGGCATAAGAGCTTAGAGCTACGATCTAATGGGCTGCTAATACTTTTGTGAAAATTATTCCTGCATTGTTGGGATTGAATATACTCACTATCCATTTTTGGCCAGAAATAAGAATGCAAGTATGCGTATGTCGAATCCTAACCATGTTACTACATTTATGCATATTTCTCCACTAACTGGAAATTTATATGTCAATGAAATTTGAATAAATAATTTTCAGCATCGATAGTAATTTTTCACAGATTTATAGACTGAAAATGAAAAGAAATATTTATCTTAGTTGGGATGTTACAGTTTCTACAATGATTTTATTAATACAGATTTTTGGTTTTTGACGTGTGGCATTGCAATTACGTAGGCAAGTGATGTACTATAATGACACAACCACCAAATATTGATTATAATTATACAGAGTGTATTTTATACTAGTACTAATTCAGGACATTTCAAAGTGAATTTTCTCAGTTTTTTCAAATGGAACACTGTATATTATTGTATTTTTAAATTGGCACATTAATTCTCTATGATTTTTGTGAATAATATCATATACCTAAAATCGATATTTTTACTTTTTCATTAAAAACCGTTAAATTATAATACTTTTCATTTCGAACTGATCTAGTAGCCATGATTTTGACATAAAGTGAGAATAATTGAAAGTAGTATTAATTTTTTTTCTGGGTGCGTCTTGGTTGCCGCAGTAGTATTTTTTCACAGTTTAATTAAATCACATTTGAGTATCTTAAAAATTTATAGTCGTTTAATATTACAAAAAAGTTGACATAAATAATATGGTATTAGGTCATACAAGAATTGGCACTATTTTAAAAATTCAAAGTTATTTTGAACCTAATTTAATGAAATAAATAATACCTAGTGTTTATAAGAACTGTTCAAAGTGGCCTCCCAGTACGTCTATGCATTTCTGTAGACGATTTTCGAATGATCTACCGACATTTCTTAAAATATCCACAGCAATTTCCAGAAAAACTTCCCTTATCTTTCATATTTTCTTTTGTAGTTTTAGGAGCCTTGTACACTTACTCAAAAAGGGGTCAAATCAGGGTTCTGGCAGGCCAACTATGAGGGTCCTCCCTCCTGTTCCTATCCAACCATTTGGAATAGCGTTGTTTAAGTGTTCATGAATAGCTGCGGTGTGGTGCACAGGTGCTCCATCATGGAGGTACCACATTCTCTCCCCACATAATATCCCTGGAGACATCCTCCAGTAATTCTTTCAAACTGTCTAACTGTCTTGCAAAAATTCCAAATAAATTTGACCATTCACACGTCCTTCAAAAAAAATGTGGTCTTATTACATAATCTTTCTTGCTCCTTACTCCGAGGAGGAGCTACTGGGTATTTTAAAAAATAAATTAAAAAATAAAAAGTCCGCTGGGCCGGATGATATTCCATCATTTCTAATTAAATGAGTTTTAAAACTAATAATACATCCTTTAACTCATATTGTTAACTTATCTTTTCTAAATGGTAATTTTCCGGAAATGCTAAAAGAAGGAAAAGTAATACCTTGCTTTAAAAAAATAATCCAATGTCTTTAGATAACTATAGACCAGTCACTATTCCATCCAGCTTTTCAAAGGTTTTTGAATATGCCTATTTAGATCGTATGACTGCATTTTTAAATAAATATAAAATTTTATCGAATAATTAACATGGTTTCAGCATGGGTATGTCTACAACAACGGCTATACATTCTTTTTACGATGAAATCATCAATCAATCAATCATGTTGGGGTTTTTTTGTGACCTTAGCAAGGCATTCGATTGTGTAAATTATGATATTTTACTTAGCAAACTCTATGATTATGGCATACTAGGTCCTCCATTAGATTGGTTAACTTCTTTTTTGAAATTTCGTAAACAGTATGTTTCCATTCAACATACTACCAACTGTTCAATAAACAATATAAACTCTAATTCTCGTTTGTTTGAAATGGGTGTACCACAGGGCTCAGTTTTGGATCATGTTCTATTTATTTTGTATGTAAACTCAATAGAATATGACTTATCTATTATCATTTCAGATAACTCATCTACCAATCTGAATATTGACATTGGTTCAATTTTAGGAAACATTTGTAGTTGGCTCAATCAAAATGATTTATATTTCAACGTTGAAAAGACGCAACTATTTAAAAAGATTTTTTTTTTTTTAGATTTTACAATAGGCAGAAACAGTGTAATGATGCAACTGTAAATATCGACAATCTTACTATTAACAGGGCCACTTCAACTACCATTAGTTTTTTGGGTATTCAGAATTTGGGTCGAACATCTCAATTGGAAAGCTCACTGCAATCACCTGATGTCAAAGATGAGCTCAATTAATATTTTATTCGGAAATATGAAAGAAATTCTTACTGAACAACAATTAATCAATCTATACTATGCTCAAGTTGAGTTATGACATTGGTATGATGTCTATTTCTGGGGTAATTCCACCCTATCACAAACTGTTTTTGTATCCCAAAAACGGATCTTTTACGTACTATAGCGGGTCTGTCCAGTACTCACACCTACAAAAATGCTTCCATACAATATAGAATTCTTACTGTAACTTGTTTGTTTATATTTGATATGTGTTCATGTTTTTAAAAATAGACATAAGTATAGGCTTGTTAAAGATATACATGACACAAATACTAGACATAAAAATGATATTCATGTGCCTTTTTCTAAATTGACAATCACAGACAAATCACCAAACTATTTGGGACTGAAAATGTTCAATAATTTGCCTGATGCATTGAAACAAAATGTTATATGTTAAAAAAAAAAAAATTAAATTGCATTTACTGGATAAATGTTTTTATTCGGTGCCCGAGTTTTTTCTTTAGGTTAAGTTAATTTAAGTCACATTTATTTTTTATCTCTCATTGTTTTTATCTCTGACTATTGCTATACAATTTGTAATTGTCCATAAGCAAAATAAACGAATTTGAATCTCCAACAATTCCTCCCCAAATATTCAACGACCATTTTGTTTGGCATTTGTTTGTGAAATGTAAGGATTGGTTGTGTCGTAATAATGAAAATTATGGCCATTAACATGTCCATTTTTATGAAACGTCGCTACATCGGCAAACAAAACGAAGCCAAAAAATTTCTTTGTTCTATTTTCTGTTTTGCCCATTGACAAAATTGTATACGGTTTTCATAATCCCTATCAATCAATTCCTGCATTAGTTGAACGTGGTAGGGATGAAATTTGTTTTTTGTAGGATTCGATGGACTGAATATTGGGGTTTTCTCTTGCCAATTCTCTTATACTGCGATGAGGATCTTCAATCACACTCAAAAGTATGACTGCTTTGTTTTCTTCATTTACTAAATTTTTTTATTTGTTTCTTTTTTCATATTCCACTTTTACCATATTGTCAAATCGTTCAATCATCCTCTCAAATAATTTTTTTAGAGGGCTGTCTTTTTTCCGGATATCGCTCCTTATAAATTCGAGTTGATAGCAAACAATTTTTATCACTCGCACCCAGAACATAAACCATATCGACCATTTCTTCTCTAGAAAAATTCATTGTTGGAAAGTGCGAATTTTAAACTGATTTATAACTTAAAATAAGTGTAAATACTTTGTTACAATAATTAATAATTAAACACCAATAAGACGACTTTCAATTATTCTCACTTTATGTCAAAATCATGGACTCCAGATCAGTTCGAAATGAAAAGAATTGTTATTTAACGTTTTTTAATGAAAAAGTAAGAATATCTGGAAATATCGATTTTAGGTATAGGATATTATTCACAAAAATCGTAGAGAATTAACATGCCAATTCAAAAATACAATAATATACGGTGTTCCATTTGAAAAATTCACTTTGAAAAGTCCTGAATTAGTACTAGTATAAAGTACACCCTGTATAATTATAATCAATATTTGGTGGTTGTGTCGTTGTAGTACATCGCTTGTCTACATAATTGCAAAATAAATCTTCTTAATTAATAGTAATACACACACAGCGAATTAATTTGTTAAACCTTGTTCTGACCAAAATTTTCATATTTTTACTTTCCCATATACGAAGTATATTAGGGAAAGTATTGTGATCGTGCAAAAATCGATTTTGAGTTTTTAATGAATTTACACGTTTTCAAGTCCCCTGAACTCAAAAAAGTGGTTTTTAAAAAATGTCTGTCTGCCGTCGCACTTGGAGCCTAAACTACTGGATCGATTTTGTTCAAATTTTACATGTGTATTCAGTACGGCCACACATCGAGGCAAAATCGCAATATCAATCCTAGCACAAATGTGGTGTGAGGTAACCCCTAAAAATCGGAAAAAAATGGATTATAATTTTTTTTTTTAAACGGCTCTAATGATTTTGACTAAATTTGACACATAAATACTCCCTTAGTACCAGCATAAGATGGCATAGCCAGTTGCTCCCAGAAAATACAGGGAGGGGTGCTGCAGGGGGTGAGCTTTAAAGAATTAATAATTTTTTTATCTAAAACGGCTGTAACGATTTTGATCAAATTTAATACATGACTACTTCCCTACTTTATTTAATATTCAATATATTTTTTAATGTTATAATGTAAAAGAAAAGTAAAAAATGTTTACTTCCAGCAGGAATCGATCCTGCAACCTTAGTCTTATGAGGCAAAAACCTTTACCATTACACCGTCATACCTCATGGTAACAATGCGGTAAAGTGATTACAAAACATTAATTATGCATTAAGTAAATGATAGCTCTTTTATTTAATACGGAATTATGTACTTTCTGTTTATTGGTATCTCAATGTGCACTAATATACTAGTTAGAAAAATACTTATGAGAAAGTTTGTCTGAGTTGTGTCAGACTGATTTTTTCGAATAACTGGGCAACACTATGTCAAAAACGAAAAATCTGGAGGTCGTTGGAAAGGTAATTTTATGCTGAATTCATAAATGTAAAAATATATAGGGTGTTCCATTAAAAAAAATGACCTCGAAGATGCTCCGCTGTAACAAGTCATCCTATATATTTCAAAATATTTTTAAAGTGTGAGCTTTTTGACACTACCACTTTCATAAAAAAATAATTTTCCAAAGTCTTCTAATGAGGCCGATATTTGACTTTGACGCACTATTGGAACACCCTGTATACAAATGACATTTTTCAAAATGAGTCTAAAAGAAGCAAAATGTTATCGTTTTTGACACCGATGTAATTGTGGTAGATTGTAACCTTGATTCACAGTCTGTCATAGCTACTATCATGGTATTTTGAATATATTAGTGTTTTTCATAGACAAAGAATATAATAGTCAATAAATTTATATTGTTTGTGGTGTATTTTAACAAAATTGGTATGGGGGTACGTTGTGTGCTGAATTGAATATTTTATATTGAACGCAAACGTGGTATGAAATTTCTGATCACGAAGAGACAACCAATATTGTGTGCTCTATTTACACGGTGGAATATTTCCAGCGCATTGGAAAGTATACGAATTAACAGTCTATTAATGTGTAGCAGCACGTTGAATGGTCTAAGATAGTAGTTGGAAAATGCTTTTGTTCTGTAGATTAATTATTTTCACATTTAACTAATACTTAAGTACTAAAATTATTGTAGAATATTGTTATTCTTTTAGTCCTTTGATGTTAAAAAAAACTAACAAACATAGGTATGTTTGACACGAAAACCCTGTTCCTTCAATTTTACTCATTAGTAAATACTATTACCAGTTTACTAAGCTTTGTTCTTATAGTAGTTGTAGTAATTAGATTTAAACACTGATTGGACATATCTATTAATAAAGTCTTTGTTGAAGTGATAATATATACATATTGAAAATCTACTGACTATATTATCCGAAAATGTAACAGAAAATTTTATTTTTCGAATTCACGAAGCCATTAAAAAAAACAGTTACTTGCGATGCACCGTTCTAGTCTTTGATGAGAGATTCTAATATACGAAAATATGGATGTTATTTAAAAATCAAAAGATAAAGACATATTTATTACTTAAATAATGTGCTAAAATTTCTATTACCAAGAACAATAAATAAATTGGAATTGACTAACTTCATTGACATTTCGATGTGCTAGAAGCAGGATATTCTTAGATGTATATTAATGTATAATTTCATGTCACAGTGACCAACGGTGTCATGGTAAACACCCGTCGTATGGAGTCGAATGGCTCAGCGCCAGGTCCCAGACACCGTACAAGGGTATGTCTTTCCTAATTTTTTATACCTTATCTTTGTATTGTTTATTCTTTTTTTTTACTGATGTTCAATATGCATTTTGTATAAGTCAAAGTACATATGTTTAACGATTATTAAAATAATGAATCATTTATTGGTATTAAATAATTTTACCTTAAAATATATATTTTGGTTAATTTTGCATGCATTTGTCGAGTATGTGTCCAAAAATCTCTAGTACTTAGTAGGTAAAACTATAAGGTCCCACTAGAGATTTAAACACAAACATAATATGCCTATGAGTTTATTAGAGAAATGTAAAATAGCATGGGTCGAAAAACTATGAAGTTGTTTGAACAAGGTGATATAGTAGAAAAAAATGTACTCGGTAGAGAGGAGAGAAGAGAAAACATTTTTTGTAAAGCTTTTCTAAACTATGAAGGACCTCACAGAATCCTTATGCAAATTGGCTTCTGATAAAGTAAGAAGTCTAAAATATTGATATGTTGTAGATTTTGAGCTCCACACCAAAAGTCAAAACTTGATAATTTTCATATTATAGACAATCAATTTTTTTTAAATTTAAAACATTAACTTGGGCCACATAGGGAAAAAGTGCAATTGTCAAAATAATTTATTAATGTTTTATTAATGGTCCAGCGTCTGACACCCCTTTTTTAAAGTGATTATTAACAGGCTGAATTTTTGTAAGTAGCTTCTTTATGATGAGGTTTCCAACTTTTCTCTCTGCGAAAATTCTCGGTATAGGTATGCAAAGTTCTATGCAGCCGCTATACATGTTGATCGTGAAACTGACACTTTCATGGCGTAGGACTGGAAACCTGCCAGAAAATTTGTAGGACTGATCATTCAATTTCAAAAATATTACTTAAACAACAGTGTAAAAATCAGCTTGTTAGTAATAAAATTTCAGATCTCGTTATTTTCACATTTCTTACATATTTACATCGCTTTTGTAGGACAAGCGCAGCTCCCTGTTTTTTACACAAACGGGGCTAATTTTTACACTATTATTTAATGAATGTTTTTGAAATTGAATGGTCAAATTGCCCTACAAATTTTCTGGTAAGTTTTCTAGTCCTACGCCATGAAAGTGTCAGTTCTACGATCAACATGTTTAGTGGCTAGTTCAAATGTGCTTTTAGAGGGCGGAATATTAAACATAATATTTTTAGTCGCAAACTCCTCTATAAATCCTTATTTTTACTATAAGGAAAATAACCAGACTGCAACCAAAGTTACAAGTCTGGCGCGTTAAATGTAATAATTGCATATTACCATCAAAACGCTAATGCTTTCGATTGCAACAGACACTGGACCGCTAGATGGCGCCTGCTGACTCTTTTACATGTCGCTATTGTAGAAATAGCGGGATGTACTAAGTAGTGAAAGGATTCTCGTGCCGGTCGTCGCATGCCTACCTTGCACTGACGAGAGCCAACAGCTCGAAACTGCAGTCTGCAAGTGGTGTGTGATGACTGGCAAGAGAGCTCCTTTAAGTAGGATCAGTCTTTCGGCTGGTGTTTGTTGCAATCGAAAGCATTAGCGTTTTGATGGTAATATGCAATTATTACACTTAACGCGCCAGACTTGTAACTTTGGTTGCAGTCTGGTTATTTTCCTTATAGTAAAAATAAGGATTTATAGAGGAGTTTGCGACTAAAAATATTATGTTTGTTTAGTGGCTGCGTAGAACTTTGCATACCTCTACCAAGAATTTTCCCAGAAAGAAAAGTTGGAAGACTCGTCAAAACGAAGCCACTCGCGAAAATTCAGCTTGTTAGTAACTACTTTAAAAAACAGATGTCGGATCCCGGATTAAAATCTTTGTCACTATTTAATAATAATAATAATAATAGCTTTATTGCCCAACAGTATAACCATTTACAGAGCAATACAAATAAAGATTAACTTCCGTAACAAACACAGTAAAAGCGTACAAAAGTACGTATATGGAACTATATAATAATATGTATCTTATATACACATATTATGTTACGGATTAATAACGAAGAGGAAAATAAAACATTAATAAATATAATAATACGTAAGAACTTTGGTGCATGAAAATTAGGAAGGTAATAAATGAGTGTGTATTGTTACGTGCTTACAATTTTCAGTAAACACTTTGTGGATTCCAAATAACTTGCAACAAGAATTTTCACAAACCACTGATTTATTTAATCACTAAAATTACACTAGCAAATACTTAAAAATCACACAACTAATAATAATTTAATCTAATATAATTTCACTACTTTTAAAACACTAAGCACTTTACTTTTCTTCTTAAACTTGTCAACTCTTGTCTAACCTAAAAACTCTCTTGTCTGTTTACTTCACTAAACTGCATACTTCACTCAACTGAACTCTTCTTCTACAAACTGTCTCTGTAACCAGAACCACAGATTACCCAGAACTGTACTGGATGCTAAACTGAACTGTTTATCCTTCACTAAACTGTACTGTTCTCCCATTTGCTGGCTTCACCTCTTTATATACCCACTTGGAATGTCCAGAATATCATTGTAGAACTTTCCAGAAGATACTGGAATTCTCTATAATTTTCTTAGGCACTACTAAATGGTGGTTCGCCAGTTGGCCCACAGATGGCGCCACCCTTCTGGCCAGGGAGTAATTACAACTCTCCTCTCTGTTAGAGGACAGCACATAACAGTATTATAACAAAAGGTGTAATATTGACTATTTAGATAAATTAATTAGTATCTTCAGTAAAAAAATCCACTGCCTTATTAAACAGCTCATTTAAGGTGCAGGCATAAATATCACATAAGTAAATGTTGTTAAAATTTTGAGACATATTATAAATTGGTGATTTTAATAATATATTAGTTTGAACTCTGCTGTTATAAAAAGCAATATATTGTCTAGACTGCAGTCTAGGTATGTAAAAGTTTATTTGAACTAATAAATCAGAACAGTCAATTTCTTGGTGGAGTAACTTGTATATAATGAGAGTGAAGCACATTTTCTTCTTAACTCTAAGCTGATGATATTAAACTTTTCTAATAGGGGTCTATTATCTACTCCTCTGGCAGGATATTCACCATCATGTTTAAACGCTAAATACTTTAAAAATCTTCTCTGTACTCTCTCTACTGACTCTATGTGACAATAATTGTAAAATGGGCACCAAATTAGCGATCCATATTCTGATTTAGATCGTACGTATGAGTAATATAAGATTTTCAAAGTATTGACATTAGTGAAATTTCAGCAGTTTCTGACAATGAAACCAAAAAACTTTATTGCTTCAGTTATTTTCCGTTCTATGTGCTCAGTGAAAGTTAACTGACAATCAAAAGTTATACCCAGATCATTGAAAGAGCTGCATATTAACTAATATATTCCTGTTGATACTATATTTAATGCCATTATGTTGGTATACGAGGTGCTCCAAAATACCGGCTAATTCTAAATGCAAAAGTAATAGAAAAACGTTTGTGAAAATCTATGGTTTTTTGAAGAGAGCGTTTAAAATGTATGTCTTTATTGATTGTCCTAGAAATAATTTGCGGCAACTTTATGAGACTTAGTTCACGATTTTGCGTTATTAAGACTTATTTTTGTACATAACTAACCAACACTAATTTTGTCCATAGGCAGATAAACGAGGTTTTGTATTTTTTTTTCTAGTTTGCACTTTGAGTAACTTGATACAAAATTATGATTCCCCGGTTAATTTTAGGTAAAAAAGGTCCTTTTCACAATTAGCCTTATACTGTAGCATTTCCGAAGGAAAGCAGTTTAGGGATTCCAAAGCGCTTGTTTCTCGCCATTTTTTACAGTACTATTACGATTTTTCTCAATCGTTTTATTCTTATTTATCTTTATTAGTTCAAATGTATAGATAAAATACAATATACCCAGTTTGAGTGTTGAATTTGTCAGCATAATAAGAGTCACATTAAAATTAAAGATTATACGACAGTAAAATTTAGTAAAATAGCAACAAAAAGCAGTGAAAAATATATAAATTTATAATTCTCAAATTCACAAAAAGAAAAGACTTTAACAGAGAAAATCTCTTCCACCACTTTTCATTGCTTAACAAATTTTTTACACATTTTTTTGCTTCTGTTGTTGCTGTAACTGTTACAAACTACCCCCTTTTCGCCGCAATCCCCTGTCTAATTGTATGGGAGCATGTTTTGCTTTGACAGGATAACATTTCCTCCACCATGCCAGGATATTTTAAAATTTCATTTGGCTTCAGAAATGTTTGATAAATATTGGTATCTTGAGAAAAAGAAAAATCCCTTTTGAGGCTATGGACCTGATCAAAGCTTATATGCAAGGTCCCATTTTAGATCGAACTGATTGGGAAACGATAGTAACATGACTTTATTTAACTAATTAAAATATAACAATACAAAATTATTCAGAAGGTGGCGAGCTCTAGCGTAGCTACTCACCTAACCACCCAATAAGAAAGTAGAAATTACCACCTAACAGCCAGATAATGTGCACGTGTGTAATCCAGAGGTAACCAATAGGAAATAAGATTATGCAAAAAATATACACCTAGTAAACAAATTACAATACTTACAAATATTTTAAAAGTTTTTTAAATGATGTAACAGTTGAGCTTGTTTTCATAATAGGGGGTAAAGAATTAAGGCCTTCACGGCATTATAACTAAGAAAACGGAGAAACAAGGTAGTGTTTGCCCAGGAACACTGTATAAACTATTATGACGAGTGCTCCAGGTCCTTTAACGAGTTTGCTATAGAGATATGCAAGTTGAAAAAATTTATCGATTTTATATATAAATGTACATAAATGCACAAAAACCTTTGCTCCAATTTAAACCATCCAACTTCCTGGTGATACACAGGGACATGGTGAAATTTTTTTAGTCCATAACAATATCTAATACAACTATTCTGAAGTTTCTGAAGACTTTCTTTATTTTTATATAACAAAGCAAATGAAACATTATTTTACAAAAGAATTATACGGGTTCACTAAAAAAGACAAAATTTAATGATCAAAACAATTCTACAGTCCTATTACAATTAAAACACAATGATTCACAAGGTAATTAAAAATAGAAACGAAAATTAATGCAACAAACTCTATATATATCTGTATAAATTATCCATCCTGAAATTCATTCAGTAATTGAGTAAAATTAAAAAATGCCCTTAGATGGTTATTGTTATCCAATACTGAAATGCCCATTTAAAAAAAATTACAACTCTATTATATCTAGGTTTCTAGACTGAAATTCATGTAATCAACAACAAAAATTGGTACAAAAGAGTCGAGCAGCATGAGCCCCCTCTTTAACGCTGAATATATTTTTTTTCCTGAAATTGAACCTACAAAGTTTCATTTTATTAACTATGAATCCATATTATTATCAGTTTTGTAAATAACGAATAAAAAATATTCATCGATTCATTTAGAAATTTTATTGACAGCCCGTAAAATGTTTAAAATATTGATTTTTCATGAATATCATCTTTCCCATTAACTTTATGACAAAACCACCTGTAACAAATATAAATTATATTTTGACATCTCCTTGGAAATTAGATTGTATCTCCAACCCCCTTTGTTCTGTAAATGGCATGTATATCATTCTCGCTTTCCGAATAATGCAGTTGGCTCATATTTCATTGGTTTCTGATTTACGCCATAATGCGGCTGCCATCACGAAAGGGTAAATTCAATTTCGTTTGAAAAATATTTATTGAATTAATATTCCAAAAGATCAAGGTATTTCCTTTGAATATTCCTTTTTAAAATGAATACCCTTTACCAGATATAAAATAACATTTATCAATCACCTACCTACTCTTTTACCAAAATTCGTTTAGATACTAATTCACAGCTTCTTGAATTTATTGTGGGTGTTCTCTTTAATTATTTGTGTTATCGCCGTGATTGATGACAGACTGGCCGGGCCTGGTCCAAAGATATTTAGGTCTGCTGCCTTCTTGACCAATCTGTTGGCTACTTTGTTGCCACTACACTGTGTATGTTCTTTCACCTAGCATACCAACATGTTATTCGTGCTGGAGGCACCCACAAATGCTTGGTGACATTCCCATACTACTCTTCTGGTAATTTTTAAACTTCTCAGGACTAGTAATGATTGTCTACAAACTGTGTAGATCCTGATTGTTATGCCCGTAGTTTGTCTACGGACAATCTCTTTTGCAGCTATGGTTATGCCTGCCAGTTTTGTCTGTACTACGCTCGTTTATATTGGATTTGCAGACTTCTGGAGTATATTCCACATTCTACCCCATCCTTTTTTTATCCGTCAGTGAAGATGTTGATCACAACTTCACCAGCAGCCTCTTTCTCACTATCGCCTGTATTATGTAGGGTCTGTCAAAGACAAACCGGGGAGGAATGCCACCTGTGCACACCTGTAGAAGAGGCGTCTTTCTGACAGCCTCATTCCGCAGATGACTTCTGGCCTCTCCACAGTCTACATTTGGTTGTATGCCAACGGATTTGAGGCGTACCATTGTCAGAGCTACTGCTCTTAGATATATATCTAGTAGTGGCAGACGCAGCATTTCCTCCATAGCTCTCGTTGGCGTTGTTCGTATAGCTCTTGGCTGAGCTTGACCTTAGCTGTAGTCTGTTTGCCCTTGGGTCACCAAACCACAGCTCCATAGGTTATCATTCCTCTTATGACGGCAGTGTATATATCCACATAACCACTTTGGGTTTCATTCCCCAGGTTTTCCCTACTCTCTTGCTACACTGTTCATAAGAAATAATGTAGGCCTTCTTTAGTCTTCTATCTATGTGAAGATCCCTGACCCTCGACCTTCCGCTGGACCTTCTAGTGTCCAAGAAACATTGCCTGGGCCACTAACAACCAAACGGAGATGACTAAAACAACTACGCACATGACATCAGATATTTCTTCATACATCGATAATTTAATATACAACTTATCTGTCTTTTGTAACCATATTCTAACATTAAATGCCTTCTTTCTCCTGGACTCGACTTTCACTCATTTCATGATACATGTACATTATTACATCTTTCATATTCAGTGTCGTGTACTTAATATGTTGTAAATATAATTAATTTGTTAATGTTTTCATCAAATATGCTTTGCCATCAACGCTTTCAAAACAACCTCTTTAAGGGTAATACATCGAAAGTATAGCGCCGATGAGAGATAGGTAGGAGGGGTCGTTTTGACTGTAGGGCGCAGAGGGCATTTTTGGTAATTTTCGCATTGCTCCCTCCCTCTTTATGAGAAAGTTGAATATTAGAGACGTCTCTTGTAAGAAATTTAATATACTTTCACGTGGTATAAGGGTTTTTGTTGATAACACGTATGTTTTTTGAGTTGTAGGGGGTGGGAGTGAGCATTTTTTACGTTTTCGCAGAAACCGCTCTTCAGAAAATCAAAGTTAACTAGTACATTTTGTAGGAAATTTTGTCTAATTTCGTATAGAATGGTCATTTTCAAAAAATGCATAGTTTTCGAGATATAAACGAAAAACTTAATAAGTGGGAAAATTTTGAGGTTTTTTTCGTTGTGAAGCCGACCTCCTACAAGGCAGCAAACTTGAAATTCGGATTCAGCACCCCAAAAAAGATATAGAACTGCTAAGAAAAAAAACTTTCGCAATTTTGTTATAAACCAGCTTATCTCTTAATAACATCTTCTTTCTTAGTAACTATCTTTTCTCGCGCCGATCTTGAATAAGTTTAAATTAAATCCTGATTCTTCTTCCTTACCCCTGGCTGGATTTAATATAGTTCATGTATAACATTATCAAAAACTTACATATTTTATTCAGTTTTTGGGTAAAATTTATGAAATAATCCATAATAGCATCCATACGCTTATGTAATATTATGTTTGAAATAATTCCATTGTGTTCTAAATCAATCATCTTGTTTATCTACAATTATGGCCTTAATAATACCTAATGATATTTACATATTAGTACTTAACTCTCTTATAGTTAGAATTCATAATTTGTGTCGGTAGAATATAATTGCCAGATATTTTTTGCAAAATGTCTAATCGTTAAAATATTTCTAGGGAAGTCTTCGGTTGGTGAAAGTTGAGGTAGCAGAAGAAAGTGGCTCATCCAGTGTTAATGAGAGTGATAGTGAAGACTCTGCCGATAAAGAATCATCATCTAATTCACCAGAAAAACCAAAACAATCTCTAAAGAAAAAAGTCCCTTTATCGTCTAGAGAATTAAGGAGTAAATTCAGTTTTAAAGAAAGGCAATATGGTTGTAAGTAAAATTAAGTATATTACTAGGGGAGACAGGTAGGGCCATCAATTTTTGTAAATTAGAGACTAAAGGTAAACAATATCTTCATTTCCAAGCATCATTGTTAAAGTGAACCCAATAATCAAATATGTTTACATATATAACCTTAAGGGTTATTCAGAGTAGCTTCGCCTAGACTTTCCTCTAGGTATTGTATATTATGATAATTTCCAGGAAATTTACTATTATAAAACAATACACTTTCTCAACAGAGGCTAGAAAAATTCATTAATCTCCCAGGTAATATTGTAAAAGTTTAGGTTTTCTCATCAGATTATATTCTGCATAAATTATAAACTAGTAAGTAATTATCCCAGGTAGTACCATAAAAGTTTAGATTATTCCTCCACAATATATTTTGCGCAAATTCTAACTATTATATAAATTGGTAAAAGTAAATTCAATACAAAAGGGCTCAAGGAAGCCCAAATACGAGACTCCTTGTAGAAGAGAAATATTTAATATACCTGTATTTTTTAGCTCGGCCCTTAAGGAGTAGTCATAACCGAATAGCTTTAAATAAAAGGCGATCTCTTGCTGTTTATTCATCACGTAAAATGCATGACGATTCGGATGTTTATGGTAATGGAAATGATTCTGAAGAGGAAATATATTCTGTTCGGTGAGATTTATTTAAACATTTTTAAGTTGTATCTACTTATGTGCATTTTACAGAGGCAGCCGAACTCGACATCTCATAAGGATGGATAGAATTCAAAGAAGGACTGCTCTGTCTCTTCGACCTATCAGTCAAAAATGCTACACGGATCCACATTCACCTCTGCATTTCAATTCAGACAATGGAGGTAATATATATTTTTTAAAATGTCTATATAATTTTGTATTTTACTTAGTTTAAGATGCATTTTATAAACTCCATATTTTAATAATAATAATATAAATAATAAATACACTATAGGTAATGAAGACCCCCCTTTATCCCAGAAGGCTCTAGAAGAGCCTTGTGTGAGAGGGGGCTACATATTTAGAGACAAGGGACACACACCTAATATCCGTATATAGTGAAAAAATCCCAGTCTCAGTATTTTCCACTGCCACGACCGGGCATCGAACCCGGAACTTTTGGGTGAGAGGCAAGTGCGTTTACCTCTCGTCATACATATTAATTACAAGCAAGGCAGACAAAGTACAGACAAAGCTAGATTAACACTATAAATAAACATAATTTTTTAAATTTATTTATTTATATAATAATTAATACTTTAACTGGTCTTACATTAATTCTGTGTCGAATAGTGCAACACAATGCTTGATGCTACCTATCTTTAAGATCGCTTATAAACTAAAAAAGTCAATGCAATACGAGTAAATCCTTTTATTTTGGTGTAATAGTTGTCAAAAACATTGTTGCGTGCTTACAATTTTCAGGAAACACTCTGTAGGTTCAAATAACTTGCAACAAGAATCTCCACTAACCACTATTTTATTAACCACTTAAATTACAATAGTTAATCCTTAAAACTCACACAACTAATAATAACTTTAATGTAATATAAATTCACTACTTTTAAACCACAATTGTACTTTACTTTTAAATCATTTGTCAACTCTTATCTAACCTAAAACTCTGTCTGTATACCGAACTCTACTGTATACTAAACTGAACTGTTCCCCATCTGCTGGATTCACCTCTTTATATACACACACTTGGAATGTCTAGAATCTCATTGTAGAACTTTCCAGAATGTACTGGAATCCTCTAGAGTTTTCTTAGGCACTACCAAATGGCGGTTCTCCAGTTGGCCCACAGATGGCGCCACCCTACTGGCCAGGGAGTAATTACACTCTCCTCTCTGTTAGAGGGCAGCACATAACACTGCCCCCTCCTTAAGCTTGAACGTCCCGGTCAGGCAATTCAGATACCCCAGCATACTTTGCCAACCTGTCCAGGTGCACAATCTTCATCTTGGACTTCTTTCTACGTTGAATCCTATAAACAATGTCGTTGATCCGAGTGATGACAGAATACGGTCCTTCTCACTCTGCTGTGGGTTATACAGCCAAACCGAGTCCCCCACTTTGAATCCTGCCGAACTGACATTGCGGTCATATCTAGCCTTCATTCGGTCACCACTCCCTTTAGGTGACCTCTTGGCAACCACATTCGCACAAACCTTGCAACTGCGACACCAAGCCTTTACATCTTGACGGCTATTTATCCAATAAAATCGTTCCCGTATTTTAGCCAAGGTCTTATTTCTGCTAAAGTGCTCTCTGGATATTCCCTCATGCATTTCCCGAAGTACTTTTGGTACTTGGTACCTGGGTAGAATCCCAACAGGTTCCTTAATTTAACTACGCTAGGCCCAAGCCAACAATATACATAAACCCCCCAGGTCACCAAAGAAGTAAGGTACGGTTCGCCAATTATTACAGTGTTTCAATTGTAAGTTTTAAAAGATTAACTCTGCCATTCGACTTTACCTACATTTTAAAAATATTTAGGAAGCCGTTACATGGCCTGAAAGTGGCAGGCTTTTATTTTTTTAAATCTGAATACATTTTCAACATATATGAATTGAATATATAAGACAATCAATAAGTTCTGGATATACCATAGTAAAAAAAAACAAGTAAAAAGTGTGAAGTCGATAATTCAAGATTTCCAAAAAACTTCAATTTAAGCAGTTCTTATTTTTTAAATTTGAAGGCAGGTTTTCAAAAGTATATTAATATATAAAGGAAGGTTTTGAATAGATGATATTGAAAAAGCAGGTAAAAAGTCTGAACATAGCTATTATAACAAAGGGGCCACATCTGAGATCAGTTATTTTTTTGATTTGCTACAACAAATATACCAATGAAATAAACAAAATTACATATTAATAATTAGAGAAATTAAATTATTCAATACATGATATATACAATTTTGAAACATTTTTAGGTGTAAGAAGAAGTGCAAGGAAGCGGCAAGTTAATATGACTTGGCTAGCAGATAATCAGATGCACAAGGTAGGATATCCTAATCTAAATGCTGGATATTCTGAAGAGGATAGCCGAGATGCTATAGATACACATAGAGATAACATAGAAATAGCGCGCCGAGTCACCCGAAGAAGTAATGAATTGAAAAATTCAGAATATTTATATGATTATGAAGAAAATGAAATACCATCAAGACGGCGTAGAAATAAGAAAGTAATCCGAAGGGATACAATCCGGCGGGAAACAAACGATAAAGAAAGTAAAAAAGAGGCCAATATAAATAGCAGAATTAATGGTAGATTAAACAGCTTAAGACTTGAAAGTGAAAACAAAAACAAAGATAATACCCACGAGGATGATGATGTGTCTAATGAAAGTGCCACAAAATCACCCGAAAATAATATAGAAGTAAAAGTCAATGGGGAAAGAGGTAATACGATATCTAATTTTAGACTGAACTAAGTTAAGAATGTTGCTTTATATTGAGGACATCAGGTATCCCATTACATTTAAAAATGTATAACAATGATTTAATTGCCAATAGCAAAAATAAATAAAAAATGGCGTGGAACGTTCCAGCTAACAATTTAGGTGTCAACGACTTCAGCTAAAGGAAAATTTACCAAAGCAGGTCGAAATTAGATAATGTTAAAGTTCAATTGGTGATGTCACTATATTCCCTATTAGGTACAGGTAAATTATTAGTGAAATTAATGCCCTAATAGGTTATGACAAATATTTTAGTAACCTAATAAGGGGGAGTAGGAAACAATTTGGTAAAGTAAATAAGGGGATATTTGTGACCTAATAAATAATATTTTCACTAAATAACTTATTAAGTAATTTTGTTGACGTCATCAATATACCATGATAGGAGATACTAGAGAAATATATTAAAATGACTAAATAGGTGATTGTATATCTTTAACAAAGCTTTTTAGACACCTAATACGGACTCTAAAAATACTTATATTTCCACCAAAAACACATATTATTTAGTAGGCAGCAAGAATAACCTATTTGTCACTAATCTTTAAGGATGAGGTAAAAAATATTGGTGGAAATTAAGTTGTGCCACCTATTAAGTAACATTGCGAGAAAGTAGCCATATTTATTCGAAAATACGGAACGCCAGAAACTTGCCATGAGAATAAATTTCCAAAATGGCCTAAGAAATTCATTTTTTGTTAATTGGGCTTTAAACAAATGCAAAAAATGGCCAAAATAAGTTTAACAAAAAAAATTCTACATTATCAAAAAGCTGATGTTGAGACCTAACTGTTGGGAAAAAAATTATCTGTTTTGGATAAAATGGCGGCCAATTCAAATTTTAAATAACAAATTCAATAGGGTTTTCCCAGAAAAAAAAATTATTGCTGAAATACTTAACTCACGTAAAAAAATGATTTATGGCATATTTATTATCTTATTAATTTTACTAATAGCAACAAAAAAAAGACTTGAAGTTTGAAAAATATTGGGTTCATTTTAAACAGCCATAAATTGGCACGTTGTGACGTCAACACCCTGAAATCCAATCACAGAATTAACATCACAGAGGTTGTCCCTGTTCAAGATTGTTTATTAATCTTGGTATCAGTTAACATAACATAACCTCTATTTATTGACAGCATTCAGCACTTTTCTACTTTAGGTAAATTATCAGCGGCACCTTTAACATATCCCTCTTCCACTTGATTCCATTTTGATTGTAGAATTAATAAAACATAAACCAGAAACTGATAAAATAATATTTTCACTCCAAACAATACAAACATAAAAATATAAATTTAACGTTTTAGGTTAGTCATCTGATGTGTAATGTCAGTGAAGGTTAAACCTAAACTACAGTACAAAATATTAACGTCCGACGCTTTCACGAATAACTTCTGCGGCATTTATCTGGATTCTAACTGGCCAATATTTACATGTCCACTGCTTTAGACCAATCACCAGTACAAGCATTACAAATTTAAATTGTGAGAAGTTTTAGAGGAAAGCTTTCTTTAACACAGTTAGAATCTATTACAAACTAATTATATCCATAATCTCATTGGTTTTCCGGGTAGATACGTAATTCTGGCGCGTAAAAATGACCGTTTTAAAAAGCAGTGAAATTATCAGCAAGTTGTTTTAACAATATTTTCTTAGAAATAATTCTTATTAGAAAAGTAAATTGTTGTAAATTAATCAAATGTTTTATTATATCATTTTCACGACACAAATTGTTAAAATAAAATTAGTGGGAAACCCCTATTGTGTCTACACTTTTGCACCAAATTTTTATGCTGTTTTTGTTAGAGCAAAATGCGGATTTTCTGAAAGTTTGAGGCTGATCGGTTTGCCCAACGGCTCTGGGCAGCAAAATTTAAAAAAAAAGCTATTTTTGGACAGTTGTTTCAATTTTGTAAGTTATGGTTGCGCTCCTAAGACCTACACTAAATGTAGATTTGTAGAAAATTTATTACAAAGATTTTGTTTTTTTTTGTCCCAATCGGACCAATATATCTCGAATTATTCACATTTTTAGGTTGAAAAACGTGGCTAAAAAAATTTAATTGTTAATAACAATTGGAGCAACAAGGTCTTTGAACTACAAAAATTTTTTGGGTACTCCTGTGCACCTCCCCAGCAGGATTCAACTAAAAAATTGCTTATGAAAAAATTTCCATTATACTGATTCTTTGTGCTACTTTGACTGCGCTACATACAACATAAATAAAAGTGGTCCAACACTGACTCTTGAGGAACACCAAATGTGACGTCTTTTGGTTCAGATATGTGATTTTCCAGTATCACCTTAATTTTTCTCGTGCTCATCTACGGTTCGATCCAAAGTTTTTTTTTTTTAATAAATTGTCATCTATAGTATCAAATGTTCGGAATGAATCCAATATTAATGAAGCTAAATTTTTTTGATCTACTTCAGAATACACAAAATATTTGCTCATTTGTTATTTTTGTGAAAAGAAATATAATCAGAAATGCAACATTTAAACCATTTATGAAGTCATGCCGAGTCGAGTAAAGACAAAGAAATAAACTTGATTTTTTTTTGTATTTTTTAGAAGAAATTGAAAATATTAATGATTTAAAACAAGATGATCCATCTTCAGATATTGGAGAAGAGGAAGAAATTATTCCACTTACTAAACTGCGTACTACTAGAACTAGTAATAATGATGTATTAAGAAACACAAATTTCGCTGCAAGAGGAACAAGAAATGATAAAGTATTAGGTAAATATAATATTGTTTACACACTGGATAAGTCTACGAAAGTCGGAGATATATCTCCGATAATCGGGCCTTTACCATTTATTGTTTGTAATAACACTCCCCCAGGTGTATATTTATAAGCAGAAATCCTGGTCACGGCACCAGTGAAATATCTCAACCCCAATTAATTATAAATGAAATCCTGGTAATCATGTCACCAGTAAATTCATTACTATTTATTTATCTGAAGGATAAACAAATAAGATTGGCCATTTGCGTGATCGTCTAGTTTTATGTGGTTAGGACATTAATTACGTTGTGTGTGTGTAGTAACCCCCTTATAATTACCCCAGGTTCTTTGATCTTGATATAAAGTTTGGTATTACTTGTTTCTGTCTGATACTATACCTTGAAGATTAATCACTCTGTTAATTGAAATACCTGGTAAGTTTGGATACACTGTCTATTAATTGAGAGACCTAGTTAATTATATATGTTATTTATGTAGTATTTTATTACTCAAGATTGCACTGTACATTTATATTTGAAAAAAATGTCTTCTATTTTGCTTTGAAACAAAACCATTTATTTAGTTTATTACTTATATGACGAAAAAGGTAAAGGTGAAAGAAAAGACAATAATGGATGCGAAAAAATAGTAAAAAAAACCCATTTTATTTCCTATAAATTGATGCAACAATAGTCGAACATGAAATCATAATAATCCAAATATTTGAGACAATAGCCTAAATATTATAATAGGAAAATTTGTGCTGCTATAGTAATGACCATACTATAGATATACTGAGTGTTTTGATGCAATAACAAGAACTTATACAAAAGTGTGCTGTATTATTTTAATAGTAATTAGGGTTGTGGCAATGGCCTGATAATGATAATCTATAATAGAGCTGTTAGCAATCGCTAGGTAATAATTAAATAAAGTTTTTAGCAATCACTAGATAATAAATCGAATGCAAAACAAAGGACAAGAATCATGTCATGTTTATACATTATCAAAATTAAGTTGAGAAATGAGCATTAAATACTGATGTAAAATATCATAGAATGTTGAGGAAATATCCTTTAATTATACATTGTTTATTGATTGAAATTAGAGTAGGAACAATCGTTCAGATAATCATATTAATCTTGCTGAGGTGAGAATTTACACTCACATAAAATCCTTTAGAATGCTGAGGAAATCTCCCTACAATAATTAAATAGAAAAGCAACCAGAAGATTGCCTATGATTGTCAAACGTACGAAGCCGCGAAGGTAAGAAAGTGCGGTTGCATCACCCTTCAACTGAACAAGTGACCAGGCAACTGCCTGAAATATTGACATCCCTCGTTGTAACTGAGCCCAACAGGAGAACAGAACCAGCCAATTGGCCGTAGTCAATGTTTCAAACCTTTGTTAACGCAAAGTACACCGAATTCATGTGACGATAATATTCCATTGTAGGTAGATGTTAAACAATTAGACAACCTTGTGGTTACAGTAGGAAAACATTCCTAGTGTACTTTAAATATAAAGCATTCTTGAATAATCTTACGAGAGATGAGGTGGACATGAGAGTCAACTATTTGTTTTATAAAAACTGCAGAATAATTATTAACATGAAGTTTGACGAGTCTATGATAAAATATCTTGTTATTGCATAGCTCTAAATATATAGTTCTTGAATATAAACTTGTTATTTTGCAAACACAAATTTCCCTAGTAAAACATTCAGAAAGTGAAATTTTATGAATTAAATTCGTGAATTAAATCATAACTGAATAACTGGTAATATAATATTCTTTATAGTTAAAAATCAAAGCTAGTATTTCATAAAAAAAACTAATATTCTTTTAGTACCACAAATAAGCCAATTTCCCCTATCCCCCCCAAACCAGAATGTAAAGTCAATAACGCAGAGAAGTAAACAGGTTTGATATTTAAATAGTTATGTTGGTGAAATTGTCGTCGTGTAAATTGCCAAGTGATGCCCCAGCAGTCCAAATCTTTTAGTAGCCAGCCTGGATTTATTCGTAGAAGTAATTGATGTCTTTAGAGAACTAAGCGGGCTCGAGTATTTGATCGTCGACAAGCATCCTGCAATTAGTTCTCTAATTAGCAAATTCAGAGGGTTCGAAAATCGACGACAAACATCCTCGATGAAATTTGCTACTACTGGAATAAGTATTCTTCCAGGCGAACTAAGAAGGCTCGTAGGTAAACGTCGGCAAGCATCCTCTATCAGTTCTGCCAAGAGGTATAGCATCGCCTGGCTTTTATTCTGTTCTTCCAACAACGCGGTTCCAAAGTCACAGTGCCAATTCCCTCATACCCTGAACGTAGTTTGTATATTTGACACATGAGACGTGGCTCCGGTATCCTGCCCTATCTTCGTCTTATACGTTTGCTTAAAGTCGCCCTATTCACTTCATACACAACTCTCGACGCTTTGCTGGTTTTACTAATGCATTAGTCTTGTTTTTAAAACTGCCAAGTTTTAGTTAAGAATTAATAGCCATGTTACAAGCTATTTTAAAGTGGCACTTGACATATGTACAACTTTCTACCCCAATAAGTTAAAACGTAACGGCGCCCTGAAGTCGGCTATCATTTGGTATTGACAAAATAATTTCTGTTGTAAAATTAATATTTGCATAGATTTGGAAATGAAATTAAGAATGTAATGTTTAAATAATTTCTGGTTAATTGTAGTTATAAAAGCGATATTTCCCTGAACTTAAAACAAATTTAAGACTTATTTCTAAAATAGGATGGCCCCTGGGGCGGTCCGCTTCAGGTTATATTTACGAAAATTTTTGCTATAATATTTACACCAGTGCTTTAACATTTTGTGTGATAACTACAGTTGTGAGAAAGACCAATTTTTTGGGATTAGGGCTTGAAATGGGATGGTACTCCTCCTTATAATCTCTGCCGTTGTGTATATTTTAAATATTTTATTACTCTACTCATCTCTAATACATATATTGTTGTAGATTCAAGTTCAGAATCTGAAGAGGAAGGAAGAAAATATTCCTTAAGGGACAGACGACCAAAACCTGCTCCAAAAACTAGTAAGTTTATATAGCCTTTATATGAAACTGCATTAACTTTCCATAGGGTTCATTAAACGAGACTGCTAATTGGTTCTCTAGAAAAAAATATAGTGAAAAGAATTTAATTTACTAATAATCTTTTAGTTAGATAATAATCTGAATAATTATATGTCAAATACTCAAGAATTATTTAACTTTGTTATCCCGAGAAATAAATTTATTAACTTTAATATATTTAATAACATAACTTAATGAAATATTTCATTACAGTGCAGACATCAGTATTGAGAACATGTGAAATAAGGACAAGGAGACATTTCACTAGAAGACGTAACAGGGCTGTTGTATCTTCTAGTTCTAGCGATTCTTCTTCGGATGTCAGACATGGGTAAATCTTTATAAACTAAATTCATTCTAGTTTAATAAACAATTACAATAATATGACATATAGTTCCACTTTAGTCGGTCAGTATAATCAGTGCTCAACAAATTGCGGTGAATGGTACTTGCCCTTGTCAAAAAATATGAATTCTAGATACATAGTAACATTAATTGATTATTTTCTATAATCGGGGCGAGCATATGTGTGTCTTTGCTATGTACATATTTTAATACGCGATGTAAAGCAACGTTAGGTACAGTTCGTATTTAGATGGGTGACCGTTTCAAGGAAGACCGCGTCCTCGCCTCACATCTTCCAGAGGCTTGTATATAAATGTATGCGCGGAAACCATTCAATCTTAGGCGAGGGTTGTGTAGGAGATATACCATCCTTCAGAGGGGAATAGAAATGAATATTAGCGTCGTGTTGAACACCCTTGAAAACGGGGATAAACAAATTTTCATACATTTTGATTTTTTTTGGGGATATCTTAATATTAGGGGAGGTGGTAGTTTCAGCCCCGGAGGTGGATAAGAGGTGTGGTTAAATTTCATATGGCCTACCCGAATCCTGCCCAAATAACTGATTCGCATGCCTATGATGGAAAAAGCGCGGAATGGGGTGATTTTTCGAATTTAGGGGTAGTTGCTGAGAGGTGGGAACCTTGAAACTATCACCATCGTGTTCAGCACCCTCGAAAACGGGGGTACCCACGTTTCTTTCCTCTCATAGAACTTTTGGGGTTTTTAAAAACTTTCCATGGACTAAATCGTGTTTTCTGGTCTTTGGAAAAATTTGTGAAAAATATAAGTGTAGCAAAAGTTGGGTTCAGAAAGAAATAGACCTTCCCACCAACTGATATGCTCGGGACCCATCTTATGCCATTATGATTTCTCTTGTGTTTGAAAAGTTTAATATGACAAATTGTTTAGGAAGCCATGTATCAGATCATTAGAATGGCAAATTCGCAAAGAATATGAACATGTTTGAAAATATATCAGTAGTTGTACACAGTTTTACTGCCTTCTCATATGCAATTATTCTATTTATTGGTTAATTAATATATTTAATATTTTACAGCAATAAGCCTCCAAAGAGCCCGCATTCAAAGAACGAAAAAATGAAATCAGGTGCTGGCGGTAGTTCCAAAATTGTTCCGATTAAACCAGAAACTCTTGACAAAAATGTACGCTTTAACAGTATTGGAGGTTTAGATAATCATATACAATGTCTAAAAGAAATGATTTTATTGCCAATGATGTATCCAGAAGTGTTCAGGCAATTTCAGGTTCAACCACCTCGAGGTGTTCTTTTTCATGGTCCTCCAGGTAATTAAGTTTTAAATTTATTTGAATTAGGAATATATATTAAATTTTTACAATTTTTATTTAGCAAATATGGAATATGTTAACAGATGTCAACAATTTAAGCTTGTTTTGCATGTTTATTAAGTTAAATTTTCTTTAAGGTACTGGTAAAACATTAATTGCAAGAGCTTTAGCTAATGAGTGCAGTTTTGGAAAAAGAAAAGTGTCATTTTTCTTGAGAAAAGGAGCAGATCTGCTAAGCAAATGGATTGGAGAATCTGAAAAGCAATTGCGTCTCTTATTCGAACAGGTAATTTTCATATTTTAAATATTTTCAAACTTTTAACATGGCCATGAAGTGTAAAAGTGGACTACTCATCCGAAAACCAAACAGTTTCCAGTTGGATAATATTGTTATGTAATCTTTGCATCATTTGTTCACAAAAATACATTCTTGTATCAAAATGGCCGTTACTAAGCTCCAGAGCTGAGTAGGATTCGAATCATTCAGGATTCGAATCCTGAGTATTTGAAAGCGGTATTCGAATACTTTCATATAAAACGATTCCGGATTCGTAAGACAAATGAAGAAGGATTCGAATCCTGGATTCGAATACTTTTTTGTGATTCCAATATTTTTCACGCAAGCATTGTGCATTATGTTATTAAGTACAGGGAGCGTGAAGCCACACGGAGTCAAGAAGGTAAAAACCTATTGTAACATTGACAGGCAAATAAAATGCATGGGGGCGAGCGTAGGTGCGTCTTTACTATGTACATACTTCGGTATGCGATGTAAAGCAACGACAGGCGCGGTTAGTACTTGGATTGGTGACCATTCCAACGGAAACCGCGTTCTCGCCTCACACATCTTCCAGCGGCTTGTATATCAGTGTATGCGCGGAAGCTATACAACCTTAGGCGAGGGTTGTATAGGAGATATACCATCCTTCGGAGGGGATGTAAAGCCGTCGGTCCCTTGTCTATTAAATGTTAGGCAAGTAAAAGATCCCTACTCTTCTTAAGGGAAGAGGTTCGGCATAATTCCTGGTTGGGGGTAGCTCGTCTACAGGCGTCGGTGTTAGGCCTCAGTAGCGGAAATAGGCCGACGTTAAATAAATGTATAAAAAAAAAAAAAAATAGCATGCATTTTGGTAGGTACTTGTCAGTGTTGCTGTGGACAACAGTCCGATTTGCGGGTTTTTTAGGTGGTGCGGACATTTTTCGGACTAAAATGTTTCTGACAATTTCGGATATTTTGTCTGTTTTTAAAAAAATAAAGCGATTACTACTTTCTATTACATTATATTATTTTTCAATGTTTAAAAAGTCAACGTTTTCGTTGTTATTTTAAGATTTCTATTTAATTTTAATTTTAGGTTTTCCTTGTAAAACTTAGTTTTAAAAGTTGTAAGAAATATGGAACAATATGGAAATGGAACGCTTATAAGGCAGACGTATTTTAGGCATTCAACGTTCACTAGAATCTAATACATATTGATTAAAGTCTAGCCGATATTGAAGGTTTAATGCGTAAAATACTGCTGACTTCTATATGTTTTATTTATGATACAAATTTTAAAATTAAGTCTTACAAGAAAAACATAAATTAGATTGTCCTGAGCATGTCTTAAAATAAAAACGAAACATCGACTTTTTAAAAATTGATTTTATCGATCTTTTTACCACGCCCCAACCAATTCAATGGCGTAAGCTAACGTTAAAATACAGTGCAATTTATTAATTTCTTTTTATTTAATCAATCAATCACCTACATATATTACATAATCAAGCAAAGTACTAATCTATTGACCATAATATTACAATAGAAATTAATAAGTGTAACTGTAACAATAATTCTGAAGTTAATTTGAGGATTCGGATTCGTGATCGAAAAGAGGAATCGAATCCTGTGATTCGAATCATTTTTTTCTACAAAAAGGATCCGAACGTAGTACCCGTGATTCGAATCCTTTTCAATGATTCGGATTCATGATTCGAATCCATTTTCAGAGGATTTGACACAGTTCTGCTAAGCTGGGGTCAGTTTATGGGGATGCATTTTATTTTCTTTTAATATGCGAATAATTGAGGAATGGGAAACATTTAATGCTAAAGCTGCTAGTCGACTTGAATTATGTGGGTTTTCTTTAAACTCAAGTATATCTAATTTGGTATTATTACTCATTGCATTGGAAACTTCTTTTTTCATCTGCCGCACATGTCCATTTTCGCGAAACTGCTGTTCAATTTTGCTAATAATTGTACCTTGGGATACAGGCTGCAAATAAGGAAATTTTTCTTGAAATAGCGAGCAACTTTCGCCTGTGATCGCATTCTATCTCCATAACCAACCATCTGTAAAATTATTATTCAAGCATTTCGTTTAAATAAAGCATGCTTAGAAGTTACTAACTGCAACTTCTAAACATGCAACTCAGGCAATACACAAAACACTGACAACTATTTATTGCTGTCAATCGCTATGGCATTTTTCAATAAAACTGGCAGTGGCATCTATGAAGTTGGTTTTCAATCTTACATCGTTTGAATTTCGCTTTAACCAGAACAGATTTTTTAAGTGGCTACTTTGAATTATGAGTTCCTCTGTTAACCATTCCTTTTTACAAGTATGTAGTGTGTTTCGTGAGTTATTTTTAGTATATGTTTTCAATGGGCAGGTGACATTAAAACACCATAAAATAGTGTCGAGGAAGTACTTAAACAATTGGTTTATGTCCAAATTTGAGGCATACAAGAGATGCCTCTCCATTTGCGACAGCTTAACATTGAAATAATTTATATTATTGACTGATATTTCTCTTTTTTCATAACATATTTTTTCTATCTGATCTTTACACATATCCTCTAATTTTATACAGAGTATAAGTGCTAAATGGTCCGCGACATTGGGATTAAACGTATCACATTTCAAAATATCTATTGGTATATTTGTTACCATATAATCAATGCAGGTACTGCTGGTATGGCCATTTATATTTGTGAATATTCGAGTTGGTTTTGAGTTATGTATGGTAAGTTCAAATGAGTTTAAAATGTCACATATGATACTCCTATTTTGATTTTGTTTATTTAAGTCTATATTAAAATCACCATATAATATGGTATATTTTGATGACTGATTAGCTATAAGTAATGCTTGTGTTAGGTGATCACAAAAGATATTTATATCACCACTTGGTGGCCTATATACAACAATTACTATAGTCTTTTTATCATTTATGCACAAGCTCAAAGCACACATTTCAACATGACACTCTTCAGACAGGTTCTTTATAGTAATGATTTGTTTACATTGCAATGAAGTTTTTGCCAAGATAAGAGTCCCACCATGTATGTGAGAATTCCTTGAAAAGTGTGTAAGTAGAGTATAATTTGGAAGACTAAGTTCATTTATATCATTATTATGACAAATAAAGTGTTCAGAAATTCTTAATAAAAAATTCAATTTCATTTAGTTTACTTAATAGACCTTGTACGTTAATATGTGCTATACTTAAAGTCCTATCATTTAATCTAACACATTTACTTTCTTCTAAACAATTTTTAAGGTTATTTAATTTAGGAAGGGGGGACCTTATATTTACATAACTAGGCTGCATGGTTTTAGAGCAACTAAACTTGTTCAGTTCTCTATTATCTGAGATAATCGAGGGTATAAAAAAAGGTGTATCTTCCTGTATAATATCAGGAACTTCATTCCTGGTCAAGTCAATTTCAAGTTTAGATTTATTGTTGTGCCCTTCTTTCTCAAGATTTAGAAATACTAAATTTTTTTTCCTATTTTTCAACATATTTATTAACAGCTCAATGTTCTTGCAGACAAATTTCTTATTAAATAGGGTATTTTTTTGGTTTACTTCAAAGTATGCTATGTGTCCTTGAGTAAATTGGTCCAATTTTTCACAGATATCTTTTAGCTTTAAGTTTACTTTAAAAATTTTTTTGTTAATATAATCATTTCTGGAATATGGAATAGATGATATAATGATATTTGTTTGAGAACATGATTTGATACTGTCGGTCAATAATTTAAACAGAAAATATTTTCTATAAATAGCAATATCATTGAAACCTGCTAGAATTATCACATAGTCCAAGTGAGTAAATGTTTCTGCACTACTTACAATATTTTCTATAATATCAGCCATTTTAGCGTTAGGTTTAAGGATGGCTTGTATATCATAACTATTTTTTAGACTGTCCAAATGATCCACCATATTCTTTCCATGTTGGTTGCCCAGAATTAAATTAAATCTTGATTTTCTTTTTCGCAAGTGTTGTTGTTTTTTCATTTTGTTGTTGCTAGGTTGAGTATTTTTTATATATTTTTTTTCGAGTAGGGGATATACATGGTGATCAATAGGTTCTGTGTTTGTAGGATTATTTTTCCAATCTTGCATTTTTTCTGTGGTGTTGGTGAATGCATTTTTTAATACTCTATCTGTCTGTGTAGTAATATTAGCTGATTTTTTACATTTATAGATAATTAACTCCTTGGTTAACTCGTCCACATACTTTTTTAGTTCTTTTAATTTCATTTCCTGATTAACTATAATAGTATTCAGCTCGTCTTCCATTTTTGTGGCTTCTTTCATGAAGTCTGTCTTTTCACATTTAAGTTTTTGTATAAAATTATCCTTTAGGTCATTTTCATTATATAGATCCTGCACTGTAGATTTGATTTCTTCAAGCTCTGTTTCATTTATTATAATTGATGTGTCATCATCAATTTTGCAACATATTATCTTATTTTCACCAACATGCTTAACTTTACTTTTTTGGCATAGCGCACAACTTTTATGATATATGCTGTGACATTGTATGCATACATAAATTTTTAGGTTCTTATTTGTACAGCATTTAAATTTAAAATTGTCTTCTACGCCACTTTCTATTTCAAGCATAATTAAATCACTCAGATTAATTTAATAAATCCTTTATGAATAAATTGTGTCCACTGCACTGGAAACAGTTTGATTTTTATAAGCTATAAGAAGCACTTCTGATAAAAACACCTAATTTTTTGCACAGATAACGAATATAAAATTCTTCTAAATTGCATTAAAATGCAATAAAGATAAAATAGAGTCACTAACACTTTACACTTTGGACAGTACCAATTGCAAATTTGTTAATAGACATTTATGGCTATTATTTCTGTTTCAATAACAAGTCTTCAGCAGAGCAACACTCCAGTCAGCATACTTTAGAAGACTAATGATAATGAGGCACATTTCCTCCTTGTGTCTAGGCTCATAATATTAAACCTTTCTGTCAGGTACATATAATCAATTCCTCTTACAGGATACTCACCATTCAGCTTAAATACCAAGTATCTTAAAAATCTTCTCTGTACCCACTCAACTGCATCTTTGTAACAATTGTAGTTAGGGTAACAAACTAGAGACACATATTCCAGTTTAGTATGCACATATGAATAGTATAAAACTTTAAAAGCATTAATCTCCGTGAAATTTCGACAGTTCCTGATAATAATGCCAAACATTTTCAATGCTTCTGATATTTTCTCTATTATGTGATCTCTAAAAGTAAATTGAGCATCAAATTTTATACCTAAATCTTTGTAAGTAGTGCAGCGTGTTAGTAAATTACCGTCGATTTGATAGTGATATCCACAAATTGGCTGTTTCCTTGTGAAACTTAAAAGTTTGCATTTCACAGGATTTAAATGTAACTTATTATTTACACACCAGACTTGAATATTATTCAAATCAGCTTGCAACTTCTGCCCATCATCTAAATTTTGTATTTCGGTGTATATCTTCAAATCATCGGCAAAAAAAAATGTGGTTACATTGAATTATAGAACTCAGGTCATTTATAAACAAAAGAAACAGCAGTGGACCTAAATTCGACCCTCGTGGGACACCAGAGGTACCCACATATTGATCAGAATTATATCCATTATAAGAAACGTATTGAGCTCTCTTCTGCAGATAAGATTTAAAGAATACTATCATGTGGTTGTTAAAACCAAACTGTCCCAGTTTACTAAGTAGTGTAACGTGGTCAATTCTATCAAAGGCCTTTGAAAAGTCTGTATAAACCACATCGACCTGTTCCCTATTATCTACAATGTTTGAAATGAATTGAGAGATTACTGCCAAATTGATCACTGTAGATCTATTGCTCATAAAGCCGTGTTGAAAGTAAGATATTAAATTATGGACTGCTGGGTAGATGCGGTTATACAGAATGACTTCAAAAAGCTTGGAAAAGTTGGATAAAATGGATATAGACCTATAATTAATGACATGAGCTTTATCACCACTTTTAAAGACAGGAATCACATTGGCTTCCTTCCAAAATATGGTTGTTTTTAAGGCCTGATTGAACAATATACACATTGGGGTAACAAAGGCACCAATACAATCCTTAACAAAAAATGATGGTATACCATCTGAACCTGAAGTCATTTTATTCTTTAATTTTTTTGCTGCGGTTAAAATCTCACTATCTGTTATAGTTTCAGTATCAATATTATTTAAACAATCATAATACAAAGTTGGTTCCAGTGACTCAGAATCATTCGATTCTGATGGGAGAAAGACACTTTTGAAAAAATTACCAAATATATTTACAATATCTTGAGGTTTCATGTAGGCTTCATTTTCATACAACACAATTCCCGGAATTCTAGTTGCGTTATTCTTTGAGTTTATGAACGACCAAAAGTTCTGTGCATTATTATTGATAGATGATTGAGTAATTTCGACATAGTTATCATATGTTATCTTTATTTGTTCTTTAACTGTGAGTCTTAACCTTCTGTATTCTTATAAGCAATTCTGATCATGGCTATTCCTATATTTCTTTAGAGTTTTAGCTTTTTTCTTAATATTTTTAATAGTGTCTGCAGTGTACCAATTTGGGAATTGACGCTTATCAGTTTTGTAGACAGGAACATGTGCATCAAAGATTTGGTATAATCTTTTATAAAAATTATCAACAGCTGAATTTATTGTTACGTTCTTACAATTTTCAGTAAACACTTTGTGGATTCCAAATAACTTGCAACAAGAATTTTCACTAACCACTGATTTATTTAGTCACTAAAATTACACTAGCAAATACTTAAAAATCACACAACTAATAATAACTTAATCTAATATAATTTCACTACTTTTAAAACACTAAGCACTTTACTTTTCTTCTTAAACTTGTCAACTCTTGTCTAACCTAAAAACTCTCTTGTCTGTTTACTTCACTAAACTGTACTGTTACTGTTCCCCCATCTGCTGGCTTCACCTCTTTATATACCCACTTGGAATGTCCAGAATATCATTGTAGAACTTTCCACAAATATACTGGAATTCTCTAGAATTTTCTTAGGCACTACTAAATGGTGGTTCGCCAGTTGGCCCACAGATGGCGCCACCCTTCTGGCCAGGGAGTAATTACAACTCTCCTCTCTGTTAGAGGGCAGCACATAACACTGCCCCCTCCTTAAGCCTGAACGTCCCGGTCAGGCATTTCAGATACCCCAGTATACTTTGCCAACCTGTCCAGGTGCACGATCTTCATCTTGGACTTCTTTCTACGTTGAATCCTATAAACAACGTCGTTGATCCGAGTGATGACAGAATACGGTCCTTCCCAAGCTGAGCGAGGCTTCGAGAATCCTTCTTCACTCCGCTGTGGGTTATACAGCCAAACCGAGTCCCCCACCTTGAATCCTGCTGAACTGGCATTGCGGTCATATCTAGCCTTCATTTGATCACCACTCCCTGTAGGTGACCTCTTGGCAGCCACATTCGCACAAACCTTGCAACTGCGACACCAAGCCTCTACATCCTGACAGCTATTTACCCAGTAAAATCGCTCCCGTACTCTAGCCAAAGTCTTATTTCTGCTAAAGTGCTTTCTGGATATTCCCTCGTGCACTTCCCGAAGTACTTTTGGTACTCGGCACCTGGGTATCAGCAACCGCATGGTAACTTCTTTCCCATCCGGGCTCTCCCATGCTCTCCGTAATAGGCCATCTATAACCCTAAGTGAATCCCATTGCGCCCATAAAGCCTTCAGTCCAACACTTTTACTGGAAACATCCTTCCATTCCGGGCGGATTCCTTTTTCTTTCGCCTTCAACATTGGTCCAATTTCATCGTCGTTCAGTTGTTCCTCTCTTAGAACTTTCTTTGACCAGTCCTTCGGAACCTCTATCTTAACTGCCTTCACTTCTGCTATATCCTGCTGCGTTTTTACATTCTCGGCATTCACTTCCTTAGGGCTCCTCTGGCGACAGTACCTCTTGACATGCCCCAATTTGCCGCAATTATAACAGCGGATTACTTTTGTCGGACCTCCAGCACTTCGCTGCTGCTTCGGCTCCTGTTTCGGCGGTTGCGGTTCCTGATTCAGCTCTGGTCGCGAACTTAATTCGTTTAGTAATTGTGCGACCATTTTTTGTATGTCTGTTAACATAACAATCAATCTCATCTTATCAGAGCGAACTTCCTCTTTCTTTGCAGTGTTTACTTCCCCAGGATTCCGTTCTCGACACTGCCGCATCATATGTCCTGGTTTGCTGCACTGATAACACCAAATCACCTTCCTTGGCTGTCCATCGCTCTGTTCTCTTTCCTGCTTCCTTGGAGCATCTGGTTTGTTCATCAACTGGCTTATCATTTTGTGCAGGTCAGCCATCAAAGATTCCATATTTGACTTTTCTAAATGGTTCTCTTCTTCTACTTTCATGGCTCGTACTCTCGGATGTAGAGTCTCTTCATAAGCGGCCTCAACTTCGAGGGCATGGATCAAGGCTTCGCTACCAGTCTTAGCTCGAGTTAATCTAAGGACTCGCCTGATCTCCTCATCTCTTATGCCATCGATGAAAGTACCAACTATTAATTGTTCCTGGAATTCTTTGGGTGCATCCGGGTAAGCCAGGTATGTCAGTCGCTCAACAGCTGCTTCAAAATCTTGTAAACTTTCCCCAGCCTTTTGTGTGCGTGATTTGAGCTGAGTTCGGTATACTTGGGTGAGGTGTTGGTCGCCATATCTTAGATCTAGTGCAGCCTCCAAAACTTTAAAATCCCGTTGCTGCGTTACTGGGATAGTCTGAAGCAACTCTGAGGCTTGACCTCTTAATGCTAGCACCAATGCCATAGCTTTGTCTTCGTTACTCCAATTGTTTGCGTATGCCGCTGCCTCAAATTGTCTTTTATAGGTTGACCAAGAAGTTTGACCATCAAAGGAAGGCGGTTGTAATCGAGGTCCTGATGATGATAATACCAGCTGGCCTCCTTGTTCTCTTAACAGTCGCTTAAGTCGCTCTACTTCTCCTTCAACTGCACGAAATTTTCCTTTGACTTCAGTTACTTCCTCTTCAACCTTAGTAACTTTTACTTCAACGCCAGTAACTTTTTCTTCAACGTCGGTAACTTTTCCCTTAATGTCACTAATTTCTCCTTCGACGTTACCAACTTTTTGTTCAACTTTATCTACTTTTTCCTTGACTTCATTAGTGGCTGACAGGATAGCATCTTGTTGCACCTGTATAATTTTTCTCAATTCTTCCTTTTCTTCTTGACGTCTTCTTTCTTTTTCTTCTTCACGTCTCGCCTGTTCTTCTTTCTCTTCTAGACGTCGTTTTTCTTGTTCTTCTTTATCTTCTTGACGTCGTTTCTCTTGTTCTTCTTTATCTTCTTGACGTCGTTTCTCTTGTTCTTCTAGCATCATTTTGCTAAATGCAGCTAACATGTCTTGCATTTGTTTTTCAGCGGCCATGCTTCTTGTTTCCATTCAAAAACTAACAAACAACACTAACAAGTTTTATTTAAAGTCTATGCCAGGTACAAGTAGAATGTTCTATAAATTTTCTCACACTATATGGCACAAATTAGTCTTGTCTAATGTCTATATTACTTTCCAGTTCGACTCACTTCACTATCTCCAGTGGTTTCCAAATAGAACACTATGGAACTTCGTCGAATTCTTCAGAAATTCTGTTGCAATTCCGCTTCCGACACCAATTGTTACGTTCTTACAATTTTCAGTAAACACTTTGTGGATTCCAAATAACTTGCAACAAGAATTTTCACTAACCACTGATTTATTTAGTCACTAAAATTACACTAGCAAATACTTAAAAATCACACAACTAATAATAACTTAATCTAATATAATTTCACTACTTTTAAAACACTAAGCACTTTACTTTTCTTCTTAAACTTGTCAACTCTTGTCTAACCTAAAAACTCTCTTGTCTGTTTACTTCACTAAACTGTACTGTTACTGTTCCCCCATCTGCTGGCTTCACCTCTTTATATACCCACTTGGAATGTCCAGAATATCATTGTAGAACTTTCCACAAATATACTGGAATTCTCTAGAATTTTCTTAGGCACTACTAAATGGTGGTTCGCCAGTTGGCCCACAGATGGCGCCACCCTTCTGGCCAGGGAGTAATTACAACTCTCCTCTCTGTTAGAGGGCAGCACATAACATTATGTTTTTAATGTGAGTTAAGAATGACCAGTCGGTATGTAATATCGAGTTGTATAATGATGGAAAATCTGCCTTCTTAAAGTTGTAGGTTTTTTTATTTACATTTGCTATAAATGGCATAGTTTTAACACCAATTCTATGAATCCTGATTATCAAAGCTGGATGGTAAGCATCTATCGGCACGAGAGAAGCATTATCATGTATTATTTCACATTCCACATTACATAAGACTAAATCAAGTAACCTATCTGAATTATTAAGTATTGTGTTGACCTGTTTCAAGTTTAAGAAGTGCATAAAGTTTTTAATTGATGTAGTTTTGTTGTCAGTGATATCAGTGTTAACAAAATTGGGTACGTTGAAATCGCCCATTACAATAACATTTTCAGACTGTAAAAATTGAAGCTGTTCTAAAGATTCAATGAACGCCATGCAATCCTCTAGAGATTGTTGATGAGTGTTCAGTATTCTATGTATTTTAACATTTGTTTTGTTTTTATCGTGATTAAGAAATGTGTGAGGCAAATTTTAATAACACATACACTTCAAATCTTCCAGAAATGAACTTATTGTCCATTTATTTAAAATGTAGGTATATAGTTTTCATTTTGGTCTCAAGCTAAAAATAAAATAGTATATTAGATCTTTCTTATTGATATAGCTATAAAGAATTTAATAAAAAGTGAAATAAATGTATCGAAAGATTAAGAAATAAGTTTTCATAACAGTATTTAAAAAAGAGACATAAGCATTACCGATATGTTGTAACAGTGAAAACCCACAGACATTTCGTTGTTCATATTAAATGAATCATTAATGAATTATAAAATTATGATTATAATTTTTAACAGTTACAGTCTACATATGGCGAGGTCTGAGGTTAGCCTCGAACTCAGGGGCCTATAGCAATGCTCACAGATATCAATTTTGCAAGGCAGCCTCTCAAAGTTGATACACACCTTAACTTTACCATGGCACTAAAACTCCAAAATACTATTCCAAATTAGTATGTGTATATCTTTATTTTCAGGCAGCAGAAATGAAACCGTCCATAATTTTTTTTGATGAATTGGATGGATTAGCTCCAGTAAGGTCATCTAGACAGGACCAAGTTCATGCTAGCATTGTTTCGACCCTTCTAGCTCTGATGGATGGTTTGGCTGATAGAGGAGAGGTTATTGTTATAGGTGCAACAAATCGTATAGATGCCATCGATCCTGCTTTGAGAAGACCTGGTAGATTTGACCGAGAATTATTTTTCCCTTTACCATCTAGAAGAGTAAGTGAGCAATTATAGTATTTTTTGATTATTTAATGTACTTTATTATTATTTAGGAACGAGAAGAGATCTTAAATGTACACGTGTCATTGTGGGCAAATCCTCCAAGCAAACAAATGCTTAGTTATTTGGCAGAAAATACGGTGGGATATTGTGGATCTGATCTTAGAGCACTGTGTTCAGAAGCAGTCATTCAGAGTTTTAGAAGAACTTATCCACAGGTGTATTGTTCTGAATATAGACTAGTTTTAGATCCAGAGAATGTTAAGGTAAGTCATTCATATATTTTTTTTAATGAATTTTTCAGTTATTTTTTTTTAGGTAGAAAAAGTTGATTTTCTAAGGGCAAAATCTCTTCTTGTGCCTGCTGCTCATAGAATTACTCAAGGTTTAGGAAGAAAGCTTTTACCAATTCTCGATCCTATTTTAAAAAAGCCTTTAGAAAAAACATTCACCGTACTTCAGCAAACATTTCCTCATGGCTTAAATGCTTCTTTGGCAAAGTAAAATGTTTAGCGTAAACAAAAAGCAGTATCACTAATTTTATAATTTTTAGGGTAAAATTATCTCCGAACGTGAGACCAGCTCAGTTGCTAATAACCGGAAATGGTCCGGAACATGGTCAGACTTTACATCTTGCACCAGCTATTTTGTTCCGAATGGAACATATACATTCTTACCTGTTGGATATACCAACCCTATTTCAAGAAACCGGTCGCTCCCCAGAAGAAGCTTGTATTCAGGTATTCGTTTTATTATTTTCAAAATAAGAGGAAATGTGTCATTTCTTCGATTAAGGCATTGTTCAAATTACCCAAAGCTCACCATTTGGCATAGGTTAATATTAAAATTAAGTTTTTTTCTGGTGCCTATAATTTTTTTTTACTAATTTGGAGGAGATTTGGGGCATGGCACGGTTAAAATTCTGCCAATGCCATTTGAAGGACCACGCTACTTTACTATACTGGTTAAAATTAAGCTATCACAACAATCTGATGTTAAAAATGCATATGATGGAAATTGAACGTGTTGAAATCTTTTTAAAATATTTTTTATCCTTTTAACTGCTATGAGCCGAAAATAGCTCCTCAAATCTTTGTTGATATATATTTGAAAAGTGATCCTTAAAGCAGTTATTTGCTTTGTCACTCAAGTTTTCTATTAGCATATCTCCATTTATATTTTTGAACATCTGGTTAAGGTGCCCGTCGGGAAAAATTTTGCTGATACATACTCTCTCCAAACTTCGTGTATGGCTTCATTGGACCTAGTCTGACAGCATTTTCCTCTATCTTTTTTTTGTTTTTGGAGCGTTTTCCCGCTAGATTTTCAGAAACATGTCATTTTGACGGCATATAAAAAATGTATAGATACTGTTATTTTTCCAAGTAGAATACTTAAAAACGTGAATTGAAACGTGAAAATATAATTGTCTGACAATAAATGTGGGTCATTGGGCGTGTCCGCTATCTCGAACATGTCGGAAAAACGACTATACGAAAATTTATTAATAACCAGCTGATTTTCGTTGTATTAATTTATTGAAACATACAAAAACAAGTTTTTGTATTGTCTGACGAAAATTTTTTTCCGATTTCCCAGTCTGACGCGTCAAAGTTGGTTTCATGACAGCAAAAAATTTATTCATAACATTTTTTTACAAATCTTTTTGATTTTTAAATAAAATTTATAATACGATTAAAAAATTGTCTGATGGTGAAATAAAGCCTTTTAGCTGGAAATGTTAAATAAAAGGTTTTTCTATGTGGTTGTCAAGCTACGCTTGGATGTTATATTCATATGTATATATTGAGGCTATATTTATAAATAACAAGCTGATTTTTTCAATATAGCCTAATAAAAATAAATCAAATCCAATTTTTTAACTGTCTGACAAAAGGTGTTTTCCAGTTTTTTAGTCTGACGCCTGGAAAATACAATTTTTTAATGTTGTAATTTCCTTCAAATTGTCATGATTATCTCATACTAATCATTGAAAAATCATTTTTACAGTGTTAATAAGAATAAGAAAATAATTTTTTATAATAATTATTTTATAATAATTGTTTTATAGTACTTGAAATTATTTTGTTTTATACCTTTTTTAAAAGTTTTTTACAATAAAATAAATCGTATAACTTAATAAAGTGCGGAATGAACAAAATTTTTAGGGCGATGCGAGGAAAATTAGTTTTTCAATTTTGGAAATATAATAGGATAATTTTTAACATCGCCCTAAAAATTTTTTTGGTGCATAATGTTTATTTTTTTTTATTCCCTGCATACTTCACATATTTTTGATGCAATATTGCACACTTAAATTGAATTCATATATTTACCGAAAATGGATTAATTATTTTTTCATTTATAAAAGGCACTTTGTTATAACTAATATTGTAAAGTGTTATCTTATAGCTTGTTTCAAGACCTTTAATTTGGGGCCTGGATGAAAATTTTCGGACTAGTAGTACCGGAGATATAGCGATTTTAAACGTACTAAAAGACAATTTTTCGCTACTTTTTTCTACAAAAAGTTTTACGTATTTTTCATTATTATCGAACTTAAAACTTGGGTAAGTCGAAGTCAGATAGTCTAAAAGAGTTCAAAAAATTCAAAATAAAGATTATAAAATAAGTAAGTTGAAATACCGTATCTTTTTTAACCGTCTTCTCGATTAAACGAAATTTCATTTTTTTATCGTCCTAACTTCGATGGCCGCTATTGGAAAATTATGTCTTTTCGTCAGACTCTCGTTATGCCCCACTCTATTTGTCAGACACTTATACTACAAATTAAATACCTAGTTTCTGCATATAATTTTCCAATGTCTGAAGGTTATGAATAAATTTTTTGCTGTCATGAAACCGACAACTTTGACGCGTCAGACTGGGAAATCGGAAAATAATTTTCGTCAGACAATACGAAAACTTGTTTTTGTATGTTTTAATAAATTAATACAGCGAAAATCAGCTGGTTATTAATAAATTTTCGTATAGTCGTTTTTCCGACCTGTTCGAGATAGCGGACACGCCCAATGACCCACATTTATTGTCAGATAATTATTTTTTCACGTTTCAATTCACGTTTTTAAGCTGTTCTACTTGGAAAAATAACAGTATCTATACATTTTTTATATGCTGTCAAAATGACATGTTTCTGAAAATCTAGCGGGAAAACGCCCCAAAAACAAAAAAAATGATAGAGAAAAATGCTGTCAGACTAGGTCCAATGAAGCCATACACGAAGTTTGGAGAGAGATGTATCAGCAAAATTTTTCCCAACGGGCACCTTAACTAATCCTTTTAAAACCCATGAATATTAATTACAGTAGCTAAATTTTGGAAGATTGTGTGACACGTGGTTTTTCAGAGTACAATTTTTAAAATTATTATTAATCTTTGAATTTAAAAAAAAATTGATATACAGGGTGATTTACCTAAACTTGCGGAAAATTATTCAGTGGGTTGTCCCCACCAAAAGGAGTTAAAAAAAGTGCGGCCTATGACTAACCAATCTGACATAATATGGTGCAACGAAATCACTTCCTTTCTTATGTGGTATGGGTAAAAACGATTCTTGCCTATAGGGTACTTATTGAAGAGTCTTATTCTAGTAATTCTAGAACTTCTTCGTCTACTTCAACAGGACGATTTACTACACGTTCTCTGTCGTCTGGTAAACAAACCCGTTGAAGAGTCATTGAACTGAACAGTGAACGCGTGGCGCACTGACCTGAGACAACTAAGACAGCTGATATTACCTGCTAAACAAATAAGCGACACGTGTGTGAACACATCGAGGTAGCATAACTCACCCGTTCAGAAGCGTATCTTTGCAGGTTTTGATGCAAAAAAATGTAATAAATTACCTCGGATCGCTTTAAAATTTTAACAGAGGCTTTCCCACATAACAGACTTGTATACCATTTTATTTTCCGCATGTTTACATAAATCACCCTGTATTTATTGACAAAATGTATTTAATGCTTATATTTACCAAGCATAATTATAATTTCAGGTTTTTAGTGAAGCCAGGAAAAATGTTCCGAGTATAGTATATATTCCTAGTATTGACAAATGGTGGGAATTAGTTGCAGAAACCGTTAGAGCTATTTTACTTGCTCAATTAACACAATTGGATCCAAATATACCAATTTTATTCTTAGCTACAGCTGATAACTTGTATGATGATTTACCTAGTGAAGTAAGTAGTATTTTTTAATTATTTACCTGATTTTGTTTTATTATTGATCCGTTATCTTCGTATAACTACTTCATGCAGAAGAATACTTTGTGAAAAAAATTCTAACAGCCACGTGTGACACATTCACGAGAATAAAAACTTTATTAACTAAATATTTAGATATATACAGTGTGTCCCAAAAGTGCGATATGTCCAATATCGGCTTTATTAGAAGATTTTTGGAAAATTATGTTTTTATGGAAGTGCTATAGTGTTAAAAGCCACACATTTTAAAAATATTTTGAAACATACAGAGTGACTCGCTACAGCGGAGCATCTTCGAGGTCATTTGTTTTTTTTTAAAATGAAACACCTTAAAAATTACCTTTCCAATGACCTTCAGGTTTTTTGTTTGTGACGTGGCGTTGCCGAGTTATTTGAAAAAAAAATGAAAATTTTTATTGGAACAATGTGTGTGTATCATTATTAATTAAGAAGATATATTTTGCAATTATGTAGTTAAGGGATGTACTACAACAACACAACCACCAAATATTAATTATAATTATACAGGGTGTATTTTATACTAGTACTAATTCAGGACTTTTCAAAGTGAATTTTCTCAATTTTTTTCAAATGGGACACTGTATATTGTTGTATTTTTGAATTGGCACGTTAATTCTCTACGATTTTGAAGTCCTAAAATGCAAGACGTCGAAATATGTATAGTTGAAGTAATAAGTTCGACCTCATTAAAATACCGGTACTCTCTTTACTGCTGTTCGCAAATTGACTGGCTTTCCTTTATAGGTTTTTAATGTGCGTCGGTTCGTTTGATGAAATGCATGCCACCATGGCCCGCGGCGATAATAATTATGTCGTAAAGTTTTTTTTGCGTTTTTGAGTGTAGGGAAGTCTTTACTTGGACTATAGTAGTATTTCAAACTTATCCTAACTAATAGAACCAACCCAAAGTTGTTAATTTTTCACATTTAATTTCATTGGAAATTGTTATTTTATGTAGATACAGAACATCTTTTCTCATTATCGAAAAGAAGTCCTGGAAGTGGAATCCCCAAGTGCAGAACTTAGAAGATTGTTTTTTAAGCCACTTATAATAGATGGCAGCTTAAAACCTCCTAGACAATCTCGAGAAAGGCCTAAAACACCACCGCTCCTTCCTAGAGCAGCTACTCCACCACCAATTCCTTTAAATGAGGAACAACGTAAGAAATTATATGAAACGGAGGAACATACATTAAGAGAACTTAGAATATTTTTGAGGGATATGTGCAAGAAACTTGCAAGTAACAAACTGTAAGTATTTTTATGTATAACTCACTAATACTATATAAGGAATAATACAAATAAAAATAGTTGTAGGAGATAATTACTTCCAATTTTCTTCCCTACAAGTATGAATTATTAAGTTCTAAAGTAATAATATAATAATTGCAAATATTGCTTATCAATTGGTTAATCTAAACTAGTGTGAAGACAATATTGTCATTCCAAAATTGAGAATAGCAGCTACTTTTAGAGACATATATTGGTAATCATATCATTATATTTGAGATTTTTTTAATATATTTTTTTTTTTAGATTTTTTATGTTTACCAAACCTGTTGATACAGAGGAGGTGCCAGATTACACTACCATAATAAAACAGCCAATGGATTTGGAAACAATGATGACCAAAGTTGATTTTCATCGATATGAATGTGCCAAAGATTTTCTAAATGACATTGAGCTTATATGCCAAAATGCTCTAGAATATAATCCTGCCAGGTAAAATATGTGTATTTTGTTTTATGTAGGCACGCATTCTTCAAATAACTGTCATTATCAGTAAAAAAGATGAATTGCCATGTTATGATTCTAAGGGTACTGTTTGATAATAATAAATTTTTTTTCTTTTTTTTTTTGTGGAGAGGGAAAAACCCTTTATGGGCGCCATGCCTTGGTGGACGGGGCGGCAGTGTGGGAGTTTCTGTATGCTCTGTGGACAGCATACCCACTAAAAAAACCTCTCCTCTTCTCTCTTCAGAGACCACCTGGTACCGCTTTCGCATTTCATCAGGCCTTTCTTCGGTGGTAGTTTCTACTATACACCTTCAGCAAGGATATTTGGTTTCACTCAGGTTAGCTCTCTTTCATCCCTTTCCTTGCCTGCAATAATTTTTCCCACAAAATATGCGATTACCTGCCAGTTTTCGGGCGATTCCAGCATTCTTTTCACCACGTTGTCTGCATCTATTGGCCCCCCCAGCTTTTCGTGGCATCTTAGTCTATCTTCCCTCCATCTATTACATAGGAAAATAGTATGCTCAGCGTTGTCCCGTTCTCCGCAGTAGACGCACTCATTGTCTGGTTTCTTCTCGATACCGTACAGGTAGTCGCGAAAGCACCCATGCCCAGATAGTGCCTGCGTTAGATGGTAACCAACCTCACCATGCTTTCTCCCAGTCCATTTTTCCACGTCCGATATTACACGTCTTGTCCACTGGCCTTTACCGGGTGTTCTCCAGTTTGTCTGCCATCTTTGCATAAGATTACTTCTGGCTGCCTTACGGTCTTCCCCGTTTTATACTTCCGTTCGTTCGATCACTAGAAGTTCAACTGGAGGTATGCCAGCAATCACTTGTACGGCTTCATAGGAGATGGTTCTATAAGCGCTGCACACCCTGATTGCCAAACGTCTCTGCACTCTAAGAACAGTTTAATCAGTCATATAAAAATAGTGTAAAGGTTTTTTTCTCCTCTAGTCATTCCCTTTAATAGTTGTTGTCTCAACATTTTTAAATAGGTAAACCAGTTGTATTAATAGTTATATTTGTGCAATTTATTTTAAAGTATTTATTTAACTTATATTTGTGTTTTGTTTACTGTTGTATAATAGATTCGATGTAAATTGTGTAAAGTTTTGTAACTATTTATCTATTTGTAATAGGTTACGTGCCTAAATAAAGATCTTTCTTTCTAATCAATTTCTGCCCGATACTTTGCTATTTGATAATAGTAACCTGAGTATAAGCAAGAATACCTAGAAGTTTGAGACAGCAGTTACTGCTTATGATTCTCAGTTAAATTCTTCCATATATCATATTAATACTTTAGGCGCGGTTCTTCTAGCGTTTATATGCAATAGACTTTTGAAAATTGCATATTAGAAAATTTCCTAAATGCCATTACTTAGATTCTGCGGTGAAACATCAAACATTTTATATAAGTGCGGTTAGGATTTCGCAAAACATCAAAGAATATTCTATCGTTTTGATTTTGACATTGTATAGCCTGACAACTTGCGTAAGAACTAAGATATTTTAAAATTACATGTTTGCACTTCCGGTGAAATTTCACTTTATCATATGCAAGGGTGCTTGAGAAAAAGTGTTTAAGCATGTATTTATGTTTTCATCTGGAAACCATTTTATATTGGTTTTTGCGGCGAAACCACGCAATTTATTTAGTATTATTTGCATATGAACCAGTCTATGGCTGTTTTGTTGTAAGAGGTGATAGAAAATATCACAATAAGGAAACTTTTTGTTAAAGATCCAAACTGTGTCTGCGCAGCTTTCTTAACGCATTAATTGCCGACATCGCCATATGGCGACGCAGTAGTATATTACGCAGTGCTGGTGTCGCCATGTGGTGATCTGGTCTTATGTATATATATTGCTCGTCTGTATTCAGCATTGCTGGTAGATGCATATAATCGAATCAGCGTGGAGTTAAAGTGTTGTAAAGATTATTTTCATACCCAGTGCGACTTAGTTTAACCTCTAGCGATGAGTGATAGCTAGGCAGACTCTTCAGCTCCTAAAAGGCCTAATATGACTCAAAACTCTTTTTTATATCTTTTAATTTGTTTTTATAAAGTTTTAATACAGAAAGGAGCATTGTTATTTGTAGATTGACAAAATCTAGTGTGTCATATGGCAACATCGGCACTGAGAAGAAAATTTTATCGACAATCTGGTGTCGCCATATGGCGTTTTTGTTTTTTTCTTTAGTTTAATACAAAATTTACATTTCCTATGTCTAATTGGATTGTTATAAAAGGTTTTGTCAATAAAAAAAACCTACTCAACATCTGGGGGTACCTAACAAAATCCTATCGGCAGTTAATGTGTTAAAGCCACTTTACACTTTGCAATATTCATTGCCGGCAATAAAATTATCCTTGCACGTTTGCGCACTACTACATCTTTTGATCAACTGTGGCAATGTTACTTGCATTGCAGAAATTAGAACCGGACCAAATTTTGCTTTGCTGCCGCAATTTAGTGATATTTTTAGGGTATTTGCGTGTAGCCAAAGGAATAAAAATTACTGTTATTCATATTCGTATTTTTTACTGTTTTATATTACATAAAAAATCATAATCATAAAATTTAAATCATATTATCCTGAGACCACGTCCTCGCCTCACACATCTTCCAGTGCGGAAGCTATACAACCTTAGGCGAGGGTTGTATAGGGGATATACCATCCTTCGGAGGGGATGTAAATCCGTCGGTCCCTTGTCTATTAAATGTTATATAGACAAGTAAAAGATCCCTACTTTTCTTAAGGGAAGAGATTCGGCAAAATTCCTGGTTGGGGGTAGCTCTTCTACAGGCGTCGGTGTTAGGCCTCAGTAGCGGAAATAGGGCGATGTTAAATAAATGTATAAAAAAAAATTATCCCGCGAGGGAACACTACCGTAGTCATTTACATATCCCTTAAATCCCTGCCTTATTTGGATGGCTTCATTTTTTGGCCTACTACCGGTCTGTCTTCTTAGCTATAAATAAATCTAAACCTCCTGTCGATGTCTAACTGGGGCTTTATCCAATAGCACCAATTAACAAAGCACATGATGCTGCTGCAATTTTAGCCGGTTTATTCGTCTTATTAATCCTTTAAAAAGGTAAACAAGAACTATAACCTCAAATCATTTGATTCATCTAGGTTGGTGTACCTGTTTCTTAAGCAAGGAAAATTGCCAAGTGTAAAGCGAGCTGCAAGATCAAGTCCGCAATCCCTTGCCGGCAATGAAAATTGCAAAGTGTGAAGCAGCTTTTCACAATAGGGCATTTGCACGTTTTTGAAGGTCGTTGTATGGAGGAAAAACAAGTAACACATAACCTCACTTTATTTAGTTGATTGCTTGCAGGTAAAACTAATATAATAATAACCTTTATTTAATAGCACATAGCTAACTTACAATCTTATTTACATTTATAATAGAACAGTTAAATATATGCATACATATACATACAACAAAAATAATAAATATATATATGTAGACTTACAATACAAAAAACTGAACTAGACAAAATAAATATTTATTTATATTTCGATATGTTCGATACTGTAATCTCTACACTTCCTTTTAAAAGACGAGAGTGTCTCACTATTCTTCATGGCATCTGGCAACTGATTATATTCTATAAGTCCTTTGTGAAATAAGTTATTCTGACCATATGATGTATTGACAGTATCAATATAAAAATTCCCCCTATTTCTGGTTTCGTAGTTATGGATGTCTTGAACAAAAGTTATATCTTCAAGCAGGTGGTGTGGCCATAACCCATGTTTTATCTTATATATAACGATCATCGTGCTAGTGAAAATGGTCTGTCTGACACTTAAAAGTTCGGTCTGCTCTAGCGTGTATTTAATACTTGTGTATCTATTGCACTTTAAAATGATCCATAGTGCTTGATTTTGTTTTTTTTGTATTTCATGTATCTGTGTGTTATTTAATAGATATAGAATGGTTGCGCAAAAGTTTAGGTGTGGTAAGATGATTGTTTTATATATTAATAGTTTAGTCCATGTGCTGACATGCCTTAATCTACCTAATAAATTTGCTTTTTTAGCAATTTTGCTGGTGATATACGAAGCGTGACTAGAGAATGATAAATTTTCATCAATGATAATACCTAAATATTTACATTCTATAACTTGTTCTATTTGCCCTTCATTTATTTATATGCCCATATTTATTTTATTTTATTTTATTTTATTTATTAGATACAACCACCCAACAGGTAACCAGTTACAGGGTGGGACATATGGTTGCTTGTATCAATTTTGTTATGTCTACATTTAATTAACATAAACTTTGTTTTTTCTATATTCACGTACATGCTATTTATTTTTAACCATGTTTGTAGGGTCTTAAGTTCCTCATTTAAAGTGTTTATAATTTCATCTATGTCATCATCTACGTAGTATAACAATGTGTCATCCGCGAAAAGTTGAATATTGCACTTTTGTACATATTGCACTATGTCGTTCATATATAATAAAAATAATGTAGGACCCAGTACCGTCCCTTGTGGTACTCCGAATATATTCTGTTTCGACGTTGATATAGTATCGTTATATTTTGTCACCTGAGTTCTATTTGATAAATATTCATTAAACCACTTAATGATTGTATCACCTAACCCATAGTTTTTTAACTTTAATAATAGTAGACTTCTATTTATGGTCTCAAAAGCTCTACGAAGATCTAAAAATACAACACCTATAACTTTTTTCTCATTCAATGCGTTTTTCCATTTTGCTACCACGGTTTGTATTGCGCTCTCACAAGAATTTTGATTTCTAAATCCTGCTTGGTATTTGGTCAATAAATTCTTATCTTCAACATATTTTTTGATTTGATCATTCACTATGATTTCTAGCAGCTTTTCATATGTTGGCACCATATTTATTGGTCTATGATCTTCACATTTAATGGTATTTATTTTCTTTTCCAATGGTATAATCGTAGACAATTTCCATGTTATGGGAAAACATCCATCTTCTAGACTACTATTTATTACCTGTAGAAATCTGTCCCCTATTATTTCGAATGCAGATTGTAAAATAGATGTTGTTATTCCGTCTACACTGCTTTTCCTAATTATCATTTCTTTTACTATTTTCCTTAATTCATAAAATTCTAGTATTTTAAATCTCTCCAATTCTGCGTTACATTCAATCATATTGTTTATAACATCATTAATTTGACTTTGGTTCGGGTAAGTCACCAGTTCTTCTGAACTATTCAAAAAATATGCATTAAATTTATTAGCTATAGTTTGTTTGTTCTTTTCCATTTCATTGTTAAATATAATGCCTTCTCGATTGCTTCCTTTTTTATTACTTTTGACTAATTGTTTTAAAGTTTTCCACATTTCTACAGTGTTGTCTTTAACTTCATCGATTTTTTCCCGATAGAATATTTCTTTCTGTTGTCTTATTTCATTAACAACCGCATTTCTTTTTTGTTTGTAATTTCTCCAATCTACTTCTTGTCGTGTAATGAGTGCTCTTCTATATATTCTATCTCTTTCTAATATCTCTTGTCCTATTGTTGGTGTCCACCCCACGTCTTACTGGCTCAGCTACATTTGAGTACTTTTTCTTCTATAGGTGCATGCTTAATTAGGGACCTGGCAAGTTGTTCTGCTAAAACGTTAGTATCTGTACAATCTGGTTACCATTCATTATCCATCAAGTCTAATTGAAAGTTAAGTTCGTTAAAATGTTTAAAATTTCTGTATTTTTTTGTGAAGGATTCTTGTTTATCATTACTCTTTATATCTACTGTTATAATACAATGGTCTGTTATTTTAGGCGTCAGATGAATTGTAAATGGAATTTCCTTCCCATTAGTAATCATTAAGTCAATAATTGTAGCAGACTCTTTTTTTATTCTAGTGAGCTAATCAAGGATGGCTAACTTGAAAATGTTTAGTTGTGGTTTGTTGTATTCCACATTGTAAAGAACTGAAATAGGGTTATGTGTTGTTCCCTTCCAAGTAACGACCTTGAATAATGTGATGTCACATGCAGATGCCCTATGAATTATACTTGTAGCCAAAGAGCACTATAACATCAGTATTGTTTGTAACTTTATTATACAGTATCTCCAACAGTACGCTATAAGTTGTATAACAAATATATATAAACTAGAATAATTCTAAAGTCGAGGCAAGAATTCAAGCGATGCACGTCACGAGTGATCTCATTAAAGCAATGTTAATACTAACATAATTTTTAATAATTAATTACGCTAAAAAGAATAATTCTTGACACCCAGTTATTAAGCTTTTTTCAGACATAGGTACAGTTTAACGGGGCTTCATGATTCTTAGCAGTATTGTCTTATTTATAAAATCGATCTGTGACGTGCATTGCTTGAATTCTTGTCTCGACTATATTTAAATATCGCGCACTGAAGTGTCTACCAGTGTAAATAGTCTGTAAAATTGACCCATTTAGCAGAGCAGGATTTATGAACCAGTTGTTTTTTTTACTAGTAATGTAAAAGATCATTATTTTGCCATGAATGTGTTTTTTTTTTTCGTGCTTCCGACAGTTTGATTAACCTATTTAATTTTAAAGAACTTCTGCTGATAAACAAATTAGACACCGAGCCTGCTCTCTTCGTGATTATGCTTACACATTAATAAAAACTGAAATGGATACGGATTTTGAAGAGAAATGTCAGGAAATTTCAAAGAAACGCCGGGAAAGGAAACATTGTCCTACAAAATATCTTCCTCCTTACATCAATACTCCAGGTAAGCATGATTTTAACTTTTTGTGCCACTTGTTCATCCAACGTATTTTTTAGATGCTGCACAAGGCGATACAGATAAACCTAATGGCATTGAAAGTACCGAAACACAGATTGCGGATAAGGCAACTGAAAAATCCATGGACAAATGTGATGGAGGAAGAAGTCCTCATAGGAAACGTAAAAGATTTGGTTGGCAAAAGGGGTATTTGTTAAAAAAGAAAAAGAAGAGAATTTTGGACAGTTCTCACTCTCAGGTACAAAAAAAATCTATATTTATATTAGTATAAATTTAGTTTAATGAATTAGAAATAAAATTATCTAGTAATTTTTGGACACACTTTCCAAAATATTGCTCATATTGATGTGATTAGTTACTTTTGTCCCTTAATTCATCAATACCGTCAGATCTATTTTTGTAAACTTCAATGTCCATATAGCCTCATAATGAGAGTTAAGTGGCATGCAATCGGTACTTCTAGGGAGCCATTTAAGGAAGATAGCCGTATAAAATGTATCTTTTAAATCGGAAAAAGTTTTAAAGAAGATTCAGAGCTTCCTATGAAATGCAAGATTGACAGCAATATCTCATGGTTAATGGTATCGAAAGCTTTCGAGTAATCTAGTAATGTTAATGCCGCAGTCTTGTTATTATAAATATCTCTGAATAAATTATTTGTAACCTCTAATAAAATTGTGGTACAGCTATGTCCTGGTCTAAAACTAGATTGCCTTGCCGGAAGAACATTGTACTCATTAATATGTGAGCAAATTTGAAATCTCATAACTTTCTCTTTCTATAATCGAATTATAATATAGGCTTATAGATCAAAAATTACATTTCAACGAACACATCAATAGCATCTATTCTGTCAAAAATCATTCTTTAAATTACGGTGTATATCTGAATTTCCTGCACAATTTCCTGTTCATACAAAACATGCCCTGTCAGCATTTGCAAGAGGCCAAGTGGCTCGATATAGGCCAAAGACATTTTTTAAACATATGCTGTCTAATATATAAAGATATCAACAAATACTTTTGAATGTTTGTTTATCAAGTTCGTTTTAATGTCTTCTACAAATCTTTTTAACTTTATGTGATTTATTTCTTATGCAGTTTGTAATATTATTATGGTGTTAGATAAAATACACTATGCGGTACCTTTCACCAATTGTATGTATCTGTTTATTTCACACAGTCCAGCTACATTATTATTATTATCTTTAAGACATGAGCAATATGAATTTGAACATAAGATAGGAAAGAAGCAATTCATACACCACAATAAAGATATATTTCTATATTAGAATAACTATCATATTGACTCCTCATCATAAAATATTGACGTGAAAATTCCTATATGTACTTTATAATCAGTCACCGTTATATTAGTTAATCTCTAGTACCTATCATAAACATGTTAATTAATTTCTTAGGGTAAGAAGGTTGTTATTATTCGTATTACATCATGTACAAAATGATATTGATGTTAGGATGTAGTATATTTTTTTCTTTTGATGTACACTTTTTAGATAGAAGAAAAGGCATCTTCCGGTGATGAATCCAAAGAAAATGAAACTGAAACGCATCTTGAGCAATCTGTTAAATATGGTGAAACGAAATTAATTGGATCTCAGCAGGAAGAAATCAGAAACAGTACTGAATCTACTGCCCCACTCTCCATTAACTGTGATACACAATCTTTTAAAACGGAAGTTTCTACTTCAATGCAGTAAGTAATTAAACTATAATTAAAATAATGAATTCATGTGCATGTTACGTATTTTAATTGAAATATCATGAAATCTCACAGATTTCTAATTTTGATGTAGTTTTTGAGTTATATTACCATCCAAATACAATACAAATTTATCATAATACAAGAAACTTTCATGATACACCAACCTTTTGCAAGATAAAATACAATAATTGAAAATGACATATAGGTATCAAATAAATTACTTTGAAAGTACAGACACTGTGGCTAGTTGCAAAAATAAATTAATTGTATTTTTAATAGTACAGGTTTTTTATTCAGTGATTGAATTCTTAAACTATCAGTTTTAATCTGTTATTATAGTAGAGTGCTCACTATGCTTCAAGTTGTCAGTTCGTAGGCCCCAAAATGCCTAAAGCTGGCATATATCAAAGCCAAAGGTAATGTCCTAAATAGCTTCAGAGTGCGTTTGCACTCACAAGTCAATCTCGAGTAAATTTGTAAGTAATCGAATTACATCGTCCTGTCGATAACACACTAGTCCAGGCGGCGTACAGGACCGTACGAACTGTAATCGCGACCTGATTTTATGTTTATATGTACTAGTTACAAGCAAAACCTCGGCGGGTTGCGCGTATTTAGTTAATCACCGAATTTAGCTATCAGGAACACATAGGTGCTGTGGTATAATTTGATATAAGTATAATTTGAATGATAAATACGTAGGTATTTGGAACACCAGGAAATGTACAGACTTTATTCATATTTGTGTGTAATACTTAAATGTTTGTAGTTATTTAATAAAGAGGAAATTAGTGAGCCATGTAGAAACTTTTCTGTAGACCCTTAATAGGAATCTGTACTGTCGTGCGCAGAAAAAATAGGACAACTTTTTTTTCTAATGTAAAACTGTCTCTATTTGAATATGTAATGAGTAGCCGAAATAAAACAGATATCACTTTTAATTTATTTTTTATTTTAATGCTGTAGTTATTGCTATAGTAAATGATGGATGGTTAATGAGACAAATTGCACTGCGTTATAACGTTAACAAAAATTTGGTGTGTAACATTTTAAGAAAGTGGAGAATAAACGGTACGATTAGTAGAAATCCTGGATCAAAGGACAAAGAATATCCTACTTAACAAGAAACTATTAATATTTCGTTATTGCACCATTTCTATTTATAACTTCTATAAGTCTGTTTGGTATAGAATTAAATAACCTTATGCAATAATCATTAATAATAATATATTCCCATGCATTATTTACTATTTCCAGTAATTCTTCGGCATTTCGTGGTCTCACATTTCGCTTTTGGATACTTCTTACGAGTAGTCCCCATCTTCTTCCACAGGGTTAAGATCTGGACTATGACTGGGCCAGTTAAGAACATCGATGTTGTCATCTTGAAACCAGTTAGTTACTGTATGAGCAGTATGAACGGAACAATTGTCATTTTGAAATATGAACTCATTATTAGGAAATAATTGTGACACAGAAGGGAGCATAATATTGTCTAAGATCCTAATTGGTATACGTTTCACTGTTAAATCGTTCCTCAATATGCCACAAAACACCAGGACCACATGCCGATGTCCAAGCCCACATATTGACGGAAAATTTACTACTTTTATCATTGTTAAATATATATTTCTCATCGAATCGAGTATTCGAAGGGCGGTAAACACGAATACGACCGCTGTGTGTTGACTGGAAAGTTTTTTCGTCTGTAAAGATTACATTGTTCCACAAATTTACATCATGCGCTATAAATTCAAGCGCAAATCCTACTCGAGCTTCTTTATGTTCAGCTTTAAGTAAGTATTTCTGTGCTGCTGCATGACAGCTACTGAGTAAAATGGATTTTCTACTAAAGCATTTACCAATTGCAAATCTTGTTGTAGAGTTGATATCCTTCGTCGCCCTGATCCAGGATTCTACTAATCGTACCGTTTATTCTCCACTTTCTTAAAATGTTACACACTGAATTTTTGTCAATATTATAACGCAGTGCAATTTGTCTTTGACCATCCATTTTCTGCTTTAGCAATAATTCAAGATTTAACTAGATCGCTTATATGAGGCATATTAGTTTTTTGCACACTTGCAATAAATTATGACTTCTAACTGACAATATCCTACTTGTCCTATTTTTTTTGCTCACTACCGTACCATTATGGAAAATAAAAAAAATATTTTTGAACATTTCCCATCTCAAAAACAATGTTTTAGTATTCTGTGATCTAAGAGTGCTATTTTAATTGTCATTTTCAAGGATTAAAGTGTAGAAAGTGGGTTCTGTCCCTTGAAAATGATTATTACAATAGTAATAGCGCACTGTTAGACTGTGGAGTGCAAAAAATTAAGTAGTTTGTATCAATATATCACAAAGCGAAAGTGCTTTTTAATTTCTCCTGTAATTGATCCTTCACACTCGGTGATAAAAAATGCACTTAGTCCCTTCGTATAATTATAGTATAGTAATGTATAGTATAATAGTATTTTCTAATAAACGGTACAACCGTTTATTTGAAAGTAATATTTAATAGCAGTGTCACTAACAGATAGTTACTGAAAATGTGTGAACAATAATAAATTAGAACTATTTTGCAGACATCAGTTTTACTAAAACGACAATCGTACATAATTTATAACCTTAATTCCTTCCAAGATGTAATATATTATTCACATATTAATTCGGGAATTGTGCAGTAAGTTTGAATGAAATTGTAGTATTCTTATAATGAATACAACTGATGCATCTTTTTCAATTTTTTTTATTATAAAATGTTTTAGTCATTAAAAAACATAGTAACTGCCTACTTTTCATCAGAGAAACAGGGAAAAAATAAAAACGGTATATATAAATAGCCATTACTTCGTTTGGACAGATTTTTTCGTATTGTGGTAGAGATCAAAGTACTATTAATCTTAATAAATAAAAGTAATTAATCCCAAAAATATATAATCAGCAATACTTTTAATGACAATGTCATTTCTTAACATTAATATGAACAAATAATTAAACCAAGTTTTAAGCGCTATTTCAAACACTAAAAATGAAAATTTATGAGCCCGACCCTGCTTTGACACGTCTAGCAATGTTATCGCTATAATGCTGCCTCTAGTAGCGCCCAACTATTTTATAAGAAATCTAACAAATTCATATTCGACATTAAACTTTAATAGGAACAAAATATTATGGAGACTTTTCACTTTTTTCATGTTATTTTATTTTATACTACATCGTATTATATTTTATTTGAATATTTAAGTCCCTTTGTAGAATATAAAACAATTTATGGTGAATTTGGAATGAATTAGTAGAACTTTCCCATTGAATAATTAAAGAGGAGAAAATTTTGGAAACTTAATTTTACCTAGGATTACAATATAAAATATAATAGGTCCTTGTCTTAAGTTTGCTAGTTTACATAATGAACTCAATTCTGAATTCTGTTGGCTCATTTTTAAGAAGAGTATAAAATAAAAATGAGGATATTTTACTCACTGTTTGGTAATGCACCCAAGTTTAGTTGTTTTCACTTTTTGACGGTTTCGTTATCTTTTGGCTGAGATGTACAAAAATATATAACACCCAGGCAAAACACGTTAAATCCAATTTTGGGATTGAAAGCCAAGTTTTTTTTAATTTATATTTTTATAAGAAATATATTCTTTCAACCCCGATAAATCCAAAATATATACATTCTTTTAAAGATTAAAGTGTCATAATGACACTTGGTCATCATTGTCTCAAGGTCCAATTACATCAATATGCTCAAGAAGATTATAGTTGAATAAGTTACTTACTTTGCACTATTTTTATTTATTTATCTGCTTTTGCGCATGAGCACCATAAATTGTTAAATTTTTACCTATATTCCATAGTTAATTTCCATTATCCATATCCATTTATTTACGATACGATATGATGGTAATGTAACAATTATTAGTTGATACAACAGGCTTTTACATTTTGATTGTATTGTTAATATTAATTTGTTGAAGGTCCCCTAGACGAAGGTTAAGTGATCTCCTTAGTCCCTCAGAATTATTAGATAATCCGTTAGATTTTGATGATGTTGATCAAGCATTAAATGAAACAGGTAAGACGATTTTCAGTGTTCTAGAGAAATAGATAGGTAGGTATAGATACAGATATTTATTAATCATTGTGGCTACAATGTTTGTAGATAAGTCAACAGTTAAAACTTGCAGATTGCAATACAGAAAATATAGGAGTAGTAGTAACGCTATTTTGAATTTTGTGGAGGATTATCGCTTTTTTGGGAAAAGATAGTATTTGGTCGTAACATTTTGAAATCTTAGCAAGGCGTGTGGTTGTGCCCAACATAATCCATTAAGATGGGCATATCCAAAAGACAGAGATTCGATAAGCAAATATTTTTATTATTTTGGCCATAACTTTTTTTTAATACATACATATGTTGGTAAAAAAGTATAAGACTATCTAGGTAGAACTTTGACAGGTGTATAATATGAATTTTCACTCGATAATTTCAGTTGTTTGTAAAATTAGTTAATTTAAAACTGCAAGGTATGAAGATTGACACCATTATTTTCTTTTTTTTAACGCCTTGTTTATATTTAAGTCCTGGCAGAGTTTAGGTACAGTTACTCTTCCACTCAGCCAGGATGGCGAAATGAGATACCGTTCACCCATCCAAGTGATGGCCTCGACCAACGCTGCTTAACTTCGCCGATCGAAGTCACAGGGCTTAAACCGGTGACGGTATCTACTTCATTTTCTAATTTAAATTAACTAATTTTGCAAACAACTGAAATTATTGAGTGACAATTCATATCACAACACCTGTCACAGTTCTACTTAGGTGGGAAGCTCTTTGTACCTACATTATTTTCATTGTGTTGAGCGCCCCCGTCACTTTTACCTAAATTGGTTCAAGCAATAACAACTCTACATTTTATAATTTTTAGTTCGTTGTTGTTTTTACAAATTTTTTTATGCTATTAATTTCTTATTTTAGTTTTTTAAACTATTAATTTATTTTATTGTATTGTCACCTGAACTACATATACTAGGGTTTTTGTCCCGGGAATCCCAGATGTGCTCTCACTCATTCGCATTATTTAACATTTTTAAAAGCATTATTTGCCGCAAAAACAAAAACAAGTATGATTATTTATTTATTTTTTTAAAGCAGAGTTTTTATTTTTTATTTCGTTTTGTATTTTGTTATTGCATATTTTATTTTTTGCAAAAGTTTAAAAGTGTTTTTTATGATTATCTTGGGTTCCTAAAAATTTTCTAAATATAAATAAAACAAAAAAACTGACGGATTAATTTTTTGACTAAAGGTAGAAGAAGAAAACAAACATTTAAAAAACTAATATTTGAATGGCGTGATATTTTGAAACAACAAATTTGTGTTTTTCAAGAAATGTATGAAAAATTTATTGTTTCCCGCCAATCCCGGGAACAGCAATTTTAATTTCCTGGTTCCCGGGTATGAAAAAATGTCGGGAAATCAGAAACCCTAACATGTACATATGAAATTTCAGTCAATCGGTTAAGTGAGAGTGGATCAAATTTGTATTGCAAGATTTGTTTACATACAAAGTTACGTAATGATACACTTCGAACTAATAAAAGCATATTAAAAACTTAAGAAAACAAAATTTTGATAACAACAGCCTAGACCTTATAACATCTTATCTAAAGAACAGGATGCAGAAAATTAAATTTAATAATATATTTCCGAAAGAAGAACTATGAATGTTGAAGTCTGCTAAGGATCCATCTAGCACCCTTACTTTTTTTAACATTTTAACTGATTTTATATTTATGCTGAGACCACAGTGTAGTATATTAGGTGGTCCGACACACGGCACTTGCCATGTTAATCGACTGCTCCATAAGTGCTTGGCTTCTATTTAATTCAGTAGATGGCGCCCGGAATATACCCCTGCAATTACCTAGGCATAGATAGACGGATTTCCTTTGATGCATGTAGTGTTGCATATATACACAACTAAACGGCAAAACTAAGACAAAAAGAACGAACTAAAAGGCCCTTTAAATATAAATAAAACAAATCTACAGGGCATTAACTATTGTATATCTGTAAACTGTATTTCTAATATTTCTATGCGTAAGTAACGATGAGACTTTTATTTGTCCTGCCATCTATTGCATTACACACAACTAAACACTTACGAAGCCATTCGTACGGACCTTGTCGCATCACCTAATATACTACACTGTGGCTGAGACCAAGTCAAGGAGCTCAAATTAATATTGAACTGTGGATCCAAAGTAACGTTTTAAATTTAAATATGAATTTAAAAAAAAGATGTTTTTTTTTCATTGAGGAAAATTGAATTTTCCAATGGTAATAAAGAGGTCAAATTTTTGGGAGTAACTCTAGATCCAATCTTTAAATAGGACACACATGGTTCAAAACTATCAAATAAGCTAAATAGCAGCAACATATATCTTCTACTCTTACTCAGTGAATTGGTTTCTCCATCGGTAGTAAAAACCAGAAAAAGTGTAAACACCAATAAATATCGACCCTTTATCATTTAGTTATAGTTCAAATCATGAATGTTGTCGTTCAAGTCATCATCCTTTAATATCCAAATCAAATCACACAGAATAGCACGTATGGACATATCAACGTATGCAAAAGAAATATTTTGTGATGAAAATATCTGGACAATAATAGCATGTGATACAATGAATTTTAACATCCGTTGCCGCATTTAATTTTACAATTCACCTCATGGATTCCTTACGAAGGTAAAAGGGAACATCCGTTACGTTTTTCCTGATTAAAGCACTTGTTAAATTTCACCACCATGTCTCTGGCTACTATATACTCATCTTCGTTATGTTCTTGAACTAAATTCACTTTATATGAAATGGCATTTCTTTTTCAAGTATATTAAAACAGGCGACTGACTAATTGACTGCTCTCCTGCGACTTGGTTTATATTGGTTGTCCTCCATTGTCAGTAAAACATCTAACTGTTTATTTTCTGAAATTGCAGGATGGCCTCTCGTGAAATAATCTCTTATATGATCACAATCTCGGAACTTCTTTTCTATTTTGCTAACAGTTGATTGTGTAATAGGCCGATCAGGGTATTTACCATTAAATAATTCATAAGCAAGAGTTTGCATTCGGGGGGCTGTCTCCATAGCCAATCATCATTAAAATCTCAATTAGTTGTGTCTCTTAAGCGTTGCATTATCAGAACTTTAAATACAGTGTGACAAACTAACGTGTTACAGTCTGCGTTGCTAAGTAAATGAAAAAATCGTAAACACGGAAAAAGTGGAAGTCATTAAAAAGTACCTCTACCATCAGGCTTCGACCATAAGTAATGCACGTGGGTGCTATTAATGTTATATGATTATTTTTCTTTATAATTTGGTCATGGAATATACCATATAATTAAAGTACTGACGTGTCTGAGTGAACTTTTGTCACTTGCTTTGTGACAATTTTAACCAATTTATTCTGATCTTTATGTGCTCTGCATATCTAAATTTGTACTTGTATTTCTTTGAATCTGATCTAGACTGTTGATAATAACAGTATTTTTATAATTGTGTTGTTGTTGTACTACATCGTTCTGTTTCATTATACTGTTCCTATCTGTAATCTTTAATACGGAAAACAAAACTATAGCAACATGGTCCTTGATAAAAACATAACAAATAAAGAACCTAGAAGTAAAACGATACTTAATAATTTTAAAAGTAAAACTAAATCAAGGCAGATTCTTGATGAAATAAATGAATACTTCTTAAATGCCTGCCCAGATACTATCAAAAACGAGGAGGTAGACTTTGGTAAATTAACGAGTTGCACATGTAGCGTATTTCTAACCCCAACTAATACGGAAAAGGTCTACAAACATATAAAATTATTAAAAAACAAAAACTTGGTAGGGAAAGATGAAATTATGATCAAGCTATTGAAAGAATTTGCAGAATAGCACAGCCTTTAACACATATTATTAACATAATATTCTGCACTGGTGAGGAATTAAAAATAGCGCTAATAAAGGCAATACATAAAAAAAGAGTAGACAATTTGAAAAACTATAGGCCAGTATTACTTTTATCAAATGTTAGTAAGATTATTGACAAAATTTTAGACGAAAGGCTAATTAATTTCTAGATAAAAATCAAATTCTGCATGATAATCAAAATGGCTTTAGAAAAGGAAGATCCACAACACGTGCAATTTATCAAGCATTAGTTAAAATACTAAATTCGTTAAATAACAATAAAGAAACTGTTACAATGGGTCTTGACTTATCTAAGGCTTTCGAGAGTGTAGATCACGAGATATTGTGTAAGAAGTTAACATTTTATGGATTTCGAGGAATGGCATTGGAATCATACCTAACAAATCGTAAACAGTGTGTAGCTGAAGTGGAAAGGGGGAAATGATAATATCTAAACCACTTGTATTAAAATAAGGAGTGCCTCAAAGACCCATTTTGGGTCTTTTACCCTACATATTGTATGCAAATGAATTACCGAATATTGTAAATAAAAGTATGGTTCTATTCCATTGGCAGATGACACATCGCTTATATTTAGTGAAGAAAATAGTGTAAATTATATATCGGAAGAGGTAAATACAAAAGCAGCACTAACAGCCCATCACGCTTATGTGCAGTCAAAAATGAGGTACGGCTTAATATTTTGGGGAAATTCGGTTGAAATCAATAGAATACTTATAATGCAAGAAAGTGTATTATAGGTATTTATAAAATGACAGAAAGAGAAAGCTGTCGTAACATGTTCATTAAAGAAAAAATGTTAACAGTAATTAGTCTTTATATTTATGAAGCTGTGGGATTTGTGGTAGATAATAAAGAACTCTTTAACGATTGTATCAAAAAGTACAATTATAACACAAGAAATAATAAAGACTTGATGTCAGATAGGTCGAATTATACATATATACAAAAAAATGTTCAGTACTATATTATTAAAATCTGGAATAAGTTACCCAACCAATTTAGAACTCTTCCAAGTAAACTTTTAAAAACGAAACTCAAAACCCATTTTCTCCAATAAACCATATTATAGAATGCACTATTTTTTTAATGAAAAAGAATGGATACTATAGTTCACAACTTGACGAAAATGTATCTTTGTCTGTTGTTTTTTTTTCTTGTTTTATCCGTTATGTGTAATGGTGTAATTTTTTGATATTACCAATTTTATAATAATAAATCTTTACTTTTTTTTCTGTCAGTACTAGTGTAGGTTAAGGTTATTATTGATGTGGTTGACATGTTCCACACCCAAAGTGGTACTGTATTTTTATATGGAACAAATAAAGGACTATCTATCTATGTGGACCTAGTAACGTCCATAACTATAGCTGACATTATGAATAAATTATATTTTATTGTATTTTATTATTATTAATATGATTCATTTCTTTAACTTTTCATTTACAGCTCCTATAAATCTTAAAACCAAAAAGTCAGTTGAGTGTTTCCAGCCAGAATTGGAAAAGGTGTTAGAACAAATTGTTAAATTAACAGAAGGATATTCCCTTGTTTCACTTCTTGATTTACATAACCAACTCAGTAGGATAATAAAACGATATTCAAGAAGTCATATTAGAACCACTCTACCAAAGGTATGTAGTATTTATTCCAAATTGTTTATTATGACTAGTCAATGGTAACTTTAAAGTTATTAAGTGTTCTTAAATATTATTATAGGTAATTACAGTTGAGGAGATAAACCACACGTATAGTCAGCGGAAAGTGTCTTGTGTTGTCCCCTGTGGTCTTTGCGAAGTATTTCACTCCAGATCTACTATGTTCAATTATTAAATATAATATACAGGGTTACTGGTAATTCGATACATTCCTTTGGAGATGTGATGGGGCATGATCTAAGAAGTAAATTTAGCCCTAACATATATTATGCAAAACTCAATAGTTTTTGAGATATTTTTTTTTTTTTGTTTTTCTCAAAAAGTAGATCTTAATGTCCTAAAAGTTAATTTTTAAATTTTTTTTTTACTGGATTACTTGTCCAATATTATAGATATCCGTTTGGAATGAAAAATATCTGGAAACATTTCGATCATGTGAACATCCGAAATAAAAACTTTAAAAATTTTTTTTTTAATCAGCCATGAAATTTACCTATTAGGTTTTTTCAAAAAAGTATTAACGCAACACGCGTATAAATTATTATAAAAACTGCCTTATTTCAATAGCTATCTAACAAGGTACAAATGTTCAATGTACCCTTAATAGTTCTAACAAAATACTAGTAAAAATAACACAAGTAGTACGAATTTTATTTTTAGATAAACAGTAAAAAACATTTTAAAAGTAGAGTTTAATTCTTCATTAATTTCAAAGTTGTACTTTATTTTTTATATGTCTTGCTCAAAATGGGAGCCCCTATTTCATATACAGACACGGCAGCGTCTTCTTATTTCCGTCCTTGTTACTCTGGTTGTCAGATTATGCCTTATGTGTTGGGCAGCATCGACTATCCTTTGTCTAAGGTTTTCTATAGTATTGACTGGTGTGGCATAGACCATCTCCTTCATATGACCCCATACGTAATAATAAAGGGGTGTTAAGTCAGGGCTTCGCACTGGCCAAGGTATTGGGCCCGCTCTTCCAATCCAACGGTTAGGGAAACGTTGATCAAGTAACTGTCATACTGTCAGCCGATAATGTGCTGGACAACCGTTGTTCTGAAACATCATTCGCTGTCTGACGGCGAGAGGAACATCTTCTAAAATCACCACCAGATCATTTCTTAAAAAATTTTCATAGATTTCCCCGTTTAAATTTTGAGGAAGAAAGTGTGGCCCTATTAAATAGTGGCCAATGACTCCCATCCACACATTAATAAAAAACTTCATTTGGAAACTAGTTTCACGTGTTAACTTGGGATTTTCCTCTGCCCAATAATGTAGGTTGTGGAAATTTGTTATACCCTAGCGATTAAATTTCGACTCGTCCGTCCATAAAATACTTGTTAAAAATTTTGCACTTTCTGCATCTGAATTTAACATAAAGCGGCAGAATTCCACTCTCCTTCCAGGATCACCTTCCTCCAACCCTTGGACAGGGGTATAGTGGTAAGGATGACATCCAACTCTACTTATCGTAGACCAAACTTTCCATTGTGACGCTCCGGTTAGTCTTGCGACTTTATTAGTTGAAATAGTTGGGTCTTCCTCAAAATACCTCAATATTTCTTCCTCATCATCTGGTTAATAAACGGGAGGAGCACCAGCGTCACTTCTTCTACATTTCACGGAGCCAGTTTCAGCGATATTTCGATATACCGTACTGAATACACGTGCATTTGGTAAGCGGCGGTTAGGGTACCAAAGACCATATTCTCGGCGAGCTTCAGCAGCATTGCCGCCACAGTATCCATAGACAAACAAGATATTAGCGTATTCTGCATTGGCATACGCGGCCATGGCACAGAAAATACAATAACAACAACTAAAAACAAATACGAGCAAAATCAAAATCTTCGATAACTAATTTAACAAGACCAACAAACTTAAGGGACACGGAGATAAGAATGTCAGTTAATGACATATATGCACAAACATCAAAGTCAAGGACTGACTGACTTAAATGAAAATGAACGATTAGTCGTTTAATAAATTCCGCCACCAGCATTATCTTTACTAAATATTAGAACTATCAAGGGTACATAAAACATTTCTACCTAGTTAGATAGCTATTGAAATAAGGAAGTTTTTATAATAATTTGTACGCGTGCTACATTAATATTTTTTTGAAAAAAACCTAATAGGTAAATATCATCTGATTTTAAAAAAAATTTTTACAAGTTTTTATTTTAAATGTTCACATGATCGAAATGTTTCCGGATATTTTTCATTCCAAACGGATATCTATAATATTGGACAAGTAATCCAGTAAAAAAAATTTTTAAAATGTCAAGTAGATTTTTCGGAAATTAACTTTTAAGACATTAAGATCTACTTTTTTGAGAAAAACAAAAAAATTTAAATATCTCAAAAACTATTGAGTTTTGCATAATGTATGTTAGGGCTAGATTTACTCCTTAGCTCATGCCCCATCACATCTCCAAAGGAATGTATCGAATTACCAGTAACCCTGTGTAATATATTATTGATTAAATACTTATTCTATTCTAAATATATTTAGAATATGAAGAACTAATCGGGTTTCTTAAAAAATACCAATAAATTAGCATAGTATTTTTGAAAAGGGGGCAACCCACAATCCTTAATATTACTTAATCCATCACACGTCAGCAAAAATTGGTGGAAACTTATTATAACCCCTGTAACAAAACTTGATCCAAAAATGAGCAAATGAGATCATTAGACATTCAAAGTGCAACAAAGATGAGGTGCAGTGTACTCAGAGAAAATATAATCACGAACACTAAGACAGGTCTGAGGTCTATACGAAATGGTTTCTCTCAACTATCTCTATAAATTCAGTGTGCATTCATGTTTTGATTAAGCTGTGCCTTAATTCTCATATGAGTTGTACTACACTTACTAATCAGCTTTCATCATCGTACTACCTTTATAATTTTCTTATGTTATTTTAATCATCTCCATCTTGTTTCAGGACTTGACAAAAGAACTATCAAGGTTTAAAAAAGGAGCGGCTGAATCTAATAATTCGTTTTGAAGCATTGCATCTTTTTTTTTAATACGAACAATTTAGTTAGTAGTATTTATAATTATTTGTGTAGCAGTATTTTATGAGTACAACTGTTAAATCATTTGTAATTAATACTTAATTTATTGTTTTCTAGTGTAATTTATTTTAATTTTCTAATAAAGTTTATATATATTTTTTTGTATATGTATTACCAAAGATTTTTAAGTAAAGTCAATTTGCACTGCCAGGAAAAGGCTGATTAATTTATAATATTTTGCTTGACAGATTTGTACATATGTGCCTTCATAATTTCTTCATTTATTTAATTCTGACGATATATAATTTGATTTTATTACTATTTAATTGTTATTGAAAATGTAAAATTTCAAATTTCCAATTGTTTCAAACCAATTAAAATTTATTACATGAATAAAAATTATTGATAACTTTTAAATACTTTTATTTTGCACCTTTGTAATAATGTATTAAAAATGTTCTTATAAATCGTAGCTCTTATTGAAAATGTTCTGGGAACGATTTTTTTTACTGCAAAAGAATTCTTTGAATTATTTGGAAATCATCAAAAATTCTGGGACAACAAAAAATTCCGAAATATTTATTTTCAGTTAGAAATGTATCCATAAAATTCTTATCTGACAGCTAGTTTATTATAACTATATTTTATACTAACTTTACTAGTCTTTAGTTGAGAACATTGTTTGTATTTGGTAGAGAGACTGTAGTCATGAGCGGATGGATACACTTTGACCTGTCGAACCTTAAGTATTACAGATAAAATTAAAGAACCCGCAGTTTTCTTATTTAAATTGGGTTTCAATAAAATGGACTCCAAATTTACACACGGGTAGTTTATGTCATGCTGATCGAAAGTCTCGGTGGACATAACAAATTTCGCCAGCAAAATTTTGAAATATAGTGCCCGGAAGGTCCGAATTTTACGCAATCTCACATGTATATATAAAGGGTGGGGCCGTAAGGTGGCGGAATTTGGTATCTAGAGTTCTATGGTAGCTAGAATTTGAAAAAAAATACAAGTAGACTAGGTAAAAAGTCTATAACTGGAAATATTTTAAAATATTTTAACTAGTCTACATATATATATATATTTTTTAATTTCTAGCAATCGTAGAACTCGAGAAGCCGAAGTCCAACGCCCTATTGCCTCACCCTGTAATATGTGTGTGCGTGTATTGTACAGCCCATGTATAGTGCGGGAAAGATGAAATTGAAAGGGGGGTGCGAGGTGAGACGCTAAGAAGGCAGGCCCGGACTTAACTGTATTGTGTACCTATGTCTGTTTACGCTTTTAAAGGACCACGCAATTTTCTTATGGAAAAGTGACTTGCGTTAAATTGGTTGAAATTTTGATATGTTGTGTATATCCCATCTCTCTGATCAAATGTCTCAATTGGCACAAATTGACAAACTTTCAGAGTCTTGAGATAAAGCTTGCTAAAGTAAGAATTATCGTTTATTTGAGGTGTATGGGTCTGGGTTAAATCAGTACTCTTTTTTTTTGCTTCTAGGGTCTCACAGTGGTTTGAAAACACCTCATAACTGTCATGGTTTATTTATTGAAATATTACATCACATAATCCCAAACGTCGTCACGTCATATGATGTCATAACATGTAATATCCTGTCATAGAACATCATGATTTAAATAACATTCTTTTCTCTTACTTCTAGGTGCTCAGATCACAATAAAATTCAAAGTGACCACTATGAGGTTCTGTGACACGACATGACCTGCTATGACGTCATATGATATGATAAGACAATCAATTATACTGTTTAGGTGTTCTTAAACAAATCTGAGACATTGATGCATTTGATACAGAGATAGGATACACAACATATCAAAAATTCAACCAATTTAACGGAAGTCACTTTTCCATAAAAAAATTGCGTTGGCTTTTGTTGTGTGGGCTCAGTTTAGCTGGCAACAATTTACACTACTGACTATACAGTAGTTACAGTATCCCAGTTCACTTAATATTTGAGTAAATTGTTACTACCTAGCAAGAACCACGGGGAGGTATGAGCATATCTTGCCATGATAGGATGGGTAAAGAATATTAGTACAGGATAAAGAAAATTATACAAAAAAATAAAACTAAACCTCTAAAAACAAAAAAAACTTAAAATAGTAACAGTAAAAAAATATATAGGTATTCTCAAAATAAATTAAAAAATAACAATAAACCTCTAAAAACAAAAACAAAACTCGAAATAGTAAATTTTCGTAAATAAAATATGTATTCTCCAAATAAATAAAATTAAATATAATTGAATTCTTTCAATAAATAAAAATAGATTAAAATACTTACGAACACAAAAAATGACATAAATAATAAGCTTGATATCACGATCACTATCATTGAACACAAAAACGGACACAAATAATAAACTTGATATCACTACCACTTCTTCAATCACAAGTCATCACAATCACTTCTTCCTCAGAATCCTGTGCGTTCTCCCCCTCTTCTTCATTTTCAGATGATGAACTATCCTCTTCTAAATTTATAATGAATTTATTTTCCCCATTTTTATTAAATTCACAAAGTTTCAAATAATCATCCTCAATTCTAATCACTTTGGCAATTCTCTTTTCCCAATCTTCTTTGGTAATTTTGGACACTTCATTTTTAATTAACTCTATCACTTTTTTGTCGAATTTTGGATAAGTATTTCCTTTTCTGATATTTTTTTTCAATTTTCCCCAAATCAATTCTATTGGGTTGAAAATACAATAATATGGTGGTAATCTTAAAACTTTGTGGCCAAATCTTTCAGCTATACTGTCTATAACATAATTCTTCTCAAATGTTTTCGTATGAAGGACTTCCAACAATTCTGCTTTAGTATAACTGTCCATATAATATAGGTCGTGATCCGTTAAAAAATTTTGCAACTCCAATTTAGTCGAACTCTTATTAGGAATTTTATATAATTCTCTTGAATGGTACTTCGCATTGTCAAGAACAATAACACTATTTGGCTTTAATTTTGGAATTAGAGTATTTTCAAACCATTTTTCAAAAATTACTCCCTCCATATTCTTGTGATAATCCACGTTACACTCTTCCATGTTTTTCCCGCATAGTTTCAATGCATTATCTACCCATCCATCACCTAATCCACAGTGTAATATAACCAATCGAGTCCCCTTATTTGGAGGCAATGACTGTGGTAGACATTTCTTAGTTCCGTCAGTCCATCCTTTTTTTACGGTATCGTGAGTGTCATACCAAGTATCATCTAGGTAATAAATTGTTCTATTTTCCCTTCTGAACTTTTTAATCTCCTCTAGATATGAATGTCGCCAATCCACTATTCATCTGCTTTCCATAATCGCCACGCGTTTATTAATCGTTTTAAATTTAAATCCAATTTTTTTCAGCCAGTTCCTTAAAGTTCTTGTCGTATATTTCAAAGGACAATCCATTTCCTTTAGTTTTCTGTCTACCACGTCAACAGTCGGGATTTCATTTTTCTGATATGCATAATAAATTACATTTTTTTAAATTTTTGCTATTGATGGATCTAAAATTTTTGATATACCAGCGTCGCAACGTTGCTTTCTTTCAGTAACACCTGTTTTCACTAGTTTGTACAATGTGGAATAGGGAACGTGAGTTAAAGATTCTGTTTCCCTTAATATATCTAAATCACGCAAGTTAAAGTCATTAGTTTGTCGCTGTAAAAGAGTATTATACACATTTAAACAAATTTGTTTCCCGTCACTGCTTAAATGCCGTTTTTTTCTACCTTGAAACTCATTAGGAATTTTATTTTCTTTATCACTGAAATCACTATAACTGTCGCTTTCACACTCACAATCACTCGATCGACTCATTTTTGTAATAAATAAGTTACATACCAGCAAAAAGACAAATATAAACTAATGTATTAATTGCATTACACCCGTACACCTTACTCCGCCGTATATGAAAGTAAACTAAGTCCGCCTCTGAAGTACCATATCTCACATGTCGTTCGTGCTAGTTGGCAAACAACACAAGCCTGATCTTCTCTCTCATTCTAATTCCCGCGACATAAAAGACGTAAAACGTGATGTGATAGAAACAGCTATGCGTTATGCATCGCCACTATCCTCTCTATTCCCCACTACGTCTGTGACTGTTTTCATTTATCGTTTTCCTCTACAATACACTCTCGAACATGCATAAAAGTAAGCAGAAACACGTATTTCCGAGCACCACCATAATATGGAGATTGCGTAAAATTCGGAACTTCTGGGCACTATATCTCAAAATCCTATCGAAAAAATTTGTTGCGCTCATATTCGTAGAGACTTTTGATCAGATAAACTACCTTTGAGTAAATTTTGAACCCATTTTATTGAAACCCAATTTCTATAAAGAAAACTACAGGTTCCTTTCAAATATCTTTCAAGCTATAAAAGATATGTATTGTTCTAAAGCTGCGCAGTGCCATATATTTAAAAAAAATAACATTGGAATAAACTTTGCACTTTTATTTATGGCCTTACTAGATTAACGACCATTCCCTATGACATTGCCATCTGCTGCGGTTGAGACTCGCACTCGGAGGTGGTACAGGGACTAGCTGTGTTGTCTCCCACACAGCCCCATTTAATCTATTGCTACAAATTCCGTAACGCAGGAAAAACACCAACAAACATCCACATGCTAGCTGCTAGCCAGGATTTGAACCCTGGACTCCTTGATTTCAATAACATGTAAGCTTTGAGCCGGTATAGGAAGTGTTTTCAAATAATTAACTGTGTGACATCTTTCATTGCAGTTACAAAAATTACATCGATCTTCGTTGTAGTTACACAAATCAAGTACCGTGGGACGTCGTTCATTGTGGCACAAGAAGTACGCCCCATGGGACTTTTTTTTGTTGCGGTTCCAAAAAAATTAAATTTTTATTATAGTTTACAAAAACTACATTTAATAAATAAATAAATAATAAACACCACAGAAATTAGACAACCCCCAATTCCAGAAGCCAGCGGAAGAGGGTTACACATTGAAGAAACGCGGACATACAACCATTGCCTCCGACAGTGCCTGAGCCAGGATTCGAACCCGGTGGTGCAATGTCCGTGTGATTAATCGCCATTGCCAGCTCGCGCCTTAACCCACTGCTATCGACCAGACATTTAACAGTTATATCTCGAGAATTTTCATAGCACTTCCAAAAATATATTTTCTAAGTCGGATTTCCTTGCTGTTCCGCAAAATCCTTTCGAAGGAGGTCTTTGTTGACTTCAAGCGAGATAATCTTTTATGCCTTTAGGTAGGTACTTTAACAATGACATATGTGTTGAATATTGATAGATACTGTACATGGCCAAAGGTCTCCACTGAAAAAAACATATGTACACAATAAAGGTGGATGGAGAAAACGTCACAAAAAATTTAAAAACCGTACTAAAAATAGAAAACAATACACTATAATATAATGTGGCTAAAATACACAAGACATTTTTGGACTTAGTCGTACCCTAAAATAATTATATATACGGATTAGATATACTCTAAGTATACTTTAATTTGGCGTGTGTATGTATGAGTTGATATTTCCGTACGATTTCATTTTCTCCCATATTGTACACAAAGTTAAAGCAATAGTCCAGAAACATTGTCTATATGGACAATATTTCTGGATCTTTGTGTACAAGAGAAAATGAAATCGTATGGAAATATTAACTCATACATACACACGCCAAGTTAAAGTATACTAGACTATATTAGATGTATATGTCATATGAGTTTAAAAATAACAATGATATTGAAAAAGAAACTCTAAATTCCAATTAGTTAAAAAAATCATTTTTGTTTAGCAATATTTTTTAAATTTCCCTTTAAAAACATGTATACTACCAGAGGATTTAATGTCTTCGTCTAATTAATTATTGAATTTACACCTTCAATAAAGAAAACTTCTCTGATACATAGTAGCTCCATGAGTCAGGCAGTAGACGATGTTTAGATCAAGTGTCATGTGAGTGTCCAACTTGATTACTTAAAAAGGTGAATTTGTGTACGGTCGTGAGCAAAAAAAAATAGGACAAGTCTTATAACGGTATTTTGCTAAAATCTAGTTGTGTACACTTAACTTTAATTTTTGTGACATTGTTAGTTAATTATTGCATAATTTATTGCAAGTGTGCAAAAAACTAATATGCCTCATATAAGCGATTTAGTTAAATCTGGAGTTATTGCTAAAGCAGAAGATGGATGGTCAATGAGACAAATTGCACTGCGTTATAATATTGATAAAAATTCGGTGTTACAAATTGCACTGCGTTATAACATTAACAAGAATTTGATGTGTAACATTTTGAGAAAGTGGAGAATAAACCATTCGGTTAGTAGAAATCCTGGATCAGGGCGATGAAGGATATCAACTCAACAACAAGATTTGCAATTGGTAAATGCTTTAGTAGAAAATCCATTTTACTCAGTTATTCAGGCTGCTGAAGAAACGAATTTTCCTGGATCGAGTAGTACTGGTCGCCGGCGAGTAAGAGAATCGGAGCTACGCTATCATGCAGCAGCACAGAAATACTTACTTAAAACTGAACATAAAGAAGATTGAGTAGAATTTTCTCTTGAATTTTTAGCGCATAATGTAAATTTTTGGAACAATGTAATTTTTACAGACGAAAAAACTTTCCAGTCAACACACAGCGGTCGTATTGGTGTTTACCGCCCTCTGAATACTCGATTCGATGAGAAATATATATCTAACAATGATAAAAGTGGTAGATTTTCCGTCAATATGTGGGCTTGGATATCGGCCCGTGGTCCTGGTGTTTTCTGGCATATTGAGGAACGATCTAATAGTGAAACATATTAGGATTTTAGACAATATTAAGCTCCCTTCTGTGTCACAATTATTTCCTAATAATGAGTTCATATTTCAACAAGACAATTGTTCCGTTCATACTGCTTATACCGTAACTAACTGATTTCAAGATAACAACATCGATGTTCTTAACTGGCCCAGTCATAGTCCAGATCTTAACCCTGTGGAAGAAGTATGGGGATTACTCGTAAGAAGTAACCAAAAACGAAATGTGAGACCACAGAATGCCAAAGAATTACTGGAAATAGTAAATAATGCATGGGAAAATATTATTACTAATGATTATTGTATAAGGTTATTTAATTCTATGCCAAACAGACTTATAGAAGTTATAAATAGAAATGGTGCAATAACGAAATATTAATAGTTAGTTTCTTGTTAGTAGGATATCCTTTGTCCCTTGATCTGGGATTTCTACTAATCGTACCGTTTATTCTCCACTTTCTTAAAATGTTACACACCAAATTTTTGTTAATATTATAACGCGGTGCAATTTGTCTCATTAACCATCCATTATTTACTATAGCAATAACTACAGCATTAAAATAAAAAATAAATTAAAAGTGATATCTGTTTTATTTCGGCTACTCATTACATATTCAAATAGAGACAGATTTACATTAGAAAAAAAAAGTTGTCCTATTTTTCTGCCTACGACAGTACATATGAACATACTTCCAGAATGTATAGGCCAGCAACAGTCAGAATTTTTAAAACTTTAAAAGCATCTCTACAAGTTTCTCTTTAACTCAAATTTAACAGTATACGAATTGCATATTTTTGTAGTAAAAATACCCTGGCTACGTTAGTACTATTACCCCAGTTTACAATTCCATACCTCAGATGAGAATGAAGATTGACAAAATAAATGGTTTTAAGGATATCCTGGTTACAATGTTTGACGTCAGTCAACCTAGTCGACATAGGTAGCCTAATGGTATGTTTTCAAGGACATAATAGTTGGCAGTAATACTTACCGTACACTGGTATATCAAAGATAGTTTTCCTACAAAAATCTTAAACAGTGTACACAGATAACATAAATGTTTGCAGTTGAATTAATTGAAATTACGTTGGTAATGAAGTCTTTGAAGTAATACTGGCCGAATACTTCTGTGAACGGCTATTATTTCCCCCGAAAATTAAACTTGTCTTTGGTCTCACGCAAGAATATCCTGCAACTGTGGCGGGTCGATGCCCCCGGCATTAAGTCACGCCGCAGCAAAATAATGTATTGTGAAATGCAATAAACAAAATAATGAGTTATCTTAAGACAAAATGAACTGTATATACATTTTAAATTTTGAATAAATGTTTTTAATTGGTAATTGGTAATTGGTATATCAAAGCAGAATAATATTTGAATTTGGTGTACTAAAAATGAAAAATTTTTGATTTAGTAGAAAACGAACATGCGTTCTAGGGTTAGACATTGGTTAAAATATGATTTCAATACTTGGCATGAAGTTGACCAAACAAAATTGAGCACTAAATATAAATACTTAGTGTCTATCTTGAAATACATGCACTCTTCCAAGTTCAAGGTATCTTTTTTATTTACAAGTTCTTAATATCGTTGGTGATTTATTCGTGCCATATGAGTAGAATTTTTTTTGTTGCAAAATAAAGAGAACTTTAATTTTCAATAACCAGTAATTGTTTTGTAAGGAAACAAGGCAAGGCTTCAAGGAACGTATTGTAATGGTAAAAAATCACTCTGAGATTCCGAATGTTCACGTTTTAGACTAGATTACGAAAACTAAAGGTATTTCAATTCCACTGGTCTGTCTGTTGGCTCTATATCTAAAAAACTATTTGGCAGGTAGTTGATGCTACTGCTAAAGAAGAAACTGCAAAACTTCCAGTGAAGAATATGCAGGGTGGATGCTAAATATTAGTGATAACTATATATTTTGCAAATATTAGAGAAATACAATTTTAACTTAATACCTACTCATTTATTTACTATTTAAAATATAAATAATACAGTAAAAGTAACAAATGAAATGTTTGGTGCCCAGACAAAATATGGTTGCACAAATATTCATATACTTAATAATAAAACATAAAACCAACGCAGACTGGAATAATTATTCCAGGGAGTGGGCGGCGGGCCCCCAAAGTTGCAAACATTTTACAGAATAACAAGTTTTAAAAAACCGGTTTGGCACAATTCAGACAAACTATCCCGTTTAGGAATGGGTCAGATTTCCTGGTACTGCCATTCAAAAGTAACTAAATATATTTTGCTGTTATAAATTATCAAATCTGTGTGCTAAATTTGATCAAACTGTCTTGGAAAAAAATTATTCAATTGTTTATACATAAACCCCACAGCCTCTGCCCCTATATTTTTAGGAGCAACGTGGTCATGCTGTCTCATACTAGTACTATAGCCCAATAAAATGGGACGAAATTTGTCGATTTGTATGAAATAATTCAGAGAAGGCTGACATTTTGGAAACTTTCTAACATATCAAGTCCCCACCCGTAGACACCGGCGAAGGAGTGAGGAGGAGAAAATAGGTTAAAGAAAATCGGTTTTCCGCAAAAAACTCGGAAAATATCAATTTTACTGTAAAATATGTACACGTGAAAATTATAGGTAATAAAAATCTGCACAATTTCATTTTTTTATTAACTTCGTACGACCTATTATTGGAGCAGAGATAATTTTTTTTTTTAAATTTTGACATGTTAATTTATCTTGCCAAGAAACACGAGCTTTTCTTTTATGGACAATTTTCTTTTTAACTCAAAATTTTGCTAAAAAAAAACTGACATTTGACAAAATCGCTCGACCTCCGATCTCGCGATTTTTTCATGTCAGTTTTTCTTATAAAATCACTGATTGACAAAATTATTTCGTTACAAAAAGAAATTTATCCGATAAAAAAGCTCTTGCGATTTTACTGTTGATAAAAAATGTAATTTCAAGAACATTGTTTTTTTTTGAATGGGGGGGGCCCAGGAGTTTCCAAATAGCGGGGCTCGCTCCGGCACTGGATTAAAATATTGTATTTTCGTACCAGCGCGCCACAATAACTAGTGAAAATTTGGCGAGTCTCTAATTTGATAAAGGGGAAGGAACAGCAAGCGAGTCACTGGATACATCTAAGTCAGATTCAAAAATTCTTTGCTTAGTCTTATTTCTCTGTCATGGCCGAAACGTGTTATGGGATTTTCCAATTATGTATTTTGGTTAGAAAATGATACATCATCGCTTTCCACAGAAATAATTCTATTTGGTGAGATTATTAGAATTAAAGTAAATTGTAATCGAGACCCTCAAAGGGTCAGTCAAAAGTATATCAACGGTAAAAACGTAGATTGCTCGTGATATCTAAAAATATAACTGATACAATTATGATTCATTTTTAATTATACATCTTGCATCATTTATTATAAAAATAATCAATCTCGAGACAGTTTTATATTATTTATTTGTTACAAAAGCAATCAGCTGGAAAAACCATTACCTTATCTAGAAATGTAAAAAATGGTCCACCTAGGAAGACAAAAATATCAAACAACCAAACCATAACTTTTATGTAAGCCGAGTTCGAGTCTAATTCTTGTGCTTCCGTGCCAGCTTTATTGTAAACGCCTTTTAGTAGTTTCAAGTTTTAATTGCATTTCATCCTTTTTGCAATTTTTAAATGTGAATACCCTTTTGATTCATTGCTCTGACAAAAAGAGCTAGGTTTTGCCATGTTTTTACCAAACCAGACCTGTCTCGTCCAGCTCTTCTAGTACCACGACACTACGTTGTGGGCGTCTGGAATTTTTAATTGTTAATTAAACGACTAATGCACTGCATAGAGCGTGGGTGTATAATTTTTTTTCTGGAAGTTCTAGTCGTGTATTTTAATTTACTCTCCTCATAAGCCAGCACTGATGGGCATGACCTCAAATAACTAAACTTTGGAAAAAATGTTTATTTAAATCTTGTAATACAGAATTAAACTAACTTTTGAGTTTCAGTAAAAATATACAAACAGTTGCTCAAAAATATTTTAATCATTTTTGGGCTTAAAATATATTCGACTTACTTTTTTCCTATAGTTACTAGTTTATGGGTAAAACATTTTTTGAATATCCAAAATGACGAAAATTGTCTAATTTGACAAGTCCAGTCTCAAAAACTGCTCTACTTCATACACTTCCAGAAATTGTGTAAAAGATGAATAAAAATTCGTAAAGTTTGATAAAACGTATTATTTCAATACAAAAGTAATAAACGTTAATTAATTGTTGTAACTGCAAAACAAAATCAATACTCTAAATGGCATTTTTAAGAGGTCAGTGCAGTAACGACAAAGCCGTTTGATACAAGAATACTGTTCAAAAATTAACCTGTCATATTGCCTGGGGATGGATGGTGGACAAAGGACAATAAAATGCTAATGTAAGTAAGTGATGGCAGCACTTTTTAATGCCTATTTCTCAAACAAAATACGCAAAAAATATGTTATAACGTTTCTGAAATGAACATTGGAATTAAAAGCAACAAAAAGTCAGTCTTGAATAAGTTAATGTATTCGAATTTACAAAAGGGAATGTAAAGACAAAAAAAACGGTGTATACAAAAGAAATATATTAAAGCGATTTCAGATTTAAAAAAAAAATACTTTAGTTCTCGTCGACTTCAGCTTCTTGATCTTCATCAAATTCGGCATCTTCGTCCGCAGTTGCTTCTTGGTATTGTTGGTATTCGGAAACTAAATCATTCATATTCGATTCCGCTTCAGTAAATTCCATCTCGTCCATGCCCTCTCCGGTGTACCAATGCAAGAAAGCTTTACGCCTGAACATAGCTGTAAACTGTTCAGAAATGCGTTTGAAGAGTTCTTGAATTGCAGTGGAATTACCAATAAAAGTAGCGGACATCTTAAGACCTCTTGGTGGAATGTCACAAACAGCCGTTTTTACATTGTTGGGGATCCATTCGACAAAGTAGCTGCTGTTTTTGTTTTGGATGTTGAGCATTTGTTCGTCTACTTCTTTCATTGACATTCTACCTCTGAAAACTGCGGCCACTGTAAGGTAACGTCCATGTCGTGGATCACAAGCAGCCATCATGTTTTTGGCATCGAACATTTGTTGAGTTAATTCGGGTACTGTAAGGGCTCTATATTGTTGGCTACCGCGAGATGTGAGAGGAGCGAAACCAGGCATGAAGAAGTGGAGACGAGGGAATGGTACCATGTTTACAGCTAGTTTACGAAGATCAGCGTTCAATTGACCGGGGAACCTAAGGCATGTTGTGACTCCTGACATTGTAAGGGATACTAAATGGTTCAAGTCTCCATATGTGGGGGTCGTAAGTTTTAATGTTCTAAAGCAGATGTCGTAGAGAGCTTCATTATCAATGCAGTAAGTTTCGTCTGTGTTTTCTACGAGTTGATGTACGGATAATGTAGCATTGTAGGGTTCTACAACGGTGTCCGATACTTTTGGGGAAGGTACAACTGAGTATGTGTTCATAATTCTGTCAGGATATTCTTCGCGAATTTTTGAAATAAGGAGGGTACCCATACCCGAACCGGTACCACCACCTAGAGAGTGTGTGAGTTGGAAACCTTGTAAACAGTCACAAGATTCTGCTTCCTTTCTGACTACATCTAATACAGAATCTACTAATTCAGCTCCTTCTGTGTAATGGCCTTTTGCCCAGTTGTTACCAGCACCAGACTGTCCAAATACGAAATTGTCTGGTCTAAAAATTTGTCCAAATGGACCTGATCTGACAGAATCCATGGTACCAGGTTCCAAATCCACCAAGATGGCACGGGGAACATATTTACCTCCTGATGCTTCATTGTAGTATACATTTATCCTTTCAAGTTGGAGATCTGAGTCACCATGGTAAGCTCCGGTGGGGTCGATACCATGTTCATCGGAAATAATTTCCCAGAACTGTAAAAATACAAATACATGTATAAGTCAAAATAATTAATATTCTATATCAATCACACATTACAAATACTACACAAAATATTTTTCAGTTCATTGAAAACTTTGAGAGATCGAATAGAGCATAAACACGAGTCAAGGAGTGTTGTTTTAACATAACCCTACTGTGACAGCCAAATATCCTATGGAGTAGGATCTGTACAAATGCTGTAGATCTGAAATAAACAAAACCTGTGCTTATTGTGTCTTAGTGTATTAATTTATCAATTACTTTACTAACTACGGAAACTGCCACAAAGTCCGAATAGCCAGGACTGTCTTGCTTCTGGAGACATCTCACTTTTGCGTCTGTTTTCATAGGCCAAAAAAGTGTTTAATAAAAGCTACTGTTGACTGTTGTTGCATTCATTCATATGTGATTTTTCAAAACTGTAAAATTTTAACTTTTATCAAAAATTCTATTGTGATAGTCAATCATGACATATTAAAACACTTTTACTTTGTCTCTACGTGTACCGAAACTGCAGTAACGTTCAAGTTACAATAAATTAGTGATAGAAAGTAGTGTTTTAATACTGGGTGATTTTTTTTAAAGGGAAACACTCCTCTATCTCCGTTAATATTGTATTTACACAATTGGTTCTTTGGAACTTTTTTTATATTGGCTCGTGAACTATCTGATAGCAGCTGGAAAAATTTTCCATCACTTCCGGTTTCACCGGAAATGACCTTAACTTCCGAAATTTAAAAGGGACACTGTATTTTTATAGAGCCATTATAGACCAATCAATTCTAAACATTTTTGCAAATGGAACCATAACCTCTAAAATGGTATAAGGTCAATAAGTAACGGATAAGTTCATTATCTACTTAATTAACAATTTATGAGTAAAATCCTAAAACCAGTAGTTCTTAATTCTAAAATGGCATTTTTTGAGCATAATTTTATACTTCCCCTTCAACCCCCTTGAAGTGACACAGGAGGGAACACAGAACCGACGCGACGGCGGTATATTAAATCGCATACAAAAAATAAAAGTTGGGTATTTTCATATGCGCAAAATATTTGATCAATAACTATTTTCACCAGAAGACTTCAAAAGCAAGAAAAATGAGAAAATATTATCATACAAAAAAGAAGAAACTATTTTTTGCGTAATTTTGTCTGCAAGCTATAAATTTTAAAAAGTTAGTTTCTCATTTTCTCAGTTTTTCAGTTTTTAATTTTCACTCACGGTAGGCTCCTTACAACTGCAAGCATTTTTTAGCGACGGATATCATAATTGTATGTCTATAATTTTATTCTAAAATAAGAATAATGTCTTTAAAATATGTTGAAAATACCACATATGTGTACCTTAAATGTTACTTAAAAAAATATTTGATTTTTACTTGGAAAAATCCGGTCATGTATGACTGATTCCATTAAAAAATCTACAGGAACCAGATATCCGGTCAAAGTGGCCAGGTGCAGTACGTAGATATAAATCCTACTGATTGTGTTTAAAACGTCCACTTTTGAACAAAACCAAATCATTTAAATCATACATAGAAGCTGTTAAAATACGTATATTTTCGATTGCCTGCTTTTTATATATATATTATAAATATTAGAAAACTTGGAATTTCTTTCCCGATATCATCGCCACTTTCAAAGATATGATTAAATATCCAAAGCAGTCAAATGACTAATTAATTAAAATTGCTCTCAAAATATGCCATAACAATCTAAAATAAATATTACGACACAGGTAAAATATCGACCTGTGTCGAATGCAGTTTTTGCATAAAAAATGGACGTTGAGAAGTTTCAACAGTGTTCTAGTCAATTCGCATTATTAGAATCTATATGCAAAATTTGTGAGCCAAAGTGCAAATATTTACAAAATCATATCAATGCGTATATGTTGCAATTATTATTCTCTACTAAATGTTTTTTTATTTATTTTACCATTATTTATATTTTTTATTAATGTTTTATAGAACAAAAAAGTCAAAATGTTCGGTTTCCAGTATACTGCTATTAAAAATACGTTTTATAGCATGTAAAAAATCGATTCAAATGAATGAATATTTTACAGAATAAATTTCTATATTTGCTCTGGTTAAGTTTTTTGAATTTTATATTTAACATGCACTTTTTTGTTGGCATGTGAAGTTTATAAAATAACCTTAAAATTTTCAACTGCATGTTTCATTTTAAATTCTTTCCTCTACACCGTGCCACGAGTAAAAAGTTTAGTGAATTTATAAATACAATAAAAACAACAAACTTTGTGTTAGTAATGACTGTATTGTTTCTCTCAACACAAGCTAGCCTTAAGTTTGAATAGCAGCATTTTTCAATTAGGATTTTTTATATTTTGACGCCAAAAAGACGTGCCAAGGTTTTAAACAAACGAGATCATAGGAGAAAGCTGTACATTTTTTAAAAACTTGTTATGCTGTAACCAAGTATTCAAAATAGCTCAAAAAAATATACATTATTAAGCTGAAATAGAATTTCGGATAAAAAGGTAATTAATTAACGATTCAAATTTGAAACATTTTTTACGTCAAGATACAACCGAAAATGCAAAGAAATCTTGTTTGGAAGAAATTTATTTGTTCGGTGTATTTTTCCCTTTTGGGGACTGGTGTAATACCTTTACATACTTAAATTGATGCAATTATATTTTCTTGTGGATAACCATACAATTAAAAGCAAACGTTAATTAATTTTACATAAAAAATGTTTTAATTAAGTAAATATTTCAATAAAGCTTATGCTTATGTTATCAATCAAGGCGTTAATATTTATACATTGTTTCTTTTAAATAAAATTAACTTTGTTAAAAAAACTGTACTTTTTAACAATCAAATTTTTAAAGAGCGGTTTCTCGATCAAAAATTAAAATTGAGGTTCATTTTTAGTATAGGTAATACCATTCGCGGGCACTCTGTATATGTCTGCTTAAGTCTTATTAAAAACCGAAGAAGCATAACAGTGTCCTTGTAACTCCAGCTGCATTTTTACTGCGTATTGTACTCTACTATTGTTATTTTCAATTACCTGCATATAGGACGTTGCGTAAGGCCATACATGTCAATTTTAATACTGGTACACCCAAATATTGAGTTAGTACCTATAGATATAAAATAAAAGCAAATTATGAAGATAACGTCTATTAACAAATAGTTAATGGCAAAATGAACAAACAAGTTCAAATGGAACACCCTATATATTAAATTTTTGAATTCTGCAAAATTTTCCAAACTACCGACCTTTATGCTCAATGAGACATGTTGACGTTTTATCGATTTGATGCTAATATTTGCAAATTAAAAATTTCTAAATTAGTTTATTTGCTGGAAAGGAAAACATCGTAGCTTTAGATTCTCGAAACTCTAGCAGGACATGAAGTGTACCATGTAAAAAAAAAGTCGAGGCAAGAATTCAAGCGATGCACGTCACGAGTGATCTCATTAAAGAAATTTTAATACTATTATAATTTTTAATCATTAATTAAGTTAGAAAGAGTAATTGTTGACACCCAGTTATTAAGCTTTTTTCAGAAATAGGTAGAGTTTAATGGGGCTTTATGATTCTTAGCAGTATTGTCTTATTTATAGAATCGATCTGTGAAGTGCATCGCTTGAATTCTTGCCTCGACTATAGCTACTACTGCTTAGTCCTTGTTCTGTTCTATGGCGCATTGTCCACTCTCAAATATTGACGCATAGTCTGTGTAATTTTCAAACGCAAAATGGCTTGATTGAACAAATTATTCGCTAAGTTTTTCTAATCCTAACTAAATCCATTCTAATTCACATTGACTAACGCCAAACTTGTTTTCCTAAATGTCAAGATTAAATCATTTTAAAAACGATTGGGCTATCAAGTCAAATTAGAAATATCTATGTAGAATTACCAAACATTATTGTTTACTTTAAAGCGAAAGAAAAACACTTCTGAATAGAAAAACTTATCTCTATCTGTATATCTTAGCTTAGCAACCTTACTTTGGTAATATTAGGTACAATGTATAATATTTAGAACAAATAACATAATGAATAAGTAGTAAAAATGCTCAAAATGGAGCCCAAAATTTTTTGAAAACGAGAATAAGTACAATCTAACCACGCCCAAAGGAAAAAGATGTCAATGGTACACGAATGCTTTCTTACTGAAGCATCAATACCTCCTATCCTTATATCTCTAATCTGACATTGGTTTGAATTCTTATAATTAGCTACATGACTATTTATGTGTAACAAAAATCTCATCAAGTAAATAGTTTCAATTGCAATCACTATTAATTAGACGCATACATTTTCCTTGCATTTTGAAAGAATACGTAGGTACTAAGTGCAACATTTTTAAAATAATACAAACAGGTGTTGAGTAGGCCTATGCAAGGTCAAAAATTAACCATTACTGCAGCATCTAGTATGTTAATTGGAAATTGTATGAGTCAGGTCACTTCTATATTTAGATTAATGTAGAAGTGTTACGTAATAATATAATATTAACATCCCGCATATGGTAAACAATTTCAGAAAACAAATCCGTAAAATATAAATTTAAGTTGTTCACTGAACGCGAATTTAACAAGGGGAAAAATATTTTTAGAAATTAAGTTCGCATTTAATTATTTGTTCAAATATACTTTCAATGCCTTAATGGAAATAAAAAGAAGTATTATGCTACTTATAGATATGCCACTTGATGAGTAGATGCAAATACATACAAAACTTGGCATTTTTGTCTATTTAAATTTAACAAGGCCATTGAACTTTCCATCTAAGCTAAGATGAAGGACATCGTATCCACTGAAGTGAATAGAATCGCGAATATTTTATATCTACCAAGCTAATAATATGCTTGTTTTATATTTATAATTAATTACGTGAAACGCTTGTTAATTACGGAAATTGCCCTGTTATATAGAAATATATCAAGCCTGCTTTAATAAACGTAGGTAGGTATGTAGGTATCTACACTTGTGATAATTAAAAACATTAAGTAGGTACCTATCTAATTTAATTTCAGATATGACTCGTCATCACTTTTATCAATAGATATGACTAATAAAAATGTTAAAAACAAAAAATAGGTAATTAGGTATCTAGGAAAAATATGACGAACATTGGAATACAATAAACTTATTGATGACAAAATAGGTATTTTTCGTCCCTATACAATAAATAGGTATCGCAAAGACAGAATTAAGATTAAGATAGGAAATAAAAGTATAGATATTTCTTTTATGCCATAACTGTACAGAAAGTGAGCTGTCGCTGAGGATGTGTAACCGCCTTTTTTAACCGTTGTATTTACTGTTCAGCATGAAAACATCGGTACGAACGAATCTGCATTCCAACATGAATAAAAAAAATTCTAAGAAATAAAGTATACATACCTACCTATTACTTATTAGTAACTTTAGAAAACAAAGTTCAGATCCAGATCTAATAGCAATTGTTTTAACACAAAATATAAAATAAATAACATAGGTAGGTATATGTTACAAAAGTTGGTTTGTTGCAAATGCTACTTGCATATTGATAATTTCAATATTAAATTAAATAAAATTATAAATTCTTAAAATAAAAGTAGGGCATAAACACGAAGACTGTCTGGAAAAACCGTTAAGTAGACGTATCCACCCCACCAGTTGGCAATCATAGTCACCCCTATTATGTTTTCAGGACGATCAATAGTTAAGTTGCCGGCCGGTATCGAACGGCCATTACAACGCCCAATTCAAGGTGCTTTTTAAACATAACTAGGTACCGATAAAATCCAAAATTTTACAAAAAAAAATACAGATACGCATTTTCTATTAAAACAACACAATCGCTACTTCGATGTTTTTAAAGAACTCTCCTTAATACTACCTACTAACGGTATTTATAGTCTAATAAGATCAAGCAATACTTAGTTTTCAATTATTAAAACAAAAGAAGCATAAAAATAAAAACAACTTACTTTTGCTCCAATCTGGTTACCACATTGTCCGGCTTGGATGTGTACGATTTCCCTCATTTTGCTTTATAAAAATGTATTAAATAACTATTACTAGAAAACACAAACGCTCTTTTCGATGCGTCAATCTGAAATGCAATGGCGTCCAGCCGTTTTCTATTATATAGATGCCCCCACCCCCGAGCAGTAGCGCTGTACTTCTAGATTTGGTTTAACGAACGTCTTCGCTTCTCGATTTGAATGTAGGGCGTTGTTACATGGACATTGCGTTCAACATTATAAAAAATGTTTTTAAAACCTTCGTTGATTCAATGACAACAAAATACTACTTCATTAATGGGCGTTAAATTTGTATGCGGAATTTTAATTCATGATTTGATACATATAGGTACATCAGATAGTTTGATGGGTAAGCGATAATATTTTTTATTTATTATCTATGTTATTGTATTTATCTAAATATATGAAATCAAACTTGGATAGGATCATTAGGTATTTATGATGGATCATACCTACCTGTATTACCTATAATGCACTTTTTTGTGCTCATTTTTAAAACATGCAATCAAACATATTAATCCTATAATAGTCCAGTAAAATATAGGTATAAAAAGCAAGCAGACTTTTTGTGACCTTGGATTTTTTTTTCTTTAAATGGTTGTATTTTATTAGGTACCTATTTATAAATACAAAAAGTTCGGGCAAACGTCCTTAAAGGTGTCCTCACAAAACCCAAAAAACTCGAATTTTTTGTCGAAATTCGTTATTTTCTGTGAAAATTATCAAGTAGGTATAATAGTCCAATTAAGGACCTTGGCACTCAAAAAACGCAACAAAAACTTTCCGACATAATTATTATCGCCGCGGGCCATGCGGCATGCCTGTCATCAAACGACTTCAAGTAATAAGTTCCCGATACATAAAAAAAGCAACAAAAGCTTTACGACTTCAATAAAATACTCTGTGCTATTTTTTGTTGCGTTTTTTATGTCCCGGCAAGTCCTTACTTGGATACATAAGCGAATCAATTACGCTCGGGACAGCACAAAGAATGATGGTATTTTAATGAGATCGTAAAGTTTTTGTTGCGTTTTTTATGTGCCGGTAACTGATTACTTCAACTATACAACGATCTTTAGAAGGTACCTTTCAAGTCCGACATTTTAATGTCTCACATTAAATTCGGTCGAGAGATAAGCAAGATACGAACTTTCCCACTCTTGTAATTTTTGCAACCTTTATTTACAAATGTTATTTACATATTAGGAAAGGGGTAAATTTAATAGGTATCTTTAATTTTTAGTTATGACCGAAAAACTGAACAAATATACCAAGGGGTTGTTAACATGATATGGTAAATTTTTAAACAAGTTAGCTTAAATAGATTGATTATTCGATGTTCTTTATTTTTAACTTGAAACAAATAGTTTCTACAAGTACCTAGATGTGTAGTATTGAAGTTTAATTACAGATTTATTCGTTTTAAATCAAGCAAAATTTTTACTTTTACTGTATGTTTGTTTGTATGTAACGAAATCTTTGAACGTGATTCTCACCCACTCCAAAACGTCAGATTAAACTGTAACTTTGCATAGTTATCAAGAACCGATGACAATTCAATAATTTGACAACTTTGTCCTAATGTCCTCACCAGGATCATCAGGATAAAACAAAAATAAAAAATGACTAATCTATTGTCGAGATTTTGCCGGAGGCGCCGCTGTTATTAATATATACTTTATAAATTATATTTAAAAAAATATATTGTTTTAAAAACCAAAAAAAACTTGGCTTTAATAGCAAACTGAATTAAAAAGTAAAAAATAATGTTTAAATATTAAGACAAATTCATTTTATTGTAAAAAGCGTGGGGTGCTTGATATCAATTGTTATAAATATTTTATTGGTAGCTATTGATAAAAGTAGAATTATAAAAATATGATAAAAAGCACCCCACGCTTTTTACAATAAAATGAATTTTTTAAACATTATTTTTTACTTTTTAGTTCGGTTTGCTATTAAAGTGTGTTTTTTAGTTTTTTTAAAACTATAATTTTTTAAAGTGATAATTCCCGGACCATACTGTATAGGTAGATTGATTTTTAACCGCCACCAGAAGTGACTTTGTTCAACAGCCTATGAGATGATATGAGTAGTTTTGCTCTGAGAAAATGTAGGAGGCTGCGGTATGTAGGGTTTAAATTATTATATAATAATTATTTTCTCCAAAACCGCACCAACAATTTTCATTAAACTTAATAAATGAATACGTACTCCATTAGTGCATGTATGAGATGATGATTAATTCTTCCTAGTTTCTCATAGGAAATGCATGGAAAGAAGTTGTATTATTTTTGGGATCAAATTATATTTACAAGAATAAAAATAATAAAAAAATATACCTTTATAAAAGTTGATGCGGAAATAAAACTGGAAACTGGGTGACTTTAAAATAGTATGTTTCATATGTCGTCAAGATTTGTTAACAAATAACGGAGACTTGACGATGTTCTCTTTAAAATCATGATAATTTTATAAACTGATTATTTTGAATTATATTGTCAATATACCGGGTGACCCAGAAAGTACCCACCCCCCCAACTTTTTTCTACAGTTTTAAAAATAAACTTCTGAAATTTGGGAAATCAAATATAGGTATACCTTATAGGAGGACAATTAAAACTGGTCAGTATTAAAGCACAGGACCGTGCGCACTGAACTTGATATTTTGTCCTATATATTTAGCAATGGTATCGAGATTCGAACGGTAGTTGAAACTGTGCAGGCGAGTCTCAGACTGGCAATGTAATCAGCCTGAATGAACCATCTACGACTGCACTGGTTTAAAGATAATAAAACGGACAGGCCTACTAGCATAAAAAACTCGTAAATCGTTTCTCAATAGTCAACGGTGGACTTATGAGATGTGCTGTCAATGTGCCAGTGCAGTGCATAAATACCTGTTATAATATCAAGCGTAGGAGCTTAGTTAGTTATTGTTCATATTTATAAATATTTACTACTATATAAAAGGTGAAATATTTTAATTATTTACTAATTTACCACGGCTTTCTGGAGACCATTTGAAACAGAGGATAATATAATAACGCCCGAAAATCTTATCATTTTCTTATGACAAGCATTTCTATTTACATCCGCCCATGTACAATAAAGAGATCCCGACTGTTTTTGCCGGCTTTTAGTTTTTATACGGTTTCAATTAAGTTCGTTTACACTTTATCAATGGCCACATTTTGATCATTCTTATTTTAAACAGCAACAGCACCCTGTATATTTAAGTAACTTTTCTCATAAAGCAGTAATTTCTCTTTCTAACGTTTTTTTCATATTTAAAATCGAATGAAAAATAACCTTGGAATACCATTTCCAAGGCTATTTCTAGTTGGCTTTAGAATTCAGGAACAAATTTAAAAAATTTCGAAGTAGACTTTGCATTTGAATAAAAGGGTATTTCTCAACAAATTAAATGTAAAATTTCCTTATTTTGTTCATTTGCTTTTTCCCATTTTTCCATTTCATGGAAATTCAATTTGTCATAACTCCAATTTTTCAGATAGTACCCAGTATGTTTTATTTTTTTATTAGATAGAGTGGTAAATTTCCTTTAGACTGGTTTTTCCCGATTAAAAATTGAATATAAATTAAAATAAATATTAAGCCTTTTGTAGAAGCGTTTCGAATTATGTCCATATCTTGCAGTAAGCCATGAAAAACAAACAGACGAAAAATTGCACACAGCATCTGTCAAAACGTTATTGTTGAGTGAAATAGAGGCGTATTTATTATTTGTTTGTATAGTTAGGTGCTTTATTCAAAATAAGATACGATTTAAGATGCAATATGTACAAAATGAAAAGGGTGATTTACTTTTAATTTACAGCGAATGTCAGAAAAATGCCCATGCAGTCGCACGTCTAATTATGAAAGATATCCCGATCGTCGTCAGCCATACCGGCAGTATTTAAAAATATTGAGGTGGCAGAGGATAGATTTATAGTAAGCGAAGAAATTGAGACAAATGTACCTATTGGCTTACACACATGTGCATCCAAATATTTCTACAAGAGAGCTGGCAAAAGAGCTATATTGGTCGTATTATTGGACGTATATTAAAGAAATACGGTTTTAAATGCTACAAATACCAGTTGCAGCAAGAATTATATGAAAACAACGGAAACAGAAGATTGATCTTTTAATTGGTTTACTCAACACGTATACTTTAAACAATAGAATTTTATTTAGTGATGAATCTCGTCTTACGAATAATGGCATATACTATAGACATAATCTACATTACTGGTCTAAAGAAAATTTACACGAAATGTTTGAAGATAACCATCAGGATAGATTTGGAGTGAATGTGTGGGCTGGAATATTTGGTATAGTTCAAGTAGGAATAAACCGATACATAAAAAACACAACAAAAACTTTACGACCTCATTAAAATACTGGTATTCTTTTTCGTGCTGTTCGCAAATTGACTCGCTTACCTTTATAGGTTTTTAATGTGCGTCGGGAATGTTTAATGTCAGGCTTGGCGCCATGGCCCGCGGCGATATAATTATGTCGTAAAGTTTTTGTTGCGTATTTTATTTACTGGGATCTATTTACTTCAACTAGCGCCATGGCCTGCGGCGATAATAATTATGTCGTAAAGTTTTTGTTGCATTTGTTCTGTCTCGGGAACTTATTACTTGAACTATACAAAAATTATTGGTTCCATACTATTTCAAGGACCACTAACTGGGGCGTGTTACTTAAGCTTTCTGCAAAATGAATTAGAAAACGAACTGGATGAACATTCTTTGGAAGATTTCAGAAACATGTATTTCCAACAAGATGAAGCACCGTCGCATAATGCTGGTTTTTGTGGAAAATTACCTTAGTTCAAAGTTTCACAACCGGGTAATATCTACTAATGGAACTATTAGGTGGTCTGTTAGATCACCAGACCTAACTCCACTTGATTTTTTCTTTGAGGTTATCTGAAGGACAAAGTATACTCAACGCCGTCTGCAATATTAGATCTCCGAAATAAAATTTTAAATGCCTTTGAACCATAACTCCAGTCATGTTACAAAGTGTTCGAAGAGCGAACAAGTGTTTTGAAATGGGTGGGTGTCATTTTGAGCATCTGTTATAGGTTTGGTATTTAGTTGTGTTTTATTGTTCTAATTATAACATTTATAAATTTAGTAAGTTGCTCTCCAGATAGCAGGTATCATAAGTTATAAATTGGTTTTGACTTTGTTATATTTATGAAAATAATTTTTCTCTAATTACAAATAACTCATCTGTTTTTCATAGCTTACTGCAAGATATGGACACATAATTCGAAACGCTTCTACAAAAAGCTTAATATTTATTTTAATTTATATTTAATTTTTAATCGGGAAAAACCACTCTAAAGCAAATTTACCACTCTATCTGATAAAGAAATAAAACATACTGGGTATACTTTATACGGGCAAAATTGAAACTGGTCAGTGTTAAAGCTCAGGACCGTGCGCACTGAACTTGATATTTTGTCCTATATATTTAGCAATGGTATCGAGATTCGAACGGTAGTTGAAACTGTGTGGGCGAGTCCGAGACTGGCAATGTAATCAGCCTGAATGAACCATCTACGACTGCACTGGTTTAAAGATAATAAAACGGACAGGCATACTAGCATAAAAAACTCGTAAATCGTTTCTCAGAAGTCGATGAGGTGTGCTGTCAATGTGCCAGTGCAGTGCATAAATACATATTATAATATCAAGCATAGGAGTTTAGTTATTGTTCATATTTATAAATATTTACTATTATATAAAACGTGAAATATATTAATTATTTACTAATTTACCATGGCTTTCTGGAGACCATTTGAAACAGAGGATAATATAATAACGCCCGAAAATCTTATCATTTTCTTATGACAAGCATTTCTGTTTACCTCCGCCCGTGTACAATAAAGGGATGCAGACTGTTTTTGCTGGCTTTTAGTTTTTATACGGTTTCAATTAAGTTCGTATACACTTTACTATATGAAAAATTGGAGTTATGACAAATTGAATTTCCATGAAATGGAAAAATGGGAAAAACATTTCTAAATCCAAGCAAAATGAACAAAATAGGCCAATTTTACATTTAACTGTTGAGAAAAACTCTGTTATTTAAATTCAAAATCTACTTCGAAATTTTTTAAATTTGTTCCTGAATTCCAAAGCCAACTGGAAATAGCAAATAAATGCCACTTCCAAGGCTATTTTTCATCCGATTTTAAATCTGAAAAAGCGTTGGGAGAGAGAAATTACAGCTTTATGAGAAAAATGACGTAAATATAATATATATAAGTTGTGGCAATTTCCGGCCATACCGGAAATGATTTTTTTACCACCGAATGGTCAAAATGGGGCCATTGATACCTATATTTGATTTCCAAAATTTCAGAATTTTATTTTTAAACTGTAGAAAAAAGAGTGGGGGTAGATACTTTCTAGGTCACCCGGTATGCTGACACCGAACTCAATATAATTTTAATAAATTTAGATAGGTATCTTATGTATTTATAAATAGAAAAATCGAGTTTTTATTAACATGCTTTTATTAGCTTTACCTGTATGTTTGTTGGCTCGTAACGAAATCTTTGAACGTGTTTCTCAGCCACTTCAAAACGTCAAATTAAACTGAAACTTTGCACATTTATCTAGGACCGATGACAATACAATAATTTGACAACTTTGTCCTAATGTCCTCAACAGGATAAAATAAATGACTAATCTATTGTCGAGATTTTGCTGGAGACGCCGCTGTAATTAGTATATATATATCGGTGTTCATGATGCTAATTCTAAAATTCATCCAATCCAATATATTGGTGAGAAGAAGAAGAGGGTCACTAAAAATGTCATGTCGCTAGCGTCAACCTCAGGGAACCGGACACACCCTGTTGTATAAGAGTCTTACCCTTCTATCGGACCTCTGGGGGGGTTGACCGTTTAACTGTCCATTACTTCGTGGGAACAACGATGAAAAATGAAATTATAACACACAAAAAAAGAGGAGATTGGCAAAAAAAATAGTTTAAAAAACTAAAAAACACGCTTTAATAGCAAACCAAACTAAAAAGTAAAAAATTTGTTTAAATATTAAGATTTTTAGGTTTAAAATAAGAATGAAGCGATTGACAAAAAAAAGTCATTTTATTATAAAAAGCGTAGGGTGCTTTTTACTATATTTTTATAATTCTAGTTTTATCAATAGTTACCAATAAAATATTTATAACAATTGATATCAAGCACCCCACGCTTTTTACAATAAAATGAATTTTTTTTGTCAATCACTTCATTCTTATTTTAAACTAAAAAGTGTTAATATTTAAACATAATTTTTTACTTTTCAGTTCGGTTTGCTATTAAAGCGTATTTTTTTAGTTTTTTTATTATTTTCACTTACTGTCAGAATGAAATTGTTGACCGTTTTTGCTACTTTTTACGTAGTTCAGTAGATATCAAATATTTCAAAAAATTATTCATAATTATTTGTTATTGCCAGGACCAGATCTTCTCCTAAAGGGGAAACTTTATCAAAGTTGTGTATTCTGGTACCCAGATAATTATGTAAAAATATCCTAACCTGAGTTTATTTTTTAGTATTTAGTTTTCTAGGGGCGTACTACTTTATTTTTTCATTATATTTCAGGGATGACTTGAAAAAACATGGCACGGATGCTGAGTGTAGTCGGGGAATTTGTGATAGTAGGATTAAATGATATAAAATCGGTTCGACACAACTCAGACAAACTTTACCATTTAGGAATGGGTCGGACTATCCGGTACAGTTGATTTAAAAAAAAACTAGTACACTTTCTTTTAGCTATGTAAATCATTCGTTCTTTGATTGATATTAAAATCTTACAAATGTCACTTTGACGTTAATCAGTGGCGTCATTATTTAAAATGGTTCGACATCTAACAGATATTCAAAAACTTCGAATTGTTTCTAAAATTGAAGATGGTTGGTCCATAAGAAGACTTGCTGCTGAATGCAATGTGAGTAAAACCACGATAATGAGTGTTAAAAAACAATGAGAAACTAACCAAACGGTATCCCGTAAAGTTGGTTCCGGTAGGCCCAGAAAGAGCAATAATCAAGAAGATGAAAATCTTATAAATTACCTAAGAGAAAACCCTTTTCAGACTGCAGTAAATGCAATTTCAGAGACAAATTTTCCTGCTTCGGTACCTACTACTTGCAAAAGAATAAAACTAGGAAGCGAATTGAAGAGTTGTTCAGCGGATAAAAAATACAAAGAAGCAGGGTAGGATTATTTTTGTACTGAACTATATAATCAATGATGAAAACTTCTGGGGACAAGTTGTCTTTTCTGACGAAAAGTTTTTAAATCCTGTAACGATGGACATGTTCGCGTATATAGGCCTCCTTCCACTAGATACGACAAAAAATATACTTTCGATCCACAAATATCAGGAAGGTTTTCAGTCAATGTCTGGGCTTGGATGAGCCTAAATGGGTTAGGTGTGTGTTGGAATAGTGGTGGTCATCTCAATTCCATTAAATATATTGAAATATTAGACAATATTATGTTGCCGTCAGTAATAGAGGTGTTTCCGGAAAATAATTTTATTTTCCAACAAGACAACTGCTCTATACATACGGCCCATCGTGTCAGGCAATGGTTTCTTAATAAAAACATAGAGTTGATACCGTGGCCCTCTAAAAGCCCGGATTTAAATCCAATTGAAAATGTTTGGGGACTAATGGTGAAACATATAAGAAAATTAAATAACCATCCAAATAATGCCCAAGAATTGGAAGGGATAATTGAAGACGCTTGGGAGAACTTGTCGCAAGAAGTTGACCTTGCAAGAAATCTGATTTTGTTCATGCCTGCGACTTCGGGCAGTTTTAGACACTAATGGAGCAATGACAAAATATTAGTTAATTCTGTAGTACGTAGTTGAAGTTCATTAATTTTATTTTTTTATTGTATCTTTATGTTCAGTTTGCATTGTTTACATTTTTTTAAATCTCAAGTGGTATTTTTGTGTTCTTATTTTAAAAATAAAATTATCATTATTCAGTTAGTATTTTAATTACAACCATTAGTAGAATTATCCGTAACAAATATTATTTTTTTAAACAATAATATGGCAGGCTTGAAAATGTTTTGAAAAAGTTATTGTCTAATTATTTTTTAAAATTACATTTGAATAAATTTAAAAAGAAAGGTTTAATAAGTTTACAAACACTAAGAAAACCGGTCTCCTCCAAAAAACGCAGGTCCGGGGTAAATCACCTCTTCTCCACCCCCCTCTCGACATGCCTGGCATATGCACACAACTAAACAATTAAGATTTTCGATTAGAAGAGTTGTACCAGTTTTTTTCTAAATCAACTGTACTGGCATTCAAAAATAATTATAAATATATTTTGATATTATAAATTGCATTTCGAATAAATTTGTGCGCCTTTTAACAAATTTAGTTGTTAAATTTGATCATAATCATTAGAGTCATTTTTGAGCAAAAAATTATTTAATTCTTTAAATCAAACCCCTTGCAACATCCCTCCATAAATTTTCTAGGAGCAAGTACTCATGCTATCTTGTACTGACACTAATAACCTGCGGGGTAGAGATCCATTTTGAGCAGTGTTTTAATGCCGCTTGATTATTACCTTTACCCATTGATAAGCTTTGGTTGATAAGTAGAATGAACGTCAGTTGACGCACCCGCGGTGGGGCTACTATGAAATTTGTAAAAAAAATTGTTTTTAGTTATTTTAGACGAATTGAATTTATTAAAATAAATTATAGATGATCATTTCAGGCCGAATGAAATTTCAAACGGCCTTCTAACAATTTACGGAAGATACAGGTCGGCAAAGTCTGCATGTCATTAATGTATAAAATTCAGATACACTTAAAAGTCTTTTTATTAATTTGTCAATAATTTTATTGAAATGAAATAATTAATTATATTTAGTTGCATTAATCAATGTCTTCTTCATTTTCGTCACTGTCATCATCGGAATTATCTATAGTTATATCACCTTGATCTTAAATGTCTTCTGTTTCATCATCATCTGTAAAAAAATTAATCAATTAACGAAATCATGTTCGTCAACATTTTCCGCCGGAAAATTAGAAAGAATAAATTTATTCATACCTTGAGGGTTTTCGTCAATACTGGTGATGCTGGTGATGGATGGTGGCATGAAAAAATATTTGTCATCTCTTTCTTCCTATCCATACTCAGTAGGCGATAATTTGAATGGTATTGGAAGATGAGCATGACTCCAAAGATGGGCGATGCATGAAGTACGAAGAAAATTTGATGCAGTTCAGACTTACAAGGCCAAGGCGGGAACATAGAATCATGAATTCTGTTTTCTAATTACGTACATTGTCATTATCTTTATCTCTATTGCCATGTTTTCGTGAAAGTTGCTATGCGAGCGACATTGATACCATTAATTCTTTTAAAAATACATACAGTCTGCAAACATAATCTTCCAGTGTTGCAAAAAGCTGATCCAAGTTACAATTGGGTAAATTTGTAATGTCGCTCAAGGCTTGAATAAATGTTTGAGAATTTCGTAGAATTTGAAACAGTTTATTTTTCCTTTTCGATAGAAAGCTGAATTAGAATCACAGGCTGTGAGGGCACGAAATCCTGGCAGCGAAGAACACAAACATGGACTCAATGTTTCATATAATTTGCTGATGTTAATAAATCTTTGATAGTAATATTTTATTAATATTTTTAACCCACGTAAAAATATAGAACGAAATAAAAATTTCAGCATATTCATACTTCAAATTGTATTTTGGACAGGACCAATTTATGCCATCTAATAAATATTTATTCAACTTTAATTCAAGTCTCTCTTTAATCTTCGGTAAATCGTTAGAAAGCCGCTTGAAATTTGGAAATATAATAGCCTTAATAAAACAAAATTTGAAAACTCTAATTAGCTGCATGCGTATTGGGGTAAAGGTCTTGCAAAATCTTGAAGTATGGTAATTAAGCACTGATTATAAGTATAACACCGTAAATCTGTAAATATCGTAAATTATGTAAATATTCCTATTGTATATATTACTGATAATTTTATGTTAATATATAAAAAATCCGGTGTATTTTAAATTGTGTACATAGTCAAGTCTAAAACAGGTTTTTCCCTTTTTATGTTTCCTGTGTATACAGGGTGTCCTGAAAATGGTGGGCAATCTCTCGGATTTGGGTAGAACTAGTGAAAATAAGGTCACAAGTTCGTATATTGTTCTTTCCCCCGAGGTACCCCTACGAAGATATTCGGTCTTGAAGTTGAAGGTTAAAAATTGATTTTTCGCGGTAACTTTTTTATTGTTTAATCGATTCTGATCATTTTTGGATCAGTATCATAGTATTTCAATCCAGTTAGGTCGGTGTATTAGAACCTTGGAAACATTCTTGGGGGCTCGGGAGCAGGTCACCCATTGCCTTTATAAGTTGAAAAAAATTTCAGCCTATTTTCTTTTATTTCTAAGGTTATTTTCAAATTTTTGAGCTATTTTTACGTAAAAAACGTATACTTGTTTGATGTCAGTAATATGAACCGTTTTCAAGATAAATGCACTTAACGATAAAATTGCGATTTTCAATCGCACAAATAATAGTAATTTTAAAAAATTAAATAAACACGAGGATTATGTACAAAACAACATTTATTTCTCTATGAGGTAGTAAGTACTTACTTAAACTTATAAAAACAAAAAATCTTGAACACACAAAACACAAAATTTGAAACCTTACTTAGAAAACTAATTAGGGACATGGAAAAATTAAGATTTATGAAATTTCATAACAAATGCTCAATATGAGCACCTCCTTCTCTAGTGCATGCTTGTCCACGACGAACTGACAATCGCCGGACTCGCCACAACATTCCTTCGTTTTCTCTAATTGCCTTTGAATGGTACACAATTCTCTCATATAATTCTTCTCTTGTCTCTACTGGTGTGGCATATACGAGACTCTTTAAATGCCCCCACAAGAAGAAATCAAGGGGATTTAAATCGGGTGATCGGGGAGGCCAAGGAACAGGCTCACCCCGACCTATCCACCGGTTTGGATATACTCTATTCAAATGACCCCTCACTATAAGACTATACTGCAGGGGCGCCCCATCATGTCACCACATGTTCTCTCGAGATGCAACGTCAACATCTTCTAAAAGTTGTGGTAACTGCTGTTGGAGAAATTCAAGATAAAGTTGCCCATTCAATCGATTTGGTAACACGAATGGGCCCAACAAGCACCAGCCAATAATTCCGGCCCAAACATTAATATGAAATTGCCTTTGATGGCCATTTGAATTGTGACATGTGGGTTTTCCTCGCTCCAAACGTGTAAGTTGTGGGAGTTAATGACTCCATTTCTTCCAAAGCTCGCTTCATCCGTATACAAAACCGATGGAATGAAGTCATGGTTTTGTTCATATTTCTGTATAAACCACTGCGAAAATTGCACCCTAGCAGGAAAGTCATCTGGGCTAATGGCATGTACTTTCTGTATATGGTACGGATGAAGCAGTTGCTCTTTCAAAATTCTTCCAAAGATCGATTTTGGGACATTCATTTGTAATGATAATGATCTGATTCTGACAGATGAATTCGCAGCGACTGCATCCAATACGTTCTCTTTTACTTCAACAGTACGTGTTGTCCGCGGAGCACCCCTGTTTACGTCATTTGACGCAAATCGACCTAAGTAGAGATATAATTCTTAGATTTTTAGTTTTCAAAAAAATCATATTTTTTACCAGTTTCTCTCAGCCACGTTCAAAAGTTTTGCGATCAGGAACCCTTCGATGGCGATACCGTCGAGCGTACATTCATAGTCTTCGTGCTTTCGAGGCATTACAAGAAGCCATTCCATACATTAAATGCATATCTGCGTATTCGTTGTTAGTGTAAGCCATATTTCAACCAATTAATTACTAAATTAATGTCGGATTAAGCTAATACTAAAAAATTATGTCACTCCAATTATCTGATATTTTGTTCCATAGCAACCATAAACTGTCATTATTACTCGTTTGGTCTTGTACATAAACAGCTACATCGTCTTATCTACATAGATAAGACAATGTAGCTGTTTTTTAAAAAATATTTTAAAGAATTAATATTAACACGTTCAATGCTGACCCTAGAACTTGGGATTCAGCATGTGCGGCGCTATTTTTTGTCGTTTTTTTCAAATAATCGACGGAAAGGTCATACATAATGTGACAAAGTAATACTAAGTAAATAGTCTTTGTTTATTTATTTTTAAAAGTTATTATTATTTGTGCGATTAAAAATTGCAATTTCATCGTTAGGTGCATTATTTATCTCGAAAACGGTTCATATTACCGACATCAACCAAGTATACGTTTTTTACGTAACAATGGCTCAAAAATTTGAAAATAACCTTAAAAATAAAAGAAAATAGGCTGACATTTTTTTTCAACTTATTAAGGCAATGGGTGCTCTGCCCCCGAGCCCCGAAGAATATTATCCAAGGTTCTAATACACTGACCTAACTGGATTGAAATAATATGATACTGATCCAAAAATGATTAATAAAATCTATTAAACAATAAAAAAGTTATCGCGAAAAATCGATTTTTAACCTTCAACTTCAAGAGCGAATATCTTCGTAGAGGTACCTCGGCGGAAAGAAAAATATACGAACTTGTGACCTTATTTTCATTAGTTCTACCCAAAACCGAGAGATTGTCCACCATTTTCGGGACACACTGTATAGTCCTAATTACATAGCAGCGATCACTCGATTAATAAAATTTTAATATTTAGTCTCTATTCAATAGGGTTTTCCCACTAATTTTATTTTAGCAATTTGTGTCGTGAAAATGATATAATAAAACATTTTATTAATTTACAACAATTTACTTTTCTAATAAGAATTATTTCTAAGAAAATATCGTTAAAACAACTTGCTGATAATTTCACTGCTTTTTAAAACGGGCATTTTTACGCGCCAGAATTACGTATCTACCCGGAAAACCAATTAAATTATGGATATAATTAGTTTCTAACTGTGTGTTAAAGAAAGCTTTCCTCTAAAACTTCTCAGAATTTCAATTTGTAATGCTTGTACTGTGATTGGTCTAAAGCAGTGGACGTGTAAATATTGGTCAAAAGCAGTGGACGTGTAAATATTGGTCAATCAGAATCCAGATAAATGCCGCACAAGTTATTTGTGAAAGCACGACCACATCCGCCCGACTACCCCCGAGGAAGTCAAGGAAATCCTTAGGAGCCTAAAACCGAGAAAGGCTCCGGGATGTGACAAGATAGGAAACATCGCTCTCAAAAAACTACCCAGGAAAGGAGTAACGGCGCTAGTCAACATCGTGAACGCGATGTTAAGGTTACGGCATTTTCCAGCCAGGTGGAAAAAGGCCGACGTCATTATGATCCCTAAACCAGGGAAAGAACTAATTTTCCCGTCTTCTTACAGGCCCATCAGCCTCCTCCCAGCCATGAGCAAGGTTGCAGAACGGGTCATCTTGAAGAGGCTTACAGAAAAGACAGAAGAGCTGAATATCATCCCGGATGAACAGTTCGCGTACCGAACAGGACATTCCACCGAACTCCAAGTACTTCGCCTCACCGAGGAGATTACTAAGGGGTTCAACCAGCGGCAAGTCACCGCGGCGCTGTTCCTAGACGTTGCCAAAGCGTTCGACAGGGTCTGGCACGACGGCCTCCTAGCTAAAATGATGAGTATGGGTTACCCCATCGAACTCGTCAAACTAGTGAGGTCCTACCTCTGCCGTCTCAACTTGAGGAATAAGCTCACGCTTATCAAGACCCTCATCAGGCCGCAGCTGACGTACGCCTCGGTAGCGTGGGGCTACCAGGCAAAGTCCTACATGAAGAAAATCCAGGCAGTGGAAAACATCGCCCTCAGGACGGCAGTTGACGCCCCATGGCACGTGAGAACCGCAGATATCGTCAGAGACCTGGAGTACCGGGAACGAGCGAAGAAGCTGTACGCCCAAGCCGAGGAGCATGGGAACCCGCTGATCAGACAGGCCACTGATTATGACCCTGCCGACGCCCCGAGGCATAAACGGCCGAGGGTACAGCTACTGGACAACGGGTGAGTATAACTTATATTTCCCGCTAATCTGTTTCAGATACCCCAGGACGGATCACCACTACCAGAGACATGACGTTTTTCTACCCTAACCCAACCTCCTTGCGGGCGTCGGACAACATACCGTCCAACGCCCGTTGTCCCACCTGCTCCGTGGAGTCGGAAAGTGCTAAAATAAGCACTTAGAGTCTCCACACTCCCGAGCTACACAGCTCATATCCTTACCTTTCCGATGATCCGGGGTAGGATATCAATTGATGTCCTACGTACCGGCAGTCAGTCCCAGCCAAAACTTCCTAAACCCAACTCGACCGATGACTACCCCCGGGGGTGACAAGCTGGCGAAGAAAGAAAATATCAAGACAAGAAGAGCGCCAGAAGAGACCTCAGCCAGCGAGGTTCAACAGCCAGGACCAGGGGAGGTCCGCAGAAAATACCACGACACATCTCGCATTTGCGAGCTGGGTCTGGTAGTAGTAAGCGGGCCCACCTATCACAAAGGCCGGTCCAGGTCTACAGAGATAATCTAGGAGCAAAGAGTAGTAGTCCTACTCGGCCCTAGTTATCGAGACCGACATCCAGCCAATGGATATTGGCGCGCGTCGGACGTTAAGAGTTGGTCGGAGTGTATTAGTCATCCATGCTTCCAATTTTAATTGTAAATGACTGCACGTCAATAAAATGACGCAGCTGAATGTACGGTGTGCTTGGAAGGCGAGAGATAGAGATGTAGTAGAATATGTATGACATTGGACAAATTTATTATACCTAATCTTTAAATTTCTCTGTGCATTTGAGGACATTAGGGCTAATTTTATTTTAGTTCTACAAAAGGGAAAATGTTTATTTTAATGATACCTATGCGGGACGATAAAATTATTTTTGCAAATCGATAATAGAAGAAAAAAAAGAATTTTTTTATATATACTTTTTTTTCTCTCATCGTCCCACATTGTAACATGTTTTTAATGTCTTTTAGTGAAAGCCGTTTTTTAAAATAATGATTTATATGAGAGTAATTTGCGCCGTCTTTACGACTTATATCCGGAGCACTCTTAATATTTTGTACTGTAGTTTAGGTTTAACCTTCAGCGACATTACACATCAGATGGCTAACCTAAAACGTTAAATTTATATTTTTATGTTTGTATTGTTTGGAGTGAAAATATTATTTTATCAGTTTCTGGTTTATGTTTTATTAATTCTACAATCAAAATGGAATCAAGTGGAAGAGAGATATGTTAAAGGTGCCGCTGATAATTTACCTAAAGCAGAAAAGTGCTGAGTGCTGTCAATAAATAGAGGTTATGTTATGTTAACCGAGACCAAGATCTTGAACAGAGACAACCTCTGTGATTGGATTTCAGGGTGTTGACGTGACAACGCGCCAATTTATGGCTGTTTAAAATGAACCCAATATTTTTCAAACTCCAAGTTTTTTTTTTGTTACTGTTAGTAAAATTAATAAGATAATAAATATGCCATAAATAATTTTTTTTACGTGAGTTAAGTATTCCAGCAATAATTTTTTTTTCTGGGAAAACCCTATTGGCAAGACATCGGCCGTCCGGTTCGTTTCATTGCGGGGGCAATATTGTAACGCACCGGGAATACTATGTTTATTGTACAATGAAATAAATGAAATATTGAGATACATAAAATATTAAAAATGATTTGTAAATTACAATTAAATAAAGAGATTTTTAATAGTTAATGGTTAATGGGTAAAGGTCGTCAGTTGGACCATTAAAAATGCCGTGCGTTGTATGGATTTATGAGTGAAACCATACGCTATTGCTCCAGCTGACGGTCTTTCCCCACTGTACTTGTAACTGATTATTATTTTCATACTTCTATATGTGTCGGAAGTCATGTAAAAAAATGTCATTCGACCTGAAATAATCCTACTTTATTCATTTTTTTGCAAGTTCATACGGCCAGCTGGCATGCAATCCCCCCCGCACGATGCAATTGACTATATTTTTTTAACGATATATATATAAAGTAAATAATTTATTTTTTTTAAATTAGCTTTCCTGAAATAATTAAAAACAAAAAATTTCTACTACTTCCACAACCTCCCACACCCGCCCTCCACCCCTCATAAAGTTATCCTCTCACAGCCTCCGTCCCTGTATTTTGCAGGATTAACAAGTCATGGCATCTTATAGTAGCACTAAGAAAGTATTTATTTGTTAAATTTGATCAAAATCGTTCGAGCCGTATTGGAGAAAAATTATTTTGAGTTTTTTTATCGGTTTTTAGGTGCTAACTCCCCCATATTTGAGCTAGGTTCGATTTTGCGATTTCGCCTCGAGGGGTAATCGTCCTGAATACGCATACAAAATTTAAGCAAAATCGATCGAGTAGTTTGGGCTCTAGGTGCGACCAGAGACGGCAAATAACAGACGGCAGAGGCGTCCCTTTAATTTTTTGTATTTATTTGTTGAATTTGTTCTTGCTTATTTCATGTTATAAAAAAATTTCTAGAAAAGTTGGGCACAGATACCCAGCAGACATTTTCTATAAAATTAGTTATAACTCGACTTGGTAAAAGTCGAATCTACTTATTAAGGTACTTATTACGTAAAATTGACTAGAAGAAGATACCTGCTCCTATAAATGGTTCTAATTTACATTTAAATTTACGTAAATTAACCAAGAAATCTACCTCATACACAAATCTGCTTAAAAGTAACTTTAATCAAATCAGAAAGGGAAAAACTACTAAAAAAATTACCAAAAATTACCCCAATTTCCTTTGAAGTAAAATTAGGTACCATAATTTTTAATTTTTTGAACATAATATTATACCTCCCCTTTCAACCCCCATGGAGTGACAACTACCTCTTTTTATATTTTTAAATGGAACGAGGGTGTTTGTGATAGCTTATAGGATAGGATAGGATAGTCTCTATCCAGCGATTTTTGGAATTTCCCTAATTTTTTTAAAAAAATATTACATTTTTTATGTTCCTAAGTAAACAAAAGTACATGAAATAGTTTAAATCAAATGTTCAAATTGGGCGCCCGTAGCTTCTTGACAATAATGCAGGTGTTGCTGAAATTCTTCTAAAACATTTTGTATCATTTCCGGGGTGATTTCATTAATTTCTTGCCTTATTCTGTCTTTTAAATCATCGACGTTATTTGATCTGTAGAAAGTAGCCTTTCGATTTTAAATAACCCCATAAAAAATAGTCAAGCGGGGCCAAATCGGGAGGATGGGCAGAGGCCTCAATTTCACCGCGTCTACCGATCCACCTATGGGAACAACTATGGGTACTTATTCTATTTGGAGTGAAGACATTTTCATATAAGGACTACTTTACATAAATTAATATGTTTAATACATGAGAACAACTTTCCTAAAACACAAAATACTTCATCATCGGAGAATGGTAGAAACTGAAAACCTGTTTTTCATCCTTTCATCATGCTGGGATAATTAGAGAAATGCGTGATGGATAGTGTATTTGAGCGTTGTGTTCAAGTGTTCTGATGGTTTGCTGAATTGGTTCTCATACACTAACTATGTTGATTTGGATAAAATAGTCATCATACGATAACAACTATCCTTGGGATCCAGACCTATCAGTGTGTCTCCTTAAAGAGGGCTAAGTACCTACCAATCATACCATAAAAGTTCAAGGAAGTTCTGACAACTTTTCAAAATGTCAGTAGCTCTTAGGCTATTATATCTTGTAGATTGTAGATTGTTTCAGGGGTCGCTTGGCTCTAAGTAGCCTGCTTACTTCGCTTCGACCTAAAAGATCTTTTGTGATTTACCCTACATCTAGTTGTTGCCCATTCCATTCCAAGATTTTTTACAAGACTTGTGATTTTCCTGGGGGGCTAATTTCCATATGTCTTCAGGCATTAATTCCGCCTACTCTAGGAACTTTAGCCTATTGCGGATTAATACCTTGCATTCACAAAGTATATGTTCCACAGTTTCAGTAGCGTAATATCTGCATTTGTCATCTACTGCCTTGTCCATATCCTTGAGATGATATCTCAAGGGGTAGTGACCAGTTGGAACGCCTGTTATCAGCCTTATTCGGACTTTTCAAGCTCGAGAAGCTTGTGGCATTCTTTGCCGAATAAGTTATAAACTTTTTCGCTTGTCTTTAGCCTGGAGTATTCCTCCAGTAGGACTTTTTCTGATCCTGTGTCCCTTGGTCAGGCCACAAAACGGTTCAGGTCCAATGAATTGTGCGTCAGCTCCTTTTTTCGCAAGGCTGTCAAGTTCATTACCATGTACTCCCTCATGCCCTGGCACCCACATCAAGGTAACCTTGTCAGTTGCTTCAGGGACTGTCTACGTTCCCAGGAAATTTTAGACTTGAAGGTAGCTTTTAATGTTGTCTGGCTATCTGCATCTTAGATCCACCTGTATACCAGATGAGTGTCCCTTGTTCCAATCGCAGTTAATCCATCTTGCTCGTCTGACGGTTTTCGATCAGCACGTCAAACGAACAGTCAAAGTAATGCTTGATTAGCATAGAGTCAGTGAGTTTAATAGACTCCAACTGGACTAACTACAGAATCCTTAACTGACCAACCAGATCGCCTGATTTAAATTTATGTACCTGATGCAGTCGTAGGGCACTAAGTAGTCCCTAAACAGGCAGGGCGTTGCAGTTTCTGCAGCTTTCCTTGTGCTATTTTTTCCTCTATTTTTGGCCACCATACACATAATGCGTAGGTCACCATAGGTCTGACAACCGAAAGGTAAAATCAATGTGTCATTTCGACCTCAGACCCCAAGTCTTGTCTTCTGTGCTTTAGGAAGACTCCTTTCCAAGTGTGAGTACCAGGTAAGTTTTTGATCTTGAGCTATTATATCTTAAATCACGAAATATGATTTTATTCTATATTACGTATCTCGTAGTAAATACCATTTCGTCTGCTTATAAGGTGAATTAAAAAAAAAATACCTAAATCACACAAAGATAATTTATTTTTCTAAAATTAAAAAGTTTGACTACGGCAAATGTATCCTTTTAAAATATTTACGAACAGCTTGATATAAGGATCGAGGTAAAAAGGAGGTGTGTCCGGCTGTGTAGGACACTTTAATGATTCCTCAGAATATTTGCGTGACTCAATACATATTGACAAAATTAAAATGGAAAATGTGGACAAATGTTTATTAAAACCTTTTGTAGTACTAGGTACACCATGGTATCAAACTAACATAGAAATAATATATTGATTTAATAAACTATTAATATATATATATATACCTACAAGATAATAATTATTACTATATATAACCTATAATGGACTCGTTCGGATACGAAACCCTAAAAATATCTACCCATAGATGTGCCTGTAATCAAATTATTATTGAAAGTAAAACAAACTCAGTAAAAAAACTCAAAGTAGTATGTGAGATAGCTGTTTCAGGAATAATAAGTTAAACATGAAGATTATTTCAAAATGAATAAGTAAGTGACAAAGGGTGGCCGTCTTTTGTCTTATAAAATAGACATTCACACTAAAGTATGTATTTCATAAGTGCAAATTAAATTTTAACACACTTTAAAATTTTTAAAGCCTGTTATTTTTATAGTACCTACTATAAAAGTAACCTTTAAATATTTAAATTTAGCAAAGAAATTAACAGAATGTGTTAAAATTAAAGCATAAAAATTGGTTATAAAATGTACTTGAAACAAGTTAGTTGAACTCAATATGATGAAATTAAAATAATGTTAAAATTTAAATAAGCATCTTTATGGATATCTTATGCTGAATTCTGAGATGAACATTTCCGATAAAAATTATTTTACCTGCCTGTCTTATCTACCGAGATTTTTATCACTGAATTTATGGTTTTATAGTTTATTTCTTATATTACGAAAGGGATATTGGATTGTTATTTTTTAGTGAAATATTACAGTGCATTTCAGTACCCTTTTATCTATTTAAAGGGTATTTTTTGGTTTGACATACATTATAAGATGCGAGAAGGATGTCTTGTATTGTCTGCCCATAATAAAAATGACAATAAATCCATGCAACAATGTCCAAATAACGTCAATTATATCGCAAACTTTTACAATGTCGGGTAATTATATTTTCAAACCACCATATTCATTCTCATCATTAACAGATGATGAAAAAGTACAATATCAATGGTTGGAGAAGAATTTTCATGGCTTAAAATGGAGTCGACTGAAAAAATTGCTACTAATCTTTGAGCAACTTTATCAGAATCAACATAATTTACCATTAAACGATGTTATAATACTATGCAAAGGTGCGATAAAGAAGAATTTCCTACTACAATATCTACAATGGAATAAAATTATAGATCTTAATGACTGTCCACCGCTGCTACCTAGCCATAAATCATTGACTATACCAGAATATCTGGAACATTACCAGTATAACAATTGTCATTGTGGTCTCGTAAATGAATTGTCCATATAAATATAAATGTCTTTAGTTATGTAATCAGGAATAAGTAATAAAATGATTATATTATGTTAATTTTTGTTTTACTTCTAGCAATAAAAAAACAAATAGGACAATACAATAATCGCCTTAATTACCCTTCTTTCTACCTAAATTACTCTTAATTATCCTTATTTTGACCTCAATTATCTTTAATTACCCTTATTAATAAAGTCACCTTAAAATTTACCCCCGCCACTCTAACTACCCCCACCCTTAATCTGATAACTGATCATGATCATGAACCGAACCGGCTCCTGATCCTGAACCGAACCTCTGTCATTCCCAAACTACTTATATAAATGACTCACAACTGTGTATGCAAATATAAACAATAAAAATACATTACAAAAATAAACAAGCTGTAACTTTGCATAATAGTTAATTTACTAATGTTTAGCCATCGTTCCATCAGCGTGTAAAACTGCTTTTGAAGTCTTTGAGGCATGGACAAAATACGATTTCTTGCAGGCCAATCTTGCAATAAGTTCTCTCAAGTATCTTCAGTTAATTATCCTTAGTAGTTCTTGGGCATTATTTGAATAACTATTATTTAATTTTTTTATATGCTTCGCCATTAACCCCAAACATTATCAATTGGATTTATATCCAGACTTTTAGATGGAGACGGTAGCAACTCTGTTTTTTTAGGAACCATTGCCTGATACGATGGACCGTATGTATGGAGCAGTTGTCTTATTGGAAAACAAAATTATTATGCGAAAACACAACATAATATTGTCTAATATTTCAATATATTTAATGGAAATGAGATGACTATATACACCTATATTGGAGCCAAAAAGAGTACACAGTAGAGCAAAAAATCAGCGGCATTCTCGTTAAAGGACGAAATTCGTAAATCCGCACGCCCCTATTTACTCTTTTCGGTCAAACTATAGAACAACCCATTTAAGCTCATCCAAGCCCAGACTTTGACCTAAAACCTTCCTGATATTTGTGGATCGAAAGTATAATCTTCGTTGTTCCTAGAGGAAGGAGGTTTGTATACCCGAACATGTCCATCGTTGCAGGATTTAAAAGCTTTTGTGTCAGAAAAGACAATTTGTGCCCAGAATTTTCAACATTGATTATATAGTTGAGTACAAAAATAACCTTACCCTACTTTTTTCTTCTGAGGGTTTGTATTTTTATCCGCTGAACAATATTCTTTAATTCGCTTTCTCGTTTTATTTTCCTGCAAGAAGCAGATGCCGAAACAAGGACATTTGTCTCTGAAATTGATGTAGTTACTGTAGTCTGCTTGTCTGAAAATTGAAAAAGACTCTCTTGAGTAATTTATAAGATCCTCATCGTCTTGATTATTGTTCTTTCTAGGCCATCGGAACCAATTTTTCAATGAACAAAACATTTACATGGCTAAAAAACAGTGCAATCAAATCAAATTCTATTTGATCACTTGACAAAATTTTCATTTTTGTCAAAAATAATTGTAAAAATTTTAATTTTATTTTTCAACCTAAAATTGTTCTATTTCCACTCTGTCAGCCACACAAACAATCATTCTTGATAGTAAATTATTATTAAGTGTTATTGTATGCTAATAAATTTTAAAGTGTTGATTTTGATAAAAAAAAATAGTTTCTTTAAATAGAATATGTATAATTCGTAGACAACATTACATAGATAATCTTATTTCGAATAATACGATATGCAATATCTAGTTTTATTTCCATTTAATGAAAAAAAAAAATTAATTAAATTCTCTTAAAATATTCATGAACAGGAAAAATTTTCGGTCCTTAATTTAACCTCGAGTGGTATTCGGTAAGAAAACTTCACACCAAGTTGCATTTGATTAAATAAGACCAGAATTTACTTTTATTTTGACAGTATAATATAGAAGGCTTTGGATAACTCTAAATGTCAAATTGATTTGTTGTTTACGATGCGAGCAATTATTCTCTCTTTGCCTAGTTTCATGGCCTTCTATGTCATTAATGGTATTTAATAATCTGCCTAGTTTCATGGCTTTCTATGTTATTAATGGTATTTAATAATCTTTGCTGTATACAACAAAAATTGCTAAAATATAATTTTCTACTAATTGTAGTAATTTAAACTCGACATGATATGAAAGAATTAACGATACTAAATCTTAAAATGGCAACAAAAATTGCTAAAATACATATATTAATAAAATACAAAATCTATATTATTTATTTTTGCTTATCTGCTCATACCACATGGTATCGATCGGACGTCTCTCAAAGCTAACACTCTTAATATACATGTTTCACGAGGAACTGTACATACTTCCAGGGGCGGTAGGAAATTTTCTAATTTTTTTTTTCCATATTAAACATTATTTACCGAGTTTAAATTGACCATTTTTATTTATTTAGACAAGTGATTGAGCAAATGAAGCTGTTTTTCTCCAAATTAACCATTTTGCCAAATTCGATAGCTTATAAAAAAATAAATAAAGGGGCGACAAAAAATCTAATTACATGGTTTTGTTTCGTGATGTTTTATAATTTGCAACTAAATGTTAAAAAATATATATACTGGGTGAACTTTTTTACAAAAATTGGAAAAAACAAATTAAAAAGCCCGGCCCTGAAATCTTATCTTTATATGTATAAGTATAAGGTTAACAAGAGTTTAAGTTCAACAAGAGTGTCGGTCTCACGGTCTCTACCACACATCGTGAAGATTAGGACGACTTCGATAATACAGTCTCCAACTATCATTCAATGATTTAATTTTAAGCAAACGATTGACACAAAAAGATTCAATTAGAAGTTTAATGTTTACGACTTTGTGGGCTTTTAACTTGCCTGTCTTTATACGTATTTAGACATATATAACAAAAATAATTTCGAGCGCTCATTCTAGAGATTGAAAATGCTTGAATCGCAACAAATTAAAATGATAAATGCTATTGTATATTCATACGTTCGGGCAAGGCGGTCCCATGCACTGTGTACTTGGTGAGGATACTTCTGTGACACCGAATCACTGAGTAATCCTCTAAGGGCAAACAAGACGGAAAACGTATAAGTTTACCGCCAAAAACGATTTACGATTTTTTACTCGTCCTTATATTCAATATTATGCATAAGATGCGATGCAATGCTACACAACGCCGATTCTTAATACAGATTTTTGTTCGGAAGTTATCAATCAAAACAAATTTATTAACAGTTAAAAAATGCATAAAATTTGCTCCTCCGGCATCCGTTCGGAGCCACCCATACCTCCGCGGCGCGCAGGATCGCGGGGGTTGCATGGTTGGAAGAGGCGGATTCGGATCGGCATAATAAAAAGGCGACCAAAAACTCGATCTCCTTTTGCCAAGGCGCAAATTAAAATCAGTAATAACATTATAAAATGATTAATAAAAATCTGTAGATAATTTAAAAAAAACAACACTATGAAAAACTGGAGCACAATACACACTAATAAATTTTGGCAGTTGATACGGGACGGAGTTTAACGAACAAACCCGTTTGAGGCAACCACCGGCTCAGCGGTCTCCCGGCCGCCGGAAAATAGAGCAAAACAAAAAAAAGATGGCATTTAAAATATTGTCGTTTTTAATGGAAATTTCGAGGAAGAATTTTCAAGAAACAAACAGAAGCAATGAGACAAAAACAAAACAAAACAACAAAGAGACAGACAAAAAGAAGGAGAGGACAGGAAAGACTTGCACGTGTCAAGTAAAAGAATTTAGGAAAAAATGGAGAGAGTGGGATAGAGAAAGATTAGGGTAGAAGGAAGTTTATTGCAGTTACAATAATTACTCTCGCGGAATTGATTTTTATGATAATTTGCAAAATATTGGAAATAATATTCTGTTGAAAAATTGAAAAATATTATAAGTTCTTTTTCCTTGTACTTTCAAAAATATCTTCCACCGATGTTTTTACATGTCGGCACGAGGTTCGTGTAAAATATTTCCGGATTTAGTTACAGTTATAGCTAAAACTTCTTCGATGAACTTTTTTGCTGATTTCAAGTGTGATGAGTTTAGAGATATGTTTTGGTAGGTTCTTTGACAATAACACAATGGAAATTTGAGATTAATTAATCGATCCGTGTTTGAGTTAGAGAAAATTAAATGAAAAAAATAGTTAGTTTATTTAAACTAAAAAAAAATTGTACACTAAACTAATAAGTTTACAATTTTTTTTCACATTGTTGGTCTTATATTTTGTATTTATTCTATCGGGGGATAACTCTTTCAACACTTTTATTGTTGAAGGCATTACCTAGTTTGTACAAAAAAGTAAGGGTCCAATACAGCGGATTAAGCCGCTCCACTATTATCATTTGCCAACTTTACTGAAAAATAAAAAGTAATAATACAATAATAATAGTAGCATTCATGGATAATTGTATTACATTGAACAACAAAATCAAAACATTCAAAATCAAAATCGAACACAGACTAGATTTTATAAATTTCTGGCAACCAGACAGGACCACGACCAATTTTACAACGAAAGTCCGAATATTGACCGTACTGCAGAGAAGATAAGATGCCAGACACTCCCAATGACGTCATGATGACTCATTCGTGTTATACCTTAATAGGCTAGTGTGTGCTATGTGTCGTGAAATCGAGTTTAATATGAACTTTTCATCAATTATTATTATTATACTATTATATCATTCAATAATGTTGATGCTAACAATTCCATGTTTGGTTATCTGGTTAGCGGGCAATGGGCATAGGATTATTTATTCGAATCAGACGAATGATTTATCGTTAATTATAAATATTATAATATGTATAAGTAGGTACTTATGCATATGCAGTATACCTACTACTTGCATTGAAATACTGTAAAATTATTGTGGGAGTAGTAGGTACTATACAGAGTGTGCCAATAAAAACAACCAGGTGAAGTATTTCGGAAACTGCTAGAGATATTTGAGTTTTGTGTAAAAGCCCATTGCTAGAACATATAAATGGCTTTAGTTTTGAATACAAATAGTTTTTAAATATTTAATAGGTTAAGGGGTAGATGGCGCTGCGATACAAAGAATTTTTTGGATGATATGAACTTAGGAATGTTAATCAATGTTAACGAGAATAAATCAAAATGTGGCATTACTTCCGAAAACAAGAGAATTGCATATACAACTGACTTTTTTACTTTTAGGACACGAAGTTTAAAAATATTAATAACAATATTGCCGTTTTCTGGTTTGGCACAATCTCCGTTCTCGAGTCATCAAGGCCCGGTAATTTTATAACAGTTTATTTAAAAAAATAAATAAATAAAGCCCTTGACATTAACTTGGTTAATAGAGAATTGTCGAAACCAAGATAATTTTGGAAATAAAAATGCTGTTTTATCAACTACAGGATTCTGTAACAAGCTACTAGTGTAGGTGCAACATAAACATTTTGAGAAAAATTGGATCATGAAATTAATGTTCAATTAATACCAACGTAAGATTTACAATAATTGACCGCTTCTACAATCCTAAATATCTTAACGCAGTGATTATTTAAAGAGCAAAATATTCTTCTCAATATATATGATGCCAGAACGTATATACAAATTGAAAACATATAGGGAGCCATTTACTCCAATAGTATCTATTGTTTTGTACCTATTGTGTATTGTGTGTATTATGCATCTATAATAGGTATCTATTGCTTTGTTTGACATTTATCCTGTAGTTACGAGTTAACTCTGCATGGATAAACCGGCCCTAAGAATGCTTTTTAGGTAGATTTGTATTATAGTAAAGACCCCTAAAAAGAAGGAGGGGCTGATATTCTATAAACAGGTGAATTCTTTATAGACAGTTAAGAGTCTCTAGTATGAACGCTCTAGATCTATTCTAAACCCTCGGCCAATGGTTTTTTTCTGCAAAAATTATAAGAGTAAAGTACCCCTAAAATAGGAGATGGGGCGCACAAATTTTATAGGAAGATGAATCCTTTATAGATAATTCAGAGTCTCTAATATAAGCCTCTGGATAAACTATATACCCTCGATCAATGACTTTCTCTCAAAAATTACAAGAGTGAAGTACTGCTAAAACGGGGGATGAAGCGGTGAATTTTTACACAAGGTGAATCTTTTATAGGAAATTAAGATTCTCTAATGAGCTCTCTAGATCAATCCTATACTTCTAAAAAGGGGATGAAACGTTCAAATTTTATAGACAGATGAATCCTTTATAGACAATTAAAGTTCTCTAGTATGGGCTCTCTAGACCGATTCTATACCGCGGTCAATGGTTTTTTTCTGAAAAATTACAAGAATAAAGTACTCTTAAAACGGGGGTTGGGGAAGATGAATCCTTTATAATTAATCAAGAGTCTCTAGTATGAGCGCTCTAAATGTATTCTAAATCTCCGGTCAATGGGATTTCTTCTTAAAAATGTTTTCTTGTTTTCTTAACCGCCTCTCAAGTTACCGAAGTAACCCCCTGGAAAATCTCAAGGATCTTGTGCTAGGTAAAGAGAGACGAGGCTCTACAGTTTAATGTGGACTCCGAACCACTCTTGGGGCAATTTTTTTAATGAAAAATGTTTTCGCCTTGCGGGAATCGAATCCACTTCGCTAGGCATCTCAGTTTGCTAGCCAGACGCTTTAACATACTGAGCTACCGTCCTGTCCTGGTCCATAAATTAGATTTTCCCTCACTTAACCTGCGTTTCAATAATTGTCAAAAAAAATGTTTAAATGATAACCCCCAAATTTTATTTCAGTTCATTATTCTTCATTAAAAAATATTGCAAAACTGTGTTAGCTTCCATGTATCAAAAGTGTATCGTTTTCGAGATATTTAGGTACTGTTATAACAAAAGTTACACGTGGAATATTAAAAAATAATGAGGAAAAATTCGTCATTAAAATATCAGGTCAAATTTTCAAAAAATAATGAGTTCCTTTGGAATAATTAAAAATATTAACTTGAATACTTGAATATCCAAATAAATAGATTATTGGTAATGAGAAGAGAAATTTTTCAAAAAAATCCTGATGTGTCATTTGATCGTTGATCCTCAATTCTCGGGGTTTGAGTCGGATGCTCTATACACTTTTTAATATGTTATTAATTTAAAATGCTTAGTAACAGAGAAAGTCATGTGTAAACTCTAGAACACAAAATATATTTATGTTAGATAAACATTTATATAAATAAAATATTACCGATGTTTTATCATTATCAGTGACAAATTATTAGAAAATATAACAGTAAACCTTGAAAGATCAAGAACACAAGAGAGCATATGTAAAATATTGTAATTAACATATATGACTTTGTTTTTCTGATTTCATTGCAAGATGTCAAGTGCCAGGTCGTTTAGTTACGTGAATTATTATTGTTTTGCTTTAATGTTGTATAATTTGTAATGTAATCAGAAACAGCAGCAAGGCATCAGTTCTTACGCATACTATAATATGAGACATTCGTACAGGCTTATTTCTTCTGACCATATGTTGGTCAACCCACATTTGAGATTGAAAACACTTTCTGATTCCTTATACGGATATTCGGACGCCCCTCATTCTTCGCTAAGGACGACTGCTTTGGACTTATAAAACTGTAATATTTCGACCCATTACTCGGCATTATAAATCACTCCAATAAGATTATTAAACGGCAAATTTTAGACACTGAAAATGGAGGGTCATAAATTTAGTAAAAAATGCAACAAAACACAAAATAGGTACAGAAAAATAAAATATGGACACTATTAGGTAAAACTGGTCCCATGCGAGCAAATCACAGCCAAAAAATTATTTCTGAATTTTATTTATAAACTTACACTAAACATGGAATAGTTTCCTAGACGTCATTGAGTAAATGGCTTGCTGCTCAAAAATGCCTCGGTAGTCAAGGTAAGTGTAATAAAAAATATAATAAAAAGTCGTATTTTTGGATTTTTCCTGAGAGAAATAAAAATTCGGAAATTGCCGAATAACTGTTGCATTGAACTGTGTATTTATGAAAAGAGTGCCTTGACTGAAATAACTGTCAAATGAACGATTAATTGTTGATGAGTAGATTCACTTCCTCTCCGCTCGAGCTCCCGAACGTCCAAAATTCAGAAATAGTCCGATTTTCAAATGCGTTTTAAGGTACTAAACGAAACCTTACGAAAATTTAAAGATAACAGAGTTGTAGAGAATTTCATCAGGAATAAATAACTTATTTTTTGTGCAAACAGTTATTGACCGATTTCAATTGTCAAAACTATTTTTTTTTTCATTTTTTACGAGCTTTTTCGTACTATTTTTTGTATAAAAATTTTTTTTCCTTTCGCATCGAAAACGTGAAAAAACTTATTTTCAGCACTGTCATGCTCTTTTTAACCTCACCACAATAAAATTGTGAGAGGTTACTAAAATTGGTTAAAAAACGAAAATTGAGATAACATCAAATCTTTACGTTTTAAGGTCCTAGGAACCCAAAATGTGGTTTTTGAAAAATGTCTGTGTGTGTGTATGTGTGTTAGCATAATAGCGCCGAAACTACTGAACGGATTTGAATGAAACTTTGCATATGCGTTTCTTTAGTGCCCCAGAAGATCTGAAAAGGTTTTGGTTGATATCGGGTTACGTTTAGTGCAGTTTTGACGCAACAAGTTGTTTATTTTATAATTACTTTCAACTTGCTATGGAACCATTGAAAAGCAGTTAAAATTCTGATTTCAACGATATATCACACTTCCACCCTTTCGATTTGGTTTCCGTGAAAAAAATTAAAAACAAGGCAAATATGAAGCATAGATCGCATTTCGCGTGACATGATCGATGCGCGTAGCCGTTACGTCGTAAAACTCGTCACATTACGTCTCAATTCACGTGTGAGGGTTTCTTCACTGCTCTAGAAGTAGAGCGGATTACGTTTAGTGCCGTTTTTAAATATATATACAGACAAATCGAAGAATTAAACTACAAATATTCCTCTAAAATCTAGTAAAATTACTGAAATGCTAATATTTCATTTAACAAAGACAGCCGCGAGCGATTGGATTGCAATGAGCAAATTTTGACGATTGTCATTGACATCGTTTGTCATCCGATAACGTAGGTGTCATGTCATGTTAATAAGATTTCGGCATATTTGTAACTTTTAGTGACTACACCAGTGGATTGTCACAAACTTTAAAGGTAGATGTAACAATATCAATATCATATGCTTTCTGTACCTTCGTTGGTGAATTTATTATAGATTATCACTTTACCAATTTTCAGTTTGTTGCTTTACAAATCTGTAGTATTTAGGATAACTAGACTTTCTTAGTCGTTCAAGTGATGGTAAAGTTGTTAATATCCTAATAGTATATTATTCAACGAGCGATAATATAAGTAATAACTCGCATAGATGAAATTTGCAGCACGAACCGCAGGCGAGTGTTGTAAATTCATTAAGTTGAGGTTTTTTTACTACCCCAGAAGATCTGAAAAGGTTTTGGATGAGATCGGCTTACGTTTAGTGCCGTTTTGTCACACAATTTAATGCTCTATTCGGCTTCAAAGATCCACTAAGTGGGGAGGTTCCAGCCGCTTCCAGTAGCTGCCGATTTTTTCAACAGATTCCAAATAAAATTTGCTGTCCAAAACATATACATCTAATTTCCACTATTTTTCTCCTAATTATTACGTTCACAAAATGCACTGAGGAATTTTTCGAAAAAATGCATTCTGCTTTGCTATCTGACCCGGATTAACATGTGACATTTCGACTAGATGAAAAAAATTGACTCGAAATTTGTTGGTGCATCTAGAGTGCTATGGCCAGAAAAAATTGCTTTTGGGGACATCCGTACGGATTCCTTAGAACATCCGCTATTTTACGGTAGTACTCTACCACCATGATTCCATTTAAAAAAAATAAGTTTTGTTAAAAAAGAAAAACTGTTCAAGCCAAATTTGATGACCCACGAAATACACATTCTCAAATTTTTGTGCTTGATTTCATTATTGTGACATCATACGGGTCCATTACAAGCAATTTTGTGATAGCTCAAACTATATTTAAGGGTACTTTAAGTAAGAAAAAATATATATATTTTAACTTTTGACAATTTTTTTGTTTGTACTTTAATTAATTGATTATAAACAAATTAAATTTTGGCATGCAAAAATAATTCAAATATATAAAAATATATCAAATATCCTTATATAATTTAAAAGCATATGATAACGGGAATGATTTGAGAAAATAAAGTTTTTCTTGCGACACATGTGTGCCAAGATATTTTAACTTTTGCGTTTTACCATTTTGTTAAGAAACAAACCAACGTATTGACTTGAAATTTCTCCTGGTTGTTTACATTCATGTATATTTTCGCAAGAGAAAACTATTAAAACATTATTAGAAGTTAAAAAAATAATTACTAATAATGAGGCGCACATTGCGTGACCCGAGCGAGGCTACTTCATATGAGATATGTGTGTCTCATATGAAGAGGCCTTAACACTGTGATTCTGTGGAGTGTTAGGAAATTCGTATTATCTCTAACTTTGCACAGATATGGTACTTGTCAAAATATAAAAAGAAACCTCCAGAAATGCTTCCCAAGGGAGCTAGGGGTCTTTGAAGGTGGTACCCTAGAATAGGTTTTTGTTTAATGTTTCAGGAACCTTTTGTATTATCAATGAGATTTGGTGCATTGTTTAAGGTGGGCATATCCAAGAGAGAGCGAGATCCGATAAGCAAATATTTAGTATTTACAGTTATTGGTAAACAAAGTATAAGCCTACTTAAGTAGAACTATGACAGATATAGTGATATAAATTTTCACTCAATAATTTCAGCTGTTTGCAAAATTAGTTAATTTAAAACTACAATATATGGAGATTGGCACTATTTTAACTTCACCACACTAAAACTGTGAGAGGTTACTAAAATTGATCCGCAATAGAAAATTGAGATAACATAAAATCTTTATGTTTTGCGGTTCCAGGAACCCAAAAAAATGGTTTTTGAAAAATGTCTGTATGTGTATTAGCACGATAGCGCCGAAACTACTGGACGGATTTGCATGAAACTTCGCATGAGGGTTTCTTCAGTGCTCCAGAAGGCCTGAAAATATTTTAGTTGAAATCGGATTACGTTTAGTGCCCTTTTGGCACAAGTTGTTTATTAACACCCGTTTATTAGCTTCACCTGTATGTTTGTTTGTTAATTTGCTAGTTTGTTAGATTGTTAGTTTGTTAGTTTGTTTGTGATGAAATCTTTGAACGTGATTATCACCCACTTCAAAACATCAGATTAAACTGAAACTTTGCACACTTATCAATACAATAATAATAAGAAGCGTGTTAATTAAATAATTGTTAGTAAGTTTTAAAAAATTATAATTTAAAAAAACTAAAAAAACAGGCTTTAACAGTAATTTTTTTTATAATTACTTACAATTTGCAATCGAACTATTGAAAATAAGTTAAAATTGAGACTTCAACGATATATCACATTTGCATCCTTTCGATTTGGTTTGCGTGAAAAAAAAACAAACAAAAAAAAACAAATAAGCAAATAAAGCATAAGACCACCGGGTAGGGAGGTTCCAGCCGCTTCCAGTAGCTGCCGATTTAAAAAAAATAAATTAACTAATTTTGCAAACAACTGAAATTATAGTGTGAAAATTCATATCACTACACCTGTCATAGTTCTACTTAGATAGTCTTATACTTTTTTTTACCAATATATGTATTAAGAAAAAGTTATGGCCAAAAATAATAAATATTTCTCTATCGAATCTCTCTCTCTCTCTCTCTTGGATACGCCACCTTAATATCAATAAGGATTATTATTCCATTAACCAAAATGAAACTCAGCCAGCGGCTGAAGAAGAGGGTGGTGCATTGCTTTTTAATCCAAAATCCAAAATAGTTTTGTTCCATTTTTTTCATGTTTTGGTACTGAAATATCGTTCTCTGATTAAAATCACACAAAAAGGGTTCTCTTTGTTAAACAACGTAGGACCGTTTTTATAAAAATCGATTGAAAATAGTTATTGCGTTATCATTTTGTGGCTCTGCAACAACTATTTTTAATCAATTTGCGTTTTAAGTATTTACAATCCCTACTGTCAGGTCAGAGTTTGCTGTTTTTCATAGTTGAGGAAGAAGAACTTTAGTTAAACAGGTTATCGGAAGATGGGCAACGCCCGGTATAGTAATTTGTGTTTAATTCGAAATGATGCATTGTGCTCCCGTATTTGTATTGTGTTGCGTCAAAGAAGATGATATATGTATAAATAAATTATACGTAAATTTCTTTGGTTGCGTGTTAATAGCCTTCATCCAGTTTGTACTGGTAAAACTTCTGTCAAATGGACGTAGTCCACCAGTCGTTGCAACTAGCAAGGAATTGAGGAATTTGAGTTTAATATAGGTATAGTAAAATCTTATTAACACATTGAGTTACTTATCGCTTAAATAAATTTCCACTTAATGTGTATATGAAGTGGGTAAACAAAAAAATGCGCACCGGAAGTAGTTTATTATTCGCAGTTCCAGACATAGGAAGTTAAGCACGCTAGCGGTTTTATGTTATTACTACTCAATTATTGATTTAAATTTGTTCTGTACCGACATCAAATCACGTAGGGTTCCTCACGACGCCGACGGTCGACGCTCCCTCCGTCTAAAATAACAGAACCGCTAAAATATTCATTATTTGTACATATCATATAAAAATCTTTTTAGGTACTGTCCATTCAGCAGAAATCTTTTGAAATTTTATAGCAATGCATTTTCATTAGAAACATAAATAATTATGTTTAAGTGAAGCTATCCACACATTTCTATCCACAGATGATGACGTAGGGTAAATGTTTATTAAAATGTTTAGTGCAACCCACCATTTCAGTTATTAGCATTTCATCCACAACTAACAATTTCGGTTACGAATCCATAGTCATGCACAACCACGGGGAAAAATTCATATATTCAAAATTGTACAGTGTGTGTACTTATGGATCTCAGACGGACAGGCAAACTAAACGGGTGGTAGCTATGTATTCGTCATGTATCCCTTATAATATGGCCAAAAGTTGAAGGACACACTCTGCTCAATTGGGAAGATACGAATTTTTTAAAAAATTTTCAATTTCAGGAACAAATCAATTTTTATGAGTCTCAGACGGACAGGCAAACTAACGGGTGGTGGCTATGTATTCTCTTATTATATGACCAGACGTTGAAGAACACACTCTGCTCAATTGGGAAGATACGCCTTTTTAAAAAATGTTTCATGTTCAGAAACAAATTAACTTTTATGGGTCTCAGACGGACAGGCAAACTAAACGCGTCTAGCTATGTATTCTTCATGTATTCCTTATTATATGGCCAAAAGTTGAAGAACACACTCTGCTCAATTCGGAACATACGAATTTTTTTAAAAAATTTCAATTTCAGAAGCAAATCAATTTTAAGGATCTCAGACGGACAGACAAACTTAGCGGGTGGTAGCTATATATTCTTCATGTATCCCTTATAATATGGCCAAAAGTTGAAGAACACACTCTGCTCAATTGGGAACATACGAATTTTTCTAAATTTTCCAACTTCAGAAACAAATCGTTTTTTATGGGTCTCAGACGGACAGGCAAACTAAACGGGTGGTAGCTATGTATTCTACATGTTTCCCTTATTATATGACCAGAAGTTGAAGGGCACACTCTGCTCAATTGGGAAGATACGAATTTTTAAAAAAAATTAAATTTCAGAAACAAATCAATTTTTATGGGTCTCAGACGGACAGGCAAACTAAGCGGGTGGTAGCTATGTATTCTGCATGTATCCCTTATAATATGGCCAAAAGTTGAAGAACACACTCTGCTCAATTGGGAACATACGAATTTTTCTAAATTTTCCAACTTCAGAAACAAATCGTTTTTTATGGGTCTCAGATGGACAGGCAAACTAAACGGGTGGTAGCTATGTATTCTACATGTTTCCCTTATTATATGACCAGAAGTTGAAGGGCACACTCTGCTCAATTGGGAAGATACGAATTAAAAAAAAAATTAAATTTCAGAAACAAATCAATTTTTATGGGTCTCAGGCGGACAGGCAAACTAAACGGGTGGTAGCTATGTATTCTACATGTTTCCCTTATTATATGACCAGAAGTTGAAGGACACACTCTGCTCAATTGGGAAGATACGAATTTTTAAAAAAAATTTCAATTTCAGAAACGAATCAATTTTTATGGGTCTCAGACGGACAGGCAAACTAAGCGGGTGGTAGCTATGTATTCTACATGTATCCCTTATTATATGACCAGAAGTTGAAGGACACACTCTGCTCAATTGGGAAGATACGAATTTTTAAAAAAAATTTCAATTTCAGAAACAAATCAATTTTTATGGGTCTCAGGCGGACAGGCAAACTAAACGGGTGGTAGCTATGTATTCTACATGTTTCCCTTATTATATGACCAGAAGTTGAAGGACACACTCTGCTCAATTGCGAAGATACGAATTTTTTAAAATTTTCAAATTCAGAAACGAATCAATTTTAAGGGTCTCAGACGGACAGGCAAACTTAGCGGGTGGTAGCTATGTATTCTTCATGTGTCCCTTATAATATGGCCAAAAGTTGAAGAACACACTCTGCTCAATTGGGAACATACGAATTTTTAAAAATTTTCCAACTTCAGAAACAAATAGTTTTTTATGGGTCTCAGACGGACAGGCAAACTAAACGGGTGGTAGCTATGTATTCTACATGTTTCCCTTATTATATGACCAGAAGTTGAAGGGCACACTCTGCTCAATTGGGAAGATACGAATTTAAAAAAAAATTAAATTTCAGAAGCAAATCAATTTTTATGGGTCTCAGACGGACAGGCAAACTAAACGGGTGGTAGCTATGTATTCTGCATGTAGCCCTTATTATATGGTCAATAGTTGAAGGACACACTCTGCTCAATTGGGAAAATAAAAATTTTTAAAAAATTTTCAACTGCAGAAATGAATCAATTTTTATGGGTGTCAGACGGACAGGCAAACTAAACGCGTCTAGCTATTTATTCTTCATGTGTTCCTTATTATATGGCCAAAAGTTGAAGAACACACTCTGCTCAATTCGGAACATACGAATTTTTAAAAAAAATTTCAATTTCAGAAGCAAATCAATTTTAAGGATCTCAGACGGACAGGCAAACTTAGCGGGTGGTAGCTATGTATTCTTCATGTATTCCTTATAATATGGTCAAAAGTTGAAGAACACACTCTGCTCAATTGGGAACATGCGAATTTTTTAAAATTTTCCAACTTCAGAAACAAATAATTTTTTATGGATCTCAGACGGACAGGCAAACTAAATGGGTGGTAGCTATGTATTCTACATGTTTCCCTTATTATATGACCAGAAGTTGAAGGGCACACTCTGCTCAATTGGGAAGATACGAATTAAAAAAAAAATTAAATTTCAGAAACAAATCAATTTTTATGGGTCTCAGACGGACAGGCAAACTAAACGCGTGGTAGCTATGTATTCTACATGTTTTCCTTATTATATGACCAGAAGTTGAAGAACACACTCTGCTCAATTGGGAAGATACGAATTTTTTAAAAAAATTTAAATTTCAGAAACGAATCAATTTTTATGGGTCTCAGACGGACAGGCAAACTAAACGCGTCTAGCTATGTATTCTTCATGTATTCCTTATTATATGGCCAAAAGTTGAAGAACACACTCTGCTCAATTCGGAACATACGAATTTTTTTAAAAAATTTCAATTTCAGAAGCAAATCAATTTTAAGGATCTCAGACGGACAGACAAACTTAGCGGGTGGTAGCTATGTATTCTTCATGTATCCCTTATAATATGGCCAAAAGTTGAAGAACACACTCTGCTCAATTGGGAACATACGAATTTTTCTAAATTTTCCAACTTCAGAAACAAATCGTTTTTTATGGGTCTCAGACGGACAGGCAAACTAAACGGGTGGTAGCTATGTATTCTACATGTATCCCTTATTATATGACCAGAAGTTGAAGGACACACTCTGCTCAATTGGGAAGATACGAATTTTTAAAAAAAATTAAATATCAGAAACAAATCAATTTTTATGGGTCTCAGACGGACAGGCAAACTAAACGGGTGGTAGCTATGTATTCGTCATGTATCCCTTATAATATGGCCAAAAGTTGAAGGACACACTCTGCTCAATTGGGAAGATACGAATTTTTTAAAAAAATTTCAATTTCAGAAACAAATCAATTTTTATGAGTCTCAGACGGACAGGCAAACTAACGGGTGGTGGCTATGTATTCTACATGTATCTCTTATTATATGATCAGACGTTGAAGGACACACTCTGCTCAATTGGGAAGATACGCATTTTTAAAAAATGTTTCATGTTCAGAAACAAATTAACTTTTATGGGTCTCAGACGGACAGGCAAACTAAACGCGTCTAGCTATGTATTCTTCATGTATTCCTTATTATATGGCCAAAAGTTGAAGAACACACTCTGCTCAATTCGGAACATACGAATTTTTTTAAAAAATTTCAATTTCAGAAGCAAATCAATTTTAAGGATCTCAGACGGACAGACAAACTTAGCGGGTGGTAGCTATGTATTCTTCATGTATCCCTTATAATATGGCCAAAAGTTGAAGAACACACTCTGCTCAATTGGGAACATACGAATTTTTCTAAATTTTCCAACTTCAGAAACAAATCGTTTTTTATGGGTCTCAGACGGACAGGCAAACTAAACGGGTGGTAGCTATGTATCCTACATGTTTCCCTTATTATATGACCAGAAGTTGAAGGGCACACTCTGCTCAATTGGGAAGATACGAATTTTTAAAAAAAATTTCAATTTCAGAAACAAATCAATTTTTATGGGTCTCAGACGGACAGGCAAACTAAGCGGGTGGTAGCTATGTATTCTGCATGTATCCCTTATAATATGGCCAAAAGTTGAAGAACACACTCTGCTCAATTGGGAACATACGAATTTTTCTAAATTTTCCAACTTCAGAAACAAATCGTTTTTTATGGGTCTCAGATGGACAGGCAAACTAAACGGGTGGTAGCTATGTATTCTACATGTTTCCCTTATTATATGACCAGAAGTTGAAGGGCACACTCTGCTCAATTGGGAAGATACGAATTAAAAAAAAAATTAAATTTCAGAAACAAATCAATTTTTATGGGTCTCAGGCGGACAGGCAAACTAAACGGGTGGTAGCTATGTATTCTACATGTTTCCCTTATTATATGACCAGAAGTTGAAGGACACACTCTGCTCAATTGGGAAGATACGAATTTTTAAAAAAAATTTCAATTTCAGAAACGAATCAATTTTTATGGGTCTCAGACGGACAGGCAAACTAAGCGGGTGGTAGCTATGTATTCTACATGTATCCCTTATTATATGACCAGAAGTTGAAGGACACACTCTGCTCAATTGGGAAGATACGAATTTTTAAAAAAAATTTCAATTTCAGAAACAAATCAATTTTTATGGGTCTCAGGCGGACAGGCAAACTAAACGGGTGGTAGCTATGTATTCTACATGTTTCCCTTATTATATGACCAGAAGTTGAAGGACACACTCTGCTCAATTGCGAAGATACGAATTTTTTAAAATTTTCAAATTCAGAAACGAATCAATTTTAAGGGTCTCAGACGGACAGGCAAACTTAGCGGGTGGTAGCTATGTATTCTTCATGTGTCCCTTATAATATGGCCAAAAGTTGAAGAACACACTCTGCTCAATTGGGAACATACGAATTTTTAAAAATTTTCCAACTTCAGAAACAAATAGTTTTTTATGGGTCTCAGACGGACAGGCAAACTAAACGGGTGGTAGCTATGTATTCTACATGTTTCCCTTATTATATGACCAGAAGTTGAAGGGCACACTCTGCTCAATTGGGAAGATACGAATTTAAAAAAAAATTAAATTTCAGAAGCAAATCAATTTTTATGGGTCTCAGACGGACAGGCAAACTAAACGGGTGGTAGCTATGTATTCTGCATGTAGCCCTTATTATATGGTCAATAGTTGAAGGACACACTCTGCTCAATTGGGAAAATAAAAATTTTTAAAAAATTTTCAACTGCAGAAATGAATCAATTTTTATGGGTGTCAGACGGACAGGCAAACTAAACGCGTCTAGCTATTTATTCTTCATGTGTTCCTTATTATATGGCCAAAAGTTGAAGAACACACTCTGCTCAATTCGGAACATACGAATTTTTAAAAAAAATTTCAATTTCAGAAGCAAATCAATTTTAAGGATCTCAGACGGACAGGCAAACTTAGCGGGTGGTAGCTATGTATTCTTCATGTATTCCTTATAATATGGTCAAAAGTTGAAGAACACACTCTGCTCAATTGGGAACATGCGAATTTTTTAAAATTTTCCAACTTCAGAAACAAATAATTTTTTATGGATCTCAGACGGACAGGCAAACTAAATGGGTGGTAGCTATGTATTCTACATGTTTCCCTTATTATATGACCAGAAGTTGAAGGGCACACTCTGCTCAATTGGGAAGATACGAATTAAAAAAAAAATTAAATTTCAGAAACAAATCAATTTTTATGGGTCTCAGACGGACAGGCAAACTAAACGCGTGGTAGCTATGTATTCTACATGTTTTCCTTATTATATGACCAGAAGTTGAAGAACACACTCTGCTCAATTGGGAAGATACGAATTTTTTAAAAAAATTTAAATTTCAGAAACGAATCAATTTTTATGGGTCTCAGACGGACAGGCAAACTAAACGCGTCTAGCTATGTATTCTTCATGTATTCCTTATTATATGGCCAAAAGTTGAAGAACACACTCTGCTCAATTCGGAACATACGAATTTTTTTAAAAAATTTCAATTTCAGAAGCAAATCAATTTTAAGGATCTCAGACGGACAGACAAACTTAGCGGGTGGTAGCTATGTATTCTTCATGTATCCCTTATAATATGGCCAAAAGTTGAAGAACACACTCTGCTCAATTGGGAACATACGAATTTTTCTAAATTTTCCAACTTCAGAAACAAATCGTTTTTTATGGGTCTCAGACGGACAGGCAAACTAAACGGGTGGTAGCTATGTATTCTACATGTATCCCTTATTATATGACCAGAAGTTGAAGGACACACTCTGCTCAATTGGGAAGATACGAATTTTTAAAAAAAATTAAATATCAGAAACAAATCAATTTTTATGGGTCTCAGACGGACAGGCAAACTAAACGGGTGGTAGCTATGTATTCGTCATGTATCCCTTATAATATGGCCAAAAGTTGAAGGACACACTCTGCTCAATTGGGAAGATACGAATTTTTTAAAAAAATTTCAATTTCAGAAACAAATCAATTTTTATGAGTCTCAGACGGACAGGCAAACTAACGGGTGGTGGCTATGTATTCTACATGTATCTCTTATTATATGATCAGACGTTGAAGGACACACTCTGCTCAATTGGGAAGATACGCATTTTTAAAAAATGTTTCATGTTCAGAAACAAATTAACTTTTATGGGTCTCAGACGGACAGGCAAACTAAACGCGTCTAGCTATGTATTCTTCATGTATTCCTTATTATATGGCCAAAAGTTGAAGAACACACTCTGCTCAATTCGGAACATACGAATTTTTTTAAAAAATTTCAATTTCAGAAGCAAATCAATTTTAAGGATCTCAGACGGACAGACAAACTTAGCGGGTGGTAGCTATGTATTCTTCATGTATCCCTTATAATATGGCCAAAAGTTGAAGAACACACTCTGCTCAATTGGGAACATACGAATTTTTCTAAATTTTCCAACTTCAGAAACAAATCGTTTTTTATGGGTCTCAGACGGACAGGCAAACTAAACGGGTGGTAGCTATGTATCCTACATGTTTCCCTTATTATATGACCAGAAGTTGAAGGGCACACTCTGCTCAATTGGGAAGATACGAATTTTTAAAAAAAATTTCAATTTCAGAAACAAATCAATTTTTATGGGTCTCAGACGGACAGGCAAACTAAACGGGTGGTAGCTATGTATTCGTCATGTATCCCTTATAATATGGCCAAAAGTTGAAGGACACACTCTGCTCAATTGGGAAGATACGAATTTTTTAAAAAATTTTCAATTTCAGAAACAAATCAATTTTTATGAGTCTCAGACGGACAGGCAAACTAACGGGTGGTGGCTATGTATTCTACATGTATCTCTTATTATATGACCAGACGTTGAAGGACACACTCTGCTCAATTGGGAAGATACGCATTTTTAAAAAATGTTTCATGTTCAGAAACAAATTAACTTTTATGGGTCTCAGACGGACAGGCAAACTAAACGCGTCTAGCTATGTATTCTTCATGTATCCCTTATTATATGGCCAAAAGTTGAAGAACACACTCTGCTCAATTCGGAACATACGAATTTTTTTAAAAAATTTCAATTTCAGAAGCAAATCAATTTTAAGGATCTCAGACGGACAGACAAACTTAGCGGGCGGTAGCTATGTATTCTTCATGTATCCCTTATAATATGGCCAAAAGTTGAAGAACACACTCTGCTCAATTGGGAACATACGAATTTTTCTAAATTTTCCAACTTCAGAAACAAATCGTTTTTTATGGGTCTCAGACGGACAGGCAAACTAAACGGGTGGTAGCTATGTATCCTACATGTTTCCCTTATTATATGACCAGAAGTTGAAGGGCACACTCTGCTCAATTGGGAAGATACGAATTAAAAAGAAATTAAATTTCAGAAACAAATTAATTTTTATGGGTCTCAGACGGACAGGCAAGCTAAGCGGGTGGTAGCTATGTATTCTACATGTATCCCTTATTATATGACCAGAAGTTGAAGGACACACTCTGCTCAATTGGGAAGATACGAATTTTTAAAAAAAATTTCAATTTCAGAAACAAATCAATTTTTATGGGTCTCAGACGGACAGGCAAACTAAACGGGTGGTAGCTATGTATTCTGCATGTATCCCTTATAATATGGCCAAAAGTTGAAGAACACACTCTGCTCAATTGGGAACATACGAATTTTTCTAAATTTTCCAACTTCAGAAACAAATCGTTTTTTATGGGTCTCAGATGGACAGGCAAACTAAACGGGTGGTAGCTATGTATTCTACATGTTTCCCTTATTATATGACCAGAAGTTGAAGGGCACACTCTGCTCAATTGGGAAGATACGAATTAAAAAAAAAATTAAATTTCAGAAACAAATCAATTTTTATGGGTCTCAGGCGGACAGGCAAACTAAACGGGTGGTAGCTATGTATTCTACATGTTTCCCTTATTATATGACCAGAAGTTGAAGGACACACTCTGCTCAATTGGGAAGATACGAATTTTTTAAAATTTTCAAATTCAGAAACGAATCAATTTTTATGGGTCTCAGACGGACAGGCAAACTAAGCGGGTGGTAGCTATGTATTCTACATGTATCCCTTATTATATGACCAGAAGTTGAAGGACACACTCTGCTCAATTGGGAAGATACGAATTTTTAAAAAAAATTTCAATTTCAGAAACAAATCAATTTTTATGGGTCTCAGACGGACAGGCAAACTAAACGGGTGGTAGCTATGTATTCTGCATGTATCCCTTATTATATGGTCAATAGTTGAAGGACACACTCTGCTCAATTGCGAAGATACGAATTTTTTAAAATTTTCAAATTCAGAAACGAATCAATTTTAAGGGTCTCAGACGGACAGGCAAACTTAGCGGGTGGTAGCTATGTATTCTTCATGTGTCCCTTATAATATGGCCAAAAGTTGAAGAACACACTCTGCTCAATTGGGAACATACGAATTTTTAAAAATTTTCCAACTTCAGAAACAAATAGTTTTTTATGGGTCTCAGACGGACAGGCAAACTAAACGGGTGGTAGCTATGTATTCTACATGTTTCCCTTATTATATGACCAGAAGTTGAAGGGCACACTCTGCTCAATTGGGAAGATACGAATTTAAAAAAAAATTAAATTTCAGAAGCAAATCAATTTTTATGGGTCTCAGACGGACAGGCAAACTAAACGGGTGGTAGCTATGTATTCTGCATGTAGCCCTTATTATATGGTCAATAGTTGAAGGACACACTCTGCTCAATTGGGAAAATAAAAATTTTTAAAAAATTTTCAACTGCAGAAACGAATCAATTTTTATGGGTCTCAGACGGACAGGCAAACTAAACGCGTCTAGCTATTTATTCTTCATGTGTTCCTTATTATATGGTCAAAAGTTGAAGAACACACTCTGCTCAATTGGGAACATACGAATTTTTTAAAATTTTCCAACTTCAGAAACAAATAATTTTTTATGGATCTCAGACGGACAGACAAACTAAACGGGTGGTAGCTATGTATTCTACATGTTTCCCTTATTATATGACCAGAAGTTGAAGGGCACACTCTGCTGGGAAGATACGAATTAAAAAGAAATTAAATTTCAGAAACAAATTAATTTTTATGGGTCTCAGACGGACAGGCAAACTAAACGGGTGGTAGCTATGTATTCTACATGTTTTCCTTATTATATGACCAGAAGTTGAAGAACACACTCTGCTCAATTGGGAAGATACGAATTAAAAAAAAAATTAAATTTCAGAAACAAATTAATTTTTATGGGTCTCAGACGGACAGGCAAACTAAACGGGTGGTAGCTATGTATTCTACATGTTTTCCTTATTATATGACCAGAAGTTGAAGAACACACTCTGCTCAATTGGGAAGATACGAATTAAAAAAAAAATTAAATTTCAGAAACAAATTAATTTTTATGGGTCTCAGACGGACAGGCAAACTAAACGGGTGGTAGCTATGTATTCTACATGTTTTCCTTATTATATGACCAGAAGTTGAAGAACACACTCTGCTCAATTGGGAAGATACGAATTAAAAAAAAAATTAAATTTCAGAAACAAATTAATTTTTATGGGTCTCAGACGGACAGGCAAACTAAACGGGTGGTAGCTATGTATTCTACATGTTTTCCTTATTATATGACCAGAAGTTGAAGAACACACTCTGCTCAATTGGGAAGATACGAATTAAAAAGAAATTAAATTTCAGAAACAAATTAATTTTTATGGGTCTCAGACGGACAGGCAAACTAAACGGGTGGTAGCTATGTATTCTACATGTTTTCCTTATTATATGACCAGAAGTTGAAGAACACACTCTGCTCAATTGGGAAGATACGAATTAAAAAAAAAATTAAATTTCAGAAACAAATTAATTTTTATGGGTCTCAGACGGACAGGCAAACTAAACGGGTGGTAGCTATGTATTCTACATGTTTCCCTTATTATATGACCAGAAGTTGAAGGGCACACTCTGCTCAATTGGGAAGATACGAATTAAAAAGAAATTAAATTTCAGAAACAAATTAATTTTTATGGGTCTCAGACGGACAGGCAAACTAAACGGGTGGTAGCTATGTATTCTACATGTTTTCCTTATTATATGACCAGAAGTTGAAGAACACACTCTGCTCAATTGGGAAGATACGAATTAAAAAAAAAATTAAATTTCAGAAACAAATTAATTTTTATGGGTCTCAGACGGACAGGCAAACTAAACGGGTGCTAGCTATGTATTCTACATGTTTTCCTTATTATATGACCAGAAGTTGAAGAACACACTCTGCTCAATTGGGAAGATACGAATTAAAAAAAAAATTAAATTTCAGAAACAAATTAATTTTTATGGGTCTCAGACGGACAGGCAAACTAAACGGGTGGTAGCTATGTATTCTACATGTTTCCCTTATTATATGACCAGAAGTTGAAGGACACACTCTGCTCAATTGGGAAGATACGAATTTTTTAAAATTTTCAAATTCAGAAACGAATCAATTTTAAGGGTCTCAGACGGACAGGCAAACTTAGCGGGTGGTAGCTATGTATTCTTCATGTGTCCCTTATAATATGGCCAAAAGTTGAAGAACACACTCTGCTCAATTGGGAACATACGAATTTTTAAAAATTTTCCAACTTCAGAAACAAATAGTTTTTTATGGGTCTCAGACGGACAGGCAAACTAAACGGGTGGTAGCTATGTATTCTACATGTTTCCCTTATTATATGACCAGAAGTTGAAGGGCACACTCTGCTCAATTGGGAAGATACGAATTTAAAAAAAAATTAAATTTCAGAAGCAAATCAATTTTTATGGGTCTCAGACGGACAGGCAAACTAAACGGGTGGTAGCTATGTATTCTGCATGTAGCCCTTATTATATGGTCAATAGTTGAAGGACACACTCTGCTCAATTGGGAAAATAAAAATTTTTAAAAAATTTTCAACTGCAGAAACGAATCAATTTTTATGGGTCTCAGACGGACAGGCAAACTAAACGCGTCTAGCTATTTATTCTTCATGTGTTCCTTATTATATGGTCAAAAGTTGAAGAACACACTCTGCTCAATTGGGAACATACGAATTTTTTAAAATTTTCCAACTTCAGAAACAAATAATTTTTTATGGATCTCAGACGGACAGACAAACTAAACGGGTGGTAGCTATGTATTCTACATGTTTCCCTTATTATATGACCAGAAGTTGAAGGGCACACTCTGCTGGGAAGATACGAATTAAAAAGAAATTAAATTTCAGAAACAAATTAATTTTTATGGGTCTCAGACGGACAGGCAAACTAAACGGGTGGTAGCTATGTATTCTACATGTTTTCCTTATTATATGACCAGAAGTTGAAGAACACACTCTGCTCAATTGGGAAGATACGAATTAAAAAAAAAATTAAATTTCAGAAACAAATTAATTTTTATGGGTCTCAGACGGACAGGCAAACTAAACGGGTGGTAGCTATGTATTCTACATGTTTTCCTTATTATATGACCAGAAGTTGAAGAACACACTCTGCTCAATTGGGAAGATACGAATTAAAAAAAAAATTAAATTTCAGAAACAAATTAATTTTTATGGGTCTCAGACGGACAGGCAAACTAAACGGGTGGTAGCTATGTATTCTACATGTTTTCCTTATTATATGACCAGAAGTTGAAGAACACACTCTGCTCAATTGGGAAGATACGAATTAAAATAAAAATTAAATTTCAGAAACAAATTAATTTTTATGGGTCTCAGACGGACAGGCAAACTAAACGGGTGGTAGCTATGTATTCTACATGTTTTCCTTATTATATGACCAGAAGTTGAAGAACACACTCTGCTCAATTGGGAAGATACGAATTAAAAAGAAATTAAATTTCAGAAACAAATTAATTTTTATGGGTCTCAGACGGACAGGCAAACTAAACGGGTGGTAGCTATGTATTCTACATGTTTTCCTTATTATATGACCAGAAGTTGAAGAACACACTCTGCTCAATTGGGAAGATACGAATTAAAAAAAAAATTAAATTTCAGAAACAAATTAATTTTTATGGGTCTCAGACGGACAGGCAAACTAAACGGGTGGTAGCTATGTATTCTACATGTTTCCCTTATTATATGACCAGAAGTTGAAGGGCACACTCTGCTCAATTGGGAAGATACGAATTAAAAAGAAATTAAATTTCAGAAACAAATTAATTTTTATGGGTCTCAGACGGACAGGCAAACTAAACGGGTGGTAGCTATGTATTCTACATGTTTTCCTTATTATATGACCAGAAGTTGAAGAACACACTCTGCTCAATTGGGAAGATACGAATTAAAAAAAAAATTAAATTTCAGAAACAAATTAATTTTTATGGGTCTCAGACGGACAGGCAAACTAAACGGGTGGTAGCTATGTATTCTACATGTTTCCCTTATTATATGACCAGAAGTTGAAGGACACACTCTGCTCAATTGGGAAGATACGAATTAAAAAAAAAATTAAATTTCAGAAACAAATTAATTTTTATGGGTCTCAGACGGACAGGCAAACTAAACGGGTGGTAGCTATGTATTCTACATGTTTTCCTTATTATATGACCAGAAGTTGAAGAACACACTCTGCTCAATTGGGAAGATACGAATTTTTTAAATAAATTTCAATTTCAGAAACAAATCAATTTTTATGGGTCTCAGACGGACAGGCAAACTAAACGGGTGGTAGCTATGTATTCTACATGTTTTCCTTATTATATGACCAGAAGTTGAAGAACACGCTCTGCTCAATTGGGAAGATACGAATTTTTTAAATAAATTTCAATTTCAGAAACAAATCAATTTTTATGGGTCTCAGACGGACAGGCAAACTAAACGGATGGTAGCTATGTATTCTGCATGTATCCCTTATTATATGGTCAATAGTTGAAGGACACACTCTGCTCAATTGCGAAGATACGAATTAAAAAAAAAATTAAATTTCAGAAACAAATTAATTTTTATGGGTCTCAGACGGACAGGCAAACTAAACGGGTGGTAGCTATGTATTCTACATGTTTTCCTTATTATATGACCAGAAGTTGAAGAACACACTCTGCTCAATTGGGAAGATACGAATTTTTTAAATAAATTTCAATTTCAGAAACAAATCAATTTTTATGGGTCTCAGACGGACAGGCAAACTAAACGGGTGGTAGCTATGTATTCTACATGTTTTCCTTATTATATGACCAGAAGTTGAAGAACACGCTCTGCTCAATTGGGAAGATACGAATTTTTTAAATAAATTTCAATTTCAGAAACAAATCAATTTTTATGGGTCTCAGACGGACAGGCAAACTAAACGGATGGTAGCTATGTATTCTGCATGTATCCCTTATTATATGGTCAATAGTTGAAGGACACACTCTGCTCAATTGGGAAGATACGAATTAAAAAAAAAATTAAATTTCAGAAACAAATTAATTTTTATGGGTCTCAGACGGACAGGCAAACTAAACGGGTGGTAGCTATGTATTCTACATGTTTCCCTTATTATATGACCAGAAGTTGAAGGGCACACTCTGCTCAATTGGGAAGATACGAATTAAAAAGAAATTAAATTTCAGAAACAAATTAATTTTTATGGGTCTCAGACGGACAGGCAAACTAAACGGGTGGTAGCTATGTATTCTACATGTTTTCCTTATTATATGACCAGAAGTTGAAGAACACACTCTGCTCAATTGGGAAGATACGAATTAAAAAAAAAATTAAATTTCAGAAACAAATTAATTTTTATGGGTCTCAGACGGACAGGCAAACTAAACGGGTGGTAGCTATGTATTCTACATGTTTCCCTTATTATATGACCAGAAGTTGAAGGACACACTCTGCTCAATTGGGAAGATACGAATTAAAAAAAAAATTAAATTTCAGAAACAAATTAATTTTTATGGGTCTCAGACGGACAGGCAAACTAAACGGGTGGTAGTTATGTATTCTACATGTTTTCCTTATTATATGACCAGAAGTTGAAGAACACACTCTGCTCAATTGGGAAGATACGAATTTTTTAAATAAATTTCAATTTCAGAAACAAATCAATTTTTATGGGTCTCAGACGGACAGGCAAACTAAACGGGTGGTAGCTATGTATTCTACATGTTTTCCTTATTATATGACCAGAAGTTGAAGAACACGCTCTGCTCAATTGGGAAGATACGAATTTTTTAAATAAATTTCAATTTCAGAAACAAATCAATTTTTATGGGTCTCAGACGGACAGGCAAACTAAACGGATGGTAGCTATGTATTCTGCATGTATCCCTTATTATATGGTCAATAGTTGAAGGACACACTCTGCTCAATTGCGAAGATACGAATTTTTTAAAATTTTCAAATTCAGAAACAAATAAATTTTTATGGGTCTCAGACGGACAGGCAAACTAAACGGGTGGTAGCTATGTATTCTACATGTTTTCCTTATTATATGACCAGAAGTTGAAGAACACACTCTGCTCAATTGGGAAGATACGAATTAAAAAAAAAATTAAATTTCAGAAACAAATTAATTTTTATGGGTCTCAGACGGACAGGCAAACTAAACGGGTGGTAGCTATGTATTCTACATGTTTCCCTTATTATATGACCAGAAGTTGAAGGGCACACTCTGCTCAATTGGGAAGATACGAATTAAAAAGAAATTAAATTTCAGAAACAAATTAATTTTTATGGGTCTCAGACGGACAGGCAAACTAAACGGGTGGTAGCTATGTATTCTACATGTTTTCCTTATTATATGACCAGAAGTTGAAGAACACACTCTGCTCAATTGGGAAGATACGAATTAAAAAAAAAATTAAATTTCAGAAACAAATTAATTTTTATGGGTCTCAGACGGACAGGCAAACTAAACGGGTGCTAGCTATGTATTCTACATGTTTTCCTTATTATATGACCAGAAGTTGAAGAACACACTCTGCTCAATTGGGAAGATACGAATTAAAAAAAAAATTAAATTTCAGAAACAAATTAATTTTTATGGGTCTCAGACGGACAGGCAAACTAAACGGGTGGTAGCTATGTATTCTACATGTTTCCCTTATTATATGACCAGAAGTTGAAGGACACACTCTGCTCAATTGGGAAGATACGAATTTTTTAAAATTTTCAAATTCAGAAACGAATCAATTTTAAGGGTCTCAGACGGACAGGCAAACTTAGCGGGTGGTAGCTATGTATTCTTCATGTGTCCCTTATAATATGGCCAAAAGTTGAAGAACACACTCTGCTCAATTGGGAACATACGAATTTTTAAAAATTTTCCAACTTCAGAAACAAATAGTTTTTTATGGGTCTCAGACGGACAGGCAAACTAAACGGGTGGTAGCTATGTATTCTACATGTTTCCCTTATTATATGACCAGAAGTTGAAGGGCACACTCTGCTCAATTGGGAAGATACGAATTTAAAAAAAAATTAAATTTCAGAAGCAAATCAATTTTTATGGGTCTCAGACGGACAGGCAAACTAAACGGGTGGTAGCTATGTATTCTGCATGTAGCCCTTATTATATGGTCAATAGTTGAAGGACACACTCTGCTCAATTGGGAAAATAAAAATTTTTAAAAAATTTTCAACTGCAGAAACGAATCAATTTTTATGGGTCTCAGACGGACAGGCAAACTAAACGCGTCTAGCTATTTATTCTTCATGTGTTCCTTATTATATGGTCAAAAGTTGAAGAACACACTCTGCTCAATTGGGAACATACGAATTTTTTAAAATTTTCCAACTTCAGAAACAAATAATTTTTTATGGATCTCAGACGGACAGACAAACTAAACGGGTGGTAGCTATGTATTCTACATGTTTCCCTTATTATATGACCAGAAGTTGAAGGGCACACTCTGCTGGGAAGATACGAATTAAAAAGAAATTAAATTTCAGAAACAAATTAATTTTTATGGGTCTCAGACGGACAGGCAAACTAAACGGGTGGTAGCTATGTATTCTACATGTTTTCCTTATTATATGACCAGAAGTTGAAGAACACACTCTGCTCAATTGGGAAGATACGAATTAAAAAAAAAATTAAATTTCAGAAACAAATTAATTTTTATGGGTCTCAGACGGACAGGCAAACTAAACGGGTGGTAGCTATGTATTCTACATGTTTTCCTTATTATATGACCAGAAGTTGAAGAACACACTCTGCTCAATTGGGAAGATACGAATTAAAAAAAAAATTAAATTTCAGAAACAAATTAATTTTTATGGGTCTCAGACGGACAGGCAAACTAAACGGGTGGTAGCTATGTATTCTACATGTTTTCCTTATTATATGACCAGAAGTTGAAGAACACACTCTGCTCAATTGGGAAGATACGAATTAAAAAAAAAATTAAATTTCAGAAACAAATTAATTTTTATGGGTCTCAGACGGACAGGCAAACTAAACGGGTGGTAGCTATGTATTCTACATGTTTTCCTTATTATATGACCAGAAGTTGAAGAACACACTCTGCTCAATTGGGAAGATACGAATTAAAAAGAAATTAAATTTCAGAAACAAATTAATTTTTATGGGTCTCAGACGGACAGGCAAACTAAACGGGTGGTAGCTATGTATTCTACATGTTTTCCTTATTATATGACCAGAAGTTGAAGAACACACTCTGCTCAATTGGGAAGATACGAATTAAAAAAAAAATTAAATTTCAGAAACAAATTAATTTTTATGGGTCTCAGACGGACAGGCAAACTAAACGGGTGGTAGCTATGTATTCTACATGTTTCCCTTATTATATGACCAGAAGTTGAAGGGCACACTCTGCTCAATTGGGAAGATACGAATTAAAAAGAAATTAAATTTCAGAAACAAATTAATTTTTATGGGTCTCAGACGGACAGGCAAACTAAACGGGTGGTAGCTATGTATTCTACATGTTTTCCTTATTATATGACCAGAAGTTGAAGAACACACTCTGCTCAATTGGGAAGATACGAATTAAAAAAAAAATTAAATTTCAGAAACAAATTAATTTTTATGGGTCTCAGACGGACAGGCAAACTAAACGGGTGGTAGCTATGTATTCTACATGTTTCCCTTATTATATGACCAGAAGTTGAAGGACACACTCTGCTCAATTGGGAAGATACGAATTAAAAAAAAAATTAAATTTCAGAAACAAATTAATTTTTATGGGTCTCAGACGGACAGGCAAACTAAACGGGTGGTAGCTATGTATTCTACATGTTTTCCTTATTATATGACCAGAAGTTGAAGAACACACTCTGCTCAATTGGGAAGATACGAATTTTTTAAATAAATTTCAATTTCAGAAACAAATCAATTTTTATGGGTCTCAGACGGACAGGCAAACTAAACGGGTGGTAGCTATGTATTCTACATGTTTTCCTTATTATATGACCAGAAGTTGAAGAACACGCTCTGCTCAATTGGGAAGATACGAATTTTTTAAATAAATTTCAATTTCAGAAACAAATCAATTTTTATGGGTCTCAGACGGACAGGCAAACTAAACGGATGGTAGCTATGTATTCTGCATGTATCCCTTATTATATGGTCAATAGTTGAAGGACACACTCTGCTCAATTGCGAAGATACGAATTAAAAAAAAAATTAAATTTCAGAAACAAATTAATTTTTATGGGTCTCAGACGGACAGGCAAACTAAACGGGTGGTAGCTATGTATTCTACATGTTTTCCTTATTATATGACCAGAAGTTGAAGAACACACTCTGCTCAATTGGGAAGATACGAATTTTTTAAATAAATTTCAATTTCAGAAACAAATCAATTTTTATGGGTCTCAGACGGACAGGCAAACTAAACGGGTGGTAGCTATGTATTCTACATGTTTTCCTTATTATATGACCAGAAGTTGAAGAACACGCTCTGCTCAATTGGGAAGATACGAATTTTTTAAATAAATTTCAATTTCAGAAACAAATCAATTTTTATGGGTCTCAGACGGACAGGCAAACTAAACGGATGGTAGCTATGTATTCTGCATGTATCCCTTATTATATGGTCAATAGTTGAAGGACACACTCTGCTCAATTGGGAAGATACGAATTAAAAAAAAAATTAAATTTCAGAAACAAATTAATTTTTATGGGTCTCAGACGGACAGGCAAACTAAACGGGTGGTAGCTATGTATTCTACATGTTTCCCTTATTATATGACCAGAAGTTGAAGGGCACACTCTGCTCAATTGGGAAGATACGAATTAAAAAGAAATTAAATTTCAGAAACAAATTAATTTTTATGGGTCTCAGACGGACAGGCAAACTAAACGGGTGGTAGCTATGTATTCTACATGTTTTCCTTATTATATGACCAGAAGTTGAAGAACACACTCTGCTCAATTGGGAAGATACGAATTAAAAAAAAAATTAAATTTCAGAAACAAATTAATTTTTATGGGTCTCAGACGGACAGGCAAACTAAACGGGTGGTAGCTATGTATTCTACATGTTTCCCTTATTATATGACCAGAAGTTGAAGGACACACTCTGCTCAATTGGGAAGATACGAATTAAAAAAAAAATTAAATTTCAGAAACAAATTAATTTTTATGGGTCTCAGACGGACAGGCAAACTAAACGGGTGGTAGCTATGTATTCTACATGTTTTCCTTATTATATGACCAGAAGTTGAAGAACACACTCTGCTCAATTGGGAAGATACGAATTTTTTAAATAAATTTCAATTTCAGAAACAAATCAATTTTTATGGGTCTCAGACGGACAGGCAAACTAAACGGGTGGTAGCTATGTATTCTACATGTTTTCCTTATTATATGACCAGAAGTTGAAGAACACGCTCTGCTCAATTGGGAAGATACGAATTTTTTAAATAAATTTCAATTTCAGAAACAAATCAATTTTTATGGGTCTCAGACGGACAGGCAAACTAAACGGATGGTAGCTATGTATTCTGCATGTATCCCTTATTATATGGTCAATAGTTGAAGGACACACTCTGCTCAATTGCGAAGATACGAATTTTTTAAAATTTTCAAATTCAGAAACAAATAAATTTTTATGGGTCTCAGACGGACAGGCAAACTAAGCGGGTGGTAGCTATGTATTCTACATGTATCCCTTATTATATGACCAGAAGTTGAAGGACACACTCTGCTCAATTGCGGAGATACGAATTTTTTTAAAATTGTTCAAATTCAGAAACAAATTAACTTTTATGGGTCTCGGACGGACAGGCAAACTAAACGGATGGTAGCTAGGTATTATACATGTATCCCTTATTATAAGACCAAATGTTGAAGAACACACTCTGTTCAATTTGAAAAATATGTTTTTTCCCCTCATTTCAACCTTCGAAAAAAAAATCAACTCATACGGGCAAGCAAAGTAAATGTATGATAATAACTCCACCTCAGAATTCTACGTGTATTCCTACTTACGACTATATTGACTATGCATTAAGGGCGTGCTTTTATTATGTTTTTTTCATAACTCCAGAATTAACCAATTTTTGTTGTCTCAGACAGACAAACAGATAAAATGTATCATTAGATGCATTGCATGTATTTGTATTTTATATGCATAACTAATTTTGCCATTAGAAGTTGATAACACACTGTACAATTTTGAATATATGAATTTTTTCCCGTGATTGTGCATGACTATGGGTTTGTAACCGAAATTGTTAGTTGTGGATGAAAGGCTAATAACTGAAATGGTGGGTTGCACTAAACATTTTAATAAAGATTTACCCTACGTCATCATCTGATGTGGATAGAAATGTGTGGATAGCTTCACTTAAACAATAAAAAAAGGTTATAAAGCCGTAAAGAAGGATCCATATTGAAACAAATTCTTATCTTAGGACCTATAAGATAAGCGGTGTACCGCGCATTTAAATTTTTCACAAAATCTAAAGTAAATACATCACATCCTATAAGGAGCATAATCCTGTATTAATTTGATAGTAACTGAAATTCCGCAGGGGGTGTTATATTGGGGTAGTGAATGTTTCACACCCATATCAATTTGAAATATTTTTTTTGGTCATCCGATATTTCATTTTGTAATTTCTTTTATTCTCAGCGATATTCATAAAAACTACACAAAAAAGCAATAAATTATTTTTATTTAACTGAAAACAAAATTAGTGTATGATGTAATTGTCAAATATTAAATTTTAAACTAAAAAATCTTTAAGAGATCATGCCCAAAGTGCCTACCATTCTGCCATCTCTGCCATAACACAGATTTATTCTTTAACATTATTCTTTCTGACATCTATGCTCTAATCATTGCATTTTGCGAGAGAAATTCGGCAGAGAATGGTGGATATTAGGCAAATGTATTTACATTGCTGTATAAATGGGTTGCATAATCAGTACTCAGAACACAGAGATATATTTATTTTTATAAAGAACACGGTTAAAGCACAGAAGAGGTTTTCTGTGGTTAAAGGTTGCGGCACGGTATACGGTATTGCGGGATACATAGGGTAAACTGATATATTGTAAACAGGTTATCTCTATATGGTTATCTCATACTAGTTTTAGTAATTTTTAATGGTAAGATCACAGACTATCAGACTGGCAACTTCCCTGAGAAATTTATCCGGTCAAGGTCGAGGCAACAGAAGCCAAATTCAGATGTCGCTCTTAACGCAAATGTCGTTTGAAACGTCAAATGTCGTCCATTGTTATTATGTTATTTATATTGTGTACTGTGATTGTGTTGTGCTGGTGATATTATTTTTGTAGAAACTTGACTTTTTAACATAGAATACGCAGTTTTTAGTGCCCTTTAAAAATTTCTATTTCCAAAGAGGAGTTAGGTGAGTGTTATTGTGCAAATATACATTGGATTACAGTAATATATAATATTGCATTTTACAGATTATTTCTTAAAATGTCTTCTGCCTTCTGCATTGTTTGTGAAACTGAAGAAGTTGATGTGCAAAAATTGCACTATTTTCCCAGGAACCTTCATAAGTAAGTGTGCATTTGCTCCAGTCTTTGTTTTTAGTTTTTGCACAGTGCAATATATATTTCTAAATATCGTAAGACTACTTCAAATTATTGTTCTGCCTTACCACAGTATCTACTTCAAATAAATAAATAAATATTATCGTTTTCAGATCGAAAATGTGGCAGGACTTAATGGGAATGAAAGTGTCAGAAAATACTATACGCCATCTTAGAATTTGTAATAAGTACTTCACAGTAGAGTCATACTCAAATGATACCGATTACATCCTCAATAGAAATGCAGTTCCTACCCGGTATCCATGTGGAGACACAGTAGAAACACAAAGGGTTTGTACACCTGTACCCATACAGGTCGAGGAACCCAAAGAAGATATATGTCTACCATCGACATCACGTGGTCTTCGTGTTTCTTCTGCACATAATGAGGAATTAGAAAACCCGCATCCAGACACATCTAGTAGTGTGCCAAGTACTCCAGTTGATCGTTCATCAACACCTCTACCATCGTATACCAAATCTGGGGGATTCAGAGGCCAAAGTTCAATTTTTAAAAAATTGTGTCAAGAAGATACAACCCCAAGGAAGAAAGTTATGTTTAAGGTAATTTCAAAAAAGGCAGATCACATACAAAAATTAAAAAAGTTGTGTAAAGAGCCAGTAAATAAAATAAAAGAAATGTGTGACCTGAGTAACTCTGATGTTGTCAGAAATATTTTTAAGGACCTAAAGTCAAGTACTGTTGACTTTTTAATATTAACTAAACTGTGCAAAACCATATATTTCATCAGGTCCAGCGGCGGGATTCTAAGTTGCTATCGTATTAAGTCGATACGATACTACTGGTTCGAAGTACGTATCTTATAACAATTTTAGAATACGCTCGATACCAAAGAAGTTATTGTTTCAGTCTTACGACATTATAACAGTTTACTCTATAACAACTTAGAATTTCAAACGACACGTGTTTGAAATTCGTTGCTATCATATCGATTCGATTCGATAGGAACTTAGAATCCGGCTACTGTAGTCATGTTTGCCTTGAGTTTTTTTTATTGAGGTACTAACCTCGTCATCACTGAAAATTCGAATTTGGAGAACATTGTTATCATGTAAGAGGTTGGCAAGGCGAGTATTTACTACAATTAATAAATGCACACGAAAAGAAATTGGCAAGAGAGTTATTGTAAAATATAAATATGGTTCTCTTGATATTGATAATTTAATTGAATATAATAAAACAAAAGTGCCTTAAATATTAATAATAGTAATAAACTGTCTTTATTTGTGGCGGAGTTCAGCAAAGCTACTCTTCCACTCGACCACATAAAAATACAAGTTTTATGATGTAATTTTTAAAGTATCTATTTAGGTTAAGGATATGTGTGTTTTTAATTCTTATGCTTTCTTTTACTATGTATTTTTCCTTTGTCATACTTTTTATTACATGTTTATTTATGTCTGACAAAATAAAGTTCTATGATGTAATACAAATTTGACTTTTAATTTCCTATAGTATATATATAATATGGTGTATTTGACATTGAAATTTGTGATCAAAGATTAAGCATGAAACGGTATTGCACTTTGATCACAAATTTTAAATGTCAAATATGTACATAAACTGTAAGTTAAAGTAAACAAATGGTCAAATCTCCCGCGTCTGCAACTGTGGCGCCCTCTGAATTTGGCTTCTGCAAATCGGAGAGAGAGAGAGATAGATTTCTGGACAAAAATTTAACATTGAGTTGCCAGTCTGGTAGTCTGTGGTGATTTAATGTGCCGCTACGCTCTAATGGACCTATGGAATGTAATGTCTTTACCACTCTTTACTATTATAGAAGTCTTCTGTATCTTTACGAAAACTATTCCTACTATAGAAATAACAAAGTCAGAAATAGTGATCTGATTGGTCTGAGTCAATTTTCGTAAACCCCTTATGCACTAACCTCACTTTATGGTCCGTCACGATATTTTGATTTTGTTAAATAGACAAGCAAATTTATTTGTATTTTGTAGTGTATTTTAACGAAATTATTATGGTGCTTCGTTGCGTGCTGTGTAAGAACAAACCTTGGGAAAAGAATGTGTCATTTCATTCGTAAGTAACCTAATATTTTCTTTTTCAACATGAATAATTAACTTGTATTAACTGTAGTTTTCCTTGTGACCTGGTTACTCGTGCTAAGTGGCTTAAATTCTGTGGGCTGAAAGAAAGGGAGATTGTTTCAAGTACTAAAATCTGTTCGGACCATTTTCTGATAGAAGACTTCATTGGTAATATAGCGGAAGGACTGAACCGCCGAGTAAAGAAAGAAAGTGTACCATCCATTAAGAAAGGAAAGAAAAGGTTTGCGTACGAAAAAGGACAATAATAATTGAAATATTTTAATTGCTATTGCTGTAGGAGAGTGACCACAGTTTATTTCCTGCCAGTCTCGAACCCACCACAATATGAAGCTACTATTGCATCTCACAAGTCGAGTAGTGATGGGCACATGGCCACGACTAATGAACATCCTGTAAGTGGTGAAAGTCTACAAGGGAGTGCTCCGTCTTCATCAATTGAATTCCTCCCATACTCTGAAACTATCCTTCCGTGGGTACATGAAAAGGTGCAGGATCAAAATAATTCTACTCATGGTAAGTAACTTCATAAGTAATGTATGACTCACCATTAAAGAAATGTTAATTTGTTTTATTAGGTGCAGCTATAGATCATACTCTTAGAAATAGTAAATTTGGTGTTCCTAGACATGTTGGTGATGTTTGTCCCTCCAATATGCAAACTCAAGAACAAACGAACATATCGTTAAATATTGCGAAGAGAAATGTAGAAAATCAAAGAAGAGCAATAAAGTGTCTGCAACAAAAGACCAAGAGACTTCTAAAGAAAACTAAAACCTTGCAGGACCTTGTGAAACAACTCCATAAAAAGAATTTAATTACGAAAGAAGCAGCAGATAGTATATTGGCAACATGAGGAGGCAAACTCTAAGAAGGTCGCACATTCACGTTTATAAAAATGATAATTTGTTGCTATGTGTTTACACCCTTTAGTAAACACTCCAAGCATGGATTCAATAATTGCAACACGAATGACAAACCACTGATTTATTTCACAATTAATTAATTTATAATAATTAGTCCTTATAATTACAGTACTGATTACAACTTTGAACCATTATAACTAACTACTTGTCAAAGCATTTTTTACTAGTCCGATCACTTTGTTATTTTTCTTGATTTGATCACTTTGCTATCAAAACTGGAACTACTTCAGTCCTTTAGTTCCGCTAATTTTATATTCCGTGATCTTTTCCTATTGTTCTAGTCCGCGATTCTAGATTGATTCAGTTAATTTCGACAGTTTAAACTTTCTTGTGTGGATGAAACCATTGAAATCTATTACAGTAAATGGAATGCCATTGCCCATAAGCATTTGTACGATCATTTAAATATCGCGCAAGTATGGCGCCCACATAGCGCGCAATCGCACTATGAAATACATCAGGGTCGGCCTTATTGTCATATTTTTAATTATATAATCATATTATATTAATCTGATTGGGCAGACCTTATAATTTTACCGTTCACTTAACAGTTTCGACTGGTCCAACCGCTCACTTAACGCACCCTAAGCACTATGCGTTCTGAAACCGATGAGAACTAACAAGCTCGTTATTAAGGGAAAGGAAGTGAAGTATGATAAAACAAGTAAGGAAATGTCTATTAATATAAATGTTAATATTAATATTAATAAAAAATAAATCAAATATAATTGATTTAAGATTGTATTTTTCATTATACCACTAGTGGAATTAAGTAATTTCATTATTCTACTAGTGGATGAAGTGGTATATGCTTCATAAGTGTGGATAAAACTCCAATTATAATGTGATTGTGGATAAAATAAATAATATAACCTGTGACACTTTATGACATAACAGTTTTAGTCCAGTCATGATAGATTTTACTTATCTTATTGCTTGCATAGTTGAACCCAACTCTCTGGTTGAACCCTGTATTACAATAGAGAATTAGTGTTTCCAGATTTGGACTTGATATTTTGTTGTCTATTATTGCATGTGGCATATCTTTATGAGCCAACAACAATCGCGCTCTTAACTCAACACGTCAAGTTTCAACCAAATTAGAGTTGAAATGCAGGTTGGGATATAGTGCGTCTGACTTCGATAGATCGAGTTCTACGATAGCTAGAGAAATTTAAAAAAAAAATACAGATAAACTATACATATAAAGAAGTCTATAACTGGAAATGGAACAGCCTGTATATTTTTTCGATCATATGATGATGATGTAAGAATGATAAGCCAACATTTTTTTATATACATTCCCATGGCTATTTCGATTTATTGAGCAATAAGTACAAAATTTAAAAATAAACTTAAATCACAGGTTTTTTCAAATAATTGGACAGAAAAAATTATAAAAAGTACTCCACATGTTGCCCATCATTTTGATTGACACACATCTCTATGTAAGTATAAGATAAAGATAAGAGGCTACCAGAAGCAACACTTAAGCTTCTCAACGAAACTAAATTGATTTTCCGTGGGAGCCATCTTTTTTAGATATTCTCGTCAGTTAATTTATAGTTTTAACATGGAGTTTGTAACATAAGCACCAACTTACCTACTAAATGGCAGAAACGCCTTGAGGCTTGTTATGGGTTTTGCAGATATTTTTACATTGTTGGATTCATGTCCGATATTTGTTCAACACACTTTCAGAATAAATTAGACATGATGGCATGTTGGAAAAACGTCTGATTTTTAAATATCCCGCCAAATATTTGAAAATTTTAGAGGCTTTCTTCAGCGAATACTCTGTTGGAGTTAAAGAACAAATAAATAGTATTTTCGCATCAGCCATCTACATTAATGTTTTCTTAAAATGTTTTCTTAACTGCCTCTCAAGTTACCGAAGTAACCCTCTGGAAGATCTCAAGGATCTTGTGCTAGGTAAAGAGAGATGAGGCCCTACAGTTTAATGTGGACTCCGAACCACTCTTGGGGCAATTTTTTTAATGAAAAATTGTTTTGCCTTGCGGGAATCAAACCCACTTTGCTAGGCAACTCAGTTTGCTAGCCAGTCGCTTTAACACACTGAGCTACCGGTATCACACATTCAAATTAGGCCAAATTACTAATAATTTTAGTTCAAATGTGCTTTTAGAGGACGGCCCAGTGTCTGTTGCAATCGAAAAATAAATAGCCTGATTGGGCTTAGCATAGTTGTAATCGAAGCATTAGCATTTTGACTAAAAATAATATGTTTTAATATTCCGCCCTCTAAAAGCACATTTGAACTATGCTAAGCCCAGTCAGGCTATTTATTTTTCGATTGCAACAGACTGGACCGCTAGATGGCGCCTGCTGATTATTTTGCAAGTCGCTATTCCAAAGATACCGAAATGTACTACATAGTCAAGTGATCCTCGTGCCGGTCGTTACATGCCTACTTTGCACTGACGAGAGCCAACAGCCTAACTGGGCTTGGCATAGTTCAAATGTGCTTTTAGAGGGCGGAATATTAAAACATAATATTTTAGTCGCAAACTCCTCTATAGAGAGAGCCAACAGCTCGAAACTGCAGTCTGCAAGTGGTGTGTGACGACTGGCATGAGAGCTCCTTTAAGTGGGATCAGTCTTTCGGCTGGTGTTTGTTGCAATCGAAGCATTAGCGTTTTGATGGTAATATGTAATTATTACACTTAACGCGCCAGGCTTGCAATTTGTAATTCAGCGCTCGGCGGGGCACATAGCCCGGAGAGTAGCTGTTGGTTGCAGTCTCGTTACGTTCCTTATAGTAAAATAAGGATCTTATAGAGGAGTTTGCGACTAAAAATATTATGTTTTATTAATAAGTTGTTAAGGTATCTGACAAGGATATATCCCTGTTAAAGATAACTAGAAGATAAAATGGTACTAAACATGAACATTATTTATCAGCCGTTTCATCTGGCTGTTTGTATTTAATCACTTTAACAGCCTATTATAATAATTTGGCTCTTAAAAAATAGAAATTTGTAGATTTATTTAAAATATAAGTGACATGTTCGAGAAAATAAATTCAGATTAGGGTGAAAACCAGAGTGAAGAAATTTGCAAGTCATTTTTTAGGATATACTTGCATGGGAAAATTCCCACCCAGCGAAACAGATTGTCCAAGACAAAAAAACAGTGTTTATTTCTTACAAATAAGTGATATTTCATTAAATTAACTTTATATTTATTTCAAAATAAATATACTTGCTATAAATTTAAGAATAAAACAGCTAATTTCACTTGTTTTATTAAATTTTTAAAATAAATAACATGAATCTTGACAAACATACATCTTTTGCATAGCTGCAACATAAAAAAAAAAATTCAAATATTTTCTGTGTTCCTAAAAAACAACTAACTAATGTCCAAACTTTGTTGTTCAGGCTGCGTTAAGCTACGAGTCCGACTAACCGCCGCGGTCCGACCTGTCACTTGACGTTTTTGGTAGGACTGTTAAGCAGTATTTTACCAATGGTCTGACCATAGATATGACGGCGCAATATTGGGCGGCAATTTCAAATTTAATAGACCAGTTTTTTTGAATTATTATAGATGGTGGGTTTTTGTATGCTGTGTTAATGTAATCAGTTTTTCAAACAAAATATTTGATTATGAATATTGATCTTGCAAAAAAATCTATTTACCATTTTCAACCCTCTCAATCTCAGTCACCTAAAAATATATTGAAACATTGACTTCTTGGGTGCTCAATCAAAGATTTATGTACGTAAATTTTCTTAATAACAACTTTCTGCATCTTTTCCATTTTACTGGATGATTTACAATTACAATGACAAAACCGAAAAACAATTAATGTATTTTTGTTTGGTTCAACAATAAAACCCGACCGTTTCGCCCAATCAGCTGATTGGTCAGACTTTATAATTTTACCGTTCACTTAACAATTTCGACCGGTCGAACCGCTCACTTAACGCAGCCTCAGTAGTTCAATACTCAATTTGTCAATTCAGAAATTAGCGGCGCCATCTATTGATGGGTGATTTTTGCCTATAATATTGTAGCAAAAATTCCCTGAGGTACACGCACTAAGAGTTCAGTGGCGCTAATGTGGTAGAACACGGTCGACTTGCCGGTACCTACTCGAAACAGCCTCTAGATGTCACTCAAGGTACCAATTTTGAACTTATTGCATTCGTTTAGTTGAGTAGTTTTATTTTTGAAGAGTTTTTTGTGTGTGAATAAATAATAAAAATATATATAATATAAAATATGTGCAAATTTCTCGACATTGTTTATTAATTGTTAATAAAATGATAAAAATACTAATAGTCTTTAGGGTATTCTGCATTTTTTATAAAGTGTATACCTGCAGTATTATGTAGTGTATGGAATCCAATAATTAACAATTAGCCCAAGCGGTACCTATCTGCTTAAAATCACTTGTTTGGGTAAGGGCCAGTTTATCAATGCATGGTTAAAACTGTTGGATAACTATTTCGTAGTTAACGATATCCAGCAAATAAAGTGGTAGTTAAAGTTGGCGTTTATCAAGGCTACTTTTAGTTTCAACAATTTATTCGTAAGTTGGCTGCACTAATAATTCAGCAAATCTTTGTGATTGGCTGGCTGTCCTCGGTATGATTTGACAAAATAACCTGAGCCGTTGCAGTGTTGCCGATTGAAATACCCGATTGTGCACCGTCAGTTCCCTGAAACCTCTACGTGCTGAAAATTTATGTTTACTGAAAACTGAAATTAAGTCAAAATGAAACGAACACAATATGACGGGAGGATGGGAGAATTTTTCCCAACACAATTTGATAGGGACCGGGGGATTTTCTTAAAATTGAGTTTTTTTCTCTTTTAGTTCCCTATAAATAAAAAAACTCATCATAATGTCTGAACTCTACAAATCCCAGATTCTCCTCACTGGGGATTAATTTCCAATTTTTACCCATGATCACTTGAAATTTCCCGGCATCAGCAAATTTTCTACTAATCGGCAACCCAAGACAGACGCGTTATTTTGATATTTGCATTTGCGTTGTTGTTTACCCTTTGGTTATTTTATTATCCACTACTGTCAAGAGTGTCAAGTTAAGGTTTGACATTAATAAACAGATTAACCTCGAGATCGCCGCTATCTATAAGATAATGCAACTTAACCCAGCATTGATAAACCGGCCCTAAATCGGGTGGTATGGGCGATTTTCGGCTTACGGTTAGTTCTCATAGCTGCGGATTGCGAATTTCCGCTTGCGGATTTTTTTTTTTTTTAATTCGGCATATGCGTTCCAGGAGAAGTTAATTTGCTAATTTAACTTCTAGTTAAAAGTGAACGAATTGTCTTCGAACATTTCACTATACCTGCAAGAAAATTAGACTTAGAAGAAATTTTATAAAAATCCGCAAGCGGAAATTCGCATTCCGCAACTATCTGAACGTTCCTAAAAATCATAAGAAATGTTAATTTCACTATGCGCTAGTTTGATAACGTGGGCGTATTTAATTTTTTATTAAACAAAATGTGAAAAAATTTAGTTTTTTTTCTTCCTATTTTTTCATAAATCTCAGTAACTATTACTTTTAGAGAAAAATTATAAAAATGAAAAAGTTTTGTAATTAAATTTTAAATAAGTAGCAGTTGGTTGCCCACCAGAAATTCATTTTTATTATTGCAAAAGTAGTAAAAATCGAACAAAATTTGAAATAGCAAGTTATTTGTGGATTTTTTTCAAATACTTATATTTCATACTTGATGAAAGAAAACTTTAAAATATAATAAATCTTCTCACCAAATTTGATCAAGATCGGACTTTTAGTTTTTTTGCAATCTAACTTCGCAAAAAACATTGCAAATTTTCAAAATGCTGCCGAGGCTAAACTAAAGCATTGAGAAAGTTGAACATTTTTTGGCATCTAAAAGAGCATTGAAATTTCCAAATCCATTTTGAGATATTAAAATCCGTTAATTAGGAGGGCATAGGGAATTGTTTAAAAATTTGACAATTTTTTTTGCTGAGTGAGGTTATGTTCCCCAAAGGACGCGTTAGGATACAGTAGGCCCCTTTTCTCTATCTAGTCTCACGCGAACCGTGAGGCGCATTGTTTAGATCGTACAGTATATACGGAAAAACCTGCAGAAATATAAACAGTTAAAACACTAGAGTTCAAAAAGTGAAAACTAAGAAAGGAAGTGCTACGCAAGTGAAAGGGTGGGGCCCCTAAGGTCGGGACGGTCCCAAAAGACAATCTCAAAGTAAGTTCTTGACAGTGACATTTTGTAATTAAAGTGAATATAGACGCTAGTAATTAAAAATCACCAGGCAACATTTAAAAAAAAAATTTTTAACCTAACCTAAAAATAAAATACAATTGTGAACAGAGACGCAGGTGCGCAGTTTTTTGATACAGCGACCTTCGTCGGTTAAAACCGGTCGGGAAAAAACATATAATTATAATAGACAGTCTCACCAAAGTTTCAAAGCCTAACATTATAGTGGAAGGCCAAAATAAAACCAAAGAAGTAGCGGCAACTGGGCCAAAAGGCCAGCTCTACAAATGCATTGCGGGCTCAGTCATACCGTGTACGTCACTAGCATCACCCGACTTCAGACAAATAACACAAATGTCTGGAAGTGAGACGGACCGTAGCTACGCGAGCCTGGATAGGCAAGTCATAGGAAGGAAAATAAAACGCAAGACGCAGCAACCGGAATCGCCCAAAAAGATGTCCCAAGGTAGCGCGTCCGACGGAAGTCAAAGCAGCGTTAAAATGGCGCCAAATAAAGATGGTGAGATATTCAAGCTAAAGCCTAAAAGGCAAAAGCTTATAGTTCAAGAAGAAGGAAACCCCACGTTTACACACCCAGGAAGTGGTAAACAACCAAAAGCTATGCCAAAACGGCAGGTAGCGGTAATTAAAAACAGGTTCGAGGGACCACTGCCGCTGCCCCCGGATATGAACGTCACCCCTCCCCCGCAGCAAACAGAACCAAAGATAGGAGAAAAGAGTGAAAGGAGGCCCCCACCACTCGTGATACACGGACAGTTAGAAAATCACAGAGGGGTAAATAATTATCTAAGGGAAAAGCTCAAAAATAAATTCTACTGGAAGCACTCAATGAATAATACCTCCCTGCAAGTAACAACAAAAAAAGATTGGGACACCATAAACAAGTGCTTCCAGGAAAGCAAAGTGGAGTATCACACTTACACGCCGCGCGAGGAAAAAACTCACGCTTTCATCTTGAAGGGGCTCCATCATGAAGTTGAGTTGGACGACATTAAGGAAGAATTGAGAATCACACACAAAGTTGTACCAAAAGAATTATACACCATGAAGGGCACCAAATACCCTACCTATCTTCTGATAACTGATAACAAGATAGTATTAAAAGATCTACAGAATAAGGTAAGGTACTTGGATTTCACGGCAGTGACGTGGGAGCGACACATAAACGCCAAGTTAATCATACAGTGTCATAGGTGCCAGCAGTGGGGACATGCAACCTAATTGCAGAGCTGCCCCCAACTGCCTAAAATGTGCGGGAAGCCACCTCACCCGCACATGCATTAAGGGCCGGGACACCCCGGCTAAATGCATAAACTGTGGGGGGGCACACCCGGCTAACAGCGTCAGCTGTACTTCGTACAGGAGGAAGGTCGAACAAATTGAGAAAAGAAGCATAAGAACTCCCCCAGCGCCGGTAATGCAGTATGTAGCTGCTTCACAGCCAAAACTCAATGTTTGGGAGGAAAGAATGAAACAAAATAGGAACGCCCAGCAGATATCGTCGCCACCCAATCAGATTATTAAAAAGGCGGAGGAAACAAGAAAGCCCGCGCTGCTGCCCACCCCTCCTCTGATGAACGGAACTGCTACCACCACCGCCGAGAAGATGGAGCTGCTCCGGCAACAGCAACGTAGAATGGCATCGCTCGTCGATTTAGATAAACTACTGATGCTTTACAGCAATCTGAACGATGAGCTGGAGAGATGCGTAAATGCGGGCGAAAAACTTTTAGTGATGCATCGCTTCCTCGAAGCAATCCCCCAAAATGCATTCTAAATAAAAATAAAACTCTCTTCCTGGAACGCCAATGGTATAGGTAACAAAATTCCTTTTCTCATAAATTATTTACTGAGGCATAAAATTGACATTATGCTTCTAAATGAGACGAAACTTATCAGACGAGACAAGCTGCGAGTCCGAGGGTATACGATACTTCGAAAAGATAGGGCCGACAATAACAGGGGCGGTGGGGTAGCCGTGCTCATAAAGTCTGATATCGCGTACACACAATTCTATACAGAACACAACTGTAGAGAATATGTGTGTGACGCTAGAGGGCGGCATGAGCATCATTGTCGCGTATAATAGGCCAGTGAACGGCTTCACAGCCGGTTGTCTGGAGAATATGATGAACGTGAGCCCGCGCTGTCTCCTCATAGGCGACCTCAACGCCAGACATCGCAACTGGAACTGCCATCGCAACAACGCAAACGGAAATACTCTGTTTGACTATGTAAATAATCATAATGTCATCCTGCAGTATCCGGACGATCCCACGCATTTTCCGGACAATGATACAACACCCACAACCCTTGACATAGTGATCAACAAGGGCGTGAGGAACTCCACGGCTCCAGTGTCGCTGGAGGAACTCACGTCCGACCACAACCCAATCATTCTAGAACTGATATGTCAAGGGAAAACATCACACGAACAATTACATCTTATAGAGGCGCCAACTGGGGCCTCTATAAGGCACACATCAACAGAAACTTAACACTGAATAACACAATCAGCACATCCGCCGAGCTGGAGAATGTAGTGGAAGAGTTTACGAGAGTGCTGCAGGATGCCAAGCAGACTGTTTCCACTACTACAACAATAAACCCCAACAAAGACCGACTCGACGCAGCGGTCATACAAGATATACACGAGAGAAACAGACTGAGACGGCTTTGGCAGCGAAATCGCGATGCCGGCGCTAAGGCTGAGATGATCAGACTGCAAAGGCAAATCAGAACCACCATCAACACTGTAAGAAACCAGAAATGGGGGGACAAACTGGCAGCGCTAAATCCTCAAGACAACTCGCTGTGGAAGCTGACGAGGGCACTGAAAAATACGCGGGAGGCCATACCCGCGCTGACATGCGCGAACGGACAGACGGCGATGACAGACGTGCAAAAAGCGAATGACCTAGCTTCCCATTTTGAAAATATACACAACAACAATATACCAAATAATTTAGAGCACGACCGCATCGAAAATGACATAAACGAAATCATTAGTCATGACGTACAACTGACGAGACGAGAGTTTCTGAAGGTCATGACCAAGCCCTCGGAAATAGTAGACATTGTCAAAAACTTACCAAACAACAAAGCCCCGGGAAAAGACGGCATCGAGTACAAACTGCTCAAATATCTCCCGAGGAAAGGTATTGTGCAGTTAACGTATATCGTTAACGCGATCCTGCGGCTGCAACACTGGCCTAGCCGGTGGAAATGCGCCGTGGTCGTGCCCATCCTTAAACCAAACAAGAACGCGAAGTTCGCCGGCAGCTACAGGCCTATCTCGTTCCTGTCGGCGATCTCCAAGTTGGTGGAGAAGCTCGTCCTAACCAGACTAGACGCTGTTCAGGAGGAGCTCCACATCGACGATGAGTCTCAGTTTGGCTTTAGAAGGGGCAGGGGTATGGTACAACAAGTCGTTAGGATAGTTAACGACGTTAAAGTACAATACAACCTCGGGAAGAGCACCACCATGGTGCTTCTCGATATTGAAAAGGCGTTCGACACCGTCTGGATCCCGGGATTACTATACAAAATGCACGACTACAACTTTCCGACTTTTTTCATCAAACTCATTCACTCGTTCTTGACGGGCAGATCTCTGCAAGTTCGAGTTAATAACAAACTGTCAACACGGCGGGACATTCGCGCGGGAGTCCCGCAAGGATCATGCCTGTCACCAAAGTTGTACAACCTGTACGTCTCCGACTTCCCAGAGTTCCCGAATACGAAGTTGGCCAAGTACACCGATGACACAGCCATGTATGCACATTCTCATAACGCTCAAGCAGCAAACATGCTGCTCAAAGCTCATATGGCCTGTTCCACGGCGTATTACGACCGATGGAAGATTCGGGTAAACGCTGAGAAGTCGGAGGCGATAGTCTTCACGCGCTGATTTACTGAAAATAAAATCCTAACACCAATCTTGATCCGGGGAAACCAAATTCCAACCAAGAGATGCGTGAAGTACTTGGGGGTCAGACTGGACCAGCGACTAACGTTCAATACGCACATAAATGAGACAGTACGGACGGTCTACTCCATATCCAGGAGTCTGTATCCGCTCATGGTCAGGGGTAGCAGACTTAACCGACAAAATAAAAAATTGTTGTACACGATGGTGGTCAGGCCGTCCATCACATACGCGGCGCCGGTGTGGTGCAGCATACCGACTACGACAATGAGAAAACTGAAAATGCTCGAGCACAAGTTTATGCGCCTCATTTCTAATTCTGGAAGGTACACCTCCCTCAGAGACCTATACGCACTTTGCCACGACATAACTCCAATAGCGGACTACATCCGGGACATCTCCCAAAAATTCTACTCTTTCAAACTGGGCGATAGTCCGCTAACAAGAAACATAACACAAATTAGACAGCATAATGCCCCATTTCGGATAAAACACTCTCTACCATACCAGACGTTACCGATCTTCCGGCAACCTCTGTAGCCAAACTTCACCAACTATAACTTCCGCTTATCCTATCTGTCTTTACTGATATTTCATATCTTTGAATCTTTAAATCTTTTCTGTCTCTTTCTTCCTTTATGTTTGTTCATGTTTGTTCCGTTTGTTTCTTGTTTTCCTTTTGTACATTTTTGTTTCTAAATTAATTTCCCATCGGAATTTTTCAATAAAAATCAAAATTTTCGAAAATTATCAAAAGTTTAGGCCAGCCTATGTGCAGTCCGGCATTTACATATTTCGCAGAAGGTTCCTCGTTCAGATTGAGGTACTTGCGTTGGTATCAAAATGAAATTAAAAAAAAAATATCCAAAACCAAGTTTAGTTATAAGTTTTTGTTAGATATAGAAAATGTTACCACCTATTTTAATTCATCTTTTATGTGAAAGGAGTTTAGGTTAAGTTTTAAATTGTGTTTTAGCCAAACTAGTTCTATTCCGCCCGACCCTGCAACCCGCCACCGCGAACTACGCGCTGGTTGCATGGTTGGTCCCCGGAATAGGTTTTGGGGCGGCACATGTATTGTATCCATAATGTATAATAAAGAAGTTTTGAATTGAATTGAATTGAGGCCCCTTTTCGACATAAGTCGAACTGGTGAGGTAGAACAGTTTGAATTTCCCTCGTTGCGAAAATTACGTCGGCCGGCTGGGGGCCCTAGTGCGGGGGCACACGAAGCCGTTTGACAGCACGGGGACCACGAAGTGGCGGAGCCCCATTTTTTACAGTCCGGAGCTCCATTGAGACAGCATGGAGGCCCGGGGCGGAATCCTGACGCGGGGGCCTCGGAGCCCTAAGAAGGCCATTCTGGAGGCGGAGCTCCGGCTCAACTGGGGCCATTTCCACTTTTTGCTAAGCAAATTTTTAAACAATTTCCTAGGCTCTCCTATTTTAATATCTCAAAATTGATTTGAAAATTTGACTGCTCTTATATAAAAATTGTCAACTTTCTAAATGCTTTAGTTTAGCCTCAGCAACATTTTGAAAATTTGCAAATTTTTTTGGAAGTTTAGATCGCAAAATTATTATGCAAAAACTAAAAGTCCGATCGATCTTGATGAAATTTGGTGAGAAGATTTATCATATTAAAAAGTTTTCTTTAGCCAAGTATGAAGATCCTACTTATAATATAAGTATTTGAAAAAATTCCACAAATACCTATTTCATTTTTTTGCGATTTTTACTGTTTTTGCAATAGTAAAATGAAATTTTGGATTCGAGAGCAACTGCATCTTATTTAAAATTTAATTACAAAACTTGTTCATTTCTATAACTTTTATAAAAGCAATAGTTACTGAGATATATGAAAAAATAGGAAGAAAAAAAAAACAAAAATTTCGAATTTTTTCACATTTTCTTTAATAAAAAAATACGCCCATGTTTTCAAACTAGCGCATAGTGCAATTAGCATTCACTCACCAAAAACAAATATCGCAAAAATTCATTAAATAAAAAAATATAATAACCACCTTGTTTTATTTATAAAGTTAATATGGGCGGAAACGTGGTTAGGCTTTTAGAGAAAAGTCGATTTAATATAATACTGGACTAATTTTTTTTGTATGAAAAACAAAGTAGTACTGGACTTTCTCGTGTGAAAAACATTTTTTTTTTGTTGAATTTTCATTAACCAGTACATTACTATCGAGTGTTCTCTAGACCCCTATCAACATTTTTTTGAATCAGTTCAGAGATGCAGGATAAATTGTCGAATTACGAAATCATCTTTTTAAAATCGGCGCCGCCACCCTTAAGCAACCAGTTAAACTTTTCCCTCACCGTCCTTTTATTTAAATGTAACGTTACATGTAAATATAAATAAACAGATGCGTCATTCACATGGTCGTCTAATTTTTGTAACCTGTTTTCGTTATTATTTCTCCAGGTTTTTTTATGTAAAGTTTGGTATTTGTTTCTATATTCTGATTTGCTTGTCTAAGAATTCAATAAAATTTAATCACTTAGTTAATGTAGAACACTGTTTAGTTGCAACAATTGGTTATGAGATACTATTTGGTTTTCGAAGATTGTACTATTGTTTTATTTATTTGAACTGATAGAATTAGTGGTTTTATTTATGTAGATATGTGCAATTTTATTGAATTTCCGAAAAGTAAAAATGGAAAGGAAGGCCAGCCTTTAAATAGGTAAAGGTAAATTTAATAATTCCGCGGAGGAAATACATTAGTGCCAAAATTACTCACCCCCCCCTCATTGTAGGTCGGGTGGGGATGACTGAAATCTTAAATAGGAACCCCTATTTTTTTATTGCATATTCGGATTCTATGGCTAAAATTACGTAGGATTTGTCTGAAACATTTTTTCGATTCATAATAGACGGTGCTGTAATCGACATCGACGAAATTAATTTTTTTTCGATTTCTCCTACTGAGAACCTATGCATACGATTCTGCAATACGTTTTCATTGCAAATAATCAAAATTAGTCTTAAAACGAATTTTATTTCTCAAATTTTCAATTACTGAAAAATGACTTGTCAAGAAACTACTGTTACGTGTTTACACCCTTCAGTAAACACCGTGTACGTAGGTTCAATAAATTGCAACAATTGTCTTCACAAACTACCCATTTATTAACCACTTAAATTACAATAATTAATCCTTAAAAATAACAACTAATAATAACTTTCATCTAACATAAATTCACTACTTTAAATCACAACTTGTTACTGTTCTTTGTTTCATCTGATCATTTGTCATCTAATATAACCTCTGTATATCAGAATTGTACCGTATACTGAACTGAGCTGGTCCGGCTTCTAGCCGATAGCCGCGTTGGTTCATGCGTGAGGTGGCAATCGCGATTAATCACACGGGTATCGCGCCACCGGGTTTGAATCCTGGCTCCGGCACTGGCACTGTCGGAGGAAATGGATGTATGTCCGCGTTTTTTCAATGCGTAACCCCCTTCCGCAGAAGCCTTTAGCTTCTAGAATTGGGGGTTGTCTAATTTCTGTGGTGTTTATTTATTATATTTATTTATTATTCCCTGCTGTGCCTTTATATATCTAAATACAGGTGTTATAGAGCATTCTGCACGCATGTCGTCGATTTCTGTGAGTTCGCGCCTTTCCTGGCAATTTCCATGGCTCGACTCGGCGGTCGTCACAGAGATGGTGCTGCCGACTACTACCATTTAGTTGGAATGTAGAATACAGGGCCGGCTTCAGCACATAACACTGCCCCCTGCTTAAGCCTGAACGACCCGATAAGGCAACTCGGTATTTTCAACATATTTCGTCAGTCTGTCCAGGTGCACGATTTTCATTTTCGACTTCTTACTCCGTTGAATCCGATAGACGACGTCATTGATCTTGCTTTGAAAATCTTCCTTCTTTCCGCTATGGGTTGTACAGACAAACTAAATACTCCATCTTGAGTCCTGCTGAACTGACGTTACGGTCATATCGAGCCTTCATTCGGTCACCACTTCCTGTAGGTGACCTCTTGGCAGCCACATCCGCACAAACCTTACAACTGCGATACCAAGCCTCTACATCCTGACGGTTATTTATCCAGTAGAATCGTTTCCGTACTCTAGCCAAGGTCTCATTTTTGCCAAAATGCTCTCCGGATATTTCTTTGTGCATTTCCTGAAATACTTTTAGTACCTGACACCTGGGTATCATCAAACTTCCTTCCCATCTGGGCTCTCCCATGCCCTCCATAATAGTTCATCTTCAAGCCTTAGGGAATCCCATTGTGTCCACAAAGCCTTCAGCTCGCCACTTTTATACGAAACATCCTTCCATTCTGGTCGCGTGCCTTTTTCTTCTGCCTTCAGTATAAGTTCCGTTCAGTTGTTCCTTCCTCTTAACTTTCTTTGTCCAGTCCTTCAGAACCTCTACCTTAACCGTCTTTACTTTCGCTACATCGCTGTCGTTTTACATTCTCGGCAGTTATTTCCATAGGGTGTCTCTGGCGACACTACCTCTTGACATGCCCTAATTTGCCGCAATTATAACAGCGGATTGCTTTTGTCAACCTCTCATCAATTCGCTGCAGCTTCGGCTTCTGTTTCGGCGGTTCCGGTTGCGAACGTAATTCGCTCAGTACTTGTGCAACCATTTTCTGTATATCTGTTAGCATAACAATCAATCTCGTCTTATCGGGGCGGATTTCCTCTTTCTTTGCAGCGTTTACTTCCCCAGGGTTCCATTTTCGACAATCACGCATCATATGCCCTAGTTTGCTGCAAAGGTAACATCGAATACCTCCGCTAGGCTTTACACTTCCTTGTCGATCTTCCCGTTTTCCTGGGAAACTTGTCCTGGTTATTGAGTAAACATCTTGTGTAAATCCTTGAGTTTGGTGTTTAAATTCGTTTCCTCTGATTGGGCTTCATCTATAGAGACGGCTCGTACTCTGTGCGAGGAGGAATCCATATAAGCGGCTACTTGCTCCTGAAATCGCCTTGGTGCATCCGTGTGAGCCAAATATGCCAGCATCTCAACTGCAGCCTCAAACTCTTGTAAACTCTCCCCGGCTTTTTGTATACGTGATTTCAGTGGAGTCTGATATAATTGGGCAAAGTGTTGGTCGCCAGATTTAGTGGAGCCTCCAAAATTTTTAAATCATGTTGCTGCGCCACTGGAATCGTCTGAAGCACTTCTGATGCTTGGCACCTTAATGTGAAAACTAATGCAATAGCCTTTTCCTCATTACTCCAGTTGTTTGTGCATGCAGCCGCCTCAAACTGTCTCTTATATGTCATCCATGAAGTTTGGCCATCAAAGGAGGGAGGTTGTAATCGAAGATCTTATGATGCGACTAGCCGGCCTCCGTTTTCTCTCAATTATCGCTTAAGTCGTTCTATTTCTCCCTCAACTACCCGGAATTTTCCTTCAATATGCCCATTTTTCCTTCAACATCAGTAACTGTTTGTTTGACTTCGCTTACTTCTTCTACTGTACCAACTTTTTGTTCAACCTTGTCCACTTTCTCTTCAACGTCATTAACTTTAGCGTTTATAATCCCTATATCCTCCTTAATTTAATTTTTGATTTCATAAGTGGCTGACTGGATAGTGTCTTGTTGCACCTGTATAATTTTTCTCAATTCCTCCTTTTCTTCTTGACGTCGTTTCTCTTCTTTTTCTTTTTCTTCCTGACGTCTTTCTTGTTCGTCTTTTTCTTCCTGACGTTGTCTTTCTTGTCCTTCTTTTCCTACTTGGCGTCGTCTTTCTTGTTCGTCTTTTTCTGCCTGACGTCGTCTTTCTTATTGGCCTTTTTCAGCCTGACGTTTCCTTTCTTTTTCTTCTTCCCGTCTCTATTGTTCTTCTTTCTGGTCTAGCATTATTTTTATAAATTCCGCTAAAATGTCTTGCATTTGCTTTTCGGCAGCCATGCTTCTTGTTTCCATCCAAAAAGTTCTTAAAACAGCACTAACAAGTCTTACTTAAAGTCTATAACAGGTAGACGTTAAATATTTCCACAAAATTCAAAATATAATGTTCTAGAAATTTTCTCAAAATGCCAAAAATACGTCTTATTTAATGTCTATATCACTTTCCAGTTGATAGAAATCAGCTAACTGCACCCGTTTCCAAATAGAAGGTTCTGGAAAATTTCCCAAAATGTCACAAATAGGCCTTATTTGATGTCTATATCACTTTCCAGTTGACAGAATTTAGCTAACTGCACTAGTTTCCAAATAGAAGGTTCTGGAATTTTTCCCAAAATGTCACAAATAGGCCTTATTTGATGTCTATATCACTTTCCAGTTGACAGAATTTAGCTATCTGCACTAGTTTCCAAATAGAAGGTTCTGGAAATTTCCTCAAAATGTCACAAATAAATCTTGTCTAATGTCTGTATCACTTTCTAGTTCAAATCACTTCAATATCTGCAGTGGTTTCCAAATATGTGTATTCTAGAACTTCCTCGAATTCTTCAGAAATCCTGTTGCAATACCGCTTCTGACAGCAATTGTTAGGTGTTTACAATTTTCAGTAAACACCATGTACGTAGATTCAAATAATTATTGCAACAAGAACTTTCACTAACCACTAATTTATTAATCATTTCATTACAATAAATAGCCCTTATTCGCATTAGTACACACTAATTACAAGGTTTTCTACTGTAGTCATTCAATTCAAAACGTTTTACTGTTCTTTATCTCATCTTATCACTTGCTAATCTCATACATAACTGTTCCCAGTGCGCATGGATCCACTCTATATACCCGCGTCGAATGTACTTCGATTACCCCGGCCGTTGTTCGCGGCGCCTCCGGCCTTTCTCGCACATTCCATGAGGCACTGGCGTAGGAGTGCACGTAACAATAAAGTATTATTATTATCATTATAGTGCCCCGAACAACAGCCTGTATATCATTTATTGCAAAATGTTGGTAAACCTTTGAAAATACAATAGATCAGTGTGTAAAATAATATCAGAATATTTGATGACATATTTACGGTTATTCTTTAATAAATTTTCGAAATTATCGACTGACCAAATTTTAAATTTTAACAAATAAAGTAGTCAACTAGCTAATTATTATATTGTTAATTTCACTTAAATAACCCACAGACGTTATTATTTGTTCTTTTGAACATCGACCGTATGTAAGCTTTTTTGAGTTTAAATTTTCATTCAAAATAACACGTTCCACTTCACTCTGTATAAGGAAAGTATTGTGATCGTGCAAAAAATCGATTATTTCATTAATATTCTTTGAGAAATTGGAGTATATCAGATTTCAGATTTTTATTTTTTACATTTCTCTAGTTACATGAAAAAATATTTAAAATATATAAACATTTTTTACTTCTTAGTTCGGTTTGCTATTAAAGCGTGTTTTTTAGTTTTTTAAACTATAATTTTTTTTAGTCACGCCATTCATTCTGCATTTTGAAACCGCTGAGTATCCGCTAGTAGTACATAATTAATATTACATCATAATGTATGTATTCAAGTTGGAACTAGCGTTTAACAAGGGCTTATACAACGGCAAATACGTTATATTATTTATTAACTGCGGCGCCTCCGGCAAAATATCGTCAATAGATTAGTCATTTCTTTTTTTTTTAAATTTTATTCTGATGAGGACATTAGGACAAAGTTGTCAAATTATTGTATTGTCATCGATCCTTGATAAGTGTGCAAAGTTCCAGTTTAATCTGAAGTTTTGAAGGGGGTGAGAATCACGTTCAAAGATTGAAAAAGTTACATACATACAAACATACAGGTGAAGCTAATATAAAGCGTGTAAAAAGCACTACCTAGTTCAAAGGAGTGTAGTTTTGTCAGAAAGCATTTCCGGACATATTTACAGGAAATTTCTTAGAATGAATCAAGGAATCATATAATGAAATTTTTACATCTGCTTAGGATACACTCCGGATTAGGATAATTTAATGCCAACAGCATTTTCATGGTTGTGGGATCTATTTCAGTTACAGTTGAGGTATTAAAAAAGATACAAATCTTTATTTTCACAAATAGAACTTGAAAAATGTGCGAACATTGCCTTTGTGCGTATAATAGTCTACTTCATATTATTTGTTAGTTAAAAAATATTTCTCATTTAATGTAATCCTCTTAATTGTGTTTATAACCGTAATGTTTTCTTTGACTATATTTTTATATAAACAATAAACATTGGCTTAAATATTTTCCTAATATACTTGTCTATACAATTTTTAAAATTAATAACTTATTTAAAATATTATGGAAAAGTTGTATTTTATACATATTTCAGTTGCTGTGATGCAACGTTTTATAAATAAATTCATTCTCAGTTGTATACTTTTCACCAAATATTTATTTTTTTCTTATGAAAATGAAACACGATACTCCGGCAGATTCAGAATGAGATCTCTCCCTCTTCGAAATTGAAGCCTCAGGCGACACTGTCGCTTCAAGCTTCTGACGGTTTAACTATTGCTATTAATTCAGTTAGAAACAGTACTCCAGAACGGTTCCAGCTCCAGTACAATCATGAGGGAAATAGTTCATTTGCAAGCTGGTCAATGTGGAAACCAAGTAGGAGCTAAGGTTAGTTAATATAAATACAATATTTAGTTGATATTCTTTATGAAAACATTTTGTATTGATAATTGCAATTGTGAATTGCAATATTTATTGATATTTTTCAATATTTGATAATACTTTTACTTTTATCCATTTGCCTGATATTTTAAATTTCAAACAGAAATTAGTAGCTAGTAGTAGTGGCAGCTATGAAATATTTTTTCTAATTATTTACTTTACTGGTATAAAATTATTTTCAATATATGGTTACATTGTGTCTATATACTGGTATATACTAATTACTTATTTACAGTTTAACTTAATGCTCACACGATGTTCAATTCTGTCTAATTCTTTAAATAGAAATTAATTTTTATAAGCCTCATTATTTTATTATCTAATATTTAACGGTTTTAAATAATTATTTCAAAATTATATCTGTAAATAAACCGTTATACATTTAATAATAAATAATTGTCCAATTTTTCAATTTAAGTTTTCTCTACAAAATTATAAAATATTGATAGTTAAAATATTAATATACGTTTATAATATACGTATACAGGGCGTCTCGAATGTGCAGAAATATATTTCTTACTTCGAAATAAGAGAAATCTTTCTATTCACGGATTTATTGAGGCGAATATCAAACGTTGAACTTTTTTCGCTTAAAGAAAAGTAGTTCTCGTTGAGATAAATTGAATTTTGAACATTTTCTATAAATGTATTTATTAAATTCAAATTCAGTATGGTATCCTTAAACTACAATGTAATAAAAATTTCTATTAAACTTTAGAAATTACTCTTTCAAAAACATATTTTGTCGATTTTCTGGAAAATGATACAGCTTAGCCCTGTACTTACTACACAAAAGTGTCTGTTTTATCTACTAATGAATTTTGATTCAGAATATTTTATGAGGTTTTATAAAATGAAAGGTTACCAAAAATAAGCAGTAATTCTGCAGTTTGTCCACTTCTCGATTTTTGAGGTTTTTTTTTGTCAATACATTAATGAAAGAGTTAGCCCCAGCAACACCTCACCGACTATTTTTTTACTAATTCCAACGTCAAAATTAGTGCAAATAGTTGTCAAACGGTAACTTAGATCTTCTAGACATAAATTGACCTCGGAGCAACGTTCCTTGGACCTCGGAAACCCAACTTCAGCTTGGAACACTTACCAATACCAACGTTGGTTTGACATCAGAAAATGGCCTATTTAGGTCTGGTGTGTTTTTAAGTACTCTTCCAACGTTGATTAGATGTTAGTAACTGATTAAATAGAACTGGTTAACTTATGGGTAATCTTTCAACGCCGGTTAGACGTTGGTAACCGACCTAAGGGATTTAGTTCTCTTTAGTCATCTACCAACGTCGATGAAACGTTAGTGACTACCTAGATAAGTCTTTCATCTTTCAGTAACCTACCAACGTCGGTTAGACCTTGGTAAGACGTTGGTGGGATACATTTTTATATTCGTAAATTTGTATACTGTGTGCCGACTTCGCCATATTTATTGATTCTATCGAAACCAAGAATAGGCGACCATGTTGGATAAACGTTTGCAAAGATTTAAGAAACACTAAATTTATAGTTTAAAAAATAAAATACGCTGAGATGCACTTATTTATTTCTTTAATTATATACGTGCAATATTTTTCAAAGTATTTTTTTACAATTTCTTTTGAACGAAAATAGTAAAATAAATAGAAGTATTATTTTAATACTTTTAAGATGAACGTAATTCTTAAAGGGTAACTATGTTTTTAGACCTAGCCGACATACATTTATCAATAAAATTTGTTTTGTTTGAATTTTGGTCTTTCCTTCACACGAAATTTCAGGTTAAAGTTAACGTATTATTCTAAATGACAACCATATTTTATGATATATCCATGTTCTAAACAAATGATAGTAGGTAGATAAAGTTGGTTGGTTTTACTTAAGTCCGACTCTCTTGCCAGATTGAGACCCGAATATAACCGACGCCGACGGTACGACGTAATAAAACAATTGCAACGATGATAAGTCAGTCTTCGACGTTGTAGCAACCCATATTTTATTGACCAATTTGGTGCAGATATGAGTTGGCACGACGTTTTGCGTACGTCGCACACTGACTTCTAGTTGGGAACCTCAACGTCGGCTTGACATTGGAATGTTGCTTGGGATATGAAGCGTTTTTGACTAATAAAACGTTACGCAAATGTATAATAACCGAAGAAATTGACGGGAAAGCGGAGCAATACCTCTAGGTATTGGATGGGTAAAATCGAGTGAAAATACAACGTTTTTAGGTCACTTTGAAACGATTAGCATTGAAAAAGTCATTTTAGGGCAAGGGTAAAGAAGATAAGAGTCATGACAGCATTATACATACTCAGTACATCTATTATAACCCTCTTCGATTTGCAATAGCCAATACGTAAAAGATCCAAAAAGAGTAAAAATACGACCATTTCAGGTCACTTTCGGATGAAAAGGATTTAAACAATCATTTCAGAATAACGGAAAATAAGTGTCATGACATATTTGAATGTTTATTAGACTTATGCATGACACTTATTTACGCTTGCCCTAAAATGACTTTCAATGTTAATCGTTTCAAAGTGACCTAAAAATGTCGTCTTTTCACTCGTTTTTACCCACCCAGCACCCCTATTCGCTCTATTTCCCTGTCAATTTTTTCGATTATTATACATTTGCGTAATGTTTTATTAGCAAAAAACGTTCATATAATTTCTTATTAACGTATTCACAAAAGAAAACCCACAAGAATCGAGAAGTGGACAAATTGATGTATAACGACCAAACAAACATTTTTCTTATATTGACGAAACAACGATTTTTTTGCCAGTATAACAAAATGTATTTTTTGATGTCATCTTGTATATAGGAAATTCAGCGTTATCGTATACATCTTTTGAAGTAAATTTTTCCTAATCTTGATAAAATGAGTACGCTGCTGAATTATGACGTGCACTGTTGAAACATTTCGTTAATCATGTTAGCATCATTAGGAGATGCCTAAAACTAATACTCACAAATACTGTATTTAAACATGTGGGTTTCTAACGTTGAAAATTAGTGAGCTCTGTGGCTTAACGCGTACATTTTAAGCTTTCGACCAAGGAGTCCCGGGTTCAAATCAAAATAAATAAAATATCATCGTGCTACTTTCACAATATGTCACAAAGCATATTTAAATATTTACTATTATTGAACAGTAATGTTAATATCATTGGTCCATGATCTAATTAGCAGTTGCGCTGCAGACTTATGGAGTACAATTATTATTAATTATAATTTTATACGCACATATTAGCATTCGTAATTATGTTACATTATATGAAGTTTAATTAAGCACAATGCCGTTTTCTTTATATATACCATATTTGACATTAATACATTGTTCATTACATACTAATTTACGGAAAATAAATTCTTTTTTTAAGAGAATAATTATTGGAATTGGTATAACATGCACCTTTTTGGTCTTAGTACAGTTTTATAATTCCGTTAAGAATTTAATATGTCACAATATTTATTGCTTTAAAATTATTCATTTTAAAATAAACATAAATAGCAAAATAAATATATGACAGTGATTTTCCTTTATTAACCAGAAATATGGTGCAGTCTCGGTAAGGCCAGAGCCTTTATTAGGCTTATTAGTCATGCTAACTTTGTAATCTACATCTTTTCTTGAAGTATTCCTTTTGTGACTCAGTTTTATTATTATAAAAATTAAGATAAAAATTTTAATCGTCTGGTTATCAAATTTGCTGAATTTTATGAATTATTTAGCCGTTTTATGTTAATCATAAGAAATGACATGTAGGCACTTGTTTATACCTAATTTTTTATGTAACATGTCATATCACATGTGACTTCTATTCATTGTAGTATGTATCATATGGATACAATTTTTATATAAACAATGTATTGTTTTTATATAAAAGGTTCATATTTTTTTATAGAAAATATACAATACTTTTTCATGTACCTAAATAAAATCCATGTAATAATTTGTATTTAGACCCGTCGAAAAATTTAAATTTTGACACTTAATAACTGTTTTTTAAGTACCTGTCTATCGTACGTACCGTAATTTCAACATTGTTGTATTTCTTCTGCCAGATATATGTGATAATTAAATTGTTATATTTACTAAGCTTACCTTAAACGTCGGTACCTTTCTAGCCTCGAGTGTTCTAATGATTTGCTCACTGAGCTATCGTGTTTCTGATTTGCTAAATGCTAAAAATTGTATTGTTGGGATATTATTTTATGTTATCAGTTATAAATTATTCAGTCTAGGTGCCCGCGTACATAAACTCAATTTATACATATCCTCTTAAAGCTTCTTGTATGGCTTCATTGCGATTAGTCTAACACTTTTTTCATCTGCGAAAATTTTCGTAAACGCGGCTTTCCCCCCCTCGTGAAAAGTCGACTGTTTCAACGCGTCGGACTGGAAAATCGTAAAAACATATTTTATGCGACAATTCGAAAATTGGGTTCTCCATATTTTTATTAAGCATTCCTGAAAAAATCAGCTGGTTATCAAATTATTTTACGTTTCTTTTACATTTTGTTTTTTGTGAACAAAAAAAAAATGTAAATGTAATGTACGAGTTACCTCAACGCTCCCTTGGCGCAAGGCTAGGCGAGTGACGTCACATGCTTGCTATGCGATATGCGCCGCGACACTCTAGGTGTTGCTATAGTGATGTAGTTAATTTTGAGATTGTTATGATATTTGTCATAGTCGTATTTATCTGTGCTTTGAAAGAAAATCGGATACCAAAATCATATCTATGTTCGGAAAAGTATGTGAATCTCCTTTCTGGAAACTCTCCTCCACATTTGACAATAATCGTCATTTTAAAATTAACTGTTTATAAAAATTTCATTTGTTTTTGAAGCTATTTGTTTCGTCATAAGTTTCATTTCTAATAGACTTATATTGACGATTCATGAAACACGTCCCCTAGCTAGCTACATATATACTTTCATTCATATTAAGTTCCTGCATGAACAATATGCGAAGGGTCGATTTTTCATCTTCCATTTTTATTCAGTAGATAAATCTCATGGAAATAATATTGATACAATTGTTTCGGAAGAGATTATCTTCCGACTAAATTTATTGGTAGATGAAAAAACAAATTAAATATAACTTAAACTAAATAATCACAGGAATATTTATTAGTTGCGTTGCCCTGGTAGACAATAATAATATAATATGATTTAATTACACATTATCTCTATAGCTGGAAATTGTAACAAAAAACAAACTGTTAAGTATACAAAGGAACAAAGGAAGCATGTTTCAGATAAACTTAAACCGTAGACAAGGCGAATATACTAAGATACAGTTTATTTATCTTTTTGTGTAAGCGGAAATAGAAACGACTGAATAAAGTGTTTCATACTATTTTAAACACTCGGGGGTAATTCTAAATATTTCAGGCAGACAAAGTGCATTTGTAAACATCTATATTTATCTTCACTTGCTTTTGGGATCTTAACAGATTTTTGTTTATTATGAGGAGCTGATACACATCTAAGCACAATATAATGTTCATCTTATAAAGATTCCAATGCAACTAAAATATATTTCCAATTTTCCTTGAAAATTTGACCAATATTATCAATAATTTCTATAAAACATATACTGTACATCCCGTACTTACAGTGAAAATGAGACATTTAAAACATACTTATATTAAATTTGATACTAATGTATCTGATTTAAAAGTTTTTACTCAACAGGTTTGATAGAACAATCGGATCAATAATATTAGAAGACAAATTGATTTTATGACTCATCTATTTAAATAAATTGATAACTGACAAAACACAATAATAGTGTAGTAGCTTGCTGTTTGGGAATAACCCTCATACTTCCATTTTTGAGTGAAACTAAATATCTTGATCATGCATAGAACAAGCTAAAATAAATCGCTTGTCGAACAGGTACACCTCGAGAAATCATGCCGGCTCCAGTGGCGGTCCCAAAATTTCGACAATGGGGGGGTAGGGGAGGGGGTAAAGATGGCCAGCACAGCTGTGTACACGTAGCGTCAGCTAGGGATCGGTGGGCGAAAATTTTTTGAAATATCAAAATTACTGTGATTTTCAAATACCCCAATGTCATGATCCAGTGGCTAACTGGTGAAGTAAAGGGGTAGCCATAGACAAAAAAAACACACTATTTTGTCGGCGTTTCGTGTATTTGGCACACACTTCTTCAATGCTTTATAGTTATAATACAACATCTGTAGGCATAACCATTTCATTATTATTAATGTTGAATATTGGTGCTGATGAAATTGTTATGCTTACAGATGTTGCATTATAACTATTAAGCTCTGATGAAGTGTGTGCCAAACACACAAAACGTCGGCGAAATAGAGTGTTTCTTTTTTATTGTCCTGTCTCCGACTATTCAAGCATTAATTAGTAATAATAAATAATAATAATAAATAACACCACAGGTAATTACAAACCCCTTTGTCCCGGAAGGCTTTAGAAGAGCCTTGTATAGGAGGGGGTTACACATTTAGAGACAAGGGACGCACACCTAATATCCGTGTATAGTGGAAAAATCCCTTTCACAGTATTTTCCACTGCCACGACCGGGAATCGAACCCGGGACTTTTGGGTGAAAGGCAAGTCAATTTGCCAATTTAAGTATTTTTATTAGACTTGTATGTACATTTCATTTCTTTTGTTTTGTGTCATTTTTCTAGATAGTTCATTATCATAATCCTGCACAACGTGCTTACAATAACTTTTTCTCCCTGACAAATTTCCTGCAAAGCTTCCATCTGTTAGGTGGCTGGTGGTAACCGAGATAACACGTATACAAATATTGTTATTGATGGGGTTTAACCTTACTCTCCTAAAGAGCTTGAGTGAGTTTTTGTGTTGTTTTTGCAAGCAAGCAGCAGGGTGTATATAAATAGTTGAAGTTATTTAAAAAATTTTGTATCTATTGTACAGGAAATAAAATAAAAAAAAAACCTGTTTAACATTCCAATTAGAATAAATTAAAAACATGTTCTCTTAATGAAAACTATTTACATAAAACTGTTGACATAAATAAAAGTTCTATGCATTAAAAATGCGGCATCAATAAAAGTAAGAGGGGGGGGGAGGGTAGAGGAAGGAAGGGGGAGGATGTCGGTGCAATTGTCTGTTATGTGAGGGTTATGTGTCTTACTCCATCGTTAGTCTAATAACTCATCATACAAAGGTAGATTCTGATGGAGTAACTTGTGAGCGTGTCTAGGGTCATTGTGTCTACGTCTTTCTGTTAGGTTGCGTGTCAGCTCCGATCGCTGAATTTTCGTGGAGAGAAATTTTTGTGCGGTATCGTTAATGTACTGTCTGATGTACATTCGCCCTCTCGTGCAATTCCGCGATCGGAGTGTATCTGTTAAGGTTTAGTGATAGTCGAAGTAGTTTGTTCTGTAAGGTCGTCCGAGATGGTGTTCCAGGACACACAGGCATACGTCATTATTGGTCTAAAAATCGTCTTGTATAGTGTTAGTTTGTTGTCAGTAGTTAGTCTGCTTCTACAGTTCATTAGTGGGTAGAGTCTACTTAGTGCTGTGTGTGTCCTCTGTATCGTATTCATAATATGGGGACCAAAGTAGAGTCTCGTATCCAGAGTTACCCCTAGATACTTGACTCTGCTCTTTTCCCCAATGTCTTTGTTGTTTATTCGAATTTTTGTAAAAGTCTGTGTATTAGTGAATTTTCTATGTAAAGTTATCGTGTCTATCTTGTCCTCGTTGACGTGAATTTTCCAGTCTGTATAAAAGTCCATTAGCCCCACGGATCTTCCGGACGGCTGTCTCGGCGTAAAACGACCGCCCGCAGATCGCGACATCATCCGTGTAGAGCAGGGATGTGGTATTGGGATGGGAAGGTGCGTCGGAAAGGAAGAGGTTATATAGTATGGGTGATAGGATCGCCCCTTGCGGGACCCCTGCCGAAATTGTGCGTACTTCAGACATAACATTGTTGACTCTGACTACAATCTTCCGTTGTAATAAATAATCCTTTATTAGTAATACTAGATATCGAGGAAGCTTGCAAATTTCCATTAATTTATAGATAAGGCCATTATGCCACACCGAGTTATAAGCCTTCTCGATATCTAGTAATAACATTGCTGTGCATTGCTTTTTTGTGTAGGCCACAAAAGTGTCTTGTACGACTTTGGACAGCGCGAGCGTCGTACTGTGCCCGGACCTGAATCCGAATTGGTTTTTAGGGAGAATGTTCTTAGTGTCTTATGTGTTTATTTAGTCTCAATAATATCACTCTCTCGGTCAGCTTCGCTAGGGTGTTAAGCAGCGCGATAGGACGGTAATTGCCCACGTTATGTGCCGGGGTGAAAGGCAAGTGCGCTTACCTCTCGACCACCAGTCATATAATAGACGGTATTAATAAATTTACCCAAATTAAAGTTGAATAATACAGCACTACTGGGTATATTATAATTTATTGTGATCTGTTGAAAGTAAATGTACGGTAGAGAGATCTTAATACTTAGTAATCGGTAGTTACAAAGTTCATGTGTCTATAGGTGGGGCCCGACCCCTATTGGCCCCTCCCTTCGGACCACCACTGACCGGCTCCACCTGCCTTCCTTCAAATAAGCTATTTGTGTATTCCTATATAGTGTATTTCACTTTATATGAGGATACCTAAATATTTTTTTCATTTTAAAAGCAATCCCTACCGACATTAAATAAATCTTAAAAAAATACATTTATTGTTCTGAATTCATAGAACATATTGGGGTAAGATCTCAACTGTCCGTTTTTTTTGTACAAGTGCATTTGACAGGTCACAATTTTCAATTAATTACTAATTAATTAAATAAACGAATGTCAAAATTAATTTAATTAATACAAAATGATTCATAATATCAATAAAGCTCTTGTAAACTCACAAAAAATTAGTCTTTCTTAATCGTTAAACAATTAAAGGATATGAATATAATAGGAAACGAGGTACGTAATATAAAGTTAAGAACAAAATATAAATTACACGTTTGAAATTAACGGAAAACGGCGACCTTTAATCTTCGCAAAATCGTCGATCATTCTATCATAGTCAATAATAGCAGCAAATTCTGACTCCATTGCTAGAATTGCCAAACTATTGAGGTTTTTCTTGTGACAACATAGATGGTAAGTAGTATAGCAAGGTACGGGGCCACCAAGTAGAGGAACAACGCCGGTTACAATGACGTCATGAACTGGATGGCATGTTCCCATCAGGATATAAAAACAGATTTGAAACAGCTCTGAACAGGATTTAAACAGGTTTGAATTAACTATAAACAGGTTTTAATAGGTAACAAACAGGTCTTAAACAGATCTAAACAGGTTTTAAATAGATACAAACAGGTCTTAAATCACAAAGACTCGTGATGGACACGTGCCATCCAGTTCATGACGTCATTATAACCGGTGTTGTTCCTCCATTTGATGGCTCCGTACCGGCTTTGCTACACTACTATCGTAAATATGTCTTAATTAGCTTAAGCTTGGAAAAGCTCTTTCGCCACCAGCAACAGTTACCGGCGTCATAAGGTGTACCTTCAAAGCAGTAACGGCGTTCGGATACAAAGTTTCTATAATGGTTTAAACAAATGGTTGTACACCTCAAGGGGTGTCATGGACGATGGAAGATGTCAACTAACATCAATAATCTCATCTTTCAAATTATCGGTTAACAGAATCTATAAATCGCTACAAACTATTTCTACGTACACTGCATCTTTGGATTTCATTTCAAATATGTCGTAGAACATCGCAAAATTATTGTCGCCGTGGCTTTTCATCAGTTGAAAGGGGTTTTCCATTGATTGAATTACTACATCCAGTAGAACATTCACAAAATTTGTCTCAAATTGCTTTTCAGCGTCTAAAATTAGCTGGCCAGGGGACTCATAATCATCGAGTAGCCGTTTCTTTCCTCGTGGTCTAATTGGTTCGATATTTGCAAATCCGAAACGGACATCCATTTCTCCTGCAAGCTCTCTAGCTGTAATAAGTGTCTGAATATTTTACTATTCACTCTATAGTCCTTTAAAGATTTTTCAGTCTTTTTCAACAGACGAATACATTGCGTCGCGCGATATCCACCTTGGGCGACTTGGTCTTCGACGCTTTATCAATTTTGAACAATTCATGCCAAATAACGATGCTGCAAATAAACTGAAATTTCTTCATAGATCTAGAGTCCTTCCGCTTTAACTTTGGCTTAGGCGTCTTTTGAAGCCGCTGTTAGTTCTACCAGAGCGTCGTAGATCTTCTGCATTTGATAGCTGAGGGATGTCAAAGCATCTATCCTGCTAGACCAGCGCGTTGTGCTCAACGGTTTCAATGTTAGGTTTGTAATGTTGCCTTTCAGTACATCCCATCGAACCGTTGAGGCAAAAAAAAAACGTGAACAATTCTTGAACTGTTGAGAAGCAGCCAGACTCTGAAGCAGCATCGTTAAGGACTAAATTTAATGAGTGACAACCTAATGGAATAAAAAATTCCCTTGGATTTTCAAGAATAAGTCTACGTTATACACCTGATCTAATGACCTTCATGTTCGCTCCGTTGTCGTAACCTTGCGCGCGAATACATTTCATGTCAAGTCCCAACTCTTTTAACTTTTTCAATAACAGTTCAGTTAATCCTGCACCGCTGCGCTGGTGACAAGTGCCGGGAAGAAACCAATACAAAATACTTCAGGAATGAGTTCATTGGTCTTAGGGTCGAAACATACTGTTCGAATAACTAGGGATAACTGTTCGACTTTACTGATATCCGGCGTACAGTCCATTATAATCGAGTAGTACTTGGCCTCTTGATCAAGGCAATTATTTTCTCTAATACGTTTTCCATGAGCTCATCTTGAATTATTTTGCTCAAATGATGATCACCTCTCGTAATCTTTTTGCAGCTGCACTTTCCGAAGACGTTCTCCCAAGATGGGATAAAAAATATTGACAATATTGCTATGCATTTTAAAAAATTTCCTTTATTTTTTTCGAACAAGAGATCACTTGACCCTTTGAAAGCTAAATTTTGGGAAGCCAACATTTGAATGACAGCTATTATTCTTTGGATGAGATTTCGCCTATGTTTTATTTGGATATTTAGCTGTGCTTGCTCAACAGCATCGATAGTTTTGTTCGATAGTTGTTGCATTTTAATCTTTGGTCCAGCTCTCTCTACTTCACAAAACATTTCATGTAGCCTGCACTTTTTTCCCGTTGCTCCAAATATCGATGGACGTTTTTCCAGTCCGAATATCTTTCCCTTTCCAGGGTATGGTTTGGTCGCCAAATTAAAAAGAACGAAAACAATATACTGAGTAATTTTGAATTGAATATAACAGCCATGGTCTAATAACTTTATCTACATTTCTGAGACATTTTAAATAAAGTGTTGCCGTGAAACAACGTCCTTGGCTGTTTCTGGAAAAATCACGATTTTTTACTTGCAGGAGTCCCTTCTCTACCAGAAATCTGTCTAGTACTGTGACTCATGTTGTTGCGATTCCAGGTTTCGGGATCTGAGTTCAAATTCAAATTTGACGTTGTTGCACGTTCATTGGCTGTCATCACTAGCTTACATAATATCGTCTTCCTCTATTCACTGTTGTCATGAATATCTTCACAATCTTCAATGGCTTAACAGCTTGACTTTCTTCATCCTTGTCATTATCCTCTTGAATCATTTGATCAATTTCGTCATTCTCGCCTTCCACCATTTCGTCCATTTCCTCATTAGTTTCTATACCAATACTTCCAATGTCATCAGGGTGTGCATGTGTTCCTGTTTCAGTGATTCAGGGATATTTTCAAGAATCTCAGAACCTTCAGGCCCATCCACATTATCGGAAGTAACAAAACTTGAGTTAAATATCCCAACATTCTTTCCAAAAAGACTTCCTTTCGTTTCTTGATTCTAAATTGACGACCCGACGATTTTAGTTTCTTCTTGTCCATCTCCTGTAGAAATAAATTATCTGCTATGTAATTATAACATTGCAAATATACAAGGGTATACGAAAAAATTTACTCATTGCTCAATATTAATATCAAGAAAGAATATGGTTTAAAAATTTCCAAGAATTCACGTCGGAAAAGTCCGTATGATGGCGCTTCGGTTTTCTATTGTTGTCCATTGTGATTTGGACGAATCAAGTCAACAGCAGGGTTCAGAAGCTCTTGAAAAATTTACCTATTCCCCTAAACCTGCCTTCAGCAATGTTGCATGGTAAGGCTCAAAAATATAAAGTTGCTGTTTGTTGTGTGTAGGTATAGTTCGATAGATCCAGAGTAAATGTATGAAATTTTCATATGTAATGAAAAATATATCTGCTTATCTCTTATACATAATTTATTGCATTAAAGCTTTAATATAAACGTCGATGTCGCCTATTGATTGATATACAGGGATTACTGATATAAAATTAACTGGAAAGGGATATACATAGCAAATGGCGATATCTAAACTATTCCATTATAATGCATGAACCTCGGCATGAACACAATCTAGATAGATTGAAATATGTTGGAGTGGGCAGTTTTGCTTGTGACTTACATGGCATATTGTCGAATAACAAAGAAGTCCTATCAAATATCTAAATCTTGAGAATAGGAAATTAATTTTTTTTTATCTTGTAAAATTTTAAGGTGGCAGAGTCACAACATTAATTATTTTTGATGATTAATATACAGAGTCACAGTATTAGTTACTATTACTATTAGTAATTAATATACGGTGCGTTCGTAAACTCTATGTCATCAATATTAACAATTCAGTTTGTTATAATAAGTAAGTAGTAAATGGAAACTCTCAGTCAGTAAACGAAAATTTCTAGATACTATATGCAAATTTTCAAATAGTTCTTTTGTATTACGTTGCTTAAACTCGAATTTTGTCATACTTCCTATCGGAGATTCGAAAGGGTAAGGAAAATATATCTTTTCGCTTCAATTCCAGAAGTAAACGACGTGCATTAGCTTTTTGTGGTAGTTTAGAAAGATTGAGCGTTATTGTAGTTAGAAATGTTTTCCGAGGGCATTTTCGGAGATTAACATCAATGATTTAAAAGACAGAATAAGGCAAGGAATTAATCAAATCACTATCAAATGCACCCTCGTTCCATTCCAAAATATTAATGGGGTATCTCTCACTCCAAGGGGTTGAAAGGGGAGATATAAAATTATACTTAAAAAATATCATTTTAGAATTAAAAATTACGTGTTTTAGGGTTATACTTAAAAATTGTTAATTACGTTGATAATGAATTTATTCGTTACTTATGGACCTCGTTGTATATTAATATTGTGAAGTCATCTGTAATAAATAACTACTTAGAAACGTTTCTCTTTGATGTGCCATTATAAATTAAGAATAAAACAAATAATTTGTTTCATGTAATTAATCTCTGAGCTAAAATCACTAACCTGTTAATGTTATTAAAAAAAATGTGTACCGCAAATATAAAGAACCCAGTTAAAAACTTCAATGGATTTAAGTGCAATCATCAGACCATAAATTTATAAATTGGATATCACAGTCTAACCTCCATTAATCGCCCTACTTATTGTTGCTGTTTCATTTCGCAAACATAAAAAATATTACACATTTTATCAATAATGCAATTAAATAAGTTCGTTAAGTAGCGTATTAAAGTTTCGAACACCCTCGTCTCTGCTAGTGCCAAAATGGAATGTAAAATATTACTTTTTCTGCGGTCGCGGCCGTTTGGAAATTGATTTTTAGTTTTTCAAAGATGATTGGAAAATGATTGAACTTCACGTGAAAGATATATTTTATTGTCTATGCGTGGGAATTTTTACAAATTAAAATTGAATATTGTTTACATCAATAATATAAGTAGGACTCTTAAAATAATTTCTGTAATAGATTTACTTAAAGATATTTGATAGTTGCAGTGGAAGTTGATGAGATCTTCAGCGAACAGTCTAAATTATCCTTGTATATGTGTTTTTGAATCGCGGTTTTTGACGTGTAAAATTGTGCTTTCGTCCTCAATGACACCCAATGTCACTGAACTACTGTACAGCCTCATTAGCTCCTCGTGGCATGCCTCTGCTGCTCCAGTGATTAGTGGAACTTGCAACATCGAAATACTTCTTTATTAATACACTTCTTTAGCAGCTAAGGATTTTTTTCTATTACTAGTCCTTTTAAAGAACTCGGGATTTATGACGAAGTTACCGAATGTTTGCGACTGGGACTAGATAATGCCCCCCCCCCCCACCTCGCTTTAGAGGGTGCTGAATCGAATCCCGGGGTCAAACCAATTTTTCCACCTCGGCAACACCCTCAAATTGGCCAGGAACCACCGCCAAAGTCCCTTTTTCCGTGAACCCATTTATTTTCCCCAGTTCTTCGACTAATTGTTGTTCACTCGATTAGAACGGAAGGTCCCTCGAGGGATTTGACCTCAGCCACCCCTACACCTAGCTTCCATCCCTGTAGGGGTTTGGAAAACTGATATTTTTTTTTTGGGAAAAAAATTGATATTTTACAGGTGTTTCTTTGAATAGGATGGTAAGTTCTCCTGTTGTTTTCGCCCTTCAAAGGAGTGGAAAATAGATTTTTTTTCTGGAGAAAAAAATTAATATTTTGTACGAGGCACTTCTTTGAAGAAGGTGGTAGGTCCACCCTTCAAGGAGGTGGAAACTTTTTCCATCCATAATTGAGAAATAGTATAAGAAATATGTTTATTAAAGTGTTTTTATAAATTTTGTACATACAGGCATGGGTGTATGAATACATGTGCAAATAGATATGTGTATAGATACTTATATATATTTTTTTGTGTACAACGGATCAACAAAATCGTAGGCGCTTATAAGAAGGGTTGCATTCTTCATTTTCTTCCCAATTTTCGTGACATTCAGTGCTGTCATCCTTGCATATCGCATGCATTGTCCGTTCTGTGGGAACGAACGTTAATACTGATATCGGGATTAATATGTTGAAAATTTATACAACTAATATCTAAATCATCGTCTGTTTCTGCAGGTGGTACGCGATAGATGAAAACAACCACCGCTGGTGGTTACACAATCCTGGTCACCTACCACCTACCTCAAAGAGACGCCTCCTGTAAAATACCAATTTTTTTTTCACAAAAAAAAACTATCAATTTTCAAACATTAATTTTTCCCCCCAAAAAAATTTCCACCCCAGTGTGAAAACAATCCCCGAATGTGGTTGCACAACCTTGGTCCCCTACCATCTTTTTGAAAGAAACACCTCCTGTAAAATATCAACTTTTCCCTCACAAAAAACTACAATTTTCCAACCCCCTACAGGGGTGAAAGCCTGGGTAGGGTTAAATCCCTCAAGGGATCTTCCGTTCTACCCGAGGGAACAACAATTAGTCGAAAAACTGGGAAAAATAAACGGGTTCACGGAAAAGGGACTTTGGGGGTGGTTGTTGGCCAATTTGAGGGGGTTTTCCAACCCCCTACAGGGGTGAAAGCCTGGGTAGGGTCAAATCCCTCAAGGGATCTTCCGTTCTACCCGAGGGAACAACAATTAGTCGAAAAACTGGGAAAAATAAACGGGTTCACGGAAAAGTGACTTTGGGGGTGGTTGTTGGCCAATTTGAGGGGGTTTTCCAACCCCCTACAGGGGTGAAAGCCTGGGTAGGGTCAAATCCCTCAAGGGATCTTCCGTTCTACCCGAGGGAACAACAATTAGTCGAAAAACTGGGAAAAATAAACGGGTTCACGGAAAGGGACTTTGGGGGTGGTTGTTGGCCAATTTGAGGGGGTTGCCGTGGTAAAAAAAATAGGTTTGACCCCGTGAATCGATTCAGCACCCTCTAAAACGGAGGGGGGGATTGTCTGGTCTCAGTTGCAAACATTTGGTAGTTCGTCCGACTCCTTATATGCAAATAGACCACACACAACACAATGTGAATTGCGTGTCATTTAATATCGATGTACTGACATGGAACGGTTCTCTGTGATGTGGGCTATAAAATGTGCAAGTCTCCTTCACTCCAACATTATTTCGATCTAATATATTTTTGATGTGACAAATTTTGAGGACCCACTGCCCACTGCCCTGTGCCACCACCACATTCAATGTTTATATTCTTTCTTGGATTAAGACTAACGCAATCAAAATAGGAGTTTGATCCTGTTGGGGAGGTGCTAAGGAGTGCCCAAAAAATTTTTGTACTTCAAAGATCCTGTGTTTCAATTGTTATTAACAGTTAAATTTTTTTACCGCGTTTTTAAACCTAAAAATGTGAATAACTCGAGATGCACAGGTCCGATTGGGACAACATAAAAGAAACAAAATCTTTGTAATTAAATTTTCTACAAATCTACATTTAGTGCAGGTCTTAGGAGCGCAACCATAACCTACAAAAGTTTAATAACTCGCTAAAAATAGTTTTTTCTTCATTTTGCTGACCAGAGCCGCTGGGTCAATCGATCAGCTTCAAACTTTCAGAAAATCTGCCCTTTGCTCTAACAATAACACCCTGGAAATTTGGTGCAAAAATATTAAATCCAGTGTGCGCAATTGAATTTGTTATTTAAAATTTGAATTGGCCGCCATTTTATGCCATTAAGTCAAATACGGATCATTTTTTTTTCAATAGTTAGGTCTCGATGCCAGCTTTTTGATGCCGTAAGGAAAAAATTTTAAACCTATTTTGGCCATCTTTTTTTTGCATTTGTTTAAAAACCCAGTTAACAAAAAATTAATTATATCGGCCATGAAAAAAATTTTGACCAAAATAAATTCTTTTTTTTATTAAAGTAAAGATATTAAATATTTTTTTATGATCTGATAAAAAAAATCAATTTTTTTTTAAATGGTCGAAAAAATTCATTTTTTGTTTATTGGGTTTTTAACAAATGCAAAAAAATGGCCAAAATAGGTTTAAAACAAATATTTTTTACTTGGGTTTTTGTAACTTCAGTCGCGTAGCACAGAAACTAATTTTTAGATTCGCCGGAAATTGACTTAGCCAGAGATCGCCAGGCTCGGCTGTTTTTACGGTTCGATGGGTACGGTGCTTGCTGAGGACTGGAAAGAGCTGGATAAATGTCCCCCGCTAGTCATTTGGGCTCGATTGCGCAACATTGCATCATGAATTATGAAAAACCAAATATTCGGGACGAAAAGTTATAAGATGAAACTGGCCATAAAAAGGGGAACTTTTTGATGTATAAATGAAATTTGAATCATTTCGAGTATGGAAGTTAGTTGCAATAACTGTTGAAAAAATTAAATTTGGAAATGGTCCCGTAATGGATTTCGAAGGCCTTTTAAGCTATGTCGATCTCATATGAGAATGTTCCTATAGGTCTGCGTTGAAATGAATTGGAAGTAAGTTTTGATATTAATGAGCCAAGCGGAACATGTGAAATGGAAATAAGTTTTGATGAATGCTCAGCTGGCACATCGTGAAAGTGAATGAAGTGTATTTTGATGTATGAATTGAAACTTGAATGGGAAGTTGAAATTGAGAGAAAAATGATCTATAAAAATTCGTAGAAGCGAATCATAACATTGTGACTGGGGGTGTGGAAAGTGGAGGTGATTTGAATCGAGTTAGTGAGGGGGCTGTATTTTTTAGGGCAGTAGTTTGCAACCTTTGAGCTGTAATTCAATTAATATGACTGTTAGAATGGTGTTGTTAATGAATTTGGATTATTTGTGAATTATCGGTGCTATGTGAATTTTTACAAACTTGTTTGACTAAATTTGTGGTTTTTGCAAATTTATGTGTCTGAATGACTTTTTTAAATAGTTTGACTGGGTGAGCGTGAGGAATGAATTATTTTGAAAATGTTAAGCTTTTTGAAATTTTGTCTATCCGTGATGAGTGTGAGTGGGTGTCTGTATGATTTTGGTGATATTTATTTAGTGTTTTTTACGAAAATTGTATTTCGTACATAAAAAGAAAATGGATGAACGTTTGACTTATAACTTTTTTCTACTAAATCTGCATTTTATTTATAATAAGCTGATTGTCTTCGTTCTCAATTATAAGTCATACAAATTTTTTCAGAACGATTTACAGTTTTATGTTGGATACCTGCTGAATTGATATATTGTTCGTGCCCTTAAGTCATTTTAATGACATCAAATAGGGTTTTCCCAATAATTTTATTTTAACAATTTGTGTCCTGAAAATGATATAATAAAACATTTTATTAATTTACAACAATTTACTTTTCTAATAAGAATTATTTCTAAGAAAATATCGTTAAAACAACTTGCTGATAATTTCACTACTTTTTAAAACGGGCATTTTTACGCGCCAGAATTACGTATCTACCCGGAAAACCAATGAGATTATGGATATAATTAGTTTGTAATAGATTCTAACTGTGTGTTAAAGAAAGTTTTCCTCTAAAACTTCTCAGAATTTCAATTTGTAATGCTTGTACTGTGATTGGTCTAAAGCAGTGGACGTGTAAATATTGGCCAATCAGAATCCAGATAAATGACTAAATGCCGCACAAGTTATTCGTGAAAGCGTCGGACGTTAATATTTTGTACTGTAGTTTAGGTTTAACCTTCACCGACATTACACATCAGATGACTAACCTAATACGTCAAATTTATATTTTTATGTTTGTATTGTTTGGAGTGAACATATTATTTTATCAGTTTCTGGTTTATGTTTTATTAATTCTACAATCAAAATGGAATCAAGTGGAAGAGGGATATGTTAAAGGTGGCGCTGATATTTTACCTAAAGTAGAAAAGTGCTGAGTGCTGTCAATAAATAGAGGTTATGTTATGTTAACATTGTTAACAGAGACCAAGATTAATAAACAATCTTGAACAGAGACAACCTCTGTGATTGGATTTCAGGGTGTTGACGTCACAACGCGCCAATTTATGGCTGTTTAAAATGAACCCAATATTTTTCAAACTTCAAGTTTTTTTTTGTTACTATTAGTAAAATTAATAAGATAATAAATATGCCATAAATCGTTTTTTTACGTGAGTTAAGTATTTCAGCAATAATTTTTTTTCTGGGAAAAAACTCATGGACGAAATAGTCATTCAATCAGCCAACCCAGATAATATAAGGAATAGAAAATAAAAATTATTGAATACATTTTACATAAGCTATAGAAAAGTTATTGGAAAGAAAATTAAAAGTTGTACAAGAAAATATGGAAGATATAATTGCTACCAATAAAAAACGTCGAACCATTTAAGTATGCCTGGAAAATATTGCAAACAGGGTAAAAAATTAGCCGAGGGATTGCAGAAAAAATTACTTACAATCTTATTGAATTAGTTTTCACAGTCACTGTATATTTTACAATATAATCGGTGTAGTTATTCTAAAATCGATATAATATGCCATAAATAATTCATGTTATTTTTTCCATTTATTATTATCATCCACACAAAGCAGTATACGAGATAACGAGCAATTAAGGCAATAAAAGAATATACTAGAAGTTTAATGACCATTGCATGAATCCCACATATACCCTTATATTATTCTGATATCACATTTGTCATTAGTGACTACACGTACAGTACAATATTCCCTCATAATCGACATGAAAAATACAACTTAATTGAGCTTTTAGCTTGTTCATATACACAGATAAACTTCTTAAACGATATTAATATCACCACATCCGAATTACCAGCAACGAATACCTTTGTTATCTATAGTGAACTAACAATAAGCAACAATAAATTTTCACTACCATATTGTTTTGTTAAATATAAATGGCGAGTTTTTAGTACAGGAAGACTGTCGAAAGCAGCCTGAATTCAAAGAAAGAACTAAATCTAAGTGATCTCGTCTTTTGAGGAGTTGTTGTTTATAATGTATATAAACGTTTTTTGTCGAATCGACTGCCAGTGGTGCCTGGGAAAAATAGTTATAAACAAAAGAAAAAAAAAGTTCAGTTTTTTGCTCACATCTCTCTAATTTTGCCCATAGCCATAATTTTACAAGAATTCAATTTCACAAATTTATATTTTTATATAACAATTGATATCAAGCACTCCACGCTTTTTACAATAAAATGAATCTTAATATTTAAACATTATTTTTTACTTTTTAGTTCGGTTTGCTATTAAAGCGTGTTTTTTTAGTTTTCTTAAACTATAATTTTTTAAAATTTACTAAAAATCATTTAATTAACAAGCTGTTTACTATTATTGTATTTTGAGTTAGTTAGAATATATATTAATAACAGCGGCTTCTCCGACAAAATCTCGCAAGAGATTGGTCATTTTTAAATTTTATTCTATTCTGATGATCCTGGTGAGGACATTAGGACAAAGTTGTCAAATTATTGTATTGTCATCGGGACTTGATAAGTGTGCAAAATTTCAGTTTAATCTGACGTTTTGAAGTGGGTGAGAATCACGTTCAAAGATTCCATCACAAACAAACTAACAAACAAACATACAGGTGAAGCTAATAAAAGCATGTTAAAAAGATTGAGGATTGAACGTAATTTGCACTTATCTAATCCCAATACTAAACAATAAAATAACTATTATTAATTTGCTTTTTTAGCTTCCTAAAACGTCAATAAAAGCTGCATTTTCAATTAAAAAATATATATTTTTTAAAACTTATTTTTGCAAGGCGTGCGCACTTTGTATGATTGTACGCATCATGCGCACGCCTTGCTTTTCTTGCAATTATTTTTTATTTTCTAGTACCACTTTAAGAAAAGACATTGATTTATTTTTTTATTTTCTACTTTTTAGTCATACTTCAATTATTTATAGCGTGTAGAACCAATTTACATAAATTCATTCATTGGAGCTGGGTTCCGAGGTATAAACCGAATGGCATTCCATTATGTCACCGGAACTAATATCGTACCATTTGTACGGGACAAAACGGACGAAGAAGTCTCTGATCAGGGAAAAAAAAACCTTTTGTATTCTACGATTTGCCGGAGGTGCCGGTTGGGTAGTATATTTAATCAATTTTCACCGCCGCGCCTCCTACGTACGGATATTTGCAAAAGTAATGATGGTATACTGTAATGTCATCCGATCTTAGTAACTGTGCAAAATTTCGTCAACTGATTAGATCAGGAAGTGTGTTAAATAAAGGATGCAAGATTTGAAGACAAATGTGAAAACTGAAAATACTGCATTGTGAGTTAAAGAAAAGCAAGTAAAAATGACAATAGTTTCCAATGATGCATAAAATAAAACAATCTTAATTTTATCAAAAGCAACTTTAAAGATTTAACTCAAATTGTGTAGATGCCTCAATAGTATATTACAAGCCTAATGTATCCATATTGGTTTTCCGCGAAAAATTTACAGTTACAGTACAAGGGAGAATGGAACCCACGCTAAAAAATTATTTATAAATTGAAAATTAGTGTATTTTCAAAATGGTGTAACCAAAAAAATTTAGATTTGTAAATAAATTTAAAAACCTATCCTTATAATATTTTCTTCCTTGTTCTGAGGAAAAATAAGTTGGAAATATTTTACAAGTATTTTCTTACATACCAGAGAAGGCAACGCAATTTTTGAAAACAAATTTCGCAAATTACAATCAAATATTTGTTTCTACAAAACTTCTTCGTTTGATCTTGGTAGTCATTCCTAAAGTTTGGCGTGGGTCCTATGCTGCATTACTAAGTTATAGCTTACCAAAATTTCACCAGCCATCACTGCCATTAGTGCGTGTACTCTGATACAGAGTAATTTCTTTAAAACGGTTGAAACAATTTTGTTCAAATGTTGTACAATAATAGTATAATAGACTGTCTTGTAATATTCTTATTAATCAACCGACATTTATCAAATACAACAGGATATTGAGATAAAAGACATTTCTTTTTAATAAACCAAATAAAATATGAATCACGATAGAAAAGAAACATGGAACTGAATATCAGAGCTGTGACCGGTACTCAATAAAAGTACTGGCGGTAATCAGTAAGCATATCAAACAATTTTTGTTTTACTTGCAGTATTAAGTACCAGTACTCTTCAAAAGTACTTGAAATATTCAGTAATGTATTTAAAATTAAATATTTGCAGTAGCATTGTTAACGTACTCTTCAGGTATTTTCAGTATTTTAAATATTTATAATACTTTCAGTCATAAAAAACGAAATAAGTAAAATATATAAAAACTTGAGGCAACTTAAAAGTAGAACACATAATGTATAATAGTACGACTGGTGGTTGAGCGATGAGCGCACTTGCCTCTCTCCCAAAAGTTCCGGGTTCGATTCCCGGTCATGGCAGACAATCTATTTAACAAATTAATGTATCGAGACTGTCATTGCAGCAGAAAAACGTATAATTTGCTTAATCTGTGTAACAGGAGAGCAGCAACTGTTTGAGGTAATTTGACCAGGCTATAAATATTTTATTAACTGTCAACCAACGACGGGCTCTATGTGATCAACACATGTATATATGCGGTTGTTACATGAAGTTAAACTATTTGTACTTTATTCGGTTAGGATACAATTACAAATATTGTACAATGAAATAAATAAAATATTTGGCTTAAGGAATGAATTATATATAATAATCAATAAAGACATTTCAATTGGCAATTGGCAATTGGCAGTGGAAAATACTGTGAGAGGGATTTTTCCACTATACACGGGTATTGGGTGTGTGTCCCTTGTCTTTAAATGTGTAGCCCCCTCCCACACAAGGCACTTCTAGAGCCTTCCGGGATAAAGGGGGTCGTAATTACCTGTAGTGTTATTTATTTACTATTTATTTATTTAATAGTCTAAGAGATGATAACATATTTTTCTGCCATTTTATCATATCTAAGCAGTGAGCAATAGATAGACTTAGGGCCGGTTTAGGTTAAAAGTGTTGGATAGCTATCTGGTGGCTAAGAATATCCAGCAGATAAAGTGGTAGTTAAAGTTAGTCAAGAGTATTGCTTTCCGTTAGTCGGCTATCTTTTAGTTTGTACAATTTAATTGTAAGTTGGATGCACTATTTCCGCAAATCTTTATGTTTGACTCGCCTCTTTGGTTTGACTTGAGAAAATAACTTAAAATTTAATAGTGCATTGTTTTTGTTATTTAATATACAGGGTGGGGCAATAGTGCGTCGGACGTCGATATCTCGAGTTCTACTATAGCTAGAAATTTTTTAAAAAATTGCAAGTAGACTAGATAAAAAAGTCTATAATTGGAAATTATTTTCGAACATACTGGGTGAGCCAAGACGAAGTTACAGGACCAAGTGCCTTTTTTTAAATGGAATGCTATGTATATCAGTACATTTTTTGAAGCCTCTTTCTAGGCTCTATTCATTCCTATATTAGCATTGAATATCTCCCAACCAGTTGGATGTAATGAATTTTTTTGTTGAAATAGTGCAATCTGCAGATGGATATTAAAAAAATCACCACAGTCACAATTATCGGTTTTAAGAAAAACTTATGTGAATACCAGTTACGAGACAACTAATTAATGTTTTTGAATCATTTTCATTTCCTAAAAATGTACAGGGTGGCCAAAAATTATTTTTCAATTAAGAACATTTTAAATTGAAATTTCTCAATTTTTTCAAATGGAACAGCCTATATATTTTTCGACGATGTGATGTAGAAATGAAAAACGAACATTTCTTGTAAGTACTTACCTAAAGCTAATTGCAACCAATTTCGTTTTATTAAGCAATAATTACAAAATTCAAAAATAAACTTTAAAAAAGAGGTTTCTTTAGATAACTCAGTAGAAAAAATTATAATAAATGTTCCACATGTTGCTTATTTTGATTGACACACATCTACCTCTATGCGCTTTTGAAATGAGGTTCCTAAAACTGCCGGTGTGATAGATGTAAAGGCAGTTATTATTCTTTCCTTCATATTTTGTACTGTTGTTGGTGTGTCTCTATAAACAATTTCTTTCACGTATCCCCATAAAAAGAAATCCATTTTTGTAAGATCTGGGGATCTAGCAGGCCATTTAGTGGGTCCATTTCTTCCAATCCATTGATTAGGGTAGGTATTATTTAAGTGGTCTCTAACTGCATTAAAATAATGTGGTGGAGCATCATCTTGCTGAAACCACACTTTATTTCGAATTCTTTCAGGGAGATTTACCAATAATTGTGGCAGATAGTTTTCCAAAAAATGAAGATAAATAGCTCCATTCAATGTACTATCAAAAAAATGTGACCCTATTACATGTTCTCCAATAATTCCTCCCCAAACGTTTATAGACCATCTGTGTTGGTTATCAACTTGCATAAAAAAATGAGGATTTTCCGAAGCATAATAATGAAAATTGTGCCTATTAACAAATCCGTTTTTTTATGAAAAGTTGCCTCATCACTGAATAAAACGGTATTGAAGAAGTTGACATCATGTTGCATTTCACCTCTGGCCCAATTACAAAATTGTAGGCGCTTTTGAAAATCGTCATCAGATAATTCCTGGTGCATTTGAATATGATATGCATGCAACTTATTTGTTTTTAAGTTTCGACCCACAGACCGTCTACTTATTCCTACTAATGAGCTCACTTCCCCTGACTGGGGATTCTCAACCGTTGCCAGCACCACAGAAAACTCATTTTCTTCGTTCACAACACGTCTTATTCTTTCACTTTTTTATATTCGACATTTCCAGTTTCCAGAAATCTATTGAGAAAGTTTTGGAAGCTGCTAACATCAGGAATCTTTCTTTAAGGATAACGTTGGTGATAAATTCCATTGGCAAGTAAACAATTTCTGTCTGACTCGCGCAAAACAAAAGTCAGGTCTACAAGTTCCGCTTTATTAAAATTCATATTGTAAAATTCCAAATATTTTAAATTCAATACAAATGGTAACGACCGATAAGTGTGATAAATGCTCCTTTGTACACGACGATCTATACCAAACTGAGGTTTTATTGCTTGTCGAATAACAGCAAAAAAATGTACAAAAAAACATTACAGTAAAGGACCGGTTAAATTCTATTTACTCATTTCAATGAATTGGAAGAAATGATCCCACTAAATGGCCTCATTTCAAAATGGCATAAAGACGTGTGTCAATCAAATGGGCAACACGTTGAACACCTATTATAAGTTTTTCTAATGGATTATTTGAGGGAAACTCTTTTTTTAAGTTTATTCTTGAATTTGACATTTATTTATTTATAAAACGAAAATGGTTGCAACTAGCCATAGGGAAGTACTTACAAAAAATGTTCGTTTTTCATTCATCACATCGTCGAAATATACAGTGTGTTCCATTTGACGAAATTGAGAAAATTCAATTTAAAATGTTCTTAATTGGAAACTAATTTTTGACCACCCTGTACATTTTTAGGAAATGAAAATGATTAAAAAACATTAATTAGATGTCTCGTAACTGGTATTCACATACGTTTTTCTTAAAACTCATAATTGTGACTGTGGTGATTTTTTTAATATCCATCTGCAGATTGCATTATTTCATCAAAAAAATTCATTACATCCAACTGGTTGGGAGATGTTCAATGCTAATATAGGAATGAATAGAGCCTAGAAAGACGCTTCAAAAAATGTACTGATATACATAGTTTTCCATTAAAAAAAAGCACTTGGTCCTGTAATTTCGTCTTGGCTCGCCTTGTATGTTAGAAAATAATTTCCAGTTATAGACTTTTTTATCTAGTTTACTTGCAATTTTTTAAAAAATGTCCAGTTATCGTAGAACTCGAAATATCGAGGTCCGACGCACTATTTATTGCCCCACCCTGTATATCAAGTGATTCTTGCAATGGGGAGTGAAAAGAAAAAACGCTGTGCAGATTTTAATAATGCCCAGAGGCAATATTTGTTTTCGGATTTCAAATAATTATAAAAGCATTTTAGGAAATAAAAAATGGCGTAACTTGGAGGGAAAAAAGGAAAATTTGGAATAAACTAGAGCAATAATAAGGAATTCCACAAGTAGTTCGTGTTCAATTAACCCCAAAATATATAAAATCCCTAACTTTAGACGAAATCTTACAAAAAATCATAATCATCCATTTCCTCAAAATGATTCGGTGTCGCCCTCACTACATATGCATGGTTTTCTCTCCCACTTAATAAATTCATTACCATTCAGCACTATCACTAAAATAATCAATTACATACATTTTTGTAACAGTGCAGACCCCTTCGAAAGTCGAAAATAAAATAAAACAAAATAAAATCAAATGAAGTTGTATGTTTTTGACGTTTGCGTTTGCGTCATTCCTTTATCCTTTGATTAGTTCGGTATCAACTACTTGCAAGTTATGGTTATCCTATCCAACACTTTGACTACATCTTTTACATTACAGATTAACCCGTAGATAGGCGCTATCTATCTGATAAGTTAACTTAACCCCCATTCATAAACCAGCCCTAAATGGAAAAACATTTATTCATTGTATATTATGTTGGAAAAATAATTTATACAGTTTACGTATCTTATAAACCACTTTGTCGCGAAAAATAAAATTAATTAGTATTTAAATAGCTGCTTAAACATTTAGAGACTCATAACAACGTCTTTAATGCATGTCGCATTTTGCATAACTCTATTCTTTAAATAAAAAACATTTGTATTTTTGATTGAACTAAAACTGCATTTTGATTTACTTCTATATATCACATTATTGTCACTATTCACATTTTGTAAACTTGTAAAACCAAAACAATGCTGAATGAGGTTGAAACTGTTGGAAGTGTTTGTTAGCTTATATAAGACTTGACACCAATCGCCAACACGATTTTGCGAAAATTACCAAAATAAAATACTCACTAAATTTTTCTTAAGTACTTGGAGTAGTTTATAGTTTTACAGTTTTTATTATCACTGGGAGTACTTTGTAATATTGGGAGTACTTAAGCAAAGTACTTGTAGTAGATTATGATTTTGCAGTACTCTTTTAACTAAACTCTATAAAATTATTATTTTACTATAAGGAACGTAACCAGACTGCAACCAACAGCTATTCTCCGGGCTATGTACTCCATACTCCACCGAGCGCTGAATTACAAATTAGAAGCCTGGCGGGTTAAGTGTAATAATTGTATATTATTAACAGAACGCTAATACTTCGTTTGCAACAAACACCAGTCGAAAGACCGATCCCACTTAAAGGAGCTCTCGTACTAGTTGTCCCACACCACTTGCAGACTGCAGTTTCGAGCTGTTGGCTCTCGTCAGTGCAAGGTAGGCATGTGACAACCAACACGAGGATCCTTGGACTATCTGGTACATCTCGGTATCCATAGGATAGCGACATGCAAAACAATCAGCAGGCGCCATCTAGCGGTCCACTGTCTATTGCAATCAAAAAATAAATAGCTTGACTGGGCTTAGCATAGTTCAAATGTGCTTTCTAGAGAGCAGTTTTGCATGTCGCTATCCTATGGATACCGAGATGTATCAAATGGTCCAAGGATCCTCGTGTCGGTCGTTACATGCCTACCTTGCACTGACGAGAGCCAACAGCTCGAAACTGCAGTCTGCAAGTGGCGTGGGACGATTGGCACGAGAGCTCTTTTAAGTGAGATCAGTCTTACGGCTGGTGCTTGTTGCAATCGAAACATTAGCATTCTGATGGTAATATACAATTATTACACTTAATGCGCCAGGCTTGTAACTTGTAATTCAGCGCTCCGCGGGCACATAGCCCAGAGAGTAGCTATCGGTTGCAGTCTGGTTACGTTCCTTATAGTAAAATAAGGATTTTATGGAGGAGTTTGCGACTAAAAATATTATGTTTTAATTTACTGGAAATCTACAACATCGGTACAGAAATATTAGAAGTACTTAAAGTAAAATATTTAGAGGTACCTAAACTACTTCAATACAAATTTACTCAGTTCTGCTGAATATGTTTTCCGTTTGTAAAATAAATATGTCTTAAACTTACTATTCGACATTTGATATTTTTTGTCGTAATAGTACTTTGGAGGTTGAAATACAGAAGGAAAATAAGACATTAATTGAAGAGACACCCTAAATAAGTTTATTTAATATAATCTGCAGATTATACAAGTACATACATGTGTGCATTTAAACGGGTTTTAATATTGCATAGTGCATGGATTCCATGGGTTTATAATAATATCATCGTCAGTCCGCCTACGCTTTTTTCTAATTACCCCACGACGTCTAAAATAGTCTAGTTCAACGCACCTAGATTAAATACCTCTAGATGCCTTTCTATTTATATTCAAAAATTAATGGCTAAGACATGCTGTCATGTCACGTTGCACACTCCTGGAGCAGGCAGTAAAATTGTAATTTAACTCTTTTATCGTCTTTACATAAACTGACTGATTTTAAATATACCTATTTTATTTAAATGTGCTGTTCCTTTTTTAAGAAATAAATAGCATAATATTGTTTTGTTTTAGTTTTGGGAGGTCATCTCAGCTGAACATGGAATAGATCCCAGCGGAACATATACAGGAGATAGTGATTTACAACTAGAAAGAATTAACGTTTATTATAATGAAGCTTCAGGTAGGTAATTTGACATACGCCTAACCTATATTATAATTATAAATTCATTATTTAAATTATTTAAGATACAGCCTAAATATTATTTAATTTTTTCACTTATTACTTCATGGTGAAATTGTGATTTTTGCTCAGACAGTTTTAATTTATTTATAAGATTAAAAGATTATTTCGATTTAAAAATATTTTGCTCGATATGCGTCTATTCGGATTGTTTTATTCATTTATTTAACGCTGGTCTGTTTTCGAAATTAAGGCTTATCGGCTCCTGAAGATGAGCTAGTCCTAACCAGGAAATTTTGTCGAATATCTTCTCCCTAAAAAAGTATATTCTACTTCAATAGATAGGAAACTAACTACTTTAGAGACCTCAGTAAATCTAGTTTGTCACGAATTTCTACCAACCTTTGCTTAGGACGAAAATTTTTGTTGTTTTTTGGACAACTTAAACTTTCATTTAAAAAAATCAATAGACGTTTGGGAACAGGAACTAGATACAAAAAACCGCCCCTTCAGAGTTTTCTGTCACAAGTATCTACCAGGATGGAGTAAGACTGACAAAGATATTCTTAAGTGCGGATATTCTTTATTAATCCTGTAAATTTCATTCGGATTTTATGTAACGGTTTTTTTATTAAACCTGTTCTCACCTACGCGTTCAAAGTGTAGATGATGACAAAAGGCGATGATAAGATGTTAGCTTGCTTTGAAGGAAATATATTGCGGCTCATATAATAGAAGTATGCAAGAAAACGAGACTTGGTACAGGTGCAATAATTTCGAGCTTTACGATATGGAATCTTGAAAACAGAAGTATTCCATCAAACATCGGCGGGAACCCGGAAGAAGTTGTGTCCAGATCCAGACTTAAGCACCAAGTAGAAGAGAATCTAGGAACACTGAGAGTTAGTAACTGGAAAGCCAAGGCGAAAAATAGGAGGGGATGGAGAAGCTGATCCTAGAATAGACCAAGACCCATCCGGGGTTTAGCATCCATGATGCTAATATGGTTGGTAATGTCGATGTAGACTACATAAGAACATTTTTAAGAAAACCTTAAAATATAAAAATAGTAACTAACAGAAATAAAGGAATTTCAAAAACGTCTGAATTAAATTTGCAAATTGCTCTCTTTTTGCTACATAACAATAACCAAGATGGTTAATAAACTCTCTTTGGACAACGTCGATAATTTTCATTGATGTGCGCCGTATTTCTTGATGAATTGTTTACTTTAAATCTTCCACATTCACTGGGCGATTCGTATACACTTTGCTCTTAAGGTGTTTTCGTAGAAAGTAGTCGAGGTGCTTCAGATCTAGCGATCTAAACTCAATTGCTCTCCTTTTTTCTATTTAAAAAATTGAAAATGCTTCATTTATATAAGCTCCAGTAGAGAGTACGTAATGGGAAAGTGCTCCACCTTACCGAAAGAAGAACTTGGTTAAATAAATCTTCCTATTACTATTAAAATATATTATGAGTGAAGCGTTACTGGTGAGAACCATATTTACAATGGAAAAATCAGTCGATTACTTATTTTCGGCCACAATACTACTATACGTGGCATTTGGAAGGCCAAAAATCTGTTTGAAAATTATTTAAGTACTTTACTCCAATATTTTGAATTTAATATTATTTGCTACAGAATTATTTAAAATGAAAGAAAATAATTGTAAAAAACATTGGAATATTTAAAACAAGTGGCTGATGAAAATTATGGGAGCATGTTCTTTATTGCATTTTTAATTAACCGTTAATTAAAAACTCATACTGACTGAAATAGGTTTTCCAGCTTTTTATTATGATGTCTTTACACTTTTCAACTTCACTCACACAATAAAATGATATAAAAATGTCTGCCACCAGCTCCCTAGCCATTGGGTCTTCATCCTGTCACAAAAACCAACATGGAAATAATTTTAATTCTTTCACATTCAAGCAAACATTGGCTATTGTCGGGCGGAATTAGAACATTTAATTTAGTAAGTTAATTAGATGGTTTTGAAATTTCTACATTTCTCGCAAAGTTAGTGCTTTAAATGTCAAGGCTTTCTTAAAGTTTTTCTTAAAAATTTCCTTGTTAGTTGATGGCACGGTTGATGGCATCTGCACCTCTCAAAGGAGATAGTTTTATGTCCTTATACTGTCATTCATGCAAAATAAATGGTTTTAAATTTCTTATTCTCATTTAAGTAAGAAATTCAAATCAAAACGTAAAACTGTTATCTCCAAAACCACAATTTTTTGCTGATATAACGAACCACATTATAATCAGTAAAAATATGATAACACAATGGAATGTTTAGTTTGGTTTCTCTGTTTTAATATTTTTATATCAAAACCAATGTAATTAATGATAAATTGTTTTCCACTCCAGTTAACGTTCTTAAGTCTTAGTCAGATATTAAATTGCAAGAAATTATAAATGAGTGTAACGACCTGAAAAGAAATATCTAGTTGTAAATTGAGTCATTTTTTAAAACGGTTTAGATCTATTCGTTTCCTGTTTTTAATTTGGCACTTTATCAGACACCCTTTGCATTTTAAATATAATTTTTTATTATGATATCAAGTAATGAAACATACATATATAGATTGCTAATTTATGAACCATTTTAAAATACATGTGTGTAAATTGTGGCAAGTCAATAGTTAATGAAATATAAAATATAAATAAAAATATAGGATCTAAATATAAATACAAAAAATATTTAAAAAAACTGATAGATATACTGGAAAGTAAAAGAAAATTCCGCTTCTCTCGGTATGCATCGTGTTATAAGATTCTTGAAACATGCGTAATAGTATATTATAATACAAGTGTATAAAGTAAGCCTTTAAAGCACGCAAGTCCTAAAGGAGTAAGTGCTTTAAAAGCTACTTTATGTATTATACACGTGTATTATACGCAATTTTTTATTATACCTGCACTGCAAAGTAAAAATTAGACAAATTAATTAATGTAGATTCATTTTACAAGGTAATAACTAACTGAATTTCATTTTTAATCGGTAACAGAGACGGTTACATTTTTTTTTTGTTTGGTTGTTATGTACATGTATTTATCATTGTTTAAAATTGGTTGTTATCTAAGCAACTTTAAAGCTCTAGTGCTTTAAAGGCCCGATTTTGCAAGCTTTTTAATTTCAAAAACATAGATTATGGCCCAGGTATAATAAAAAAGAATATATGTACACAAAAGGTCTTATCAAGAATTCATTAGTTCAGTTAACCAATACCTGAATTGCTAAGGAGCTGGTGGCTAGAAATTTTTATGATTTTATTATGTGAGTGAAATTGAAAAGTGTAAAGACATCATAATGAAAAGCCTGAAAAACCATTTCAGTCAGTATGGCGTTGCTGAGTGTTTACTTAACAGTTAATTAAAAATGCAATTAAAAAACATGCTCCTATATAATTTTATTGTATCAGCCACTTATTTCAAATATTCTAATGTTTTTACGATTATTTTCTTTTATTTTAAATAATTCTGTAGTAATTCAAAATATTGGAGTAAATATATCCGTAAGTAAATAACAGATTTTTGATTAATGCGGCCGAGAATAAGTAATCGACTGATTTTTGTAAATATGGTTCTCACCAGTGACGCCTCACTTATAATATATTTTATTAATTTTATCCACAATCACATTATAATTGGAGTTTTATCCACACTTATGAAGCATATAAAGTACCACTTTATCCACTAGTGGAATAATGAAATTACTTTATTCCACTAGTGGAATAATGAAAAATACAATCTTAAATCAATTACATTGTATTTTTTTTTATTAATATTAATATTAACATTTATATTAATAGACATTTCCTTATTTGTTTTATCATATTTCACTTCGTTTCCATTAATATGGAAAATAAAAAAATAGATTGTTTAATGTTTTTAATGTCACGGAAATACTATACGTACCATTCGTATCGAATAAAACAACAATTAATTAGGGATTATTAAAATTAAAAAAATATAGGTATCTGCAGATAAGTCACTCTAAATCTGGCCTTCTCGCCTGAAGCAAAGGGCATATCTAGACTTATCTGACCTTCGTCCTGTTTTTATATATTTTTAATTTATATTTGTCATAACTTAAATACAAATACCAAAGATTTTTAAGGAAATTTTTAGTGACAATTCCTTTACTGACATCACAAATGGGTCTATAGTTACTTTCTGAAGCCTCTATAGATGTTTCAATTCATAGGCCAATTCATTCATTCATTTAACCTTTTCGGTCTCAGTTTCCGTAATGTTATGGGTGAGTGGTACAGCGATATCTATTATCATCACTTGTTTTTTGCCCACGAAAAACTAATGAAATCTAAGATGCTAAAAAGCTTTAAACTTAATATATATAAGTCCTTGATACGATCCATAGTTACATATGGGTGCGAAGCGTAGATTTTAGCCAGTGCTGATCTGAATCAGTTGAGAGTCTTTGAAAGAAAGATTCCAAGAATATATGGCTCCATCCTGGAGAATAAGAATGAACCATGAATTTAACTGATTAAAGGAGCTGATATTGCGAGGTTCATAAAAGGCAAGAGATTAGAGTACACAGGTATGCACAAAGAATGGACGAGGAAAGAACAATAAGAAAGTAATGTAATGAAAGCCAGTCGGATAGAGAAATAGGGGAAGGCCACGTAAAAGATGATATGACGACAATACACCGCGGTCGGTTATTATAGATCGATTCTAGTACAGCAGATATTCGGCTGATTCCAATGCCGCTTCCGAAAAATACTTATATATAATAAGGTGGGGTTGATGGGTGCAAGAAGTTGTATTTGAAGTCAGTTTGTTGATGGATAATCTTAGAGAGTTGATAGTGCTTTCCCAGATAGGCAGAGTCAGGGTGTGGGACATGCGGCCTTGATATATTCAATGGTTTCTCTAACTGTGCTGCATTTCCGACACCTGTCCACTGCGTCTAATTTTGGGCAATGTTTTTCGCAGTTTGTAGCTTTTTTATTAGTCGCTCTTGAATAGCCATTACAAAACCCTCAGTCTCCGGGTACGGTTGCTTTTCTATGAGCCACATCACTTACGATCGTCTGTCTGTCTAATGCAACAATACAAACCCATTTTCAACATACCTTCAAAATAATGGGCAGCAACTCTAGGGAATCAGTTAGTTGGATACCATATATTTCTTGGAAATTTAATATTATGAATTTTTGGAAAATAGCTTGCATGAAATATTGGGTAATATTTCATTGCGAAGGAGAAGAAATATGTTTTTTATTCATGACGGCGCAACACCGCATTATACCAGAACATGTAGAACATGCTTATATAAGCACTATCCTTATAGATGGATGGACCGGGGTGCAGATGCACCGATCAAGCGGCCTGCTCGGTCTACTGACCTAACTCCTCTTGATTTCACTGTGTGGAATTATCTAAAATCACGAGTTTATAATACTCACATTGACAGAATTGAACAGTTAAGACAAAAAATCGAGCAAGAGTTTACAACGCTACAGAATGATGAAAGAATTTTACAGCGTATTCAAAGTTCCTTAAAAAAGACTTAGATTGTGCATAAGGGAAAATGGAGGACATTTCGAACAATTTTTATAACTGATAATTAGCTATTTTCTACGTTTAATTATATTTACTAAGCATTCCTTCTGCGTAAAAAAATGTATTAATATGTTGTAAATACAAGTTTAAAATATGAATTTGATATTTTAAGGGAGTCGGAAGATATTGCAGAAGTACTGAAATTTATTATCCCCCTTTTAAGGAGTATATCCCCTTATTATTAATTTTCGGAAATAAAGTTATATAAAAGGCGTTTCGTTTCTTTCATTAAACCTGTTTAAGCGCTATATCATCAATGGTAAAGGTGCTGCTTGCAGTTTATAAATGACAGACAAACAGGTTATAGAATATAATTTTTCGGCTGGCTACGTCTCCCTTTTTGAAGAACATAAATGTGTTTCCCTCCGGTTATTATTATTATTATGGGTTTTTTAAAAAAAAATGCAAAATGCCAGATGTTTGTGTATTTTTTATTTAATCATTAAAGGGAAATAAGAATGCACAGAAATGGCTCTTTTTTCGATAAGATCATTATTTTGTAAACATAATAGTAAGATCTAAGTAGTAGTAATACAATATTAGTGTTTGCCACAAAATAAAACTGCGTGCCACTATTGTTTTGAATCGGTTTTTATTAAAACGGTTAGTCCAACATTATTTAACAAAGAGGACCTTTTCCTTTATAATCTTGATCAGAGAACCATATTTTACTACCAAAATTTAAAAAATAAAACGAAACAAAAAGTAGGCCCGTTCCGTATGCCCTTGATTGTCCTCAGAAATTGACTAAATACAAAAATTTAGAATGAAACGTTTAACGTTCTGTTTGAAAATAATAATAATAGATATCTGTTTAAATAGAAAATTTATCGACCTGGAAAGTTTTAAGTAGTGAACGCTACTTTAAGAAATAGAAGTTGCATGGATGCAAGAAATTCAGAAGTTAGCGGCCTAATACGTTTAAAGCAGATTTCAAAGAAAGGTGCAATAACCCGAGAAAAAATTAGTGCAATCAAAAGTAATCAAATGAAACTCAAGGACAACATAATCCATTTAGATAGCGTAGCCAGAAAGAATAATATAATTATATTTGGCTTGGAAATAAACGAACAAAACCCACTGTCTTCAGTAATAAAGAAACAAAAATAAAATAATCTGTCATTATCAAAGCGTTGAAATTGTAGAATTAAATTGCTTATTATTAGTGATTATTAACACACCAACATTTCGTTTAAATCCCTTTGTTTCGGAAAAGGTTTGACCTATGGCTAAATGTCAAGAATACCGCCATGACAATATTGTTACGTGTTTACAATCTTCAGTAAACACACAGATCTCGAGATCGTTCCAGTCATTCTAATATTTTCTATGAGGCAGTGGCGTAGGCGTGCACATAACACTGCCTCCTCCTTAAGCCTGTACGTCCCCGACATACTTTGCCAATCTGTCCAGGTGTACGATTTTCATCTTGGATTTCTTACTACGTTGAATTCGGTACACAACGTCATTTATCCGAATGATGACCGAATACGGTCCTTCCCAAGGTCGGTGAAGTTTTGGGGATCTTCCCTTCTTTCACTGTGGGTTATATAACCAAACCAGATCTCCCTCCTTGAATCCTGCTGATATCCCTTTCCGGTAATAGCGAGCCTTCATTCTGCCACTAGCTATGGCAGTTTGATCTCGTACCCAAATATTACACGAGCAGGTGTCTGGTAGTCTCATAAATGGCAGCCCTGTTTGCGATTAAGAAAAATGGTACGTGTCGATCCCAACCTCACTGGTTCTTGTGAACCACCTTTTATTATGTCGTTCCACTATTCCATCTGACTGCGGATGAAGAGCGGTTGTCGGAGTCTTATGAATGCCCAATATTTCACAAATTTTCTGAAATACCCCTGATTCAAAGTTTCTTTCTCCCTTGATCTGAATGTAGCTCCACGGGTTACACCAAATCGACATGCAAAGTTATCCACCAGAACTCGAGCAACAGTAACTGCTTCCTGATTTGGAATGGCATAGGCTTCCGGCCACTTACTAAAATAGTCCGTAGCAACCAAGGTGTATTTATTGCCATCATCTGTCACTGGGAATGGGCCCGCTATATCTATAGCAATCCTCCCCAAAGGTGCTCTGACATTATATTGCTTCATTTGTCCTCTGTTCCTTGTCTGTGGTCCTTTGGTGGCGGCACAAACCTTGCATTTGCGACACCAAACTTCCACATCTTCACGCCTATTTATCCAGTAGAATCGTTTCCGCACTTAGTCAAGGTTTTATTTATACCAACACCGGGACCCGACACCTGGGTATCACCAGACACATGGTAACTTCCTTCCCTTCTGGACTTTCCCATGCTCTGTTTAACAGTCCATCTATAACCTTGAGGAAATCCCACTGCGCCCATAATGCCTTCAGCTCGACACTCTTGTCTGAAACATTCTTCCATTCTGTTCGCATCGCTTTTTTCTTTTGCCTTCAGTAGTGGTCCAATCTCGTCTACATTCAGTTGTTCCTTCCTTACAACTTTTTTTGTTCAGTCTTTCGGAACCTCATTAACCGCCTTCACTTCTGCTACATCCTGCTGTTTCTTTACATCCTCGGCATCCACTTCCTTAGGGTGCTCCTGACGACAGTACCTCTTGATATGCTCCAATTTGCCACAATTATAACAGTGGATTCCTTTTGTAAGCGTTTCACTGCTTGGTTGCTGCTTAGGCTCCTGTTTCCGCAGTTGCGGTCTCTGTTTCGGCTTCGGCCGCGAGATTAATTCGTTCAGTACTTATGCGACCATTTTCTGTATGTCCTTTAGCATAGCCATCACTTTCGTCCTTTCAAAGCTGATTTCCTCTTTCCTTGCAGCGTTTACTTCCCCATTGTTCCATTGTTGACGTTAACATCGGATACCTCCGGTAGACTTTACACCTCCTTGTCGATTCTCCTGTTTTCTTAGGAAACTTGTCTTGGTCATTAATTGAGTAAACATCTTATGTAAATCCTTGAGTTTGGTGTCTAAATCCGTCTTTCCAATTGGGCTTTTTCCACACAGACAGCTCATACTCTGTGCCCTGAGGAATCCATAAAGGCGGCCTCTACTACAAGTGCATGGATCAATGCTTCACTACTAGTCTTATACCTAGATAGTTTAAGGACCCGCTTGATCTCGTTTTTTATGCCATCAATAAACGGCAATTGCTCCTGTAACTGCCTTGATGCATTCGGGTATCAGCCTCTCCATCGCAGCTTCAAATTATTGTAAACTCTCCCCAACTTTTTGTATACGTTGATTTCAGCTAGGTCCGATATACTTGGCAGGAACGTTGGTCGCCATATCTTAAGTCGAACGCAGCTTGTAAAACTTTAAAATCCTTTTGTTGCGCCACTGGAATCGTCTGCAGCAATTCAAGTGCTTGACCTCTCAATGTTAGAACTAATGCCACTGCCTTGTCTTCATCACTCAAATTATTAGTACAAGCAGCTGTCTCAAATTGTCTTTTGTAGGTTTACTGAGAAATTTGTCCATCAAAGGAGGGAGGTTGTAACCGAGGACCTGACGATGATAATACTAGCTGGCCTTCGTTTTCCCTTAACTGTCGTTTACTTTGTTCTACTTCTCCCTTAACTGAACGAAATTTTTCTTCTATACCAGTAACTTTCTCTTCGACGCCAGTAACTTTTGCTCTTATTTCACTTACTTCAACTTGAAAGGATAGCATCTTGTTGCCCCTGTGTAATTTTTCCTAATTCATCCTGACGTCTTCTCCCTTTTTCTTCTTCGCGTTTCTCTTGTTCTTTTTTTTCTTCTTGGCATTTTAATTTTTTTCTTCACATCTCTCTTGTTCTTCTTTTTCTTCCTGACGTTTTCTTTCCTGTTCTGCCTTTTCTTCTGCTCTTTTCCTGATCTAACATCATTTTCCTCAAATCATTTTCTTCTTCCTGACGTTTTCTTTCCTGCTCTGCATTTTCTTCTTACGTATCTTTTCTTGATCTAACATCATTTTCCTTAGTTCATCATTTTCTTCTTGACGTTTCTTTTCTTGTTCTTGTTTTTCATCTTGGTGTTTCTTTACCTGGTCTAAAATAATTTTTTTTTAGTTCTGCAAGTAAGTCCTGTGTTTGTTTCGACAGATATGCTTCTTGTTTCCTTTTAAGAAGTAACAAGCAGCACTAACAAGTCTTATTTAAAGTCTATGCTATTTCCCAGTTGGCAGAACTCAGCTAACTGCACTAGTTTCCAAATAGAATATTCTGGAAATTTTCGCAAAATGTCACAATTGGTCTTATTCAATGTCTGCATCACTTTCCAGTTGGCATAACTTGGTTGACTGCACTAGTTTCCAAATAAAATGTTCTGGAAATTTCTTCACACTAGCACAAATAAGTCTTGCCTAATGTATATATCACTTTCCAGTTCACACAGTGACGTAGGCGTGCACATAACAATATTAGCCAGTGAATCATGATTAATTTTTAAACGTAAACAAGAAAAATATGTAGTAAGACAAAAGTTACCTACCATTCGTGTCACCGCGTTTAAATAAAATTGAATTGATTTAGTTAATTTTACAAAATAATAATACAAAATTGTGAACTAAGTCTTATAAGTTGTTCCAAAGTTTTTCTGGGATAACCAATAAAAATTGATATTTAGGATGCATTTCCAGCGACATATTTATTAAGAAGTTTTCTTGTCTATAATTAGCTCCTAAACGTTCCTGTATATGTAATTAACTATTATTATTGTTGCAGTTGCTTCGAGTCATAGTGGTGGAAAATATGTACCAAGAGCAATCCTTCTTGATTTGGAGCCAGGCACAATGGACGCAGTTCGATCAGGTATTTACGGCAAACTATTCCGACCAGACAATTTTGTATTTGGACAATCTGGAGCTGGCAACAATTGGGCGAAAGGGCATTATACAGAAGGAGCCGAATTAGTAGACGCAGTATTAGATGTAGTAAGAAAAGAAGCAGAGAACTGTGATTGTTTGCAAGGATTCCAGTTAACACACTCCCTTGGTGGTGGTACGGGATCTGGAATGGGTACTCTTTTAATATCGAAAATCCGCGAAGAATATCCAGATAGAATAATGAACACTTACTCGGTTATGCCTAGTCCTAAAGTTTCAGATACAGTAGTAGAACCTTACAACGCAACATTATCCGTTCACCAGCTGGTAGAAAATACAGATGAAACCTATTGCATAGACAATGAAGCCCTTTACGACATATGTTTTAGAACTTTAAAAGTACCAAACCCTAGCTACGGTGACTTAAATCATTTAGTATCTCTTACAATGTCCGGTGTAACAACTTGTCTTCGGTTTCCTGGCCAGTTGAATGCTGACCTTCGTAAACTGGCTGTTAATATGGTTCCATTCCCACGTCTTCATTTCTTTATGCCTGGCTTTGCTCCTCTTACGTCACGTGGTAACCAACAATATAGAGCCTTAACTGTTCCGGAACTTACCCAGCAAATGTTTGATTCTAAAAACATGATGGCTGCTTGTGACCCCAGACACGGTCGTTACTTAACTGTAGCTGCCGTATTTAGAGGTATGCTTTTTATTAATTTTATTTATGTATTTTACGAGGCAAATTATACAGAGTGGACATTATAATAGGCCATAGTTCAGGGGTAGATTCTTTGGGCCAAAATATGAGGATATAACCAAATATCCTTTGTAAAATGTTGCTGTGGAAAAAGATACAGGGTGTCAAAGTTCAAATTATTTTTTCGTTCTTTTGCAATAACTCAACAGCCTCTTGACTGATCTTCGCCAAATTTGCTGGAGGAACTTTTTTTATTCTAAGAAACAATAATTTATGTATTACATCACGTTAGATCATAGAGGGCGCCGCAGGACCTGTATCTGATGATGAATTCTTTTAATATTTTTTTTGACGAAACGTTGTGGTACTTCTGACTAGAAAATCTGATGACGGCGTCATTTCCACCTATAGAAGGTACACTTGGTAGAACTTGATAACACCAACCGTTTTCGTGAAAAGTGCCGTTAAATATTTGAATAATTTTTTGAAAGACAAATTCAAATTTAGTGAAACAAAGTGTATTTATTAAAAAAAGTATGGGAAAACAAAATCGTAATAACAGCGTAAACTCGTTCTCACTTTCTTATGAACTAATGGATTATAATCAGGACTCCTTGGTGGCCAAGTAAACTCACTTCCTCGATCGATCCATCTGCGTGGGAAAGTCTCATCAAGATAATTCCTGACTTCAATGGAGAAATGAGGGGGAGCTCCATCTTGCACGAACCACATTCTGTTCCGTATGTCTAGCAAGAAAGCATGTAATATATCAGCAAGAGTACTTTGAAGAAAAAACAGATAAGACCGTCCATTTAAATTTGGAGGAAGGAAAAATGGTCCTAATAATAATTGATCGCCGATGATACCACACCAAACATTAATCTTAAATTCGTGCTGAAAATGCCTTTCTTTAACGGCATGAGGATTTTCTACTTCCCAGTAATGAGCGTTTCTTCAGTTAAAAACGCCTCGGCTATTAAAAGTTGCTTCGTCGGTAAATAAAGTGTTCTTAACAAAATTTCGATCCCTGTTGTGTTTATGTAGAACAAATTGACAAAATTGTAACCTTTGTAGAAGATCCCTTCGAAGTAAATTTTGTACAGGAGTGAGATGATATGGGTAGAAGCGTGCTTTATGGAAGACTCTTAGGACAGATTGTTTACTCACCCCTATTGCCGCTGCTAAACGACTTGAGGATCTTCATCCACACGAAATAACATTTCTAGTTCTTGATCTGGAGTAATTCGTTTCGGTCGTCCTACATCGTTTTTATGGCGAAATGAACCCGTTTCTCCCAAACGACGAAACAGATCTTTGAAAATCTTATGGTCTGGCTGTATTCTATTTGGATATTGCAATGTGTATCTCCTCGTTGCAGCACTTCCGCTAGAATTATTTTGCGCGTAAACACGTACTCCTATTGGAAAAATATTAAATGACGTACATGACAGAACTAAAACGTACCCAAAGCACACTTTTCAATAAATTTGAATTTGTCTTTCAAAAAATTATTGAAAGGTTTAACGGCACTTTCCTCGAAAACGGTTGGAGTTATTAAGTTCTACCAAGTGTACCTTTTATACCTGGAAATGACGCCCTCATCAGATTTCCTAGTCAGAAGTAAAGTATGAACGAACTTAATTGAAACCGTATAAAAACTAAAAGCCGGCAAAAACAGTCGGCATCTCTTTATTGTACATGGGCGGAGGTAAATAGAAATGCTTATCATAAGAAAATGATAAGATTTTCGGGCGTTATTATATTATCCTCTGTTTCAAATGGTCTCCAGAAAGCCATGATAAATTAGTAAATAATTAAAATATTTTACCTTTTATATAGTAGTAAATATTTATAAATGTGAACAATAACTAACTAAACTCCTACGCTTGATATTATAACAGGTATTTACGCACTGCACTGTCACAGACAGCACATCTCTAAGTCCGCCGTTGAAACGATTTACTAGTTTTTTATGCTAGTAGGCCTGTCCGTTTTATTATCTTTAAACCAGTGCAGTCGTAGATGGTTCATTCAGGCTGATTACATTGCCAGTCTCGGACTCGCCTGCACAGTTTCAACTACCATTCGAATCTCGATACCATTGCTAAATATATAGGACAAAATATCAAGTTCAGTGCGCACGGACCTGTGATTTAACACTAACCAGTTTCAATTATCCTCGTTTAAAGTATACCATAACGTTTCGTCAAAAAAATATGAAATAAATTCATCGTCAGATACAGGTCCCGCGGCGGCCTCTATAATCTAACGTGATGTTATACATATATCATTGTTTCTTAGAATAAAAAAAAGTTCCTCTAGCTAATTTGGCGAAGATCAGTCAAGAGGCTGTTGAGTTATTGCAAAAAAAACGAAAAAATAATTTGAACTTTGACACCCTGTATCTACCCCTGAACTATGGTCTATTATAATGTCCACCCTGTATAGGTTCTAAAAATAATACTAACTCAATTTGATGAAAACATATACATAAGGCCTATTTCCGAAGTAGGGCAGTATAAGATATTAAGTTTCTAAGACCCCTTTTTTACTAATTTATAAGATAAGCAACTTTTTACGAAGTTAAACCCCCAAGACATTGCATTATGTAGGGTTAGTATCAATAGCAAACTGCTCTGGTCAAAAAATAGTTTATTTTTAATTTACCAAAATTCCCAGAACAATAACAATGCTTACCTCCTAATGTACAATACATTTTAACTAAAATATTTTTTGTTATTTATAAATAGGTAGAATGTCAATGAAAGAAGTAGATGAACAAATGCTTGCTGTGCAAAATAAAAATAGTAGCTATTTCGTTGAATGGATTCCCAATAATGTGAAAACAGCCGTCTGTGATATACCTCCAGTGGGCCTTAAAATGTCCTCTACTTTTATTGGAAATACCACAGCAATCCAAGAATTATTCAAACGAATTTCAGAACAATTTGCCGCTATGTTTCGCCGCAAAGCTTTCTTACATTGGTACACTGGTGAAGGTATGGATGAAATGGAATTCACTGAAGCTGAATCTAATATGAACGATTTAGTATCAGAATATCAACAGTATCAAGAGGCGACCGCGGACGATGAATATGAAGCAGAAGAGGAAGCAGCTGCTGATGATTTCAATTGTTAATAAGCACAATCTTACTTGTTTCATATAAGATCATTTATATTTTTATTTGATTAAAAATTTTGCTAAAATATTTTATAGATAGTCGTTAACTAGTCTGTAGAGGTTTTTTGTACTTTTATGTCTTTATATCTTCAAAACGATTTAATCGTTTTAATAGCTTAAGTTTGAAATATTTTAATCGTCTTTTAGGATATTTTATTTCTTAAATTATTTATGTAAAATTCTCTGAAAGATGGTTTTTAAATTTCTTGTGCATCTGACAATAGCAAATAAAATAATATTTTGTTCTATTACCTCAACTGCGAATAGTTTATTCTTAGATTTGTACGTTTTTTACAAAAATTATTTTTATTTATGATCAACATGTAGAATAAAGACTGAATTTTCCACCATTTTTGTTGTTATATGTTTATTAGAAATTACAATTCCCTGGAAGTGACTGTCTTGCTGTTGTATGTTATCTCAAAAGCGTAAATATTGAAGACTATTATTTATGTAAATTATTCCTTTCAGCAATATAATACAGTTGAGACTTAATTTTCAAGGTATACACACACAGATCATCTTGATCAACTTTACTGTGCAAATGAGAAAGAAAAGGCGGCATGCCTCTGTGAATGATATTTTTAATGTTTTATAGACCGTTCTGACCGTTGGCTGTCGCTCTAAAGTGATATATATATATATATATATATATATATATATATATATATATATCGTAAACTTTAGCTATAGAAATAATGTTACGTGTTTACACCCTCCAGTAAACACCCTGTATGTAGGTTCAATAAATTGCAACAAGAATCTTCACAAACCACTGATTTATTAATCACTTAAATTACAATAATATATATATATATATATATATATATATATATATATATATATATATATATACATCTTTCTATCAATTCTGAACCATTAGACAATTCATACAATCCTGAACCAGCTATTTATAGAAGAGATAGACAAAAAATATTTGTTTATATTGGAGTATATAGGGGGTCGGATAACCTATTCTGTAAAATATACTTTGATGTTTTTATAACTAAACATAGGTGTATATCTACACACTAATGACATCATCCTGAACCAATACGTTAATATGACAAAGCTGAACCATTTTATACAGTAATATATAGCTGAATGTTACATCCTGAACCACTTCAATGTTGCCATTTTTAAATACTATAGGATAGCTACCTGCTATGTTTGTATTGCCAAGGGTCATAAAATAATCGGACTTCTCGCATGCTTCTTACGCACAAATGAAATTTTATATTTATCAAGTGTAAGTATCTTTCTGAAAGAAGGGGATGAATTTTAGGTATTTAAATTGTAAAAAGCTAGAATAAATACGGTTTATTTTTAATTTTTGCTGTTTAAAATTATATATATATATTTTAAATGATCAGGGTGTCGTAGGTTTTTAATTTATATCTCAAAATAACGTAATCGGAAAAAGACGAAATTTGGCACATCTCTGTTACTCATCAAAGGGTATCTAACGAAATCATGTCATCCACCTAGCATGTACACGAAGGGGTGAAATTTACTACCCTTTTAGAAATTTTGTAAATATTTTTGTGCCTGCTCTTTTCTTAAGTTAAAAAAATAACTAACTATTATGATTAATTTAGAAACTTTTTCATCTCTTCAAAGAAATTCGTAAAATCGACCATTTTTGGGAAAAACAGTAAATTACATCTGCCTAAGTGATCAATCAAAAGCTATGAGTAAAATTATATTAGTGTAAAATACTAAAAGTAGGCTGGTGTCAAATTATAATCTGACAATATTACGTTGTTTCTTGCCTTTGAAATAATAAGATAATCATTTCTTATTACTTAATACTAGTATTTTTCTAACCAGATTTTAAAATGCATAGTTCTAGTAATGAGGAATAATATGCAGACATACATTTAATTTATGGTGAATGTAAAGGAAATGCTTCAGCGGCAAAATCGTTCTTTTGCCGCTGAAGCATTTCCTTGGACTTTTACTTTTGTGGCCACTTGAAAAATGTTGTTTACTCGACAACTGTCCCTAGCGTCGAAGTTTTAAGAGAGAAAATTTTTACTGCTGCCAATGTAGTTCGAAACTCCACATGTTTTACTTATAGAAGGCAGGTATGGCAATTTTAGGAAACGGTTGCAAACGTGTATTCAAGTTGGAGGTCGTCATTTTGAACAAATGCTTTAATATCTAAAAACAACAATCGTTGCCTTCATGTTTAAATTTTTTTACTGTCTAAATTCATCTTTTTTTTCCAATTACGCTATTTTGAGATAGAAATTAAAAACCGTTTTTGGCACGCTCTTTTAAGGTATTGTTGCTGGACAGAAAAGAGTTATTTTATACGGAGAACCCGTCTTAATTTTCGACAGAGAATCTACAGTTAAATTTTTTGCATGTTATTTCCAAACATCCTGTATATGTATATATATTTACTTTTAAAAAGTTTAAAGAGTATGTATTAGAAGTTGTTTTCAGATATATGAGAGGTTCCCCTAATAATCATCACTTTTTTGTAACAATTCCCTTAATATTTCTCTCTTAATTTTTGATTCTATATTTAACTGTATTATTTTCCGTTCTGGTTTAAAAGGAAGCTTCACTTCTGAATGACTTTTGATTATGCCTAAGGTTGACTTTTTTTAGAGAGAACCAAACAATGATAAAAAAAATTAAAGAGTCAAATTTTAAACGTCAATATTTTGAAAACGAATATAATGGAGTGGATATATCCAAATTATTGCTGTATGTGGAATTGTGGTATTGTCTGGAAAGTTGAAAAAATAGTTCAGATAGATACAAGTTGTAGAATAACATACAATGCCCAACCTAAGGAACATATTTTGTTAAATAATTTATTATTTGAATCATGTTTTATTCTTTTTATTTATTCATTTATTTAATTGCGATATCCGACAGGGGCAGTGCTCAGTTATATGATAAAGAGAGGAATATTACAATTACGATTGAATTGGAATAAAAATACATGTTAAGCATAAACAAAATTAAATATAATATTTTTAGTCGCAAACTCCTTTATAAAATCCTTATTTTACTATAAGGAACGTAACCAGACTGCAACCAACAGCTACTTTCCGGGCTATGTGCCCCGCCGAGCGCTGAATCACAAGTTACAAGTCTGGCGCGTTAACTGTAATAATTGCATATTACCATCAAAACGCTAATGCTTCTATTGCAACAAACACCAGCCGAAAGACTGATCCTACTTAAAGGAGCTCTCTTGCCAGCCGTCACACACCACTTGCAGACTGCAGTTTCGAGCTGTTGGCTCTCGTCAGTGCAAGGTAAGCATGTGACGACTGATACGAGGATCCTTTGACTATTTGGTAACATCCCGGTATTTTTACAATAGCGACGTGTAAAACAGTCAGCGTCTAAAAAGTAGACTATTGAAATTTTAGGTCAAAATGTCAATTTGTTTAGTTGTGTATTTCTTACTTTTAACCTCAATCCTTGCTATAAATTCACATTAAAATGTGTCAGAAAGAAAAATGGTATAGCATTATTTAAAGCCGTTTTGCATTGTAGGGGGATTAGAGAATATATGAAACAAGTCCCAAATATTCATAAATATTCTTTTAAGTGAGCAATGAGAAATGAAATATTTAATTCTTAATTTTAAGTAATATACTTAAAAACTTACATTGTGCCTAAAAATATACCGATTATGAAAATCAAATACACTTTAAGGCAGTATTAAAAGATTATTTTTGTTTGATAGTGTATCCGTGAAGTATCCCGCATTAAATTATTCTTTAAAATATATTTTAGCTAGAACATAAAACGGATAGGTTATCGTCCGTCCAGGTGCAAAAATAGTATCGCCGAGCTTATTAAATTAATTTTTAATTTGAGGAGTTATCTTCATTTTGAAAAACTTAAACTATAAATAATTCTTTCAATATTCGAAGAATGGGATGCTGTTAGCTTAGCACAATTTATTTTTTTAATATTTGCACGCTAATAAATTACTCTTTATAGATATACAGTATGTTACAAAAATAGCTATCACTAGGAATATTTACATATAACATATTACCTAAACACCAGGCAATATTATATTTCTACATACAAAGCAAAAAATTACAGAAAGTTCTCTTATTTTTAACAATCATACATATTCTGTTAAAATAGCACCAGAAACATTGTTCTATGCATTTGGGTCCGAAAAACGAAATACAAATTCTCTAGTTTTAACCCTAATTTTATCCAAGTTTTTTTTAAACAAATATACGGGTCAAATTTGGCCTTCACATACTTCTTTGCAACAATGTTTGTTACGTATACTCACTTTACATACATTTCAAATTATTTGACTAAAATAATATTGGAATCTCCAGCATTTATTTAAAATGTATAGATACGGGAAGAATAAAAAAAAGTGAAAGTAATCTGTACATGGGTTTGCCGTTTGAAGTAAGGGTAGGTAATGATCATTACAACTATTTATATAAGTCGTTTCTGGACTGAGAAAAACCACACTGAGACCATGGAACAATAACATAACATAGTTCACTAATTCACTTTCTCAAAAGAACAAATATACTTGTGTTATATATTTTCAGTAAGTCTACATCTACTATTTCAGAAAGTAAAAAATCATTTTTATTAGGTTTCGTAACAGATGCCTAACTTTTTCATACTAGGTATATTGGAAATTAAATTGATTATACATTAATTGTGGCAAATAAATCCTAAAATGTGTAAAAACTAGAAATAGAAAAGTATAAATTTGTCTTTTTATTTCGTCTCATACCGTCAAAATATTCCAACCGGTTATAATACAAAGATGCGCACTGTAAAACCCTAAATAAATACCCTCACCACATTACATTTCAATATAAGTTTAACGATAGCTAGCAACAATTTATTTCTTGAATCACGTTTTTCCTCCTTTTTCTTTATTTATTAACGATATTTTTACAATTACAAAATTTCAATCACAAATTGAATTAGATTACAAATATATGTTAAATATAAATAAAATTTTACACGTAGGATAGTTATGGTATAATTTGTACATGGTAACATTTTTGGAAAGGGGGTGAAACAAATGTCAAGTGCCGCACATGTTTCCCATAGACCATTTAGGTATTTAAATTTTAAAGAGCCTGGGTGGTCGAGCGGCCGACAGCGAAGACTTGACTTTAATTTATTATTGTGAATTTAAAAGACTTTATTCTACTTTGAGCATATACTAATGCACAAATAAAATTAATAAAAATGGCATTTATTTACCGCTCTTATAATATGTAATATTTAAGAAGTGGTAAAATTTTTTGTTTCGTTCGGCATTAAGGTTTCAAATGGTAGCTGTTATAACTTCATAGTAGAATAGAGTAAGACGATAAGATAAAACAAAAGTCAATGGTTAAAGTGCTGTTCTTTGTTACACATGTTACCCATAAACAAAACAGAATTGGGGTATTTAAATTTTAAAGGGACACAATATATAACACTGTGTGGTCCACTAGAATCCGGCGCCAAATCTGAGACACCCATATATTGTAATATTTGTATGATCTAGTTTTATTTATATAACAAATGAACCAACGGTTAGTAGAAGACTTTACATTAATTTACTATTGTTGGTTTAAAAATCATTCATTGCATTTTGAGCATTCCAGTCACTTGTACTTAATAAAAATTTTATATCGGTGTTTCGATTTTATTTTAAATTACATTGGATTAAACCGATATTTAACAACTCTTAATATTTATCTTATGGTTTTGGTATTTTTGGCGTAAACTAATGCGTAAATAGCATTAATAAAAATATATATAATTATTTACCGCTTTTCTAATATTTAGTATACAACGTGTGTATTGAAACATGGCCGTAAGTCCTAAAAAAATGTCTTCGGAATTGATGCTGAAATATAATTCTTTTTGGTATTTTTGGCATAAACTAATACGTAAATAATATTAATCAAAATAACAATTATTTATTGCTTTTACAAAATTCAGTATATTTAGGAAGTGGTAATTTTTTCTTCGCATGGCATTAAGGTTTAAAATGGAAGTTGTTATAACTTCACAGTAAAATTTATCGGTGTGAAAAAGTATAATTGCACTGTTTATATCCTTGATTTGGCAGGATTAGAGAATATATATGAAACAGGATGCAAATTTTAACACAATATAGGTACTAATAATAATTTATCTCAATTTATTAACACAGTACAGAACAGAAGTATTTTTGTGAAAAGCTCCTTGTAGAAGCTTGAGTACGAAAAATATTTCAGTTATTGATAAATTCTTTTAAGTGAGCAGTCATACGTGATTCTTGGTATGTATAAATTATATGCTTAGATAAAATAGTATTGTGCGTAATAATATGCTAATTATAAAAATGCAACTAGTGTTAAAATAATATTTTTTTTAAGTGGTTAGTATCAAGCACTCATTTATTTTTTAAAGTGTATTTAGTGGTTCCTAGGTTCTTGACCGGGCACATGCAAAAACAATAATGTCACCGAGTTTATTTATTTAATATTATATAATTTGATAAGTTACCTTTATTTAAAATATAAACTATAAATAATTCTTTCAATATTGGAAAAATGAGATCATAACCTCTCGCGCATTGCTGTCAGCTAGCACTTTTTAAAATTATTGTGTATTAGGTATACAGCATGTTAGAAGAATAGCAAACATTAGGATTATTTACGTATAACATATCATATAAACACCAGATATATTTCTTCGACCAGGAAAGAAAATATATACAAGGCGGAAAATTACAAAAAGTTAGTACTTAAAGCATTTACTAATTGATCTACGTGATTTTACAATCATAAAACTTCTGTTTAAACACAGCAACATAAGTATTCTTTGATACATATTGGGCATTGTACATTGTTATAGAGCAATGAAACAATATTAATTGTTACGGGTCTCTAAATTCAGGAAATATATTTTATTAAATATGAATTTTTAGTATAATGAGGACAATTTAATTTGAAATTAGGAGAAAGATATTTATATAAGCAATTTTCACGTTACTAATTGCCTCTACACAGGTTGATTCACATAAAACTCCCCAGGCAGTTTCCGTATTAAAATGTTGTCAATGACAATGGCGTCCGCGACGAAAAGAAAATTTTTGATGACTGGAACTTTGAAAGTATAATATTAAAGTTTGTTTAATTCTAAGTACTTTTTGCAGTATACACTTTTCTATTAAAACCAGTGGTTTTGGAGATAAATCGAAAAAAATTATTCAGTTCAATATTTTTTAACAAGCAAAAAAATTTAAATTCACTCAAAAGCGGGCGCTACATACAATAGGTACTTAGTTTAAAGTGATTCGCCATATTTTAAATGATTATACAAAGATGGCGTTGAAGTGCAAAATTATTTTTCGATAGCTGGAACATTGAAACAGCGCACACGATAAAGAACCAAATAATATATATATAATTTTATAATAACATTTTTTAAAAAGACCAATGTCTTTCAAATTATCTAATATTTCCTATTTTTTTATTTTTTAAAGTATAATTTTCATTAACACCTGTATTGTTTTCTTAATTCTATAAACTAGTAGTCCTAAGTCTGATTTAATAATATACAGTCAAGTATGTTGCGTAATAATTTATTTTGAGGTTTGTTCACATATAATCAATTTTTAAGTTTTTGAATGCGTTTGTTATTACAAGGTAATTCAGAAATGGTTGTGTACATCAACGAAGACAAATTAATCATGATTTTGATCTGCGGAGAATGTAGAAAAAATTCCCATGAAGCCGAAAGGTTACTCCATTTGCATTTTCCCATTTTGCCTAAGCCAGACCATAAAATCTTTATTTCTTTAACCAATAATTTGAAAAATTACGGAAGTTCTAAAAAGTTAAAGTATAATAAACAGTTGACGGCTACAAATGATGCAAATACTGCTTTAGTAATTGACAATATTGTAAATAATCCAAATATGTCTTTACGGAAATTATCGTCTGAAACAAATATTTCCTACTCCTCTTGTCAAATAATTTTAAAGAAAAATAAGTACCGTCCGTATAAAGTTCATTATGTTCATCATTTACGACCTGGTGATTTTCAGCGTTTCATAAATTTTATTGCTGAATTGTCAGTATTACATAATAAAAATCCAAATTATTTGAAAAATGTGTCGTGGAGCGATGAGAGCCGCTTCCATAGTAATGGGCTTGTGACTATACAGACCACTCGGAATTAGTCTCAAAATAATCCGAGATAGATACGAAGAACCAAAAATTAAACACTTTTTAAAGTAAATTTATGGTGTGGAGTATTGAACAGATACATAGTCAGACCTTATCTATTTCGTGAAACGTTAAATTGTGGTAGATATCGGAGGTTCTTGCAAGAGGAGCTGCCAAATTTATTAAGAAACATTCCTCATGATGGGCACATAATCTGGTTTTATCAAGACGGGGCACTGCATTAGATATTTTCTTATGGAGACATCTAAAAAATTTTGTTTGCACCGAACCAATCGATGTTATGGCAGACCCATACAACAAAATATATATGCGAGTGTTACCACAGTAGATCGTTATTGAAAGTAATGGTTTAACATGTGTATCCATGAAAGAAGAAACAGTTTTAAACATTTACTTTAAAAATAAATACATACATATGTACATATTTTATTGAAAAGAAAACAAATTATTAAAAAAACTTATTTGACTTTATATTATGTCGATTTATCTCGAAAATCACTGATTTTAACAGGAAAGTGTATGCTATAAAAAGTACTTAGTATTAAAGAAACTTTAATATTATACTTTCAAAGTCCCAGTCATCGAAAATTTTCTTTCCGGCATCGCGTCGCGACGTAGCGGACGCCACTGTCATTGGCAACATTTGAACGACAAAATAAAGCCACCAAAAATATGGAACGACTGGCCTTTACAGAAATTTAATTCCTTTTTTCGTTATTATGGAAACTGCCTGGGGAGTTTTATGTGAACCCTGTATACTTAAGTCAATTTAACGTCATATTACATAGCATACAAATTTGTGGTAAACTATTCAAAAGTAACAAATGCCAAACACCTCATAATAGTAAAGCATATTTTTCACAATAATTAGTATCTTAAAATACATATACATTTAGAAAATTATAGAAGCTAAATTTCGTAGAAAATATGAAAATAAATATGAAAAACCCATTAATATATTGCTAAATTATCAACTGGACCATTTTCCATTGTTGGCCTTATATTAGACCTTATAAAAATGTAAAGATCTGGTATTTCAATTTTGGGTATAAATTATTTTTAAAGAATTGATGAATAAAAAAGAAGAAAACTTCACACCTATATACCTTACGGAAATAAGACTAATAATTATTATAATTATTTACTTAAATCATTCTTGGACTGAGAAGAATAATTCTGAGATTATCAGGATAACATAAGGTTATAGTTTATGAATTTTTTCAAACGGATGAATATATTTGTGTCGTATAATCTCAGTGTAACTCAATATTTGATCAAATAGAAATTTATAAACCTTTTTATTTGTATTTTTTATGTCGTCTGATCTTTTAGGAAGTTTAAAATAATTTTTATTTGGTCTCGTAACAGATCTATAATTTTTTAGGATTACATTGCATTGAATTAAATTAATTACATTAAATGTCGCAAGTTCCAATAAATCCCAAATCATCGAAATGCTACAAATAAAAATAATATAATGCTTTGGATTTTTATTTTGTCTCATATCCTATAAAAATATTCCAACAGGTTACATAGATACGCATGGTAAAACTATAAATAAAATCTCTCAACGTATTGCATCCTAGTATAGGTTTAAATATACCAAAACGTTCTTATAAGTACAAAGACATTAATACACTATTGCCAAACCTATTGGTTCAGGTTAGTAAGGAAGACATGAATGGCAATATACTGTATATAAAACAGCGCCACCCGCTAATGCAGCCAAACACTGAACTAAAAAACACGTCTTCCTAACTAACCTGAACCACCATTAATTAGTCTGTAACTAATTCTCCCGCGCATTTTTTCCCGCCAAATATATATGTTAAGAAAGAATCCGATCCTAAGTTTGTCAAGGAACGTTTCAGTTATCTACGTGAGATACCACTAAATAAAAAAGAAAGGAAAACGAACCTGAACCACATATATGGTTCAGGTCCGTCCGGCTGGTTCAGGATTGTGCTTACAAATTACTATTTCTGGTTCAGAATCATACCATTGCTCTATATATATATATATGGTGTTATTATACATGATTTGCAGGAAACAACTACTCAGCGGGCAAATACCCCGACCTGCATTGAATTACACCTTACAAATCATGAAAAATTGGTAGCCAATGTCATTTGTCAACTCCCTGACCAGACATAGACCGGTTTCGAACTTATTAGTTCTCCTCAGTATGCTATAGGTCATGGAGCAGACAAATGACAGTGGCCAACCTGCTAGTCTTATACAGACTAATGTAAATGGTGTAGTGGTGAGAGGTAAGTGAATCCTCTCATGTGGTCTATATATATATATATATATATCGTAAACTTTAGCTGTAGAAATAATGTTACGTGTTTACACCCTCCAGTAAACACCCTGTATGTAGGTTCAATAAATTGCAACAAGAATCTTCACAAACCACTGATTTATTAATCACTTAAATTACAATAATTAATCCTTAAAAATAATACAACTAATAACTTTAATCTAACATGAATTCACTACTTTAAATCACAACTTGTTACTGTTCTTTATTTCATCTGATCACTTGTTCGTCTAATGTAAAACTCTGCCCTCCCTGCTCGACTTCACTTCTTATATATGCAAAATTTCTAGTTTTCTAGGCGCAGAATGGCGGTTCGTCATTTGGCCCAGAGATGGCGCCACGCTACCGGCCGTCAACTAAAATAGGTCTCCTTCAATCTGACTAGGGACTAATTACATCCCTCTCCGTTAGAGGGCAGAACATAACACTGCCCCCTCCTTAAGCCTGAACGTCCCGGTCAGGCAATTCAGAGTCCCCAACATCCATCGCCAGTCTGTCCAGGTGTACAATTTTCATCTTGGACTTCTTACTACGTTGAATTCGGTAAACATCACTGATCCGAGTAACGACAGAATACGGCCCTTCCCAAGGTGGGTGAAGCTTCGGAGATCTTCCCTTTTTTCGCTGTGGGTTATATAGCCAAAACGGATCTCCCTCCTTGAATCCTGCTGACGTCCCCTTCCGGTCATAGCGAGCCTTCATTCTGTCACTAGCTATGCTAACTTGGTATAAAATCAACTCATGGTCATGGACATTCCTCAATCGTTAACTAACTTCGTCTGCATAGTCATCCACAGACAGTGGCTCCTTATTTGGTGTGATAAACATCAAATCACATGGCAGTCTGATTTCGTGCCCAAATATTACACGAGCCGGTGTCTGTTTAGTCGTCTCATGAATGGCAGCCCTGTATGCCATTAAGAAAAATGGTATGTGCTGATCCCAATCTCGCTGGTTCTTGTGAACCACCTTAGAAAGATGTTCCTTCATGATTTTATTATGTCGTTCCATCATTCCATCTGACTGGGGATGAAGAGCGGTTGACCAAGTTTTGTAAATGCCCAACATTTTACAAATTTTCTGAAATACCCCTGACTAAAAGTCTCGAGCAACAATAACTGCTTCAAATGAGTGAGAGTAGAAGCAGTCACAACAAAAAACTTTTTCGTAATACACAATATAATATCCAGTCAAAACCAAATGCAGATTAATAAGCACTGGTGTTATTTTGACAGCTTGTAACCCGTCAATTCTGGCTCGCGTCAAGGTCCTGTTGTTAGGTGGATCGGAGTTTAAGTTACTCACCACGTACGGTGGTCGGTTACAAATATTTATTTATAGTGTGCCTACTCTGGAGCCAGAAGAACTTACAAGAGGAGATAGGCACACTGGCTAGCTGGATTCTTGCGGGGGTCGTGGTTCGCTTTTAAGGGTGAATATGGTGAATTGGGTAGTGATGGTGGTTTGCGTAATATAAAAGATGCCGTGATTTTCACCAATTTATTCTAAAAGTTGATATTTCGGCTACAATACAACACATATATACTGTTTAGTACAGAGGTATTTTTGTGCTTTCTGTATAACAAAATGTTAGATTAAAATATAACACAACGATCTCGCTTAAATTCGCCGTCGGAGTACGTGATCACGCTAAGCGACGCCGTATTTTCACATCTCATTATGATTATGCCTGCTGTTAATAATTATATATATAGGTGCAATAAATAATTAAGTTGATGCGAATTTTACATAAAATTTGGTGAAAATATGTTCTATAGTCTACTGACCAGATTGATAAAGCAATTAATATACATAAAAACGCACTATAAACTAAACAGTTATTAAAAATGTAAAGGGGACAAAATTATCTATACATACAAAAAAAAATACACAAAATTATACACATATTACACGGCTAAACGACGAACATATTAATAATTAAACTTTGTGTGTCTCTCCGAACATGCAGGTAGGTATATGACATTAATATATGTAAAAACCATAGTTATTGCACGAAGGTGTACAAGATGTTCACAAAAATAATACGAAGGGCTAAAATATTTTACTAAATTATTTGGGAATTAATTTCCAGCATAAAAAAGTTATAACGCATTAAATCATACTGCTCACTGACGGTGGTTCGGGAAAAGGTACCTACCAAAACATCGATGGAAAAAAACAATTTTTAGAAATGAATAAAAGTGTATGCTTAGCTGTTCTTTTACTGCCCACGCCGGCCTCGCGGTCTCAGCATCCACCCTGGCCTGGAACGACTTCGCTAAATACTTCGTTATTGCTCCTTGTGTATACACCTGCTCAACGCTGGCAACTTTCGGAGGGCGTCAAAAAAAACCTTGAAGTTATTAAACGGTTTTTCAGTGGTCTCACTCTCAGAAAGGACAAAAAGAGATTCCCAGATCTAGCCAACTGCTCTCGGAGCAGAATAATACACCAAGCACTAACTATTCCTGCTCTCCCTTGGATCACGCCAAAAATCCCCAAAATTGGGCCACAATATGTATAAAACTATACAAAAGGCGTAACATCCAACTCTCTCTTCCTCGAACTCGCCAACCTCGTGCCTGAATTTCTTTCTTTTTCATTTTATGTTCTTTTTTTGCGGCCTCAGAAAAACTTATCACTGCTTTCCAGCACAATCGTCGGGTAGAATTTTATTTTAATTTTACTCGTTTTCGTATTGAATGCTGGGCAACCAACAATACACCTATCGCTGACCTTAATTTGGCGCTACCACATACAGAGTGTATACTAAATAGCGTACTGAATCGATATATTACATAAATCGTTACGTGTTCAGAAACTGAACCGTAACAAGCTGTATAAGCCAAGTACGTATGCAAAATTTCATCAATTGATTATGTCAGGAAGTGTGTTATATAAGGGATTCAAGATTTGAAGACAATTTTCACCCCCGTGCCCCCTATGTGCAGGTATTTGCAAAAATAACGGCGGAATACTGTATTGTCTTCTGATATTAGTAACTATACAAAATTTCATCAATTGATTATAATAATGTCAGGAAGTGTCAGTGGCGGTCCTAAGGCCCCCCCCCCCAATCGACACCTGAAATTTGTAAATCTACCGATTACCAATTATTAAGATCTCTTTACCCTACATTTACTTTGAACAGATCACAATAAAATATGCCCAGTAGTGCTGTACTAGTCCTGTCGGAGATACGACAATAAAAAAAAACCACTATTTTGCCGACATTTCGATTATTTGGCTCATACTTCTTCAAGGCTTAATAGTTATAATTAGGGTGACCATATGTACTTATTTTAGTTAAACAGTACTTTCTTTTCGGGTAGTGTCCTACTGTCCTTAAAAGGTTCATTAAGTACACCTAAATGTACTTCTTTTTCTTGAGATACAAAAAATTCGAAATTTAAATTTTCATTTACTTTTTCAAAACTGGAGTTCCAACTTAAATGAACTGAATGTTTTTGAACGTGTGAATTTGAGAAGATAAGTCTCATGAAAACAAATTTTTTTTGTTCATGTGAGGCTTTTAAGGACTACATAGGTCTGGTATTGAATGAATACGAACTGGTCGACGAAGTTGGTTTAATGCAAGCCAGACCGCAAATTTTGAAAGCAATCCTAAGTTCCCAAAAGTGCGACTGGTACCAACATGATGATTCAAGTGCGGTAGTTGCAGGCACGTCGAGAGCAAATTGAAGAGCATATTTGTTATTTTGTTATATTTTGTATTAGAATATAGAATACTTGGTCTTTTTACCTGATACAAATATATTTGGTATTTTATATTTTTAAGCATTGAGCCCACGAGACCTACATTTCGAAGACAATATTATTTTAAATAAAACTTCTAACTTTTAATTTAAAACCGTTTGACCTTGTCTAAATACTATAATAGGAAAATTTGCGTCGCTATAGTAATGACCATACTATAGATATGCTGAGTGTTTTGATGCAATAACAAGAATTTTGTTATACAAAAGTATGCTGTGTTATTTTAATAGTAATTAGGGTTGTGGCGATGGCCTGATAATAATAATCTATAATAGAGCTGTTAGCAATCGCTAGGTAATAATGGTTTATAATTAAATAATGTTGTTAGCAATCGCTAGATAATAATGATTTATAATTAAAGTTGTTAGCAATAACCAAATAATGAATCAAATACAAAACAGAGGACAAGAATCATGTCATGTTTATACATTATCAAAATTAAGTTGAGAAATGAGCATTAAATATTCGTGTAACATATCATAGACTGTTGAGGAAATATCCTTTAATTATACACAGTTTAGTGATTGAAATTAGAGTAGGAACAATCGTTCAGATAATCATATTAATCTTGCAGAGGTGAGAATTTACACTCACATAAAATCCTTTAGAATGCTGGGGAAATCTCCCTATAGTAATTAAATAGAAAAGCAACCAGAAGATTGCCTATGATTGCCAAACATACGAAGCCGCGAATCCGCGAAGGTAAGAAAGTGCGGTTGCATCACCCTTCAATCGAAACAAGTGACCAGACAACTGCCTAAAATATTGACATCCCTCGTTGTAACTGAACCCAATTGGAGAACAGAACCAGCCAATTGGCCGTAGTCAATGTTTCAAACCTCAGTTAACGCAAAGTACGCCGAATTCATTAACTATAATATTTTATTGTAGGTAAATGTTCAACAATCAGACAACCTTGTGGTTACAGTACATTCCTAGTGTACTTTAAATATAAAGCATACTTGGAAAACCTTACGAGAGATGAGGTGAACATGAGAGTCAACTATTTGTTTTATATAAACTGCAGAATAATTATTGACATGAAGTTTGACGAGTCTATGAAAAGTATCTTGTTATTGCATAACTCTAAATATATAGTTCTTGAATATAAACTTGTTACTTTGCAAACGCAAACCTCACTAGTAATATATTCAGAAAATGAAATTTTATGAATTAAAATCGTGAATAAAATCATGACTGAATAACTGGTAATATAATATTATGATAGTTAAAAATCAAAGCTAATATTTCATTTAAAAAATCTAATATTCTTTTAGTACCACAAATGTGTCAATTTTCCCCATTACACACCGACGAAACCAGAATATGAATGCAATTGCAAATAATAAAGTAGAGTCTCGAAATAAGAAATTAATCACCTTTAGAAATTTATACCAGCTGAATTTCTGTGCGCTCTGTGTGGCGTTATATCGCCCGTGAATGCTCTCCCCCAGGTTCTACATGTTTACGTAGGGCATCGTAGAGACGTTGAAACGGCACTTCATAAAAAGTACGTTAAACAGTGATTGTCTTCGATGTAAATACAACGAACACGAAGTACTGCGATGCAATGGTGTATTAGAACTTTATTTCCTAAGTACAGCTGACCGAAGTCTGCAAAGTACCTTAGGTGGGATTCCAAATGCATCTCCTCCTCTGACCAGTCTGATCTTCTTTTATATGGTTCCTGATGTCACCCTTCTACCCGGATTATACATCTCCGCTTGTTTCTTGTGAGAATGTGTTTATTTTAACGCTATTATATATAATATTCGACACGACGTAGCCCTGTGCAGCAATTTAGAGTGACGCTCAACTTTCCATCTTTCTCTATGGTTAAGCTAGACACGTGTAGGCGATTCCACACTATGGGAATACACGAAGTACTTGACGTTTATCTGAATATACGATAAACAAACCCTGCGACTCGACTAGATTTTATGTAAATTCTGTCTCAAAATTGTAGCGTTTAACTTTCCTTTAAAAATATAATTTTAAAAATGCATTCTGGTAACTTAATCGTGTTCAATATTAAATGACTAAATAAATGTAAAAATGAAATGAATTAACTGCAATAATTACTTGAATTTGGAAACATAAATAGGAAAAAATTAAATTTGTAAATGCCCTATATACTGGGCGTTTCACTAGCGATGAAATTGTTGTGCTTAAAAATGTTGCATTATAACTATTACACCTTGAAGAAGTATGTGCCAAATACACGAAACGCCGACAATATAGTTCTTATTTATTGTCCTGTCTCCGACTATTTAAGCGTTAATCATTAAATCCCCTTGCAGCTAACGGTACGTGTACACAGCTGTGCTGCCCATCTTTCATCCCCCCCCATGTCGAAATTCTGGAACCACCACTGGGAAGTGGGCTAAATAAAGGACGCAAGATTTGAACATAAACATTGTGCCAAGTAAAAAAAAATTAATTCTTGGAAACTCAATCCAGGGGGGACATTACCATTAATAATATATTAATATTATTTTATTAAAAATATCTAATAATACAATTATTATTATCACGTTGGGCATAAACATGTTTCAAATATGCATGTAGGATGACTTTACTAATATATAGGTATTATGAGGTCAAATTGTGCACTTGAAGTTAACAATTAATAGATGAAGTTCGGACCTATTGATTTTGCGGCAATTTAACTTGGCTCAAATTTTTGTAATGCTGTAAATACTAGAAGATTATTAGAATATTTATAAAAGTCGCAAAATCGGCAAATTTTGTGTCATGACTTTTACCTTGTTGATAATGATCATTGTAGTGTTTATTCAATGTTAAAGATGTTTCAATGTTTGTAATTAAATAGCTGTGGCATGTCTTGTTTGGCATAAAATTTGTTTAGCTTGTGCTGCAATCTACTGTACAGTAGTTTAGTTTCAACTAGTGATGCTGAATTCCTATATACAAACAAAACATGGTTTACGTATGCATTGATAGGTACCGCCACGGATATTATGATGTGATTAATAAAAGTTACAATAAAATTTATATAAACCGACATCTATCCTTGTTTGTTCAGATATAGTTAGCATCATACGATACTCGTGTGTTTTGATTACGATTAGTGAACTGTGATATTCATTAGGAATAAGATTGTGATTTAGGACGTGCTGCGCTCTAATGTCCATTAGCCGTATTTTCAAATGATGCAAAGAGGTTTAAATTATTATGTGGTTGATACTGGAGACCTCAGATAAACAAAGACATTGTTTGTCTGAGCTGGACACTAATAGATAGAATAGCATGCTTAATCTCAAAATTGGCGAATTTTATCAGTTTTACTTCCTATCCCATCTGGCTAATACGAATAAGACTTTTTTACTTGTACCTTCACTACTGTAAGAATTTTTCTGTGAAATAAAATTGTGTAATTTTATTAAATTAAGGATATACTTCCCTGCCCAAAATGCCTGATTAAGACACAAAAGAATGTAAACAATATATAAGTCTGTTTAAGGATTTATAATCTTAATCTGCAATGTATATACAGGGTGTCTCACCGGGAGCTGAATCGATCGATATAGAGAAAAGTACGCATCAGAAAATTTTAAAAATCAAGATAATACTAATGACGGTATGGCCAATCCAACTAAAATAATTACAAGTAGCTGGCACTTCCGCTTATACCGGAAGTCGATACCAACTTGCTTATTTCAAATGGAACACCCTATATATTTTAGGAGCAAAAATTCTGAGTCGAAAATATGCAGCATATCCTATACCTAAACCTTGCCGTTTCAGAGATATTTGACATTTTATAGAAAATTTGACAGGTGCAACGGTTTGCAAAAACCGTTATAGCTTTCTTTGTGTAAAAGATCCTCATTTGCTTCTTGTCATAAAAAGAACACAAGGAGAACTACGTTCTACAACTGAAATAAATTCAATAATATCATAGCAAGTGTTCCGTTTTTCGCGTTACATTTTGCCAACTTCAAACCGCGAAAACATGTTTAGGTCAAATGGAACACCCTGTATTTTTTTACATCAAGTTGTGTAAAATTGAATTCCTTTTTTTCTGATATTAGCATTGTGGGGGTTAAAGTAACAGAAATATTTGCGATTTTATTAGAAATTCATGAATTGTTGTAATCATTTCATCAAAATAGCCATGATTAGAAACAATCAGTCATTATCTTATATCAAAAAATGCCAGCACGTTTAAATTATACCAACGAAAACTTTTTAAATTTGTTTATTATTTATGGAGAATGTGATAAAGTAATATCAAGAACTTGCAGCACATTTGCTACTCGATATCCACAAAAACGCAAAATAAAACTAACACTGTAACATGCGTATTAATCGAATTGGAGATATGGCATGAACTAAAATAGCAGAGATAAGATCAATTTAAAATATGATTTCATTTTAATTTAATAATTGCTCAAAATTTCGCCCTCGAACCCCATTTTTCGCACCTTCGGATTAGTTCCTCATGGGTAGCTCTTCTAATTGAATCCTGTGATATGTTTTGAAATGCATTTCTTACTCTTTGCATACAACCTTCAATGGTTGTTAATGGGCTCTCATAAACTTTATTTTTAACAGTTCCCCAAATAAAATAATTCAGAACTGATAAATTGGGCGAGCGAGGAGGCCATAAGAAAGGCCCATTATTGGCAATCCATTGATCATAAAAAGTTTCTTGTAAATAATTATTAATTAAATATGCGTTATGTGGGGGAGCACTGTCGTGCTGATAAAAAATATTTCTATGTTCGGCGAGAGGCAAATTTTCTAAATAGTTATTATTCAAATTTTGTAAGATATTCAGGTATCTTTCACCTAAAAAAAACAAAAATTTACCTATACATATTAGCACAAGAGAAAATTTAATTTATCGTTTAAATTTTCCTGATAGAATTGTAATGCCACCACTCTATCGTTTCCTATGGCACAGTAAACATTGAACTTCCAACTTTCCTGAAGTTTCGCCCTCTGAACATATGAGGATTTGAGTCACTCCAATAATGCGAATTGTGTCTATTAAATAGTCCATTTTTAGTAAATTTTGCTTCATCTGTCCATATAATATTTCCCAAATAAGAATCGTGACCCTCAGACCTTATTAGAATAAAGTCACAAAAATTCTATCTTCTTAGGAAATCTGTTTCTTTTAATCCTTGAACCATATGGAATGAAAACGGGTGAAACTTATGTTTTAATAAGATTCTGTGAATTGAATCCTTGCATAGTCCCGATTCCAGAGCAGCTTGTCCTAATGACATCCTTGGAAATGCATGAAAATATCCCAGAATGACTATTTTAATGTTTTCGTGATCAACAATAGGCTTTCTTCTTTGCATTTTTGCCTTGACAGAGCCATAATTTTTAAAATTTTCCAATATGCGTTTTCCGGTTTCCGTTTTTCTGGATATCGAGTAGCAAATGTGCTGCAAGTTCTTGATATTACTTTATCACATTTTCCATAAATAATAAACAAATTTAAAAAGTCTTCGTGGGTGTAATTTAAACGTGCTGGCACTTTTTGACATAAGATAATGACTGATTGTTTCTAATCATGGCTATTTTGATGAAATGATTACAACAATTCATGCATTTCTAATAAAATCACAAATATTTCAAAAAGTTGCAACTTTAACCCCCACAATGCTAATATCAGAAAAAAGAGAATTCAATTTTACACAACTTGACGTAAAAAAATACAGGATGTTCCGTTTGACCTAAACAAGTTTTCGCGGTTTGAAGTTGACAAAATGTAACGCGAAAAACGGAACACTTTGTATCATATTATTTAATTTATTTCAGTCGTAGAACGTAGTTCTCCTTGTGTTCTTTTTACGTGACAAGAAGCAAATGAGGATCTTTTACACGAAGAAGGTTATAATGGTTCTTGCAAACCATTGCACCTATCAAATTTTCTATAAAATGTCGAATATCTCTGAAACGGCTAGGTTTAGGTATAGAATATGCCATATATTTTCGACTCAGAATTTTATGCTCTTTTCGATAACCCTAAAATATATAGGGTATTATATTTGAAATAAGCAAGTTGGTATCGACTTCCGGTATAAGCGGAAGTGCCAGCTGCTTGTAATTTAGTTGGATTGGCCACACCAACATTAGTAATTATCTAAATTTTAAAAAATTTCTGATCCGTACTTTTCTCTATATCGATCGATTCAGTTCCCGGTGAGACACTGTATAATGTGTCTCACTTTCACCACAACACCCCAATATCTCGGCGCGATTTGTTGATCGATTTAGATCAGATTTGGTATACTTCTTGTGGTTCAGATTGTGATTAAAGTTATTTAATTTTTTTCGAAATTAAATACGCCTACTATGATCAAAAGAAATTGGCAAAAATTTAGGAATTTAGAGAATCTTGTTCGGCATGACCTATAACCCCTATATATCAAATTTCGTTAATAATTTCCTTTACGAAAAAAGTCATATCTAAGATTTCAATAATAATCACCCTACTATTCAAGTTATTTATTGTCGGATATTTTCATAACTTGGTAGTCGTGTAATAATGACGCTAATTAAGCTAGGATAAATTTTTCTATTTAAAGATAATACCAAATATCTAAACTTTTACTTTTGAAAAATCATGGCAACTTAAACAACTCTTAAAATTATTACTTAAACAAGAATATAGTTTTAAAAAGTAGATATTAAATATAATCTTTCTTCACTAGTCCTCCATCAATTCTGATAAGTTTTTCTATTCTCTTCTTATTATTTGTTACAGCTTTTCGTAATTCTTCAACTGTTACTTCATTACATGCTTCTCTAATTCTGTCACATAGTTCCGCTCTATTTCGTGGCTTATTTTTATAGAATTTATTTTTTATGGTACCCCAAAAATAAAAATCCATAGGGGTGACGTTTGGTGATCTAAGTGGCCGCCCAATTAAAGGACTATTTCTTCCAATCCACCGCATAGGGAAGTTGTTATTCAGCCAACTTTTAACCATTACTGCATTATGAATACAAGCCCCATCTAGTTGGACATAGAGGTTTTGTTGTACGGCTAAAGATACATTTTGAATGGCACCTCGAAATTCATGTGTTAAAAAATTTAGGATTCTCACACTATTTAAAGTGTTACCAAAGAGAAATGGTCCAATCAAGGTCTCATTTGAAATTCCACACCAGACATTTACTTTTTCGGAGTATTTTGCCGTTTACAATTTATAACCCAGTGTGGGTTTACCGTTGAGCAATACCTTGAGTTTTGCGATGAGACCACGCCATTTGTTGCAAAAGTAGCCTCATCACTGAAAATAGTTTTATCAAAAAATTCGAGTCATTTAAAAACAAAATCTGTGCCCAGAAGCAATATTTTAATCTCCTTTCTGCGTCTCCTTCTTCCATACTGTGTAAATGCTTGGGCTTATATTGTTTTAAATTATGGCACCTCCAAATTTTATTTCTGTCTACATTCAAGTTTAGAGATAAATCTCTGACACTAACACGTGGTTCAGCATTAACAGCATCACAGTATTTTTTTGATATATCTCCAGTTCTATTAAATATTCTATTAATTGGACCAACCGACCGTGGTATAGCGAATCTGTAGGCGTTCTGGATGTCCCAAACTAAACATACTGCTGCATCTCGATAAGAGTGCACACTGTCTCCAACAATTCTTATTATTTCAATTTTATCAGCAATACTTAATTGTTGTGCAGCCATGTTTAAGTTTAATTTGACATTCGATATAATTTTCAAATCCATTCCAAAGCACTCCATATATGCCGAGGTCTTACCATTTTAAAAAATATCTACCAATTTTCATAATATAGTGTTTTGGATAAAAAATGTGTCCTAATGCTTAATTAGCGTCATTATTACGCGACTACCAAGTTATGTAAATATTCAACAATAAATAACTCGAATAGTAGGGTGATGATTATCTTAGATATGCCCTTTTTTGTAAAGGAATGAATATTTTTTAACGAAATTTTGGTTTTAGGTAATGCCAAACAAGATTTTGTAAAAACAAAAACCCTATCTCAATCGCTAATATAAATTTCTAACTTTTGCCAATTTCCTTTGATCATAGGCGAATTTAATTTCGAAAAAAAAAAAAAAAATTAAATAACTTTTTAATCACAATCTTAAACACAAAAAGTATACTAAATTTGGATTTCCAGGGATTTCTAAAGCTTATTGAAAATATACGAGTTTTAATGAGGCAATACAGTTCTAATTTTTTTTTGTTTTTACAGATGAGAAATATTTGAAGGTTTACCAGTTATAATAAGATAATAGAGTTTGAATGTTTATCGTATTCTATTACCGTTCATTAGACAAGGAATTATGACGGATAAATGAGTTTTGTTAAGACAACATAGATCAAATTCTGATAGTTATCTATGAGTAATTATTCAGCAAAAATAATAAGAATTTGTGACTTTTTAGGAGCACCTGGCAATTCTAACTTATATCCTATCAGTTAAAGCATGATATTTTTAGTCGCAAACTGCTCTATAAAATCCTTATTTTACTATAAGGAACGTAACAGACTGCAACCAACAGCTCTGAGTGAGCGCTGAATTACAAGTTACAAGCCTGGCGCGTTAAGTGTAATAATTGCATAATACCATCAAAATGCTAATGCTTTGATTGCAACAAACACCAGCCGAAAAACTGATCCTACTTAAAGGAGCCCTCGTACCAGTCGTCCCACACCACTTGCAGACTGCAGTTTCGAACTGTTGGCTCTCGTCAGTGCAAGGTAGGCATGTGACGAACGACACGAGGATCCTTGGACTATTTGGTACATCTCGGTATCCATAAGATAGCGACATGCAAAACAATCAGCAGGCGCCATCTAGCGGTCCAGTTTCCGTTGCAATGACGTTGCAAAGCCTGACTGGGCTTAGCATAGTTCAAACGTGCTTTTTAGAGGGCACAATATTAAGACATATTATTTTTAGTCGCAAACTCCTCTATAAAATCCTTATTTTACTATAAGGAACGTAACCAGACTGCAACCAACAGCTTCTCTCCGGGTTATGTGCCCCGCCGAACGCTAAATTATAAGTTACAAGCCTAGCACGTTAAGTGTAATAATTACATATTATTAACAGAACGCTAATGCTAGGTTTTGGTTTCCTTGTTATTTGCGTTACATTGCCAGTTAGGCTTCATCTTCTGATAATGTTTACGGATCCTACCGACTGCGCCAATTGTCATATTCCAAATGCCATTAATGGTTTTATATTTACATTGAGGATCATGTTTGACTATGAATAAAAATTACAATAAATTGTTTAAATGCTTGATGCACGAAATGAGTATGATAATTAGTGATACAAACGTCCGGTAGTTGTATTTATAACATCTAAGAGCAGCACCAATTAAATGTTGATCAAAGGAAATGCAATTTTATAATTCAACATAAATTATGAGAAGTGAGAATGTAATTTTTGATACTTTTTAATATGCAGTAATTAAGAAGAACTTTTGAATAAATGCTCTACACACACATACAGACGATATTTGGGTTCAACGTCTTCTGAAGTGAATTTCTGTACGAATATTTTTATTATGAATATAAAAATTTTCCGCCCTATTTTACTGTATCAAATGGTTATCTTATTGTTTTGTATTTTATTCATATTGACATTGATATTAAAATAAAATATTCTTTGAGTATATGCCCATAATGGTAGTTCCATAAGTTCCAACTATAATTTTGTCTCAATTGTGATAACGATTTTTTCAATACCATGTAGATAACAGTAAAGGATCATGAGCTGACAATGTGACAATGTTTCTATTTTTGTGTTGAAAATGTTAAAAAGTTCACAGGATTAATCACAGTTGATTAAATTAAATACATGGTGTCTCTGAAATAGACAAGATTTAATTCTTAACTTTGTAACAAGAATGCAAATATAGTTAAATGTTGCGTTACTATACTTCCACTGGACGTGGAAGTAAAAATTATAAGTGAGTGCGAATAAAGTAACGTCAACCAAAGTATCAAAAAAAAAGAGAAGATTTCTAATTTACTGATTCTTTTTAGGAATCTCTAATGGTTTATTTGATATTTAGTAAAATATTCTAGATCTTTTTTCTTCTTTCAGGTACATAGAAAGTTACGCACCATGGAATTCCATTAGCTAAGAGCCTATAGTCCACGCAGATTAGATATTTTAGAAGAAATAATATTTGAGATGCGTACTCTTGATAGAGTTAAGAATAGATACCCGAAAAGTTCCCACCCCATTGTGGAACGGAAATTCCCTTTTTTTGCAAAAACCACCCCTAACGGGAACTTAACGTTAGTCTTTGACTTTTATCTTGTAATCCGTTCGTTGGAAGAGAAAAAAGTATAGGAAATAAAAATGTGTCGTTAAATTCTGTATAAAAAAATGTCCTATTGACTTTGTAGCTTATGCACACTTATTTTGCGGTAATAGCGTCCAAATATAGGAGTAGTTTGGAGAGCACAGGTAAAAATCGGAAGTTTCACAGCGAATATCTCAAAACCGGATGATTTAACGAGAAAAATGCCCAAGAATGAATTTATAGAGCAAATTTTTTTCTATAAGGTGCATGTCTAGCGGATGTTGACGAAGGTAATTTTTATTTATTTTCCCCTTTTTTCCACAAAGATGTGTTTTCTTATTTGAACTCTGTGCGTTTTTTAAACTGGTTTACCCTGTAAGCCTATTCCACTAAAATTCTGTCCAATTTTACTCATTAGTGGGTTTCTTTTACTTCTTTATTTACAATGGCTAGACATAATACTTTTTCAAATAGGGAAATGAGAGATATGATATGTGTTTACGCACAAAATAATTTTAGCGGACGTGCTGTAGCGAGGAGATACTCATTGCAATATCCAAATAGAATACAGCCAGACCAGATTTTCAAAGATCTGTTTCGTCGTTTGGGAGAAACGGGCTCATTTCGCCATAAAAACAATGTAGGAGTTGTAGGACGACCGAAACGAATTACTCCAGATCAAGAACTAGAAATTTTAGTTCGTGTGGATGAAGATTCTCAAGTCAGCTCAAGTCATTTAGCAGCAGCAACAGGAGTGGGTAAACAATCTGTCCTAATGGTCTTACGTAAAGAACGCTTCTACCCATACGAAAAAATAATTTGAACTTTGACACCCTGTATTTTTTTTTACAGCAACATTTTGCTAAAGCATATTTGGTTATATCCTCATATTTTGGCCCAAAGAATCTAACCCTGAACTATGGCCTATTATAAATGGTTCACCCTGTATATAGCCGTAATATTTTGAAACTGTTTATATTTATCATCCTGTCGAGCTTTGCTAACGGCTATTAAATTCACCAAGCCTCTTTGTTAAACCTGAGAGTGCATTGTACCTCGATCCTTCAGTACGGTAGAAAATGTTTATGAAATACGGTAAGGATAGACTTAAAAAGAATAAAAAAATATATGCAAGTACGTTATTACTACATAGACTTAAATGTGCGTGAAACTGTTTCTGTAGATATGGAGACAATAGGTGATTGTTTCATTTGCGAAAAGACCTTTCAAGAAGGTGAAACTGTGCGTGAAGAGGCTTGGTGAATTTAATAGCCGTTAGCGAAACTCGACAGGACGATAAATATAAACAGCTTCAAAATATGACTGGTGGTCAAGAGGCGAGCGTACTTGCCTCTCACCCAAAAGTTCCGGGTTAGATCCTCGGTCGTGGCAGTGGAAAACACTTTGAGAGGGATTTTTCCACTATACACGGATATTGAGTGTGTGTCCCTTGTCTCTAAATGTGTAGCCCCCTCTTACACAAGGCACTTCTAGAGCCTTCCGAGATAAAGGGGGTCGTAATTACCTGTGGTGTTATTAATATTATTATTATACTACGGCTATATATATATCAAATTCCAACTTGACGAGGAGGAAAGTTGGAACCAACGGAATGGGGTTGAGAGAAAGTGGGTAATATCTTAGCTGCCATTTACACCACCAAGTTACCCGCACCAATTTCCATCCTTCAGCTAGTATCCTGCAACTGCAAAAAGGGCTGCGAAAAACGATGCATCTTTGTTAAGGGTTGATTGCGCAGCTCAACAATATGCTCTAATTGCCATGGGCAAGTACGTTTAAATTCCGAATTTGAAGAACTGTTCGTCGCTGAAGAATCCTCTATTGAGTAAAATTGGACAGAATTTTAGAGGAATAGGCCTACCGGGTAAACCACTTTAAAAAAACGCACAGAGAGTTCAAATAAAAAAACGCATCTTTGTGGGAAAAAGAGGAAAATAAATAAAAATCAATTACGTCAAAATCCGCTAGACATGCATCTTATAGAGAAAATTCCGCTCTATAAATTTATTCTTGGACATTTTTCTCGTTAAATCAACCGGTTTTGAGATATTCGCTGTGAAACTTCCGTGTAAGATCGATTTATACCTGTGCGCTCCAAACTACCCCTCAGTTTGGACGCTGTTGCTGCGAAATAGGTGGGGATAAGCTATAAGGTCAATAGGACATTTTTTATACAGAATTTAACGACACGTTTTCATTTTCCTATACTTTTTCTCTTCCAACAAACGGATTACAAGATAAAATTGAAAAAGCAGTGTTAGGTCCCCGTTAGGGGTGATTTTTTTGCAAAAAAGAGATGTTCCGTTCCTGAATGGGGTGGGAACTTTTCTGGTATCTATTCCTAACCCTACCGAGAGTACACATCTCAAATATTATTTCATTATTAATTATTTCTTCTATTCAGTGTTTCTTAATCTAATTTGCGTGTACTACTACAATAATTGATACTTCCCCTTCTGGGTAAAAGCAAATCCTTTTAAAAAAAGAACGGAATAAGTTAAAATAGAGAGATTTATAGGCAAACCCATCTCAAAAAGCCGCGGAGGCACCCCCATCCCCTAATCAAAGGGGTGGTGCGCAGAGTTGTATATATCTATTTTTTCTCTCGTAAATGGTAATACTTGTGGTTTGCGCTGGTTCAAAGAAAATAAAATTTGTATACCGCGCATATTCTTAATTCATAGAAAATCGTAATTTTTTCTCGCATAATAAAAATATGGGAGGGGAGTATTATGTAATGTCACATTTTTCCTTATTACTCCTAAACGTCCTATAGTGGAGCAGATATGGCTTTGGAATAAGGAAACGTCCTATTGTGATTTTTTTGCTAATAAATAGAGTTGGATTTCCCCAACATTCCGACACACTTGTGCCGGGGATGTCAAAGGGGGGATGGGGAAACGACATATTAATGTATGGGAAAATGGTTTTTCAAATATAACTCGTCTGTCTGCTTTTGATCTGACGAAAAAATATCTTCAGACCAAAAATAAAGAGCTCATGAAATAAGCAAATTTTGTTCCTAACCTCATCGACGCCAGACCATTGATTCGTGAGATATCGCGAATCAAAGGTTTAAAAAAAATTAATATAATATAATGCTTGATAAATATCGTTTTACAAGTGAATGACAAATAAAAGGCTTTTTCTACTCCCTTATGTAAATTTGCTGTTTTTCGTACAGTCTGCAGAATGGATAAGTGGGCCATCCCAGTTAACTGAACGGATATATTTTATATACGTTCTAGGATGGATATGAAATCTACCAATCACAGTTCGTGTATTAAGTACATACGCAACTATTCGTTTTAAAAAATTCAAGTTAGTGCGTAAGCTGTCAAAATAGTTAGTGTGTATTCGTGCAGTTTGAGCTAAAAAATAATTTAAAATCCGCCTACGGCGACGTGTTTAATCTTCTTGTACGATATGGATCATATCCACTCTTGTTGCACAAACTATTTGTTATTCACTTGCAAAACGATATTTAGTCCAGGAACGCCGTAATCGAAAGGGGGTGATAGTTACTTTAGACAAAGTAGTAGATTTTTTTTAAATTTTGTATATATTGTAGAGAGTACGTAGAATCCAAGTTTTAGACCTCCAAACCTTTGCCAAATTTTTGTGTGGCCGAAAAAACCACGAATTTTTGACACTTTTTTCAGTTTATGGCCTATAACTTGAAAACAATGGATGCAATCAAAAAGTCATCTATTATCAAAATTAAAGAGCATTAAATTTTGCTTCGAATAAGAACCTCAAAGTTGAAATTTCATCAAGACGTATGGACGTAGTTGGCAATCGAATAACAACAATTTTTATTTATGAAAATTTAAGGAAGGGGAATCCAAGCGCAGCAGGCATAAGAAGATGCAGATTTATTAATTGTAGAAACAGCTATTTCCCAAGCAGCAAAATCCGACAGTGTGGCAATTGTTAGCGAGAACATTAACATTTTCGTTCTCCTAACGGGTCTCGGAAACAAGTACGAAAACTTATATTTCCACAAACCAGGGAAAGGGAAAAAAGCAGGAAGATAAGCCGAGGAGAGTAAGATTTTGTAGATGGTTGATAAATAAAAAAAGGAATGACCCGCTGATATGTAGCAAAATTCTTTGGTCGGACAAATCAAATATTTTTAATAATGGATTTTTCAATAGAAATACGCATTATAAGTGAACACGAAAAAATACACATTGTTGCAGAGAGATCGCTTTCCAAGAAAGATTTTCTACAAATGTTTGGGTGGGTCTTTTAGGGACTAAGTAATTGGACCTTATTTTTATGATGGCAAATTAACCGCTCGTAGATACCTTAATTTCCTGCAAAACGAATTTCAAGATTTTCTTTATGAATTAACAGTGGCAGAAAAATTAAATTATTCATATTTTCAACAAGATGGGGCTCCACCTCACACTGTTGCAATATGTACAAATTATTTAAATCAAGTGATGCCAGATAGCTGAATATGCACCTATGGACCTATTCTATGGCCAGCTCGATCACCAGATATTACTCCCTTGGATTTTTTCGTCTGAGGTTGCATTAAAGGCAAGGTATTTCAAACGGCCCCTGAAAATATTGAGGACATCAAAACCAGAATTAGACACGCATGTGAGACAATTACTCCTGAAATGCTCCAAAATGTAATGTATGAGGTGTCTCGTATAGCACGTTTGTGTATTAGAATGCACAATTTGAGCATTTGTAGTTAGAAAAATAAATACACACATTTTCTTTTCGGTATGGTAGTAGGTAGTAATACACTGTTATACATAGTTTCTCGTTTTTTGGATGTTCATTTTGTACTTGTATTTTTATTTATGAGATATTTGTTTGTTTGTATTAAATTATAATAATTATTATTTTATAATTATTATAAGTGAATTTTTACTATCATGGCATAGCTGATTTTTTCGATTCAATGATATGAATTGTATGGTTTATAAGTATGAGTAATCAGTACTGTTCTCTGTCACTTAGTATATAAATAATTAAAATATATATCTATATTTGCATGTAATGTGATTTTATTGAAGATTTTACGTAACGTTTTCTATTTTCTAGCAAATATCTGAAAATGGAAGTTAATTAAACTAACATATCTTTGATCATAAAAAATGAACCGAATAAATGCAAATGGTCATTTTATTGCATCAGAATTTAAATGAACTATATCATTAAACACCATTTTTTGGTTTGAAATCATGTTTGTGAAGTTTATTTTTTTTGTATATAAATTATAGCCTTTATTGATGTTTTAATATTTAATGAGTTTGTTATTAGCCATATCAAATAATGATCGAAACAATGTTTTCCAGGACCGCATCAACAAAATTAGATTTTTGTAATATGTGTGCCGACGCAAATGGCGCACGATGGATGGCTAGCATATGCTCTGTGTTAATTTTATTTCTTTAAATGATAATTTTATAACCACTTTTATTTATTTTGCTTTAGTTGAGAGTTACTTCTAGGAAACATGAGTTTTTAAGTTTGGCTGAAATTGTAGAAATATAAGTTAAACCTCTAACCTACATTGAGAATTGCCTTGGCTTTTAAACTTGTTTATAATGGTACAGTTTTTTTTTAATTATTTCAGTTAAGAAATCGTAATATACTACTTTTCAAGACAAAAAGGGTAACAATATTCATTAGAGCCTGTACCGGGCCTGTATATTTCTTATTTTGTTTCTATGGAAACAGTACAGAGTTTTTCTTCACGTGTTACGATATTATCTCCACAATTATATAATTATATTCATAATTATTAAAGCCAAACGTGTAAACAATTATATTTTATGGAAACATCCATGTAAATAAATTAATTATTCTATTTTAATTAGTCTTTTTGCCTTATTGAATTTCTACATATTGTATTTTTTATGAATAAGCATTAAAATCAAAATGGTTTAAGAAAAGGTGATTGCTTAAAAGAATACGACTGAAACTGGAGACAAAACTCATTTAGATACTCAGACATTAACACACATTTATAATTTTTAAAGTCAACATCTCGAAAAGAATGTTGGGTGCCACGGATTTTATTTTTTGATAAAAAGCCGAAAACCATTGAGTGAACTTAAGAGCATATTTACAGTTTACGATGCACTTTGTCACATGAAGCAATAATTGGCACTGACGCAAATCTTCCAAATACCTGCTCGGAGGGCGTAGTGTTCAAAAATTTTACAATTTAACCCCTAATTCACGAAAGGTTGCACGCACTAGACAAGGGTCTATGCATCAAAAAGTTTTTATTTCATTAAGAAAGTTTCTAAGGTTTACACTTTGATAAAACAGTACAGTGTACTGACCAATACCGTAAATGTAACAGAACTTAACGTGGGAATCTTGTAATATGGCGTACTTGCTGTTTACACCGTCAATAAATGGCATCTTTCACTAACTAAATAAAACTTCTCTCTAGAATAGAACGTATGAGGGTAATATCGCCAGACTTTAACATCAAGACAAATCAACAACTGTCTAACACAACTTTACACATTAATTCGCGGTAATACACCACTTGCAATTTTTCTTTTCACCCATTTTTAATCGCCGTCTTGACTTGTTCTATCGGGTACACCATCACATCAACGTGAATGCTCTTCTGCGCATCCTTTATCTATCATCAAAAAAAAGTTAAATACCTAAACCAATCAGGGAATCGGATCCAAAAATACGCGAATCATAGCCTTAGAGTTGAATAAGAATATGCCGGGCGGCTACAGGTTTTGTTTTTACCGATATATAAATGACATTTTACTAATATCTTGCTAAATTTACACACGATAAAAATGGACCGTTATAACCAGAACACATGTACGAATAGACAATTACACAACAAGTATTCTCTACGACATTGTCGATTGCCGCAGCTGAGACCTTAGCTCAGGGAAGATAATGCGCAAAGATTGTTTATAAGATAATAACATAAAAATAGTAGAGGTAATCGAAAGTCCTTAATATAGATTTGTTTTTAAAACAAAAGATTGGTAGCACTGTTCTGTATCTGCCAGATTATAAATTTAAGACATATCCACTACCATTGAATATTTTTGCAAAATCAAAGTGTATAAAAATACCCAAGTTGTGAACCTCTTCATCTTTCCGAATCAAGAACTCGAAATGTTAATTAGCTTTTTTTTACATAACATCACAGAAATTAGACAACAGCCAATTCCAGAAGTCAGAGGCTAGTGCGGAAGGGAATTACACATTGAAAACCGCGGACATACAACCATATCCTCCGAAAGTGCCAATGTCGGAGTCGGGGATCGAGCCCAGTAGCGCGATACTCATTCGATTAATCGCGATTGCCACCTCGCGCCTTAACTAACGCTCTTATCGGCTATGTTAACTTCAAACGGAACATTCTGGCTAGTCGGTATAGGTTTCCGGATTCTGGATCAAATTTAATACAAAATTCAATTAATATTTTGGTTATTTAATTGAATATCGATTGATATCGGTTTAAAATAGTAAGTTATCGTCCAAAGGAAAAATTGTGTAAGACGTATTCTTTTAACTTTCAACAGACAAGTATTCAAATTAGAGGTTAACTTTGGTATTAATGTTTGGTAACTTTATTGTAGAAGCTTTGACAGGCTATTAAAAACAACACCAACTATTCGTATATTTCTTTTGGTAATTTGGTATATACTTTGCACTTTGGATTTTGGCAACTATAGGTTTAGGTTTAACGATATATTTGTGATTATCTGAGAAAATGCCTGTAGCTATTCTGGTTACTGATATTTGGAAGAATGAGGAAGTTGCATATTTTTTTTGTATATCACAGATAGATAGACGACGAAAAATATGCTCCTTCGTATTTTTTCTTTTTCATTTATGTTAAAATTGAGGCTGAAAAAAATATTCAATTTGGTTGAAAATTTAAAACTATTAAAACGCTCTATCCCTAACGAATGACGTCATTCGTAACCGGTAGCGTCACGTCATTGTTGTTAAAACGCTGAGACATCTAAAAAAATGCTGTGGTTATAGATTAACATGTTAGGGATATTATGAAATCATTATCCGTCATATTAACCAATAATTAATAACAAGATTAAGAATAACAACGTAAATTAGCAAATTCAGGTCAATTAGTGTCGTCAAAATGACGTCAAAGCAATATTATACCGTTTTCAGTAGCGTGGTGTCGTTTACACAAAAGTTCAAATTTTAATGTGGCATATTTACAAGGTGAAATTTTTCTTTGAGTTTTTTTTATTATATTATCAACTTATGTAGTACATATTATGGAAAAAGAATAAAATTAAGCATTTTTAAAATCCATGCGCCTTCCTCATTGTGACGATTTTAATAGAAAATTACCTAGAAGGTCTTCGATAATCAGAACTCGTAAGCACTGACCTGCAGTTTGGAGCATCCTGTACTTCTGTTTATGTAAAAGATAAGTTAATTTTTGTGCTTATTCTGCCTATAATTTTTTAAATTTGTATAATTGTTTAAATTAATAATAATATTTTCCCTTAGTATTTATAGCCTAGTACATATCTACTATCTGTAATAATAGTTATTTAAGATACAAGTGTAAAAAGCCATCATGACTTTTAAAAACATTCGCTTCGCTTGTATTTTTAATCTAGCCATTCGTGCAATAAAGAGGCTTTTTACAAGTATGTCTTATAATGTTTTATCTTCGATCGTTCCAAGCATAAGCATTATGTATGAAATGGGCAATTTTTCAAGAATATTTGTAAAACTGTATCAACTTTTTGTGAATGTCACTTTGACTGTTAGTATTATTCGAGTTGTAGTTGAAGTCTCCTTCTAATTATGTTACTTGTCTTATGATGTTACTTATTGAAAATTGTGTTAATTGCAAAGTAGAAGTACATATTGTTAAAAATTAATAATAAATAAAATACTGTTGCTCTTACTGATACACTTTTTTAGAAATCAATAAAAAAATGTATTCTTATAAAAGGCCACTTCTATTTTTCCCATCAATTACTGTTTTTTTTCTTTCCACTTTACCTTATTAGCCATACAAATAATTAACTAAATAAATGGTTTTATTTCCATCAAATAAAATAGCGAACAAATTTCAACTATAAATTTACCGTACAAGTTTGAGCAATAAAATTAGAACTAAATAACATAAATGAATAGCGAGGTTTCTCAATTGATAAATAGTGTGTGCAAACTTACAGAGTATTTCAAAATAACAAAGTGATTAATTTTCTCAGTGATATAGTGTTAGACAGAAACAAGTAATACCAAACTTTATATAAAAGAATTTGGGGTTAAATATAAAGGGTTACGACACTCACAACGTAATTTCTTGGGTCCTAATTTAGTAAAACTAGACGATCACACAAGTGGCCAATTTTATTTACTTATCCTTTAGATAAATAATAGTAATTAATTTACTGGTGACATAATGACCAGTACTTTAGGTATAACAAAACCACATACTCCATAAACGTCTCAGCAGCATTAACTCAATCAAACAGATTGATTTATAATAATTATATAATACAATCTTTTCTTTTGCATTCCACCCTATGCCCTATTGTGGCTCTATTCTATTACAATGTTTTAAATGTTATTTTTTGTCTAATGTTTTACTATTTTAATAATTTTAATGTTCTCTTATGTGTTTTTTAATGTTTTTAATTATAATGTTTTTTTCTATTATAATATAATGTTTTCTATTACTTCACTGTAATGCTCCCACCCTGTAACTGATTACCTGTTGGGTGGTTGTATCTAAATAAATAAAGAAATAACCAATTGGATAACCACATAGAGAGGTATTTTTATTCGAAATGTCCTCCCGCATCACCTCACATCGTTTGATCATCCACTTTCGGCACACACTGCATTGTTTCAGCAGTATAATGTACTTTCAATAGTCTTACCATTAGTAGAATCAAATAAAAAGGTCATCAAATTACTTTACAATTATGTAATAGTATAAACTGTACTACTAACAGAAAACTTGTATTCAAAATTGCGAATAGACTAATGTTACTGTTTCTAATAATAATTTTGATGACTAATAGTTGCTGCTTTGGCTTGGTCTAAATTCAGATCTAGACAACAGATTGTTATAAATAAGTGGAAAATAAATGCAATGCCGTAACATGGAAAGGCTTTGGTCAGATATAAAATATTTACAAAAGTGCTCTTTATATTTTCAATTAATTTTTGCAGTATGACACTATTTTTATAAATCTGTTTGGCCACAATAAATAAGCGGATAAATCAAATAGTTATTGAATAGTTGAATAACTTGAAATTTAAAAATATAAGCACAAATTAGTTAAGGTAAAAATAACAATTTGATTACATGAGAATGGAAATACCACATGTTCTGGAATTGGTTGGGAGTGTGGTCAATAATAATTATTGAACCACAGCATTTAGGCCCCATTGGGCCCCTTTTACATCCTCCCTGTAGGCAGACCCTCGCTTAGACCTCCAACCAACCTAATCTTGCGAAATAGGTGGTGATGCTGCCTAGGGTCATCTCCCTTACATCGGCCAAAGCAGGCCAACGTTCTTCCAAAATGGATTCTCTAATTGATGAGACGGCAGAACAGTCACAGAGTGCATGTTGAACCGTCTCATTTTCGCGTTCGCAACCTCTACAGAGAGGTATTTCGTTTAATCTCATATTATGGAGATGTTTCCTTAACGGACAGTGTCCAGTCTGGATTCCCGTTATAAAACGTAGGTTCCTTCTGGACATTGCCAGGTAATCCATTGCTGTACTCTTGTTGGGATATTTTAGTATTTCCCTAGCAAGCTGACAGCTGTTTGTTTCATCCCACAGTTTCTGGAATTCATTGTGGGTGTTCTCTTTAATTATTTGTATTATCGCCATGATGGGTAACAGACTGGCCCTGCCTGGTCCAAAGATACTTAGGGCTGCTGCCTTCTTAGCCAGACTGTCGGATATTTTGTTGCCACTACACTGTGCGTGTCCTTTCACTCAGCATACCAGTATGCTATTCATGCTGGAGGCACCCACAAGTGCTTGGTGACATTCCCATACTGCTCCTGTGGTAATTTTTAAACTTCTCAGGGCCAGTAATGATTGTCTACAATCTGTGTAGATTCTGATTGTCTTGTCCCTAATTTATCTATGGACAATCTCTTTTGCAGCTATCGTTATGCCCGCCAGTTCTGTCTGTACTAAGTTGTCTCGCACATCCGTAGCCCATTTATGTTGGATTTGCAGACTTCTGGAGTATATTCCACATCCTGCCCCATCCTTCTCGGAAGATGTTGATCACACCTTCACCAGCAGCCTCGTTCTCACTATTCGTCTGTATTATGTAGGGTCTGTCAAAGACAAACCGGGGACATGCCATCGGTGCACGTCTGCAGAAGAGGCGTCTTTCTGACAGCCTCATTCCACAGGCGACATCTGGCCTCTTTGGTATTTCACTTCTGATACAAAACTTAGTGTTGTATCCAGGAGGGCAGGTGCCTTCAAAGCTCCTAGTTTCTTTTTCCTTGTGAAGAGAACCGACAGACAGGGAGTGTTCTTTGCACTATTTTTCAATTATTCTTAAGGCCCCCTGCATTCTTTCACAAAGGACTCCTTCGAATTTACCGCTAAGCATGATTGTTAAATCATCTGCGTAGGAATTATGTAGAATCCTTCTGAATTGAGGCGGCACAAGAGGCTATCAAGAATGAGGTTCCATAGCAGTGGTGATATTACACCTCCCTGCGAACAACCTCTCGCGACCATTCTTAGTACAGAAGCATCTCCCACACTGATTTGTACAGCTCTTTTCGAGATCATGTTGGATATTCAGCTTCCCATAATCGTGGGGACATTCTTCTCCACTAGGGCCGCTGTAATTTTTGGAAAGGTGGTTCTGTTAAACGCACTTTCTATGTCTATGAGACACCTAGGGTGGACTCTTTATTGTCCAAGGATTTCTCAATCCGACTCGCGACTGCATGGAGGGCGGTGCCGGTGGATTTTCCCAGGGTGTATGTGTGCTGGTTAGGATGTAAAGGGTTGTCTTTTACTACACCATCCCTTATGTATCGTTCACATAGCTTCTCCATCGTCTTGACTAAGAACGAGGTTAAGCTAATAGGTCTATAGGCTTTGGTGGTGGTATAGTCCAACCACCCTGCCTTTGGGATGAACACAACTTTCACTTCTCTCCATGTCTCTAGAATATAAATGTGTACTAAGCACGCCCTAAATACTCCAACCAGGTGCGGCAGTAATTCATCCAGTCCCCATTGCAGTAGGGCGGGATATCTTTTAAGTCGCCAGGCATTGACGGTATCTACCGTAAATGCCTAGCGATTTAAAAGCGGAGAAGCTCTGTATTGCCCATCTTATTCTGTCCTCACTCACTATTTGGTTGGCCATTTGCCAATCAAAATCCGAGGGTCGGGTGTCAACTTCGTTTGGCCACTCCTTCCGTTCTGTTATCACAGATCCCGGGAAGTGAGTCTCCATCCTCTATGCTTTCACGAAAGTCGCTGGTTCTTGTACCATCACTCCTTTTTAATAAGCAGAGGTCATGGTCTTACAGTCTGTGAGTAAGCTTCGACTTCCCCACAGTAGGTCCTCCATGCATCTCTTTGTCTCTGTCTGACTAATTTCTTAAACTCTTTCAGATTGGTTTTGTTTTGTATGATTCCCAATCGGATTCCTGTCTCGTCAGTTTTGCTTTGTTGAAAGAAGTCCTAGCCTTCTTCTTGAGGTCAGTTAGCCCTTGAGACCACCACTTGGTGGCCTCATTTGGCTGTTGCGAGGACCTCAAAAGGCAGGATATTTCAAAAGCTTTTCTCGTGGCTGTTTGCAAGATTTTGACATATTGCTCTATTTCGCCACTCGTTCTGGGCACCCTCTTATTAACCCCTTCCAAGTTATCCCTGAGTTGACATCGATATTTATCTCTATCAGTTCTCCGGGGATCTCGGAATGGTTTTTTGGGTGCCCTGATGAGATTAATTTCAAAGTTTATCCATTGGTGGTCTGATAGTGTTACACAATCAGACACATGCCAATTCTGGATTAGGCTGGATATACGCCACGTTGTTAGTGTTATATCTATTATAGTTTGACTTCTACTGTTAATAATAAATGTCGGTGTACCCGGTGTGCCCCTATTATTTACGCTAAGGTTGTTACCGGTAATATAATCATAAAGCGATTTATCCGAGTTTGCATTGTTGTCTTCACTGCCCTAGGTCACATGGTGTGCGTTGGCGTCACAGCCCAATACCACATGTTGCACTTCAATCTAATTTAAATTTACATAAACTTTTTCGATTAACATTTAATCTTTTTTCGAATTTTTGTAAGGTGCTGCACCTGTATAAAAATAAGCATGCTCAATGGGGATTTAAAATGCAGTAGGTCAACAAACACAGCCTTTATCACTTCTAAGCGAATGTGAGGCTTTAGATAGAGGGGAAAATTAAAAGAAAATCAATCAACAGCTATAATCTATTTTATTATTTTTATTGGGATTTTCGCTCAAATAAAATAAAACTTGTAGTACGTTCGGCAAGTTGTGATGCTCCTTTCTTATATTGCCATTTTTGTTGGCATTCATCCCTTTTTGTAAATAACACTTAAATTCAATGAAGTTCTAGCCTCATTATTTAAATTTTTTAAAAGTGCTTAGTACTTAGTAAAGCACTTTTTCAGAGTGTTTGGTAATCGGAAGCACTTCAGTGCTAACAGTGCTTATTGGTCGCAAAATAAAAGCACTTTTGATCTGTAAGTGCTCGGCACAGCTCTGACAGAAAGTAATCTAACTACTTTTAACAAGGTGTACTGTACATGAATAGGTACAGTAATTGTATGAATATTCAAGTTCTAAATCTATTTTTTGGGGGGCGAGCGTAGGTGCGTCTTTACTATGTACATACTTCGATATGCGATGTAAAGCAACGTTAGGCGTGGTTAGTAGTTGGATTGGTGACCGTTCCAACGAAGACCACGTCCTCGCCTCACCCATCTTCCAGCGGCTTGTATATCAGTGTATGCGCGGAAGCTATACAACCTTAGGCGAGGGTTGTATAGGAGATATACCATCCTTCGGAGGGGATGTAAAGCCGTCGGTCCCTTGTCTATTAAATGTTAGGCAAGTAAAAGATCCCTACTCTTCTTAAGGGAAGAGGTTCGGCAAAATTCCTGGTTGGGGGTAGCTCGTCTACAGGCGTCGGTGTTAGGCCTCAGTAGCGGAAATAGGCCGACGTTAAATAAATAAAAAAAAAAAAAAAAAAAAAAAATCTATTTTTGCTGTTTGTGATATGATAGTATGACAGCATATTTATACATCAATTATTAAATCGTTTACCAGATACGCCTATGTTATTATATAAACAAAGTTCTGGCTATGTGGATCAAAACAGAGAATCGCGGGATGCTGCTCTGAACGGAAACGTAGTAGGTTAGAAAAAAGTGTTAAAAATACGGAAGTAGGTCGGTGCAGTGTTTGGCATAGTAGGCTGCGGGCCAGCTGACTTTACTTTGCTCTAATTTTAGGCCTGCACATCGTTATTTATGTACAATAATTTATCTGAAAACCATCCACCAAATTCTTTAGGAGCTAAAAAATCCAACTAAGAATGACTATCAGGTTTATGTTCAAATTCAGATCGGCTCAGATTATAAACTAATACAGAAAAGTAAAGACAAACAGATTTTGATTAAACTACACTAGTTAATAAAATAAAGTAATTATTTATTATTAGTCAACGAAAATACATAAAAATATTAAATGTAGAGAATTTAAAACATATTGAAATCGAACGGACTGCAATTTACAGCTACTACTATTTACATAATAAGTATTTATTTACATAATGTTAACTTTTGGTCTTGTGGCAATAAACGAACCTTTCTCTGTAAGAAATTTTGTATAACAGAATTGATAAAACATTTAGCATATAGAGCATTCTTAAGTTTTGAAAATCATGTTTGACAAACTTGTGTCTTTTTATTAGCTAATTTTTATTAATTTGTATTTCAGAATATAACTCCATTCGAATGAAAATGATTTTAATAAATGGCTATTTACTATTTAGATGTGGATGAGAGTGGGTTTAATGTGGAGGGCAATGATGAATAAAGACTGAATAGAAAAAATATATAAAAAAATATTTTTGAAGGAAGCTATTATTTAAATTCCCTAAAAAGTAGAAAATTAACTTTGAAGTAGGGCGAGCGTAGACGCGTCTTTACTATATGTACATACTTCGATATGCGATGTAAGGCAACGTTAGGCGCGGTTAGTACTTGGATGGGCAACCGTTTCAAAGAAGACCGTGTCCTCGCCTCACATATCTTCCAGCGGCTTGTATACCGGTGTATGCGCGGAAGCTAAGCAACCTTAGGCGAGGGTTGTGTAGGTGATATACCATCCTTCGGAGGGGATGTAAAGCCGCCGGTCCCTTGTCTATTAAATGTTAGGCAAGTAAAAGATCCCTGCTTTTCTTAAGGGAAGAGGTTCGGCAAAATTCCTGGTTGGGGGTAGCTCGTCTACAGGCGTCGGTGATAGGCCTCAGTAGCGGAAAGAGACCGACGTTAAATAAATGTTAAAAAAAAACTTTGAAGTAAATCAAACTCATCGTTTTGTTATATTATATAATTTTTTTTATGATATAAAAGCTTGTAGCGAGATTTTCCTGTGTAAAGGAGATTGCTCACGATTTTTTTTTATATTTTATTTATTACTTTTTAGTGTTTTGATATGCTGTAATCCCCAGATATCGATTTTGAGACAAATCGGATCATAAACGGTAAAGTCGTCTGCCGTCTTTAATTAAATTTTTGACTAGAAATTCGTATTCCGCGACCCCAAAAATCCCCAGATATCGATTTTGATCGATTTGGACCTAAATGACAATAGTCGTTAGCCATATTGGCGCCGCCATTTTAAATTTCCGAATTTTGACTAAAAATTATAATCTGCGACATAAAAAACCCCCAAATATCGATTTTGAGTTGAACTCGCAAATCTCCAGATATCGATTTTGATTAATTTGGACCATAAATGACAAAAATCGTCCACCATATTGGCGCCGCCATTTAAATTTCTAAATTTTGACCAAGAATTCATAATTGGCGATCTCAAAAACCCTCAAATATCGATTTTGAGTCGAATCGGATCATAAACGGTAAAGCCGTCCGCCATCTTGTTTTTTCTTATATGAAAATGTTAAAGTGTATTGTCACCGGACTTATACACATGTGCAAAATTTCAAAGCTCTAGCTTAATTAGAACTGATCGAAATTTTGATTGCGAGATCCGTCCTAAACAAACTAACTAACAAAGAAACATTACAAGTCAAATAAAGCTTTTAATTTTAAAAAAGACCAAAGTTTAACTACAAAGAGAGAAAATAAAATAGATAAGTACCTTATTTCCGTTTAAATTACTTTTTTCTACTTTCAATTTTTAATTAAAAAAATAACGTTACAAACATTAATTACAAATTAAATTTATTCTATTTGTTCGCATTTTCTCTTTCTTTCTTGTAAATTAATAGATTCGGTGTGACTCAAATACATTGGTATTACATAATTTAACTCGAAAATCTAATTCCAATTTACATATAGAGTGTTAGTTAATTACAGTTAATATCCCCTTATCGTCTGAAATTTGAAAACATTTTGCTGATATAAATAATATGGCTGAGTTTATATTAGTTAACATATCATATTCAGTTCAATTCAATTTATTCCGAAAATTACATGAGCAAATATAATTTTTGGTTTTATACCGGGTGTAACAATATCATGGTATACCCCCTTTTCTCCTTTGTTTAAAAAAAAATGTTTTTTTAACCGTCTCTCAAGTTACCGAGGTAACCCCCTGGAAGATCTCAAGGATCTTGTGTTAGGTAAAGAGAGACGAGGCCCTACAGTTTAATGTGGACTCCGAACCACTCTTTTAGTTTTGAAGGTAATTGATTAAAATTTCGGATATACTACAGAAATAATAAGCGGCACTTTTTGACATACAATTGATTTTTTTTGCTTCTGGTTTCGCCGGAAGTGAGACTAACTTTCGATTTTTAAATGGAATACCTTGTATATTATTGCATTTTTGAATTCTGCATAACCATTTTTTTTATAATACAATTTTTAGTTTTCCATTTAAGTGTGCCATGGCGGTTCCGATTTATTCTAAATGGCCCGTGTAATGCTACAAAAATCGAAATCCCGTTAAAACATTAAATTATGTGGTTTACGAATAAATAAAATTCACCAAAATTGTTTTTGGGGCAAACCTTATTTTTTTAAAATGGAGCCATATCGGTACCGTGGTACCATTTATTAGTACTATTAATAAGAAATTTATTCATATGTCGTATTAAAGTACGATAAATACAAACAAAATTACAGCTAAAAGGAAATACAATTTTGTTCTATAATAAGGTGGTTTTGGAATACAAAAAATTAACACAAATCATTACAACAGTTGTTCAAAATGCTGTCCAATAACGAAATCGTCGTATTTCGAAATTGCTAAAGTTATGCAAATGATTGTTGATACGGCAGAATAAAGTCATATACCCGCTTGTAGTTTTGCATAACTTTTTTTACCCCGGAAGATTTCTTCACAATATTTTTATCTGGCACGGTGGCAGATTAAAATTAATTTTTTTTGCAAATCAGTTATTTTTAAATTTAGTTTTTCACTAGCCTCCTCCTTAACGCCATATATACAAATATTATTAATTTTCTCAGCTTGTTGGTAAGAGTCGATTTTTTGTTCTAGGTTTTGTATTTCCTGCTGTTGGTTTCTTATCACTTGTTCTATAATATTTAGTTTTTCTTCAACTTTTTCAAAGAACTTTTTTATTATTGAATTGATAAACTATTCATCAGCGAGAAGTTCATGTATTCCTTCTTTAACTAAAGCTTTGCTTCAGGTTTATTTCTTAAAGAAAATGCCTTTTATTTTTGTGCTACACCCTTTAAATATGATCACCAAACACTATCCAAATATTTGATACATGATGTAGTAAATTCTGAAATCCGCAATAGTAGTTTAGATATTAATTATTAACGGAGTAACTTAAATCGTGACTATCTGCTCTGCGACATAGACCCGAATCTCTTATTATTACATTTAATTTGATGTTAAGTTGTGTTGTTTGATTTAAAAATAGATATTTAATTTCATCAATTTGATTATTATTTAATTTATTTATTACTTTGTTTTTGTACCCTAAGACATACAGTAAATTTTGTACTTTTTTACCCATGGACTGTAAGTGGCACTTTCATAACACAAAGATGTCAAAAAATGTCATTTAAAAAGCTAGTAGTACGAAAAATCATACTTTTTATTATATAAGCATTATTGTGCTGTGTCATTTCGATAAATAACACTTGTGGCAAATGGAAATGTTAGTAACCCCGGGTAAAATTTTCAACATACGTAAGTTTCTAACTTACCTCAGAAAAAGGAGGTTCTATATGTGTCTGTTCGCATATATACCAGGCTGTCCATTTTATCAGGGCATTCGAGAATATTTCACTTAATATCGGTCGTACAAAAAAAAGTATTTTTACGAAAATTGTGCTGATTTATATAACCTACAAAATGGTTTAAAGACATTTGAAATACATGGCCTACTTTAAGAGTTATGGCGGAAAATATCGAAAATGCGGAAAACGTCTAGGCCAAATATCTCCGTTATTTGAAGAGATACGAGAAAAATTCTAAGGCGAAAATTTTTTGCAATACAAAGTGTTTCAACGAGGTTTTATCTAATTTTTTTCAAAACCGCTGTATTTTGAGATTTACTCTTCAGGCTGTTAAAAAAATTATTTTGAAACGGGCAGGAAATGGCGCCATTAAATAGAGTATTTTCCTCTCTTTTCAACGATATATCACATGCCATATTTATTCATTGGTACTACGTAAGTAATTATAAAAACTTTGTTTTTAAACCAATAAATATTTTTTTAAAAAGCATTATACTTGCCGTGGAGTAGTATGATTAAATAAAATGATAAAATAATTCAATAAGTTGTTCAAATCTTTGCTATAATAAAACATTAACACAATTAAGAAGAATAAAGTAAATTCAGGTAACAAAAACAAATTAATAATAAAAAGAATATAGCACACAGAACATTAATATTTATCTAATCCTCAAAATAATTTTTAAGATATCATATCAAGTGTTCAAAGTGTTCACCGCGATTTCTTATGCACAATCGAGCGCGGCGAGGCACTGCATTTAAAACATTACTCAGCATTTCGTTGGTTAACTGTAATTCATGCTTGTTGAATTCGAGCTTTTAGGTCCTCTACATTTTGTGGTGTCGTCGAAAATACCCCATCTTTAATATACCACCATAGAAAGAATCCATTGGGGTTATATCCGGTGAACGAGGGGGCCATCGAATAAATCCTCTGGTACCTATCCAATGTTGAGGCAAAATTTCGTCTAAATAATCTAGGCAAATCTGGGAATTGTGGGGCGGAGCTCCATCTTGTTGAAAATATTGAAAGTTGTGTCGATTCTCAAAAAGTTTAGGTACCTTTGACCACTGAGGTGACCATCATAAAAATAAGGACTTATTAAATTGGTGCCTAAAATACCTATCCACACATTTATTGAAAAACGATTTTGAAACCCAGTCGGTCTATGCCAGTGTGTATTTTCAGAAGTCCATTTGTAATGAATATTGCGATTAAAAAATCCATTATTGGAAAAATTTGCCTCGTCGGATCAAAGTATTTTACTACATATTAATGGATTGGCACGCTTCTTTTCCTACAGCCACCTACAAAAAGTCGTCCTCCTTGGTTTGTCCCCCGCTTGTAATTTGTGAACTTTTCTAGATTTATAACACCGGTAATTATTTTTATTTAAAATTTTTCTAGCATTTGTTTTATTTATATGACAAGCAATTTGAATTTCTCTTAATGATGTTTCAAATTTTCTGTATTTCTATTTCTTGCATAATTGATAACTCGGTTTACCTTATTTACATTATCAGTAACACTGCTCAACCTTATCTTCTTCTTTAAAAATGAACCATTATTTCTCAGTTTCGTAGCTAATTTTCTGAACAGAGTTTTATTCGGCTGTAGTGCTTGTGGAAATCTGTTTCTATATTCTACTTGAGCTAATCCTGAGTTAAAATTCTAAATTCTTAAACGAGTGTGATTGAGTGAGAGTTTAAGTATTAACTGATATGATCTGTCAAAAAATTAAATTGTCAAGTTTCTTCATAGCCAAGTATTTTAAAATAATAGAAATAATAGTGAAATCATGAAATACAAACAAATGGATATTATACTTAAATTAATTGGTAAAGACATGTTAACTTTCTGAGCAAGGAGTGACGCTTTTATGGAGGACCTCTATACATTGGCATAGCTGCGAATACTCTTTCCATAATTGCTTCATGTTGCTTTCTTGATTATTATTTTGTTTTTGTTACCTGAATTTACTTTAATCATCTTAATTGTGTTAATGTTTTATTATAGCAAAGATTTGAACAACTTATTGAATTATTTTATCGTTTTATTTAATCTTACTTATCCATGGCAAGTATAATGCTTGTTAAATAAAATTATTGGTTAAAAAAATGTTTTTATAATTACTAACGTAGTACCAATGAATAAATATGGCATGTGATATATCGTTGAAAAGGGAGGAAAATACTCTATTTAATGGCGCCATTTCCCGCCCGTTTCAAAATAATTTTTTTAATAGCCTAAAGAGTAAATCCCAAAATACAGCGGTTTTGAAAAAAAATAGATAAAACCTCGTTGAAACATATTGTTTTGCAAATAATTTTCGCCTTAGAATTTTTCTCGTACCTCTTCAAATAACGGAGACATTTGGCCTAGACTTTTCCCGCATTTTCGATATTTTCCGCCATAACTGTCAAAGTAGGCCATGGATTTCAAATGTCTTTAAACCATTTTGTAGGTTATATAAATCGGCACAATTTTCGTAAAAATATTTTTTTCTGTACGACCGATATTAAGTGAGATATTCTCGAGGGCCCTGATAAAATGGACAACTTGTATGTATAATGATTTATAGATTTTTGGCCGTGCATAATTTCGTAATACACGGACCGCCCGAGATTTGGATGATTTTTCATTTTTTGAAAGAGGAAGTTTTTCCGGTAGTTGCAAGCAAATTTCTTCTGGATGCTAAGAAACAAGTAAAAAAATTTATATTCAAGTATATGCCGGAGTCGCTGGTGATAAATAAATAAAAATTCTTGATAAAGGCCGCTAAAAAAGATGAAAAAAAGTGGATACCTCGGTGAAAAAATGTTATTAAAATGCAAAAGTTTAATAGTTCGACTACTTGAAAATGATCAAAACTCGCTCGTACCTTACACACAATTAACTCGGTAAATTTTCATTTTACTGTTTACAAACACATGAATGCTTCTTTAGTACCAGTTTGATGTAACATGATTCTAGAAATTACAGGGACGGATTCGGTGTAAGATAAAATTAAATATTTTTTCTCTATAACCACTCTAATTATAATGGTTAAATTTAACACTACACTCTTTTATTACTAGTATGAGATGGCACGATCAGTTTCTGCTAGAAAATATAGGAACAGATGTTATGGGGGTATAACATTTAAAACATTAAATCTTGTTTCTTATAAAACAGGAACCATTTTCATCAAATTTAATAAATAGATATTCTCAGTTTGAGATGGTATAATTAGTTCCTATTAGAGAATGCAGAAGGGTAGCGGTAAGTACAGAGGTTAAGAAATTAATAAGATCAATAATAGTAGACATATAAGGTTAAATGCAGATAGAACTAGGCGCATCTAAAAACTAAATGTTTATCAAGATTGATTGAAAAGAGATAAGGAGATTTAACGATGTAATTGGATATGGGAAACAGGGTATATTTGGTCAGTCAGATTTAGTTACTCTTATATGGCGAATTTTGTTTTGTTATTTCGTACCACTTGTTTCTTAATAATTCCAATCATTTAATAAATAATATTTTATCACATTATATCAGCAAAATATTTTATTAAAATTCGCAAGGGGTCAATGATAGACTCACATGGGGGTCCGATATATCTTTCATAATTTGAATGATAATGTTATTAAGTAGCGATAATGAACTGAACCAAATATTAAACGTATGTACAAATATACTTGAATTCTAAATTAAGCATAAATTATATATATCGTCGTTTAGACAACCGTGATTTCTGGAGGAGTCGACCATCGACGCTGGAGAGCACCCGGAAGTACAATAACACTTCATATATATATGGTGTAGTGGTGAGAGGTAAGTGAATCCTCTCATGTGGTCTAATGCTACTATACACCAGATATCATAGATGTCTCCATGGTGTATAGCGACTTGCCATTTTGCAAGTACCGAGAGCGGTGACCTTCAGCCCTTGGTGGACTTAACCCATATACTGTTATTATACATGATTTGCAGGAAACAACTACTCAGCGGGCAAATACCCCGACCTGCATTGAATTATACCTTACAAATAATGAAAGATTGGTAGCCAATGTCATTTGTCAATTCCCTGACCAGACATAGACCGGTTTCGAGCTTATTAGTTCTCATCAGTATGCCATAGGTCATGGAATAGACAAATAACAGTGGCCAACCTGCTAGTCTTATACAGACTAATGTAAATGGTGTAGTGGTGAGAGGTAAGTGAATCCTCTCATGTGGTCTAATGCTACTATATACCAGACATCATAGATGTCCCCATGGTGTATAGCTACCAATCTTTCATGATTTATAAGGTATAATTCAATGCAGGTCGGGGTATTTGCCCGCTGAGTAGTTGTTTCCTGCAAATCATATATATATATATATATATTACAACTTTATACGAAACTTTTTTTAACTTCAATAACAATAGAAATACAGGAATGGTCAAAATATAGCGAATAACCCCGTATACATAGAATAGTTATGTAATTATCATAAAAAGTTTGTTTTTTTATTTCCTTTTTGATTTTCTACTTTTACGAGCAATTCCTTTCATACAGTTTAAGGAGAAGGAAGGTAAAATGGTTTATTATAGCTTCTTTTTAGATATTTGCAATAATCTTTATTAAAAATATTACATTTTGAACTTCTGCCTTTTGTATTTTAGTTATGTATACAGTATACATAATATACAATATATCGGAGGCAGATACGATAAATAATTTTAATAAGGTTTTTTTTGGAAATTTTGAAATTCGCTTTGCAAAAAAGTCAGCTCCATTTTTACTCAATTCTGGGTCCTCCTAATTTGCATAGATGTAAACTATCTGCCAACTATCCTATACCTAAATTCTAAATTGCCAGTACCTCCCCTAGCTAATACAGAACATACAGACCTTTAAGCAGCACTTTGAGTGTCTATCTCTGTTTCCGATAATAAAAAAAGATACTAATAAATTATTTATTATTATTCACTTGTATAACGTATAATAATCAAGTTTGCATTTTTTATTTCCTACTATTTATTTGTAAAAACTAGAGAATCTCGTCGTCGCATAATAGTCTGCTTATGATGCAACTCTTAAAGGAGTACATGACCCAATTCACGTTAGTTTCTAGGCTCAGAATTATTTCTATCTTTTTAAATTCTACGAACTATTGACTGTCTCTGTTCACAACTACCCTTCCATTAAAGTAAAGAAAGATAGATGGTACGGCGTATCCGCAACCTATTGCAAAAATCAAATACGTCGTGGGACTCGTTCGTCCTACTAAACGAAAGTGAAATCGAGGTTAACTTTGCACTTTCACTTGTTCGCGTCTAGCCCAACAATTTAACCAATCAGAAAACGTATTCGCGATGTATTTTGTCGGTTTGAATAAATCGTGGTATGGCCTACTTTACTGGAATCGGACATCTAGAATTTGTTTTGTTGTTTTCTTTTTTGTTGAATCATAAAACATTATGGGTTTATTAAGTTATGTCGGGTTACGTAACGTTGCGCCATTGTTTAACTCCGGATTCTTGTCAATTGTTCCGGTTTGGAGTTGACAGATATCCGGATTTACTAGTTTTTCTTCCGTGCATTCATGGTTACCAACCGACAACCTTTGTGTAAGCAGGAACACTAAATGATCGTAAACCTCTCATGATACCTACATATATGTTATAAATATGTAGATCATAATGTTATAATAGCTTTATTTTTATTCGCGGACAGAATTAGATAGATTATATACAGCCGAAACTTAAATGTTGGTAGTAACTGTAAATCTATGTATTACATAGGTATATTTACTTGAAATAATAATAAAATCACTATTGATTTTTAAAATATCTTTTGTATGTCCAATGTAACAAAAAAGGGACCTCTGCTTATTTATTTATTTAACAATACACTGCCCAACAGAACAATCCAATTACTAGTCCATGAAAAAGTTTCAGAAAAAGGCTTAAAACACAAAAGTTTTGTAACAGGGATGAAACATGGGTACCCTCCTCGAACACGATGGTGGTATTTTTAAGGTTCGCACGCCTCAGCAACTACATGTAAACTCGAGAAACCACCCCTATTTCGTGTTTTTTTTTCATCGTAATTAAGCGGATCGGTTTGTTGGGCAGGATTCGGATAGGCCGTATGAAATTTAATCATACAACGTCTTATCCACCCCTGGGGTTGAAACTACCCCCTCCCCTAATATTAAAATATCCCCAAAAAATCAAAATGCATGGAATTTTGTTTATCACCGTTTTTGAGGGTGCTCAACACGACGGTAATATTCATTTGTTCGCTAACCTCCACCAACCACTGAACATATGGAGACTCGTGGGATCGGGGGCTTTAATGTTTACAATGTAGAAATTCCCTTAAAAACTTCGATGCAAAGCTATACTTTCGCTTTCATTATTATTAATATATTTACTCGAGAGAAGTTGAAAATGCTGCCCAAGTATAATTCAACTAAACCTCTACTAGTCAAATTTCATAGCTTCATATAAATAAACATAGGAGCTATAATTTTTTGAAAAAAAAAGAAAAAATTTTTGCTCCAAATCAATTTGGAAATTTCTAGTTCGGCGCAATATAAAGTTCAAGGCCAAGTTCTACGAGAAAAAAATATGTTTTCAAGAAAAAGTTTTTCTGGTATAAATTAAGCGGTCTGCATTTATGTATACTCATTAATCCTACTGTAGCGTTTTTAATCATTTCCCAATTTTCAATTATCATGTCTTGTATGTTGTCGGAAAAGTCGATACCCAAAGTTTTTGTTTCTTTTTGTATAAAATACCAATTTGTTCTAATATTAAACGATCCTGATAATTTCTGAATTATGCCCCATCAATATTCACAATAATTAATTATTTTCTGTTTTATAGTACCCATATTCTTACTAATATCTACAACCAAAGTAATATCATCGGCATAGATCATGGAGATACTGTCATTTACTGAGTTTAAAGAAATTAGTAGAGGTTCTACATAGCTTATCAACAGTAGCATAGAAAGAGGACACCATTGTCTGATAGATTTGTGTATCATTAATTTTTTTTTATATGTGACCATTAACTTGTACTCTAGAAGTTGCACTTTTGAATATCTTATATGTCAGATACACAAAAACAGATCAATAAACATTTACTTAATAGGTCTCTACACTATCACTACAGCCACTTTCTCCATGCTCGCTAACGATTATCTCATCCGCAAACGGCGATATACTGAGAGGATCAGGATCCAGATTTCCTCCAACCCAGATGTTCTTCTTTGGATGCAGTACTTCAATTATTTCCTCCATCTCGTCATTCCAGTCTATTCTTGTTTTCTTCTTATATGCTGATCTACTTTTTTCTTCCCTTCTTCCTCGTTTCTCGATATATTGAAGACATCTTTGCGTCTGGGACATATCAACCATTTCCCCTATCACCTAATTCACTGTCCTGTGTAGAAACCTTCGCATTTGTCGCTTCTTTCTCTAGATAGCACAGATACGATGACATCGTTTCCTATATGATCTGGAATATGGTGAACTCTTACGGTCGTTAGGGCATCTTCATTAGTCAATGGAATTTTATACCAAATGTTCTCTTTTTTGAAAACCACGTGTTGGCTGGCCTATTTCGTCAATGGGTTGTTTTACTAATTTCTCTATCGCTCTTGGCATCAATGTTACTGTAAACTCAATTTACGATCTGTCATGAATGAAGTCAAGAAGTCGTCATATGATATTTTCAACATTTTGGTGTATTTCATATAATAGTACATTAATTTATATTTATTTTCTATAGTGTATATTAACAAAATTAGTATGAGGGTCCATTGTGTGCTGTGCTGTATATTTTAAATTGTACACAAATTCAGTATGAAATTTCCGGAAGAAATATTATGTGCTTCGTCTAATATAATATTTTCAGCACATTAGAGCGTAAGCGGAACACTGAATGGTCTGTCTAAAGGCGAATATAGACTTTTACACTTTGGATGTGAATCGCGGATGATTCATCTGCAATGAATGCGCAAAATGACAGCTGGAATACTCAGTTGATGATGAAACGCCGATGAAAACAATCTTTACACCTTTCACTGCAGATGCATCATCCACAATGCATATCCAAAATGTAAAGTTTATTTTCGCGGGCTCCTATATCTTTATGAGTATATAAACTATCGCAGTGACTCTGACACGTCCGTACACTTTCGCATCCGTTAGTGAGTAATTAGTTGTAGTTCTATTATTTACAAAATGATTATCACTGGAACAATAATACTATGAACAATATAGACTTATGAGTCTTATTTCTCAGACTATGAAAAGTGATAACTCCAGGTTTCTATAAACTAGTTAATGAAAAGTATTTAACACAAATAAATAAAAGACATATAACTCAAATACATACATTCAAGAAGCAGTTGTACTTTAAAAAAATTCCTTACAGATATTGGTATTCGCTACTTATTCAAATAGTTTTTAGGTTCAAAATTAAAATCTAATTAATCACCTACAAATGCATATATACATTACAGTGCTTATTTTAATTAAATGCACCATTAAAATATTAAAATTAACAACAATATTACAATAGGAAATAATTAAAGCCATAAAAAGCGAAAGTGGATTATTATTTATTTAAGCGATAATTATATTTAATTAATTAAATCATTAAAGATTATACAATTAAGTTTTACTAAAAGCATTGACCTAAAAAACTCCATTTAAAGAATACATTTTATATAAGTATAATTATTCCTAATTGGTAGGAGATGCCATTCTAGTTCAACATTTCATATTAAACTCAGCTTTATTTCCAGCATATTATAAAAATTTTGTGATCTTTCCCAAATTTGTATGCATATTATTTCTTGGATTTATGGATCGTCGATTTGCTATTTAATAAAAAAAAATTATAGAGTACAAACATCAAAAGCGCCACTGCGTATAGCGGCTACTTGAGGTAAGCGACAACTTAAAACAACACTAGCACCGTATACATAATAATTGTGACACAGAAGGGAGCATAATATTGTTTAAAATCCTAATATACGTTTCACTATTAAATCGTTCCTCAATATGCCACAAAACACCAGGACCACGTGCCGATATCCAGTCCCACATATTGACGGAAAATCTACCACTTTTATCATCGTTAGATATATATTTCTCATCGAATCCAGTATTCGGAGGGCGGTAAACACGAATACGACCGCTGTGTGTTGACTGGAAAGTTTTGTCGTCTGTAAAGATTTGCATTGTTCCAAAAATTTACATCATGCGCTAAAAATTCAAGCGCAAATCCTACTCGAGCTTCTTTATGTTCAGCTTTAAGTAATTATTTCTGTGCTGCTGCATGACAGCGTAGCTCCGATTCTCTTATTCACTCACTCACTCAGGAAAATTCGTTTCTTTAGCAACCCGAATAACTGAGTAAAATGGATTTTCTACTATCTAAAGCATTTACCAATTGAAAATCTTGTTGATATCCTTCGTCCTGATCCAGGATGTCTATTAATCGTACCGTTTATTCTCCACTTTCTTAAAATGTTACACACCGAATTTTTGTCAATATTATAACGCAGTGCAATTTGTCTCATTGGCCATCCATCTTCTTCTTTAGCAATAACTCCAGATTTAACTAAATCGCTCGAGTAGGATTTGCGCTTGAATTTTTAGAGCATGATGTAAATTTTTGGAACAAATGTAATCTTTACAGACGAAAAAACTTTCCAGTCAACACACGGCGGTCGTATTCGTGTTTACCGCCCTCCGAATACTCGATTCGATGAGAAATATATATCTAACAATGATGAAAGTGGTAGATTTTCCGTCAATATGTGGGCCTGGATATCGGCACGTGGTCCTGGTGTTTTGTGGCATATTGAGGAACGGTTTAATAGTGAAACGTATTAATATACGAATAATGGATTTTAGACAATATTATGCTCCCTTCTGTGTCACAATTATTTCCTAATAATGAGTTCATATTTCAACAAGACAATAATTGTTGCGTTCACACTGCTCATACCGTAACTAACTGGTTTCAAGATAAGAACATCAATGTTCTTAACTGGCCCAGTCATAGTCCAGATCTTAACCCTGTGGAAGAAGTATGGGGACTACTCGTAAGAAGTATCCAAAAACGAAATCTGAGACCACGGAATGCCGAAGAATTACTGGAAATAGTAAATAATGCATGGGAAAATATTATTACTAATGATTATTGTATAAGGTTATTTAATTCTATGCCAAACAGATTTATAGAAGTTATAAATAGAAATGGTGCAATAATGAAATATTAATAGTTAGTTTCTTGTTAAGTAGAATATCCTTTGTCCTTTGATCCAGGATTTCTACTAATCGTACCGTTTATTCTCCACTTTCTTAAAATGTTACACACCAAATTTTTGTTAATGTTGTAATGCAGTGGATTTTGGAATTAAAAGTGGTATCTGTTTTATTTCGACTACTCATTACATATTCAAATAGAGACAGATTCACATTGTAAAAAAAAGTTATAGTATTTTTTTCTGCTCACGACAGTACTGGTGATGTGGAAGATCCGAAATACTCATTACAAAGTACTCCGCTACTAGGAGAGAACCAAACTACCTAGTATTTAAAAAAAATACTTGCTACTTGTTGCTTTTGTTTAACATAGATGATGAAAATTTATCAATTTGTTCGTCAAGTACATCCTCGACACGCTCCTCGCATATGAACATGAGCGATCAAAATACAAAATTATAAAAACATAATGAATTGAAGGATCCCCTTTCCCGCTCTTCACATTGTTAACATAAATAACAATTAACATAGACATGCTCCCCCTGCTCTTTTCTTCTCATTCAATATAGACGATTATTTCGTTTAAAGTATTGTTATTCATAAGAATATGGATAAAATAATTGTAATTACTTAATTACTAGTTACATAGAACCGAGTACTAAGTAAAAAGTAACGAGCAGTTCCGAGTACACAAAAGTAGTTAGTATTCACGTCACTACTGCTTACGCAGTAGATATCCACTTGCACAGCACAATAACATAGTACATAAAGCAGTCGCTATATGCAGAGGCACCCAATTTTGGTGTTAGTTGATAATTTTAAAGTCGCCATATCCAAGAGAGAGAGAGAGAGAGAGATCCATTAGGGAATTATTTACTATTTTTGACCATAACTTCTTATTCTAAAACACATATTGCAAACAAACTATAAGACTACCTAAGTAAAACTATAATAAGAGTAGTGATAAATTTTTACTCAATAATTTCAAACATATGCGAAATTTTTAGATTTAAATTTAGTAAATATGAAGATTGACATAATTTTTAAAATTAAATTTACCTGAATAACTGAAATTATTAAGAGAAAATACATATCATTAAACCTGTCATAGTATTACTTAGGTAGTCCAATACTTTTTTTTTTACCAATATATGTATTAAAAAAAAGTTATGGCCGAAAATAATAAATATTTCCTTATCGGGTCTCTCTCTCTCTCACTTGGATATGCCCACCTTAAATCAAACATTTTAATTCAACAAACATTTTTATTCAATAGATGTTTTAACATTTGTTAGAAATTGTAATTAAATAGTTTAATTTAACAAACATTTTAACGCTTGTTGATAATTTGAAAACAAACATTTTAAATTAAAAAAAAAGTAAAAAATCATTTTAGTGTTGCTTTATTGATTTCAACTCAATTATTATTTTATTCAGCTAAGAAATATAAGAAACAAACATTTGAAATTTACTTAAAGAAATTTAGATTTTATATCAACAAAAGTTTTTAAAAACAATGTTACAAAAATTTAAATGCTTGTTGAAAATGTTATGTCAAATATTCTTACTGTACAAAAGTTTAAGACAATCATCAAAATATTGCACTTTAAACTTTGATTATAACTGCCAATGCTGCTGAGTATAAACATTTTTTTTATCCTTTTAAAACTTTTAATAAAACATTCACCTGAATTAAAATGTTTGTTGATATTTTGATATCAATTTTCAAGAACTGGTCTTTTTAAATTAAAGAAACTGATGTGTAATATTTCTTCAATTATGAATCATTTTGAAATAGGTGACGAAAAATATGAAATCAAAAATATTTCTTTAATATTTTAAAATGCTATTTTATGAATTTTTCAATGAATTGGCAAAACCTAGAACAAGATAAAAATACTATAATATTCTTATATTATTTGTGTTTCTCTACATTTTCACAGTAATTAAATTGCTTATTTTACCAAAAATATACAGATTCGGTAAAAGTACTTTTATACAGAAAATGGCTCAAGTTCTTCTGAATCTATTATCTATGAATGCGTTATTGTAATGTTAGTTAGAAATTTTTCTATTACTCAATTTAATACTTTAATATGCATTTACCAAATGTTCAAATCTAAAGCCTTAAACATGATTTTGTAACCTAACCTAATACACTCTTAAGGAACAAATACAAATAATTATCACCAGTACCTATGCGTGAGACAAATTATTTGTGAACCCACCCCTGTTTAAGAATTTAATGATCTTCAAATACAACAAACCATGCCATCACTTTTGACGCAACTTTGTTTACATTCGAAGTCATTTCAATTTTTTACGAGCTCAGTTATCTTTCGTACAACTATACTAGATTAGCAGACCCTATTGCCTCCAATTTGGATGGAAAATCAGAGAAAGTACCGATGTTCCAGTTATATGTACTCCCCAATATTTACCTGAATCGTTTCTTAAACTGTGTTCTCGTGTCTGTAAGCGCAGAGCTCAAATTTTAAGATCTGTGAGCACAGAGCTGTGTATGTGGGGCATCGATGAAGATCTGTGCGAGAACAGTAGACAGAGATATTGCAGATGACGAATATTATAATACTGTTATGTGCACGCCTACGCCACTGCCTCATAGAATATAAGAGAAGGGCCAGAAACGCCGCGAAGGATAGACTGAAACATTCGAGAATAAAGCGTCTTAGTATATATGGAGTGGATGCCGCGCACGGAGCACAGTTGGATTAGACGAACAAATGAACACATGGAATAAGAACAGTAATAAGTTGTGAATTGTATTAATGTGTATAGTTGACTTAGTGTATTATAATGACGATTAATTATTGTAATTTAGTATTAAATAAAGTAGTAGTTAGTGAAAGATCTTATTGCAATTATTTGAAACTACGTATAGGGTGTTTGCTGGAGATTGTAAGTATTACAGTATTATATACCCTTCCTTCTGTTCGTATAACTCCTAGGGTCATGTGTCGTGTGGTTAATGAGGTCTTCTAAATTTCCGGGTTTATGGGGTTATGAAGTTATGATGTTGTGAGGTTTCTTTTATGGTGGAGGGGAAATCCTACATGGACTCCCGGCGCTAGAGTCTGCCGCACCGGGTAGTGTCGGACTCCTACTGATTAAAACCCCTCATGGATCAGTGTTTCCACGTAACCTAGAACTGCTTTCGCTTTCCATCAGGCCACGGGTTATTCCACGTTTTCCCTTACATTTCCCACTTCGTTTTTGCCGTCTCCTCTCCTCAATTTTCTTATTCGACATTATCAGTCTAGTCATCTTCTGTATCTCCTCCGATCCACTTTTACTATCCATTTATCCATTTTGATTTTATAGCTGAGGTCTCCGTCCTCTTCCTTCCCTTTCGTATATCATGCCTCTGTATTTTGGGCATTTCATAGAGTCACTTATGTGTCCCCCTGTTTTACAATTCTCACAGTACTCAGGTTTCTTACAGTCCTTTACCCTGTGTCCCTTTTCCTCGCATCTTAGGCAGTCCTCGCTTCTGTCTTCCCCCGTACACGTTCTTGCCCTGTGCTCAAAATGCAAACATTTAAAGCACCTGACGATATTAACCTTTTCCCTGACTCTGCAACTTAACCATCCAATCCTTACGCCTCCCCATTTTCAAGAAACCCAGCAATTCTCTTTGGGACGTACACTGTTGCAGTCTGACCATGTCTGAATATTTCGATATCCTTTACTTCGAAGTTGACCCTCCATCAATTTTTTCCTTAATCCGCGCTATCTTAACTTCCTCCTCCTTCTCTTTACCTGTACCTCCAGCTTGGTGATTAGCTCCATCATCTCCACGGTAGCCTTGTCCCTTATCTTCATCCTTTTTCTTAACTTGAGGGGACTCAACTCGTTTCCTCTTCCTCTCCTGGTCTTCGCCCCAGATATTTCCCATCGAAGAGCTTCTGCTCCTCGGCGGGCTCCTCAGTATGGGGCTTCTTCTTGCAAATATCTTGTGTTCTGTCAACATTTTTGTTCCATCGTCCATGTCCGTCATCTTTGCCGTTTCTCTCAACTCAATTCTTTCGTCCTTTTCATTTTGGGTTTCGTTGTTTTTCATCATTTTATATCCCACGAGCGGGGTCCAAATCTCCTTTTTGTCAACCGCATATATCACGTGTTGCTATACGGTGTGGTCCATATGTATGGAATAAATTCATTTTAAAGTATGCGTAATTAAGAACTTTTTTGCATGAAACTACCCACCCAGAAATTTTAAATTAGTAAGGGGGTCGTGCGGCACCTTGTTCGAAAGGGACTTTAATTCTCTATTCAGCAGTGTAAAACTTTTTATATTTGGGACATTAATTACTGCGAGAATTAATTTTGCAAATGTAAAATTTTGTTAATATCTTGTAAATTCAGTTGCTAAATTATTGGTTTCGAGGGAAAGCTGAAACTGATTTATTGGTGTTTTAAAAGTTTAATACAGCATTGAACCCACCTCGGTACTTTACATAAAATGAAGTGCAGAATCTGACATAATATTATAAATGAATTTCCAGTTTATTTTATAATTAAATTAAATCTTCAAAATGACCGCCAGTCACCTCTTGATAAGTAAAGTGTTGTTTGAATTCCCGGATGACATTTTTATCACCTCAGGGCTAATTTTGTGAATTTCTTCGGTCATCTTATTATATAAATCGGCAATATTGTCTAGTAGATTAACATACATTTTTGATTTTAAATAGCCCCATAAAACGTACTCCAGAGGGATCAAATCAGGAGACCGAGGGTTCTATCCTATAGTTTCACGTCTTCCAATCTACCTGTCAGGGAAAGCTTCGTTAAAATAATTTCTCACTACATGAATATTGCGGTGGAGCTCAAATTTGTTGGTACCAAATAGGCCTCTCTTATTTCGTGTGGATAATTAACACCGGAAACATATATTTTTAATGCAGGCACTAAAAAATTCGTGAAAAAATCTAAACAAATATCATCGCTAACTGTGTCTTCAAAGAAATTAGGTTTGAAGAAATAATTCAGTGAAGTTATTCAACTAAATTATATACCATTAGTTTATAATTATTGTACAGTCGTCTTTACTCAATATCTGTACTATATTTCAATATCTTTTTATCCTGTAATTGGAACGTTGTTCTGTAGTATAGTGTGTTTAAAGAAATAAATAAAATGACAAGGAATTCACTTAATTTGCTTTTTTTCTAACTTCTCCTGATATTTTGTTTTTTTCTGTAAATCTAGAGACTCATTTATTTGACGTTAAAATGCACCTGAAAATCTAAAAACTTGATTGAAAAAGATTTCCTTTTTCGGTTTATTTTTCCTTCTGAAGACTTACCTTTTAAATGGTTTGACCTATGATTTACAAGTTTTTCAGCGAAAGCCTATTGTATTTTTTAGATAGAATTCTATAGAATTTAAAAATGTGTGAACGTACCTACCATAAACACAGACAATCCATAAAAAACTACATTGTCTGATTATTGGTGACAACAAGCTTACTTATTTAATAAATAAACAATTTCTGCAAACGTTTTTATAATCTAAAGTAAACAATATCATGAATATAAACAGATAAAATTACAAAATTCACTTCAACGAGTCAACATCCTAAGAAATCAAACAAATATAACGCTTAATCATTATTTTATAAATTGAAATGGAAAAAAAAACTGCGTTAAAATGTTATATTTTATTGAAGCTGCATCAAGTGAATAATCATTTAATTTTAAAGAAAACTTAATATTACCAAGAAAATCATGTAAATGAGGTTAACAAACTTTTAAAGTGAATGAACGATATAAAAAAAATATAAGGAAAATATTTTGCACATTTTATCATTTATTATTTTGCAAGATATATAGATTAAAAATACAAATAAAAATAAATGATGCAAGAGATTATATACACATTTAATGTGCGTAAATTTATTATTTTATAATCCATAACTTTTTTAACTTACAAAGACAAAAAAAGTAAATTCCGGAATTATACATACCGGGTAACCCAGAAAGTAATTACCCACCCACTTTTTTCTACAGTTTTAAAAATAAAATTCTGAAATTCGGGAAATCAAATATAGGTATCAATGGTCACATTTTAACTATTCGATGGTAAAAAAATCACTTCCGGTATGACCGGAAATTGTCACAACTTTCTTTTTTAAATAGTACCATGTATATTTAAGTCACTTTCTCATAAAGCTGTAATTTCTCTTTCCAACGCTTTTTTCAGATTTAAAATCGGATGAAAAGTAACCTTGGAAATGGTATTTATTTGCCATTTCTAGTTGACTTTGGAATTCAGAAACAAATTTAAAACATTTCGAAGTAGATTTGGAATGTAAATAAGAGGGCGTTTCTTAACAGATTAAATATAAAATTGGCCTATTTTGTTTATTTGCTTGGCTTTAGAAATGTTTTTCCCATTTTTCCATTTCATGGAAATTCAATTTGTCATAACTCCAATTTTTCAAATAGTACCCTATTTGTTTTTTTTTTGGAAGGTAGAGCGGTAAATTTGACTGGTTTTTCCCTATTAAAAATGAATATAAATTAAAATAAATATTAAATTTTTTGTAGAAGCGTTTCATGCAATGGTCCCCTGGTCATAGAACCATTTTCTAAAAAGCTAATTGTTCCTGATGATATTCTCTACAACCGTATTATCTTTAAATTTTCGTAAGGTTTCGTTTAGTGCCTTAAAAACGCATTTGAAAATCGGGCTATTTCTGAATTTTGGACGTTCGGACTTCCCCCACCACGCATCACTTCCCCTTCGCTCGAGCGCCCGAACGTCCAAAATTCAGAAATAGCCAGATTTTCAAATGCGTTTTTAAGGTATACTTTATACGAACACAATTGAAACTGGTCAGTGTTAAAGCACAGGACCGTGCGCACGGAACTTGATATTTTATCCTATATATTTAGCAGTGGTATCGAGATTCGAATGGTAGTTGAAACTGTGCAGGCGAGTGCGAGACTGGCAATGTAATCAGTCTGAATGAACCATCTACGACTGCACTGGTTTAAAGATAATAAAACGGATAGGCCTACTAGCATAAAGAAAATTCGTAAATCGTTTCTCAGAAGTAACGTGGACTTGTGAGATGTGTTGTCAATGTGCCAGTGCAGTGCATAAATACCTATTGTAATATCAAGCGTAGGAGTTTAGTAGTTATTGTTCATATTTATAAATATTTACTACTATATAAAAGGTAAAATATTTTAAATATTTACTAATTTACCATGGCTTTCTGGAGACCATTTGAAACAGAGGATAATATAATAACGTCCAAAAATCTTATCATTTTCTTATGACAAGCATTTTCTATTTACCTCCGCCCATGTACAATAAAGAGATGCCGACTGCTTGTGCCGGCTTTTAGTTTTTATACGGTTTCAATTAAGTTCGTATACACTTTACTGAACGAAATCTTACGAAAATTTAAAGATAATAGGGTTGTAGAGAATTTCATCAGGAACAAATAGCTTTTTGAAAAATAGTTCTATGACCGTTTTCGACCATTTCCACGCCACTTTTCGGAAACACTTTTTTACCTTTTCGCTATTTCCGCTAAAAGTTATTAATATCCTTGCATGGAATTTTTAAAGTAGGTAGGTACCAACAAAAGCTACAATTTAGGCTCCGAAACGACTTCCTACAATGATTACAGTTCGTGTAATTAAATGGCAAAAATGGTCATATTTAGCGGTTTTTAATTCTTTGTGTAAAAAGTTATTGACCGATTTTAATTGTCAAAAACTAAGTTTTTTCGTCTTTTTACGAGCTATTTCGCAGTATTTCTTGTATAAAAGAAACCTTTTGTATCGAAAACGTGAAAAAATCTGTTTTCGGCACTTTCATGCCCTTTCTTCAACTGATTCCAAATAAAATTTGCTTTCCGAAATATATACATCTATTTCCCACTATTTTTCTCCTAATTATCACGTTCACAAAGTGCACTGAGGAATTTTTCGAAAAAATAAGCTATCTGGCCTGGACTATAGCGTAATTCGGAGTGACGTTTTACGGGGTCAGACCATCTCAAAAACTACTTAAAATATTTATAGCTTTTGTCAAATAGTTTTTAGCACCTGCATATTTAATAAAATAATAGGGAAAGCCATTTCCAAGCTAGCGTAATTCGGATTTGACGAAAATGACACTTTAAGGGGGTAAACAATTTAACAATATTGTAATTTTTGTCAAATAGTTTTGGGGTGATTTATCATCTGGTATCTGTTATCCTATTGAATACGAATGTGGTGGGTATATAAGTAAAGTTACAATATTTTAAGCAGTCTTTGGGGTGATTAACACCCTTAAAATATTCTACTCACTCCGATTTACGCTGGCTTGGAAATTACCTTCCTTATTATTCTATTAAATACGAATGTGTTAAGAACTATTTGACAAGAGGTACAATACTTAAAGCAATTTTTGTGAGACCCTCTTAAAATGTCATTTTCGACCAATTATAATTATTCTATTTTGGAAATGGCACTTCCTATTTAGGCTGGGGCCGTTACCTTTCTGAGATGAAAAAATTAATAGCAGGCAACGGCCGACTGGAATATATAGCTGAGGTCATAAAAAATGAAAAAAAAAAACTTTGGAACTTGAGATGAAGGGAAGTAGTGCAATGGGGTGCTATTTAAGGGATGAAAACCGTTTTTCGTGATTTGTGGCGAAACGTGACCTCCTAGATAAAAGTATTTCATACAAAAGTTGTAGATAATAAAAAAATCTAAAACTTTTATTCTATATATTTTTCGACATAACCACAAAGTTTGCGAGAAAATGACGAAAAACCGATTTTTCTGTTTTTTTTTTTTTCTCGCGTGAAAATTGTTTAATTTAAATGAAACTTTGTGAAAGTACGTAATTGTTTGCATATAATAAGCATGAATTTTCTCAATTATGGGAAATAAATATTTTTCGAGATTTTACCATTTTTCCTAAAAAACACCCCTATCTTCGGCGAACAACTTTATTGATTTATTTTTGGATTTTGATGTTCTACTAATGCTCATTATTTTCGTCGAGATGTCTACTTTCAAATGGTACGTCGATGTTAGTTATTTATTGTCATTTAGCAGCTTAAAATTAAGGAAAACCGGAAAAAAATGTTTCGAATCTCGAATTTGTCAATTTTTTCATTATTTTCAATTTTCTAGCATATTTATGTTAATAAATCATAATATTTTAATGAAAAAACCTACTTTGGTATAAAATACATAAAGCTGAATGAATTTCATCACGGAAAGGTAGGGAAAACTTCATGAAACTTAACATTTACATGGAAATCAATAGTACTTTATTAATTTTCATAAGCTACAGTTAAGTTTCGAAAACTCTATATGCATATTAAATTATTCTAAATACATATGATAAAATACAACATACAATTTATTTATATTGGCTACGAATTCTTTACTTTATTTTCAAATATTTACTTTATTAATATTGGTTGTGTATAGCTTATAAAAAGAAGAATCAATAAAATAATTGTTAAAATCTAATCAATTTTAGGCCTCTTTTGTTGTGGTTCGTTTTCTTCATCGATCAAAGTCTCAAATTCTATATTATCTTAGGCCTCTTCAATTTCGATGTCATTATTCTTTGCTGGCTCTTCATCAATATCTTCAGAATCACTTAAATCTACAAATACTTCTCTGTCTCTATTTGAACAGTTCTCAGTGCATGTATTGCATAGTTTATCACATTTTAAGCCGTGTTTTCGGCAGCCACACCTTTGATTATTGCATCCACTTTCACAAGTACAGCTAAGGCTTTTTAACTACTTTCCGGGAATCAAGTCGGAACTGTCAGAGATGTATTCCGGCACGAATCTTCTGACATTTTCGTTCTAGCCCCATTCCGTTCCATTATCCAACGGCAGTAAACTATTGTCAATTAACAATTCGTTCGTTCGTTCGTTTAATCAAAAACTCAATCACCACGTGCGTTTACAAAGGACGCATCACAAACTGAAAAAATACTTTTACACAACTAGACGAATAGATATTTACTACTACAACAGAACGAGCTCTTCTGCTCTTGTGCAGGATCACTTTGTCCTACCCCTTCCTACCCCCAACCTTCAGTCGTTTTGGGCGGGCATTTCAAATACCTGTATGCTGAGAAATTTCAAATTTTGTTAATTTTTTTTTGTTTGAATACGTAACAGTATTTTTTTGTTTGTATTCAATTTTAGCGTGATTTCCAATAACTAAATTCATTCAACTTTATTTATTTTATGCCAAAGTAAGTTTTTTCATTAAAATATTATGAATTATTAACATAAATATGCTAAAAAATTGAAAATAATGAAAAAAATCGACAAATTCGAGATTCGAATTTTTTTTCTCGGTTTCTCTTAATTTTAAGCTAAATGACAATAAATCACTAACATTGACATACCATTTGAAAGTAGACATCTCGACGAAAAAAATTAGCACTAGTAGAACATCAAAATCCAAAAAAAAATCAATAAAGTTGTTCGCCGAAGATAGCGGTATTTTTTCGGAAAAATGGTAAAATCTCGAAAAATATTTATTTCCCATGATTGAAAAAATTCATATATGCAAATAATTACGTACTTTCACAAAGTTTCACTTAAATTAAATAATTTTCACGTGAGAAAAAAATAAAAACAGAAAAATCGGTTTTTCGTCATTTTCTCGCAAACTTTGAGGTTATGTCGAAAAATATATGCAATAAAAGTTACAATTATCTACAACTTTTGTATGAAACACTTTTCTCTAGGAGGTCACGTTTCGCCACAAATCACGAAAAACGGTTTTCATCCCTTAAATAGCACCCCATTTCACTACTTCCCTTCATCTTAAGTTCCAAAGTTTTTTTTTCGTTGTTTATGACCTCAACTATATATTCCAGCCGGCCGTTGTCTATTAATTTTTTTTTTCAGCATTAAAAATCCGTAACGGCCCCAGCCTAATTGTCCTATTAAATATAAATGTATTAAAAACTATTTAATAAAAGTTGCAATATTTTCAGTAGGCTTTGGGGTGGTTTGCACCCTCAAAATGTCATTCTCGTCAAATCCGAATTAAGCTATCTTGGAAATACTATTTCATAGTGTTCTATTAAATTTGAATGTGTTGAAAATTATTTGCCAAAAATTACATTGTTTTCAGTAGTCGTACGATAATTTACCTATTATGACTCCCTCCCCATCATCCATTATATATTGTTACAATATGTACTAATCCTCTTCCCACATAGGAGTATATACGTAATAAATAGCCCCTTATTGCAATTTTAATTGCACGTCCATTACTTCACTGGTCCACTGGAAATTCTTTTCTCGTTTCTATTTATGATTTTGTCTTCAGCCACGTTAAAATACATACATTTTATTTAATCGTCATATGATTAAATCTACTATGAATATTTTTTGTATACAAAACTTATTGTAATCTACACAAGCTCTGGTTTTTATGGCGTGACTTTAAGGAAATGGAAAACCGCATATTTTACAGGAATTGCGGGATTTGAGGTCGGAAGTATATTATATGAGCAACATTTTCATTCATTCATAAAAATGTATATAACCACCCACATATGAGTAATACTTTGAACTTATTGCACATCATTTCTTTGTGAATAAATCTGATACAATTTATATATTTGTGGTTTGATAATCTATTGCAAGTCATCCTATTCATTCACAACATTGGAAAAAAGTAGGCACAGCATTGAAAAATGTTTCAATCACTATTTTAATATTATTTCAGACTTATAATAATAATTTATTGTTTGAGAATATACATAATACAAATATTTCAAATGAAGAAACCATCAACAAATTCGTTTTTGAAATTCCCTAGCAATAATGCAGCAAAGTGATAGGATTATAATAATTGCTTTAACATGGAAATGAAAAATATGCCAACAGCTAGAGATTTTAATAATTAGTTTATTGGAAATTATAATAATTATTTCACGATTCAATTTCAGAAACTAAGTTTATGGATGACATTTTATTTACTTTCAAACCGATTACTGATAAAAAAATTGCAGATATCATTAATAAACAAAAATCCCACACTATTGGCCTAGATGGAATATCGGTAAAAATGCTACAACTTTCACTACAGTCGATATCGGTACCACCGACCCATATTATTAATATATCATTAGAACCAGGTATTCTTCCTCCTCAATTAAGCATACACCCAAGAAAAAAATCCTGAACAACTTTAAGATGTATCTACGTCCTATTAGCATGCTTTCTGTTCCACTAAAAATTGCAAAATCAGCTATATGCACAACTTTCTGAATATGCCTTTCAAAATTCAATAATATCTTCTAATTAGTCCGGAAAAAGCTTCAGTACCTCTACACTACTAAGTAATATAATTGACGAAATTTTGCAAGCCATTGCCAACACGAAAGTCACATCTTTGACATTAACTGAATATGACTAAAGCTTTTGACTAATTGTAAAATTGTTATTATGGCATATCTGGAAATCTGGAAATACTTTTTTCTGGTTTCAAAATTATGTGAATGACGGACAATAATATACTAGTTTACCGAATACAGGACACTCGATACTTACATCATAAAATATATCAGTTTTATCTGGTGTTCCGCAAGGATCTATTCTTGGACTACTTCTTTTTAATATATTTATTGCAGATATTTCGAGACTTCCACTGTATTCAAAACTATATATGTAGTCTGACGATATTCAGCTAATGTATAGTTTTTTCTCCTTCCGAATTTCAAATGGTAGAATTTTACAGCAATAATGTCTTAGATACTAATGGACACTCCAAAATACTTTTGTACTTAATGCTAGCAAAAGTCAAAATATTGTTTTTGGAACATCCTAACAGTTACACAATTTTACAGAGCTGAATGTTCAAATCAATAATGAGATCATTACATGAACTAATAGCTTAAATAATCTTGGTATTAACTTTGATCCTTTACTAAGCTTTTTTTTTGGCCACGTTAGTATGATTTGTATTTACTCGTTACTTATATTATTACATGTGTGTGCTTAGTGGGAAACAATCCAAGCCAGTTCCTAATATATCCAATAGATGACGCCATGCTACTCGGTTTAATGTCATTTTCAATTTGTATCATATAATATATGATACAAATTGAGAATGACATTACAACATTAAAAGTTATATTATAACTTTTAAATTTTTTAAATTTCCCGATTTCCGAGAGTTTCCCAATCTCTTATTCGTAGAAATGAGCCAAATTGATAAAAAGGATTACGGTACTTGGTCATTAAATTGTTTAAAAGCGGAGCTGAGGAAAAGAGGTGCTAGAGTTCATGGAAAAAAGCTGATTTGGTTGAAAGGTATACAATTACATTTATAAACTTTATAAAATTTTTTGTTTATAAATCCTCTTTTATTCTAGATTAATCAATAGGGTTTTCCCACTAATTTTATTTTAACAATTTGTGTCGTGAAAATGATATAATAAAACATTTTATTAATTTACAACAATTTACTTTTCTAATAAGAATTATTTTTAAGAAAATATCGTTAAAACAACTTGCTGATAATTTCACTGCTTTTTAAAACGGGCATTTTTACGCGCCAGAATTACATATCTACCCGGAAAACCAATGAGATTATGGATATAATTAGTTTGTAATACATTCTAACTGTGTGTTAAAGAAAGCTTTCCTTTAAAACTTCTCAGAATTTCAATTTGTAATGCTTGTACTGTGATTGGTCTAAAGCAGTGGACGTGTAAATATTGGCTAATCAGAATCCAGATAAATGCCGCACAAGTTATTCGTGAAAGCGTCGGACGTTAATATTTTGTACTGTAGTTTAGGTTTAACCTTCACCGACATTACACATCAGATGACTAACCTAAAACGTCAAATTTATATTTTTATGTTTGTATTGTTTGGAGTGAAAATATTATTTTATCAGTTTCTGGTTTATGTTTTATTAATTCTACAATCAAAATGGAAACAAGCGGAAGAGGGATATGTTAAAGGTGCCGCTGATAATTTACCTAAAGTAGAAAAGTGCTGAGTGCTACCAATAAATAGACGTTATGTTATGTTAACAGAGACCAAGATTAATAAACAATCTTGAACAGAGACAACCTCTGTGATTGGATTTCAGGGTGTTAACGTCACAACGCGCCAATTTATGGCTGTTTAAAATGAACCCAAAATTTTTCAAACTTCAAGTTTGTCAAAATTAATAAGGTAATAAATATGCCATAAATCATTTTTTTACGTGAGGTAAGTATTTCAGCAATAATTTTTTTTTCTGGAAAAACCCTATTATGACAATATTCTAGTCAGTGTACTTGAAGATGAAGGTATTGATTACAATTTCAAAACACCAGATTTATCATGTAGTTGTCGGACCGGTCATTTTTAGGAAATAACTGTCCTACTGTATTAGAGCACTTTAGTGCACAGCAACAAGTTTTCATTTTACATCCTAACGATTAACTTTGTTTATTCAAAGACATATTTTTTCGTATTGACATTGACAGACAAACAACAGACTACAGTTAGTGCACACTGGCAGATAAAATAAAAAGAAAATGTTCCCCATTGTATTTATATCTAGGTATGTATTTGTATATATTATATTTAAATGTATAAGTTATTTTGTTTATGTACAAGTTATATCTTTTTTATTTCTATACTCAGGAAGTATTGAAAAACAACATTGTCGACACACTTCCTTTTGAGAAAATTTGTAGTTGTACTGCTTATTTTTTTCAAAAAACGTATTGTGTTGCGTTTTGTTGTATTGTCTTGCATTGCATTGTATTCAGTCCACAAGCGGAATTCTAAAAATGAAAATAAATCATTAAAGTGAATCATATTATAAATATTGTCTGAAAGTTATTTGTGGCATTCTACGAATATTCTTTCCTTTTATTTGGGTTTTCTACCACATGTATTATCCTCTTCAAAAAAAATCACCGAACCTACAAAATAATAGAATTATTGGAAAAAACCCTCTGCGCCAGTCACGTTTACGTCACAGGAACAGTCGTTATTTTTTACAAATAATATAAATCGGAATAAACACAGAAATAATATATTTTGCTGACGTTTCGGAAAGTAGTCTCTTTCCATTTTCAAAGTTTTTTCGAAGAACTCTTATTTGCTGTGTATGTCAAATATACAGCTTTAAGATTTTGTTTATGTTATTTCCATAGATACTTACTACTTACACCGAACACAGAACTGATGATATTTTCCTTTAGATAATGTTGAGTTTGTTTAGTTCTTCTTTTAACATTGGTAGCCAAGTTGAACAAATATCTCCAGAACAATTCGATACGCATTAATCTCCATTTAATAAGACTATTGCTATAATATAATATAATAATATAATAATTTATTTATTTACAAATTATAAGGTAAAGGTAAATACATATACATATAGATATGCACATAAATATATATAAATAAATAACAGATAACGTACATAAATTGCATAATATACATATATTGCTTATATAATAAATTATAGTAAATAAATAAATATACTCGATAAGTGTATAGAACACTTGTTTCGAGAAGAGCAAAATAAATAAATACACTCACATTTTAAATATAAGTAAACACCACAAGCATAAAATATGAGCCATAATAACCCATAAGCATAATAATATATTACATTTAAATAAATGGTGAATAAGTGGAAAATAAATAAATAAATGGAAGCAAAAACAGATTTATTGAGTACAGAGAAAAATATTGATATTATGGTGAATACCTAGTAAGATTACCAAATTTTTTAACTTTCATCATATAATTTATATAGCCTATATTACAACACAAAGACTTCATGTAACGATAACAACATATATATACATATATATGCGCACATATACACATATATACACATGTATATACACACATACTTACACATACACATACATACACATATAATATTTTAATGGATTAGTTAATTTTCATTTCGATATAATTATGAATTATTTCTCTAGATGTAGATAGAATAAACGATTTCAATTTGGCTTTAAAAGAAGAGATGGTCCCCTGCTTTATTACTTCAGGAACAGTATTATACAGTTTTGGGCCTAGGAATGCAAAAGATCTCTGTCCTATAGTTTTTGCCATAAATGGGGATACATGTTGATATTTATTACGCGTACTGTAGTCATGACGATTTGACAAGGATTCCTTACATTTATGATATTTTATATTGCTGTTAAAATAAAAAAGTTGTCTTATGTCAAACACATGTGCATCACTGTACACGAGGTTACTTGGGTACGTAAGTTTTACATGTAGCATTAGTTTTATAAACCTTTTTTGCAAAGTTTCAAGTGGTTTAATGTGATTTCTAGCCGCTCCTCCCCACGCTAAAATACCATAAGTCAAGTGAGTCTCAACTAAGGCATAATATATAGTTTTCACATTTTTCTGATCAAGGATATTACATAAATGCCTAAATTTGTACAAAATGAACTGAAGTTTTTTTATTACAAATTGCACGTGTAAGTCCCATCTTAAGTGCTGATCAATGACTATACCTAGATATTTTACTTTTGCTTCAGGCATTATACTGTATTTTTTTCCCTGGATTTCAATATTCAGTGATTTAAAGGGTGGTAAATTTAATCTATTACAACTAAAAGGCAGGTATGTTGTTTTTTCTAGATTTAACGTTAGTAGCTTATTATCAAACCAATTTTTAATATATTTTAGGTCATTCTCTGCTATTGCCTGTAATTCATTCCATGTTTTAGCTTTGTAAATAATTGCGGTATCATCCGCAAATCCTATGATACTCCCCATACTAGGTAAGAAGAATAAGTCATTTATATATATGAGGAATAGCACAGGCCCCAAAACCGTACCTTGAGGTACACCATATTCTATTTTTAAGTTGTTACTGCATACATCACCAACTCTTACACATTGGTCTCTATTGGATAAATAATTTTTAAATAATTTTACCTATGTCTAGAGAAGCATGTATATTTGTTGTTAGGTCTAAAATAGCATCATGAGTAGACGTTTTTTCTTTAAAACCGTATTGTTTGTTGGAGAGTATTTCATATTTATTTAAATAAGACATTAATCTAATTTTTATAACTTTTTCAAAAATTTTACTAAAATTCGTTATTAGAGAAATGGGCCTATAATTATTTACTATGTTAGTATCGCCTTTTTTGTGTATAGGTATTACAAGGGAGTCTTTAAACACTTGAGGCCAATGGCCTGATATCATGCACTTATTAATAATAAAAGCTAAGGGATCTGCTATATGTTCTGATATTGGTTTAAGATGTTCAGCTCTGATGTTATCTAAACCTGGTGATTTGTTATTTTTCAGATTATTAATAATGTCCTTAATTTCATTTCTATCTGTAGGTAACAATACTAGTGAATGTAATTTGGATGCTCTTGGTTAATGTTCTTGTTTATATTTATTTTTTCAGCTAGTGTTTTTCCCGTGTTTACAAATGTTTTATTAAACTGATTTGATATCTGTTTTACATCTGTTAATATTAGTCCCCCCTCGTCTTTTCGTGATTCTTTAATTTTACTTTTTTTGTGATCTACCTCTTTTGTTAAAATTTTTGCCGATTCCCAGTTTAATCTATGTCCGTTTTCCCAAGCATGTTCACAAATCTTTGATTTCTTAATTTCATTCTTTCTAATGTAATTCTTGTGCTCATCCAACCTCACACTGAAAGGTTTGGATGACTCACCCACATAACATTTATCACATTCACACGGGATATTGTAAATACAGTTTTTTGAATTTTGCTCCCTGCTTATCGGTTTTGTTTTTGTTAAAATAGATCTCAAAGTGTTCCCCGTTTGAAATATCGTCCTAACATCAAATTTGTCAGTTATACGGCGTAGCTTCTCCGATAGTCCACATACATAAGGAATTATTGTTGTATAATGACGTTCAGGTTTTTGTAGTACTTGATTGTCCCTATTTCAACATTTATGAAAACTCTATCAACAAAGGCTTCAGGATATTGATTTTGTACTAGAACCTCTTGGATAAATTTTTTCTCGTTATTTAATATCTCATTATTAGATGAAATTATTTTGGCCCTATCGTATAAACATTTTACAACACCCCTTGTAACATTTGCCTGATTTAAGTTAAAATTTAGATATCTATTAGCATGTGTTGGTGTTCTATAAACGTTTGTTCATTCCTGCTTTCTACTTCTAATGTGAATTTAGTAGACGGTTCCTTACTATTTATATTTTCTAAAAAACTATCTAGTAAATCAATAACATGAGGTCAAATTGCAAAGATATCGTCAACATATCTCCACCAGAGGTTTGTTTATACAATTTTGAACATATGTGTTTTCAAAGTTCTCCATAAATATGTTGCTTAAAATTGGTAATAATGGAGACTCCATTGCCGTACCAAAATCCTGCTGATAGAACTCATTTTCCAATGAAAATAGGTTGTTTGTATACACATTGTTAAGAGTTCCATAATGCTATTTACACTTAATTTAGTTCTAGTTTCCAAATTATTATCATTCAGCAACCTATCTTTAACTATTTTCAAGGTTTCATCTACCGGAACATTGGTAAAAAGACTAACTACATCAAAACTAACCATCACGTGTGATTCACGAATATCGTTTTCATACATTTTTCTATAAAATGTTTACTATTTTTAATATATGAATCGGTATTTCCAGATAATGGATCAATAATTTTAAGTAAGAATTTTGTCAAATTATGATATGGTGAATTAATAAAACTAAGAATTGGTTTCAAAGGAATATTTTGTTTATGTGTCTTTGGTAAGCCATAAAAATGAGGAGGCTTATTATGATGTGGTGTAAGGTTCCTTCGTTCAAAATCATTAAATTCGTGTTTGTATTTAAACAAAGTTCTGTAAATTTTGCTCTCTATTGATTTTGTTGAATCTTTGTTTAGTTTTGAGTAGGGTTCCTCATTTACAAGTCATGATTTTTGTGTTATATATATATCTTTATCTATAATCACTGTGGCATTACCTTTGTCTGCTGGCAATAACTTTATACTTTCATCGCGTTTTAAACAGTGTATCGATAGCTTTTCTTCTGGAGTTAAATTATCTTTAATTTTGTATTGCTGCTTCTCTAAAGCAATTTTTGCCCATATGCGATATTCATTCCCATTATCTGTTGGTAAATTTTGAGCTGTTTTTTATATTGCCACTACTATATCAAATTTTGGAACAGATTTCGGGTTTATTGCAAAATTTAAACCTTTTAATAAGAAAAGCCGGGCTGAAATGGACAAAACTCTTTTTGACATATTAATAACAGTCCTGTCAATTTATTCTCGACCATTTGCTCGCCCATTTGTTTACCTTAAATGAACGGAAGTACTTATGCAGTTTCTTAAAAATTAGATTAGATATTGAATTAATGTGTCACGTAGATTAGTTTCTAGAATTCAGTTTTGACTATCTGAAAATAAACAAACAACAAATAACATTTAATCTTGCGATAATTGTATCTAATCATTTTAATCAAATTAAGTATCTTTGGCGTCGCCCCATATTTACAAAACAGGTGCAATTTTTATGAGAGGCATGAATATAATTTTTCCACGAAAACTTTTTATTTTACTTACTATTTTACTTTTACTAACTTTTCATAAAACATTACCGATTACTATTTTTCTCCATTAAAAATTACGGCAATTACGGGAAATTACTGGTTAATAAATTATTATTTTTTTTAATTAACTCGCAAAACTAAATGTTATTAATAGGCTATTTAGAAAATAATAATGTAACCCAAAAAATGCGGCTACAAAAAAAAATATAATATAGTCTTAGTCAGAAAGTTTTATAAGTTATGGGACTGTGTGTATATTGTTTCTATCTCTAAGAGGTCTGTTCATAAAATTTATTTTTTAAATGGAAATGATAGATTTATGGGTGTTATAAACCCCTACAAATGTTTTAAAGAAGTATTTACTTTAGGTGTTATTTGCAATAGAAATTACCTCAACGCGTCGAGACTCGAAAACGCTCCCTTGGCGCGAGGTTAGGAGAGTGACGTCATATGCCTGCTACGCGATATGCGCTGCGATACTCTAGGTGTTGCTGTAGTGATGTAGTTAATTTTGCGACTGTCATGAGCTAGGACGGGCCGGATATTTTTGCTGATATTTATCATAATCGTATTTATCTGTGCTTTGAAAGAAAACCGGATACCAGAATCACATCTACGTTCGGCAAATTATGTGAATCTCCTTTCTGGAAACCTTCCTCCATATTTGAGAACAATAAACAAACTCTATTTGACGTTCTAAATAGTAAAGGCTCTGTTACTGCCGCGAATTCAAACTTTGTTCTAACGGGAACGACACGGAATAAACCTAATGCAGCTGCCGAGCCAGCGGGCATGTGACGTCATACGCGTTTATCTGACTGAAATAAAGCAAGCAATTTCTACGACCGCCGCTGTTATTCGGATCGACTTTTTTCAACCACAGTTCTAATTTGTTATCGTTAGGTAAAAATCTTTATTTTGCACTACTTTTAATCTATAGTAATTTTTTGTGGACACATTACGATATCATGTGCATGTCAACTTGTTATCTTTTTTTAAAACTTTGAACAATTATTTACCTCTGCAGCCAAAAAGAAAACATGATTTAAAAACAGAGCTGCGATGAATAATTATTTGCAGATATATTAAACGTGTACAAAGCACTTGCCGCCGAACAGATTTGTGTAAAAATATGGAGGTAACTTTTGCCAATTATTTACTGTCTGCAACTTGGTACAAAGAAAGATTACTGGTTTAAATATGCAATTATTTAATTTGCAGATAATGCGCACATGCACGACAGCCATATATTTCGTTTCAAACCATAGGCCACTAACAGATCAGATCAGTTTGTTTATGTTGGTTACTTAGTTTGCGGCTGTTTAGCGTTTAGCTCCTTGTAGATAGCAAAATGGAAGAAGCTTCGGAGAAAAACGTATTTTGTTTTGTGTGTGATGGGGTAGAAAAAGTGCACAAATTTAAAGTATAACGATATTTTATTAATCAGGAAGCGGTAGAATTTACACTATCATATAGTGTCTCCCATCCAACATAGATGAATGTTGTACAGGTTACCACGTATCTCCATGTTATAAAAACTTTTCTCTAACACTATTTTAGAAAGTACACATTTCACAACTAAAAATTATGTTGGAATAAAGGTCATTCCAACACAGTTTGTTGGAATGGTATTCTATCATAGTGTATTGGAATGACATAATTTCTAAAATCTTATTAGAGAAAGTATAGTCTAAAACAAGTTTGAAATGGCATATTTTATACTCGTGAGGCGTAATAATCCTCGCCTTTTCGCTCGTGTGGAATATGGGCCATTCCACAACTTGTAGAATATACTATACTAGCATCAATAAGGCATGCAAAAAACTGCGTCAACAAATAAGCAAGTTATTTTTTTGTCCATAACATTATAATTCGTAATGAAAATTGACATCTGTCAAAATGATTAGATGAAATAATATTTTATGAGCGCCCAATCGTTTTATATTTACAAAGTTGAAAATTATTTTGATCAGCTTGTAATCAGTGAAAACTAATTAACCTTTTAGTCGAATTTATTCTAAATAAAACCATTTTTGTAACTGATAACGACAACGGTATGAAAATACTATAGTTTTCTTGATAATTCCAATACACTTCAAATGTTAATTAAATTTTAAATTACAAGTCGCAATTACAGTGTTGTCGATGAGGATAGCGAACAGATAATGCTCATCGACAACAATGCTGATGATGATTCAGATGAAAAAAACATGTTTTTAGAACATATCAATGACAACGAGGAAGAAACATAAGATTTGACTGGGGATTATCGGAAAGCGTTCAGGAGTCAGTGTTTCCTGTAGGTAAAGTTGCAATTTACAGGTCACTATACTTAGTAACCATTGACTTTTATGAAAAATTGTATCAGACCTTTTTTCTTAGAATCGGATCTTCCATCGAATTTGATTTTTCTATTTAAAAAGGGATAGAACTCGCCCCTTACTAAAAAGCAAACACCTGAATATGGCAGTAAAGTTTCTAAGGCTCATGTACTACAAATTCATAAGAAACTTCATTTCAAAGACAGAGAGAGATGTGTGTTAATCAAAATGGGCAACATGTGGAGTTCTTATTATAAATTTTTCTTTTCAATTATTTGAAAAACCTCTAACTTTTGAAGTTTATTCTTGAATTTTGTAATACTTATTGCTCAATAAATCGAAACTAATAACAAATAGTCATAGAGAAGTACATAGAGAAGTTTTTAGTTCCTCATTTCTATATGATATGGTCGAAAATATACAGGGTGTTCCATTTGAAAAAATTGAAAAAATTCAATTCAAAAAGTTGTAAAGTGTAATTTTTTTGACCACCCTGTATATTTTTAGGAAGTGACAATGGTTTAAAAATATCATACAGATGTCTCGTAACTGGAACTTACAATTTTTTTCCTTAAAATAATGATGGTGATTGTAGTGATTTTTCAACATGCATCTGCAGATGGCATCATTTCAACAAAAAAATCACTACATTCAAATGTTTGGGAGAGCATAAATAATAATATAGGAGTGAAAGGAGTCTAGAAAGAAGCTTCTAAAAATTCTGATATTTATTATAGCATTCCATTTTGAAAGAAATTATATAAGAAAAGAAAATTTAAATTTAAAAAAGCGTTTATTTAAATGCTCTAAAAAGTGGAAAATAAACTTTGAAGTAAATCAAACCCATCATTTTGTTATATTATATATATTTTTTATGATATAAAATCTTGTTGCGAGATTTTCCTGTGTACTTCAAAGTTTATTTTCTACTTTTTTGAGCGTTTAAATAAAAACTTTTTTAAATATTTTTTTATATAATTTTATTTTTACTTTTTAGTCTTTTGAAATGCGGTAATCTCCAAATATGGATTTTAAGACAAATCGGATCATAAACGTTAAAGTCGACCGCCATTTTGAACTAAATTTTTGACTAGAAATTCGTAATCCACGACCCCGAAAACCCCCAGATATCGATTTTGATCTAAATGACAAAAGTCGTCAGCCATATTGGCGCCGCCATTTTGAATGTCTGAATTTTGACTAATAATTCATAATCCGCGACTTATAAAACCCCCAGATATCGATTTTCAGTTGAATCGGATCTTAAACGGTAAAGTCCTCCGTCATCTTGAAGTCACCATCCTGATTTAAATTTTTGGCTAGAAATTCGTAATCGGTGAACTTGAAAACCTCCAGATATCAATTTTGATCGATTTGGACCATAAATGATAAATGTCGTCCGCCATATTGGCGCCGCCATTTTGAATTTATAAATTTTGACCAAGAATTCATAAATGACAATCTCGAAAACCCCCAGATATCGATTTCGAGTCGAATCAGAACATAAACGGTAAAGTCGTCCGCCATCTTGAAGCCGTCATCTTGTTTTTTCTTATATAAAAATGTTAAAATGTATTATCACAGGACTTATAATATACACAAAATTTCAAAGTTTTAGCTTAATTAAAACTAATCGAAATTTTGATTGCAAGATTTGATTTGAAACTAACTAACAAACGAACAAACATTGCAAGTTTAATAAAAGCTTTTAAAAATGGCACTTGTCCTGTACAATCGTCTTGGTTTACCCTGCATATTCCAAGATAATTTCAAGTTATAGACTTCTTCATATAGTTATATTTTTTTTCATTTCTAGTTATCGTAACTCGAACTATCGAAGTGGGACGCACTATTGCCCCACTCTGTATAATAATAGTTATTAGTTCAATGGACAAGTATATTTTACCTTGCAAAAGGTTGGAAAATGTTTATTTTTGGGTATGTTTTATGTACTCAAGTTTTCGACCTCCCAGATCCAGTGCTCGCTTCCAGAGGCCAAAAAATAGCTCTTTTTCAATAATTCTTTACTCTTTACCCACGCGCCTTAGAAAAAAGTCACTCTATCCTTTTTTAACAGCATTCAATGTGCTACAACTTTTATTTCAACATATTTTTATTTCCAAGAAAGTGGGAGAGGTAATGTTCTGTACTCATCGACATGATTGAAATACCTTTTTTCTTCATGCTTTGAGCGGGTGTGAAACATCGATCCCGATACAAGGGAAAAGAAATCTCATCAGAAACACTGTGATATAAATGACAGCAAATGTGTTCAGAGAGCCAACAGCTACTGTCTGATCAAATTATTGGTGAAAAATTTATTGTTGTTTTGTACAGCGGGATAATGAACGCGCAAAAATACTGGACGATATCCACTACCAACTATGTACAAAATCAGCGACGAAAACTAAGTTTCCCCTTTCCAAACTGCTTTCACAAGGCGTAGCCCAGTATCACGCCTTTTGCGCTTACCATCAAGTCCAAACATGATTGGGAAGAGAAAAGAATCCTTTGAATTGGGGCTGGACAACTAGCAAACAAGCGCGGGCTCTGATTAAAACTACAAAAATTCCCAGAACCTTTCCTGCGAGTCATTTCTTGCATATGTAAGAAGGGTGTTCTGGGGCCTGTAGTTGCAAAGTGGCTAGATTTAAGTGTTCCGCTATCAGTAAACATTGGCTGGGCAACCATGTAAAATTATTCCAGGGACTCTCCTGAATAATGATTACAATGAGGATAAGGATACCATAATTAATCATATAATCGCTCAAAAGAATGCATCGAAAACAATGTGATGTGCTATATAGAATAGAAAACGATGACGTTGATACTTGTCATGAACCCAAAATATTTAAGCTATATTTTTCATATCCTTTACATGTAATGTTGCTGTACGACATTTGTACTGTTTCAAATTTCCAATTTATAAATTTTAAATAGCTACTCCTTTAGATAAAATATTTTGGAAATATATGAGTTATATACTACTTTTACTTTTTTATACCTTACATTGAGTTTGTGAATCATTTCCAAACAAAAATTTGTGTGACGTTTATGAAATAAATCGTTAACATGCAAAAATCATGTTTTTTAGTTTCCTTTCTGAAAATTTACCATTTGTCTTGTACGTCTGTATTATATATACCTTTATATATGAAAACTGTAGAAAATTTAATATCCTATAAAAAAGGTGAAAATGTTTCTTTTTGTAGCATGCAAAGATAAAAAGTGATTGAGTAAAACCCTGCATAAGTTTTTAAAATTTTTGAAAATGTACCTTATCTTTGAAGCTCTGTATTTCGGTACTTACTGTTACCTCCTTTCTCTTATTATTTATTTTTGAGAAAGAATTGAGGCAACATATGCGGACGACTAGCTGGTTTAAGTCGGAGCAGAGAGCCGTGGGTCCAGAGCATTCGTAAGAGTGGAGAAACTTACCCTTTCTGACATGTACAGCATAAGCGACAGATTTCTGTTTATTTCGAGAAAAGGAGACAAAGAAAAATTGATGTTAAATTGGGCACCATCTATAGTAAAATAAGTAAAATTGTCTCTTTTTCTCGAATAACCAGTCTACTATAGATCAGACTGAAATTGCTGGTAAGAGAAATAAAAAGATAGTTTAAAATAAATGACAAAATATATTACATGAAAAATAGACAAATCGGTTTGAAAGACAAATTGAAATTTAAAAATATATATATATATATATATATATATATATATATATATATATATATATATATAAAATAACATTTAAACCAGTATCCTAGATGGATTATGGTTGAGGTGACTGGTTCTGGGACAGCAATCCAGGCCCACAATTGTCTCTTGTTGCAAGAATGAATCCTAAAGTTTCCTTGGCAATTTACGTCTCTCAATGAAATGGGGTGAAAGTTGTAGGAAAATTAACCAACTATGTGGTTTGATGTAAAGGTAACGAAATTTTATCTATGAAAGATAAACTGTGCAAAAACTATGCAGGAATGTAGAAGAAGTATCTCAGAATTTAAATATCTAAGAATATAAGCACGTATAAAATTTATGCAAGTTAGCTATGCAAAATTTAAGCAATGTTAGCTATGCAAATATGAGCAAGTTAGCTGTACAAAATATATTAAAGCTGACTGTACAAAATTAATTTAAGTTGGCTATACAAAAGCTGATTTCATAAAAACTATAAATTGCCAAAAAAATGAAAAGGAAAGAGAAAAATATTTTTAAAACCATGTGGTACATATAGTATTTTAATTACTTATTAAATTAAAAAGGAATTGACTTTGAATTCAAATTTATTTTAAAAATAATTGAAATTATATCAAAGGCAAAATTTGAAGATTAATTACAATTTTTTTTTAATGAGTATAATGAAATTAAATTACCTGTATATTAAACACTTTGTAACTGGGATATAAAAATTGTAATATCAATTACTGAAGTCCACAGTTAAAAATTATATACGTTTGAATCAGTACAAAGGCTGCAAGCAAATGACTTTGAAGTCAGAATGTCAGTTAATGACATATATGCACAAACGTCAAAGTCAAGGACTGACTGACTTAAATGAAAATGAACGATTAGTCGTTTAATAAATTCCGCCACCAGCATTATCTTTACTAATTTTTTATTAGAACTATCAAGGGTACATTAAACATTTCTACCTAGTTAGATAGCTATTGAAATAAGGAAGTTTTTATAATAATTTGTACGCGTGCTACATTAATATTTTTTTGAAAAAATCTAATAGGTAAATTTCATCTGATTTAAAAAAAAAAAAATTTTAAAGTTTTTATTTTAAATGTTCACATGATCGAAATATTTCCGGATATTTTTCATTCCAAACGGATATCTATAATATTGGACAAGTAATCCAGTAAAAAAAAAATTTTAAAATGTCAAATAGATTTTTCGAAAATTAACTTTTAGGACATTAAGATCTACTTTTTGAGAAAAACAAAAAAAATTAAATATCTCAAAAACTATTGAGTTTTGCATAATATATGTTAGGGCTAAATTTATTTCTTAGATCATGCCCCATCACATCTCCAAAGGAATGTATCGAATTACCAGTAACCCTGTATAAAGAATGAGAAAAGGTAAGGAAAATAACCATATGTACTCCATAGTAAACAAAAATATAAAAATTGAAAAATAGATATCTGATGTAAATAAATGAATTGTAGACAATTGTTTCCTGGGATAATAATGCTGTGTTACAATGGAAATGAGATACATAACAGTTAATAGAAAAACAGGACTAAGTTCCTAAGATATAAAACTAAGTACATAAACAGTGTGAAATGGTTTAGCAGTTATACAAATAAAATTCTGTTAGTTGAAAGCAGTTTCAAATACAAAAACTGAATTGAAAACTGTTATACAGGTCGTACTAAATATAACCAAATCACTAGTTTTTAAATAAAACTGTTAAATGGACATAGGCCATGTAACATTACCTTACCTTCATACTTATGAAGTATTAATAAAAATTGTACCATATTCAATGCTGTACAAAAATGGTAGCATAACTTTTTTGTAATACGCATGTTTAAAGAGTTATTGAGCAAAACTGAAGAAATTCAAAAAATGTAGCGATTTTTTCGGCCTCCAAACAAAAGAATCACATCTATCATCTTCAGATTCATGTTGGTAACTGCTTACTACTACTTGCTCGAATCGATGTTCAGAAACATAACTAGTCTCTGCAACTGCGGCTTGAGATGATATAAATGCATTATGTTATTTTATGAACGAATATTGTAATATAAAATGTTATATGTTTCTAATGGTTTTCTAGAAAGAAAAGTTTAACACAAATTCTACTAAAAGTTTCACTTAGTACAACAGCCTAATTAGTTGATCCATTAATATTTTGAAAGAACAAAATATAAACCTAAGGGGAGTGGATTTAGTTGGAGAACTCTTTTTGATCCTTTCATATGCGGGCGACACTTCGAAGCCCACTTCAAAATCTCTACGCTATCTCCGACTTATACGATTTGTTACCCAAGTTATATTTAATCTTGCATCACTCTTACCTACCAAGGAAGTGCGCAAGAACAATAATTGTGAACTTACCATCAAGTTCAGGCCTAGTAGGGTATTAAAAACACAACTTAGACTGTCAAAGGAGCAGAAATGGATTCGTTCCAATCAGAAACACTCAAGATTCAGACCCGCTTGTACTGCTTCAGTTGGTCTCCTGCAAGTGCAAAATAAAATTCGGAGCAGCTTGTGGCTGCAGAAAACAAGCTTAATGCTTAATAATCCGCCAGCAGTGCAGTGGACAAACCTGCCACAATATTCTAAATGTATGAGATAGTAACGAAGAAGAAAATGAAGTAAATTACGAAGGAATTCAGACAGACATTGATGCTTATATATTTTGAGTAGTGCTGCGTAAAAAAAAAGAATACATAAATACTATTGCATATGGTTGTCTGTGAAAAAAGTCTTTTGACCAAATAAAGTTACTATCATTGTTATTATTATTATTATTACCATTATTTATTATTAATGGAAATAATCGTCAATGTTACATATTCAATTTATAAAAACTAAAAATTAGACAATTTCCTATATAAATACATATATGCACCGTTTACGTGAAGCGGAAAAGATATTCCACAAAATCCGTTGCCAACCCCCTAAAAAAACAAAACGGCGTCTCCTCCCGGGAACCTTTTCTATAGGTCTCATCGGATTCTTTACTTTATGAATCATCAGAAATTCATTACTACCCCAATACATGTTTTTATTCACCTTTAAACTGACTTGCCTGATATAAATTTATCGTGAAGTGGCAGTGAAGACCACTTAAAAATGCTAATAATATTTTTATACTGAAAGTGAGAATAATACGAAAGGGAAAGTAGAATAAGGTTTCTCGTAAAATTAAATATATGAGTTGAATAAGTAGGCCATGCTTAATAAAAATTGAAAGTAGCCTAAATATTTAATGGGTTTCTAGTTCTCCTTATGAATTAAAAATTATATAGAATTGAGGAAGTTGTTTCTTCTTCAAAGTTAAGTTATTGTGTTACATAATAGGCAGTCGATAATTAATACTTTTTAAATTAACTGGAATCCGATAGCCAAGAGCAGAATTTGTATCACGTTAAATTGATATCAAATATTGTAACTAATCTACTATTATTTAGATATTATTATCTATCACTATCCCTTAATCCATAGTTTTTGAAATCACTTTTCAGGTACCTACGTTGACTTGTTGTTTTAATTTTGCCTCTACTCTTTAAAATTTGATTACCTGCTGGGTTAAAATAGTAATCTAACAATATAATTAGTACAAAATCTTACGAGCAAGATATGGTATATGACTTATCATAATAATGCGCTAACATACAGGGTGCCCGGAAACAAAATAGAAAAAAATTAACTGTAGATTCCTTAGTCAAAATTAATTGGGGTTCTTTCTTCATTAGCCCAATTGATCTGAATATCAGAGTAAGGGAGGCATATTAATTGGATGCAACAACTCCAGCGGTGCGGACAAACTTAAACGAGTGGCCAAAGAAAAATTGTCAACAGGTTACAACATCAACGACGCTAGCAGAGGTAGCTATAGGTTGAAAATCGTAGGAATGATCGAGGAATATACAGCTGAACAGGTAGTTAAATTTATTAACCATCAAAATGATATGTTTTCCGAGAGTAGTAATTATAAAGTTTGTAAAATATGGCCTACTAAGAAAAATAATCGTGTATATCAAGCACTACTCAAGCGGAAACCTACTGCAAAGTTATGGAACACGGTCCCCTCTTTGTTAACTATGATGTCTGCAGTGTGTATGATGCGATAGACCTAAAATTGTGTTACAAATGTTGTGGCTTCAATCATTACGAGAAAACGTGCTCCAGCAATATTTTAGTGTGCCCAAAGTGTTCACGTAATTACAGTATTAAAGACTGCTCGGAAACCTCTGTTCCCAGATGCATTAATTGCGTAAATGCTAAGCTGGATGATAACAATCATGTTGTCTGGAATAGCATAAAATGTACTGTATACAAAAAGAAACTCGCACATCTTAGGGAAACATTATTTGATAGCAAATAGCAACCAGCTATGAGCGAGCTTGACACCTCTGGAAACTGTAAAAATATCTCAGGTAAACCATTTCATTTTTATTACCAAAATGTTCGCGGAATAAAAACCAAAACACACAAACTGTTCAATGCAATAGTGTCATGCCACTTTGGTATAATTGTTTTAACAGAAATATGGCTGGATTCTGGTGTGTTCGACTCTGAACTTTTCCAAATGACTTTTGTGTTTTTAGGAAATATCGAAATTTCGATCTGACAAACATGAGCAGGGGCGTGTCTTACTGGCTGTAAAGAATTCATATTCGCCCATTATGTTAGATCTCAGTTCACTCTATAATGTATTACCTGGTATTGACTTACTGTCCCATCACTCTATTGTCGTGCTTGCTTTGTACATTCCACCCAGTATTAATGCTGAAACCTATGAGACCCTGTTCGACGTGATAACGACGAATATTCACCTCCTCAATGAAGATAAACTAATTATATTAGGTGACTTTAACATTCCAAGTTATGCACATTACCTATCTACCTCTGAGATTTCCAATAGACATGTTGGTTCACTTATTAACTTCTGTGAGTTCTTGGACCTCAACCAGTACAATAAAGTAGTAAATTCAAATGGCAGGCTTTTAGATCTGGTCCTAAGCAGATCACAGGTCATGATTAACCATTCAGAAAACTACTTAGTCCCCGTAGACCCCCATCATCCACCACTAGATTTAAGCATTAGCTTAAAGGCAGATCACATTAGACATTTAGGCAACGATCAACCATCCTTTAATTTCAAGAAAGCAAACTTTAATAAACTTTATGCAGATCTATGTAGTATAGACTGGTCACATTTGTTTAGCTTCAATAATGTTAACGAGGCTTGCACCCAACTTTACGATAAACTAGATTCTGTATTCCTACAAAGCGTTCCTAGCACAATTCGTAAAAATTCATCATATCCCCCATGGTTCACTGGAACTATTAATAAGAGCTATTAAGCAGAAATCTCACCTATGGAATCTATATAAGAAAAACAACGATGTGCACTACCTTAATCAATTCAAAACTCTGCGAGCCAAAATAAAAAGAGACACTCACAAAAGTTATATTCAGCGCACAGAAACGCACATTAAAACAAATCCAAGCCAACTTCTGGTCTTTTCTGAATACTATGAAAAATACAACTAGCATACCAAACTCCATGTGTTTCAACAATAGTTCCCTAAATGACACCCAAGGCATTGTCGATGCATTTGCCGAGTACTTTCAATCGTCTTTTATCACATCATCCACGTACAACAAAAATGAACAAGAAACCACGGGACATGTTCCTCAACTTAATATTTACAACTTAATTTAAAAATAAACTCACTACGGGTCCCGATGGTATACCAGCTTTCTTGTTAAGAGACTGTGCCCCAATCTTTGCTTTACCACTGTCTATCATCTTTAACTTAGCACTGCGAACAACTACTTTTCCCCACATATGGACTCAATCTGTAATATGTCCTATTTTTAAAAAAGGTGACAAGACTCTTATCGAAAATTATAGACCCATAGTTATCCTGAATAATTTTGGCAAACTCTTTGAAATTGTTTTATACGATATAATCTCTTTCCATGCAACATCTCAACTCTCCTTCAGTCAACACGGGTTTTTGGCAGGTAGATCTACAGTTACCAACTTAGCAAGTGTTACACATTTCATCGCAAGTACACTGGATCAAGGTGATCAAACAGATATAATTTACACAGACCTGTCTAAAGCATTTGACAGACTGGATCATGGGCTCCTACTGCGATAGTTGTCAGTCTTTGGCTTAAGTCTTGACTCTCTAATTTTCTTCGAGTTATATCTTTGTAACAGGAGATTAAACGTCAAGTATCATGGATTCTCATCTATTGAAGTACTAGCGACGTCAGGAGTTCCGCAGGGCTCTGTTCTCGGCCCACTGTTTTTTATAATTTTCATCAATGATATTTGCTGAGATTTGAAAAGTAATGTCCTTCTATATGCCGATGATCTTAAACTGTTTGCATCTATTAATTCCGAAGAAGACTGCCATCGTTTACAACATGACCTCTCAAAAATAAATTCGTGGTGTGAAATCAATAGGCTACTTTTAAGTATATCCAAATGTAATGCGATGACTTTTACGAGGAGAAATAACTCAATAAACTTTTCCTACAAAATAGGCAATGAAATGGTTATAAGATGCACTCAGTTCAAGGATCTTGGAGTCATCTTTGACTCAAAATTAACTTTTGCTCCTCATATAGATTACATAACTGCTAATGCCCTACAGAAATCAAGGCTTTATCTCGCGTAACTCAAGACACTTTAAAGATATCTCCACACTTTCTCTCCTATTTAATGCTTTTGTACGGCCAAAATTGGAATACGGTAGTATTGTTTGGAATCCACATTACAATAATCATGTCCTTAATTTGGAACGGGTTCAGAGAAGACACGTTAAACATCTTTCTTACAAAGCTGATGGATTTTATCCTCCCAGGGGCACACCACAATCTGACTTGCTAGCCAGATTTAATTTAAATGACTTAGCAACGCGTAGAGTCTACATTTCGGTACTATTCCTATTTAAACTTTTAACAAGTCGGATAGACTACTCGGATATTCTTAGCTCCATCCAATTTAATATTCCATCTTTTCAAACTCGCTCATACGCTCTATTCTATTTGGATACACCAAGAACAAATGTACTAAAATCTTCTCCTATTCACAATATGTGCTCAAATTACCTCAGCTATCAGGCGAACCTCGATATTTTCAATTGTAGTATTAATAATATAAAACAATGTATTTTAAATCACTCTTAGGTTAACCTTCAGTTTTCTACTACGCCACCGTTTAAACTATGTCCTCATATATATTATTTTTGTTTGTTGTTTCCTCTCTTCAGTTTATTAGTTTAGTAGTTTAGTTTAATAGTAATTATACTCTGTAAATTATTTAGTATTAAGTTCCTATTTCTGTATATTTTTTGTATATTTCCTGCCCTGTAATTGGATGCATATCTGTCTGGGCAGCTGTATTCGTAAAATTAAAAAAAAATAACATTTTTCAAAATACCCGTTCGTTGTCAAGTTACAGCCCCTTTAAAGGGATACATTAAAAACAGTTTTCATTTTTTTACACAAAAAATAAAATTCCAAAAAATAAAATATTTGACATATCAAAGGCATCTTGTGAGTTTTTCATCCCCTTGAGTGTTTCACCAAGGGGTGAAATGGGCAACCCCTAATAAATTTTTAAATTGTTTCACTTCTTTAATATTATTATTTGTATTTAATAAATTATTCCATTAATAAATATAATATTTGTCAATTTGTTAAAAAAATATATGTACGTTTATTATTGCATAGAAGTTGTTAATGAATATTTAGATTATTCTATTATAGCAGTCTACTAAAACTTTAAAAACATTATCGGTTAATAACGATTGAAGTGAATTCAATTGCATAAACATACATTTTATTTTTGGGGATGAAAAAAATTCAGAAAATTCTTTTCAATAAGTGTAGCGGATATGCTAAATATTTTGTTTTTTGGAATTTTATCTTTTGAGTAAAAAAATGAAAACGGTTTTTAACGTTCCCCTTTAAAGGGGCTATAACTTGAAAACGAAGGGGTATTTTGAAAAATGTTATATGAGGAACCCCAATTAATTTGGGCTAAGGAATCTACAATTAATTTTTTTCTGCTTTGTTTCCGGACACTGTTTTCGGATAAATTATTTTTAAAATTAAAACGCTCCTAAATCCACAATACAAAAGAATTATTTTTTAAAATTAGATTTACTTTACAATAGCTTATTTATGGTTTTGTGAATTACACTGGTTTGTTTAAGCACCGTAATTAGAAGAACACCATTTACATACATATAAACATTTTAGGTCAACTAAAAATTAAAAACTAATATTTGTGGTACGCACGTAAGTTATGCTAAACAAATACACCTTCACTTTCGCTGCTGGAGATGCTTGGACACATATATTCATTGACCATTAATTTAGACAATAAAATACTTTATGAATACTAATAATCCCAGAAGATATTACATCATATATTTACCTACGTTTTTATAGAAATAGTAATATAGGTATAAAATATAAAATGTCGGACGTTAGCGACTTTGAGCATTATTTAATTAGCATTTTAACTAACATGTTTGATAAATGTTTTGGGCTTCATATGTCTGTGTAATTAGTAGAGGAAATGAAAGCATTTCGGTCTTAATCGTTACTACTTCAATGTAAAGACTCGAAGCCTTATGCATTATGTTAAGTTTCAGCAATATATGAAATGTATACCTTTGAAAATTGGTGCACTCACTCTTGGGGGGGCGGGGGGTGGTGTTACAACCGCCATTTTACACCCCCAATTCAAAATTCAATAACTCGCAAATCGGCATTGATTTTACTGAAAAATATGTAGAGTAAAAAAGTATTTAGAATGCCATTATGCATAAGAATGCACCATTTTGATAACCACATTATTTAACCCTTTCACTTCTTCATCGTGGAAACCTCCTAAAACTGATTTTTTATTTTTTTTTATTATAGTTTGATAATGTTGGATTAATAAAGTTGAAATGACAAAAAAAAACTCATTGTTTCAACCCTTTATTGGGGGGAACATAGAATGACCTCCCAAAAAATACGATTTTTCCTAAATTTTACTACAAACTGATGGGGAAAAATCTTATTCAAAGTCGCATTAAAAACACTTTTTTCTACGCCTATTATGTAATATGAGCATTATGATGTCAATTTTAAATAAGGAATGACCTATATTCCAGTGGCTGATACGTAATATTTATTACATGCCTCTAGAATGTAACAAGCATAGGTGGCGCCATCCAGTAGTAGTGCAATTTGTAATACTGTTTGCGTTTCTGTTGACAGTTGATGTTTCTATTGACGGTTAACCTTTCACGTTTCACCGTTGCAGTGGTAAAACAAATACACATATAGACACAAATAAACCTAATTTATAGGCATCGAAAATGTATAGTCTGTAATTACAGACAGAATTACAGAATGGCATATGCTTCATTCCAAACTTATTACAGAATATACTATTCTACTCCAGGCATTATTAATTAAAGTCAATAAAAACGGCGCAAATCGCGTTTTTATATCAATCCTTAAAAACTAAAAAAGTGATTCAAGACGGAAAACGGAAGGATTAGTTGATGGTAGTTCCAAAATTTGTATTCTGATACAAAATGGCATTTCAATCCTCTCTCTTGTGTATGTGGTGGGGATATTCGCGTTTAGAAAATATAATTTTTTGACTACCATGATTACCTACGAGGACATAACGAAAGGGTTAAGGACTAATATTTTTAAAATGATGTATTCTTATGCAAAAACGTATTCTAAACATTTTTTTAATCACCACATTTTTCCTAAAAAGTAATAGAAATAATGTAAATATCTTGTGTTCTAAATAAACGTTTATGAGGACACATTTAAACCTTTCATAAAATTGACCAAAAGTGAAATAAAATGTTGAAAATTCCCTGACATGTTCAACAACAATGCAGAAATTACATATAAACTCTACTGACCTAAAAAATGATTTTCACCTCTTTGATAGCTAAAAAATGTTTTCTTCAAAACGAAATTGTGCACTTTCCCGTCATTTAAATACGATTTAAACTTTTGTTTAAGAGTGTACATCCATAATTACTGATAATTTGATAAAAATAGACGCTATTAGTAATATTTCTATATTTTCCCCATCAGTTTGTAGTAAAAATTTAGAAAAAGTCGCGTTTTTTGGGACGTTCACCCCAGTAAAGGGTTGAAACGATTCCCTCCCTCATTTCCTTATTTGAAAAATTGTCTAGGCATTGTAAATAAAGAAGTTAAAGAAATTAGCTCTAGGAACACAAGAACAAAATAAAATGATTAAATGACGTAAATGACAGAACTAAACGTAACCAAAGCACACTTTTCAATAAATACACTTTGTTTCATTAAATTTGAATTTGTCTATAAAAAAATGATTGAAAGGTTTAACGGCACTTTCCTCGAACACGGTTGGAGTTATCAAGTTCTACCAAGTGTACCTTTTATATGTGGAAATAACGCCCTCATCAGATTTTCTGGTCAGACGTATCACAGTATTTCGTCAAAAAAAATATGAAAAAAATTCATCAGATACAGTTCCTGCGGCGTCCTCTATGATCTAACTTAATGTAATACATAAATTATTGTTTCTTATAATAAAAAAAGTTCCTCTAACAAATTTGGCAAAGTTCAGTCATGAGGCTTTGACATCCTGTATCTTCTTCCACAGCAACATTTTACTAAAGCATATTTGGTTATATCCTCATATTTTGGCCCAAAGAATCTACCCCTGAACTATGGCCTATTATTAATGGCCCACCCTGTATAAGACTGAATAAAATAATTTATTTGATAATATTCTGCAGGTGGGAAAATAATTACGGTTATTCAAATAATATATGTATACAGGGTGTCTCATCGGGAACTGAATCGATCGATATAGAGAAAAGTACGCATCAGAAAGTTTTGAAAATTTACATAATTACTAATGCCGCTTATACCGGAAGTCGATACCAACTTGCTTATTTCAAGTGGAACACCCTATATATTTTAGGGTTTTCGAAAAGAGCATAAAATTCTGAGTCGAAAATATGTAGCATATCCTTACCTAAACCTAGCCGTTTCAGAGATATTTGACATTTTATAGAAAATTCGACAGGTGCAACATTTTGCAAGAACCGTTATAACTTTCTTCGTGTAAAAGATCCTCATTTGCTTCTTGTCACGTAAAAAGAACATAAGGAGAACTACGTTTTACAACTGAAATAAATTCAATAATATCATACCAAGTGTTTCGTTTTTCGCGTTACATTTTGTCAACTTCAAACCGCGAAAACTTGTTTAGGTCAAATGGAATACCCTGTATTTTTTTACGTCAAGTTGTGTAAAATTGAATTCCCTTTTTTCTGATATTAGCATTGTGGGGGTTAAAGTTACAACTTTTTGAAATATTTGCGATTTTATTAGAAATTCATGAATTGTTGTAATCATTTCATCAAAATAGCCACGATTAGAAACAATCAGTCATTATCTAATGTCAAAAAATGCCAGCACGTTTAAATTACACCCATGAAGACATTTAAATTTGTTTATTATTTATGGAGAATGTGATAAAGTAATATCAAGAACTTGCAACACATTGGCACATTTGATATCCAGAAAAACGGAAGCCGTCACCAAACACTGTAAAACGCATACTGAAAAATTTTAAAAATTATGGCTCTGTCAAGGCAAAAATGCAAAGAAGAAAGCCTATTGTTGATGACGAAAACATTGAAATAGTCATTCTGGGATATTTTCATGCATTTCCAAGGATGTCATTAAGACAAGCTGCTCTGGAATCGGGACTATGCAAGGATTCAATTCACAGAATCTTATTAAAACATAAGTTTCACCCGTTTTCATTCCATATGGTTCAAGGATTAAAAGAAACAGATTTCCTAAGACAGAATTTTTGTGAGTTTATTCTAATAAGGTCTGAGGGTCACGATTCTTATTTGGGAAATATTATATGGACAGATGAAGCAAAATTTACTAAAAATTGACTTTTTAATAGACACAATTCGCATTATTGGAGTGACTCAAATCCTAATATGTTCAGAGAGCGAAACTTTCAGGAAAGTTGGCAGTTCAATGTTTACTGTGCCATAAGAAACGATAGAGCGGTGGCATTACAATTTTATGAGGAAAATTTAAACGGTAAATTAAATTTTCTCTTCTGCTAATACGTACAGGTAAATTTTTGTTTTTTTAGGCTGAAAGATATCTGAACATCTTACAAAATTTGAAAAATAACTATTTAGAAAATTTACCTCTCGCCGAACATAGAAACATTTTTTATCAGCACGACGGTGCTCCCCCACATAATGCATATTTAATTAATAATTATTTACAAGAAACTTTTTATGATCAATGGATTGCCAATAGTGGACCTTTCTCATAGCCTCCTCGCTCGCCCGATTTATCAGTTCTGGATTATTTCATTTGGGGAACTATTAAAAATAAAGTTTATGAGAGCCCATTGACAACCATTGAAGATTGTATGCAAAGAGTAAGAAATGCATTTCAAAACATATCACAGGATTCAATTAGAAGAGCTACCTATGAGGGAACTAATCCGAAGGTGCGAAAATTGTGTCGAGGTTCGAGGGCGGAATTTTCAGTAATTATTAAATTAAAATGAAATCATATTTTAAATTGATATCTCTGCTATTTTAGTTCATGCCATATCTCCAATTCGATTAATACGCATGTTACAGTGTTAGTGTTATTTTGCGTTTTTGTGGATATCGAGTAGCAAATGTGCTGCAAGTTTTTGATATTACTTTATCACATTTTCCATAAATAATTAGTAAATTCAAAAAGTTTTCGTTGGTATAATTTAAACGTGCTGGCATTTTTTGACATAAGATAATGACTGATTGTTTCTAATCATGGCTATTTTGATGAAATGATTACAACAATTCATGAATTTCTAATATATATATATATATACATTTATTTAACGTCGGCCTATTTCCGCTACTGAGGCCTAACACCGACGCCTGTAGACGAGCTACCCCCAACCAGGAATTTTGCCGAACCTCTTCCCTTAAGAAGAGTAGGGATCTTTTACTTGCCTAACATTTAGTAGACAAGGGACCGACGGCTTTACGTCCCCTCCGAAGGATGGTATATCTCCTATACAACCCTCGCCTAAGGTTGTATAGCTTCCGCGCATACACTGATATACAAGCCGCTGGAAGATGTGTGAGGCGAGGACGCGGTTTCCGTCGGAATGGTCACCAATCCAAGTGAATTTCTAATAAAATCGCAAATATTTCAAAAAGTTGTAACTTTAACCCCCACAATGCTAATATCAGAATAAAGGGAATTCAATTTTACACAACTTGACGTAAAAAAATATAGCCTGTTCCATTTGACCTAAACAAGTTTTCGCGGTTAGAAGTTGACAAAATGTAACGCGAAAAACGGAACACTTGGTATGATATTATTGAATTTATTTTAGTTGCAAAACGTAGTTCTCCTTATGTTCTTTTTACGTGACAAGAAGCAAATGAGGATCTTTTAGACGAAGAAAGTTATAACGGTTCTTGCAAACCGTTGCACCTGTCAAATTTTCTATAAAATGTCAAATATCTCTGAAACGGCTAGGTTTAGGTATAGGATATGCTACATACTTTCGACTCAGAATTTTATGCTCTTTTCGAAAACCCTAAAATATATATGGTGTTCTATTTGAAATAAGCAAGTTGGTATCGACTTCCGGTATAAGCGGAAGTGCCAGCGGCTTGTAATTATTTTAGTTGGATTGGCCACACCCACATTAATAATTATCTAAATTTTCAAAATTTTCTGACGCGTACTTTTCTCTATATCGATCGATTCAGTTCCCGGTGAGACACCCTGTATAATGTTAATTATTGAACATATTGTTTAAATTCATAATACGCTAATATTCAACTGAAATTATAATTTCATGATATTGTGGATAAAATTTAAAAATTTTGAAAATGTACAATACTGCTAGGCAGTTTGGTATAAATGTAAGTTCCTACATGTTTCTCTCCGCGTGTGGTTATAAAAATATCTGCCATAATCTGCTATTATTAGAATTGCATAATATTAAAATTATATTGGCGTGCTTATTTGGGTAAAATAACAATTTAAAATAAATGAATTAATTAATGTCTTGGAAGGTACAGTACAAGTAACCAATTATCTATGGCAATGCAGTTAGTTTCATGGAGAATAAGCATGAAAAACACAGCACATGGAATTTCAGTATCTTAGAACCTACTGGGAGATTTCTGACGGGCAGAACCCTGCAACTTCGAGTGAATAACAAACTCTCAACATGGCGAGATATTCGTGCGGGAGTTCCGCAAAGATCATGCCTGTCACCGAAATTGTACAACTTAATACGTCTCCGATTTTCCGGAGTTTCCGAAAACGAAGCTGGCCAAGTACGTCGATGACATAGCCATGTCCGCGCATTTGCATAACGCACAAACAGCGAACATGCTGCTGATGATGAACGCTGAGAAGTCGGAGGCAATAGTCTTCACGCGTCGCTTTACTGAAAATAAAATTATCACTCCTATTTCGATCCAGGGAAATAAAAGGATACGTGAAGTACTTATGGGTCATACTGGACCAACGACTGACGTTCAACACATATATCAATGAGACAATACGTACGGTTTACTCCCTGTCCACGAGTCTGTATTCGCTCATGGTCAGGGGTAGCAGACTTAACAGACAGAATAATAAATTGTTGTACACGATGGTGGTCAGGCCGTCCATCACATATGCGGCGCCGGTGTGGTACAGCATACCGGCCACGACAATGAAAAAGCTAAAAGTGCTTGAGCACAAATTCATGCGCCTCATATCAAATTCAGGAAGATACACTTCCCTCAGAGACCTATACACACGCTGCAACGACATAACCCCGATAGCGGATTACGTTCAACATATCTTTCAAAACTTCTACTCGTTCAAGCTGGGCTAACAAGACAAATAACGCAAATTAGACAGCACAATGCCCCATTTCGGATCAAAGACCCCTTACCGTACCAGACGTTACCGATTTTCCGGCAACCACTATAGCCAAGTTTCAACAACTACACATTTCTCTAATCTTATCCACCTTTCGCCAGTATTTCATACCTTTTAATTATTTTTAAATCGTTCCTGTCCCCCTCTTCCTTTCTGTTTGTTCATTTCTTTTTGTACATTTTTGTTTCTAAATTCGATTCACACCATTAACCTTTTAAAAAATTGAAACCTTTTCGAAATCAAAATTTTAAAAAATCAAAGTTTAGGCCAGCCCTTCGCAGCACTGCATTGAAATATCTCGCGGAAGGCACCTTGTTCGAGTTATGGTACCTGCGTCCAGATACCAAATTTAATAGTGTTTTTTGTGCGCCACTGTTTTTAAAAATTAGTGTATTGTATAAGTTGTGTTGAGCCTGTTTTCAAGCATTTTTGTTAATTTTATTACCTATTTTTATTTTGTATTTAAAAAGGAGTCTAGGTTTACTTTTGTTGAATTGTTGTTTTCGCTGACCCAGGTCTGTTCTGCCAGATCCTGCAATCCGTCACCGCGTTAATGCGATGGTTGCACGATCGGTTCCGGAGCAGGTCCTGGTGAGGCAACTATTTTATCATTTATTATTAATAAATGCTTTTTGAATTGAATTGGGAGATTTCTTGTGGTGAGAAAATGATTACGCTTTGCCTAAGTAGGTATCAGGTAAATGTATTAACGGTTTCAATCACAAAATCTTAGCCGTTAAAGTCTGGTCATAATTACTACAAGTACTTAATGTAATTTCAAATTATAGTAAAGTTAAGTATTCTGTGAGGATATCGAGGAAAATATGATAGATAACGTAATTTTGACACTAAAGAGGTTAAAATAGGTCGAGTTTTCTATCGATATATCCAGATATATCAGGTTTGTGAAATTAAAACAATAACATCGTAAGATAATTTATCTTATGCTCATTAATAAGTAGCTATATACGCGGTATAAGTTGCCGGATCATCCAATGTTCAGGGACTCCGTAGATTGGGTAGTGTGTAGGCTTGCCACGACGATTATTTTATCACTTTTACTAGTTGGACTTTCATTCACAGCAACCACATAATCTCCTGATTTCCTAACTCGACATTCTGCAAATTGGAGTTATAGGTTGTACATAGTTTTTTAGTAACAATTTTTGTTTAGAGAAATTGGACAAATATAATTTTTTAATTCCTTTTTTTGTATATATCATCGATTCATTTGACTTTACGATAAAATTTCATAAGACCTAAATGAGAGCTTACAAAATTTCCTATAAAAAACACTTTTTCTTGTATGATTTTCAATAAATAGCGACAAGAAACTGACCATTGAAAATGTGGTTGATTTTTAATTTTTAGCAAACAGGCAATTTTCGTCACGTTTGAAGTATAAAAAAGTACATTTAGTAATATTTTTTCACATTTTGAGGTATCAGAAGTTATTCTGTGGGCACTTCTACTCGTTTCATAATCGTTTTTAAAAAAAATATTATGCACAGTTCTTGCAGAAAAATACTAATTTATAATAAAAAAGAAATTTTTGCTCATAGTGAAAAGCTTGTAGCCCCAGTGTATTAATTAATAATAAATCCTGGTCACGGCACCAGTGTAACTGCTTGTGGGGTACCCTGTATATTTATAAACAGTGTAGGACCCAAATTTCGTTGTGTGTGTGTAGTAACCCTTTTTTAAATTTACCCCAGGTTCTTTTATATAAAGTTTAATATTACTTGTTTCTGTCTGATACTATATACCTTAGAAAATTAATCATCCTGTTAATTGAAATACCTGGTAAACTTGAACACACTGTCTATTAATTGAGAGACCTAGTTAATCATATTGCAGTGTACATTTATAGTTGAAGTTTGTTTATATGACGAAAAGGTAAAGGTGAAAGAATAAGACAATAATTGATGGGAAAAAATAGTAAAAAAAAAACCATTTTATTTTATATAAATTGATGCAACAATAGTTGAACATGAAATCAAAAGTAATCCAAATATTTGAGACAATTGTCTAAATATTATAATAGGAAAATATGCGCCGCTATAGTAACGACCATACTATAGATATACTGAGTGTTTTGATGCAATAACAAGAACTTATACAAAAGTATGCTGTGTTATTTTAATAGTAATTAGAGTTGTGGCAATGGCCTGATAATGATAATCTATAATAGAGCTGTGAGCAATCGCCAATTAATAATGGTTTATAATTGAATAAAGTTGTTAGCAATCGCTAGATAATAATGATTTATAATTAAAGTTGTTAGCAATAGCCAAATAATGAATCGAATGCAAAACAAAGGACAAGAATCATGTCATGTTTATACATTGTCAAAATTAAGTTGAAAAACGAGTATTAAATATTCGTGTAACATATCATAGTGTTAAGGAAATATCCTTTAATTATACACAGTTTAGTGATTGAAATTAGAGTAGGAACAATCGTTCAGATAATCATATTAATCTTGCAAAGGTGAGAATTTACACTCACATAAAATCCTTTAGAATGCTGGGGAAATCTCGCTATAGTAATTAAATAGAAAAGCAACCAGAAGATTGCCTATGATTGTCAAACATACGAAGCCGCGAATCCGCGAAGGTAAGAAAGTGCGGTTGCATCACCCTTCAATCGAAACAAGTGACTAGACAACTGCCTGAAATATTGACATCCCTCGTTGTAACTGAGCCCAATTGGAGAACAGAACAAGCCAATTGGCCGTAGTCAATGTTTTATACCTTTGTTAACGCCAAGTACGCCGAATTCATGTAACTATAATATTTTATTTTAGGTAAATGTCCAACAATCAGAAAACCTTGTGGTTACAGTAGGAAAATATTCCTAGTGTACTTTAAATATAAAGCATTGTTGAAAAACCTTACATGAGATGTGATGGAAACGAAAGTTCATTATTTGTTTTATAAAAACTGCAGAATAATGATAGACATGAAGTTTGGCTAGTCTGTGATAAAGTACCTTGTTATTGCATAGCTCCAAATATATAGTTCTTGAATATAAACTTGTTACTTTGCAAACGCAAATTTCCCTAGTAATATATTTAGAAAGTGAAATTTTGTGAATTAAAATCGTGAATGAAATCATAACTGAATAACTGATAATATAATATTATGATAATTAAAAATCAAAGCTAATATTTCATTTAAAAAAAATCTAATATTCCTTTAGTACCACAAATGCGTCAATTTTCCCCATTACACCCCGACGAAACCAGAATATGAATGCAATTGCAAATAATAAAGTAGAGTCTCGAAATAGGAAAGTAATCACCTTTAGAAATTTATACCAGCTGAATTTCTGTGCGCCCTGTATAAGCGTTATATCGCCCGTGAATGCTCTTCCCCAGCTTCTTCATGTTTAACGTACTCGTTGAGCAAAACAGAGATGTTAAAATGGCACTTCATAAAGAGTACGCCGAAGAATGGTTGTCTACGAGATGAATAGCAAAATTAAATATAGATTTCCTTGGATCGTTTGGCTTGTAGTTTGGATAATTACTCTCAATACTACCATAAGAACAGCTAGCCCAGAGGGTCAGCGATGTGACTTAGGTAAAATATCCACACAATAATACCATAAGAACAGCGAGCCCGAAGGGTCAGCGATGTGACTTAGGTATATTGAAATGCAATTGCTCAGGAGCACAGCGAATGATAGCATTCGGCGATGTAACTCGGGAATGATAGAAGTGGCATCTCCCTCGATAAGCAAGCTGGTCTTCTTTTATATGGTTCCTGATATTACCCTTCTACCCAGATTATGCATCTCCGCTTGTTTCTTGTGGGAATAAGTTTATTTTAACGCTATTATAATATTCGACACAACGTCACTTTAGAGTGACGTTCAATTTTCTATCTTTTTCTACGGTTAAGCTAGAAACGTGCAGGCGCTTCCATACTATGCGAATACTTGACGTTTATCTGAATATACGATAAACAAACCCTGCGACTCGACTAGATTTTATGTAAATTCTGTCTCAAAATTGTAGCGTTTAACTTTGCTTTAAAAATATAATTTTAAAATGCATTCTGTTAACTTTACTGTGTTCAATATTAGATGAGTAAGTAAATGTAAAAATGAAATGAATTAACTGCAATAATTACTTGAATTTGGAAATAAATAAGAAAAAAACTAAATTTATATATGGGGTATATACGGGATGTTTCAATAGCGTATTTCATCTCGCATCCACTACCAAAGTTGCCAAGTTACGGTTTTATTTCGACAAAGAAAAGATGTTTTTTACAAAAAACGTTTGTCTTTTTATTATGAGGCAAAAAAGTACGTTTTTTTGAGGCATGTTGAAGACAACTAACTATGTAGTTATCGAAAAAAATTAATGATTAGATAATGAACGAAACTGTGAAAATAATGTAATAATACAGTAATATAATTTCACACATGCTTTTACAAGTCCAAAAATATCGATTCCATGGAAAAAATGATATTAATCAAAGTTATAGAGAATTAAATTTTCTACAAGTTTGGTCATTAACATTTTTACATTAAATCAAAAATAGGGGAACATATATTATTTTATAAAATACAGTATATTCATTGGCCTTGAATCTGAGGTTAAAATTGAAAAATTGATAACAGCGCGCGGATTTAATATTGTGTGAGATATTGTGCTAGAATTTGATATATTAACAAATATTTCTATAACAATATTAAGTGCTTTATTGAGGGTAAATTAATAGTTTTAAATTATATAATGAAACTAAGTCTATCATCATAATACTTAAGATTTTATTTATATACAATATATTTCAATAAATAGTATTTAATAATACCTTTGTATTAATCCCAAGCCCCTTTCATACTCATAAATTGGCTACCTTCTTCTTCATTTTCAACTTTTGCGTTGTCATCGTTTAGAAACTTCATATTGATACAAAACTTGTCATGATTGATGGTAGAAAACAGAAACATAACAATTATCAGCAACTAAATTTTTCCACAGTCCCTTTTACAATTAGAGAAAATTAAATGAGGTACGGTCATCGGTTTAAGTTCCGTGACTTCGCTTCCTTTAATCAGCGAAGGTAAGCTGTGTTGTTCAAGTTCGGCACTTGGGTGGGTGGTCGGTATCTCTTGTTATAGTACGTTTCACACGTTAACAATATAGGGCAAGGTCAAAAGTACTATAATTAATTTGCAAAATAAATCGACCTTCAAGGTCACCTAATCAAAACATAATAAAAAAGTCCTTCAGACACTCAAAATAGAAAATTCATACTCTATCGATAATTTCCAATTAACTTAAATCTATCAATAGAATCATTCAAACATTCAAATTAACTCACTTACAGCAAAAACCTTACAAACAGTTGCCCTAAAAAATACCGCCCCCTCATTATCTCGATTCACATCAAAACTACTCTCCAAACCCCAAGTAAAATATTTTAATTCACTTCCAAAAAATTTCTATAAACTCCCATTCCAATCAACTCTTAATTCAATCTCTCAAATCATACTCCATTCACATTTCTAACAAGCCATCAGCCCATTCATCAAAACTTTCTTCCGATATACCGATATCAAAACTTATTTCTCATTCACATGTTCCATACGCGTTGCCAGCAAGTCACGGTTATCGTCACTTCAATCATCAAAACTTACTTCCATTTTGCTTCAACGCCGGCGATAGAACATTCTCAATACGACATTAATATGGTTTAAATTACGACATCCCACATTACTTTATGGGACCAAATCAATTTTAACACTTCTACACTATTCTGACAGTTATAGCTCATATTTCAAAAACTATTTTAGATTCAACTTTCATTTATATATCGAAAAATCCTATTTTTCATCGCCGTATTTATTCTTTAGTTCTGAATTCGAATTTTTCAAAACAATTGCGCAATATTTCACAATACAACCCCATAGACTGGTCGGGGACGTATCCAGCTCTATCCAGACTTCGGCAAGCCAAGTCCCCATCGTACCATATAAATAGAGGAGCATGACGGGTTCAAAGCAAGTCAGTTCCGGTTTACCTCAAGTTACTTTCTGCGTTCCGCGAGCAAAGTCTCTAAACCAAACAGTGTTTAATTCTTTCTCGATTAACCTTAAATTTCAACAAATCGAGTGACCGTTCTACTTCCTTAGATAACCCAACTAAAAAATATTAATATAATTAAAATGCCGTCGCACATACAATGAATAAGTGAATTTTCTCAATCTTAAAATATCTAAATAAACAAATTAAAATAAAATCGTCTTTAAGACAAAATTCCAAACATTCAACTCTGTTATTTACGCTTAATAAAACATGTTTAAATTTCCGTTTAAACCAGGGTGTTTAATTTCAAGAAAAGTATATACAGGGTGTAGCCGTTGACCCTGCCATAAAAAATAAATTTAAGTAAAGTGCTAGAGTTAGATTCTAACAAATAAATACAAGTGTACTACAGCTCTGAAATATGTACAGGGTTAAGCACTTGGCCCGTTCCAACCATTTAAGAATTAACCACTCCAATTTTTTTCAATAAAAAATGAAGTGCACACACAGCCTCAGGGTCTCAACTCAAGCTCTCCAGCCCCAACTTCTTTTATTTTTACAACCACAGGAGGTGCGTTACAATATCCTACACGGATTTGTGAAAAAATGAATTTAGAAATAGGATAATTAACACAAAAATAATAATAATATCAATTCCAACTCACACAACTTGTCTATATCCATGGCAGTAGCTAATATTCAAATTTACACATTTTACAGCCGATGCCTTACTAAATTTACATTTAAAAAATAAAGTAACCAATTTCATTTCAAAATCAAAGAGATCAAAGAAGTCCCAAACATTTCCGATAAAATTTTAAAATCATGAAATTCTATCAAAAACAAACAAATTCTAAATTATAATTCAAGTTCCTAAATTATCTTCTTTAATCAAACAGTATAAAATCTTTTGGATCTATAAATAACAAATTCATACTCAAATCTCATTTACAAATAATTAAATTTCCCATGATTAAATGTCAAACAAGGAACCCCCACACAAATATTAAAAGATCCCCACGGGATACAACAACAACAACAACAAAAAAAAAACAATAAACGCGAGAAACACAGAAAACAATAAATAAATTAAAGGCTGAACGGTGATCCTATAGGCACAACTAAGGCAGTTTCAAGCCGATGCTATGGAATCACGGCCGCCGGTGCCGTCCCGACTAGGTCCTCGACGTCCTCCAGGCGACATGAGATCCATGATTAGGCGCTCCTAGAGACCCAAACATTACCCAGAATGCTCCGGGTTTTCGAGTGGTAGGTAGCAGATTGTTCCCTTAAGCTACGAGGAGGAGCCCAGTGGCCCAGCACAGCCGGTTTCCGACGTCGCAGGCCCAAAGATGATATATGCAAATTCATTAATAACTTTTTAACAGAACAACATTATGCATAGGAATTTATGTCAAAAGATGCAGCTTTTAATTTCCTATAATTCCATATAATTTTCAAATAAGAAATTTTAATTGTTTTTAAATAAACACTGCTTTTAGATGTATGGAATTACCATGTTTGAAATTCTCTACAAATGTTTCCGCTTTTTAAATCTTTATCAAGAGTACAAAGTGTAATTTAACATAGTAATTTGATATATCTAAAAGCAGTGTTTACTTAAAAACAATTATTGTTAAGATGTTTCTCACAGAACCAACCACAAATTGAGTTCAAAAAATTTCATACGTAAATTGCCTCCTAGCTGAAAGAGCGGACGTGGTACGACAAACGGAACAGTTGAAAAACGTTTTCACTGGACTACCGGATCCATCAATCGCAATGCAGGTGAATCAGCCTTTTTTGTTTTTTTATGTTGACAGAAGTCAGTTCTAATTTGTACTCCGAAGTTAGGATCACGTCAATAGTTTCGCGAAACAAAAGCTACTTCCTTGAATATTCCCTAAAAAATCAATAAAAAAATCGTTATTCTGCAATAAACAAAAAACTACGTAAATCTTTTCCTAAATCGTAATATTACTCGAGTGCATTTTATTTTTTCAAAGAAATTCTTAAATCTAACAAAACTAAACGAATTTCTGAGCCGTTATTGTTAAACCAAAATCGTTAAATAAAATATCTTAAGCATTCATATTTCATAAAAATCAAGTGGCTTAATAAACATTTTAAGTTCATTTTTAAATTCTGCGTTATATTTTACGTTAGTCAAGAAAATTCGTTATACAATGTGATTAAAAAGACCCGAGCCATCCACATTTTTTCAACTCGTTCTTAGGTAGGAGCGGTTCTCAAAAAGTCTCAAGCTTAGCAAAATTTTTTATTTTTTAACAAGTGTCTCGTTTGTATTAATCTCATATCGCTGTTCTGGTTGAGTGGTAGAGTAGCTGTACTAAAGTCCGCCAGAAATAAGGCATTAAAAAAAATTATTATTTTCAATAATTTTTCCGGAGCAATAATATTACCTTTGATTCTTGGTGTGAAAAAATTGTCCACAATGGAGTATCATTTCTTAACAATTTTTGTACCTTATACTAGGTAAAAGTCCTGGAAAAATAATCTGGCGCTGGATTTGACGTAGAAGACAACAATAATAGATATATCCCTCCCTCTAAGGGTGGGTTTATCAATACAGGGTTAACTCTTAACTTGAGGATAACTATTAAATGAAAAAATAGGTATTGTATATATTGCTTTGTTTGACATTTATCCTCTAGTTACGAAACCTTGCATTGATAAACCGGCCCTAAGAGAGATATTAATAAATCTCATTTGATAGTAATACGCCTGCATGCACGTACTCACATACACACAACATACACACCTCACATAAACATGCACGCGCGCACGCACGCTCTGATTATGACACATGCGCTATATCTGAGTGTAAGAAGATTCTAACGTAGATGCATTATGAGTTTAAATTTTGAAAATCATATTCCACTGTTCTTATAATGTTTTGTGTCAATTATTTAAAAATCATTGTGTACTTGTTTTAAGTTTCATGATTAAAAATTTAAAGAAAACATGACGAATTGTGAAGAAATTTATTAATATACAACGATTCTTCTTTTATTTAGTCTCATGTATATTAAAATAGTTATAGTTATTTTTAATAGACAGTGTTTTATATTCATAAATTTCACACAAAATAGTATCATCTATATATTACTATTTAAGATATTACGGCATATATTAGATACGATGTAACTAGAAATATCCAGAAATTTAAATATAAAATTTATCGACATTATCATACATCGAGTTCAATTATATTTATTTTTGTATGTTGTATAAAAAATTAAAAACATTTAACATTATACTGATTGCAGGGTACAAAGTAAAAGTCATTCGAGATGCTCATGTTTGACGTAGAGGCCTATTTTTACCATAAATTATTTCAATTGATATAAGTAATTACCAGATTCTATTTTACTATTAATATACTTGTTACTAGCATATATATGATAAATAAAGTCAACTAGAGGAATGAGAGATGAATGAAATGCACAAAGGCGGGTTTCGTCGTATTCCTTTTGAATCCTAATATTTTTATTATGGTGTGCACTCTGAATGGTATTTTCTTTACCAATTACTAGAAACGCAATAAAATGTTTATAACACATGCCGGTGAAGGCGACTATTTTTAAAGGGGTTTCGAGCATTTGGCTTTCGACGATGCTGCGAACTCCTGAAGTTGAAAAATTGAAAGTAACACCAAATCGGCGACTTGAAAATAGTACAAATAGGTTCCTCCAACGGCATCTGCCACAAACACTTTAAGAGGCCTCGACTAGGCAAATGTGACAAATAAAATCGACTAGAGGGCATCCAGACAGAACTGGCAGGCGGCAAAGGCGCTGATAAAATAAAATGGGCTATAAACTCGTTTGAACCTTATAAATCGCCGGGGCCAGACGACATTTATCCAATAATTTTACAAAAAGGGACAGATTTTCTATTTCATAAGTTATGTATGATGCTCAGGAGCAGCTTAGCACTTGGGTACATACCTAAAACTTTAGGTTAGAGTCTAATGTCGTTTGTACTGAAGACTCTGGAAAATCTCTTAGCCAGGCACATCAGGGATTACTGGCAATCAGACCTCTACAAAGACCAATATGCCTATATGTCATTAGAAACAGCATTGCATTAGCTTGTTAGCCAAGCTGCGTTTGCTCTTGAAAACAAAGAGGTACTATTATGTGCCGTTTTAGAAATTGAGAGAGCGTTCGATAACACCTCCCTAAGATCTATTACTAAACCACCGATGGAGAGAGGAATCGATTAAATCAGCTGCAAATGGATAATGTATGCTTAAGGATAGAACAATATGTACGTCCGTAATGGGGGAGACAGTGGTGGTTCGGGTTGGACCGAATGTCTGCAAGGGGAAAAGTTTAATCGCTTCTTCTGTGGAACATAGTCACGAACTAGCTACTAAAGTTACTGGATAGGGACGGACAAAAAATCTTGGGTTACGCAGATGGCCTAGTCATACTGGCTCAGGGCAAATTCTACAGCACAGCAAAGGAGCGTATGCAGCGAGCTTTAAATGTTACAACAAAATGGACGGATGAGAAGGGACTAAATAGTCCTTCCAAGTCGACTGGAATAGCATTCACCAGAAGGAAAAAGTCTTGGACCACCAACGCTAAGATGAGCAAATGCAACTATCGGGAGAGGTAAAATATCTAGGAGTAATACTAGACTCTAGACTTACCTGGAACCAACAGCTCCAGAGAACCAAAAAGAGAGCGGAAACCACGCTTATGTTGGCTAGACGCACTCATGGAAAAACATGGGTGTCAAAGTCAAGCATGTTGTACTGGATGTTGGTCAGATCCATGATCAGATATACATCTTTGGTATGATGGACAAAGATACTACTCGCTATAAATAAATACAAAACGCAAAATGTCAAAATTAGCCAAAAAATACAATCTTTCGGCTCAAAAGGACAAACCCCGATAAAAAAGTCATCTTCAATTTCATTTCAAGCAAAAATCGCAATTACATTACCAAAAATCTGAAAAAACTCACAAAAGTTCGACAATTCCAAAATAACCTAAAACAATCGAAAAACACGTTACAATATTCCATTAATCAATTTTACCACATAATCTTTCCAAAACACTCACCTAAAAAATACAGCCCCCGTATAATGGCATTCGACACCCAACACACTTTTCGTACTTCCGGTATAAATCCTAAAATCATATCCATAAATTTTTTACAACTCATCTTCTATTCAATTTTAACCTTTTCTCAAATTGCTCCTATTTTATTTATTTCATATCAGTCCACATTTCCAAATTAATATCACAGCTTATTCTCGTTCCAACGCATTAACACACTTTCAACTCCATATTTACCCCCTTCAAACATTACACGCGTGGCAGCTTAAGGACCATGTTACGTGCTTGCGTAAAGTATTGCCATGCGAGGACGGTTCAATATATTCAACTTCTTTTTCGTGTTATACAGATTCGAATTTCATTTAATTATCAATTAACTTTCTTTTCTATTGTCCAAACAATAGTATAATTTTCAATTCCATATTTCCACTGTTTGCAAAAATGATGCAATATTTCGCAACCCTCGCCCGCACGGAATGTCGGGATCCAACTTTCTACACTATAATGGGTGTAAAAACGTTTGTACATGACTCGCGGGGCACGACAAACGGAACCATATCAAACAGTATAAAAGACCGAGCTCCAACACACTTTTGGTAAGTCAGTATCGGTACCCGAAGTTAGTAATTCTGCGTCTCGCCAGTGTAACTCGTGTTCGTGCTTCTTCCTAGGCTGGAACCTAGAGAGAATTTTTCTATTTAATTTAATCTGCCCTCGCGCATCAAACAAATTCGCACCTAGTGCGTAGTTTAAGTGAATTTTTTCAGACATTTTTTAGATAATTTAATCTGCCACCGCGCATCTAACCATAAGTGAATTTTTTGACATTTTTTTTAGAACAAACTCCATCGAATCAAATCTCCCAAGCCAGAATTTATTCGCTGTCGAAAAGTTACAAACTAGTAACTGTAAAATAGAATAATACTTTAATTTTATTCAAACCTGTGTTCATTTTTAATAATAAATATTGTAATTCGTTTTTAAACCGAGTGTTTTAATCTACAATGACTGCATACAGGGTGCTCCAAAATATCTGGTCATCCTAATTAAAAAATTTTAAATTAAACAAAAGTGCTTCAGCTTAAATCTTGCACACAGAAGTGTTCTATCTTAAGATTTATATACAAGGTGTTGGAAAATCACCTGACAAAAAGAATCAGATTCAGTTTAAAGCAAATTTAACAGGGGATTATGCAGGGTGAGCCATTTATCCTGTTCCAACCTTTTTAAGTGCAACCTTCCCGAAACTTCACTCTTTCATAAATTAAATGCACGCAAAGCCTCAAGTGTATCTATTAAGCTCATAGCTCTTATCGTTGTCCGTATTCACAACGCCCAACGACCGAGTGGGTGTGATGAGGTAAAAATTGTAGATCGAAGTTAACGGCAAGAGGTCGACTACAGCAAAAGATCTGGGGAACTTACCTAGATGGGTCAAGGACTGAACAAGGCCTGAACAAGGCACTGGAGCTGGCATATATAGTGACATGAAAAACTCGCAGATGACTTGGACAATATACTTCTGTTTCTCAGGTACAGATATATGGCTTCAGTGCATTGTGCAAGAGAAAATAAACTGAGGGTCTATAAAAACACTCGGATCAGCATATTAACGGACAGTCAAGCATCCCTAAGAGCACTATCAAACCTGAAAGTGACATCTAAACTGGTATGGGAATACAGAGAAGAGCTAAGAACTCTAGCAGACCACAACAAGATAACCCTATTGTGAGTCTCAGAATACTCTGGTATTGAAGGAAACGAAAAAGCTGACAATATAGCAAAAAAGGATCAACAGCTTCATATAGTGACCCAGAACCGGCCCTGGGAGTGCCTAAAACCACTATACAGGGCCAAATAAGGGAATGGGTCAAAATTCAACAAAAAGAGTACTGGGATAAGATAACCGGGAACTAACATGGAAAACCTTTATCAAGGGACCATCTCGAAACACTGAAGAACTGCTCTTACTGAGTAGGAATCGCATAGTCACAGGTCTCGCATTGTGCCCTGAAAGGACATCTGTATAGAATAGGGATGAGCAATGGAAACATAAAATGCAGAAAATGCAGTGGGTCAATAAAAACAGCTCCTGACTGAATGTGAAGCTATGGATCACAGGAGACAGGCTCTTTATGGGCAACCAAGATTATGTCCAGACGAATATGAGACTTAGCCAATTCTGGGGATGTAAAAATTAGTACAGAGGAGTAGAATATTGGAATGGGTTTCCTAAAGAAATAGGGAGCTCAGCGCAATAAGCCCAAGAGGCTGTAGGGTCCCGTGTCCGGAAATATAGTTAGACGGCTCCCACACAAAAAACTTACTCTCTGTTTATGAATAAAAATATTAATTTAAATTTGTATTATATCAGTACAAGACAGAAAATATCTTTTTTGTACGCCGCTGGTTCTGTGAGGTTGACAGTCAGTTTAGTCGGCACAAGAATGCTGGCAGAATCCCTTTTTTATATTGAATCTACTATTATATATTTATTTTACTCCTAAACACAAAGATAATAATATTCTATATATAGCTATAGTAACATAGGTAGTAAAATCATTATACTATCTTTAATTATTTTTAGAAGTGTTTTTTTATAACTGTACAATAAAATATAATTATTAAGATTTGGGTACCTTTCCGGATAGAAATTACCTTGATATATAAGATTTTGATTTCCAAAACAGATGATGTTTACGTTTTTTATGAAATTTATCGCTTTACCTTGGTAAGTGATATGAGATTATAAATTAAACGCATTTTTCCCAATAAATGTAAATACACAATGTGCATGTATAGTTCGTACGCCAAATAGTAAGAAAGTCCCAAGTATAACTAGGTGACCCAACAAAGAAGGTTATCGTCAATTGCCCATAATATACATGTTCTAAGCAGAGCTGTCACTTAAAGGAAAGTTTAAATAATTTTTTACGATATAAACCATTTTTTAAATCGTTTGATAATTTTTCCTAATAATGATTTTTGATTTATGAATTAAACGCTTAGGAAATATCTTGAGAAAATAATTAGATTTCAGTATTTTCAAAAAGCATTAAATCATAATCATAAATGTAAACTTATGAATCCGCCACCGATATCCCCCTAAAACCATGGCTGCCGTACTGGTCCTATATTACCACCCTCACTTCGGCCGACCTCTTCTCGGCAGTTTTGACTCCCAAAAGACCACCTTCATCATCTCGGCCTCATCGCGCCCCAAGTTTTCCAGCTTCATTGCAGAGGCCATATCGACCTCCAGAATTAGTTGAACCCTGACCCTTTACCAGCTGAGCGTAACTGAATTCCAGATTGTGCAGCTTTAGTCTTTTGAAGATGGTGGACTAATCCGCTGGCTCAACAGGGATCCTCACCACCATCTTACCATACTTAGGAAGAGTAATCGCTTCTAGAAGCAAGAATTCGCCACCATTCATAGTAAATATGCACCCTATAGTCCATTTCAGTCATGTTAGGGGCATCAAATTTCCACAAATCAACTATACAATCCTCTGCTCAGTCAGATTGAAGCCGTAGAATTTGGAGGGACTGTCAACAGGACTGGCGTTGGGTTGATGTAGATTTCGCCCTTATGGCGGACGTCGTCAGGAGCACGATACGAATTTGTTAGAGATGTATATGGGCGCCAGTACCGACTCCATTGGTTTGTAGGAACACCATTGTCGAACTAGGTTATATTTCAGGGCGTTTCTCTTTGGAACGGGTTCGTGAGAGAGACCAGGGAGTTGCTTTATGTAGAGAGAGTTTGTTTGTGTCCAGCTTCGGCGTAGTCACTTAGATTTTAGGTATTGTTTTTAGATTTTGTATAGTCAAAGAGTCCCTGGTGATGCCTACTTTATATTCAGGGAATTTAGCTCTACTAGGGAAGGTGTCCCTAGATATAGGCGAGTACCAGTGGAATGAAAATCACTTTTTTCAAAAGTTAGTATATTAACACTCTATTAATAATATTTATAAAACGGAAAAACGATATATTTTAGTTTACAATTGGATTTTAGCAAGCACTATTTGTAGCTAAGACGCGTTACTAGGTAGGATGTCGTGGTTAAATGGTCGCGGCGGACCGAGCAATGATAAGGTAAGTCTCTAGGGACAAAAGTTGATACGTTGAACGAGCGCGGTAGATTGTTTACAGCTTTTTTATTTGGTATAGCCAAGGAAGCAGCTGCAGTGTCACGGTTACAGAGATAACGTTCGCGGCGCACATAACGAACTGGACTTCACTTGAGAATATTAAGATTTAAATGAAAAACTTGTTTATTTGTTAGATGCGTGAAGGCAGTATAGGATTGATTTAAAACTTTTTTTACTTGATTTCGGCCAAGGAAGCAGCTGTACTGGCACGGTTATAGAGATAACGCTCGCGGCGCACGTAACGAACTAGACTTGCTCGTACTGATCGTGCTCGACCTTTAAATTCAGAAGTTATTAACGGAAATTAGTTGAAAATATTTATTAAATTTGAAGCGTCCCCGTAAAGTCGCCTCGAAGGCCTTTACACTTAAAGTTGAATATGATATGAAATTCTGCCGATACATTCACGGTCAATGAATGATGTGTATTCAATTTAATTTGTACATAGCTTATGTTTTGGGAAGTAAGTTTTGATAATGATGGAGACGAAGTAACGGTATTCTATTGGGAAAATTTCAATGGAGATTGATTGTATGTTGATATTTAGGACGCGGAATTGAATGAACGGTGGAATTTAAAGGAAGAATAATTTATAAAAAGTTTGTGTGACTGAAATAAAATATTTTGAATGCGGGTATGGAAAGAGTTTTGATACTAACGAGTCACCAAGTAGAATATACGAAATTGAAATAAGTTTTGATGTCAATCGGAACATGCGAAATGGAAAAAAGTTTTGATGAATGCCCAGCTGGCACATCGAGAAAGTGAATGAAGTGTATTTTGGTGTATGAATTGAAATTTGAATGGGAAGTTGAAATTGAGAGAAAAATTATTAATACAAATTTGTAGAAGTGAAACATAACATTGTGGCTGGGGGTGTGGAAAGTGGTTGTGATGCGAATTTTTTAGGACAATTATTTGTAAGGTTCGTGATACAATTTGGTTAATTGGTAAGTTTGAATGTTACTATTGATGAATATAGAATATTTATGAATTATCGATGAAGTGTGAATTTTTTCAGATTTATTTATAAAGAATTGTAGTTTTCTCGTAAATTTAAATATCTCAAGGACTTGAATTGAATTATTTTGTGATTTTTTGAAGCTTTTAAAATATTTCCTATCGCCAATTTATGAAAGGTACTACAACGAGACCTACCATCAGGAAGCCCATGTGTGTCCGAACATCGAGAGCATCTTGCAGTTTTGCGATTCAGCAGCTGTCAGCAGACAGCTGCGTGGTTGGAAAACTAGCAGCAGCCATCACCATCTTAACTTTTTTCCACTTACGAGACGCAACGCACCTCATCCGGAAAAAGCCCCACTGCAGTAACCGAAGTTGAAGGTGCTCATAAGATTAGAGATCTGAATGGAAATTTGGGAGACTCCTTGTGTGGAGCTTTCTCCTATAAAATGGGTCCTAACTCTCCATTTTAAAGAATGTAGTATAGTAACTCTCTCCAGAGGTTAAAGAAGAGGGTGGCTGAAAGCAGAGCTCTCAGGAGGATTTTTAGTTTTTTACAATCAGAACTCATTTTATCCCCACGACTAAACAAGAAAGAGAGATTAGTACGATGGCTTACACTTTGGCTTATCAAAAATCCTGTTTATACCGTCCACCTTCAGTTAGGGTACTGCCACCTCATGCAGAATGTGGTTCCTTACCAAACGTTTTTCATTACATCTAAAGGTGAGACGGTGTAATGCTGGACAGCTTTGGATGGTGATAGGCTGGGGCCATGGCGCTTTGTTTGCATCAACCGGCCCTGATGCATGGCGATCTAACATGGTGATATGATATCATATTATATATTTTAAAACCATATATTATTAAAAATATTATGATATACCAATTAAAATTAAATTGAGAAACTATTTAGTGATTAATATTGAAGTTAATAATTCGTACAACTTCCAGATCCTTGTAGTGCTTTAATCATTTAATAAGAATAATGCTGGAGGTCACCGAGTAAAATTAATTTGAAAACTTTGATTTCATTGTCGATAGAATTAGCCATGTATTCTTCGGCTACACAAGCACATTCTCTACTACATTGGTGTGTAAAACTAGTGATACCATTTAGATTTTCCAAGAGGCCTAGCGGATATTCCCCTGAAACTGTGCTCAGAATAAGTAATGGTAGTCGTGAATATTTAAGAATTAAGGAAGTTTTAACCTCACGTTTATGATCATTTATGAAGAGTATCTGCGTTTTCATGGTTCCCTGTCGGTGTCGATAATCATTTTGGTTGGGAAGGATATCGCATATCACCCCTCTCGTTTTATCAGTCTTTTATGGGGCACCCTGTAGGTCAGACGTGGGATAACACCATATCACATATTAATAGAAACCAACCTAAACCCTACGTTTTCATTTGCATAGGCAATTTCACGCCCTTTCTCTTTGAACTGTCAATAAAATATATTTATTAATGCATAAAATACAAAATACGCCATGTAAATTAGATAAAATATATATTTTCAATTACTTTTATACTTGAAGGTTAAAAGATACAGATATCAGCTAAATTCTCGTGACGGAAAATATCATGGTTAACTGTATATTCTCATTCAGTTAAAAAAAAACCACTTTTTTATAATTAGGAATTCCAGCAAATATTTAAATATGATTCATTAGCTTTGAACGGCGTTTTTAGGTTAGGTGGTTTATAAACTTATAATTATTATCTTTAGGTATATAGTTCAGCACTTGTGACGAAGATATATAGAATTAAGAGTTTACTTTAGGAATATCTTACCAAGATATGGTACCACTATCGCGTAATTGTAAATATTGGTATCTTTATACAGGATATAATATGCAACGCACCCATTTTCTTTATTATAACTGAATAGTATTCAGTAATTTTAAAAAAGGATATGTTTTTCTCTAGGCAGAAGTATTGCTTTAATTTTTGAATGTGTTTTCCTATTTAAAAGTCCCGTTTAACATTCCTCTTCAGTGGAGTCAATTTATTCAAATTTGTTTCCTATTATTTGGGTTTTCTACCACATGTACTATTATCCTCTTCAAAACAAATCACCGGATCTACAAAATAATAGAATTATTGGAAAAAAAAGAGCCTCTGCGCCCGTGACGTTTACGCCAAAGGAAAAGTCAGAGGTTATGTTTTGCAAATAATATAAATCGGAATAAACACAAAAATAATGTATTTTGTATTTTTGTGTTTATTCCGATTTATATTATTTGCAAAACATAACCTCTGACTTTTCCTTTGGCGTAAACGTCACGGGCGCAGAGGCTCTTTTTTTTTTTTTTTTTTTTTTCCAATAATTCTATTATTTTGTAGATCCGGTGATTTGTTTTGAAGAGGATAATAGTACATGTGGTAGAAAACCCAAATAATAGGAAAGAATATTCGTAGAATGCCACAAATAACTTTCAGACAATATTATTCAAATTTGTCTGGAAAGGAGAATTTTTTAATGAAGTAGAAGTTGTATTTTGTCCAACACTCGACTCAGGAAGTTCTTTTTTTAAAAACAATTCCAGTTGTATTTGTCATATGAAGAGAACAAAAACATGGGCCTCTTCACAATTATTCTGATAAAATTTGACCAGTAAAATAGTGCAAAAAAGTTAGCTCGATAAAAAGGTTAGGGTGAAAAAATTTTTTTTCAAGCTATTCTCAGTGGAAATTTATACGGAAATATGTTTTGAATAATCTCCTAGAAATCTCATGAGATTCGGATGTGGCAAGTTAGAAAAATATGGCCGCCATATTTTTTAGTTTTTTGCAAATATGCTAAAGAGCTCGAAAAAGTACACCTGAAAAGTTGTTTAAGGATAATGTATCACCTTGACATTTATTTATTTATTTGTTTGTTTGTTCGTTAGTTCGTTAATTTATTTATTTATTTATTTAGGAATAAATACTGAACATGCAAAGGCCACTTACTAAGTATTGTAAGGCTTACAACAGAAAAATAATTGAATTGGCGTAATGTTAAAATAACAAGGATTACAGTGAATATTCATACTAAAATATACAATATACAGGCTGTCCATTTTATCAGGGGTCTCGAGAATATCTCACTTAATATCGGTCGTACAAAAAAAAATATTTTTACGAAAATTGTGCCGATTTATATAACCTACAAAATGGTTTAAAGACATTTGAAATTCATTATGTAATTATGTTGAAACGGGCGGAAAATGGCGCCATTAAATATAGTATTTTCCTCCCTTTTCAACGATATATAACATGCCATATTTATTCATTGGTACTACGTTAGTAATTATAAAAACATTTCTTTAAACCAATAATTTTTTTTTTAACAAGCATTATACTTGCCGTGGAGAAGTATGATTAAATAAAACGATAAAATAGGTGAATAAGTTTTTCAAATCTTTGCTATAATAAAACACACTTAAGAAGAATAAAGTAAATTCAGGTAAGAAATACAAATTAATAATAAAAAGAATATATCACACAGAACATTAATATTTATCTAATCCTCAAAATAATTTTTAAGATATCATATCAAGTGTTCAAAGTGCCCACCGCGATTTCTTATGCACAATCGAGCACGGCGAGGCACTTTATTTAAAACATTACTCAGCATTTCGGGGGTAACTGTAATATATGCCTGTTGAATTCGAGTTTTTAGGTCCTCTACATTTTGCGGTGTCGTCGAAAACACCTTATCTTTAATATACCCCCATAGAAAAAAATCCATTGTGGTTATATCTGGAGAACGAATAAATCCATTGGTACCTATCCAATGTTGAGGCAAAATTTCGTCTAAATAATCTAGGCAAATCTGGGAATTGTGGGGAGGAGCTCCATCTTGTGGAAAATATTGAAAGTTGTGTCGATTCTCTTAAGGTAGGTCATCTAAGAATTCATTAAATTCATTTCTCAAAAAGTTTAGGTACCTTTGACCAATGAGGTGACCATTATAAAAATAAGGACCTATTAAATTGGTGCCTAAAATACCTATTCACACATTTATTGAAAAACGATTTTGAAACCCAGTCGGTCTATGCCAGTGTGTATTTGCAGAAGTCCACTTGTAATGAATATTGCGATTAAAAAATCCATTATTGGAAAAGTTTGCCTCGTCGGACCAAAGTATTTTACTACATATTAATGGATCGGCACGCTTCTTTTCCAACAGCCACCTACAAAAAGTCGTCCTCCTTGGTTTGTCCCCCGCTTTTTTGGCCTTATAACACCCGTAACCATTTTTCTTTAAAATTTTTCTAGCACTTGTTTTATTTACATGACAAGCAATTTGAATTTCTCTTAACGATGTCTCCAAATTTTCTGTATTTTTATTTCTTACATAATTAATAACTCGGTCTACCTTATTTACATTATCAGTAACACTGTTCAACCTTGCCTTCTTCTTTAAAAATGAACTATTATTTTCCAGTTTCGTAGCTAATTTTCTGAACAGAGTTTTTTTTATTCGGCTGTAGTGCTTGTGGGAATCTGTTTCTATATTCTACTTGAGCTAATCCAGAGTTAAAATTGCATTGGCAATATGTAACGAACATATTATAACGATCAATGTGAGTGAAAATCATTTTTGAAAATTCTAAATTCTTAAACGAGTGTGATTGATTGAGAGTTTAAGTATTAACTGAGACGATCTGTTAAAAAATTAAATTGTCAAGTTTGTTCATAGCCAACTAATTTTAAATAATTGAAATAATAGTGAAATCATGAAATACAAACAAATGGATATTATACTTAAATTAATCGGTATAGATATTTTAACTTTCTGAGCAAGGAATGACGCTTTTATGGAGGACCTCTATACATTGGCATAACTGCGAATACTCTTTCCATAATTGCTCTATGTTGCTTTCTTGAATATTATTTTGTTTTTATTACCTGAATTTACTTTATTCTTCTTAATTGTGTTAATGTTTTATTATAGCAAAGATTTGAACAACTTATTGAATTATTTTATCGTTTTATTTAATCATACCTCTCCAAGGCAAGTATAATGCTTGTTAAAAAAAATTTATTGGTTTTAAAAAAAATGTATTTATAGTTATTAACGTAGTACCAATGAATAAATATGGCATGTGATATATGGTTGAAAAGGGAGGAAAATACTCTATTTAATGTCGCCATCTCCCGCCCGTTTCAAAATTATTTTTTTAACAGCCTGAAGGGTAAATCTCAAGATACAGTGGGTTTGAAAAAAAATTAGATAAAACCTCGTTGAAACACTCTGTTTTGCAAAAAATTTTCGCTTTAAAATTTTTCTCGTATCTCTTCAAATAACGGAGATATTTGGCCTAGACATTTTCCGCATTTTCGATATTTTCTGCCATAACTCGTAAAGTAGGCCATAGATTTCAAATGTCTTTAAACCATTTTGTAGGTTATATAAATCGGCACAATTTTCGTAAAAATATTTTTTTTTGTACGACCGATATTAAGTGAGATATTCTCGAGCGCCCTGATAAAATGGACATCCTGTATATGCCTACATATCACAAATATTAGATCACATCCCTTAATACATGTTTTAGTCTACTTTGAGCTATATGAAAAATATCAACAATAGCTGTTATATAGAGAACACATTCTATATAACATTGAATTTTAATTTGACTCTGTTGGTATGAGCTTTTTTAGATTAAAATTTCTGGTGGAATGAGTCGGCACAATAAGGTAAATTAGTGAAAGAAACGACAAATCATTTATACCATTTACTATTATTTTATGTAAATACATTGCATAGCTTATTTTTCTGCGTTTCTCTAGCGTATCAAAATCATATTATAATAAAAGTCCTTCGTTCGGTAATGTTATATCATGTACGTCAGTTTCTTTATAATTAAGATATCTTAAAAATTAGTTCTGTATTTTTTCAACGTTATGTATTTGATACGGACTCCATATTATAGAACAGTACTCTAAAATACTTCGAACAACACTTATGGATAATTGCCTAATGCACTTAAGATTTTTGAACTGCATTGAATTACGTACAATAAATCCTATACAAATTTGCCTTTTTTGTCATAATCATTATATGCTCATTGAAGGTAATTTGACTATCAAATATTACATCTAGGTCTCTCATTTCACTCACCCTATGTTGTATGACAAAAACCTGCCATTTTTCAGATGGTTTGCGATCAGTACGTTAATTATGCAAGGCATCCCTATGGTAATCGATGCGTACTGGTTTCTGATGGATACGATTCAAGTTATTTATCCACAAAAGAAATTACATAAAATTTGTGGTCAAAAAATGCAACAGAGATATCAGTAAAATTATAACACAATTATAACACAAGAGGAATTTTTGAGAAACGTACGTAACAAACAAAAACTAATGGAAGTGTTGGAAAAGAAGGCATTGAAGTGATTCATGCTGAAAGGGATGCAGATTATTTGATCGTTAGAACTGCAGTGCAACTGTCGAATAATGGAAAAAGTGTTACCGTCATCGCTGAAGATACTGATATCGCTACTCTTCTAATCCATCACTCTGCGCAAAATAACATATTTTTCCTTCCCCCTGGAAAAGCTGCAAAAGCTGACAAAGTTACAAATATAAACAATCTTCAGATAAAATTATGTCATTTGAAAGAATCCATTCTATTTTTTACACGCTGTCTCCGGTTATGATACGACTTCTTTTATTTTTAAAAAGAGCCAGAAATATTGTATTCAACTGATGAAAGAAGATATTGACTTATACAACGACCTTAAAATATTTTTGGATTCAAACCCTGATAGGCAAATCCTAATTAATATTGGTCTAAAGTTCATTCCGAAATTATATCAACCAGTGAAAATACCCAAGAGATAGACGACTTGAGATTCAATATGTATAACACAATTATTTCACGACAGGGATTGTCATCTACTTTCAATTTGGCACTGCTACCTCCAACTGGAGATGCTGCTGAGCAACATATTTTGAGAGTATATTGTCAGGTAAATAAAATATTTCATTGAAATCTTACAAATTATTGATTCCATTCGTTGTGTTTCATAAGGTTCAATAATGGATTGGGCAAAACCTTATTCCTTTGGAGTATGGTTGGGAGAAGGATCAGTATGGAGGAAGTCTTGTTCCAAAAAGGTGTAGATAAGATATTTTGAAAATGGTATTTTGTAATTGTAAGGATGGAACTTGTGGTAAAGGCTCTTCTTGTATAAAGCTTGGATTAAAGTGTTCTTCTATGTGTGGCCAATGTTTTGGTATAAGTTGCGGCAACAAATATATAGTACCTGAAGATAATGAAGAAGAAAACTGCATGTTCGATTAAATTAATTTTAATTAACTTATTTGTAATACCATTAACAATTTTGTTTAAAATATTTGTTTTAAAAGTTGTTTCCTGAATAACAGAGCTATTTTTTTATGTTGCTGTTAAGTTATCTGGTTAACTTCACTAAATATCAAGGTAAGATAAAGATATCCTAAGATACCTTTTTATATGTAATTTTTTGAGCTCTTTAAAAAAAGGCCTCTAGACATTTTTTCAAAATATCTATGGTTTCCAACATATTTGCAAAAAGCTAAAAAAAAAATGGCGGCCATATTTTTCCAACTTGCCATATCCGAATCTCATGGGACTTCTAGGAGGTTATTCAGGACATATTTCCCTATGCATTGCCACTGAAAATGGCTTGTAAAAATTTGTTTCCACCTCAAATACTAACTTGCCTGCATTAAAAGTTGCTTCAGTAAATTTGTTAATATGCAAAAAAACTGAAAAAAAAGTAGCTAATTTTTTAAATTTGTTATATCTTAAATTGTTACGAGCCAATGTTCATTATAATATGTAGTTAAAACATGCTCTTACTAAATCAAAATATCGTACCAAAATTGAGGTTAAAATATTTGCTTAAAAACCTTATAACAAATAGAGTTGTGCTTAGAACAAATATTATCCAGAATCGTAATCTGCTGGATTAAAGCGAGGTATTTCAGAAAGTTCATGTGCACCTTCAGTACAAACAATTTATGGGGTGGTGCCCGATTTTCAGGCCCGCCATCTTGAAATACAATGCCATCTTTCTTTTCGTTAAGGGTACTTGACTTTTCTTTAAAAAATTGCTGAATATCGCCCAAACGGTTGGGTTTGTAACTAAACAGATGTTGTACGACAATAGGGTTTTCCCAGAGAAAAAAATTATTGCTGAAATACTTAACTCACGTAAAAAAATGATTTAAGGCATATATATTATCTTATTAATTTTACTAATAGTAACAAAAAAAAACTTGAAGTTTGAAAAATATTGGGTTCATTTTAAACAGCCATAAATTGGCGCGTTGTGACGTCAACACCCTGAAATCCAATCACAGAGGTTGTTTCTGTTCAAGATTGTTTATTATCTTGGTCTCTGTTAACATAACAACCTCTATTTATTGACAGCACTCAGCACTTTTCTACTTTAGGTAAATTATCAGCGGCATCTTTAACATATCCCTCTTCCACTTGATTCCATTTTGATTGTAGAATTAATAAAACATAAACCAGAAACTGATAAAATAATATTTTCACTCCGAACAATACAAACATAAAAATATAAATTTAACGTTTTAGGTTAGTCATCTGATGTGTAATGTCGGTGAAGGTTAAACCTAAACTACAGTACAAAATGTTAACGTCCGACGCTTTCACGAATAACTTGTGCGGCATTTATCTGGATTCTGATTGGCCAATATTTACACGTCCACTGCTTTAGACCAATCACAGTACAAGCATTACAAATTGAAATTAGAGGAAAGCTTTCTTTAACACAAAGTTTGAATCTATTACAAACTAATTATATCCATAATCTCATTGGTTTTCCGGGTAGATACGTAATTCTGGCGCGTAAAAATGCCCGTTTTAAAAAGCAGTGAAATTATCAGCAAGTTGTTTTAACGATATTTTCTTAGAAATAATTTTTATTAGAGAAGTAAATTGTTGTAAATTAATAAAATGTTTTATTACCATTTTCACGACACAAATTGTTAAAATAAAATTAGTGGGAAAACCCTATTGCATTCATTTTCTTATTTAATTAACTAAAAAACTTAATTGACTCTACGAAAGTAATATATAAACGAACACAATAACAATAAAGCAAAACATTTTATTTGAACTCCAATCATAATCATTCGGTGCAATTATTAAAAATATGAATTATATTAATTAAAAAAGTTTAAAGGTGCAATAATACTTAATTGCATTTGCATTCTAATAATACTACCAGCTCATATGGTTTGCATTTTGTGAGAACAGAATTCTTGATTAATTCTATTTATTTTCTCTTATTGCATGTTTGCAACGGTTTCAATTGATTTCTAGAGGGAATTCATCAATTAGCCAAATTAGTTTACGATTAACACTACTTCTAGAAAAATTTGCATATCGTTCCAGGTAGCTTTGTCACTTTAAATTTATTAAGCTCCACTTGAATAATGGTACTTCTTGATATAAATGCACACACACATTCATATGTCTTCTATAAGTATGTATAATGTTGAAAACACCGTAGCTAGGTAAGTATGGCCATTGTGCTGCCTCAATTATAGGATTGATAGATAACTTTTGTGTAAGTTACTGTCGTTAACACTCGTAAAAAATTTTTTGAAATTACTTTATATCTCATAAATGTTTTAATGACTCACTTCAAACAGATTTATGTATAGATACAACTAAGTGCATTAAGAAAAAATTTCTGTCAAAATTCGATAAAAATAATATTGAAAAAATGTTTCAACTTTCCAAAATTTTTCTCCACATCATAGGCTCCTGGAACCGGCACAATTTTGTACTTTCTCATCTAGATAAAGAAAAATTGTCATCGTGAATAAACCCAAATTTTACATTACTATGGAAATGGAAGTCTGTCCGTTAGTCTATCAGCCGATTATCTGTCTTTGGATGATATGTGTGCTAAATCGTTCAACGTGGAAATCTAAAAATAAATAAATAAATAAACGCCACAGAAATTAGATATATAAGATATAAGACCTGCGATGTTCAATGTAGAACGATATTAAATATGGGTACATTCGGTGTACTAGGGGCAACTCTTGACAGGACTTAAAAAACAGTCTACTTTAAAATTGTTAATTATTTTAATAATGACACTTATAAAATAATTTTTTTAAATCTTAATAAAGTGGTAGATAAATACTAAAATCTTTTCATTATTTAACGTCAATGAATTTCTTAAATTAAACAGTTTGTTTATATTCATTTCATACAATAGATCAAGTAAATTGTTTATCGAATTCCTCTTTTCATTACTTTCTAATATCAAGTGGTGGAGTGTGCCTACTTCTCTGCAAAAATAATTAGGAGTATCGATAATTATAATTAAACGATATGGGATAAAGGGCATCTAGTCGTATTGGTATGCAATTCATATGTCTCAGTTCCTTACGAACTACCGAATGTTTGCGCCTCGGGCTAGACAATGCCCTCCCCCCCCTCGTTTTCGAGAGTGCTGAATCGATTCTCGAGGCCACACCAATTTTTCCACCTTGGCAACTTCCTCAAACCTGGTTACTTACCACCTTCCTCAAAGGAACACCTCCTATAAAATATCTCACAAAAACAAATATTAATTTTCCACCCCCTACAAGAGTTGGGGGCCTTAGGTAAGTATGGATGAGGTTAAATCCCTAGAGGGAGCTTCCAATCTACTCGAGGGAACAACAATTTGTCAAATAACTGGGGAAAATAAACGGGTTCACGGAAAGGGGGACTTTGGGGGGTGATTTTTGGCCAATTTGAGGGGGTTGCCGAAGTGGAAAAATTGGTTTGACCCCGGGAATTGATTCAGCATCCTCGAAAACGGGGGAACACACTGTCTAGTCCGAGGCGCAAACATTCGGTAATTTCGTTATAAATCCCGACTTTCTAAATGGACTAGAAAGGAAACTTACACTTTTGCGCAGAGTGACAGTTAAAAATCTATTAAAACAAAATAATAATTCGCGCTGGGAAGAAAAGGAGAAAACTTTTAAACAAAATTACATTTATAAGAATTATGTCGTCATTAGAAAAGTAATATCATATTATCTATAAAAGGGTTTCTCAAAAACTTCTCTAGAAGCGAGATTTAGTTTCTCGACTTCTTTTATATGTATTAAAATATTTTGAAAAAGATTCTATAGTAAAATAAAAGTTGAAATATTAGGTGGATTAAAATTATTTGTTTTGCGCAAATACAAATTGAATAGAAGTATGTAATAAAAGAAAGAAATTGAATTTAATTTAAAAATATTGAAAATGCATTGATTTGCATCACATTTGCCTGGGCGCCATCTATGTTACGTCCTAGGAACTTAATAAACTCAGTTAGTAGAGCACGAGACTCTTAATCTTAGGGGAGTGTGTTCGTGCCCCACGTTGGGCGCCAATATAAAGTGTTTTGAATAGTTTAAATGAATTATAAAATAAAATAATTGAAATTTGAAATTATTTGAAATATGATTGATGTTTAAGTTGTTAAATTTTGAAAATTTGAAATCTGTGCAAATACTACGTGAATGAAAGTATTAGACAATAGGAAGAAATTGAATTTTAATTTGGAAATAGTGAAATTTAATTTGTAAATAAATATGCCTGGGCGCCACCTATGTTGCGTTATAAGAACTTAAACTCAGTCGTAGACATGTAGATCTCTATCTCAGTAGCGAATTGAAGCAATTTAGTATGGGCGATAGCTGAAATCAAAGACTTAAATGAACAGATAACTTTTTAATGGTGGTATAATGTGTAAATTACGATTGCAAATAAACAAGACAAATAAACAAGAACTATAATATATAGAAACAGTGATGCATCGTTTAGACAATTGATTTAAATTAAAGAAAATTGTATACCTTTCTGGTATATAAAGCGCTTTATTGTTTTTACGAAAATTGGCTAACCTGTGCATAGACGCGACGCTGGTAACAATCCTGTTCACTTATGAAATCAGCTGTTTCAAAATGGTTTCCAGTTGTTGTCCAATTGCGATAATCAGGTGAAATTCTAATTAGCACTTTACTTTAAATTCGAAGAACACAGACTTTATATTTATGAATTTTGGATTAACAAAATACAATCAGGAAGTAGAAAATTACTTTTCGGGCACCTACCCCTTAAAAATTACTTGTGAATATACAATCATTGAAAAAGTTTAAAAATTTTCATTAAATCGCGTATTACCTTTAACTTTAAAAACATTTTTATTTTCTGCCAGTCACTCTGACGTTTGACAAATGAAACATATTAATTTTGAAAAGTGAGGTTAACTCAGGAGAAATTAAAAACGTGTTTACTTCAAAATTCCGGGAGCATTTAGCTAAATTACGTACTGACTCTTCACCCGGAGCTGACACAGTTAACCCTTTATTTTTGTCCAGATGCGCTACTAGCCTATGTGAACCGCTTTGCCAGATCATGATTAAGTCCATGGAGAGTGGTATAGTTCCTGATGATTGGAAAAACGCCAGTGTGACGCCTATTTATAAAAAAGGTGACAAACTTTCCAGCTGCAACTATCGACCAATTAGCCTAACTTCAGTTACAAGTTACTTGAACGTATTATCTGCGAAGAGCTGATCCCTTTTTTATTAAATAGTAATATTATCCCCTCTCACCAGCATGGGTTTTTGCCAAACCGCTCGGTGGTTTCTAACCTGCTCCAGGCGGTTAATGCGTGGACTTTATACATCGACAGTGGACAACCGTTAGATGTGGTTTACTTGGACTTTTCACGTGCCTTCGACAAAGTGCCGACAACCAGACTATTGTACAAACTTGAACATTTCGGAGTGCGTGGAAAACTTTTAACATGGATTGAGTCATTCTTGAGTGATCGGGAGTTTTCTGTGCGTGTAGGAAACTGTTCTTCGGATAAACGTAAAGTTTTAAGTGGTGTACCTCAAGGCTCGGTACTAGGCCCGATCCTGTTCTTAATATACTTGTCAGATCTAACGCAAAATTGTACATCATCTACTCTTTCCTACGCTGATGATCTTAAACTGTTTTCTTCACCGTCACCTGATATTCAACACGACCTTGACTTTATCGTGCGCTGGTGTTCCAATTGGCTGATTCCCCTGAACAATACAAAATGCTGTGTACTGCACAGGTCTAAACATAATCCAAAATTGAACTATATCGTTAACGGAAATCAACTTATGACCGTATCAGAACAAAGTGACCTTGGTGTTGTAGTGACAGACTCATTGTCCTGGAGTGCTCATGTTTCAAAAGTGGTTAAGAAATGTAATCAGTTAATTTATATGGTCAAAAAGTCGTTCCAAGATCTTACAACCGACTCATTTCTTAAAATCTATAAGTCGTATATTCGCCCACATCTCGAGTTTGCTGTAGCCGTATGGTCTCCTGTTTTAAGGCAAGACATCAATAGGCTCGAAGGTGTCCAAAGACGTGCAACCAAGCTCCCCCGAGTTTTACATAATCTTCCGTACGAAACTCGTCTCAGCATTCTCAAACTTCAGCCACTGGAAACAAGACGAATGCGTGGTGATCTCATTACCACATACAGGTTACTCATAGAGAAATGTACTGTCCAGTGGATATTTTTACATTTAATGTGGATCCCCGCCTACGTGGCCACGCCCTGAAGTTAAAAAAGGAGAATTTTCACATGCGTAGTAGGCAAACATTTTTGTCTAATAGAGTGTTTGACAAGTGGAACGCGTTGCCGGATAGTGTTGTCACTGCTCCGTCTTTGAATTCATTTAAAAGTAGACTGGATCATTTTTTGAATACTGTGCCTGTATAATGTTAATGTTAACAAGATGTGTCTCTGCAAGTTACAGTATTTTAAACAGATAATCATTTGTCCATACTTCATCTAAATATTTGTTTAATTTAGTTTATAGGATGTTATTTAATTTTTATATTATGAGCTTAACAAGCTTTCGAGTTTCAGCTCTTATTTTTTGTAATAATAATAATAATAATAATAAATTCGAATTCTACTCTCCTTTTTGACGTTGTTACCATGGAAATGCTCAAAATTTGCGCCTTTGGCCTTCTGGATTTTGAAATTATAAACGTCAAAATATACAGAAGATTTTTCATGCTTTTTTAATAAATGATATAGTGTTTTTTAATATTCTTTATATAGGTTTCACCCTGGTCATTTTGATACCCCTAAAATGACTCTAGGAATTTCGTAAATTTTGAATCTTTAAATATACTTAAAATTAAACCTTAGGCACACCAAATACCAAAAAAAGTTAATTTCCTTACATACTATTACAAACACTTATATTAATAACCAGCCGAATAATGGCTTTTCTTAAATCTAACACCTTCAGGGTATGACCCCATCAAAATCCGCACTTATCAGGGTCCACGCACACCAATGTTGCTTGAAAATTGTACATAAAGCTTGTCTAGCACTGTGGGCATTGACATTTAACAATAATACAGTTCAAAAACTTGCTGGTTCTTGACTGTTAATAAAATTACCAAATGTGTGAGAAACTACCCCTAAACGTATAGCTGGAGCCCCACACGAAGCTGTAGTTTAAGAGCTACAGTGTGTAAAAGCATTACTAAGTACCCAAGTATCTGCATACTAAAAGTTTAGTTATGATATAGTTTAACATAGTCCTGAGCAAAAATTAAATTTGATGTCTTTTCTGTCACTATTTTTACACATATTTTATTATATGAAAGTTTATTTAGAAGTTTAATATGAGTAGAATTCACTTTATTGAGTCTATAAATTAATGTTCTTTACTAATATGTACAAAATATAAAGTTTGTGTACTTTTATAGGTCTCTTTTATAGGTAAACCTCAAATTGGACTCAAAGTGTCACTTTCCCTGCCTAGGCAGGGAAAGTGACACTTTGCTGATTGATATTAGTCAGCAAAGTTAGTACTTTGCTGTTAATCGGCGAAAAATATATTTTTGTAGGTTTCTTAACAGGAAGCGTAAAGATTTATTTTACCAATTAAAAAAAAATCGCTTCGTTTTATAAAAGTTCCCGAAAAACTGTTGTACTTTTACCATGTGCTTACTGCCTGATAAATAAACAACTTTTATTTTAAACATATATAATATTTTTGATAAATATAAAATGAATGGATCATATGGTTATAACATGGAATGATAGATAGTTTCAATTAAATGAGCCCATTCCAAATTTATTTTTATTTTTTAAAATCGTTATTTATAAATCTAAATGATATATGATTAATTTTATCTTTTGTTTCTTAAAGATAATAGTGATACACACATATGAAGGCCGGAAATGACAAATAATACAATAAATAAGTACGTCTTTCAAACTTAATGCGTAAAAGTGTTAATTTCTCGGAAATATATTGATGATAATTTAATAAAGAAATTCGTAATCTTGACCCAAATGAATAACTGGGAGAATCCACAATAATATTAAACATCATTACAAGAAATGCAAAATTTAGGTCGTCTTCATGATTTGGGTAATAACGATCAATGAATAGAAAGTGACTTTACAGGTTAATTATGTTCTCGGAAATTATTAATTTCATAACTTTTCCTAATAATGCTACATCATGTCAATAACAATATATTTGAACAATTTAGACATAGAGGGCGATTTTGAAGTACATCCATATACAGGATGTAATTAGTTTCCTGTCAGTATAACTGGTAATGGGAACGAACAGGCAAACAAAACAGCTATATAACTTTTTCCTCCAGGGGCGTTTAAAAAAAAAAAGATCTACCTCATTAATATTAATAAATGCTATTAGTTTGTTTTAGAACTTCCGCCTCTACCAATATACCTACAGCTGAGAAGAAACGTTTGAGAGTTTATCACTGAGTTATAGAATAGTCACAAAAAAACTAAAGACCACCACTCAAGGTATGCTGTACTGGAAAAAGGCATCGCTTTGAAAAGCCACCAATGCGCGATAAATGGAAGTCATCAGCATTCTTTAATCAGTGTTAAGAACAAAAAAACCATGATGCATGGCAAGGGCCAGTTGGAAAGGTTGATTTCGTGCTATATTGTTTTGCACTGCTTTAGGTCTCTATTACTTTAGTAAATAAGTGGTTAAGTAAGTAATTAAGAATATTTTTATTAGAATTGTCTAACTTCAATTTATTGTCATTGATTTACGAACTATTAGCACGTAGGTAGTCTTCAAAATTAAAATATATCACGCTTTTAAAAAAATCATTTCTAAGTTTACGGGGACGGTAGCTCAGTGTGTTAGAGCGTCTGACTAGCAAACTGAGTTGCCTAGCGAGGTGGGTTCAATTCCCGCAAGGTGAAACAATTTTTCATTTAAAAAATTGCCCCAAGATTGGTTCGGAGTCCACATTAAACTGGAGGGTCTCGTCTCTCTTTACCTAGCACAAGATCTTTGAGATTTTCCAGGGGGTTACTTCGGTAATTTGAGAGGCGGTTAAGAAACATTTTAAGAAATATTTTAAGTGATTAACAAAAAATGTTTTAGACAAAAGTTATAGGTCTAGATGAGCACTATCCAACGATGTATCGTATGTACATATTTGATTTGAAATAAAATTTTGAATGTTTTTAAAATTTGAACCGCCGGCGCTTTGAAACGATGAAGGCGATTTGGCCCATCTCTGAACTTAACCGAGATATGGACCCAAAGTATATGTGTGCCAAATTTCGTTTTGATCTGTTGAGAAATGTGCCCTCTATATACACACTTTTCAACATGGGGCATTTTTGGGGTCCGGGGACCATAATCGAAGAAACTATGTAAAATTTTCCCGAAGTCAAAACATGCTGCCCTCTGCAATAGGTAGATTAGAAATCTACTTGAAAACAGGGAGATGTACGGTCGTGAGCAAAAAAAATAGGACAAGTCTTATAACGGTATTTTGCTAAAATCTAGTTGTGTACATCTAACTTTAATTTTTGTGACGTTGTCAGTTAGTTGTCATAATTTATTGCAAGTGTGCAAAAAACTAATATGTCTCATATAAGCGTTTTAGTTAAATTTGGAGTTATTGCTAAAGCAGAAGATGGATGGTCAATGAGACAAATTGCACTGCGTTATAATATTGACAAAAATTTGGCGTGTAACATTTTAAGAAAGTGGATAATAAACAGTACGATTAGTAGAAATCCTTGATCAGGGCGACGAAGGATGTCAACTCAACAACAAAATTTGCAATTGGTAAATGCTTTAGTAGAAAATCAATTTTACTCAGTTATTCAGACTGCTGAAGAAACGAATTTTCCTGGATCGAGTAGTACTGGTCGCCGGCGAGTAAGAGAATCGGAGCTACGCTGCCATGCAGCAGCACAGAAATACTTATTTAAAGCTGAACATAAAGAAGCTCGAGTAGGATTTGCGCATGAATTTTTAGCGCATGATTATAAATTTTTGGAACAATGTAATCTTTACAGACGAAAAACTTTCCAGTCAACACACAACGGTCGTATTCGTATTTACCGCCCTCCGAATACTCGATTCGATGAGAAATATTTATCTATCAATGATAAAATGGTAGATTTTCCGTCAATGTGTGGGCTTGGATATCGGCACTTGGTCCTGGTGTCTTGTGGCATATTGAGGAACGATTTAATAGTGAAACGTATATTAGGATTTTAGACAATATTATGCTCTCTTCTGTGTTACAATTATTTCCTAATAATGAGTTTATATTTCAACAAGACAATTGTTCCGTTCATACTGCTCATACCGTAACTAACTGGTTTCAAGATAACAATATCAATGTCCTTAACTGGTCCAGTGATAGCCCAGATCTTAACCCTGTGGAAGAAGTATGGAAACTACTCTTAAGAAGTATCCAAAAACGAAATGTGAGACCACGGAATGCCGAAGAATTACTGGAAATAGTAAATAATGCATGGGAAAATATTATTACTAATGATTATTGTATAAGGTTATTTAATTCTATGCCAAACAGACTTATAGAAGTTATAAATAGAAATGGTGCAATAACGAAATATTAATAGTTAGTTTCTTGTTAAGTAGGATATCATTTGTCCTTTGATCCAGGATTTCTACTAATCGCACCGTTTATTCTCCACTTTCTTAAAATGTTACAAACCAAATTTTTGTTAATGTTATAACGCAGTGCAATTTGTCTCATTAACCATCCATCATTTACTATAGCAATAACTACAGCATTAAAATAAAAAATAAATTAAAAGTGATATCTCTTTTAATTCGGTTACTCATTACATATTCAAATAGACAGATTTACATTAGAAAAAAAAAGTTGTCCTATTTTTCTCTGCTCACGACAGTATATTGTAGGAAAATCTTGAACCTGCTTTAGTTTAAGTCAGCTATTACTCATGTGATCATTTCAATATTTAACTCGTTTTAAGTAAAACATAAAGTAGATAAAATTATGGACACAACTGATGATTACTTTTTAAACTATTTATACAAAACGTTGAGCTAAATGGTTTGGTTTTTTAGTTATCACTAACAGAACAATTTTAAAAGGCGATATATTGACGTACCTGGTCCTGTCCTGGTCTTAAGAAACACGTATCTATTTTTCCAGAAATCAAAACTGATCAATAAACGATTGATTATTTATACAAATTGTTCGAAATAACCTCAATCTATACCCTTTTGCGTACACACATTCGATAAATTAGGATCATTTTTATGATTGCTGTGCACGTTAAAAATCCGTTGCCGCAAGTGTTCTAAAGTATCAATAGGGTCACGGTAAACAAGCACTTTAAGATGCCGTAAAAATAAATATCCATCGGATCAGGTCCAATTAATCGCTGAGGAAATTCGGTATTTAAATTTTTTTAAACCTTTAAACTACAATGGACCGGTGAGCCATCGCCCATCGTACATGTATCACATACGTCTACGCGCCATTAAAGGCATAGTAGCGGAAAACAATAAATGGAAACAACAGACGCAGTGGGGAATAGAGATGGTAGTGGCAATGCATAACGCATATAGCTGTTTCTATCACATCACGTCTTTTATGTCGCGTGCATAGAATGAGAGAGAAGGTTATGCTCGTATTGTCTCTTAGCGTCTCACCTCGCACCTCCCTTCTTGATTAAAGCTTTCCGCTACTATACATCTTCCAACAAATTTGGCAACGCTTGTTGTAAAAAAATTAGGTAAACATAATCATTTAATTGATGAATAAATGAACTATTTAACATGCAATTGCAGCAGCAAAAATGGTGAAAACAATAAAAGCAAAGTTTTTCACATCCGCATGGTAAGTTAATCCTGAATGGGACTATTTTTACGACTAAGAAATCTAGCTTTAGTTATTATTAAAGTAATAAACTTTTTATCGTTTCTCCATATATTCAAATACTCAAAATATCAATATTTATTTATGCAATTTAATAAATTAGTTAAATTTTCCTGAATTAGGGGCACACAATAAATTATTAATTTATATTGATTAAGCCTTGAGTAAAGTACATATTTTTAGACCTTCAATTTTATTTACAACAATCGCTCTTATCTTATATCAACAACATTAATGTGTTATATTTAATGTTGGCGCCATTCCAAATTTTTACCATATTTCTAATAAAAACTTGATGCGAATCTTATTTATGCTACCAAATTTATCTCAAAACAAATTACTATTTATCTCTAAGAAAATTGCTTTATAATAGAGAACAATTCGATCTTTCAGCTTATAAGAACTTCAAGACTAAAAGTTGTTACTTGTGCTTTATAGATTGTGAATCTATTTGTCCTCAAAAAATTTTCAGTGTATGAACTCAAATAAAAATGTCTAACTAATTACATTACATGATAGAGCCAACCAGAAAGCATATTTTTCCTTTAAATTAAAATACTCTCTAAAAAGGGAAGAATAGATAACAGAATGTCTCAACGTCTGGCACTTTATGTGTAATATACCTCAGCCTGTAAGGAGTTATATATAGTGAAGCACCCTGTATATACCCCATATATAAATTTACTTTTTTCTTATTTATCTCAACCACCGACATGCTCGACGAGGACGTTCAACATGTAGAACCTGGGGACAGCATTCACGGGTATATAACGATATACAGAGCGCACAGAAATTCAGCAGGCATAAATTTTTAAAGGTGATCGCTTGCTTATTTCGAAACTCTATTTTATGATTTGCAATTGCATTCATATTTTGGTTTCAACGGGGTGTAATAGGGGAAATTAACGCATTTGTGGTTCTAAAAGAATATTAGATTTTATTTTATGAAGTTTTGATTTTTAACAAGGAAACAGAATAAGGTTATGTTACAGTTTACTTAGTTATGAATTCATTCACGAGTTTAATTCATAAAATTGCACTTTCTGAATGTTTTACTAGGGAGATTTGCGTTTGAAAAATAACAGGTTTATATTCAAACACTATATATTTTCTGCGTTTATGCAATGACAAGAAACTTTCACTTCCATTATTTTTCATTTGATGTACTTATTAACGCTACTGTGTGCCTAATTTTGGACATGTCAAATGACATAGTAATGTTTATCTTTCAAATGATTATCTGAGATTTCTCACCAGCGATCTATTTGGTTTTCTATGATTGTTTAATAACGATCCATCCATTTAATTACCTTGCGCTCACAAACTGTACAGGCCATCGGTCAGTGCTGGGTTAATTAGCCCGTAAAGTTCGTAATAAGAAGGGTTTACTTTTCGTCGAGTACTGAACCGGGACGTCTCGTCTGTTTGATTTACATCTACCCACCTTGTTTTACGTTGTTGGACAGTCATACAAAATTTGGTAGACTGCTTGTTTTAATTATAATCAAAGGATTTTTCCTCAATATTCTATGATCTTTTACATGAGTATTTAATGCTCATTTCTAAACTTAATTTCGAGAATGTATAAACATGACATGATTCTTGTCCTCTGTTTTGCATTCGATTCATTATTTGGCTATTGCTAACAACTTTAATTATAAATTATTATTATCTAACGATTGCTAACAACTTTCTTTAATTAAAAACCATTATTACCTGGCGATTGCTAACAGCTCTAATTAGAAATTATCAATATCAGTCCATTGCCATAACTCTAATTACTATTAAAATAACACAGCATATTTTCGTATCTCAGTTCTTGTTATTGCATCAAAATACTCAGTATATGTATAGTATGGTCATTACTATAGCGACGCATATTTTCCTATTATAATATTTAGACAATTGTCTCAAATATTTAGATTATTTTTGATTTCATGTATAGCTATTTGCTACGTCAATTTATATAAAATAAAAATTTTTTTTTTACTATTTTTCCCATTCAATTGTTGTTTTTTTTCTTTCCTATTTAACTTTCTAGCTAGATAAATAATGAACTAAATAAATGGTTTTGTTTCAAAGCAAAATAGAAAACAAACTTCAACTATAAATGTACAGTGCAATCTTGAGTAATAAAATATTACATAAATAACATGTGTAATTAACTAGGTCTCTCAATTAATAGACAGTGTGTTCAAGTTTACCAGGTATTTCAATTAACAGAGTGATTCATTTTCTAATGTATATAGTATCAGACAGAAACAAGTAATATTAAACTTTATATAAAGGAAACTGGGTAAATTAAAAAGGGTTACTACACACACACAACTAACTTTGGGTCCTACACTAACAAAACTAGACGATCACGCAAATGGCCAGATTTATTTGTTTACCCTTCAGATAAATAAATAGCAATTAATATACTGGTGACATAATTACCAGGATTTCATTTGTAATTAATTGGGGTGGGAAAAAACCTCTTCAATACCTTGTAAGTGATCTGCAGTTGACGATATTTTGAATAGTCGTGGGGGATGTCAAGGCAAGCCTAAATTTAAGTTTATAGGGTGCTCTGACCTCAGCATTGTCGACCATCTTGAAAAAGGTGAAATTATCTCGCTTCCGGTTTCTGCTAGAACGAATTTTAAAAAGGGGCTTGATAGCTCTCATAATTCTCTACAATTTGTCTTGTATGAACTTTTTCGAAAAATCAATATGTCGACCAGAAAGTAAAAAATTTAGTGGTAGTACTTTTGCACATTTGGGGTGACTCTTACCAAAAAACTGTCTATTATGAAAGTTGTAAAATATAAGAAAACGTACAAAATGTAAATGTTTTTTCTTAAATATCAATACAAAGTAGTACAACATTCGCAAATGCTTTCATGACACTTCATTTCTGTCTATCGCCAACCACATATTTTTCCATATTTGGTCTTGCATGTATAAATAAGTTGAAGCAGATCACTGGAGGCAATCTTTTGATTAGTCGTAATTAATTGAAGTCCATATTCTGCTCGATGCCAAGAATGTATTTGATGATATGTTATTTTGACATATTAATTAAAAAATAACTTCAAAGGTAGCTATGAAAGGATCATTTTGCTTTTCGTTAAGAATTTTTTGAATAGTATGTGGCTTAAAGTATTTATGGAAGAAATCTTAGTTTCATCTTCTCGGTATACTTATAGTAATTAATAAACTTTCCGATAGACAAATAAGATTGTTTTACTTATTTTTCCATTGTTACCACCAACACTTGCAACTTTGAAACAACACTTGTCGTCAAATACATTGGAAATAATTTGGATCCGGAAAAATGGAGATGGCGTGAACGGAACATGGACTCATCAGAACAGTGCCCCCACTGATTCGTTTGAACTTATTTCGTGCACTTATAAGACCGAATGTGGAGATATCTGGGGTTGCCGAAATGAAGGTTTCAAGTATTTGCGAAGGCTGTGTCAGAAAAAAATTCGATAAAGTCCCGTACATCATTACTCTCCTTGAATATAACGAATTGAATGACGACAATGTAACGCAGATAGAAGGAACTTATCCCGAATCAACGACCGATGAGAATGAGTATATAGAAGTGACAAAATCGACTGATGTTTTTGCCGAAGAACAAGAAAAAACTAATTTTACTATGCTCAGACCACCAAGAATATGAAAAATAAGTAAAAATTATAAAAACAACAAACTCAAAGTAACTGAGGAATGTCAATAGGCCGGGGAAATCACGTTATAAAATACGCCCATAATTCTACCTCAATGGCGGTATGGAAAAGGTTTCCAATGAAGCATTTATGAGTACATGGGTTCGCGATCATTCAGTAACGTGCGTACTATGCGATTTTGGGAGCGCGCTATAATTTTTGGACTGATGTCTAGAAAAAAAGAATATGGTATTGTAGATTTTCTCATGCTCTGCAATTTATATATTAGGCATTTTTTCGCTATTGGTAGTAGGATATTTTTAACCCTTAAATTTTTTGCTTTTTGTTCGATAACTCGAAAAATATTGTTTTTTTGAAACAACTTCATGTAAGATAAATTATAGAGAATTTCGGGAGCTGTCAAATTCTTTTACTTTCCCAGATACGTAGTATATAGAAAAGTATTGTGATCGTGCAAAAAATCGGTTTTGAGTTTTTGATGAATATACTCGTTTTCAGTTCCCCTGAAGCAAAAAAAGTGGTTCTTAAAAAATGTCTGTCTGCTGTCTTTTGCTTGTCATCTGTGGTCGCACCTGGAGCCGAAATTACTCGATCGATTTTGTTAAAATATTGCATGTCGCAAATTCGCAATTTCAGGATAACCTAACCTTAAAGTGAAATCACAAAATCGAACTTAGTTCAAATGTGGGAGGGAGTTAACCCCCAAAATGCCGATAAAAAATGCTAAATAATATTTTTCTCAAAGACGGCTCTAATGACTGGGATGGTTTATAGAATATGAGAAATTTGAAAAATTAATTATAAAGTCCCCGATGGCAAAGACCAGTCGGGAAGGTAGATTTCGTAGTAAAAAAATTTATTAAAAACCTTTCTCGGACATTCCTTCTTTTTCTACGTGATTTAGCAAAAAATAAACGTTGAAATAACATTTTGAGAATTTTTTGAAAACTTTTAACCGCCGCCATTTTGAAACCAAGAAGCCGATTTGGCTGTTGGTTGCAGTCTGGTTACGTTCCTTATAGTAAAATAAGGATTTTATAGAGGAGTTTGCGACTAAAAATATTATGTTTTAATATTCTGCTCTCTAAAAGCACATTTGAACTAGGTTTATAATAATTCGAAATAGACATTAAAATTTATGGATACCTAAATTAACACCCTTTTCAAGGAATGCTGAAGTTTCAGCACCCCGTAAACTTAAATTTATACTCACCCTGACGCTTATTGTGGCAAATGCCTCATTATTACATTTTTGTTGCTGTTGTACCCAGTTTGATTTTCAAGTAGCGTTTCTGTATATTCAAATCAAAGTGCATTTATTTCGAAAACCATTAATTTTATCAAAATCAAATTACTTTCTGTTTTAGGAAAGTGTTTAGGGAATTTAGTTGTTGCTGGAAAGTTTGAAATTGTCACCCTTAAAAGCATTCATAATATAAGCTATGGAAACTACTATTTGGTTAAATGTCAAATTATAAAAGAAATTTATATAATAACACCACATGTATTTACGACTCCCTTTATCCCGGAAGGCTCTAGAGGAGCCTTGTGTGGGAAGGGGTTATACATTTAGAGACAAGGGACACACACTCAATATCCATGTATAGTGGAAAAATCCTTCTCACAATATTTTCAACTGTCACGACCGGGAATCGAACCCGGAACTTTTGGGTGAGAGGCAAGTGCATTTACCTCTTGACTATCATCATAATATAACGTATTAACTGTTTTGACCTCATAATACTAATTATTTACATAAACTCCTAGTACTGCATAAATATATCCTATGTAAATACATGTATTCATAAAATATGAAGGCGACATATAAAATATTTGGAACGATATCCTTGTAATAATTATTGTTTGATTCTAAATTCCGCGTTTCTAATTAAACCAACGCAAATAGCTATCTTAAGGATATAAATATTTACTATGCCTTATATTATCTTAACTTGAAAGATAATAATACTATTGACATGTATTTGTTTATGATTTAAAACCCACATTAAGTGATTCATTAAAGGTAAATTACCTTATACGACCGATTAAATTGAGTGGTGTAAATATATGACATTTTTCAAATAGTAATTTTCCAATAAATTAACCTTAACACAATTTCCGTCAGTAAAACTTTTTAGAAGCACGAAAATACGAAAAGTGTCTACTGTTGCGCTAAATAATACAAGCTTATTTAATTATAATTACATGAAATTATTCAGTATTCAACAGTTTATGCATACTTCAGATATACCGATGTGTAGATAATTATCACAATTATTATCGTCAGTTGCAATGGTTACCAAATATAACCACAAATTTTAAAATACTACTAGAAAAAATTGTACGCCTAGTCCTTGCGTGACTTTCTACCCTCGGGCCAAGGCCCTCTGGTAGAAATTCGTCACCCCTAGGCATAAACATTTCTATATCGCCCTCAGTACATAAATAACTATTTTCACCTTTTATCATAGAAGTTAGGATATTAGTGGACAGTAAAAAAATTCGAGCAAATATCTTTAGGGGTTCCCATTCAAATTCTCCTTCAAAGAAAAACAATGCACATCGCGTTTCTCCCATTAAATTTGGCGAAGAAATGAGATGTTAAAATTCTTTTTAAATCCCCATTTTCAAATGCTAAAGGGTTAAAACGAAAGGGTTTTATAAAAAAAATAATTTGTAATCAGATCCACATGTAACATGCTATTATTTCTTTAAACGTCGAATACGAATACTGTTGTTTTTTCTCCAAATTATTTTAGTGTCGCTCAAAGCCCGTGTGTGGCTGTAAAAGGATTTTACTGCCGCCAAAAATTTTAACTGATAGTGTCAATATTTAATATTTTGCGAAAACCACAATTCATATAATTGAATCGTAGAAATCATCTATGCCATAATAGTAAAAATTCACTTTATAATTATTGTAATTCAGTAATTATTTATTATAATTTAATACAAACAAACATCTCATAAATACAAATACAAAATGAACATCCAAAAAAACTATTTATAACAGTTAGTACTACCCACTACCATACTGAAAAGAAAATGTGTATATTTATTTTTCTAACCACAAATAATGTTCAAATTGTGCACCATACATTCTAATACACTAACGTGCTCTGCGAGTCACCTCACGCATTACATTTTGAAGTATTTCAGGAGTAATTGCCTCACATGCGTTCCTAATTCTGGTTTTGATGTGCTCAATGTTTTCAGGGGCAGTTTGAAATACCTTGTTTTTAAGTAGTAAGTAGGTATCCATTTAAAAAAAATATATATGAACTTCTACGTACAGGGCGCATCCCACACTCTGTCCAAGACAAGGTCTTATAATAATAAAGCATGTTAAACTATACTGACATCAATCCATTCATCAACTGTAATTGATAAACTAGTAGAGGGCCCTCGAGAATATCTCACTTAATATCGGTCGTACAAAAAAATATTTTTACGAAAATTGTGCCGATATATATAACCTACAAAATGGTTTAAAGACATTTGAAATCCATGGCCTACTTAATAGTTATGGCGGAAAATATCGAAAATACGGAAAACGTCTAGGCCAAATATCTCCGTTATTTGAAGAGGTACCAGAAAAATTCTGAGGCGAAAATTTATTGCAAAACAGAGTGTTTCAACGAGGTTTTATCTAATTTTTTTCAAAACCGCTGTATTTTGATATTTATTCTTCAGACTGTTAAAAAAAATATTTTGAAACGGGCGGGAAATAGCACCATTAAATAGAGTATTTTCTTCCCTTTTCAACGATATATCACATGCCATATTTATTCATTGCTACTACGTTAGTAATTATAAAAACATTTTTTTAAAACCAATAATTTTTTTTAACAAGCATTATACTTGCCGTGGAGAAGTATGATTAAATAAAACGACAAAATAATTCAATAAGCTGTTCAAATCTTTTATATAATAAAACATTAACGTAATTAAGAAGAATAAAGTAAATTTAGGTAACAAAAACAAATTAATGATAAAAAGAATATAGCTCACAGAACATTAATATTTATCTAATCCTCAAAATAATTTTTAAGATATCATATCAAGTGTTCAAAGTGTCCACCGCGATTTCTTATGTACAATCGAGCGCGGCGAGGCACTGCATTTAAAACATTACTCAGCATTTCGGGGGTAACTGTAATATATGCCTGTTGAATTCCAGCTGTTAGGTCCTCTACATTTTGCGGTGTCGTCGAAAACACCATATCTTTAATATACCCTCATAGAAAAAAATCCATTGGGGTTATATCTGTAGAACGAGGGGAACATCGAATAAATCCACTGGTACCTATCCAATGTTGAGGCAAAATTTCGTCTAAATAATCTAGGCAAATCTGGGAATTGTGGGGAGGAGCTCCATCTTGTTGAAAATATTGAAAGTTGTGTCGATTCTCTAAAGGTGGGTCATCTAAGAATTGATTAAATTCATTTCTCAAAAAGTATAGGTACCTTTGACCACTGAGGTGACCATCATAAAAATAAGGACCTATTAAATTGGTGCCTAAAATACCTATCCACACATTTATTGAAAAACGATTTTGAAACCCAATCGGTATATGCCAGTGTGTATTTTCAGAAGTCCATTTGTAATGAATATTGCGATTAAAAAAATCCATTATTGGAAAAATTTGCCTCGTCGGACCAAAGTATTTTACTACATATTAATGGATCGGCACGCTTCTTTTCCAACAGCCACCTACAGAAAGTCGTCCTCCTTGGTTTGTCCCCCGCTTGTAAATTGTGAACTTTTTTGGCTTTATAACACCGGCAACTATTTTTCTTTAAAATTTTTCTAGCACTTGTTTTATTTATGTGACAAACAATCTGAATTTCTCTTAATGATGTTTCCAAATTTTCTGTATTTTTATTTCTTACATAATTAATAACTCGGTTTACCTTATTTACATTATCAGTAACACTGTTCAACCTTGTCTTTTTCTTTAAAAATGAACTATTATTTTTCAGTTTCGTAGCTAATTTTCTGAACAGAGTTTTATTCGGCTGTAGTGCTTGTGGAAATCTGTTTCTATATTCTACTTGAGCTAATCCAGAGTTAAAATTGCATTGGCAATATGTAACGAATATATTATAAAGATCATTGTGAGTGAAAATCATTTTTGAAAATTCTAAATTCTTAAACGAGTGTGATTGAGTGAGAGTTTAAGTATTAACTGAGATGATTTGTCAAAAAATTAAATTGTCAAGTTTGTTCATAGCCAACTGGTAAAGACATTTTAACTTTCTGAGCAAGGAGTGACGCTTTTATGGAGGACCTCTATACATTGGCATAACTGCGAATACTCTTTCCATAATTGCTCCATGTTACTTTCTTGATTATTATTTTGTTTTTGTTACCTGAATTTATTTTATTCTTCTTAATTATGTTAATGTTTTATTATAGTAAAGATTTGAATAACGTATTGAATTATGTTATCGTCTTATTTAATTATACTTCTCCACGGCAAGTATAATGCTTGTAAAATTTTTTTTATTGGTTTTAAAAAAATGTTTTATAATTACTAACGTAGTACCAATGCATAAATATAGCATGTGATATATCGTTGAAAAGGGAGGAAAATACTCTACTTAATGTCGCCATTTCCCGCCCGTTTTAAAATAATTTTTTTAACAGCCCCTAAATACAGGGGTTTTGAAGAAAATTAGATAAAATCTCGTTGAAACACTCTATTTTGCAAAAACTTTTTGCCTTAGAATTTTTCTCGTACCTCTTCAAATAAAGGACATATTTGGCCTAGATGTTTTCCGCATTTGCGATATTTTCCGCCATAACTCTTAAAGTAGGCCATGGACTTCAAATGTCTTTAAACCATTTGTAGATTATATATAAATCGGCACAATTTTCGTAAAAATAATTTTTTTTGTACGACCGATATTAAGTGAGATATTCTCGAGGGCCCTGATAAAATGGACAGCCTGTAAACCTAGGTTGAGAAGTAAACTATTATTACCGAGCACATTTATATCCTGAGACGCAAAGCGTCGAAGGAAATAATATGCGAGGTTTATAATGGCATTCTCAACCGAAGTTACTACTAACCTGAATATAATAAAATTATAATTTTTTACCTAGGGAGAGAAATACTACTTCTACTAGAGGAGTGGAGAGCAAATAATGGTGATTTCTCAGGTTAGTAGTAAAAAAAATACATTTTTTAAATTCATATTATTCTTAATTAGTTTATGTACAACTTCTCGGGAAATGCAAAATATTTTTTTTACAACAATATTTTATATAGCAAAAATGTAACTTGTATTTGTATTATTATCAAAGTCTAGACATGCTATAAAAGTTAGATAAGGGAACTGAACAATGCTCCAAATTACATGTTGTTAGTGAATCTATCAAAACAATTGTTTGTAGCCAGTACAATGCTGAGGAAAATGGTAATATGTATACATAGTCAAATTCAATGAATTTTGAAAACATGCAATAACGAAACGAAAAGTTTTCAACGAAATCGGCTAATCGGCTTGTCATTTCAACTTTATTAATCCAATATTATCAAACCATAATGAAATATTAAAAAAGAAAAAAAATTTCTCATAATTTTTAAAAAAGAAGGCGTGAGGCGTAGGAGAATTTCTACGGGCGAGAAGCGATAGTGTTAAATAATGTGTATTCTTATGCAAAATGGCATTCTAAACACTTTTTTACTCGACACATTTTTCAGTAAAATCAATAGATCAAACTTTGCGAGTTATTGAATTGGTGGTGTAAAATGGGGGCTACAACGCCCCGGGGTTAGTGCACTAATTTTCAAAGGTATGCATTTCATATGTTGCCGAAACTTAATATAATGCAAAAGGTTTCAAGTTTCTATATTGAAGTAGTACTGATTAAGAACTTATATCCTTTTTTGTTTTCATTTTCTCTACTATAAACATAAAGATACGGCTTATGATTTGTGGACGGCGGCGAAAAATTTGAGAGCAGAGTAATTGCGAGTTGGTTACTACTCGTAAGTCACTTTTGATAATGAAGTTTGATGCAAATATTGACACACTAGCTAATCATTTACTTAAATTCGATAAACTGAAGAAATAGACATTGTCTGTCATCTTTTGCTTACTCTGCCATTTGAGTACGATTGGTAACTGCGATTGAGACCTTGATCAGCGACAATTTAACAATTGGATTTGTGAATAACAGACTCCAAGACGAGGAATCGAAACGAAGAGATACGAAGTGAATTAATGGAAGCGATCAGTAGCGGTCCCAGAATTTCGACATGGGGAGGGCCATCAAAGATAGGCAGCCCAACTGTTTACACGTAGCGTCAGCTGCAAGGGGATCGGTGAGTGAAAATGTTTTGAAAGATCAAAATTATTGTGGTTTTTCAAATACGCCAATGTCATGATCTGTTAAAAGTAAATATATGGTAGATAGGTGATAATAATGGGTAATCGACAGTTGCAACGTTCATGTGTCCAGAAGGGGGTCTGGGCCCCTATCCCCCCACCTTTGGACCGCTACTGGAAACGAGCTATCTTTTTAAACATCTTTTGCTTCACAGCCAGAACAATCGAGCGAATCAGCACCTAGGCCCCCATTCAAATGGAATTATTGCAGGAAAGTTGGTGATAAGCAAGCTGATTGCGGGAAAAGGATATACGACTTGAAAAATAAAGAGTCGTATAGTGCACATTCAGCCTCAGGATCTGAATATGACATTGATACAGGCAGTTTTTTTTAGCGATGACTAAAGCAATGCAGATTATGATGTCAAGTGCTACCGAACACGCGATCAGTAGCAGCATTTCATTGAGTAATATAAAGAAACTCGATGAGTCGATTAATAAGAGTCGTGAAATCTGGAGCCTTTCTAACAGAAATCCCAGTGAGAGAAATTCAACTTTTGAATTCTGTTAGTGGAAAGGAAGTTTCGATAATTATAAGAGACATTTTATCAGTATCAAAGCTAGAGCATTAACCTATTATCAGTTCGTAAACCTGAAATAAATGGTTTTCGTCTCACATTTGAAGGTGGACGTGGACTTATCATCAAGAGCAACCAAACAATAACAGAAATAATACAGAATTGTACGAGTTGAATTTTGGAAAATCTGTTTCTGCGATTCTCAGTACGAAGAGTGATGATTACAGGATCAGAATTTGGACTCCGGGAATCTATTGACTGCTGAAGATACTGGAAGTTGTTAATTTGGGGAGAAGTGTTGGGAATTCGAATTTGAGGTATTTTATGCAATTACTTTTGTCACGTTTTATTGTATTAAACACACAACAATTAACAGAAACATTAAAGAGGTTTGATAATTAGACACGCTTTTAAAACTGCACCTAATGGCACAACAAAATGAACTGGTTAGGGGGTCTCGTTATGAGACGAGCCGGGGTGTTTTGTTATATACATTCTTGGGGAATTTATGAGTTTATCAACGCATAAGAGTTATAGTCCATTTAACGAGGTCCAGAACATCAAAAGTATGAGGGATCTTTTGAAATACATTTCCCCCTCTGTTTTCGAGGGTGAGAAAAACGATGGTGATGGTTTCGAGTTAAATCTTTACGTACTACCCCTATCAAGGAAAAACCACCCCAATTTCCGGCTTCTCGGTCTTGGGCTTGCGAGGAATCGGCGGATCGGTTTTTTTTGGGGGGGGAATAATAATAAATTCAGTTAACTTACAATAGAGTCCCCCGAACCGACCCCCGGGGGTTGAATCTACCCCCGCTAGTAATAGCAATATCTCCAAAAAATAAGAAAATACGGACTCGACCAGGTTTTTTATGAGTTTTCGAGGGCAGGGATCATGATGGAGGTGCTATTTTTTACCCTACCCTTCCACAACTACCCCCAACGTATAAAACCACTCCCTTTTCCATGCTGTCGGTCCTAGGCATGAGGAGATTCGTCGGATCGGGTTTTTTTATGAGAATATCAGGGAAAATAACCATTACTAAACCACAATTGACCTAAGTGGCCCTCAGGGGGTTGAAACTACCCTCTCGCAAAATCAAAATCACTCTAAAAACGGGAAAACAGGCTTCTCACGGGTTTTGGAGGGCGGTAATCGCGATGATGGAATTTTCTTCTCGAAACTGCCCCCTACGTATAAAAACCATCCCCTCCTCCACGCTGTCGATCCTAGGCATATATGGATTCCGCGAACCGGGGTTTCTATGGGAATATCAGGGAAACTAACCATTACTCAACGACAGTTGACCTAAGGCAACCCCCACACATACAGTTTAGTAGTACCCCAAAAAGGGGTACTTTATACATTGGGGGTAGTTGCGGGAGGGTGTGAAAAATAACACCGTCATCGTGATTCCGCCCTCGAAAACCCGTGAGTGATTTAGGTGTTGCAAGCAGGGTAGTTTCAATCCCCGGGGGTTGCTTAGGTAAACTGACTGTGATTGAGTAATGGTTTATTTACATAAAAAAAACCCGATCCGACGAAGCCACGCATGCCTAGGACAGACAGCATGGAAGAGGGGGTGGTTTTATACGTTGGAGCTAGTTTCGAGAGGGTAGAGTGAAAAAAATACCACCATTGTGATTACCGCCCTCGAAAACCCCTAAGAAGCCCGTTTCCCGGTTTTCGAGTGGTTTCGGTTTTGCGAGCAGGGTAGTTTCAACCCCCAGGGGCTGCTTAGGTCAACTGTGGTTTAGTAATGGTTAGTTTCCCTGATATTCCCATAAAAACACCGATCCGACGAATCTCCGCATGCCTAGGACCGACAGCATGGAAGAGGGGGTGGTTTTATACGTTGTGGATAGTTGCGGGAGGGTAGGGTGAAAAGTAGCGCCTCCATCATGATCTCTGCCCTCTCCCCATAAACCCATAAAAAACTTTTATCGAGTCCGTATTTACTTATTTTTTGGGGATATTACTATTACAGTCGGGGGTAGTTTCAACTCCCGATGGTCGTTCCGGGGTACCTAATGTAAATTAACTGAATTTATTATTATTCCTCCAAAAAAAAACTAGATCCGACGATCCCTCGCAAGCCCAAAACCGAGAAGTCGGAAATAGGGGTGGTTTTTTCTTAATAGGGGTAGTACGCATGGGTTTCAAAACTCGAAACTATCACCATCGTTTTTCTCACCCTCGAAAACAGGGGAGGAAATGCATTGCAAAAGATCCTACAAACTTTTGATGTTTTCGCCTTTTTGTGCCTTGTTAAATTGACTATTATATGCGTTGATAAGCCCATTAAATGGGACCGACCAATATTATCATAGGATGAAAGTGAGAAAAATAATCAACAATTTTTATGAAGGGTAAATATATCTATATTTTCTTATTCAAATGAGTTACACAGGCATGACAACAAAGTATACGAATTGTTAACCTTTATTAATGCCGTCACAAATTAAAAATTTTCTTATAATTTCACTATTGCTAATCTATAGATTTCCAAATTAATATTCTAAAAATAATATATATTTCTTTAGTGCAGACCTAATTTTATATTTGTTATTTCAAATATTTTAAATATATTTATTTTTAGCAAATGGCACGCATCTAGAGAATCTGTGCTATTCACATCACAAATATGAATAGAATTTTATTGTACGAAAAGAGATTATTTTCCTATTAATTTTCTATCATTTATAAACGTTTTATGATTTTACGAATTTTATTCATACTAATATCATTGTACCAGAAAATAACGTAAACAATACAAAAATAATGAATATGAATTATGCATAACTATTAAAGGCTTACATACTAACCTTGATATTGCTTCAACAGATCGTGAAGGTCCTTTGAATTTTCTTTGCACCTCACTCATTGACAGTATTCAGTGCATTGTAAAGAAATTAATTATAAACTGTTAATTGTGTATGTTTAATATAGTAAGATGATTATTTTGAATGTGTGCTATAAAAAATTTTAAAAAATCATGCATCCCCCGTTAGTAAACAGATTATTAATATATATATATTAATAGCGAAATATAAAGTCGACTTGCCGTTTTAAAAATAATAAATTTATGAACTGTTTACTACACAGTTTTTCAGTAAGTAAAAATTAAGTGGTTTAGTGAAATATGGTTCCAATAAATACTTTTTTATGAAGTGAGATCTTCAAATAATAGAAACTTGGCTCAAATGTAGCTGAAAACATGAACTTTTTATATATAAACTTAAGACTATTCCAAATTGTCTGTTTATTTTCAGTATTATGAAGTTTTGTACACTTGTCCTCACCACCTGTATTACATTTTTTGAGATGAACGTTTTTTGTTTTTGTCTGTGATATATACGTTTCGGTTTATTTTTAAATAATCCTGGATATAAATACGATTATTTCTATGAAATAAATTTGCGCAGGTCAGTATAATACATGCGATTACAATAATGTTCTTAACTTAATCAATATGATATACCTAATAATCCATCAGAAAGATAAAATATATAATTTCTTTAAGCTTTGGTTGTAAATGAATCAATTAACAAATCTCAATATTTAAGTAGATTTTTTATGATATGTGAGTTTAAAGTGAGACTTAAAAGAAAATAATTTAAAATATAACCAAAAAACTGGACCGCGAAAAGGAAATTCCATCGAAAATTAATCATCAGGAGGTGATTAAAATTGAAAACCAGTCTCATTCGTCTCCCGATGATACTGACATTGCTACATGCGACGAGTAGTGTATTCGAGTGTAGTGTTTAAATGTTTTAGCGTTTTGTATAAGTGATTCCAAAGATATTGACTTGTGAAAAATAGCCTCGTACGAAAGACCGCCAGGGCCTAGACCCAGCATAGGGTTATCTCCTTAACGCCCATATTCACCATCGTTAGTTAAATAGGTAACAAGCTGTTAAAGCATTAACAATCTGTCAAATATTTGTGAACGTATTCACCAATCACAGTTAGGAGAAAACAACCTGTTAAAGTTAACAGGAAAATATTGGGCAGTTAAGCTCTTAACAGATCGTTTTGTTGAGGTTATGTGATGTATCAAAGGCATATAAATCTACATGTAGATATTAAATATTATTGAAAGTGCCATTTTAGAATGAAATTTTAAATAGATAGACTCGATTTCCATCCAATGATGACAACGCATTACGAAATTCGATCAATATACCCAAAAGAGAGGGATGAGGAACATATAAGAAAACAGTATGTCATTGTACTGTTATCAGAAAAGCGTTGATAAATACAACTTTTAATTAGAACGTACAATATTACAGTCATATGTATCTTGCTACTAAAAAAATTAAAAATCTTATAAGTTTTTTATTAACTATACAATTCTATATACAATACGAAACATATATATACTACACAAAATAATGCATTCACAAATTATGAAAACAATTTATATCAAATTCTTTCTATTTTCAATACTAATAACTCTCTTTTATAATACATTTTATTTTATCCTTATTTTTCCTCTTAGATTTTCTAGTTCTGCCCCCTCCGACTATATCATTATTTTTTAAATATCACTTTGGTGAATTAGTTTTTCATTTTTTGATGTTTGCCATATTCTAATGAGTATATTTCTTTTCCCTTTCATATATCACTTCCGTGATTAAAGCTTCTGTCATTAGTAAGTTCTGTAACCGATGCTTCAATACTTTCTTTTTGTTTATTTAAAGAACTTTAAACAGTAATTTAGCCATGGTCAACTTCTATTTCTTCAGAAGATAATACAACTCTATTAGAGTCTAGATATGCATTAGAGTAATTCTCATGTACGATAGTATTATAATACAGGGTTACTGGTAATTCGATACATTCCTTTGGATATATGATGGGGCATGATCTATGAAGTAAATTTAGCCCTAACATATATTATGCAAAACTCAATAGTTTTTGAGATATTTAATTTTTTTTGATTTTCTCAAAAAGTAGATCTTAATGCCCTAAAAGTTAATTTTCGAAAAATCTATTTGACATTTTTAAATTTTTTTTACTGGATTACTTGTCCAATATTATAGATATCCGTTTGGAATGAAAAATATCTGGAAACATTTCGATCATGTGAACATCTGAAATAAAAACTTAAAATTTTTTTTTTTTAAATCAGCTATGAAATTTACCTATTAGGTTTTTTCAAAAAAATATTAACGTAACACGCGTATAAATTATTATAAAAACTGCCTTATTTCAATAGCTATCTAACAAGGTACAAATGTTCAATGTACCCTTAATAGTTCTAAGAAAATACTAGTAAAAATAACACAAGTAGTACGAATTTTATTTTTAGATAAACAGTAAAAAACATTTTAAAAGTAGAGTTTAATTCTTCATTAACTTCAAAGTTGTGCTTTATTTTTTATATGCCTTGCTCAAAATGGGAGCCCCTATTTCGTATACAGACACGGCAGCATCTTCTTATTTCCGTCCTTGTTACTCTGGTTGTCGGATTATGCCTTATGCGTTGGGCAGCATCGACTATCTTTTGTCTAAGATTTTCTATAGTATTGACTAGTGTGGCATAGACCATCTCCTTCATATGACCCCATACGTAATAATCAAGGGGTGTTAAGTCAGGGCTTCGCGCTGGCCAAGATATTGGGCCCGCTCTTCCAATCCAACGGTTAGGGAAACGTTGATCAAGTAACTGTCGTACTGTCAGCCGATAATGTGCTGGACAACCGTCGTTCTGAAACATCATTCGCTGCCTGATGGCGAGAGGAACATCTTCTAAAATCACCGCCAGATCATTTCTTAAAAAACTTTCATAGATTTCCCCGTTTAAATTTTGAGGAAGAAAGTGTGGCCCTATTAAATAGTGGCCAATGACTCCCATCCACACATTAATAGAAAACTTCATTTGGAAACTAGTTTCACGTGTTAACTTGGGATTTTCCCCTGCCCAATAATGTAGGTTGTGGAAATTTGTTATACCCTCGCGATTAAATTTCGGCTCGTCCGTCCATAAAATACTTGTTGAAAAATTTGCACTTTCTGCAGCTGAATTTAACATAAAGCGGCAGAATTTCACTCTCCTTCCAGGATCACCTTCCTCCAAGCCTTGGACAGGGGTATAGTGGTAAGGATGACATCCAACTCTACGTATCGTAGACCAAACTTTCCATTGTGACGCTCCGGTTAGTCTTGCGACTTTATTAGTTGAAATAGTTGGTCTTCCTCAAAATACCTCAATATTTCTTCCTCATCATCTGGTTCATAAACGGGAGGAGCACCAGCGTCATTTCTTCTACATTTCACGGAGCCAGTTTCAGCGATATTTCGATATGCCGTACTGAATACACGTGCATTTGGTAAGCGGCGGTTAGGGTACCAAAGACCATATTCTCGGCGAGCTTCAGCAGCGTTGCCGCCACAGTATCCATAGACAAACAAGATATCAGCGTATTTTGCGTTGGCATACGCGGCCATGGCACAGAAAATACAATAACAACAACTACGAGCAAAATCAAAATCATTGATAACTAATTTAACAAGACCAACAAACTTAAGGGACACGGAGATAAGAATGTCAGTTAATGACATATGCACAAACGTCAAAGTCAAGGACTGACTGACTTAAATGAAAATGAACGATTAGTCGTTTAATAAATAACGCCAACAGCATTACCTTTACTAATTTTTTATTAGAACTATCAAGGGTACATTAAACATTTCTACCTAGTTAGATAGCTATTGAAATAGGGAAGTTTTTATAATAATTTGTACGCGTGTTACATTAATATTTTTTTTGAAAAAACCTAATAGGTAAATTTCATAACTGATTTAAAAAAAAAATGTTTACAAGTTTTTATTTTAAATGTTCACATGATCGAAATGTTTCCGGATATTTTTCATTCCAAACGGATATCTATAATATTGGACAAGTAATCCAGTAAAAAAAAATGTAAAAATGTCAAGTAGATTTTTCGGAAATTAACTTTTAAGACATTAAGATCTACTTTTTTGAGAAAAACAAAAAAATTGAAATATCTCAAAAACTATTGAGTTTTGCATAATATATGTTAGGACTAGATTTACTCCTCTGCCCCATCACATCTCCAAAGGAATGTATCGAATTACCAGTAACCCTGTATAGTCACCTCGGTTGCCTCTGTTGCTGTATTTATAGCATAGGCGTTTTCAATTGTAAAATACTGTGTACACAATAGATTTAAAAGCTTTTCATCACTGCTCGTAACTTTTGCCTAATGCATTCCTCCACCAGTTTTCATGGTTCTCTAAAAGAAGAATTAAATTATTTGGTTTTAATCATGTTCTATTATACTATTTCTTTATATTTGATATAATATGACATATTTGTGCACTTACATTGTACAGATATATTTTGTTTCCACTCCTTTTTCAGTAAAATTGCAAAATAATGATTGCGAAAATATTACAGAGGTTAGAATACGATATAAATAAATAACATTGCAAACTCTGTGAAGATAGGTTTTTACCAACTGCTGCACAAAAATACTAGTTCCTTTCTGTTAACAAAGTGTTACTTAACTTCCATTCAATTTTCATTGGTGAATACGATATTGCTTTAACTACCTGACCAATTTTAACAGTCAGTTTAGTATCGGTGAGTTAAGCAAATGTTGGTGAATACGGGCGTAAATAGGACTGCGCACTATAAAGTTCTCGACAGAGGACAGGTTCGGCAGAATTTCCCGCTTACGGGTAGCTCGCCTCTAGCTTTAGTCGCATGGTCTCGAAAGAAAATAAACGAATAAAACTTTTCAGACACATGCAAAATGCTGATTTTTATGTCCAGAATTCCGGTAAATTTGATTGAAAAGCATTCGAGGCGGGAAATCTTCCAACTTTATTTATTAATCCAAAACTTCTGCTGACATTTCGCAGCGCGTAATAAATCGAGGATCTGTCAAAATAGTAAGTATAACCTCAAAATTCTTTTCGTAAGCGTTTAAGATACACAAATGAGATTATAAGGATAAGGTGTCCCGCCACGAATATTTTTAAATCCGGACGAAAAATTCGCATGCTAAGCCTTAAACAATGGAAGCATTGCAAAATATCACCGCTTTTCTCAAACGTAAAGTTAAACTAAAGCTAAATAATATTACACACATTTGTTTACAAATATATAAGTAATTATATTTTATTTATTCAATAGAATTCTTGTTTGTAACATAAAACAGGTATAAAATAAAAGAATGTGAAATATATGGCAGACAGATTTTAATGATTTTTTTATATACAGTGGCGGTACTAAAGTATATGTAACTGGTATTTGTTATACCGTCTGTCTATTTTACGAGGTCCACACCAAATATCTCGCTTAATTGTAGAAGAATAAAGCTTTAGAAACAGTTATCCCATTTTTTGTGAGCTATATTTCAGTGAAAAGAAATTTGAAATCCATAGCCTACTTTGCGAAATATATTGCAAAAACCTGAAAAATAGGCAAACCACAAACGGTTATAGCTTCCTTATTTGAGGAGATACGAAAAAAGTTAAAGGGATGAAAGTTTACGGCAAAGACAATAAGAATAATAATGCGTATTAAAAAAATTCCAAAAACGCAGTTGGCTTTGACATGCGCTCTTGCGCAAAAATGAAAACAAATATCAAAGTAGGCCATGACACCATTAATTGCGTTTATTTTTTTCTCTTTCCAACGATATAAAACAAATTTTAACGAATAGTGTCAATATTTAATTTAAAAAAGCGATTACCATGATAATATATTACATAAAAATGGTAATATTCCAAAATCGTTCTGGAATAACATAAACCAAAATAGGCAACAAAATAAAAAACCTGTAAATGCCACTCTACACGCAGAAGACATGAACTACTTTATAAACATAGCTGAAAATATTACACAAAAATTACCCTAGGTAAATAGAAATTATATAGATTATCTTTCAAGTGCAGACTTTTCAGAAGCAAATGTACCAAATTTCAAATTCCATGCAGTTACTATAAATACAGGACGCGATGTAATCAATAAAATGAAAAATAAAAACAGCAAAGATCATTACAATACAGTGTGACCCATTTCAAATGGAAACCTCTCTGTAAAATGTTAACGCTTTTTTTTTTAAATGATAAACCATCGAAAACTCCACTTTATAACAAAAATTTAGAGATAAATTTCAATTTCCAAAGCCTTCTATGATTTATTTTCAATGTCGAAAATGGACAAATTTGATTACCGATTTTTTTGTTGAAATTTTAACTACACTACTGGATTCAGTAACCTCTCAAATGGGTAAATCCCAAGTTTCATGAAAAAATATTGAAAAATGACAGATTTATGACAACATTAATGTAGGCTCATAGTAACTTTTACTTGATTTTTTCTAAAAATGATGTAAATGACCTAAGTAAGTCCATACCTGATATTGAACTGGTATTATTTGCAGACGATACTACACTCCTGGTATCGGACAATAAATCGGATGTCGTACAAAGACGGTTAAGTGAAGCTAAATCAACTGATTTTGAATGGTTCTCAGCAAATAAGTTATCACATAATGAAAATAAAACCACAAATATGATTTTCAGTCACAGACCACTTGAAAATTTTGAAAATCCGGAAAAAGCCAAATTTTTAGGTGTATATCTTGACCCAAATTAAAATGGTTCCATCATATTGATTATGTAGCAAAAAAATATCAAAAAATATATCCTTGTTAAGAAATCTAAAAAATATCGTAACTTTTAAAGTAGCGGCCTATTACTCACTAATATAGTGTCTCATACGTTTTATGGTGTGATAAATTGGGGCGACGCTTCGCAAGTTAACCGAATTTTTGGGTTACAACGAAAAACGATCAGAATAATTACGAATCGTGGATATAGAGAGAATGTAAGAGATAAATTTGTGGAATTGGGTGTTTTAACGTTTCCATCGCTTTATATTTTCCATTATTTGATGTATATCTATAAAAATATTCATTTTTACAAAAAACCAGAGGATATTCATAAATACTGCACGAGGACTCAACAGAATATAGCGATAAACTTTAATAGGCTTAAGTCAAGTGACTGTGGCTTTAATTATTATGGTCCAAAACATAGGAAACAGCTACAGAAACATTTTTTAACCTGGAACGAGAATTTTATCCCGTTATTACAAAATACACAACAATTCTTCTTACAATACCTATCTGACATTTATGCATCACATCGATTTAATATGCAATAAAGCACTCAAATTACAAAAAGAATTTAGTAATATAATTACCATAAAATCGTTATATATTTCATTGGTCAGATCTAATTTAGAAAATTGTTCAGTCATATGGTCTCCTTATGTTCAAATACATATTGATAAGGTTGAAAGAGTACAAAAAAGGTTCTTACGCTATGTAGTATATAAGCTCAATATTACCACTTATGCTATTAATTATGATGAAATTCTAAACATTTTACATCTTCGTACCTTGGAGCATCGAAGAATCAATGCAGATATAATTGTGGCATATAAAATTAGCAATGGCATTATTGACTGTCCCGAGTTACTCTCAATGATAGACTTTTATGTACCCCATAGACAGTTAAGAGAAACGTACACATTTTCTCTTCAGTATCATAGAACCTTATATGGTGCTAACTTAGGTAAATATTAATAGAATTGTAACAAATGCTAACACTATTCAGCTAGATTTTTTCAACATTACAACTGATCAATTAAAAAGAAATTTGATATAATTTTCAGACATTTTGATTTATTGTTTGTTTTCTTTCCAATTAAGTATAATAATACTCTTGTGATCTTGTCATTTTATATTTGCGTTAAATGTTACTACTTATTGTTCAAATTACTATGTTATGCTTTAATGTATTAAATTATTAATTAGGTTAGGTATACATAATGTTGTGTAACTTTTTGTCAATTGGGCTATCCCGTAAATAAATAAATAAAAGAAGACTAAAAACGTGGATGAAATCGCGTATGACGCAGGATCGTCTAGTGGGATTGGCTTTGTTGCATATTCATAGAGAAATAAATCTAAATATAGAAAATATTATTGATAGGTTTGCAAAAAATAAAAGAAACATTGATTTCATACTTTAGATATGTAATGAAACAGAAGAAAACCTGATATAAAAACAAATTTATTTTAATGTATTTATTATAAACATTTAGAATTTTTCCATTTTCATGTCGGATTCATAATCAGTGATCCCAAAAACCTCTATGGTATGAAGTTTAGCCGATTTCGCTGAAAACTTTGCGAGTTATTGAATTGGGGATGTAAAATGAGGGCTGCAATCCCCCCGGGGATGAGGTTGAGGAATATATTTCATATGTTGCCGAAACTTAACATAATGCAAAAGGTTTCAACTCTCTACATTGAAGTAGTATCGATTAAGAATTTATACCCTTTTTTGCATTCATTTTGCTCTACTATACAATGAAGTCGAAATTTTGACCCTTATGAATAACTGAATTCTTTGTAATGAATTCTCATTATAACGCGTACCTGTAAATAACAAAATAGCGTTATTTCCGTTAGGTGTCTAAATTTTTTATATTATACAAACACGAAATTTACACTCACGTTAATACGCCACTGCAAAATTTAAAACTGTAAATTGCTAGCTACAGAGTCTGGCTCCGGTGTGTAAGTCAAATGATAATTTTGTACATCCGCGACCTTAGCCGCACTTTAGAGGTTAGGATAGGGCAGTTTCGCGATTTTTTGCGAGCGTTTGGCGAACAGCCAGCTGATGTTACGTCATACTGCATGCGAATATAATAAACAGTTTTTTATATGATCTCTCGACGACCTCGAATCTATAATAGATATGGAATCTTGCTCCTATATTTCTGCATACCTTGTTTATTTTGTATTTACAGTAGTTAATTCTGTTTTAACTACTGTAGAAATATGTTGCCTTAATAACACCTATAGAGTATCTATGATGTATTTAATTTGTTTATTTTATTAGTGTGTCGAATTTATTTCATTCAGGGCAGACGAATACAAATTCGTAAATTATATACAGGGTGATAAGTAACTAGCAGAGCTAGAAATTGCAACAGGCCTCATTATAGACCTATTTTATATGTGTTCAACATTTAGCACTGCTTACATAGAAAGTGTCTGGCACTACGGCAATTAGTTTTTAACTTTGGATCTAATAGTTCGCTGTTTTGCCCAAGGAGCATTGAAAGGCATATTAGGCAATGTGTCGACACTGTGCCGAAACATGTTTTTGGACACGACACATTTTATAGGCACAGTATCGAAACAGACTCCACATTCTTTAGGATATATGACCAAAGTGGTGATGAAAATGTGTACTAACTTGATTCCAAAATGTGCCCATAACTGTTTCCAAAATATGGCTTGTATGTTGTATGTGACACTAGTTTAGTGTACTGTGAATGAGACCACTAAATGTGTATTTAAAATGTTTACGAAATGTTACTTTAATAAAGCCATTATGTGATTAATATGTTTCTTATTGTTTCCAATACAAACAACAATTGGACAACTGTGTCCATTATGCGTCCATTTCCCTTTAAGTTCCGTTTTTCAACATGTATGTCCATTTCTCTGAAGAAAATATGGTGGAGTTGTATAATGTGTTTAAATGGAACCGCAAATTCTCATTTGGAACGAATTTCTCCAAAAATTTACCTGTATGGACACACATAATAATAATCAGACTCAAATTTCGACGATTTTATTAAATGTGTACTAAAATGTGTCTATGGTGATATACAGGGTGGGGCAATAATACGTCGGAACTCGACATCTCGAGTTCTACGATAGCTAGAAATTTAAAAAAAAATGCAAGTAAACTAGATAAAAAAGTCTATAACTGGAAATTATTTTCGAAAATACAGGGTGAGCCAAGACGAAACTACAGGACCAAGTGTCTTCTTTTTAAATGAAATGCTATGTACAGAGTGCCATTTAAAAGCGGGGCACCTTTCTAAAATTTGTATTTGTAGACCGATTTCAATGATTTTTTTTTTAAATTATAGGGCTTCAGCAACTCTATTGTTGCAAAATTTCAGATCGAAATTGAAAATTTCAAGGCCTATTTCGGTTTTTTTTCATGGCCAAAAACTCAAAAAAAGTGTTAGCAATTTTTTAATCTCACTGGATTTAGAATATCTTCAAATGGGTATGACCGAAATTTAACACAAAAATATTGGTTTCTAACAGAAATATAGCATAATTAAAATTTATATTATGTTCTCAAAATATTTCGAATATTCGTCATGTAATTCACAATTGTTTAAATAATATTGTTTACAATGCTCGTTTAGATCGTGATCAGTTGAATTTTAAAAATTATAACCATCAGTTATTCAATATTGGCAATATTTGTTTTCTTTAAACATGTTCCATATTAAGGATAATTATTTTTATTAGCAAGTCTTGTAATTATTTTTATTATCAAAGCTAGCGTTGGAAGATTATGTAAATAATAATAAATCCCATAAACCAAGAATTGTCAGACCTTAGAGAGAGGCGATGTTGAGAAGATAAAATTGGTATTTAATAAATAAACTGCACATCTTCTATTAAGATCAGTTAACATGTAGATTACAATTAAAATTTACCAATCTGTTATTGTCTTCCTAATATTTCCTCTTTCTAAGGTCTGATTATTTTTAGTTTATGGGCTTTATTATTATTTACATAATCCTTTCACCAATAATCAATAGTGCTCTTCCTTGGAACCACAGATCTTATATCTAAAGTTTCAGATTTCTATGTTGAGCCGTTTTCGAGAAATATGTATTAAACACAGAAAAACAGACAGATAGACACAGATGGCATGCCAATTTAGATATATTTGATATGTTTTAGCTTCAAAACGCCCACTTTCATCAAAATCTGGAATTAGGATTTTTTCATGACGCCAATACTTTTCTAAAAATATGAAAGTAAAGAGCTAAGAATTATTATTGCAGGATTTACCTTACTCCAAATTCATCCACCCTGTAATATTTCATCTTTCCTACTCGTAACTTTTTTATTGTTTATGTTACGCCGAAGAATTGCTAATAAAGCTTGTAGAGAATTGCATTACCTACGAAAATGTTTTGTTTGTTTGAAAATGTTTTTTAACCGCCCTCTCAGTCGCCTGAATGACCCTCTTAAGTCGAGGAGATCTAGATTTGTGTGAGTTAAGGATACGGAGACCTACACTTTAAAGTGGGATCCGAACTACTTCGACGAAATGCACTTTAAAAATACTTTGTCAGCCTCACAGTTACGGAGATAAATAAAAAAACTGATAAATCAAATCCTTGGAGCAGATAATCTGCAATTATAAGACAAATAATGAAAAAGGGTACTTAAATACATTGCAATATTTCACTAAAAATAAAATGTAAATCTCCCTTTCAAAAATTCAATGATAAAAATCTGGTAGATAAGGTAGGCAGGTAAAATATTTTTTATCGCAAATGTTCATCAGCATAAAATATTCATAAAGATACTTCAGAAGTCTGCAATCCAATCAATATAAATGGGCTATGGATGTGCGAGCCAGCTTGGTACAAACGGAATTGGCGGGCATAACCATAGCTGCAAAAGAGATTGTCCGTAGACGAATTACGGGCAAAACAATCAGGATCTATACAGATTGTAGATAATCATTACTAGCCCTGAGAAGTTACAAAATTACCACAGGAGCAGTATGGGAATGTCAGCAAGCACTTGTGAGTGCCTCCAGCATGAATAACATACTGGTATGCTCGGTGAAAGGGCACGCACAGTGTAGTGGCAACAAAGTAGCCGACAGACTAGCTAAAAAGGCAGCAGGCCTAAGTATCTTTGGACCAGGCCCGGCCAGTCTGTTACCGATCACAGCGAAAATACAAATAATTAAAGAGAACACCCACAATGAATTCAAGAAATTGTGGGTGAAACAACAGCTGTCAGCTTGCTAAGGAACTACTAAAATATCCAGTACAGCAATGGACTACCTGGCAATGTCTAGAAGGAACCTATGTTTTGTAACGGGAATGCAGACTGGACACTGTCCGCTAAGAAAACATCTCCATAATATGAGCTTCTATTATATCTAAATTTGGAGTTTCAAATGTGTGGAAGGTGACTTCGGAGAGGCGCTTTGCTCTGCAAATGATATATTCTGTAATGTAATTGACTAAATTTTGGCAATTTTGTTGAAATGTTTTTAAGAGTTGCATCTCTCCTTGGGAGGCTTATCTTTACTCTGTCGTAATAGTGGTAGTGGTATATGGACCTTTCAACTCTACAACTTACCTTGAATATTTCCATGTAGGTAATCACAGAAATGTGTTCCCATATTTGGAAGAAATATCCTCTCATCTTCACAGTCTGATTCGACGTACGGACTGTGACGATTATGGCTAAGAAAATTTGCCACAATATTTTCTTTACCTGGACAGCATTTAATTTTGAATACATACTTTTGTAGTAGTAATGACCATCTCGTAAATTTGGTTTTTTCATATCTTTATGTTTGTTCTATTATCGGTTGTTAGGATAAATGGCTTAGCTGTCAAATGTATCTTGTACTTATATATTTAATTAACGGCTGCCAAACATTCTAACTTGTTATCGCCAAGCGAATACAAAACATTTGAGAGGTCTTGCACACAATGTGGTTAATCAGGACGATGGGTTTTCAACCGTCTGTCCGTCCGCGTCCCGTCATTGAAAACGATAATCCTTCGAAACAAATTTCGTCAACGGTTTAGTAATTATTGAAGCATATGCAGAATGTCCCAGATTTAAAGTTTCATAGACTAATGAGAGTAGAGCACACTTTGTTGAGTTCAATACATCCCCACACTTATCCTTGAATCCTCATTGTACAAGGTGTTTTATGAATTTTTACAAAATTCACCATATTTTTGGAATGGGTGGACGTTCATAAAAGTTGATACACATATAGTGCACTCCTAGTCCAATTAATAGTATAATTTAGTTTGTAAAAATTTCAGGACAGGACTGAAAATAATAATAATAATAATAATAATATTTATTAACCATCTTAGATACAAGCTGTATATATGGTAAGTCAAGTGTAAAGAAGAGAAATATATATACATGTATATAAACATACATAAGACATATAAGTTAAAATATACAATATAAATATATAATAAATAGATAAAAACAGTATATTTACATTTGATAAAATTACAATATATAAAACATATAAAGAATACACAATACAGACATTTGCAGATAACATGTACGTACAAGATAACAGCATGAACAAACACCGAATGATTAAAATAATAATTTCATGTTTTTCAAATATTAAAATGTAAGTAAAGTAAAGTCTTAAGGTTCTCTATTTAAAAAGTCTTGAACACTGTAAAAACCACCTTTCAGCAAAATATCTTGAACTGTGGTTTTATATTTTCTATAGTTTTGTATATTTCGAATATCAGTTGGGAGACTATTAAAAAGTACAACACAGTTATAATATGGTGAGTGTTTATAATTTGTCGTATGATGGGTGGGTATACTAAGTAGGTCACCATCTCTTGTACTGTATGCATGACAATTGTTTCTCTGATTAAACAAATTAATATTTTTCTTAGTGTACATCAAACACTTTAACATAAATATACATGGAGTAGTTAATATTTTTTTAGTTTTAAATATATTCTTACAGCTCTCGTTATAATTCATATGAAATATAAGCCTAACTAGTCTTTTTTTGCTAATAAACACTCTATCCCTATCTCTTGCACATCCCCAGGCAATAATATTGTATGAAATATGCGAATAAGCAAGAGCATAATATATACTCAATAACCCGGCTTCATCCAGCGCACTTTGCATTTGCAATATAGCGAAATAGGCCTTATTTAGCATTGAACATACATGTTCAATGTAACAACTGTGTCCCACAACAGCTTATTGTCAAGGTAAGTACCGAGCAATTTCGTGTTATGAGACAATGCAATATTGTCGTGCAGCATCACATTGTGAGGAAATTGTCTTTGTAAACAAAAGTTTATAATAACTGTTTTATTCTCATTCATGATTAGTTTGTCTCTTTGCGCCCAGGTAGAAACCTCTTGGAATGTTTGGTCAATCGGTGAATGAAGCTGCTCAATTGTATCTGTTGCTAGCGTTACTGTTATGTCATCAGCAAACATCGTTAAGTGTCCAGTGGTTAAACAATTTGGGAAATTATTCAAGTACAACATAAACAATAGTGGTCCTAAAACAGAGACTTGAGGAACCCCATACATTAAATTTTGTGTCTCTGATTGGATACTATTTAGTTGAACTTTTAGTCTTCTTCCTTCCATATAGCTAATTATCCATGACAGTAAGTTCCCCCTTATTCCCATACTGTACAGTTTTTGTTCAAGAAAAGAACTGTTTACAGTATCGAAAGCTTTAGACAGATCAAACATTATTGAAACAACGTATCTGCCATCGTCTAAGCAGCTGTATACATAATTTAATAAATGACAAGTCGCTGTTTCAATTGATTTTCCAGCTGTAAAGCCGTGTTGAAAAGCAGTAAGAATGTTGTACTTGCTGCTAAAAGATATAATTCTACAGTAAACAATTCTTTCAAATAGCTTCGAAAATACACTTAATAGAGAGATTTGCCGATAGTTCTCCATTTCTTCTGGTGATCCCTTTTTTAATATAGGTATAATCTTAGCTAATTTAAGGATATCAGGAAAGCAACCCTGGTTTATTGACATATTGAATAAAAACTCTAATTGTTGTAATATGTTATCTTTACTAGTCTTTAATATTATTTTACATTTAGGGCCAATTACATCACCTTGTATAGCAGGTTTTTGTAAATCACGGAAAACTGTTGAGATGTCTATAGATTATAGTGTAAAATAATGTCTTAATATTTAATGGCACGTTTATGGTTACTTCCTAGCAAATTTTCGAAAATAATAATGAATGATATTTAAATTCTACAAAATACGCAAATAACTAGTTAACGTCGCTATTTTATTAATTTTACTTACACACTTGTTTAATAATTATTTAATGTATTATTGTTACTTAAATTTGATTCTAATTGCACTTAAAATTTGTACGGCTATAAATTTTGCTATTGATTGGACTAGGAGCGCACTATATGTGTACCAACTTTTATCCAAATACCTTCACCCATTCCAAAAATATGGTGAATTTTAGTTTCAGTCAAAATTTATAAAATACCTTGTACCTTGTAAACAATCAGGATTCAACAAGGGTAAGTATGGGGGTGTTTTGAACTCAGCAAAGTGTGATCTATCTCTCACAGTCTATATCACTAATCAAATCTGGGACATCGTGTATTCGCTAATCTAATTGCATAAGCCGAGGAAACTCTGAAGGTATTTCTTCGTCGTAAACACATGATAATTTTTATTTTGAACGAATGTCTTAATTACAAACGAAATCCTGCTAATCATGTCACCAGTAAATCCATTGCTATTTATTTATCTGAAGGATAAACAAATAAGATTGGCCATTTGCGTGATCGACTAGTTTTGTTAGCGTAGCACCCAAATTTCGTTGTCTGTGTAGTAACCCTTTTCTAATTACCCCAGGTTCTTTTATATAAAGTTTAATATTACTTGTTTCTGTCTGATATGATATACTTCAGAAAATTAATCACTCTGTTAATTGAAATACCTGGTAAACTTGAACACACTGTCTATCAATTGAGAGACTTAGTTAATTATATATGTTATTTATGTAGTATCTTATTACACAAGATTGCACTGTACATTTATAGTTGAAGTTTGTTTTCTATTTTACTTTTGAAATGAAAACATTTATTTAGTTTATTACTTATATGATGAAAAGGTAAAGGTGAAAGAATAAGACAATAATTGATGGGAAAAAATAGTAAAAAAAACCCATTTTATTTTATATAAATTGATGCAACAATAGTCGAACATGAAATCAAAATAATCCAATTATATGAGACAATTGTCTAAATACTATAATAGGAAAATCTGCGTCGCTATAGTAATGACCATACTATAGATATACTGAGTGTTTTGATGCAATAACAAGAACTGAGATATACAAAAGTATGCTGTGTTATTTTAATAGTAATTAGGGTTATGGCAATGGCCTGATAATAATAATCTATAATAGAGCTGTTAGCAATCGCTAAGTAATAATGGTTTATAATTAAAGAAAGTTGTTAGCAATCGTTAGGTAATAATAATTTATAATTAAAGTTGTTAGCAATAGCCAAATAATGAATCGAATGCAAAACAGAGGACAAGAATCATGTCATGTCTATACATTATCAAAATTAAGTTGAGAAATGAACATTAAATACTCATGTAAAAGATCATAGAATGTTGAGGAAAAATCCTTTGATTATGATTAAAACAAGCAGTCTACTAAATTTTGTATGACTGTCCAACAACGCAAAACAAGGTGGGTAGATGTAAATCAAACAGACGAGACGTCCCGGTTCAGTACTCGACGAAAAGTAAACCCCTCTGAATACGAACAGGTCTACGGGCTAACTAACCCAGCACTGACCGATGGCCTGTACAGTTTGTGAGCGCAAGGTAATTAAATGGGTGGATCGTTATTAAACAATCATAGAAAACCAAATAGATCGCTGGTGAGAAATCTCAGATAATCATTTGAAAGATAAACATTACTATGACATTTGACATTTGACATGTCCAAAATTAGGCACACAGTAGCCTTAATAAGTACATCAAATGAAAAATAATGGAAGTGAAAGTTTCTTGTCATTGCATAAACGCAGAAAATATATAGTGCTTGAATATAAACTTGTTATTTTGCAAACGCAAATTTCCCTAGTAAAATATTTAGAAAGTGAAATTTTGTGAATTAAAATCGTGAATGAAATCATAACTGAATAACTGGTAATATAATATTATATTTTCTTGTTGAAAATCAAAGCTAATATTAAAAAAAAATCTAATATTCTTTTAGTATCACAAGTGCGTCAATTTTCCCCATTACACCTCGGCGAAACTAGAATATAAATGCAATTGCCAATAAAGAAATAGAGTCTCGAAATAAGCAAGCGATCACCTTTTAGAAATTTATGCCTGCAGAATTTCCGTGCGCCCTGTATAGCGTTATATCGCCCGTGAATGCTCTTCCCCAGCTTCTTCTTGTTTATCATACTCGTCGAGAATAACAGAGAGGTTAAAATGGCACTTCATAAAGAGTACGCCAAAGAATGGTTGTCTACGAGATGCATAGCAAAATTAAATGTGAATTTTTTTGGATTGTAGTTTAGATAATTAATCTCAATACTACCATAAGAACAGCTAGCCCAGAGGGTCAGCGATGTGACTTAGGTACAATATCCACACAATAATACCATAAGAACAGCGAGCCCGGAGGGTCAGCAATGTGACTTAGGTATATTATCAGGAGCAGAGCGAATGATAGTATTCGGCGATGTAACTCGGGAGTGATAGAAGTGGCATCTCTCTCGGTAAACAGGCTGGTCTTCTTTTATATGGTTCCTTATGTCACCCTTCTATCCGGATTATGCATCTCCGTTTGTTTCCTGTGGGAATATGTTTATTTTAACGCTATTATAATATTCGATACGACGTAGCCCTGTGCAACACATTAGAGTGACGCTCAAGTTTCTATCTTTTTCTATGGCTAAGCTAGAAACGTGTAGGCGATTTCATACTATGGGAATATACGAAGTACTTGACGTTTATCTGAGTATACGATAAACAAACCCTGCCCTGCGACTTGACTAGATTTTATGTAAACTCTGTCTCAAAATTGTAGCGTTTAACTTTGCTTTAAAATATAATTTTAAAAGGCATTTCTGGTAAATTTAACGTGTGCAATATTTAATGACTACATAAATGAAAAAAATGAAATGAAATGAATTAAATGCATCAATCACTTAAATTTGGAAAATAACTAGGAAAAAAGTAAATTTGTATATGGGGTATATACGGGATGTTTCACTATCTGTTTGAATTTTGTGACCTAAATATTATACATTTCTCGGGAGAAACGGTTAAATTGCAGCAGTCTTTTTTAATTACACGTATTTTCTAGAAGTTTAAAATGAATTAGATAATTTACATTTTTGCATGTTGACTATACAAATTTACATTATCGTCTGGACCTAACATTAATAACATATTTTTCTCCCGTGTTAATGAATAGTAGAAACAGAAGTCATAATTATGGAAAATATCAGTTGACGACAAAATTTCTATTCATACATATAACTTTGTTATAATAACCTATATACCAAATGCGGCATTAATAAACTTACTACAAAGCAAAACAAAAACAGATTAACAACTTCTTGTACAGCAACCTTGAGAAGGAAAACTTTCCGTATACAAGAAGGCTGGTTACGTAAGTTATGGTTTGCACGTTTAACAGTTCGTTTAGTGCCATAGTTAGTGTTGTTTTCCATTTCACTTCCAAGCGTCTATTTTTGCAGAATTGCACAAGACAGACAAAGTACGACGTGCATGCTTTACAAAGTCTAGATGGTCTTTCAACCGTGAACCTATTTCACTGTAATAAAACGCAAGATATTACCTATGAATCATTTAACAAATATTGACTATAAAATATAAGTCGGTGATTTAAATGAAAATGATTTATTTATTAATAGACTGTAACGCATAATTTTTGAATAATACAGTCATAGAAATACATTTGGGTGTTGCCTATTTATTATTGTTCATATGTACTGTTAAAATAATGTTCAATTTTGTTATACAGTGTAAGTGAACATTGATACTCCTTATTTTATACTAACCGATGTTCATGCTTATGCCCGAGTGAGTCATCCACCTTTTTCCCACCGCTTTCTCCACTATCCCATTATCCCACTAACATTCTCATTTTCTTAATACCTTCCCCTATCTTATTGCCACTTCGTCTTCCGCCATTTTCTCCCAACTCTGTACCATCTTCCCCTACTTTTCCAACACCTCCGCTATATGTGATGAAGTTTGTTCAACTATCGGTAGTGACTAAGTGACTACCATTATGCGTTCATTTCCACACCACCTTGCGGTAGAGCACTTGGCGCGTTTTTTAAAAGTGATATCCCCAATAGACTCAATCCACTTTTTGTTTATTTCATTAACTTACTTGTAACTCTTATTCTCTACAGCCAATACATTCCCTTGCTTCAATAAAACTGCGAGTGTCGGTTTCATTATCGTCTGCATCGTCTTTGTCACAATCAACGTCATCATATTTATCCTGTTCCAAAAAAAGCTAATACCTTATCTTCGGTTTCTTCGGCTTGATCTGAGTCGGCTACGTATGTTTCGACATTTGTACACGTTTGTCCTTAACATCCAAAACAAATAACGGAACATTTTTGTTCAGCTTTTCCACAAATACATGAGGCTTTGCAGTCTTTTGTACATTTGCAGCTTATTGTTTTCAAAAGTTCTTGTGGAGCAGCTTCATTTTTGGTAGTAATAGGAAACATCCAACCCCAATCTTAAAGACTTTTAGTATTGCCGTACCACTGTTGAATTTGACAGTATGTTCTAAAAGAGTGTTGGCGTGCAGCAGACTGTTTGGCTAATAAAAGTGCTAATATAACTTTTCGGCCTGCTGTATCTATAATATCAGCGTGAGGTTTGGGGTGTTTAAAACATTCCACGGATTTCTGTAATCCTGCAGATTTTTGTAATTATTTAACGAATTTTGCTTTGCCTTGCCTAAAAAATGCAGAAGTTGTATCACATCTACTGAATGCGTGGAGAAATAATATGTTATCCGCAACTTCTTTTGGGTATTTCAAAGAATTCTTAGAATAAATTCGTTCGTCCGTTTTCTCCTTGCTTGGGTTCATAAAATATAAGTTTGAACAACGTGCGGATAATCCTGTCATAAGGATCAAAAGGTCAACGTCTTCACTATCTATAATTACCGAATCGTAATCAGGTGATATATCTATTGCTGAGTTAATAATAAGAGAATCAGCATCTTCGGCAGTCTGCTCAACAACGAAACCTGCAGTGGTAAGCTTTTTACGTAACAGTGAGATAAACCCATTTTTACTTTGATCGTTTGATGGAAACTTTTCCTGTTGCATTGTTGCAATCCCTCGGTCTCTCACTTAAGCCCAGCTGACCTTAAAAAGGCGAACGTCAACTTGGTCGATAAACCCAATGTTTCTATGTTCTTATAGAATACATCGTGCATGGTTTTATCATCGTGTCGTCTAAACAGATTTTTCTGTTCTGCGGCCTTAATCTGGGTTTTCAGACGGTTTGGCAGAAGGTCAGTGACCGACTCTGGATCAGCACCTCGCCGACCTCCTCGTCTGATGTCGAATACGAGACCGAGTTTATCTGCTACTCTCTTTGCTGCTTTGAATAATCGTTCACTCACTCCTGCATTTTCATGATTTCTCACTAATTGCAAGAGGGGGTCTGAGCTCCTAAGGACGTTACATGTTATACTCAGTACTACCCGGCCATGCATGCACTCCAAACTCAAGAGGCCTCCCCCCCCCCCCCGATGACGTGGGAGGTACACACGAGGATCGGACGATCTTGGATGAATGCTCCTATGGATATTCATCATCTTGCGGGTACCTCTATCTAATTGATGCAGCTCATGTACCGTCCATTTCACTACTCCAAAGAAGTAAAGCAGAATAGGAATGCGTTACTGAGCTTTACTTCCCATGCCTAAAACTCCAAGAATATTATACTACGTAAAAATGTGTTTGAACCATTTCGATAGAGAATTTACTTATGTTCAGCTTTGATAACCATCTTTTTTTCGTAGGACCATTCACAATCGAGATATTTGCAAAAAAATGATTTTTAAGCGATATTGCCCCAGGGCAGGCGAGGGGAAAAATTAGTATGCTTAAAAGAGGACTATAATGAACTGGTTCCAACAGTAAAAACTCTTGTCCAGTTTAAAACGGTTTCTCAACTCCCTGACGACTAGCGTATAGATAAAACGCGTTTGAAAAAATTGACAATGTAACCTTTAAAAGTTTGTTTTGTAACCTGGGCGACATTATTTCTATTCCTTTTCTTCCCATAAACTTTGGTAACTACAAATTTACCAACTTCAGTATTGTCGAAGTTTTCGTATTCTTTATCATCATCAAACGATTCTAGGCCTGAAGAATCATCGTATGTTGGACTTTCTGAATCACTGCTGCTCACAACATCTATTTGGCGTTCTCTAGCCCTATATCAGTTTTCACCTAACGCTTAACTTTCTTTTCTAATACTGGATCTCTATTACCACTCTCCAATTCCACACTGCATTTAGAACACACTGATGAGTCTTTAATTTTGCGTCGAGCTTTTTTGGCCAACCGTTCTAAAGCTGCTTTTTCTAATGTATCTGTTAATTTCCGTCTTTCCTTTCTTGGAAAGTCTTGGACCAACTTTTGGTAAGGGCCACAAATCCTTTGGTGATTGAAGGCAGGAGGGGAGTGCAGGATTTTAAATTCGGGGAAGTCTTCGTAACTAACGACGAATTTTTTTATGTAGTCGGGACCATCCGAAGTGGAGTTACATGGCGTGACGAATTCTCTTATATCTGGCACACATTTTTGCGATTTTGATATTGCTGCTGAAGGTGTTTTCTCTAGTGATTGGGATCTAATTGTGTCTGCATCTGGAGTTTCTACTTGTGGTTGAGGTTTATCAAAAGCATAATTGGAAAGAAAGTCATTCTGTAAAAACATCTCGATCGAATTGCTTGGCGTAAAAGATGAAGGAAACGCTTTTCTAACATTTTCTGCAATGTCATATATAGTTGTGTGAGGGGCATTCCACGGTTGTGCGGAAAAGTTAATCATGTAGTCATTACAAGCAGCATTGTATTTGGATTTAAAAGGACCAAAAACTGAAAGGTCCAAAGGCTGCATTTTATGACTGCAGTGAGGGGGAAACATAAGCAGTACTATCCCATTGTCTTTCGCATAATTAAGAGCATCCACACTTAAATGGCTTTCATGGCCATCTAATATAATCAGCTTCGGCTTTTCTTTATCTGGCCGTTCGTGTAGAACTTAAGACGGATAGAAATATCTCACCATTTGTCCATCCTGAATCACTAACTCCGCCACCACTGCCTGGTGGTGCGCCTTTCAAAGAATGTTGTAGAAGTTTCTTCGTCACATGCCTACCTTGCACTGACGAGAGCCAACAACTCGAAACTGCAGTCTGCAAGTGGTGTATGACGACTGGCACGAGAGCTCCTTTAAGTAGGATTAGTCTTTCGGGTGGTGTTTGTTGCAATCGAAGCATTAGCGTTTTGATGGTAATATGCAATTATTACACTTAACGCGCCAGGCTTGTAACTTGTAATTCAGCGATCGCCGGGGCACATAGCCCGGACAGTAGCTGTTGGTTGCAGTCTGGTTACGTTCCTTATAGTAAAATAAGGATTTTATAGAAGAGTTTGCGACTAAAAATATTATGTTTTAATATTCCGCTCTCTAAAAGTACATTTGAACTATAAGTGTGTATTGTTTAACAAAATGCTCACAAGAAACATGCAGGATTGGAGCAGACGAAATATGAACATCCTCCTACAAGAACATTAAGGTATGCCATAGTTCCCCATTGTGAACATGGGTTTTTGTTTCTTTACCCTTCACATTGAGACAAATTTTTTATTCTCAAAGTACTAAAAGGATAAGCATGAATACCTGCACAATACGAAAACGTTAAGGAAATCGATTCAATTTTACGCTTTCAGTTTTCAAAATGATAGTTCTGCTTTAATCTATTAACTTTGTATTTGCACTGATTGCACCAATTAAACTTTAATCTACAAGGTTGATTGCGGTCAGCTTAGCCCAGCATTTGAGTTGTAATTAAAAATAGTAAAAAATAAATTATTATACACTATTTGCTTAATATTAGTTTTTAAGCCCAAGAACATTTTCTCTTTTCTTCAATACCGTAATGTCTGTATTTTATACCCGTTTTTATCGTCTCTTAAATATTGAAGTGCAATTTTTTCGCGAATTCAGTATATTGCGAAAATTGCGATCTAATGAAACATGCTACAAATAAATAATAGAAAACGTTACTGAAGTAATAAAACTAGTTTAAGATTCTGCAACATATTTTGTTCTTGAACATACAGGCTTTCTAGTTCGAAGGCATCTTTTACTTTAAAATTTTCGTAAATATTAACATAAAAATATGTAGGTCAATTAAATTAGATAATGAAGCAGAATTAATTTGTTGCGAGTAGAACTTTCGGTGACTTTGTTTCTTCTTCGGATTTCTGAGCTGAGTACCTGATGTACCGAGGCTTAAGCTTATTATGCAACATGGCCTCGTGATTTCAATAGAGATACGCTTCCCTTAATAGTGTATTCTGTGAGTCGGATAGGAATACAAATATTTCTTAACCTAACGAGACTATGTTCCCCTCCCGTTTTCGACGATGCTGAACACGATCGCGGTGGTTAAAACTCTCTCCGAGCTCACCCCATCCCCCGAACGGCCAAAAACCACCCCCGAAAGGGCTAAACCGTGTATCCGCCGCCGTCTTCTACCAGCCAAACCTCTGTTACCCCCGTTTTCGAGGATGTTGAGTACGATGGTGATGTTGAAAGCCTTCCTCGACCCCCGTCAATCCCCCAAACGGTCAAAGATCACCCCCGAAAGGGGTAAACGAAAAGACTTTTTTAACTTGGCATCACCAAGGAAGTCATCGCGGAGTTTTTCAGGAACAGAAATCTCCGGAGGTCACTAATTACAATTTTTAAACACTAATTTGTTCAAAAATAAACTATTTCACTCGCGATACTTTAAAACACTTGAATCACTTCCGAAACAGAACTTGCATTCGCATGCTACGAGGGGACTTTTATATGTTTGGGAATGGTCGCGTTTTTCACACCCCGCGAGTCTCGCATCCCGTTTTAAGGTCTGGAAAAGGCTGGATATGGCTCCGTGCGGGCGAGGATGACTCGTCGATTGCAAAATATTGCGCAACATTGTGCAATATTGTGAAAAAGTAGAAATTTTGAAAAGGAATCTACATGACTGTGACGAATTTTTTGATATAAGTCATATGTTGGAATAGATTTGGATTAAAAAGTTATTGAAGGTTTTTATGTCAGTAAATTGGAGAACATATCGGATTATCCCGTAATGCAGCGTTAAAGCCACGCACATGTTATTAAAGTGGATACAATTTGCCTACTCGTGCCGGCGGGCGGAAGGAAGTGAATGGAAACAATGTTTTAAGAAATAGAGAAATGTAAAGGGTAAATTGACTATGAATGCCGTATACAGGGACGGTGAGAAAGTTAAAGATAATAAAGATTAACGAAGAATTGCGAATGGCTGCGAATGTCGTATACAGAGTGCAGTTAACTAAGAATCGAAAAGGTTGCGACTGTTGTAGACGGTGGCGATGAGAATGTACTGAAAAGAAACGTTATCTAAGAATTGAGAAAAGCGGCGAATGTCATATACGAGGGGCGATAATAAAGTAAAATATTTATGAAAGGAATTAAAAATATTCTGACCGGCGGTTTGGAGAGTATATTGAAGGGGATCTTAGAATATACGGAGGCGGTATTTTTAAAGTGATTACTTTGTCGGGCTGTAAAATTAATGTTTCAAATTTGTTGGTGAATTTGCTGACGAAATATAATAATTTGAGAATTATCGAGTAACTGTGATTTTTTTCCAGAATTTATTTTTGAAAATTGTGGTTTTTTGATCAAATAGAATGATCATTACTTTTTTTTCATAGTTTGACTGCGTAGGGTGAAAGATTAGATCGGAAAGTGATTTTTAGGATTTTTTCCATTTCATTTTTTTATAGTACAAGGTATGTACTATAACAGGGACTAGACGCGGTTGTATGAAAATCAAATCTATTAGTGACCATACTTTCAGCTGCAGCAGGTAGCAATATCGCGGGAATGGTTGTTGTGCAGTTGTCTGTGTATAGTGTGTCCTGGTTCTAAACTCCACCTAAACGATTTAATAATGATACCCACTTGATGTATTTACATCAATGTACATTTTATGTTATGTAGGTAATAAGGTGTTATTGATTATTTATTTTGCTATTTACAATGAAAATAGAAAAAGATTTTCATTGATCATTTTTTCATTAAGAGGTGTAAACGACATATGCCCTCTTTATATTCTTATAATTTACAATAGCACTGTTTTTCTTGTTTGAGGTAAATTACTTAATTTTTAAAGTTCGAGTATTTGTCAATATCTTGTTATTGTTGTAAAAAGAACTAGATCATTGGTTAAAAAATCGATGATTATTTATGGTGTTTAAGTCTTAACGCAATTAATTTACTTTTTTAATTTGCCAAAATTTATGTTAAACTGACCATCTCAAATGAACCAGCGATAATTTAGCTGCCGCAAAGATATTGCATCATTTTGTCGGTGTGCGATGTTAACCAGCAAATTCACATCAATTACGGCTTACATAACGGAATAAGTAGAGCATGCGTCTGCACTCTACCGTGCAACGTTTAACAATACTACCTCCAAACACGACAACACCGATGAGAGGAAAAGTTTTAATTTGTTGACTAGGTTAATACTTCCTTTTATTCAATTTTCATTGTTGCTGGCTCTGTAACTCAGATCAGCATTAATGTGATGGGAAAAGTCTATTTATAAACATAAACATCTAGGATAAGTTATGACTGTTACTTATATATATTATACGTATAAGAACCGGCATTGGAAAGAAGCGTTTGAAAGTTGTAAAAGTATTTTGGTAGCAGATAAATAGAATGATTCATTTAATTTTAGTTTGGGGTAAAAATTTTTACTCAGACATTCCACACTCACCTCATATTTATTATTATGAAAATCCTGGTCGTTAAAGTGGGCTTATCCAAGAGAGAGGGATCCGACAAGGAAATATTTATTATTTTTGGTTATAACTTTTTTTAAATAGGTTTGCAAAATTAGTTAATTTAAATTAAAAAATAACGCCAATCTTCATATCCTGTATAAGTTAAAAATCACTTTTTGTTAATGCGCGGAGGCAAAGTATACTTGTTGATTTTTTCTTAAAACTCGGGCACTAGATGTGAATTGATTTGATGAGCGAAGGCAGAATAGATTTAGTTATTAAAATATACTTAAAAATTAGGGGCGCTAGGTGCAAATTGATTTGATGTGCGAGGGCAGAATAGATTTCTTAAAACTAGGGCACTAGGTGCCGAAAAGTCTTTTTTAACTTGGGGTCACCAAGGAAGCCGTCGAGGAGTTTTTCAGGAAATGAAATAAAGCTCGAAATATAGGAAGCTAATTAGCCATCGAAAACCGACAAAACTTATTTCAGAAATCTCCGGAGGTCACTAATTACAATTTTTAAACACTAATTTGTTCAAAAATAAACTATTTCACTCGCGATACTTTAAAACACTTGAATCACTTCCGGAACAGAACTTGCATTCGCATGCTACGAGGGGACTTTTATATGTTTGGGAATGGTTGCGTTTTCGCGCCCCGCGAGTCGCATTCCGTTTTAAGGTCTGGAAAAGGCTGGATATCGCTCCGTGCGGGCGAGGATAACTCATCGATTGCGTAATATTGCGCAACATTGTGCAATATTGTGAAAAAGTTGAAATTGTGAAAAGAAACCTACATGGCTGTGTAGGGCATAAAAAGACGAATTTTTTTATATAAGACATATGTTGAAATCGATTTGGATTAAAAAGTTATTGAAGGTTTTTATGTTGGTAAATTGGAGAACATATCGGATTATCCCGTAATGCAGCGTTAAAGCCACTCACGTATTATAAAAAAAAAGTGGATACAATTTGCCTACCCGTGCCGGCGGGCGGAAGGAAGAGAACGGAAACAATATTTTAAGAAATAGAGAAATGTTACAGATGTTGTATATGGAGAGGGGGCGATAAGAAAGTAGGGATAACAAAAATTGACTATGAATGCCGTATACAGGGGCGGTGAGAAAGTTACGGATAATAAAGATTAACGAAGAATTCAATTCAACATTCCAGACTCACCTCCTATTTATTATTATGAAAATCCTGGTCGTTAAAGTGGGCCTAACCAAGAGAAAGAGACCCGACAAGGAAATATTTATTTATTATTCTTGGCTATAACTTTTTTTAAATACATATATTGGTGAAAAAAAGTATGACTACCTAAGTAGAACTATGACAGCTGTAGTGATATGAATTTTCAGTGAATAATTTCAGAGGTTTGCAAAATTAGTTAATTTAAATTAAAAAATAATGTCAATCTTCATATCCTGTATGAGTTATAATGAAACTCAGTTAAACGAACCAACTGAAATTGTCAACGATTTCGCTACTTATTTTTCTGATGTGTTCACAAAAAACAAAAGCAATGCTCCAGGTACTCAACTGATAGAGAATGAAAATAGCAGAAATTAGTGAGAATGAAATAATTAAAGCTATCAAGAAAATTAAAGGAAATTTTACTGTGGGTGCAGATTTAAATATCTGCATCTTTAATAAGAGATTGTGCAATGATCTTCGCCAAACCGCTCTACATTATATTTAGTTTTATAATAACATCCTGTGAGTTTCCCCAATTGTGGAAAGAAAGCTGAATATCCCCTGTATATAAGAAAGGCTCTAGAAATGAAATTAGCAACTACCGACCAATTTCTATTATTTGTAATTTTTGCAAATTTTTTGAAATTATTATACATTGCCATATATATTTCCACATAAGAAACTTAATAATACATATCAGCATGGATTTATGTCTGGACGCTCTACTACATCCAACCTTATCGAGATAACTCAGCACATTTCTGAGGTACTTGATGAGGGAAATTAGATATTATCTATACTGATTTCTCTAAAGCTTTTGACCGTCTCGACCATGAGCTGTTGATATAAAAACTGGATACATTCGGTATTTCTGTTAATTTACTCAATCTTTTTAGATCGTAGCTTAATGACAGGTCACAGTTTGTCCAGTCTCGTGGTTTTAAATCTGGAAAGTTTTGGCAATCATCGGGAGTTCCACAAGGTTCATTTCTGGGGTCGTTACTTTTCGTTATATTTGTCAATGACATAACACAGCTTCTTGTTGTCAACTATTTACTATATGCGAATGATCTAAAAATTTACATTGAAATTAAATCTATTTCAGACTGTTTGAAGGTGCAGGATAATTAATTCAAATTAAATGATTGGTGTGTAAAAAATCATCTACCTTTAGCAGTAAATGCAACATTCTGTCTTATTCTCGGAGTAAAAGCATTGAGTTATTTGACTGTCAGCTTGACAATGTCGTTCTGAATCTGATTTATTAACTTGTGTAATGTTATATACTATTATAAGTTTTTAATGGGGGGCGAGCGTAGGTGCGTCTTTACTATGTACATACTTCGGTATGCGATGTAAAGCAACGACAGGCGCAGTTAGTACTTGGATGGGTGACCATTCCAACGGAAATCGCGTTCTCGCCTCACACATCTTCCAGCGGCTTGTATATCAGTGTATGCGCGGAAGCTATACAACCTTAGGCGAGGGTTGTATAGGAGATATACCATCTTTCGGAGGCGATGTAAAGCCGTCGGTCCCTTGCCTATTAAATGTTAGGCAAGTAAAAGATCCCTACTCTTCTTAAGGGAAGAGGTTCGGCAAAATTTCTGATTGGGGGTAGCTCGTCTACAGGCGTCGGTGTTAGGCCTCAGTAGCGGAAATAGGCCGACGTTAAATAAATGTATAAAAAAAAAGTTTTTAATGGTTTATTTGTGATTGTGGGTTTATATATTTTTGTTTTTAATAATTTTTGTTTGTATTTTAAGTTTTACAATTCTTTATATTTTTTTGTGTATCTACTTTTTGTCCTTATCCAGTATTGGGCTTTAGTCCCGTTGGGTATTGTAATTTAAATAAATAAATGAATGAATGCATGAATGAATGAATGAATGAATGAAAGAACGAACGATCGAACGAACGAACGAACGATCGAACGATCGAACGAGGGAACAAATAAGTAAATAAATATAGTGAATTACGAAGGAACAATAGTGTTACTCTTAGCCAAGAAGCATTAAGAAGGTGAATTTGGAAGCGGGTTTTAAATTTCAAATGATTAATAAGCGACACAGCATCATGGAAACCGCAGCATAGGATTTAAGGGGCGAAAAATTAGCAGTTGCAACCTAGGCCCCCGTTTTCTTAAAAAAATTTGCTATTGTTTTCGTTTTTCTCTCTCTCTATCTCTCTCATGTACTTTCTCATATGAACTTAGAGAGGGCTTAGGTTTGCTTAGGATCATCCTCCGCTCCTTGAGGAATCTGTAAAGACAGACCGAGATTACCGAGATACAAACTGTATTTTAGGTATAATTTTGGAACTCTGTGATTTAATGTAAGGTTGTATTATAGTGGAGAAGGGGTTTTTAAAAAAGCTTTGAGATTTATACAAGAGCACTCGTTTCCACACCACCATTGTGGTAGAGTTATTGGCGCGTTTCTTTTAAAGTGGTTTCTCCCTGAGACCTAATCCACTAAGTCAAAATAAATTTATAATACGTCTTCGATAATATAGTCTTCGGCCGTATCTGTATTGGTATAACTTTGGCCATGGCAATTTCTGTAGTTGTGCAATGTAAGCCTGCCTTACTACACCTGCATCTCTTTCCACAACCTTGTTTGCACTGCAGGTTATTAATTTTAAAGCGGTTGGCTCAGTGATATAGACAAGTGACAGGGCATCATAATTTTTTTCCAGTCCCAAAGCTCAGGATGCAAATATTGTCCACTCCATATTTGCACTTGAAGATGTAACTACGACGAGAATGCTGTTGTACTGGTGCCGACGTGAGAGGTAATTTTGAAAGAACCACGGACGGCACTGAACGCTTGGCCAACAAATGTATTAAAATAAGAATATCTTTGCTCACTGAGACTGCCCTCTAATGATTTAGCTTTATAGGACTCAAATATAAACCTTTCTTCTGCTTGCTCAATTTCTGTTGGAGTTGACTTAGCATTATTATAAATCTGAATTACACTATCAAGGTCCTTCCTGTGATTAAATAGATGTACAAACTGTTGTTTGCCCTTTACAAAGAATCCTGACGTGGTATCGCAGCCACTAATAGCATGAATGAATAAGATGATAAGCGATACGTTATTATATACCATGTTCGTGAATCTCTGTTAATGCAACCCCTAACTTCAATAGCTGATTTCTCGAAAACCTCTGTTCCAAACAATTTAGATAATAAACACATTATTATGAAAAATTTTACTGGGAACATTTTTTTAAGTAGAATTTTTTTTGTAGGACAAACGGTTTTCCAGAAAAACCGCAAAAAACTACCGAATTGCACGTTAGGGGTGGGTTTTAGGGATGAAGCTCCCACTTATTGCTTGGGAACTCTTATTATTTTCAAAGTAAATCCCTTGGCAAGTTTAATCCCCAAGTGGCAAAACTTTATAATTTTTTTTCTATTTGGCTATTTTTAAGCTAATATGAATGACCTACTATGCCAGTTTTTTCAAAGTGAGCCTGGTTGACTGCAATTCCCCATTACCAGTTTCTTAATGACATGGAACTAACTACACCCTGTATATTATGCGAGTAGGCTTATTTTACTTAAAAATGTTAAAGGCTAATAAGTGTGAAATTACATAATTCTGGGTATAAAAAGAAAACTTGCATAACTTCAAACTTAAACCTCGTTCCGCTTGTAATAGTAACAAAACTAAAAATGAAAGTTTGTAAATTGGGATTTAAGAAAATTAAATAAATAATTGAATTAAGGTTTATTTACCGTAATTACAAAACTTTAGAGAAAACTAACCCGTTAAATGATTTTTTGCCTCAGAAGTAAAATGTGTAAAATGAAGCTTTTCAAATTAAAAAGGTTAACGAATTATTCAATCTATTATGTCCTTAACGAAACGTAATGTACTCAGTAATAATATAATAAATGGCAGGTTTATTATCCTATTTTGGGTCATAATTTCAAATCCGAAAATAAGAATCTGCAGGAAAAGTTGAAATTTTCTGTATTAATGTGAACGATCCATCTCTTGCGTCTGAACAACTTCTAATATGTTTTCCAAAAATGAATATTAACGTTCACAAATAAGGGCTCAAAACGACTGCTTCAGACGGAGGATAATACAAAATTTATACTTACTGTTCATTTATGCTTAACTGCTTCACTGATGGTATCAATTGGACGTCGTAACACTATAAATCAACACAGTAAGTACTAGCACTTTCTTAAAATTAAACCTAAAAGGGAATTTTGAAAAACACAAGAAAAATACAATATAAAGTTCAAAAATATATATTAAATCTCTTTAAAAATTCATGTTTTACAACAACTTCAAGAAAAATGTTTTTTGACAAACTATAACCTGGCCCGTGTACAACACATGGTGAGGAACGGAACAACTTATAATGTACAAACTACCATCCAATACGCGGTTTTTGAGCTAACGATTACACAAAAAGATTCAAGAAAAGTTCAATGTTTATAAATTTTTGGTGGGCTTTTGCTTGCCTGTCTATTTACGTATTTAAAGTTCAATATCAATTTTGATTGCTCCTTGGAGCTTAAAAATGCTTGAATCGCAACGACTTTGAATTATATTTTGCAATTACAATTTCATACGTTTAGGCAAGGCGGTCCCATACACATATGAGTACATGGTAACTATACTTTTCTGACATCGAATCACTGAGGAACCGGTTTAGGGCAAATCCCGTTAAAACCCATCATTTTCCCGTCAAAATCGACTGCTAGGAAGTGATGGGGGTCCCTTGTCGCTAAAGGCTATTTTCGCTAAAACTGTCGATATACTTTGAATAGAGACTGGATTAACTTGTCCTTATATTTAACACAACGCATGAGTTGAAGTGCTTAACAACGTGGATTCGTAAAAGGATTTTGTTTTTGTTACACTTTATAAATTTTGGTGGTCGGGGCGACATTACGTCCCCGTGCAGCGACATTTACTACACTTTCTAAAATTACACTTCTTGATGAGTTATTGAAATTTTTGCATAAAAAACGCTCCGTAGAGCGAAAATATGATTAAAAATATAAAAACCTCTTCCAACGATATTTTTACGTGAAACACGCTTTTCATGTGAAATGTTTCGGATTTTGTTACAGTTTCGAAAAGTTTATCGAGGGTTTCATCGTGCTCTTTAACATTAACACTGTGTTAAACCACATCAAACCATGTTCTTAACAGCTGTAGATTATTAAGCATACTAGTAAGCAGCAGGTGCAAACTAGGCACCAAATTTATGGTTTTACCTGCTCTGCAAAAAGTATCGTTAATCCGACATATAATCTAGGCACCAAGTCGAGTAATCCAGTGATAAAATGCAGGTAAGATCTTTGGGTGGATATTAAATTAGCGCACATGGATTGCGGTTTAAGTGTTAGGTTAGGTTAGGTGTATAATATATTTGTTTTATTTATATTTATTTTCAGGAAAATAAAGAGTAGATATTTCAAAACATTCCGACAATTTTATTTATTTTCACTTTCAGGAAAATTAATCGAATTGTCAGTTACTTATTTCATAATTCAATTTACGAAAGCGCTTCCAATACGAATAACACGAAAAGTATGTTACCTATATTCCAACAGATTTCTTGTTATTTGCATTTTTATAGTATTTTTTATTTTAATTTATTTAGTAGGCTGCTACCAGTATGTTTTAAGCAACTTTTATATTTCAGGAAAGCATCAGGGTGCTCAGATTACCTTTTTCGATACAGATCACGTGTAGGATAAAAATTGCACGTAGTATGGTGTCCAGTTTGCATACATGCACCCTTGAGCTGTGGTGAGTGCTCTCTCTTTACGGTAATTGTACGACCGCGATCTGCGAACAATTTTGGCGCTGACCGTAGTTTATTTTTAAGCAAACCACCAGTTTTTAAAGATGAAAAATGCACCGACTGAATATACAGGGTGTTTCGCGAGAAACTGACATGGTTTAATGGGACGACGTCGAGGGTAATCAGAATCACCCATAGGAAAAGCTGGATGGACACCCGTTGATGAAATATAGGATATATTAGGTATTTTTGCCAAAATTTCTTTTGGTCATTATTTTGTAGTGGAATGGAATAATTAGTTCATATTTGGCTAATATAATACGCTAGCGATCCTGAATAAATACATATATGACAAAGAAAACATCCAGGTCCGGATTTGACAAAAAATTGTTTTTGTTGCTTTTCAAAGATATGCTTTTTTCAAACTTCAATATGTAATTCGAATAGTACATAAAAAACTGAGCACCGTTCTCGAAATACATTCCACAATATGAGACTTATCAAAATATCGATGAATGATACTTGCTAAAATGTTTCTACAATTAAAATTATTCATTTACTTTTATTTTCAACAGACAGTAAATATTATGTTGTAATAAACAATTTTTAACATTAATCACTTGTGTGATATTAGGGAGGGGGAGAAATAAATGAAAACCTAAATCTTACAGACCATCAAACAAATCGCCTATTTTATTACGCTCATATATTGAAAAGTAGTAAAACAACAACATATCTATCAACAATAACAATAATGGTAACAAAAAAATAACATATCAATAATCTTAACTTTTTACAACATACGTTACCGAATCTTTTAGACTATTTAAATATTCGAGATATGTTTTTCAACATGATGTAGCCCCATCACATTTATGGTCGGCAAGGTCCCCGGATTTGAACCCTATTGACTATTTTTATTTATATTAGAAATAACCCAATTATGATAAGAAAATCACTCGGTCATCTCGTGAATGGCACCAGAAAATGCACCGAAGCTGGAGGGAGGACATTTTGAATATATAAAATTTAATTATAATTCTTATTGGTAAACATTCTTTATCATAATATCTACATTTTTGGTTTTGATACAAATTGTTCGGCAATGTATACTACAAGCTAATTTTCTATGTGGCTTCCTCGCACCCTCTGATCATCCATCATGTTTTTCTTTTTAACTATATACTTCATGATGAGTAACATGAACTTTGCTTAAACCAAACTGGAAGACAATAACAAAAAGCACTTTACCGTCATCGTAGTCCGCTGCGCCTTCTGACCACTTTTACTTTCTGATACAGATTAAAAATTCATGAAATCGTGTAAAGCTCATTTTTACCCTTATTTATTTTACTTTACCAGATTAAAACTGTTCTATTAATGTGCATTGATGGTAGAAAATAAAATATAATAAAAATTGCTTTGCTTTACCATAATAAAATACAGATTAGAAATTTATGAAATCGTGTAGAGTTGATTCTTACCCTTATTCACTTTAACAGACTAAGTTTTTTCTATTTTTCCTATTATTATACACTGATTGATGGTAAGGAATCAAATATTACTGATCAGAAATTTCTAAAATCGTGTAGAGCTTATTTTAAACCTGATTTATTGTGAAATACATTTTTTAAATACACAATGATAGCTAAAAGCAAAATATTGCAGGTTATAAATTGTTGAAATCATGTACAGTTAATGTTTCAACATTGTTTTCATAACAATACAGCCAAAAATCTGAAGCTGGATTCCACAATTGGAATCTAACACTGGACTTGTTGGAGAAAAACTTTATTTTTCAAACGTAGGTAAATAATTGATTACTTTACTTGAATTCCTATTTTGTCGTTACTTCTTAAAAAGCAAACCTTTATTTAAGAAGTGTTCAAATTATCGACCAATTTCGTTACTTTCTAATATAGCAAAAATTGAAAAAAAAATTATTACAATAAGAGTGACTAGCTATTTAGAAAAGTATGAAATATTGACTGACGCTCAATATGGTTTTAGATAAGCTAGATCTACTGAAGATGCAACTGGCTTTTTAACAATAAAATTATATAAAGCTATGGAAAAAGTAAGCCAACAATATGTATCTTTATAGATCTGGTTAAAGCTTTTGATACTGTTAGCCACTCCAAACTACTCGAATAAATAGGCTTCTGGAGGTACAGCGCTGACTCTTATGGAAAGTTATTTGTCTGAAAAAGCGCAAAAAGTAATAATACATAAAGGTCTTAGTAAAATAAGAGAAGTTGGAAACGGGGTGCCGCAAGGAACAGCACTCAGGCCCTTATTGTTCAATATTTATCTGAACAATTTGTTTCAGCAAAGATAATAGGCCAGATAATTAGCTTTGCGGATGATACGGTTGTACTGTACACGGACTTTGGGAGGCTGTATTGAAAAAAGCTGAAACTGATTTCAGGAAGATTAAATGTTGGTTCGTTTAAAAAACCCTAACAATAAATGCTACTAATACCAAATACGTGCAGTTTTCAATCAACAAAATAAATACGTTCTATTCACTTAAAATTAAAGAAATCTTTGAAATCAAGCCAGTCAATGAAATTAAGTATTTGGGCATAACTGTAGACTATCAATTAAAATGAGATAAACATTTCAATAAGTTAAGTCGGAGAGTCAGAAGTCTACTTGCCAAATTTAAATATTTTAGGTAAATCCTAGATATCAAGCAATCGCATACATTGTATTGTAGATGAAAACGATAAATGAAAACAGTCACAGACGTAGTGGGAATAGTGGTGGGTAGTGCCAATACATCATCACGTGTTACGTCTTTTATGGCGCGTGCATTAAAATGAGAGAGAAGGTTTGGGGGTTTGTCTTCTTAGCGTCTCATCTGGCACCTCCCTTCTCGATGAAAGCTTTACGTCTTTTATGTCACGTGTATTAAAATGAGAGGGAAGGTCAACCATTTGGTCCGCTTTCTTAGCGTCTCACCTCGCACCCCCTTCTCAATTATAGGTTTTTCGCACTATATTATGCTTTTGTAGAATCCCAACTAATAGGTATATGGAATAATAACTTGGGGAGGAGCGTACAATTACAATATGAAAGGTTTGGAAATTGTGCAAAAATGGATTATTAAAATTATAGGTATGTAAAAAAAGAATAACTTACCCAACCGACTCTATATAAACTAGCTAACATTCTAGATATCAGACAGCTCTATTGTTATACCATACTCCTGGAACAAAAAAGAAGCAAATGTAAACAAATAATTAATCATAGGTATATATGGAAGGCTCAATTAAGATTTCAAAGGCAACTAAAACTACTACGCAAATATGTTTCACTTACCTGGGATCACGTATATATAATTCCAAATAAAATAATAAACATAAATTCCATACCATTATTCAAAAACAAAGTAAAAAAATGGTTATTGAACTTAAAAAAGAGTACATGCTCATCAACTAATTGATATTAAAAACAAGTATAGTTAATAAAACAAAGACAAAAAGATAAATTATATTGTATATTTGAAAAGGGCATGGTTATATGATTGTGTATACGCATGCGTGTGTGTATATGGGGGTGGACGTGATTTCTAACTAGTTTAGTATGTGTTAAGTTTGTTAAGAATAACCACATACAAAGGTCACTTTTTGTGGCCTTCTCCTATTTGTTTGCTTTTTCATTTCTTCTTATAATTTTATATATAAAATTGTACACACTAAGTGGGGAAATAAATATTATCATTATTATTATCTACTAGTCAATTTAAGAAAATGTGTATTGAACTGAAATTAAATCGTGCAGCAAAGTTTGAATTAAAACATAATACTCTATAAAATCCTTATTTTACTATAAGGAACATAACCAGATTGCAACCAACAGCTATTCTCCGGGCTATGTGTCCCACCGAGCGCTAAATTACAAGTTACAAGCCTGACACGTTAAGTGTAATAATTGCATATTACCATCAAAACGCCAATGCTTCGATTGCAACAAACACCAGCCGAAAGACTGATCCTACTTAAAGGAGCGTTCGTGCCAGTCGTCACACACCACTTGCAGACTGCAGTTTCGAGCTGTAGGCTCTCGTCAGTGCAAGGTAGGCATGTGACGACCGACACGAGGATCACTTGACTATTTAGTACATTTCGGTATCTTTGGGATAGCGACATGTAAAATAGTCAGCAGGCGTCATCTAGCGGTCCAGTGTCTGTTGCAATCGAAAAAAAATACCTTGACTGGGCTTAGCATAGTTCAAATGTGCTTCTAGAGGGCAGAAATATTAAAACATAATATTTCAGTAGCAAGCTCCTCTATAAAATCCTTATTTTGCTATAAGGACTGTAACCAGACTGCAACCAACAGCTATTCTCCGGGCTATGTGCCCCGCCGAGCGCTGAATTACAAGTTACAAGCCTGGCGCGTTAAGTGTAACAATTGCATATTACCATCAAAACGCTAATGATTCGATTGCTTTGACTGGCACGAGATCTCCTTTAAGTAGGCTAACAGCTGTGTATTTAGATCCAGCGGTTGAATAATTTGTGTTGTGTTTTTTTTGTGACTAGAACGTATTTATTGGTTTGATTTTACTAATTATAAATTGAAACGAGGCTGAAATATAATCTATTAAAAACCTGTATTAATTCCGAGAGTACGAATTTTAAGGTAACATTTAGGCATAAATTAATTAAAATTAAAACATCAACATATATTTTAGATTTCTTTGTATTCAAATATTTGTGCCAGTTAGTGGTGTTGTGTGAGAATGCCCATGTTTTCGCTTTCATTTGGTGACCTGGTTTCTGTTACATCTAGAAAGTGTATAATGTACACGGGCTCCATCCAAGTATGCCGACCACCGGGTTTTATAGGCTTGAAGGACAATGCTAAATTATCCCAGGCTAGCGAATTTTACAATATGAATTTTATGAGACCATTATTTTTACTTAATATTTTTATTCTATAAACAGAACAAAATAAGTTAAAACATGCAAGAGGAATATTAACTAAAGTATATGGAATTAAAAGTTAGATATTTTTCATGTTCGATTTTCATCAATTAGTGGAGGGAGAAAGGGGTTAAAATATATTTTTAACATGTTTTATTATTAATAGCTTGGGAAGAATTTAAATTTTACAGAAAATTATATTTCCTTCGAAACAAACCCATTAACTATACAGTAGTATTTTACAATACAAGCAAGGTAAAACAGTATTTACTGGTGATAGGAGGAAATGATTGGTGAGCCGTCAGGCGAGTTTATCGCCTCCTAGTAGTACAGTAAAAATGTACCAAAAAGTCCCACGATCTGGAAAAAATTGCACACTCACACATTGTCATGCTCAATGCGGGTTTCTTAGATGTAAAAATTTTTAGGTCATCGGCATAAAGTAATGTTTTACAGTGTAAGTCAATGACGATATCATTTATAAAAATGTTAAATATCAAAGGCCTAAGCACAGAACCTTGGGAAACACCGGATGTTGCTGAGATATCTATAGACCAAAATCCACGGTATTGCACATTCAGTCGTCTATTTATTAAGTAGGATTCAAAAAGTTTAGGAAGTATCCAGTTAGTTCAGACTGGGATAATTTGTTCAGCAAAATTTCGTGGTCCAGTCTGTCGAAGGCTTTAGAAAAATCTGAATAAATGATATATATTTGGCCTCCGGCATTCAAATGTTCAGCTATGAACTGAGTAATGCACAAAAAAATTGCTAGTGGTAGAGCGATTTGGCATGTATCCGTGTTGATTGAGGCAAATTTGAGATTTGACATGATTAAAGAGAATATCATACATTACACTGGCAGCTGTAAATTTTACCAGTTAGTACTGTTGACGTTGGAAAAGTATATTTTATAAACTTAAGCCACGCCCGCGGCTCCGTCTAAAATAGCTTCTAGCACATTCATATCAGTACAATATAATAACGATATCTTTGCAAAAGCAGTAGGTACACGCAGAAGTTATTTTTTACATAAATATTTGACACTACTAGAATTGTAATAGTACAAAATGTCATAACAACACATCGGATAGCCTGTTCGTTTGCATATTCTGTGCTACTAGATGTCAATGTTCATTTGACTTTTCTGTCACTGATAAGTCACGCTTCTTGAAACTGTACATTACACACAAGGTAACAATTTTTACTAGATCTATAATTCAGAATTTCCAATGCCTAATGTTACCAGGGCCACTTAGAAAAATTTTTGAATCGTTTTATCTCGCATTCTATTGGCCGCACGGAAAAAGTTATTGAACAAAAAATGTTCTAAATAAAATTCTGTATATTTTCGGTAAGTGCCGCGATGTCGAGAAGTTAATATTTCGAGCCTTAGAGGGCGCCGAAATTACAAAAAAAAAACAGTTTTAACAGTTTTAAATTTAATCGAAAATCTAAAATCAATGGTATTATTTGGATATGTGTGTATGGATAATATTTTTATCTAAACAGCTTTCACAACACTCCTTCAAGAAACTGTTTTTCTGATAACTTCGGCGCCCTCTATCGCTCAAAATATTGTAGAACATATTTTTGTTCAATAACTTTTTCCGTGCGACCAATAAATCACGGGATAAAACGATTCAAAAAATTTTCAAGATGGCAGCTGAAGCAAAAGGGGGTGGTTGACGTCACCTTTTTAGTTCTAGACCTTCTAAGTGGTTCTGATAACATTAGGCATGGCTAATTCGAGTGTGCAATTTTTTCCAGGTCAAAGTTCTATTTGACTGAATTACAGATATAGTAAAATTTGTTACCTTGTATGTAATGTACAGTTTCAACAAGCGTGACAGAAAATTCAAATGAACATTGACATCTAGTAGCACTGAATATGCAAACGACCGGCTATTCGATGTGTTGTTAGGACATTTTGCACTATTATAATTCAAGTAGTGTCAAATACTTATGTAAATAATAACTTTTGCGTGTACCTACTACTTGTGCAAAGCTTATCGTTATTATATTGTACTTATATGAATGTGCTAGAAGCTATTTTAGACGGAGCCGCGAGCGTGGCTTAAGTTTATAAAATATAATTTACCAACGTCAACACTACTAACTAATAAAATTGACAGCTGCCAGTGTAAAACTTTTACACTGACTAGCCAGTTAAGAGTGATTTTTGTATGCTGTCTTGAAAATATATGATATTCTCTTTAATCATGTCAAATCTCAAATTTGCCTCAATCAACATGGATTCATGCCAAGTCGCTCTACCACCAGCAATTTGGTGTGCATTACTCAGTTCATAGCTGCACATTTGAATGCCGGAGGCCAAGTAGATATCATTTATTCAGATTTTTCTAAAGCCTTCGACAGACTGGACCACGAAATTTTGCTGAACAAATTATCCGAATCTGAACTAACTGAATACATCCTAAACTTTTTTGAATCCTACTTAGTAAATAGACGACTGAATGTGCAATACCGTGGATTTTGGTCTATAGATATCTCAGCAACATCAGGTGTTTCCCAAGGTTCTGTGCTTAGGCCTTTGGTATTTAATACTTTTTGACGAGGAGGGGAAACCCTCATGGGCTCCCAACCTAAGTTGGGTCAGTGTTAGACTCTTACTGACTAAAACCCCTCCCCACAGGGTCGTCTGTAACACTCCGAGGGCACTGCAGCCTCTTGGGCTTATTGTGCACTCCCTGTTCCGATTTACACTGCCCATTTTAATGCTCCTGTGCCACAGACAAGGTGATACAGGTCTACGAATGGGCGAGTTTTAACGCTTTGCGGGTCTGTTTGTGTTTGCCCGTAAATATTATATCTTCTGCGGGCCAGTGCCTCGCATTCATATATGATATGGTCTACTGTCTCTGGTACCTTGCCACATAATCTGCAGTCAAGGTCGCCATCGAACTTGCCAATTCTATGCAGGTACTTCTTAACGGGAAAATGTCCCGTCAAGAGGCCTGTTAAAATTCTCAACTGTAGCCTGTTCTTTGAGAGCAGTTCTGCAGTTTGTTTTGGGCATGGTCCTTCAATAAGTGTTTTCCCATGTCGATTACCTGGTATGTCCCTCCAGTAATCATTGTGTTTATTCCTGACCCAGTCTTTAATTACCCCTCTAGCTGAGCATTTGGTAATGCCCAGCACGGGTTCTGGGCCATAGAATTTGTTAGCTGCTCCTTGTCTAGCAAGTTCATCAGCTTTTTCGTTGCCATCTATTCTGGTGTGTCCCGGCACCCAGAGTAGTTTAACTCTGTTCTGCTCACCCAGAACTTCGAGCTCTTTATGGCAGTCCCATACCAGTCTGGAGGACACTTTGTTAGAGGCTAATGCCTTTAGTGCCGCCTGACTGTCAGATGCAATACAGATCTGCTGGTTCACATATCGTCGTTTAACATTCTCACGTATACACTCAAGTATAGCCAGAATTTCAGTTTGAAATACAGTAGCGTGAAGTCCAAGAGAAAGGCTTATACTTGCCCTCGGTTTCACTCCATGTATTCCTGCTCCAGCTCCTGATTCCATCCTGGACCCGTCAGTATACCAGGCCAGGCCTTTGCGTAGTAACTCAGGAGCTCCTGTTGACCAATCCCCTCTCTCTCCGATAGAGATACTGAAGGGCTTGTTAAATGTGATTTTTGGGACCATGTAGTCTGACCTCATGCACAATAGAGGATCTACTACAATGTTGATTATCCTCATATGTCCTGACTCCCCTGTGTGGAGAGCCACATCACGTGAGTTTTGCACCCTGTATGCCCCCATTCTTGCCTCTCCCTGAATCACTACGCTGAGTGGGGGGAGGTCCAATAGGGTCTCCATGGCTGCTGTGGGGGTGCTTTTCATGGCACCCGTGATTCCCAAGCAAGCCAGTCTCTGTACCCGGCTTAGCTTGTTGGTTGCAGTTATTTGAGTGGCTTTAGGCCACCAAACTAAGGCAGCATATGTAATGGAGGGTCTTATTACACTGGTATAGAGCCAATGCACCATACCAGGCTTGAGCCCCATGTTTTGCCATATAATCGTCGACATGTGGCCAATATGGCCACCGATTTATGTGTTACCCTGTCTAGATGTTGGTTCCAGGTAAGTTTAGAGTCTATGATAACTCCAAGATACTTTACCTCCCCCGACATCCTCAGTATTGTACCTTGAAGAACCAGAGGACCCAATCCCTCCAGGTTTCTCCTTCTAGTAAATGGAACGATATTAGTCTTTGAGGGACTTATTCTCAGCCCCTCTTCGTCGGTCCATTTCTTAACCATATTCAGGGCCCTTTGTAAACGGTCCCTAACTATGTTGTTAAACTTTCCTCTTGATATGATGACTATATCGTCAGCATACCCCTGAGCTTCAAACCCCTCATTGGTAAGTAACACTAATAGGTCGTCAACTACCAGGTTCCATAGCAAGGGAGATAGCACACCCCCCTGCGGGCAACCCCCTGCAACTGAGGCACCTAAAGTTTCACCCATCATGGTAGTAAATACCATCCTGCCCTTGAGCATGCAGCCAACCCACCTGCAGCAGGTGTCCTCAACGCCACGCTCTCTTGCAGTTCTGATGATGGAGTTAAAGGAGGTGTTGTCAAATGCCCCCTCTATGTCGAGAAAGGCACCCAGTGCCACCTCCTTATGTTCCAACGTCTTTTCCACCCTTCTAATTAAATGGTGAAGTGCCGTTTCCGTGGACATGCCTGCTCTGTATGCATATTGGTTTTGATGTAGTGGGCTTCTAACCAATACATCATCCCTGATATGTCTGTCAAGCATTTTTTCCATCGTCTTAAGTTGGAATGACATAAGACTTATAGGTCTTAAGGACTTGGCGTGAGTGTGGGAGTTTCTCCCCGCCTTTGGTATGAATACCACCTTAACTGGTTTCCAAATTTTTGGTATACAGCCCAGCGCAAGGCTGGCTCTATAGAGCATACATAGCTTTGATGCTAGCAAGTCTAACCCTTGCTGAAGCATTATTGGCCAAATTCCGTCATATCCCGGAGATTTGTACGGTTCAAACGAGTTTTATGCCCATCTGATTTTCGATTGATCAATCACCTTTTTAGACACTGCCTAGTCCACCCTGGTGACTCTGTTACCAGTTGTCTCCAGTTCCGTTCCTAGCCATTCCTCTGGTGATTTTTCAATTATTGTGGAGCCAGGAAAGTGCACGAGGAGTAATTCCTCCATTGTTTCTTTACCTGTTTCAGTATATTTCCCTCTCTCAGTTAAGAGAGAGTTAACTACGCACCGATTGTCCTTTGAAAGAATTCTCTGGAGTCTGGCACATTCCGAGATACACTCGATGCTCTCGCAATGTTTCCTCCAGGCGTCTCTCTTGGCCTTCCTCAATGCTCGGTTGTACTCAGTCAAAGAGGACCTGTAATCATCCCAATTTGCTGATCTTTTTGCAATATTAAATTTCTTTCTCACTTCCTTCCTCCTTGTGGCAAGGTCATTGTTCCACCAGGGCACGTTCCTAGTGGATTTCCTTACCACTAGAGGGCAGTTGTTCTCATATGCGGAGATTATTGCGTTCTGTATTTGTTCCGCAACTAACTCCACATCCTTCTCATTTTTAACAATGTTCATAACCCTGGTAAGTTCCTGGGCAAGGTCTACTTTGTAACCTTCCCAGTCCATCCTACGTGGGTTACGATATGTTTCAGTCACACGGTCCATACCCGTTATATTAAATCGTATGTGTCTGTGGTCTGAACAACTCTCCTCCTCAGACACATGCCAGTCGCTAACTAGGTTACACGCGTACGTTGTACCTATTGTTATATCTATCACTTCTTGCCTTTGTGTAGTTACAAAGGTCGGAGTATTACCTACATTTGCTATGTCTAAATTATATTCCATAATAAATTCAAAAATTGACTCACCTCTGATATTGGTGTTCGTACTTCCCCAGATCGTGTGATGCGCGTTTGCATCGCACCCGATGATGACCTGAGATCCTCTTCCTCTACAGCTCCTCACCAGTTCCTCCACGGCTCTGGTTGGTGGTGGCTCAGGGTCATCATATGGAAGGTACGCAGAGGCCAGTATAAACTCTCTCGGCACACCCCCACACGAAGCCCTGATTTTGACTGCCGCTAGATCCCTAGAACAGAAATCAATTAGTGACATTATTTTACAGTTATTTTTAACTAATATGCACGCTCTGGGAATTGCAGCGGTTCTACAACAAATAAGATCACCGCCAACTCCCTTCAAGCCACTTACCTGTCCCTTGTGAATCCAAGGTTCCTGGATCAGCGCCACATCACACCCCTGCATAACTTTAGCAAGGACCGCCGTGGCCGCCTTGCTATGATGCAGGTTTATCTGCACCACCTTCAGCATCTGGATTGAGTTCTCCTCTTTCCTTCTCCTGAAGTTTCCTGAAGGATACCCTCCCCAGGCCAAGATAGGGCTTGAAGTCCAAACCTTCAAGCACCTGGACCGACTTTTCGTCTAAGGAGTAGGCCAGCGTTTGCCCCTTCTCCTCGACTCTGCGACTCATCAGTAGCCATTTCTCCGTGTTCAAGCCTGCATTTTGCTTCTTGAGACGGTCTCTGACCACTTTCTCCTCCACTGGCTCGGGAGCCCAGAAGAGGAACTTAGGACGCTTTGGGAGGTCTTTGGTATTGACAGCGGTCACTGTCACCCCCTCCCCCAGCCCTCTCATCCCCCGAACTGTGTTCCCAAGCCAGTTTTCCGTAGAGGGGTCCGCGCATGTGATGCTGAGCACCCCCCCTTCGTATCTTGGGAACCGCTGGAACCGCGGAGACGCCCCCCCGTGAGGAATGGCATCTATCGCCTCCACCAGTTTTTTCTGGATCAGGTCTGACTGCTCCTGATCCAGTAAGGTGTCAGGATGGTTGACATGAATTACAGCCATCCTGATACCTGTGATCGCATCCCTGTAGGAGTGAGTCTGTGCAGTAGCACCTCTCACCCTTTTGGGATCTGGTTTCCTGGGAGACTCCGACATTGGCCTCTTAGAGGATTTTGCCGGAGCTGCTCCCAGATTCTTTGTTGGCTTCGGTCGCCGTGGTGGCTTCTCAACCGTCCACGTCCCCGCAGCCATTTTCTCCGCTTTCGTGAGCTTCTTTCTTTGGGCTCCCGAAAGTCTTTTTGTATTAGAGCCGTTACCTGCCAAGTCTGCCTGGGCTACTTGGCTGGTGCTTGCTCTCTCGGTCACAGTACAGTCCATTGCTTCCTGTACTGTAGGTTTAGAGGTCCCACTCCCTGAGGAGGCTGCCTCTGTGTTGGTATTTGATCGTTGGTCCTCCATATTTGTTCCCACGAGTGAGGGGGAAAGGATGGTCCACACGCACGGAGCCCCCTGCGTACGTGCAAGGCATTAATACAACGGGGTGCGCCATGTGCCCCGAGGTTAGTCGCTATCGGCCGGACCCCCCCCCGACCATGCACCCTTCAGCGCGCACAATACCTTGGGATTGGGGAAGTTTTTATAGTGGTACTTCATCCACGCGGTCCAGGCAATTAAGCCAAGACCCCCGTGCTCCCTGGACTGGCATACCCCCGACCTAGATCGGAGGGTCGTTGTCGCCCCAGGTGGTTTACGGTGTGTGTCACGAGCTGGTCCGCGACGTGGCTTTAGCTGGGCATGGACTGGGCTGTTAACCCTACCTCCCAGCAGTATGACCGACGTTAACCCTACTTCTTGCGGAGTCTGGCCATTCTCCTATCCACCACCTCGGAGACGCGCCTGGTAGGTGCTCAACCTTCCCTATGGGCAGGATTTAATACTTTTATAAATGATATCATCATTGGCTTACACTGCAAAACATTACTTTATGCCGATGACCTAAAATTTTTTACATTTATCACTAATGTAGAAGACTGCGCTGATTTGCAAAACGATCTTATAAAGCTATGGTCTTGGTGTAGCGTAAACAATTTATAGTTAAATATCTCAAAGTCTCACTCTATGACATACTCTCGTGCACAAAATTTAATAAAATTTATCTATACAATTAACGACGAAGAGCTGAAGAGCTGTAGTCATCTTAAAGAGTTATATTCGACCCAAAGTTATCTTTTCTTAGCCATATCAATCAAATCACCGCTAATTCCTTAAAAAAATTAGGTTACATTATCCGTGATTGTAAAGAATTTAACGAAAATACACTAAAACCTCATTCAACAAGTGATCTTGAACTGCGTTGGGTCTATCACTTTCTTGTTTTCTTTTTTAAGATTTTAAATAACACTGTTGAATGCCCTGATATTTTTAGTTGCGTTAGATTTCATATTCCTAATTTGCAGGCTCGCTCGCATTCGTCTCTATTCTATTTACCTGCACCAAGAACAAATTTGCTGTTATTTTCTCCCCTGTACCGACGTACCGTATGTGTTCCAACAATGATTCATTATGGGTGCTTACGATATTATTAGCCAGCCTATAAATTTCTTGTAAAAAAAAGACAATCGATTTCAAATTTTAGGAAGTTGTATGGATGAATAAGGTACACAGTTTGATTACTCCAAAATCTGATTTTCAATTCCGGTTTAACCAGAAAAAGTATAAGCTTTGTTATTTTTAATGGAACACCCTGTATATTATTCGAAATTTAGATTATCCAAGAAATTCTAGGTCAAAAACATGTAGCATAACCTATATCTATCTACCTTTGTCCGTTTTCGAGATAATGGCGGTTGAAATTGTTATATCAATAATAAATTATTTCATTTTCATATAAAATAAATGAATGTAAGAACAGATCTGTTACGGTTATTTAAGTTTTTTGGTGAGTAAAATTTGATAAAGCCATATAAATTTCATTTCCGGCTGAACAGGAAATTCTGCCAAAAGGGATTTTCAGGCTCAAATTATTTCGATTTTTGTAGTATTACACGGGCCATTTAGAATAAATCGGAACCGTCATGGCACACTTAAATGGAAAACTAAAAATTATATTATAAAAAAATTTGATGATTGAAATGTCACTTATTTGGCATCGTTGGATTTAGAAAATTATGCAGAATTCAAAAATGCAATAATATAGAGGGTGTTCCATTTAAAAATCGAAAGTTAGTGTCACTTCCCGCGAAACCGGAAATGACAGAAAATCAGTTGTATGTCAAAAAGTGCGGCTTATTATGTATGTAGTATATCCTAGCTCTCGTGCCAGTCGTCCCACACCACTTGTAGATTGCAGTTTCGAGCTGTTGGCTTTCGTCAGTGCAAGGTAGGCATGTGACGACCGATACGGGGATCCTTTGACCATTTGGTACATCTCCGTATCTTTAGGATAGCGACATGCAAAATAGTTAGCAGGCGCCATCTAGCGGCACGAGAGCTCCTTTAAGTAGGATCTGTCTTTCGACTGGTGTTTGTTGCAATCGAAGCATTAGCGTTCTGTTGGTAATATGCAATTATTACACTTAACGCGCCGGGCTTGTAACTTGTAATTCAGCGCTCGGCGTGCCACATAGCTCGGAGAGTAGCTGTTGGTTGCAGTCGGGTTACGTTCCTTATCGTAAAATAAGGATTTTATAGGGGACTTTGCGACTGAAAAATTATGTTTTAATCTAATGGATAATTGAATTTGTATATTAATAAGAATTTAAAATAGATTTTTTCACTTTTTTTCAAGTTGAAATTTTTTTTCTTCACCATCATAAAGTGTATAAAAAACCTACATTTGAAAAAAAGAACCTCATACGATGCGATGCACAAAAATATTGGCCAATCAATTTTAAAACTTGAAGTCAATTTTTGGGACATATATATAAGATACTTTGACTTGAAATTTGACACTGGAAACAATTATTTCTTTTTCACTAAAATTTGATGCTTGTCTGACTCCCCTCCTCTAGTAAGCATAATAATATATCAGTTTAAAAGATATTGATGATTTAGTGGGAACATAACAAATTGTGTGTCATGTGATTTTGAAAACTAGGAATGTTTATAAATTTGCGATTGCCAAATAAAATTTTAAATAGGTAGTATTAATTTTATTTTTGCTTGTAGAGTATGTACGTATAAATCTGTACTGGCCTTGTGCGAGTTGGGGAAATTTACTAGTGTACGTTTCATGTATAATTTAATATAATAGTTTTATTATGTATTTACGATAGTCTTTTTTGTTATAAAATTCATTTTAGAATCGGGAAAAAATTAAGTATCAAATATTTGCTAAATAATGCAAAGAAAAGATATACTAAAGGTAGTAAGATAATAAATAGAGAAAATAACCTACACATAAAATGATCATACTTTCATAAATAATGCAAATACTTCAATTTAACTTAGTTTAGTTTACTTCCCAAAAATAAATGTACATGACTGATGCAGCAAAATAATAATAATGAGTATTATACATATGAAATGTATTATACAGGGTGTCCCAAATTTAAAGTGACATAGACTAATGAGAGATAGAACATAATTTGCTGAGTTCAAAACACCCCCACACTTACTCTTGACTCCTCACTGTTTCCAAGATACATGTTGTTTTAGAAATTTTGACTGAAACTAAAATTCATCATATTTTTGGAATGGGTGGACGTATTTTTATAAAAGTTGATATACATATAGTACACTCCTAGTCCAATCAATAGCATAATTTAGTTTGGAAAATTTCCAGGACAGGACTCAATTTTTATTAATTTATATTCACCCTGTATATCAGTTTTTTGTAAATGGCGGATAACTATTGAAATGCCTATGGATTAATGTGTAAAATACAGTCATGATATTTGATATAGTATATACAAAAACAAAACGTCTAAAAAAGTTTTTTAGCGTTATTTACCCCCTCTACCAACCCCATTGCCACCCCCATCCTATTATTAAAGGGGGTAAAAAAATTAAAATGTAATTTAGTGTGTATACAAGAACGAAATGTCTAAAATAATTTTTTTGCCTTTGGTTAGCTACCCCCTCTACCACCCCCTCTACCACCCCATTGCCACCCCCACCCTATTATTAAAGGGGGTAAAAAAAGTATAATATGATTTAGTGTGTATACAAGAACGAAACGTCTAAAAAAATTTTTTTGGCGTTAGCTACCGCCTCTACCACCCCAATTGCCTCCCCTACCCTATTATTAAAGGGGGTAAAAAATATTAAAATGTGATTTAGTGTGTATACAAGAACGAAACGTCTCAAAAAAATTTTTTGGCGTTAGCTACCCCCTCTACCACCCCCAGTACCACCCCTACACTATTATTATGGTCAGTATTGTAACTCCTCCATCCCTTGAGTGGAACCTAGGGTAGGTTCAAGTTCAGCGGGGGTTGTGTCAGACTTCCAGTCTTTGTGGTAGGGTTTCCGGTTGTGGTTGACTTTTGCCTTTTCTACATTTGGAATAGACTCTATAACAAAAAACAAACATACTGCAAAGGTTATGAAAAATAACATAATTGTCCAGATATTTGGTCCAGGTCCACCGAATATTTGAAAATCTTAGATTTCTGAGAGGCTCTCTTCGAGCTCCGTTAAACTTCGTTTGATGTCTTAATTGTTGTCCAAATCGAATGCCTGAAGTGTTTTATAATTATTACCATTGAAAACGGTTTTAAAATCAGAAGTTGAAATATATAAAGGAGTAACTCTATTTAAAATGTCTTGCCTTTTTAATGCGACATTAAATTGCAAATAGCATAGCAATGTTTTGATATTGTGACTATAATGTTTCTTGAATATTTTACATGTGAAAATTATTTAATCAATGAGTTTGAATTTTTCCTTTAGTAATAAAAACAAATATAAATGAGTTGGCGTTGATCTTCATCAGAATATTTTTCGTTAGCTGAAATCTAGTAGGCTTGCAGGAGGTTAAATTTCTGTGTGCACTTAAAGACTGGATTGTACAGGGTGATGTTGTACTTACTATTAGATATAAACAATTACTGTGTTGTCCTATTTCGCAATAATTTATTATAGTATAAATATTAAAATTTATCTTTGCATTTTATTTTATATTATGGTGAAGTTACAAATAAAACAAACAATAAAAAATAATACATTTATTTTATGACCTATTCAAGAATATATATACGCTAACAGGAGCATACTCAATTACAAAGTAAGAAAAAAGTCGTGCGAGTCCTTGGTATTGCCGATTCTTCATTACTGTGATATTCTGTATTATCCTTGTTTAGATGCCGCTACGAAGAAACGAATTCAAATTACGCAAAATACGTGTTGTCGTTTTGTCAACAAACTACGCAAATATGACCATATTACTCAACATTTTTAGCAGCTAAAGTGGTTGAATATGGAAAATACTGTTAAATATCATATAGTAACCTTTGTGCATCGTCTTCTCCTCACATGCACCCCGGTATATCTGAGAAATTAATTGATTGCAAGGAACCAAATTCACAGTCGCAACATAAGACATCATTACACATTAACCATGCCTCAACATTCTACTTCACTTTTCAAAAGATCTTTTTCTTATCATGTGATTCACCACTAAATTCAATTGATGTACAATTCAAGACATATAAAATTATTGCTTCTAAAAAAATTATTAAATCACAGCTTTTATTATCTCAATAATTTTACTTTCAATTGTTTAATAGGTCATGGGTCTAAAATTCCCGTTTATCAGTGAAAGTATTGTAACTTCTTTGTTTTTATTATTATTATTGTTTGTTATTTTTTATTTTATAATCTTAGAAAACATTTGTCTCTTTCTTCTAAGTACTGTTAAGGGTTAAGTGTAAGAGTAGCCTTAGGCTAAACTTCGCCCATTCTTTGCAAGATTTTTCTTATAATTTTGTAAGATTTTTCTTATAATTAATAAAGACGTTTAATATTATTATTAATAGGTGCCGAGAAGGTTAGTTCAACCACCATCTAGTTGGTCGAGTTGAGGCCTTCATTTTGTGCCTCAAAAACCTTCAGGATTTCCTCATTCGAGTACTCTTGATTTTCAAATGGCACCAGAATATCTATGTGAGTTATTTCGGTCTCTTCCTCCAACCCTAATACCCCTGGCAACCTGGTTGTAGGTCTTTTCGATCGATGTTGAGCGCCTTGCTGTAGCTCTCCCTTGTTTCTTAATCCGCTTCTGTGGATTACTTTCTGTGGTGTTTTACTTTGAACGGACTCTTTTCGACCCCTGTTCAGAGGTTGTTCTGTTGTGTAAAGCTTCAAAGCGTATAGCCGGGCTTCGTCCTTAGACATGTCTGCCATGTTGCCAGCAGAAATATGAACCTTTTTCTTGCGGTTCCTCTAACTGCCTTACCTCATTATCCTATCGAGCAGAAATGTAATGTTTAATTTAATTTTATTTCCAAAAACATTGACAATTTTATGTCTGTTGTTAGAATTTGATTTATTAGACAGTGCACTGACTACTAATCAATACTGGTAATTAATATTAAGCATGGTTATGCGCCATAAAGACAATATCAATTACATCATTATGCAAAATGCGATAAAATTTAATTAGCCGTCGTAATAAACACATAAGCATAAAACTGAAATTATCCTTTTTGCTACTGAAGCCGCGGTTACATATTTATTTTTAAATAAAAGTGAACGATGTGCCTTGTTATTTTAAATTTAACAATAATTATATACAATAATATTTCAAAGAATGTGATTTGGCATGTATGATTTGTTGAGAAATGTCTTATTAGGCGATGGAATGAAAGTTTTGGTTTACGAGGACACTATGAGCTTTTTCAAGACATGTAAATACAAAAAGGGTGTACATCTATTATTACTGATAATTTAATAGAAATAGACACTATTAATAATATTTCCATATTTTAACCTCTCCACAATAAAATTGTTACTAAAATTGGTTCAAAAACGAAAATTGAGATAACACCAAATCTTTACATTTTGAGGTCCTAGGAACAAAAAAAAAACTGTTTTTGAAAAATGTCTGTGTGTGTGTATGTGTGTTAGCACGATAGCGCCGAAACTACTGAACGAATTTGAATGAAACTTTGCATGTGCATGTCTTTAGTGCCCCAGAATATCTGAAAAGGTTTTGGTTGGGATCGGATTACGTTTAGTGCCATTTTGACACAACAAGTTGCTTATTTTTTATAATTACTTTCAATTTGCAATGGAACCATTGAAAAGCAGTTAAAATTCTGATTTCAACGATATATCACACTTCCACCCTTTCGATTTGGTTTCCGTGAAGAAAATTAAAAACAAAGCAAATATGAAGCATAGATCGGATTTCGCATGACATAATCGATGCACATAGCCGTTGCGTCGTGAAACTCGTCACATCACGTGTCAATTCACGTGTGAGGGTTTCTTCACTGCTCTAGAAGTAGAGCGGATTACGTTTAGTGCCGTTTTTAAATATATATACAGACAAATCGAAGAATTAAACTACAAATATTTCTCTAAAATCTAGTAAAATGACTGAAATGCTAATGTTTCATTTAACAAAGACAGCCGCGAGCGATCGGATTGCAATGAGTAAATTTTGACGATTGTCATTGTCATCGTTTGTCATCCGATAACGTTGGTGTCATATCATGTTAATAAGATTTCGGCATATTTGTAACTTTTAGTGGATTGTCACAAACTTTAAAGGTAGTTGTAACAATATCAATATCATATGCTTTCTGTACCTTCGTTGGTGAATTTATTATAGATTATCACTTTACCAATTTTCAGTTTGTTGCTTTACAAATCTGTAGTATTTAGGATAACTAGATTTTCTTAGTAGTTCAAGTGATGTTAAAGTTGTTAATACCCTAATGGTATATTATTGAACGAGCGATAATGTAGGTAATAACTCGCATAGATGATTGCAAATTCATGAAGTTGAGGGTTTTTTTAGTGCCCCAGAAGATCTGAAAAGGTTTTGGATGAGATCGGATTACGTTTAGTGCCGTTTTTTCACACAATTTAATGCTCTTTTCGGCTTAAAAGATCCACCGAGTGGGGAGGTTCCAGCCGCTTCCAGTAGCTGCCGATTTATTTACCATCACTTTGTAGTAAAAATTTAGGAAAAATCGTATTTCTTGGGAGGTCACTCTATGTTTACCCCAGTAAAGGGTTGAAACGATTAGGGTTAACTTTTTTGAATATTTCAACTTTATTAGTCCAATATTATCAAACCATAATAAAAAAAAATTAAAAAGTTTTTATCGTAATCTTTGCAACGGGAGAGATAGAGTTAAATAATGTTGTTACCAAAAGAGTGTATTCTTATGCAAAATGGCATTCTAAACACTTTTTTACTCTACATATTTTTCAGTAAAATCAATAGAAACGGCGTAAATCAGGAATTTTCCCGTACAAAACTTACTTCGAAGGGATCTTCTACAAAGGCTACAATTTTGTAAATTTGTTCTAAGTAAACACAACAGGGATCGGAATTTTGTTAAGAACAACTTTATTTACCGACGAAGCAACTTTTACTCGCCAAAGCGTTTTTAACTGGAGAAATGCCCATTGCTGGGAAGTAGAAAATCCTCATGCCGTTAAAGAAAGACATTTCCAGCAAGAATTTAAGATTAACGTTTGGTGTGGTATCATCGGCGATCAATTATTGGGACCATTTGTCCTTCCTCCAAATTTAAATGGACAGCCGTATCTGTTTTTTCTTCAGAATACTCTTGCTGATATATTACATGCTTTCATGCTAGACATACGGAACAGAATGTGGTTCATGCAAGATGGAGCTCCCCCTCATTTCGCCATTGAAGCCAGTACAGGAATTATCTTGATGATGCTTTCCCACGCAAATGGATCGGTCGAGGAAGTGAGTTTGCTTGACCACCAAGGAATCCCGATTCTAATCCTTTGGATTATTACGTGTAGGGACATACGAAGTCCTTGGTCTATGCAAATACTCAACTCAAGAGAAGAGCTGTGGGACAAAATACAAAACGCAGCGAATTTTATTAGAGGACAGGAAGATGTATTTTTCAATGTAAGAAAATCCTTTATGAATAGAATTAGAAAAGGCATAGAAGTAGATGGAGACCATATCGAACATTTACAATAAGTTGCAGCAATGGGGTTTTTGCATGGGGGGAAAGTTTATAATGTCATTAAGTCAACTTTTAGGGGCGAGCGTAGGGGCGTCTTTACTATGTACATACTTCGGTATGCGATGTAAAGCAACGACAGGCGCAGTTAGTACTTGGTTGGGTGACCATTCCAACGGAAACCGCGTCCTCGCCTCACACATCTTCCAGCGGCTTGTATATAAGTGTATGCGCGGAAGCTATACAACCTTAGGCGAGGGTTGTATAGGAGATATACCATCCTTGGGAGGGGATGTAAAGCCGTCGGTCCCTTGTCTATTAAATGTTAGGCAAGTAAAAGATCCCTACTCTTCTTAAGGGAAGAGGTTCGGCAAAATTCCTGGTTGGGGGTAGCTCGGCTACAGGCGTCGGTGTTAGGCCTCAGTAGCGGAAATAGGCCGACGTTAAATAAATGTATAAAAAAAAAATAAAAGAAAGTAAACTTTTACGTTATTTTTAGTGTTCTAATAAGATTAGATCCTTATTTTAGTCAATCTTTTGATTTATGTACTTATCTCAATACCAATAATCCATTAGTTCATAAGAAAGTGAGAAAGAGTTTACACTGTTATTACTATTCTTCCCCTGAATTATGGCCTATTATTAACGGTCCACCCTGTATATGATGAGCGTCATTTATTGAATATTCGTGTGCTGTATAAGGCCGTTGTTGTATTTATACCAAGCAAATTTTAAGTCACTCATTTAATACGCATGCCATTGGTAATAATCACCTTAGAATAGTAAAATTTAAAATGAGTCAGTGTTCATCACACACAGTGTTCATCATACATCATCTTTCTCGGACCTAATCTATATAAAATACCTCTAGCAAGCACTTATTCGACAAAGTATTAGATTCTCCCTCTTATAAGAATAAAATGGAGGATATTATTACTAAAAGTAAAAAATTTTTTTTTTTATTGTTTAAGCTGTAAATTTTTTCAACCTAAATTATAGCAATACCAAAATAAATGTTCGATATGCTTTCTCAAAAAATGTATTCTTTCCCTTTCAACTTTATGTATGAATTCTAAGACAATAATAATATTTCATGAACATGTACATCTATCTTAATAAATATGGTTCAAAATGTTCCTTTAACAAATATTTTACAGTACTACAATTTTAACTTTTTTTAGTTTTTACGTCTATAACTTATTTTCTCCAGAAAGAGCGATTTTTATAACGAAGTGCATTTCTCGAATTGAGTTATTTGATTCCGTCATGCCTCTCACATGTTTTTTTTTCAATCCAGACAAAGATATAACATAGGTCATCTCAAATGAGTACTTTTTTATAATTTAAACAACGCGCATTGTTTGACGTTTCAAGGACAAGGGTTATAGCAAATTGGTAAGTACTTATTTTATTTCTTTTTTGCAGTTTGTGTAATTGCATATAAATCTAAATGAATATTAATTTTTAAATAATTCCACCTACAACCTAGTAAACTTCTCATATAATGTAGTTGCAACAGACACCCACAAAGTAGATATTATATACACGTGATTCAGCATTGGCCTCCTCGTACTTTTTTTTGTTATTTGAAGTACATGACATCTTTTTGCTTCCAGTATTTTAGTTTTTAAACCATAAGAAAAAAATAGAATTACCACGTACTTAAACGTGATGAAATGAAAAAAAAATATTCACTAAAAATGTTGAAAATTCATAAGACGTTCATTCTTTCCTATTATTTGGGTTTTCTACCACATGTATTGTTATCCTCTTCAAAACAAATCACCGAATCTACAAAATAATAGAATTATTGGAAAAAAGCCTCTGCGCCCGTGACGTTTACGCCAAAGGAAAAGTCAGAGGTTATGTTTTGCAAATAATATAAATCGGAATAAACACAGAAATAATGTATTTTGCTGACGTTTCGGAAAGTAATCTCTTTCCGTTTTCAAAGCTTTTCTTTTTGGAAGAACTCTTATTTTGCTGTGTATGTCAAATCAGCTTTAAGATTCTGTTTATATTATTTCCATAGATACTTACTACTTACACAGAACATAGAACTGATGATATTTTCTTTTAGATAATTTTGAGTTTGTTAAGTTCTTCCTTTAACATTGGTAGCCAGGTTGTACAAATATCTACAGTTTATTCTATGTCCGTTTTCCCAAGCATGTTCACAAATCTTTGATTTCTGAATTTCATTCTTTCTAATGTAATTCTTGTGCTCATCCAACCTCACACTGAAAAGTCTGGATGACTCACCCACATAACATTTATCACATTCGCGCGGGATATTGTAAATACAGTTTTTTGAATTCTGCTCCCTGTTTATCGGTTTTGTTTTTGTTAAAATAGATCTTAAAGTGTTCCCCGTTTGAAATATCCTCCTAACATCAAATTTGTCACCTATAATAATAATAATAATAATAATAAGAAGAAGAACTCGCTTCACCATAACATCAGGTGCGCAGCGGGTTACAACAGATCTGGTGGCTTTTAGGAGAGGAGTTTTCCAGGGAGATTCTCTGAGCCCTCTCCTCTTCTGCATCTCACTGTTGCCGTTATCTGTTGAGCTCCGCCAAACTTCCGGATACCATTGTGGGCCACCCAGCAACCGGAGGCATAAGGTCACCCATCTGTTCTATATGGATGACCTCAAACTGTATGCCTCCGGAGAGCCTTCAAAACGCTCTTAGGGTGGTCGAAGAGTACACGGGGGCCATTGGTATGGAGTTTGGGTTGGACAAATGCGCAGTCGTCCACCTCAAGAGAGGGCGGTGCGGGGAATTCTCTGAAGAGGCGCAGCTAGCAGATGGAAGCATTCTACGACATCTGGATGCCGGAGAGACCTATACATATCTGGGTGTGCAACAGTATCACATCCAAGATGTGAAACAGATAAAGGGGTCTCTCCGCGGCAAGTACAGACACCTACTTCGAAAGATTTGGTCTTCCGAGCTTTCGGGGTCTTAAGAGCAAGGTGTCTGCTACGAATATGCTTGCCATTCCTGTTCTTCTCTACTCCTCTGGAGTAGTGAAGTGGACGGTAGATGAGCTGCGCTAGTTAGATAGAGATACCCGCAAGATGATGAATATTCACCGTAGCATTCATCCTAAATCGTCCGTTCCTCGAGTGTACCTCCCACGTCAACGGGGGGGGGGGGGGGAGGACTCTTGGGCCTGGAGTGTATGCATGGCCGGGTAGTACTGAGTATGGCATGCAATATCCTTAGGAGCTCTGACCCGCTCCTGCATCTAGTGAGGGATCACGAAAATGCAGGTGTGGGAGCAGGATTATTCAAGGCAGCAAAAAGAGCAGCAGATGAACTTGGTCTCATATTCGACATCAGGCGAGGAGGCCGGCGAGGTGCCGACCCAGAGTCGGTCACTGAGCTTCCGCCAAACCGTCTGAAAGCCCAGATTAAAGCTGCCGAGCAGGAAAATTTGCTTAGGCAGCATGTCGATAAATCCCTGCACGGTGTATTCTATAAGAACATAGAAACACTGGGTTTATCGACTAGGCTGACATTTGCCTTTTTAAAGTCAGCTGGGCTTAAGTCAGAGACCGAGGGATTCATTGTGGCCTGCCAAGATGGTGTAATTAATACCTTGGTCTACCGAAGCCGTGTGATGGGTGTAGGGGCTCCTGATATCAGCTGCAGGACCTGCCGTCAGGCGCCGCAATCGCTCATGCATTTATTGTCTGCATGCCCAGTATACGCGAGAGGAAAAACGGACTAAATATCGCGATCTCCGGTACGAGCTCCTGGTGCTGTACCCAGGCTACTCAGTCAAGATAGTCGTCCTCATAATCGGTGTACTCGGAGGTATGAAGCCCACGCTGCTCTCGCAATTGAAGGCCATACCGGCTGTCAGAAATCTGCCGAATGGCTAGCAGGCCAAATGCAGAAAGCAGTTATCCTGGGGTCCCTTCGTCTACTTAGGGCACACGATTCGGGTGTTTACAGTCACTGACCCCACAGGTGGGGGGGAGTGGCTGTGATTTTAATCGCCGGCGCGATTTCCGTGTGGTGTCGGAGGCCACGGAAGTCCTATCCGGTATCGGGAAACCGCAAAAAAAAAAATAATAATAATAATAATAGACTTTATTGACTCAAACAAATATAAACCAGGCGAAGTTTAGCAAATGCTACTCTTACACTTAACCTGGCTTATAATAAACAGAACATATATTTCAATACATGGATGTGCGTAAATTAGAAAAAAAAGAAAACTTAAATTTAAATTCAACTATACGGCGTAGCTTTTCCGATAGTCCGTATACATAAGGAATTATTGCTGTATAATGACGTTCAGGTTTTTGTCGTACCTGATTGTCCCTATTTTCAATATTTATGAAAACTCTATCAACAAAGGCTTCAGGATATTGATTTTGTACTAGAACCTCTTTGATAAATTTTCTCTCGTTATTTAATATTTCATTATTAGATGAAATTATTTTGACCCTATCGTATAAACATTTTACAACACCCCTTTTAACATTTATTGACTGATATGAGTTAAAATTTATATATCTATTAGTATGTGTTGGTTTTCTATAAACGCTTGTTTCAATTGTATTATTTGCGCTTCTAATTAAAACATCTAAAAACGGTACTTCATTCCTACTTTCTACTTTTAATGTGAATTTAATAGACGGTTCCTTACTATTTATATTTTCCAAAAAACTATCTAGTAAATCGACACCATGAGGCCAAATTGCAAAGATGTCGTCAACATATCTCCACCAGACAACCGGTTTGTTTATACTATTTTGAACATGTGTGTTCTCAAAGTTCTCCATAAATATGTTGCTTAAAATTGGTGATAATGCAGACCCCATAGCCATACCAAAATCCTGCTGATAGAACTCATTGTCCAATTGAAAATAGGTTGTTTTTATACACAGTGTTAAGAGTTCCATTATGCTATTTACACTTAATTTAGTTCTAGTTTCCAAATTATTATCATTTAGCAACCTGTCTTTAACTATTTTTAATGTTTCATCTACCGGAACATTGGTAAAAAGACTAACTACATCAAAACTAACCATCAGGTGTGATTCATGAATATCGTTTTCATAAATTTTTTCTATAAAATGTTTACTATTTTTAATATATGAATCGGTATTTCCAGATAATGGATCAATAATTTTAAGTAAAAATTTTGCCAAATTATGACATGGTGAATTAATAGAACTTACAATTGGTCTTAATGGAATATTTTGTTTATGTGTCTTTGGTAAGCCATAAAAATGAGGAGACTTACTATGATGTGGTGTAAGTTTCCTTCGTTCAAAATCATTAAATTCATGTTTGTATTTAAACAAAGTTCTGTAAATTTTGCTCTCTATTGATTTTGTTGGATCTTTGTTTAGTTTTGAGTAGGGTCCCTCATTTACAAGAGTCATGATTTTTGTGTTATATATATCTTTATCTATAGTGACTGTGGCATTACCTTTGTCTGCTGGCAATATTTTTATACTTTCATCGCGTTTTAAGGAATTTATCGATAACTTTTCTTCTGGAGTTAAATTATCTTTAATTTTGTATTGTTTTTCTAAAGCAATTTTTGCCCGTATGCGATATTCATTATCATTATCTGTTGGTAAATTTTGAGCCGTTTTTTCTATTGCCGCTACTATATCAAGACGTTCATTAAAACAAATGTTAAGCGCATTAAATTCCAAAGTAATTATTGCTAAGGAAATACAGTAACACATAAGTGGAAAATATGTCAAGTGTATCTCTGTCTAGAAGGGAATTAGAAGATGCATTGTTAAGACTTCCAAATAATTGCACATTTATAATTTTTGCAGCATTTTTAACAATATCAACGTCATTGTCAGTATTCTCGTTATCAGTAAAATTACTCCTCAGAGAATGTAAAGTGTCAACTGCAGATAAATTAGATGCATATAGATGGGTCACATTTGATGATTCAGAAAATACTCATCATTTCGTTTTAATATGTAAATTCTTCTGCGATATTCAAACTGTAGATGTGTAAAATATCATGCAAACCGCCAATTGCCCTAATTATTGAAGAAAAACCTTCCGGTGGATTTTGATTAACGTGATATTGTAATATGTATTTAGTTATGAAGGGTAGATTTAAAATTTTCAAATAGTAATGTTAAAGATTTAATACCAATCAATATTCCTTTTTGTAATGAACTTTCTCTTTAATTTTTTAGTTATCTTCATTTTGCGCACTTCTTTATCACGATATGTTTTTTCTTTTACCTGAGTTAGCTGGTTTACTTGTTTCTAAATTATTAATCGTATCTGCTATTTCTTCTGAAATTTTATCTTGATGATCTAATGCTAATCTACAGGCTTTTCTGTAGGCACTTTCGAATTAATATATCAGACCAGTCAATGGTAATTTTAAGAAGCTACGAAGATTCCAATCAATGAATGTTGCCGTTCTTATATACGCCTAGGATAATAAATAACTTGTGGTATCGTGTGAGAGAACAACTTCGTAACAAATTTAACTTTTGACGTTTTTCATTCTTTACTGTTATGTAGAAGTGATTTCATGGACTATATTTAAATCAGATTTTCTAGTATTTGTTAAAAATCTCTAAAACTGCCTCTTTTGTTATCAACTTTCCATTATTTATAAGTCCCGAGTCCAGGAAATGGATTCGTAAAAGCTTAATCATATTAGGTATATCTGCGAAGACATAAATTTTTCTATTTGCTACCAAATTACGGAACCACGTTATTACCTTCACTCATTCCCAACTCCTTCCATAAATCCCTATTACCGCCTCCTAAATCGCCATTAATGGCGAACACAGGAAATCCACTGATCTCAAGTTTTTCAATAATTTGAAATAATAGATCTTTTGTAAATTTACAATCATAATTACAATCATAATTGTAATATATGGGTTGCTCCCACTTGCCGCAAATACCTCGGTGCATAACAAGTTTATCATATTAACGTCCTGGCGGAGTTTAGCCACAAGCCATTCCACCACTAAACCACATGATCACATATAGACAGTGATACAACAGCCATTCCCTGCCGCATTGCCATCTGCTGCATCTGAGACACACTCAGAAGAGGTAACAGCTACTAGTCATGTTGTCTCTCACGGTACCGGGGTTCAGTCCATTGCTATCGTCCCGGCCACACAAAAAACACCAGGTTTCGAAACTAGGACCTTGCGTATAAGCCTTGAGCCACTTGGCCGGTTTTTTGTATCTTAATCTCATTTTAAAAAAAAGTATATACGCTCGTTCCATTTTGGATTAATCGGATTTCGAGAACTACATTTAGTATACCTAAAACACTGGATTTGTACATTCTATATCACTTTCAGGTTTTTAAACTTTTGTATATTCTTCAAGAAAATTAAATTTGAAAAAACGATTTAAAAGTTAGAATAAGGCAAGAAATTAATCAAGTTACCCCGGAAACGATACAAAATGTTTTAGAAGAATTTCAATTTTACCAGTTTTTTATTGCCTATAATTTACATTTCTACCTTAACTAATTATTTTATTTATGTGATTTTTTCATTTTATAATGATTAATTCCAGTCTGGAATTAGAATGCAATAATACAATCCATCCAAGCCTGGTGGCCGTTGGTCTGCCCAAATGTTAAGGTTTAAATTGATCTGGTATTTTTGCCACTCTCCTCATATGATCTTAGCGCATTATATGTATTAATCTATTAATAGTTCGAATTTTTATATACTTATTTTTCGGAAACCATGATTTGCTTTGTTTTATATGTAGGGAAAGTCTTGTAAAAACCTACTTTAATGGTCTTTTTTTTTAACTTACAACTAAATAAATATATACAGGTTTTATGTTTATGTGTAATAAACTTTGTCAGCGGGTTTTGAAGAAGAAATGAAAAAGAACAAGAAATAAGAAAGAAAGAATAAATGGAGATAGAAGAATGAAGAAAAGAAAAGCATTAGAAGAGGTTTATGCTTGTTTTTGTAGAAATTTTTATACGTCTTGAACTATTGTTAAGGAACTTCGGTATAGATAGGGAGGCGTTGATGTAATAGTTTATGTCGATGGAAAGGGTCATTATGTAATATTCTGTCTGTCTGTCTGTCTGTTTATATGTGAAAAATTTGTGTGCGTTGTCTTGTATAAATTCGTCAATGGTTGCTATTTTTAGGTCCTCGTGTAGTCTGTTGATCGGTATATATCTGTTTGCATTAAATAATAATCGGAGGAGTTTGTTTTGCAGTCTTTGTAGCCTCATGCGCTGCGCGTATGAAATGATGTTCCATGCAGGACAGGCATACATCGTTATAGGTCTTAGGATGGCCTTATATAAGGTCATTTTGTTATCTAGTGTTAACTTACTCCTCCGATTAATTAATGGGTAGAGTTTACTCAATGTTGCGTAAGTCTTGTTAATTGTATTAGTCACGTGCGGTCCAAAGCAGAGTCTCCAGGGTCACCCCTAGATACTTAACCCTGCCTTTTTCCTGTATCACTTTATTGTTGATTTTTATTTTTTCAAAATTTTTAATATTCGTAACCTTTCTGTGTAATATTATCGTCTCAGTCTTGTCTTCGTTCGTCCGTATTTTCCAGGTTCTGTGGTAGTCTTCCAGCTTTACCAGATGATACCTAACCTTTTGGGCGGCCGCTTGTGCGTAAAACGATCGCCCGCAGATCACGGCATCATCCGCGTAAAGCAGGAGTGTCGTGTTAGGGTTCGTAGGGATGTCTGATAGGTACAGATTATATAAGATAGGTGATAGAATTGTCCCCTGCGGAACCCCATTCTTCTTTCTGCGGACAAGGAATTATTTATGCGTACTTGTATTTTCCTGCTAAATAAAAAACTTTTAATTAGTGAAATAAAGTATAGGGGGAGTTTACAATTGTTTGTTAATTTATATATTAACCTATTTAGCCATACGGTGTCGTATGCTTTTTCTATGTCGAGCAATAGTAACATCGACATTGCTTTTTTGTAATCCCGATTAAGGCGTCTTGTACTATTTTGGAGATCGCTGTGTTGTACTGTGGCCCGTTCTGAAACCAAATTGCACTGCAGGCATAATATTATTCTTACTAATTTGCAGTTGTAACATATTTAATATGACTTTCTCGGTGAGCTTAGCCATTGTGTTTAATAAGGCTATTGGCCTATAACTGCTTGTTAAATATGGTGGGTTGTTTGGTTTCAGGATGGGAATCACAATTGCAGTTTTCCAATTTGATGGAAAATGTTATAATTTTATTACTGAATTCACAACATCTGGTAACTGCACCAGACACTTTTGCAGAATATTCTTCAGTAATAGTTTTAATCATTTTTTAAAGTTATTTTGGATTGGTTAATATTTTTGCTAATTTGTTCTGAGGTATATTATAGTGGTTTTTAATTTTATTTGCAGATGCAACGCCCCCATTGTTGTCAAGAAGCCATGTGTGCCCAGTTTGAACATCTGATTTAAACTGTTTCATGTTCTTTTGTTTACTTTGTAACATTAAAAATGTAATGTTTTTCTATTAAAAAATTAGAGAAATTAAAAAAATCTGATATTGCTGGATAGAGAATTAAAAACCCTTTCAAATGAGCTATCATACGCACCCTCGTTTCAATAAACAATTTTAAAGGGGTAGCTGTCATTCCAAGGAGGTTGAAGGGGGAGGTATAAAATTATGCTCAAAATATGTCAGTTTAGAATTAAAAATTGACGTGTTTTAGGATTTTACTCATAAATTGTTAATTACGTAGATAATGTATTTATCCCTTTCTTATGGACCTCACTGTACTATATTAGATACATGTTAGTGTTTTACCGTGGAGAAAAATAACTGCAAAAGAAAGAATAATTCCAGGGAAAAAATTTAAAGTGGAATAGTGAAAATAGTGTATAATACATTGGTTACCAGTGCAGTTGATTCAACATTTTTGGATTTATTAGTACAAAGGTTTTGATTTTTTTACAAAATTGTCTTTTATTGCTAAGTTTTTTTATACTTAATGGGGTGAAATTATAGTTTAGGTCCATAAAAGGTAATGAATTTTTGGCAGGCTTTATTAAAACACTTAGGTATTTCAAGGAGATTTTCAAGGTTATCTCGGGTTAAGTGTTTATGATTATAAAATATTCTTAGAGACTGGAAACAATAATTTGAGATATGTGATACTGATAAGATATAAATTTCGAATATTTAATATTTTTGTATCTTTATAAAGTAGATTGGTGGGGTGTCTAAAATTAAGTTTAAACGTATTCAAGTGTTTATTTTGACAAACTTGCATAATTACTTCCACGTCCAGTGGAAGTATAGTAACGCAAAAAAATATGTATATTTTTTGTTGAAATAGGCTTAAAATGTCATGGAAACGTTGAGATTTCATGCGAAAAAATCTGCTTGTCTGTCAGTCTGTAAGTTGTGCGCACGTTTACTCTGGAATCGTTTATGATATTGACTTGAAATTTGGTACTTATGTATTACAACGAGATCTGGAACTGGACAATATTTTGATCTAATTCCGTTGAAGAGTTCGGGGGTAAATGGGGTAAATAAGGGTAAATAGGCAAGGCAAGTAGGTAAGAGTAGATAAAATTGCAATTTAGGACATGTACGAAAAGTCAAGGTCTTAATTTTCTTTTTGGCATCTATCACCCCATACCATCCCCACACTATTATGAAAGGGAGTAAAATAAATTAAAATGTGATTTAGTGTATGTATAAGAACGAAATGTCTGAAAAATTTTTTTTTTTAGCGGTGGTTAAAACTCTCTCCGAGCTCACCCCGTAACCCAAACGGCCAAAAACCACCCGCGAAAGGGGGAAACCGCGTATCAGCCGTCTCGTACCAGCCAAACCTGTGTTACCCCCGTTTTCGAGGATGCTGAGCACGATGGTGATGTTGAATCTTCTTTCCGAGGCAAACCGACCCCTCAAACGGACACAAACTACCTCTTTGATACGTGGTTTTATGAAGTAAGTGCACCGGATAAGAGAAAATAAATCATTTGTTCACAGATCATTCAAAACGTACCGGATGCTGATTACAGGTATCTTGATTGACTGTTCAACTGAAAAAATCGATGCATACTTGCTATCTAGGTTTTGAGTGGGAAAATCAGGTATATGCATAATTTCATTTATTTTATTATATTAATAATGAACATTTTTATTGACGCATAAAATTACTTATTTACTATATATAAATATAAAACATTTTTATTGACGCATACAATTACTTATTCACTGTATATAAACATAAAACATCATCGTCGTCAAATCATTTTCCAGTGAAACATTGATTAAATCAATATAACCTACGTCGCTTACAAGTGGAATTATAGGGTTGGTATTCCGCATTTCACTCCTTTCGGGGGCGGTTTTGGCCGTTTGGGGGGTTGGCAGGGGCCGAAGAGAGGTCTCAATATCACCATCGTGTTTAGCATTCTAGAAAACGGGGGGTAACACGGGTTTGGCAGGCAGGAGATGACGGATACACGGTTTATCCCCCTTTCGCAGATGATTTTGGCCGGTTGGGGGGATGGGGTGAGCTCGGAGAGAGTTTTAACCACCGCCATCGTGTTCAGAATTCTTGAAAAGAGGGGGCATTCGTTAATAATTTGCGGCTAGGTGAAATTTCAAGAGCTAGTTATACAGGCTGTCCATTTTATCAGGGCCCTTAAATGTTTTCTTAGCAGCCTCTCAAGTTACCGAAGTAACCCCCTGGAAGATCTCAAGGATCTTGTGCTGGGCAAAGAGAGACGAGGCCCTACAGTTTAATGTGGACCCCGAACCACTCCTGGGGCAATTTCTTTTATGAAAAATTGTTTCGCCTTGCGGGAATCGAATCCACTTCGCTAGGCAACTCACTTTGCTAGCCAGTCGCTTTAACACACCGAGCTACCACCTCGAGAATATCTCACTTACTATCGGTTGTAAAAAAAAATATTTTTAAGAAAATTGTGCCGATTTATATAACCTACAAAATGGTTTAAAGATATTTGAAATCCATGGCCTACTTTAAGAGTTATGGCGGAAAATATCGAAAATGCGGAAAACGTCTAGGCCAAATATCTCCGTTATTTGAAGAGATACGAGAAAAATTCTAAGGCGAAAATTTTTTGCAAAACAAAGTGTTTCAACGAAGTTTTATCTAATTTTTTTCAAAACCGCTGTATTTTGACATTTACTCTTCAGGCTGTTAAAAAAATTATTTTGAAACGGGCGAGAAATGGCGCCATTAAATAGAATATTTTCCTCCCCTTTCAACGATATATCACATGCCATATTTTTTCATTGGTACTACTTTAGTAATTATAAAAACATTTTTTTAAAACCAATAAGTTTTTTTAATAAGCATTATACTTGCCGTGGAGAAGTATGATTAAATAAAACGATAAAATAATTCAATAAGTTGTTCAAATGTTTGCTATAATAAAACATTAACACAATTAAGAAGAATAAAGTAAATTCAGGTAACAAAAACAAAATAATAATCAAGAAAGCAATATGGAGTAATTATGGAAAGAGTATTCGCAGTTATGCCAATGTATAGACGTCCTCCATAAAAGCGTCACTCCTTGCTCAGCAAGTTAAAATATCTTTACCAATTAATTTAAGTATAATATCCATTTGTTTGTATTTCATGATTTCAATATTATTCTCAGTTAATACTTAAACTCTCACTCAATCACACTCGGCTAAGAATTTAGAATTTTCAAAAATGATTTTTACTCACATTGATCGTTATAATATGTTCGTTACATATTGTCAATGCAATTTTAACTCTGGATTAGCTCAAGTAGAATATAGAAACAGATTTCCACAAGCACTACAGCCGAATAAAACTCTGTTCAGAAAATTAGCTACGAAACTGAAAAATAATGGTACATTTTTAAAGAAGAAGACAAGGTTGAACAGTGTTACTGATAATGTAAATAAGGTAAACCGAGTTATTAATTATGTAAGAAATCAAAATTCAGAAAATTTGGAAACATCATTAAGAGAAATTCAAATTGCTTGTGCTATAAATAAAACAAGTGCTAGAAAAATTTTAAAGAAAAATGGTTACCGGTGTTATAAAGCCAAAAAAGGTCACAATTTACAAGCGGAGGACAAATCAAGGAGGATGACTTTTTGCAGGTGGCTGTTGGAAAAGAAGCGTGCCGATCCATTAATATGTAGTAAAATACTTTGGTCCGACGAGGCAAATTTTTCCAATAATGGATTTTTTAATCGCAATATTCATTACAAATGGACTTCCGAAAATACACACTGGCATAGACCAACTGAGTTTCAAAATCGTTTTTCAATAAATGTGTGGATGGGTATTTTAGGCACAAATTTAATAGGTCCTTATTTTTATGATGGTCACCCCAGTGGTCAAAGGTACCTAAACTTTTTGAGAAATGAATTTAATGAATTCTTAGATGATCTGCCTTTAGAGAATCGACACAATTTTCAATATTTTCAACAAGATGGAGCTCCTCTCCACAACTCCCAGATTTGCCTAGATTATTTAGACGAAATTTTGCCTCAACATTGGATGGGTACCAATGGATTTATTCGCTGAGCCCCTCGTTCTCCAGATATAACCACAATGGATTTTTTTCTGTGGGGGGTATATTAAAGATAAGGTGTTTTCGACGACACTGCAAAATGTAGAGGACCTAAAAGCTCGAATTCAACAGACATGTATTACAGTTACGTCCGAAATGCTGAGTAATGTTTTAAATGCAGTGCCTCGCCGTGCTCAATTGTGCATAAGAAATCGCGGTGGATACTTTGAACACTTGATATCATATCTTAAAAATTATTTTGAGGATTAGATAAATATTAATGTTCTGTGTGCTATATTCTTTTCATTATTAATTTGTTTTGTTACCTGAATTTACTTTATTCTTCTTAATTGTGCTAATGTTTTATTATAGAAAAGATTTGAACAACTTATTGAATTATTTTATCGTTTTATTTAATCATACTTCAAAAATTTATTGGTTTTCAAAAAATGTTTTTATAATTACTAATGTAGTACCAATGAATAATGTGGCATGTGATGTAATATATCGTTGAAAACGGAGGAAAATACTCTATTTAATGGCGCTATTTTTCGCCCGTTTCTAAATAATGTTTTTAACAGCCTGAAGAGTAAATCTCAAAATACAGTGGTTTTGAAAAAAATTAGATAAAACCTCCTTGAAACACTCTGTTTTGCAAAAAATTTTCGCCATAGAATTTTTCTCCTATCTCTTCAAATAACGGAGATATTTGGCCTAGACGTTTTCCGTATTTTCGATATTTTCCGCCATAACTTTTAAAGTAGGCCATGGATTTCAAATGTCTTTAAACCATTTTGTAGGTTATACAAATCGGCACAATTTTCGTAAAATTATTTTTTTTTGTACGGCCGATATTAAGTGAGATATTCTCGAGTGCCCTGATAAAAGGGACTGCCTGTATAGTGTCGCAAATATTATTAGAAAGCCAAAGTCAAAACATTATTTTATAAAAGTATATGAGGCGCAAAAAGGTCGTGTAAACATCCAGATTGTATAATAAGAAAAATATGAAACAAAAATTGCATTAATTTTTTGAAATTTTTTGCAGATGTCTGGAAAACCAAATCAAGCATTAAAGTTATGGACAATAACAATAAACAGCCATTTTCTAATTTAAGCGATGTCATATCTCGTAAGATGAACGAGATTCTAATGTTGCGAAAGTTAAAGCTGCACACCCTGTATATATGTTTGTAGCTTGTTATTTATTCACTATTGATACGCCTCTGCCAACGCATGTGTATACGAACGATAGTTACCTACGCGTTTTACAAACGGACCATGTCCAAAAATGTTTTAATAGTTTGTATATACGATAACATAACGGAACGTTATTGATGGGACTGTTAGGTTAGAAGTTGGTCCAGTTGCAGAGTTGCTCTGGAGATATTCTTGGATTTTTACAACTGTAAATAAATAGGAAGATGCGCGCCTAAAGCGACCCACATAATCATGTGTAAATAAAACTGATGCGGTTTATGAATAAATTTAATTTTTAAAACGCCTTCTGCATTTTTATTTTTTCCAAATTAATAGATACCTAGGTGTATAGGATATTATTGTATATGGTACTGTATGACAAATGATGAATAACGGTTATGTAAGACGCTAACCTTTATGTTAATAATAATTATTATGTGGGTTACTGCTAGTTTAATTACAATTTTCAACAATCATTAATTCAAGTTCTTAAAATAAAATAATAAGATATTCTCGAAGATATTTAATAACTTCGGTAAACTTGATATGTTTCCTATCTATCTATATTAGGATATATTGCAATGTTAATGAAGGATTATGAAGAGTGATTGTGATTATTGGACTAAATAAATATTTTTGATTGTTGCATTTTCTCCTGAAATTAATGGTTTGAAGGTAAAAAATTCTAAATTGTTTGAAATACGGAAATTGTCAAGTTTTTACAGGACGTCCCAAAAACAATCCATTTTTGGAGGTCATGTCCATTTGTCCTGGGACCCAATTCTTGAAATCATAGGAATTGATTCTCTTGAGAAAATTCAACAAATCAAGAGAATTGTCATTTTTTGAATCTCGTAATAATCAAATGCCAATGAGAATTCCATTGGAACGTGTATCGAATTATACGTTCGTACTAATATTCACAACATATTCATTAGTGGCAATGCTCATAGCACAGTTGCCAGAGACCAATTTTGATGAATAGTTAGAATTAATTGTTACCTCGCTAATTGTTTCATGAAAGCCTAATTTTTTGCTAGTAGAAAATGACTCAAAAAAGTTACTAAAATTTTTCCACCCGAACCCTTCTAAAAAATCCACTGAAACGGAAAAATCCAATTTTTGCTAATATCTCGAAAAATAATGAAAAAAAAACGGATAGCACCACTTGATAGAGCGGGAAATTTTACAAAAAAAATTAGTATAATTTTTTTTAAAGCTATTTTAGCCCTGAAGAAAAAATAATTAAAAAAACACCCCATTGAAAAAATAACCAAAAATTACATAAAACAACAAATTTTTATATGTTAATGAGTAAAATATGACAGGTATCAATAAAATAAACAGATTTATGAAAGAAATGAAAAGTTTTTGTAATTTTATCCGCCACTACCCCCAAAACTACCCTCTGAAACGGAAAAATCCAGATTTTTGCTAATATCTCGAAAAATAATTAAATAAATTAAAAATAAATTTTCTAAATAGGGTAATTCTATTAAAAATAAAAAGGATATAACAGTAGGCGAATAAATGAATTATCATGTTTTTATATAAAAAACATTTATTAAAAGTTGAGTAAAGCATTAAAATTAACTTATTTCATCTTCGACATCTTCTTTTTCATAATTACTACAAGTTTCTGTCGGTAAAGTATTGTAGAGGAAAACGATAAATGAAAACGGTCACAGACGTAGTGGGGAATAGAGAGGGTAGTGGCTATGCATAACGCATAGCTGTTTGTATCACATCATGTTTTACGTCTTTTATGTCGCGTGCATTAGAATGAGAGAGAAGGTCAGGCTTGTATTGTTTGCCAACTAGCACGAACGACATGTGAGATATGGTACTTCAGAGGCGGACTTAGTTTACTTTCATATACGGCGGAGTGTACGGGTGTAAGTGCAATTAATACATTAATACATTAGTTTATATTTGTCTTTTTGCTGGTATGTAACTTATTTATTACAAAAATGAGTCGATCGAGTGATTGTGAGTGTGAAAGTGACAGTTATAGTGATTTCAGTGATAAAGAAAATAAAATTCCAAATGAGTTTCAAGGCAGAAAAAAACGGCATTTAAGCAGTGACGGGAAACAAATTTGTTTAAATGTGTATAATACTCTTTTACAGCGACAAACTAATGACTTTAACTTGCGTGATTTAGATATATTAAGGTAAACAGAATCTTTAACCCATGTTCCCTATTCCACATTGTAAAAACTAGTGAAAACAGGTGTTACCGAAAGAAAGCAACGTTGCGACGCTGGTATATCAAAAATTTTAGATCCATCAATAGCAAACCTTTTAAAAAATGTAATTTATGATGCATATCAGAAAAATGAAATCCCGACTGTTGACGTGGTAGACAGAAAACTAAAGGAAATGGATTGTCCTTTGAAATATACGACAAGAACTTTAAGGAACTGGCTGAAAAAAATTGGATTTAAATTTAAAACAATTAATAAACGCGTGGCGATTATGGAAAGCAGACGAATAGTGGATTGGCGACATTCATATCTAGAGGAGATTAAAAAGTTCAGAAGGGAAAATAGAACAATTTATTACCTAGATGAAACTTGGTATGACACTCACGATACCGTAAAAAAAGGATGGACTGATGGAACTAAAAAATGTCTACCACAGTCATTGCCTCCAAATAAGGGGACTTTATTGGTTATATTATATTACACTGTGGATCAGGTGATGGATGGGTAGATAATGCATTGAAACTATGCGGGAAAAACATGGAAGAGTGTAACGTGGATTATCACAAGAATATGGAGGGAGTAATTTTTGAAAAATGGTTTGAAAATACTCTAATTCCAAAATTAAAGCCAAATAGTGTTATTGTTCTTGACAATGAGAAGTACCATTAAAGAGAATTATATAAAATTCCTAATAAGAGTTCGACTAAATTGGAGTTGCAAATTTTTTTAACGGATCACGACCTATATTATATGGACAGTTATACTAAAGCAGAATTGTTGGAAGTCCTTCATACGAAAACATTTGAGAAGAATTATGTTATGGACAGTATAGCTGAAAGATTTGGCCACAAAGTTTTAAGATTACCACCATATTATTGTATTTTCAACCCAATAGAATTGATTTGGGGAAAATTGAAAAAAAATATCAGAAAAGGAAATACTTTTCCAAAATTCGACAAAAAAGTGATACAGTTAATTAAAAACGAAGTGTCCAAAATTACCAAGGAAGATTGGGAAAAGAGAATTGCCAAAGTGATTAGAATTGAGGATGATTATTTGAAACTTTGTGAATTTAATAAAAATGGGGAAAATAAATTCATTATAAATTTAGAAGAGGATAGTTCATCATCTGAAAATGAAGAAGAGGGGGAGAACGCACAGGATTCTGAGGAAGAAGTGATTGTGATGACTTGTGATTGAAGAAGTGGTAGTGATATATATAAGTTTATTATTTGTGTCCGTTTTTGTGTTCAATGATAGTGATCGTGATATCAAGCTTATTATTTATGTCATTTTGTGTGTTCGTAAGTATTTTGATCTATTTTTATTTATTTAAAGAATTCAATTATATTTAATTTTATTTATTTGGAGAATACATATTTTATTTACGAAAATTTACTATTTCGAGTTTTGTTTCTGTTTTTAGAGGTTTATTGTTATTTTTTAATTTATTTTGAGAATACCTATATATTTTTTTACTGTTACTATTTTAAGTTTTTTTTTGTTTTTAGATGTTTATTGTTATTTTTTTAATTTATTTTGAGGATACCTATATATTTTTTTACTGTTACTATTTTAAATTTTTTTTGTTTTTAGAGGTTTAGTTTTATTTTTTTGTATAATTTTCTTTATCCTGTACTAATATTCTTTACCCATCCTATCATGGCAAGATATGCTCATACCTCCCCGTGGTTCTTGCTAGGTAGTAACAATTTACTCAAATATTAAGTGAACTAGGATACTGTAACTACTGTATAGTCAGTAGTGTAAATTGTTGCCAGCTAAACTGAGCCCACACAACAAAAGCCAACGCAATTTTCTTATGGAAGAGTGACTTCCTTTATTGGTTGAATTTTTGACATGTTGTGTATCCTATCTCTGTATAAAATGCATCAATGTCTCAGATTTGTTTAATAACACCTAAACAGTATAATTGATTGTCTTATCATATCATATGATGTCATAGCAGGTCATGTCGTGTCACAGAACCTCATAGTGGTCACTTTGAATTTTATTGTGATCTGAGCACCTAGAAGTAAGAGAAAAGAATGTTATTTAAATCATGATGTTCTATGACACGATATTACATGCTATGACGTCATATGACGTGACGACGTTTGAGATTATATGATGTAATATTTCAATAAATAAACCATGACAGTTATGAGGTGTTTTCAAACCACTGTGAGACCCTAGAAGCAAAAAAAAGAGTACTGATTTAACCCAGACCCATACACCTCAAATAAACGATAATTCTTACTTTAGCAAGCTTTATCTCAAGACTGTGAAAGTTTGTCAATTTGTGCCAATTGAGACATTTGATCAGAGAGATGGGATACACAACATATCAAAATTTCAACCAATTTAACGCAAGTCACTTTTCCATAAGAAAATTGCGTGGTCCTTTAAAAGCGTAAACAGACATACGTACACAATATAGTTAAGTCCGGGCCTGCCTTCTTAGCGTCTCACCTCGCACCCCCCTCTCAATTTCCTCTTTCCCGCACTATACAATTTTCATCGTCATTATCGCTATCTTCTTCTGTCATGACGATACGGGGTAAATTTGAGCACTTTAGGGTGAAACACGATCCACAAACATTTGAACAGTATAAACCAGCTCTTTTGCAACCACAACTGTTGCCGCAACCTTCCTTACAATTACAAAACATCAAATCTAATAAACACTTCGGGGCTGGCTTTTTAGCCATTTTAACTGGATTCAAAATGTCCTCCATCTTCCAGCCCCAATTACACTATTAAACTATTAATATATAAAAGTAAGACGCAAAATAATAATAAATAACACGTAAAGTATTAATTTATAATTATTCGATGATTTATATTTAAAAAAATCTACCACTATCAAAATTAATTTATTTTATACACAACTCCGATTTATAGCATATAAACAACAACGTGCTCCAAAGTACTCTTGAAGTGTACACTAATGGAGAGAAACCGCACGTGTTTTAGAAAAATCAAGCATCGGTCTAAGCGCGCTCTACCGGCTCTTGAATGTAAACTTATACGACTTGGATTTCGTCAATTTTGCTTCACTTCAAGTATCATATTGAAACCTGGACATCAAACGATGAAATAAATATTTGGAAGTGAAAGTTTAGACTTTTATCTTTCTTTTGATATGTTAAAATATATTTTTATTAGCTACAACTTAGAAAAATAGAAAAAAGTTCGTTTTTTCCAAGAAATATTTTCATACTCATTAAAAATGAAATAAAAATATTTCTGAAAATAAAATGATATTTACTGATTAAGTATATCCTACTTTTCACGTTACAATTTTTTTACATACAAGCCTTTTTTGACCGTTTTAGACAAGTTTTCAAGTGAAAATTTCCTAACCCTAAAATATGGAAAAAATACCAATGATTTAAAAGTTATTTTTTTTACCCTGGATATTTTAGAGCATAAAAATTAATCTTAGATTAAAGTTTAAGGTATAAACAAGCAATATCTACAAGGATGTTTAAAAAAATAGTATTTTATTTAATATTTATGTTTTAATTTATAGAGTGGGAAAAAATGATACAACTTAACTTTCACGTGCAACTTATAAGAAATAAAAATGAAAAGAAAGTATGCCATCGGAAAGCTGAATTCTTCCTCTTTAAAATGCTACCTTTGTTTTTTTTTTTCGTTTTTAATGGGTAATAATTTTTATGCTGAGAAAAAAATTCATTAAAAAACTTATATACTACATTTTTGTAAAATTTCCCGCTCTTTCACGTGGTGCTATCCTTTTTTTAAAATTATTTTTATGTGGGTTCCCGGGGTTAAATTTTGGTAAACTTTTTTGAGCCACTTTCTACTAGCAAAAAACTAGCCTTTCATGAAACAATTAGCGAGGTAACAATTAATTCCGACTTAAAACCCCTGGCAACTGGGCTATCATGACGTTTATTAATGTCTCACATTTCGTTTTTGGATACTTCTTACGAGTAGCCGCCATACTTCTTCCACAGGGTTAAGATGTGGACTATGACCGGGCCAGTTAAGAACATTGATGTTGTTATCTTGAAACCAGTTAGTTACTGTATGAGCAGTATGTACGGAACAATTGTCTTGTTGAAATATGAACTCATTATTAGGAAATAATTGTGGCACAGAAGGGGGAGCATAATATTGTTTAAAATCCTAATATACGTTTCATTATTAAATCGTTCCTCAATATGCCACAAAACACCAGGACAATGTGCCGATATCCAAGCCCACATATTGACGGAAAATTTACCACTTTTATCATTGTTGGATATATATTTCTCATCGAATCGAGTATTCGGAGGGCGGTAAACACGAATACGACCGCTGTGTGTTGACTGGAAAGTTTTTTCGTCTGTAAAGATTATATGTATTGTTCTAAAAATTTACATCATGCGCTAAAAATTCAAGTGCAAATTCTACTCGAGCTTCTTTGTGTTCAGCTTTAAGTAAGTATTTCTGTGCTGCTGCATGACAGCGTAGCTCCGATTCTCTTACTCGCCGGCGACCAGTACTACTCGATCCAAGAAAATTCGTTTCTTCAGCAATCTGAATAACTAAGTAAAATGGATTTTCTACTAAAGCATTTATCAATTGCAAATCTTGTTGTTGAGTTGATATCCTTCGTCGCCCTGATCCTGGATTTCTACTAATCGTACCGTTTATTCTCCACTTTCTTAAAATGTTACACACCGAATTATTGTCAATATTATAACGCAGTGTAATTTGTCTCATTGACCGTCCATCTTCTGCTTTAGCAGTAGCATGAGGCATATTAGTTTTTTGCACACTTACAATAAATTATGACAACTAACTGACAATGTCATAAACATTAAAGTTAGATGCACACAACTAGATTTTAGCAAAATACCGTTACAAGACTTGTCCTTTTATTTGGTCACGACCGTACAATGGCAGCTTCAGCATTTTCCAAATTTTGTATATGTACAGGTTGAAGATGAAAATTATCCATCATTAAATTATGATATTTAAATACTGTATGAACTAATGAAACTTATTAATTATTAACTAAATATTCCTCGGCAAATGATATTTCACACTGTAACATAACCTTAAAGTATAATTCAGAACTAAGGGAATTTTCGAATTCTCCGTCAAGGACCATCGAGAATTTTTTCCTCTAATATCAAGAGAAATATTTCCTATGATTATTTTCAAGAATGCGATTGTACCCAAGTCATCCAAAATATGAGAAAATGACGTCAATTCCTCTAGAGAATTAATTCCTACGATTTGAAGAATTGGGTTCCTAGAGCTCAACGTCTACGAAGGGAGCTGGTGGCAATATGGGTATATAATTTTACTGTATCTAACAATAATATGGGCGCCCTCTATAATCTAACGTGATGTAATACATAAATTATTGTTTCGCAGAATAAGAAGAGTTCCTCTAGCAAATTTGGCAAAGATCAGTAAAGGGGCTGCTGAGTTATTGCAAAAGAAAACGATCAAATAATTTAAACTTTGTCTCCCTATATCTTTTTCCACAGCAACATTTTACTAAAGTATATTTGGTTATATTTTCATATTTTGACCTAAAGAATCTACCCCTGAACTATGGCCTATTATTAATGAACCACCCTGTATAACATACTATTTTTTTCTTCAAATGTCGAATATGAATGTTATTTTTTCTTCAAATACTTTTAGTGCTGCTCGTTAGCGGCAGTAAGAGACTTTTACTACCGCTCAGATGCTGAAGTGTCAGAGAAATGACAGTTTAAGTACACGAACTTGTTATAAAAGTCATGTTTTTGACGTATGATTGACGTATGAAGAAAAACAAAAATTTGAGCAAATATTACAAATATTTCCACAATAAGTAAAAACATTTTTTTCCATTATAATATACCCATTTGATTCAAATTAAGGTGTAATAAATAGGTAATCTAATTAAACTGATGATAACCTAAATATATTCAGCCACTAAGTCTGCCGTTGTGCTATAATTTAAAATACTCTTAATTTGAATATTTGGCCGTACAATACTAATGCATTGCTTTTAGTACAATGATGAATATGTAATTTTCAAAATAGCGCTACTTACATATATTATTAGAAATAATTCAATTACACAAAACATAAATTGTAACATAATTCCCAGTTTATTTTGCGGGCCATTTGTTTTTCAAATAATTTCCATTTCTTTATGAAAATTAAATTATTTTTCAAGTTTCAAATTATGATTTTTATTTACAATTAGGATGCCAAGACATTCAAGGAACACATTTTTTTTAATACATTTATTTAACGTCGGCCTATTTCCGCTACTGAGGCCTAACACCGACGCCTGTAGACGAGCTACCCCAACCAGGAATTTTGCCGATCCTCTTCCCTTAAGAAGAGTAGGAATCTTTTACTTGCCTAACATTTAATAGACAAGGGACCGACGGCATTACATCCCCTCCGAAGGATGGTATATCCCCTATACAACCCTCGCCTAAGGTTGTATAGCTTCCGCGCATACACTGATATACAAGCCGCTGGAAGATGTGTGAGGCGAGGACGCGGTCTTCGTTGTGAACACGAACGGTACCTCAGGTTTGGGAAAAATAAAATTATTTCAGCTAGAGAGCTTTATATGAGACTCTTGAGGCCTTCCGTGAACTTAATGTCATTTGATTTGAGTTCGGGGTGGTTAAACTTGAAAAGGCTGGAAAGGGCCAACTGCTTCGCCCTGTATTTTGTCAGAGTTTGATTCGCACTTGAATTTAATCTAATTCAGTTTAATTAACACTTTACTGAATTTTATTTCAGTTGGCAGGGTCGAAAGCTATACCCTGTATAGTATCGTAGCTCGAAGTTAAATTAAACACTTCGGTTTAGAATAAAATTAAAAAATGATTTATTTCCGATTGACACAGAGTTAAATATTTAAATAGTAAAATCAAATATTTATATGCAAAAAAATTTAGTTTAACGTGTCGACACTTGAAATTTGCCTGGGTCGGGTTTGCTGTATTTTTATTTAATTAAAATTTGTTTTTTATTATTTGAGAAAATTCACTTAAAAAAAAATCGGCAGCTACTGGAAGCGGCTGGAACCTCCCCACTCGGTGGAACTTTGAAGCCGAAAAAGCATTAAATTGTGTGACAAAACGGCACTAAACGTAATCCGATCTCATCCAAAATCTTTTCAGATCTTCTGGGGCACTAAAAAAACCCTCAACTTAATGAATTTACAATCATCTATGCGAGTTATTACCTACATTATCGCTCGTTGAATAATATACTACTAGGATATTAACAACTTTAACATCACTTGAACGACTAAGAAAGTCTAGTTATCCTAAATACTACAGATTTGTAAAGCAAGAAACTGAAAATTGGTAAAGTGATAATCTATCATAAATTCACCAACGAAGGTACAGAAAGCATATGATATTGATATTGTTACATCTACCTTTAAAGTTTGTGACAATCCACTGGTGCAGTCACTAAAAGTTACAAATATGCCGAAATCTTATTAACATGACTTGACACCAACGTTATCGGATGACAAACGATGAAAATGACAATCGTCAAAATTGCTCATTGCAATTCGATCGCTCGCGGCTGTCTTTGTTAAATGAAACATTAGCATTTCAATAATTTTACTAGATTTTAGAGGAATATTTGTAGTTTAATTCTTCGATTTGTCTGTACATATATTTAAAAACGGCACTAAACGTAATCCGCTCTACTTCTAGAACAGTGAAGAAACCCTCACGCGTGAATTGACACGTGAATTGACACGTGATGTGACGAGTTTCACGACGTAACGGCTACGCACATCGACCATGTCTTGCGAAATGCGATCTATGCCATATTTGCTTTGTTTTCAATTTTTTTCACGGAAACCAAATCTAAAGGGTGGACGTGTGATATATTGTTGAAATCAGAATTTTAACTGCTTTTCAATGGTTCTATTGCAAATTGAAAATAATTATAAAATAAACAACTTGTTGCGTCAAAATGGCACAAAACGTAATCCGATCTCAACCAAAATCTTTTCAGATCTTCTGGGGCACTAAAGAAACGCAAACGCAAAGTTTCATTCAAATCCGTTCAGTAGTTTCGATGCTATCGTGCTAACACACATACACACACACAGACATTTTTCAAAAACCACTTTTTTTGGGTTCCTAGGACCTCAAAACGTAAAGTTTGATGTTATCTCAATTTTCGTTCTTGAACCAATTTTAGTAACCTCTCACAATTTTATTGTGGAGAGGTTAATAGGGCCGCGAAGGCGATTTTATTTCACTTAAAACTAGGGCCGCGAAGGCGATTTAAAATGAAGCACTGGGGCTGAATAATAATACTAAAAAACTATTTTTTACTAGGGGTTGTTGTAGATATACCGGAACACATAACTTGCCGGGGGCTTGGCACGCTCCCGTATTTATACTAGTGATGGGCACGACGCTCGCTGAGAGCTGGAAAAGCCGGAAAGGGAGCCAGACCATCATATGGCGCTCGAATTATGAAATATTGTGCAAGGGTTGCTGAAATTTTGGAAAATCGGTTCGAAACTTATATCATTAAATCGACTGTTGAAAAGGAAATAATTTGATAAGAAAATGTAAGCGGAATCTAATTCGATTTAAGAAATATGAGCTATAACTGTCTGAATAATTGGTTAAGATTTGAATTGGTCCCGTGAAGTAGCGTTGCTAGTCGGAACTTTAATCCATATTTAACATTGATATTTAATGTTATATTTAGCCATATTGAGGGTATGACATTGTCTGCGTCGAGCAGAGTGGGATCCAGATTTAGGGTAATATGAGTGAAGATAGGGACGAGTTGCTAGCAATTATTGGCAATACGTAAATTGGACTTATTTTTTTGAATGAGCGTTTTATGAGCTGACTGGGGAGATAAATGGTAGACGTTTTGAGATATTATTGGAAATTGAAATTGGACTTTGAATTGAAGCGAAAGGAACGTGTAGAATTTTTTTGGAAGTGAAATAAATTACTCTAAATTGAGATTTGGGGAGTCATTTGAAAGTAAATTGAGATGATGAGGGGGCTGTATTTTTTAGGACGATCCTTTGTAAGTTTCTTGCTGTGTTTTGACGAGTTTTGATGTTGGGGGGTTCTCGATGTTATATTTAGACTATTCGGGAATTATAGATGTGGTGTGAATTTTCTCAGAAATATTGTATGAAAATTGGGGTTTTTGAGTTCCCCAGGTGCTTTAGTGACTTTTTTATATGTTTTGCCAAGTTGACCATTATGATTTAATTATTTGTCAAATTTTAGTGATTTTTTCGTCGGCCATCTTGGTAGTATGGAGAACGTACGATAACAGTTGGAACGGTCACCCATCCAACTACTAACCGCGTCTTACGTTGCTTTACATCGCATATCAAAGTATGTACATAGTAAAGACGCACACACGCTCGCCCCAAGGAACACATTAATTAACATTAAGTTTTTTAGTTTGCTATTGCGAATTACGTCAAGCACATGAATTAATTCTTTTACCGTTAATTTTTGCAATAAATATTAAAACCATAGCATTTTTGAATAGAGAATGAAAAGACCTTTCAAATGAGCTATCACAAACTCCTACTTCCCATTTAAATATTTAGGGGTTGCAACTGTCAGGAGATGAAACTTGTATGTTACAGGATGTCATTTCAGAATCGAAAATCGACGTGTCTCGGGATTTTTTATAAATATGCACAATAATTGAAATACTAAGTTTATTCCATTTGTCTGTTTCACACTGTATGAGACCCAGCGAGATAGAAAATGAAATGGCCTATTTCCAAATTAACACTGTGCCTTTTCTCAGACAATTCTAAATTAAAAGCAAGTCCAATTAGTAAGATTCATTTCCAGAAAAAATTAAAAATATTGCGGAAGTTATTATAATCCTATTGATGACTATCAACACCTATATGTAACTTGGGTATTCCCAACTGATATCTGATATAGATTTCTAGGTATTTTATGTATTAGTGATTGAGAGTTGACTCATGATTTGATCTAATTTTCCGTTGTAAGAAGTTATTGGACTGAATTAAATGTGTGGTGGTTCTTGTGAAACATCTTGAAAATATTTTTATTTTAAGTAAACACTGCATTCAGATATTTCAAAAACATATATTTTTCGGCGACAGTTCAGAAAATAACTTTAATCCATACAACTTGTAGCCCAGAAACTATCTTATTTCACTTCACTAAATCCAGTTTTACTATACTCAATTTTAATAAGGGATAGTAATAGCTACAATTGTACTTTTTTATTAAGAATGTTGGTCTGAAAGTACTTAAGAACAGCGTGACTATGGGCAGAATCAGGTTTTTCATTTTTTATTTGAAAAACGTGAGCTATGTTAAAAAATATCGAGGAACCTTTCTTTCAAGTAGATTATTTTTTAATTTGTTTTTATTTGCAGCTGAATGATAAATAGGTCTTAAGCTGATAGATGTATCTCGATAGTAAGTACTTTCTCATGATCTCGAATATGTTATTAACTTTTGTAAAATTGTTTGGTAGAACATAAAATTAACCTCAACTCAATTTTTCTTGACGAAGAATTTAGAAAGAACTCGTCTGATTATTTTTTAATTTTAAACGCTTTTAAAAATTATTCACGTAATATCTTTAGGAGGAATGTAATTGAACGAAATTATTTTTGGACTTTCCTCGATGCCAGATGAGAAAAATTGCAAAAGACCTTTGTTTTCATACCGAGAAAGTTTCATGTGAAACATTTTTTAATCCAACGAAAAATTGTTTTTGGGCCCTTCCTGGAGCTCTCGCTAGATCACTGACAAAAAATTTATAAAACTCATTCCGGTACACATTTTTATTCTGAGCAATTCTGATTTGAAATATTTATTGATTCGACGATTGTTTTAACTCCTCTCTTGAGTCATATTCCTAGGTAGCCCAATAAAATGGGACGAAATTTGTCGATTTGGATGAAATAAATCAGAGCGGGCTGAAATTTTAGGAACAGGCTTACTTTGTGGTATTTTTTTAACATATCAAAAGTCCTCACCCGGAGGGGGGAGGGAGGGGGAGAAAATAGGTAAAAAAAATCGCCTGGGCCTCCGCTGCGCCACATGCCAACGGACCCTTCTTCTTTGTATTGGCTCATTATGAAACAACTCAGGAATGCCCACAGAATAACTTCCGATAATTCAAAAGGTGAAACAATATTATTAAATGTATTTATTTGTACTTCAAACCTGACGAAAATTGCCTGTTTGCTAAAAATTAAAAATCAACTGCATTTTCATTCGTCAATTCCTTGTCGCTGCTTATTGAAAACCATACACGAAAAAGTGTTTTTTGTAGGAAATTTTGTAAGCTTTCATTTAAGTTTTTATGTCTATAAACTAATAAATATAGGTGAAAACCAATTTTTTTAAAATTGTTCTGCACATTTCTTGTAGGAAAATCTTAATTTATAATAGAAAAGAAATTCTTGCTCATAGCTTTAAAAAGCCGTAACTCGTGAACCATTCATTGCATGAAGGCCACTTGGAGCTCATTTTACAGATAATTTTATTCTCTTGAATAAACATTTGGTGTCATTATTTCCTAAAGTCAATTTAAAAATAGCTGTGTCAAAATCTACTTGAAAATGACAATTTTTCATGTTTTTCCCTTTTATTTCCATTCACTCGTTACCAAAACGATTTTGTTCATACACCAACAAATTAAAATTTGATTCTCTTTAATTTTTTATATGCGTTCGATCTATCGTTTTCGAATTTTTATCGATTTTATCATGAAATGTGTTCTGATAGCGCGCTATAAAGATGTTTAAAAATTCATATCTCTGATCTCTAGATCGAATGGAAATAAGAAATAAAAGAAAATTGTTCGTAATCGAATTCTCCACAACTTTTATTTCAAACGTTTTGCGATCCGAATGATAATTTTCGAGATTTTAGCGAAAAACGCACGCGTTTCTGTTGAGTCGCAAACCTGTTCCCAAAATGTCAGCCCGCTCTGAATTATTATTAGTAATAATTTTTATTAACAATATTATTTAATAATAATTTGATGCGAATAAAATAAATAAATAAAGAAAATAAATATAGTACACAAAAAAATCAACCATTTTTATGTTTAATTCCAAAATATTTTATTACGTACGGTCGTGAGCAAAAAAATAGGACAAGTCTTATAACGGTATTTTGCTAAAATCTAGTTGTGTACACCTAACTTTAATTTTTGTGACATTGTCAGTTAGTTGTCATAATTTATTGCAAGTATGCAAAAAACTAATATGCCTCATATAAGCGATTTAGTTAAATCTGGAGTTATTGCTAAAGCAGAAGATGGACGGTCAATGAGACAAATTGCACTTTTTAAGAAAGTGGAGAATAAACGATACGATTAGTAGAAATCCTGGATCAGGGCGACGAAGGATATCAACTCAACAACAAGATTTGCAATTGGTAAATGCTTTAGTAGAAAATCCATTTTACTCAGTTATTCAGGCTGCTGAAGAAACGAATTTTCCTGGATTGCGTACTTGTCGCCGGCGAGTAAGAGAACCGGAGCTACGCTATCATGCAGCAGCATAGAAATACTTACTTGAAGCTGAACATAAAGAAGCTCGAGTAGGATTTGCGCTTGAATTTTTAGCACATGATGTAAATTTTTGGAACAATGTAATCTTTACAGACGAAAAAACTTTCCAGTCAACACACAGCGGTCGTATTCGTGTTTACTGCTCTCCGAATACTCGATTCGATGAGAAATATATATCTAACAATGATAAAAGTGATAGATTTTCCGTCAATATGTGGGCTTGGATATCGGCACGTGGTTCTGGTGTTTTGTTGTGGCATATTGTGGGACGATTTAATAGTGAAACGTATATTAGGATTTTAGACAATATTATGCTCCCTTCTGTTCACAACTATTTCCTAATAATGAGTTCGTATTTCAACAAGACAATTGTTCCGTTCATACTGCTCATACCGTTACTAACTGGTTTCAAGATAACAGCATCAATGTTCTTAACTGGCCCAGTTATAGTCCAGATCTTAACCCTGTGGAAGAAGTATGGGGACTACTCATAAGAAGTATCCAAAAACGAAATGTGAGACCACGGAATGCCGACGAATTACTGGAAATAGTAAATAATACATGGGAAAATATTATTACTAATGATTATTGTATAAGGTTATTTAATTCTATGCCAAGTAGACTTATAGAAGTTATAAATAGAAATGGTGCAATAGCGAAATATTAATAGTTTCTTGTTAAGTAGGATATCCTTAATCCTTTGATCCAGGATTTCTACTAATTCTCCACTTTCTTAAAATGTTACACACCAAATTTTTGTTAATGTTATAATGCAGTGCAATTTGTCTCATTAACCATCCATCATTTACTATAGTAATAACTACAGCATTAAAATAAAAAATAAATTAAAAGTGATATCTATTTTATTTCGGCTACTCATTACATATTCAAATAGAGACAGATTTACATTAGAAAAAAAAAATGTCCTATTTTTTTCTGCTCACGACAGTACGAAGCAATTTTTAAAATATTTTATTTTACTTTTTGAGACAGTTGCCTAAAAAATGTTGTGTGCATCTAGGCCAAATGATACATCTGGTATTGAGACCTAACTTTTGAAAAAAAAATGATCCGTTTTGCACTTAAGGATATAAAATAGCGGCCAATTCAAATTTTAAGTAACAAATTAAATTGCGCACACTGGGTTTACTGTTTTTGCACCAAATTGTCTATGTTAAAGCAAAAGGTAGATTTTCTGAAAGTTTGAAGCTGATTAGTTCACCCAGCGGCTCTGGGCAGCAAAATGAAAAAAATAACAACGATTTGTTGTTTTATAGGTTATGGTTGCGCGCCTAACACCTACACTAAACGTATATTTGTAGAAAATTTAATTACAAAAATTTTGGTTTATTTTTTGTACCGATCGGACCTATATATCTCGAGTTACTCACATTTTTAGGTTGAAAAACGCGGTTAATAAATTAAATTGTTAATAACAATTATTGGTGCACAGGGTCTTTGAAGTGCAAAAATGTTTTGGGCACTCCTGAGCACCTCCCCAACAAAATCTAACCATAAAATTGCTGACGGAAAAAGTTCCCTTATATTGATTTTTTGTGCTATTTTGACAGCTTTGATATAGTTATTTAACGTTTTCCATGTTTATTAAGATTTTTTTTCGATCAGTATATATTATCTAACGTCTGATATGTTCTTTTACTGTTTAACAATTAAAATATAAACTCCATTAACAATTTAAGATTCGAGTTAACGAATACATGTATTTGATAAGGAAAAAATGCATGTACAGCGTATTTTTTTACATTTTAAATTAATGTCAAATATATCGTAACAGTTCATATTTGAATTAGAAGATTGAAATTTAGTTTTTAATCATTGAAAAACGTAAAATTGATAGCAGCCAATTTCACAGCAATAATTAAAGTAAATATTTAAATAAAATATAATTGTTAAATGAATTATTCATGGTATACTAATTCATGTAGAGGAAGGATATCAGTATAGGGGCCTTTTTGCATGTTCTGTTTATACAACTGAGATTAAAATAAAGCATTCCCTCCTAAAAATAAGATTAAACTTCTCCGACACGTGGATAACCTAGAATCTAGTGAAAGTGGCCCACCAGCAACAATACTGCTATATCAGAACAGGAGAACCTCGGTTATGCCAAGCAGGACTGGTTATGTATCTAATGGTATACATAAACAAGCTAGTTTTGTGTATGGCAAAGACCTAGAGATCGCGGTTCACACTAAGATCGAATTTCTTAGCTGTAGAACGTCATCATTAACTGTTTTTATACCAATTTTCAAAAACGTGTGTTGTTCCCGGGTGATTAATTTGTTTTCCTAATTTGCCATATTTTTTATTTTCTTTATTTAATATTAGTGTTAGTCCATTCATTCCATGCAAAAATTTGCCAAAGCCGAAAAAACTGCAATGTATGAAAATTGTATTGTTACCATTTCAAAGAGTGTTTACCTGTCAGAAAATTTGCATTAATGTGAGCATATCCAAGAGAAAGAGATCCGCTAAGCAAATATTTATTATTTTTGGCCATAACTTTTTTAAATACATATATTGATAAAAAAATATAAGACTATTTAAGTAGAACTATAATGACAAGTGTAGTGATATGAATTCTCACTCAATAATTTCAGTTGTTTGCTAAATCAGTTAATTTAAAACTCCAAGATATGAAGATCGGCACTATTTTTAATTTAAATTAAGTAATTTTGCAAACAACTAAAATTATTGAGTGAAAATTCATATCACTACACCTGTCATAGTTCTACTTAGGCAGTCTTATACTTTTTTTTAACTATACAGGGTGGGACAATAGTGCGTCGGACCTCTGCAGATCTGCAGATGGATATTAAAAAAATCACCACAGTCACAATTATGGGTTTTAAGAAAAATTTATGTGAATACCAGTTACGAGAGATCTAATTAATGTTTTTGAATTAATTTTATCTCATAAAAATGTACAGGGTGGCCAAAAATTATTATTCAATTAAGAACATTTAAAATTGAATTTTCTCAATTTTTTTCAAATGGAATACCAAGTATATTTTTCGACGGTGTGATGTAGAAATGAAAAACGAACATTTTTTTGTAAGTACTTCCCTATGGCTAATTGCAACCATTTTCGTTTTATAAATAAATAAGTGTCAAATTCAAGGATAAACTCAAAAAACGAGGTTCCTCAAATAATTCATTATAAAAATTTATAATAGGTTTTCGACGTGTTGCCCACTTTGATTGACACACGTCTTTATGCAATTTTGAAATGAGGCCATTTAGTGGGACTATTTCTTCCAATTCATTGAAACGAGTAAATATTATTTAACCGGTTCTTTACTGTAATGTTTTCTGTAAATTTTTTTGCTGTTTTAGTTATTCGACAAGCAATAAAACCTCAGTTTGGTATAAATTATCTTGTACAAAGGAGCATTTATCACACTTACCGGCCGCTGCAATTTGTTTGAATTTAAAATATTTGGAATTTTACAATATGAATTTTAATAAAGTGGAACTTGTAGACATGACTTTTGTTTTGGGCGAGTCAGACAGAAATTGTTTACTTGCCAATAGAATTTATCACCAACGTCATCCTCAAAGAAGGATTCCTGATGTTAGCAGCTTCCAAAACCTTCTCGATAGATTTCTAGAAACTGGAAATGTCGAATATAAAATAAGTGAAAGAATAAAACGTGTTGTGAACGAAGAAAATGAGTTTTCTGTGGTGCTGGCAACGGTTGAGAATTCCCATGTTAGTCAAAGAGAAGTGAGCTCATTAGTAGGAATAAGTAGACGGTCTATGGGTCGAATCTTAAAAACAAATAAGTTGCATGCATATCATATTCAAATGCTCCAGGAATTATCTGATGACGATTTTCAAAAGCGCCTACAATTTTGTAATTGGGCCAGAGTTGAAATGCAACATGATGTCAACTTTTTCAATACTGTTTTATTCAGTGATGAACTTTTCATAAAAATGGATTTGTTAGTAGGCACAATTTCCATTATTATGCTTCGGAAAATCCTCACTTTTTTATGCAAGTTGATAACCAACACAGATGTTCTATAAATGTTTGGGGAGGAATTATTGGGTCACATTTCTTTGATCGTACATTGGCTGAAGCTATTTATCTTCATTTTTTGGAAAACTATCTGCCACAATTATTGGTAAATCTCCCTGAAAGAATTCGAAATAGGATGTGGTTTCGGCAAGATGGTGCTCCACCACATTATTTAAATGCAGTTAGAGACCACTTAAACAATACCTACCCTAATCAATGGATTGGAAGAAATGGACACATAAATGGCCTGCTAGATCCCCAGACCTTACAAAAATGGATTCATTTTTATGGGGATACGTGAAGGAAATTGTTTATAGTGATACACCAACAATTAAATATTGTACAAACTGTTCTTGACTGAAAGCAAGAAGTTCACGACTGCTAGATTTTTCGACCTAACAAAAGTGTTTGATTGCGTATCCCACGATATTCTCCTAGATAAATTAACTGGATATAATTTCAATAACGATAGTGTAAGACTCATAAAAACCTACTTAACCAAGAGGCGCCAGTATGTAAACTACAATCAATGCACTTCTAAAACCAGGAGAGTTTCTCATGGCGTTCCATAGGGATCCGTGTTAGGTCCCCTACTCTTTATATTAATGACCTTCCTAATGCTAGTGGTGATACCAATTTCACATTGTTCGCTGACGATACAACTGCACTAAATACAAATCTTTTACTGCGGGAACTAAATCAGAACGTTATATCGACAATTGAAAATATTAATGAATGGTTTTTATCCAATCGATTAAAACTAAACCAAGACAAAACTCAATCATTAAACTTCACGCTACGAAATCTTGATCCAGCAGACCAATTTATTCAAAGTGATGAAGCGGTAAAAATTTTAGGTGTTTATCTAGATCCAACATTATCCTGGGAGCAACACACTTTAATTATCAACTAAACTCTCAAAAAATATTTATTTTCTACGGAACCTTGTCAACACTTTATCCCAAAACTTTTTAATTATGGCTTATTATGGCTCTTTTCATGCAAATATGTCATATGGTATCCTAAACTGAGGGCACTCAACTCATACCACTAAAGTATTTGGTCTGCAACGCAGATGTATTCGGATACTATCGCGACTAAAGTACAGAGATGACTATAAAGATCAATTTATAAAATTTAAGATTCTCACTTTGCCCTGTGTCTATATCCTAGAGTGTTTATTATACCTTAAACAACATGAACAATTTTATGTAACGCACAGCCATCTACATGAACACAATACTAGAAATTGCGAGAAAATACAGATACATTTTCTTCGGCTCACCAAATCCAGAAATGGAACGGGCTACTGCTCTGCTAAATTCTATAATGTCCTACCTAATTCAGTAAAAAACTTAATCTTCTTGAAATTTAAAATCAAAATCAAAGACTACTTAAAAGCTAAGGCTTTCTACATGTTTAATGAATTCCTAGAGAACGACTTCTCTGACTTAACTTAACCTGCCTAAGCACTGTATACCGTAAGATTTGTAAGTTGTTTGTTTATTGTCTTTTTTATTTTTTAGCCTATTTAAAATTGTATTTTACTATTGTTAAGTGTTTAGTTCACATTTTCTATTTCACATATTGTATGTAATTATGTTTTATACACTTATTTTACTCCGATTTTTTTTTTGACTTGTGTAAGCATTCATGTATTTTGGCACCAATAAAGTATCTATCTATCTATCTATCTATAGTACAAAATATGAAGGAAAGAATAATAACTGCCTTTACATCTATCACACCGGCAGTTGTACCTCATTTTAAAAGCGCATAGAGATGTGTGTCGATCAAAATGGGCAACATGTGGAACATTTATTATAATTTTTTCTAATGAATTATTTGAGGGAACCTCTTTTTTTAAGTTTAATCTTGAATTTGACACTTATTTATTTATAAAACGAAAATGGTTGCAATTAGCCATAGTTAAGTACTTACAAAAAATGCTCGTTTTTCATTTCTACACCACATCGTCGAAAAATATACTTGGTGTTCCATTTGAAAAAATTGAGAAAATTCGATTTTAAATGTTCTTAACTGAAAAATAATTTTTGGCCGCCCTGTACATTTTTAGGAAATGAAAATGATTCAAAAACATTAACTAGATGTCTCGTAACTGGTATTCACATAAGTTTTTCTTAAACCCCATAATTGTGACTGTGGTGATTTTTGTAATATCCATCTGCAGATTGCATTATTTCAACAAAAAAATTCATTACATCCAAGTGGTTGGGAGATATTCAATGCTAATATAGGAATGAACAAAGCCCTTTAAAAAAAGGCACTTGGTCCTGTAATTTCGTCTTGGCTCGCCCTGTATGTTCGAATATAATTTCCAGTTATAGACTTTTTTTTATCTAGCTTTCTTGCAATTTTTTAAAAACTTTCTAGCTATCGTAGAACTCGAGATATCGAGGTCCGACGCACTATTGCCCCACTCTGTACTATATGTATTTAAAAAAAAGTCGGCCAAAAATATTAAATATTTTCTTATCGGATCTCTCTTTCTTGGACATGCCCACCTTAATGAATAAATAATTATTAGCTGGTACTGAAATACTGATTTCTTCTTCTTTCTTTACAAGTGCGTAAATTATATACAAAAATTTTTCGTGGTCACCATTATTTTGAGGGATAATTTTCTTAAAATATTCATGATCGAAAAAAGTTTTCGGATAATAATTTAACTACGCGAGATATTCAGTAAGACTAATTCACATCAAAATGTTTAAATATCAATATTAACCCGACAGTAATAAATATGAGACCAAAACTGCAAAGGAGTATGTCAAATAATAATGTAATATTTCGGCAAGTCAACTTCGGAAAAGTAGAACATGTTTCTTTTTTTTCATAAATTGGCAATAAATGGGTCTTAAAGACTTTCCTACCGTATGCAGGGGTTTACTTTTTCCTAGAGGGTGAAGTTTGCGCCATTTTTATTGGTGGCGCACCAAACAATAAATAATCATTGGAATCGATAGAAAGAAAAAAAGCTGTTACGGCTTTTCATAAAAGTTAATAGTTACTAAAACGTAACTACCTGGAAATTACAATTTTACCTACAAAAAACGGGTATAGTAGAGTACACATTTACTGGGCACTCAAAACACGCAACAAAAACTTTACCACCTCATTATTATCGCCGTTGGATCATGCGGCATGCTATCACCAACAAGCTGACGCACATTAAAAACCTATAAATATAAGCGAGTCAATTTGGTCGATAGCCGAGTGGGTTAAGGTGCGAGGTGGCAATCGCGATTAATCACACGGACATCGCACCACCGGGTTCGAATCCTGGCTCCGGTACTGTCGGAGGAAATGGTTGTATGTCCGCGTTTTTTCAATGTGTAACCCCCTTCCGCACAAGCCCTGGCTTCTGGAATTGGGGGTTGTCTAATTTCTGTGGTGTTTATTATTATTATTAGAATTTGCGAACGAAATAGTACAGAGCCGAACTTAAAATTCGTATGTATTAGAATGTACATATTAATAATATAGACCGTAACGCGTTGTTAAAATTGAACGACTGAATTGCTGATCTAAATTCTTCAAGTGCGTGCCTGGGCGCAATTACTTTAACGACTAATTTAACGATATTTTAATGAGGGTGTAAAGTTTTTGTTGCGTTTTTTTGAGTGCCCAGTAAATGTGTACTCGACTATACGTAAAGTCTAGTAAAGTTTAACTTGGCGGGTCCATACGTCACTTCGCCGTCTGAATTAATATGTGTTGGATGAATCAGAAATTCCAGTGGTTCCCCAACAATTCATGAATGATAACAGTGAAGCCGTCGTTAAATAATTATAAAAATATTAAAGGTGTTAATGTTAAGAACTATTAATTTATTAACTTCATTGTTTAGTGTAATTCTGATAACAAAACAAAACCGACAAAAAACGAATTGCCCAATTCAGTCAATAAAAATTTTATTTTAGAAAAAATAATCGAAAAGTAATATTGTTTGAAAACCAATATTATTACAGTCCAGCAAGAACCGCAGGGAGGTATGGACATTTCTTTCCGGGAAAGGAGAAACACCACGCACTTTCATCATAGTAAGCTAAGCTTTTCTAATGCCGCTTCTATTGACATGCCCATATTTTGTGATTTGCGACGTAACACCAATAAGAGACCCGTTTTCAGTCACGTGGTTTTGTTTACATAAAAATTCGAATTTTAAAGTCGAATATTTGTCGAGTACAATTTTTTTATAAGTTTTTTATTATTTTCTCAACTTATATAGTACATATTGTGGAAAAATAATAAATTTAAGCATTTTTAAAATTCATGCATCTTCCTCATTATAAAGCTCGTATAAATGCATATTTTAACCAACGATTTTAGCGGAGCTAAATACACGTAATTACGTATCAACTAAGATAGCCTAAGTCTTTGTTAAATTAAAAATATATTGTTTTTTAAACTAAAATTTATCATCGTTATTTTAGTTTCTACATATTTCCTTTCAATAAACATAATATCTGTTGCTATACGAATTATGTGTTATTGTTACAAAATACAAACAACCTATATCTTTCATAAATATTATTTTTTGCAAAGCAGAAAAACAGTTCTTATTTTTTAAATGATTTGGTAATTATTGCAATACTTAGTCATTATTTCATTGTAGATTTAATAAAGTCCCTAGCAACAATATTTTTGAATAAGGAATATTCCATATCTTTCACAAGAAATTATTTTTTGAAAAATATTATGGAGTGGAATATTTAAACCAACTAAATATGTTTTCCATCGTTAATGATCTTTTTTAACGGATTCCAAAGTGAAGAGGTTAACATATTTGCTTTCTAATAACTGCATTGATTCAAATACCTTTTTATTTATATAATAAACGCTATTCCAAATAAATACAATAAAATTATATGAAAAAAATTTTTTTAAAAAGCTTTTATTTAAATGCTCTAAAAAGTAGAAAATAAACTTTCAAGTAAATCAAACCCATCATTTTGTTACATTACTTATATAATTTTTTTTATGATATAAAAGCTTGTCGAGAGATTTTCCTGTGTACAGGAGATTACTCGCGATAATTTAATTTTTTACTTTTTAGTCTCTTGATATGCTGTAATATCTAGATATTGATTTTGAGACGAATCAGATCATAAACGGTAAAGTCGTCCGCGATCTTCAACTAAATTTTTGACTAGAAATTCGTAATCCGCTACCCCGAAGACCTCCAGATATCGATTTTGATCGACTTGGACCTAAATGACAAAAGGCGTCAGCCATATTGGCGCCGCCATTTTGAATTTCTGAATTTTGACTAAAAATTCATAATCCGCAATCTAGATATCGGTCTTGACTTGAATCGGATCATAAACGATAAAGTCGTCAGCCATCTTGAAGTCGCCATCTTGAACTAAATTTTTGACTAGAAATTCGTAATCGGCTAACCTGAAAACCCCCAAATATCGATTTTGATCGATTTGAAGCATAAATGACAAAAGTCGTCCGCCCTATTGGCTCCGCCATTTCGAATTTCTAAATTTTGACCCAGAATTCATAATTGGCGATCTCGAAAACCTCCAGATATCGATTTTGAGTCGAATCGGATCATAAACGGTAAAGTCGTCCGTTATCATGAAGCCGCCATCTTGTTTTTTTCTTATATGAAAATGTTAAAGTGTATTGTTACTGGATTTATACACATGTGCAAAATTTCAATGCTCTAGCTTAATTAGAACTAATCGAAATTTTGGTTGCAAGATTTAACCTAAACAAACTAACAAACATTGCAAATTAAAATAAAAGCTTTTAAAGATATATTACAGGCGCGTGTTGGCAGTAGCTGAATTTTAAAATTAATTTTAATAATAATACAGTAATACCATAATGGTGGCGATGCTAGTATTAGTAAAGAAATAAATTTTATATAAATTAGTATAAACCTAATAAAATAAGCCATTCATTCACCTTTTACATAAACCGTAGAGGGGTAAATTATGAACCAGAAGATGAACAAGATAATGTCAAAGAACCCACCAAAACACATCTAAACTCATTACAGTTGAAATCAGCAAAAAATTTCATCGAAGAAATTTTGCATAACTATAACGAAATTCGAAATATTTTGCAAGAACAGCGTGCGACACGTAAAAACTTCATCGGAAGATACTTTCGGAAGTACAAGGAAAAGTGACTTTATTTTGCGTAACTGCACCGAAAATCCAATATTCTGCAAATTATCATAAAAACAAATTCCGAGAGAGGAATTATAGTAACTGCAATAAAAAACATCCCGTGGATGAAAGCTTTTTAAGTTTATAAAAAATTGTTATGGATCTGCAACGAAAATTTTTCGATTTTGTAAACTATTGGAAAAATTCAATCCGCGAACGTGATTATTGTAAATGCAATCAATAAATGCCATCCCGAGGAAATATGCTTTTCGAACTTATAACAAAATTTCAATTTTTTACGTAACTGCAACAAACATTTTACTTTTGAGAATGTGAACGATCCATGCTTTGATGGAAGTCTGAAGGACGTATTTTTTTTGTTCGAAAAACTTAGAAAAAATTGAAAAAAAAAAAAAAAAAATAGGAAAAAGAAAAAATTAATTTTCTTTTTCCTCAACCTCTTCTAAATACTAAATAAAAATATTTCGTTCACAAAATTTTTTTAGGGTTCAAGTGACTGTTTCAGACGGAGATTAATGGATAAATCATACTTACTGTCGTTTATGCTTAACTGCGGCTCTGATGGTATCAATTGGAAGACGTCGTAACACTATAAATCTAACACTGTCTGTTTAACACTCTCTTAAAATTAAATCTGAAAGGGAAATTTTGTTAGAAAACACAAGTAAAAGACAATATAAAGTTCAAAAAATGTATATTAAATCTTTAAAAAATTTATGTTTTTACAACAACTTCTTCAGAGAAAATGTTAACAAACAATGGTCTGACCCGTGTACAACACATGGTGAGGAACGGGACGATTCATACGGTACCAACTACCATCCAATATGCAGTTTGAAAAGCTAACGATGCACAAAAAGATTCAAGGAACAGTTCATGTAACTGAAATTTTGGTGGGCTTATGCTTGCCTGTCTTTATAAACGTATTTATTAATTCACATAAATTTTGGTCGCTCCTCGGAGCTTAAAATTGCTTGAAGCGTATCTACTTCGTTTGTATTATGCAATAACAAATTTTACGTTCAGGCAAGGCAGATCCCATGCACGTGTGAGTACATGGTATAGATACTTTTTTGACTCCGAATCACTGAGGAACCGGTTTAGGGCAAACCCCGTCAAAACGCATCATTTCCCCGTCAAATCCGACTGCTAGGAAATGATGGGGGTCCCATGTCGCTAAGGGCTATTTTCGCTATAACTTCCGATATACTTTGAATAGTCGTTGGACTAACTTGTCCTCATATTCAATACTTCGTAAGAGTTGCAGTGCTTGACAACGTGGATTCGTAAAAGGGTTTTTAATCTTGGAAATTTGGAAGTTCAAGTCTAATTTTAGAATACTTTCCAAAATTGGGTGGTCGGGGCGACATTACGTCCCTGTGCAGCGACATTTACTACACTTACCAAATTAACGCTCCTCGAAGAGTTAGCGAAAATTTGGCATAAAAAACGCTCCGAAGAGCAAAAATATATTTCCAAGAATTAAAAACCTCCTCCACGGCGTTTTTACGTGAAGCACGCTTTTCTTACGAAGTATTTCCTAAGTCGGATTTTGTTACAACGTCGAAAAGTATATCGGGGTTATAGCGTTCTTTAACACTCCCCTCCTTTCCGTGAATCTTTTTGTGCAACGTTTGGTAAATTGTTTGATTGAAAATAAAATGGATCATTGGATGTAGTCTCCCATGTGTTGTATTCGGTTATCGTTCAGACCGGCCTATCTGAACAAAACATAGATGCAAATCTAAAAATGGTGATAATTTGAACATATATCGATGCATAGCATTCGATTGAATAATTGAACATTGTGTTTCAAAAATGGCATAAAAAAAAGAAAAAAATCGAAAATCCTCGGATTTTCGATGACACAACACAAACACTTTCGACGCACTTATCTTTCTTAGTGTTCTTCCACTAATGCGGGCTTGCGTCTGCTCCTCCTCGTGTCTATGCCTCGTCGATCACCTTCGGTGTCGAACTGCCTTCTGGAACCGCTTAGGTGGTCCTCGGACTGCTTGCTCCAGCTATACATTGGTTCTGCTCGGTTTATATGAAACAATAAAACAAAATTTTAGTAAAATGTTTGTTTACATCCCGTCTGGGGATCTGCGACCGATAACATATCGTCGTCTTTGAGAATAGGAACACTGAATTTTGTTGACTTATATTGGTTGAAATGGTTTCCGAGTAATTAAAAAATCTCTTCTTGGGAGAAATCAGCGACCGATATCACATCGTCGTCTTTGAGAATAGGAACATTGAATTTTGTTGACTTATATTGATTGAAATAGTTTTTATTAAAATCTCTTCTTGGGAGAAATCTGCGACAGAATCTGCATCCGTCGGATCGTTGCATCTGCCCCTCCAGCAGACGTGGCGGCATCTCGCCCTTGAGTTGCTAGACTCATCTGAATCGCGCTCTTGCGTCAGAGTCGTCGTCTTTCCATGCCGTGCCAATGGAACATTTGTTTGGACCCTTTGGGTCGGACTCTGCTCACAGATGAATATGTTTTAAACATATGAGGACTTTGAAAAAATTATAAAAAATACCAACTCTGCCGGACACGGTCAGAGTTGCTGCAGTGAATTTTGAAGACTTGTATGTGGATACAATATCCTCAGATGAAAATAACTTGTAAAAAATGCATAAAAATTACCAACTTTTGCCTGACACGACAAGAAGTTGGTATGGAAATTTTGATATAAAATAAACCTAGCACTAAGTTAAAACTTAGCCTAGGTTGAAAAATGTTATAAAAAGATGATTGAATCTCCAGAACTGGATTCTGAATCAGAAGTGGAAGCATCTCGTGGCGGTGCATGGATTTGTACAACCGTTTGCTCCGGCGGTAGAGGTTCTGTGGAATCGTCTGAGAACGGGGAATCATTTCCATCGAGTGATGTTCCGCCTGGACTAGCATTTTCTTCATCGGAAGATTCGATTTCCAAGTTGTGCTCCGCTGGCGGGGCTGGTCTCAAATCATCGACATGTACTCTTGTCGTTGCATTTCCCTTTTGCACGAGATACACCTCGTCTGAAAACTTCTTCAGAATTCTGGTTGGGCCTGACCAAGACGGCGTGAAGGTATGTACCTTCTTTTTTCTCTTACTCATGACTCTGTCTCCTACTTTGTAGACGATCGGAGTGACGGCCTCTTTCGGCGCATATTTTTGTTTGTAATTTAGTTGGGCCTGACGGGCTTCCTTGATCCGCTCGTATCGTGGAAGTGTTTGTTGCTTGGCTCTTTCTTGCCTCCAGGCATACAAATCCCATTCGCCTCTTTCGGCTGGATCATATCCTAACACGATCATGCTGGGTGTTTGATTTGTTGCGGCGTTCCTACGATTTCTTAATATGTATGTCATTTGATGCACGTAGCGATCCCAAGTGTCGTTTGGTTTTTTGAATAAAAGAGTCTTTAAAATTTTCTTGCATTCCTGAACCCGTCGTTCCACGGGGTTGGACTGTTGGTGATATGCTGGAATTAAGTATCGTTCGATACCATTCCTTTCGCAAAATGTGATATACCATTCGGAATTGAAATGACCACCGTTGTCTGATATTATGACTCGAGGGACTCCGAATCTTGCTACTATTTCTTCGTCGATATATTTGGCTATCGTTCTGCCGTCGACCTGAATGTATGCCTTTGCCTCTATCCATTTACTGAAAACGTCTTCGACGATAATCATGTATCTGTTTTCGGCGTCTTTAGTCCTCTGCAGCGGGCCAATTACGTCGACGCTCAAGGTTTCAAATGCATTTTGTGGTGCATGACTTCTAAGTGGAGCATTGGGTTGGGCTTGTCTTGTCTTTACAGACTGGCATATCAGACAGTCGTTTATGTATTTGCCTACGATCCTGGCCATATTATTGAAATAGTAGCGTTTCGCTATTTTCCTGAGAGTCTCGTCTCTTCCTGGATGACATGCTTCATCTCGGTCATGATAATGGTAAATCAATTCCTTTATTTTCCTCTTTGGAACTATTAATTTAAAATTTGTATCGCAATCTTTAAAAAGTACATCGTCTTGGACGTGAAAATTTTGCATAAAAATAAGATCCGCATCGGAACGTTGTTCCTGTTGAAATAGATCATTCCAACGGCGGATCTTGTCTTGTATATCTCTTGAACTCAATTGAGCCTGTACGATATCTTCGTATATTTCTGAATGTGTTAAAACAGAAATACGTTCTGGACACTTATAATTTGGTAGGAACATTCTTTCCTCTTCATCGTCTGTCTCGACATACTGATTTTGTGGGTTACGACTTAGAAAATCTGCTAACAAATTTTCCTTTCCTGGACAGTGTTCAATTTTGAATGCATATTCTTGCAATAGTAATGACCATCGTGTAAATTTTGTTTTGTCGTCCTTATGTTTGTTTAACCAAAGTAACGCCCTGTTGTCCGTCTTCACCAAGAACGGTTTGTCTGCTAAGTACATCTTGTACTTTTTAATATAGTTCACCACCGCCAAGCATTCCAGCTCGTTTATGTGGTAACGTCTCTCTGCTGGAGATAACGTGTTGCTTGCATACGAAATTATATATTTTTCGCCGTTGTCGCCTAATTGATATAATACGGCCGAAAGGCCTTGGAGGGATGCATCTGTTTGCAAAATGAATTGACGTGAAAAATCCGGCCGATGGAGTTCCAGCGGTCCGGATAATAATTCTTTTAATTTTCTAAACGCTTCATCGCATGTATGGTTCCAGTGAAAACGATTTTCCTTCGAAAGAAGTTTCGTTAGTGGCTTCGTGATCATCGCCACATTTGGTAGATATTCTCGTACCCAGTTGCAAAGCCCTAGGAAACTTTGTAGCTGCTTTTTAGTAGCTGGAACGGGATAATTTTGAATTTGTAAGACATGTTTTTCTAAAGGTTGGGAAGTATCAGTTCTAATTGTATGGCCTAAATATTGAATTTCATTCGTCGCTATTACACACTTTTCCGGTGACACTTTCAGATTGTGTAGACGTAGTCTTTCAAAGACTAATCTCAAGTGGGACATATGCTCCTTCACGTTTACGCTGTAAATGATTATATCATCTAAATACACTTTACAGAAATGGTGCAGGTAACCCGTTAAAACGTCCTTTGCCATGAATTTCTGAAAGGTACAGGGAGCTGTCTTGAGTCCGAAAGGCATGACATTAAATCTGTAAGCTGCCCCATCAGGAGTGGTAAAAGTCGAAAAATCTTTTGATGCTTCATCTAGCGGTATTTGCCAATAGCCACTTTTTAAATCCAACACAGAAAAAATCTTCGAATTTCCTAAATCTTTAATACTTTCGTGTATTTTGGGTAAGACGGAAGCCTCGTCTTCAGTCATTTCGTTCAAATGGCGATAATCGATGCAAAATCGTGGTTTCTTGTCGGAGCGTTTTATTATCACTGGTGGTGAACTATATTGGGCAGTGCTAGGTTCGATGACGCCAGCTTTTAACATCTCTTCGATTTGGTCATACATAATTTTCTTTGTACTCGGAGACATCGGATATGGTCTGATATTAAATGGTTTTGTGTCTTTTACTGTAATTTTGTGTTTAACAGTCACTGTGGTTGCTTGAGTCGGTTCCGCAGTGAACAGATCGACAAATTCCTCGAACAGCGGCCGTAGAAATTTGTCTTTTATAACAAGCTCTTCAGGAAGCTTTGCCTGCTGTCTCTCCCTCTGAGAAGCTTGATTCCAGAAGACGGTAATACGCTCTTCTGTGCCGGCATATAGGCATTTTCTGCCGTAATCATATGCGACATTGTTCATATATAAGAATGGTGATCCTAATATTATCGTTTCGTTCAAATTTTCGATTACTTGAAAATCAATTTCAAAAGAGGTGCCTGAAATTATTACTTGTAATTTTGTCGTTCCAAGAGAGTCCACCATTCGATCTCCGCACGCCATAGCAAATGATCGACGTGTCGTGAGATTTTTAAAATTATCCAACATCCTCGGATGGATAACGTTTCGCGTCGAGCCTGAATCTATCAGTGCGTCGACCGCATGTTCATTTATTTGAACTTTTATACGAGGCAAAGGGAACGCTTCGCTCATATAATTTATTGACTCTCTTGTCTTGTGCAGAGGAGCGTCGTAGTGGTCATGAGTATCGGAAAAAATTACTGGACATTGCTGCCGCCTTGGTTCGGCCGTTGTGCCGGGGATCTTGCAGATGGACCCTGGCCTGGGTCTCTGGCCCCTCGAAAGTTTCCCGGTCTCCTGCTGAGATGCGGGTTATTCGGGCATTGGCTATGGAAGTGCCACTGCACTGTGTCTGTGCAGTATCGGCACGGGGTAGCCGGTCGGTCGGGTACTCGGAATTTCCCCGATCCGCCATTAAAATTGTTTTGCCTGCGGTCAGGATTCACTGATCCGCTTGATAAATTAGGCATAAAAATAGGACGACCAGGCGCTCTGCCTGGACCGTCCTGTCGAGATACGTCCTCTCGGAAATGCACCCTCGGTGCTGTCGGAGTTGGGCTTCCATTGCTCCTTATACTTGAATTTTGTGGACTGATGTGTCCCGGCTCTCGATAGTAAGACGCGCGGGACAGACGTTGATCAATAAGCTGGATTAGCGACGTCTGTTCGTCAGCTGAATCCCGCTCGACGTTAGTAGCCGCTGCTATTAACATCTCTGTGTTTGAAATTAGGTTGCTTCTCAAGCGTGACCTAATTTCTGGACGCAGTTGGTCCATGATGACCCGAGCTCTGATGGCTTCGGATTTAAAGGGATCAATACGATCGAAAAGACAGGTTTTCCTTGTGATAAACACTGCCGTGTCGTCTAAAGACGTTTGCTTGACGGCATACAGTTGAGCAATAGCTCGTGACTGTATGTCGGGAGAATTAAATCTCGTAAGGAATCTTTCCTTGAATAAGGCATACGAAGTAGTCAACGTCCTAAATTGTTCGGACCATCGTTGAGCTTCGCCCTTGAGTTGGCCGGTTACGTTATGGAGGCGATCATAGTCGTGGCTTATGCGAGCTCTGTCGAAATATTCCTCCATAATTTTCAGAAATGCTTCTGGATCTTCATGATCAAGCCCATGGAACGTCACGTTCGGACATCTTTGTCTCTCATGGGGCGTACAGGTCGACACGTTCTGTATCGCCTGCACGAAGCCCTCTGCCATTTTCAGAAACATACTCTCCATCGAAGCAGTTTGTGGCTGTGAAGCTGATAAATTAACATTATCTCCCTCCGGAAACAGTCGCTGTGGTTCTATCCCTCTAGAACCGTCGTCGACGAGCGGTGCGGTGACTCGCTCATAAAATTCTCTTGGGGTCGACCCCTCGGAGTCTTCCGCCATGAATGAGAAAGGATTTGTTGGGTTTGGGGACGGCATGGTCCCTGCTCGGGCGCCATGTGAACGATCCATGCTTTGATGGAAGTCTGAAGGACGTATTTTTTTTGTTCGAAAAACTTAGAAAAAATTGAAAAAAAAAAAAAAAAATAGGAAAAAGAAAAAATTAATTTTCTTTTTCCTCAACCTCTTCTAAATACTAAATAAAAATATTTCGTTCACAAAATTTTTTTAGGGTTCAAGTGACTGTTTCAGACGGAGATTAATGGATAAATCATACTTACTGTCGTTTATGCTTAACTGCGGCTCTGATGGTATCAATTGGAAGACGTCGTAACACTATAAATCTAACACTGTCTGTTTAACACTCTCTTAAAATTAAATCTGAAAGGGAAATTTTGTTAGAAAACACAAGTAAAAGACAATATAAAGTTCAAAAAATGTATATTAAATCTTTAAAAAATTTATGTTTTTACAACAACTTCTTCAGAGGAAATGTTAACAAACAATGGTCTGACCCGTGTACAACACATGGTGAGGAACGGGACGATTCATACGGTACCAACTACCATCCAATATGCAGTTTGAAAAGCTAACGATGCACAAAAAGATTCAAGGAACAGTTCATGTAACTGAAATTTTGGTGGGCTTATGCTTGCCTGTCTTTATAAACGTATTTATTAATTCACATAAATTTTGGTCGCTCCTCGGAGCTTAAAATTGCTTGAAGCGTATCTACTTCGTTTGTATTATGCAATAACAAATTTTACGTTCAGGCAAGGCAGATCCCATGCACGTGTGAGTACATGGTATAGATACTTTTTTGACTCCGAATCACTGAGGAACCGGTTTAGGGCAAACCCCGTCAAAACGCATCATTTCCCCGTCAAATCCGACTGCTAGGAAATGATGGGGGTCCCATGTCGCTAAGGGCTATTTTCGCTATAACTTCCGATATACTTTGAATAGTCGTTGGACTAACTTGTCCTCATATTCAATACTTCGTAAGAGTTGCAGTGCTTGACAACGTGGATTCGTAAAAGGGTTTTTAATCTTGGAAATTTGGAAGTTCAAGTCTAATTTTAGAATACTTTCCAAAATTGGGTGGTCGGGGCGACATTACGTCCCTGTGCAGCGACATTTACTACACTTACCAAATTAACGCTCCTCGAAGAGTTAGCGAAAATTTGGCATAAAAAACGCTCCGAAGAGCAAAAATATATTTCCAAGAATTAAAAACCTCCTCCACGGCGTTTTTACGTGAAGCACGCTTTTCTTACGAAGTATTTCCTAAGTCGGATTTTGTTACAACGTCGAAAAGTATATCGGGGTTATAGCGTTCTTTAACAAGAACTATCATAAAAATCGCGTTATTTATGTAACTACAATGAATGTTGCTGCACAGGGCGTAAATTTACGTAAGTATAATAAATGTCACTCCGACCACCAAAATTTAGTAACTACCTTGAAAGCCGACTAAATAATCTTTATTACGAACCGGCGTTGTGTAGCCTGCATCTTAGGCATACGATTGATTATGAGGACGAGTTAAAAGTTATAGTCTGAGTCAACGCATCCCTGCAAATAAAAAATGCAACAAAAACTTTACGACATAATTATTATCGCCGCAGGCCATGCGGCATGCCTGTCATCAAACGACCCGACGCACATTAAAAACCTATAAAGGTAAGCGAGTCAATTACGGTCGAGACAACACAAAGAGTGTTGGTATTTTAATGAGGTCGTAAAGTTTTTGTTGCGTTTTTTATTTGCAGGGATAAAATTTTTGAAGGTAAATTTTTTAATTTTTGTAGTCGATTTTGGCGGTAAATTTATGTTTCCCGCCATGCTTACCCTTAGGCGATTTCCCAGTGATTTGGTGTCCCAAAGGATCCTTACTATGTGCATAGTGCATAGGACCGCCTTGCTTGAACGTATGAATATAAAATAATCTTTAGTATTCTGAAGTGTTGCGATTCAAGCATTATCAAGCTCTAGTGTAAGCGCCCGAAGTTATTTGTGATACTTCTAAATATGTATAAAGACAGAGAAGCTACAAGCCCACATACTGAACTTTTGATTGAATCTTTTGGTGTCAATCGTTTTGCTATAAATTTACATATATTGGATGGTAGTTGGTGACTGCATTGTCCGAGTCGCCTTAATCCTCACCATGTGTGGTATGAACCGACACTCTTGTTGAACTTATACACTTGTTAACCTTATACCTAGTTTTACACATTTGGAATTTATAGGTGTACAAAATTATCTGAAAAGACCCAATATATACCTTTACCCAAATATCCTCTCTTCTCAATGTGTTTTACTGAGTCAAATTAATCAAAGTTCCTTTTCAGGTTAATTGAGAAATTGTTATTTATAAGGAGTGTTAGCTTTAAAACGTTGTAAAGACGTCCAATTAATACCATTTAGTGTAAACAGTTAAGCAAAACTAAAGAGTAAGTATAAACTTTGTATTTTACGTGTGAATCAGTTGCATCAAACCGTTCAGGTGAGCATCTTCATATCTATTTTAGCAACAGCAACAAAACGTCCGTCAGACGCATGGATCGTTCACAATAACGCTCATAAATTTAGTTTCGAAAATTTCGAATTTATAAACCGTCCCCATTAAATATTTACGTCTATAAGAGGTATTGCATTAGACTCAGAAAAATAATAATTTATCAATATGTCTATAAATATGAATATGCTTATAAATAGACAAACAGATAAATATGCGTTATACATTTGACGCAATTCTCATAGAAAATTCATATCCAAGTATTGCAAAACATCATTTTCACACTATAAATCCAATTTATACATACATAGGACGTCAAATGTTATACGGAAAGTCGTAACTTCTAAATGGAATGTCACCAAACATCTTGCTTCAAATTTATTAGTTATTATGAAGAATTATACATGAGAAGACAGCAATTTGGTGGTGCTTTAACTGCACATGTGTGCGGTGGTAAAATTTGTGCGAATATTAACGATTCAAATTAATAATATGTTTAGCTACAATGTAAGTTACAGGTCTAGAAACTCTCGCCCTAAATGTAAACAAAGCAAATGACAGGTTACAATCGGCCTTGCAAAGCTCAGCTAGTTATATCACCTAGCTATAAAGCCGTATGCGCTGCAAGTAATAAGAGTGAGAAGCTTTACTTGTCCAATTTCTGCTTTAGTCGTTTGCGAACAAATTTGTATATCACAAACCGTTCAAAATTATGAAATCAATTTGATGAAGCAGTTCGCTGAAAGTCCACGCTAACACCTGATGTTCATGTCGCGATGAAAAATCGTCAAAAAGTCGAATTTTTCAAATGGCTACTGTTTTTTTTTGACATCATTAGAAAGAAAATTGAATTTTAGGATGAGTTACGTAAGCATTCTCAATACCTAACTTCATTCCCAATCGATTTATTCAATAAAAATCAAGAAATACCTTATCTTACCGAGATATTACTTGGGAAGTATACCTTGGAAACAAATTACAATTCTAACAATTTACTTAAAAATATGTTTGTTGTAGTAAGTTTCGGAAAAATGCAAATGTCAAACCTAGCCATTATTGTGTCATTGTTATCTTATTGTTTCAATTAATTCGTGCAATTTTCATCATGGAACATTATCCGAATGATGTTCTTGATTTGTTTGTAATTTATGGTGAAAATAACAGAATACTTGACAGAACATACCGCGCGTCCAATTTCTAGTATCCACATATACCGCAAATGAAAAGGTAAATTTCTTAGGCTAAAAAATAACTTTTTCGATTATGGGAAGGTAGTTGAGCCTCTTGTGAGAGCTAGACCTATAGCAAAAAGTGAAGATATTGATATTAACGCTCTGGGATATTTTCAAGCATATCCACGTGCTTCCCTCAGAACAGTATCTTCTGATTTGGGAATTTCTTATAACTCGTTGCAAAGAATTCCTTGTCGTCATCAGTTACATCCTAAATTTATAAGGCTACAAAAGTTACATCCCGGGGACTACATACGCAGGATCATCTTTTGCGAAGAATTTTTGATAAAGATTCATTATCGTAATTTTTTACAAAAAATCATCTGGATAGACAAAGCAAAATTTTGTCAACGAGAGGTATTTAACTGAAAAATTCGACATTTTTGGGTTCACGAAAATCCTCGTATTGTAATGGGGGTGGAATATCAAATTCAATTTCGTACTAATGTTTTCTGTCTATTAATGGACGGTGAGGTGCGATATTTCATGTACGATGAAAACTTGAATGGCGGGGGTTACCTGAGAATCTTAAGAGAAGTTGTGGAAAATTACCTGGATGATATGCCCCTCAATCGACTTATCAATCGTTGGTATCAAATGGAGGGAGCACCAGCACACATTCGACTAGAGAAATTGATCGTTGGAGGGGAAACATAGGTCCATCACTTTGGTCCGCCCGATCTCCGGATCTTACTCCTTTGGATTTTTATTTATGGGGACGGGTCAAAGAATTAGTGTACACAAAATCGATTTTAAATTACTTGGAGCTTTTGATCATTTGGAACCTTTCGAAATTCGGAGAGCAACGCAGTCTGTTCAGGAGCGTATTGTAGATTGTCTCAATGAAAATGGTGCACACATTGAGCATTTGTATTGAAACAAATTATTTTTTATCCACGTCCACTGTATTAGGAAGATTTACTACGTCTGTTTTCCATGGATTAAAGGTCCTTTAATACACTAGTGGATTAGAATTCATAATACTAATAAACAAACTCATAGAAACCATAGAGACCGCCAACTTGTCAAATTTGACGTTTCTCAAAATCAAAATTTTTTCACCTGCTTTCATACGGCTTTCAACGCTCCTAATTTGGCCGTGGTCGTGGATAAAACGTTGAATTACGTTTGGGGTTTAATAAGCCTTCAATCCACTCGAAAAAATGTGACTCTCGGCTGAGCCTTCAGGCCTCTTCCCCGTAGGGCGCGATCCGAAACGCTTGCGATCTCGTGTTATAGATATCACATTTGTACTCAGTATATCCCCTCCAAAAGATTCGATCAGTTGATCGTGACGATCTCGGTGGAACGAAAACGCAGATTGCTCTCTGTGTGGAGGGGATATACTGAGTACAAATGTGATAACTATAACACGAGATCGCAAGCGTTCGGATCGCGTGATCAGATCGTGCCCTATGGGGAAGAGGCCTAAAGGCTTGTTAATCCACTTATATAATTAATAACTATTGTTAATCTCTTTGTTTGTTGTTATTATTTGTTACTGCAATACGATTTTTGAATAAAAATTCAAATGAAACGATTATTTCCAAAACCTACTACACTTGATAAAAAATATTTCTACGCAGTTTAGAATTAAATTTTTTTTTATACATTTATTTAACGTCGGCCTATTTCCGCTACTGAGGCCTAACACCGACGTCTGTAGACGAGCTACCCCCAACCAGGAATTTTGCCGAACCTCTTCCCTTAAGAAGAGTAGGGATCTTTTACTTGCCTAACATTTAATAGACAAGAGACCGACGGCTTTACATCCCCCCCGAAGGATGGTATATCCCCTATACAACCCTCGCCTAATGTTGTATAACTTCCGCGCATACACTGATATACAAGCCGCTGGAAGATGTGTAAGGCGAGGACGCGGTCTTCGTTGTGAACACGAACGGGCCCTCAGTTTGGTGAAATAAAAAATCTGGAGCAGTGGGGGTTTAGAGCTGAGACCCTGGAGGGCGTTCGTGCACTTATTTTTGATGTCAGAAGCCTTTTTGGTTTGATTTCTGTGGTGATGGATTGGGTCAAATGCTACACCCTGTATATTATGGTCTGGAACCGTGGTAGGACTTTGGTTTTTTAATTTTATTTTTTAATTAACACTGGATAGTCTTTGAGTTCTGACAGGGTCAACGGCTACACCGTGTATATGGTATTCTTGCAAAAACAACACTTGGTTTAAAATGAAACGAACAATTATTTTATTTAAGATTTTTTCTGAACAGAGTTTGAAAATTTAACAAAATTTTCTCCTTTAGTGGATGTAACTATTCGACAGCATAAATTCGAACTGTGGAATTTAGCAAAAATGTTTATTAAAGTATTTGTCTTGATTTGTCTGAAAAAATTCACTTTGGTTTGAAACTGTGTGGGCTGTAAAGGTGAAACAAAATGGGGTCACTTAAGACGAAAAAAAATGAGGTCACTTAAGACGAAACGTTTTTTATTAAAAGATAAATAGAGGTCACTTAAGACGATTTCCTAAAACTACTCTTTTTAACCAGGTTTCGGCCTGGGAAGCTAGTTCTGAACAGCTAGTCACGAAAAGTATACTAGGACAGGGAGTAAGAAAGCCTAACTAGATGGTGGGTATCTACAACTTAAGTGGAAGAGCAGAGAGTGTTTCACTCTACTGAACTTCGCCCTTTTATTATTGTATTCAATAATAAATAAAGACATATTATTATTATTAAATAGTAACCGGACCGGAAGCACTAGCAAATTAGTTTATTACACTTAAAATCACTTTTAAATAACTTTTTCTACTAAATCACTTCGCGAATACTAAACATAGGAGTCACTGTCAAAACTGAACCTGCCTCGGGTAGGCTGTGCTCGGGTATTTATACGTTTGGGAAAGTTTCGTTTATCGCGCCCCATCGAGTCTCGCATCCCGTTTTAAAACGTCTGGAAAGGCTGGAAATCACTCCGTGCGGGCGAGGATGATTCAATGATTGCAACATATTGCGCAATCTGGAGATTTAAGATTTCGAAAAAGAAGATTATATAGAAAAATTGGCAATGAAAAGAGGAATTTTTTGAGATAAGAACGAAATTTGGATCTATTTATATTTAGAAGTTATTAACGTTTGATTGATAAAATCTGAAACGACCCCGTAAAGTATTAACGGAGGTCCGATGTTTGCGAGTTGAAATGAAATGAGAATGTTCCCGGTAGGTGCGTGGTGTCTGGAAATGAGATATGATAATGTTCCTAACGGGTACGAGTTAAGTTGAACCGAGATATTGTATGCTATATTACGAGGAGCGATCAAAAATGGTGAAAATTAAAATAGCAATCGGGTTGCAAGAAATTGATGAAATTAAATTAGAACTTTAAGACTCGAGGCACGGAACGTGGTTTGAAGTATACAGGGGTGATCAAAAAGTAAGAAGAAATAAAATGCTGCGAAGTGGTTGCAAGAAAGTTATGAAATGAGTTTCAATGTTAAGTTTTAATGTAGTTAACGTATATGAGAGTCAAGAAGTATTAAAATTTTGAAAATGAAATGGTTTATAGAAATTTTATGAATTGAAGTTAGATGCTGAAATTTTAGGTTTAGATAGTGATTTGGGTCATGTTGATGAATATACGGGGGCTGTATTTTTATGTGGCGTTTTTCGTAGTGAATCTGTTATGAATGGACTAGATTGAATGTTTGAAGTTTGATATTAGTGAATTGATGTTATTTTTGAATTATCTAGTGCTTGTGAATTTTTCCAGATTTATTTGACCTTGACTGTGGTTTTTGGATGCAAATAGTGTCTGATTAATTTTTTGTATGTGGTTTGCCATGGTGCATGGATTGATATGATTTTTTGGTTATTTTTGAAATTTTTTGTTTTTTGTTTATGACTTGTAGGGGACATACCCTGCAACAGTTGGAACGGTCACCCATCCAACTACTAACCGCGCCTTACGTTGCTGTACATCGCATATCGAAGTATGTACATAGTAAAGACGCACCCACGCTCGCCCCGAATTAAATTTTAAATACCTATATTATATATTTGTATGAGTAGAGCACGAGATTTAATAACAAGTAAATATTACTAATACTAAGCTAGTTCCGTCAATTTGTTTGTGAATGTGAATAATACACATCCGAAAGAATCATTCTGATAAAAAGTATTGTGAGGAATAAATTGAATGAATCAAAAATATTATGGAAAAAATTAGATAATTTTTGCGAAATAAAGTGATACATTAAAATATCTCACGAAATATGAAGACAATCGAATACCTTTTTGTATAGATTTAGTAAAAATTGACATAGATACAGTGTTTTATTGTAGAATTTATTGAAATAAAATAATTATAATTTTATTTCAATAAACGTGAATATTGTATTTTGATAATTTTAGTCAGCTCCAAAACAAATATTTTTATATTTATTTAATAGATTCCCAAATTACGTTAAAAACTAACTGGAACAAATTGACGTCATACATAAAAATGATTCAGTATTTTCATCTATCCTTATGACACTTTATCTGAATTACAGGTGCCTGACCTTGTTTATTGTACGATATACTCATTTCCTTTTAATTATAGAATCATATTTTATAACGAACATAATATATTATGCATAATATAAAAACATTAAAATTTCTTATCCCTATAATTTAGATCTTTATTTTAAATGAATAAAAGTTGCTATCAGGGATTGCCGATGCATTATTTGACTAACGTTTTATTATACTACATACATGACAATTTACTTAAACCGTGTGTGTCTCTGTGATCACGTATACTACCTTTATTTATTTTTTCTTTAAAATTTCTGGAGTTGGCAAAGTAATGTGTCCAAAACTTCTGACATAAAACTACCATTGGATATAAGGGAATAATTCGAATTTTTGACAAAAAAGCTTCCATCATTATATATAAAGTAAATTATACGAACTTTTGGCAAATAATTTACCTAATGAAATAAACGTAAACACAACAATTTCGTTCCTTTTATAGAAATTAGTGGTATTTTTGGTCTATCATAGTATGTATTTTACTATATATTTATTTTTGCAACAATTAATACACTTCGCGTTGGTCTTATATTCTGTTTAATAATACTTTTTATATATTTAATCTAAATATGGCACTTGGATGGTTATAAATCAGTGTGCTAATACTTTAGATAGTGTTTTTTCAAATACAAATTGAAAGTATGTTTTAGTCTTTGAGCTACATGTTGTGTAGATAATTTGTAATATAATGGTTCACAATAATGGTAAAAATGGTAAGAAAAGTGTCAAAGAAATGTATAACTAATGTTTTAAAATAATAACTATATAAATAATCGTAGAAAATAATAGCTCACAAACATTGAAAGTATCAATATGATTTAAAATAACATAAAATAAAAAAAGTAAAAAAATATGACACATAAAAGTATAAAATAACAGTAACTACATAAACAATCTGGTAAAATGGCAACCATATATTACGTGCAATAAAACTGATAATACTGTCGTGAGCAGAAAAAAATAGGATACATTTTTTTTCTAATGAAAATCTGTCTCTATTTGAATATGTAGTGAGTAACCGAAATAAAACAGATGGCATAGAATTAAATAACCTTATGCAATAATCATTAGTAATAATATTTTCCCATGCAATATGTACTACTATTTCCAGTAATTCTTCGGCATTCCGTGGTCTCACATTTCGTTTTTGGATACTTCATACGAGTAGTCCACATACTTATTCCACAGGGTTAAGATCTGGACTATGACTGGGCCAGTTAAGAACATTGATGTTGTTATCTTGAAACCAGTTAGTTACGATATGAGCAGTATGAACGGAACAATTGTCTTGTTGAAATATGAACTCATTATTAGGAAATAATTGTGACACAGAAGGGAGCATAATATTGTCTAAAATCCTAATATACGTTTCACTATTAAATCGTTCCTCAATATGCCACAAAACACCAGGACCACGTGCCGATATCCAAGCCCACATATTGACGGAAAATCTACCACTTTTATCATTGTTAGATACATACGTCTCATCGAATCGAGTATTCGGAGAGCGGTAAACACGAATACGACCGCTGTGTGTTGACTGGAAAGTTTTTTCGTCTGTAAAGTTTACATTGTTCCAAAAATTTACATCATGCGCTAAAAATTCAAGCGCAAATCCTACTCGAGCTTCTTTATGTTCAGCTTTAAGTAAATATTTCTGTGCTGCTGCATGACAGCGTAGCTCCGATTCTCTTACTGGCTGCCGACCAGTACTACTCGATCCAGGAAAATTAATTTCTTCAGCAGCCTGAATAACTGAGTAAAATGGATTTTCTACTAAAGCATTTACCAATTGCAAATCGTTGAGTTGATATTCTTCGTCGCCCTGATCCAGGATTTCTACTAATCGTACCGTTTATTCTCCACTTTCTTAAAATGTTACACACCGAATTTTTGTCAATATTATAACGCAGTGCAATTTGTCTCACTGACCAACCATCCATCTTCTGCTTTAGCAATAACTCCAGATTTAACTCAATCGCTTATATGGGGCATATTAGTTTTTTGCACACTTGCAATTAATTATGACAACTAACTGATGATGTAACAAAAATTAAAGTTAGATGTACACAACTAGATTTTAGCAAAATAGCGTTATAAGACTTGTCCTATTTTGTTTGCTCACGACCGTCTAGCGGCTAGAATTGGCAGCTGTAATATATTTTGTAATATTGTAAAATGCACTTTCCTCTAGTTTTTAAATGTGTTCACAGTAGGTGCATCTTTTATAACACGAAGCAGTCTATTATATAATTTGGTGATTTTTCATAAAAGCTATAAATAAATGGGGTAAATAAGGGTAAATAGGCAAAGCAAGGAGATAAAATTGCAATTTAGGGCATGTACGAAAAGTCAAGGTCTCAATTCTTTTTTTGCATCAGCCAACCCCCCCCCCCCCCCACTATCATTCCCAATACTACCGCCACACTATTATGAAAGGGAGCAAAAAAATTAAAAAGTGATTTAGTGAGATTACAAGAATGAAACGTCTCAAAATTTATTTTTGGTGTTAGCTACCCCCTCTACCACCTCCTTTGCAACCCCGCCCTATTATTAAAGGGATAAAAAATTAAATTGGGATTTAGTGTATATACGAGAACTAAGGGCTTCTAAATTCGTTTTACATTAGCCACCCTTTCTACGTCCCCCTTTGCCACCCCTACTCTATTATTAAAGAGAATAACATATTACATTGGGATTTAGTGTGTATACAAATCTGGATGTGGAAGTAGTGATTCCTTTGGCAGCGATTTTTCCTCGTATTATATGCATATACATTTCCGTTCGTGTTAAATCTATGTTTGTTTATATGTGTATATTTCAGAAGCTTTAGCGGGTAAATAGATGTTAAAGGTAACAACTTTTTATTCTTGAAAGTTGCCCGACAAGTGTGGTTGTATAGTAAGTCAAATATAAGTCTTATAATACGTTTTTGCAAAATAAAAACTCTATCGATTTCAGTGGCTTGACACCAAACCACTATATTATAGCTTAAGATACCATAGCATAATAAGTATCTAAAAGATTTTTGGTGTTCAGTGAATTTTTAAGAGTCGCAATGGCAAAAAATGCTTTACCAACTTTATTGCATACATGATCAATGTAGTTCGTGAAGTTTATCAATGAACACTACTAAAAATTTGGTGAAAAAGCCACTATATATTAATTGGCCGATTAAAGATAAATTAAAATCTGTTCCTGGTCGGTAAACATTATATGATTCAATATAAATAGTCTTGTCATAATTTATCATTAGTAGTTTTTTTGACACCAGTTATCATACGATTGAAGTATCTTTTCCATGTATTACAATAGAATTGTCATCAGCATATAATGTTGTTTTTTAGGTTTTCGCGGGTGTTAAATGAAGTGTTGTTGTACTTCTGGGTGCTCTCCCGCGTCGATGGTCGACTCCTCCAGGAGTCATGGTTGTCTAAACGACGTTTCTGCAGAATCTCATCTGCCATCTTCAGCTTCTCGCTAAAAGCTGCCTACTGCTGCTCCTCGTTGCTCGAACTGAGTTCAGTAATAAAAATGGGTTACTACTACAAACACAACTAAAGGGTCCTAACTTTTCACGTAAATTGCCAATTTTGTTTATCTTTCCTTAAAAGTGAGAATAATAAACAGGATAGAAATACTTTACTGGTATCTCGTGACTAGGATTTGATTTAAAAGAATAAGGTAAAACGGGGAAGCACTTTATTCTTATTTGAGATTAGTAAGAATACGTTTCAGAATTTTTATGTCAAAATTATAAAGTGGTAGGAATGGCACTGTTTGTCTGGAATCTGCACCTTCATAAAACAAATAACTTGTTTAGCAGTAATTTGTTGTATTCGCGGAATTTCCTGTTTTTTAACTTTGCAATTTGATAAGTTTAATCTAAAAACCTAAATATTATCATCTTATTTACCTTCATCAACGAAGTCATATTAGGGTTATCTTAATCAAATATCAGGTACTACTTTACTACATAATTTAGGTGAAACAAACAGATATTATGGAAAAATTGTTTAAGATAGAGTGCGCTGTTGATAAGCTTATGCTCAATTGAAATTTTCCTATCAGAATATTTATTTTGTTTGAATTCTTGAAGATAAATTTACATGGATTGTTTACATGTGTTATAATTTATTATGGTATATTAAGTATTAAGTACACGCCAAGAACAAATGATTGGCATAAAGCTCCGGTTCATATTTGTAAATTATTAAAATATTCTTTCAGTGTTTAGGGCACAATAAAGACTCTGATAAAATGAAATAGTTTAGGCTCAGGTGTATGTGTAAATTAAATGATATTTATTTTATAAAAAAATATAGAATGATAATTCAGAAGGAAGTAACGACAGTGTATAAGAGTACCATTTTTATAATAAATTTCAAAGTGAATGTGTGCAGGAATACAGTTCATATATCTGATATCTGCTGTTGATATATATAAGAAAAATTAAGCCTTACTTAAGCTTGCATGTCAGTATTCTCAGTGTTTATGTGATGAAGTTTTAGTTTTTCTAGCTCTGATTATGAGCGAAAGTGAATTATGTTCATTTAAATGTAAAGAGACATAAGAAATGAAGACTAACGATACTTTGATTAGGATAAGACTGATAAATTCTAATAATTCCCAAATATATTTTATATACACTACTACTGGTGTACGGTAATCGAAGTGTTATACAATTTTTCTTAGAGATTCCAAACTTTGAGTAGTTGTTAGTTGTCTTAAAAATAAGATATTCCTAGAATATCTACCTTCTGCAAGTTTCGGGTCGTTGTTTTAAACTCGAAAAAGGGGTAAATCAACCCTTTTTGGGTCAATTTTCTATTTTAAATTATTTTGGACCACTTAACCTGTAAATTAAGCAACTAAAATATGGTCCTCTTATTGTCAATATTCAAGGAATCTCCACTTAAATTTTAGTGATGTTATGTTCACCCCCCTCCTGTAACTCATATATAAGTACGTTTTTTAAAATCAAAAATTGATTTTGGGATAATTTGGGCAAATCTTGCCCGAATCAGATGAGATTTTGAGTGAAGGTGGCTCATAATACCTACAAATAGCTTGCCACATTTCTAGTTAAAAGCTCCATTAGTTTGGGTACAATGCCATTTTTTGGAAAGTATTACGAAATTTTTAAAACGATGTAACTTTTTGGCCGTTTATCGTACGACAATTCTCTCTCCATCAAAATGTATGTCTTTTTATGTAATTTTGGGTGATATGACTCAAAAAATCTTTAATATAAAAATTCTATCCATTTTCAGCCATTTGCGGTATACATGTACTTGCGCGCAGTGATTTTCCGTTATACAAGGTACATATAACTATATAGATGTTTGTATATGTATAGTGGCGGAAAGCTTTAATTGAGAAGGGAGGTTCGAGGTGAGATGCTAAGAAGGCAGACCCCCAGACACGAGGATGGCCTTCTCTCTTATTTTAATGCACGTGACATAAAAGACGTAAAGCTTTGATCGAGATGGGAGGTGCGAGGTGAGGCGCTAAGAAGGCAGGCTTCAAATACAAGGATGATCTTCTCTCTCATTTTAATGATGCATCGTCACTACCCACCACTATTCCCCACTACGTCTGTGATTGTTTTCATTTATTGTTTTCTTCTATAATAAATACAACTCGTGTGCTCTAGAAAATGTTCGAAAAAATGCACAAAAGGATATCTGATTTAACTGAGAAATGATAGACATGGTAAAAGACACAAATCATATTTTATTTACACTGAAAATATTAGATTAGATTTATTTATCTACATGTAAAAATGTTTTAAGCGGATTTCTTGTTTTTACGGACTTGCTACACAGTGCTACTTGTATTGGTCGTTTTCCTGTATTCCTTATGCTGGATGTATTCGAAATACTACTGTGAGAGCTACCTGCTTCTAAATCCGTCACAGCATTGAAAGTTTCGTCGGTTTCACTGTCGCTAAAGTAATATAAATCGCTCTCAGCTTCGCTCATCATTCGGTCAGCTCGTCGTCCTCGTTTTCGAAGTCGGAATTATAATCATCATCATCATCGATAAATCTTGTGTTCTTATCTGGCACGTCATCAATAAATTCATCGACTGGTGACCCACTACCCACTGACCTCTTCAGAATTTTGGCAGGTTGTATTCCTCTCAAAATGGCATAAACAGCAACATTTTAAATCCAATTTCTTGCATGAACAAGATTTCGTTTTGCATCCAGTTTTACAATCATAGGCGATGATTTTTAACAAATCTTCTGGAACGAGTGGCTTGTCTGTAGTTTTTGGCATGTCTATTTTCCATTTTACACCAGCCGAAATCAATTGCATCCGTAGTTCTTTCACAATACCATCGACGAATTTGATAAAATGTTCTTAAGCTGTGATAATCAGCCGCACCCTCGGTTGGTGGTAGAGAGGACAGCTTGACATCAGTTGCAACATTTTTTTTGCTCAGTTTCCCGAGACATTCATACCTTAGTAAACCTAATGTTTTCTTATTTTTGATGGAACAACCATAAAGAGCGGCTATTGTTCTCTGCCCACAAGATTTTATACTCTCGACATACATATGCGTTCTCGTTATAGAAATTATTCTGGATTAGCTGGATACTTAACAAATATATTTATTAATTTGGATTTCCCCATCCGTGAGAGTGCAGAAGAGAAATCCAATTACAAATGCAAGAAAGACTTTTGAGTAAATAATTTTTTACACATTTTGCCATGTACTGGTTTTTTAAAATACATTTTTTGTGCGAGTATGTCTTTCAAATCCGCACACCTTTGAGTTAAAATGATCAGAAGATCGATATCTTCCCCAACGATTATGATGTCTCTGTTTTCCCTGCTCTTTTTTCTTTTAGTTAAAGCGACGTCAATTATATCAGCATCAGCATCGTCGTCGTATTTTTTATATGTGATGTAATATTCGTCGAATTTGGAGCAAAGTAATTCAATAAAAGCTACTTTACTGAGAGTTGGATAAGAAGGTTTGCTGCGATGCTATGGGTTCGTTCCGCCTCTCTAGGGCAATATCTGGGCACTAGTTTTTCTGGAGCCTTCTTTGGCGTTCAGAATTCTTCAATAACGACGCGATGATGAAACGTACAAGCAGCTACTCGCGGTTGCAGCTGTTTTCTCGTAGTACTAGTCTGCTAGATAAAACTTGGAATGCACATGTGTGAGGTATGTTAGTGAATTTGTCTACCAAAATTCAAAAAAGATAATTTAAAACTGAACAGTAACTGAGAAAAATCCCTATATTCGAATAAAGTATGAATGAGATTTTGGATCATATTTTTATAACAACGCATATCTATATCTATTTTTTAAAGAGCAGAAAAGCACTGCGCGCAAGTACAAGTACATACCGTAAACGGCCGAAAATGGGTCGAATTTCTATATTAAAATTTTTTTGAGTCATATCACCCAAAAGTACATAAAAAACCTACATTTTAATGGGAAGAAAGTTGTCGTACGATAAACGGCCAAAAAGTTACAGCGTTTTGAAAATTTCGTAAAATTTTCAAAAAAATGGCATTGTAGCCAAACTAACAGAGGTTTTGACTAGAAATGTGGTAGGCAAAATTTCATCTGATTCAGGTAAGATTTGCCCAAGTTATTCCAAAATCAATTATTGCTAAAAAAAACGTGCATATATATGAATTACAGGAGGGAGGGTAAACGTAACATCACGAAAATTTAAGTGGAGATTCCTTGAACATAGACAATAAAAGGACCACATTTTCGTTGCTTAATTTATAGGTTAAGGGGTCCAAACAAAATTTAAAATCTAAAATTGCCCCGAGAGGGTTAATTTACCCCTTTTTCGAATTTAAAACAACGTTCCGACACTTGCAGAAGGTAGATATTCTAGGAATATCTTATTTTTAAGACAACTAACAACTACCCAAAATTTGGAATCTCTACAAAAAATTGTGTTATTCTCCGTTATTTTCAGTTTACCCATACTCCACTAAACATGTACACACATATATTTTAAAGACACAAACTGTTTCGAATATACTCTGCTATGTATGTTTCTTATTGTGAAATAGAAACCAATGCAGAATCAATTGCGTAAAACTGTGATAGGTACTGGAAGGAATTAATAAAAAAGTAATAGTACATCTCATACATCAGATAAGAGATTTTTTATTAAAATCTACTGTATGTTCCGTCACTATATTACAATTCTGGATTAAAGTAACAGGAGTGTACGCTATTTTAATCTTAAAAAATGTAAACAGAACTATCTTACCAAAATTAATCTAAACTCCTTACAGTTCTAAAAAATCCTTGTTTAAACAAAATAATCTTTTTAAATACCATATTTCTGAACAAATACAAAAGATACACCTTAGTCGTTTTCAGTATTTACAAGTGCAATATAAATTAAATTAAATGGTTCAATGTCTGGCGATTTCAAGGCTGATAAATAGGTATATACCGCGATTCAAAAACTTCTCCATATTTTTAGAATTGTGAAAATAAAAAAATAAAAGTTATTTGTACGGGATGTTTTATACGTAAATTGACACGTAGCAATTACTTGTAAATAAGGTCAAAATATGATGATTTAAGTGCACCCCTGAAGGGATGCAGCAGTGCAAATTCATTAGACCTAAGTAATTTTTCATCAAATTATTTACCTTTGAGCTGAGCCCCCTTTTTTTATACATTTATTTAACGTCGGTCTATTTCCGCTACTGAGGCCTAACACCGACGCCTGTAGACGAGCTACCCCTAACCAGGAATTTTGCCGAGCCTCTTCCCTTAAGAAGAATAGGGATCTTTTACTTGCCTAACATTTAATAGACAAGGGACCGACGGCTTTACATCCCCTCCGAAGGATGGTATATCTCCTATACAACCCTCGCCTAAGGTTGTATAGCTTCCGCGCATACACTGATATACAAGCCGCTGGAAGATGGGTGAGGCGAGGACGTGGTCTTCGTTGGAACGGTCTTAACTTGCAAAAATTGCAAAATTCTTTTAGATTATTTAAAGACAAACTAAAAATATACACATTGCCAGTTTGTCTTTTCATGTTTGTGTTTTTGTCCAGTTTTTATAAATACATTTTTTTTGTAGATTATTCGTTTTATACACCTTTATGACTCATGTATGTATATAATGTATTAGGGTATTAATCTATATGTATATAATTTTTATTTTAATTCTCATCACATATGTCTTTTGTACGCATTTTCTATTTTATACACTTTATGACAAAGCCAACATTGTTAACGTAACATAATTTATGGCGAGTAAATATATTCTATTATATTCTATTCTATTCCATTCATTTCCATTCCATTCCATTCCATTCCATTCCATTCCATTCCATTCCATTCCATTCCATTCCATTCCTTTCCGTTCCATTCGATTCGATTCGATTCGATTCGGTTCGGTTCGATTCCATTCCATTCCATTCTATTCTATTCTATTCTAGGGTTGGCTAATACCAATATAAATTGCCAATATACAGGCCCTAGGTTCCCGTACACACACTAAATCCCAATTTAATTTTTGCTCCCTTTAATAACAGAATGGGGGTGGTAGAGAGAGTAGCTAACGAGAAAAATTTTTTTGAGACGTTTCGTTCCTGTATACACACTAAATCATATTTTACTTTTTTTTACTCCCTTTCATTATAGTGTGGGGGTGGTATTGGGGGTGATAGTGTGGGGTGGGTGATGCCAAAAGAAATTTTGAGCCCTTGACTCTTCGTACATGTCCTAAATTGCAATTTTATCTACTCTTACCTGCTTGCTTTGCCTTACCCCATTTACCCCCGAACCCTTCAGCGGAATTAGATAAAAAAATAATCTAGTTCCAGATCCTGTTATAATACATAAGTGTACCAAATTTCAAGTTAATATCATAAACGGTTCCAGAGTAAACGTGTGCACAAAAAAGTTACAGATTTTTTTTCTCTCAAATTTAAAATCTGGACGTTTCATGATATTTTAAGCCTGTTTCAATAATTTTTTTTTGCTTTACTATACTTCCACTGGACATGGAAGTAAAAGTACCAAAAATGCATAGAATTTGATGCTTTACAAAAATTAAAATAAATGTTTTTACGCAATTTTTACAGAAGAAAACGAAATTTGATGTTCTTTTCAAGATGACGAAGATTTTACAAGCGCATAGTAGTAGACTTGAATTTAACTCGAGACCCATATACGATCCCTGTAATTTGCAAAAAACTATGCAATTTGCAACCTGCAATGTTGTACATAGACAGTGAGCTAGTGACATTGTACGTTCAACGAGATTTTGCCGTGTTGGTTGCTCCAATGGGGAAGGTGCTAACCCGGAATTACATTTTTATCGATTTCCTGGTAGAAGCTATGAAGTGGAACGTAAGAAACAGTGGGTTGTTGCTATTAAGAGAGTAAATCAACAAATAATTACATGCTGCTAATCGTTTTAGTTGATTGAAATTAAATTAATACAGTGCCTTGTTTTTTGGATAATAAAAGACAATGTTTTTAACAGAAACATGTTGATGAGTGGTTAAAAAATACAATATTACAGAAATAGATAGTACGTAAAATTAATTCTGATCTAAAACAAAATTATGGATATGTTGATTATTTTAGTGGAATTGTATTTCTGAATGCGCCCTTATTAACCGACCCAATACCGACCCCTACATCCCAATAACATAACCATCCCAAAACTACACTGTAAGATATCATTTTTCAATTTCTTGAAATTTTATGTATTTCTCGACAAATACGCTACATATGTATAAAATTCCCAGTATAGTCTGCATTCAAATAAGATTAGAGCTAATACAGGTATAGTCCAAGTAAGGACTTCCTGAGACAACAAAAACTAAGCAAAAATTTTACGGCATAATTATTATCGCTAGGGCCATGGCGCTAAGTTGAAGTAAATAGATCCCAGTAAATAAAAAATGCAAACAAAAACTTTACAACATAATTATATCACTGTGGGCCATGGCGCCAAGCCTAACAAAACATTCCCGACGCACATTAAAAATCTATAAAGGTAAGCGAGTCAATTTGCGAACAGCACAAAAAAGGGTACCGGTATTTTATTGAGGTCGTAAAGTTTTTGTTTGGTTTTTTATGTCTCACTTTATTCTTACTTGAACATTACATAGAGCGTGTCTCAGTTTTCACCACTACACCCCAATATCTCCGCCATTTGTTGATCTATTTAGATCAAATTTGGTATTCTTCTTGTGTTTCAGATTGTGATGAAGAGACGACTGTATATCCAATATGGTAGTTTAGCGTAAAATCAGAAATATAATATCCCCCGTTTGATACAGTATGTTAATTTTTACAAAACGTAACTCGAATATAAAATGAAAAATATCAGGTTTATTTCAAACTTCGCCGCTCCATAGGGAAATTTTAGTTTCTGGAATATGCAGCAATGATTGACATACAATCAAGTTAATGTTCGACCTAAAACAAATTTGGCGGCTAAGGCTACTTTTTAACTGGCTAGAAATCCGAAACAATTCGAATGGTCTAGCTACCACGAAACATCATCATTATGTAAAATTCTTAAATTTTTTAATATTTCTTAATAACCTTGGATTTCTAAGCAAATATGCTAGACATCTTTTTTTATATAGTATAAAATTTCAACATCCGTACAGTCTGTATTTAAAGGGTTAGAGTTGATGCAGATCTCGAAAAATATTTAATTCAATAGTAAATATAAAATCATGCATGTAATATTCCACTTCAATATACAGGGTGTCAGGGTGTCTCACCGGGAACTGAATCGATCGATATAGAGAAAACTACGTATCAGAAAATTTTGAAAATTTAGATAATTACTAATGTCGGTGTGGCCAATCCAACTAAAATAATTACAAGCAGCTGGCACTTCCGCTTATACCGGAAGTCGATACCAACTTGCTTATTTCAAATGGAACACCCTATAATACTTTAGGGTTCTCGAAAAGAGTATACAATTTTGAGTCGAAAATATGTAACATATCCTATAACTAAACCTAGCCGTTTCAGAGATATTTGACATTTTATAGAAAATTTGACAGGTGCAACGGTTTGCAAGAACCGTTATAACTTTCTTCGTGTAAAAGACCCTCATTTGCTTCTTGTCACATAAAAAGAACACAAGAAGAACTACTTTCTACAACTGAAATAAATTCAATAATATCATACCAAGTGTTCCGTTTTTCGCGTTACATTTTGTCAACTTCAAACCGCTAAAACTTGTTTAGGTGAAATGGAACACCCTGTATTTTTTTACGTCAAGTTGTGTAAAATTGAATTCCCTTTTTTCTGATATTAGCATTGTGAGGGTTAAAGTTACAACTTTTTGAAATATTTGCGATTTTATTAGAAATTCATGAATTGTTGTAATCATTTCATCAAAATAGCCATGATTAGAAACAATCAGTCATTATCTTATGTCAAAAAATGCCAGCACGGTTAAATTATACCAACGAAAACTTTTTAAATTTGTTTATTATTTATGGAGAATGTGATAAAGTAATATCAAGAACTTGCAGCACATTTGCTACTCGATAGCCACAAAAACGCAAAATAACACTAACGCTGTAACATGCGTATTAATCGAATTGAAGATATGGCATGAGTTAAAATAGCAGTGATAAGATCAATTTAAAATATGATTTCATTTTAATTTAATAATTGCTGAAAATTCCGCCCTCGAACCTCGACACATTTTTCGCACCTTCGGATTAGTTCTTCATGGGTAGCTCTTCTAATTGAATCCTGTGATATGTTTTAAAATGCATTTCTTACTCTTTGCATACAATCTTCAATGGTTGTTAATGGGCTCTTATAAACTTTCTTTTTAATAGTTCCCCACATGAAATAATCCAGAACTGATAAATCGGGCGAGCGAGGAGGCCATAAGAAAGGTCCATTATCGGCAATCCATTGATCATAAAAAATTTCTTCTAAATAATTATTAATTAAATTTACGTTATGTGGGGGAGCACCGTCGTTGGTTGCTCCAATGGGGAAGGTGCTAACCCGGAATTACATTTTTATCGATTTCCTGGTAGAAGCTATGAAGTGGAACGTAAGAAACAGTGGGTTGTTGCTATTAAGAGAGTAAATCAACAAATAATTACATGCTGCTAATCGTTTTAGTTGATTGAAATTAAATTAATACAGTGCCTTGTTTTTTGGATAATAAAAGACAATGTTTTTAACAGAAACATGTTGATGAGTGGTTAAAAAATACAATATTACAGAAATAGATAGTACGTAAAATTAATTCTGATCTAAAACAAAATTATGGATATGTTGATTATTTTAGTGGAATTGTATTTCTGAATGCGCCCTTATTAACCGACCCAATACCGACCCCTACATCCCAATAACATAACCATCCCAAAACTACACTGTAAGATATCATTTTTCAATTTCTTGAAATTTTATGTATTTCTCGACAAATACGCTACATATGTATAAAATTCCCAGTATAGTCTGCATTCAAATAAGATTAGAGCTAATACAGGTATAGTCCAAGTAAGGACTTCCTGAGACAACAAAAACTAAGCAAAAATTTTACGGCATAATTATTATCGCTAGGGCCATGGCGCTAAGTTGAAGTAAATAGATCCCAGTAAATAAAAAATGCAAACAAAAACTTTACAACATAATTATATCACTGTGGGCCATGGCGCCAAGCCTAACAAAACATTCCCGACGCACATTAAAAATCTATAAAGGTAAGCGAGTCAATTTGCGAACAGCACAAAAAAGGGTACCGGTATTTTATTGAGGTCGTAAAGTTTTTGTTTGGTTTTTTATGTCTCACTTTATTCTTACTTGAACATTACATAGAGCGTGTCTCAGTTTTCACCACTACACCCCAATATCTCCGCCATTTGTTGATCTATTTAGATCAAATTTGGTATTCTTCTTGTGTTTCAGATTGTGATGAAGAGACGACTGTATATCCAATATGGTAGTTTAGCGTAAAATCAGAAATATAATATCCCCCGTTTGATACAGTATGTTAATTTTTACAAAACGTAACTCGAATATAAAATGAAAAATATCAGGTTTATTTCAAACTTCGCCGCTCCATAGGGAAATTTTAGTTTCTGGAATATGCAGCAATGATTGACATACAATCAAGTTAATGTTCGACCTAAAACAAATTTGGCGGCTAAGGCTACTTTTTAACTGGCTAGAAATCCGAAACAATTCGAATGGTCTAGCTACCACGAAACATCATCATTATGTAAAATTCTTAAATTTTTTAATATTTCTTAATAACCTTGGATTTCTAAGCAAATATGCTAGACATCTTTTTTTATATAGTATAAAATTTCAACATCCGTACAGTCTGTATTTAAAGGGTTAGAGTTGATGCAGATCTCGAAAAATATTTAATTCAATAGTAAATATAAAATCATGCATGTAATATTCCACTTCAATATACAGGGTGTCAGGGTGTCTCACCGGGAACTGAATCGATCGATATAGAGAAAAGTACGTATCAGAAAATTTTGAAAATTTAGATAATTACTAATGTCGGTGTGGCCAATCCAACTAAAATAATTACAAGCAGCTGGCACTTCCGCTTATACCGGAAGTCGATACCAACTTGCTTATTTCAAATGGAACACCCTATAATACTTTAGGGTTCTCGAAAAGAGTATACAATTTTGAGTCGAAAATATGTAACATATCCTATAACTAAACCTAGCCGTTTCAGAGATATTTGACATTTTATAGAAAATTTGACAGGTGCAACGGTTTGCAAGAACCGTTATAACTTTCTTCGTGTAAAAGACCCTCATTTGCTTCTTGTCACATAAAAAGAACACAAGAAGAACTACTTTCTACAACTGAAATAAATTCAATAATATCATACCAAGTGTTCCGTTTTTCGCGTTACATTTTGTCAACTTCAAACCGCTAAAACTTGTTTAGGTGAAATGGAACACCCTGTATTTTTTTACGTCAAGTTGTGTAAAATTGAATTCCCTTTTTTCTGATATTAGCATTGTGAGGGTTAAAGTTACAACTTTTTGAAATATTTGCGATTTTATTAGAAATTCATGAATTGTTGTAATCATTTCATCAAAATAGCCATGATTAGAAACAATCAGTCATTATCTTATGTCAAAAAATGCCAGCACGGTTAAATTATACCAACGAAAACTTTTTAAATTTGTTTATTATTTATGGAGAATGTGATAAAGTAATATCAAGAACTTGCAGCACATTTGCTACTCGATAGCCACAAAAACGCAAAATAACACTAACGCTGTAACATGCGTATTAATCGAATTGAAGATATGGCATGAGTTAAAATAGCAGTGATAAGATCAATTTAAAATATGATTTCATTTTAATTTAATAATTGCTGAAAATTCCGCCCTCGAACCTCGACACATTTTTCGCACCTTCGGATTAGTTCTTCATGGGTAGCTCTTCTAATTGAATCCTGTGATATGTTTTAAAATGCATTTCTTACTCTTTGCATACAATCTTCAATGGTTGTTAATGGGCTCTTATAAACTTTCTTTTTAATAGTTCCCCACATGAAATAATCCAGAACTGATAAATCGGGCGAGCGAGGAGGCCATAAGAAAGGTCCATTATCGGCAATCCATTGATCATAAAAAATTTCTTCTAAATAATTATTAATTAAATTTACGTTATGTGGGGGAGCACCGTCGTGCTGATAAAAAAATGTTTCTATGTTCGGCGAGAGGTAAATTTTCTAAATAGTAATTATTCAAATTTTGTAAAATATTCAGATATCCTTCACCTAAAAAAAAAAAAAAAATTACCTATACATATTAGCAGAAGAGAAAATTTAATTTATCGTTTAAATTTTCCTAATAAAATTGTAATGCCACCACTCTATCGTTTCTTATGGCACAGTAAACATTGAACTGCCAATTTTCCTGAAAGTTTCGCTCTCTGAACATGTGAGGATTTGAGTCATTCCAATAATGTGAATTGTGTCTATTAAAAAGTCCATTTTTAGTAAATTTTGCTTCATCTGTCCATATAACATTTCCCAAATAAGAATCGTGACCCTCAGACCTTATTAGAATAAATTCACAAAAATTCTGTCTTCTTAGGAAGTCTGTTTCTTTTAATCCTTGAACCATATGGAATGAAGACGGGTGAAACTTATGTTTTAATAAGATTCTGTGAATTGAATCCTTGCATAGTCCCGATTCCAGAGCAGCTTGTCTTAATGACATCCTTGGAAATGCATGAAAATATCCCAGAATGACTATTTAAATGTTTTCGTCATCAACAATAGGCTTACTTCTTTGCATTTTTGCCTTGACAAAGCCATATTTTTTAAAATTTTCCAGTATGCGTTTTACAGTGTTTGGTGACGGTTTCCCTTTTTCTGGATATCGAGTAGCAAATGTGTTGCAAGTTCTTGATATTACTTTATCACATTCTCCATAAATAATAAACAAATTTAAAAAGTCTTCGTGGGTGTAATTTAAATGTGCTGGCATTTTTTGACATAAGATAATGACTGATTGTTTCTAATCATGGCTATTTTGATGAAATGATTACAACAATTCATGAATTTCTAATAGAATCGCAAATATTTCAAAAAATTGTGACTTTAACCCCAATAATGCTAATATCAGAAAAAAGAGAATTCAATTTTACACAACTTGACGTAAAAAAATTCAGGGTGTTCCATTTGACCTCAACAAGTTTTCGCGGTTTGAAGTTGACAAAATGTAGTAGAGTCGTAGAACGTCGTTCTCCATGTGTTCTTTTTATGTGACAAGAAGTAAATGAGGATCTTTTACACGAAGAAAGTTATAACGGTTCTTGCAAACCGTTGCAGTTGTCAAATTTTCTATAAAATGTCAAATATCTCTGAAACGGCTAGGTTTAGGTATAGGATATGCTACATATTTTCGACTCAGAATTTCATGCTCTTTTCGAAAACCCTAAAATACATAGGATGTTCCATTTGAAATAAGCAAGTTGGTATAGACTTCCGGTATAAGCGGAAGTTCCAGCTGCTTGTAATTATTTTATTTGGATTGGCCACACCGACATTAGTAATCATCTAAATTTTCAAAATTTTCTGACGCGTACTTTTCTCTATATCGATAGATTTATTTCCCGGTGAGACACCCTGTATATTGGCAAGTATCTTAAATACTATGGTAACCAATGACTTCAGAGTTATTGATAGTAACATAATTTCTGTCTAATTCTTTTTTGTGGTCTAAATCCATAATTTATCTAGCAAACCAACTTACCACAAACCGTTATCGGCCATATTATTATAATTAGGTACATATGTTGTGAGCTTGAAAATATCTCGCTAGTAGAAACTTAACAAAAACAATATATCCAACGATTTTGAAAAATACTTATCTACTATATTTTTTATTTTTCGAGGCTTACAGTAGCTCTAGCTTTTCTTTAAGAAAAAACTATATGCATATCAGTCGATTAGAAATGTTATGCCGTAGTGTATTTTCCCGGATATCCCTGGTTTCTGAGAAAATTTCAAAAAGCAAAAAATTATACCTTTGGATGTGGAATATAACGGATTTTTAGTCAGTTAAAAAGGACTCATTAAGGAATTCAATCCCGTCAAAATCAGCCTGTTTCGTTTTAGGTTCCGATCAAGATTCACTTAAATTTATTGGCCTAAGACGCACACTTTCAAAATTTATTAAAATATTCGTATTTGCAATATGTCTATGTTTCTCGTCTTGCTTTATTATATGTTTAAGTTTCACTTATAGTAATAATAATATAGTAATCTTGACATAGACTCCTCGAGCTCTGAATCTTATCACACAAACTGGGGGTTAGGCTATATTTTGTGCAAAATTTTGTTTATCCGATAAAAATCAGAGTTCTTGGGATATAATCTATGATAATTTTCAAATGCGACTTTTTTAATCGTTGGGGAAAGTAGTCTAAATCCAGATTTTTGGAATTTCAACCCTGTTCGTGTAGCCGCCATATCGAGTTGAAGAATTAATTTCATATTTATTAACTAATTTTCTACAAGTTTGGTTATTACCTTTTTCCGTAGGATTGGTATTGGACTTAGACCAGGAAGTAGGTGCTGGGCTTGTATTATTGGATTATCTTGCTTATTTTCAACTTTAAAGAATAAGCGACGTTAATATGGGCATATCCAAGAGAGAGAGAGAGAGAGAGAGAGATCCGATAAGGAAATATTTATTATTTTTGGCCATAACTTTTTTTTTAATACTTACATATATTGATAAAATAAAGTATAAGCCTACCTGGAACTAGGACAGGTGTAGTAATATGAATTTTCACTCAATAATTTCAGTTGTTTACAAAATCAGCAATGGGCTATGGATGTGTGAGCCAGCGTAGTACAAACGGAACTGGCGGGAATAACCATAGCTGCAAAAGAGATTGTCCGTAGACAAATTACGGGCAAAACAATCAGGATCTACACAGATTGTAGACAATCACTTGTGGGTGCCTCCAGCATGAATAACATACTGATATGCTGGGTGAAAGGACACGCACAGTGTAGTGGCAACAAAGTAGCCGACAGACTGGCTAAGAAGGCAGCAGGCCTAAGTATTTTTGGACCAGCCCCGGCCAGTCTGTTACCGATCACCGCGATAATACAAATAATTAAAGAGAACACCCACAATAAATTCAAGAAACTGTGAGATGAAACAAACAGCTGTCAACTTGCTAGGTAACGACTAAAATATCCCAACAAGAGTACAGCAATGGACTACCTGGCAATGTTCAGAAGGAACCTACATTTTATAACGGGAATCCAGACTGGACACTGTCCGTTAAGGAAACATCTCCATAATATGAGATTAAGCGAAACACCTCTCTGTAGAGGTTGTGAACAAGAAGATGAGACGGTTCAACATGTACTCTGTGTCTGTTCTGCTATCTCATCATCTCAGAATTCATTTTCTGAGAACGTTGGCCTACTTTGGCCGATGTAAGGGGGATGCCCCTAGGCAGCATCACCACCTATTTCGCAAGATTAGGTTGGTTGAACGCCTAGGCGTGGGTCTGCCTACAGGGAGGATGTACAAGGGGCTCAATGGGGCCTAAGTGCTGTGGTTCAATAACTTTTATTGACCACCCTCCCAACCAATTCCAGATTCCCACACTAGGTATTAAGTACATAATAAAACAGCAAACAATTCGAATTTATTTCATAATCTTAGGTAGACTGGGGTAGACATAACATATAGGTAGTTATTAAGTCATTATAAGTAAAATAACATTATTTATGAATTTAATTCATTGAATCACATGTCTGTGAAAAGCAAAGCTGGCCGCAGGGTTTTGAATGGGGGTCATTGTGGGCCCACCAGGTGGCCGGGCCCCCCGCGGTGCGGGGTCTATGGCCACTGAAAATCAGTAAATTTAAATTAAAAATTAGTGCCAATCTTCATTATTTGTAGTTTTAAATGAACTAATTTTGTAAATGACTGAAATTATTGAGTGGAGATTAATATCACTGCATCTGTCATAGTTCTACTTAGGTAGGCTTATACTTTTTTTTAACAATATATGTATTAAAAAAGTTATGGCCAAAAGTAAGAAATATTTCCTTATCGGACCTCTCTCTCTCTTGAATATGCCCACCTTAAGCAAACTTGTAAAAATATATCTTCTTCCTTAGAAAACTGGGACGTCAGATCACTTGCTGTGACAAACTTGTATTTCTGCCATAATACTGTAGTTTCTTAAAACGTTTCTCAAAATGTTCTCTTAACCCCCTGTCAAGTTACCGAAATAACCCCTGGAAGGGCTCAAGGATCTTGTTCTAGATAAAGAGAGACGAGGCCCTAGAGTTTAATGTAGACTCCGAACCACTCTTGGGGCAATTTTATTAATGAAAAATTATTTCGGCTTGCGGGCCTCGAACCCACTTCGCTAGGCATACTCACTTTGCTAGCCAGATGCTTTAGCACACTGAGCTGCCATCCCCGTAGTAGAGGAAATGATGCAAAAAAGGGTGTATACATTTCTTAATCGTTACTATTTCAATGTAAAGACTTGAAACCTATTGCATTATGTTAAGTTCTGGCAACATATGGGTTGCAGCCCCAAATTCAATAAGTCGCAAAGTCTTCAAAGAAATCGGCTAAAATTCATATCACGCACTGAGGGATATATGAGGCTTGAAATAAGTAAGAAGCCTTAGTTTTTTCAATTTAGTAAATATTTGTTATCTTTTATTATATTTAATTCAGACAAATAATTATTTTTAAAAATTTTGTTCCGACAAGAATATACCAAATATTCAATTAGTTGACAAAACTAAATGATTTATTTCCGACGTATTTGTTCTTCCTAAGTAAATTACTGTACGAAAATGATAGATTTAGTTGAGAGAAAGATTTTTGCTTCTCCCAAATCTATTGCAATATTACATTTATTTCCTAGAAATAAATATATCAGCAAAGAGTTAATCATAATACGTGAAGTAAATATTTAGTTCTGTATAGTAATATTTACTACTCATTAATAAATTTACTTATGAAAACTAAATGTTCAAATGTCACCCTCTGTCGTCGAAAAATTATACTGTGTACTTTATAGTTTTCGTTATAAACGCCATTAAGTGATCCCAGTTTTCTTCGCGATTCGTGGTGTTTTTACTCAGTTTACGGTGTTTATTTTTGAGAATGGATAATAGTGATTGAATTGAGTGAAATTAATGTAATCTTGAGGCCTTGGATGCATCCAGCAAATCTTTAAAGGTATGAACTGGTCTAGCTCGACTATTTGTGAGGTCGCCATTGTATTCATTCTACTATTAGTAAAAGTAAAGTTATCATGCACGTGCATTATTAAATTTTCTATATTATATGTGCATTATATCACATCTGATTGTCCTAGAACGTGAATATGCATAATTTTATTTATGATAAGTATACGTTTACGAAAATTGGCTTTGGTAAATTCTATCGCAGTTTTGGAACACAATGGAGCATACTAAAAAAGTTAAAAGTTAATAAGTACTATGTGTCCGTGTACATTTTAAGTAACCTCAGTCTACTTATGTGATTATAAATTTTCTTGTTCTGTAATTTTTTTAATGCGGATATTTTATTTTAGTATTATTAAATCCAAAAGTTTACTCGGTACTTATTGTATATTAATTGCATTTTCTAACATCATGCCATATTTAATTGATTTAAGTATACGGTGAAAGTCATCCTGATAGAGTGTAGTGCATTAAAATACAGGTATTACATTTATTAACATTAGAATAAGAGGGTGAAAAATAAAGAATATATAAAAAATGTATAAACCTTTTTTTAAGATTAAACACGTTGTGATACTCAAATCAATAGATTCATATTTTCTTCTAATTGATTTAAATATTTGTAAAAAAAAGTGGTTTAAATATTCCAAGATGAACTTTTATACACATCAGGTATGTAGAAATGTAAATCCTTATTTTTAAGGTAGCTATATTTGTTTATCGCATATATAGTGTGTTCCCGGTTTATGCGTCGAAAAGAAAGATTGTTTTATTTTAATGTTTGAAAAAAATGACAGTGCAGAAGAAAAGGTTATATTTATTGAAAGGCAAAGAGTCGCATACTGAAAAGGAGAATTTAATGTTAATTTATTGATTTGTTTGAAAATGTACATATCCAAAAAAAATTATGAAATGTCTAGCTAGACTACACTATACCTTCATTTTTCGTTTACGACTAAATGTCAAATATATGTATATATTGGAATGGCAAGACATAGTTAAATACAAAATTTCACAGATATCCAAAATTTTTTAAAAATATAGAATTTTAAATTTTTGTTATATTTGATTTCAAAATTTTATATAGATGTGACCGTATCTTGCAACTTATTTGACATTTTGCTTTTAAACATGTGTCAAACTATTTTGGTTTGCTTTCTGTTTCACTATCGGGGGTTTTTGGGGTTGCTGATTACGAATCCGGAATGAAAATTGGAAAATTAAAAATGGCGGACTTTAAGAATTAATTCCTGGTTTACGCCATTTCTATTGATTTTACTTGAAAAATATGTAGAATTAAAAATGTTTAGAATGCCATTTTGCAAGAGAATACACCATTTTGGTAATCACATTATTTAAGCCTTTTGCTCTTCCCCCATGGAAAACCTCCTACGCCTGATTCTGAATTTGGCAGACATATACTTTGGGGCCATATCTCGGTTAAGTTCGAAATGTGATTTGCTAAAACGCATAGGAAAAATTTTTTAAATGGCGGCGATTCAAAATCTTTAAAAAATTCTCAAAATTTTATTTCGAATCAAATATCTACATGCGATACATCTTTGGATAGTACTCACCTAGACCTACAACTTTTGTCTAAAATATTTTTTGCTAAAACTAAAATTAAATAAAAAAGCGTGATTTATTTATATTTGGAAGACTACCTACGTGCTTATAGTTCATAAATCGATGACAATAAATTGAAGTTGGGCAAATCTAATAAAAATATACTTAATTATTCTTTCCTTTTATTTGGGTTTTCTACCTCTTGTATTATCTTCTTCAAAAACAGATCACCGAATCTACAAAATAATAGAATTATTGGAAAAAAGCCTCTGCGCCTGTTACGTTTACGTCAAAGGAGCAGTCAGAGGTTATTTTTTATAAACAATATAAATCGGAATAAACACAGAAATAATGTATTTTGCTGACATTTCGGAAAATAGTCTCTTTTCGTTTTCAAAGCTTTTTTCGAAGAACTCTTATTTGTTGTGTATGTTAAATACACAGCTTTAAAATTCTCTTATTTCTATAGACACTTACTACTTACACAGAACTGATGATATTTTCTTTTAGACAATATTGAGTTTGTTAAGTTCTTCTTTTAACATTGGTAGCCAGGTTGTACAAATATCTACAGAACAATTCGATACGCATTTATCTTCATTTAATAAAATTATTGCTGATTCTTCAACTTTTTAAATTTATTTATATTATCTCTAAAATTATTTCTTTTATTCACTGGTTTTTAATTTAATTTGCGTTTACTATAAATAATACCGCTATTAAACATTAATTAACATTTGGTTAAGCATCTATAAAGTAGTGTAAAGGAAAATAATATTATGAGTATAAATAGTATATTTTAATATTTATTGATAGGCCCTGTCTGAAAGAACTGAATTAATATCACATTATCATAGAAATGTAAGCGAATCATAGAGAAACAAATATAACAATAATGTCAAACCATAAAATTTTGACCCCAGTGACGTAAGTGACGTCACGTACTAGCCTCCTATTATTTATTGAACAATATCATACGATAACATATTATTTATAACAACAAATTAAAATCATACCACTTTACATCAAAATATATTTCTATCTGTTTTTTTATGTAGGAACTTATCTTAACTTTGCTGGGGACAAGAAGTTATCAGTGTAATTTATTTCTTTAATAATTAAAGTATTTTAATAAAATTATTTAATATGATGAAATGCGAATTTATTCTTACATTATTTATCTCAAACCTCGTACATCAGATTTCATCATTCCAAGAATTTTATAACACACTTTATACAAGCTGACGAAATTTTTGTCTTGTTTAAAATATATATTTTTTTAAATGTTAGCTGTCATGACCAGAGTAACAATAGTTATTACGACAACAAACGGTAACAAATTTAAATTATTAAATATCCGGAGGAAAGTCTCCCCTTATATTTCCTCGTACTTAACGTCAGTTATTTCTTATACTGATCAAATCAAAAACGTAGAAAAACAACGAGTTACAGTTACATATCATTTTACTTTACATTAAATGTAACAATCTTCGATAATTTAAATAAAGATAAATTAATGAAAAATTTAAAACTAATTAAATCTATAGATATAATTTAAAAACATCCTGTTTCAGATCGAAAAATATCATAATTAATTTTAGAAATAAATATTTGAAATTAATTTATAAAACCACTCAAGTGAAAAACAATTTCACATTTTCATACCATAAACCAGCTTCTGTTATGTTAAAAACTGGATAGAATTCAATTTAATTAAATTAGAATACGTGTGGGAGTTATGAGATTATCGCTAATCAAGCTATCTTAGTAGCGATATTGGACCCTCCTGTATGACGTTCGAAAGACTTGAAAGAGTCGACATATTCATTAAGCAAAGTTAATTTCTGACAGGACCGAGGACCTAAACAAACTGAACATTTGAACTTATATAAAATGATCTGCTGCATCCGAATTTTTGGGACACAAATTAATTTGAAATTATGAAATCAGTAAAATGGAGATTTTTTTTTTTAGAATTTGCGATTTCCTTAAATTATTATATATTATATTCTCTGAAATGCAAACATCTTCATAATTATCATCTTCGAATTTTTCAATATCATAAATATCAGGAGTAATTTCTAATTGCTCAGGCTCTTCAACCACAGCTTCATCAACAGTATTATCTGCAATTTGACACAAAGTATTCCATTGTGGCATAAATTGCTGTATGTGTGGGCAATAGTTTTGCATGAGCAACGTTTAGTTTTGCAACCGACTTTACAATCACAAGCAGTTATACTGAGTAATTCATCAGGAAGAGGAGTTTTATCAGTCCTTATCGGTATCATTTCATTATCTGTTGTTTGCCGCCATTCAAAATCCTGTTAATTTTGGTACTTAAACTCGAGTTACCGATTCGGGAGTAGACACTTCTTGCAGTAGCACACCTAGTACAGCTACCAGGAAAAGGAAACATGAATGAAATAAAATAATAATCAATATATGTAAAAAGTTTAATAAAAATTATGTCAATATTCGAAAAAAAAAATCTTACTTTCGAGAGATTTTATTCTCTAAATATTAAAAACCTGCTCACAATCACTTTTTATTATTAATATTGGAATTTTTATAATGAATAATTACACGTATACTTGTGCGCGCATACGTATAATACCGAAAATGACGGGAAATCGCCGCGCGCACGTATATACCAAAAATGACAAAAATTGCGGTCAAATTGTTGGATATCTTTTGTTAAAATTTGGCTGGCTATTTCTTGGTTGTATAGGTTACTTTTGTCTAAAATTTTATCAAATTCGGTTTAATTTGGCCAAGTTAGCCGTAATTCATTTTTTTACGTTTTTCCAGTATATCTATATACATATATCGTGGGAGGCAGTGAACCGATTTTCACGAAATTTGATCTGAAGGTTCCCTGAACATCTACAATAAAGAGTACCGTTCTTGTTTCTTAACTAGCATTTTAAAGGGTCCAAAATAAATTAAAACTGAAAAACCACCCTTAAAAATACCTATAGTTTACCCCTTTTCCGGGAAAAGAAATCGGCAGCTACTGGAAGCGGCTGGAACCTCCCGGTGGATCTTTGAAGCCGAAAAGAGCATTAAATTGTGTGACAGAACACTAAAAAAACCCTCAACTTAATGAATTTGCAGCACGAGCCGCAGGCGGGTGTTGTTGTTGAGTTATTACCTACTACATTATCGCTCGTTGAATAATATACTATTAGGATATTAACAACTTTAACATCACTATTAGGATATTAACAACTTTAACATCACTTGAACGACTAAGAAAGTCTAATTATCCTAAATACTACAGATTTGTAAAACAACATACTGAAAATTGGTAAAGTGATAATCTATAATAAATTCACCAACCAAGGTACAGAAAGCATATCATATTGATATTGTTACATCTACCTTTAAAGTTTGTGACAATCCAGTGGTGCAGTCACTAAAAGTTACAAATATGCCGAAATCTTATTAACATGACATGACACCAACGTTATCGGATGACAAACGATGACAATGACAATCGTCAAAATTTGCTCATTGCAACCCGATCGCTCGCGGCTGTCTTTGTTAAATGAAATATTAGCATTTCAGTAATTTTACTAGATTTTAGAGGAATATTTGTAGTTTAATTCTTCGATTTGTCTGTATATATATTTAAAAACGACACTAAACGTAATCCGCTCTATTTCTAGAGCAGTAAAGAAACCCTCACACGTGAATTGACACGTGATGTGACGAGTTTCACGTCGTAACGGCTACGCGCATCAATCATGTCACGCGAAATGCAATCTATGCTTCATATTTGCTTTGTTTTTAATTTTGTTCACGGAAACCAAATCGAAAGGGTGAAAGTGTGATATATCGTTGAAATCAGAATTTTAACTGATTTTCAATGGTTTCCTTGCAAATTAAAAGTAATTATAAAATAAACGACTTGTTGCGTCAAAACGGCACTAAACGTAATTCGATCTCTACCAAAACCTTTTCAGATCTTCTGGGGCACTAAAAAAACGCACATGCAAAGTTTAATTCAAATCCGTTCAGTAATTTCGGCGCTATCGTGCTAATACACATACACGCATGCACACACACAGACATTTTTCAAAAACCACTTTTTTTGGGTTTCTAGGACCTCAAAGCGTAAAGATTTGATGTTATCTCAATTTTCGTTTTTAAACCAATTTTAGTAACCTTACAATTTTATTGTGGTGAGGTTAAAAGGGTTCCCCACATACTCGAAGTAGAAAATTCAGGGTATTCTTAGTTTCACCAAAACTAACTCACTCACTCCACTAGTCCGAGTCGTTCTAATGTATAGTATGGACCGACATTCTTGTTAACCTTTTACAACTTTCATATATCTATATCGAAATACTAACATTTCCAAAAGACCCTATATATATAATTTTACCTAAATCCTTCTTTCATTGTGTCTTAGTTCATATTAACAACATTTCCTTTCAGGTTAATTTTAAGAAGTTTTAGAGAAAAGTGTTAGCTATAAGACAGCGTTCCAGAAAATACCATCTTTGGCAAAATCGAAGTATAAATTTTGTATTTTACGTCTGTCTAAATTAAACTGAACCCATCAGGTAAACAAAACATCCTTCAGGCCGTCTTAGCAAGGAACGTTCACAATAGCACCTAAGTTTGAACATTTTTGAAAAAATTAATTCCTCGACGACAATTTGAATGGTAACAGTTATTTTCACATATAGTGGAAAGTAACGTTCAAACAGCAGACTTAATAAAACGAAACAATTTGTAAAATCGTCATGGTCATTGATGTTTTTAGGAATAAAATGTTTAAAGTATTCCCTAGTCACGGCATTACAAATTTTAGCCAAATACTAACAATCATTTATTACCATTAATCATTAGCAAAAAAATAGCCCGATAACTTTTTTAGTAATTAAGATATTATATAACTTGAGAAACATTAAAGAACTTATATTTCAGTTTTTTCGATTTTGGGGCAAAACACCCTTTGTGTTTGCAAATTCGAATTTCATCGCGACCTCAAAAACCAAATGAAGCAGGTTATTTTTCATCTCACTAATTATTTATATTATGGATTTAGACACTATCCTCAGGATCAGATTTCCGGGTTAAATTTTGGTTAATTGTTTTAATTAAAGGTTTAGAAAATGCAACAGGAAGTGTTAAATTTTCAGTCAGAAATTAGTTTTAGTTTTAAACGTTTTAAAGTTTTAAATTTATACTTACAATATCTTGATTCGTTTCTGACCTGTACTTCCGAGAATAGTATAATTGTCGAAACACTTAAATCACTTTCTTTGTCTGGTTGATGTAAATTTAAAAAGAGGTAAAATGCAGTGAATTTCAGTGATTTTAAAGGTAAAATTAGATAAATTTAAAAACAATTTCTTTGTCTGACGTTTTAATGCACATTACACCTTATTTTAAATGAACTTTATGTGCATAAGAACGGCCTGTAAAAATTTTTGAGACAGTTTTGTATTTGGTATTTGGCAAATTTATACTGGGGATAAATGTAACTTACGTAAATCCCTGCACAATTTCATAAAATCACGCTAATATATACACAGCCCTTCTGGTGCAATTGATGACGTCAGTCGTATTATTCTACCCTTTAATGAAATTTAAGTTCAAAATTGGGGTTTGATTATAATCTCTTGGCTCCGGCTTTGAGCGAGATATTTTCGGTTTGAAACGAAAAATAATTCTTTGTTATTCATGGAACACTTGATTTTATGGTTATGATCCGGACTATAAACCTGGAGTGTCCAGACGAAAACTGAAGAGACAGAAGCCCTAGACTCCATCTTCTTCTGGTATCTTTCGGTCTAGCGATTCATATAAAAACGAAACTATTACACCGTTCTATCTTGCATTTGTAGCCATTGTGGAGGAAGGACATTTAAATATTGATGGTATTCTCATTTGAATATGTTCGAGTTCTCTGTTGCTTTCAGTGTGGTGTTATAATCATAAAGCTTGCAAAATAAGCATTCTATTTGTTTAAATTGTGGCGGTAGTGAACACGCTAAACATAAATGTACAAGTAATAACAAATAATGTATGAATTGTATTGAAGAAAATAAGAAAGTGAATAGTGAATTTGATGTTAATCTGTTCCATTTTTTATCATGCCTCTCCAGTATCGCAGAGGAAAATATACCTAGAAAAGCAAAAAGTAAAGAAAATAATAGCAATTAGTGTGTAAGAAATCTTGAATACAATTATAAGAAAGTATAAGAAATAAAGTTAGATTTATTCGAAATTGGACATGAACGAAAATTACATTGCATATAAAAAAAATTCATAAAAGATTTAACAGCTGCAAAAAAATTACAGTACGACGAATGTTTTGTTACATATTTTTTATAATAATGTGATTTAATGCTTAATTAAGTATAAACTGAAATTAGCGTAATTAAGTCTTATGTTATTTATCATCCTATTATATCGTTTGTTTAATATTAAATTTCATAACATTGGAGAAATATTTGGACTTGACATAAATAAACTCCTCCCTGGGCCCTCCCATCTTACAAGAATTATTATCACTATTTATTGCGACATAAATTATTGTTGTTCCCAGATGATAATATATTCATTAATTTAATTATTTTCATACAGCAGCCAGATTGATGTGAATTAATTGTATTCGGCGATAAATTAACAAACGCGACAAAAATACACAAACAGAAAGGAAGAGGGGGGGGGGGGCAGGAAAGATTTAAGGATAATTAAAAGGCATGAAATACTAGTGAAAGGTGGATAGGATTAGAGAATAGGTGTTGAAACTTGGCTATAGTGGTTGCCGGAAGATCGGTAACATCTGGTACGGTAAGGGGTGTTTGATCCGAAAAGGGGCATTGTGCTGTCTAATTTGCGTTATGTGTCTTGTTAGCGGACTATCGCCCAGCTTGAACGAGTAGAAGTTTTGAGAGATATACTGGACGTAGTCCGCTATCGGGGTTATGTCGTTGCAGCGTACGTATAGGTCTCTGAGGGAGGTGTATCTTCCTGAATTTAATATGAGGCGCATGAATTTGTGCTCAAGCACTTTTAGCTTTTTCATTGTCGTGGCCGGTATGCTGCACCAGACCGGCACCGCGTATGTGATGGACGACCTGACCACCATCGTGTACAACAGTTTTTTATTCTGTCTGTTAAGTCTGCTACCCCTGACCATGAGCGGATACAGACTCCTGGACAGGGAGTGGACCGTACGTATTGTCTCATTGTGTCGAATGTCAGTCGTTGGTTCAGTCTGACACCCAAGTACTTCACGCATCCTTTGGTTGGAATTTTGTTTCCCCGGATCGAAATAAGAGTGATAATTTTATTTTCAGTAAAACGACGCGTGAAGCCTATTGCCTCCGACTTCTCAGCGTTCACCCGAATCTTCCACTGGTCGTAATAAGCCGTGGCACGAGCCATGTGAGCTTTCAGCAGCATGTTCGCTGCTTGTGCGTTGTCATCGGCGTACTTGGCCAGCTTCGTATTCGGAAACTCTGGAAAATCGGAGACGTATAAGTTGTGCAATTTCGGTGGCAGGCATGATCCTTGCGGGACTCCCGCACGAATGTCCCGCCGTGTTGAGAGTTTGTTATTCACTCGAACTTCTGCCCGTCAGAAACAAGTGAATAAGTTTTATGAGGTGAGTCGGGAAGTTGTAGTCATGGAGCTTGTAGAGTAGTCCCGGGATCCAGACGGTGTCGAGCGCCTTCTCAATATCGAGGAGCACCATGGTGGTGTTCTTCCCGAGGTTGTATTGCACTTTGACGTCGTTAACTATCCTAACGACCTGTTGCACCGTGCTTGTGCCCTTTCTGGAGCCGAACTGGGACTCATCGTCGATGTGGAGCTCCTCCTGAACAGTATCGAGCCTGATCAGGATGACCTTCTCCACCAACTTGGAAATCGCCGACAACAACGAGATGGGTCTGTAACTGCCGGCGAACTTCGCGTTCTTTTCGGCTTCAGGATGGGAATGACCACGGCGCATTTCCACTGACTGGGCCAGTGCTGTAGCCGCAGAATCGCGCTAACGATATACGTCAATTGCACAATACCTTTCCTCCGGAGATATTTGAGCAGCTTGTACTCGATGCAGTCTTTTCCCGGGGCTTTATTGTTAGGTAAGTTTTTGACAATTTCTGGTATTTCCGAGGGCTTGGTCATGACTTTTAGAAATTCTCGTTGTGTCAATTGTACGTCATGACCAATTAGTTCGTCTACGTTGTTTTCAATACGGTCGTGTTCGGGATGGTTTTATTATAATGAAATATATCAGAAATTATTAATTTATAATGTACAATTATGAAAAAGTCCAATTATTATGCATCAATGTCTTAAAAATTTTGGAAAATCATATCCGCCGCTGTCTCATTTATGTGCGTAACCATTCAGCCAAATATCGTAGCTGGGGGTACGAGAATTCTTTATCTAACTCTAAGTCGGTCATGCAAACAATTATTGTCAGAAGAAGCAAAAGCAGAGCTGTCAAATTAGTTGTTTAATATTTTATGGTGTACTGGTAGTTGCTCCTTATAAATTTAACTGTATTATGGCTCGTCTGGGTTATTCCAGCGAACGTTATTAAAATTTATTAATCATTTATGCGAATGCGATAAAGTTTTAACAGGAACGTGTAATATGTTTGCCTTGAGATATCCTGATAAACCCAAGCCATCACCCAGCCCAATTTTTACAAAACAATAGAATTCTCTGAACTTTCGTAAATATCTTACAAAAAGTTCTAGTTAGGTATTAGGAAGTAAATGTAAACTGTCCATATTTTTAGTCATAGAATTTTAAAAAATGGGGGTTTATATTTAAAGAAATGAAGATATTTGATGTTTTTTACTCACCCTGTATAATATTTGAATGTATTTTATTATTTTGAAACAACTTAACGGCTGTGCTGATTACTTCCACAGTAAAAGATATTTAATTTCTTCGGTGGGTTATTCAAACAAAGAATTTCTCTTGGGGGTCTGTAGCTGTTAATTTTTCATTAAAGACGTTGATACCTCCAAAACTATAAATTTTAGGTACAAGGTTTGTTATATAAAGAGAACTTAAAATGTTGTAAACTATCAATTCCGTAAATAAAAATATGGATGTTCTATTTAAGATAACAAAGTTGACATCTACTTCCGGAATAAGCGGAAGTGACAGAACTGTCAAAATTTTAGTTGGGTAGATCATGCACTGTTTACTATACATACGTAATTTCACAAGAAGTCGTTCAGCAGTTTTCGAGATATGGATCGTGTAAGCTGTATATGTGTTACCATAGAATTTTAGTTATAGTTGAAGTAAACAGTTCCCGGCAAATAAAAAACGCGGTAAAAACTTTACGACCTCTTTAAAATACCGGTGCTCTTTGTGCTACTGTTCGCAAATCGACTCGCTTACCTTTATAGGTTTTTAATGTGCGTCGGTTCATTTGATGACAGGTTTGGCGCTATGGTCCGCGGCGATATAATTATGTCGTAAAATTTTTGTTGCGTTTTTTGAGTGTAGGGAAGTCCTTACTTGTACTATACTTGAACTTGAACTTGAAGGAAAAGAAAGTCTTTTCTTTACTATAGTAATAACAGATAAAAATTCAACATCCATGGGGTGGGTATTTCTGAGTCGTTTCATACTGGGCCTATATTTTTAGGACGTGTAGTACTATTTACACACAAAAAGGAAGGTTCCGTTGGCATGGGGCGCAGCGGAGGCCCAGGCGAACGTTGTACGTTGTGACTCAGTCGTATTCTGCATTTCCGTATGCGTAAAAAATTGTATGTAGAATAATTATTCCTAAAAGTGGTGGAAATATATCTTTTAGAATTGTGTTTTTTTCTACGTACATGAAGAATTCATTACAATTTTTTGTGAGAAGTCATTCGAGTATCGACCAGCAATCTGTGCATTAAAATTAAAACTCACAGCTGTCATTATTGTTGACGACAGTGGAAGGGATCATCTTCAACCCATTCCGACTACTGACCCTCCTGGACCAAATGAGGTGGTGAAATTAGTAGCATGCAATTGTCGAACCAATTGCGAGGCATCGTGTGGATGCAAAAAAACCCGTTTTGAAATGCTCAGACGTTTAATTGCATCGAGACGGGTTGTCTCAACATGTGGATGCAAGATACGGGGAGTGATGATAATGACGACATTGAAGAAAATGAAGATGAAGAAGGAGAAACAAGAAAGTAATACTTCATATTTGTACTTTCAATGTCATTAAATGAATTTAATTTTTAATAACCATTTACGAAGTTTAATATAATTTAATCCGTACCTTTAAATTTGATTCGCCATATATGTATCCGCCATTTTTTATTTAAAAGTTATGCGTTCACATTCGGATTCAGTGACCTGTAACGGTAGAGTTAGAATTGTCAAACGAACGGGAAGTTCTAATCATATTATGAGAGAAAGGATTAAATTACTAACATTTTAATAATTTGTTAATGCCTTTTCATATTTCTAACTATTCTTCATTCCATATCTGTTGCATACTATACATTTTCCATTATTATCAATTTTCACCGTTATGACTCCGTCTAATTCACTGATTGCACGTTCAAAAAATTCATAACTTTGCCAATATTGATCGAATGGAAATGAAAAAATTGTTCTTAATCGAATTCTCTGCAACTTTCATTTGAAAAATTTGGGATCTGACTGACCATTTTCGAGATTTTACCGAAAAACGCGTCGCAAAACTGCCAAAATTTCAAAAAATCTATCTTGGAAATTGTGCGGATTTTTATTACCCATAATTTTCATGTGTACATATTTTAGAGTAAAATTGATATTTTCCGAATTTTCTGCGAAAAACCGATTCTTTTTACCTATTTTCTCCCCCATCCATCCTATCCGCCGGGGTCTACGGGTGAGGACTTTTGATATGTTTAAAAGTACCACAAAATAAGCCTGTTCCCAAAATTTCAACCCGCTCTGAGTTATTTCATCCAAATTGACAAATTTCGTCCCATTTTATTGGGCTAAAAAGTATTTTCATCCATATGCATGAAATTTTATTTAATAATTTTTAATGACTCCTTTGAGGACAGTTTATTTTTTATAAATTGTTTAGTGATAAATTCGCTGCTGTAAATTAGACGCGTCGGAAACCCCACTCGGAAACATTTGTCACATGATGTTGTCCAAATTCTCTCTACCAGCTGTTCTATATTACATTGTCCTGACTGTTGCATTAATGTATACAATTGTTTGTATTTTGTTAAAATTATTCCAAAAGTAAAGTAGAAATTTCATTGTTATGCTTTTGCTGAGTACAATCAAATGTTAAACTCGTAAAATTTCTATAAATTTGTTTATGTCCCCTTCGACTACGCCCTTGAGTGCATTGCACTGAACTCTATTCTAGTTTTTAAAATCTTACCTTGTTTTACCTTGTCGGTTGTTGACCTTTCTTGGCTTCTTGGCTTATACGCATCTGCCATGGTGCGTTTTTATATCTCTAGATTAGAGTTTTGTATGATTTTACATAAAAAATAATTGGGGCAAACTTAATAAACATCCGGATACGGGAAGTTTATTTAATTCGAAATTCAACGTTATAAAATGCATTAATTGTTAATCGATTTTAAGTTTGTAACGGCACATAAACTTGTAAAAATAGTACCGAAAGGAAATAATATGCCATTATTTATTTATATTTCGAGTTGGGCATTTTTCCCAAATTCTCTGTTTAAGAAGAAATCCGATCAAATCAATGTTTATTAAACACATTTAGAAAACAGTACAGAAAGTGGTATAATAGTGAGAATTATATCAAATATTTAATGATTTTTTAAGTAAATATAGTGCCTACCGCTTGGGAATAAATAAGAACGTTACGAACAGTAGTACTTTATTTTCATTATCTATTTTTGTTTACTTTAATATAATTTGTTTTGTACTATTTATTTTCTCTATTTTTATTTAAAAAATAAAGTAAAATCTCCATCATAAAGTTAACACTTGACAGCGCTAAGAAAATGAGTGGTTTATTCATTTTCTTCTTTTTATATTTGTCTAGTAAATAAAAAGAACATTTATCATTATACATAATCTTACTCATAAGCATATTTTATTCTTGAACTTATGAACTATTTTATCTAAAACTTTTATTGATATTCGTTATTTTAATATACAGACGTTTAGGTTTTGTTTCCGGGATATATTTGATTCTCTAAAATATCTGCACCATTTCATTTAATCGTATCTCAGTGTGTGGCTGATAACCGATAACTTTAATGATTTCGATGTATGTTTTCAAGATTGGATTTTAAAAAGTACTCTGTAAAAATAAGAATGAAATTGTTATATGTGTAGATTTTAATATCGTCTTCTTATCTATGTCAGAAGATAGCAAAAAATTGACTGATATTTTAAATGCCATACAATGTCAATTCCATCATTAATGAACCGACTAGGTTTAATGAAAATTCATCTAGTTTAAATTTAAATATTGTAAATTATCATATATCGCATCAAGTTTCCGTTAATGGTATATCGGCCCACTTGACACAAACATTGAGTATAGAATATAAATCTGATATTGTTAACAGAGATTTTGTTTATGAAAAAATTTTCAGCAAAAATAACTACAATTTGTTTTTTAACTATTTAATTAGAGAAACATGGGCTGAAACATACCAATGTAGTACTATAGATCAAGGCTTTGAACAGTTTTCAGAAATGTTTAAACAATATTATGAACTGTCTTTTCCTATGTCTAAAGTTCAAACTAATCACAATAAAAAACATTGGTTAACGAGAGGTATACGAATTTGTGCAAAAAAATTCAAAAATTTATATGAAACAAAAATTAGAACAAAACGTATACGTATATTGAAAACTAAAAGAAGTTTAAAACAGTTTTAATAGGTGCTAAAAAGTTGCAGAATGATAAGTTGTTTACGAATTCGGATAACAAAAGTAAGACCATATGGAAAATTATAAATTGTAATACAGAAAGGAACAAAAAACTAACAAAAAATAAGCAGTATTTTACAGCATGATAAAGTGATATCAGAACCTATCACAATTGCAAAGAGTTTTAATGAATTTTTTGTAAGAACTCCCGAGCAGCTACACGGGAAAATAAATAATTATGATCTTGTTAATAATCTCAAAAATATTAAAAATTATCCAACAATATTTTTAGAACCAGTTACAGAAAATACAGTTTTTAACGCAATTATGGAAATGAAAAATTCGAATGCAACTGATCTCGATGGCATATCAGCAAACATTTTAAAGAAGTCTATTAATTTTATAGTATATCCGCTTACATTTTTAATAAATTTGTCTCTAGAATCTGGAATTTTCCTAGTATATATAAAACAGCAAAGGTCATACCTTTATATAAAAAAGGAGACAAAATTAATATTGCAAATTATCGTCCAATATCTTTGCTAAATGCTGTATCCAAAATATTAGAAAAAATTGTATACAACCAACTAAAGTCTTTTATATCTAAGTATAACATATTAAATCCAACTCAACACGGTTTTATAGAGGGAAAAGTACTCAATCAGCTATTTTAGCTTTCCACGCCAATTTGTATAAAAGCCTCGATTCAAACAATAAATCCATGGGCTTATTTATTCACCCGAGCAAGGCATTTGACTTGGTGGGTTATGACATGCTCAAGGAGAAGCTTATAGTGTATGGTTTTAGAGGGAAAATTGGTGATTGGTTGTCTTCCTATCTTTCGAATAGAAATCAAGTAGTCCAATAAATGGGGCTAGATCTGATAAACCGAATATTAAAAGTGGTGTACCACAGGGGTCCATCTTGGGTCCTTTATTATTTTTAATTTTTGTAAATGATTTACCAGAGCTGGATCCTCAGTACAACCTAACGCTTCTATCTACTGGCCTGTCCAATACTGAAGTGATACAAAAAATGCAAGATATAATCAACAAATTCATATCTTGGTTTAAAGCAAACAAGTTACATTTGAATGCATCGAAAACTGTGTTTATGAACTTCACTAAAAAAAACCGCTGCCCAAGGAGTCACTACTTCCACATTCAGATTTTGTATCCAAGTCTTATGCACACTAAATCCCAATATAATATTTTATTCCCTTTAAGAATAGAGTGGGGGTGGTAGAGGGGATGGCTAATGTAAAAAAAATTTAGAAGTAATTGGTTCTCATATAGACACTAAATCCCAATTTCATTTTTTATTCCTTTAAATAATAGGGTGGGGGTGGCAATGAGGATGGTAACGCCATGTTTGGTTCTTTTATACACACTAAATCACATTTTTTTTTTTTTGCCCGCTTTAATAATAGGATGGGGGTGGTAAAGGGGGTAGCTAACGGCAAAAATTTTTTTTAGACGTTTCGTTTTTGTATATACACTAAATCATATTTTAATTTTTTTTACTCCCTTTCATAATGGTGTGGGTGTGGTATTGGGGGTGAGGGAGGTGCTTGTTTTGCCTATTTACCCTTATTTACCTCCGAACCCTTCAACGGAATTAGATCAAAATATAATTTAGTTCCAGATCTCATTACAATACATAGGTGTACCAAATTTCAAGTCAATATCATAAACAGTTCCAGAGTAAACCTGCGCACAAGAAAAGTTACAGACAGACAGACAAACCGATAGAAAGGAAATTTTTTTTTTGTCTCAAATTTAAAATCTCGACGTTTCATGGCATTTTAAGCCTATTTCAACAAAAAAAGATTATATTTTTTTTGTGTTACTATACTTCCACTGGACGTGGAAATAATAGAGCATAGATCGATAGAACAAGTAAATACAACAGGATTCTTAGGTGTGAATATCGACAATAAACTTAACTGGGACATTCATACGGAAAATTTGTCTAAAAAATTATGTTGACGATTGATTATGTTGTTTCGTCTTTAATAGATTGAGAAATATTGTAAATATGGAGGTGATGCTATCATTTTATAAAGAATAAGATATGAATTAATTTTTTGGGGTTCTTCCAGGCATTTTGATAGACTTCATGTTATACAAAAGAAAATTTTAAGAAACATTATAATAGGCGCATCAAGTTTTGTCGTCCAATTTTCCAAAAATTGCAACTTTTACCACTTGTTTGTATTTATATTGTCATAGTACATTCCCTGTACTATAAGAAAATGCATCAGAAAAAATCTTAAAAAATCACTTTCAATCTCATCTACCATCTCGCAATGTCAAACCACGTAACCAAAAAAGTAACGATCATTTTTGTTTTATCAAAAAACCGCATTTCCTCAAGATAAAATCTGAAAAAATTCATAGACACTCGATTCACATTTCATCCCCAAAGTCACCAAAAAGTTCCAAACAGTAATTTTACAGCCACAACACTAAAATTTCACCGCCTTAAAAATACCAGCCCCATATATTATAAGATCACCCGAAGGGTGGGTATACTCTCCAAACCGCCAGTCAGAATATTTTTAATTATCTTCATAAATACTTTACTTTCTCATCACCCCTCGTATATAACATCCGCTACTTCGTTTTCGTGAGACTTACTACTTTCTCGTCGCCCCCCCGTATATGACATTCGTCGCTTTTCCCCATTCTTCAACAACGTTCCTTTTCAGTACTTTCTCATCACCCCCTGTGTATAGCTTTTTAGCTAATTAGAACTAACCGAAATTTTTATTGCAAGATTTGACCTAAACAAACAAACTAACAAACAAACATTGCACGTTAAATAAAAGCTTTTAAATACTAACGCTTTACTTTACTATAGTCTAGTATACTTTAACTTGGCGTGTGTATGTATGAGTTAATATTTCCGATTTCATTTTCTCTTGTACACAAAGATCCAGAAATATTGTCCACGTAGACAATGTTTCTGGACTATTGCTATAACTTTGTGTACAATATGGGAGAAAATGAAATCGTATGGAAATATTAACTCATACATACACACGCCAAGTTAAAGTATACTAGACTATATCACAAGCTATACAATGAATGTAACTTTTACTATATAAACACCGAACCCTTGACTATAATATCTGATGTAATTAATTGAGAAACACTATAATACTAAAAGTCTGAAGAAGCCTGAAGTAAACTGCGTTGAGTATTAATGAGACATATTATATAAGAGATATCCCCGGACAAGCCGAATTTTGTTTTATATAAAATGCGCAGATCTGGACTACGGTTGTAATTATACAGTTAACCTCTATTTTGAAGCATATTCCTACTCCCAGTATATTACAATATTTGGTTAGAGAATATTCAATCCAAATATATGATGAATTCTTATGGTTGAAGAAGCATGTGCATATTAAAATAAATGTATTGAGACCATTGTGGAAATAATGCTCTTTGTGCGTGTCTCATAATTCACAATTTATTAAATGCATAAAATATTGATATTTTATATTTTTATGAAATAATTACTTTTAAATAGAATATTATCAGAATAATGTTATCATTCGTCTGGGGCCTTGACTTCCGGTATATCACACGTGCTACAGTGATCAATTTCTTTACTTTCTAGGATTATTCCAGCACTCTAATCACTACAAAAAATAAGTATACTGGTATTGACCGCATCATAAATGTGATACATATAACAGGGCATTTAAATTTGTTAAAGCAGATATAATAGCTGTGATAATGATTGTAAATGCGAGTGTAACTGCTAAATGAAGCACAGTTATTTATCCTTGCAGTGTATTTTTTGTAGCAAAGTCTATTTTTATGCAATTTACTTCTAGTTATCAAAAATTTCTAGTGAGTTTTGTCAAATATTCGTCTAATATTTGTATAAACGGTATTTATCTCTGAGCAATGGTAATCTAAGCTTAAAAACCGCTGCCCAGGGAATCACTACTTCCACATCCAGATTTTGTATCCAAGTGTTATACTCACTAAATTCCAATGTAATATTTTACTCCCTTTAATAATAGGGTGGGGGTGGTAGAGGATGTAGCTAATGCCAACAAAATTTTAGAGGCCTTTGGTTCTCTTATACCTACCAAATCCCAATTTAATTCTTTACCCCCTTTAATAATAGGGCGGGGGTGGCAAGGACGTGGCTAATGCCAAAAAATTTTTAGAGTGCCTTGGTTCTCGTATACACACTAAATCCCAATTTAATTTTTTACTCCCTGTAATAATAGGGTTGGGTTGGTACATGCCCCAAATTGCAATTAGCATGCAAAATATAATCTAGTTCCAGAGCTCGTTACAATACATAAGTGTACCAAATTTCAAGTCAATGTCATAAACGGTTCCTGAGTAAACGTGCGCACAAAACAGTTACAGACCGATCGACAGACAGAAAATTTTGCGTTACTATACTTCCACTGGACGTGGAAGTAAAATGGAGGGAATTTTAATCTAAAATAACTCCGTAATAAGATGTTATAGAATTTATCGGCTAAAGTAAAATAATTTATGGTGCCTTACCGCATTGTGGTTATTTGATATGCTGCCTCTTCAATGTAATGTATTTTTGAACAATCATCACCGTTATCACTAAGGACTGCATGTTTGCGACATAATGAATTATTGGAAAACTGTGTTTTATAGTTTAATATCTGCGAAAATACATTCAACTGCTGAAATTCTACGCAAGAAAGAATTTTACCATATTTCTCGTGTACTGGGCAATGTTTGTTGCGGGAAGCGCAATCAGCGTTTTCGCGTTCAGCATTTTTGCAATATTCATCCAAAATATCAAATTAATCGAAAATCTTTGTGCAATATATTTCTTTCCTTTACACCTTCGGTTATTTTTAATAAAAAATTCAATACAAGGGTAGTAAATGAGTCAATTTTGAAATATCGCTAAATTCGCAAAGGACACCGCATATTTTATAGGTGAATTTGGCCTACTTCCTGTTAACAAATTATTGTAGACTACAAGGAGGGCGGCATAATTTTTTACTTCAGGGATGGACTTGGGGTCGTTAGGAGGTAAACATTCTAAAACTCCACGAACCTAGGAGGTCAGCCTTGCGGGGGGCTTCTAAAAGGTCCTAAATTTTGACTTTTTTTGTTTTTCGCTTATAACTCGAAAACCATCCAGGAAAGTAAAAAATGGTTATTTATTTGTTGTATTGAAAAGACATGTTACTAACATTTTTCGACATACCTACTCTAATTACTTTGGCATAATTGATGAAAAAATTATTTTTTGGTTCAGTGAACTTTCTATAAAGAAAAATCTTCAAATTCAATTTAGAATAACTTTTTCAGAAGTTCAGTCTATAATAGATTATATGGAGATCGAAATTCAAAAACCAAGTTCAACTAAACAGCAAAAAGAATTTAATGATACTACGCTGTTTCGTGTTTATGTGGTATAAGGAGATCTTTCATTCTGGTATTATACAGATGTTGAGTTCTATTTTCAAATAAACCAAGTAAGTTCATAAATATATATAGATGTCATAGCGGTAGAAGAAGGCGTGGCGGTCAACGAAAGAGGTTCAAAGACGCTCTCCATGAAAATCTAAAATCCTGCGGTATTGCAGACGAGCAATGGGAACAACTTGCAGCGGACAGAACCGAATGGCGAGGGGTTGTGGCCAGCTATCAAGGAAATGTTGCTGCAAGAAGGCCGAATCCAAGACCTAACCAGGTCTATGATTGTCCTGACTGCGGTCGACATGTGCTCTCCCGAATTGGCCTCTATAGCCATAGTCGTGTGCACCGTAGATGAATGGGAATTACAATAGACTACACCCTTTACTTGTATTTTATTGTACACAATCTATCGACTGTAACATTTTTATACTCGGACTCGAGTAACGGCTAATAATAATAATAATAATAATAATAATAATAATAATAATAGATGTCATAGTTAAAACATTTAATGATTTGAAAGCACCCCTACAAGATTGATTGTATTTTAAATTAGCCATGATACGCACTGCTCGTTTTTGTAGGAGAAAAAGCCATGCGCATCAGATAATTAGCCCTAATGAATAATAACACATTTGATGCCAGAATGAAATGAAGCAAAATACAATTGCCGTATAATTGATAAGCTGCACTGTTTCGATGTTAAAGCTAACGTATAGCATACTTTAGACAATTTAGACATGCTGTATGTGACTAATCCATTTAAGATGGCAAACAATCCTTAACCCTAGCATATTTCAGTTCTCAGAGTACTTAATATTTGTCTTGCCACCCAAAACAAGACCACTATTTACATTAAGACTAGACTGTGATGTTTTAAAAACTACGACCACTCTATTTTATTGCTGTATACATAATTTGTATCATTGAACTTAATAGTTATTTTTTTATACATTAAAATGGCACAATTATCCGCATCAGACAGTTCTTACACGTAATCAAAATATTAGTAGCATCTGCATATGATACGATTGAGCACAATGGATGTTCTAAATAATTTAGCATATCGTTAATACAAATAACATAAAACGTTGGACCCAATATGGATCCTTGCGGAACTTCAGTTTTAATAACTGCCAAGCTGGAAAGAGAATCTTTAATTTTTACCTGTTGAAGGCTATATGACAAATGGGAGTTGAACCATTCATGAGCAACCCCATATTTTAGAACTTAGTTAATAGAAGCGAGTAATTGACACAGTCAAACGCTTTAGAAAAATCTACAAATAATTCCATAGCCGTTTCTGATTTGTCCAGTGCACTCACTACTCCATTCGAGACTCCATTTATAACCTCGTTTAGTGCTGAGTCTATACTTTTCTGTTTTCTGAATCCATGTTGATTTTGGGAGAGCATATTGTTAATTGTAAGAAAATCTACAAACTGCATATTAATGCAGATTGAAATATTTTTGATACATTGGGTGAAAGTGAAGATGAAAGGTGAAGCGCTGTAGTTTCGTTAGGAAGCATTTCTGGATAATGTGATTTACGTCAAATCGATATAAAATCACGTTTTTGTTTGTCAGAAGAGTATCTGGATATCCTGTATGTTCATCTAATACCTGTGTGTATAGACAGGCCTTTCTGTTGACCTAAATGGACATTCTTCTATAAATAATTGTTGTTGTTGCAGTCTTATCAATAAATCGTCATTTGTTATTATTTATTAGATTAAGGTGTCGTGGATCCCGTATTATGCATTATAAAGAATATATTTAATAAACCAAGTGCACTTATTTTTCGATAATCTTTTGAACTTTGGCCCTCTAGTTATAGATACTCTGTATATGTATGGAACTATACAAAATGATAAATATTTTCATTGATGAATAGTGGAATAGTAATTTACGCATGCAATGACACAAATAAATATGTTGTTTTTATTTATATATTTGATAAAAACAAATTCCAATTATTATTCTCAGAATATAAAAAGCGGAAATACGAAAATATGAGCGGGGATTTTAAAAATCCTTAACCAAATCTGCGTCTAATATTAAAGTAGAGATCAGAAGAGTATATTTCTCCGAACTTTTGGAAAATTTGCATTTACATTATTCAATTCCACTTGAAGAGGAGGCATTTGTGGAAAATTTGCTTTCCACTCTTGATGTGGAAAGTAAATATTCTGCACAATAATAGCATTTATAAGAAACACTTTACTAAATACAAATGAGGATTGCATAACATATTAATAGTACAAATATAAGACGAAGAAGAGCACTTATTTAAAGCGATTAATTAATGGAATTTTTCTTAAAACGTATGATATCTGCTGCAGCAATAATTATCTCAATCTCAAAAACGGCTATTTTATCTTGTACCAATTCAGTAACATATCCCTTTGCAAAGAGAAATTACAACCGTTTGTGTCTCTTAAGGCTCAGAAGGTCTCTACCCGTAAATGCCAACAGAGCGCCTGAAACTGTTTGAAAGCGAAACCTCATGTGTCCTAGAGGGCTGCTCAATGCGAGTTACTTTTTTATAAATTGTTCCTCGACATGTTATCCTACGCATTTTTATGCTTACAGTTTCAGTTGTATATATTCCTTTTCTGTGTTTGTCAAAAACAAAATATTTTCTTAATAAATCAAGTTGATTTTTATTACGCATCATGTGTACGGTGGCCAAAAACAGAGGAAAAATACTACAAGGAAAGTTGCAGAAATTGTAATGCCTTGCCTGTTTAGGAATATATTAGGTTAATTTATATTTTATAATCCCAGAATTATAAGAATACACTAAGATTAATTCAAACAAGGAAAACTTGCGCATCTCTATGCATGTGCAACGTATCTTCAATCCTAAGGGGGAATAAGTCCAAAGAACGCTCTTTGGTTGTAACTGTAACGGTAAAACCCCTCATAACATACGCGGCTTTGGTGCGATGGCGCTGATAAGTCCAAAGACCAGCCTGTCTAGGAATTACAGGAGCAATCAGGACCACTCAAACGATTGCAATGGAGGCCATCCTCATACCTTTGCATATTTAAGTGGAACTGGAAGCCAAGAAGGCAGTAAATAGACTGTTAAAGAATGGAATGTGGAATGCGATGACGAGGCTGAGGCACACAAAGGCTCTAGCTCCACAATATAAGGGATCAGGTCATCATCGCGACAAGGATGACCACTGTCTTCCTATTTACAAGTTTACCATTCTATATACAATCGTATTCCAGAGTCGAAATGACTTGGAACGCGATAAAAGGTATCTTCTGAGTCCCGAGAGCCTGGGATGGTACACAGACGGTTCGAAAACTCATGAGAGAATTGGTACTTATATACTCAGATATAAGTCAAAGGCTCGTATATCGGCGCCACGTGGCAAGTATTCATGTATATTCCAAACAGAGATATATCCCATCCTACTGTGTGTAAGCGAAAGTCTCAGAAGAGCTTTCGTTTACAAGCACATTTCATATGCAGCGACAGTCAGGCGGCCTTGAAGGCTCTTCAATCAAACAAAGTAACTTCTAAATTCGTACTGAACTGTCAGAACGTTTTGATCGAGTTGGGTGAACATAATTCGGTCAAACATATATGGGTGCTCGGTCATAGCAGTATAGAGGGCAACGAAGAAGTAGATCATTTGGCAGAGGAAGGAGCAAAAACACTTTTTCCTGGTCATGAGCCAGCCTTTGATCTGTCGAGAAGTCTGATTCAATCAGAGCTACGCCACTGGGCCATGGCATAGTTTAACAACTATTTGGCTCAAGCTCCCGGTATGAGACAGTTAAGGCTCATGACTCTACTGTAAAATGGCTGCTTGGGCTGGATCGAGAGTGAATGAGACGCATAGTGGGCCTATTAACACGACACTGTCCTCTAAATAAGCACCTACATATAATGAATGTGAAGGAAAATCCGATTTGTCGGATATATGGAGTGGAGGATCAAACCATCACTCATATTCTAGCTACTGTGCTCCACTAGGAACGTCAGGTATAGGCATCTCGAAAGGCAATTTTTCGAGCCGGAGGAGCTACGAGACCTGCCATGGAATAGACTGCTATCCTTTGTGGGAGGCACGGATCTTTTCTAATGTGTCGCAAATGTAAAATGCCTACAGGCCTGAGTACTGAGGAATGAGGATCTCTCGATCAATCTAATTTGCTCTTTTACAGCTATTCTACAATTTTGTTGAAAACTTAACAAACAGTTTAAAACCATGGATATTACAAATAATGAAAACATCTGAATGACGTCTTTAAGAGATTTTTAGAAATGGACTGTAATGAGGGATCCACAGTCGTGGAAAGTGCAAATATGAGGAAAAACATGTTATTCGAAAGGTTTCGACCTACATTTAATTTTGGCCGTCTAACAGGATACAGGATGAAGAATGCAGTAAAGAAGTGGCTATAGAAAATACAGAGATATTATACTCACACAAACAATTAATTATTATGAATATAAATTATAAATAAATAAATATATTGCTATGATATCTGCTGACGGCGGTAAAAAAAAATCATTAAATATTTTCTAATTTCTAAGTTTGGACCATTGAAATTAAACACAGTTCTAGAAAACACACAGCAATAAAACAAATTCAAATCAAATGGAACAGTGTATTGTGAGAACAATAAAATACGATACACGTAAAAGATTCCCTATCTGGCTAAAATATAAATGCGATACTAAAAATAAAATAATTTTTATAATTATTGTTTTAAAATCAAATTTTTTAACAAAAATAGAATTAATGATCGAAATTTTCAAATTAAAATATATTCAATTATTTTCCAAACTATAAAAAGATTTACAAGGAATTTATATGAAGTTTATTACAACCTTTTAGTCCTCATAGCTCAAATACAACCTGTAGCCGCACTGTATCACTTAACTCGATGTTCAGCTGCAATCTGCTAAGCTCCTACCCAATTCATGTGATATCTTGGTCCTACTAGGAGTCATTTTCTGGACCTTAAAATAATTTGTAATTATCTTCTTTCTCCAACTTGTCAGAATTTTGAAAAATTTTATTATCTATTTCTTTGTCTCAAATTTGTAAACTGGTTGTCTTCCTTCTTCGTACTATACTTTACTTTCACCAACAACAGTCTATTTTCTCTCGTATGTTTTAATATTTACTTTCTCTAAAAATTTTCAACCTCTTTAATTTTCTTGTTATTTATTTTTCATCCCCTAGCAACTTGTAATTTTCCAATTTTTCCACACTCTCCCTTATATTTCCCGCAAATAATAAAATTGCCGATACCAACTTGAATCTTTTTTGGCACCAACTTCATCGAATTGGTTCTCATCACGTGGTATAAGTTTTTTCCAGTTTTAACACTTTTCCCCACAAATTAAATTAAAAATCTTATATCTACATGAATATAATAAATGCGTAAACAGTTCGAAATTTTATTAACATTTTGATAATTTGTATAACAATAACTAAGTGAATTAACATAACATAACTGATTCTAATCATCATTAAGTTGTGTTATAAATATCTCCAACTGTTTTTAAAAGTAGAAATATAAAAATTGCATGCAATTCATAAAATATCTGTCTTCTATAAAATACTTTGGTATTTTATCAAGCAGAAAAAATGAACGAAAACAGAAAACCTAAAACATGCTTGCAACTCTTTACTCAGATAAAATAAAATGCATTTTATTCGCAATACAAAACTCGAATTGATCCGAATGTATCCTCAAGCTTAAGTACAAGTAATATCATATCAATATATAAATATTTTGTGTGTATCATTTGGTACATCCCATCTGATATTAGTTATGATTGGCAAAAGTCAGCATTTTCAAAACGGCTTTTAAAAAATGAATTAAATTGTGTACAGATTCTGGTGAAAGGTAAGTACAACCCACGAAAAGCTTCGCTATATAGGTGTACCCAAAAAAACGTCCAATTTAGAATCATCCCTAATAATTGCCTTGTAAAATCAATTACGAAATATTTAAGCCACGCGAATAATCTGCACGTAAACTTATCAATCTCTATTAAAATTTTTAAGAGAGATGTTAAATGCGTCAATTCGTTTAAGAAATAATGCCATATCAACCGATATTTTCAAAACAAAAGTTAAATATCATTGTTATTCAACAATTTATGTATGTCTGAGATAAACTTTTATTATTATTTGTTATTCATTCTGGGCTATTTATTGCAAAAACGACATGTATATACATACAATGTGCTTTTATGTCAGATGTTATTTTCCCCATTTAAAAAAACGTCAGAAGCTATTTATTAGCGCCGTATTACTTATAATATAAATAATACTTAATAATAATATGATGATAACAATCACTTTGTAACACGTGGGGCACATGTTTATTTACTTTTTAACAAAGGATTCGTGTTCTGATTATTTTATAAATAACTAAACACAACAAACTAATCAGCCTCCTAAGCTACGTCACTGAAAATATCTTGCCCTTCACACATTCCAAACTTATTGATTATGATCAAGAGTCAACTGCTATCGTATTTCAAATTTGAGTTATCGGCAATGGAGTTTACGTTGAAGGCGACACTGCCTATGAGAAATGTAAGCGATCTTTAGTTTTCTATCTAAGTGAAGATTCTATGTTAGTTTGGCATCAAAGGTTACCCAAGGTATTTCACTTCTGTTGCGAAATTTAGTGTTGTATCCAGAAGGGCAGGTGCCTTCAGTGCTCCTAGTTTCCTTCTCCTTGTGAAGACAACCATCTTTGTCTTCCTGGAATCGACAGAAAGGGAGTGTTCTCTGTATCATTTTTCAATTATTTTTAGGACCCTATACATTCTATTACAAAGGACTCCTCGAATTTTCCTCTAAACATCATTGTTAAATCATCTGCGTAGGAAACTGTGTGGAAATCTTCTAAGCTGAAGCGGCACAAGAGGCTATCAAGAACTAGATTCCATAGCAGTGGTGCGACATTACACCCCTCTGTGGACAACCTCTCGCAGCCACCCCTCGTACAACAATCTTTTATTTGCCTATCTTTTATTTGCATCTAATATTTCCATTTCAATCTTTCTTGTTTCCATAAAAAAATTATATAGCCCAGGCGGTATCTGATTAAAATCACCTATGTTTGGATAAATCGGGTAGTATGGCAGATTGTTGGCTTAATCGCTCCTAAAAATCATAAGAAACCATAACTTCACTATGCGCTAGTTTGAAAACATGGGTGTAATTTTTTATTAAACAAAATCTGAGAAAATTATATAAAAATATATTTTTAAAAAAAGCTTTTATTTAAATGCTCTAAAAAGTAGGAAATAAACTTTGAAGTAAATCAAACCTATCATTTTATTACATTATATAATTTTTTTGTGATATAAAAGCTTGTCGCGAGATTTTCCGTGTTAACGCCAAAAATTTTTTTTGAGACGTTTCGTTCTTGTATACACACTAAATCACATTTCAGTTTTTTTTACTCCCTTTCATAATAGTGTGGGGGTGGTATTGGGGGTGATAGAGGAAGGGGAGTGGCTGATGCCAAAAAAATTTTGAAACCTTGACTTTTCGTACATGTCCCTAAATTGCAATTTTATGGATTCTTACCTGCTCGCTTTACTTATTTACCCTTATTTACCCTATTTAGCCCCGAACCCTTCAACGGAATTAGATCAAAATATAATCTAGTTCCAGATCTCGTTGCAATACATAAGTGTACCAAATTTCAAGTCAATATCATGAACGGTTCCAGAGTACACGTGCGCACAAAAAAGTTACAGACAGACCGACAGCCAGACAGACAGACAGACAGATAGGAATTTTTTTTTTGCTCAAATTTAAAATCGCGAAGTTTCATGATATTTTAAGCCTATTTCGACAAAAAAAAAAATATTTTTTTTTGCGTTTACTATACTTCCACTGGACGTGGAAGTAATATATATAATGTAACAAAATGATGGTTTTCGTTTACTTCAAAGTTTATTTTCTACTTTTTAGAGCATTTAAATTTAGCTTTTTTTAAAAATATACTTTATATAATTTAATTTTTTAGTTTTTAGACTTTTGATGTGCTGTAATCCCCAGATATCGATTTTGAGTTGAATCGGATCTTAAATGGTAAAGTCGCCCGCCATCTTGAAGTCGCCATCCTGAACTAAACTTTTAACTGAAATTTCGTAATCGGCGAATCCGAAAACCCCTAGATATCGATTTTGATCAATTGGACCATAAATGACAAACGTCGTCTGCCATATTGGCGCCGCCATTTTGAATGTCTACATTTTGACCAAGAATTCATAATTGGCGACCTCGAAAACCCCCAGATATCGATTTTGAGTCGAATCGGATCATAAACGATAAAGTCCTCCGCCATCTTGTTTTTTTCTTACATGAAAATGTTAAAGTGTATTGTCACCGGACTTATATATATATGTGTAAAATTGCATAGCTCTAGCTTAATTAAAGCTAATCGTAATTTTGATTACAAGATTTGACCTAAACAAATTAACTAACTAACAAACAAACATTGCAAGTTTAATTAAAGCTTTTATGTCCGACCACATTATAAAGGATTGTTAATGATATAGTTGCGGCTATAAAATACCTCTTTATTGTACTAGTAAAATAAAGTTACCTTTATTGTATTAGTAAAATAAAGTTACTTTATATTACTATTATGTCGGATTTAGACGTTTCCAATAATGGAAAAGTAGTAAAAGTCGCAAAAAAAATTTTGAAATCTGTGTGGATTTTTTTTTCAAATACTTATATTATATGTAGGACCTTCATACTTGGCTATAGAAAACTTTTTAATATAATAAATCTTCCCACCAAATTTCATCAATGTCGTACTTTTTTATTTTTGGCATAATAATTTTGCAATCTAAACTTGGCATTTGACAATTTTTTTGCTGAGTGAGGTTATGTCTCCCCAGAGGACGCGTTAGGTTATGTCGAAACGGGGCCCACTGGTGAGGTGGGCCCTATGTGGGGGAACACGGGGCTCTTTAAGGGGGCCCCTGGGGCGGAGCAGAAACATCATCTCTTAGAGCTATTACAAAAATTCGATATCCAGCAGGGGCGAGCGTAGGTGCGTCTTTACTATGTACATACTTCGGTATGCGATGTAAAGCAACGACAGGCGCAGTTAGTACTTGGATGGGTGACCATTCCAACGGAAACCGCGTTCTCGCCTCACACATCTTCCAGCGGCTTGTATATCAGTGTATGCGCGGAAGCTATACAACCTTAGGCGAGGGTTGTATAGGAGATATACCATCCTTCGGAGGGGATGTAAAGCCGTCGGTCCCTTGTCTATTAAATGTTAGGCAAGTAAAAGATCCCTACTCTTCTTAAGGGAAGAGGTTCGGCAAAATTCCTGATTGGGGGTAGCTCGTCTACAGGCGTCGGTGTTAGGCCTCAGTAGCGGAAATAGGCCGTCGTTAAATAAATGTATAAAAAAAAAATATATCCATTCAATAGATTACTCTACAATAAAACCAAAATTCAGCCGATCACTCAAAGACGGTCATTACTAACTACCAAATTTGTCAATCAAACACACAACATGGAAAAACTAGAACCACTTTTAATACCTAGGTCAGAAGTTAGGCCAAGATACAAACATCCTTTAAGGACAATTCAAGAAATTCTAACATCACTAGCGCAAGGAAGATAAGGACTTTATTACACTTTATAAATAACATAAGAAATAATCAATTACTTTATATATAAAAACAAAGCACTCATTGTAAATATTGCAATAAACTATAGAAATGTATAATTCACACTGGCTGAAGGACCTCGGTCGATGGAAAAGTTGGTTGTTAACGTAACCAATAAAGCACTTTTACTACTACTACTAGTTACATGCTCAGAAGAAAGTTAGGGACGTACCGACGACGAACGAACAGATAAATGGACTGAAATTTGAGATGTGACTTCGATAACTAATACAATCATATGAAGCGATATTTACAATTTTAGAAATGTGCCTATAAATAATACTCTGTTAAGAAGAGGCTAATTATTCTAAGTTAATCTTCTTGAAACTTAAAAAAAACACTGAAAATGCATGGCATAAATGAAACGCTTTACAAATCGTAGCTGGTTTTCTTACATCGATTAAAAATATATAATTATTGCAGTATTTTCCGGATAACTACTATTAATATACATTTCATTACATACCCATTATAAATGCATATGGATTAATGATTAATCATTAGATACAAAAATATTCAAGACCAATGCTTAATAAATTCATAAGCAATTATTAGAGTATGAAATGACCTTTTCTATAGTAATTAATATGAACGACCTTAATAATATTAGCAAAAATTTACAAATTCAGGATATATTCTTTCAAGTCGGTTGCATTGAAATAGTAAAAATTATAATAAATTCAAAACAAGAATGTCTCCTATTTCTTTGTCAGTTACAGATCAAGAAAATTATGAGATTATAATATTTGTTAAAAATAATTTTGGTTTACCATCGGAAGTAGTGAGTGGTGAAAGAATTTAAAAATGTAGTGACGTGATAAGTAGCCATGAAGTATCCTTGCCTCATATAAAGAGCATGCTGACTTTGAGAGCAAGCATAAGAAATTATGAATTATCACAGAACCTAAAATATATCCAAAATAAATAAATAATTAATGGGGCTTCTGTAATTTATAAATAAAAAATGAAGCCCTAATTATTTCTGGAAGTTTTTTCAGAATATTAGAATTTCTTGTAGAAAATGAAGGTAGTTGAGTTGGATAGCAGATTGTATATCAGTTATGTCCAAATTTACAGCACCGTCTTGCACGGCTTCACTTTAGAGTTTGAAATAATTGGGCAATAAGGGCTCAATTTAGTAAGTTGAAAAACAACAAGGACTAAAAATTAACTATAATTTTTAAAATTTGTTATATGACAAATTGTTGCAAACCAATATTCATGAAGAAACCCGGTCGAGCTTTGCAGCTAATTTTCTGTCTCTCCCATGCAAAAGCGAAACGAAACCGGGGTTCATATACAACAAGATGTTGTTTTCTGCGCCATCTGGATATTTCTTTTCTATTATAAAAAAATATATTCATTTAACATTGGTAATTACATGCGAAATGAGTTGTTTATCGTTTCATCTTTCAAATAAACACTTGTCTTTAACTTAGCATCTTATTATGGCATTGCTATTGATGTTTGAATTTTGAGATCTGTCAAAATAATACGCATTAATTTATGCAGTTTTGATTTCGGATTCTTAGCTTAATCAAACACCAAAATACAAATTGTGTAAACTTTAAAAACATCCAAAATAACAAATTTGCAATTATCTGATGTACAAATGGAAATGTTTAATAGCAAAAACACATGAGTGTCGTGGCGTGTTGTGAAATAGATGTTTTCTAAGTATGCACATATTGTTTTACAGATTGTTAGGGGACCGTCGATAGAGTTTATATTTGCACCGGCCATTTACGTAAGTGTAAAGGTTCAGTTCTTTTTACATTCGGATTTCTTTTTCATTGTTAATATGGATAAAGAATTTGTGTGCAGAGAATTAACGAAAACATATGTTAAAATTATCAAAGAAGGTCAGTGGCTCGAAGATTCTCACTTTTCTTTTTTTCGTACATTTTACGTAAAAATGCTCATTACGAATCACATATTATGTGGAAAATTATAATGCGATTCAACCTATCCCACCTGGAAAAGTCCATGTAAAATTTTTACATCATCTAAAGCATTGGACATGCAATTATTATGATAGTCGCTTTGTTTATATTTATGATTCCTTACATAATAAATCTGCTGTAAAATTTATAAATTCTCAGAATCCGTTTCAGTTGATCGTATGACAATGAGTGCAATATTTCACAGCGGCTAATATGTGCGTAATAGTAAATACATAAATTTAATTCGAGATGGAGAAGCAGGTTGGCAATGTATTGAAGACGAAAAGGTAACTAAAATAAAATGGCGAAAAAATTCTAAAAATATGTATATTGCATTTTTATATAGAGATAACGGGTGATTCATTTAGAGGTACTTTTTTTCAATAGGGATTTTATGACAGATTAAGTGTGAGTCATGTTAAACTGTCACGATATTTTTGTTCAGTATTGTTTGACATTTCATCATGGAAAGAATTAGCCCGGCACAGCGTCTACAAATTGTTCAGTTGTATTATGAAAATCATCGTTCTACAAGGAATGTGTTTCGTGCGCTTAGAGCAACTTATGGTCCACATAATCGGCCTACCGAACGCATAATTCGCTGTACCATCGAAAAATTTGAAACCCAATTTTCATTATTGGCTAATACGCGACCAAATAGACCACATCCAGCACGTAGTGAAGAAAATATAGCCGCAGTAACTGAGAGTGTACGCGATGACCGTGATGAATCGATTCGGCGCCGTTCTCAACAGCTTGGCTTGTCGTATTCAACAACTTGGCGCATTTTAAGCAAGGATCTTGGTTTAAAAGCCTACAAAATTCAACTCGTGCAAGAATTGAAGCTGGCCGACTTTCCGAATCGTCGCCGTTTCAGTCTTTGGACTCTTGAACAAGATCCAATGTTTTAGACCAAAATTTTGTTCAGCGATGAGGCCCATTTCTGGCTTAATGGCAAGCAAAATTGCCGTAGTTGGGCTGAAGAGCAACCCGAAGAGGTTCGAGAGATGCCATTACATCCAGACAAAACAACGGTTTGGTGTGGTTTATGGGCTGGTGGACTCGTTGGTCCATATTTCTTAAAAAATGGGGCCGGCTGGAACGTAATTGTTAATGGCGCCCGTTATCGCGCAATGATAACGGACTATTTGCTGCCCGAAATTGAAGCTCGTAATCTAGACGATATTTGGTTTCAACAAGATGGCGCTACTTGCCACACAGCCCGTGAAACCATGGCTATATTGCGAGAACAATTCGGTGAACAGTTAATTTCACGCTTCGGACCAGTAAATTGCCCATGTAGATCATGTGATATCCAATAAAATTGTTTCTTTTTATTTTTTGTTATTTTTGAAAAAAGTACCTCTAAATGAATCACCCGATAAATGAAACACGTTCTGAAAAATGTAATTTAAAAATACAATTAAAATAGTCCATTTAAAGAGTCGGGATTTATGACAAAATTACCTGCGACTAGATTACGTCTCTTTCCCGTTTTCGAGGATGCTGAATCGATTCCCGGGGTCAAACCAATTTTTCCACCTCGGCAAAATTGGGCAAAAACCACTCCCAAAGCCCATTTTTCGTGACCCCGTTTATTTTCCCCAGTTTTTCGACTAACGGACGGCCCCTCGAGGGATTTGACCTTAGCCACCTCTACCTCAGGTTTCCACCCCTGTAGGGGGTTAGATGTTTTTTTGTGAAAAAAAAACTTGATATTTTATAGGAGGTGCTTCTTTGAAAAGTGGCAGATAACCTGGGTTGTGTAACCACCAATAGGGGAGGGGCATTGTTCTTTCTTTAATTATTTAACCTCATAAGCCCTTCATCTATTATAATTTTATTTAGCAGAGACCTATAGGACTCGTTAGTTCATGTTTTTTCAAACGTTCATTCTGTTTTGAAAATGTTAATATTTTAATAGGTTCAATAATTGCAACACAAATTGTCACTAACCACAGATTTTTTAACACTAAATTAACTTATAATAATAGTTCTTATAATTACACACTACTTATAACTTTTAGCTACATCACTTTGTACTAATCACTGTTCTTTCTCTTGATCCCGCTTCTTTTATGCTAGAATCATCCCATTTCATTCTAGTTGGTAACTAGACGGTTCTCCCTTTTTCTAGACGTTCTATGGTAGGAAGCAATAGCGCCATTTCTGGGTCGTCTGGCGAACCAGCATTATATTTATATTTTTTCTCTACTAAGGGGTTAATCATTCCTCGTAAGAGGGCGTGCACATGCCGGTATAATACATTAATATGCTTTTTTGTGAATTCTCTGAGGGTTTAGTTGTTGCAAGCTGAATTTTATATAAAATGATTGCTTATATACTGATGTACTTGCTGTACAATAGGGCATTAAAGTTCAAAAACGAGTTATTTAGAGCTGACATAGAAGAGATAAATTGCGATTTTTTGGTAAATTTTTCATAAATGGTTTTGTAGAGGAAGTATTTTTTTATAACTTTCAAATACTATATTATACATTGGATTGGACGGCCTCTGGATTTCGAAACATCAGTATATAACAATTCATTTTATGTGAGATTCAGCTTGTACCAGCAAAGTCCCCGCAAATCAAATTTTTATGCGTGTATTTGAGAGCCGAGAACAGCACTCTGGTGCTTGAAGTGGCTTATCGCATAAAAAAGCAGAAGCGCCCACTGAGAGACAAACGAAAATTCTTCAAAATATTTATTCCAAACTCTGTCTCGAATACAGGGTGGACCATTAATAATAGGCGACAGTTTAGGAGTAGATTCTTTGAGTCAAAATATGAGGATATAACCAAATATGCTTTAGTAAAATGTTGCTGTGGAAAAAAATACAGGGTATCAAAGTTCAAATTATTTTTTCGTCTTTTTGCAATAACTCAATAGCCTCTTGACTGATCTACGCCAAATTTGCTAGAGGCACTTTTTTTATTATAAGAAACAATAATTTATGAATTGTATCACGTTAGATCGTAGAGGGTGCCGCAGGACCTGTATCTGATGATCAATTTTTTCATATTTCTTTAACGAAACGTTGTGGTACTCCCGACCAGAAAATCATTTCCACGTATAAAAGGTACACTTGGTAGAAGTTGATAACTCCAACCGTTTTCGAGGAAAGTGCCGTTAAACATTTCAAAAAATTTTTGATAGACAAATTCAAATTTAATGAAACAAAGTGTATTTATTGAAAAGTGTACTTTGGTTACGTTTTGGTTCTGTCATTTACGTCATTTAATCATTTTATTTTGTTCTTGTGTTCCTCGAGCTAATTTCTTTAACTTCTTTATTTACAATGCCTAGACAAAATAATTGTTCAAATAAGGAAATGAGGGATATGATATGTGTTTATGCACAAAATAATTTTGGCGGACGTGCTGCAGCGAGAAGATACTCATTGCAATATCTAAATAGAATACAGCCAAACCATAAGATTTTCAAAGATGTTTCGTCTTTTGGGAGAAATGGGTTCATTTCGCTATAAAAACTAGAACTAGAAATTTTAGTTCGTGTGGATGAAGATCCTTAAGTCAGCTCAAATCGTTTAGCAGCGGCAACAGGGGTGAGTAAACAATCTGTCCTAAAGAACGCTTCTGCCCATATCATCTTACTCCTGTACAAAACTTACTTTGAAGGGATCTTCTACAAAGGCTACAATTTTGTCAATTTGTTCTAAATAAACACAACAGAGATCGAAATTTTGTTAAGAACACTTTATTTACCGACGAAGAAACTTTTACTTGTCGCTTTTAACTGGAGTAATACCCATTGGGAAGTAGAAAACCTTCATACCGTTAAAGAAAGGTGTTTTCGGCAAGAATTTAAGATTAACGTTTGGTATGGTATCATCGGCCATCAGTTATTGGGACCATTCGTCCTTCCTCCAAATTTAAATGGACAGTCTTATCTGTTTTTCCTTTAAAATACTCTTGCTGATATTATTACATGCTTTCATGCTAGATATACGGAATAGAATGTGGTTCATGCAAGATGGAGCTCCCCCTCATTTCTCAGGAATTATCATGATGAGACTTTCCCACGCAGATGAATCAGTCGTGGAAGCAAGTTTGCTTGGCCACCAAGGAGTCCTGATTATAATCCTTTAGATTTTTATGTGTGAGGACATATGAAGTCCTTAGTCTATGCAAATACTATCAACTCAAGAGAAGAACTGTGGGACAAAATACAAAACGCAGCGAATTTTATTAGAGGACAGGAAAATGTATTTTTCAATGTAAGAAAATCTTTTATGAATAGAATTTGAAAAGGCATAAAAGTTAGGTAGAGACCATATCGAACATTTACTTTAAGTTGCAGCGATGGGGTTTTTGCATGGGGGGAAAGTTTATAATGTCATTAAGTCAACTTTTACGTTATTTTTTTGGTCTTCTAATAAGAGTAGATCCTTATTTTAGAAAATCTTTTGATTTATGTATTTATCTCAATACCATGAATATAATCCATTAGTTCATAAGAAAGTGAGAAAGAGTTTAGGCTATTATTACGATTCTGTTTTCCCTTACGTTTTGTACTTTTTTCAATAAATGACGCCCTCATCAGATTTTCTGGTCGGTAGTACCATAACGTTTCGTAAAAAAAATACATCATCAGATACAGGTCCTGTGGTGCCCTCTATCATCTAACGTGATGTAATACATAAATTATTGTTTCTTAGAATAAAAAAAGTTCCTCTAGCAAATTTGGCGAAGATCGGTCAAGAGGCTGTTGAGTTATTACAAAAAAAAAAAAAATAATTTGAATTTTGACACCCTGTAGCTTTTTTCACAGCAACATTTTACTAAAGAATATTTGGTTATATCCTCATATTTTGACCCAAAGAATCTACCCCTGAACTATGGCTTATTATTAATGGTCCACCCTGTATAATTTGTTATATAAACAACTTGTATAAAACGCATTTTTTCCTTTACAATACTTTTTCCAAAATGAAAATTCTACAATGCCTGCATTTATCCTCGAATTAAATTCTAAAATGAAACGCGGAAACAACACCGCTAATTTGCAAACAAGTAGATAATTATAAAACGTTCACGCACAAATGAAAGTAAAATAAATTATCAACAATGTATCCTATTATTATTTGTGTAAAATTTGGCGTTGCTAAAATATCAAAACTAACTTCCGTTAGTCCTGCTAGCAGAGAAAGGATAGTAGAAGCGTGTGAGCATCAAAACTACATTTAAAAAGTGAAAATAATAGAAAACTTCTCTTATATAATCAGGTAAGACTTCACATAATAAACTGTGTATTAAAAGTTGTATGTGTGCCAAGGTAGTTTGGTCGACGCAAGCGCTTCAGTGATTCAGTTCACTTTTTACTCAGTATGTGCAAGCGTTGTTGGTCTCTGGAGCGTTTAATGAATTGAGAACTAAATGATGCGATGAAGTTTAACAAACTACCGCAAACTTTTAAACCTGATTGAAAGAAATCGCGCTGAGTGTAATCAACGAGTAAATAGATTAAAATATATGTTATGAAAACATCAATAAACAAATAATTATTCAATTAGTATTAGCAAATTAATAAGAAATAATCAATCTAAATTCTTAATTACGATTCCGAATGTTAGTAATGCTATCGTATAAAACACAAAACTTTTTTTACTGAGTTTTGCTAATCATATCCAAAAGATACCAATTTCAGCACAATAGCCCAGTTGCCAGGGGATTTAAGTCGGAATTAATTGTTACCTCGCTAATTATTTCATGAAAGGCTAGTTTTTTGCTAGTAGAAAGTGACTCAAAAATGTTTACGAAAATTTACCCCCGCGAACCCTTATAAAAACATTGCTAATATCTCGAAAAAAAAAAAAAAAACGGATAGCACCACGTGAAAAAGCGGGAAATTTTACAAAAAAAAATAGTTTCAAAGTTCTTTTTAATAAATTTTTCCCTTAGCATGAGAAATTATTACAGTTAGCTCAATATTACAAGCGCGTCGTACAGGGAAATGAAGTATTTCTCGACCGCCGCTACATAATAAAGACAATTTGTACCCATTAAAAACCAAACAAAAAAAGGTAGCATTTTAAAAGGAAGAATTCAGCTTTCCAATGGTATACTTACTTTTAATTTTTGTAATTTTTATTTCTTATAAATTGTACGTTGAAGTTAAGCTTTATCATTTTTCCCACTCTATATTAAAATTTTAAATAAAATACTAATTAAAATAATCCTTATAGATATATATAACTTGTTTATACCTTAAACTTCAATCTAAGATTAATTTTTATGCTCTAAAGTATCCAGGGTAAAAAAAATTAACTTTTAAATTATTGGTATTTTTTCCATTTTTTAGGGTTAGGAAATTTTCGCTTCAAAACTTGTCTAAAAATAGAAAAAAATATTTACAACAGGATCTCAGATTATTTAGAAAGAGGCAATATATTAACAGATAGCCAACATGGTTTTAGAAGTAGAAGATCAGTAGAAACTCCATCTACTACATTATTTGATTTTATTTACAGTGAGGTGGATAAAGGAAAATATATTGTCTCTATCTTATTTGATCTATCTAAAGCTTTTGATTCTGTAAATGGTCCTGTCTTATTTAGTAAATTAGAAAATATAGGTATAAGAGGCAATATTCTCAATCTAATAAAGTCTTTTATGGATAACAGAACCCTAACGGTTAAATGTAATGAAGCTTACTCTGTCCCACAAGCTATTTCTCTGGGAGTACCTCAGGGATCTATCCTGGGACCTCTACTGTTTTCCATCTATATCAATGATCTACCATCGCACATTAGCAAGGGACTCACAATTATGTATGCAGATGATACTACTGTGTGTATCTCTGCATCTAGCACTGATGAGCTTAGTTCTGACATTGAAACAACGGTAGATGAAATGAATGCGTGGTGTGACAGAAATAAATTAATATTAAATAGGGATAAAACAGTATTCATAGATTTTAAACTTAGAAGACATATACCACTTCATGGTATCCCCTTAAGTGAAAGCACAAAACTGTTGGGCACATGTATTGACAGCACACTGTCATGGGAACAGCATATCGATTATGTCTGCAATAAATTGAACAAATCTTATTTCGCAATATATCAATTAAAAAATGTGCTCAGTGAAGACGGTTTAATGAATGTATATTATGCTTTGGCTTATTCGCATATAACTCAAAATATACATCTTTGGGGAAAATCCAGTGGAGTATCCAGAGTATTTGTGTTACAAAAACGATTAATAAGATTGATATATAAACTTAAGTATAGAGAAAGCTGTAGAAACACTTTTGTCTCCAGGAAGATATTAACTGTACCATGTGTCTATATATACAAGTGTCTGATTCACGTAAAATGCAATCTGCATGATTTTCATGTGCTGTCTGAAAATCACAGATATAATACAAGACACGGGAATTTATTATCTATTCCTCACCACAGGACTTCGACATTTAAAGAGTCTCTTTATTATAATGGAATAATACTATATAATACCCTTCCTGAAAGTATTCGAGGTCTAAACTTATTAAGATATAAGAAAAAGATTAAGGACTTACTACTGAATAGTGGTTACTATAGTGTGAATGAATTTCTAGACAGATCTACAGATACATAGTCTCTAGTTTAAAATTTGTTGGATGTATTAACTTGTAAGTATACCAAGTATACATTTTCTGTCCATTATTTTATGATTTTAATTATGTATCAACATCTTATGATGTTCTGCAAAATGTTTTTAATTTAAATGCTGACTAGGCATGCATATATACATAATTATATATATTGCATCATAAAATGGTTAATAAATATATTATTATAATAGACTATACAATTCTTTAGACTACGGATTCATTTTTACCTAAATAGGTTCCATTTGAATTTCATAATAAATTAAACATTGTTGGCTTTTATTTATACTTTTTATGTTTGTCTGTATTTTTTTAATTAATATTTGTTTGTAGTTTCTATGTTATTGTTTGTATCTTATATTTATATTTGTGTGTATTTTTACATTTCATTTATTCTTATATACTTAATTATATACTATATTTTTACAAATCTCTTGTGCAAAATGACTTATCCTATATCATGTATGTGATCTAAAGGATTAATAAAGTATCGTATCGTATCGTATCGTAAACAGTCAAAGAAGGCTTGTAGGTAAATAAAAATATGATTTAAAGGTTATTTTTTTTAGGCCTCCTCCATACTTTCCAACGGCATCTATCTTGAGCACTCAATATCAAATTTTTGCCGGCTTGCCTTTGGATATCGTCTCTCCACCTTGTGTGGGGGCGTCTGACATTTCGTCTAGTTTCTCTGGATCGCCACTGCATTATCGCCTTCGTCCACTTTATACAGAGCTTTCAATAATGATCACAGGACACGTGATCTTTTAGGCTTGTCATGTTTTAGCCATGTCAGAACCTTCCATACTAGGGATATTTTAATTCGTATGTATCTAAGGGTGCGTTTTCAGTTGTCTTTGCTAACGGTTCTTTTCCACGAAATCTGGACGGAACGCACGATTTAATTGGCTCTGAAATTGTACACGCCCAGCGGAACCAATAAGGCAACGGTTTGTCTACGCAGAGTATTTAGCGCCGTACAGTCTTCTTGTAGGCATATCCTAACATTTAACTATTTATTTTAATCTGTAATGTCATATCATAGACGTAGTAGTAGTGTTTTGGTGGAGATTGCATAATTATCAGTTCTTTTTCACGAGTTTTGAATTGTTTTAATTATTATTTGAGTACTAATCAGTTCTTTTCGGAACTACATAATTTACATAAGTTATCTTCTGGTGAGTAATGATAAAGAGAAAAAGAATGTTAGCTTAAGTAACGTTTTTTAAATTTTATTCTAGTCCTGTCTTGCAATGGTTTTTACGCCAGAGCAAGATGCCTTCATTTTGATGGCTCATTTTCGAAGTGGAACTCGCAACGAAGATGGATCATGGAAGTATTCATTGCAATCATGCATCGAACAATTTATGGAAAAATTTCCTGACGCAAACATTCCATATGACACATTTTCAAATCGTAAATATGTACTCGTTGATCGTTTTGCAAAGAAACACTGCCTTTGCAAGGGAAAATCCACTGGTAGGCCAACTGTTTTAACTGAAGTGGTCATGAACGACGTTCGAGGAAGAATGAATCAAAGCCCGACAAAATTCATACCAAAGTTGTCCGCTCAAACAGGTAGGTACTTTTACACTAAATTTTTTAATTACTGATTACGTTACATGCCATTTAAATTTAGTTTCTTGAAAATATAAAATATGAATTTCTTTAGTGAAAATTATTATCAACAACTAATAACGATACCTACTAAAACTTTTGTTTATATATAAAACCTGAATGCAAATAAAAAAATATATAAAATTGGGAATCGGTTCTCTTTAGATGTCTTAATATACCTAAACGACAAATCAACGAAATTTATTTTTTTTTAGGTCTTTCAGTTGGAACAACCCATAAAGCACTAAAAAAACTGCATTTGCATCCATACATGGTAACCGTTGTTCAAGAACTATTACCCCCTGATTTTGAAAGTCGAGTAAGATATTGTCGTTGGTTCAACGGAAATTTAAATACCAACAATGTATTGAATTTAACCTATTTTACTGATGAAGCGTGGTTCCACTTAACAGGTTATATCAATAGTCAGAACTACAGGACATGGGTTACAGAAAACACTCACACTTATGTAGAAACAAGTTTACACCCCTTAAAAGTTGGTGTATGGGTGGCAATATACTTTTTATTAGCCGTTACTCGAGTCCGAGTATAAAAATGTTACAGTCGATAAATTGTGTACAATAAAAAACAAGTAAAAGGTGTAGTCTATTGTAATTCCCATTCATCTACGGTGCACACGACTATGGCTATAGAGGCCAATTCGGGAGAGCACATGTCGACCGCAGTCAGGACAAACATAGACCTGGTTAGGTCTTGGATTCGGCCTTCTTGCAGCAACATTTGCTTGATAGCTGGCCACAACCCCTCGCCATTCGGTTCTGTCCGCTGCAAGTTGTTCCCATTGCTCGTCTGCAATACCGCAGGATTTTAGATTCTCATGGAGAGCGTCTTTGAACCTCTTTCGTTGACCGCCACGCCTTCTTCTACCGCTTAGCAATTCACCATAAAGTGTACATTTAGGAAGGCGGTTATCATGCATACGATGAACGTGACCTGCCCATCTTAGGCGTGCTCTTGAAATAAGCACCTCAATTGGAAGGCTGTTTGCTCTCCTGAGTACTTCCACGTTTGATATGTGATGGAACCAACGGATTTTCATCATACTTCTGAGGTGTCTTTGCTGAAAATGTTCTAATTCTTTCACATGACGACGGTAAGTGACCCAGCTTTCACATCCATATAGCAGTGTTGGAATGACAACTGCTCTGTAGACAGCCATTTTCGTTGACAAAGCAAGGTCGTGGTTGTCAAATACTCTCTCTCTAAGTCCCCAGAGTGCTCTAGATGCAGCGTTAATTCTATTGCGAATCTCGCTGTCCATGTTTGCTTTGTCATTAACAACGTTGCCTAAGTAATTGAACTGATCCACCACTTCAAGAGAATTTCCGTTAAGTGTAATGTCTATTTGGTTCACTTGATGAGGAGTTGACATAATCTTAGTCTTTCCAATGTTGATTTTAAGTCCCAAGGAATACACAATACAATATACAGAAGGCGAATTATTAGGCCCTATATTTTTTCGTGAAACAATTAATGCCCAAAGGTATCAGACTCTTATTTTAGAGCCATTTCTGGCACAGTTGCACGATGATGAACTGCAAGATGGTTATTTCCAGCAAGACGGCGCTACTGCCCATACAGCAAGAGCTTCACTTGATTTTTTACGGGAGTTTTACGATGACCGATTAGTCAGCCAGGGATTATGGCCTGCACTGTCTCCAGATCTAATGCCCTGTGATTATTTCTTATTTGGACACATGAAGAACAATGTTTTTAAAAATAAATTACATACCATTGACGAATTACAAGAGGCAATAGAAAGAGAAATCCGCAATATTACTGTTGATCAGTTACAGAACGTATTCGAAAATATGAAACGAAGAGTCCATGTGTGTTTAGAAACTCAAGGCAGCCATTTTGAGCATTTGATATAATTTATTGGCATTTCGTATTAAAATGTACCTATTCATTCATCTTCTAATTTAAATCTCATGTAACAAAAGTTTTTATTATGTAATTTCTTTTATTTACTGTGAATTGTTCGATTCTAATGTTTATAATCATGTTGTCTGTGGAAATAAAGATTATCTTGAATTAGGTGTAATAATTTATTTCTTGCGAACATTTTTTTATTCAGACAAAAGGCATCCCATTTAGATTTGCTTTTAATATTAAAAAATTCTTAAATTTGATGAATAAATGAATTATAAATGTTTTACCTTTAACTAGAACGCCAATGGATTTAGGGTATTTCTGTTTAGTGCAATACCATCGTGTATAGTCGGTTGTCTATATTTTTGCGGTCACGTGTCCTGTGATCATTACTGAAAGCTCTGTATTATCTCTGGCAAGGTGCCCCGCCCAACGCCTGGATACTTTAGAGCATAAAAATTAATCTTAGATTGAAGTTCAAAGTATAAACAAGCTATATGTTTTTTAAATTAGTATTTTGTTTAATATTTATGTTTTAATTTAGAGTGAAAAAAAATGATAAATCTTAACTTTGACGTGCAATTTATAGGAAATAAAAACTATAAAATTGAAAATAAGTACCTATACAATTGGAAAACTGAATTCTTCTTCTTCAAAATGTTACCTTTTTTTGTTTCGTATTTACTAGGTACAAATTGTCTTTATCATGCTAAGGGAAAAATTTATTTGAAAAAACTTTTAAACTATCATTTTCACGTGGTGCTATCCTTTTATTTTTTCATTATTTTTCGGGATATTAGCAAAAAATTGAATTTTTCAATTTCAGAGGGTTGTTTATAAGGGTTCGCGGGGATAAATTTTGGGAAACTTTTTTGAGTCTACTAGCAAAAACCAGCCTTTCATAAAAAAATTAGCGAAGTAACAATGTTTGAATATTTGTGAAAACAGCAATTTTTCTGAAACTTGAAAATTTACACAAATTTGGGTCATAGATACTGTTTAAAAAGTCGTTTAAGAAATTATTCCGTGGGCCCTAACTGCTAAAAATGGACGTATAATAGCTAATCCTAAATAGAAAATAAATTTAAATAATAATCTTAATAATGATAAACCTTTATTTAGCACTTTGCTATTTTCTGACAAAATCCAGCACAATCTTTGTCATAATATTAGAATGTAAAACTAAGTAAAACAGAAAAACGAGTATACATACAACTATTTCATATTGATATATAACAACTACTAATCATAATATATAACTGTCTTTCAGAAGTCTTTTAAAGGAAATAATGCTACGAGCATCTTTTTCTACTCGATTCAGCCTATTATATTTCCTGAAACCCCCGAAAAAAATTGAATGCTGCCCAGCAGTTGTTCGCACCCTTTGTAAAACAAAGTTTTATCTACCGCTTGTGCTACTATACAGTGCTACACTACACTAATTTTCTAGTTTTTATAGAAAGATATCAACTAACCCTACAAAGAACTACCATTTTTTTTGTAACTTTTTTTTTACAAATAATATAGTCAATGTTTTTATTACATTTCAAATCATTGTCAATTATGATCCCCAGATATTTAATTTCATTAACTATTTCGGCAATCTCTCCACACAATTTAAGTTGTAATCGGTTGATGAGAAATATCCACCTATATGACTTTTTCTATAATATCAACCCTTTTATTTTTGCTAGGTTCAATTTTAATTTATTTACTTCCATCCAATCACTGATCTTTTTGTAATATTTGATTCATTTTAGCAACAAGATTTAATAAGCATGTATCTGACACATATTGTATCATCGGTAAATTGACGATATTTCGGTGTTTCACAAATTAGGGATATATCGTTTAAATATAAAATAAATAGTAAAGGTCCTAGTATGCTACCCTGCAGTATTCCAACATTAATATACGATTCTCTAAATACATACTCTTCATATTTAACGTTTTGTCTTTTATTATCCCTATAAACTTTCACCCAATTTAAGACTATCCCCTAAAAACCTATTGTTTTTAGTTTCTCAAACAGCTTAGCTCTATCTAAAAGTTGACCCGTGTCAAAGAGTTTAAAAATTTTCGTATTATTAAAAACCCAGACATCGTCAAAATTTAGCAAATTTTCTCTAACATAGCTGTTTATTAAAAATAAGAAAAGTTATTTGGTACTAAAAGCGGTAGTAAAAGATCAACTTATTAATTTTTGTGATAATAATGAAGTAATCGTTCAAAATCATTCTGGGCTTCGCAAACATTATTCCTGTGAGTATGCTATTATAATTATTGTATGTGAAAGATGGTTTAAATTTTTAGAAGATAATCAAGTGGTTTTAGTCATATTTCTTGACTTGAAAAGGGCATTTAAAAAGATAAGTAGGGAGTTGTTTGTTAATATCCAAGCTAGAGGCAATAGGGCTGAGAAATATCGAGTTAAACTGGTTTAAAAGTTACCTAAGCAACAGATCACAAAGAGTCAAATATAAAAACTCAGTAACAAGTGAGCTACAGATAGAACATGGCCTTCCTCAAGGAACTATTCTTGGTCCTATTCTATTTGCTCTTTATATAAATGATATTGTTATGTGTGTAAGTAACTGTAAAATATCCGTATACAATAATGTATTAGAGTGGTAATAATCTTAACCAGATGTACACAAACTATAAATACACCACATGTAATGACGACCCCCTCTATCCCGGAAGGCTCTAGAAGAGACTTGTGTGGGAGGAGGCTACACATTTAGAGACAAGGGACACACACCCAATATCCGTGTATAGTGGAAAAATCCCTCTCACAGTATTTTCCACTGCCACGACCGGGGATCGAACCCGGAACTTTTGGGTGAGAGGCAAGTGCGCTCACCTCTCGACCATCAGTCATATAGAGATAAATAATTATAAACTCGAACAAGTTAAAGAAATTAATATTATAATAGATAGAGTTTAAAAGGCACTGTGACTATATATTAAATAAAATGTCAAAAAAGGTTCATTTTATGAGAAAAATAGATAACAGCTTAACGATGAGCACAAAAATCTTATTATTAAACTCAAGAATAGCTCCACACATTGAATATTGCTCAAATATTCTTTTCAATTTTAACCAAAATGAAATAACCAAGCTGCAAAAATTGCAAAAAAATCTATAAAACAATTCTTAAATGTAACAGGTATACATCATTAATAAATACACTAGAAGTACTTAATTTCATGACTGTAAAGTAAAGAATAATATACAAAAATTTAGATTTTATTTATAAATTGAAGATCAAAAAGACTGTCATGTACCAATGTAATAAACTGAGATATACAGGGTGGGGCAATAGTGCGTCGGACCTCGATATCTCGAGTTCTACGATATCTAGAATTTTTTTAAAAATTGCAAGTAAACTAGATAACTGGAAATTATTTTCGAACATACAGAACGACCCAAAACGAAATTACAGGACCGAGTGTTTTTTTTAATAGAATGCTATGCATATCGGTACATTTTTCTCTCTCAAGTCTCTTTCTAGGCTTTATTTATTCCTATTTTAGCATTGAATATCTTCAACCACTTGGATAAAAAGTTGACGTGGAAATCTTTCATTGAATCGATTACAACAAGATGTAACAAAGGAATCAATTTCTTAAAATTAGTCACTAAAACCTGGTGGGGCGCAGATGTAAAGGTTGCATTGCTTTTCTATAGAGCTTATATTAGATCAGTCATAGATTATGGATGTGTCATATATGGATCTGCAAATAAGTCTATACTAAATAGGTTAGATATTACGCAGCGAAAAGCTATTCGGATTTGTCTTGGTGCAATGAATTCCACTCCTATCAATCCACTTTATGTCGAAGCTCTTGAGCCCCCTCTTGATATAAGGAGAGAATTTCTTAGCAATAAATTTATGCTGAAACAATTCTATTTCAATACTCCACTACTAAGCAAAATTTCAAGCTTAAACATCTTCGACTTATGTAATAAGTTTTGGATTAAAAAACTCTCACCTCCCTTGACTATAGCTTTTCGATACTGTTCTGAACTTACAGACCTTGAGCGATTTTCTATGGACAATTTTAATTTCTTTGATTTATTCACCGATACGGATTTCATCATACCATCTTATACGGAAAATTATTTAATCAACTCCAACATTCTTAAAAATTTGCTGAATCAATTTGATGACCCGCTGCTTATTTACACAGATGCATCCAAAATTAATTCTCAGGCTGGTGGGGCTTACTTTATTCCATCATTGAATATTGAGAACTATTTCCAACTTAACACTAATTGCTTAATCTTCACGGCGGAGGCCATAGCTATATATGAGGCATTACAATTTATTAAACAATACAACCCCCCCAATACAATAATTATTTTATCCGATTCCTTGTCTGTAATTAATGCATTAAGTAATACAAACACCTTTAGCTACAAAGTTAATCCATACATCTTCAAAATAAAAAATATCATTCATCAAATACACTTATCTGGGAAAAAAGTTACATTCGTCTGGGTCAAAGCACATATAGGAATTAAACACAACGAGCACGTAGATACATTAGCTAAAAAAGGAGCTTCATCAAGACACATTCTAGAACATAAAATCGGTTTAGCAGACACGTATAGTGTTCTTAAACTAAATTTGAGAGTCAAATGGAATTACCAATGGAAAGAGTATTGCTTTACCAACCCTACCAGGTACACGATGATTCATTCCAGTATACCTAATAAACTTTGGCATGAAGACCTTCAAGCATCGAGAAAATACGTAACGTCTCTTATCAGATTAAAATTTGGTCACGCATGTTATCCCGCACACCTATACAAAATTGGTATATATATCTCACGAAATTGTGATCAATGCAACATCATAGCAGATCTCGACCATATATTTTTTGGATGTGTGAAATATCAAAATACCTCTAATGCATTAATCACTAATATTGCACAAAACTGCAATATATTGGCTCCCTTTAATATGCTCTTCTTATTGTCCTTAGGATCTCGTAAAGTTTATACGTATATTTTTGATTTCGTAAAAGAAACATGTATTAAGCTTTAGGTTATGTTGGCTACCGTATGTTTTTCCCTCTGTTGTTTTTCCCCTGTCAACCGTGGTCCTCCCTGTATTGTCTATTTTTAAATGTCCTGACAGACCCCAGGACGGGAAGCGTGTGTCCCCGTTGTATCCTTTTTTGTTGTCTTCAATTTATTTTCCCTTTTTTTTCTTCGTTTTTAGGTTAGAATTAGGTATATGATTTTTTTTGTCATACTGTTCGCTACCATTATCAGGATATTTAATAAATTAATTTAACGTTAATCTGACGATCAATTAGGTATTTTGTGACTGGCAGTATGGTCTTCGACCTTAAATCCATTAAAAAAAAAACCACTTGGATGTAATGCATTTTTTTGTTAAAATAATGCAATCTGCAGATGGATATTTAAAAAATCACCAAAAATTATTTTTCGACGAAGAACATTTTAAATTGAATTTTCTCATTTTTTTTCCAATGGAACACCCCGTATATTTTTCAACGATGTGATGTAGAAATGAAAAACGAACAGTTTTTGTAAGTATTTCCCTATGGCTAATTGCAACCATTTTAGTGTTATAAATAAATAAATGTCAAATTCAAGAATAAACTTAAAAAAAGAGGTTAGGTTAGGTTCTATACACACACTAAATCCCAATTTAATTTTTATTCCCTTTATTAATGGAATGGGGGTGGTAGAGGGGTAGCTAACGCTAGAAAAATTTTTTGAGACGTTTCCTTCTTGTATACACACTAAATCACATTTTATTTTTTAATCCCTTTCATCGGGGCGAGCGTAGGTGCGTCTTTAATATGTACATATTTCGGTATGCGATGTAAAGCAACGACAGGCGCAGTTAGTACTTGGATAGGTGACCATTCCAACGGAAACCGCGTTCTCGCCTCACACATCTTCCAGCGGCTTGTATATCAGTGTATGCGCAGAAGCTATACAACCTTAGGCGAGGGTTGTATAGGAGATATACCATCCTTCGGAGGGGATGTCGGTCCCTTGTCTATTAAATGTTAGGCAAGTAAAAGATCCCTACTCTTCTTAAGGGAAGAGGTTCGGCAAAATTCCTGGTTGGGGGTAGCTCGTCTACAGGCGTCGGTGTTAGGCCTCAGTAGCGGAAATAGGCCGTCGTTAAATAAATGTATAAAAAATTTAAAAAAAAATCCCTTTCATAATAGTGTGGGGGTGGTATTGGAGGTGACAGTGGGGGTAGGGGGGGTGCGCACAAAAAAAGTTACAGACAGACAGATAGACAAGCCGACAGACTGACAGACAGGATTCTTTTTTCGTTTCATGACATTTATGCCTATTTCAACAAAAAAAATAAATATTTTTTTTTGCGTTACTATACTTTCAATGGACGTGGAAGTAAAAAAAATAGTGAAGAAAATGGAAAGTGATCATACAAACGAAGATTTCTTTAACATCCTTATGATTTTTAACCAAAATGGCCAAAGATATTTACCAACTTGTCGCAGTTTCAATGCAGAATATCCCGAGGAAAGAAGACTTCATCGTCGATTTTTTGTTTTTAATAATTTTTTATGTAATTTTTTAACAATGAATGTTTATATTCATTTATTGAACAGTACATCCTCATTTCATTGTTTTTTTGTATTTAATAAACTATTTGATTTTGTTACACCGAAATTTTGTAGACAATTATTGGTTTACAAGGTAACCTTCACCTGACATCGACGTTCAGGGAAATGTTCAACTAAATAAATTCTTGCATCCGATGCTTACAACAAATAGTATCTGCCCCTTATGGCTTTAATTTTATTTCTATATTGGATGTTGCAACCGTTGATAATAAAAGATAAATAGAAACTTACAGGCTTCGGCTCTAAGATCTAAGAAAAATAGAATGCGGACACTCTAACAATAATAAATGAATATTTACGCTTCAAATTTAATTTGCCACAAAATCAATGAATGAATTCTTTTAATTTAAATCTTAGAAATCGAACGAAAAGATAGTTAAATAGATTTGTTTATGTGATGCAGTTCGTAGTACATATGCTGATTGCATTTATATTGCGTTTTATATGCAGCTTACAAGTTAAGTACATACTTTTGCAGTTTTATTAGGTACATTTAGATACTACTAAAGAGAAACGAGGGCTGTGAACTAGTTTCCAAACTCGCTAGGATATACGACATTTAACACGCATATAAATGAGACAATACGGACGGTTTACTCCCTGTCCAGGAGTCTGTATCCACTCATGGTCAGGGATAGCAGACTTAACCTACAAAATAAAAAATTGTTGTACACAATGGTGGTCAGGCCGTCCATCACATACGCGGCGCCGGTGTGGTGCAACATACCGGCCACGACAATGAGAAAACTAAAAGTATTTGAGCACAAATTTATGCGCCTCATCTCTAATTCTGGAAGGTATACCTCCCTCAGAAACTTATACGCACTTTGCCACGACATAACCCCAATAGCGGACTACGTCCAGAATATCTCACAAAAATTCTATTCTTTCAAGCTGGGCGACAGTCCACTAACAAGAAACATAACACAAATTAGACAGCACAATGCCCCATTTCGGATAAAACACACCCTACCATACCAGATGTTACCGATCTTCCGGCAACCTCTGTAGCCAAACTTCACCAACTATAACTTCCGCTTATCCTATCCACCTTTATTGATATTTCATACCTTTTGAATCTTTAAATATTTCCTGTCCCCCTCTTCTTTTCTGTATGTTTCCTTTTATCCCGTTTATTTTTTGTATTCTTTTTGTACATTTTCGTCTAAATTCATTTCCATTCAAAAAATTTCAACAAAAAACCAAAATTCTCGAAAAACTAAAAATTTAAAAACCACAGTTTAGGCCAGCCTATGCGCAACCCGTCAGTGTCAAAATTACTTGGTGAAAAGTGAAAATTTTCAAAAAATTTAGTTCTTAAGTTTTATAAAATCTGTTTTTTTAGATATGTGTAATTTTAATACCTTTTTTAATCTGTTTGTTAGCAGAAGGAGTATAGGTTAAGTTTTAACTGTTTTTTTAGCCAAGCCAGACCCAATCTACCCGGCCCTGTAATCAGCCACCGCGAATCGCGCGGTGGTTGCACGACCGGACCCGGAGTGGGTTCTAGGGAGGCAACTTGAAAATTGAAAATAAAGTTATATTGAATTGAATTGAATGTTAGTTGGCAAGAATTTTTTGGTTATTTTGACGTTGACAAATTCCATGAATTCACGAGGCAATATTTTGGTATGATAATATTTAACTTGTATGTACACCTTTTAATATGCAAGCCTTTTGCTTGTAACGCGTGTATAATTAAGCACACAATCAATATAATTAAGCATACATTTCTCATACCATAAATATTTTTACAAAAGAATTTCAGATAAAGTTTTGTACGTATCTTAGTACCTATATCGTGAATAGAAATCGTTTGTTTTGCAGTTACATAAGGTTAAAAATAAGTAATTTACTGTAAATAATATATTAAAAAAGAAGCAATACATAAAATAAATAAAAAAATTTATGTCACTAAATGCATGATATCAGATCGTCGTCTTTGGTTAAATTTAAATCATCTAGCCGATAGCCGCGTTCGTTAAAGCGTGAGGTGGCAATCGCGATTAATCGAACGGGTATCGCGCTACCGGGTTCGAGCCCCTGCTCCTGAACTGGCACTGTCAGAGGATATGGCTGTAAGTCCGCGTTTCTTAATGTGTAACCCCCTTCCGCCCAAGCCGCTGACTTCTGGGATTGGAGTTGTCTAATTTCTGTGATATTTATATATTATTATCCAATTTAAACTATTCAAGGCTAAAGATTATTTGGGTGAATAAGGCATTAATGGTAGTTTTCTCCTTCTAGGTTTCCATTAACTGCAATTTTCGCTGAATTAGTAACTGTCTATTTACTTGGTGCTTTAGGACTTTTTGGCTTGTGTCAGAAAGCTTGCCCGCTTTTTTTATATTTACTCTTATCCTTCAGCTGGTTGGATTTTTTTTTTAGAAATCTGAATAAGTATGGTTTACTCTACCTCTCTTCCGTTAGCAGCTTAGATGGAACAACTGCAAATTAAACAAATTAACAATTATTTAAATGATATTCTTAAAATCTGCAATCTTAAAGATAAAATGTTATACTACATGCTTCTTCCATTTGCCTAATGGCAAATCTTGTTTTTCCTCGTAACTTAGATGAGACTATCGACCTGCCTTGTTCAGTGTAATTTTTAGTTTCCTATGACAAGACAGGACTTCTTTATGGAAAATATTTGATGTTTGTATCAATTTTTCGATGCTAATTTGCAAAATTCAAATCGTTATAATTTAAAGATATCACAGTTATTATGAATAACAATACAGGGTGTCTCACCGGGAACTGAATCGATCGATATAGAGAAAAGTACGCATCAGAAAATTGTATATCCAATCCAACTAAAATAATTACAAGCAGCTGGCACTTCAGCTTATACCGGAAGTCGATACCAACTTGCTTATTTCAAATGGAACACCTTATATATTTTAGGGTTTTCGAAAAGAGCATAAAATTCTGAGTCGTAAATATGTAGCATATCCTATACCTAAACCTAGCCGTTTCAGAGATATTTGGCATTTTATAGAAAATTTGACAGGTGCAACGGTTTGCAAGAACCGTTATCACTTTCTTCGTGTAAAAGATCCTCATTTGTTTCTTGTCACATAAAAAGAACACAAGAAGAACTACTTTCTACAACTGAAATAAATTCAATAATATCATACCAAGTGTTCCGTTTTTCGCGTTACATTTTGTCAACTTCAAACCGCGAAAACTTGTTTAGGACAAATGGAACACTCTGTATTTTTTTACGTCAATTTGTGTAAAATTGAATTCCCTTTTTTCTGGTATTAGCATTGTGGGGGTTAAAGTTACAACTTTTTGAAATATTTGCGTTTTTTTTTTATTAGAAATTCACGAATTGTTGCAATCATTTCATCAAAATAGCCATGATTAGAAACAATCAGTCATTATCTTATGTCAAAAAATGCCAGCACGTTTAAATTACACCCACGAAGACTTTTTAAGTATGTTTATTATTTATGGAGAATGTGATAAAGTAATATCAAGAACTTGCAGCACATTTGCTACTCGATATCCAGAAAAACGGAAACCGTCACAAAACACTGTAAAACGCATACTGGAAATTTTTTAAAATTATGGCTCTGCCAAGGCAAAAATGCAAAGAAGAAAGCCTATTGTTGATGACGAAAACATTGAAATAGTCATTCTGGGATATTTTCATGCATTTCCAAGGATGTCATTAAGACAAGCTGCTCTGGAATCGGGACTATGCAAGGATTCAATTCACAGAATCTTATTAAAACATAAGTTTCACCCGTTCTCATTCCATATGGTTCAAGGATTAAAAGAAACATATTTCCTAAGAAGACAGAATTTTTGTGAGTTTATTCTAATAGGGTTTGAGGGTCACGATTCTTATTTGGGAAATATTATATGGACAAATGAAGAAAAATTTACTAAAAATGGACTTTTTAATAGACAGAATTATTGGAGTGATTCAAATCCGAAACTTTCAGGAAAGTTGGCAGTTCAATGTTTACTGTGCCATAAGAAACGATAGAGTGGTGGCATTACAATTTTATCAGGAAAATTTAAACGGTAAATTAAATTTTCTCTTGTGCTAATATGTATAGGTAAATTTTTGTTTTTTTTTTTTAGATGAAAGATATCTGAATATCTTACAAAATTTGAATAATAACTATTTAGAAAATTTACCTCTCGCCGAACATAGAAACATTTTTTATCAGCACGACAGTGCTCCCCCTCATAACGCATATTTATATAATAATTATTTACAGGAAACTTTTTATGATCAATGGATTACCAATAATGGACCTTTCTTATGGCCTCCTCGCTCGCCCGGTTTATCAGTCCTGGATTATTTCATTTGGGGAACTATTAAAAATATAGTTTATGAGAGCCCATTAACAACCATTGAAGATTATATGCAAAAAGAAAGAAATGAATTTCAAAACATATCACAGGATTCAATTAGAAGAGCCTACCATGAGGAACTAACCCGAAGGTGCGAAAAATGTGTCGAAGTTCGAGGGCGGAATTTTGAGCAATTATTAAATTAAATTGAAATCATATTTTAAATTGATCTTATCTCTGCTATTTTAGTTCATGCCATATCTTCAATTCGATTAATACGCATGCTACATTGTTAGTGTTATTTTGCGTTTTTGTGGATATCGAGTAGCAAATATGCTGCAAGTTCTTGATATTATTTTATCACATTCTCCGTAAATAATAAACAAATTTAAAAAGTTTTCGTTCGTATAATTTAAACGTGCTGACATTTTTTGACATAAGATAATGACTAATTGTTTCTAATCATGGCTATTTTGATGAAGTGATTACAACAATTCATAAATTTCTAATAAAATCGCAAATATTTCAAAAAGTTTTAACTTTAACCCCCACAATGCTAATATTAGAAACAAGAAAAAAGGGAATTTAATTTTACACAACTTGAAGTAAAAAAATACAGGGTGTTCCATTTGACCTAAACAAGTGTTCGCGGTTTGAAGTTGACAAAATGTAACGCGAAAAACGGAACGCTTGGTATGAAATTATTGAATTTATTTCAGTTGTAGAACGTAGTTTTCCTTGTGTTCTTTTTATGTGACAAGAAACAAATGAGGATCTTTTACACGAAGAAAGTTATAACGGTTCTTGCAAACCGTTGCACCTGTCAAATTTTCTATAAAATGCCAAATATCTCTGAAACGGCTGGGTTTGGGTATAGGATATGCTACATATTTTTGACTCAGAATTTGATGCTCCTTTCGAAAACTCTAAAATATATAGGGTGTTCCATTTGAAATAAGCAAGTTGGTATCGACTTCCGGTATAAGCGGAAGTTCCAGCTACTCGTAATTGCTTTAGTTGGATTGGCCACACCAACATTAGTAATATCTAAATTTTCAAAATTTTCTGATGCGTACTTTTCTCTATATCGATCGATTCACTTCCCGGTGAGACACCCTGTATATAACCTTTTTTTCTTAAAAGTTGGTTCTCTACCAGAACGTGCCATATGCATTTGAATCAATTGTTTGAAAATGGCACGTTAATGTGCCGAAAGTGCACATGTACAATTAATTTACAATAAATTAGTGATAGGAAACAAAGGAAAGTGTTAAGTGTTTTCCTGATAGCATCATTATTAACACTCGTAATTAACTATCACAGTAAAAATCTAAGAGGCGATCGTAAAAAGTCTTACGTCATCTAGAACAAGCGTGGATGTATATTGAAAATGAAGTGCAAATGTAAATAAATAGAAGGCACTTAACTTGCCTAACCTAAGTTGGGCTATACGTCAAGAAATTACGTCACTTACGCTTATTTTTTTGAAAATATACTTTTTTAGAGATAATCAAGTTTTATACAAAAAAAGATTTCTTGCAGATTTCTAAAAAAATTATTCTCAAAGATATTGACAAAAAACAGTGGAAGGCTCTAGTTGATAGTATTAACAAAAATATGAAAAGGTTTTTATATCTCTTGAAAGCAGTAGCGGCTCGTCAGGGGAGGCAGGGGAGGCTGAGCCCCCTCTACATTTTTGGGAGAGGCAGAATATCTCCAAACTAATATTTTTTACAAGTAGAAATATCTACGTAGCAAAATCTCTAATCTCAATGTTGTTAATTCATTAATCAATTCCCAGTATACAAAAAAAATGTTGAAATTTCTTTTCCACAAACATGTAACGTAGTAACGTTGCAGTTTGGATAGTCCGCGTATGCATATTTCCCAGCCTCTCATTGCGGATTCAAGAGAAGCTTAGCTTCCATTTCGTTATCCATATTATGTGATAAGTGACCTTGAATGCTTGGCGCGTTCTCTAAAGACACATATTGGATATGACAGTACCACAGCTAGCCTCTGGCATCCCATCTCTTTCTAGCGCATGTGCACTTCAGACTTCAGTGTTTTCAGTTGAGCATCCCTTTCATAAGAGAATGAACGGTTATTATTATTAGAATAGTTGCAATTTGCGGCTTAGGGTCGGTTTATCAATACAGGGTTAACACTTTGGCAGTTATCCTTTGGTTAACCTTGCATTGGTAAACCGGCCAATAAACATATAAAATAAACTTGGTCCGCTTTTTTTTGTTATGTTCATTAATGATATTTTGAAGGGCTTCGGTAGTAATACCCATTTCTTCCTGTACGCAGATGATCTAAAAATATATCGATTAATCGACTCAATAGATGACTGTGTTAATATTCAAAACTGCTTAAATACCATTAATACATGGACCAATGACAACTATTTACCTCTTAATGTCAGCAAATGTAATGTCATTTGGCAGAAAAACCAACATGTACATGTTTAATTATAACATTGACAACGAAAGTTTACAAAGGCCTGAATTCATCAAAGACCTTGGAGTTTATTTTGATCCAAAATTATCTTTTAATAAACATGTAGAAATGACAACTGCTTCCGCTTTTAAAAGCCTTGGTTTCGTGATACGTAACTGTAAAGGTTTTAAAAATATTTCCACCCATCGGCTGCTTTATTTAATTTTTGTTAGATATCGCCTTGAATATGCTTCTATTGTGAGGAGTCCAATTTACACTTCCAATATTCTACAAGTAGAGAAAATTCAGCGTAGGTTCTTAAAATCTGCCGTGTACACACTTTACGGTGAATATCCACCCAGAGGATCTCCACAAACTGAATTGCTGGAAATGTTTAACTTAAAAACTCTCAGCAATCGTAGAGTAGCTAACTCCGTAATTTTCCTCTTTAAAATTGTAAATAATAGTCTTGACTGTATCAACCTATCAAATCGAATAAATTATATAGTTCCTTAAATTAGTGCTCGACATAATCACATACTTGCAGGGCGTACACCACGAACAAATATCCTTATATCATCAAATCTATCGAATGTATGCCAATTATTTTAAAATTGAACATATTATTGATATATTTTTCTGTAGCGAGAGTGCAATTAGAAAAGCTGTTTTTGGCATGGATATTTCCTAAGACGGTGAATTATTATATCATTATAGTATTTTATATTTCATTACATTTTTAAGTAGCTTATATTGTCATATCTATCATATTTTATATATTTTAAGCTCTCCACAATAAATTTGTGAGAGGTTACTAAAATTGGTTCAAAAACTAAAATTGAGATAACATCAAATCTTTATGTTTTGAGGTCCTAAGAACCCTAAAAAGTGGTTTTTGAAAAATGTCTGTATGTGTGTTAGCACGATAGCGCCGAAACTACTGAACGGATTTGAATGAAACGAGTGTGCGTTTCTTTAGTGCCCCAGAAGATCTGAAAAGGTTTTGGTTGAGATCGAATTACGTTTAGTGCCATTTTGACGCAACAAGTTGTTTATTTTGTAATTACTTTCAATTTGCAATGGAACCATTGATAATCAGTTAAAATTCTGATTTCAACGATATATCACACTTCCACCCTTTCGATTTGGTTTCCGTGAAAAAAATTAAAAACAAAGCAAATATGGCATAGATCGCATTTCGCATCACATGATCGATGCGTGTAGCCGTTACGTCGTGAAACTCGTCACATCACGTGTCAATTCACGTTTGAGGGTTTCTTCACTGCTCTAGAAGTAGAGCGGATTACGTTTAGTTCCGTTTTTAAATATATATACAGACAAATCGAAAAATTAAACTACAAGTATTCCTCTAAAATCTAGTAAAATTACTGAAATACTAATGTTTCATTTAACAAAGACAGCCGCGAGCGATCGGATTGCAATGAGCAAATTTTGACGATTGTCATTGTCATCGTTTGTCATCCGATAACGTTGGTGTCATGTCATGTTAATAAGATTTCGGCATATTTGTCACTTTTAGTGGATTGTCACAAACTTTAAAGTTAGATGTAACAATATCAATATCATATGCTTTCTGTACCTTCGTTGTTGAATTTATTATAGATTATCACTTTACCAATCTTCAGTTTGTTGCTTTACAAATCTGTAGTATTGAGAATAACTAGACTTTCTTAGTCGTTCATGTGATGCTAAAGTTGTTAATATCCTAATAGTATATTATTCAACGAGCGATAATGCAGGTAATAACTCGCATAGATAATTGTAAATTCATCAAGTTGAGGGTTTTTTTAGTGCCCCAGAAGATCTGAAAAGGTTTTGGATGAGATCGGATTACGTTTAGTGCCATTTTGTCACACAATTTAATGCTCTTTTCGGCTTCAAAGATCCACCGAGTGGGGAGGTTCCAGCCGCTTCCAGTTGCAGCCGATTTTTTTATTTATATTATCATGTGTATTTATATCTATGTTAGTTCCTTAGTATTTTATTGTATATTTGTCTTTTTACTCTCCCCACTTTTACCTTTTTTACTTAGATTTATTATATATTTGTGTTGATACTATATTTTCTGTACCTAATCCTGTAATTGGGCTTTGCCTGTTGGATTTTGTAAATAAATAAATAAATATAAAATATTTAACAGGCGGTCGAAGAATGAGTGCTCTAAGTGAAAATTTTTCGACATATTTTGTTGTCCAGGTGCGGTGGATATTTGTTGTTAAATGGATTTAGTTTTCTTAGTTATGATCCTCTGTAGAGAATATGACGAGAATAGGGTTTTCCCACTAATTTTATTTTAACAGTTTGTGTCTTGAAAATGATATATAAGTAATAAAACATTTTATTAATTTACAACAATTTACTTTTCTAATAAGAATAATTTCTAAGAAAATATCGTTAAAACAACTTGCTGATAATTTCAGTGCTTTTTAAAACGGGCATTTTTACGCGCCAGAATTATGTATCTACCCGGAAAACCAATGAGATTATGGATATAATTAGTTTGTAATAGATTCTAACTGTCTGTTAAAGAAAGCTTTCCTCTAAAACTTCTCAGAATTTCAATTTGTAATGCTTGTACTGTGATTGGTCTAAAGCAGTGGATGTGTAAATATTGGCCAATCAGAATCCAGACAAATGCCACACGTTATTCGTGAAAGCGTCGGACGTTAATATTTTGTACTGTACTTTAGGTTTAACCTTCATCGACATTACACATCAGATGACTAACCTAAAACGTTAAATTTATCTTTTTATGTTTGTATTGTTTGGAGTGAAAATATTATTTTATCAGTTTCTGGTTTATGTTTTATTAATTCTACAATCAAAATGGAATCAAGTGGAAGAGGGATATGTTAAAGGTGCCGCTGATAATTTACCTAAAGTAGAAAAGTGCTGAGTGCTGTCAATAAATGGAGGTTATCTTGAACAGAGACAACCTCTGTGATGTTAATTCTGTGATTGGATTTAAGGGTGTTGACGGCACAACGCGCCAATTTATGGCTGTTTAAAATGAACCCAATATTTTTCAAACTTCAAGTTTTTTTTTTTACTATTAGTAAAATTAATAAGATAATGGTCGAGAGGTGAGCGCACTTGCCTCTCACCCAAAAGTTCCGGGTTCGATCCCCGGTCGTGGCAGTGGAAAATACTGTGAGAGGGATTTTTCCACTATACACGGATATTGGGTTTGTGTCTCTTGTCTCTAAATGTTTAGCCCCCTCCCACACAAGGCTCTTCTAGAGCCTTCCGGGATAAAGGGGGTCGTCATTACCTGAAGTGTATTTATTATTGATTATAATTATTAATAAATATGCCATAAATTATTTTTTTACGTGAGTTAAGTATTTCAGCAATAATTTTTTTTCTGGGAAAACCCTATTAAACCGACTAACATGAAGAGAAAATTACATACATTTGTGTAATGGTAGACATTTTTAAAGTGATAGAAAGACACAATGACCTTGAATTTCGCCTGCGGCGCGGACCACTCGCCCGCCCTCCTGCTTCCTCACTTTCAAAACTCACGAGCCGCCAGTGCTTGAAAGAGGTGGCGCCCTCCTTTTTATCCCAAATGATTTAATTGCGTCTTTCATCCTTATAAAGCAAATAAATAAATAAATCGTTATTCACCATAATAACAGTACATATAGGGTATCCCAATAGTGCGTGAAAGTCCAATATCGGCATTATTAGAAGAGTTTGGAAAATTATTTTTCTATGAAAGTTGTATAGTGTTAATAGGCGCACATTTTAAAAATATTTCGTCACCCTGACTCGCTACAGCGGAATATCTTCGAGATAATTTTTTGAAATGAAACACCCTGTATATTTTTATAGTTATGAATTCAGCGTAAAATTATCTTTCCAACGACCTCCAGATTTTTTGTTTTTGACGTGGCGGTGCCGAGTTATTCGGAAAAATATAAAAAGCCACCAAATATTGATTATAATTATGTATTATTTTATATTAGCGCTAATTCACGACATTTCAAAGTGAATTTTCTCAATTTTTTCAAATGGAACACCCTGTATATTATTGTATTTTTGAATCGGCACGTTAACTCTCTACGTTTTTGAATAATATTCTATACCTAAAATCGATATTTCCAGAGATATTTTTACTTTTCCATAAAAAACCATTAAATTATAATACTTTTCATTTCGAACTGATCTCGTAGCCATGATTTTGAGATAAAGTGAGAATAATTGAAAGTAGTATTAAATTTTTTTCTGGGTGCGTCTTGATTGACTCAGTGGTATTTTCTCAGTTTAATTAAATCACATTTGAGTCTATCTTAAAAATTTATAAATCATCGTTTAATATTACAAAAAATTGACGTAAATAATAGGGACAGAAAATACGGAATTAGGTAATACAAAGAATTGGCACTATTTTAAAAGTTCAAAATTATTTTGAACCTAATTTAATGAAATAAATAATACCTAGTGTTTATAGGAACTGTTAAAAGTGACCTCCCAGTACGTCTATGCATTTCTGTAGACGATTTTCGAATGATCTACTGACATTTCTTAAGATATCTACAGCAATTTTCTGAAAAACTTCCTTTATTCTTTCTTTCATATTTTCTTTTGTAGTTATAGGAGCTTGGTACACTTGCTCCTTAACATAGCCCCATAAAAAGAAGTCTATTTTATTCAAATCAAAGCTTCTAGCAGGCCAACTATCATCGAATCAGCGTTGATCCGGAGATCAAATTGGTAGTACATCGCGCCCTTAAATGTGCTCCGGTTTTTAGGCATTATTAATCAAAGTTATCATCATGAAATTAAACATTTGCCCTTTCCAGAATGACGTTATTGACAGTTTGGCCATATTTGCTGGGTGGCGTATGTAAATATTGAGAGTATTTCATCATTAAATTGCTTAATCCTGGTTTAATTTATAGAAAATGTCACACTTTTGTATTATTGTTAAATGTTCAATACACGCTGAAAGGAATAATGTATCGTTTCTTCGATTTCTCGCTATTTTAACCCATAGGAAGATTATCTTAATGCATTGTCTATAGACAGAAGAAATGATCGGATTAAGGCTTTGAAACGGGGGCCACTAGTAAAAGCCACCTAAAAAACGGTCGTATTTATTCAAAACATTTTATAACTGGTACGTACTTAATTTTTGTACAAAAACTCCAAAGTTCTATAAGGTTAGAATTAAATGATGTATGTGTGATTTTAAGAAAACTAGCTGCTTTAGAGGATAAAACTACAAATATCCGCTTTTTCCAAAGTCCAAGCTCAGTTGTATCCTATAAATTTGGAAAAAACACGAGTCATTGCTACTGTACGAATTCATATAGAAAGAGTTCTAGGTTTGCTCAAAAAAAAAAAAATTAAGATTTTTCATGAAACAATACCCATAAGCATGCGTTGTCAAAACGAAGAAATTGAGTGCATTGGATAAAATCGTCGCGGTATGTAGTGTAATCATAAACATGTGCCTTCTCAAATACCAAATAATATAAATAATGAATTATCTATGTGCTTATTAAAAAAAAAACATTTTATTTTTATATACCTATTTATTTCAATATATTGCACATAAGTAATACATATTTTTTATCCACAGTAAAACAAATGTTATTTAATATTCACTTTATTCTTTTAAAATATCCAAGTTCAGGTTTAGTCAAGCAAAAAAAACATAAATTAGATATGGACATAAATAGGCGTAAGTTCATTTTCATCAAGAGGAGGATGTTCCTGAGACAAACCTCTTGTTTTTACTTTTTTGGCCAATCCACATCCCGTATTCGCAACATTTCTACATTTTTCATGGAAGCTGCTTGCCAAATGGAAAGTTTTTCAATGGACGCTGGACCAGGACCACTGTCTTCGATGGTATTTGGGCAATCATGCAGGTAAAACAGAACTGTGGCTATATGACTGCATACTTCTGATAAACCAGCCATACATTTACAGTGAGCACTGGAAATGCTGGTGTTCTTTAAAACAATAATCCAAACTTGAACTAACTTTTCCCTCTTTCGTTGAGAGTGTTTAACCTACAACAAAGATTTTTAAAATGTTAATGAAGTCTAAAACCTCTTTGGCATATCTCAATTATATACATTAACATATAGAATCTTATTGTAATGTGAAATTACGCATTAAATTTGATTTCTTACCTTTCCAATTACAACAAATACCGCATCACTGATTTGTATTGCCAAAATTCCTTGAACAGAGCCAGATTTGTAAAGCTTGTAGACTTGCAAGCTTTTATAAGCCTTAAATTGGTGACCAGTATAATAACTATGAGTTAATATTAAGTAATTCACGAAGTCTATCATGGTAATATTATAAACTTCAAGCTTGCATTCTTCAGAAGGGATTGCGTAGGGGTCAATATTGTCAATAACCTCGATTTATTTATCATATCTGCACTTAATATCACTTCTAAGGGTTACATAATATTCATTTCGAGACATCTTGGCGAAAAAAATTACAAGAAATCACAATAAACTCAATCCACAGCATCAAAAACGAATGTAAACACACGGAAAATAATCGTTTTGTGTGCCACCCAGCCAAAATGGCGGATCTGTCAAAGTCACGTGTTCTGGCATAGACCATTCTCGAAGTGAATATTATGTAACCCTTAGAGGTGATAGTAAGTGCAGATATGATAAAAAAAATCGAGATTATTGACAATATTGACCACTATGCAATCCCTCCTGAAGAGAGCAGGCTTGAAGTTTATAATATTACCATGGTGGACTTATTTGACACTAACTCATAGTTATTATACTGGTCAACAATTTAAGCCTTATAAAAGCTTGGAAGCCTACAAGCTTTACGAATCTGGCTTTGTTCAAGGAATTTTGGCAAAACAAATCAGTGATCAGGCATTTGGGAAGGTAAGAAATCAAAGTTAATGCGTAATTTTACATTACAATTAGATTCTATATGTTAATATATATAATTGTGATATGCTACAGAGGTTTTAAACTTGATTAACATTTTTAAAATCTTTGTTGTAGCTTAAACACTCTCAACGAAAGAGGGAAAAGTTACTTCAAGTTTGGATTATTATTTTAAAGAACACCAGCATTTCCATTGCTCACTGTTCATGTTTCAGATGTACATCTTTATCAGAAGTATGCAGTCATATAGCGATTCTGTTTTACCTGCATGATCGTCCAAATACCATCGAAGACAGTGGTCCTGGTCCAGCGTCCACTGACTTTGCGTTTGGCCAGTACCTTCCATGAAAAATGTTGCGAATACGGGATATGGATTGGCCAAAAAAGTAGAAACAAGAGGTTTGTCTCAGGAACATCCTCCTTTTGATAGATAAAAATGAACTTACGCCTATTTATGTCCGTATCTAATTTATGGTATTTTTTGTCTCGACTTAACCTGAACTTGGATATTTTAAAAGAATAAGGTGAATATTAAATAACATTTGTTTTACTGTGAATAAAAAATATATATTACTGATGTGCAATATATTGAAATAAATAGGGATGTATTATTAAAATTGTTTTTTATTAATAAACACAGGTACATAGATAATTCATTATTTATATTATTTGGTATTTGAGAAGGCACATGTTTATGATTGCACTACATACCACGACAATTTTATCCAATGCACTCAATTTCTTCATTTTGACAACATGCTTATGGGTATTGTTTCATGAAAAATCTTTTTTTTGAGCAAACCTACAACTCTTTCTACATGAACCTGCACAGTTCCAATATTTCGCGTGTTTTCCAAATCTATAAGATACAAATGAGTTTGGCCTTTTGTAAAGGCGGGTATTTGTAGTTTTATCTTCTAAAGCAGCTAGTTTTCCTAAAATCACACACACCGTTTAATTGTAACCTTATAAAACCTAGGAATTTTTGTAGAAAAATTAAGTACTTACCAGTTATAAAATGTTTTGAGCAAATACGACCGTGTTTTAGATGGCTTTTACTTAGTGGCCCCCGTCCCAAAACTTTAATCCGAGCATTTCTTCTTTCTATAGACAATGCATTAAGATGATTCCCCTATTGGTGAAAATAGCTGGAAATCGGAAAAACAATCCATGATCTCTTTCACCACGCATTGAACATTTAACAGCAATACAAAAATGTAGCATTTTCTATCAATTAGACCAGGATTAAACAATTTAATGATGAAATACTCATAATGTTTACATGTGCAAATGGTTTTGTATGCCACCCAGCAAATATGGCCGAACTGTCAATGACGTCACTCTGGAATGGTCTATTGTCTATTGACCATTCCAGAATGACGTCATTGACAGTTCGGCCATATTTGCTGGGTGGCATACAATACCATTTGCAAATCTAAACATGCAAGTATTTCATCATTAAATTGTTTAATCCTGGTTTAATTGATAGAAAATGCCACATTTTCGTATTGCTGTTAAATGTTCAATGCGTGCTGAAAGAGATAATGCCTCGTTTTTCCGATTTCACGCTGTTTTAACCAATAGGAGGATCATCTTAATACATTGTCTATAGAAAGAAAAAATGCTCGGATTAAAGCTTTGGGACGGGGACCACTGAGTAAAAGCCACCTAAAACACGGTTGTATTTGTTCAAAACATTTTATAACTGGTAAGTACTTAAATTTTGCACAAAAACTCCTAGGTTTTATAAGGTTAAAATCAAATGATGTATGTGTGATTTTAGGAAAATTAGCTGCTTTAGAGGCTAAAACTACAAATACCCTCCTTTACAAAAGGCCAAACTCAGTTGTATCCTATAGATTTGGAAAACACACGAAACATTGCATGTTCATGTAGAAAGAATTATAGGTTTGCTCAAAAGAAAATTTTAGATTTTTCATGAAACAATACTCATAAGCATGTTGTCAAAACGAGGAAATTGAGTGCATTGGATAAAATTGTCGTGGTATGTAGTGCAATCATAAACATGTGCCTTCTTAAATACTAAATAATATACCTAAATAATGAATTATCTATGTGTTTATTAATAAAAAACAATTTTAATTATATGTACCCATTTATTTCAATATATTGCACAAGAATATATATTTCTTATCCCCAGTAAAACAAATGTTATTTAATATTCACTTTATTTTAAAATATCCAAGTTCAGGTTCAGTCAAGCAAAAAAAAAACCTAAATTAGATACGGACATAAATAGGCGTAAGTTCATTTTTATATATCAAAAGGAGGATGCTCCTAAGACAAACCTCTTGTTTCTACTTTTTTGGCTAATCCATATCCCGTATTCGCAACATTTCTGCATTTTTCATGGAAGGTACTGACCACGGTGTAAATATACTACACCGTAGTACTAGCCAAACGGAAAGTCTTTCAGTGGACGCTGGACCTGGACCACTGTCTTCGATGATATTTGGACGATCATACTTCTGATAAACCAGCCATACATGTACAGTGAACACTGGAAATGCTGACGTTCTTTAAAATAATAATCCTAACTTGAAGTAACTTTCCCTCTTTCGTTGAGAGTGTTTAACCTACAACAAAGATTTAAAAAATGTTAATCAAGTTTAAAACCTCTGTAGCACATCACAGTTATATACATTAACAAATAGAATCTAATTGTTATATAAAATTACGCATTAACTTTGATTTCTTACCTTCCCAATGAGAGCAAATGTCTCATCGCTGATTTGTTTTGCCAAAATTCCTTGAGCAGAGCCAGATTCGTAAAGCCTGTAGGCTTGCAAGCTTTTATAAGGCTAAAAATGTTGACCAGTATAATATCTATGAGTTAGTATTAAATAATTCACGAAATCCATCATGGTAATATTATAAATTTCAAGCCTGCTCTCTTCAGGAGGAATTACATAGGGGTCAATATTGTCAATAATCTCAATTTTTTTAACATATCTGCACTTATTGTCACCTCTAAGGGTTACATAATATTCACTTCGAGACATCTTGGCGAAAAAATTTGCAAAAAATCACAATAAATCCAATACACAGCACCAGAAACGAATGTAAACACACGGAAAATAATCACTTTGTGTGCCACCCAGGCAAAATGGCGGATCTGTCAAAGTCACGTGTTCTGGAATGGTCTATTGACAAGCTATAACCTCAATTTATTTGACGTACAGGTAGTAGAACTTCTTGTAGCTATCTGTGGCCAGTATTGGCAACATCCAGCTGACCTTGTGATCACCACAAAAATACACAGTCGTAGTTAAAAGGAGAGACGACTACCTCGTACCAACGTTGGTTGTGGTCGGGTAGCCTAACTATTAGTGGGATGAGTGGGAAGTTACTGACGTCGGACCAACGTTGCACTACAACAACTACAGATATTATAACGTACTACAAACGTCGGTTGTGGTGTGATATTCAAACTATGGCAAATGGAAAGTTTCCAACGACAGGTTACCATCGCTTAGGCGTCGTGTTACAACTTTGGGCTAAAAGTTAGTGGCTGACCTTGATTTGAACTTAAATTGACATAGCAATTAGTACAAAAAACCCTATTTGAGTGGTTCTTGCGTATACATTGAGATACAAGCCGCTAGAAAATGGTACAAGGGTACTGAATTTCCTTGTGAACTCGAATTAAACTCTCTTGTTAAAGAAATAAAAAAATTCCGAAGCTCGAAATTTTTTAGAGTAAACTCGTTCATAAATCGATTTGTAATTTTTTTTGTAGATACCTCGGATTTTTAATCACCCCTGCCCTGCCGTTTCTAGTCTCCTAGTAATCGATCTACGCAGTTTTAGTTGAATCATCCTACAATTTTTGAGTGACACCCCCAAAAATTCTATTCTGGTTACGCTACTGTAGACTTTTAAATATAAATAAATACATGTTAATATATATGCTATTTTATTTTAAGTAGTTTATATATTTCCTTAAAACACTGATGGAAAAATATTAGGTAGGAAATAGACAAATATTTATAAAACACCTATAAATGCATTTTATATAAAGATAACCTATTTAAAACTGTAGTTAGTACACCAGCAACTCCGACAATTTTTGGCACATGCAAAATACGATTTATCACACTGGCAATGACATAGGGGACTTTAAGAAAGGTTATTTATTTTCATTAGACGTTCAGTATATATAAAACACACAAACTTGTGCTATTTAAAGTATAATTGTTAATATGCACTTTATTTTTAAAATATTGATTTATTTTGGGTTAGTTAAGTTTATCGTTTATGATTTTAATAATAAACAATCTTGCGTCTAAGTGAGATTATACTTATTTGTTAAATATTATGATGACATAATGAACCTAGGAATAAGTTTTATATTTGTGCTGTTACTAAAACTTGGTTAGATAAATCTGTATGATGTTGTTAATATTGAAGGATATCAATTTATACGCAATGACAGAAATAGACATGGATGTGGAGTGGGAATTTGTATTTAAAAAGCTATAAAATATATAGTTTTGCAAATAGGGGGAGATTCTGACTGAAATCTGACATACAGAAAACAGATGTTCTCCTAAGTGTAGTATATAGGTCTCCTGGAGCACGTTCAGAACCAAACGATCATTATCAAGCGCGAACTGGTGTGGTTGTTGAACTGTCAATGTCATGTGTCGTACAGAGATTAGAGCTACAAAATTTTTCAATAGGTGTCTGTGAACCTCCTTCAAGTAGTATGGTGCGTAGTCCTGTCTTGAATATTCACCTGCACTGTAAATATCGCAAAATATAAGTGAACATTCAGTTGTCGATATCTCAGAAACCATTAAAGTTTAAACACTGGCCTCTAGGAACAAAAAATATCCACAAATTTTAGTAGAAAGAACGCAATTAATATATTCTATGAAAACATAAATCTAAGCGTAAATGAAACAATCAAGGTAATTAAAATAAAAAGTAAAAACACTAAACTCAAACCATGTATGATCCAAGGTATCCTAGACTGTATAAGAAAACGCGAAAAATTACTAAAAACAAGCATAACAGTGATATTAAAAATTATTATAAAAACCACTGCCCAAGGAATCACTACTTCCACATCCACCTTGACTTTTCACCGAATTAAATCAAAATATAATCTAGTTCCAGATCTCTTTATACTACATAAGTGTACCAAATTTCAAGTCATCTACAGGGGTCGATGTTAGGCCTCAGTAGCGGAAATAAGCCGGCGTTAAATAAATGTATAAAAAAAATAGCATAAGCCGTTCCAGAGTAAACGTGCGCACAAAAAAAAGTTATAGACCGACAGACAAAAAATGTTTCGCCCAAATTTAAAATCTCGACGTTTCATGATATTTTAAGCCTATTTCAACAAAAAAAAAATTATTTTTTTGCGTTGCTATACTTCCACTGGACGTGGAAGTAATAGATATATTATGGTGACAAATTACATCCTAATCTCGGATTAATCGGATCGTGAAACGTTCGTGAAACCTGAAGTGCAAAAAAAATCCTTTATATTATTGTGTGTAAATGTGACGTCTGTTAAGTATATATGTTCAAAATTTCAATTAAAGTAAAAGGCTTATAATACGGCAGCCCGTAACGAAGATTTTCAATTTATCCCCTAATGGCAAATTCCCGCGCCAATGTTCATTTCTTTGAACAAGGATAAAAAAGTTCAGGTCAACGGAAATTTTTAGCATTGCGAAAGGGTTGAAATATATCCATCAACATGTAAAAAATGACAGGTGATCTGAGTAATCATCTAATGTCCGTTTACTATTTCTTGGTACTCCTGCTTCAATTGCAATGAGAAATTACAGGTTGAGGGTATACATGAGGAATAAACGAGAGCTTTTTCGTCTAAAATATCAGTTTTATTATCGAATTCATTTAAATCATCGTCCTCTGGCGAGTTTTCTTCAATATCGACTTCAATATCTGTCTCGTCTCCATAATTCGTTTCTTCTTCATCTTCTGCCCCTCCTTCTTCTTCTTCCTATTCTTCTTCTTCTTCCGATTCTTCTTCTTCAAGGTCTGAAATTGATGAGAAACAGATTAATAGGTAGGCGTAAATAAATCGAAAATATTTTTCCGTAACTCTTACCTGTGGACAGATCTGTTGCAGAACTATCTATTATAAGATCAGCGCATACAGGAAGTTGGTCACCCTCAAACCATTTGATGCGTATTTCCTAGCTATCCTTTGCAGTTAACAATCTTTGGCATTATTAGTCGACTGAAAAAGCGACAAAAATGTTTAAAAAAATTTTTTTAAGGTATAACCACAGGGGACCTTCACAGAATAATAGATTAGGCCCTTGGCCATCTGAAATGGCCAATTACAACATTTTGTGGGAGGTCCAACTTTATTTATTATGAAAAATGTCATAAACCTGTCAAAATTAATATTTCCTACCTCTCTGGAACCAATTGAGATAATTAAGATTTTTTTTCAGTCGATAAAGGAAACGTGAGCAGAGGTCACTGAATCAATTTAGTTCTTATGGAAAACGTAATTTTTTGTAAAATTAGGTAAAACTTTAATGTTTACTATTCTTGCAGCACTTTTTTCAGTAAGCGAAAAACTTTTTTGTTTCAAGGAATTTTGCCATATTGTATGCTTCTGAAATGAAGCTAACACATCAAGGAAGTTTTTAAAAAAAACGCAGTACTCTGCGACTTATACGTTTCAAGTTATTGTTTTTTGAAGTTAAGTTTCTGTGGACTGGATACTTCATGAAGCCTCGCTCGCCCGGTTCTACTGTGCTTTAATCAGTGTGCTATGCGTGTGGTGGATGCATGCATAAAATATTATTTTTGACATATCTTTAATATAAATTTTATTTTCATAAGCATTTAGAAGGTTTTACTTATCAATATTTACGTTGCATATTATTTAAAATCTGTTATATTTATACATTAAAACTAAATATTTGAATTTAAAAAATACGAGATAATTATTTATTTTAATTTTAAAATAAATAATTATCTCGTAATAATTATCATGGTATTTACCATGATACAAATTTTAGCAGGTGTATTAGTATCAAACTCTCTCTGGTTTATATCACCTGGAGTAGGAAAGTAAGTTTTTGGGGTTTTTCGTTTTCTTCAAAAGTCTGGGAACATTCACTTGATTTCATTTTGAGGTTCCAGAGTCAGATGAGCTGATGGTCTCTGAGTCTGATGTATCACTTTGGTCTTTTATTGATTGGAGAGTTTTGGTAGTAGCAGAGTTATTTTGACAAACTTTGATATTTCGTTTGCCTATGTACCGACAATAACAGCTTTTGTGATATTTAGCATCATAGGCAAAGAGATCTTCGTAACCAGCTAATTTACAAACCATGTCAATATCTTGTCGCTTTTGGGCAGCTTCGATTATTTTAAAATACGTGTTTTTCCCAGTCCCTAAATCAGAATACAAATTTTAATAATAGCGCTATACATTATTATTAAAAAGAATTTAGCAAATTAGGAGATATCAAATCATCATGCGCTTTAATTAAAAAAAAAATCATAAGGCAAAAAGTTTTTTTGCTTATGTAGTGATGTGTGATGTCAAATAATATTATTTAGTATTTTCAGTAAAGAATTCATAAACATATAAAATACGTAGTCATAGTGAGATTTTTTTCTGCAGATGTAACTCGATTTCTCTCTTTTTTTAAATAAGTCCTATATTTATTAACAAATAAAAACGTCGATTCCGCGCATATCAAAGGGATTCCGTAGGATAAAAATACATCCGGTGCTTGTCAACAATATATCGAGTGGACTGATAATAAGGTGGCAAATAAATAGAGAAATAAATAACATCTCCAGAGAAAAATCATGCTATATTACGTAAAATGACCTATTCAAATAATACACTTGAATAACCTAATAAACTAAACATGTACATTAATTACTTATAGTCGGGTGTATATTTACTGGACAGTCAAATAACGCAACAAAAACTTCACGAGCTAATTATTAACGCCGGTGAACCATTCGGCATGGTCTTACCAAACAAGTCGACGTACCTACCCTACCTATAAAAATAAGCGATTCAATTTGCAGGCGAGCTAGTACAGAGAGTAACAATATTTTAATGAGGTCGTAAAGTTTTTGTTGCGTTTTTTTACTGCTCAGTAAATATATACCCAACTGTCTGCACAGATATTAAAGACCTTTTGCCTTTCTTTCCTAATTTATTACATATTAAGCACATTGTCCGAGTATTGAATTTCTCTTTTTTGCATCTTAACGAAGACGATGACGCATTTTCTATTACACAGAATTGGGAAATTTTTTTAAGATTCTACAAACGAATATAGGTTTGTCTGCAGGCTATATGAAATTTCACTTTGACTTCTCCACTTAAATTGTTTTCCTTTTGTTGCAAAATTTTTCGGCATAAATGTCTTGCCTTTTTTCCGCGGAACATCTAATTGTTTTTTAATAGGATTTTGTATCACTAATTTGTCATGTTCCTTCAAAGTTTGTCCACAAAATAAACATTCCATTGTTAAGCACTAAATAATATGTAAAAACTAATAAATATTGCTCATTCGCATTCACATTACACAAAGAAAAGTTTGTTTCCAACTGGCAATATAAGATTACTTGCGTTGACTAGTCCATATACTTGCGTGGCGCCTCGGTGGGCGCATCTAAGATCGAAAAACTCGTAGCTTTAAATAACAAAATTTCGAAAAATATAAGGAGTAAGAACTGGTTTAAAAAAAAAATTACTGAGGTGTAAGCTTTATTTTATACACAGATGATATGACAAAATTCCTTAAAATAAAAAAGTTTTTCGCTTACTGAATAAAGTGCCACAAGGAAAGTAAAGTTTTAATTAGTTTTACAAAAAAAATAGATTTTCCGTAAGAACAAAATTAAAGCAGTGATCTTCGCTCACTTTTCGTTTATCAATTAAAAAAATATATATGTAATTATCTCAATTGGTTCCGGAGATATCACGAGGAATGTGTGAAAAAGCAAGAAAAATTAATTTTGACAAATTAATGGCATTTTTCGTAATAAAAAAATTTGACCTCCCAAAAAATGTTGTAATTATTGGCCATTACAGACGGCCAAAGACCTAAACTAACATGCTGTGAAGGTCCCATGTGGTTGTGCCTTAAACAATTTGTTTTTCAAGAAGGAAGCTATTTTTCTCCGTTTTACGGTGCACTATACATATACAGCATCTATGAAGTAGGCGCGCCACCGTGCCAATATGCGAGCACATCACATTCCGTGCAGCTGTACAGCATAGATAAGGCGCTCGGTGGGGCACATAACCCGGAGAGTAGCTGTTAGTTGCAGTCTGGTTACGTTCCTTATAGTAAAATAAGGATTTTATAGAGGAGTTTGCGACTAAAAATATTATGTTTTAATATTCCGCCCTCTAAAAGCACATTTGAACTATGCTAAGCCCAGTCAGGCTATTTATTTTTCGATTGCAACAAACACTGGACCGCTAGATGGCGCCTGCTGACTATTTTACATGTCACTATCCCAAAGATACCGAAATGTACTAAATAGTCAAGTGATCCTCGCGTCGGTCGTCACATGCCTACCTTGCACTGACGAGAGTCAACAACTCGAAACTGCAGTCTGCAAGTGGTGTGTGACGACTGGCACGAGAGCTCCTTTAAGTAGGATCAGTATTTCGGCTGGTGTTTGTTGTAATCGAAGCATTAGCGTTTTGATGGTAATATGCAATTATTACACTTAACGCGCCAGGCTTGTAACTTGTAATTCAGCGCTTGGCGGGGCACATAGTCCGGGGAGTAGCTGTTGGTTGCAGTCTGGTTACGTTCCTTATAGTAAAATAAGGATTTTATAGAGGAGTTTGCGACTAAAAATATTTGTATTGGTTCTTGTTTTATTCGACATCTATAACAAGAATTCATCGATAACATTATAGGATAAAAAAAATTACGTCTTTTTTTCAACGGAAGTAAATCGTTTTATCGGCTACTGCAGCGTTATGGGAGTTTTTATCAGAGGAAAACAGGTTTTGTATTGTAATAAACTATAGCCTGGTGATCGAAATTAGCATTAGGTGATAACAGTTGATTTTGGTTATGGGCTGCCGTTCTATTATACTTCTCCTTAGACGGAGTGTCAGAGAAAAGACAGTTTAAATTCAGAAAATTTGTCATTAAAATCATGCCCTTTTAAGGTTTGAAGAAAAAATTATTTCCCACTTTCCGACACCTTAAAAAAATTTTGCCTAGATTTTGAGGTAGACTCATCGGTTCCCATAAGAGTAAATAAAAATGGTCATCATCTTTCATTTCCATTATGAAAGCAGCATATTTTTGCAGTCATGGAAATAAAAGACAACTCATTTACATTGCCCACATTAATTTGCGCATTATAGGTATTGTGTGGCTTTTAATATGTACCGACTGTACAGTATTAGTTTGTTAGAAAGTGAAATATATACATACAATTTACTATAAACAATAGAATGAACATTTGTTAGTCATTTTTATTTAAACGACGTGCGTGTATGGGCCATTAAAAAAATACTACACCCTTCGAACAATTATAGACTTGTTCTCAAACAATATATACTTATTAGACTTCCTGGTGATGGAAAGTGAAGTACATACAACACAAGCGGCATGGCAATGCGGTTTATGGTGTTTATTCTGATATTTAGATTAGTTTTACCAGTATAGTTCAACACGTGCTGTGGCTTTTCTTCTGCAATTGGACCACACTGCTTTAATAACATTTATCAAAATATATCATCACGTTTAGGCAAATATTTGTTAAACTAAAAATTGATAATTATTAATGATAGTAAGTGCAAACAAACTCATTTTTTAAATTAAAATTAACTACATTACTTTCAAAATTGCAACATTAAAATTATACTTAACTAACAACTGCGAGAAAAGATTTTAATAAACGCAATAAGTTTTTGATTATTTTGTTAACTGTCACACCAAGAATATTAATATTAGTCCAGTGCTGTTAGGTTTACCTCGGAATCCATCTATAATGAATGGATTTGAATGTTTCCGGATTTTGTGAATTTCTTATACTAAAAAGTAAAAAGTTTACCCTTTGAAACTTTTAATGATTTTGAAATGAAAATGAGACGTTACTTCTAGTATAGTATATCCCTTTTACAACTATATTTATACTTTCTCTCGAAAATTACTAACTGATAACAATATTACTAGCTGATAACAATATTTTCTCGTGTCAAACAGAAAGTGATGCCGATACATTAATCATATAAACGGCAATAAATACTGAATCAGAAAATGTTGTTGTTGCTGAAGATGTTGATGTGTTCGTTTTATTAACAGCTTTAACATATTTTCTCAAATCAGCAAAAGGCACGGTATCCGCAAAAAATTATTCTAATAAAAGCCTTTAATAAACATTACCGATGTGTAAGAATGATATTTTGTTATTACATGTATTAACTGGATGTGATACAACTTCAGCGTTTTACAAAAAGGGTAAAAATAAATTTGCTAAATTATTTGAAAATCATACAGATTTATAAGATGCTGCTATTATCTTTACTGATGAAAATGCTGTCGTCACTAATATCTTGCATTTTAACAATATATGGTGCTCCTAAAATCAAGAAAATATAAATAATTTTCGATGCCAATCGTTTCTTAAAGCTACAGGTAAAAATACCTGTGTCAACTTGGCTTCATTGATACCTACACTCAATGCTAGTTCAGAACATATAAAAAGAGATTATTTACAAGTCCAGTTATGGATGAGACATGATAAGTTGCCAAAAAAATGGGGATGGAAAAAAAAGATAATTCACTAGTACTAGTTACAATGAACCAACCACCAGCTTCTGAATATTTATTGAAAATGATTTTATGTTCGTGTAAAACTGGGTGTGGCTCTGCTTGTGGATGAATGCAAACAGAGGAGTTAGCTGCTTAAATGCTCTACCAATGATGATCAAAAACGAGAACATCGGAGACAATTAGACATGATTATCTTTTTAATAAAAATTTATAATTATTTATGTCATTAAAATTTATAATAATTATTATTTAGCATGAGTCGTTAGTAAATTATTTTTTATAAAAAACTAATGTGCTTGTATTATTTAATGTTTCTTTAATTTATTTCGCTTCTTAGAGCTTCTGCCATCTTCAAATTAATTTTAAAAATCTTCGTTTTTTTACAAATTCTTTATAAACAACCTCGGAAACTATAACAATCAATATTTTCTTAAAAGAAATATTTAAAAATGCCGCTAATTGTATTTTTCTTTGATATTTCTAAAAAATTTTTTTTTTAATTTACGGATTTTCGGAATCGCGGTAATTTTCAATGGGTAAACTTTTTAGTTTATAGTATCATGAATCCAAAAAAAAAAAAATCGGCAGCTACTGGAAGCGGCTGGAACCTCCCCAGTCGGTGGATCTTTGAAGCCGAAAAGAGCATTAAATTGTGTGACAAAATGGCACTAAACGTAATCCGATCTCATCCAAAATCTTTTCAGATCTTCTGGGCACTAAAAAAACCCTCAACTTAATGAATTTACAATCATCTATGCGAGTTATTACCTACATTATCGCTCGTTGAATAATATACTATTAGGATATTAACAACTTTAACATCACTTGAACGACTAAGAATGTCTAGTTATCCTAAATACTACAGATTTGTAAAGCAGCAAACTGAAAATTGGTAAAGTGATAATATATAATAAATTCACCAACGAAGGTACAGAAAGCATATGATATTGATATTGTTACATCTACCTTTAAAGTTTGTGACAATCTAAAAGTTACAAATATGCCGAAATCTTATTAACATGACATGACACCAACGTTATCGGATGACAAACGATGACAATGACAATCGTCAAAATTTGCTCATTGCAATCCGATCGCTCGCGGCTGTCTTTGTTAAATAAAACATTAGCACTTCAGTAATTTTACTAGATTTTAGAGGAATATTTGTAGTTTAATTCTTCAATTTGTCTGTATATATATTTAAAAACGGAACTAAACGTAATCCGCTCTACTTCTAGAGCAGTGAAGAAACCCTCACACATGAATTGACACGTGATGTGACGAGTTTCACGACGTAACGACTACGCGCATCGATCACGTCATGCGAAATGCGATCTATGCCATATTTGCTTTGTTTTTAATTTTTTTCACGGAAACCAAATGGAAAGGGTGGAAGTGTGATATATTGTTGAAATCAGAATTTTAACTGCTTTTCAATGATTCCATTGCAAATTGAAAGTAATTATAAAATAAACAACTTGTTGCGTTAAAATGGCACTAAACGTAATCCGATCTCAACCAAAACCTTTTCAGATCTTCTGGGGCACTAAAGAAACGCACAAGCAATGTTTCATTCAAATCTGTTCAGTAGTTTCGGCGCTATCGTGCTAACACGCATACACACATAAACACACACAGACATTTTTCAAAAATCACTTTTTTGGGTTCCTAGGACCTCAAGACGTAAAATAGCTCAAAAACTAACAACCCTAGCTAAAATAATTTTCCATATAAAATTAAAGGGCATTAAATTTCCTATAAAACAGGTCTTCGTCACTTTTTTCTGTAATAGCTTATGAATCTCACGTAAAAAGTGACATTTGCATTTTCTCGGCTATTGAACATAGAACCTTCATTTTTGTAAATTGGCGTATCTCCACGAAATATGAATATTCGAATACATATTTTCTTTAAAAAATTATTTTTACACAGTAATTTCACAAAAATTCGCATTTTCGTTTTTCGTTTTTTTAAATTCGTGAAAAAATATCAGCTATGAGATGCTTTTGTCAGCATTTCGATATCATGCATCACAGAGAGATATCCTATTCGTTTATAACGAAAAAATTAATGCTAACTTTGATAATTGTATTCAACAATTTAAAACCAAGTGAACCGCGACTTTAATTTGTGAACAGAATTCTGGGAAAATGTTTCTATTTTCTAGTAACCAATTGCAATAATGAACTCCCCTACCTCCATCAGCTTCATATAAATGCTGATGAAGTTGATATTTATATGATTAATATTCATGTTTTCTCAATATTCTTCTAACAGATTCTCGGCTAATATCAAGAGCACTTCCAATCTCACGTGTACTTGCATTTTTATTAATTTCCATGGATGCTAAAGCATTAATCTCTGTAGCCTCGTCAACAATAAACGTATTTTTTTCGTTTTCATTTGTTGGGACCTAACTTTTTTTTCTAAAATCTTAAAATATTTTTTACAAGGGCGATGCCTTCCAGGAAACCGCAGCTTTCAGCTTAACATGCATTTCTTTTAGATTCCCCATAAATAAGTAACGTGTCCGCCTTTTCATTTTGGGTAAATACCACCATTTGGTATTTTTTTAAAAACTTTTAAATAGTTATATTATCAAATAATCAAATAAATCACAAGCAAATTAAAAAAGCACTACATAAACTTTATCAAAAATAACGTAGGCTAATGTTTGAAAAGAAGTGTCATTTTGACATGACACGCTTGTAAAATTTAATACATACATTAGTTTAGTACTGTTTCATTAAATGAATAGCATCTACAGAAATTCAATAATTTCAGTGTAAATTAGTACCAAACCAGGACGTATTATACATCAAATGAAAGCTTAATGTTTTGGGCTTTGTTGGTGCAAGTAAAAAAATTCATTTAAAAAAAATTGAAAAAACTCCATTTGCTTTTTATGTTTTTTCAAAGAATTGTTTGTCAATTAAAAATAGTGGTTTTTGCTCGAAATAAACTTTTATTGAAATGCAACAATAAAAATGAAGGCGAAACATCAGATTCAAGGCCTACTAGATGAATTTTTTGAAAACACTGTCTTGCAGTTGTCAACTTTTTCGAATGTATGACGCCACTTTGAAAACAATTACCTACTTAAAACATAATATTTTTAGTCGCAAACTCCTCTATAAAATCCTTATTTTACTATAAGTAACATAACGAGACTGCAACTAACAGCTACTCTCCGGGCTATGTGCCCCGCCGAGCGCTGAATTACAAGTTACAAGCCTGGCGCGTTAAGTGTAATAATTGCACATTACCATCAAAACGCTAATGCTTCGATTGCAGCAAACACCAGCCGAAAGACTGATTCTACTTAAAGGAGCTCTCTTGCCAGTCGCCACACACCAATTGCAGACTGCAGTTTCGAGCTGTTGGCTCTCGTCAGTGCAAGGTAGGCATGTGACGACCGGCACGAGGATCCTTTGGCTATTTGGTACATCCCGGTATTTTTACAATAGCGACATGTAAAACAGTCAGCAGGCGCCATCTAGCGGTCCAGTTTCTGTTGCAATCGAAAAATAAATAGCCTGACTTGTAAAATTGTAAAAATATCGGGATGTCCCACCAAATAGTCAAAGGATCCTCGTGCCGGTCGTCACATGCCTACCTTGCACTGACGAGAGCCAACAGCTCGAAACTGCAATCTGTAAGTGGTGTGTGACGACTGGCAAGAGAGCTCCTTTAAGTAGGATCAGTCTTTCGGCTGATGTTTGCTGCAATCGAAGCATTAGCGTTTTGATGGTAATATGCAATTATTACACTTAACGCGCCAGGCTTGTAACTTGTAATTCAGCGCTCTGCGAGGCACATAGCCCGGAGAGTAGCTGTTGGTTGCAGTCTGGTTATGTTCCTTATAGTAAAATAAGGATTTTATAGAGGAGTTTGCGACTAAAAATATTATGTTTTAATATTCCGCCCTCTAAAAGCACATTTGAATTACCTACTTGTGATACATCGCTATAACGAGAATTTTATGTTAAATCAAAATATGTAACTACATATTACATATATACAGATTCGGAAATTGTAGTTTGTTATATGTAAACGTGTAACGGCGCAGGTAAACCACGCCTGGTCGTGAATCAACGCAGGGATTGGGTACATGTTCTGCGCCACGAGGTCTTAGTTTTGATGCGACATCTGTTTACTATTATAAGGGGAGGTTACCTGCGCCACGAGGTGCGTCCGAGAATTATGGGGGGACTGGGGGCGTGGCCGATATTTCCTATATCACCAACTTTATTTTCAGAATCTGTATATTTAAGGTAAGATTAGCTCGACTGGCTATTAAGGACACAATTTGAAATAGTTAAAATTGGGTATGCAGTCGTATGGCACAAAAAATTAAAGAAAACTCTTTATTTCTGTTCTAGCTTTCGAGACTTTATTGTCTCTTCTTCAGGAACTGAAATGTTGAGGTTATGTAAAAGTTGCGCAAGTGGAATAGTATTGATAAAAATGCGGACAAACACTTAATAATAATTATAGCTTACAAAATAACAAGTTAAATTAAAAAAAAAAATAGACAGGTGTCACGATAAAAATAAATTATTAAAATAATTAAAGTTAAATAGCATGATGTTCTGAAGGGATCCATCTTGTACTATGATATTACACGTTTGAAGTACGAAAAAGTACATTTAATAATATTTTTTCACTTTTTGAGGTATCAGAAGTTATTCCGTGAGCATTTCTGAGTCGTTTCATACTGGACTATTGCTATTGCATTACTTTCATGTGTATATAAACTAATAAAAATAGGTCAAAACAATTTTTTTAAAAATTGTTATGCACTCACAGTTCTTGCAGGAAAATTTTAATTTATAATAAAAAAGACATTTTTGCCCATAGCTTTAAACAGCTGCAACTCGTGAACCATTCATCATATGAAGGTCACTTGGAGCTCATTTTACAGATAATTTAATTGTATCAAAAAACCTTTAGTGTCATTGTTGCGTAAAGCTAATCAAAATGCAGCTAAATGCAATTGAAAATGACGATTTTTCATGTTTTTCTCTTTTATCTCCATTCACTCGTTATCAAAACGATTTTGCACATACGCTAACATAATCAAAATTTGATTCTCGTTAACTTTCATTGGATACACTATATGCGCACGATCTTTCATTTTTCGAGTTTTTCGAGTTTTTATCGATTTTATCATGAAACAAGTGTTCTAATAACGCGCTATAAAGATGTTTTTCTACTTCCATCTTTAAAATGGCGTTTATCGTATACGTTTCCATGACGCTAAATAATCCTTTAAACACGTTTCGACAAACCGTGACTTCGTGCATTTTAGTCACGGGCTGAACTTAGCAACGAGATATTAGTCACGGCTGAGGTTAATTCTAGATATTTTAATGGCAAAAATCAAGTTAGTTTTCCGTAATTCCTGTCATCAATCTGTCAAAATAAATCGACGCGTTGTGACAAGAGACAAGTAATTTTGTATTTTTTGGAAAAAAATGAGCCTAAACGACAGTGAAAGTGAAGAAGATGTTTTCATTGGTACTCCGCCCGAAATTACTCAAGCACCAGCGAGGAAAATGTAGAAAACAGCCAATTGGAGTTAATAAATTTGGCAGCCTCTCTAGCGTAGTAGCAAAATTCTTAAAATTACCTGACCCTGCTGCTTATACTGGTCATTGCCTAAGAAGGTCTTCAGCGACGATTTTGGTGGGCTCGGGTGCGAACATCACAGCATTAAAGCGTCATGGAGGGTGGCGATCCACAGCTGTTGCAGAGAGTTATATTGACCACTCGTTAAACAATAAAATTGAGACCGCTACTAAAATCATGAACACTGTTCAAAATAATGCAATGCAAAAAAATAAAGAGAATATTGATATTGCAATTGCAATTGCTCAAAGTTCAAGCATTGATAAAAATGAAAGTGGACCAAGTATTAGCTTCAATTCAAATCATGAAACAAATTTAACACAGTTCGATGGAACGCATTTAGGAAAATCACTTAGTTTTTTTAGCAATTGCCAAAATGTTTCCAATGTAACCATTAATATACACAATAAGTAGAACAATAGTTTAGTAATTTTTTACTGTTACCATGTTATTGATACGTTAATAAATGAAATATTAAAATAACTTCCAAATTTTTTATTTAGATATTTGCTGTCGTAGAAAAAGTATAGTATGCAACACGTTTTATAAACTTGTTAGTCACTCATTTTATTAAACACTCGCTCCGCTATGCGTCGCTCGCGATTAATAAAACTCGTGACTAAAATGACGTTTATAAAACTTGTTACATAATATACTATTAAAAATTCATATCTCTACCAATATTGATCGGTATGGATAAGAAAAATAAAATGAAATTGTTGGTAATCGAATTCTCTACAACTTTCATTTGAAACATTTTGCGATCCGAATAAGCATTTTTAAGATTTTAGCGAAGAACGCACGCGTTTCCGTTGCACCGCAAAACTGCCAAAATTTCAAAAATCTATCTCGGCTCCAATAGGTCGTAGGAAGTTACGAAAAACCTAAATTGTGCGGATTTTTATTACCTATAATTTTCATGTGTACATATTTTACAGTAAAATTGATACTGTCCGAGTTTTTTGCGAAAAACCGATTTTTTTACCTATTTTCTCCCCCCGCTGCCCTCCGCCGGCGTCTATGGGTTGTGACTTTTGATATGTTAAAAAGTATCACAAAATAAGCCTGTTCCTAAAATTTCAGCCCGCTCTGAACTATTTCATCCAAATCGACAAATTTCTTCTCATTTTATTGGGCTAGGATTCTAGAACTAAATGCTACAGAACTAGGAACTCCAGGAATATCAACCACGACTATTTAAGCCAGCCACTCTAGGAGCGTAATTCTCAAGCGTACGAAAACGAGAACATTTACATCACCGAAATGAACGTTCATATCTCCTGGGTTCTGGAATTGGTATTCTCGAACATAGGTGTATCCCGCTAAGGGAACAGATGATGCAATGTTTCCAAATGACATTTGGGAATGTACAACATGTAATTTTCAAATGGTTATTACACAAAAACGATGTAGAATAAAGATCGCGCGGTGCCACTATAGAAAGAGAGTGGATGGCATTTATGCGTATCGTAAAGTAGAAAGCTAAGTAGAAAAATAAGGGCAGCATAAAAATTAAATAAAGAAACTAAGGTTAGAAATCACTAGAAATAGCACTTGCCAAAATTCAGAGGCATTCACTAACGGGAAATAGCAGCAGAAATGTGTTTTCTTGCCATCGTACTATGTGAACGGCCACTTGTGTTCGCGAATACAGCTTTAAGCATAGGAGAACCACGCTCATTTATCTCATGACAACGCTGTTCCTTTATTTCGAAACATAGAGCCCAGGAAGCTGTAAAACAGCAAATCAGTTGTGGCATCAAAATCGGTTGTGTTCTCGAGATTGGCACATTCATACTAGTAAGAAAGAGGCAGACAGAGCGACACTTACGTTTGTACTATGTAGTGATATAACATTTTTCTAATCTAATCTTATCTAGTATGCAATCTAACCCCTCCAATCTTTCTAGTACTTATAACATTCCTTATAGTTTTATAAAAGCTGTATAAAACAGATAAATTGAGACATATTGAAATAGTTTATCAAGTTTTGTTGTAAATAATAAACAATGGTAAAAATTGTGAAATATTTACTGAATAGATAACATTTTGAGCATTTATTCAATATCGGGACCTGTTAAATCACCATCTTCACCTTGCATATTATCGAGATCCATTTTTTGCTGTATTACTTTTTCCGGTTCTGGTTCAGGTTCAGGTGAATCTACTGTATCTACTCTTGTTTTTTCAATCTCTTCTAGTTCTGCATTTTTCTTCAACTGGACACCATAATAAACATGTTCGATGGCAATAGCTATCCAATCAGCAACAGCTATTAAAAATGAACCAATTTGGTCAGGATCATCTCTGTCTGGCAGGTCTATATTGCGCAGATCACAAATTTGCTCTAAAATTATATCAGCAAGATTTCTTAACCTCACAGAAATTAATGGAGGTACTGGATTGTTAAAAGCATGCATCATTCCACATTTTAATAACTGTTCTATAAATTGGAAAGCCTCTTTCCGGTCACTTCGTCTTTTTTGTTTTTGTACTAACTTTTTCAAAAGTTGTTTTATCTTTCTCCTACGCTCCATTTTTTCTGCTTCCTCCCTTAACTGCTGAAAATATTTTTCTGTTTCCTCAGGTGTCATAGCATAGAGTTCCTGCAAAAGCTGCTTGAGTTTTTTTACTTTATCTCTAGGTAAGTGATAAGCATGGTTTTGATATAAAGCTAGAATAAATCTTTTTTTGGGCGTTGCCAGTTGATCAAACCTTGTTCTACATGATTTATCGTCTCTTCTACCTTCTTTATTAATCTGATTTCTCACGGTGTATTCTTGATTTTCAACGTTGTCATTTCCATCCTCATCCATTTTTAATATTTTTTTTTTTTTTACTTCAGAATTTTGTACTTAAATCAATATTTATCTCTTGTCATACTGACGTTTTTTTATCTAAAAGTGCTCTCATAAATCTAGTCTATTTCTTAAGTTTACGTATGGTATAAGTTGTAATAATAAGAATAATGGAGTAAAAATAAATATTTTAAAAAGGTGTTTGGGGTCTTCGGTCTATGTTTGCATTTGAAAATGTAGAATGAAAGTTATTTAATTTATCATATGAGATATTGAGTGATGATACGGAGACAATTTATATTAAAAAAAGTTTTATTGTCATAAATATCGTCTATTTCTTTTAATACTTCGTTTTTCTAAATTGCGATTGGAACAAGGGTCACTCATCTGGTATACAGGTGGATCGAAGTTGGCTGAAGAGGTAGGAGTGGCGGTAGCAGGGCCTAAATGTACGCTATCCAAAGCCCTCGGTAACACCCCAACCATCTTCCAGTCAGAAATTCATGCTATAGATCTGTGTGTCCAGGAATGCCTAAATAAAGGCATTCGAAGGGCAAAGATCTATATACTGTCAGATAGCCAGGCATCATTAAAAGCTCTAAGGTCCTATACCTTCAAGTCTAAAATTGCCTGGGAATGTAGATATTCCCTGAAGCAACTGACCAACAACAACAAGGTTACCTTGATGTGGGTGCCCGGGCATGAGGGAGTACAAGGTAATGAACTTGATGACAGCTTTGTGAAAAAGGGAGTTAAAGCACAATTCATTGGACCTGAATCGTTTTGTGGCCTGGCCAAGGGACACAACGGAGGAGATCCAGAAATGGGAAAAGGATAAGAAGTCCTACTGGAGGAATACTCCAGGCCAAAGACAAGCGAGAAAGTTTATAACTTATTTGACAAAGAATGCCACAAGGCTTCTCGAACTTGAAAAGTCTGAATTAAGGCTTATAACATGCCACTGCCCTTTGAGATATCATCTCAAGAATATGAGCAAGGCAATAGGTGACAAATGCAGATATTGCAATACTGCAACTGAAACTGCAGAACATATACTTTGTGAATGCAATGAATCCGAGGCTAAAGTTCCTAAAACAGGCGGAATTAACGGCTGAAGACATAGAGAAATTAGCCCCCAGGAAAATCACAAGCGTTGTAAAAAGTCTTGGAATCCTGGGCAACAACTAGATGTAGTGTAGATAGATAGATAGATAGATAAACAGAGGAGCTGGTTATTTAACCTTTACCACCGCGACCTTTTCAGATCTATTGTGGTACTCCTAGAATATATTCCTTATAGTACCTCATCCAGCTTTGCCCTTTGTACTAGACTCCACAGCTTTGATAAAGGCCCTTTGGTATTAGCTGTCCGCCTTTGGTTTTTCTTCTCCAAATACTTGGAATCTCAGTCTCGCCAGACCTTCACAGTGGCACAATACGTGAACTCAGGTTTCCTCTTGCCCTTGACAGAACCTGCATGTTGCGTCCTCTGCCAGACTCTTTAGACTCATGTATCATTGAGCCGGCAGTGCCCAGTTAGAAAGGCCTGCTATTACACTGATGGCCTCCCTATTCTGGCTTAGTAGATCTTCCGTGAACTCTTTGGCCCGTCTCTGTTTTAAAATAAATAAATAAACACCACAGAAATTAGATTTTTTAAATTTCCTATAATATCGTGATTATAAGTAAATTAACAAACAAATGAGTAAAAAAAAAATAAAATCGACAAGAAAATAATGAAGATACATAAAAAGCGTTATAATACTATAAAAATTAAGAGAGATAGCGGATAGAACATCTTTGCCATTCAGATGCACAAAAGACTCAACAGATGTAAGTAAGGAACGTCATAGCACCCGCGCGCTTTTCAGAGAACTGTAACTGAAACACTTTATTGTGGATAATTCTGCATGCATGCATATGTTATAATTAAATTATAATTGTCCTCAGAAAATCGCAAATCGTATATGAGGTAGAAATATTCAATTGTCTATTTAAAAAAATCAAATCAAATACATAACTACGATGCCACTAACCACTAGAATTTGTAAAAAGTAGGTGCCCTGAAAAATGTATTAGCACCGGGCCTACCTATCATTAAATCCGCCCCTGACTATATTTTGATTTCTAGTTAACATAAAGGATTTTTTTAATTGTTGATATTTTACATACTCTTCAACTACGTTAAAATTAGTTTTAAGAAAAGATTCAAATATGCAAGCATTAATAGTTATTTATGCACAAAAAGTGACTGTTTACTGATTGAGATGTGAAAATTGTCCAACGAGGCCGTAAGCCGAGTTGGGCAATACGTCAAGTGCAAAATAACACATTTTGCACTTGTAATTGACTTTTTTTTTAATGCCTTGTTTATATTTACGTCCTGGCGGAGTTTAGCTACAACTACTCTTCCACTGAACCAAGACGGCGAAATGGGATGCCGTTCACTGAACACGAACGGGAACCTCGATTTGGGGAAATAAAAAATATGCCATTCGGACAGCTTGATTTGAAACCCCCGAGGGTGTTCATGCACTTATTTTTGAATAAAAGAATGTTTCAGAGAAATAAATATTTTTTGTATCAGGATCAATGCTTCATCCTGTATGAGTAGTCGGAGCACTTAACTTTTGTTAAAAGTTCGAATAATTCACTTTGGAAAAGTTGGCGATGTAATTTTGTATCACCCTGTATACTATTGTTCGGAAAAACGCACTTGTGTTAAAAATGAAACAAAAATTTATTTAATTCACTTCACAAATTATTAAAAATGTTTAAAAATAAACTAAAAATGTATTCTAAAAAAAAAGTTCACTTTTTGGCGAAGGATCCGGTTAAATATTAAATAAATATACTAAACAATTTAAAGATGCACTAGGACAGAGATTATAGTTGTTTTTACTTGAACTACCAAGGAAGAACTCCAGAACGGTTAAAGAACGCGGCACTGAATTGATTTGCTCGAGCCTCGTCGGGTCCGAGCTTATATACAGTCGCTGAATTTCGTTTATCGTGCCCCATCGAATCACGATTCTCGTTTTGCTGTCTGGATAAGTCCTCGTACTCCGTGCGGGCTTGGTCTAAAACTGGTTACTCGCCCCAGCCAGTCAGTGCGTGCACGTAACTGCGTAATTATGGAAATCGTTTGAAATTCAAATTGGAAAATATATCATTGAATAGAGCCTAAAATTTGAAGCATTTTTTTTATGACCCTTGTATCTATTTTATTGTAGAAGTTATTTGAGGAATTGTCGGAACTTATTATTTTCAATTTCACCGAGCACCCGTACTATTAATCCCCAGGCCAGAACTTCACGGTTGCGGTCATACTAAGTGCTATTGTTGGCGCGCTCGGGACGAATGTAGATCTTGATAAATATAAATTATTAGTGCTGCAAGATGTAGATTTTATATAAAATATTTGTCTCGGTGAATCTTTCGGAAGTAGAAGTAAATCTTGATAAGTGGCCATGGGAGGACGTGTAGAAAGATAAATAACCGTTTATTCTTTACGATGTAATTTCGGGTAGACTTTAGATCGCGAGACTGAATGCATGTAAAATTTTCATTTAAACGAATTAAAAATTGATATTTAAAGTATGTGAAGAGTATTATGAGTGATTTGAAAATATATAGGGGGTAATATTGATAATTTTGAAAGTTTTGGTTGTAAAATGTGCAGCTTGAATGTTTTGAAGGTTTCGACGATATTTTAGGCATCTTTAGGTATTATCGATTGGGGCTGAGTTTTATCAGAATTTAATATGAAAAATTGTAGTTTTTTGATCATTTGAAACACAAGGATTCTTTTTTTATGGGTTTTGACACTGTGAGCGAAATGATGAAATATTTTGACAAATTTTGGAATTTATTGAGTTAATTTTTTGCTAGAAGGTAGTGAACACGAGCTGGGCCCTCAGTTTGTGAAAATAAAAGTTTGGTGCTGTGGGGGTTTAGAGCTGAGACCCTGGAGGGCGTTCGTGCACTTTATTTTTTTTTGAGAAGTCTTTTTGTTGTACTTCGGTGGTGATGGTTAGGGTCAAATACTACACCCCCTATATCTTGTAGTCTGGATCTGCTGAAGCACTGTGGTTTCAATTTTATTTTTGTTTAACACTGTATAGTTCTTTGAATTTTTTGACAGGGTCAATGACTGCATCCTGTATATGGTAGTACAAAAAAAATAACACTGGTTTTTTAAATCGGAATGAACAATTATTTATTTAAGTTTTTGCTTTGAACAGAGTTTGAAAAAATATAGTGTAGATTTTATTTAACAAAGTTTCTTTTGCAGAATGAAACTATTCGACAGCATAAATTCTGACAGTAGAATTTAGCAAAAATTATTTATAGAAATATTTTTATTTGAATAACTCTGAAAAAATTCACTGGGTTTAAAATTGAATAGACCGTAAAAGCGAGAATAAATGTAGTCACTTAGGACGGAATATAAATATTTTATTTAAAAAAGAAAAGGGGCCACTTAAGGCGGATACTTAAAACTACTCTTTTTAACCAGGTTTCGGCCTGGGAAGCTAGTCCTGGACAATTAGTCACGAGAAGTCTGCGAGAACCGGTGGTTAAGAAAGCCTAACTAGACGGTGGGTATCTACAACTTTAGTTAAATAGTAACCGGACCGGAAGCACTAGCAATTAAGCTTATTACACTTAAAATCACTTTTAAATAACTTCGTCCACTAAATCACGTCGCGAGTACTAAACTTAGGAGTCACTGCCAAAACTGAACTTAACTTCGGCTTGTTGCACGCCGGTTTTATACTGTTTCGAGAAAGTTTCGTTTTTCGCGCCCCCCCGTCGAGTCTCGCATCCCGTTATAAAGAGCTGGAAAGGCTTGGAATCGCTCCGTGCGGGCGAGGATGAGTCATCGATTACGATATGTTGCGCAATACTGGAAATTTTCTGATTTCGACGACGAAAGTTATATAGAAAAATCGGCAATGAAAAGGAGAATTTATTAAAATTCGAATGAAAGTGGGATCTATTTTGGTTTAGAAGTTATTTGAGTTTTCATTAGCAAAATCTGACGCGACCCCGTAAGGTATTAACGGAGGTCCGATGTTAAAAGTTGTAACGATATTAAAATGTTCCCGATAGGTGCGAAGTGCATGAAGATTAGATATTAATATGTTCCTAACGGGTACGAGTCGAGTTGAACCGAGATATTGTATGCTTGTATGCTATTATACGAGGAGTGATCAAAATGGGTGAAATTTTAAAATAGCAATCGGGTTGCGGAAATTTGATGAAATGAAGTTTGAACTTTTAAGACTCGAGGCACGGAACGTGATTTGAAGTATACAGGGGGTGATCGAAAAGTACGAAGGATAAAATGCGAAGAGGTTGCAAGAAAGTTGGGAAACGAGCTCGAAGGTTAATTTTGAACGTAGTTACGTATACGAGGGAAGAATTTAAATAATTTCAGAAGAAGACAGGTAGCTACTAACGCCAGACGTACAAAATGACATGTGTCACATACGAGAATATCGACGAATGCTTTGACCAAGCAATACAATTAAAAACGAGGCTTACTTGTTAAAAATTTCAACGGATAAATTTAGCTCATCAACCATTTAAACAGCTGTAGCTTTTTTCTAACAGGACAAATTAGAATTTTTATACCATTTTAAAATTTAATAATAAGTGGGCAAGTTTTCAGGTTAAGAGGCAAGTATCACTTGGTACTTTTCTTTACACCATAAAAGGTCAAAGTCAACAGACGAAATCTTAGTGTAACCGAAATTTAAGAAAAACATTTTTTTATTTTCAGAATACCGTCGGCGTTATCCAAAAACTCTTATACACGTTTGATAGCACAACTATTTTAAAATACTCACCAAAAAATAGAATGAAAAAATTCTCACTATGTGACAGTGGCATGCAAAATGCTGTCCTAGAATAGAAATTGTCAAAATTTCAAAAAAGTACCCATATCACGAAAACCGTGGGGTTTTCAATATGGTCAAGTTGTGATATTCTGATAGGTTTTGGCCTGGACTATTACCATTTTCAGGATTATCTATTATTTACGGGACACCCTGTATGTAAGTCGGTCAAATTTGATTTGCAAGATTTAACCTTAACAAATAAACTAACCGATTAACTCGTAAGTTAAGTTGAATAAAGGCTTGTAAAAAATACCTAATTCGATGCATGCACAACACATTCCATAGTTGTCGCTAGACATTTGCAAAACTAGTAGGAAGGAAGGACTATTGTTACTTGCAGATGTATCATGCCCACAAGCAATGAGGTAGTATTCTAGGGAGCGGTGTGTTCGTGTAATGTAATACGGTAACCGGTGTGGACGTAAAATATAAATAGCGAAGGCCATAGGTTGACATTGAGCGTCTTACCCTGTTATTTGCTGCTGCTATTTCCGGACACAGTACTTAGCAGGATCAGATAATGGCGAAGAATCTCACTGTGTCACTAGGGCAGTTCTTTTAACGCTAGTTTTATTAATAATCCATATGCATATTCTAAGACAAAAATGATTATCTGTAATTCATGATATTTGAAAGGAATAGTAGTTATATCTTTTCAATGATTAAATTAAAAAGACAAATATAAGTAAAATAAGTGAAGGCCATGTACTTGCTGTAAAATGCGTAAAAGACTGATTTGTTTCTTATCATTTATTTAGTAGGTTTAATTTGTGTTCAAAATATATCTGAGAAAATTAATTGAAATTATTTAAATCAGATGCAGGTCACATTAAAATGATGGTTAATTAATATAGTCTTAGTAATGGGAGCACTTAATAAATCTACAATTTTAACCTCTCCACAATAAAATTGTGAGAGGTTACTAAAATTGGTTCAAAAACGAAAATTGAGATAACATCAAATCTTTACGTTTTGAGGTCCTAGGAACCCAAAAAAGTGGTTTTTGAAAAATGTCTGTGTGTGTGTGTATGTGTGTATGCGTGTATGTGTGTTAGCACGATAGCGCCGAAACTACTGAATGGATTTGAATGAAACTTTGCGTGTGCGTTTCTTTAGTGTCCCAGCAGATCTGAAAAGGTTTTGGTTGAGATCGGATTACGTTTAGTGCCATTTTGACGCAACAAGTTGTTTATTTTATATTTACTTTCAATTTGCAATAGAACCATTGAGAAGCAGTTAAAATTCTGATTTCAACGATATATCACACTTCCACCCTTTCGATTTGGTTTCCGTGAAAAAAATTAAAAACAAAGCAAATATGGCATAGATCGCATTTCGCATGACATGATCGATGCGCGTAGCGGTTACATCGTGAAACTCATCACATCACGTGTCAATTCACGTGTGAGGGTTTCTTCACTGCTCTAGAAGTAGAGCGGATTACGTTTTTAAATATATATATATATATATATATATATATAGACAAATCAAAGAATTAAACTACAAATATTCCTCTAAAATCTAGTAAAATTACTAAAATGCTAATGTTTGATTTAGAAAGACAGCCGCGAGCGATTGGATTGCAATGAGCAAATTTTGATGATTGTCATTGTCATCGTTTGTCATCCGATAACGTTGGTGTCATGTCATGTTAATAAGATTTCGGCACATTTGTACCTTTTAGTGGATTGTCACAAACTTTAAAGGTAGATGTAACAGTATCAATATCATATGCTTTCTGCACCTTCGTTGGTGAATTTATTATAGATTATCACTTTACCAATTTTCAGTTTGTCGCTTTACAAATCTGTAGTATTTAGGATAACTAGACTTTCTTAGTCGTTCAAGTGATGTTAAAGTTGTTAATATCCTAATAGTATATTATTCAACGAGCGATAATGTAGCATAGATGATTGTAAATTCATTAAGTTGAGGGTTTTTTAGTGCCCCCAGAAGATCTGAAAAGGTTTTGGATGAGATCGGATTACGTTTAGTGCCGTTTTGTTACACAATTTAATGCTCTTTTCGGCTTCAAAGATCCACCGAGTGGGGAGGTTCCAGTCGCTTCCAGTAGCTGCCGATTTTTTTTTCTGATATAACTTTTATGAGTAGCATGTGTTCCAAAAAATTTAAATTATTCTGTAGGTATTGAGAAAAGAGATCATAAATCTCAAGCCAAATTACGATGTTTTACTATAGGCTATTGATAATATCATAAAAAACAGAGAAAAAAAGGAGCTAAGACATTCAAAGGTTTTTATTACATAAATCGTTTAATTGTTCATTTAAGAAGAGAAAACCGTGGAGTGCTGTTAAATTAGAGGGTGCAAATTGGAGATAGGGGTGAAAATACAACCCTTTGAGTTCTTTAAATATAACTCGAAAACGAAGCAAAATTCAGGTATAGTTAATAGAAAACTTTTTGTAGAGAATCAAATTTTCCATAGAATTGGCTTATTTAAAAATATAAAAAACAATTTTTTGTGCGAAAACTGAAAAGTATCTAAAAATTGGCAGCTACTGGAAGCGGCTGGAACTTCCCCACCCGGTGGATCTTTGAAGCCAAAAAGAGCATTAGATTGTGTGCCAAAATGGCACTAAACGTAATTCGATCTCAACCAAAACCTTTTCAGAGCTTCTGGAGCACTAAAAATTTTTATCCAAATCCTTTCAGTAGTTTCGGCGCTATCGTGCCTGTTGGCTGTTCAGGTTTATACGGTGGGTGTGAGTAAGTATAGATTTTGAAAGTTAAAAAACTAAAACAAATTGGTTTATGACTTACTATTTGCTAACAGGACACTTTCAGTGAGCAACTTGACAACAAAATTGAAATCTTTCAATTTGATTGGTTCTAGCCGTTAACACAAAAATAATGCTATAAGATAGCGTTGGACGCCACGTAACCAATATAAATATTAGCTGCGAATTTAAACTGCCAAATTCAACAAATCAAGATTAAATTAATTTGAATATGATTGGTGGTTTAAACTCTGAAATTTCAGACTCACAAGCAGATAAATAAAACTAGATTGTCTCAAAACAAACAATATATTGTCACAATCAAATGTGGAACAAATATCACAACAGTTTAAAGTATGTACCTATATTAAAAATAAAAGTTTGACAAAACCACATTTTTTATAAAAAAACAAAATTACTGCTATTTTAATTAGTTGAATGAGTGAATGCAATTTAACTCTAATGAAAAATTAAGATCAAATGAAATGTACTAGACCTGTTGAGTTCGAAGACAATTTAGAGATAGACAGACGAACATATACCTTTCCTATGCTGGTAGTTGAGGTGGTAGGTATAATCTCCAAAGTGGTTTTCCGGACAACATGGTGGCACATTAGTTAATGGCTGTCCTGGAATATTTTCCAAATATAGAAGATATTGATGACCTCTTCTCCTCTAGACAAGGCGATTATTTCGGATGGAAGTTGTATTGCTGTCAGATCTTATATAACAGAAATCTTCCTAAGTTGAACCCTATTCGTGGTCTCGTGCATAGGAAAATAAATGTTATCAGTCAGATATCTTTTATACTTAACAAAAGAAAGAGAAAATACGTAAACTTTGTGTTGCTAACCGGACAACAAAACAAATATTGCGAGAAAAAATAATAAAAAAATAACAAAATTACAAGCAGAATGTAACCAAAACATTTACTTTGATCCAAGAATGATCAAAAGATATCAACATACTATGTTAAGATAATTTTCCCAATTACTGAAATACATTTCCACTAAACTTCTTCAGTGCATGAACTAAATAAACTAAAAATAAGAACAGATCTTAGTTGCAAAGTAACGTAAGTAAATTTCCCAAAAAGTAATTTGCAATATTTGAGAAAATAATACTTGAAATGCATCATTTTCTGTTTGATTTTTTAGAAAAAACGAAAAATGAAAAATATAAAATTTGAAATTTTAAGTTATATGTAATTAGATTTCCAACTTTAACACACATCCAGAAGTTAATAACTGATTTAATTTCTAATATGGCTATAATCTATTTGAAACTATTATATCTCTTTATTTACTCATGTAAGATTATAATATATTCAATAATCAACTGGTTTTTGAACAAGTAATAGTATCCATAAACAAATAGCGTGGATTATAAACGAGAGTTACATATAATTCACTAGATACAGCCAATCACCTTTCCGATACGGTGAAATAGAAAGGTCCATTATTATTATTGAGGAAAGGAAGTTGATTTGACATGTTTGATTAGTTTTGACGTTTAACTGTTGACATTATTTTGTAAATAATGTTTCTGTATACTTGCAATTTAATATTAATTGTTATAATCGTAGATAAAGTACAGTATTCAATTTGCCACATTATCGCTCGTTGAATAATATACTATTACCACATTAACAAGTTTAATATCACTTGAACAACTAAGAAAGTCTAGTTAGGTACCATAAACATTACAGATTCGTAAAGTAACAAACTGAAAATTGATAAAGTGATAATATATAAAAAAGCATATGATATTGCTATTGTTACTCCTACCTTTAAAGTTTGTGACAATCCACTTGTACACAGTCACTAAAAGTTGCAAATATGCCGAAATCTTATATGTGACATGACACCAACGTATCGGATGACAAACTACTAAAACATAGCGCGGGAAACAAACGGCAATCGACAAAATTTGCTCATTGCAAACCGATCGCTCATGACTCTTTGTTAAATAAACATTAGTTAGCTTGCATTTCAGTAATTTCACTAGATTTTAGAGGAATATTTGTATTGTAATTCTTCGATTTGTCTCTGTATATATTTAAAAAAACAGCACTAAACCTAATCCGATCTCAACCAAAACGTTTTCAGATCTTCTAGAACATTGATGAAACCCTCATGTAAACTTTTATCCAAATCTGTTCTCCAATACAAAATATTTGAAATTAAAAGCGACAGTAAAGCTGTATAGTTGTTGTTGAATAGGAATACACGTGGCGTGACCAGTTTCACGACGTAACGGCTACGCGCATCGATCATATCACGCGAAATGCGATCTATGCTTCACATTTGCTTTGTTTTTAATTTTTTTCACGGAAACCAAATCGAAAGGGTAGAAGTGTGATATATCGTTGAAATTTGAATTTTAATTGCTTTTCAATGATTCGATTGAAAATTGTAAGTAATTACAAAATAAAAAACTTGTTGCGCCAAAACGGCACTAAACGTAATCCGATCTCAACCAAAGCCTTTTCAGATCTTCTGGAGCACTAAAGAAACGCACATGCAAAGTTTCATTCAAATCCGTTCAGTAGTTTCGGCGCTATCGTGCTAACACACATACACACACACAGACATTTTTCAAAAACCACTTTTTTGGGTTCCTAGGACCACAAAACGTAAAGATTTGATGTTATCTCAATTTTCGTTTTTGTACCAATTTTAGTAACCTCTCACGATTTTATTGTGGGGAGGTTAAAAAAACAATAAAAAAGCAAAAAAAACTATTTTAATTTTTTTTTTTACTTTTTTGCCTATAACTTTTTTTGAGCAGAGAAAAATGTTGATTTCCTTTAAAGTGATGGTTTCAAAAAGTTTTTTCGATGAAAACTGACTGAGATATAGTCGCTCAAACTTAGCCATTTTTTAAAATTTTTATCGCGTTTACCTTGATATTGTTTTAAATCTTATTTTTTATAACAAAATAGACTATTAATTAATAAAACAATGTATTCCAAGTTAATTTGTTAATAATGAATAATTATTTTCACAAATGTATAAAATTAGACATAGGTTCTGCATCAGAATTTACTGCAGCTTATTTGTATGGGGCAAAGTTTAATAAGCTTTCAACTTTTTTGCAAATTATCAAAAAGTGCAAAATTTTCTCTGGGCCAGTTACTGCTAACACGTGATGCCGCTAAACAGCACAACATATTTTCAAATAGAGCAGTGGTGGTATTTAAACCCTCTTCACTGGGGTTGGAAAAAATCAAAATATGGATTGATAGCTAATTCCACGAATGAACCTCTTCCAGAGATTTTGCTCAAAAAAATGGGTTGCGGATGTACCACAGGTTGTCACGGAAGCTATGGTTACAGGAAACTAGGACTAACTTGTTCTATATTTTGTAAAGAATGTATGAGTGTCAATTGCGACAATATACAAAAAGCAGAGATTGCAGAAGATGATGTCCTCGAAGACGTGGATGAAGATATTGATATTCAATTTGAAAATGTTATTGAAGAGATGGAATGATATGTTTATAATTTCCAAATAGTTTAATAAAATATTCTCACCTGAATAAGCTTTATTGAATGAAATCCTCAAATTTACTAAAATTATAATATTTTTATTGGAAAAAGACAAATCTCTACATATTGTGGGCCATTAATGATAGGTCATAGTTCAGGGGCAGATTCTTTGGGCAAAAATATGAGAATATAACCAAATATGCTTCAGTAAAATGTCAGTAGGTTTTAAATATTTAGATTAAAAAAACTCTCGAAGGTAGGATATAATTTTTTTTTCGAAAATTCACTTGATTTTTATTAAACTTTTTACATATATTGGTTATTATTTTGTTTTGTTAATGATTTATTTCTCTAACAGTTGTACTAAATGTGCTACTACAAGAAGTGTCTACTCCCGAATCGGTAACTGGAGTTTGGAATATTTCTTCACCCCCTCATCGCTAAAATCGTATACATCTGAAATATTCTCTGAAGTACAATTCTCTCGAATTCTTCAATATCATAAATATCAGGACTAATTTCCAATTGTCAAAGCTCTTCATCAACCAGTTTCGTTAACAATATTATCTGCATTTTGACACAAAATATTCCTTCCATTGTGGCATACATTGCTGCATGTGACGCCAACGGTTTTGCATGCGCAACGTTTAGTTGTGCAACCCATCTTACAATCACAAGCAATTATATTGAGTAATTGATTAGGAAAAGGAGCCTTATCAGTCCTTATCGGCATCAGTTCATTATCTGTTGTTTGCTGCCATCAATTCAATTCAAGTCAATTTTGGTACTACAGAAAATATCTCAGATGTATACGATTTTAGCGATGACAAGGGTGAAGAAATATTCCAAATTCCGATTCGGAAGTAGACACTTCTTGCATTAGCACATCTAGTACAACTACTAGAAAAAGAAAACATGAATAAAATAAAATAATAATCAATATATGTAAAAAGTTTAATAAAAATCAAATGAATTTTCGAAAAAAAAATTATATCTTACCTTCGACAGTTTTTTTTATCTAAATATTTAAAACCTGCTCACAATCACTTTTTATTATTAATATAGAAATTTTTATAATGAATAATTACACGTATAGTTGTGCACGCATACGAGTAGAGGAAGTTAGCCGTAGGTCGGTCTCCCCCCACCACTGACCTTGACCTTGACCGTGCACCTGTGGTCCGTTCCTTCAAGGCCACGGTGGCATCGTAGGTTCGCATAGCATATACCGTGACCTTGACCTTGGACGGCCGCAGTGCGTTTCGACTTCAAGGGCGCAGTGTTGCTGTTACCCAGAACGATCACTTGCGGTGACCTTGGCCTTGGCTAACACTATTAGAGAATGCAAGGACGGAGCTTCCTCCTTGCCACGCAACTTGACCTCTAAAATTACATTAGTTCAATACGTACACAGTAAAATGTGGTGGGGTTCTATATTTTGTGACGTAGTATACTTTTTCTATAAAAAAAGCACGGACTATTAGAACAAAATCATATTTAGTCTGGTTCACCTACAGTTAATAAGTGAGCATAGTGTTGTGATCTGAAATATTTTAAGTAAGCAAAGTTCTGTAATATTTCTTGGTTAGTAATTCTTTCACTGTACTCAACTACTTAAATATGACTACCAATATCGATTTATTAGCCCTTAATGAACTTATTATTAAAGATACTGAAGTTTTAGACCAAAAACCTATTTCATCGTTAATTTTAAATAAGGTTTACGCCATTAAAAAAATGTTAATGCTTAATACACGTTTTGGAAAATCGATATTAGTACATTTATTTGATGAAAGTACAAGTACTACCTTTAAATCATTTTTGCCTAAACGTATTGCTGAACTATTAAATATAACTTTTATAGAAGAAATAAATTCGTCTAGTGGTAAATATGCGTTGATTTATTTAGGAGAGAATTCACCCATTTATACCGGTGCTAAATCAAGGTCACTAATAAAATTCGAAATTATTGCGTGATTTAAACTATTTAAAATATTTGTATACTTTAAATTATCAGACCAATAAATAAGGTATAGTGAAAGTATAACTTAGACTGAAATATTATAAATACACTACAATAGTAGTAGAGATGTAAGTAGTTTTATCATATATTTGATAACTTGTTCTAATTTTATTTATGTAATTTCTAGCCTCACTATAACTGGCAAGAATGTGGATGCAATATTCAGCAGAACGTTGGGTAAGGGCAGAAGACATTAATTCGGCAATTGAAAGACTATCTTCTGTACTAGGCGACTTAAGTATGGATAGACTCCATGCAATAAATTATGATCTGAATTACTGCTTCGATGCTGAAAAAGTTAAACAGCTTAATGAGGATTCTGAGAGGTATTACAGAGGTGCACAACTATGTGGTAAATTCTCTCGTGGTATTGTGAATTTAGAAGAATTCTGTGAGCAACTAGTGGAAATAAATTTAAAACATTTCCTATGTGACATAGAAAAATACTTACCTAAGAAAATTATTGAAAAGTATCAACTCGACCAATCTGATGAAGAACAGGATGAAGACAACTCAATTAGTAGTTAATCACTTATTGTAATTCTTCTGTTAATAATATTAATATGTAAATGGTGTAATAAAATTATTATTATGGAAATATAGTTGTTTTTATTTTTAAAATTAAAATTGAAATAAATGAAACACATTATTAGATTATACATTAATTTATTTATAATTATTTTTGGTGACATACATTAAAAAATATTAATTATTAATCCTAAATATAAACATATTTAAAGATATTTATTTTAACTCTATATTTAAATCTATAATACATTTGTTAAGAAAGTGAACGTTTGCAAGAGAGCAGTGACTATATTTTGGTTGGGTGTGTTCCATACATCTTGGTACCTTTAACGATTTTAGATTGGGTATGCAGGGTGAGAAGTCATCTAGATCTATAACTCTATTCCATTTTAGATGATGCTGTAGAACATTTTTCTTTAATTTGCCTTTGCATACAATTATAACATCCTCTGACAATACGTTGCGTCGAAAATTATTAACAGCGTTTTGACAAAGTCGATGAAGTATTAGTGGGAATTCTGACAGTTGAATATATCCATCACTCCATTTTATGCCCCCATGGTAGTTGTTTTCTAACCATCGGTAGTGAGTCTGTTCGCCTTGGGTTAGTGATGAGAAAGGATTTGGTGGTTTGAAGAAATAGTGTGCTTGCTGATTAGTGTTACAACATAGAACAGCTAATTCTTTAACGGTAAAATCATTTGTTTTATATTGAAACCCCTGCAAGTCAACTATCAAAGTAGGAAATTGGCTACCTAATGACGTCATGGTAATAGGTATTCGTTACTTAGCACCAGCAATGCCACACTGAACTGAACCATCTAATGCGCTATAACTTAAATACGCATCGTGAAGTATAAGTGCATATACTCGAGTTTGTTCGGGAAACTTCGTCTTCCGTGTCTCAAATTCAATTTTTATATCGACGGTGGATGATTTCATTGCATCTGGTTGGTGTGAGCAATCAATAACAAACAATGGATTTTTTCTGAATTCGCCAAGGTCCATCATAGGTTCACTCATATCTTTATCGTAATAACTACGTTGGAAATTTTCATAGGCGTAGTAGGCTGCAGAGTCGAGTTTCTTATCGAAATTTAAATTCCAACGTTCATATGGAAATACTTCGGCATTTAAATATAGCCGAATATTATTTATATCTGCATGTATAAAACTTGCGGCGTCCTTGGTTCTGTCACTAGAGTTGCCATTGTTTTGAAATCCGATAATGATGTATCGAGGTCTCTCAAGACTGTTAGTGGTTTTAACAGCCCATATATCAGAAGCAGTATCACGTAGAGTGGGTAGCTCATAGAGATCCCACATACGGTAAGCCATTTTAACTTTAGCATTATTACTGCTCGTATCAATTTTCTTTAATAGTTTAACCTTTTGTCTAACTTCAGGCACAATATGTCTTATCTTCCATTCGATTTTGTTAATTTCTAACTGTGCATCAACTTCTCCAATGTAAGAGTCTTTAAAGGAACGTGCTATAATTAAAATTAATTCCTGTTTTGTATTTAAAATACCTTTGGTATAATCTTCTGCAAAACCCATGAGGTACTTAAGAGGGAGTTTACCGCTGAAAACGTGGCTGGTAGTATCTAAAATATCCTGTTTTTTCTCGGTGAGACCCCAACCTATAGTTAGTAGCGATGGGAGGGATGTTTGTCCATATGACACCCTAGTTTTCATTGTAGTAGTGATGCCAGGCTTCCTAACGACAGCGACCTGTTCACCACCCATTTCATATCTTATTTCTTCGAAGAGAAAAGCTAGCGCATTGTTAGATAGATAACACTTCTTGGTAACATCACTAGGGGTAAATTTTCCTTCTATATAAATGTAACTCTCTGTAATGTCAAGTATTAAGTCCTGAAAATTGACAGGAATGCGTACTTCATCAGAGTTTCTATAATATGGTGAACCGTGTGGTTTATATGTATGCTCATGTAAGCTAACGAGTGACTGATCGAATACAGGTTCCTCGAACACCTCAAGTTTTTCACTAGATGTAAAAGTCACCATTATTAACTATTTTTCTCTCAGTTTCAATCCGATGGATCGAAGAAATGCACGATCTTTAGCTGGCAGGTTATGTCTTAACCGTTTAAGCTCTACACGTTGAATGAGTCGATTTCCGCAGTCATTAGTCTTTTTATCGTCAATCACATTGAAACGATTGTGTGCTAATCGTTGTTGATTATATCGGAAACCCATTGTGTTTGCGATTTTAAAACTGTTTCAATTCTAGCTTTACGATAATCTTCTCACCACGAAAATTGATTAAATCTCCATTATCATCCAATATGCGTAGTGTAATGTTGTCGATAAACTGACGTCCTTCAGGTCTAACAGGCAAATATATGATGTTCGCTGGCTCTCTGGTAAGTTTGTAACCTGGTTCAACGTCTATGTCGAACTCGAAAAGGGTATGGGATTTAAGGGTATTCAGATATGCTCCAGAGATAATGTTGCAATCTACACGTATCATCCTTACTTTCATAATATCAACAGGTAATGTTGATTCATGATTAGTGTTTGGATGCAAATAAGTCGATTCAAATCCCAATAAATTACCAATAGAGTTTGCTTGTGTAAAGTCAATTCCATATTTTGACCAAATCTCACACTTTAGCGTATTGTTGTTCGCTCGCAGTCGAAATAGTTTTTCTTTTTCCTCTTTCTTATCACCGGGCATAGCTTTCAGTATTGCACGATATATCTCTTCAATTTCATAGGCTCCGCAAGGTATGTGGATAAGTGTGGGGGCTACTTTTGGTCCAATTCGATAGCAAAAACGATTGTTGGTTTCGTCCACATTGAATATAGAATTGTAAGAATAGAAGCCTGTTAATCCTAACCCATATCGACTATTAGTATCTAATTCAATGGGAGGATAAAACTCAGCACTGAGCACACTAGATCGGTTTGATAGAGTGAACGTATACGACATGACTGATGATATTTAGTGTTCTCTCATGAATTTATTGTGAACTACAGCAATAATCGTGGTGTAATTTTCGTTTTTTGCTGGATGACGGAGACGTTTGTATCTCATTATTTGATGCAACATTGACATCGCGCACTTTACAGTAGCAGCAAAATATTCTTCGAGGCGGCGGCCCATCATTAACATCAACACTGCTACCACCGCCATCATCATCATCATCATGATAATGTTCCTGACAGTATTGATATTTTAAAATATCAATATCATTCTGGAGATGCTGGGGTAGTTTGTCCCATACTAATGCAATTTCATGTGCAGCACATCCAATCATTACTTCTTTAGGCATATTTGCCAGTTGTTGTTTGCTCATCTTCAATAGACTGCGTAAACGGGAGAATGCGATTAGTGATTGACCCATCTGCTTGATGCTTTCCCGATCCATTTCAAGGTCTGCAGATGTTATTTCACAAGCGTTTGTAGTTATTTTGTAGTGAGAAACTTCAAACACAAATGACCACACCACACTGTGTTAAAATTTTGTTGGCGTTCATAGTTATAGTAAATTTTGTCGGTCGACTTTGAACCTCTGCGCAGATATAAAACTAATTCTGTCGGTGGGGGTAAATCACCAAAACTATCGAAATATGTGACTAAACTACCACGTTTTTTAAATGCAACCCAGTGTGTTCCAGGGCCATTTATACTGTCTAGATTTATGATGGCCGACTCATTATGACGTGGTCCAGAATATGGTAGAGTGTCCCGCATAAATATCCCCCGAAAATAGGGCACTTTCATCTTCTCTGCATAATATTTAAGATCGATATTAGTGAGAGGTTTTCGGGGTAGAGCATCTAGAAGTTTTTTGAACTTTGTGGTTTTAGATAAAGTCCTAGTCCTTTGCGATATGGTTTTAAATATAGCCCTTTATCACTTTTTCCTATAGAAATCGCCTCCATCTGCCTATTATGGCGATTTTTTTCAGCTAATTCCTCTCTACTCGTTTTAACATCATTTACAGCTTTAGCTATACCAGCAGCAGTGCCAGCTAAACTACCCAAAGCTGATAATCCAGCAAAAATGGGTATTAATGGTAGAATTCCACCCACTTTCGGTATTGGTATTATCCTAGGTGTACGAATATTACGTTTTCCACCAGCTGCTCTCATGTGTCGTCGTGCTGCTTGAAGCGCAATTTGCGTAACTTTTTTTGTGTCCTTAGCGATTTTTCGTTTACCACCGGCTTTACGTATGTCATCACGTACTTTACGTACTATTCCAGCACCAAAAGCTATATTTCTAGTTTTTTTCTTGTTTTTCTTTTTAATTATACGTTTCTTTGTAGTACGGGGTGTTGTTGACGTACAACCCATACCAAGACGTTGCTTTCCCTTCATTATAGTTGTAACTAACCACGCGGCGGCCTTTTCTTTGAAACTTACGTCTTTTGATTTAACTCGTTTCCAGGCAGCTTGTTCAAGTTGATAGTCTGCTTTGTGTCGGGCTGCTAAATTACTGGTGTTTTGATCGTATGCAATATCGTGCTGCTTGCATGCAGCATCGAGTTTGTTTATGCCTGGATCACCTCGGGCTAATCTTTTTTGTAATTTGGTGCCTGGACCACAATACTGGTAACCTCCCGGTAAGTGTAGTTCAAATGGGAGCTTATTTATTAGAGAATTGACTACCCCCTTACCAATCTTTAAACCACGACGATTTTCACGTGTGTGCTTCTCGGTTGACACCATTTAAATAACAATCACAATACGTACATCTATTTATATAGTATCCATCCGTGCTACGATGCGCATTGTGAAGCAGAAACAGAAACTTGCTGTAGATAATTTAGATGAAAAAGTAGGGTGTGGACTACAAGTCGAATCACGCCATGGCCCGCTACTTCCCTCAACTATTCGCGGACTCTTAATAGGTCCAAGTGGTTGTGGCAAAACAAATTTACTAATAACTTTGCTTACTCATCCACTTGGGCTACGTTTTTCAAACATTTACTTATATTCAAAGTCCTTACATCAACCCAAGTATGAATATTTACGCGATATATTAGCACCGATTACGGGGCTAGGATATTACACCTTCAGTAACAACGCGGAAATAGTGCAACCATCCGACGCTGAGCCTGAGTCTATATTTATATTTGATGATGTTATATGTGAAAAGCAAGATGTTATTCGAGCATACTTCTCAATGGGGCGTCATAAACATGTAGATTGTTTCTATTTGGCACAAACGTATTCCCGCGTCCCTAAACAGTTGGTAAGGGATAATAGTAATTTCATAGCAATTTTTAAGCAGGATGATATGAATTTACACCACATTTTCTCAGACCATGTCTCACCGGATGTGACTTATAAAGAATTTCAAGAAATGTGTGCAGAGTGCTGGAAAGACAAATATGGGTTTCTTGTAATTGACAAGGATAGAGAAGTAAATGAAGGGAGATATCGCAAAGAACTTGATAGTTTCATATATCCATGAAGTATTGTAATTAAAATTTTAATTGGTCTACAGATAGCATCGGGATAACTTCAGCAGTGAGGCTGCATTTGTTAGACATGAATGACAATGGTGAGAATAAACTCAGTAGTGCTATAGGTAGAAACATGAGAGAAGAAATAAGACTGAAACGTGAATTGATTGAGGCCACCGATTCAGTGCGCAAAAAATTCAACTCTGTGAAGAGAAGAAACGTTGAGAATCAGTTAACACTCGAAAAAATTTATGAACCCATAACAAAACCATTAAAGGTTATATCATCTGCTTCACATAACCAATCGCTAACACAACCTCAGAAACCAACACAACCGATAGAAAGTGCAAGAGCTAGTACTAGTACATTTAAAGCAACACCTGAAACTAGTGATGAAGATGGTGACAAAAATGCAAGTCAACAATATTTTTTGGAAACACCACCGGGATCGTCGTTAATGAGCACTCCATGTTCAGAAAGTTCTATTAGTGGCGCAGAAGGAAAATGTGATATAGTGCAAACACATTTAGAAAATCTGAAATTCGACAATGCTAGGTATGATACTATATACGGTGTACGTTTAGACCCCCATACAGAAAAACTACAAATGGGTAATGCTGAAATACGCTTTTCTAATGGAAATATCACATTGTGGCGTGGAACTAAGAAGGTGGGGACGTATTCTGGCAGTCCTAAGTTATATGATATGATATTTATGAAACAACCACAAATTTCGCGTAGTAATGAGGCTATTATTGGCGACAAAGAGTGTCAATTATATGGGGGGATTTTAAAACAGACAAAAGCACCATATAAAAATTATGATATGAAACAGGGTTTGAATAAAGCTAAATGGAAGAAATTCACTAATATTATAGAACCATTGGTATCTTCTACAGTTGTGACGAGATCTAAAACTGGCTTAGGTGTTCCTATTAATAAATTATACAATAATAGAGGTGTTGACTATGTATATTGGAATAAACCGAAAGAACTGGTGGACCGCCTACGCCTGCTCTATAGCTCAAAAATGGTTGGTAACAATGGTGTCAATAACGAAATAGTCAGTTTATTGGAAGAAATGAGGGAAGAAAGGATAATCTATTAGTGAAGTTAAAATTCATTTCACACTTATTTAATTAGTATAAAATATTGTGAAATGCTTAAACGGGGTCAGACGTAAACAGAAATGGCTGTTGTAAACAACACAATTGACAAGTTCGGTAGACGAAGAAGTAATAATAATAAATCGATTATCGTACATGGACCTCCAGGTATTGGTTTTAAACTTACCGCAGATAATCAATTTGATATGCAAAATAAGCGTTTACTGAACATTGGTGAACCAATAAATCAAAAAGATGGTGTAACTCGTAACTATGTAGACGAAAATATCGATAAATGTATGAAAGACATTAAAAAGTCACACATTGCTTTTATGGAGAATCAGTGGACTGAATATAGTAAGTTTGTACACAGCAAAATTACCGAGATGATTAATGACGCTCTGCAACACATTAATAAAGAAATTTCTGGAGTTAAGAAATTAACCGAGGACAATTATACTATTTTATATGATGCAATAAGCAAAGTGCACCACATTCTCGATGAATCCCGTCTGAAAGGTATGACAGTGCGACAGAAATCACTTGGAAATATTGTGGCACAAGCTGGGAGGAACGATCGTAATCAACAAGTGATAGATGAAATAGTGGCTGAAGTCACGGACAACGCTGCTACATTAGGAAAAAAGTGAAAAAACAGACCTAAATTATCTATATAAACGCCTGACTTAAACTTCAATTATGGTGATTAGTAATGAGAAATTACAAGTTGTTAACGAATTGCATAAAGCTTGTAGGAGAAATTTCCGTAGAAGAAGAACAATAATCAAAGGTTATGGTGATTTATGGCAAATGGATTTAGCTGAAATGCAACCATACGCTGATGAAAACAATGGTTATCGATACATTCTCGTAGTGATCGACTGTTACTCAAAATATTTGTGGACTAAACCTCTAAAAAATAAAACTGGTGTTGAAATTACTAAGGCTATGAGAAGTATTTTACAAGAATCAAATTATTCTCCTAAAAATCTACAAAGCGATCAGGGTACGGAATTTTACAACAAAAACTTTTCTGCTTTAATGAAACAGTACATCATTAATCATTACTCCACGTATAGTACGAAAAAAGCAGCAATTGCAGAAAGAGTAATACGAACATTAAAAACCTGGTTATATAAAGAATTCTCAGCTAGAGGTAAATACAAATGGGTTGACATTCTATCCGACATTACAAAATTGTACAATAATAAAATACATCGTACGACTGGTATGAAACCTGCTGATGTTAAACCAACTACACGTTTAAATGCTTATAATCACATTAAAATTGCTTTGAAACCTAAATTTCGTATTGGCGATATAGTTCGAATCAGTAAATATAAAGGTATATTTGAAAAGGGGTTCACACCAAATTTTTCAACTGAACTTTTCAAGATCGTTAAAATAAATGTAACAAATCCCACAACATATACACTCCAGGACATTCATGGCCAACCAATAAAGGGGTGCTTTTATGAAATGGAGCTACAAAAAGCTAAATACCCTGATGTCTACTTGGTGGAAAAGGTTTTAAGAAGGAGAGGGAACAAGGTTTTTGTGAAGTGGCTCGGATTCTCTAATGACCACAACTCTTGGATTAACGAAGCAGCTCTTATTTAATATTGTCACATTCTTTATATAAAATGTGTATATTTATAACAACTAATATTTTACTTATGTTTAGAAATTTCATAATAAAATGTGTGTATTCCATTAATATTTGTTTTATTTATTTTCCCCATATAAGACTCCAAAGCCTTAGTAATTATATACACATTAACGAAAAAATATATACAAATGCAAATTTGTTAAAATTTTTGAATTAATTTTTACTCCTAAAAATTATTAGATGAAATCAAGAAAATCATTTTAATAAATTTTATTGAGAAGAAAATATTTACAACGAATTATAGATTAAATATATTTATTTAAAACGTATATAATACAGAAAAAATACAAATACATATTTATGGAATTAATCAGATGAAATCCCCCCGTCTCGACAGTAACGCTTCCTGACAGAAACATTCTCTGTTGTGTTTCATCACACCTCCATAAATATGTCCAACATATTCACAAAGTAAAACACTGTATGTCTTCTCGTCTCTGCATTTGCTGCAAATATTGTTCCAACAATCACCAGTGTACTTGTTGCAAACCAGACACCGCTGCCTCAATGGGTGCTCCACCTTGCATGTCTCACAAACATCTCGGATAATTCCAAAATTTGTACGAGTCGTGGGTTGTAGACACTTGTAGCACTCTTGCTCCAGACGCTCACGTGATGCTGCTTTTCGGACGGTATTCACTGGCACTGGATTTTCTTTTATACAATTTGAACATAGTCCAGTACATGGATTAATTTGCTGCTTTGCCCAGAATTGGGAACAATTATAGCACAGAATTGCACCATCCATACTATATGGATATACTGCGATTGTTGGTTTCGATTGCCACTCTCTTGGACAAGACATTGCTGTTTTAAAAACAAGTGTACGGTATGACAGCTGAATAATAACGGAGTTCCTCCTCATGGCCTTGTTTGTTTAAGTAGTCGCTGGAATTGCCGATATTAGAGCCATGGTATGTCGTTAGAGATGATGTGACGTCACCAGCAACATGTTTAAAAGAGGAGGTGTAACTCCACGTTAGATCAGTTGCTTTGCAAACTTCAACGTTGATCATTCCGTCTACTGTCTTATATATTCGTTTCCAAGTATTAATATGGCTGCTGTACCTGCTGGTTGGGCTAACCTCAGATTCCTGGACTGGTTAGCATCCCTAGATGTCCTCAACAATATATGGTACCTTGAAGAGGTAGAGGACGACTTGGCTGCTCCCGAAGACGACGAGGTAGAAGTTGAAGACGATGAGGAAGGCGATGAGGAAAGCGACGAGGAAGACGATGAGGAATTTTTTGACGCTGAAGAGGGTGCAGACGATTCAAGTGATGATGAGGGTATCGTCGTAGATGTTCCCCACCAAAGAGGGCAGCGGTGGATAACATCAGAATATTTAGCAAGGGTGAACCCGATGGATGGCATCTTCTGCACCACCATGACCTTTGTTGCGGTCCAAGTAGTGGGTGGTATGGAATACAATCTTTGCCACGGATGTTTTCTGGGATACCAGTCTAGGGTGGATCCTGGGAGACATCGTCATGTGGACTACCATGCCACTACAAGGATAATGAGAGGCAGGCGGGGATATTGCAAATCTTGCAGAGATCCACTCTATCAGATTAGGCGAGTGGAAATCTGCAATATTTGCAATATGGACAGATAATTTGTAGTTTTTTTTTGTAAATATGTATATATCTCTTAGTTTATTGTAAATAATTATGTAATTAGTTTTAGTGATAAATAAATGTATATATTTAATTTTTAGTTTATTGTAAATATTATATAACTAGTTTAAGTGTTAAATAAACGTTAAATTGAATCTTATTTTTTGTTTTATTTACTAAATATTTAAATGTAAGTAACACAATGTTACTAGAGAAATCTGTGTTTCACTTCGATTATTGCTTATGTTGACAGTGCTATTGATATTGATGGTGTTAAAATATGAGTATTAGGACACTTTCTACTCTTATTTGTGTGAGTAGTGAGGTGGGGAGTGATGAGGTGGGGGTGGTGGTAGGGGCTATATATACATAAGAAAGCCCTCACCATCCTCAGTTTACTTTCTACGCTCCAACATGTCTGAAGTACAAGACAATACTGTATCTTCCACTTCAACCATGTTCGTTTTGTGCGAAAGGTATCGTGCCTACCTGCAGCGCGTTAGAGAGGCGACAAGGGGTGGTGTAGCAGATAGCACCACCTCACCAGAAGAATACCAACCATTGGAGAGGTCTCCGTCCACATGGTCGATGGACACTGTGCCCAATGATGATTCCGAAGACGAGATGGATGGAGTAATTCTGGAGGAATCATCGACGGACACAGCGGAATCGTCTGACTCGGAAGATGATGCAGCCATTCTGGTGGAGGAATCTACCGATGAAGATGAGGATGCAGCCATTCTGGTGGAGGAATCTGCCGATGAAGATGAGGATGCAGTCATTCTGGTGGAGCATGATTCGGACGGATAATTCTGTTTTATTTTATGTATATATATTTTTGTTATTTATAAATAAATGTATTAAGAGTTATTCTTTTTTTATTTCATTTCATATACAATAAATAACAGTAGTAAAGTAAAGAATAAAAAATTGCTTTAATATAAGAAATAACGGGGTACTTATTTAAGTAAATTGGTTATTCGTATTTGGACTGTCGGTCAAAAGTGTTGCAAAAGGTGTATCGAGGTCACAGTTGTCCTCCAGTACCGTTTCTACTCACTTCCGACCTTTAGTTTTGCCGCAGCAGACTTTTTCCCGGAACGGCTAGTCGTATCGCTCCGAAAGTGGTTGCAATCGCTTCCCAGTGATCGATTTAGTCGAAAACGATACCTCGCGTGTCCTCGGGCGTCTTCGGGTGGCTTCGGGAAACTTCGGGAGTGTTCGGCATGAGTTCGGCTTTTCGCTTAAAATTGCAGCCTTTGCATGTGTGAACTCCCCTGAAACGTGTTTTGATTTTTTTATTCCCCCAATCCTTGACAAAACAGTGAATAACGCGTTCGGTAGTGTTCGGATCGATTCGGAAATTATCGGAATCGATTCCCAGTGGTCAGTTTAGTCGAAAATGACCCCTTACGCGTGTCTGAGTGTACTTTGGAAGTTTTTCAGTTGTTTATATATATATATATATATATATATTTTTTTTTGTCCAATATTTGTGTATAAATAAATGTATTAAAATTTATTTTTTATTTCATCTACGATGAATACAACAGTTCTAATCTAATTATATACTTAAATACACAATTTACCAAAAATTCCATGAAATATATATATAAACTCGCGTTATAGGTAAGTATAAGAGTAAAGTATAAGAGTTTCCTAGGACCAAGGTAGCCCAGTGGTAACGTGGCTTGCTTTGTAAACTTTGTGAACGAAGGTTTGGTAGTTCAATCCCTAGCACTTGCAGGGATTTTTTTCAACACGTAAATTATAAAATTATAAAATTATAGAATTATAAAATTATAGAATTATAAAATTATAATTATAAAATTATAGAATTATAAAATTATAATTATAAAATTAAATAACAATTTTCCGCTATACCACTGCGCTACCTTGGTACTTTCTACATTTACATTTTTTCTAACCTAACCTAACCTAACCTAATTTTTTTTTCACATTTTTGCATTTAAATTTTTTTTTACATTTTTTCTAACCTAACCTATTTTTTTACATTTCAATTTTTTACATTTTTCTAACCTAATCTAACCTCATTTTTTTTCAGTTTTACATTTTTACTTTTATATTTTTTTACATTTTTTCTCTTAACCCTAACCTAATACTAAATTTATGTACAAACATTTTTAATGCAACATTCTGTAGTGTGTTTACGCACTACCTTATTCCCAGTTTCTTTTTTATAGCATTTAGCTTCCTTGTACATCTCTCAGAGGCTTTGCGACGCTTCGCAATGCCTCTGAGCATTTCATCGGCCCGAGAATTCAACATCTCCGCCTTCCTTTTGAGGGACTGCGCGTGATCCTTTAATTTGCTGTCATCATCAGTTGCACTTTTAAGTTCCCTATCCTCCCGCTGCAACTGTTCATACATGTTCAAGAAATTTTTGAAAGTTTCATTTTGCTCTTCTTGGGAGAATAACTCCGATTGTGAATCAGAATCACTTTCATTCACAACCAGAGCACGGTTACGGGGTTCCTGCGTTGGCAACACCGCATGAGAGCATCCTGGCAACGGCGCGCTCGAACATACCGGTTGCACTTTCGTCGGCTTTTTTGCAGCATCTTTTTTCGGTTTCTTAGCTACCGACTTTTTTGCAGCAGCTTTTTTAACCACCGGTTTCCTTCCCGATAACGGCTTTTTATTTTTAGCTGCTGCTTTCTTAGGCTTTTCAGGTATCTCTACCTGCCCCTCGTCTGAGCCAACATCGGGAATAGGGCTCAGGCGAGCAGGTACAGATGCTTGCGCCGATAAAATTCTTCTAAGAATCGACACGTCATCATCTTTCTCGGTATTCTCTACCTGCGGCTGCTTTGTAGATGTTGAAGGATGCGTCGTCATCTTCTTTTGGCCTTTCTGCGAATAAATCTTTGGTTGGGCAGGTTGAAATTCGTCCTCAGAATTTGTCTCCGTAACCGTAGGGAACCTAGACCACGCGGCGTTCGGGTAGGCCTCTCCATTAGATGTACTAGCTCTGGCTTCATCTGAAGCCAAAGCCTGCGCGTCCAATTCGGAGAAATCGAAATCACCCAGCAAATCATCGTTCAAATCGGTCAAATCCGTCGGGATTTCAATATCCGGTAGTAAACCCACGCCAGGACTCGTCTGGTTGTTCGCCACACCATTACCCGGACAAGCGTCGCCATTGTCACCCACGCCAGGGCTCGTCTGGTTGTTCGCCACACCATTACCCGGACAAGCGTCGCCATTGTTCGCCACACCATTACCCGGACAAGCGTCGCCATTGTCGTCTTGCCCTGGCATATAATTAATTAAGTATGCAGCCACAGCACTCAACAAAGCGCCTCCCTTACCGCTACCACCAGAAACACCAATCTTTTTTTGTCCTACCATTGTCACAACAAACACAAAACGGACACGAGAAACGGGCACGAAACACAAAACACAGAACACAAAGAATGCTAGGAATAGAGCAGACAGCACTATTTTGCACACTTCCTTACAACTCGAGAGCTGGAGACGGAAAGAATCTTTGTAGCATCTCTGAAGCCCATAACGCTGAACTAACCCCTCCACTCCCTACCACTCTTGTTCCTATTGGTTCAAATTATTTCCCTACACACTCTAACTAACCCCCTACTTCCCACCCCACTCTTCCTATCGTCTCTCTCTATCTTATTGCCTACAGTACTCATACAATAAAAATACCATTTAGTAATTTAAATCTTTATTTATAAATTAACATTTTATTTCATACAAATATCTCTTACTTCGACTTACACATAACATGAAATATCACAATGAATTTTTCAATTGAATATTATAATTGTCGACCTTTGCGTTAACAAGTAGAAACATTATTAACAATTAATCACTCAACTCATTCATTGCTTTGAGTAACACATCTAGTTTATCATCATCCTTTAAAACATTTCGTTCAACGACACTATTTAAGGCTGATATTAACCACTTTAAATTCTGCTCTGGTTCACTCTGAAAAAATGTTATGTCTGAGTGACCCCAGGGTAGAGTTTTAGTGGTATTGGGAATCACAAAACGTTTATCGTCATAATAAGAAAGAGCAACTTTATTCCGCATCTCTGTATAGATATCATGCAAGTGACTTCTGAAAGTATTCATTTTACGAAATATTAACCCGCCCTGCTCAACAATTTTTCTGTAGTCATCTATTGTAAGTTGTTTTTCAATCACAGATTTCTTTACTCCCTTGGCTTTTTTCAACTCATTACCGACCGATTGCACGTAGTACGCTTTCGCTCCAGTACCATAAAAGCTGATAATAGGATCTTCGGGGAATTCGTCTTTCATATTCCCAAGCACAGACGAGCCTTTTGGAATATTAAATTTATTTCCCTCCCTGTAATTAGAAGTATCAAATTTTTCTGGATTTTGTACAATAAAGTCATAGAAGTTATCTGTATAAACTTTCATAATTAAGGAATCGGTGTCGGTGTACAACAAAGAAGCATTAGCACCGAATTGACGTTTAATAACACCATAAAAAAAATTATACAGTACCGTCTTCGATAATTCAAGAATACAAAATCCTACGTAAATTGGTTTGTTATAGACTACTTGCAATTTGCTCATTTCAATCGCTACAAAATCCTCAGAAAAAATTGTGCAAGATTTGAAATTTGGACGAGCGATTAATGCGTTTGCACCTATAGTTCTTCTAACATTTTCCCAATGAGTAATCAACTTTATATCTCTTCTATTATCAACATTTTCCATGGTTTTACCAAATACTGCATTATTCATTAATTTATATTGGTCTTTTTCAAATTTATTGGTCGCTGAATTTCTCATTTGCGTATTTAAATCGATGTATTTTTTTAACCAGGGCGACTGCTTGAACTTAAGTACTCTATGGGTTTTTAACACCATTAAACCATTTTCAATGGCTTGTTTCAAGTTTCTATAATGCACAACATATCGTCTCTTATCATTCAAATTTGGGATTAATTTTGGTGATTTTGATTTTGATTGGGGGGGTATAATATTTTCTACTAAGAAAGGGAGATCTGAATGTAAATCGTGTAACTCTTGCGGATAATGTATGTCTACTTCAAAAACATACCCGTGTGGACTCTCGTCTGAAATATTAGTAACATCTAAGTCGATAATTTCTCTTTCGGACAGCCACTCAAATCCCCCTGTTGGTAATGCTTGGGACATACTATGACCGTATAAGTTCGTAGCATCAAGATATGTGATAAATGACGACGGTTCTGAGGGATCATAATTGGGTACAAACTTATTATTTGCGATATGCTTCCTTTCTGTACACTGGCTGACACCACCGCGTATAGCTTTTTTAAAAAAATGTATCATATCGATATCTGTTAACAATTCAAGTTCTACCGCTGTTAGTTTCAACATAGCGTCCCAAGATAAACCTGGAGCTGTGTAATATTGAGCTGGATCCAATTTATATTTATTCACGCAAATTTTACGAAAATTTTCAAATACGTCACACAAAAGAAGGACATCTGATTTTAAATACAGGTCTGAATAGTCACCCAAACTCTGGCACTCAAACAATTCCCACACATTTTTAGCCCTTTTATAATCGTCATCTGATATATGTGTTTCATTTAGGCTGTCATAGAATTCCTGCTTGGTGGGTAGAACACGATTATTTAATTTCTCTAAGTTATCTACGAAACTATATGGAAATACACCCTTCCGTCGCATTAAAATAAATTTTGCATTATCGGTAAAAAAGTTCTTCATTGTAACCATTTGACCTTCATTTAAATTTTCCCCTAAATTTTGTAGTGATGCTGACATAAATTTAAAACTATCGATGAAACGTAACCGCAAATATTTATTTTTTGCTTCCCCCTTGTCAGTAACGTAATCATGCATGTAAAGATGTTTTGTAAAAGATATATATTTTTCTTTGTTTTGTGGTATTACGTCAACTTTATCTTTTTGAGCGCATAACTCTTTTACAAATAAGTGAATATCGTATCCACTCATGTTGTGAAATATGATAGGTACAAAATTTGGTAGTTTATAATTTAAATTACAGATCGAGTGCGCGGCACCGAATCGTATCTTACCAGTTAAGTGGCAATGATCTTTCACCTTTATATCACCTTCTGCAAAAGGCTTCTCACATATACCACAGATGGTTGCATTGTCAAAATTTTCTCTTTCTATCGCTGTAAGCGGGGACATGGGGATTACATCTTTCATATATCTATTATAAATTTCCCTTAAATCAGCCTCTATACATGATACAAATACTTTTGCTGCATCAGATCCGCGATATAGTTCAAATTTAGAAATGCTATTATCAAAGGAACATTTTATGTAATACGCGAAAGAGTAAGGTTCATGAATAAACGTTTTGTTGGTATAAGAGCGTTCAGGATTTGGCTCGCAAGTATTTATCGGTTTCAAAATGGATTCAAAGTCTGCATATACTACAAATGGTACTTGCATTTGTCTGTCAAAATTCTCAAATTTTAATATATTTTCCGGTACACGTTTCCCATATTTATCAACCCGAAATTGTGTCGATGGTGTTGTAGTGTAAATATGATTACAATCATTTGTTTGGTGAGACATTAGCTGACGTTCGTTACAGAAATACAGCAAACACCCATCACAAAAATATTTTCTATGTCCGTGAGCGGATATTTGATTTGATACTAATCCAGATAAATTTTTTATCCAACAATAGTGAGTTTTAGCACAATCCGATTTACAATGATGATTCTGATCACATTCCGCGGAAATTAATAATAAGTTAACATGAATACGTAGTTTCTTCTGAGAATAACGCAAAGGTCCGACAACATCATATTTTACTTTATTATTCTCGAATTTCTTTTCTAACCCATACACATTAATAGATATATTATTCAATTCCTCAAATTTTGAAATGTCTCTCAATTTCATTGGAAAATTCATACCTGTCAAATTTAGAACTCTTGAATAATGTGGATAAGATGACATTTGAGATGTACCACCATTTGCAGGATACAATGCTGAAGTGACTGCCCAAGCAAAACAGTATTGGTCCTGGTTTTCTATATTCACTACGGCCTTCTTATTTGCGATGAACTTTGGTAACTTGATATATGATGAACCACCCATTGGACTGTACTTGTTTATATTAATTTCAACAAATTTTATTTGTTCGAGGGCCCACCCTAAAAATAAAAAAAAAATGTCAATTGTTATTCCACATACCAGAAGATATTTACATACCAGAATCACGCTCTTGGAACTCAGTAGTTTGCGCAACCATCATGTCTATAAAAGTGTCGAGTGCAATGTTTAAATCCACACCTTGATCCAATATTTTATTACACGTATTAAACGATTTAATTTCAGCTATTTCTTGTGCTTGTAATATATAGCTGGCAAATGTCTCCATGTTTACTTTCACAGTTTTATGAAGTAATAATATTTCTTCTAGTAAATTCAATATTTTATGTCGAATTTCGTTGAAAAATATTATATAGTCCAGTTTCTCATTATCACTATGCACTCGGTATGTTATGATTCTATATTTGAAAGCACTGCGAACAATTTCTGTACCATCCATCAAACGTACACATGAATTTGTTCTGTGTTGTAGTGTTCTTTTATGAGACTTCATTTGGTTAGTTGTTAAAGTCACATTACAGCTATAACACGTCTGCATAATTACCGATGTTGATGGATTCGAATCCAATTTCACTTTCTTTGCTGGCGGTCCATTACCATTTAAACTGTTACACGCCTCCCTCTGATGACGTCGCATATTGTCACTGCGAGTGAAGCTTGCACCACAAAAACTGCACGAATACATATTTGCTTCTTTACTCTAGGAAATTGACGTTAAGAATGATCCCATATTAACTCCTTTCACTCTTTTATAGAAAAGATATACTACGTCACAAAATATCAAACCACGGCACATTACGAGTTGCGTGGCAAGGAGGAAGCTCCGTCCTTGCATTCTCTAATAGTGTTAGCCAAGGCCAAGGTCACAGCAAGTGATCGTTCTGGGTAACAGCAACACTGCGCCCTTGAAGTCGAAACGCACTGCGGCCGTCCAAGGTCAAGGTCACGGTATATGCTATGCGAACCTACGATGCCACCGTGGCCTTGAAGGAACGGACCACAGGTGCACGGTCAAGGTCAAGGTCAGTGGTGGGGGGAGACCGACCTACGGCTAACTTCCTCTACTCATACGCATAATACCGAAAATTACGGGAAATCGCCGCGCGCATGTATATACCAAAAATGACAAAAAAATCAGCTAAATTAAAAAAAGTAATTTTTTAGTTACATCACATGAAAGTACATAAGAATACCTTCATTTTGGTGAAAACAAATTTTCGTTCGACCATTTGGGCAAATTGGGGAAAGTTTTGAAAGTTTTGTGGAGTTTGGGCTAAAAATGGAATTGCGGCCAAACTGTTGGATATTTTTTGCTAAACTTTGGCAAGCTATTTCTTGCGTATATAGTTTAGTTTTTTCAAAAATTTCATCAAATTTGGTTTAATTTTGGCCAAGTTAGCCATAATTCAATTATTGACGTTTTTTCAGTATACTTATATAGATATCGTGGGAGGCGGTGAACTGATTTTCACGAAATTTGAACTGAAGGTTTCTTGATCATCTACAATAAAAGGGTTCCGTGCTCGTTTTTAATTAGCATTTTAAAGGGTCCAAAATAAATTAAAACTGAAAAACCACCCTTAAAAATGACCAATTTACCCCTTTTTCGCGAAAAAAAAAGGTTCCCTCACCTACTCGAACCGGAAAACTCTGGGTTTTCTTACACTATCGCCTTATTTTGGGCTATTTTTACTCCATTATTATTCATTGTTAACAAATTAACTTGAAATACAGTGTTTTATTGAGTAAAAATCAATTTTATGAAAAATAACATATAAAACAATATCAAGGTAAACGCGATAAAAATCAAAAGAAATGGCTAAATTACTACTATATCTCAGTCATCTTTAGATTTTCCTGTGTAAAGTTGATTGCTCGCGACAAGCTTTTATATCATAAGAAAAATTATATAATGTAACAAAATGATGGGTTTGATTTACTTCAAAGTTTATTTTCTACTTTTTAGAGCATTTAAATACAAGCTTTTTTAAAAATATTTTTTTATATAATTTTATTTCTTACTTTTTAGTTTTTTGATATGCTGTAATCCCCAGATATCGATTTTGAGACGAATCGAATCATAAAAGGTAAAGTCGTCCACCATCTTGAACTAAATTTTTCACTAGAAATTCATAATCTGCGACCCCAAAAACCTCCAGATATCGATTTTGATCGATTTGGATCTAAATGACAAAAGTCGTCAGCCATATTGGCGCCGCCATTTTGAATTTCTGAATTTTGACCAAGGATTCATAATTGACGATCTCGAAAACCCCCAGATGTGGATTTTGAGTCGAATCGGATCATAAACGATAAAGTCGTCCGCCATCTTGAAGTCGTCATCCTGAACTAATTTTTTTACTAGAAATTCGTAGTCGTCGAATCCGAAAACCCCCAGATATCGATTTTGAGTCGAATCGGATCATGAACGATAAAGTCGTCCGCCATCTTGAAGCCGCCATCTTGTTTTTTCTTATTTGAAAATGTTAAAGTGTATTGTAACCGGACTTATACACATGTACAAAATTGAAAAGCTCTAGCTTAATTAGACCTAATCGAAATTTTGATTGCAAAATTTGACCTAAACAAACAAACTAACATTGCAAGTTTAATAAAAGCTTTTATAAAAATTGACGTGTTTTAGGATTTTACTAATAATCCGTTTATCCGTTACTTATGGACCCCACTGTATATAATATAACCTACCAAATTGTGTAGCATACGGCTAGCGATTTGAGGGAATAAACAATATTTCAGAGATGACAGATTCAGGATATGCAACTGATTAACCGTGTAATAAAGAAAAGTATAGAACAGATAAATGATCTTCTGCTTAAGCAATAACAACTCCACTATAAACATAAAATGAAGACAACGATTTCCTGAACAAAATATGTGTAATGCAATGATTATTGAAAACTCAGTTGCCTGATATACAGCAACACGTCAATAAATTTTGTGTGTAATTTAGAACAAAATATATGACAAAAACAAAGAAAAATCCAAGTGGTCTTCATTTATACTTTCCATATTATTGGAAAAAATACTCATGTTGGTCACTGTATATAAATAATTAAAGTTAATATAACTATAAAAAATCACAATTACTTATCCCAAGGTCAGGCGCAAGAGGAAGTTTATACCTACCTATATGACATTGGTGCAACAATTTTATAGAATAAAAATACTTTATAACTAATGAAATAAGAATGACAATTGATACTTATTATTATCGTAATTATCTTGATGTAATTTTCTCCAAAGGCACTTGATTGAATTTTAGTTAACCAAGTATGTACACTTAATCTAATATACAATGTGTACGATCTAATACCGTAACGCGCTGCCCGATTTATTATTTTTTTTTTGAGACAGTAAAAAATTTCATTTTCATGTTTTCAAGGCCTACCAAAGTCTCCTAAATGAGTCGTAATTTAGGCATTTTTTATTGGAAAAGTTGATAACTTATTCCATTTTCGCAGTTGTCTAGGCGTCAGAGGTTGAATATCACCAGATTGATGGAATAATTCCTAAGAAAGCTTTTCTTTATTCTATCGCTTCTTTTTATGTTTAGAAAGAGATTTATTGAAAATGCTCCCCACAATTCGGTCCGGAACATATTGTAGAAACAATTGAAAACTGAAATTTTAGCTTTTTTAAAATATCTCCGTACATAAAAAAGGGCTCTACATTTTTTTCGAATGGTGTAATAGTTTTGAAGATAGAATCGTGCGAAGGAGCGTGCCGGACTCTCCTCGCGTGCCACGCTGCTATAGACACTACTTGTTTACACATTATGCGATTTTATACTTGTAGTTAGTCGTGCGCCGTGCGCCGCGCTGGCGAGGCTAGACAATAGTTGGACGATTTCTCTCGAAAGATTCTCACCCCGACTTCCTGGAAACCGCTGCAGAAAAATTCATTATTGCTCTGTATGGAGCTTAAAAGAAAGATAAGTATTCCTTGGATGACTTGAGATTTCTGTGCTTCAAAAAAGCAGTGGTTAAAAATTCAACCTTCGTTCTTTACCACCTACTCGTGCGGCAGCACGACAGTATACCATCAAATAGACGCACAAGATGTAATAACCACTGAAAAAGAAGCTGCACCATCAGGATTGCTGAAAATAATATCTTGTAGTTGTTGAGGTGGATGCAAGGGGAAACTGGGGGTGCCGGGCCGTAAACATGGGCTGAAATGTTCCATCATCTGTTCCCATTGCAAAGGTCAAACTTGCCCCAATGTCGAAATACTCAGAATTAACATTGAAGGAGACATTGATGACCATATTGACATCGATCTCGAGGAGTTTTTTAACGTTGAAATGTCAAATGAAGATTATGAAGGGACGGGAGAAGCTGAAGAGTCTGCAGAACCTGAAGAGATTGGAGAGATTGAAGGAACCAAGGAACATCAAGAAATCAGAGAACCAGAAATAGCAGAGCAGCTCGATCTTGGGCACCAACCTAAATGCAAAAGGAGGAGAATGGTTGTATGCATAACAATAAATATAATACATTGCATAATCATGAATAAACAATCATTTCAATTATTTCACCAGAATTCGTGTCTTAAATTCTTTAATTACCACATTTACAATAATTTCAACTTTTTGCTCTCTTACGCTGATGTGACCCGCGACTCGCACTTTCTCACGATTCTATCGTCAAAACTATTACACTAATCGAAAAAATGTAGAGCCCTTTTTTATGTAGAATTTAGTGGAGAATAAATTTCTATTCTTGATTTCTAGTCCTATTACTGATATTTTCGGAGATATTTAAAAAGACGCAAAAATTTCCCCTTTCAATTGTTTAAACAATATGTCGCGGACCGAATTGGAGGGGACATTTTCAATAAATCTCTTTCTAAACATAAAAAGAAGCGATAGAAAAAAAAGCTTCCTTAGGAATTTTTATAACAAAGAAAAACCCTGACATCTGATCTATATCTCAAATAGTCTTATGCAAAATTTTAGCCCGATACCTCATAATCTTATATCATAATATTGTCTGTTGAATCACCAAATTTGAAAATTTTTCAGTTTTCGACTGGACCTGTATAAGAGTCTGTTATGATCTAATGAAGCAAAAGTTGAAAAATTAGTGTTTTTAGTAACACGAACAACATAAAATAATACGACAACAGTCAACACTACTTCAAAAATGAATAAATAACATAAACAAATGATTGGAGAAAATCGGAATTCGACCAACAAACGGATGGAATAACACAAAAATCTAACAAAGTATTTCAAATTTTTATGTTCCCAATTTACCCTCCTTCACACCTTATGGATTTTTAATTAATTGTTGTGGTGTTATTTCCCTGTACTCTCGTTCAATTCTTTGTCTTTTAAAACTCCCCACAAAAAAATCTAATGTTAGATGTGGCGAACGTGGCAGCCAATGAATAAGAGGTAGTCAGAGAACGAGCAATGTCTAAGATGCACCCTCTATAACACTCGCGAACAACCACCTAAAAAAATTGATTCTTTATTATTTATTTACATAAATGTAAATCGATCTGGCGGATCCGATTTTGGAGTTCGCCAGACAATCCGGAATTGCGAAACTGGTGAAAATCGGCAATTTCCGAAAAATCTCAAACTTTGGAAATTTTTTAATTTTTTAATTTTTACTTATCACCCTGTATCTCCTTTAGACCTTTGTTATCATGACTGACATGACAGAAATGCAAAAAAAATTACGTGTCATCGATAATATTTTTTTAAAAAGTTGGTGACACGAAATTTGTTAAAAATACAACAACAAATACTCGATTGAGAAAACTTTTTTGTTTTTAAAGATAGTATAAAACAGTAAGTATAGATTTTTGTATTTTTCGTCTGAACAGTCGTTACGAACATTATAATATCCAGCATCTGATATCTGCTTTTCAATACGAGCCACCAGAAGAGCTCGACTCACCAGGCGTTTATAGCATTCCATGTTCGTGTGGAGAAGTTTACATAGGAGAGACCAAGAGACATTAATAATAGGATTAAAGAACATATCAGGCAGACAAAGAAGGAAAACATCGCTAAGTCTGCAGTTGCGAAACACTCAAAGGAAATCGGCCACTGGATAAAATTTGACGAGACTAAAAGATTGGTGACCACAAGACACTATTGGTCCAGAAGATACAGAGAAGCCATAGAAATACACAAAAATCAAAATAATTTCAACCGTGATGCCGAACTACAGCTCTTGTTGACATGGAAATCAATATTCCGGTCCACTTACCATGCGACATCACTGGAACCAAGCCGCGCCTCCTGACGATGCATATAAATAATGGAGCTCAGGCCAACAGAGCTCGCTTCACTTCAGGAGAAGACCACGACACGATGGTCGAAACGTCAAGTATTCAAAACTGCCAACGCGGAAGAGAACCCAGAAACCTAAGTATGGATAATCAGCTCCGCGAAAGCCTTAGAACCAACATATACAATGTGTTCAAACCAAAAGAAGCCACGCTGAATAACTTTAGAATTATATATTTTCTGAAAAAAGTGGTGTAACCCACCTAACATATTCTCAAGAGGGATCATTCACAGTCAAGAATTTGAATAATAAGAGAGGCCGATTGATACATCTTTCAATTCTCTACATGACTGCATAATTGTAGAATAGGCCTAAACGGGAAACCACTTTAAAAAAATGCACCTAGAGCTCTACTTCCAGGGTGGTGTGGAAATGAGTTCAAATTAAAAAACGTATCTTTGTGGAAAAAAGTGAAAATAGATAAAAATCATTTGCGTCAAAACCCGCTAAACATGCATCTTATAGAGAAAATTCCACTCTATAAGTTAATTCTTGGGCATTTTTCTTGTTCAAGTAACCAGTTTTGAGATATTCGCTGTGAAATTTTGTGTACGATATATTTTTATCTGTCCGCTCTAAACTACCCCTTTAGGCGCTGTTACTGCGAAATAGGTGGGGATAAGCTACAAGGTCAATAAGATATTTTTTATACAGAATTTAACGACAAATCTTTTCTTCCCTATAGTTTTTTCTCTTCCAACGAACGGTTTGCAAGATAAAAGTGAAAAGTCAGCGCTAAGCCCTCGTTAGGGATGGTTTTTTGCAAAGAAGAGACTTTCCGTTCCTGAATGGGGTGGGAGCTTTTCGGATATCTATTTCTAACCCTATCGAGAACACACATCTCAAATATTATTTCTTTATAAATAATTTCTTCTATTCACTGTTTTTTAATCTAATTTGCGTGTACTAATAAGAGATAATGCTTTTTGAAAAATTTTTGAGCTTGGTACGGCAAGTACATACTAAATTATTTGCGAACTGTGTAATTTGGAAATAGAAGCATCAAACTTCTATGGCCCAGCGTGAAAAGTGTCCAATTTATTATTCAGATGACTCACCTTATTTGTTTGCAACATTATTTTCTCTCAATATATCAGTCGTGGGGAAAGGTATGGTCCAAGTATGCCTTGAAATAACAAGTCAGTTTATTTTTAGTTATTGGCATAGGTTAGTTTTAAAATATACAATTACGACACATAAAAATAGAAAAAACTTATTGTTGCACTTTAGTAAACAATATATTTAATTATGTATACTTCTAAAGTAACGCACATAATATAATAAGTGACTGATGTTTTAAATTCGTGATATTTATTTTTAATTCTTCTAACAATTTTTTGTACTAAATAAAGCATGAATTTTAATTATTTTTAAGAGTTTATATTGTAATTTATTTATTTAAATATATACATATGATAAATTTGATTGTCTGGTCGTTAAACCAGCGAAGTTGAAGAAAGAATCATTCGACATTTTTTATGAAAATTAACCAGCACCACTATAAAAATAAAGCAGTACCCAGTACTTTTATCACAAAATTACACTTAAAAGAAAATAAGAAAATACAATTTATTTACCGTACATAAGGTGGCTTTGGAATACAAAAAGGAACACAAAACATTACAACAGTTGTACAAAATGCTATCCATTAACGTCAATGCACTTCTGTATATTTGGAAGAACGCTGCCAATTTCAACAGTGTGCATCGAGAAGTGAAAGCGTACGGACGTACACCGAGCCATCAGAGTGCACAGTGAAGTGGAAGCCCCACAGACAGTGACGTCGATAGTGTTGAAGAGGAAGTTCACACGTCTTTTTCAAGACACCATTTTCTGTTATTAATCATAACTTTTTCCCATAATAATATAGGTATTCCCTTACAGGAAACCGACAACGACGTTACCGTGGAGGACGGTAACATGGAGTACAGTGAAGACGAAACATCCCAGAGCGGTAGCTTCCGAGGGGGCCCCCCAACCCCAAGGGACGACAAGGAGACGATAAAACGTCTCACAGAGGAGAACAATGCTCTCAAGAAGAAAATAGACGAGCTCACCGAAAGGTTGGAGCAGATGCAGAGGGAACAGAAGTCCCAGCATGAAGAGCTTCTGCGTGCGATTCGGGGAGAATCGCAAACGCGGAAAAGGAAAAATCCGCCCGCTGCCAACACGGACTCAGACGAAGAGGCCCCTAAGGCGGCAAAGAAGGTGGCTGAAGAGCCCCTCAAGTGCCCCCCCGAGTCCGAGTCACCTAGACAGAGCAGATCGGGATCCAGAGCCCCCCAACAGGAGGCTAGCGTGCCCCAACAAGAAACCCGGAAAGAGGAGACCGAGGCCCCTCAAACAAGGACAAGAAGCCAGCGTGTACCCCCGGTAGTGCTGCGAAACAAAGAGACGTGGACAACGGTGAGCCGTCGTTTAACCGAAACCGGTATAAACTTCAACAAGGCCAAAGTTACCGGGGAGGGAATCTCCATCGAGCCCGCGACGTCCGAGGACTATCGGAGGATGACAAGGATGTTCGCAAATGAAAAGAGGGAGTACCACACGTATGCCCTGCCAGAGGAACGGCAGCTACGTGTGGTAATTCGAGGGATCCCGAGCGGCGTTACCTGCAAAGAGGTGGCAGAAGACCTCCAGGACCAAGGATTCGCACCTACCGCGGTCCAGCGAATGATGTCAAGACGGACAAAACAGGAGGTGCCCCTCATGCTTGTCCTAGTCCCACAGGACCAGGACAAGATACTCCAAGTAACGAGGTGCTGTTCTCTAGTTGTAAGGACTGAGAGACAGCGAGCCAAGGTAGCGGCATCCCAATGCCACCGCTGCCAGCGTTTCGGCCACGGCCAATCCAGGTGCACCGCGCAGCCGAAATGCGTGAAGTGCGGCGAGGCACACCGGACGACGGAGTGCAAAAAAAAGGCAGACGAACCGGCCAAGTGCGCGAACTGCCAGGGGGCCCACCCGGCCAGCTATAGGGGATGTCCAAAGTACCCCAAACAATCAGCCAGCGCCACCCAAAGGCCGGTACAGAGGCCAACGATGACCTCAACACAGAAGGGCGGCGTAGCGCCAGGCACAAGCTACGCCAGAGTAGCCCAGGGCAAGGCAGGACAGAACACCGTCCCTGCCGCAAAACAACAAGCATCGCCAGAGGCCAAAAACCTCACAGCGGTGCTCGCACAGATGCAACAAATGTGCTCAGCGATGAGCGCATTTTTTGCACAAATGCCAAATTTAACTAATCTGTAATGCCTTTACAGGTTAAACCGGAAGTCCTGCAGATGGCGGCCTGGAATGTCAATGGCCTGCGAGAAAGGAGACTTGAAGTCGAAGAGCTCCTGACCAGGTACGACATAGACGTCATGGCACTGCAGGAAACCAAGATGACCCCGGCCAAGGAGATCAACTTCCCAGGATACCACACCTACAGGATGGACTGGGTAAACAACCCTCAGCGACCCGCGAGAGGAGTGGCCCTATTGGTGAAGAAAACCATAGCCCACCATCCGACAGTACTGCCTGAGCTAGAAAACATGAACGCCACCGCCGTAGTAGTGTCCACAGCTCGAAATGGCGACATACAAGTGGTCTCATGCTACCAGCCACCCCGCAGCACGCTTACCGAGGGGGATCTGGACGCAATCTTGCCCGCCAGGACACAGGTCGTCGCAATTGGCGATTTCAACGCCAAATCTCAGGAATGGAACAGCGGCATAACCAACACTCGAGGACGAGAGCTGCTGAGGTTCCTGGGACAGCACGCCGGCGAACTGATGGTGGTAGGACCGGACCAGCCCACCTTCGACAACGGCAGACACAGGCCAGACGTACTGGACATCGCGATCCTAAAGGAGATGACCTTCGAGGCAGAGATCACCACCAGAACGGAGGGATCTACCGAGCACAACCCGATCTTCCTAACCCTAGGAGGACAGGCGAGTGAGGACAACGCCACCTTCACGAAGAGACGAACGGACTGGGAATCGTACCGGCAGCACCTGCAGCAGTACATCGCACAAATTCCCAGGCTAGAAACCGTGGAGGACGTTGAGAGGGCCATCATTACCCTAGAGGAGCAGATCCTGGAAGCGATAAGGGCCAGCACGACGGAAATAGAAGTAAGAAGGCACCCAGCACCGATGGCAAACCTCCCAGAGGTCACCAGACAGCTGATAAGGGACAGAAGGAGCGCCAAGAGACGGGCTCAGAGGACCAGGCTCCCCGCCGACAGAAGGGAGTACAATGTCCTCAGCCGAAGAGTGAAAGCCGCCCTCCAGGAACACCGTCAGGAGGGGTGGCAACGCCACCTTGAGTCACTGGATCCACAGGACAGAAGCATGTGGAACACACAACGTGCCCTGCGAAACCGAAGGAAGCCAATGCGCCCGATTCACGGAGAGCGAGGGATCGTCTACACTAACCAGGAAAAAGCCGAGGCGTTCGCCGACAGCTTAGAACTGCAGTGCAGAGAGAACGAGCTCGATGACGAGGACGAGGACTGGGTGGACGACGTCGAACGCAGAGTACGAAGGATCCGTCGCCTACCAGATGACAACCACATCCGTCCGACTACCCCCGAGGAAGTCAAGGAAATCCTGAAGAGCCTAAAGCCGAGAAAAGCTCCGGGATGTGACAAGATAGGAAACATCGCTCTCAAAAAGCTGCCCAGGAAAGGAGTAGCGGCGCTAGTCAACATCGTAAACGCGATGTTAAGGTTACGGCACTTTCCAGCCAGGTGGAAAAAGGCCGACGTCATTATGATCCCTAAACCAGGGAAAGACCTAATTTTCCCGTCTTCTTACAGGCCCATCAGCCTCCTCCCAGCCATGAGCAAGGTTGCAGAACGGGTCATCTTGAAGAGGCTAACAGAGAAGACAGAAGTGCTGAACATCATCCCGGATGAACAGTTCGCATACCGAACAGGACATTCCACGGAACTCCAAGTGCTTCGCCTCACTGAGGAGATCACCAAGGGGTTCAACCAGCGTCAAGTCACCGCGGCGCTGTTCCTAGACGTCGCCAAAGCATTCGACACGGTCTGGCACGACGGTCTCTTAGCTAAAATGATGAGTATGGGTTACCCCATCGAACTCGTCAAACTAGTGAGATCCTACCTACACTGCAGACAGCTAAGGGTGAAAATCTCGGACCAACTCTCCACCTACAGGACCGTGGAGGCGGGAGTTCCACAGGGATCGGTGCTGTCACCGCACCTGTTCGCCATCTATACCTCGGACCTCCCCCGGACCGACCATACAGCCCTAGCCCTGTATGCAGACGATACCGCCCTGATTGCCAGATCCTGGAAGGCCAGAGACGCAACCAGAAAACTCCAGGAAGCGGCCACACTCCTGGAAGAATGGTGCACGATGTGGAAAGTCGCAGTCAACGCCGACAAGAGCCAAGCCATCCTCTTCAGACGAGTGCGGAAAGAAATTCCCACAGGACACGTCTCCATGAACGGCGAGGACATCCAATGGCACGACACCGTCAAATACCTTGGCGTGGTCATGGACAGAAGCCTAACATGGAGACAAAACACGGACGCCATCACAGCTAAGGCCCGACGTACGAGAGCCCTCATCTACCCAATGACGGGAAATGGGAGCCGACTTAACTTGAGGAACAAGCTCACGCTTATCAAGACCCTCATCAGGCCGCAGCTGACGTACGCCTCGGTAGCGTGGGGCTACCAGGCGAAGTCCTACATGAAGAGAATCCAGGCAGTGGAGAACATCGCCCTCAGGACGGTAGTTGACGCCCCATGGTACGTGAGAACCGCAGACATCGTCAGAGACCTGGAGTACACCACGGTCACTGAAGTCATCCGGGAACGAGCGAAGAAGCTGTACGCCCAAGCCGAGGAGCATGGGAACCCGCTGATCAGACAGGCCACTGATTACGACCCCGCCGACGCCCCGAGGCACAAGCGACCGAGGGTTCAGCTACTGGACAACGGGTAAGTATAACCTTTATTTCCCGCTAACAGATCTGTTTCAGATACGCCAGGACGGACCACCACTACCAGAGACATGACGTTTTCAACCCTAACCCAACCTCCTTGCGGGCGTCGGACAACATACCGTCCAACGCCCGTTGTCCTACCTGCTCCGTGGAGATCGAAAGTGCTAAAAGAAGCACTTAGGTCTCCACACTCCCGAGCTACACAGCTCATCCTTACCTTTCCGACGATCCGGGGTAGGATATCAATTGATGTCCTACGTACCGGCAGTCAGTCCCAGCCAAAACTTCCTAAACCCAACTCGACCGATGACTACCCCCGGGGGTGACAAGCTGGCGAAGAAAGAAAACATCAAGACAAGAAGAGCGCCAGAAGAGACCTCAGCCAGCGAGGTTCAACAGCCAGGACCAGGGGAGGTCCGCAGAAAATACCACGACACATCTCACATTTGTGAGCTGGGTCTGGTAGAAGTACGCGGGCCCACCTATCACGAAGGCCGGTCCAGGTCTACAGAGATAATCTAGGTGCAAAGAGTAATAGTCCTACTCGGCCCTAGTTATCGAGACCGACATCCAGTCAATGGATATTGGCGCGTGCCAATTTCAATGCTATTAATTGCGCATCTTACTCATAGTCTCAGGTTTCCAGGGTTGTAACGGCGGTTGCGTAGACAATATTTTTTAAATGACTTAAAAAAAATCAAAGGGAATCAAATCAGGTGATCTTGGAGATCATCTAACATGACCAATCGTGAAAATGACAAATGATGGAAATACATTCCCTGTTCTAAATCCAAAGATAATTCGTTTAAAATGTCCTCGATCTCATTTTGCAGGAATTCCAATTATCTGGCACCAATCAAGGGTCCCTCAAGTATTATTGGAAAAAATGATGATTGTACTACCGACTATTCCAAACCAAACATTGACACTGAATCGATCTTGATAATTACCCTCATTTATTCAATTTTGATTTCCTTGTGACCATTATCTCGGTTAAATAACTATGAAAAAGTTGAAAGAACCCGAAAAGTTCTGTGAAACGGATGAAACATGGGTACCTCCCGTTTTCGAGGGCGCTAAACACGATGGTGATTTTTTTAAGGTTCCCACCCCTAAACTCGAAAAAACCACCCCTGTTTGGCGGGTGTTTTTCCATCGTAGGCATACGGATTGGTTTTTTGAGTAGGATTTGGGTAGGCCGTATGAAATTTAACTATACAACATCTCATCCACCCCAGGGGTTGAAACTACCCCCTCCCCTAATACTAAAATATCCCCAAAAAATCAAAATGCATGAAAATTTGTTTATCTCCGTTTATGAGGGTGCTCAACACGATGGTAATATTAATTTCTCCTCCATCCTTCACCATATATTTATAGGGATGTTCGTATTTAAATTACTTTAGCTCGAGTATACTTTATACGAGCACAATTGAAACTTGTCAGTGTTACAGCACAGTACCGTACGCACTGAACTTGATATTTTGTCCTATATATTTAGCAATGGTATCGAGATTCGAATGGTAGTTGAAACTGTGCAGGCGAGTCCGAGACTGGCAATGTAATCAGCCTGAATGAACCATTTACGACTGCACTGGTTTAAAGATAATAAACGGACAGGCCTACTAGCATAAAAAAAACTCGTAAATCGTTTCCCAGAAGACAAAGTGGACTTATGAGATATGCTGTCAATGTGCCAGTGCAGTGCAAAAGTACCTGTTATAATATCAAGCGTAGGAGTTTAGTTAGTTATTGTTCATATTTATAAATATTTACTGCTATATAGGTAACATATTTTAATCATTTACTAATTTACCATGGCTTTCTGGAGACAGAGGATAATATAATAACGCCCGAAAATCTTATCATTTTCTTATGACAAGCATTTCTATTTACCTCCGCCCATGTACAATAAAGAGATGCCGACTGTTTTTGTCGGCTTTTAGTTTTATACGGTTTCAATTAAGTTCGTATGCACTTTACCATAGGTGTGACATAATTGCTTATTAAAAATCGAATATATTTATAAGTGAACATGAGAACAGATTTTGTATAAAAAAATACTAGACTTAAAACATTAAATTCAAAATAAAGGAGATCTCTGTGGTATTGCTTATTTTTTGATAAAATTATTTTAATAATATATTTATGGGTAATTTTTAATCCTCCAATGCTTGATAAATATGAGTCCAGCTCCACCCCCATATTATTATTCCATAAAGCAGTATTGATTCGGCCAAAGCATGGTATAGCATTTTTAATTTTAATTAAATACTAATAATATATTTTTTTTAAAGCCGGGTGTATATTTACAGGGGATTAAAATACCATTTTTCTCTGTACTATCTCGCCTGCAAATTGAATCACTTGTTTTTATAAGTTTTTAATTACGTCGATTTTTTTGATAACGCCATGCCGAATGGTTCATCGGCGTTAACAATTAGTTCGTAAAGTGTTGCGTTTTTTGACTGCCCAGTAAATATACACCCGATTATAATATATCTCTAGGGCCGGTTTATCAATGCACGGTTAAAACGGTTGGATTACTATTTCGTAGTTATGATATCCAACAAATAAAGTGGTAGTTAAGGTTGGTAGCGTCTACGAAAGTATGAAAAATAATTAAATACGAGTTCATTTTCTTGAAAAAGCCATTCAGTTGTGTTAAATTTAATACCCCCCACCACCACCATGAGGGAAGAAGTAGTGGGCAACCTTAAAATATTAAACTTAACCCCACATTTTTTATTGCGGGTGTAGAATCTGGTGAACAAACAATTCAATTTCATTCAAAACATTGTTTTCGATTCTTGACAGACGTAAAAACGTAAAAATAAATTTTACGCATATTGCGCAAAATGCAGTGAGACATGTTAATTTTACACAAAAAGTTAGATACTACAAAAAGTGTATGGAAGTTCAAAAGAAGAATTAATAAATCATTATACTAAACAAATTAGTTCTAAGTAATATTAAATTTGGGAATCATCATGATGAATTATTCCAGGTTTAATCAAAAATGAGGGTTTCCATTTAGCATTTGAAAATTGTCCTCCACTTTCCCTCCCCCACGGTGGTGGGGGAAATTAAATTTAATACCACTAAATGGCTGTTTTAAAATAAATGATCTCGTACTTTATTATTTTTCATTCATCCATAGAATTTCTTAGAATTTACGGAAAAAAAATGTTTTGCGGGTACAGCGCCATTTGTCACGAATCGAAAAAACCGTTTTGGACAAACTTGACGTAATTTTGGCATAGAGTCCGATTCTGTAATAAAAAATAGGGGTACCCATTTAAGATTTTAAAGTTGCCTCCCGCCCCACCCCAAAGTGTGGGGGTGGGGGGGTCGCGTTTGGTATCATTGGATAGCGCTTTTAAAGTTATTAAGTACGTGTTTTTTATTTTTTAGATACAATGTGTATTTCTCGAGATATTTGATTGTTTCCAGACTTTTTGGACACCTGGTATATCGTTTTCGTGGGGATTTGATTAAATTCTTGCCTTATTCTGTCTTTTAAATCATCGAAAATGAAATAGACTTTCGATTTTAAGTAACCCCATAAAAAATAGTCAAGCGGGGCCAAATCGAGAGAACGGGCACACAAAATTAGTTTAAAAAGTCAGATTTGACAGATATTTTATACATAAAATAGTTTAAGATATGTTTGATTATACAGGGTTATTGGTAATTCGATACATTCCTTTGGAGATGTGATGGGGCATGAGCTAAGGAGTAAATCTAGCCCTAACATACATTATGCAAAACTCAATAGTTTTTGAGATATTTCAATTTTTTTGTTTTTCTCAAAAAAGTAGATCTGAATGTCTTATAAAAGTTAATTTCCGAAAAATCTACTTGACATTTTTAAATTTTTTTTTTACTGGATTACTTGTCCAATATTATAGATATCCGTTTGGAATGAAAAATATCCGGAAACATTTCGATCATGTGAACATTTAAAATAAAAACTTTTAAAATTTTTTTTTTAAATCAGTTATGAAATTTACCTAGTAGGTTTTTTCAAAAAAATATTAATGTAGCACGCGTATAAATTATTATAAAAACTTCCTTATTTCAATAGCTATCTAACTAGGTAGAAATGTTTAATGTACACTTGATAGTTCTAATAAAAAATTAGTAAAGATAATGCTGGTGGCGAAATTTATTAAACGACTAATCGTTCATTTTCATTTAAGTCAGTCAGTCCTTGACTTTGACATTTGTGCATATATGTCATTAACTGACATTCTTATCTCCGTGTCCCTTAAGTTTGTTGGTCTTGTTAAATTAGTTATCGAAGATTTTGATTTTGCTCGTAGTTGTTGTTATTAGTTGTTGTTATTGTATTTTCTGTGCCATAGCCGCGTATGCCAACGCAGAATACGCTGATATCTTGTTTGTCTATGGATACTGTGGCGGCAACGCTGCTGAAGCTCGCCGAGAATATGGTCTTTGGTACCCTAACCGCCGCTTACCAAATGCACGTGTATTCAGTACGGCATATCGAAATATCGCTGAAACTGGCTCCGTGAAATGTAGAAGAAGTGACGCTGGTGCTCCTCCCGTTTATGAACCAGATGATGCGGAAGAAATATTGAGGTATTTTGAGGCAGACCCAACTATTTCAACTAATAAATTCGCAAGACTAACCGGAGCGTCACAATGGAAAGTTTGGTCTACGATACGTAGAGTTGGATGTCATCCTTACCACTATACCCCTGGCCAAGGTTTGGAGGAAGGTGATCCTGGAAGAAGAGTGGAATTCTGCCGCTTTATGTTAAATTCAGATGCAGAAAGTGCAAATTTTTTAACAAGTATTTTATGGACGGACGAATCGAAATTTAATCGCGAGGGTATAACAAATTTCCACAACCTACATTATTGGGCAGAGGAAAATCCCAAGTTAACACGTGAAACTAGTTTCCAAATGAAATTTTCTATTAATGTGTGAATGGCAGTCATTGGTCACTATTTAATAGGGCCACACTTTCTTCCTCAAAATTTAAACGGGGAAATCTATGAAAATTTTTTAAGAAATGATCTGGCGGTGATTTTAGAAGATGTTCCTCTCGCCGTCAGACACCGAATGATGTTTCAGAACGACGGTTGTCCAGCACATTATCGGCTGACAGTACGACAGTTACTTGATCAACGTTTCCCTAACCGTTGGATTGGAAGAGCGGGCCCAATACCTTGGCCAGCGCGAAGCCCTGACTTAACACCCCTTGATTATTACGTATGGGGTCATATGAAGGAGATGGTCTATGCCACACCAGTCAATACTATAGAAAACCTTAGACAAAGGATAGTCGATGCTGCCCAGCACATAAGGCATAATCTGACAACCAGAGTAACAAGGACGGAAATAAGAAGACGCTGCCGTGTCTGTATACGGAATAGAGGCTCCCATTTTGAGTAAGACATATAAAAAAATAAAGTACAACTTTGAAATTAATGAAGAATTAAACTCTACTTTTAAAATGTTTTTTACTGTTTATCTAAAAATAAAGTTCGTACTACTTGTGTTATTTTTACTAGTATTTTCTTAGAACTATTAAGGCTACATTGAACATTTGTACCTTGTTAGATAGCTATTGAAATAAGGCAGTTTTTATAATAATTTATACGCGTCACGTTAATATTTTTTTGAAAAAACCTAATAGGTAAATTTCATAGCTGATTTAAAAAAAAAATTTTTATTTCAGATGTTCACATGATCGAAATGTTTCCAGATATTTTTCATTCCAAACGGATATCTATAATATTGGACAAGTAATCCAGTAAAAAAAAATTTAAAAATGTCAAATAGATTTTTCGAAAATTAACTTTTAAGACATTAAGATCTACTTTTTGAGAAAAACAAAAAAAATTAAATATCTCAAAAACTATTGAGTTTTACATAATATATGTTAGGGCTAAATTTACTTCTTAGACCATGCCCCATCACATCTCCAAAGGAATGTATCGAATTACCAGTAACCCTGTATACATTTACAATGCATTTCAAAATTTTTAAATTTAATTTTCTTAATGAAGAATATACAAAATTCAAAAACCTTTTATTGCTGGATAGAGAATTAAAAACCCTTTCAAAAGAGCTATCACATTATCGTTCCATTTTAAAAATTTTAAAGGTGTACCTGTCACTCCAAGGGATTGAAATTATGCTCAAAAAATGTCATTTATCCGTTACTTATGGACCTTACTGTATATTTATTGTATACTCGTAACGGGCATCTTTCATCCCTTGTCTAGTAGAACTTAACAGATCTCGAAATAGTTTTAAAAAACCGATGGAAACCGCTATAGAAATTGAATTTCCAAGTTTTAAAATTTTTTTGCAAAGCTAATTGGAAGGCCAAAATACTTTTAAAAATGCCTGATAAACACCCTTAAGGCTAAAGGAGTTTTTATTATTTTTTTAATTTTTGCCGCAACAGAAAAAGCGATATTAAGTAAAATCTGAAAATCACGTTTCCTTCTGTACTGCTGCTCCTGTATTATTATTAATATTATTTCAAACGGTTGATAGCGCGAACATTGAAAAAACTTTTTTTTTTGTAAAGTCGGTGTGATAAAAACGCCAAGTAGAAACATTCGCATCGTACGCTGCCAAATAGTAAAATCGAATGTAAAACCTTGCTCATAATAGCAATTATTGAAATCATAAACATTGAAGAACATTGCCGCCCCTCGGGTTGATAGTGCGGAGACTAATTATTAAACTTTGAATTAAATATTTTGTGTATATGGTTAAACTTTGGCCCAGGAGCTCTGAGAAGAAGCCCTCAGGTGGTGTGGAAGATGAGGATTTATTGACGACAGTCAGGATCGTAAGTTTTCTATTTTTTTGTGTTTTTTCATATTGATTTTTAATAATAATTTGCGTTCCGCAGTCCATTCTTTTTGCTCACAACATAACGGCTATCGGAGCCGTAACAGCTGCCTTAACAGTAGGGGAATTTATTTATAAAGAGTTGTACACAAAGTCCAATTTGGCTTTGGGGAATTTTTCATCATGTTTATCCGGCTATACTTTACCAAATTTTGTAACATAGACATATTCATTACATCTGTGATAAAACTTTAATGAATTTTATGTAATTATTTTCAATATCTTGAAAGGATAGAAATGTAAATAAAATTAATTATATATAGTGTTTCAAAAATTCGCACCTAATATTTTTTCTAAATGTGCAAATATGTTTAAAATTTACTTATACAAGGTGTGGTTAATGGGAGATAAAAGATATCATACTGATTGTAAAGCAAACATGTATTTTCGGTATTCTTTCGTTATCGATATACAGGAGGATTTTCTAATTTTTATTTAATTAGCTAAAATATCGCACACGTCTGTGGTATTTAGGTCTACCTGTAATAAAAAATACAGAGTCGGACTGAGAATAATCAATTGAATCAATAAAAAGTGAATCTATAAGTCAATTTTTGTAGGTAGGTAGATTCTCTGGTCGATAGCGAGTGGGTTAAGGCGCGAGGTGGCAATCGCGATTAATCACATGGACATCGCACCACCGGGTTCGAATCCTGGCTCCGGCACTGGCACTGTCGGAGGAAATGGTTGTATGTCCGCGTTTTTTTCAATGTATAACCTCCTTCCGCACAAGCCCTGGCTTCTGGAATTGGGGGTTGTCTAATTTATGTGGTGTTTATTTATTATTTATTTATTTAATGCCCAATGAACATTGTTACATACTAAACACATGAAAAGGATGTGGATATCACAAACATGGCATTATTAATAATTGCAGAGAAGTTTCTTCTGTGATACATATTTGCAGATATTTTAATGTTTGCATTTTACCACTTTGTTCATAAACAAAACATCCCGTTGACTTCATATTTACTCTGATTGTTTACAACTGTCTGTATTTTCATTTCCGTAAGTGAAAACTATTAAAATATTACTGGAAGTTAAATAAACAATTAATAAAGAGGCGCTCGGGGATTCCTCGATTCTAGCGAAGCCACTACATGTGAGATATACAGAGATTTGGGAAATTCCTATCTCTAACTTTGGACAAAGACAGTACTTGTTAAAATATAAAGAAAGTTCTTATAGACATGCGCAGGAAATGCGTCCTAACGTAGCTAGGGTCCTTCGAAGGTGGTGCCCTAGAGTAGGTTTTAGTTTAATATTTCTGGAACCTTTTGTATGACAGACAGCAACGATATTTGGTGCGTTATTTAATGTCAAGTGTTATAGTCCGGGCGAAATCAGTCATCGACCTGAAAAATTTATTCGGGTCGAATATTTCTATGCCATCTTGTTCAAAATGTGCTCCTTTATAAGAAAGTAGAGTTTTCCAGATGGTGGTCAGGAATTGTTTAAACAAAGTTTTTTTAAATGAATTAGAAAAATTTTCGTTCCGAAAAAAAATATTTTCTTATTTTTTACACCAAAACAAACGAATAATGTACTTAGACGATAGTTGATAGATGTAGAGAAAAACTCGAAAAACGCAAAATTTGCGATATTCAGGGCTCAAAAACTATATGAGAATTAATGTTTTTCGATGTAAGAAAAATTTGTATATATTCTTTGAAGCTTATACCACAATATACTGTACACATATTTTGTTATTCTTTAGCTTAAGTGGTTGTTTTTAATTGTTAAGATGTGTGCGCGTCAGTCAGTGTAGCTTGTCACGTAGCAGCTGATACTTTAAATGCGACTACACACGATCCGGTAGGTCTGTCAGTTGAAACCAAGGTGCAGTATATTAGGTGGTCCGACACACGGCATTTGCCATGTTAATCGACGGCTTCATAAGTGCTTGGTTTCTATTTAATTCAGTAGATGGCACTCGGAATATAACTCTGCAATTACCTAGGCATATATCATGGCATAGATAGACGGATTTCCTTTTATGCATGTAGTGGTGCATATATACACAACTAAATGGCAAAACTAAGACAAAAAGAACGAACTAAAAGGCTCTTTAAATATAAATAAAACAAATCTACAGAGCATTAACTATTGTATGTATGTAAACTGTATTTCTAATATTTCTATGCATAAGTAACGGCGAGACTTTATTTGTCCTGCCATCTATTGCATTACGCACAACTAAACACTTACGAAGCCAGTCGTACGGGTCTTGTCGCACCACCTAATATACAGAGCTTTCAATAATGATCACAGGACACGTGACCACAAAAATATAGACAACCAACTATACACGATGGTATTGCACTAAAAAGAAATACCCTAAATCCATTTTTGTTCTAGTTAAAGGTAAAAAATTTATGATAATTCATTTATTCATCAAATTTAAGAATTTTTTAATATTAAAAGCAAATTTAAATGGGATGCCTTTTATCTGAATAAAAAAAATGTTCGCAAGAAATAAATTGTTACACCTAATTCAAAATAATCTTTATTTCCACAGACAACATGAATATAAACATTCGAATCAAACAATCCACAGTAAATAAAAGAAATTACATAATAAAAACTTTTGTTACATGAGATTTAAATTAGAAGATGAATGAATAGGTACATTTTAATACGAAATGCCAAGAAATTATAACAAATGCTTAAAATGGCTGCCTTGAGTTTCTAAACACACATGGACTCTTCGTTTCATATTTTCGAATACGTTCTGTAACTGATCAACAGTAATATTGCGGATTTCTCTTTCTATTGCCTCTTGTAATTCGTCAATGGTATGTAATTTATTTTTAAAAACATTGTTCTTCATGTGTCCAAATAAGAAATAATCACAGGACATTAGATCTGAAGACAGTGCAGGCCATAATCCCTGGCTGACTAATCGGTCATCGTAAAACTCCCGTAAAAAAATCAAGTGAAGCTCTTGCTGTATGGGCAGTAGCGCCGTTTTGCTGGAAATAACCATCTTGCAGTTCATCATCATGCAACTGCGCCAGAAATGGCTCTAAAATAAGAGTTTGATACCTTTGGGCATTAATTGTTTCACGAAAAAACATAGGGTCTATAATTCGCCTTCTGGATATTTCCACTCATACACCAACTTTTAAGGGGTATAAACTTGTTTCTACGTAAGTGTGAGGGTTTTCTGTAGCCCATATCCTGTAGTTCTGACTATTGATATAAGCTGTTAAGTGGAACCACGCTTCATCTGTAAAATAGGTTAAATCCAATACATTGTTGTTATTTAAATTTCCGTTGAACCAACGACAATATCTTACTCGACTTTCAAAATCAGGGGGTAATAGTTCTTGAACAACGGTTAGCTTGTATGGATGCAAATGGAGTTTTTTGAGTGCTTTATGGGTTATTCCAACTGAAAGACCTAAAAAAAATAAATTTCGTTGATTTGTCATTTAAGTATATTAAGACATCTGAAGAGAACCGATTCCCAGTTTTATATATTTTTTTATTTGCATTCAGGTTTTATATATAAACAAGAGTTTTAGTAGGTATCGTTATTAGTTGTTGATAATAATTTTCAATAAAGAAATTCATATTTGATATTTTCAAGAAACTAAATTTAAATGGTATGTAACGTATTCATTCAGTAATTAAAAAATTTAGTGTAAAAATACCTACCTGTTTGAGCGGACAACTTTGGTATGGATTTTGTCGGGCTTAGATTCATTCTTTCTCGAACGTCGTTCATAACCACTTCAGTTAAAACAGTTGGCCTACCAGCGGATTTTCCCTTGCAAAGGCAGTGTGTCTTTGCAAAACGATCAACGAGTACTTACATATTTACGATTTGAAAATGTGCCATATGGAATATTTGCGTCAGGAAATTTTTCCATAAATTGTTCGATGCATGATTGCAATGAATAAGTACTTCCATAATCCATCTTCGTTGCGAGTTCCACTTCGAAAATGAGGCATCAAAATGAAGGCATCTTGCTCAGGCGTAAAAACCATGGCAAGACAGGACTAGAATAAAATTTAAAAAACATTACTTAACCTAACATTCTTTTTACCTTTATCATTACTCACCAGAAGATAACTTATGTAAATTATGCAGTTCCGAAAAGAACTGATTAGTACTCAAATAATAATTAAAACAATTCAAAATCCGTGAAAAAGAACTGATAATTATGCAATATCCACCAACACACTACTACTACGTCTATGATATGACATTATTACAGATTAAAATAAATAGTTAAATGTTAGGATATGCCTACAAGAAGACTGTACGGCGCTAAATATTCTGCGTAGACTGACCGTTGCCTTATTGTTTCCGCTGGGCGTGTTCAGCTTCAGAGCCAATTAAACCGTGCGTTCAGTCGAGATTTCGTGTAACTTCGTCGAAAAAAAAACCGTCAGCAAAAATACTTGAAAACGCACCCTTAGATACATATGAATTAAAATAACCCTAGTATGGAAGGTTCTGACATGGCTAAAACATGACAAGCCTAAAAGATGAACTAAAAAATCACGTGTCCTGTGATCATTATTGAAAGCTCTGTACTACACCGTGGTTTAAACTGAAGAGTCCGACTGAAGAACAGTCGCCGGAAGGACTGTCAACCCTCCACACGTTCAGGGGAATCTTAGAGATTACGGTGAATGAGAACTTGACTAAAACTGATAGCCTGACACAGACTATAACAACCATACTTTTCACTTAAATGTAAGCAGTTTCATTTTTTTAGTACGTCCACGAATTTGCGCGGGAAAAGCGACACAGTGTTGGCTTCAGCTACAGAGTTACTTCAGACAGGAGTGGTAAAGTATTTATTCACAGGATATACGAATATGATAAATATTTCTAAATAAATTGTACTCAACACTCATAATTCCACATTAACGCTGTTACCAAAAAAATTGCACTTGTTATTTGTTCCTCGAGGAGAGTAAGAACAACTGATTCGTAAGTTGCGCGGAACACATAAAAAAACCGGACCGACAACGAGTGGAATAAAACTTCAACCAAAATACGTTATCAGTGAAACATCTAGTTTCCTCTGATTAAAGTTGCTTTAAAAGAATGTAATTTAAAATGCATTCTGGTAACTTTATTGTGTTCAATATTAAATGACTAACTAAAGGTCGATCCTGTATAATACGCCGAAACTGCAAAACTGAACTGTGAAATCAACTTGGCGCCCTCATCAAGTTAAAATAAGATAAGACAACCTTAACTAGACAATTTACATTTATTATATTTATCAAGTCCTAATTTGACTGCACTATTCTACATGATTCAATTTAATAAATGAATAGCTTATGCGATTTGAAAAGTTCAAACAATAATAATTAACAAAAATACATGCCCAAAATGTTATTGCGTCAGAAATTTCATGAAAAAACTTTTTATTAGCTATGCAAAAGACATTGAACCAGTGATTATGTACAATGTACAAAATTCAATAGAAAAGATAAGAAATAGAAAAAACACCCTTTATCTTATCATAATCGTGTGTTTCTAATAATTTATTTAACCTTTGATCAAGTATCTATAAATCAAACTAGAAAATATATAAATGTTTGGACTGAAAATCAATTTTTTCTAGAAGTAGATCAATTTTGAATATCCCATGTACCTATACAATACTTCTTAATTGATTAACAACACCCTTTGCATTGCATGTAGTAATTCAAAAATACTCATTAATTTTTTCCATAAATCGTTTAAGATGAGAAATGTGACAAATTCACAGTGACAAATAAAATGTATAAAAAGCGATAACTATCTATGAAGATAATCGCAATAGGAGTGCAATAACAAATTTCTTACTGGCTATAGTAGTATCATAATTAGAATTAATAAAGTTACTTACAAAAGTTCCTATAACGTTTATAGTACATGCCTATTCCACCCCTTGATAAATCACTCAAGGGGATGAAAAAAATTGACAAGATGCCTTTGAGTAACTGTAGTAGATATGCTAAATATTTTGTTTTTTGGAATTTTATTTTTTGAGTAAACGAAAAGTGTTTAGAATTGCGTTTCCCATATGGTTATGCTATTAGATTTGCAATTTTATCTTTAGTTTTCCGGAAAAACGAAAAACTTGTAATATACATACACACTATCTCTCACTTTTCATGACTCCTATGTTATAGCTCCCTTATTAACCATTCGATTTTCTTAAAATTTGGGTGGCAGGTACTTACTCAAAAGGAAATTGTGCCACGGTAAAATATTTTTTCAAATACACCAGTGGCGTTTGTCGTTATGAAGAAAAATGAACCTAAATTTCCAAAAAAAGATATTAGGCAAAGTTTTAACTGTAAAATAATATCATAATCTTATTCTTCGTTATCAAGCCTACCAGTACCGAATTTCAAAAAGATAGTGTATGTGGTTTTCATGTAGTAAGTAAATAAAATTTCACTTTTAAACAAATTTAACATTTTCAGTTTTAATGATAAACACCATATTGTGCAACTTGTACGAAATTTGACCGATATCCAATTGCTTATGTTTTCTAAAATACACACTAATAAGGTTAGAATTTGGCCCATCTTTTACATAAGTTGGCCGTGATAATTCAAAATGACTTTGAAGTTTGGGTGACATTTCATTATTTTTGTGTTTACACAAATTTAAGTAAATTTTTTTATTATTTAATAATGGCACGTTTAACAGTTCGTGGACAAGTGGAAATAATTCGTATTGTAGGTGAGGCTACAAGAATTTTTAACGCACGACATCCAGAGCGAGCAAATATCCACGTTAAAACAGTAGCAATTACTAATAATTTGTTCAACGATATCGGTAACGTTCGAAAACCTAGACCAAGAAATTATGTTATAAACCATAATGTTAGATATTCCTATGACGAACTGATAATTGCAGCATTTAGGCAAGATCCTCATACCAGTATCAGAAATGTAGCACGTCATTTAAACATTGACAAAACTAAATTATGGAGATGCTTAAAAAGAAACAGATTAAAACCGTTCGAACCGAAGTACCTACATACTTTGTTCGAAGGCAACAATTTGAGAAGGCTAGATTATTGTTTTTTGGCACAGGTAAATTTTCTCAATGATATTGAATTTTTTAAAGAAAATAATGTTTACCGATGAAGCTACATTCAATACAAATGGTGTAGTCTACATTTAACATATCCGATACTGGGCTGCTGAAAATCCTAATTGGATGATAAACTGTAAAAGTCAACGATAGCAAAAAGTGAATGTTTGGTGCGCTATTTTAAATGAGCAGATTATAGGACGTTTCTTTTTTGAAACATTAAACGCCGAAGCATTTTTAAATTTTCTCGAAGGGGATTTTACTGATATTTTGGATGACATGCCTCTTCAAATAATTCAACATTTAATACTGCAACTGGACGGAACACCAGGTCATAATGCGAACGTTGTTCGTAACTGGCACACATTTCCGGATGGATAGATCCGAGAAGACCAAAAGACTTTTACTTTTGGGGGTTTATTAAAAATTTAGTATACAAAGAGAGACCTGAAAACGCAGAACTACTACGGGACAGAATAAGAGAAGTTTAAAAAAACGTCAGCAAAATACGCTATTTCTGTTTATTCCAATTTATATTATTTGTAAAAAAACAACCTGTGACTGTTCCTTTAATGTAAACGTCACAGACGCAGAGGCTTTTTTCCAATAATTCTATTATTTTGTAGACTCGGTGATTTCTTTTTGAAGAGGATAGGACGTGTGGTAGAAATCCCAAATAAAAGGAAAGAATATAAGAGAAGCTTGCCTACAAATAACACCTGCAGAATTACGTAAAGTCGTGCAGCACAACAGAAAAGTTATAGAAAAATGTATTCACATGGATAGAGGATATGTTGAGCAAACTGTGATTTAGTTATCTATGTAGCCCTTATTATGTATAGAATGTTCATGAATTAAATTCGTTTAATATTTAACTTTTTTTTCGTCCAGCGTCAATTATTGTTTGATCGAGTAAAGCTGACTAATGTCATGTGACTAATTCTAAATGGAAATCCTGTCTTCCTCCATCTTAATTAAATCTTAATTGCTGCCAAAAATAAAGTTATAATTCTAATAATTGATCCTTTAAAAAGTGATATTTTATTTTCTTACTACATGAACGCGCTACATACACTATCTTTTTGAAATTCGGTACTGGGGCCGTATTTTCGAGCTTGACCGAGACGATATCGTGCACGAAAATGTGAAATTGTCGCATGAAAATAAACGTTTCGTATTTTCGAGCATTATGAACTCGCATGCGAACTTTCCGCATGCGACTGATTTCGGGCGAGATACAACGGATGGGGGTTTTGTACACGATAAAGCGATTTCGTGTACGAATGTATTCAAAGTGATCATTTCGGTTTGTTTTATATCGTGTCACATAACCTCTATGTCTCAAGTTAGGTTTTTGCCGTGGTTTGTTTATTATTTAGGGACTTTAAAGTAGACTTATTCTAACAAATATCGGTGAGTGAAAATGGACAATAGCAACGTTAGATGACTTAATACATTTAGCTGCTATCAACGCCTTGGAACAGGCAGAAAGCGATCATGGAAGACAATTCCATGCCTATGATAATCCATTTAAGGAATGACAAATTTGCCAAATTGTATCGTTTGACAAAACCAATTACAGAAGGATTAGTTGACTACTGCTCCTGAGAGGGCGTTTAGTTACAGGGATATTGTGCCCAGAGGGCTTAGTCCATTGAAGGAGTCTGACGAACTACCGAATGTTTGCGCCTCGGTAGACAACGTCCCCCCCCACATTTTCAAGGGTGCTGAATCGATTCCCGGGGTCAAACCAATTTTTTTACCTCAGCAACCCCCTCAAATTGGTCAAAAAACCACCCCCAAAGTTCCCTTTTCCGTGAACCCGTTTATTTTTCCTAGTTTTTCGACTTGTAGGGGTGGAAAATTGATATTTGTTTTTGTGAGAAAAAAATTTATATTTTGTAGGAGGCGTTTCTTTGAGGAATGTGTAACCGCCCTCAGGGGTTTTCACCCTTCAAGGGGGAGGAATTTTTTTTCCATCTATTATTGAAAAATAGTATAAAAACATGTTTATTAAAGTGTTTTTATATATAGATTTTCCACCCCTTTGAAGGGTGAAAACAACCCCCGGGGCCGGTTACACGATCCGGGTTACCTACCACTTTCCTAAAAAAAAACACCTCTTACAAAATATTAATTCTTTCCCTAGAAAAAAAAATTCTACCCCTATGAAGAGTGAAAACATCCCCCGGGGGTGTTACACAACCCTGGTCACCTACCACCTTCCTCAAAGAAACACTTTTTATAAAATCAAAATTTTGTTCTCACAAAAACAAATATCAATTTTCAACCCCCTACAAGGGTTGGTAGCCGGGGGCGGGGGTGGTTGAGGTCAAATGTCTGGAAGGACATTCCGTTCTACTCGAGGGAACAACAATTGGTCAAAAAACTGGGGAATATAAACGGGTTCACGGAAGAGAGGATTTTAAGGGTGGTTTTTGGCCAATTGGAGGGGGTTGCCGAGGTAAAAAAATTGGTTTGATCCCGGGAATCGATTCAGTACCCTCGAAAACGTGGGGGGGCATTGTCTAGTCCGAGGCGCAAACATTCGATAAATTCATTATAAATCCCGATTCTTTAAATGGACTAGCTTGGCCTTTTTTGAATGTGAAATTTGAGGTAAATTTACCACTAGCTTCAAAAAAACCCACCATTTCCTTTTTCTGGTCTGCACTAATAATCCCACCCCCTTATCCGCTGATTGCTGGTGCATTATAATATTCAGTCTTGTAATTCAATCAACACATATAACAGCTGATTAGTGACATTAGTGTTTTCTAGGGGTTTCAAGTCCATTTAGTTGCATAAAAGAGCGTTGCCACATTTGTCATACGACATTTTCACGTGTGCGAAAAACAAATCTCGAAGGTGTTCGAAACCTCAGAAACTATAAGCGAAATTTTTTAAACGAGTCGGGTGCCTAGTATTTCGCATGCGACAAATATCGATTGAGCTCGAAAATATGGCCCCTGGTGGGTTTTTGATAACGACGAATAAGATTTATGATATTGTTTTACAGTTAAAACTTTGCCTAATATCTTTTTTTGGTAAATTAGGTCCATTTTTCTTCATACCGAGGAACGCCACTGGTGTATTTTAAAATATTTTACCGTGGCACAATCTACTTATGGGTAAGTACCTGCCACCCAAATTTTAAGAAAATCGCATAGTTGTAAGGGAGCTATAGTATGGGAGCCATGGAAAGTGAGACATAATGTATATAGTTTTCTTTGATTATCTCACTATCCATGCATTTTTTCAAAAAAATTATAAGAACTAAAAGTGTTTAAAGTTGAATTTTCCATACGGCCATGGCATTATATTTGCAGTTTTATCTATGGTTTTCCGAAAAAACGGAAAAACATATTTATAGTTTTCTTTGATAATCTTGCTATCTATGCTTTTTTTCAACAAATTTATAAGAACAAGAAGCGTTTAAAATTGCATTTTCTATATAGTGACGCTGTTTAGAATATATATTTTTTTAATTTTCAGGAAAAACGGAAAATTAACATACTATGGTAATTCTACTCGATTATCTCTATGCCTGTGCGTTCTTGAGAATAAGTAGTATTTAAAATGTAATCTTACATATTATGAATAAATTATTAAATGAGAAATATTTTTCATTGTTTTTCTAAACAGTGGAAAATTAATTATTTGTAAAAGGAAAATATGATTCCTAAGGTAAGATCAAAATTTTTTTTATACAGTTTTTATATGTAGTATCCTTTTATAATTACAGTGGAAAATGCATGTTTAATGAGATTTTGGCAAATTTATAAACAAATTTCCAATCCTGGAAAAGCGTCGTGGAAAATTGAATAGCACATACTAAATACTTTCGTTCTCATAAATTTTTTGAAAAAAAACTCATAGATAGCGAGATAAAGAAAACTATAAATATATGTTTTTCCGGAAAACTAAAGGTAAAAATGCAAATCTAATAGCACGACCGTATGGAAAATTCGACTTTAAACACTTTTAGTTCTTATAATTTTTTTGAAAAAATGCATAGATAGTGAGATAATCAAAGAAAACTATATATATAAACTAAAGATAAAATTGCAAATCTAATGGCATATCCATATGGGAAATGCAATTCTAAACACTTTTGTTCTCACGATTTTTTTGAAGAAACGCATAGATAGGGAGATAATTGAGAAAAATCATTTATATATATTATCTCTTGTTGATTTTTTTTTAATATATATACATATATGTTAGTTCTTTCGTTTTTCCGGAAATCTAAAGGGAAAATTGCAAATCTAATACCATGGTCATATGAAAAAACCGACTTTTAACACTTTTTAATCTTGTATTTTTTTCAAAAAAATGCTTATTTTTTGAAATATTCGCATTTTTTGTTAAAAATATATTGTATAGGTATGTATATAAAATCATGCTGCGACATTTTTGGAATTTTTTTAGTATTTTTTCCGTGATCAGAGCATGTTTTTACAAAAAGGATCCAAATATCCCAAACTATCCAAAAATTTTCCCTGACATTTCCTTCGTTTACTGTACTAATAGTACAGTCATCCAACGTTAAAAAGGGGCCAAATCTCCGAAATCTGAAGTACTGATCCGATCTTCTTGAAAATTTAGAATTAAGCTCATCTTACCCTCCTCTTCAAACCTGACTTGGTCGCAAAGTGTGCTTTTTGTTTTTAAGGGGTGAAAACTACCACTTACTCCAATAAATTGAAAACTAATAAATTAACGCAGTGATGGGCTATAATTATGTTCAAATATGTTAAATATCAATTGTTTTTAATCATGGATCTAATATTTCAATATTTTTCTATTTAACTACCCTTAAAAACAACCCCTCACACGAAAATTAATAAAAAAATGTATTTAAAAAGCATGGAACCTTTTTATTTTGTATCGTAATAGGAGAATTTTTCCCTTTAAGTATAAGAAATCTGATACCCCCAAAAGCCACCCCTAACAATAAAACTTAGGAAAAATTGAAAACTAATAGATGGAAGCAGTGATAGGTTATCATTATGTTCAAATATGTTAAATATTTGTTGTTTTTTATAATGTAACTAATATTTCGATATTTTACTATGTAACTACCCTTAAAAACTACTAGGTTGTATAGCTTCCGCGCATACACTGATATACAAGCCGCTGGAAGATGTGTGAGGCGAGAACGCGGTTTCCGTTGGAATGGTCCAAGTACTAACTGCGCCTGTCGTTGCTTTACATCGCATACCGAAGTATGTACATAGTAAAGACGCACCTACGCTCGCCCCCCCCCAAAAAAAAAAAAAAAAAAAAACGATTTAAAAAGCATAAAATCTTTTTATTTTGGATCTTGAATAGAAAGAATATATTCTTTAAGTGTAAACGACCTGATACATCATTTTTCAATATGATTCAACCCCTAAAAGCCACCCCTTACAATAAAAATTAGGGAAAAAATCTTTTTGAAAGCTCCAAGTAGTGGAATGCGTAAAAAAATTAAAATAAATTGCTAAATAATTGAAGCGCACCTTTCCTTTTCTATCTTTTACTCATATTGTCTATATAACATCTTTTTATGCATGTGTTTATACATGTGGGAATCCAGATATGTATGGATCAAGAAGACACAGCATGTACAAAAGAATAAATGCTTCAAAACGTTCAAAATTTAGGCGCTCCGTAATTTTCCTACGTTATCTCTAGAAAAACGTATTTAGTTTTTTAACGGTAACTCGGCTTCCTTTTAAGCTTTTTGCATTCACCCACACATCATTTTGTAGAGAATTTCATAAGCTATAAAGTCACGATGATTGCAATATTTCTACACTCTTTCATTCAGAGAATTTTAAGGTTGAAGGGCTAAAAAGAGGTTTCCTTCGCATAGAAATTTTGAATTTTGAAATTTTCACCCCCGAGAAAGGGTGGCATTCACCCCCGGGGTGGAAGCACATATCAGCACTAAGTCAGGTTTGTTATTTGCATCATTTTTGAGCTACTGTCAAAATTTCAAACAAATCGGTTGAGTTGATCAGATTTCGGAGGTGAATCGGTTCATTGATTGTACTATAAATAGGAGTGCAATAAAAAATTTCTTACTGGCCATAGTAGTATCATAATTAGAATTAATAAATTTAGTCACAAAAGTTCCCACATAATTTATAAAACAGCTTTATTTAAAGGATACATACAGAAGTTATTACGTTAGTATAATCAAAAATAAAAAACGTGTTCATATCTATTCTCAGATTTTTTCAAGGTTTAATTTTACAATATTATTTTTCAAGTAATGTTATTTTTCATTGATAAGGAAATCGTATGTATGTGTGTGTCGTTTAAAACGTGAGCACAGTCTAAGTCAAATAATTGTTTTTTAAGATAATTGTGTTATTTAGTTGTATGTACTTATTTACTTTCACATTTATGAGTCACAATTTTACGATATTCTAAATTATCAACTCAATCTACTATAGTAACTAGTAAGGTACAGTAATAATTAATAAAATAAACAGTCATGTTTATAATTCCGAGATATTTATTAAATATATAACAAGAACATGTTTATGTAGTATAAAATGTACATCATTATAGAACATCTATACAAAAATCTATTTCTTTGGAAATATATTAAGATTTAAAATACACTATACACATACATTTACATAATTAACTTAAACAATATATTACAATAAAATTATAAGATACAACAACGATATATTTTTTTATAAAAAATATATCCCTAAAATATAATAATTAATTTATTAAAAATTAAAAAGGTACATTGATTGCATCGGTTTAAAAATATATTCGTATTTTAAATACAATTTAATTGATCACATAAGTCGAACGGAATAATTCTAATGTACTTTTAATACCCGTTAACAAACTGTTGAACATTTTGCATAAAAATCGAGGAGGAATCCAATATTATTTCGATGTATCAGATCACTATTAAATTCAAAGCATTCATCAATTTTTTCGCAAAATGCTGACTATCGCTAATTGTAATTAAATAAGTTTCAGAACACGTCAATAAAAAGGAGATCTAGTAATATACTATATAGGAATCTTTAAGATTCATGTAAAAAATTAACTCTCCGAAAAATTCGATAGGCCCCATTTTAAGGCAAAGTTATTGTCATAAAATTTAGTACTTTGTTCACAACAAATTTAAAGCTTTTTTCGAATTCTTACATTAACTAAACTAAAACTAGATATTCCTGTAGACTACGGCCCGTAGTCATGCACAATTTCCATCATTCGCTGTCTATTTTCATCGGACCTGAATAATTAAAAACATGATATAAGTATACATGACACATCAGTATCAGGAAGAGCAAACACTTTGAAAAATAAAAAAGCCTTACATATGTTGTTGCTGCTGCTGTTGGAGCTGGAAGGTGTCCAGATGCTTGTTGATCTCCCTGTGGACGTGTTCTGGCAAGACCCCAACATTGGAAAAAAGACTCCTTAACACATTTAATTCTTCTGTCAGTAACTCTATCCTTTTTTGCAGCCTCTCATTTTCTTTAACTAGAATTTTCACTTTTTCTTCCGTTTCCCTAGTTCGTACCTTCGCCTTTTCTCTACTTTTTCTCACCGCTATATTGTTGCGTTCCCTCCTTCTTCTGTATTCGTCACTATTTTTATCACAGGGTTTCATATTTTTTCTAGCAATATTATGTTGATTAAGTAAGGCAGCTTTGTTCTTCATGGCGTTCATGTTTAGTTGGTGATGTATTACAGGGCTAGGAGTCAGGGTAGTAAAAGTAGCACCTGGATTTTGCGGATAGGAACCTGGCATGTAATTATTAGGTAAAAGGTTACAGGGTTGTCGTCTATATTCCTGTGGGTCTACGGGTTCTTCTTTTATACTAGGAACATCACTGCCTACTGAGCTATTTGAATCACTATTAGAGTTTTGGGTTGCAGAGTACGTAGCTCCACTATGGACGGGCTGTGGCATATAAGCTAAAGTAGTCCTGGGATAATTATTATTATGAACTCCCATAACTTGCCTCGTTTGTAGATTCTGGATATGCTTTCCCTGCTGGCTTTGTAAAATATCCGTAAACAAACCATCACTAAACTGAGAATCGTCTATTAAATTTTGAAGATCTAAGGAAATTTCCGGTGTGTTTAAATCACTAAGGTCTCCATGTTGCTGATACTGTTGCAGCTGGTGTTGTTTTAACAATGCTTGTGTCTGTTTTGAACTACCGTTATTGTTATTTAAAGTTGTAAGATTGTTGTTATTGTTCATAATTACAGTTTTCTTTCCATCTTGATTCATTACAGCATTATTCTGGTTATGCTGCTGATTATCATACATTTGAGGAGAATCCATTTTAAAACCGATATAACAGTCCAAATTTCAACAATGGTCCAACTTTCACTTATGAACACTTTCACTTTGCCGAAACTTGCGTTTAAAATTTAAAATTATTTCACGCACAACGCACTTTCCAATTTCAGTTTATAATTTAACATTTATATTCCTTATTCCGTCCCGAAATTCACAAATGTTTCTTTCACAAAAGTCCACTTATTAAATTCTTAAAATCCATTTGATGCACTTATTTCATTTCACACTGTGATGTGTTACATTAGTCCATGAATATTTTCGTAACAGAATCAAATCTAGTATGTAGTCCTTACTGTCACTTTTATGTATTTTGATATACGGTCTTTAAGAATTACTCGAAGTCAACTGTCAATGAAACGCAGCCTACTTGGGTACCACACTACCGTGCGCTTGCCCAAGCTAACTTCATACTGAGTGTGTTTAGCGCAGTTCCTGCAGTTTGTAGTTACTTTCGTAGCTCATGCGCTCTGTCTGTTAATTCGCTGACGTACTTTTTGAAAGTGAAACATGGCGATTTGATTTCATGCTATATAACAGTTTTTTGACGTAATGTTTTAGTACGACGCGATATATTTGTTTATACTTATTATTGTTGTAGTAATTGTTCTGATTATTTTTTTCACGATGCACCATGACGTGTACATCAATTCGGTTGATTTATTGTTTGATATTAAGGTTTATTACGAATAATATTATTTTGAATTGTTTGAAAATATACGTTCTTGTAAAATTTTGATATGCTTACGCACTTCGTTGCTATTATGGAACAACCGTTCAAAACAAAAACTGCATTAGGTATTTATAGTCTTAAAATTAGATTTAGACCTAATATGTATAGAAGTTTCAATTTTATTCTGATTTTGCCATCGTCCATTAATATTAGATTACTAGTGACTATATCAATCAAAAGTGCAAATTTTTATAAAAGTTGTAAAATAAGTTTGACCCCATTTATATTACCTTATAGTTGTTAGGCTTACTCTCATTGAAATAAATACTTCAATAACTGGCTTATAAGGTTTGCTTCATGGAAAGATAAAAATTTCCAAATTTTAAGAAATATGCAACCCTTTCCGCCTATATAAAATGTACAGAGAGTTTCGCTAAATTATCAACATCATAATTTTATTAAGGGTGCGTTACCAAGGTCAAATAGTGCGTAAAATGTCTTCATTCTTATTTTACACTCTTCTTAAAAACGATCCAACAGAACTCAGAATTGATTTCATTATGCAAACTAGCAAAATTGAGACAAAAGAATCTATTATATTTTATATTGTAATCCTAGATAAAATAAGTTTCCAAAATTTTATCCTCCTTGATTATTCAACCCGAATTCGTCCTAAATCGCCATAAATTGCTAAAGGGACTAAAGTATTCAAATAAAATATAATACGGCGTAGTATAAAATGAAAAAAAGTGAAAAGTCTGCATAATATTTGCTCCTATTAAAGTTTAATGTCGAATGCGAATTTGGTAAATTTCGTGTAAAATAGTTGGGCGTTTTGCTACTAGAGGCAGCATCATAGCGATGACATCGCTAGACGTGTGTCAAAGCAAAGTCGGGCTCATAAATTTTCATTCTTAGTTTTTGAAATAGCGCTTAAAACTTGATTTAATTATTTGCTCATATTAATGTTAAAAAATGACATTGTCATTAAAAGTATTGCTGATTATATATTTTTGGGATTAATTACTACTTATTTATTAAGATTGACAGTACTTTGATCTCTACCACAATATGAAAAAATCTGTCCAAATGAAGTAATGGCTATTTATACAGGGTGTTGCATCATGAGAGGGACATAGCTTAATAGGAGGTAGAGAACATCAGTGGTAACCGGAACCTCCCATAGAAATGTCTCATTGGGCCTTCATTACGAAGTTATAGGGTGTTAAATAATTTTTGGCCAAACCTGTTTTTTGTCATAACTTTGACAGGGAATGAAATAACGGATTCATATTTGGTACGGCTAATGTACTAACGAGCCCCAAGAGGTACATGTATAAAAAAAAATATATCCAGGTCCGGACTCACTATAATTTATGTTTCTTCTTTGCATCAATAAAACATCACCATGTATATATTTTTTTGAAATTTCGATATACGATATTCGAAAGGAGCAAGAAAAAACAAACAAAATGGCCTATTTCATTTTTTTGTTACACCTTCGTGGTTATTTAAATACGTTGTTAAATGTGCAAGAAAATGGATTACAGAACCCTATTAAATGAGAGGCACGTGAAATAAATAGTTTTATAACTAAAATTTGCAAAAATTCTATTGAGCCTCGGTGGTCTGGGTGAATCCTAATTCCGGCACGTTTTAAAGGTCCATTTTGGTAAAAAACTGTGGTCCTAATAAGTAATCGGGTATGAAATAACAAAATTATTAATCAATCACAGTAGGCTTGTTCAAAGAATAAAAGTGACAGATAATTTAAACCATTTAGGCCTAAGCAACCAGTTACTTTGATCAAGAAAATCATCAACATTTTATACTTAATAAAAATTGGAAAAGAGAACAAACTAAAATCTAAATAAATAAAATATTTTCCAATCAATTAACAATAAATAACAAAACAATAACTAAATGTGTTTAAAAATAAAACGTAATTGACACTAAAGTAAATTTTCAAAATGTCCTCCCCCATATTCTGTGCATTTTCTTGCGCGTTTAGAAAGGTCACCAATTGCTCGACGTATCATTTCTGGATTATTCCGTATTTCGTCGCAGGTTGTAACGATGCGCTGGATTAAATGTTGTCTACTTTCAATTTCAATGCTATAAACCTCGTTTTTTAAGTGGCCCCATAAAAAGTAATCACAAGGGTTACAATCAGGAGATCTTGGTGGCCATTCATGTGGACCCCCGCGTCCAATCCATCTATTAGGATACACATTGTTTAAGTGTTCTCTTACTTGAAGGTTAAAATGTGGTGGGGCCCCATCATGCTGAAACAACATGCCTCTTATACCGATATTTTCTAACATATTCGGTAAAATGTTTTGAAGAAAATCAAAGTAAATTTCACCATTCAATCTTTCTTCAAAAAAATGTGGCCCTATCAAATGTCTATTCACAAGTCCGACCCAAACATTTACAGAAAACCTGTGTTGCGAACGGCGTTGGCGTACCGCATGTGGGTTTTCCTGTGCCCATTTATGATTATTTCGTGAATTGTTTACTCCATCCCTTGTAAATTGTGCCTCATCCGTAAATAAGGTTCTGTAAATGACTGGGCGATGGTTAGACAACCAATGACAAAATGCCAGGCGGGGAATATCGTCGCCTTGCTGAAGACGCCGTACCTGCTGGATATGATATGGATGGTAACGTTCTCTTTTTAGGGTTCTCCATACTCGCCAATGAGGAATACCAGTTGCCAAACTGATTCGTCTAGTGCTCATATTTGGGTTTTCTTGAACTACGTTTATAATATTGTTTTGTTCCTGCACACCTTGTTGTAAAACACGCTCCACAACTGCAGAAGTAGGAAACTTTCCGTGTTGTCTTGCATACTGGAACACCGTACTAAAGGTTTTATGATTAGGGCATCGACGACCAGGAAAACGCAGCCGATATTCTCTTTCCACCGACCTACCATTTCCATTACAGAAACCATAGATGAATATTATGTCAGCATATTCCACGTTTGTAAATTTTACTGACATAGTTAAAATATTTTCACAAGTTTTCACTAACTAAATGCGGATTATTGACACATTAAATTACTAACAAACAATTATTCAACTGTTTAGGAGATTTCTTTTTATTATCTGTCACTTTGAACAAGCCTACTGTGATTGATTAAAAATTTTGTTATTTCATACCCGATTACTTATTAGGACCACAGTTTTTTACCAAAATGGACCTTTAAAACGTGCCGGAATTAGGATTCACCCAGACCACCGAGGCTCAATAGAATTTTTGCAAATTTTAGTTATAAAACTATTTATTTCACGTGCCTCTCATTTAATAGGGTTCTGTAATCCATTTTCTTGCACATTTAACAACGTATTTAAATAACCACGAAGGTGTAACAAAAAAATGAAATAGGCCATTTTGTTTGTTTTTTCTTGCTCCTTTCGAATATCGTATCGAAATTTCAAAAAAATATATACATGGTGATGTTTTATTGATGCAAAGAAGAAACATAAATTATAGTGAGTCCGGACCTGGATATATTTTTTTTTATACATGTACCTCTTGGGGCTCGTTAGTACATTAGCCGTACCAAATATGAATCCGTTATTTCATTCCCTGTCAAAGTTATGACAAAAAACAGGTTTGGCCAAAAATTATTTAACACCCTGTAACTTCGTAATGAAGGCCCAATGAGACATTTCTATGGGAGGTTCCGGTTACCACTGATGTTCTCTACCTCCTATTAAGCTATGTCCCTCTCATGATGCAACACCCTGTATATAAATATCACTTTTATTTTTTCCCTGTTTCTCTGATGAAAAGTAGGTAGTTACTATGTTTTTATGATAAATTAACTTCTATATAAAAAGGTCTATTTGACAGTTACATTTTTGTCACTTTGACAGCGATAAAAAAGGTGCATTGTTTTTTATCAACGATAAAAATGCCTCATGCTCAAAAGCAGAGTACATCTAGTAGTCTCACGTCACTTTAAAATCTGTACTGTCAGCTATAATTTTTAAGTATTGTGAAACTATACTGTACAATATGAGTCGTTTTGGGAAACAATTTATAACAACTGTGTTTTTAATAACCGTTCCTTCAAATAATTGTATAAATAAAGATAATTGTTGCTGTTGTTCGTTCACATATTCTGTCGTTAATTTAATTTGCCAAAAAACACTCGAACTTTTCTTCTACGGATAAACTTCTTTTTAACTCAAAATTTTGCCAATCAGTAATTTTGCTCGAAAAACTGACATTTGGCAAAATCAGCTGTTCTTATAAAATCATTAATTGGAAAAATTATTTCGTTAAAGTGTATATGAACTTAATTGAAACCGTATAATAACTAAAAGCAAGCAAAAACAGTCGGCATCTCTTTATTGTACATGGGCGGAGGTAAATAGAAATGCTTGTCATAAGAAAATTATAATATTTTCGGCCGTTATTATATTATCCTCTGTTTCAAATGGTCTCCAGAAAGCCATGGTAAATTAGTAAATAATTAAAATATTTTACTTTTTATATAGTAGTAAATATTTATAAATATGAACAATAACTAACTAAACCCCTACGCTTGATATTATAACAGGTATTTATGCACTGCACTGGCACATTGACAGCACATCTCATAAGTCCATCGTTGACTACTGAGAAATGATTTACGAGTTTTTTTATGCTAGTAGGCCTGTCCGTTTTATTATCTTTAAACCAATGCCGTCGTAGATGGTTCATTCAGGCTGATTATATTGCCAGTCTCGGACTCGCCTGCACAGTTTCAACTACTATTCAAATCTCGATACCATTACTAAATATATAGGACAAAATATCAAGTTCAGTGCGCACGGTCCTGTGCTTTAACACTGACCAGTTTCAATTGTCCTCGTATAAAGTATACAAAGAGAAATTTATCCGATAAAAAAAGTTCTTGTGATTTTACTGTTGACTAAAACATTTTATAATCAAAAAATGTCAAAAGATGCACCAGTGCATTTCCAAAGCGATTGAAAATAATACCCTAAATTTGCGGCATACTACGTCTCTAATCGGAAAACGCAAATAAAAATCTGATTGCAATAAGATTAATCCTATAGAAAGGACCACAGTGCAGGGGCGAGCGTAGGTGCGTCTTTACTATGTACATACTTCGGTATGCGATGTAAAGCAACGACAGGCGCAGTTAGTACTTGGATGGGTGACCATTCCAACGGAAACCGCGTCCTCGCCTCACACATCTTCCAGCGGCTTGTATATCAGTGTATGCGCGGAAGCTATACAACCTTAGGCGAGGGTTGTATAGGAGATATACCATCCTTCGGAGGGGATATAAAGCCGTCGGTCCCTTGTCTATTAAATGTTAGGCAAGTAAAAGATCCCTACTCTTCTTAAGGGAAGAGGTTCGGCAAAATTCCTGGTTGGGGGTAGCTCGTCTACAGGCGTCGGTGTTAGGCCTCAGTAGTGGAAATAGGCCGAAGTTAAATAAATGTATAAAAAATAAAAAAAAATAAACCACAGTGCAGAGCTGTCGTGTATCACCAGTCGCAAACTAGTTTCGAGCTTGTTAGCTCTCATCAGTACGGCACAGGTGAGCACACGACAACCCTACACCGTTCTCCAGTATATCTACAAACGATATTGTCCGCAATTTGTAAATGGAGACTTATTGCAATCTGAGTCACAGCTGCCTACTGTTCCACAGTAATATCTTTTGGGCGTCCCACAATATCTCGTTTGGAACGAAAGGAACCAGTTACCCTCAATCTACTGTAAATTTTATGAGAAATAACTTAAAATCCGGCTGCCTCCTAATTGGGTGAATTTCTAAATATCGACGATGAGCTCTGCGTTCATTAAAATTTTCTTGAGTGTATATGCAAACCATACAGCATATCCTTTGGTTACGCCTTGGCATTTTAAACTGAATTTTATTATACAGGGTTACTGGTAATTCGATACATTCCTTTGGAGATGTGACGGGGCATGATCTAAGAAGTAAATTTAGCCCATATATTATGCAAAACTCAATAGTTTTTAAGATATTTTTTTTTTTTTGTTTTTCTGAAAAAGTAGATCTTAATGTCCTAAAAGTTAATTTTCGAAAAATTTATTTGACATTTTTTAATTTTTTTTTTACTGGATTACTTGTCCAATATTATAGATATCCGTTTGGAATGAAAAATATCTGGAAACATTTCGATCATGTGAACATCTGAAATAAGAACTTTACAATTTTTTTTTTTAAATCAGCTATGAAATTTACCTATTAGGTTTTTTTCAAAAAAATATTAACGTAACACGCGCATAAATTATTATAGAAACTGCCTTATTTCAATAGCTATCTAACAAGGTACAAATGTTCAATGTACCCTTAATAGTTCTAAGAAAATACTAGTAAAAATAACACAAGTAGTACGAAGTTTATTTTTAGATAAACAGTAAAAAACATTTTAAAAGTAGAGTTTAATTCTTCATTAATTTCAAAGTTGTACTTTATTTTTTATATGTCTTGCTCAAAATTGGAGCCCCTATTTCGTATACAGACACGGCAACGTCTTCTTGTTTCCGTCCTTGTTACTCTGGTTGTCAGATTATGCCTTATGTGTTGGGCAGCATCGACTATCCTTTGTCTAAGGTTTTCTATAGTATTGACTGGTGTGGCATAGACCATCTCCTTCATATGACCCCATACGTAATAATCAAGGGGTGTTAAGTCAGGGCTTCGCGCTGGCCAAGGTATTGGGCCCGCTCTTCCAATCCAACGGTTAGGGAAACTTTGATCAAGTAACTGTCGTACTGTCAGCCGATAATGTGCTGGACAACCGTCGTTCTGAAACATCATTCGCTGTCTGACGGCGAGAGGAACATCTTCTAAAATCACCGCCAGATCATTTCTTAAAAAATTTTCATAGATTTCCCCGTTTAAATTTTGAGGAAGAAAGTGTGGCCCTATTAAATAGTGGCCAATGACTCCCATCCACACATTAATAGAAAACTTTATTTGGAAACTAGTTTCACGTGTTAACTTGGAATTTTCCTCTGCCCAATAATGTAGGTTGTGGAAATTTGTTATACCCTCGCGATTAAATTTCGACTCGTCCGTCCATAAAATTTGCACTTTCTGCATCTAAATTTAACATAAAGCGATAGAATTCCACTCTCCTTCCAGGATCACCTTCCTCCAAGCCTTGGACAGGGGTATAGTGGTAAGGATGACATCCAACTCTACGTATCGTAGACCAAACTTTCCATTGTGACGCTACGGTTAGTCTTGCGACTTTATTAGTTGAAATAGTTGGGTCTTCCTCAAAATACCTCAATATTTCTTCATCATCATCTGGTTCATAAACGGGAGGAGCACCAGCGTCACTTCTTCTACATTTCACGGAGCCAGTTTCAGCGATATTTCGATATGCCGTACACGTGCATTTGGTAAGCGGCGGTTAGGGTACCAAAAACCATATTCTCGGCGAGCTTCAGCAGCGTTGCCGCCACAGTATCCATAGACAAACAAGATATCAGCGTATTCTACGTTGGCATACGCGGCCATGGCACAGAAAATACAATAACAACAACTATTAATAACAACTACGAGCAAAATCAAAATCTTCGATAACTAATTTAACAAAACCAACAAACTTAAGGGACACGGAGATAAGAATGTCAGTTAATGACATATATGCACAAACGTCAAAGTCAAGGACTGACTGACTTAAATGAAAATGAACGATTAGTCGTTTAATAAATTCCGCCACCAGCATTATCTTTACTAATTTTTTATTAGAACTATCAAGGGTACATTAAACATTTCTACCTAGTTAGATAGCTATTAAAATAAGGAAGTTTTTATAATAATTTCTACGCGCGCTACATTAATATTTTTTTTAAAAAAACCTAATATGTAAATTTCATCTGATTTAAAAAAAAAAATTTTACAAGTTTTTATTTTAAATGTTCACATGATCGAAATGTTTCCGGATATTTTTCATTCCAAACGGATATCTATAATATTGGACAAGTAATCCAGTAAAAAAAAATTTAAAATGTCAAGTAGATTTTTCGGAAATTAACTTTTAAGACATTTAGATCTACTTTTTTGAGAAAAACAAAAAAATTGAAATATCTCAAAAACTATTGAGTTTTACATAATGTATGTTAGGACTAGATTTACTCCTTAGCTCATGCCCCATCACGTCTCCAAAGGAATGTATCGAATTACCAGTAACCCTGTTTATTTTTTAACAACACACAAAATGCTGACAAACAACAAGTAGGTTTGCCAGATATTAATTTTGAAAGCGACTCTTATTGTTTTTATTTTAAACAAAGCCTATCTTTAAAAAAATGTACATCCCTAAATCATAATTTAAATTGGTTGTATTGAATAATTTAAAACCGCATATCTCGAAAACGATTACTCGTAGCGACATTTAGAAGATACACCTTTTTACGTGAAAAGGACAGTAAAAGAGGAATCTTTAGTTTAAAAAAATATAAAAAACTTCGCCAAAAATATATGACGTATAAACGATACGCAAACTACCGTAGGTAGCACCCTCTACAAATAACAGCAAGACTATGAATAGATTTGGATCCGCCGCCTCAAAAATCCTCAATCATCAAATTTTGTTAAAATATTTCAATTTTTAAAGAAATTATAAAAAATAAAACAAAAATTTCACTTTGACACGCTGTACGTCTGTTGATATCAACTTTTGGAGTAAGGTAAGTTTGGTTGAATCATACGGTCGTGAGCAAAAAGAAATAGGACAAGTCTTATAACGGTATTTTGCTAAAATCTAGTTGTGTACATCTAACTTTAATTTTTGTGACATTGTCAGTTGTCATAATTTATTGCAAGTGTGCAAAAAACGAATATGCCTCATATAAGCGATTTAATTAAATCTGGAGTTATCGCTAAAGCAGAAGACGGATGGTCAATGAGACTAATTGCACTGCGTTATAATATTGACAAAAATTTGGTGTGTAACATTTTAAGAAAGTGGAGGATAAACGGTACGATTAGTAGAAATCCCGGATCAGGGCGACGAAGGATATCAACTCAACAACAAGATTTGCAATTGGTAAATGCTTTAGTAGAAAATCCATTTTACTCAGTTATTCAGGCTGCTGAAGAAACGAATTTTCCTGGATCGAGTAGTACTAGTCGCCGGCGAGTAAGAGAATCGGAGCTACGCTGTCATGCAGCAGTACAGAAATACTTACTTAAAGCTGAACATAAAGAAGCTCGAGTAGGATTTGCGCTTGAATTTTTAGCCCATGATGTAAATTTTTGGAACAATGTAATCTTTACAGACGAAAAAACTTTCCAGTCAACACACAGTGGTCGTATTTGTGTTTACCGCCCTCCAAATACTCGATTCGATTAGAAATATATATCTAACGATGATAAAAGTGGTAGATTTTCCGTCAATATGTGGGCTTGGTTATCGGCACGTGGTCCTGGTGTTTTGTGGCATATTGAGGAACGATTTAATAGTGAAAAGGATTTTAGACAATATTATGCTCCCTTCTGTGTCACAATTATTTCCTAATAATGAGTTCATATTTCAACAAGACCATTGTTCCATTCTTACTGCTCATGCCGTAACTAACTGGTTTGAAGATAACAACATCAATGTTTTTAACTGGCCCAGTCATAGTCCAGATCTTAACCCTGTGGAAGAAGTATGGGGACTACTCGTAAGAAGTATCCGAAAACGAAATGTGAGACTACGGAATGACGAAGAATTACTGGAAATAGTAAATAATGCATGGCAAAATATTATTTCTAATGATTATTGTATAAGGTTATTTAATTCTATGCCAAACAGACTTATAGAAGTTATAGATAGAAATAGTGCAATAACGAAATATTCATAGTTAGTTTCTTGTTGAGTAGGATATCCTTTGTCCTTTGATCCAGGATTTCTACTAATCGTACTGTTTATTCTCCAGTTTCTTAAAATGTTACACACCAAATGTTTGTTAATGTTATAACGCAGTGCAATTTGTCTCATTAACCATCCATCATTTACTATAGCAATAACTACAGCATTAAAATAAAAAATAAATTAAAAGTGATATCTGTTTTATTTCGGCTACTCATTACATATTCAAATAGAGATAGATTTACATGAGAAAAAAAAAGTTATCCTATTTTTTTCTGCTCACGACAGTACTATTATTATGTAAGAAATCTTCCATTGCTATGTGTACTTGAAAAATAGGCGGGAGGCCATACCCGCGCTGACATGCGCGAACGGACAGACGGCGATGACAGACGTGCAAAGAGCGAGTGACCTAGCTTCCCATTTTCAAAATATACACAACAACAATATACCAAAGAATTTAGAGCATGACCGCATCGAAAATGACATAAACGAAATCATTGGTCATGACGTACAACTGACAAGAAGAGAATTTCTGAAAGTCATGACCAAGCCCTCGGAAATAGTAGACATTGTCAAAAACATATCATACAACAAAGCTCCGGGAAAAGACGGCGACGAGTACAAACTGCTCAAATATCTCCCGAGGAAAGGTATTGCGCAGTTAACGTATATCGTTAACGCGATCCTGCGTCTGCAACACTGGCCTAGCCAGTGGAAATGCGCCGTGGTCGTGCCCATCCTTAAACCAAACAAGAAGTTCGCCGGCAGCTACAGGCCTATCTCGTTACTGTCGGCGATCTCTAAGTTGGTGGAGAAGCTCATCCTAATCAGACTAGACGCTGTTCAGGAGGAGCTCCACATCGACGATGAGTCTCAGTTTGGCTTCAGAAGGGGCAGGGGTACGATACAACAAGTTGTTAGGATAGTTAACGACGTCAAAGTACAATACAACCTCGGGAAGAGCACCGCGCCATGGTGCTTCTCGATATTGAGAAGGCGTTCCACACCGTCTGGATCCCGGGATTACTATACAAAATGCACGACTACAACTTTCCAACTTATTTCATCAAACTCATTCACTCGTTCTTGACGGGCAGATCTCTGCAAGTTCGAGTGAATAACAAACTGTTAACACGGCGGGACATTCGCGCGGTGGTCCCGCAAGGATCATGCCTGTCACCAAAGTTGTACAACCTGTACGTCTCCGACTTCCCAGAGCTTCCGAATACGAAGTTGGCCAAGTACGCCGATGACACAGCCATGTATGCACATTCTCATAACGCTTAAGCAGCAAACATGCTGGTCAAAACTCATATGGCCCGTGCCACGGCGTATTACGACCGATGGAAGATTCGGGTAAACGCTGAGAAGTCGGAGGCGATAGTCTTCACGCGCCATTTACTGAAAATAAAATCTTAACACCAATCTTGATTCGGGGAAACCAAATTCCAACCAAGAGATGCGTGAAGTACTTGGGGTCAGACTGGACCAGCGACTAACGTTCAATACGCACATAAATGAGACAGTACGGATGGTCTACTCCCTGTCCAGGAGTCTGTATCCGCTCATGGTCAGAGGTATCAGACTTAACCGACAAAGTAAAAAATTGTTGTACACGATGGTGGTCAGGTCGTCCATCACATACGCGGCGCCGGTGTGGTGCAGCATACCGACCACGACAATGAGAAAAGTAAAAGTGCTCGAGCACAAGTTTACGCGCCTCATTTCTAATTCTGGAAGGTACACCTCCCTCAGAGTCCTATACGCACTTTGCCACGACATAACCCCAATAGCGGACTACATCCGGGACATCTCCCAAAAACTCTACTCTTTCAAACTGGGCGATAATCCGCTAACAAGAAACATAACACAAATTAGACAGCAAAATGCCCCATTTCGGATAAAACACTCTCTACCATACCAGATGACCAACTATAACTTCCGCTTATCCTATCCGTCTTTACTGATATTTCATACCTTTGAATCTTTAAATCTTTTCTGTCTCTTTCTTCCTTTAAGTTTGTTCATGTTTGTTTCGTTTGTTTCTTGTTTTCCTTTTGTACATTTTTGTTTCTAAATTAATTTCCCATCGGAATTTTTCAACAAAAATAAAAATTTTCGAAAAATCAAAATTATCAAAACCAAAGTTTAGGCCAACCTATGTGCAGCCCGGCATTTACAAGTTTCGCAGAAGTTTCCTCGTTCAGATTGAGGTACTTGCGTTGGCATCAAAATTTAAAAAAATATATGAGAGTATCTAAAACCAAGTTTAGTTATAAGTTTTTTAAAATCTGTTTTTGTTAGATATAGAAAATATTACCACCTATTTTAATTCATCTTTTATGTGAAAGGAGTTTAGGTTAAGTTCTAAATTGTGTTTTAGCCAAACCAGTTCTATTCCGCCCGACCCTGCAACCCGCCCCCGCGAGCTACGGGGTGGTTGCATGGTTGGTCCCCGGAATAGGTTCTGGGGCGGCACATGTATTATACTCATAATATATAATAAAGAAGTTTTGAATTGAATTGAATTGAATTGCTATGTGTACCATTACTTATGGGACACCCTGATATTTCTGTAGTAGTTGAAGTATCTTTTTGCAGATACTGAATTTTTCCGGTTCAGAGGGTTGTTTATAAGGGTTCGCGGGGGTATTTTGGTAAACTTTTTTGAGCCACTTTCTACTCGCAAGAAACTAGCCTTTCATAAAAATATTAACGAGCTAACAATTAATTCCGACTTAAAATCTCTGGCAACTGAGCTATACAGGTTTTTAATGGGAATTATATAGTGGAGTGTGTGAGTCGGACGAACTTATAAATATTTTGCTATGCAACGAGAGTAACTCCCACCCCTGTTTTCTAAGATGCTGAACACGATGGTGCTGGTAGAATTTGTCTTTGGAGTTGCGTAACCCCTCAAACGGCCAAAAACTACCCCCACAATGGGTTAAACGTTTATCACATCTTTTCCACTGGTAAAACTTAGCGTACCCTCCCGTTTTTGAGGATGCTGAACACAGTGGTGGTGCTCGATATTTTTACTGACACCCTCCAACCCATCTAACCTAATAAACACCCCCGAAAGGGGTGAAAATAGTTCTTTATATTGTGAACGATCCATCTTTTGCGTCTGAAGGACTTCTACTATATTTTCCAAAAATGAATATTAACGTTCACAAATAAGGGTTCAAAACGACTGTTTCAGACGGAGAATAATACAAAATTTATACTTACTGTTCGTTTATGCTTAACTGCTTCTCTGATGGTATCAATTGGACATCGTAACACTATAAATCTAACACAGTAAGTACTAACACTTTCCTAAAATTAAACTGAAATAAAATTTTAAAAACACAAGAATAAAACAATATAAAGTTCAAGAATATATATTAAATCTCTTTAAAAAATCATGTTTTACAACAACTTCAAGAAAAATGTTTTTTACAAACTATAGTCTGGCCCGTGTACAACATATGGTGAGGAACGGATGGCTTATAATGTACCAATTACCATCCAATATGCGGTTTTTGAGCTAACGATTACACAAAGAGGTTCAAGAAAAGTTCAATGTTTATAAATTTTTGGTAGGCTTCTGCTTGCCTGTCTATTTACGTATTTACAGTTCAATATCAATTTTGATTGCTCCTCGGAGCTTAAAAATGCTTGAATCGCAACGACTTTGAATTATATTTTGCAATTACAATTTCATACGTTCAGGCAAGGCGGTCCCATGCACACATGAGTACATGGTAACTCTACTTTTCTGACACCGAATCACTGAGGAACCGGTTTAGGGCAAATCCCGTTAAAACCCATCATTTTCCCGTCAAAATCGACTGCTAGGAAATGATGGGGGTCCCTTGTCGCTAAAGGCTATTTTCGCTAAAATTGTCGATATACTTTGAATATAGACTGGATTAACTTGTCCTTATATTTAACACAACAACGCACGAGTTGCAGTGCTTAACAACGTGGATTCGTAAAAGGGTTTTTAATTTTGAAATTTCCGAAATTAAAGCCAATTTTTGTTACACTTTATAAATTTTGGTGGTCGGGGCGACATTACGTCCCCGTGCAGCGACATTTACTACATTTCTAAAATTACACTCCTTGATGAGTTATTGAAATTTTTGCATAAAAAACGCTCCGTAGAGCGAAAATATGATTAAAAATATAAAAACCTCTTCCAACGATATTTTTACGTGAAGCACGCTTTTCATACGAAATGTTTCCTCGTCGGATTTTGTTACAGTTTCGAAAAGTATATCGAGGCTTTTATCGTGTTCTTTAACATTATCACCGGCAAAATGTATGTAACGTCAGTTTTCGAGGATGCTGATCACGGTAGTGATGGTCAACATTTGTGCCGACCTCCTCCAATGGCTAACGAACACCCCCGAAAGGGGTGAAAATCATTTTCTTTTTACAACACCGGCATAATGTATATACCGACCGTTTTCGAGGATGCTAAGCACGGGAAAACTAATCATACTTCTGTTCGTGAACATAATTGTCTTTATTTACTATTTAACTGAAAAAGATAATCGAGTACGTACAAAAACAGGTCTATTGAATCATTGGTACGTACAATTTATTTTATTACAAAAAATGATAGAAACAGTACTTGCGCATACACGAAGACGAGCATTACATGAATTTTACCGCTGATACTTTACAAAAAGGTTCTCACGCCTCTTTGGGGTGTTTATTAGCCGTTAGCGGGGGTGGAGGGGGTAAAAAGACATTTAGCATCACCACCGTACTCAGCATCCGTAAAAACGGAAGGCGTATACATTTTACCGGTGAAAAAAAAAAAGTTTTCACCCCTTTCGGGAGTGTTTTCTTAGCCTGTTAGAGGGTGTTCAGCATCCTCGAAAACGGGCTTTACATGCATTTTGCCGGTGATATATAGAAAAAGGTTTTCACCCCTTTCAGGGGTGTTTGTTAGACGGTAGTTGGGTTGGAGGGGGTCGGAATAAATTCTACCAACACCATTGTACTTAGCATCCTCGAAACGGGGAGGGTAGATACTCTTATTGCATAGTAAAATTATAATTTTCGGCTTTTTTGACGACTCACACACTTCACTAATAAGTATTTATTATTTGTATTTGTAAGTTTCTATGATAAATGGAATGTGAAACAGCTCTTATAGATTTGGATGTTCATTTAAAATTTGTTTTTAATATAAATTTTTCCTTCGAAACTTATCTGTATTTATGTTTTGCAGAGAGTGATGGGTATATGTGCGTGTTCAATATATATTTCTAGCCAAGATCTATTAGCACTCTCAAAATTTTGTTTAGTGATGAGGCTACATCTACTACTAACGGGGTGGTGTCTTCTAAAAACTGCGGATACTAGACTACAGAAAATCCTCGGGATATTAATTGTAAAGACCATTCAGAAAAAATTAACGTATGGTGTGAAATTTTAGGAGACCGAATAATTGGTCCATTTTTCTTTAATGCCGAGAGTTTAACTTAACCTTTTCGATACGGAATTATGGGATGCAATTGGCGATCTTCCTATTAACGTGCGACAGGAGATGCTTCTGCAATTAGATGGTGCATCGATTCATAAATCCATAATTGTTTGTCAGTGGTTGAACGAATATTTTACAATGCGCTGGGTAGGAAGACAGCCCTTTTGAACTCTGGCCTCCTAGATCCCCCGATATTACACCCACTAGATTTATATTTCTGGGAAACACTAAAAAATAAAGTTTACAAAACAAAGCCAAGAAAATTCGAGAGGACTTTCCACTAAAGTAAGAGAAGAGTAGCCAATCATAATCGTAAAAGAAATGTAATCAAACTGAAGATGGATTAGTTGAGAGAGGCATGTAACATACAATGGGTTCTTACATTGATCGGTACTTGTAAGTTTATATGATAAATGAAATATAGATAACTTCGCATAGATTTCGAGGACCATTGAAGATTTACTTTTAACGTAAATTTCGCGTTCGAAACCTATCTGTATTTATATTTTTGTTGTACTTAAAATATGTTTTTGTAGGAGCTGATGTGTACCTGTGCATTTCCAAAATAAACTGCAAAATCTCTTAAACGCAATTTTTACTTAATGGTATTTTTAATACTTACAAATACCCTCAGAAACATCACGGAATCTCTCTTTGAAACTTTCAAAAATTTTACACGAATATGTTTGTAAATGCTCATAAACGCTTGACTGTAAATTCTTGTAAAATACTTGCCCCCTTGAATTCCTCAGAATGCTCTTAAAAACCGTTATTAAATTAACCTCTCCAAATCATATACAAACTTCATTCATATACATTTATGCGAATAAAGCTTTTAATCATGTAACTGGGAAATCTAAAAAATAAATTCTACTTAGAGTATTTTTAAAACTTACAAATATCTTTAAGGAGCATTACTGAATTTCTCTTTGAAACTTCCGAAAATTTTATACGAAAATATTTGTTAATGCCTCGTAAAATCCCGTCTGTAAATTCTTGTAAAATTTATTCTTTTCAATTCCTCAGAATGCTTGTAATACTTAACAAAACCTCTCCAAATCTCTTATATACTTCATTCATACATTTATGTGAAATCGCATAACTGAAAAATCTCTTGAACACAATTTTTAGTACTTTACAAATACTGTTAAAAAACATCATGCTATCTTTCTTTCAAACTTTAGAAAATTTTATACGAAAGTACTTGTAAATGCTCGTAAACTCTTGACCGTAGATTCTTGTAAAATATTTGCCTTTTTCAATTCCTCAGAATGTTTGTAAAAACTATTATTATAAACCTCATCAAATATCATGCAAATTTCATTCATAAATTCATGTGAAAATTTTTAATCACATAACTTCAAAATCTCTTATACACAATTTTTAATTATAGTACTTTTAAAACTTACAAATACTGTTAAGAAACATCATGGAATCTCTCTCTGAAACTTTAGAAAATTTTATACGAAGGTTTGTAAATGCTCGTGAACTCTTGGCTGTACATTCTTGTAAAATATTTGCTCTTTTCAATTCCTTAGAATGCTCGTAAAAACTGTGATTATTACAACCTCTCCAAATCTGATACAGACTTCATTCATAAATTCATGTGAAAGCTGTTAATCACATAACTGCAAAATCTCTTAAAAACAATGTTTACTCATATAACTTTTACTGTTTGTTTGGTTAAAACATATCGCATTATTTGTTGTAACAAAATATTTTAATTTCTTTCTCTGGTAGTGGAGTGTACAGTATGTTGCACTTAAAATTGTAACACTCTTATAACTTTTTTATTTTTCTCTTTTCGATTTCAAGCAAATTTTACTCAAATATAGAACACCTTAAAATTTACTTATGGTCAAAAAACATTCACCCCAATATAAATACAAAGTCACCTGATGCATTAAACTAAGAATATATTAGGCTTCTTTTATTGGAACATTTCGCTAATGAAAGTTGTTCAGAATTCTGGAACTAAGACCAAATTTTTTTAGAAATTAAAACATATTGAATTACGTCCAAATCCAAAAATATTATTTTAATGGGTTAATTGTCCACTACTCGACAGCTTGCATTTTCTATCAAAATTTTCGCACTTTTAAATACAAAAACCCATTGAAATAACATCTTTGGACTTGACATATTGAAAAAATATTTCTAAGTATTAATTAATGAAACTTATTTGAATTAAAAGTTTTTGGAACTTTCATTTGTAAAATTTTTCAGTAAAAAATACCGAAAATATATATATTTTTTACATTATTGCGCTGATGTTCATATCCAGGTGACTTTGTATTTATATGGAGGTGAACGTCTTTTGGTCATAAGTAGATATCTTAATATTTTTTATATTTGTGTAAAATTTTGGCTCAAATTGGAAAAAAAATTAAAAAGCCATAAGTGTGTTACATTTATTATCATTAACAGCAATTGCCTCAGCTCTAAGTTTATATTTATGATATTATCAACGGTTATCAAAGCCTAGCAGAAGAATCAGTATTTATATGCATTATGTTCGGCAAGCGATAGGCACAGGTGTACGATTTTGAGTTTACTATCCTTCAGAAAGAGGCTTTACTATGGATTTCGGCACAGCTAATTGTTAAGGAAAAAGAAATAGAATATAATAGTCCTGTACAAAAAAATTTAAAAAAAATAAGTGAATAAAAATTATCGAAATTTGCATACTTTTACTTACCCTATTTTAAGCTTCCTTCTATCGCAATCAAAACGAAAATGATGTTTGCATGTAATGCATACCACACGAAAATTCGTGATTCTACGCAAATCGCATGTATCAGAATAAAACACTTTAAACATTTAGTATGCATGAAAAATACAACAGTTTGGTGGAAGATAATACTGGTATGTTCTTTCCTATTATTTGGGTTTTCTACCACATGTATTATTATCCTCTTCAAGAACAAGTCACCGAATCTACAAAATAATAGAATTATTGGAAAAAAGCCTCTGCGCCCGTGACGTTTACGTCAAAGGAACAGTCAAAGGTTATGTTTTACAAATAATATAAGTAGAATAAACACAGAAATAATGTAAAGTAGTCTCTTTCCGTTTTCAAAGCTTTTTATGGAAGTGTTTTTTGCTGTGTATGTCAAATACACAGCTTTAAGATTCTGTTTTTGTTTTTTTTTTGAAAACGGAAAGAGACTACTTTCCGAAACGTCAGCAAAATACATTATTTCTGTGTTTATATTATTTGCAATACATAACCTCTTACTGTTCCTTTGACGTAACCGTCACGGGCGCAGAGGTTTTTTCCAATAATTCTATTATTTTGTAGATTCGGTGATTTGTCTTTGAAGAGGATAATAATACATGTGGTGGAAAACCCAAATAATAGGAAAGAATATTCGTAGAATGCCACAAATAATTTTCAGACAATAATACTGGTATGTGCACGATGTGCAAAATTCGAGAAGGGCCCAGACACGTCGCGAATGATAGACTGGAACATTTTAGAATAATCGAGTACATTCGACACGGGTATATATAGAGTGGATCCAAGCGCATTGAAGACAGTTATGTATGAGACGAGCAGGTGATAAGATAAGATGGAGAACAGTAATTAGTTAGTGGTGCTGGCAACGGTTGAGAATTGAAATGTTAGTCAAAGAGAAGTGAGCTCTTTAGTAGGAATAAATAGACAGTCTGTGGGTCGAATTTTAAAATCAAATAAGTTACACGCAGATCATATTCAAATGCACAAGGAATTATCTGATGGCGATTTTCAAAAGCGCCTACAATTTTGTAATTGGTCCAGATTGGCAAAATGCAACATGATGTCAACTTCTTCAATACTGTTTTATTCAGTGATGAGGCAACTTTTCATAAAAGTGGATTTGTTAAAAAGCACAATTTCCATTATTATGCTTCGGAAAATCCTCACTTTTTTATGCAAGTTGATAACCACACAGATGATCTATATACGTTTGAGGAGGAGTTATTTGTGAACATGTAATAGAGCGACATTTCTTTCATGGTACATTGACTGGAGCTATTTATCTTCATTTTTTGGAAAACTATCTGCCACAATTATTGGTAAATCTCCCTGAAAGAATTCGAAATGGGATGTGGTTTTAGCAAGATGGTGCTCCACCACATTATTTAAATGCAGTTAGAGACCACTTAAATAATACCTACCCTCATCATTGGATTGGAAGAAATGGACCCACTAAATAGCCTGCTAGATCCCCAAATCGTACAAAAATGGATTTCTTTTTATGGGGATACGTGAAGAAAATTGTTTATAGAGACACACCAGCAACAGTAAAAAATATGAAGGAAAGAATAATAACTGCCTTTACATCTATCACACCGGCAGTTTTAGGAACAGCGAGAACCTCATTTCAAAAGCACATAGAGATGTGTGTCAATCAAAATGGGCAACATGTGGAACATTTATTATAATTTTTTCTACTGAGTTATTTGAAGAAACCTCTTTTTTCAAGTTTATTTTTGAATTTTGTAATTATTGCTCAATAATACGAAATTAGTTGCAATTAGCCATAGGGAAGTACTTCCATAAAATGTTAGTTTTTCATTTCTACATCACATCGTCGAAAAATATACAGGTTGTTCCATTTGAAAAAATTGAGAAAATTCAATTTAATGTCCTTAATTGAAAAATAATTTTGGCCACCCTGTACATTTTTAGGAAATGAAAATTATTCAAAAACATTAATTAGATGTCTGGTATTCACGTAAGTTTTTCTTAAAACTCATAATTGTTACTGTGGTGATTTTTTTAATATCCATCTGCAGATTACATTATTTCAACAAAAAAATTCATTACATTCAAGTGGTTGGGAGATATTCAATGCTAATATAGGAATGAATAGAGTCTAGAAAGAGGCTTCAAAAAATATACTGATATACATAGCCATTCCATTTTAAAAAAGGCACTTGGTCCTGTCATTTCGTCTTGGCTCGCCCTGTATGTTCGAAAATAATTTCCAGTTATAGACTTTTTTATCTAGTTTACTTGAAGTTTTTTTAAAATATCTAGCTATCGTAGAACTCGAGATATCGAGGTCCGACGCACTATTGGCCCACCCTATATATAACATCGTAAGGCGCGCCGTTATACTGACTTGCGCGCGCGCGCTTGCATTTCTTAACAATTAAAAAACAAGCACTTAAGGCAAAAAATAACAAAATATATCTATCGTATATTGTGGTATAAGCTTCAAATAATAAATACTATTTTTTTTTACATTAAAAAACATTAATTTTCATATGATATATGAGCCCTGAAAATTTCAAATTGCAAATTTCGCGTTTTTTGGGATTTCAAGATTTTTTTCTGTAAATCTATCAACTTTAGAGAAAAACGTCTATGAACATTTTTTGTTTGTTTTGGTGTGAAAAATACGTAAATATTTTTTCCGAAACGATAAAGTCAATGTTTGTATTTTGTTTAAAAAAACTTTGTTTAAACAATTCCTGACCACATTTCCATCTGGCAAACTGTACTTTCTTGTAAAGGAGCACATTTTGAACAAGATGGCACAAAAATTTTCCATTCGAATTAATTTTCCCGGTCGACGACTGATTTCGTCCGGACTAAAAAAAATGTCCCACCAGTAAATAATCCTTTTATAGCAGGCAAAAAAGTTACCAATAACCTACATCCGAAAACCAATAAGATTAAAAAAGTTATAACAATTAAAAAAAATTACAACACTTCAAAATTAGACAATAAAATTAAAATATCTCAAAAACTACTACAGATCTAACTTATTGGAATAAGAACAATTTTGCTTCAAATTTAATCCTTAATCGAATGGCATAAAGTATATACGACCGGAATTGAAACCGTATAAAAACTAAAAGCCGGCAAAAACAGTCGGTATCTCTTTATTGTACATGGGAGGAGGTAAATAGAAATGATTGTCATAATAAAATGTTAAATTGTATTCATTTTTATTATTTTTTGTTTATTAGGTTCATTTCGCCAATAACATATTTTTGAGGTATTATATCAGTTTTAGATATAAAGTCTAAATATTTAAATTTATTGGTATTAGTTTTAAAGTTAACCCATATTATATTGAAATATGTTATTGCTCAGCAAGGACCAACGAGAAGGTATGAACATATCTTGCCAGGAGGGGATGGGACAGGTTAGATTAACGAGGGGCAACGATTTTAGTCAAAAATAAAACAAAAATTTAAGTTTCTTCTAAAATAAAAGCGTAAGTTTCTTGAACAATGCAAAGAATTATTATATGAAAACAAAAATAAATATTTGTATACTTATATAAAACATAAATATAAACAAAATTAAAATATTTCTCTAGAATGAAGTAACTTAAATTAAAATTTCTTATCAACTAAATAAAATATATGCCACTAAATGTAACAATAAAAAAGTGAATGAAAAAATGAAGAAAAGTTTAATGTTAATTGACCCGTCCGAATCTTCACTTTCTGAGGAGGAATCATTATCCAGTTGAATTAAAATCGGCGCACTAGGGGGTAGCGTTGGATATCGATTTTCTTCTCCAATTTCATGCCTAACGCAATTTTTCCATAAATCAGTATTATTGTCAATGTCATTTATTACTTCTCTTATATGATCAACTACTATCGCGTTTAACGTTGGAGAGTTATTACATTTTCGTAAACGTACTTTTAGTGTTCCCCAAACCATCTCGATAGGATTAAATATGCAATAGTATGGAGGTAACCGCAAAAGTGTATGACCGTGTATATTGGATAAGTTATCAATAACATATTCCTTTTTGAAATTCTATTCTTTTATTCTATTCAGTAATTCGCGTTTTGTTGGAGCTTTTACAGGAATTTCCATATTTTTTTTTCTCATGAATTTTAAAATGTCTTCCTTTTTTGTGCTGTTATTTGGTATTTTATTTAATATACGCGAGTGATAAGAAGCATTATCTAATACAATTACTGAATTTGGCGGAATATTTGGTAGAAGCTGTTGAGAAAACCGTTTTTCAAATAGATCGGCTGTCATGTCTTCGTGATAGTCTGCAGAAGACTGCGTTATTTTTTTGGCCGACAAGAGCAACGCATTGGGTACAAACCCATTTTCACTTCCCGCATGAAGTATGATAACGCGTTTTCCTCTAGAACACGGAGTATATAAAACACAATTGTGCGAACTATCTACCCAACCATACTGAACAACACCATGCGTGTCAAACCACGTCTCGTCTATAGATACACTATATGCCTGTTTAGTTTACGATATTCTCTAATTTTTTTCCAAATAATAATAATAATAGGTCTTTATTTTCTCAAAAAAAAGTAACAAGATTAGATAATATAATTTAAAAGAATACGAGAAAAACGCCGAAGATCAGGTGGCCGCACAAGACGAACCTCTGTATTTAATCTTAAGCGTAGGTAATAGCAATATGGCAAAAAAAACCAATCAGTATTGCTAATAACAGATAGTATGTATGTAGTAACATGATATTTGTAGGCACTAGTGTAAGAAAAAAAAATTATATTTTTACACTAATTAAAAGAAGAATTCACCTATGGAGCATTAATTTGATTCATTCAAAAGATATTTTCTTAGTGTGAATTTAAAAGCTGGTAAAGATTTACTTTTGATATATGAAGAAATGGAATCATATACTTTAGTTATTTGATACGTAAATGATCGTTTGAATAATTCTGTACGATGGAGGTGAGGAGTAAGTGTACCTTTGAAACGAATATTCAAATTGTGGACGTCTGTTCTATATGAGATTTTTTTGCTCAAGTATTTGGGAGTTTTTTTATTAATAATTTTATGGTATAAACAAGCAGAATGCATAAGTCGTCGCCTAATCTACTCGAAGTGAAACTATACGTCGCGATTCCATAATTACCATACGACTGTCAAGTTTTTTATGTTTAAAACCGCATTCTAATAAGACGTTTCGTAGTGTATCTAAAGACCTATAATTATAATCAGCATAATCGCTCAATTTTTCTTGAATCATTTTTAACGTAGGAACTATATTTTCTTCATACATATTACATCCATATTGCCGTATTACATCTCTAGTGGCATGATCAATATTTTTTAATTTCGTATTTTTTCGTTTCCTCTTTGCGCTGTGATCTATAACATCGCCTTCTTGGATTACGCGATAAATTGTTGATTTTGATATTTTAGTTAATTCGTTAATACGTCGTATTATTTCTTTCTCACATTATTCAGAATTTTCGCTTTTCAAACATTCATATATATTTAAAATAATACGTTGACTGTGTACGTGTAAATCTTGGTTTTTAAACTCTAAATTTATTTCGGCTTTTTCGACAATAACCGGTTCAACTATTTCGGGATTTTCGGGCGTTATTATATTATCCTCTGTTTCAAATGGTCTCCAGAAAGCCATGGTAAATTAGTAAATAATTAAAATATTTTACCTTTTATACAGTAGTAAATATTTATAAATATGAACAGTAACTAACTAAACTCCTACGCTTGATATTGTAATAGGTATTTATGCACTGCACTGGTGCATAGACAGCGCGTTGTTAGAATTCCACGTTGACCGATAAGAAACGATTTACTTTTTTTTGTGCTAGTAGGCCTGTCCGTTTTATTACCTTTAAACCAGTGCAGTCGTAGATGGTTCATTCAGGCTGATTACATTGCCAGTCTCGGACTCGCCTGCACAGTTTCAACTACCGTTCGAATCTCGATATCACTGCCAAATATATAGGACAAAATATCAAGTTCAGTGCGCACGGTCCTGTGCTTTAAAACTGACCAGTTTCAATTTTGGCCGTATTTACTATACCTATGTTTCAAACCTTCCTTGATAGAAAAATATTTTTAAAATGCAGCGCCATTTCTGGTGATGTTATAATAGTAAAGTATACTTCCTGAAGGAGGCATTAACCATAGAAATCTATTACCGTTTATAGAATAAAAATATATTTTTTAGTTTCCGAGATATCGGTTGTGGGAATGTTAAATGAAACACTCTGTATATTGATGGAAGAAATTTTTTTATTTACCCCTTTAAACCACCCTTTGGAGGGCAACACTCTTTCTTGAAAAATTTCGTCCAGAAAATGATCACAATTCATGATCCCTAGTTAAAAAATATCCCAGGAAAGTGCTTTAACATTCACAAAAATCCTCATGAAAATCGGTCAGCATGCATTTTTACGAAGCACTTACATAAATTCATTTGTTTATATATAGATAAGACAGTTTTTCATGGCATGGCATTATAAAGTCACTGCTAATTGGGAAGGAAAAAGTGGTGGTTGATGAATTATTTAAATTAGGTCATTTTTGGTACCTAACATCGATTGATGAACAAAAAATGTTTTAAAATAAAATTTAACGATGTATTTTTCATCCATCCTGTTTTACTTGTTATTACAAAAATACATTATGTATTTTTATAAAAGAAATTCTTTTAAATTTGTTATTCACATTAAGTGACATGTACCGATCCAAATTTTAGTAGTATTAAATAGATATAAATGGCATAAAAATAGTTAGTAATAAAACTTTCAACTAAAAATAAATTATCGGCTATTAGGGCTATTATATATGTAATTTGCAATCGTTTTCTTAGAATATAATCTAATATAAAGTCTAAAATAATATGCTGACAATCTAAATTATTTATAGGTGCAAATAATACAGAACCATAAACGACAACGTGAAATTTAATTCAGCACAATACAAGTGTAATAAATTTGCTGATAAATCCAAATAACCAAATCTAGCGCGCGTCAAAAAACCTACGTAGCACAAATGCATTGAAACCGGCACCTTTCTACGTCACGCAACGTCATAAACCAGAATCCTGCCGAATCACACGTGCAGGAATGCACAATATAAATTCCTCCTGAAAGTAGGTCAGACACCGGCTAGTGTAAAATAATCTTCGTTGACATGGCGGCTCCATCTATTGTGCAATTGCTGTAATATAATCAGTAGTGAAAAAGCTGCTGTTAAGATCTCTAATTATTATGCTCATAGCTCCATCTTTAATCTATTAACGCTTTTAAACTGGTTTTGATGTTTTAAATAAATCTCTGCAATGCCACCTGTTAGCGTCGTTTAAAAACACGAACTGGCATAACCAGCATTTCATGAATTTTACAGGAGGCTAAAACTAAGTTGCATAAAGAACGTATGTATTTGCGTTAATATCAAACAGATTTTCGATTTGAAGGTATCAATGGATATATCGTGAAAATTAGTATCAATTACTGGGTGTCTAAAAGATGTTGCCATATTTGAAACATTTACATAATTACAAGTTAGTAAGTTTTACATTTTTGTCTTATCGGTCTGGTCCATTTGATTGATTTGAGTGGAGTTACTGTATTCTAAAAAATAGAACGGCCCTAGAATATTAAGTAATCTCAAACTATTTTTTAAAACTATGTGATCCTACTGAAAATCGTCTAAGAAATCCAAAAATGTAAGAATATACAGAGTGTTCCATTAAAAATTTCAAAGTAGGGGTCATTTCCGGGAAAATCGGAAGTGGTGGAACAGTGTCAAATAGTGAAAAATTTGCAACTTTTGGTATATATTACTCCTGCCAAGTTTGTGTCCCGCATACCTCGAAAATTCTAGAAACTATAGCTGTATATAACTATGATTCCGTTGATACCCAGTATTCACCGCCGTATGCACTCACACACACACACACACACCATCACACACACACACACACATATATGTTACATCATATATACATATATTACTATATATACATTGTTATTTCTAGGGTACCGCAAGGGTCTGTCCCTGGGCCACTATTTTTCATTATGTTCATCAATGATATTGTAGATGGCTTAGACAATGTTAACTATTTAACATATGCCAATGATTTGAAGATTTTTTTCTAAAATTAATTCCATTTATGACTGTATTCGATTGCAAAAAAACTTAGATATAGTAAGTGACTGATGAATTAAATATAAACTCCAAAAATGTAATGTAATGCCTTATCTACGCAAATTGAGTACAATCTCGTACAACTATACCATAAACGATTCCATACTGCACAGACCTGAAACTCTGTGAGATTTGGGGGTCGTATTTGATAAAACTCTACCATTTAATGTACATATAAATACCATTGTCAGATATTCCAGTGATTTTTCAAATTTAAATACACTCAAGATACGTACATATTAATAGTTTAGAATCAGTCAACATAAGTTTGTGAAGTTATAACAACAACTTATATTAAACAAATATTTTAAAAAATATAGAATGAGAAAAGGTGGACGGTTGTGATTAAAAAAATTTCAATTGTGAATTTTTACTTCTTTTTATATTAATTTTAATTCCATTATATTAAAAGATGCGAAAAAATTCATAAAAGCTTTTATCTTTCAGCGTAAAATTTGTAGTTGAACTAAAAAAATAAAATTAAAATCGGATCAGCGTTTGCGGAGATAGAGTGCACATCTGGTTTGGCATTAAAATCAATATGACGGACTTCTTCCCACTTTCCGGGATGTCAACCACATGGATTCCTGACCTACAAATGTCCCCAATTAGGATTCTGAAGTCAAAGTCCGTACATTCCATGGGTCAATGAAATCCTTGTCAGGGAAAGTCTACAAAGTTTTTTACATGGCTACATCACGTACGAATATTTTAAAATTTATACTACTTGTTTCAACCACAAAGCAATCTGTACTGATATTGACATATTTAACTGCAGCCTTACTGCTTTAAAAACTTATTATTACCGAAGAGTGATTGATCTGTATTCTTTCTCTTTACTTGAATGTTTTTTTTTCTGATGTACTATCATTGCTTATGTAACGCACGTTAACTTATTTTGTACTTTCTTTTTGTAAATATATCTTAATATATACATATTTTAGTCACTAACTGTTTTAGTGCCATAGACAACAAAAAAAGCTACTTATTATTCCTAGACAGTTATCGATAAAACCATGTAGCAATTTCTATACTTAAGCAGTTTCTATATTTAAGAAGTTTTTAACTTATTGACAAAATCCTTTCTTAACAAGACTTACATAGACACATTTTAAAAAGTGAAATATATATTAATACCATGATGTGGTTAGTTTTTGTAAAATTGTTGATTGTTGCTTTGCCCGTACATAGCAACATAATACATTTTTTGTTCATGAGGTCCCTCTTTAAAGAAGTTAAGGGGAGATCTCACATTCCACCTCAACTTATAACACAATACGTTGGTGTAAGATGACTGGTTTTAAAAAAATGTTCTTAGAGGAGCTTCCTTCACCGTCACCTCCACCATATTCGGCCATTTAATAGTATAGCAGATTCGCTTTCTCATATTTTTAAGATTCGAAGTTCCTTGGACAACTACTGAGAGTTTAAGAAATCAGTGAACTTCACGCTGTAAGGTTGTTTCGACGCGCCAGCCGAAATATGGGGTATAAATAAGAAAGAAGATGTACCCAGATAGTACAAACTGTCTATGGACGTTTGAAAATTATATGCTCTGGATATTTAAAGTCCAGCGGCTTTACCGAAGACATCCAGGGGACAGTGTTATAAATCGAAACATCCAAAAACTTACGTTTTGTGTCCATTTCAGGTACTAAATACAAATGGGTGTATAAATTCGTCATTAGAAAGTACTTGCCCTCAGTGTGTGCGCACTGGCAAAGATTTCTAAAAGTAGCACCCGACGCCAGCACTTAGTTGCATATTTGAGAAGAGTTGTATGATATTTCGAACGGAGGACTGTTCCATAACTGGCGACTTAGTTGCATTTAAAAAGGAGGTAAATGGTATGTAAGAATTATAAGTATAACCAGGAGATAAATTTGCATGAGTTAGCTGTGTTGCTTCAAGTGAGACTAGTGATAACAGGAGCGAGTCTGATAAAGTGAAATTAGGAAAAGGGCAATATGATATAAACACTGAATTATTATAGCATGGCATTGTTATAGGTATATACTCTTTTCACTCAGTGAAACCAGAGCAATCGGAAGGTTAGAATTAATTCATGCTGGCATATGTGACCCCATTGAACATAAATCTTTTGGAGGTACACGATATCTTTTGTTGACAGTGGATTATTATTCTCAGAAGTTGTTTGGATACCTTCTGACAACCAACACTGATGTGCCAAAATATTTTAAAGCATTCAAGTTGTTTACAGAGAAGGAAGCAGGAGAAAGTTTTAAATGCTTGAGGAGTGATAACGAAATTGAGCTTTGCAGTGGGAACTTTAGAGCTTATCTTTATTCAGCCGGCATTAAGCATGAAAAGAGAGTACCCTATTGTCCCAATCAAAATGACAGAATAGAGAGGACTAATAGTACTGTGATTCAGAGAGTCAATTTAGACAAAAGTTACTGCGCTGAAGCTGTAAATATCGCTATTTATGTAAGAAAAAGGTATCCTTGCAAATCCATCTCAGAAGGTATACCTCAGGTACTATAATTTGAAAAGAAAACTGATTTGAGCAATCTAAGACTTCAGCCGAAGTGCATATTACTGAGCAAAAAAGATAAAAATTTGTGTGCTGTGCAGAGGAATAAAAGAAGTACCGTCTGTTAGATATTAACCATACAGGCAAATTAACCATTGCACGAGATGTTTCGTTCTATGAAAATATTATTGAGAGCTGTAAATCAGATGACACGAAAAATAAAGGTGTGCATTGTGTTCCTGCAACTGTCTACCATCCTTTATGGGGATGATGAGCAGCTGTACATGTATTTCCTGTCTCGATCGAGCCCCTACCATTCAACCTTAACCTATATATTCAATTTTCTTTGCACCCGTAAATACGAAATGTCTAGTTACCCATAAATAAGTGCATATGCACTCAACTTCGCTTCTGCAATAATGCATTTTGTATTATAATTAATATGATATCTGTTAAGTTGAATATTATTTCTGCATTGTTGAAATAAAGACCGTTTATTAAATTTGTACGTGTACTGAAACATTTGTTGGGTATGTGTCTTAATTACACATACTACATAATAGTAGTCATTTTGTTACCAATAAATTAATCGCTATTTATTTATCTGAAGGATAAACAAATGAAAGTGGCTATTTACGTGATCGTCTAGTTTTAGTAACTTAGGACCCCAAATTCCATTGTGTGTGTAGTAACCTTTTTAATTACCCCAGGTTCTTTTATATACAGTTTGGTATTACTTGTTTCTATCTAATACTATATACCTGACAAAATTATAATCACTCTGTTATTTTAAATACCCTGTAAGTTTGCACACACTGTTTATCAATTGAGAAACCTCGCTATTCAGTTCAGATTTTATTACTCAAGTTTGTACGGTAAAATTGAAATTTGTTTGATATTTTATTTGATGGAAATGAAACCATTTATTTAGTTAATTACCTAGGAAGGTAAAAAAAATCAGTAATTGATGGGAAAAATAATCACAGAAAACTATTTTATTTTATAATAATTGATGCGGCAAATAGCCTGACATGAAGTCAAAAAAATCCAAATATTTGAGACAATTGTCTAAATATTACAATAGGAAAATTTACGTCACTATAGTAATGACCATACTATACATGTTTCAAAGTTGCTATGCAATAACAAGTACCAGGTAATACATTCGTATGCCGTGTTATTTTGTAGTTGTAATTAAAGATGCGGCAAATAGGCTGATGAAAATATGATTGAAATTATGGAGTTAGCAAACGCTATGATGAAAACAAAACTTAATGCAAAACAGAGGACAAGAATCATGTCATGTGTCATGTTCGTGTATCATAGAATATAAGTGATAAATGAGAATTAAATACTCATGTATTATATCAGAGAATGTTAAGGAAATATCCTTTAATTGATCATACAAACGGTAACTACCAAATTGTGTATGACTGTTCCACAACGGAACACGGGTTGGGTAGGTGTAATTCAAACAGACGAGACATCCTGGTTCAGTACTCGACGAAAAGTAAAACCCTCGGAATAAGAGAAAGTTCACGGGCTAATTGACCCAGCACTGACCGATGGCCTGTACAGTTTGTAATGTGCAAAGTAATTAAGTGGATAGATCGTTATTAAACAATCATATAAAACCAAATAGCTACCGGTGAGAAACCTGCCACAATAATTTGAAAGGCAAACATTCCTGCGACATTTTACATGTCAAGATAGGCACATGGTAGGTAGCCCTTGGTAGTACACCACTGAAGAATAATGCAAGCGCAAGTTTCTTGTCATTGCATAAACGCAGAAAATATACAGTTCTTGAATATAAACTTTTATTTAGCAAACGTAATTCTCTTGAAAAAAATAGGTAGATCAGAATATCGTTTCATGCGTTGTTAGGCAAATAACTTAGCGGAAAAACCACAAAATAATCCAGGGAGTTCAGCGAATAGTTAATTTTTGCGACGTAGCTCAGGTATGGTTCAAATGCCATCTACTCTTCCTGTGGCCACCGTGGTCTCTTTTTATATTGTACGGATGATGTCACAGCCTACCCGGAAAATTCGGGCTTTACGCGTTCACGTTATCCCACGCTAGGGATGATTTATATTACAAAAATTCCAGACTGGCTCGGTCGTAGTTTCGCAACGTTTGTAGGCTCAAAACTTTTCTCTTTCTGTCCTTTGCATGCTTAAGATAGAAAAAGGTAGGCTATTTCACCCTATGTGATGCGACAGAAGTACTTGGAATTTATCGTGCCCATTGTAAACAAACACTATTGCTTGGCTCGATTTTAGTTAGATTCTTTCGTAAAAATGTATCGTTTATGTTGTTTTAAAAGAAAGTAAATTTAAATGACTTTCTGGCAACTTTAGCGTGTTTATTATGTAATGGCTAAATAAATATTCAATGAAATGAATTAAATGCAATAATTACTTGAATTTGGGAAAATAAAAAGAAAAATTAAAAGGACTACACACTTTTCTTTCAATTTTCTATATGCTATCTATTTCTGAATCCTGAACAAATGTCTCTAAGGGCACGATGTCCGAAACATCAAGGGTCTCGAGATAACGGCTGTTTTAATAATAAACACACACCACAGGTAATCACGACCCCCTTTATCCCGGAAGGCTCTAGAAGAGCCTTGTGTGGAAGGGGGCTACACATTTAGAGACAAGCGACACACACCCAATATCCGTATATAGTAGAAAAATCCCTCTCACAATATTTTCCACTGCTACGACCAGGGATCGAACCCGGAACTTTTGGGTGAGAGGCAAGTGCGCTCACCTCGCGACCATCAGTTTTTGTCAGTATTACCCGTTATTGTGTTATTACTTATTTTGAAAACTTTTTCAGCCTCTTTTCAAAACTTTTTTCAAAATTATATTCAAGATTCTGCTGGAGACTGTCTTCAAGACGTCTGTCAAAACTCCCAACTCGATCGAAGTGTAATATATTGAACAAATCGAGACCGTTGATGTTTCGGACATCATGCCCATGGATACATTTGTTCAGGATTCAGAAATACATAACATATAAAAAATTCAGACAATTCTTCCATATGAAAAGTGTGTGATCCATTACATATGACTTAGATGTTTCAGTACGTACTTGGCTATCTCAAAATTGTGTGATATCAATATTTATAAAAGTTTCCATCAGTGGCTGTGATCTCGAGTTAAAGATTCAACTGGCGTGGTTTATCCGTAATACGTCTAAACTTGTCTATTTTTTAAGTTTCAACCTATATGTTATTTAGGAATTACAGTCCTAAATACGATGTTTGTGTGAAGTTTCCTAAAAAAGCGCCGAGCTTTAAGAAAACAATAGAAAATTGAGGGGAAGACCATTAAAAATAGAACACTCTGTATGTTAAAATATAAATTATCATGAGTTTAATTCCAAAGTTCACTTCCAAATAAATAGAATATTAAATGAATGAGAAAGAATAGTGCACAAAGTGGTCCAAAGTGCGAACTGTAATGAACAGAATACTTGAACCGAAAACCTAGACAGTTGCTACTCTAAGCAGTAATTTTTTTTAGCATACATTCATTTATTAGCGTATTATCAAACATACCAAAGTTATTGACTTCGACTATCAACATTGTTATAGGTATATACCTAGTTATCGAATAAAGTCGAATACTGTCGATTCATTTAAATCTGACTTTGAGCTGTATATTGTGTATTATTGTGTATCCCATGATACCATCATTCATGTTTATATTTTCATATTTCATATGCGCATAGTGTGGCGTGTTAGTTTATTAATACAGTTAAGTTCGGTTCATCCGGTGCAATATAACTACCTTTATGTTAAGGTTAAGGAGAAGCGAGGTTCTATTTATTTAAGTTGGTACTAGTTTTTTAAGTGCCAAGGAGGAAGTAGTAGTATTGGGGAGAAATGGTTTGTATATTTCAATTTTGTTAATTTGCAATTTTTATAACCGATTTGTAAATGGAAAATATTTTCTTAGAACTTTTACCACAAAAAAACCGTTCTTGATAATTGACCTAACTCTTATTAAGATCTCATATTTAAAATAGTCATTATAGCCCAGGCGGTATTTGTTTTGGGATGGATGAATAGGGTAGTATGGCAGATTTTTGACTTAATCGCTCCTAAAAATCATAAAAAATGATAATTTCATTATGCGCTAGTTTGAAAATGTGGGCTTAATTTTTTAATAAACAAAATGTGAAAGAATTTCTAAAATTTCCGTTTTTTTCTTTCTATTTTTCATTTATCTCAGTAACTATCGCTTTTAGAGAAAAGTTATGGAAATGAAAAAGTTTTGTAATTAAATTTTAAATAAGATGCAGTTGGCTGCGAATCCAAAAATTCATTTTTACTATTGCAAAAATAGTAAAAATCGCAAAAAAAATTTTGAAATAGCAAGTTATTTGTAGAATTTTTTTCAAGTACTTATATTATACGTAGGACCTTCATACCTGGCTAAAGAAAACTTTTTAATATACTAAATCTTCCCACCAAAATTCATCAAGATCGGACTTTTAGTTTTTGCATAATTTGCAAATTTTCAAAATGTTGCTAAGGCTAAACTAAAGCATTTAGAAAGTTGGAAATTTTTGAACATATAAAAAAGCACTCAAATTTCCAAATTCATTTTGAGATATTAAAATCCATTAATTAGGAGAGCCTAGGGAATTGTTTAAAAATTTGTTTTTTTTTTTGCTTATAAACAAATGCAATAACTTTTTTATTTTATTTTTAAAATATATTTTGAAAGTACTCGGAAAGACGCTTCTTTAAAAAATAAAACACGATGATTCGTTTATTAGAATTGGTGTTATGATAGACCAAAGTTGAATTCAATTTATTTCGTCCTATATTGTTTTGTGCTGCTTTAGGTCTCTTATATATTTTTTAATTTTTTCTGCATTTTAGCAGAAAATGTTTTAGACAAAAGTTGTAGGTCCAGATGAGTACTATCCAACGATGTATCGTACATATTTGATTCGAAATAAAATTTTCAAGATTTTCAAAATTGCTCGTGCTTTTTCTTTTAAAGAAGCGCTTTTCCAAGTAATTTCAAAATATATTTTAAAAATAATAATCCGTTGAAATTTTTCAAAGTTATTGCATTTGTTTATAAGTAAAAAATTTGCCAAATTTTTAAACAATTTCCTAGGCTCTCCTAATTAACGGATTTTAATATCTTTTTCTTTTTTAATTTTCAACTTTCTAAATGCTTTAGTTTAGCCTCAGCAAGATTTTGAACATTTGCAAATTTTCAAAACTACTAAACTTCGTTTTGCAAAAATTATTATGCAAAAACTAAAAGTCCGACTTTGATGAAAGTTGGTGAGAAGATTTATTATATTAAAAAGTTTTCTTTAGCCAAGTATGAAGGTCCTACCTATAATATAAATATCTGAAAAACAATCCATAAATAACTTGCTATTTAAATTTTTTTATTTGCGATTTTTATTATTTTTGCAATAGTAAAAATGAATTTTTGGATTCGCAACCAACTGCGTCTTATTAAACATTTAATTACAAAACTTTTTCACTTCTATAACTTTTCTCTAAAAGCAATAGTTACTGAGATAAATGAAAAATAGAAAGATAAAAACGGAAATTTTAGGAATTCTTTCACATTTTGTTTAATAAAAAATTAAGCCCACGTTTTCAAACTAGCGCATAGTGAAATTATGATTTTTTTATGATTTTTAGGGGCGATTACGCCAAAATCTGCCATACTACCCATTTCACCCAAACATAGGTGATTTTAAGCATATACCGCCTGGGCTACTACATTCTATTCCGATATTGTCAATAAAAATTTTTTAAGCATAACAAAACAATAGACACAATATTGAAGCGTTGTTTTTAAATGATTTAAACTATATTGGAAGCATTTCAACTAGTTATATGAAGGGACAAGAAAATATTTACAGAATTTAATATGATGTTTTCAATAATTAATGTTATTTCAATAGCTATCAGCTACCATATCGCTTTAAATAAACTAGTGGCAGTTTGAAATAAAATGTAAAGTCTATACCCTGATTATAGGTCAGAGGCCTGTGATAAAATACAGAGATCATTGTACAAGCAGAGCCACATTTAAATACCTATATTTTCCAAATAGTTGTATGACTGTTTTATCAAAAAAACAAATTGGTCCGGGACAACTCAGACTAACTTAAATTTTGATGTTAAAATTTTATTTCAAATTATGTAAATCTGCCGAATCTGCATGGTATGCCCCGTTCTTGCAATACTTTTTTATTTTATCTAATTTCAAAAGGCATGAAGTTGAATTTCTGGTCTCAGTAGGGCTTTCTAATCTACCCATTGCAGAGTGCAGCATGTTATGACTTCGAGAAAGTTTTTTCGATTATGGTGGTCCCCATAATCCAAAAATGAATCCAGGGTGGACCATTCATAGTAGGCTATAGTTCAGAGATAGATTCTTTGGACCAAAATATGAGGATATAACCAAATATGCTTTAGTAAAGTGTTGCTGTGGAAAAAGATACAGGATGTCAATGTTCAAATTATTTTTTCGTTTTTGCTTGCATTTGCTTTTATATTACCTTGGGCCTCCCTTAGCAGCCTAATATCCTTTTCAGTTGGCGTTAGGGCAATAATTAAGGTAAGAAGATCGACATCTTGTCCTACAATTACGACCGGTTCGGATTTAAAAATTTTTTGAATAGCAGTTTGAACTATAACTGTATCAGCATCATCATCCGCAGTTACAGTTTGTATCTCTTCATTTTGAAAGATCTGAACTAGTTGAGAAATCAATAGTTCTTTGTTGGCAAGGTTGTTTAATAATTTTTCTTTAGGGTCTGTAATTGGCGTGTTTTCATCAAAAATAACTGTGGGAGATTTCTTAAAATTCTCTGTTGGCGTTCAATACTTTGTTTTAACCCTACAGTTTACGATTTAATACCATAAAAAGTAATAGAAATATCGACACATAACACAGAACCTTTTTTGTAGAGAATTTTGTTACAAACCTTTTTCTATACTTATGTTTTTCCCCAAGATAAAACGTTTAAAAAGATATTGTAAAAGAACCAGTGCGGTGTCCCTAAAGGGGATGAGATAGGGATGAAGCTTACCCCTTAGGGGTGGGAACTTTTTTGATATATACAGGGTGTCTCACCGGGAAATGAATCGATCGATATAGTGAAAAGTACGTTTCAGAAAATGTTGAAAATTTAGATAAATACTAACGTCGGTGTGGCCAATCCAACTAAAATAATTATAAGCAGCTGGCACTTCCGCTTATACCGGAAATCGACACCAACTTGCTTATTTCAGATGGAACACCCCATATATTTTAGGGTTCTCGAAAAGAGCATAAAATTCTGAGTCGAAAATATGTAGAATATCCTATACCTAAACCTAGCCGTTTCAGAGATATTTGACATTTTATAGAAAATTTGACAGGTGTAACGGTTTGCAAGAACCGTTATAACTTTCTTCGTGTAAAAGATCCTCATTTGCTTCTTGTCACATAAAAAGAACACAAGGAGAACTACGTTCTACAACTGAAATAAATTCTATAGTATCATACCAAGTATTCCGTTTTTCGCGTTAAATTTTGTCAACTTCAAACCGCGAAAACTTGTTTAGGTCAAATGGAACACCCTGATTTTTTTGTTGTAAGTTGTAACTTTAACCCCCAAAATTCTAATATCAGAAAAAAGGGAATTCAATTTTACACAACTTGACGTAAAAAATACAGGGTGTTCCATTTGACCTAAACAAGTTTTCGCGGTTTGAAGTTGAGAAAATGTAACGCGAAAGACGGAACACTTGGTATGATATTATTGAATTTATTTCAGTTGTAGAACGTAGTTCTCCTTGTGTTCTTTTTACGTGACAAGAAGCAAATGAGGATCTTTTATACGAAGAAAGTTATAACGGTTCTTGCAAACCATTGCACCTGTCAAATTTTCTATAAAATGTCAAATATCTCTGAAGCGGCTAGGTTTAGGTATAGGATATGCTACATATATTCGATATTCAGAATTTTATGCTCTTTTCGACAACCCTAAAATATATAGGGTGTTCCATTTGAAATAAGCAAGTTGGTATCGCCTTCCGGTATAAGCGGAAGTGCCAGCTGCTTGTAATTATTTTAGTTGGATTGGCCACACCGACATTAGTAATTACCTAAATTTTCAAAATTTTCTGATGTGTAATTTTCTCTATATCGATCGATTCAGTTCCCGGTGAGACACCCTGTATTCTTACACACGTAAGCTAACTATTATAAACATTTCAGCTTATTATAATTTTTTCTTCTATTCCACATAAATTTGCCTAATTTCCGTATACTATGTGTATAAGACATGGCTACAAAATCTGGATGTGGAAGTAATGATTCCTTGGGCAGCGGCTTTTGTTGTTTATCACGAGATATTTTTAAAAAACCGATGGAAAACATGCTCTAAAAGCTTTAATTGTTTAAATAAACAATAGGCCGACTTCACTGAAACTGCAAAACTGAACTGTGAACTCAATTTGCCCCCCTGAAGATGTTAAAATTAAAACAGCCTCAACGAAAGTCCCATTTCGTATTTTTCAAGTTCTGGTTTGGCTCCACTATCTGAATAAATTGTTCATATTATAGATACCCTAGTTTCCTACAAATCCTCTTTCTTATACAACCATTTAGTTTATTTATTATCTATCTCACTGCAAATGAGATGGCGCTCTCCAAATATACTTAGATTTCTACTTAATCTTAAGTAAACACAATTTAAGTAACAAACTAGAATGGTATAGAGGTCACCTCAGACCTCTGTTACTCATTAACAATTGTTTAGTGCATACTGGGTGGCCTGCCGAATACGAAACAAGTGTGGTTTCTGCTTGATTGATCTTTATTTTGAAAATTGCTCAATCTAACAGTTTTATTATTAAGAGGATACTCTTACTGGACATATTTGATCACGCCACTTAACCCTTAATGGTTGTAGGACCTACCCCTAAAATTTTAAATGGCAAAGGAGGTGAAATAGCATATCGCTCATTTTTCTAACAACATTATCTTACTTTTTATATTTGGACCAGTAATTTTTGAGAAATTGCGTTCTAAAAACGCTCGAATTCGTCGACTTTATTTCAAAGGGCACATTTTTATTGAACATTTTCATCCCGCCATTTCAGCCCTAAAGTGGTGGTGGTTGATTAAAAAAAAAACTGGTACAACTCTTGCAATCGAAAATCTTCATAGTTTAGTTGTGTGCATATGTCTGTAAATAGGGCTGGCCAGGCATGTCGAGAGGGGGGTGGAGAAGAGGTGATTTACCCCGGACCTGAGTTTTTTGGAGGAGACCGGTTTTCTTAGTGTTTTTAAACTTATTAAACCTTTCTTTTTAATTTTATTCAAATGGAATTTTAAAAAATAATTAGAAAATAATTTTTTCAAAACATTTTCAAGCCTGCCATATTATTGTTTAAAAAAATATCTGTTACGGATAATTCTACTAATGGTTGTAATTAAAATACTAACTGAATAATGATAATTCTATTTTTAAAATAAGAACACAAAAATACCACTTGAGATTTTAAAAAATGTAAACAATGCAAACTGAACATAAAAATACAATAAAAAAAATAAAATAAATGAACTACAATTACGTAATACAGAATTAACTAATATTTTGTCATTGCTTCATTAGCGTCTAAAACTGCCCGAAGTCTTGCAGGCATGGACAAAATCAGATTTCTTGCAAGGACAACTTCTTGCGACAAGTTCTCCCAAGCGTCTTCAATTATCCCTTCCAACTCTTGGGCATTATGTAGATGGTTCTTTAATTTTCTTATATGTTGCACCATTAGTCCCCAAACATTTTCAATTGGATTTAAATCCGGTCTTTTAGATGGCCACGGTATCAATTCTATGTTTTTATTAAGAAATCATTGCCTGACACGATGGGCCATATGTATGGAGTAGTTGTCTTGTTGGAAAATAAAATTATTTTCCGGAAACACCTCTATTACTGACGGCAACATAATATTGTCTAATATTTCAATATATTTAATGGAATTGAGATGACCACCACTGTTCCAACACACACCTAACCCATATAGGCTCATCCAAACCCAGACATTGACTGAAAACATTCCTGATGTTTGTAGATCGAAAGTATATTTTTCGACGTATCTAGTGAAAGGAGGCCTATATACGCGAACACGTCCATCGTTACAGGATTTAAAAACCTTTTCGTCAGAAAAGACAACTTGTCCCCAGAAGTTTTTATCATTAATTATATAGTTCAGTGCAAAAATAATCCTACTCTGCTTCTCTTCTTCTGAAAGTTTGTATTTTTTAGCCGCTGAACAATTCTTCAATTCGCTTCCTAATTCTTCTGCAAGCAGTAGGTACCGAAGCAGGGAAATTTGTCTCTGAAATTTAATTTACTGCAGTCTGAAAAGGGTTTTCTCTTAGGTAATTTATAATATTTTCATCTTCTTGATTATTGCTCTTTCTGGGCCTACCGGAACCAACTATACGGGATACTGTTTGGTTAGTTTCCCATTGCTTTTTAACACTCATTATCGTGGTTTTACTCACATTACATTCAGCAGCAAGTCTTCTTATCGACCAACCATCTTCAATTTTAGAAACAATTCGAAGTAGATGTCGAACCATTTTTAATAATGACGCCACTGATTAACGTCAAAGTGACATTTGTAAGATTATTAATATCAATCAAAGAACGAATGATTTACATAGCTAAAAGAAAGTGTACCAGTTTTTTTTTAAATCAACTGTACGATCCACCCCTTAGATTTTAAATGGCAAAGAGAGTCAAGTGTAGTCAAAACTATAAAATAGTTGCGTTTTCTATTTACAAAAATAATGGTACATGTATATTTTGCTATCCTGAAACTTTGTGAATATGGTAGTTTATTATCTGTAAAACATCAGAAATAATTTTAAAAGTCTAAATAAAAATTTGGTACTTTTTAAGGGGGTGAAATATAAATTTAGCTTTAACTTTCTGAATTTTGTGAAGAGGATAATATTATACCTGTGAATATATCAGAAATAGTAAAATAAATTAAAGCGCATAGAGGTTTGAAGGGGCTAAGAAATAAATATTGTTTAAAACTTGTGATTACATAATAATCATATTACATCTATTAATGTACGAAAAAATACTGAAAGAAACGTAATCATTTAACAGGTGGTTTTTTAAATGAGCGCGTCCCTTTTATCTGTGATTAACGTAATACTAATTGTCATATGTCTTGATCAGAGTAACTATCTAGAAACATTAAATAATTAAGTATGGCATTAGCCTTTAACAAATTGTTTGACAGACTGGTGTGGGAGTGCCATAAAAAGCTCGAATTTCTGGATGATCGGAACAGAGTTAAACTACTCTGGGTAGCGGGACACACCAGAATAGACGGCAATGAAAAAGCTGATGAACTTGCTAGACAAGGAGCAACTAATACATTCAACGGTCCAGAGCCCGTGCTGGGCATTACCAAAGCCTCAGCTAGAGGGGTAATTAAAGACTGAGTCAGGAATAAACACAATCATTACTGGAGGTACACACCAGGTAATCGACATGGGAAAACACTCATTAAAGGACCATGCCCAAAACAAACCATAGAACTGCTCTCAAATAACAGGTTACAGTTGAGAATTATGACAGGTCTCTTGACGGGACATTTCTTGTTTAGAAGCACCTGCACAGAATTGACAGATTCGATGGCGATCTTGACTGCAGATTATTTGGCAAGATACCAGAGACGGTGGATCATATTATATACATATACGAATGTGAGGCACTAGCCCGCAGAAGATATAATATTTACGGGCAAATACAAACAGATCCGGAAAGCATTAAAAATCGCCCATTTTCAGACCTGTATCACCTCATCAGTGGCATAGGATTATTAAAATGGGCAGTGTAGATCGGAACAGGGAGTGCACAATAAACCCAAGAGGCTGCAGTGCCCTCGGAGTATTTACAAACGATCCTGTGAGGAGGGGTTTTATTCAGTAAGAGTCTGACACTGACCCAGCTCAGGTTGGGAGCCCATGAGGGTTTCAACTCCTCGTCATAAAAAAAAATCATAAAATTAATAAAAGAAATTTTAAAATTTTTCGACATGAGTTCTCCAAAATATCAACAAAATGAAATGACTAAACATTTTTTAAAATCCTCCTTTGAAACATCCAATGCATTTAGCAAGACGTAAATTATTGCGCTTTTTTTATTAGCCTCGTTACTAAACAACACTTTTCGGCTTATTATGGTCGTATCTGAAAAAGGTTTCAAGATCAATCCCTGAGGTATACCCGATAGTACTTTAGCTGAGACATAACTTCTGTAACGTATATATTATAGTGGTTTAGAGATAGAATTTTTTAAAATTAGTGCATTCGGTGAAATACCATATTTATCAAGTTCGTAAAGTACTAGTCTATCGAAAGTTTTAAAGAAGTCAGTATAGTCTACATCTACTTGCCCTCAATCAATCAATCAAATCAAATTTATTTGCCGTTAAAATTACAAAAGATCGACACTCGCACCTGATCCAGCATCCAGCCGAATATCCAGGGTACGAGGGCACCCTACTCATACCTGCGTAGCAAGTTTATTAGGGTGCGATAAATAGAATGTCCATAAAAAACAGTTGAGTTATAAAACATTAAGTACCTAGGTTGTTGGCTGCTGAGACGGGAAAAACTCACTGAAAAAACCCGCTAGAGGCAATGGAATACTGAGCGAGACCGGCTATGTCAGCCGTTGAATTTATCATAAAATTTCTAGTTTTGGTTCGAAATGTTGTAGTTATTCTGAATAGTTTTGCTTGACTTTAAGATAGTTATTCAAAACAAAAAGGTAACAAGTAAACACTGACAAAAATAAAGGACGGTAAAGGTGAACAGAAAAGGTGAAGATATTTACTGTAAATATAATATTTTGGTAAGGGGTCGGATAGCTATATATGCTGTCGAAAGATGGGTAGCTCCTGGAGGGTAATTTGTGTTTAATCCAAAATGGTGCATTATGTTCTCTTATTTGTGTGATGTTGGTTGTTAGCGGACTATTACCAAGTTTGCGTAGATGAAACCTTTGAGAAGTGAATTTAATGAAGTCCGCTAGTGGAACGATGTCGTTACGGGCGTACAAGTCTCTGAGGGAGGTGTATCTGCTTGAGTTTGAAATGAGGCGAAGGAACTTTCGTTCAAGAACTGATTTATTGTCGTTGCCGACGCGCTGCACCACGCCGGAGCCACGTATGTAAGGGCCGGCCGGTCTCACGACGGCCGTGTAAATCAACTTTTTGTTGTTTCTGTTTAGTCCGCTATTCCCCGCCATCAGAGGGTACAGACTCCTAGGCAGGGAGTATATTTTGGATATCGTCTCGTTTATGTGCTTGTTGTAGGTTCAGTCGAGTGTCTAAATGAACCCCCAAATACTTCATCACGGTTTCTTATGTTTTAATTTTCACCCCCCTGATCGAGATTGGAGTAAATCTACCTGCCCTTGAGCATCCAAAACTTCCAATATAAAGTGGATAATGCGCATTAAGTTGGTCGTGTCGAGCGACCTTTCATAAACCTCACGTTGGTTTATACTAATACACAAGGTGACATTTTTCAACGAACTTGAAGTCTAAGCTCAGTAGTATGAATAACGTGGAATAACGATTTACCCTACTTACTCAATTTGGTGTACATATTTACAATTTCCTTTTCTTTCAACAATGAATAAAAAAAGTAATATATTTTATTCTTTTTTAGTACTGGCTCCTGGCAGTTGTATTGGTAATAATGTGGTTTATGTATACATATACAGAAAAAATATTTAAATGGATTTATATACTGTATAGAACTTTGCCCAGGGATATTACGTAAGTTTTCAAATTAGTTGGTATTCTTTGGTGAAAAAAAGAACTAGGACTATGTGATGGTACCTATCTAAAATCTAACTAGGTACTTCTAGATGTTGATAATGTACCTAGTAATATTTAAAGTAAAAAATGCCCAGAATATGTTAAAAAGTAAACAGATATATCTACAGTTTGTAACTAATGGTGTTACTATGTTACTTAAGAAATGTAGTAATCTAGACCATTCAATGTGCCGCTTACGCTATAGAGGGTGTCTCACCGGGAACTGAATCGATAGATATAGAGAAAAGTACGCATCAGAAAATTTTGAAAATTTAGATAATTACTAATGTCGGTGTGGCCAATCCAACTAAAATAATTACAAGCAGCTGGCACTTCCGCTTATACCGGAAGTCGATACCAACTTGCTTATTTCAAATAGAATACCCTATATATATTAGGGTTTTCGAAAAGAGCATAAAATTCTGAGTCGAAAATATGTAGCATATCCTATACCTAAACCTAGCCGTTTCAGAGGTAAGTATTTGGCATTTTATAGAAAATTTGACAGGTGCAACGGTTTGCAAGAACCGTTATAACTTTTTTCGTGTAAAAGATCTTCATTTGCTTTTTGTCACGTAAAAAGAACACAAGAAGAATTACGTTCTACAACTGAAATAAATTCAATAATATCATACCAAGTCTTCCGTTTTTTGCGTTACATTTTGTCAACTTCAAACCGCGAAAACTTCAAATGGAACAGCCTGTATTTTTTTAAGTCAAGTTGTGTAAAATTGAATTCCCTTTTTTCTGATATTAGCATTGTGGGGACTAAAGTTACAACTTTTTGAAATATTTGCGATTTTATTATAAATTCATGAATTGTTGTAATCATTTCAATAAAATAGCCATGATTAGAAACAATCAATCATTATCTTATGTCAAAAAATGCCAGCATGTTTAAATTACACCCAAGAAGACTTTTTAAATTTGTTTATTATTTATGGAGAATGTGATATAGTAATATCAAGAACTTGCAGCGCATTTGCTACTCGATATCCAAAAAAACGGAAACCGTCACCAAACACTGTAAAACGCATACTGGAAAATTTTAAAAAGTATGGCTCTGTCAAGGCAAAAATTCAAAGAAGAAATCCTATTGTTGATGACAAAAACATTGAAACAGTCATTCTGGGATATTTTCATGCATTTCCAAGGATGTCATTAAGACAAGCTACTCTGGAATCGGGACTATGCAAGGATTCAAATCACAGAATCTTATTAAAACATAAGTTTCACCCGTTTTCATTCCATATGGTTCAAGGATTAAAAGAAACAGATTTTCTAAGAAGACAGAAATTTTATGAGTTTATTCTAATAAGGTCTGAGGGTCACGATTCTTATTTGGGAAATATTATATGGACAGATGAAGCAATATTTATTAAAAATGGACTTTTTAATAAACAAAATTCGCATTATTGGAGTAACTCAAATCCTCATATGTTCAGAGAGCGAAACTTTCAGGAAAGTTGGCAGTTCAGTGTTTACTGTGCCATAAGAAACGATAGAGTGGTGGCATTACAATTTTATCAGGAAAATTTAAACGGTAAATTAAATTTTCTCTTCTGCTAATATGTGTAGGTAAATTTTTGTTTTTTTTTTAGGTGAAAGATATCTGAATATCTTACAAAATTTGAATAATAACTATTTAGAAAATTTACCTCTCACCGAACATAGAAACATTTTACGACGGGCTCCCCCACATAACGTATATTTAATTAATAATTATTTACAAAAAACTTTTTATGATCAATGGATTGCCAATAATGGACCTTTCTTATGGCCTCCTCGCTCGCCCGATTTATCAGTTCTGGATTATTTCATTTAGGGAACTATTAAAAATAAAGTTTATGAGAGCCCATTACAACCATTAAAGATTGTATGCAAAGAGTAAGAAATTCATTTCAAAACATATCACAGGATTCAATTAGAAGAGCTACCCATGAGGAACTAATCCGAAGGTTCGAGGGCGAAATTTTGAGCAATTATTAAATTAAAATGAAATCATATTTTAAATTGATCTTATCTCTGCTATTTTAGTTCATGCCATATCTTCAATTCGATTAATACGCATGTTACAGTGCTAGTGTTATTTTGCGTTTTTGTGGATATCGAGTAGCAAATGTGCTGCAAGTTCTTAATATTACTTTATCACATTCTCCATAAATAATAAACAAATTTAAAAAGTTTTCGTTGGTATAATTTAAACGTGCTGACATTTTTTGACATAATCATGGCTATTTTGATGAAATGATTACAACAATTCATGAATTTCTAATAAAATCTCAAATATTTCAAAAAGTTGTAACTTTAACCCCCACAATGCTAATATCAGAAAAAAGGGAATTCAATTTTACACAACTTGTCGTAAAAAATACAGGGTGTTCCATTTGACCTAAACAAGTTTTCGCGGTTTGAAGTGGACAAAAAAACGGAACACTTGGTATGATATTATTGAATTTATTTCAGTTGTAGAACGTAGTTGTCCTTGTGTTCTTTTTATGTGGCAAGAAGAAAATGAGGATCTTTTACACGAAGAAAGTTATAACGGTTCTTGCAAACCGTTGCCCCAGTTAAATTTTCTATAAAATGTCAAATATCTCTGAAACGGCTAGGTTTAGGTATATGATATGCTACATATTTTCGACTCGGTTTGAAATAAGCAAGTTGGTATCGACTTCCGGTATAAGCGGAAGTGCCAGCTGCTTGTAATTATTTTAGTTGGATTGGCCACACCGACATTAGTAATTATCTAAATTTAAAAAAATTTCTGGATGCGTACTTTTCTCTATATCGATTGATTCAGTTCCTGGTGAGACACCCTGTATAGGCCAATCATTTTAAACATCGCAGGTCGCAAAAAATTGCACTGCTCTGATTTTTTTGGGATATTGTTAGGATAGATACCAGTTTTAGGCTTATAACTCTGAAAAGGTACATCCTACGGAAAAAATCGCAGTGCACACTTTCAAAGTACACAAAATTTGCTACAATTTGAGTGCAACCGCAGCTGTGTAGGTCCAATAGGTCCTGAGATACACCGTTTCAAAAATTGGCCATTTCCATAATGTTCAAAAATAGTTTTAGCCATCTTCCGAGCCGGATACCAGCTAAAACACTCATCTTACGAGGAAAGTCATAGGAAATAAAGTTGTGGAGCAGTTATTTGCTTTAATTTAAGTACAATCGGAATCCTGTAGGGCCAATAGTTCCCTTGTTATCTGGAAAGAACGGAAAATTATGGAAATCGGATTTTTCAAGAAATGGAGCTCCCAATGTAATTGTTATTAATATTGCACAGTTGTCTATAGAATGTTATAAAAATGACATTATATTTATAAATTTGGTTTATTTATTGTATCATACCTACACATTTATGAGTCGTAGTTGTGAAATAACCTAGGCCTCATCTTTTGGGTAGGTGGTAGTACGACTGAAAACCAATTTTTAAAAACAAAGGAATTTTTTTTTATAAACGTAAATGGTATATTGGTATTGAGTATAAAATAAACGGTACTGATGCATTATACTTTCTTAACATAATGGGTTTATACTCAATACCATTTACGTTAATAAAAAAAAATGTCCTATATACAAAGCTAAAAATTAAAGAACTAAATAGAAATGTTAAGTTTACAATCGTCGGAAGCGAAGAGGTGAGGTGGAAGAGGTCCAACAATGTTCGTGAATCTCTGACCCGCTCTCAGCCATTTTCGTGAATTCCGCCTCTATACTCCCCGGCCACTATCTACAATTTAGTTCGCAATACCGCAATTCAGTGTGCTTATTGAAACTGCCGTATTCGGATCAAACTGTACGAACTGTGACTTTTCAATAAAAAATCTGCTGCCAGGAAGAGTGCGGAGGAGGAAGCTGCTCCTGCCAGAGAGCAGGGCTGAAATCCTCTGCTCTCTGCAAAATTTGTCACGGGAAGGCCTGCCTGAATACTCCTTCCTTAGCCACGGCTGAGTCGGATGAAGAAGACGACGTCGACGACCCTGTATCACTAGTATCTAGTGGTAGACCTATCCGACAACAGAGGAGTCTCCGGAGCCCCAAGAAGGGTCGTCTGACAAACCTGAGCTTTCCAAAAGAACACCACTGTCTCTCTAAGTGCGTAAAGGTAAGTTTAATATTACATATCTACCCCTCCGTTGTAATTTATTATAAAATTAATTACGCATTTCATAAATACTTATTTACATTGTGTTGTCTATTTCTGTTGCAGGAGTCAGCCGAGGTCCCGCCATCATTTCACGTTCAACATTTCACGTCCCAGGTCCCCAAAATTATCAAAATAATTTTTATACAATTTTGATATAATTTGGATAAATTTATACCTTATTATTAATTATACTCAACTTCATTTTGCATGATATAAACCATTTTCCACTGAGTTATGTCTTTCTTATCCTTTACAAAAGTCCTGCAATTCATCAGCTGCCATTTCGTGAAAAATCCGATTTCCTTAATTTTTCGTTCTTTCCAGATAACAATGCGTTTGCAGTCAAATTGTAGCAAATATTGTCTCCTTTAAAGGGGTACAGGATGACTTTTTCCGTAGGATGTACCTTTCAGAAGGTATAAGCCAAAAACTGAAAGAAGTCCGAAAATTTCAAGGTTTTTCGAGCACCACGCAGTTAGCACAGGTCTTTCGAAGCTGCAAACTTCGTTTTACACTATTGATATCTATCCTAACAACTTCCCAAAAAATCACATCAATGCAATTTTTTGCGACCTTGCGTTGATGGCATCAATATTTATATATCGCTCTCTTTCACGTGCATTACTTTGCTAATTATACTTCACTCTATCTTATCATAGGGATCGGCCCAAGATTTCTAGGTACCACTATTGTATACATCTAATAACAAACAACAAATTTTATTCAAGAGGGAGAAACAAATAATAAAAATGGTTTAATATGGATAAACACATTATGTAACTTATATTATTGTATTTTTTAGAGGTGGGTTTAGATTTCTAAAGCTAAATTACACAATATATCAATGGGAGCGAAATGAGGAAACAATTCCAAAACTCTTCTTGAAACTTGTCAACAAACATCCATCCAAAGTAGCCTTTTATTTCGAAGATGAGTCTTGGACGTATCAACAGGTCAATATATTTTTTGTAATATTTTCTAATTTTTTTGTCTCAAAATATATTTAGGTATACAATGGTGAAATATTAAGTAAATATGATCGTATTAAAATGTTTCTCGATCAAATAAGATTTAAAAAATGTTATCCCTGAGATATACAGGATGTCTCACCGGGAACTGAATCGATCGATATAGAGAAAAGTACGTTTCAGAAAATGTCGGTGTGGCCAATCCAACTAAAATAATTATAAGCAGCTGGCACTTCCGCTTATACCGGAAGTCGACACCAACTTGCTTATTTCAGATGGAACACCCCATATATTTTAGGGTTCTCGAAAAGAGCATAAAATTCTGAGTCGAAAATATGTAGCATATCTCATACTTAAACCTAGCTGTTTCAGAGATATTTGACATTTTATAGAAAATTTGACAGATGCAACGGTTTGCAAGAACCGTTATAACTTTCTTCGTGTAAAAGATCCTCATTTGCTTCTTGTCACATAAAAAGAACACAAGGAGAACTACGTACTACAACTGAAATAAATTCAATAATATCATACCAAGTGTTCCGTTTTTCGCGTTACATTTTGTCAATTTCAAACCGCGAAAACTTGTTTAGGTCAAATGGAATACCCTGTATTATTTTACGTCAAGTTGTGTAAACTTGAATTCCCTTTTTTCTGATATTAGCATTGTGGGGTTAAAGTTACAACTTTTTGAAATATTTGCGATTTTATTAGAAATTCTTGAATTGTTGTAATCATTTCATCAAAATAGCCATGATTAGAAACAATCAGTCATTATCTTATGTCAAAAAATGCCAGCACGTTTATATTACACCCACGAAGACTTTTTAAATTTGTTTATTACTTATGGAGAATGTGATAAAGTAATATCAAGAACTTGCAGCACATTTGCTACTTGATATCCAGAAAAACGGAAACCGTCACCAAACACTGTAAAACGCATACTTTTTTTAGGTGAAAGATATCTGAATATCTTACAAAATTTGAATAATAACTATTTAGAAAATTTACCTCTCGCCGAACATAGGAATATTTTTTATCAGCACGACGGTGCTTCCCCACATAACGCATATTTAATTAATAATTATTTACAAAAAACTTTTTATGATCAATGGATTGCCAATAATGGACCTTTCTTATGGCCTCCTCGCTCGCCCGATTTATCAGTTCTGGATTATTTCATTTGGCAGTTCGGCAGTTTATGAGAGCCCATTAACAACCATTGAAGGTTGTATGCAAAGAGTAAGAAATACATTTCAAAACATATCACAGGATTAGAAGAACTGCCCATGAGGAACTAATCCGAAGGTGCGAAAATTGTGTCGAGGTTCAAGGGCGGAATTTTGAGCAATTATTAAATTAAAATGAAATCATATTTTAAATTGATCTTAGCTCTGCTATTTTAGTTCACGCCATCTTCAATTCGATTAATACGCATGTTACAGTGTTAGTGTTATTTTGCGTTTTTGTGAATATCGAGTAGCAAATGTGCTGCAAGTTCACATTCTCTATAAATAATAAAAAAAAATTAAAAGCTTTCGTTGGTACAATTTAAACGTGCTGGCGTTTTTTGACATAAGATAATGACTGATTGATTGTTTCTAATCATGGCTATTTTGATGAAATTATTACAACACTTCATGAATTTCTAATAAAATCGCAAATATTTCAAAAAGCTGTAACTTTAACCCCCATAATGTTAATATCAGAAAAAGGGAATTCAATTTTACACAACTTGACGTAAAAAAATACAGGGTGTTCCATTTGGCCTAAACAAGTTTTCGCGGTTTGAAGTTGACAAAATGTATCGCGGAAAACGGAACACTTGGTATGATATTATTGAATTTTATTTCAGTTGTAGAACGTAGTTCTTCTTGTGTTCTTTTTATGTGATAAGAAGCAAATGGGGATTTTTTACACGAAGTAAGTTATAACGGTTCTTGCAAACTGTTGCACGTATCAAATTTTCTATAAAATGTCAAACATCTCTGAAACGGCTAGTTTTAGGTATAGGATATGCTACATATTTTCGACTCAGAATTTTATGCTCTTTTCGAAAACCCTAAAATATATAGAGTGTTCCGTTTGAAATAAGCAAGTTGGTATCGACTTCCGGTATAAGCGGAAGTGCCAGCTGCTTGTAATTATTTTAGTTGGATTGGGCACACTGACACTCTAAGTTTTTAAAATTTTCCGATGCGTACTTTTCTCTATATCGATCGATTCAGTTCCCGGTGAGACACCCTGTATATGATAATAATCACGACGCAGATTTTTTCACAAAAACAAACGACAATTTCGCAAACGGAAAGTTATTAATGCAGCTAGAATACAGTACATTGCTATGCTATTCCAACAGACGAAAAAGAAAAGTTTTCCATTCATTTCCCAGAATCACCAACCAGTTAATATCACAGAGCACCTTGTGGTGAATCAATAGGTGCTTCCCTTTTGCACGAAATCTCAGTTTATTCTCACATGTGACGTCATTACTCAGCTGTTGGTACGTTTCGTTTAGTTTAGCAAGTGAGTCTAGAGAGTTTCTTGCCCCACTTGGGAGCCAACTCACTTTGTACTCAGTTGAATAAATATAAATATTTTAATTAGTACTACACGAGTACAATGACAAGAGTTAAGCTGGTAGTTACCACTTAAGACTGTCGTCTTAACAGAATATTCGAGAAATATTTCTGATAAGCACGTCAAATGTAATACTTCGCCTTTGGTTTACTTTGTTCCCAAACAGTATTATTGTAATTTTTTAAACCATTGCAGGTAGAAGATTTCAGTAATAAGATAGCAAATTATTTTAAAGAAAATGGATATGAAAAAGGAGACACAGTCGCCTTATTACTTGAAAATAGACCAGAATATATTGGCATTTGGCTTGGTCTTTCAAAAATTGGCGTAATAACAGCTTTAATAAATACAAATCTTGTTTCGGATTCTTTGTGCCATTCAATAACAGTTGCAAATAGCAAAGCTGTCATATATGGATCAAGTTATATAAATGGTAAGTTTCATATATCCATTAATAAAATCATTCAGGTAGACCGTGAAAGTAAATATGTAAGTATGGAAAAAATTTCATGTTTATTATTTAATACCTAAACCCATGTTTCCGTCAATTTTCAAATTCAAGAATCGTGTTTTGTTTCTCAATCTTTCTACCCAATTTTGAGACTTCCGTAATAAGAATTCCAAATTATGGAAGCAAAATTTATTGGGTTATATACTTACACAAAATAAAAAGATTTAATAGATTTTCCAGATTGAATTGTTTTTATTCATTAGAAAGCCTATCATTTTACTACTTTTATTTAAAAAAAATAAAATCTAAGAAAAAATTGACGCTCATTTTACAATCAAAAATGACTCCTGAAATGCCCCCTACTCCAGTGCATTCATTAGGAATAAAAATGCTTAATCGTGAAGCAATTAAGAATGTATTAAATCCCGCCCAGTAATTATTTATTTTCATTTTATGTTAAGATAAATAAATAAATTGGCCATTTACGTGATCATCTAGTTCTACAAAGTTAGGACCCAAATTACGTTGTGTTGGTACCAACCCTTTATATTTACCCCGGGTTCCTTTATGCAAAGTTTGGTATTACTTGTTTCTATCTAATACTATTTACCTTACAAATTTAATCACTTTTTAATTTAAGTACCTTGTAAGTTTTAACACGCTGGTTAGGAATTGAGAAACCTCGTTAATCATTTATGTTATTTAGTTGTTGTTTTATTACCCAATAATCCCAAGATTGAACTGTGGATATATGTGGAAGGTTGGTTTTGGTGTTTAGTTGATTGAAGTTAACCTATTATCATATATTTAGTTTATTACTTGTATTACCAGGAAGGTAAGTTGAAAGAAAAGACAGAAATCGTTTTTATACATATATTCGGATGATGGTGACAAATCGTCAAACTCGGAGGGAATAAAATAGTACTCTCAAGGTACGTTCAATGCTCCTCGATGTGTGCTCATAAAAAAATCTATTTATGGCTTCATGACGTTCGTAATTACGTGCCACGTGGCGGTATGAACCAGCGTAAAACCTTACGACTGATGCGAGGATAATTCCTCTGATTTGAGAAACACAATGGCGGGTACCACATTTACGGTGGCAGCTACTACAATCACTGTCGCAGAGATATCGTAGAGTGTATGAAATACATAACCAACTGTAGAGAAATGCGTTCAATTTTAGAGTGTCATAAATATATAACTAACTGTAAGGAAATGCAGTTCATTTTAGAGTGCAATGGATTGTAACAGCCACCGCGGCAAATCTGATGTCGTGCTGTAATCCGTGTAATTGGAATAAAATGACCCATAGTGTAAAGTCTTAACGCCAGAAGAAATTAACAATCTCCGTACAAAAACCCCCTGCAGCGTGCCTTAACAATACTTACATTGCATTGACCACAAATAAGTACAGTAAGCCACCCTGGCACAAAGTCCTTGTTGAACGTGATGGCTATAAACCTTTAAAATAGTGCTAGATAGTTAGGATGACTGGGGTCTTTGTCCCGTTGATCCAATAACATAATTCAAGAGTATTTATTACCAACGGTGGAGTAAAATTCCACCCCCGCTGAGAAAGCGGAACAATATTGTCTGTTAACTGTAGTAAAACAAGTGAGACTGTGCTCTGAATTACCTGACTCTAACTTGAAAAGGAACTATTTGTCTGTTTATTGAATGAAGCAAAAATGAAATGAACTTTTGAAACTGTTTGTAAACTAATTAAGATCAAATGAATTATAATGCAACTTAAATGAATCTTGAAACAAAAACATAATTTTTAACTAGTAAATAAAACGTAAAATCATGTCCTAAATTTCCCTAACTCTGATGGTTTGTCCCCTAAATAAAAAACTTAATTAAAAACTTTAGATACTACCGGGGCCGAAGGACCAGTGAACGTTAGGCTCAGTATGTATAAGTCTACAGATTCTCCACTGGATTCCTTATATCGTTGCGAGATAAATTTAGAAAGCCAGTAATAATGATGAAATTTAGTTAACTGATTTGAAAAATGGGTAAGGCTGCGGGATGGGCATTTGAGCCTCATCTGGATAAGGTCCAATCTCTCTCTCTCTCGGTAGCCACGTCGTCGTCTTGAGGAACTTCGTCAGAGCTTCCGTACCTCGCTGGGAATGAGGTTACACTTCATGGCTGTGAGTCTGCTGCTCTTCTTCAAAATACAAAGACTCGACACGGAAAGTGTCGATAATAATTAAATCGGATCTAATTCTCTTGTATCTAGTTACAAGGCCTCGATACGGGAAGTATCGATAATAATTAGATCGGATTTAATTCTCTTGTACATCCTGGTAGAATCTCTGGTGGCTGGGTTTTTTTCTCTCCTAGTTGGTAGCTTTCCTGGGTCGGTCAAAGGAAAATGACCCTTTTTGGCGGTTTCAGCATCGCTTTTATATGCACGCATCCCTATGCAAATGTGTATGGCGCGAACAAGAGAGAGAGAGAGAGAGAGAGAGGGAGAGATGTTTGGAGACACATAGACGGGACTACTTGAAAATGGCATATATTAACTTTTAGTTACGGGCTCCAGTGACTAATAAGGTTCATTATGGCTCTTAACTTCTGTAACATCTGTTTAGAAATGCAATGAGCTAGTATAGCCTAACGTTGCTTTTAAGACTTTTCGAACTTATTCATTTCTGTATAAACTAAAATTATTTTACTTGCAAACTGAAATATTATGCAAATGCGTATTTAAACTGATAATGGTGTAATTAAATTTAATTTCTTATGACTATGCCATAAAAAAATGATTATTGATAAATCGCGGAACTTACCGAAAATATGTAGAATTTCATTTACATTTTTGTTCAATAAATTTTTCCGTGCGACCAACAGAACAAGAGATAAAACGATCCAAAAATTTTTCAAGATGGCGGCTGAAGCAAAAGAGGGGGAGGTCACCTTTTTGGTTTTAGACCTTCTAAGTGGTCCTGTTAACATTGAGCATAACAAATTCGAGTGTGCAATTGTTTCCAGATCATGGGACTTTTTGACACATTTTTACTGTACTATAATAAATTGGCGACATTGTTGTTTAAAGAATGTGAAGATGCTCATTATTTCATGCTACCAAAATAAATAAACATTGAACAATTATATAGTATCCAGTATGTAGTCACAATGGGGCAATTCTTTGTTTAGTTACATACCTTTAAAATGTATACTTGTTAATAGATAGTCTTATTTTAGCTGTGAATGGTGTTAAAGGAGAATTGAACACATTAAAGTTATATGAATATATTACATCAGATACAAATATACCTGCCGATGGAGCAGTACATTTAAAAAAAGAAATAGAAAAGCAACCAGTCATTTCTCCTGAAGAATCTATTGCGTTGACATCTCGAAGAGACAAAGTCGTATATATTTATACTTCTGGTACAACAGGTCTTCCGAAAGCTGCCGTCATATCCCATTCAAGGTAACCTAACTAAATAAGTACAAAATATATTTTATAGATCAGGAAGTAAAAAGTAACGCCATGCACAAACATGCAATTTTTAGTTTTCTAAGGTTTAGGTGTTTGAGCCTCGATAATGAATTCTTAGAGGTATTCGCAGTAATAATTCGTGAACATTCGTTGTGGCTCATGTAAGATGGGCTGTGTACACGTAGCGTCAGCTGCAAGGGGATTTAATGATTAAATAGTCGGTGAAGGCCAATAAAAAAAACTATTTTGTCGGCGTTTCGTGTGTTTGGCACACACAGTTCTTCAAGGTTTAGTAGTTATAATGCAACATTTTTAAGCACAACAATTTCATCATTATTAATTTGAATTGAATATTGGTGTTGATTAAATTGTTATGCTTACAGATGCTGCATTATAACTAGGGCGACCATATTTTTTCCAGAAAAAGAAGTACAATGATGAAACTAGCTTTTATCAAAATTGAGGTTGTAGGGACTAAAAATGCGCCACATGCGAAAACTTTAGATTCTTCAAGTTTTATTTAAAATAATATTGTCTTCGAAATGTAGATCTCGTGGGCGCAAGGCTTAGAAAATATAAAATACCAAATATATTTGTATCAGGTAAAAAGACCAGGTATTCTATATTCTGATACAAAATAGCAAACATGCTCTTCAATTTGCCCTCGGCGTGCCTGCAACTACAGCATTTGAATCATCACGTTGGTACCAGTCGCACTTTTGGGAACTTAGGATTGCTTTCAAAATTTGCGGTCTTGCTTTTAGAAACTCTCATTGATGTTCGCCTTTAGTGTGAATATCTCCATTTACAATTTTTCTGAACTCCAATAGTTATTAATATTGCAGAACAGTTGCTTAACTTGTCTCATGAAAAAAAAATCACCAAATTTTTAAATTTATTTTGACTTTATCCAAACTCTCGAGTCAGACCAGCGATCTTCAGTGCGATAGTGCAAATATTTTCGGAATTCGAGTCCAACTTCGCCGAATACTTCGTCTTCCTACAATATCAGACCTATGTAGTCCTTAGAAGCCTCACATGAACAAAAAAACTTAATTTTTTTGTATCTCAACAAAATAAGTACATTTAGGTGTACTTAATGAACCTTTTAAAGACAGTAGGACACTATCCGAAACATATGTACTAACTAAAGTTAGTGCATATGGTCATCCTAATTATAACTATTAAGCCCTGAAGAAGGACGTGCCAAATAACCGAAATTCCGGCAAAATAGTATTTTTTTTTATTATCCTGTCTTCGACAGGACTAATGCAGCACTACCGGGCATATTTTATTGTGATCTGCTGAAAGTAAATGTAGGGTAGAGAGATCTTAATAATTGGTAATCGGTAGATTTACAAAGTTCATATGTTCATGGGGGGGCGCGTAAGGGCCCCAGCCCTTATGCCCGCCCCCTTTAGGACCGCCACTGCTCATGTAACTAAACAGTTGGCGTATTAAAAGTTGCATGTACATAGCCAGACTTTAATCTACATATACAGCGTGTGTAAAAGTTATTGAAACATGACCGTAACCTTTAAAATATTGATTGCATAAAAAACCCTTGAACAGGTCGATTTTTATTTTCAATTACTCAACTTTTAGTCCATTAAAAGTTTTTGTTTTATACACCCCCATTTCCAGCCATCCCAATTTTTTTTGTGATACCTCAATAGACAGGTATTTTAATAGGCTGTTCAATTCAACGATGCATGGAAAATCGAAATCCGTCAGTACCATTTACTTGCCGAACGCATGAAATACATTTTTTTTATTAAAAGTGTAGGAAATAATCGTACTGCCGTGAGCAGAAAAAAATAGCACAACTTTTTTTTCTCTAGTGTAAATCTGTCACTATTTGAATATGTAATGAGTAGGTAGCCGAAATAAAACAGATATCACTTTTAATTTATTTTTTATTTTAATGCTGTAGTTATTGCTATAGTAAATGATGGATGGTTAATGAGACAAATTGCACTGCGTTATAACATTAACAAAAATTTGGTGTATAACATTTTAAGAAAATGGAGAATAAACGGTACGATTAGTAGAAATCCTGGATCAAAGGACAAAGGATATCTTACTTAACAAGAAAATAACTATTAATATTTCGTTATTGCACCATTTCTATTTATAACTTCTATAAGTCTGTTTAGCATATAATTAAATAACTATATACAATAATCATTAGTAATAATATTTTCACATGCATTATTTACTATTTCCAGTAATTCTTCGGTATTCCGTGGTCTCACATTTCATTTTTGGATACTTCTTACGAGTAGTCCCCATATTTCTTCCACAGGGTTAAGATCTGGACTATGACTGGGCCAGTTAAGGACATTGATGTTGTTATCTTGAAACCAGTTAGTTATGGTATGAGTAGTATGAACGGAACAATTGTCTTGTTGAAATATGAACTCATTAGGAAATGATTATGACACAGAAGGGAGCATAATATTGTCTAAAATCCTAATATACGTTTCACTATTAAATCGTTCCTCAATATGCCACAAAATACCAGGACCACGTGCCGATATCCAAGCCCATATATTGACGGAAAATCTACCACTTTTATCATTGTTAGATATATATTTCTCATCGAATCGAGTATTCGGAGAGCGGTAAACACGAATACGACCGCTGTGTGTTGACTGGAAAGTTTTTTCGTCTGTAAAGATTACATTGTTCCAAAAATTTACATCATGCGCTAAAAATTCAAGCGCAAATCCTACTCGAGCTTCTTTATGCATGACAGCGTAGCTCCGATTCTCTTACTCGCCGGCGACCAGTACTACTCGATTCAGAAAAATTCATTTCTTCAGCAGCCTGAATAACTGAGTAAAATGGATTTTCTACTAAAGCATTTACCAATTGCAAATCTTGTTGTTGAATTGATATCCTTCGTCGCCCCGATCCAGGATTTCTACTAATCGTACCGTTTATTCTCCACTTTTTTAAAATGTTACACACCGAATTTTTGTCAATATTATAACGCAGTGCAATTTGTCTCATTGACCATCCATGTTCTGCTTTAGCAATAACTCCAGATTTAACTAAATCGCTTATATGAGGCATATTAGTTTTTTGCACATTTGCAATAAATTATGACAACTAACTGACAATGTCACAAAAATTAAAATTATATGTATACAACTAGATTTTAGCCAAATTCCGTTATAAGACGTCCTTTTTTTTGCTCACGACCGTACTGTCAGTCGGTATGCGGTTAAAAAAATTCCGACTAACTATCATAGCAACTGGTGGTGATAAGGCACATAACATTATACTGTATGTGGCAGTATTTACGGAAACTTATTGATGATTTCCATATTTGTCCAAAGGCAGTGGGCAAGCTTTTCAAAAAAGGGAAACTGTATCCATATAAGGTTTATTTGCGTCGGGAATTATACAAAAATTATTTTGATTATAGGGTGGAATTTTGTGAAAGATGTGACAATGATCCAACATTCTCTTCTAACATTGTTTTTAGTGATGAATCAACATCAATCGGATCATAAACATAATTGTTCCTACTGGTCTAGGAACAACCCTCATTGGATGTTACCCTTGCATAGGCAACGGCCGCAAAAAATTAATGTGTGATGCACCAGTAGCCGATGGCGTATGGTACCAGCAAGGTGATACTCCTCCACACTATGCAGTTGATGTAAAACAGTACTTGAGTTAGGTGTTTCCAGGCCATGAGCAGGTAGAAGAGGGTCAAGAGGTTCAGCTAGATATCCTGACTTTAAACCCCCAACTTTTTTTATGGGGTCATTTAAAGAGTTTCATCTATAACAATAGGCAATAGGATGTTGTAAATAAGAAAAAAACACGTTTTAAAGACTGAATTATTTGTCCACTATTAGAAATATAACAAACAATGAACATTGCATTCAACCATTTACTGCTAGTGCAATAAATCAGTTAAATTCTGTAAGTTTAGCGCTATAGAGTAGGAAGCGAAAGTAAAACTAAAAAACCTCGAGCTGTTCTAGTGAAATTTTCTACTTATCAGCAGAAAAAGATGGTATTTCAAAATAAGGCAAAACTGAAATCGACTGGTATCAGTGTAAAAGAAGATTTAACTGCCGCAAGAATAAAAATTTTCATATATGCATGTGAAAAATTCCATTATCGTAATGTCTGGTCTAATGATGGAGTGGTTTATACAAAAGTTAAAAACAAAATAGTAAAATTAAGGGACATAAATGAAATTGATAATCATTTAATATCTCAGAATAATTAATTAATTTGTATATATTATGTTTGTTCAATATAATCGTGTTAAATACGAACCTGTCAAATTATTTTTTGTTATTATATGCCGTTCACACTGTGTAGAATGTTTTTTATATCGTTTCTGTTTTTCAGAAGCGAGTTCTTTAAATGTAATTTTTTGTTAGTATAGAATAAATTAAGCAGTTTCTTCTATTAGGTATTCCTGTTTTTATTTTATTTTGTAGTTAGTACTTTCAATTCTGTGAATAAATGGTAGAATCTTTTTTGGAGACGGCACATATAAACATTCGATCATTATTACCAAAATTTAACTCTATAAAAAACTTTATTTTAGACAATAAATATGACTTATTTGCACTAAGTGAAACCTGGCTAAATTCTTCTATTTTAAATTTATCTGTGGACATTAATAACTATACTCTAATTCGCAAGGATAGGCAAACTAGAGGTGGTGGCGTGGCATTTTATCTCAACAATTCGTATAAATTTGACCTTATTGATAGTAGTGATAATATTGAGCAACTGTGGATTTCTGTCTCTATAAATAATAACACTTTTGTTTTTGGAGTCTGTTATAGGCCACCTCACATGAATTTTAAATATTTTACTGATCAATTGGAGGAGGCACTATCAATATCTATGCAATATGGAGATAAAATTTTTTGTTTTGGAGACGTAAATATCAATTTACTAAATATAGACCTAAGCGCAACTCACTATTTTACTTTAATGTTTGAATCTCTCGAATTCCATCAAATTGTCAATGAACCCACTCATATTACCTCTAATAATCTATCATTACTTGATGTTGTGTTATGCAATGATCTGAAATCTGTCTCATCTCTAAAAGTAGGAGGAGGTTTAGATATATCTGATCATGAACTAGTTCAGTGCCAAATAATAACGAGTAGCTCTAAATTTAAACCAACTTATATAACTTATAGAGATTTTAAGTATTTTGATGAACATGCATTTTATATCGACTTACAAGGGCTTCCCCTACACGATATGTTTTACATGAATAATATTGATGCTAAAGTAAATCATTTAACAGTACACTTATTAAATCTTTTTAATAAACATGTCCCTTTAAGAACAGTCCGAATAATTAGAAATAAGGCTCCTTGGTTGACTGATAATCTAAAGCTGTTGATGAAGCAAAGAGATAAGGCTAAATCTGAATATAAGAGAAATCCCTCACTTGCAAAATGGAATTATTTTAAACAAGTTCGAAATGCTACAAACCATACCCAAACCGCTGAAAAACGCGCTTATTTTAATTATATTGCTAGAAACAAAAATTCTAAAAAGCTCTGGGGTGAGCTTAAGTTACTAAATATTATGTCCAGTAATAAATCACAAATACCTAGCAATTTACTAGACCCTGATAATATCAATAATTATTTTATAAACAGTATCCCTCAAAACAACAACAGTATTGCAGATGTTTCGAATTATTATAACCAAAATAAAATCACTAATTCAGAGTTCAGTTTCAGCTTAGTTTCCACTGAAATTATTCAAAGAGTTCTTTGTGGTTTAAAAAATTCTGCATCCGGATCTGACATGTTAAGTATTTATTTTATTAAACTGTGTTGTCCGTACTTACTAAACTTCTTAACCCATATTATTAATAGTTTGTTTATTGAAAATCAGTTTCCTTCTGCATGGAAAGTTGCTCTAGTAACTCCCGTCCCGAAAAAAAATTATCCAAAGGCATTTTCAGACTTGAGACCTATTAGTATTCTCACAGGATTGTCAAAGTTGGCGGAAAAAATAATTGAGATTCAGCTTAGGGAACACGTTGATACCTTTAACATACTGCCAGCAATCCAGTCAGGTTTTAGGGCTGGTTATAGTTGCTCTACAGCTTTAATGCATATTACGGATGATGTTGTTGAGGCCACTGATCAAGGTAAATGTACTATTTTGATATTAGATTTTAGTAAGGCGTTCGATACAATTGATCACGAACTACTCTTAGCAATTTTAAAGTCATGTGGTGTTAATAATACAGGTTGTAAACTGCTCAAATCATATCTTGAAGGACGCTCACAAATGGTAAGGATATCCGATAAACTTTCCCAGGCAATGGCGACGAATAAAGGTGTTCCACAAGGATCTATTTTAGGCCCCCTGTTGTTTACAATTTACACGTCTCAATTTGTAAATTTTGTTAAATCTTGTTCGGTTCATATGTATGCAGACGATACCCAAATATATTATTCTTTTTATGCTAAGGATTATGAAGCTGCTGTGCAACAAGTCAACAAGGACCTAAAAAGTTTATCGGACATTTCTTTGCAGCATTCACTTATTTTAAATCCATTAAAATCAGCTATGCTTTTATTCGGTAAGAAGCCAGAATGTGCTAATTGAAAAATCTAATTAATATTGAAATAAACGGATGTCGTTTAGAATTTTCGCAACATGCCCGAAATTTAGGATTAATTTTAGATACAACTTTAAGATTTAGAGAACAGGTTTGTAAATTTATACAAAAAGCTTACTCCGCCCTAAGGCTTCTTTATCCACACAGAAGTTACTTAAGCATAAATACTAAAAAGATGCTTTGTGAAACATTGGTATTGTCGCAGTTCACATACTGTGCCCCAGTTTATGGCCCTTGTTTGTACAGGGATTGTAGCAGTCGTATACAGCGCGTGCAAAACTCGTGTATTCGATTTATCTATGGTATACGTAAATATGAACATGTTTCACATAAGCTGCCTGAACTCATGTGGCTGAACATGCAAGATCGGAGAAACTTTTATTCAGCTTGTACCTTTCACAAGATTATCACAATGAAGGCTCCGTCTTATCTCTACAATAAAATAACTTTTCGCAGCGATGTTCATAACCTAAATATCAGGTCTAAAGGTTTACTTAGTCCGCCTATGCACAGAACTTCCTTCTACGAGAGAGGTTTCAGATATTGCATTTATAAATTATATAATCAGGTCTCATTTAGTGCCAAGTCATTTAGTGTTGCAAAATTTAAAAGATATTTTAAAACTACTTTGTTAGGTTAGTCAGAATAGTTTTATGTGCCTATTTATTTTATTTGTTTATTTATTGCTCATGCATATAATGTTTTAGTTTTTCTATACTACCTTACACTTATTGTAAATGTACTCTGTGCGTAATTTTTCATTTTTAATGTATACCAAGGGTTAAGTGGTAGAGCACACTTGTTGTGAACTTCCCCTTGAGATTTCCTAAAATATATCTTCTCTGTTCTTTTTTTTCTCTATGTAGAATATTATTGAAAATAAAGGCATTTATTATTATTATTATTATTATTATTATTATTATTATATGAGCCCATTCACAGAATATAAATGGCTAAAGGAACCTACAGGCAACTTTTGATAACATCTTGTTTAACTCTCTAAGAAAAGCAATGGAGAAATGCGGACACGAATAATCGATAACGAGACGAGTCGACTTGGCAATGGGAATCGGAAAAATTCGATCATCATCAGAAGAGGTGTCCTTAATCGGAGGATATCTAGAAGAGGGTGCTCTCCATCCCTTCTGTGATCTCTGTTCTCCTATCATAATTGAAACAACGAGGAGTGTCGAGTGCATACGTAAGGATCTTAAGCCGTGTCTGGAAATTTCAACAAAATTTTCTAGTCAGGCAAAACTTGATTGTTTTCAAGAGAAAAGCGCAGATTCATTTTTAATTTTGGGCAGATTATATTTCCAGTTATTTAAATATGTTTAAAATATTTCAATTATTGGAAACAGACAATTGTAAGGACGTGTCCGTCAGAATGAAATATCCATTTTTTTTTATATACATTTATTTAACGTCGGCCTATTTCCGCTACTGAGGCCTAACACCGACGCCTGTAGACGAGCTACCCCCAACAAGGAATTTTGCCGAACCTCTTCCCTTAAGAAGAGTAGGGATCTTTTACTTGCCTAACATTTAATAGACAAGGGACCGACGGCTTTACATCCCCTCCGAAGGATGGTATATCTCCTATACAACCCTCGCCTAAGGTTGTATAGCTTCCGCGCATACACTGATATACAAGCCGCTGGAAGATGTGTGAGCGGTTTCCGTTGGAATGGTCACCAATCCAAGTACTAACTGCGCCTGTCGTTGCTTTACATTGCATACCGAAGTATGTACATAGTAAAGATGCACCTACGCTCGCCCCCAAATATCCATTTTAAATTGAGTTGTTTTTATGAATGCCTAAATTTTAATTCAAAAATTAAACACAGGGTTCTTGAGAAAACACAGAAATTTTATTTTTTAAACATTACACCAGTCAAATTACTCAACGCTGCTGGCACTTGAAACCTAGCACGAATATTTTTCATCGCCCTCTCCAACATTTCAATTGGGATTACGTTAACCTCTGTCCGAATATTATATTTTAGTTGTTCCGAAGTTTGAGGTTGATTAGAAAACACTTTTGACTTTAAGTAGCCCCATAAAAAGAAATCACAAGCTGAGAGATCGGGTGACCGTGCCGGCCAGTTGATGACCAGGAAACACTCTTGCAAAATTGTCATAGAATCCTAACCGTACGGGAAGTGGCTCCGTCCTGTTGAAACCATATTCTTCGAAATCCTCACCAACATTACGAAGTTGTTGTTCAAAGTTACACAATACCTGCTGATAACTTGTGGTGTAACCGTCAAGTCATTTTCCTCAAAGAGGAACGGCCCAAGGGCGGATCCTGTACACCACACAGTAACCCTTTTGCTATGAAACGGTATTTCGTACAATTGCAGAGAATTTTTCGTCGCCCAGTAGCGAAGTTCTGTTTGTTAACATATCCGGAAAATGAGCTTCAACTGACATCAAGCAACCACCGATATCCAACGCGTATTCCAAAATCTTGAGGCAGAGGCTTTTGTACGACTTGAATTTTGTAGGGATGGATGTGTAAGTGTTGGCGAAATATTGAGTGCTAATGTTTGACGTTCTGCAGATCGTTTACGACTTCGTAACTCCTACTTTTACCATTTCAGCACTTTCAAATGTGACCACAGAACGAGTTCATCCTTTTAGTTTTTTTCTGGCACATGAAGCAGTACTGTGAAACTTGCGTATCCACTTTTTAATTGTTATTCGACTAGGAACTGCATTCACAGTCTGTCTTTTATCTCAATATCTCAATTTTTTAATTTTGATTATTATTGGAATCTATTTTTTGTTTCATTTTAACGATATTTCAAGGGCGAGCGTGGGTGCGTCTTGACTATGTACATACTTCGACATGCGATGTAAAGCAATGTAAGGCGCGGTTAGTAGTTGGATGGGTGACCGTTCCAACGAAGACCGCGTCCTCGCCTCACACATCTTCCAGCGGCTTGTATATTAGTGTATGCGCGGAAGCTATACAACCTTAGGCGACGGTTGTATAGGGGATATACCATCCTTCGGAGGGGATGTAAAGCCGTCAGTCCCTTGTCTATTAAATGTTAGGCAAGTAAAAGATCCCTACTCTTCTTAAGGGAAGAGGTTCGGCAAAATTCGTGGTTGGAGGTAGCTCGTCTACAGGCGTCGGTGTTAGGCCTCAGTAGCGGAAATAAGCCGACGTTAAATAAATGTATAAAAAACGATAATTATTTGTTACAGATTGATATATTGTTGTATCTAATCCAACCCAGTACATTTATATATGGAAATAATCGAAAAATATAATTCCATGTTATGTTATATTTTAGGTTTATGTTTACTGTCATTGCTATACACGATATGATGAATTTAAATAAACATGACATATACTATGATCCTTTACCACTATACCATAGTGCTGGCGGAATGGTCGGAGTTGGGCAGAGCATTATGTTTGGTATAACGGTTGTACTAAGAAAAAAGTTTTCAGCATCAAATTTTTGGAATGACTGTAAAATATATAACTGCACGGTAAGATTTAGCTTATATAATAAAGCACAGCACAATACGTGTTGATCTAGACATTTCGACCCTAGGTAAACTTTTCACAATACAAGGTGTCCAAAAATATCTGTCAATATATTCAAACTATTATTCACAAATACGTTTATTTCTTTAAAACCATTTTACAATGTTTGTTTTCCTAGCGTCCAGATTAGCATTAACGATGAACAAAACATACTTATCGGGTATAACAGAATCATGGTATACTCCCTTTCCTCCTTTAGTTTTGAAGATAATTGATTGAAATTTAGAATATACTACATATATAATAAGCGGCACTTTTTGACATACAATTGATTTTTTTTTCACTTTCGGTTTAAAATTATTAAAATGTACGATAAATACAAACAAAATTGCAGCTAAAAGAAAATAAGAAAATATAATTTTGTTTTAATTAAATGTTAAGAAGTAACTAAGGGGGCTTTGAAAACAATGAAATATTTAGCTTGTCAAACATTTGTTTGTTTAACGGTGTTTTTATTGTGTCTTTAAAAATGGTTTAAAATTCTTTTTAATTGTGTTCAAAATCGCGCAAATTTATACAAGAGATGAAAAAGTGGGCATGTTAATTATTTATGGGGAATGTAAAAGAAATGCAGTTGCGGCTACCGACCTTTATACCCAACGATATCCTGATAGACAATGCCCAGCGAAAAATTATTCTGAACGTGTTAAAAACCGATTCCGAAGAGAGCCCAACAATGGTCCTGAAAAAAAAAACTTCATTATTGACGAAGGAACGGAAATTAATGTTAATGTCCCGTGACGTGACCTCCAAGGTCACCTAATTTAACGACCCTTGATTTCTTTGTTTGGAGTCATTTAAAAAATATTGTCTATGCAACCGCCGTTACAACCCATGAAGACCTGAAGCAACGAGTAAGACGAACAATTAATAGCATAACGGCCCAGCAATTGGCGAACGTTCTTCGAGAAACAACTATGCAAGTTCAGAAGTGCATTGACGTTAATGGACAGCATTTTGAACAACTGTTATAATGTTTTGTGTTAATTTTTTGTATTCCAAAACCACCTTATGTGTAACAAAGTAATTAGAATAAAATTGTATTTTCTTATTTTCTTTTAGCTGTAATTTTATTTGTATTTATCGCACATTTTAATACGACATATGAATAAATTTCTTATTATAGTACTAATAAATGGTACCACGGTACCGATATGATCCCATTTGAAAAAAATCGGCAGCTACTGGAAGCGGCTGGAACCTCCCCACTCGGTGGATCTTTCAAGCCGAAAAGAGCATTAAATTGTGTAACAAAACGGCACTAAACGTAATCCGATCTCATCCAAAACCTTTTCAGATCTTCTGGGGTACTAAAAAACCCTCAACTTAATGAATTTACAATCATCTATGCGAGTTATTACCTACATTATCGCTCGTTGAATAATATACTATTAGGATATTAACAACTTTAACATCACTTCTTGAACGACTAAGAAAGTCTAGTTATCCTAAATACTACAGATTTGTAAAGCAACAAACTGAAAATTGATAAAGTGATAATCTATAATAAATTCACCAACGAAGGTACAGAAAGCATATGATATTGATATTGTTACATCTACCTTCAAAGTTTGTGACAATCCATTAAAAGTTACAAATGTGCCGAAATCTTATTAACATGACATGACACCAACGTTATCGGATGACAAACGATGACAATGACAATCATTGCAATCCGATCGCTCGCGGCTGTCTTTGTTAAATCAAACATTAGCATTTCAGTAATTTTACTAGATTTTAGAGGAATATTTGTAGTTTAATTCTTCGATTTGTCTGTATATATATTTAAAAACGGCACTAAACGTAATCCGCTCTACTTCTAGAGCAGTGAAGAAACCCTCACACGTGAATTGACACGTGATGTGACGAGTTTCACGATGTAACCGCTACGCGCATCGATCATGTCATGCGAAATGCGATCTATGCCATATTTGCTTTGTTTTTAATTTTTTTCACGGAAACCAAATCGAAAGGGTGGAAGTGTGATATATCGTTGAAATCAGAATTTTAACTGCTTTTCAATGGTTCCATTGTAAATTGAAAGTAAATATAAAATAAACAACTTGTTGCGTCAAAATGGCACTAAACGTAATCCGATCTCAACCAAAACCTTTTCAGATCTTCTGGGACACTAAAGAAACGCACATGCAAAGTTTCATTCAAATCCGTTCAGTCGTTTCGGCGCTATCGTGCTAACACACATACACACATACATACACACATTATTATTATTATTATTATTAGCCGTTACTCGAGTCCGAGTATAAGAAATGTTACAGTCGATAGATTGTGTACAATAAAAAACAAGTAAAAGGTGTAGTCTATTGTAATTCCCATTCATCTACGGTGCACACGACTATGGCTATAGAGGCCAATTCGGGAGAGCACATGTCGACCGCAGTCAGGACAAACATAGACCTGGTTAGGTCTTGGATTCGGCCTTCTTGCAGCAACATTTCCTTGATAGCTGGCCACAACCCCTCGCCATTCGGTTCTGTCCGCTGCAAGTTGTTCCCATTGCTCGTCTAGAATACCGCAGGATTTTAGATTTTCATGGAGAACGTCTTTGAACCTCTTTCGTTGACCGCCACGCCTTCTTCTACCGCTTAGCAATTCACCATAAAGTGTACATTTAGGAAGGCGGTTATCATGCATACGATGAACGTGACCTGCCCATCTTAGGCGTGCTCTTGAAATAAGCACCTCAATTGGAAGGCTGTTTGCTCTCCTGAGTACTTCCACGTTTGATATGTGATGGAACCAATGGATTTTCATCATACTTCTGAGGTGTCTTTGCTGAAAACGTTCTAATTCTTTCACATGACGACGGTAAGTGACCCAGCTTTCACATCCATATAGCAGTGTTGGAATGACAACTGCTCTGTAGACAGCCATTTTCGTTGACAAAGCAAGGTCGTGGTTGTCAAATACTCTCTCTCTAAGTCCCCAGAGTGCTCTAGATGCAGCGTTAATTCTATTGCGAATCTCGCTGTCCATGTTTGCTTTGTCATTAACAACGTTGCCTAAGTAATTGAACTGATCCACCACTTCAAGAGAATTTCCGTTAAGTGTAATGTCTATTTGGTTCACTTGATGAGGAGTTGACATAATCTTAGTCTTTCCAATGTTGATTTTAAGTCCCAAGGAATCATAGCTCTGGGCATACACATCTAAAAGTTCTTGAAGCTCTTCAGGCGTAGAGGCTAAAAGTGCACAGTCATCCGCATACTGGAGATCACAAATGAATCGTGTGCGTGTCTTCGTGAAAGCTCTAAAGCGCCCTATGTTAAAGAGACCGCCATCAAAACGGTATCTGAGACCTATTCCTCTGACTGTCAGTTTGTTGTCAACAATAATTGTTAGAGCAGTGGTAAACAAATTAAAAAGTAGGGGTGCCAGGACACATCCCTGCCTAACTCCAGTGAGGGTTTGGAAAGGTTCGGTTGCCTCATTATTATACATAACCTGGGCGTTGTTGTTTGTATGTAGACTGCGACATACTTCCACAAATTTTCTAGGGATACCTAAGCGGAACATAATTTTCCAGAGCACTTCCCTGTCCACCGAGTCAAACGCCTTGGTTAAATCAATGAAGGCCATGTGAATTTCTCCTTGATGTTCGAGTGCTTTTTCTTGGAGCTGTTTAAGTGTGAAGATTAAATCCGATGTGCCTCGGTTTGGTCTAAAGCCACTCTGTGTTTCAGGAAGTAACTTTTCCATAACAGGTGTTAGCCTATTTGCCATCGCTTTAGTGAGTATCTTCCCTCCAACAGCCAGGAGAGCTATACCCCTGTAATTTCCACAGTCCGCAGCGCTCCCTTTGCTTTTGAAGAGGTTGATTAAAAGTGTATCACGAAACTCTTGCGGAGCTTGACCACTTTCCCACACGACATCAAACAGTTTTTTGAGGTAGGGTATGAGCTCTGACGACACAGCTTTAAAGATCTCAGCTGGGAGTGAGTCGGCGCCGGGAGATTTGTTATTTTTTAGCTGCCCAATGGCGGTTAAGATCTCTTCCGTTGTTAGTGGTTTATCTAAGTCTTCGAAGGTGTCATATTGAGGGATAAGATTTATAATATCGTGATCGGCTTGACTTTGCTGGTTAAGAATGTTAGAGTAGTGTTCTTTCCATCGGGCTCTTATTTCCTGGTCTTCTTTGAGGAGATTTCCATTTAAATCTTTAATAGGGCACATATTTTTCCGACTGGGGCCGTACACTTCTTTTACTCCTTGAAAGAAATTCCTGTAGTCGTGTGAATCGGCGTACCTTTGAATTTCTCGGGCCTTGCTTGTCCACCACTCGTTCTTTATTCTTCTGATTTCGCGTTGCGTTTCATACTTAGATTGGGTAAAAGCTTCTGCTTTTGATGAGTCGTTGGGGTGGTTGATAGCGTTTTGGAAGGCAATATGTTTGCGGTCAAGAAGTTCTTGTATAAAAGCTTCATTATCATTGAACCAGTCCTCCTGTTTTTTACTTGCTGCAGTGCCAAGAATTTCCTCACTCGCACTTTTTAAACTGTCTTTAATTTGTGTCCAGGTAGCAGCGACATCTACAGAATTGGTTTCTTCTAGTGCACTCAAATTCTCTTGAACTTTTTGCTTTAGCTGTTCGACGGTTTGTTGGTCACGCAATTTACTAATACAGAGACGGAGTCTACGTTTTACTTGAGTTCTTCGGTGTTTAGGTCTCATAACAATTTTCATTTTAGAGACAACAGGACGATGATCGGTCCAACATTCGCTATCAATGCGCGCCTTTGTAATTTGAACGTCCTTGAGATGCTTCCTACGTACGATAACATAGTCCAGTAGATGCCAGTGACCTGATCTGGGGTGACGCCAGGTGCCTTTAAATTTATCCTTTTGTCGGAAAATGGTGTTTGTTATAACTAGATCATGTTCGGCGCATTTAGTTAGGAGTAGTTGACCGTTAGCGTTCATGTTGCCCAAACCGTTCTTGCCTATGATGCCTGGCCAGGTGTCTGCATCTCTCCCTACTCTAGCGTTAAAATCGCCAAGAATAACGAGTCGTTCCGTTTTAGGTATTCTACAGAGGGTTTCTTCCAGCTGTTGATAGAAGCTTTCCTTGGTTTCGTGACTTGCATCCAGAGTGGGAGCGTAGGCGCGTATTAGATTTACCGCGCTGCCATCTGATAGCTCATAGCGTAGCAGCATTAGACGCTCGGATAGGCCTTGTGGTACTTGTGTTAAGTTGGATACAAGTTGATTCCGAACGGCAAATCCTACTCCATGTTGTCTTCTTGAATTAGTGGGAAGACCTTTCCAATAGAAGGTGTAGTACTTTTCTGTGAGAGAGCCTTCCTCCAAAAATCGAGTTTCGCTGAGAGCTGCAACGTCAACATTGAGTCGGTGAAGTTCTCTATCTATTAGAGCAGTTCTTCTTTCAGGCCGATCGGTGCGAGTGCTGTCGTTCAAAGTACGAACATTCCACGCGCCGTAGATGAAAGAATTACTTTTCTTGGATTTGACTTGTCGGTGTTTTTTCGACATTCGATGAGGTGTCCCTGTGGGCACCCTCCCCCGGAGATCCGATCGGGAGGGTATTTTACCTCCGGATGATTTTGTCCCACTTGAACGCTCCATCATTTTTTTAAAGCCTTAATCGACTGAAAACGAAGCTGCATTTGAAGTTTTAGCTGGAGCAGGTATGCAACTGACCAGCTCGGTTGCGGAAGGCGAGTGGTGTGGTCCCATGGCACAGAAGGAGACTGCGACGATGGGGTAACCAAACGATTCCAAAAGCAACCTTTGTGTGCGGTGGGTTATTTTTACCGCACTCTTCGTGAGAAAGTGGATGTGCTCACGGCAAAAGGTAAGGGTTATTCCGCCCTTACTCGGTCATTAGAGCCTCGTTAGTGAAAACAGGGCGCACCAAGTTCAAATTGAATTCATCGCGAAGGTGAGGTTAACAATTGAGTAGGAGAGGCTATAACTTGCGCTTCACTACCCCATTACACCCCAATTACACACATACACACACACAGACATTTTTCAAAAACCACTTTTTTGGGTTCCTAGGACCCCAAAACGTAAAGATTTGATGTTATCTCAATTTTCGTTTTTGAACCAATTTTAGTAACCTCTCACAATTTTATTGTGGAGAGGTTAAAAATGAGTTTTGTCCCAAAAACAATTTTGCTGAATTTTATTAGCTCATAAATCACGTAATTTAGTGTTTTAACGGGATTTCGATTTCTGTAGCATTACACGGGTCATTTAGAATAAATCGGAATCGTCATGGCACACTTAAATGGAAAACTAAAAAGTATATTATAAAAAAAACTAATGTTTGAAATGTCACTTATTTGGCATCGTTGGATTCAGAAAATTATGTATATAGTATATCCTAAATTTCAATCGATTATCTTCAAAACTAAAGGAGAAAGGGGGGTATACCATGATCCTATTACACCCGGTATATTATTCAATATATCACAAAAATGTAATAAAATATAAATATAGGAATATTCGATAGCCAAGTCTATCTGGTGGCTTAACACTTCTCTTAAGTCTAATAGTGATAGGTATCTTATTCACAACAGACGTATGATTTTCAGGATTATTTAGATTTTCTTTATTTTACTTCCACGTCCAGTATACGTTGAAATAGACTTAAAATGTCATGAAACGTCGAGATTTTAAATTTGAGCGAAAGAAATGTCCTACCTGTTGATCTGTCTGTCTGTCTGTACTTTTCTTGTGCGCACGTTTACTCTGAAACCGTTTACAATATTGACTTGAAATTTGGTACATTTATGTATTAATACAACGTCTGGAACTAGATTATATTTTGATCTAATTCTGTTGAAGGGTTTGGGAGTAAAAGGAGTAAATTAGGGTAAATAGGCAAGCAAGCAGGTAAGAGCCCATAAAATTACAATTTAGGGCATGTACGAAAAGCCTACCACCCCCTTTGCCCTCCCACCCTATATTAAAGGGAGTAAAAAATTAAACTAGGATTTAGTGTGTATACGAGAATCAAGACTCTAAAATCTTTTTGGCTTTAGCCACCCCCTCTACCACCCCCCTTTGCCACCCCCCCTATTATTAAAGGGAGTAAAATATTACATTGGAATTTAATGTAGACTCTTTAAAATAACTAGTCTGGCAGGCAAATTCAGGGAGTGTTTATTCACTTCAATATTAGCATTTAATATTCCCTTTAAAATTTATATGGTTTAATTTTCCACCAATAGGAAACGATAAACAATTTTATAATAATTAGAAAATTAATTATAATCGAAGTATTAATTATGTCGATATAGAGTTTTCTTATACATATTTAAAATTGGGTTTATATTCACAGGTTGCACATTACATTGGAGAAATATGTAGGTATGTCTTAACAGCCCACAGAAGTGGTACAAATATTGATCATTCTGTTAAGAAAATGGTTGGAAATGGCCTTCGATCGCAAATTTGGAAGCAATTTGCTGATACCTTCCGAATAGAGCAAATTTTTGAATTTTATGGGTCAACGGAAGGAAACTCTAATTTAAGTAAGTATTCAATTTTGTATTTAGAGAAATATCAATTAGATATTAAGCAAATGAAAACCTTCCACATTTTAAAATTTAATATGAAATTAGATATCTACTTATATGTTGTTGCCTCAATCTGTATATGTATTTGTTAAAATAGTATTGTTACACAATGCGTGTTTTTATATGTCTTAATCACATTGTATTTGCCATTTAACGGTATAGTTTCTTCCTGATCGAGTTGTTGTTACATGGAGCTACTCGGCGAAATGAACCTCGGTTGGTCCCTTAGGATTATTATTAGAAACGGATTATTTTCCCTCGTTGCCAAATATGTTTTTTTTTTTTATTTATTTATTTGCAAATATTTTTATATAACAAAAAAAATTCAAGAAACATAAATTTGCTTTTTATTTCAACATTTTTCTCAGCTCCCTGTTTTTCCTCAGAATGCTAAAATTAGGACTCCCAATTCCCGGAAATGCAGGAAGATATAAAATTAAAACGACCACGACTTCTAGTATATTTTTGTTCAATCTATTGGGCAAACGGTGTTAATGAAATAATCAGTGATGGCTTATATTTCATCTCAAGACTTTTAAATACTAAGCCGAGGGTGGTTCAAATTATCCGGTGGATGGATGTCTTATTCTTCTATCAATTATATCCCAGATATATTCGATCGGAAGCAAATTAGGTGAACGTGCCAGCCATTAAAGCATCATCACATGATATTCTTGTAAGCTAACCTGTTCTTGTAACTTTGCCGTACGTATAATACTCGTCGTATTAATTAGCTGAAAAATTTCCATCTTCCATCAATCAATCGAACTGTGTAAGGCATTTTTCTGATCTATGATTCTTCAATGGTAACCGGTTCTGCGTTATTGTACATATCGCCCTTCTCCAGATCTTCTTTTGTCTATAACATAATATTAATAATAATGAAATTAAAAACATAGGTACATATTAGATACTTTCAAATTAAAATGTATGTATTTTTCAAAAAAGATGCATAATGATTTTTCTTAATTTTGCAGTAAATATTGACAACAAAATAGGTTCTGTTGGTTTTGTGCCGAGATATGCATCCAGCTTATATCCGGTTACACTAATAAGATGTGACGAAGACACAAATGAGCCAATAAGAACTAAGGACGGTTTCTGTATTCAGTGTAAACCTGGAGAAGGTGGCGTTCTGATTGGAAAAATAAATCCAAAAAGGAGCGTCAATGAATTTACTGGTTATGCTGACAAAAAGGCAACTAACAAAAAAGTTTTACGAAATGTTTTTAAAAATGGTGATGCTTATTTTAATTCTGGAGATATATTAGTACAGGATGAACTTGGATATTATTACTTTAAAGACAGAACTGGGGATACTTTCCGGTAAAGCAGTAGGCTAATTCTTATAATGTTAAATATTTTAATTACAACATTTTTAGATGGAAGGGCGAAAATGTAGCTACTAACGAAATAGAGACTGTTCTAAGTAAAGTGGTTGGTCTCAAGGATTCGGTGGTTTACGGAGTTGAGGTATATAAAAAACAAATCATTCTTGTTATCTTTTATATTTGTATGTGTTGTTGCAATGGTAATTGGTGTTATGAAATGAGACACAATTCCAAGCTGTTAATTTCTTACTTATTACAAATTATTTTCGTTTGAAAAGCAGATCACTTAAGTACTAAAAATGTTCTGTTCACAATTCACGTGTATTTCGAAATATAAAATATACTTAAAAAATATAAAGATCTAAGCCGATGTCACCAAAATTTTCCATATGCATCAATATTATGATTGTCATTTTATCTCAAATAAGAAATTTGATAGTCGCTAATATCAATGACGTCAGGAGTTTTAGTAGCCGCCCCTCCCCTAATACAAGGCTGAAGACCTACTATTTTCTCCGAAAGGAAATAATGTTACCCATCAAGCTGCACAATGTGTGTTCCCAAAATGATTGAAAATAATGTGCTATAACTTGCTAGATACTACGTTTTTAGTCTGAGCACGCAAGGTAATATCTGATTGAAATAAGCCTCCAGTATACCTAGCATCCAGATTATCTTCAAAGGTAGGAGTCCAGTGCCTGACCCTTATGTATCGCCAGCAGTAGATTAGTTTCGAGCTTGTTAAGCTTGCGTCGGTACGACATAGGCGAATACGAAACAGCCTCACGCCGTTTTTCTAGTTTATCAAGTAACAGAAAAGAGGACTCAGTAATTTATCGAATCCTGTGTAGTATATATTTTACTTTACACTTACTTTTATAATCATTATCCTTCTGTGTTGCTTTTATATTTTATTAGTATTACCTAGTATAAGTTGCCAGTAGGTGGAGCTCTTCGACAAGTTGGGGACTCCTCTCGTCTGCTACTTGATAGAGAAGCAATGTAGGGTTGTTGTGTATTCACCAATGTTGTAATGATGAAAGCGAAAGCTAACAAGCTTGAAACTAGTCTGCGGCTGGTTATCACGGGGGCACGGGATTGAAATTCCGTTAGTTAGAATTAATTTGCCTGCTGGAGGGTTATTGTTTGTTTTTGTTCGGAAATTCGGTTTTCGAGGCAGTTGCTAAATTGACGGCCACTGGAGCGATATTCATTATACTTACGTAAATTACACTCTGTGCAGCGACATTCATTACAGTTGCATAAATAGCATTCCGTAGAGCGATTTTTTATGATAGTTCTCAAAAGATAATTTTTTGTTGCATTAATGAAAAAATTAAAATTTTGATAAATTCTAAAAACATATATCCACTGGACGTCATTTATTGCACTTGCAATAATTACGTTCGCGGATCGAATTTTTACAAGAGTTTACGAAATTGAAATTTTCATTACAGTTCCGCAAAAATAAAATTTTTGTATAAATTGAAAAAACTTTCATCCACGGGACGTCGTTTATTGCAGTTACAATAATTCCTCTCGCAGAATTGATTTTTATGATAATTTGCGAAATATTGAATTTTCGGTCACGTAAAATGAAATTTTATTGAAAATTGGAAAATTCTTCTTTCTTGTACTTCCGAAAATATCTTCCGACGATGTTCTTACGTGTAGCACGCGGTTTATGCAAAATATTTCGTTATAGTTAGGCAAAATTTCTTCGATGAGATTTTTTCCTGATTTCAAGTGTGATGAGAAAACAAATCACCGAGTAAACAAAATAATAGAATTATTAGGGAAAAGCCTCTGCGTCTGTGACGCCTTTTTCGAAGACCTCTTATTTATTGTGTATGTTAAATTCACAGGTTTAATATTCTGTTATAAATACTTACTACTTACACAGAACTGATGATATTTTCTTTTAGATAATGTTGAGTTTGTTAAATTCTTCTTTTAACATTGGTAGCCAAGTTGTACAAATATTTACAGAACAATTCAATACGCATTTATCTTCATTTAATAAGATTATTGCTGATTCTTTAATTTTTCTTTTTTTGTTATCTGCCTCTCTTGTTAAAATTTTTGCCGAGTTCCAGTTTATTCTATGTCTGTTTTCCCGAGCATGTTCACAACTCTTTGATTTCTGAATTTCATTCTTTCTAATGTAGTTCTTGTGCTCATCCATTATTATATTTATTATTTTGGCCCTATCGTATAAACATTTAGATATCTATTAGTATGTGTTGGTTTTCTATAAACGCTTGTTTCAATTGTATTATTTACCCTTTTAATTAAAACATCTATAAACGGTAGTTCATTCCTACTTTCTACTTCTAATGTGAATTTAATAGACGGTTCCTTACTATTTATATTTTCTAAAAAACTATCTAGTAAATCAACACTATGAGGCCAAATTGTAAAGATGTCGTCAACATATCTCCACCAGACAACCGGTTTGTTTATACAATTTTGAAAATGTGTGTTCTCAAAGTCCTCCATAAATATGTTGCTTAAAATTGGTGATAATGGAGACCCCATTGCCATACCAAAATCCTCCACAGAACTCATTTTCATTGTTTTTATACACATTGTTAATAGTTCACATTTAATTTAGTTCTAGTTTTCAAATTATTATCATTCAGCAACCTATCTTTAACTATTTTTAAGGTTTCATCTACCGGAACATTGGTAAAAAGACTCACTACATCAAAAATAACCATCAGGTGTGATTCATGAATATCGTTTTCATGATTGTTCCTTTGACGTAAACGTCACAGGCCGCAGAGACTTTTTTCCAATAATTCAATTATTTTGTAGACTCGGTGATTTGCTTTTAAAGAGGATAATACATGTGGTAGAAAACCCAAATAAAAGGAAACAATATTTCCGTTACTTGCTGAAATATTCCCTTGAAATATCAGTGCATCACTTTGGTATATGTTATTTTACTTATTTCAAAAATTTTCAGATTCCTGGAACTGAAGGTAGAGCTGGAATGATGGCGCTTGTAGATCAAGATAAAAGTTTGAATAGGGAAGTTTTAGCCAAAGAACTGAAATCCCGACTTCCCAGTTATGCCATTCCATTATTTTTGAGAATTATGGACTCGGTTCCAATGACAGGAACGTTTAAAGTAAAGAAGATCGAACTTCAAAATGAAGGTTTCGACATGCACAGAATTAGTGATCCATTGTATTTTTATAATTCTAAACTGTGTACATATATTCCACTACAAAATGTATATGAAGACATAATGTGCGGAAACTTGAAGTTGTAACATTAGTACTGGAATTCTCGATAATTACATCGAAAAAATCGATACGCAGGGTGTCCCAGGATTTCAAGTTAACGATAATTCGGGAACATAATTGGAGATGAAGTACCTAGTGTCAGTATACATTATATACGTTTTTTTCTATGGACCTGCTTTATTAAATTAGGAATTGAGCTTTTGTTAATAAACTTATTTAAACTACAATTTGCATCGTACCAGAAGGACCACACGTTGCAACTTTGCTCATTTTTTTATGGTATTAGTGTTGAACCTGCATTTTATTGAAATCAAACAACAGAAAGTTGTTTAGAAAATCTGAATATACTACTTGAGGTTCGAAACTGACATCACTTTTAAAATATGATGAATCCGTTATACAGGCATACTTATTTACCGATCTGAATTACAGGCATATAAACCAACAAAATTTGGTTAAACTCGATTCGTGGGAACACCAGGAATAAAATTCCAGGGACACCCCGCATAGGAGTTAAATAATAAATTAATTGTTAGCATAAATACCGACTGTTAGAAGAACAACTTGTAATATTGTAATTAAGAAAAAAATAATATAAGACTAAATAATGTTATACCTAATTTGATATAAAAATAAACATTTATAATAAATTTAAAATTAAAATAGTTATTACAAAGATGTTCATTGTTTATGTATAATATATTGAAGAGGTTTAAGCCCATCCCAATTAATTACAAATAAAATCCTGGTAATTATGTCACCAGTTAACTTAATTACTATTTATTTATCTGAAGGATAAACAAATAAGATTGGCCATTTGCGTGATCGTCTAGTTTTGTTAGTGTAGAAATTTCGTTGTGTGTGTAGTAACCCTTTTTTTTTAATTCCCCCAGGTTCTTTTATATAAAGTTTAATATTACTTGTTTCTGTCTGATACGATCTACTTTAGAAAATTAATCACTCTGTTAATTGAAATACCTGGTAAACTTGAACACACTGTTTATAAATTGAGAGACCTAGTTAATTATATATGTTATTTATGTAGTATTTTATTACTCAAGGTTGCACTGCACATTTATAGTTGAAGTTTGTTTTCTATTTTGCTTTGAAATAAAACCATTTACTTAGTTTATTACTTATATGACGAAAAAGGTAAAGGTGAAAGAATAAGACAATAATTGATGGGGAAAAAATAGTTAAAAAAACCCATTTTATTTAATATTAATTGATGCAACAATAGTCGAACATGAAATCAAAAGTAATCCAAATATTTGAGACAATTGTCTAAATACTATAATAGGAAAATTTGCGTCCCTATAGTAACGACCATACTATAGATATACTGAGTGTTTTGATGCAATAACAAGAACTTATACAAAAGTATGCTGTGTTATTTTAATAGTAATAAGAGTTGTGGCAATGGCCTGATAATGAAAATCTATAATTAGATCTGTTAGCAATGGCTAGGCAGGCTAGGTAATAATGATTTATAATTAAATAAAGTTGTTAGCAATCGCTAGATAATAATGATTTGTAATTAAAGTTGTTAGCAATAGCCAAATAATGAATCGAATGCAAAACAAACGACAAGAATCATGTCATGTTTATACATTATCAAAATTAAGTAGAAAAACGAGCATTAAATATTCATGTAACATATCATAGAGTGTTGAGGAAATATCCTTTAATTATACACAATTTAGTGATTGAAATTAGAGTAGGAATAATCGTTCAGATAATCATATTAGTCTTGCAGAGGTGAGAATTTACACTCACGTAAAATCTTTTAGAATGCTGCTGGGGAAATCTCCCTATAGTAATTAAATAGAAAACCAGCCAGAAAATTGCCTATGATTGCCAAACATACGAAGCCGCGAATCCGCGAAGGTAAGAAAGTGCGGTTGCATCACCCTTCAATCGAAAGAAGTGACCAGACAACTGCCTGAAATATTGACATCCCTCGTTGTAACTGAACCCGATTGGAGAACAGAACCAGCCAATTGGCCGTAGTCAATGTTTCAAACCTTTGTTAACGCCAAGTATGTCGAATTCATGTAACTATAATATTTTATTGTAGGTAAATGTTCAACAATTAGACAACCTTGTGGTTACAGCAGGAAAATATTCCTAGTGTACTTTAAATATAAAGCATTCTTGAAAAACCTTATATGACGTGGTGGAAACGAAAGTCCACTATTTGTTTTATAAAAACTGCAGAATAATGATAGACATGAAGTTTGACTAGTCTGTGATAAAGTACCTTGTTATTGTATAGCTCTAAATATATAGTTCTTGAATATAAACTTGTTACTTTGCAAACGCAAATTTCCCTAATAAAATATTTAGAAAGTGAAATTTTGTGAATTAAAATCGTGAATGAAATCATAGCTGAATAACTGGTAATATAATATTATGATAGTTAAAAATCAAAACTAGTATTTCATAAAAAAACTGACATTCTTTTAGTACCACAAATTCGTCATTTAAACCTTTTTTAAACACCCGTAGCCAGAATATGAATGCAATTGCATATAATAAAGTAGAGTCTCGAAATAAGAAAGTAATCACCTTTAGAAATTTATGCCAGCTGAATTTCTGTGCGCTCTGTATAGCGTTATATCGCCCGTGAATGCTCTCCCCCAGGTTCTACATGTTTAATGTTCTCGTAGGGCATCGTAGAGACGTTGAAACGACACTTCATAAAGTGTACATTAAGCAGTGATTGTCTTTGATGTAAGTACAACGAACACGAAGTACTGCGATGCAATGGTGTATTAGAACTTTATTTCCTAAGTACAGCTGACCGAAGTCTGCAAAGTACCTCAGAGGGATTCCAAATGTATCTCCTCTCCTGAACAGTCTGATCTTCTTTTATATGGTTCCTAATGCCACCCTTCTACCTGGATTAAGCATCTCCGCGTGTTTCTTGTGGGAATATGTTTATTTTAACCTTATTGTAATATTCGACACGACCTGTGCACCACTTTAGAGTGACGCTCAACTTTCCATCTTTCTCTATGGTTAAGCTACACACGTGTAGGCGATTCCATACTATGGGAATACACGAAGTACTTGACGTTTATCTGAATATACGATAAACAAACCCTGCGACTCGACTAGATTTTATGTAAATTCTGTCTCAAAATTGTAGCGTTTAACTTTGCTTTAAAAATATAATTTTAAAAATGCATTCTGGTAACTTTACCGTATTCAATATTAAATGACTAAATACATATAAAAATGAAATGAATTAACTGCAATAATTACTTGAATTTGGAAACATAAATAGGAAAAAATTAAATTTGTAAATGCCCTATATACTGGGCGTTTCAATATTATTTTCAGTTAATAAAAAATTCTATATGAATATCACATTTTTATATGAAATCATATATAACACTAAAGATTATAGTTATTTATGGAAGAAGATAGACATACCTGCTCTATGCACTAGCGGAATGACAAAAAATAGTGAAATCATGTATTAGTCCAAGAGACGATCGTCGGCTATCAGATGTGACTTTTATCTTTATATCGATGTTTTTTCATCTGAATATGCCATATTAAAGTATTACGTTTAAAGAATCATTATTAACAAGTACAAGCTAATAAGATAGTATCCAACTTTTCTGCATTTATATGAATATTCTCTATTCTGAATCACAAAACACACAACCGTCACGCCGCCTCGAATTGTGTGAAGTGATGAGTCAGTTTAATTGGCACTCCAAATCTTCTGTACAACATTTGTTTCTCCGATGAAGTTACATTTGCAAATATTGGAATATCCACATGAATGTCGTGAGAATTTCATAACCAAAGACAAAAATTTAATATTTGGCGTGGTATCCTAAAAGATCATATTGTTGGACTTTTTTTTTATTGTCGGGACCCTAAATGGTGAATACACAAAAACAAACATTCTTCAAAAAACTCATGGCACTCATAAACAACATCTGCAATCAATAAATAAAACAGAACAACATAAATAAAATTAAATTAAAAACGGCAACCTAGCTACTGATACAACTGAAATAGCGAAAGCATTTGTTGGCCATTATAGTACCGTAGATAAAAAATTAGCGAGCCAAATTAAAAAACTAGAAAAATGATGAGATAACCGCAGAGATTATCTACAGAGGATGCTAGGTTACCTTAGTAGTAGTATCTACCAATCCCCAATAATAACGAACAAATACCTTCGGTACGATTAGCTGATAGTTACTACTTAAGAAATTGTCGAAAGCTCCAAGTTACCTAACTACTAGACAGCGATACGTAAGAATCCATAAGCCTATCAGTAATAAAAAAACTGTGGTATACGGTTACCGCAAGGATTTCCACTCTTATTCAACTTGTACATAAACGATCTTCTTGAACTACGAAGGGAAGACACTTAGTAATGCCGATGATACTGTCATAAAAATTGGAAAAAAGTGAAAAGTAAAGCTGAAAATGATTTCAAACACATAAAACAATGGTTCGACTATAACATGTTAACATGTTAACGATAAATTATTGTGAATAGTTCATATATTTTTCTTTCACTTCATACAAAAATGATTTACCAAAACTCGGCCCTCTGAATATAAATAACGGTGAAAATAACACTATGCACATCAACGAAACTGAATGTATTAATTATTTAGGTATAATAATAATAATAAGATATCTGCGGTGGGACCTGCAAACTAATAGTATAATTAAAAATCGCTGCCTAAGGAATCACTACTTCCACATCCAGATTTTGTATCCAAGTCTAATATACACTAAATCCCAATGTAATATTTTACTCCCTTTAATAATAGGGTGGGGATGGCAATGGGGGTGGTAAAAAAATTTTAGAGGCCCTTGGTTCTCGTATACACACTAAATCCAAATTTATTTTGTTACTCCCTTTTAGCCATCCCCTCTACCAACCCCATTGCTATCCCTATTATTAAAGGGAGTCAAAAATTAAGTTGGGATTTAGTGTGTATACGGGAACCAAGGGCCTCTAAAAATTTTTTGACATTAGCCACACCCATTGCCACCCCCACCCTATTATTAAAGGGAGTAAAATATTACATTGGGATTTAGTGTGTGTAGCGTACTTTCCCACAATTAAGCACGGAAATATCATAATCGTAAAACTAACAAAGATTATACCTTTAAAGCAAAAATGCCGACAGGCTGGAGGCAGTAATGGTCAACTGCAATAGCCTACCGTAAAACCGTAATTTGGAAATTACGCTCATTTATCCATCCCTCGAGAGGTATACGAGAGACCTCCGAAATGCAGGCAAAACAGGCCAGTCTTATTTCTGTTCTCAAACAATTCACTTCGTATATTTAAACTTAAGATTTGTAACCACTTTTTGTTAAGTTTTGTTTAATAAATAACTCCTTCTGAAGAACATTTAATTAGTTGTATTCACACAACAGTGTGTATAAGACTTGAATGTGGTAATAATTATAATTATTTTACGTATGTGGGAAGCTGCTACAGCTAAACCTCTCGCAAGTGCGCAAGGTCCATTACGTGGAATGCCGAATAAAGCGTAGAGAAGAATTCCAATTCTTGCGCTTTTGGTCATCAAAAAAGTTCTCTGGCTCCCGGACTAAAAGCAACTGGCCACGTTATAATCGATATTTCCCTAGTTACGGGATTTGTTTGTATTTTACTGCTAAGACAGTTTTCAGACTAAATATATTCTAAATGGATAAACTTATCCGCCCAGTATTTACTTTGGAATTGAATTACAAAATTATACCAGGACTTGTGACCATAGGAAAGTATGATGGAACACATCCGTGTTTAACAGCCGCTACTTCTACCGATAAAGTAGGTAATAAAACTAAAATCCATAAACTAAATGTATAAGTAAAGATCCTAAAACATGTTAACCTATCTTTTTAGGTACTGATACATAGTCCACACAGAAGAAATCCATCGATTTCTGGCAGAATAATATGGTCGGAATCAAATAGAGAAATTGCCACATTAAATATTAATCATACAATTACATCCCTAACAACAGGTGTATTATTACCAAATGATGAAAAAGATATTTTAATTATAGGTGAATATATTTATGGTCCATTTATATACAACTGTTTATGGAAAGGGATAAATTTATTATGTTTATGTATATTAGTTCATTTTCCTAACTATACAGGGTTACTGGTAATTAGATACATTCCTTTGGAGATGTGATGGGGCATGAGCTAAGGAGTAAATCTAACCCTAACATACATTATGCAAAACTCAATAGTTTTTGAGATATTTCAATTTTTTTGTTTTTCTCAAAAAAGTAGATCTTAATGTCTTAAAAGTTAATTTCCAAAAAATCAACTTGACATTTTAAAATTTTTTTTTACTGGATTACTTGTCCAATATTATAGATATCCGTTTGGAATGAAAAATATCCGGAAACATTTCGATCATGTGAACATTTAAAATAAAAACTTGTAAAAATTTTCAGTTATGAAATTTACCTATTAGGTTTTTTCAAAAAAATATTAATGTAGCACGCGTACAAATTATTATAAAAACTTCCTTATTTCAATAGCTATCTAACTAGGTAGAAATGTTTAATGTACCCTTAATAGTTCTAATAAAAAATTAGTAAAGATAATGCTGGTGGCGGAATTTATTAAACGACTAATCGTTCATTTTCATTTAAGTCAGTCAGTCCTTGACTTTGACGTTTGTGCATATATGTTATTAACTGACATTCTTATCTCCGTGTCCCGTTTGTTGGTCTTGTTAAAGTAGTTATCGAAGATTTTGATTTTGCTCGTAGTTGTTGTTATTAGTTGTTGTTATTGTATTTTCTGTGCCATGGCCGCGTATGCCAACGCAGAATACGCTGATATCTTGTTTGTCTATGGACACTGTGGTGGCAACGCTGCTGAAGCTCGCCGAGAATATGGTCTTTGGTACCCTAACCGCCGCTTACCAAATGCACGTGTATTCAGTACGGCATATCGAAATATCGCTGAAACTGGCTCCGTGAAATGTAGAAGAAGTGACGCTGGTGCTCCTTCCGTTTATGAACCAGATGATGAGGAAGAAATATTGAGGTATTTTGAGGAAGACCCAACTATTTCAACTAATAAAGTCGCAAGACTAACCGGGGCGTCACAGTGGAAAGTTTGGTCTAAGATACGTAGAGTTGGATGTCATCCTTACCACTATACCCCTGTCCAAGGCTTGGAGGAAGGTGATCCTGGAAGGAGAGTGGAATTCTGCCGCTTTATGTTAAATTCAGATACAGAAAGTGCAAATTTTTTAACAAGTATTTTATGGACGGACGAGTCGAAATTTAATCGCGAGGGTATAACAAATTTCCACAACTTACATTATTGGGCAGAGGGAAATCCCAAGTTAACACGTGAAACTAGTTTCCAGATGAAGTTTTCTATTAATGTGTGGATGGGAGTCATTGGCCACTATTTAATAGGACCACACTTTCTTCCTCAAAATTTAAACGGGGAAATCTATGAAATTTTTTTAAGAAATGATCTGGCGGTGATTTTAGAAGATGTTCTACTCGCCGTCAGACAGCGAATCATGTTTCAGAACGACGATTGTCCACCACATTATCGGCTGACAGTATGACAGTTACTTGATCAACGTTTTCCTAACCGTTGAATTGGAAGAGCGGGCCCAATACCTTGGCCAGCGCGAAGCCCTGACTTAACACCCATTGATTATTACGTATGGAGTCATATGAAGGAGATGGTCTATGCCACACCAGTCAATACTATAGAGAACCTTAGACAAAGGATAGTCGATGCTGCCCAACACATAAGGCATAATCTGACAACCAGAGTAACAAGGACGGAAATAAGAAGACGCTGCCGTTCTGTATACGGAATAGGGGCTTCCATTTTGAGCAAGACATATAAAAAATAAAGTACAACTTTGAAATTAGTGAAGAATTAAACTCTACTTTTAAAATGTTTTTACTGTTTATCGAAAAATAAAATTCGTACTACTTGTGTTATTTTTACTAGTATTTTCTTAGAACTATTAAGGGTACATACATTGAACATTTGTACCTTTTTAGATAGCTATTGAAATAAGGCAGTTTTTATAATAATTTATACGCGTGTTACGTTAATATTTTTTTGAAAAAACCTAATAGGTAAATTTCATAGCCGATTTTTAAAAAAATATATTTTAAAGTTTTTATTTCAGATGTTCACATGATCGAAATGTTTCCAGATATTTTTCATTCCAAACGGATATCTATAATATTGGACAAGTAATCTAGTAAAAAAAAATTAAAAATGTCAAATAGATTTTTCGAAAATTAACTTTTAGGACATTAAGATCTACTTTTTGAGAAAAACAAAAAAAATTAAATATCTCAAAAACTATTGAGTTTTGCATAATATATGTTAGGGCTAAATTTACTTCTTAGATCATGCCCCATCACATCTCCAAAGGAATGTATCGAATTACCAGTAACCCTGTATATTTTTTCTTTCACCTACTGTGAACTAGATAGGTAGGTTAGTACGTTCATTTCTAGGCACGAGCACACATATTCTCGTTTATCATGTCCATGACAACAAAGACATATTTTACAAAGAGTGCCAAGATGGTGTTAAATCAGTTACCATTGGTACATTTAAAGAAGATAAGACGACCGTGGTTATGGTGGGAGGGAATTCATCTGTTCATGGATATGATCATTTGGGAAATGAAATATTTTGGACTGCAGTTGGGGATGTTGTTACATCAATGATTTTAATGGATTATAATAAGGATGGATCCAACGAGGTAAGAACTAGTCTTGAAAATAAGATACGCAGTCTCAATTTCAGCTTTTTACAAATTCCTATAGTTATAATGTAATCTGATATACAAGGATTTGAAGAAAAGGGTACATATTGATATAAATAAATGTCGATTATATTTTTTTACATATAATTGTCAAAATATTTTTACTAAAATTAATATTTGCTTAGACTTTCCTAGAGATTTAGACATGCAATAGTTTTAACCACTTTCATTATGCTTCTTTCATATTGAACATTTTTTGCGTACTTAGTATATATAGCCCAGTAGCCAGGTCGAAAAAAGTGGGTTTGGTCCGAATAAGTAAGGAAGTTTTGATTTTTTGGGAGTCGATAGATTTTAGTGTCCTATTTAACATACTAGATTTGCCCCTCCGTACCCTCTCGCTCCGCCATATTGCCAAGATGGCACCCAAAACGTGTTTCTTCAAGATATCTCGCTTCCGGCGCCTCCTAGGGCCAAAATATTTATTACAAATTAAAGGAGAGGAAATTTGCTATAAAAAAGGTCCAATGCATTTTTCTCAAAAACTTGATAGTTTAGGCGCTACAGGCGATTCATTGCAAGCATGTATGTTGTCATTTGTATGTATTTACCACTTTTGTGCATCTACATTAGCTTTAATTTGTTTCTATATTAGTTTTTATGGATAAGTCGGTGCTACTGCTTTAATATTCGTTTCCACACCAGCTATACGAGGTAGAATATCCGGCGCGTCTTTTTATGTGGTGCCCCCAGTAAGCCTAATCCACAAGTAGAATGCTTTTCAGTTGGACTTCAAGTTCATTGTAGATATGGATGGACGGAACTCATCGATTTGATACTGCATATTAGCTGCCGTTGCAGTGTCAGATTGTGTATCGGCGTATTTGGGGTCCAATTCAGTGTCTGCTTTGGAATAAAATATTTCAAGAGATGGTGGCATCTGATCCTCCTCGTCAACGTCGACAATTTCCTCGTGTTTATATGCACAGTTTTTTCCTTCACAGAAACTGCAAATAATGGAACAATGTAACACGGCTTTCCGGCACCCACATGCTGCCCCACATCCTGTCTTACGCTTGCATGATATGAATTTCAGTAGCGCCTGGGGAGCAGGATCTTTCAATGTTGTTAATGGAGTAAGTCCGGTGTTTGTCATTTTCCATTCCCATTCTTCTGCATTTTCTTGCACTCCATACTACAACTGTACTTGATGATACGTAAGAAGGGAATGTTGTGCAGCTGCACTTGTGGGTGGCATAGTAGTAATATTCGAACGACTTTTCTGTATTAAGGACAAGAAGTTCGTATACGTTTTGATGAGCTGAACCCGGTGCTGTTAAGAGAACAAGAAGGTCAACATATTCTCCAACAATAATTTGTTTGTCTCATTTGAAAGAAATTTGCTTTCTGCCATTGTCGGAATAATGAATTCATCAAATAGGACTTCTGCTACCATTTTATGTCTGGATCTGCGTAACCGTTCCGCGGTCTTTGTACTCTTATTTGTTGCATGTCCATCAAAAACTATGATAGAATTTTGCGAGTAATGCTTTCGTACGCCGGCCGGCTCATGGTTCAACTGCCCCTACTCTTGAATGAATGAAATATATGCTCGAAGGGGGCGAGAGGGTCCTAAACAACACAAAATTGTACAGAAATGTATGAATGGTTGGACTTTTCCTATTTGGTACGTTTCTATATGCAGCAATAATACAGACGCAAATTGCAACAATATACCGGACATAAATAAATAAAGTTCCACCTAAAAGGTGCTGAGGATAGGAATGTTAAAGTAGTAGCATCGAACCTATCCATGAAAACTAATATAGAATCAAATTGAGTAGTTGTTTCCTGCAAATCATGTATAATAACAGTATATGGGTTAAGTCCACCAAGGGCTAAAGGTCACCGCTCTCGGTACTTGCAAAATAGCAAGTCGCTATACACCATGGAGACATCTATGATGTCTGGTGTATAGTAGCATTTGACCACATGAGGGTATTCACTTACCTCTCACCGGTACACCATTTACTTAAGTTTATATATATATATTGTTATTATAAATGATTTGCAGGAAACAACTACTCAGCGGGCAAATACCCCGACCTGCATTGAATTATACCTTACAAATCATTTGGTAGCCAATGTCATTTGTCAATTCCCCGACCAGACATAGACCGGTTTCGAACTTATTAGTTCTCATCAGTATGTCATAGGTCGTGGAATAGACAAATGACAGTGGCCAACCTGCTAGTCTTATACAGACTAATGTAAATGGTGTAGTGGTGAGAGGTAAGTGAATCCTCTCATGTGGTCTAATGCTACTATACATCAGACATCATAGATGTCTCCATGATGTATAGCGACTTGCCATTTTGCAAGTACCGAGAGCGGTGACCTTCAGCCCTTGGTGGACTTAACCTATATACTGTTATTATAAATGATTTGCAGGAAACAACTACTCAGCGGGCAAATACCCCGACCTGCATTGAATTATACCTTACAAATCATTTGGTAGCCAATGTCATTTGTCAATTCCCCGACCAGACATAGACCGGTTTCGAACTTATTAGTTCTCATCAGTATGTCATAGGTCGTGGAATAGACAAATGACAGTGGCCAACCTGCTAGTCTTATACAGACTAATGTAAATGGTGTAGTGGTGAGAGGTAAGTGAATAGCATTAGACCACATGAGAGGATTCACTTACCTCTCACCACTACACCATTTACATTAGTCTGTATAGGACTAGCAGGTTGGCCATTGTCATTTGTCTATTCCACGACCTATGACATACTGATGAGAACTAATAAGTTCGAAACCGGTCTATGTCTGGTCGGGGAATTGACAAATGACATTGGCTACCAAATGATTTGTAAGGTATAATTCAATGCAGGTCGGGGTATTTGCCCGCTGAGTAGTTGTTTCCTGCAAATCATTAATAATAACAGTATATAGGTTAAGTCCACCAAGGGCTGAAGGTCACCGCTCTCGGTACTTGCAAAATGGCAAGTCGCTATACATCATGGAGACATCTATGATGTCTGATGTATAGTAGCATTAGACCACATGAGAGGATTCACTTACCTCTCACCACTACACCATTTATATATATATATATATATATATATATATATTAAGATTGTCATGAAATTGTCGAAAAATTTTGTTTTTGTACTAATAATTGTTTTAAAGTTCTTCTGCCTTAGTGTAATGTTAAAATTAATAGTCATTTATGATCTATAAAGTAGTACTCAGAATATGGATAATATATAGTGAGAGAGCGACGACGAGGCATATGAGTCATATCATTTGATATTGGTACTATGGAACCATCCGTATGTATTTGATCAAAATCGTTGGAGCTGTCTTAAAAGAACTTTGTAACCGGTTTATAGAAGCTTACTCCACACATTTGAGCTAGAATGGATTTGTGATCTCGTCTCGAAGATTGGCTATCCTGAACACAAATACAAAATTTGAGAAAAATAGATCCAATTAGAGCTAGAGGTGCGACTACAGACTGCAGATGACATAGAGACATTTTTAGAAACCTACGGTTCAGGGTATTTGAAAATGTGTAAATCCACCAATATGTCAACATTGAATTTTCACACCATCACAAAACTTTCCCTTTGCCCTCCGTACACGGGACAGATAAGAACATATAAATATAAGCATAATATTGTCGATCCATTTAGGCATGTGTATCATAATTTGCAAGCAGCGGGAAAAATCACAAAATAGACTGTGAGGTGTAGTAAAATGACTTCACTGTCAGGACATTTCATATTTTATATGGTGTGACCATTGATCTATTGAAAATGCAGAAAAATTAAGAATAGTATATTGTTTTTTATTAGGAGTAAAATGATGCTTTTGTGACGAGTCTGTAGATTTCCAGACGAGTCACAAAAATGGCTTTTACTCCGAATAAGACATGTTATTTTTCTTCAAACGTCGATTAGCTATATAAAAAAATAAAGATAAAAAATCTAGTTGTACGTTACCATTAGCAACGGAAGTAAAAGTCCGCTCGAGCGGAAGAAAAAGTACTTTTACTTTTGTTGCTAATGGCAACGCACTCCCTTAACTCCCGCAACTTAACAAAATATGTATTGAACGTTGAATGCGGCCACGACTAACGCTTGTAATATTCATTTGTAAAATGCATCGTTACGCTCTTCTGTCGTAGCCTTAGCAGACGTGACTTTCTGTTATTCACATCCTATGCGCTTTATATTTGTAAAGATAGAAAAGTCGCATGTCGTTGATAAGTACATGATTTGATGACGTAAAGGACAACATTCGTGATTTCAACTATATTATAGCTACCATACAACATATATAAACAAAAGCAACTGCTGTTTCTTCTAATTGCAGCTGTCAGTGTACCAATATCAATTTATTTTAATTCATTTCAGCTAATAGTGAGTTCAGAAGATTTTAATATTCGTATATTGAAAGGAGATTTGGTAATTGCTGAACATGTTGAAACTGAAGTAGTTACTAATTTAGTAGCTTTGCCAGAAAATCGATTTGCATATTCTGTATCAAATGGTACGGTTGGCGTCTATGAACAGGACTTACGGCTATGGAGAGTCAAGGTAAAAACTGAATATAAATATTCTTTTTATTCATTGCTTCGTGAAAGGACCTCACATATAACCAATGGAAAAGGCCTTCCGATCAAATAATCTGAAGCTCCGGGAAATTCATGTCATGCTTATCAAAAGTCAAGGGTATGTAACTCAATAATCAACGGTTCAGTTAAAAGGATCGCAAGGTTGGGAAATTACGCCATGCATATGTGTATTTGTGCCATTGTTTCCACAATTAGCCATGAAATATATGCGAAAATTGACATTTACGATTTATCACATGAGACTGCCATCAACATATTATGGGTACGTCGTAGAGAGCCGAACAAAAATGAAATGAGTCAGGTATTTGTGAACTAAGATAAAATATTCTAATAAAACCTGATCTATTCGTATTTTGATGAGTTCCACGAGCTGGTCTTTATCTTCTTCTTTTTGTACTACTCTCAATGACGTGATTTGCATATATTCTGTTTAACTTTCATTCGCTTGATAAACTATGAACATCAATTTTTGACAGGTAATTGTGGTAATAATGGCATATGCTGCGTCTGTGAGGACTTTTAATCGACATCGTATAAATAAACATTTTCTGGATTTTCAGACTGTTTGACTGAAAGGCGTCTTCTTTTGGCGAGGTCTTTTCATAATTAAAAAAATACGCTATCATTTGCAATAGCGATAATACTGGTTTAAAAGTAAATGCAACATAATGGACTTTGTTGAACAATTGAATAGAATAATTATTACTATAATCAACATTAGCTTATCCAGTGGCAATTTGGATAAACGGGCCAGCCTTGAAAACATCACGATGTCTACTTCTTGCAGTTTGTCTTATTAAGAAGGGCATTATCCTATTGAAAAATTGTATAATTTACACTCTATAGATATAGCAATGGAACGCACGTCTGTCATGTAACCGACAGCAATCAAATTGCCCCGAATGAAGGTTAACGGTGACCTACTGCCATAGCATATTCCACCCTAAACCGTCACGTTATACCTTCGCTAAGGGCTATTTGACGTTCAACACCGAATTGGCAATTTTGAGGTTCGTCATGTCCACAAATCAAGTCGTGACTTACAGAATACGATACTATACGATTCATGTCTCAGAGCTAGATTTGGTTATGTTGTTTATTCATTTTTACACCGCCTTCAATATCAACATCAGTTAACGAGCTCCAATTAAACAGCCGAGCACATAAAATTTCATTTCATAATTTTTAGTACCTTTTTGAAATTGGTCCAATTTTTTACAAAAAAAAAATTCTCACTAAGTGGCTGCGTATTCCGTAATGACTAGGTGCACTCCAGAGTGCACGCCATTTTCCAAATCACTAACGCCTTGGACGTGACGTCATTCATGGAGTGCGCGATAGTGGTAACGCCGCACATACACCTCTGAAATATGTTAATGTTATTTGATGTAGTATAGTTACTTATGATAGATAATTTCCCCTGCCTTTGACATTTTGTTAACAACTAAAATACGTAATACGAATATTTCTTTAGGTTAGTTCGTTAGGTTAAATATGTTAATATTATTTGATGTAGCGTGAAGTGGGCGCACTCTGTGGGCCCCCACCAATCGTAGTCCCGCATTTATTTCCCTATTCTGTACTTAGTAGGATCGGCAAATATGTCGGAGTGCACCCAACGCTGAAAATAGCGTGCACTCTGGAGTGCATACATAGCATACGATATTACGAGCCACTCTATAAATTTCTTGTAAAAAAGATATCGATTTCAAATTTCAGGAAGTTGTACGGTTGAATACGGTGCACAGTATGATTGCTCCAGGATCTGATTTTCATTTACGGTTTAACCGGAAACAGTATAATAAACTTTGTGTTTTTAATGGAACACGAAATTTAGAAATTTAGATTGTCCAAGAAATTCTAGATGCAAAACACGTGCATACCCTATATCTATCTTTGACAGTTTTTGAGAAAATGGTGGTTGAAATTGTTATATCGATCATAAATTATTTCATTTTCATATAAAATAAATGAATGTAGGAACAGTTATTTAAGTTTTTTGGAGAGTAAAACTTGATAAAGTCATAACAATTTCATTACTGTCTGAATTGGAAGTACTACGAAAAGTGATTTTCAGGCTCAAATTACTTCGATATTTTTATGTATTGAACCTTAAATTTACATTCTACTAACCTTTCTGGATATTTTTTTGTTTCTGGTGTCCTCTGTCGTCTAAACCTAATAGTTTATATATCGGCGACTGAATGCTCACCTGCACTGTCACAAAGGCTAAACAATGAAAAATGATGTTTAAACAGAACTTTGATTCAAGAGGGCTGTGTAAAACAAAAGATCTATTTACCGATCTTCATTTAGATTTTAACAGTACTGCTGCATTATTTAAAAGTTTCTCTCGACAGTTGTTATTTAATTTTTGCGTTCAATTCTTGATTTACCTTTTAGTAAGTGTTATCTGGTTGTTGAAAATGGCTGTGTTTAGGCGCGAGCATTAAATTGGTACGTTATTAGTATATGGGGAGGTAAAAAAAAATCGAAGAGAATCCAGAGCATTGTATGTTCGACGCTATCCAGAATTTGACCAACCTTGTGCATAGTATTTTCCATGTTTGGAAGAATATTTAAAAAGGGAAAATGATAATGAACTTGAAAACAGATTTATTGTAAATGAGGAGGCAGAGATAAACACACTGGCCTGTGTTGAGATTGATCCAACAAGTTCTACAAGTTAAATTGCCAGTATATAAGTATAAATCTTTTAATTACCAAATCCATCAGCATCTCTACGAGGGAGATTATCAACCAAGATTGACTTTTTGCAATTGGTATCTAGAAACTGAGCGTCATCAGCCAAATATAAAAATGCATTTTATTTTCGGACGAATCCCGATTTACCAATATGGGAATGTTTAACAGGAACAATACTAGATATTGAGCAACTGAAAATAATTATCTATTTAGAGAACGGACTTTCCAAGAAAGATTCAGCCTCAACGTTTGGCTGGACATTATTGGAACACGCATTGTAGAACCCATATTTTTTTATGGACCTGTAAACGGGGCCCGATACCTACATTTTCTACAGAACGAAATTCAAAATTTTATTGAAGTTTTACCCGTGCAGCATGAACATGTCGTCTATCGGCAAGATGGTGCACCGCCTCATAACGCCCGAGTAGTCACCGACTATTTAAGCGAAACTTTTAATAATCGTTGGACAGGTACCCATAGTCTTATATGGTGGCCGGCGAGATCCCCAGACCTTACACCTTTGGATCTTTTTACTGGACTCATAGCAAGAAAAAGGTGTATCACATACAACCACATATCATAGGAGACCTTAGAAATAGAATTATGCAAGTGATAAACTCTATTACTCCAATTCAGTTGGAAAACGTTCTTCGGGAATTTAAAGAAAAGATTACTTCTTGCCGAGAAGTCAACGGTGTATATTTTGAACATTTAAATTATGGTTAAAATAAATTATACCTGCCTATGTTTCACTTTTGATTGATGGAATAATTCCTAAAGGAGTTTTTTTTTCTATCGGTTCTTTTTATGTTTAGAAGGAGATTTATTGAAAATGCCCCCTCCAATTCGATCCGGGACATATTTTTTAAACAATTGAAGGTGGAAATTTTGGCGTTTTTTAAAATATTTTCGAAAATATCAATAATAGGACAAATAATCAAGAATAGAAATTTATTTTACACTAATTCTGCATAAAAAAGAACTCTACATTTTCTTCGATTGCTGTAATAGTTTTGAAGATAGAACCGTGCGAAGGAGCGTGCCCGAATCCCCTCGCGTGCACGCTGCTACCACATTCATAATAATTTCAACTTTTTGCGTGCTGATGTGACCCGCGACTTGTTCCTTCCTACGGTTCTATCTTCAAAACTACTACACCAATCGAAAAAAATGTAGAGCCCTTTTTTATGTAGAATTTAGTGGGGAATAAATTTCTATTCTTGATTTTTTGTCCAATTATTGATATTTTCGAAGATATTTTAAAGGACGCCAAAATTTCCACATGTTTAAAAAAATATGATCCGGACCGAATTGGAAGAGGCATTTTTAATAAATCTCTTTCTAAACATAAAAAGAAGCTATAGAAAAAAAATCTCCGTTAGGAATTTTTATAATAAAGAAAAGCCCTAAACCTTGGGTATTACTTCATTTTTCTGCTGTGAGGAGTTTTGTGACATATTTATAGTGCGGGTAAACATTCAATCGCCGATATCTCATAAACTATTATGTTTAGACAGAGGACACCCGAAACAAAAAATACCCAGAAAGGTTAGTAGAATGTAAATTTAAGGTTCCATTAAAAATTTCGAAGTAATTTGAGCCTGAAAATCACTTTTCGTAGTACTTCTAGTTCAGCCGGAAATGAAATTATTATGACTTTATCAAATTTTACTCACCAAAAAACTGAAATAACCGTAACAGATTTGTTCTTAAATTCATTTATTTTATAAGAAAATGAAATAATTTATGATCGATATGACAATTTCAACCGCCATTTTCTCGAAAACTGTCAAAGATAGATATAGGGTATGCACATGTTTTGGACCCACAATTTCTTGGACAATCTAAATTTTGAATAATATATAGGGTGTTCCATTACAAATAGCAAAGTATACTGTTTTCAGTTAAACTGGAAATGAAAATCAGAGCATCCGGTATATCACTAGCGCATCCACCAAATTTGGGAATAGTTGATAGTATAAGATGAAGTTATCTAGAATAAATTTGCATGGAACCGTCGGGAAAATATCATCTTTCAAATAAAAAAAGGGATAATCAACAATGAAGAACTTTGTAAGGAGGCTGAACGAGTATGAAAAAAATTATGGGTTCAACTTCTAAATTCATTTTTAAAATTTTTACGGTGAAAGTCGGCGAAAAAAGAATAAAAAACGTTGGAACCTTTTGTTTGAATTTTAGCCACATCTTAGTTACAATGGGATACTCAAGTTCAACAAAATCTCTAAACAATGTTAATTTTTTTATTTAAACTAGAATATCTAGCATAATAATAAAAATCTATGTATTTATATTTATTGATTATCTATTTTTGTTTGAAGACTTTTGTTTATCAGTTAAAGATAAAATGTTGTAACCTGAGAATATAGAAACTTTCGTTTCCATTTTCTTTTTGCTTCGCTTTGCAAAAAGACCAAATGCAATCAATGTTCGCGAAGAGTGATAAACAATTCTTAAATAATTTAGAAGCACACAGATGAAGTTTATAAAAGTTATTAAATGAAATGGAAAACCGTAAAACATCTGAATTTCTAAAACAATATGTAAAAGAATACGATATAGGTAATGCAACTATTATTTTGTGCTACAGATTCAGGGGTGTGGCGAACTTTAGACTCTTTTATCTGTAATTATTTACTCAATAGTCCTATTTTTTTCAGTGTAGCTTTATTATGTTTATATTAATGGAAATTCAATTTGATTAAATCACCCCATTAGATGCTTTGTCGGGATATTTAGAAAGTTATACCGTTGATCCACTTCACTCAATATTACTCGCTGTGCTTTGTTTGATAGTTTTAATTGTTTCCAGATGATACCAATTTTGTTGCTGAAATACTTGTCCACTGGTATTTGTAAAATTGCTTGGATAATTTTGCTTTTAAACCATATGCGTATTTAAGCCATCATTGTGCAATACTTTAACATAAATAAAGTTCTATTCTTACATCTATTATTCCAAATATTCTCAGATTACAACAGGTTTTAGTTTTACCAGCTAATCAATTATACAATACTATACCATATAGTTACTTTTCAGTCGAAAAATTTTGCAATTGCGATGCATTGCTATGATCTGTTAGGTCAGTCATCGATGCAGTTAATTACGGGATGGTCAAATGGTAAAATTGACTGCAGATCAGTCAAAACTGGGGAAGTTCTTTTTAAAGATTCCATGAACTCTGGTGTATCAGGTATGGTCGAAGGCGATTACAGATCAATAGGAAAGGCAGATATTATTTGTGTTTCTTGTGAAGGAGAAGGTACGCTATAATATTTTAATTACGATTTTATTGCATGCAACAGACACCTTCAGATAAACTCACTAAAATATTCCAATCTAAATGGTGAAATTCACTGAAGACAAAAAGTAAAGGATGCTTCAATTCCTTAACTAAATCTATATTAAGTCTAGTACAGTACTTATTTTAGCTAAATGGTCACTATTTTATAAATGTAAACATTTAGTCTTACCACCACACACTCCATATTTGGGTTTATTTCTTGCTTTAAGTAAATGTTAACATATTCATAGAATTAGATATTTCTATAAAATTACCAGCTGCTTTAGAGAAGGGGCTGAATCATGCAAATCTTGAAACATTTATTATTTCAGAACTATCTATTCATTTGATATTTTCTAGTTCGTGGTTACACAACAACAAAAACTTTAACAAATAGTGTTGATGGATCAGGCGTTGAACAGGATACAGTAAGAGAGCTACTAGCACAGAAACAAGCATTAATAATGGAACTTAAGCACTATGAAAATAATGCTAAATATAATGAAAACGTAATAAATGAGACCGAAAGTTATGAAAACAGTGGAGTAATACCAGCTAATACTAGATTACAAATAGTAATTAATACAAATGATACTTCAAAGAAAGTAGGTACAGTATACGATTACAAATATGAAAGGATATTTTTATATCATTAAAATTAACCTAACATTTTTTTAGTCACATATAGAAGTTCATATTTCGACGAACAATTCTACAATGATAAAAGCAGTATTAATTTTTGCGGAAGGGATATTCAAAGGTGAAACACATGTAGTACACCCACCTACGTCAAAATTAAGTTCCCAGTTGTCAGTACCATTATTTTTACCCAAAGATAATCCCGTAGACATACACATTAAGGTACGTGAAGTTCTAAAATCATTATAAAAATAAATTGCTCATTTCATTGTCTTATAGACTTATTACACATACCCCAAGATACATACCGTCTGTCTATTTTACGAGGGCCACACCAAATATCTTGCTTAATATCTATTGTAAAAGAATACAGTTTTAGAAAGAGTTATCCCATTTTTTGTGAGCTATATTTCAGTAAAAAGAAATTTGAAATCCATAGCCTACTTTGTGAGATATATTATTAAAACCTGTAAAATAGGAAAACCACAAACGGTTATAGCTTCCTTATTTAAAAAGACACGGAAGAAGTTAAAGGGATTAAAGTTGACGGCAAAGACAGTAAGAATAATGATGTGTAACAAAAGATTCGAAAAACGGAGTTGGTTTTGACATACGCTCTTGTGCAAACATGAAAAGAACAAATTTCAAAGTAGACAATGACAGCATTCATTCCTTTTATTTTTTCTCTTTTCAACGATATAAAACATTAAAACATAATATTTTTAGTCGCAAACTCCTGTATAAAATCCTTACAAGCCTGGCGCGTTAAGTGTAATAATTGTATATTACCATCAAAACGCTAATGCTTCGATTGCAACAAACACCAGCCGAAAGACTGATCCTACTTAAAGGAGCTCTCATGCCAGTCGTCGCACACCACTTGCAGACTGCAATTTCGAGCTGTTGGCTCTCGTCAGTGCAAGGATCACTTGACTATTTAGTACATTTCGGTATATTTGGGACAGCGACATGTAAAATAGTCAGCAGGCGCCATCTAGCGGTCCAGTGTCTGTTGCAATCGAAAAATAAATAGCCTGACTGGGCTTAGCATAGTTCAAATGTACTTTTAGAGGGCGGAATATTAAAACATAATATTTTTAGTCGCAAACTCTCTTTCGGCTGGTGTTTGTTGCATAGAAGCATTAGCGTTTTGATGGTAATATGCAATTATTACATTTAACACGCCAGGCTTGTAACTTGTAATTCGTACATTGAATCGTAAAAGTCAGCTATGCCATAACAATAAAAATTCACTTTATAATAATTATAATTCAGTAATTATTTATTACAATTTAATATGTTCATAAATAAAAATACAAATACGAAATGGGCATACAAAAAAAACGAAAAACTATCAGTACTACCTATAGTCACAGTAAATTAGGTCTTTTAGGAGAAATAATTTATAAGGTTTTAAAATTTTGGGTGCAGACTCTTAATAGACATCCAAACACAAATCAAAAGAGTTCCCATCTCTCAGGAGGGTGCTTCATCCCCTTTTGCTTCAGAAACCACCTCGCGCTAGTTTTTAAAATTTTTCTCAAAAACTGTTACTCTGACAAGGAAAATGAAAAATGACCTAAAATATTCCATAATTTTTTTTCTATCTTTAACTCAACTCTCACAAATATAATTTTAAAAATTAGGATGTTGCTAAAATTCGGCAAAAACGAATAAACTGACAAATATCTGGAAATACATTGTTCATAGAGAAATGTTACATGCAAAGCAGATTTTCCTACACAAACCTGGCTAAAAGGACAAAAAAAATATGACTGCAGAAAATTTTATTACTACTATGTCTCTTATATTCGAGGCCGTTTCCACACCACCGCTGAGGTTTTTTTAAGTAGTTTCCCCTTGAGGCCTAATCCACTAAAATCTAACTACTGTTTATTCAATAATTGGATTATCTGAAGGTAATTCCTCCTCTAAGACTGAATTAAGACATCCTTGACCATGACAATTGGAGCACATTGTTGAACACTTCAATCCAACCGTAGCACAACCGCATCGTTTCCCGCAACCCTTTTTACAACCGCAAGATATTAATTGAAGAATAAAAGTAGGAGCTGGTATCTCAGTTGTTGGAATCGGCACAAAAATTTGACTGATTGTTTTCCAACCCCATTCATTAGGCTTCAAATTTGCTCCAAGCCTCGAATGAATTTGTTGAAAAACGCGATACGAATGTTGTTCTAAATCAGCACATGTAGTTGGTAGTCTTGATAATATCACTGCTTGATTAGATTGACCAACAAATTTGTTAAATTAAATGAATCTAAATTGATTTAACGATGTAACAGTTCGAGGTGCCTTGTATAAAGCTAGTGTGATTTTTTCTCCAGCTCGTACAATGTCTGATTTAATCGATGATTGATTTTTAAATATATGCAAAGCATCGTCCAAGTCCTTTCTAGTATTTGTCAAGTTTTCAGTTTGTGCTTTTCCTTTGCCAAAAAAATGCTGATGTAGTATCGCATCCACTGAATGCGTGAGCAAATAATATATTTCTTTTACAGTTATGAAGGACTTCCGAATTCTGCAAATCGAAAAACTGTATTCCCTTTCCTTGATGTTTCCTTGAATATCTCTTAAAAATCGAATCAAGATGACAAAGAGCAATTATGAGAATAAGAAGGTCAACATCCTATCCCACGACAACTACTGTGGGATTATTATAGGCTTCCTTAATAGCAGTTTGGACAGTTAGAACATCAGCATCATCTGTTGCAGAAAGAGCTTTGATACCGGCATATTCCAATTTTTCCATCAGTTGGTTAATCAAACGTTCTTTATTCGCCAAATTGCTCAGCAAATTTTTCTGTGACTCAGGAACAGGCATCTTTTCGTTGAAAATTATTTCAGCAGGTATTTGGTTTAAAAATCTTTGTTGTCGTTCAATGCCTTTTGTACTCTCCTTATTTTCAGAATAACCGTCAAATACTACGATTACTCTCTGGCCGTACCGTTTTCTAATGAAATTAATGTAAGCGGTGTATATGTCTGCAAATGTACCTTGTTTCGGCTAAATCACTCGATGAATTAAATTATCCCCATCTGCAATATATGTACGTTCACTGGGATTAATAGAACATTCTGTAATAGAGTTAAAAATGTCATATAGGGCCGATTTTTTTATTTTTCTCATCAAACCTTTGTCGTCAAACAAAGAAAAGGGTATCGTCACAAGTTCATATGTAAAACGTAACTCCAACTCATTGGGTGAGTGTACGGTACAAATTATTCTCTGTAGTAATTGTGTAGTATCAATCTGAATTACTTCTCTTATTTTCACTGAATTTTTGGCTGTGGATATAGACTTAGCCAAATGTTGCATTCTCGGTGAGCATTTTATCCAGAGATTTCTCCCCAATTTCTCTTGATTTATAACAATTAACTGAGTCATCGGCAACAAGCCCACTTGATAAAGAAATTAAATTGTCTGATGTTATAAATGGAGTATGGTATCTCAGCCATAGTGTAAATTATATATCATATCATATCATATTATATAAGCTTTATTTTGTTATGTTACTTTTGTAGTCCAAAATCCGCTGTTTAGTTTTAAGCACCGATATCAATTTTTCTCTAAAATTAATAATTTTAAAATATTTGTCTTATCTTTACCAGCATTAATCAACTTCAAACGTCATTTGTAAGATTAGGGTTGGATATAGGAAAAGAATACCCTCCTGAGAGGTGGAACTCTTTTGATCTATATTTAGATATCTATTAAGAGTCTGCACCCAAATTTTTAAAACTTTATAAATTATTTAACCTATTTGCCATTTTAGTTGCTAATTTACTATGTCTACTACTACCATACTAAAAAGGAAATGTGTGTATTTATTTTTCTAACTACAAATGCACAAATTGTGCACAATGCATTCTAATACACAAATGTGCTCTATGAGACACCTCACGCATTATATTTTGGAGCATTTCAGGAGTAATTGCCTCACATGCGTGAGGGGGCAGCTTGAAATACCTTATCTTTAATGTAAACCCAGACGAAAAAACCCAAGGGAGTAACATCTGGTAATCGAGCTGGCCATAGAATGGGTCCATAGGTGCCTATCCAGCTATTTGGCATAACTTGATTAATAGCAGTGTGAGGTGGAGCCCCATCTTGTTGAAAATATGAATAATTTAATCTTTCTGCCACTGTTAATTCATAAAGAAAATCTTGAAATTCGTTTTGCAGGAAATTAAGGGATCTTCGAGCGGTTAATTTGCCACCCCCCGTACAATTAAGAACGGGTCCTGCAGATGACATCCATCATAAAAATAAAGTCCAATTACTTTAGTCCTTAAAAGATCCAAACATTCGTAGAAAATCTTTCTTGGATAGCAGTCTCTCTGCACCGATGTGTATTTTCTCGGGTCCACTTATAATACATATTTTTATTGAAAAATCCATTAACTGAAAAATTTTCTTCGCCCGACCAAAGAATTTAGCTACATATCTGCGGGTCATTCCTTTTTTTATTTAACAACCATCTACAAAATCTTACTCTCCTCGGCTTATCTCTCTTATTTAAATGTTGAACTTTCTTCATTTTGTAGCATAGAAATCCGTTTTTTTTTAAATATCTTTCTTGCACTATCTTCTTTTATACGACTGTTTCTCTGAATTTGTCTCAAATAGATTTCATTATTTTGGTTAACATAATTCAATACTCTATTCACTTTTCTTACATTATCCGCAACATGCCCTCGCCTTACTACTTTTTTGAACCGTGCGTTTTTAGATTTTGAATTAACTTCCTAAACATGGTTCAATTTGGCAGCGGAGATCTGGAAATCTATCTCCGTAAACCGTGACTGCCAAAATTATTTATGATAATTTCCTTGTTACTGCAGCGTCATATTTAAATTTTTGTCACTGATTGAAGTAAAAATATTTTTTTTTCTTTATTTTTTTGTGAACTGACGCCAGAAAACTTTGAAATACTAATTTCAAAACGGCTATTGACTTGACATGCGCCTACTACGCGTTTTGACGGAAATTTTAATCTGCCACAAAATCATTCCATGGATAAATCGAAATGCTTTTTTACACATCCTAACTCAGAAAAATATCTAGTTTTGAAATCCAAAAAAAAAACTATCGTGTTTCATTTGGAAATCGAAAATTGACCTTATCTCAATGGGCCATCATCCGTTCACCTTGTACGAACCCTCACTTATATACACCAAGTATTAATTACTCTGTATTTTATAGGCACTGGTTGGATATCCAAACAGCATTCAATACCATGTGTTCGAAATTACTAGGCAATTGCCTCGCTTCTCGATGTACTCTTTAAAAGAAACTCCAGAAAAAATCACACCAAACGGGTTCGTTCAATTCAAAGTGAATGAACGTCTACAAAGAATATGCATGTGGATTAATCAAAGTTTCTTGTTTTCTTCCGATATTGAATTTGATTCTGGACCAAATTTATCATTAAATTTAAAATGCCTTAAGGATGACTCTTACTTAGTGATGACTTTTGAAATATCTGGCAAAGTGACTTTCCACACAACTAACATGTTTTTGGCTGCAGATCTGGTTCAGTCAATGACAACGTATTTGAATATTGACAACTTAGAGGTAATAGACACACGCTTTAATAGTAATGTTCCATTTACTACCAATTTATAGTTCAGTCATTTAAGCAATTCATTAAGAAAATTTTTGAAAGTGGTAGATTCTGAATAAAACCTATTTTTAGTCCAAGGCATCATTTCCCGCCGACGAGGAAAATTTGAAAATTTTAATGGAGAAACTAACTGATATACAGGACGCTAGACTAAGATTAGGTACTGATGTTGCCGACAGGTTAGGTCAAATTCGGTCTTTAGTTATAAAGGCTGAGGATAGCAGGCTAAATGATATGTAAGTGCTAACTGTACAAAACAGAAAATCGTCAATTTCATACAGTTTTTTCTTAAACAATAAATATCTCGCAGACGGCACACTTTTGATTTAGGGAAGTGAATATTTTTTTCCATTATTCTGTAATAACGAACCAAAATTTTATGACTACGATTTAAAAAACGGAAATATATTTCAGGAAGGAAATGCCTAAACATTATAGCGAATTAAATATTATTAATAAGGAACTAATAAATGGATACAATATAAGATTACAAAATTATAATGAAGGTGTGGAGACGATGAAAAAAATCAACGCTATAATACAAAAGGCTTCTAGGTTAAGAGGTGAGTTTATGCTTGTTTTAACGTATTCATTTCATTACTCAAATTGGTTAGTGAATTTTAACTTTTTTTATTTCAGTTGGACAAAAATCATCAAATATGATCAACTACTGCAGGAATACTATAAAAACCAGCAACGTTGACGGATTAATAAAAATTATTCGAACTGGAGAACTATAATTTTCTACATAAATGATTCGTTCTGAACAATTAAAATCATGTACATTGAGATATACCGGGTGTTAGAAAGGTATGGGAACAGTGGAAAATCTCGAACAGTTTGCATCAAATCGAAAAATAAAAAAATACGTGTCAAAAATTTTTCAAAAAACTATCTACTGATACCAAAATGATCTCCCCACTCACCACCCGGTGGGTGGGGCGAGAGGCAACTTTAAAATTTCAAACGAAAATCCCTATTTTTTATTGCGGAATCGGATTCTACGACAAAAAATACGTACATTTTATTCCGGACATTTTTTCGATTCTTTCATGGTGCCGCTGTAATCGCAAAAATGAAAAGAAAACATTACTGTTTCAGTAGCGTCTTGTGCCCATAAAAAAACGTCCAATTCAAAAACTGAAAAACACGTATTTGTTATTTTTACGAAATCTATCCAATGACATTGGATTCGGCTCTCCCACCCCTAACACAGTAGGTGTGGCGGGAGCAACTTTGAAATTTGTAACGAAAATCCCTATTTTTTTATAGCAGATTCGGTTCTACGGCCAAAAATACGTGAATTTTTTTCGATTCTCGCAAGGTGTCGCTGCAATCGCAGAAAATTGAGTGGAAACATGAAAGTTTTGAACGCATACTTAAAAAATTACGAAAAGTAAAACTACTGATCTCAGAGTGAATGATTTCCCGAGCTGTTTTGAGAACAGTGATTTTACACGGTTGTGCGGAAATTACAACAACTATTAACATTCTGTAAATTTATTAGCAGCTAGTAATTTTCAATTTACATTTTTTACAGGGCAATAAAAAACTCGATTTAAAAAAAACTAACAGTGGTTTTGCCTCTTAATTCAGCCACTTCAGGCAAGTTCTTGATCCCAGCCAGTGAAGGCAAGGAGATAACTCAGCCATTTAAGGCAAGGTGAGGATATCGGTCAATTAAGGCAACTAGTTTACAGCTTCACTGCTACACTAGCAGGTTTTAATTTCAAGATTATAGCAGGTGTTCAAAATGGTGCCCATTGACTTCTTGGCATTGTCCGAGACGAACGTAAAAATTTTCAATAGCACTTCTTATCATTTGCATTTCTGCAAAAATGTTTATTATGCGTTGCCTCAGCTCTTTCAAATCACGAGGTTTGGTGTAATAAACCTGACCCTTCACGTAGTCCCAAACAAAATAATCAAGTGGCGCGAGGTCGGGAGATCTTGCTGGCCATTCAATAGTTCCTCTTCGACCTATCCATCGATTTGCGAAAGTACCATTCAAATAGTCCCTAACAATATCCCGATAGTGTGGAGGAGCCCCATCTTGCTGGAACCAAACATTATTGAACTCATCACCAGCAATCTCTTGCATTGCGGGAACTATTTGATTTGTCAACATTTCCAGGTATTTTTCTCCATTTAAATTTCCATCTATGAAAAACGGTCCTATGATTCGATCCCTGAAAACTCCTGCCCAAACATTTAATTTTTGTGGATACTGTGTGTTTCAAGCATCCAGTGAGGGTTTTCGTCACTCCAATATCTGAAATTATGGCGATTAACTTTTCCACTGAGTTCGAAAGTTGCTTCATCTGAGAAGACAAGTAGAGATGACAAAAAATTTGGGTTTTGGTTACTCCTTTCCATCATTAATTCACTAAATTCAAGTCGCCGATCAAAATTATCTTCATTTAACACTTGGTCAAGGTGAATTTTGTAAGGATGAAATTTCAAAAGTTTTATGAACTGAAAATGCACTCATATCAAGCTTTTGACTGGCTTTTCTATTGATAACTTTCGATTTTCAACAAATGCCTGGGCCACTTCCATTTGTCGAGCTTCCGATGTTTCAGATTTTGGTCTTCCAGATTTTGGGCGATTGAAAAAATGAAATAACTTTTTCCGTACAAAAGTGCGCTCTTGCCTCTACAAAAGTTGGAAGGAACTGAACGTTCTCGTAGAAATTTCACAAAACAAATACTGTTATTACACTTTAAAAAAAAACATTCATAAAAACCAAGATATCACAGATATTGTTTTTTAAACTGAATGTTTTTTTGTCAACACGAGTAGCTAGAGTTTGTAAATATTTATAAACTTATGGACGCTTAAGGTTTATTTCAATTTTGTGCGATTGCAGCGACACCTTGCGAGAATCGAAAAAAATGCCCGATATAAAACTCACGTATTTTTGGCAATAGAATCCGAATCCGCTATAAAAGATAGGGATTTTCATTACAAATTTCAAAGTTGTCACTCGCCCCACCCACTAGGTTAGGGGTGGCAGGGTCGAATCCAATGTCATTGGATAGATTTCGTAAAAATAACAAATAAGTGTTTTTCAGTTTTTGAATTGGACGTTTTTTTATGGGCACAAGACGCTACTCTTGAAACAGTAATGTTTTCTTTTCATTTTTTGCGATTACAGCGACACCATGCAAGAATCGAAAAAATGTCCGGAATAAAATTTACGTATTTAGAATTCGATTCCGCAATAAAAAATAGGGTTTCTATTTGAAATTTTAAAGTTGCCTCCCCACCCACAGAGTGGTGGGTGGGGAGGTCATTTTGGTATCAGTAGATAGTTTTTGAAAAATTTTTGACACGTATTTTTTTATTTTCCGATTTGATGCAAACTGTTCGAGATTTTCCACCGTTCCCATACTTTTCTAACACCCGGTATAAGTACCTAACAGATAAATCATTTCCTATGTAATTTACTATTTTTAAGTACAATCCTGAAACACACCAATTTTTAATTCTAAAATAACGTTATTTGAGAAGAGTTACCTTGGAATGACAGCTATCCCTTTTAAAAATTCTAAATAGAATGAAACGCCTTATACGTCCTAGCCCCGAAGCCAGCGCAGGGTAGCCTCCTTAAACAGGCCTCCGGGCCATACAAGTGGAAGAATTATCTCAGCCATTCTTTCAAAACTTGAGTAACTCTTGTTCTATTACTTATGCAAATACACAAAAATTAACCTCAATGTATTTTTTTGTCTCACGTCGACACAAATAAATATAAGCATTAAAAATAAGTATTTTATTTAAACTTGTTATTACATTTGTACAAAATTTTTTTAAAAAGCTCTATCTAACATAAAAAAATATATGCTTGATTAAAATAATTGCAAATACTTTTAGCATTTGTTGCTATTTTATCACTAAAATATACAATGTATTCTAAGCGTTTACTATTACACTAACAACAAAAATTATAAATATTTTCTGTTTATCAACAGTGCGCTTATTTTTAGAACACATTATTATGGCAGTTTAAGTAACATTGAATTAAGAAATTAAAAATTGAATATGTTCAAATATAAATCATTATAATTCTACACTCAGCACATATCTACACTTTAAAGAAGGCACTTTATTAATTGGAAAGTTTTTAAAATACTTCATTGGGTTCGGCCAATAATATCTTCCTGTCGACAAGCGGCCAAGTTGCTATAACGAAAGACTCAATTTCGCATTCATTAATTCCTTTGGCGATTCTAAAATATCCATTTTCACCCCAATCAGGACCCCAACTGTTAGCCACTTTCTAGAAACCGATAAGAACGGTTAAAATCCCTCCCTAATTATTGAACTTTGAAATTTTATATATCATTAAGATAAAAAAGTACTTACCCAATATTTTTGAACTCCATTGAAAGTATATTCTTCTCCCCATCCGATTATTCTTACAGAATGATATCCCTGTTTTCTATTTAATGATAAATCGGTATGCCTATAAATACCTCCTCTGTATGAAAAGAAGTCCTGATAGACTTTCATTGTGGCTGAAAGTAAGAATAGTTTTAAATCATTAGCAAGCACATGCTGTTGAAAAACAAATAATTACTATGATAGAGTAGAAGATGATTCACCGCGTCAAATATGAAATTACTTTGAAAAAATAATGATACCAAGATTTAAAGATAATAGTGATAGATAATCTTTTTTTACGTAAGACCTGCTAACTTCCACCGCCTGTCCCCAGATGATGTTATAACTAAGAGTTATTTATACTCAAGTTAAGTAACTTGTATAACCATATTTCCAATTACATTTGTCATTAAGAAAATATTCCAATTATTTAAAAACATACCTTGTACAGGCCCAGAATGTGTAATTTCGTTCATAATGTCAGTTTCGTTTCCGAGCCTATAAGCCGGTCCTACAGTGTATCTAGATTTCCTGTCGCTATATTTTGGTGGCATGCAGCCAGATGCTAGAAGACTTCCTCTCCTTCCGATAGTGCAATCTCCTTTTACAGCTTCATATGGAAAACAATCCTCATCAACGAGTCTGAAAAGTCAAACGATTTGTTAATTTAGGTTTACTAATATTACAAAACTTAAAAACAGTCTTTTTTTGACATTGAGTTCCGTTTTGATATTAAGTATTTCTAATAGTTATTTATATAGGGTGTTTCTAAAAAGGGTTCCAAACTTTAACAGCATGTAGTATTGAATAAAATAAGTCATAAGTTTTGTATAGATAACTGCCATAAAGATGTATGCCTATAGGGAGTTACAAGCCCCATTTTATGAGAGGGGGAGGGGGTAGTGTAACTTTTTTTTTAATACTAACCTGAGAAATCACCATTATTTACTCCATTCATCTAATGAAAAGTAGTATTTCTCTCCGTAGGTAAAAAATTATAATGTTTACGTATTTACAATCTCCAGTAAACCGCTGTATGTAGGTTCAATAATTACAACAAAAATCTTTACACACCACTGATTCATTAATTACAATAATTATTCCTTATATTAACCACACTAATTATGCTTTTAATTTACTATAAATTCACTACTTTAATTTACAACTCGCTACTGTTTTTTATTTCATGTCATCACTTGCTTGTTTATCTAAAAACTGTCCCAGTGCGCCAATTCAGTCCCTATATACACTCCCGTCAAATGTAGTAGAATATTCCAGAATGTTCCCAACATTTGCGATTTCTCTGGTGCCGTTCTCGAATTTTCTATGATTCCAGTGGCGTAGTCGTACACATAATACTGCCCCCTTCTCCCTGAACTTCCCGGTCAGGCAATTCAGAGTCTCCGATATACCCGGCCAATCTGTCCAAGTGCACGATTTTCATCTTGGGCTTCTTACTCCGTTGAATCCGATAAACAACGTCATTAATCCGGGCGATGATAGAATACGGCCCTTCCCAAGGTGGGTGAAGTTTCGAGAATCCTTTTTACACCCCTGTGGGTTATACAGCCAAACCAAGTCCCCCATCTTAAATCCTGCACAACTGACATTGCGGTCATATCGAGCCTTCATTCGGTCACCACTCCTCGTAGGTGGCCACTTGGCAGCCACACCCGCACAAACCTTGCAACTGCGACACCAAGCCTTTACATCCTGACGGTTATTTATCCAGTAGAATCGTTCCCGTACTCTAGCCAAGGTCTTATTTCTGCCAAAGTGCTCTCTGGATATTCCCGAAGAATTTTTGGTATTCGACACTTGGATATCAGCAACCGCATGGTAACTTCTTTCCCATCCAGGCTCTCCCATGCTCTCCATAATAGTCCATCTTCAAGCCTTAGGGAATCCCATTGCGCCCACAAAGCCTTCAACTCGACAGTTTTATTCGACATATCCTTCCATTCTGGTCATACGCCTTTTTTGCCTTCAATATAGGGTCAATTACGCTGCCGCTCAGTTGTTCCTTCTTTACAACTTCCTTGGTCCAGTCGTTCGGAACCTCAATCTTAATCGCCTTCACTTCTGCTACATCCTGCTGTTTCTTTACATCCTCGGCATTCACTTCCTTAGGGTACCCTCTGACGACAGTACCTCTTGATATGCCCCAATTTGCCACAGTTATAACAGCGGATTCCCTTCGTAAACCTTTTACTGCTTCTTTGCTGCTTAGGCTCTGGTTTCGGCGGTTGCGGTCCCTGTTTCGGCTCCGGTCGTGAACCCATTTCGTTCAATACTTGTGCGACCATTTTCTGTATGTCCTTTCACTTTCGCCCTTTCGGGGTTGATTTCCTCTTTCTTTGCAGTGTTTACTTCCCCAAGGTTTCATTGTCGACAATCTCTCATCATATGCCCTGGTTTATTGCAACGGTAATATCGAATACCTCCGCTAGGCTTTACACCTCCTCCTTGTCGACTTTCCTGTTTTCCTGGGAAACTTGTCTTGGTCATTAATTGAGTAAACATCTTCTGTAAATCTTTGAGTTTGGTGTCCAAATTCGTTTCCTCTGAATGAGCTTCCTGCACAGAGACGGTTCGTACGCTGTGCGATGAGGAATCCATATAGGCGGCCTCTTCCTCAAGTGCGTGAATCAATTCTTCTTATGCCAAGATAATCTAAGGACCCTCCTGATCTCCTTATCTTTTATGCCATCAACAAACGCGTCAACAGCCAATTGCTCCTGGAACTACTGCCTTGGTGCATTCGGGTGTGCCAGTCTCTCTACCTCAGCCTCAAATTCTCTTAAGCTCTCCCCAACTTTTTGTATACCTACGTGATTTCAGCTGAGTCCGATATAGTTGAGCAAAATGTCGGTCTCCATATCTTAGATCTAATGCAGCCTCTAAAACTTTAAAATCTTGTTGCTGCGCTACTGGAATCGTCTGAAGCACTTCTGATGCTTGGCCCCTTAATGCTAAAACCAATGCCATAGACTTTTCCTCATTACTTCAGTTATTTGCGCATGCAGCTGCCTCCAACTGTCTCTTATATGTCGTCCATGAAGTTTGTCCATCAAAAGAGGGAGGCTGCAATCGTGGACATGATGACATTATTGGCTGGCCACCTCTTTCCCTCAACTGCCGTTTCAGTTGCTCTACTCCTTCTTCGACCAAACTTCAATATCACCAACTTTTTCTTTAACTCCGCTGACTTCAACTTTTACATTGCCTATATTCTCTTTAATTTCATTTTTGATTTCATCAGTAGCTGAAAGGATAGCGTCTTGTTGCACCTGTATAATTTTTCTCAATTCTTTCTATTCTTCTTGTCGTTTTCTTTCCTGTTCATCTTTTTCTTCCTGACGTAAGTCAACATATATTGAAGAAAGAAATTTTTGTTGATACATGATGATTCGTAAATAATAAGCATTACAAGTCTCCAGATCAGATCCAGGTCTGGTTGGGAAATCATCTTTCACTTGATTGGAAGGTGTGCAACAACGAAATCTTTCCAGTCATTACGCAACAGTCTCCAGCACCCTCAGAACTTTTAAGACTCAATTTCTGTAAATGTACAAATGGATGCCAAAAAATCCGTGTGCTCGGGAGTCGGAATCTGCAATGCCATGTGCCGAAATTGTGTATGATTGACTGTAAATATGCATGCGTTATTGAAAAAGGTAATTTAGATGTTTAAATTGATATAACTTGTTTTACGACAATTATACCAATATGAATTTAAAACACGTGATCTTATGATCCTCATCAAATAAACACGGTACCTATAATAAATAGTTTTTCTCCAATTTTTTTTGTTATTTTACATTACATTTGCATTTTTATTAGTTTTTTCCTTATTGTAGCTACAATTTACACACAAAACTTGTGAAAACTAGCTTTTATTTTTTTCGACTATCATATGTGATTTTATCGTTATTGACCTCAGACCTGGGGCGAGCGTAGCTGCGTCTTTACTATGTACATACTTCGGTATGCGATGTAAAGCAACGACAGGCGCAGTTAGTACTTGGATGGGTGACCGTTCCAACGGAAACCGCGTCCTCGCCTCACACATCTTCCAGCGGCTTGTATATCAGTGTATGCGCGGAAGCTATACAACCTTAGGCGAGGGTTGTATAGGAGATATACCATCCCTCGGAGGGGATGTAAAGCCGTCGGTCCCTTGTCTATTAAATGTTAGGCAAGTAAAAGATCCCTACTCTTCTTAAGGGAAGAGGTTCGGCAAAATTCCTGGTTGGGGGTAGCTCGTCTACAGGCGTCGGTGTTAGGCCTCAGTAGCGGAAATAGGCCGACGTTAAATAAATGTATAAAAAAAAATTTAAAAAAAGACCTCAGACCTTTAGAATTGGTACCTAAAATTAAGGGTATTTCTCGTGTCATTTTATGAAAGCCAGTATTATAGTAATAAAAGAATATACTTAGACGCAAGCTTTGTAATTGTATCTACAAAATTTGTATATGTCTAAAATGATTTGTTTTCATTTCGGTTTCGGAATGTAGTTTGTACTTAAACTCGTTATTCTGGTGTAGAAAAAGAACCCGGGTTGTAAATTCTCGATCAAAAGCCTAGAATTTTTTTTTTTTTGCAAAATATCGCAAAATTGTGGAATGTTCGGTTCCATGTATCTTCGTAAAAAGTTGTTCTAAGAAAAGAAGTCAATAAAATAAAAGTAAAATAAATAAAGTAAAGTAAGTAAAACTAAGAAAAAATATCCTAGTCCTAATAGTTTGCAAAATAGACCTTGTTGAGGAACTGTGATTGATATTGGACCATTTTTACGTATAATTAGCGGCATCAATAATATTTTTTTTCAGCTATTTGAGCTAAAGAAGAGAATTACCCATTCTTTTACTTCCACGTTCAATGGAAGTATATAACCCATAAAAAAATTATTAATTTTTTTGTTGAAATACGCTTAAAATGTCATGAAACGTCGAGATTTTAAATTTGAGCGAAAAAAATTTCCTATCTGTCTGTCGGTCTGTCTGTAACTTTTTTTTGTGCGCACGTTTACTCTGGAACCGTTTATCATATTGACTTGAAATTTGGTACACTTATGTATTGTAGCGAGATCTGGAACTAGATTATATTTTGATCTAATTCCGTTGAAGGGTTCGGGGGTAAATGGGGTAAATAAGGGTAGATAGGCAAAACAAGCAAGTAAGAGTACATAAAATCGCAATTTAGGGCATGTACGAAAAGTTAAGATCTCAATTTTTTTTTTGGCATCAGGCACCCCTCCTCCCCCCACTATCACCCCCAATATCACCCCCACACTATTACGAAAGGGAGAAAAAAAATTAAAATGTGATTTACTGCGTATACAAGAACAAAACGTCTCAAAAAAATTTTTTGGCGTTAGCTACCCCCTCTACCACCCCATTGCCACCCCAAAGGGGGTAAAAAAATTAAAATATGACTTAGTGTGTATACAAGAACGAAACGTCTAAAAAAAATTTTTTGGCGTTAGCTACCACTATCATTGCCACCATCACCCTATTGTTAAAGGGGGTAAAAAAAAAAAAGAGATTTAGTGTGTATACAAGAACGAAAAGTCTAAAAAAATGTTTTAAAGGGAGTAAAGAATTAAATTGGGATTTGAACCAAGGGCCTCTAAAATTTGTTTTGGCATTAGTTACCCCCTCTACCACCCCCACCCTATTGTTTAGGAATAAAAAATTGAGGTTTAGTGTGTATACGAAAACCAAGGACTTCTAAAATTTTTTTACATTAGCCACCCCCTCTACCACCCTCATTCTATTATTAAAGGGAATAAAATATTACATTGGGATTTAGTGTGCATAAGACTTGGATACAAAATCTGGATGTGGAAGTAGTGATTCCTTGGGCATCGGTTTTTTTTTTGAAAGACGTATGTTGGATACTATAAAAACTAATGTTCATTTTTTAGACAATTTTATTCTATTGCGCTTTGCAAAATATAGGTAATCCTGCAAAAAGACTCGAAATTGCTTAATTTGCGAGGTCATAGGTCACAATAACATATTCAGGTCAGAGTGTTAGTTTTTATACTTATTTATAGAAAATTGTGTGTATTTTAACTCATTTCTGGAGCACCCTTATCTATGGTCATCACACACAAAGCCGTTCCATGAAAACTTAATTAAGGCCAAAATTTGCAAAAAATTGGGTTTTTGTAATGGGGTATTTTGAAAACTATTAAGACTAATACATTCTTTTTCTTTTGGTTCTATAAGCTGTCCCAGGTTTTCTTTTTTAAAACTAGTTTAACGAAAGCAAGCAATCTAAATTTTTTTTTATTTTTAATTCTAAAAATTGTGGCTGTCAATCGAATACAATCCACAAACTGAAAGTTTTTCATCAACGCTAAAATAAACGCTTTAGGAAAAACTTATTACGGAGTTATTGTGCTTCGAATGACTGGAATAGTGGAATATAAGACGCATTTTCAATGTTGGATGAACATACTTCCTTCTTATAAATAAATAACACCACAGGTAATTACGACCCCCTTTATCCCAGAAGGCTCTGGATAAACATTTAGAGACAAGGGACACACACCCAATATCCGTGTATAGTGGAAAAATCCCTCTCACAGTATTTTCCATTGCCACGACCGGCAATTGTACCCGATACTTTTGGATGAGACGCAAGTGTTCTTACCTCTCCACCATCAGTCATACAAAACCCACATAGGGGAAGTAATTTGTTACAAATGATAATATTTCATTTAAAGGAGTAATGGCGGAAGAGTCCCTTCTTTCATTGGAAAAATTTCAATTGGCATTATCCTATACGTGAATTTCATCACTATTCTTCACAATGCAACTATGAGATGTCTCTAATTTTACTCCTCCACCTGTCCATTTGTTTAAGAAAAATACGACATTAACTAACTTACCCAAATTTTTTGACGAATGACCAAGCTCTGTCCAAGTGTCCACCATTACAACTTTGTTGTCCCTTTGTGTCACAAGATATTAAATTTTGAGCACTTAATTGCACTTGCTCGAAACCTTTTGACACTATAGAATATCTGAAATTGATCAAAAAAATTAAAATGAATGCACGTATTTGGTATATTTGATGCTTACAACTAGCAAAAGTTATATACATTTACTTCAATGTTAATTCAACTACTTTTTGTAACACGATAATATTAATTAAAAGGTGTTTGAAAGGGAAGACAAAAAGAGAAACGGTGAAATTTTTGTGCACTATTTAAGAAATTGAACGATATATTTTAGAACGTCCCAATAGTGCGCTACAAAATGTGAACTACTATGCACAATTCCTCTTCCGTGGTGTATTTCAACAGCGTTCAGATCACCAAAGACACATTATGTTTTAAGTGCTAATCGCAATTTTTACTTTCCCACTTATATAAGAAGTAATACACAGGGAAATGTGAATTCCATTAATATTTGATTCGCATTTACTATTAGAAATAATTGTTAATCAAATTAACATAATGTAATACCACGGGTAGTCAAAGTTTACCGATTATTTTTATGGTGGTATTACGAATGTTTCCTTGCGCTCGAATATTAACAGGACGAGTCCGCTTACCTCTCGACCATCATATTAATTTTGTATTTCTTGTAGAATTTGTGATCAGTAGATGTATGTGGTAAAAAAATCATAAAAAGGAGAAATAAATATGAACAGAACACCACAATTAACGTTTAGCCAAAATTGTCAATTAATTCACACTTCACAGAACATATTATGCAAATTATCTTACCTGTCTGATGCAACCGCCGCAGTAGAAACAGCCCATGAGGAACCACACCATCCTTGATCTTGAATTCCTGAGATATATCGAGGCCATTGTTTTTCTGAATCAAATTCTTTAGGAAGTGCTCTGGGCTCATAAATTTTTCTTACTGGATTCATTTTCATCACAAATCTCTGTGGTTGTAAAGTACCCAGTCTAAAATACGCACCTTTATTATTTAGTTTTTTCATATATGTGCATTTTTAAAGTTTAGTTGGTATCGGATCTCAGATCTGCCTTAGCAATTTATTGTACTTATATTTTAATAACAACTTTAGAAAAATGCAGCTGATTTAAATGTGTAAATTCAAAACAGCGGAACTTACTATAAACAAAATCACTTCTTAATTTATAGTCATAGTCATTTTCAAACTCATCTACCCTACATTTTCTCCCATTCTACGATATCATGTTCTTTAGAATAACTAAATCACTACACGGTATAGGTTTGGTTTCTCCCCAAATTATTTTTTCGTAAAATTTCCCAATGAATGTCATATCAGTTACAAAGACTGCCTCTTATAAACAACTTTTTACTTTTGCAAAGTTTTTAAACTAAATTATAATATCGCCTTCTGATGTTTGCTTTTCAAATAATATTCTGGTTTATTATACCAAAACTTTATTTTACGTTCTTGATACAAGTACTGCCAAGAAGAAAACTAAATTACCTTAGAAGCACTCCTTCATCTAATGTCCTTCCCCAAAACTCAGTATAATTAGATGCAGTCCATCCATATGAAGTTCCTCCATTAATAGTATCAATTATGTCGGTATCAAGTAAACATGTATTTGTTTCGCATACTGCTTCCCTTTCGCCCCTTTTGCACTCACTAAAACATACTTTATGTTATGTTTTGCAATTCTGCACTAAAATGAAAACTTCTTAGTTATTATTAGTTTCGAAATGACATATTTTTTGCATTATTGACAAAAAATACTTTTAGTCGAAAATAGTACTTTTCCGTCCAAATAGAAATATAAATAATTGAAAAAAATTAGTGCTTTTTGCTCTGGTAATTGCAACATTTATGAGTTGTGCAGAAGACATTTACTTTTTGTAACCCATTGCATAAGTAACGAGCTCTTCTACGTCTGTTAGAAACTGTAATCTTTCACTATTTTTTTTATTCTTAAGACATGTGTTTATGGTGATATAGTAAAAAAGTCTAATTATTCTGTGACATATAACCGACCAATAGGAGTGTATTAATTACACTGAAAACAATTGAAGTTGTCTCACGATTATCAAAATTTAGATACGTTTCGATGTTTGTGTAACAAAAATCTACAATTTATTTAAATATGGACATCGAGGAGAGTCATAGAGAAAGATATTGTACGATATCATACAAAAAATGTCTCACGGAAGGAATCGTCATGAAGCCGGAAAGGGCTAGGGCGCTCATCTAGCCAATAGTCGGGATGAGCAGGCTCAATCAAAAGAACAAATTTACTCTCAGCAAGACACTCATCAGATTCCAACTAGGGGCTACCAAACTAAGCTACCTCAAAAGGATTCAAGCCAATCGTCAATCTCAGAATGCTGTTGATACACCATGATTTGTTCAAAACGCAGATATCTTCAAGGACTTGAATTTCACTCCTATCTCGATTGTTATCTAAGAATGTACAAAGAGACTCTACACGGTGATCGAGGAGTACGGCAATCCGCTGATGAGACATGCGGCAATCTACGATCCAACCGACGTTTTGAGACAGAAGATGCCCAAGTTGCAGATCATGGATATCGAGTAAGTATGGTAATCTCAGATTCTTTTTCAGTTCGACAAAATTAATACCCTCTGAACAGACACAGACGATACACACCACCCCTGCCAGATCTCCGAAGAGCCCACAAACACCCCACTGCCCTTTGAATAGACCAACTTCCTCCTTAAGTCCAGTGTTACTTCAATGCCGTGCACCTCCCAAGGTACATAGTTCATTATTTCTCCCCGATAAGCCCAAAGGAGAGTACATGTCAGCAAAGAGAAGACCAAGAACCGAAGAGGTGATCCAAACAGAACTTTAAGAGGTTTGTCAAATTATTCTCACACATTCTCACATCACCCGCATTTGCAGGTGGGTTGCTGGTGGAGTAGGCCTGTCAATAGCCTTTTAACTTTCGCCTAAAAATTAAAATACTTATATCAAACTTACAAACAAATAAAATTTCAAAAGCCTAGTATTTAATATACAAGGGACCGACGACAATTTTAACAGCCGCTGGAGGATGTGGGGCGAGGAGTTTTAGGACAATAACTTGAACAATAAGATATAAGTCAAAATCTAAAATGAATAGAAATTTCCAATGATCCAAACGATGAAAATTAAACTTTTAAAGTCCATATAAAGTTTGTTACGTGAACCGCTTAAAGGACGACCTCCTCGAGTATCTTAAACAACAGCCTGTATTCTTTTTAATTATCATTCCCGTCATCTTATTAGGTTACAGCCACTTATAATTGATTTGATTGAATCTCCTTTTTTGTTTCATGTTAATTTACAAGTTGTTGTATTTTGACTTTCTCTTAGCTAATTTCGATTAGATGATATTTCACAATTTAAGTTGGTAACAATAAACAGCATAAGAAGAGAATTGAAAGATTCCATAATTCCGAAAAATCTGGAGACCATATGAAGGTATAAAGTAAAAACAAAAGATCAGGTTAATAATTTGAAACATTTTACAAAAAAAAAAACAAATTCAGATAACTAACGAAAGTACAAAAATAACGAAAAGTTGGAATTATTGTTTTTCTTCGCATTTATTATACAATATTTCGTTATTTCGGTTATTATATGCAAGTAATTAATATAATCAGTAATTAAAATCATTGTTCAAAAACGAAAACAAACGAATAACATTTATTTATTACTCAAGTTTTTTATGTTCAAACTAGCTTGAACTTTGAGAAAATCAAACTAATCAAAAATAATATCAGTTTTCTCTAAAATTAATTGGTAGAGGAAAATGAAACATGTCTAACTTATCTATGTAATTCTTACCATTTGTTGCAGTTGTATTTAAATGGAGGACCTCTAACTTGATTTTTATATGTACACTTTACGATTTCTTCCGGAGGTGCTCTAGTAGTAGTAGGGGGTATAACAATACCCTTACAGTAAGACCAAAAATCAGGACAACAATCATCTACCCTCGTTGAATTACAGAAGTCGTCGCAGTAGCATAATGTGCCTATTAACAACAAAAATTTAAATATTTTCTCTTAAAACTATACGGAAATATTGACGAATATTATTTATCTGCTTTGTTACAAAATATGATACTATATCAACATGTAATAAAAAATTTAAACCCAAATAAACGCTTATTTTACTGAGGTATAAGGAATATGAAAAAACAAGGGACTTTAGATTCTCGTTTACGAAACTTTTGAAGTGGGTTAAAACTAAGATATGTTTTAACTTAATCAATAAAGAGGCAAGAATAGAGTTTGCAAATAATTATATCAATGAAATTGATCGTTATTAGCAGCAAGTAGCAACGAAAAAAGTATTTCAGTCCTGCTACAATGGTCAACTATTAGTTTACCGTCATAAGTTCGACGAGCAATACCTGTACAAAACTGATAATAATAGATGAAGGTATTTTGCCCACGTGTGGTCGTGGATATTTTGAGAAGGGGTTGGTGGTATGCATGTCGTAGATATCCAACTAACCGGTAACCAATATGTAGAGATTTCGAATATTTTGCTTCCCACAGGGCAAAACAAATTCAATAATGGTTTTATATTTTACCACGTAAGTTTATTAACCATTTTTTGAGATAAGTACCCAATTTTAATTATTTTTTTAAGATCACCATCCAGTTCATACTGCACTTGTGGTGCATAACTGGTTTGAAGCAAATAATACGTAGGCGGTTTGTTAGAAGTTCTTCAACTTGCAGTTGAATTACAAACTTGAAACTTGGTATGAAGCCATAATCGATCGTGCCCATTCTACCTAAAATATTTTCAGTTCTCCAGCTATATAGGGTGTGCGAAAAGTCGGTAGCAACTTTCTTATTTTTAATGTTTTAATGGAAATCCATATTTTTTTTTACATGGTTCGATTGGCCTATCAATTCTACGTTTAGACAATCTAAGTTATGTTAACTTATCTGTTACAGGTTTTGACATATGTAAATTTTTTTTTAAAGAAATTGCCGCTCTAGTAGTTTACGAACAAATTTGTATATCACAAACCGTTCAAAATTATAAAACCAAATTGATGAAGCAGTTAGCTGAAAGTCGAGGCTAAGACCTGATGCCCCGTCGGTGGTCCCATCTTGTACCATATGGGAGTAGGCGATTTTCAAATGTCGCAATGAAAAATCGTCAAAAAGTCGATTTTTTCAAATGACACCTACTGTTTTTTTTACATCACTCGAAAGAAAATTTAATTTTAGGGTGAGTTACTTAAGCATTTCCTACACCAAATTTCACCCACAATTGAGTTATTCAATAAAAATCAAGAAATCAGGCATGCCATGGAAATAATCGTTTCATTTGAATGTTTATTCACAAATCGTATTGCACCGTTTTCATGGAGACAGTCTACAATACGCTTCTCAACAGACTTCGTTGCTCTCCGAATTTCGAAAGGTTTCAACCGATCAAAAGCTCCAACTATCCTCATTCTCAAGTCTACGTAATTTAAAATCGGATTTGTGTACAGTAATTCTTTGACCCGACCCAATAAATGAAAATCTAAAGGATTTAGATCCGGAGATCGGGCGGGTCAAAGCGATGGATGGACCTCTATTTCCCCACCAACGACCTTCAAAAAGTTCCGTTAATTTGGCATTTGCGGCTCTAGTCGAATGTGCTGGAGCTCCGTATCAACCAACGATTGGTAAGTCGTTTGAGCGGCATATCATCCAGGTAGTATTCCATAACTTCTCTTGAGATTCTCAAATAACCCTCGCCGTTCAAGTTTTCATCGTACATGAAATATCGCGCCTCACTGTCCATTAACAGACAGAAAACATTAATACGAAATTGAATTTGATTTTCCACCTCCATTATAATTTTCGTGAGCCCAAAAATGTATTTTTTCGATTAAAAACCCCTCGTTAACAAAATTTTGCTTCATCTGTCTTCATCATGAATCCTTATCAAACATTCTTCGCAAAAGTTGATCTTGCGTACGTAGTCCCCGGGGTGTAGTTTTTGTAGTGTTATAAATTTATAAGGATGTAACTTATGACGAGAACAAATTCTTTACAACGAGATATAAGAAATTCCCAAATCAGCAGATGCTGCTCTGAGGGAAGCACGTGGATATGCTTGAAAATATACCAGGGCATTAATTTCAATATCTTCATTTCCTGCTATTGATTTAGTCTTACAAGAAGCTTAACTACATTCCCATGATCAAAAAAAAATATTTCTAAGCTTAAGAAATTTACCTTTTGTCATTTGCGGTATATGTGGATACTTGAAATTGAACGCGGCATGTTCCGTCAACTACTCTGTCATTTTCACCATGAATTACAAACAAATCAATGGCAACATCATTCGAATAATGTTCCATGATGAAAATTGCACGAATTAATTGAAACAATAAGACAACAATGACACAATAGTGGCTAGGTTTGACATTTGGCATTTTTTCCAAAGCTCACTTTGTCAATAACTCAGTTTGTTACCACCCCCCCCCCTCCCAACTTAATAGCAAAATCATGGTCACGGCACCAGTGAGACGTTTGTGGGGTATGTGTCTTTACTAATCATTGTCACCAGTAAATTAATTACTACTTATTTATCTGAAAGTAAATAAAATTGGCCATTTACGTGATCGTCTAGTTTTACTAATTTAAGACCCAAATTTTGTTGTGTTTGTAGTAACCCTTTTTAATTACCCCAAGTTCTTTTATATAAAGTTTGGTATTACTTGTTTCTATCAGATACTATTTACCTTATAAAATTAATCACTCTGTTAATTTAAATACCCTGTAAGTTTGGCCACACTGTTTATTGATTGAGAAACCTAGTTATTCAGTTATGTTATTTAGTTCAGATTCTATTACTCCAGTTTGTACTGTAAATTGATAGTCGAACTTTGTTTGCTATTTTATTTGATGGAAATGAAACCATTTATTTAGTTAATTATTTGTATGGCTAGGAAGGTAAAGTTGAAAAAAGACAGTAATTCATGGGAAAAATAGTCACAAGAAACTTACTTTATTTTATAATAATTGATGCGGCAAATAGCCGGACATGAAGTCAAAAATAATCCAAATATTTGAGTCAATTGTCTAAATATTACAATAGGAAAATTTACGCTGTTATAGTAATGAACATACTATACATGTTTCAAGATTGCTATGCAATAACAAGTACATTTAATCTTTATCCTTTAATTGATCATTCAAACGGTAACTACCAAGTTGTATATGACTGTTCAACAATGTAATATGGGGTGGGAATAAAAGAAAATTCACGGGCTAATTGACCCAGCGCTGACCGATGGCCTGTACAGTTTGTCGTACGCAAGGTAATCAAGTGGATGGATCGTTATTAAGCAATCATAGAAAACCAAATAGTCACAACAATTTGAAAAGCAAACATTCTTAAGACATGTCACGATAGGCACTGGGTAGCCCTTGATAGTACACCACTGAAGAATAATGGAAGTGAAAGTTTCTTGTCTACGCTGAAAATATATAATTCTTGAATATAAATTTGTTATTTGGCAAATGTAAATCTCCCTAGTAAAATATTCAGCATGTGAACTTTTTTTACCTAAACTCATGAATAAAATAATAACTGAGTAAATTGTAACATAATCTTATCACGTTTTCTTGTTAAAAATCAAAACTAATATTTCATTTAAAAAATTTAATGTTCTTTTAGTACCATATTCCCGCGACTCACACGACGTTAGCCGTCTCTGACCAGTATGGAATTTATTAATTCACCTTATATGAATTAAAAGAAAAATCCCCATCTACTGCAAAGTAATTTTAAATTATAAATTACCCCCGTTGCTACGGCACATTACCTGGCGCTCGGTATAGCGCTAGATCGCCGGGCGTCTCTCCCCCAGCTTCCACATGGTTAGCTTCCTCATAGGGCATAGTAGAGCAGTTAAAAATTCCACTTCATCAAGAAGTCTTTAAAACAGGTGATGTTTACGACTGGGAGGAATTAGTTAAAAATAAGATGTAGTTCGTAATAACGTTTGGCTCGTAGTTTAGACGGTCGATTTAGTGAAAATAACCACAAAATAATTTATTAAGCTCGGCGAACTATAAAAGTTCGCTACGAGGCTTAGAATGCATTTCAAAGGCAAGTATAGGAGTTCGGCGAACTAGCAGAGGTCGTGACGTAACTCCGTGGTGTTTTCAATTTTATTTCCAAAGCTCGGCGAACTATAAAAGGTCGCGACGAAGCTTAAAGTGTTCTGCCTTCAGTTGCCCTTTGTCCAAATTCTATCTTCAGGGAGCCCGGCGAACAGTTAAGTTCTGCGACGTAGCTCAGGTGTAGTCCAAATGCCATCTGCCCTCCCGAAGGCCACTGTGGTCTCTTTCAATATTGTACGGATGACGTCACAGCCTACCCGGAGGCTCCGGACTTTCCTCCGTTCCCTCGATTACATGCTCAGAAATGTTTACATTACAAAAATTCCACACTGGCTCGGTCGTAGTTTGGCAGCGTTTCTAGACTGAAAATTTTTATCTTTCTGTCCTTTGTATGCTTAAGATAGAAAAAGGTAGGCGATTTCACACTATGTAATGCGACAGAAGTACTTGAAATTTATCGCGCCCATTGTAAACAAACACTATTGCTTGGCTCGATTTTAGTTAAATTCTTTCGTAAAAATGTATTGTTTATGTTGCTTTAAAAGAATGTAAATTTAAAAGACTTTCTGGCAATTTTAACATGTTCATTATCTAATGGTTAAATAAATGTAAAATGAGATGAATTAAATGCAATAAGTACTTGAATTTGGGAAAATAAATAAGAAAAATTTAAATTTATATATGCCCTAGATACGGGGGGGGGGGCGTTGTTTCAATACATATTTTTAAGTAAATTGTTAAAATTGTCATTTATTTCCAAGGCATACTTGAAAAACCAAGCAATTCTCGACAAGATAAGTCATTTCTTGATTTTTATTGAATAATTCGATTGGGGCGAAATTAGGTATAGGGAATGCTTAACTAACTCATCCTAAAATTCAGTTTTCTTTCGAGTGATATCAAAGAAAACAGTAGGTGCCATTTGAAAAAAATGACTTTTTCACGATTTTTCATTGCGACATTTGAAAATCGCCTTCGCCCATATGGTACAAGATGGGATCACCGATGGGACATCAGGTGTTAGCCTGAACTTGCAGCTAACTGGTTCATCAATTTGGTTTCATAATTTTGAACGGTTTGTGATATACAAATTTGTTCGTAAAGTGCTACAGCGGCATTTAAAAAAAAAATGACGTATCAAAATCTGTAACAGATGAGTTAACATAACCTAGGTTGTCTAAACTCAGAATTAGAAGGCCAATCGAACCATGTAAAAAGAAATGTAGGTTTCCATTTGGCACACCCTGTATGGCTGGAGCACTGAAAATATTTTAGGTAGAACGAGCATGATCGATTATGACCGCATACCAAATTTCAAGTTTGTAATCTAACTGCAAGTTGAAAAACTTCTAACGAACGGCCTATGTGAATCACCCTGTATAATAATGCTTCCTTGGCTATCGAAAAACCCAGACTTAAATCTAAAGATATTTGGGGTTAGGTACATTGCGAAAAAGATTTACAAATATGAACTTAGGCCCAGAAATCGAGAAGATTAACTAATACAATTCAAAATGAGTGAAACAATTTGAATGAAAATACAACAGGCAAAATTTTATTAGTTACATGCCTAGAAGATGGCAATGTGTTCAAGAAAGAGCCATTGTTCTACCAAATATTAGTTCTTTTTTATATATTTTTTTACTTGGTATTGACTTTCTTGGTCGCCCAATGAATGTTGGGGGAACTGATTTACTTTTTGAATTGAAGGGAGTTGGATAATTGATTTTGTCTCGCATATTCCACAAGGGTATTGTTGTATAAAGGAGTTGGTAGCCCAGAATCCACTATTCTACTGAGATTATGAGTTTCTATCCGTATGTGTTGTTGATAGATTTGTCTAACAAATCATACTTGTTTTCTTATAACTATTTTTTTGGAAACTCCTACTTATAATCAATTTTTTTTTTTTCGAAAAAATATACTACTTGATAAAAAATCGAAATTTTTTTGACTGCAATAATATATCGGCACATCTGACTTTATGCCAGCTATCGCAGTACAGCCTCACCAAAACTATCCTTGGTATATTAGCCCAGCATGCTTTTCGCCACCTACAATCTAATTTTCTTTGAATCATTAAGGGTCGGTATAACAATATCCAGATAAATTTACTTACAATTACTAGATAATTTCCCTTCGATATAACTATTGTTTCCAGATGATTTATCTACTAGATAAATTTAACAGAAGATGGATATACGGACTCTGAACAGTTCTATATTATTTTTGTTGTAACCAGAAAAATTATAGGATGCGGAAAAATACGATGCTGGAGAGTCGTTCTGAGGATCTTAAAAAATCGTCTGTTAAAAATCTGTTAGTGCTCTGAAGTGCACAAGGAATTCATAACAAACGTTCCCAGAATCCAATTTCCAGAAAAATTATCCGTGTCTGGGATGCGCAAAAGAAGGTCAAGAAACTGGTGAGTTAAGAAGTTTAATCTTTGTGTCACTGGGATATTTCTCCCATTTCAAAATTTACACAACTGGCACTTACCTAAAATCGGGACAGAACAAGAATCTATCCTTCCTGTGCAACATCCTCTGTTTTCACAATAAGGTCCTTGAAGATCCCAGAAATCATCATTCGGCCTAGATGATACTACCAATAAGACTGAAATATATATTGCACCACCATACAACCATCTAATAGACCCCATCTGAAAATGTATGTTTAGATATAAGAACAAAATTAAAATAAAATAAATATCGAAATACGGTTTGGGTGTATGCATATTTTTTTCCTAATTTGTAATTTTCTTCATATGTTCATGTTATCAAGAATGATAATAAAACCGTAAAATAAAAATATAAATACGGTAGACCAATAAATACAAAATATGCTGAATCGGAAAACGCTCCAATCCAGGCAAGAGCCGATTTAGATAAAAGAGACATGAGATACCGAGTTCTGCCATAGCGCGAACTATACTTCCACTTTGATGTGTAGAGTATTTTATTCATAATTAAATATTTTAAGGTGGGCATATCCGATAGAGGGGGGAGAGAGAGAAGGGGTGGAGGGTGGGGAGGGGGAGTTATTACTATAGTAAATGATGGATGGTTAATGGGACAAATTGCACTGCGTTATAACATTAACAAAAAATTGTTGTGTAACATTTTAAGAAAGTGGAGAATAAACGGTACGATTAGTAGGAATTCTGGATCAGGGCGACGAAGGATATCAACTCAACAAGATTTGCAATTGATATGGAATTTTCCTGGATCGAGTAGTACTGGTCGCCAGCGAGTAAGAGAATCGGAGCTACACTGAAGGAAGCATGCAGCAGCACAGAAATACTTACTTAAAGCTAAACATAAAGAAGCTCGACTAGGATTTGTACTTGAATTTTTAGAACAATGTTATCTTTACAGACGACGAAAACACTTTCCAGTCAGCACATAGCGGTCGTATTCGTGTTTACCGCCCTCCGAATACTCGATTTGATGAGAAATATACACACTGATTTTTTGTCAATATTATAACGCAGTGCAATTTTTCTCATTAACCATCCATCTTCTGCTTTAGCAATAACTCCAGATTTAACTAAATTGCTTATATAAGGCATATTAGTTTTTTGCACACTTGCAATAAATTATGACATCTAACTGACAATGTCACAAAAATTAGATGTTAGATGTACACAACTAGATTTTAGCAAAATACCGTTATAAGACTTGTAGTATTTTTTTTCCTCACGATTGTATCAAATATAATTTTTTTACCAAATATTTTTTTAAATATAGCAGTAACATATCCATCTAAAGGATTAACAGTTGAATTCTCAAATTTATGATTTGTTAAAAAGTTTTAAAGAAAACTTCTTTGACGCGATATTTGGGTTATTAATGTCGGACTGGCCTCTTTTGTCCCTGTCTGCATCAAGTGTAATTTGTCCTGTACGCCTTACGCATCATCCCAAAAAAAGATCAATAAGTTTCAAGATAAGAAAAACATTTACAAGAGAGCAAAAAATAAAAATTAATATTTTTGTTTCCATATTGTTTATCTGCGGATATAGTAGCACAGGGGTCAGCTGATTGATTAACATACATATACAGGAGCCGATCACCAGCTTCTATATGTGTCTACGTTTACCATAAATATAACCCCACCCCACCAGTGTATATGCAGAAGCTATGTAATCTTAGGCGAGAACTGCGTGGTGGATATACCATCCTTCGGAGGGCCTATCACCAGGCGTCGGTGATAAGCTTCAGTTGCGGAAATAGACCGACGTTAATTTAGAAGTGTTAATACACTCGAGACAGTCTTACGTTTAGATTTGGGGATTGTCTGTTATATGCAGTGTATTTATATTTATCACTTAAAGAGAAAGTCTAATATAAATTCACCTTATTTTTTGTGTTGCGTCGAGCTACTTTTCGTATCCCTAGAAATATTATTCATGCCATACACCCCCCACCCCCCCAACTATCACCTGCAATACCACCCCCACACTATTATGAAAGGGAGTAAGAAAAATTAAAATGTGATTTAGTGTGTATATAAGAACAAAATTTCTAAAAAAAATTAGCATTAGCTACCCCTCTACCACCCACATTGCCACCCCCGCCCTATTATTAAAGGGAGTAAAAAATTAAATTGGGATTTGATGTATGTAAAAGAACCAAGGGCCTCTAAGCATTAAAAGCATTAGCTACCCTCTCTACTATCCCATTGCCACCCCCCCCCCACCCTATTATTAAAGGGAAAATTAAATTGGGATTTAGTGGAAGACTTGGGTACAAAATCTGAATGTGAAAGTAGTGATTCCTTGGACAGCGGTTTTTTTTGCTAAATATAATGAATATTGGTTTGCATTAATTTAAGATATAACAAGTTTAAAAAATCAGTCTTTTAAAATTTTCATATTTTTGCAATTTAGTAAATTAACAAATACAACTTTGGCTACCCTAGTTTAAGTTACTTTTATGAGAAACTTAATTGCGAAGAAGCTACTTCCCTTCAGTATGTGAAGGAGTATTGTATACGACAAGTAAGATCTCGAAATTATGTGATTAGTTATATAATCGTTTTTTATTCCACATTATCTCCATTTCAACGACGGACTCTTAACCAGAAATTATGTCGATATCACTCCCTAATTATTTATTTGGTTTTTTAACTTTTAATTAATAAATTTGTCAAAATAATTTGAAATTAACGTATTTAATTAAAATAATTCTCACAGTAGTATTTTGGTCCTAAATTTGAAATACCACGCGCGCACAGAACGTAAACAACACCAAAAGAACAGCTCGACTATTCACAATTCACTGATCAAAATCCTACATTATTCATCCAACTCACACACTTCACATCAGACAGCCCGGCCGGCAGTTGGGTGATAGGACGTCATAGTCCGTCACGATGCGTTTTAAGGAAAGTTATGTTAACGGCTATTTTAAGGGAGAATTTAATCGCCAAAATTCTGTTTTCTTGGTGGGTTTTTCCCAATTCAGGTGAAATTGCACACAAATATCCTACTCAATATTGTAGTTGCACAGGTTCTAATGTACCATAAAATAATGCTATGAACTTATAACTAGATACGTAAATTAAATACAAAATGCAACACTTTATTAATCTCATTTTATTAATGAATTAATATTCTGCGTACATTATAATATTACCATGATTCATTAACATTTCCATTTGAATACAGGAATTATCATTTACAAGTATTAAAATATTTTACATAAGACAAATGTTCTAAGTATAGAATATCATGAATATTTATTTATATAATTTAATATCCAAATATGAAAAAATACAGACGATAGATGACATTATAAACTAAATTAACCTAGCATACTAATTTGGCATTGACACTTAAATGTTTGTTTATTTATATAATTGTATCCAATTTATACTTTACGTCAAGTATATTTTATTGCTCTTAATAATTGAGTCTCAAAAATATCTGCATTACTGATTAATGACCCACATATTCATAAATAGTAATGACCATACAGATTTTTTTTCTTTATAATTTAAGCTAATTAAATTATGAAACGGAACAGAACTAATTTGTTACAGGTTGAAATTTTCGTGAATCGGCATGTTGGTGATGTCCCATCAATATCTTCAGCCAGTCATAAATAAAATTTCAAGAAACTCTTTTTATAATTTGACCTTTTATACTTTCTCCGCTGGTACTGAATAAATGACGTGAGATGCGTATACATTGCATGTAGATAATTTTGTAGAGCATTTCCTGTGTGAGAGAGAGAAAACCAACTTTATTTCTGCAAGAAAATCCTCCGCAGAACGCACTCCTGGAAAGGTCCTGCAGCCACAAAGTGAAACGTAGTGGCGACTGCAGGATCAGGCGAAGTATAAACTACCAAAAGAAAAGAAATAAGAAACGCAAAAGTACCAAAATTAAATTATATTCTTCCAAGAAAATTTCAGCTCGAAAACAACAAAAAAATATCTTTGTCATTTACCGGTAACAAATTAAAACACACATAAATAAACAGAGATAACGTAAACAATTACACGCTAATCTACAACACTAAAAACAAAATTATAATTTGTCCTTAAAACACACGCATAATATATACAGGGTGTCTCACCGGGAACTGAGTCATCGATATAGAGAAAAGTACGCATCAGAAAATTTTGAAAATTTAGATAATTACTAATGTTGGTATGGCCAATCCAAATAAAATAATTACAAGCAGCTGGCACTTCCCCTTATACCGGAAGTCGATACCAACTTGCTTATTTCAAATGGAACATCCTATATAATTCCCTTTTTTCTGATATTAGCATCGTGGGGGTTAAAGTTACAACTTTTTGAAGTATTTGCGATTTTATTAGAAATTCATGAATTGTTTTAATCATTTCATCAAAATAACCATGATTTTTTATCAGCACGACGGTGCTCCCCCACATAACGCATATTTAATTAATAATTATTTACAAGAAGCTTTTTATGATCAATGGATTGCCAATAATGGACCTTTCTTATGGCCTCCTCGCTCGCCCGATTTATCAGTTCTGGATTACTTCATTTGGGGAACTATTAAAAATAAAGTTTATGAGAGTCCATTAACAACCATTGAAGATTGTATGCAAAGAGTGAAGAATGCATTTCAAAACATATCACAGGATTCAATTAGAAGAGCTACCCATGAAGAACTAATCCGAAGGTGCGAAAAATGTGTCGAGGTACGAGGGCGGAAATTTGAGCAATTATTAAATTAAAATAAAATCATATTTTAAATTGATCTTATCTCTGCTATTTTAGTTCATGCCATATCGTCAATTCGATTAATACGCATGTTACAGTGTTAGTGTTATTTTGCGTTTTTGTGGATATCGAGTAGCAAATGTGCTGCAAGTTCTTGATATTACTTTATCATATTGGTATAAATTAAACGTGCTGGCATTTTTTGACATAAGATAGTGACTGATTGTTTCTAATCATGACTATTTTGATGAAGTAATTACAACAATTCATGGATTTCTAATAAAATACACAAGCCGCAGTGCACGCTACCTGCAATCTCATTGTGATATATAATTATCAATTGTGGCATGGCACTGCTGTAAAGGACATATTAATAAAATTTTGTATTAATTTAACAGTCGAAATTATTAAAATTTCCCGCCTACCGTCTTTTGTTACCGCTTCCAACCACCAGAGGCATGGCGGATTTGGTACTACTCTAATATACATAGGTTCGTTCGTTGAATGTCTATTATTTAGAGGAGTGGGTTGTTTGTGATAAAGGACCCCAGTCATCAGCGCACACTTCCAAAGGAGGACGACGCCGACGGTTCAGTTCGGGCAACGAGAAGTAGCAGTAAGCAGCTATTACTAACAAGATCCGGAAGATGGCAGATGTAATACTACCGAAACGTCGTTTATACAAATATGTCTCCTTTCAAGAAGTGAATTTATATGAGAATATCATAATAGTATGATATGCTACACAGGGGGTTGCAGAAATCTAAACTTGAAAATTAAAGACACTATATAAGCTAAAACATAATATTTTTAGTCGCAAACTCCTCTATAAAATCCTTATTTTACTATAAGGAACGTAACCAGAATGCAACCAACAGCTACTCTCCGGGCTATGTGCCCCGCCGAGCGCTGAATGTTACAAGGCTTGTGGGACTGGACCGCTAGATGGCGCCTGCTGACTATTTTACATGTCGCTATCTCAAAGATACCGAAATGTACTAAATAGTCAAGTGATCCTCGTGTCGGTCGTCACATGCCTACCTTGCACTGACGAGAGCCAACAGCTCGAAACTGCAGCATACAAGTTGTGTGTGACGACTGGCACGAGAACTCCTTTAAGTAGGATTAGTCATTCGGCTGGTGTTTGTTGCAATTGAAGCATTAGCGTTTTGATGGTAATATGTAACTTGTAATTCAGCACTCGGCGGGGCACATAGCCCGGAGAGTAGCTGCTGGTTGCAGTCTGGTTAAGTTCCTTATAGTAAAATAAGGATTTTATAGAGGAGTTTGCGACTAAAAATATTATGTTTTAATATTCCGCCCTCTAAAAGCACATTTGAACTATATAAGCTACAAAAAATTCATATATCACGTGTAACAGGATCAGGGTGCACCACTTTTTTCCTTTAGTTTTAAGATTAACAGTGGAGATTTGGATCATCTTATATACTTAATAAGCGTCACTTTTTGGTAAACAAATGATCTTTTCCACTTCCGGTTTTATCGGAAGTGACACAAACTTTTGATTTCGAAATGGAACACTGTATATTATTGTATTTTTGAATTTTGCATAATTTTCTGAATCCAATGGTACCACATAAGTGACAATATGATCAATATTTGTTTTAACTTAATTTACTTCCACGTCCACCCCCATTACCACCCCCACCCTATTATTAAGGGGAGTACAAAATTAAATTGGGATTTAGTATGTATACGAGAACCAAGGGACTCTAAACATTTTTTGGCGTTAGCTATAAGAGCTTTTAGAGTTTGTTGTCATATTTTCAGGAGGCGAGCTGTCAAGGGGAGTTAATTTTCAGTTCCCGGGCACCTTCCACTACGGTAGATGGATGGCTAAGGCGATTTGTTGTCTCCAAATTTTTATATTCAGAAACGAATTTAAATTTGCAAGACTTGTATTAGAAGGCCTAAGGGAAATTTGTATTTTTATTATTCGCTTGTACATAAAGACATGGTACAATGTCATTTTAGCTTCCAAAGCTCCATAACATGATTTAAAATCTTTGAATGACCTTCATGCTCACAGAGTAGTAAATGAAAAAAAATTTCAAGTTACCTTAAAGAAATTTTGTGGCCATTTAAGTATGGTATCTTACTGAAGAAGCTGTAGGTAGATAGCTTTAGCGTTTTTTGATGATTTCATTTCTTCGGATACAAAATTTAAAATAGCTAAGGTCTTTCATGAAATTGAACCCGAAAATTGTGACACTAAACGTGTAATAATTAAGAGCACAAATAGCCGAAAGAAATAAAGCAATATACAGCTAAAGACCTAAATCACTTTATATCAAAAAACATCTTCAAGTTTTTCGAACGATTTGATATCTCTTATGAATTTCTTGAAGACGATCCCTTAACATGGTCTTCAAGGGACAATTTCCAACATGGTTTGTCACTTGTTACCTTAGGGTAGTAAATATGATACTGCAAAAAGGTGTGGGGTGTCAAATTAATGGAGGGGAATACTCACTTATTACAAAATAAATGAAGAGCAAGATTATCGTAACCATAATACTCTAAACAAGTGTGGTAAGATTTACGAAAATATAAAATTAATTTTTCTCATATATACTAAGGACCACCCTTTTAACTGTGTGATATCATTGGATTTAGAAAATCAAGCAGGATTCAAAAATGCAATAATATACCAGGATCTTCCATTTGAAAATCAAATGTTAGTATAACTTTCACAACTCCTACAAGTGGTATTATATTATGCCCATGTCGATAGCTTCTCGAGATATTTGTGTCTTTCAATATTTTCAGCACTCCATCGATCGACATCGATACATGATGTACATCATGAACTTTTCGTAGTTTATGGTATCATCCCTTACCTCCAGTTTAAGTTTGATCATTGACTTCTGAATTCCCTATATACTTACAATTAAAGAGCCCACATGAATTGAATTAAATAGTGCATAATATTGGACTAAATAAAATTTAAACTTGTTTTATGATTTTCATTGTTTTTATAGGTCTCTCAAATCCATTAATATGTGTATATAAAATAAATATAATCAGTAGTTTTTATGTATTTATGCATTAAAAAGAATATATAAATAAATAAATATTGTGAAAATAATAAAACAACATTAAATTTCACTTTGTTCAGCGTTAACAGGAATTTTCATCAAGTAAAGGTCGAATCAATGAAATATCTAAACAGTATATTAAGGCTATATGGTTGGAAAAGGCGTTAGCGCATTTGTCAATTCACCGACCAATGACATTGAATACCAATCTTTCATGATTTGTAAGCTATAATTCAATGCAGGTCGGAGTATTTGCCCACTGAGTAGTTGTTGAGTTTCCTGCAAATCATATATTACAACAGTAAGTTACGTCCACCTAGGACTAAAAAAGGTCGCCGCTCTCGGTACTTGCAGTATCTCAAGTCGCTATACACCATGGAGACATCTATGGTGTATAGTAGGAATTGACCACATGAGAGGATTCACTTACCTCTCACCACTACTACGTTTACTATAGTTTGTATAAAACTAGCAGGTTGGTCACTATCATTTGTCTGTTCCATGACCTATGGCATACTGATGAGAACTAATAAGTTCGAAACCGGTCTATGTCTAGTCGGGGAATTGACAAATGACATTGACTACCACTCTTTCATGATTTGTAAGGTATAATTCAATGCAGGTCGGGGTATTTGCCCGCTGAGTACTTGTTTCCTGAAAATCATATATTAACAACATTTTTGAATGTTTATCGTCATGTAAATAGGACCCATAATCAAGAAAACGACATAACGTTACAGCAAACGAGGAAGAAGGTCTAGATATATTGATGTATTTTGAAGGTAAAAAAATAATTCATTAATAAAAAGGTCGATACCTCATTTTAATATTTGTTTTAGAAAAATTCGGTTAAAAGTTATTACAATATTCAAAGAACTTTGAGAAAGCATCAATATAGGCCTTACATAATATTACCCATCCAGGAACTGAATGAAGACCAAAAATGTAGAAGATTGGGATTTTGTCAGATCATGCTCCATGAATTAGATGAAAATCCTGATCTTTTCAAAGAAATTATGTGGACAGATGAGTCAAGTTTTTCCACGACGGGAGATTTTAATAGAAAAAAATCGGCAGCTACTGGAAGCGGCTGGAACCTCCCCACTCGGTGGATCTTTCAAGCCGAAAAGAGCATTAAATTGTGTAACAAAACGGCACTAAACGTAATCCGATCTCATCCAAAACCTTTTCAGATCTTCTGGGGCACTAAAAAACCCTCAACTTAATGAATTTACAATCATCTATGCGAGTTATTACCTACATTATCGCTCGTTGAATAATATACTATTAGGATATTAACAACTTTAACATCACTTCTTGAACGACTAAGAAAGTCTAGTTATTCTAAATACTACAGATTTGTAAAGCAACAAACTGAAAATTGGTAAAGTGATAATCTATAATAAATTCACCAACGAAGGTACAGAAAGCATATGATATTGATATTGTTACATCTACCTTTAAAGTTTGTGACAATCCACTAAAAGTTACAAATGTGCCGAAATCTTATTAACATGACATGACACCAACGTTATCGGATGACAAACGATGACAATGACAATCATCAAAATTTGCTCATTGCAATCCGATCGCTCGCGGCTGTCTTTGTTAAATCAAACATTAGCATTTCAGTAATTTTACTAGATTTTAGAGGAATATTTGTAGTTTAATTCTTCGATTTGTCTGTATATATATTTAAAAACGGCACTAAACGTAATCCGCTCTACTTCTAGAGCAGTGAAGAAACCCTCACACGTGAATTGACACGTGATGTGACGAGTTTCACGATGTAACCGCTACGCGCATCGATCATGTCATGCGAAATGCGATCTATGCCATATTTGCTTTGTTTTTAATTTTTTTCACGGAAACCAAATCGAAAGGGTGGAAGTGTGATATATCGTTGAAATCAGAATTTTAACTGCTTTTCAATGGTTCCATTGTAAATTGAAAGTAAATATAAAATAAACAACTTGTTGCGTCAAAATGGCAGTAAACGTAATCCGATCTCAACCAAAACCTTTTCAGATCTTCTGGAACACTAAAGAAATGCACATGCAAAGTTTCATTAAAATCCGTTCAGCCGTTTCGGCGCTATCGTGCTAACACACATACACACACAGACATTTTTCAAAAACCACTTTTTTGGGTTCCTAGGACCCCAAAACGTAAAGATTTAATGTTATCTCAATTTTCGTTTTTGAACCAATTTTAGTAACCTCTCACAATTTTATTGTGGAGAGGTTAAAACAGACGTTCCTGGGAGAATAAGAACCAAAGACAAAGAAAGGTCAAGCAAATAAAAAATTGGGTAGGAAATTAATTCACGTTGGTGCGGAATTTTTCAAAACAAAGTACCTAGTTGGGCCTATATTTTATGATTTTACTTTGGCACGACAAACATATCTCGAAATAATTTTACCAGAGGTAGATCGTCTAATTCAAGAATTCCCTATGGACGTATTGTCTAGAATGATTTGCCATCAGGACGGAGCGACTCCATATAGCGTTTTAGAAGTTCGGGAACATATAAATAAATCAATTTCCCTTTTGGATAGGCAATGCTGGGACTTTTCGATGCCCACCAAATAGCCCTGATTTGACGCCATTAGATAGCTTTTTATGGGGGTTTTTAAAAGACAAAGTCAATTTTAATCATAACTACAATCTTCAGGCCATTAAAGTAAAAATTCAAGAAAAAATTAACAACTTAAACAGAAACCATAATAACGCAATTTGCAATATTTTCCTAGACCTAAGAAGACGCTATTAGCTTTGCATTGAAAATAATGGTGACCGCTTTAAACAATTTCTTTAATAGATTACTTACGTAGTATTATATTATTATAAAAAGTTTTCTCTTGCTTTGTTAAATCTGTTTTTTAATAAATTAAGTATGAAATTAATTATATATCATATTAATTATTTACACGTGATTATAGTTAGGTCATATATAATTTACATGTTGAAAATAGCACATGTGAACTCAAGCGTAATTAGTAGTGCGTAGTTAGTAGCACTTTTCAAAGCAGTGGTAGAAAAACCTTTTTATTTTACTAGTGAACAAATAACTATTTACGGTTGTTGCTATGGAGTTAATAATGACGGTTTGAAATGTCAAAATTGAATAAACAATAAAATAATTATTTTCATGGCCTATTTTTGTTTCTCAGGGATAAAAGGGCTTCTCGAAAATGCAATAATATATAGGGTGTTCTATTAAAAAAAACATATATTTATTTCGTATCACGTGACCTATTGTTTTTTTATATATAGATTATACTACTTTTTCCACAATTGAAGAATCCTGCAGGAATTGAATAAAAAATATGTAAAATAATTTTCAAATTCGATTCGATTGATTATTATTTTACTTACCGTATATCGATACGATTTTTTTCTTTCTATGGAAACGAATTACTATGTGAAAAATTCAACTTCCGCAGCCTACCAACAATAGCGGTAAGTAATAAAATACGTACAATTGCGCGAAAAGGTAATATCTCAGTGTACACAAAAGTGGTCTATTCTAAAAATACTCTACTCTTATATGGCATATTCTGATACAAGTATAATAAAAGCATATATTAAGTAGAAGGTAGGTCAGGGGTATAGATAATATAATGATATTGTAGTTTTCATGACATTATCATTTAAAAAAACATATATGTCCTACTTTATTAAATGCCATTTAAGAAATAAATCGTTGCAAGGTCCCCGTTTTATAGACCATTATAATGTTTCTTATTTTTAGTTACTCAATGTAGTAAAATAGCTTAATGTTAAAGATTTTTAAGATATAAGAAATATCTGGTTCAGGTCGCAAGGAATATTATTTTTATTTGAAAATATTTAGGTTAAGATGCTGTGCACATTTACTGAAATAAACTAATTGAACTCGATGCAGTAATGTGCTAAAAGTAAAAGATCTATCTTTGTAATATTTATGAATTCAGTTTTGCAAAGCAAAGTTGAAAAATACTTTATTCATATATCACAACCGAATTTTAGGTCACTAAAGCAGAAAGCTGACTTAAATAAATTCATACGACTAAAAATAATCGTTTTTTACAGAACTCTAGCTAAGTGTACCCGCAATGCCCAAGCTATGGGGTGGGAAGATGTGTATAACCACACAGTGCAGGATTAATACATAAGGTGGCCTGGGGCTAATAAGAGCACGAGGCCCACACATCCACAGCATTGTTAGTACTAATCATCATTATTTTGGAAGTAATTTGGATGTTTATTTAAATACTCTTGTCTTATGTTATCGGTAATTTATGCGGGCCATAGAGCAGGATATTGTTCAATTTGCGCTTGAGAATGAGATACATTTTGTTTTTGTTTATTAGGCAATGCGTTATTCGGGATTGGATATTTTCGGCTTCATTGCAGATATTGATATTTTCAATATGGATACCACGAATTTTGCTATATTTGACAGACCGCTTGATTGGCTTGATATTGAACATGTTGGCTCTTCTTTATTTTCAAATAAATCGGAATTAGAAACTAACGCTAATGGAGATTGCTTAACTTCGAAAAAATCAGTAATTTTTATATATTTTGTGTCTGTAATTCACGAGAAAAAAGCTTCAGCCATTTTACTTTCGAAAGGTATCTGATTTTTTATGAAAAAAAGTTAAAATAATGATTAAAGAATTGGGTTCAGTGGAAAATCAGTGTTTTTTTTCTTAGAACTCACTGAACCTGTCACTTATAAACAATCCTACTTAATTTTAAAAACAAATTATATTATACAGGGTGTTTGGCAGATGGTTTGCCAAACAGTAAGGTTGGACAGGTGGGGCAATTTGGAACATATTTAACCTCAATGACCTTTATACAAAGTCGCACGGCTATCAAGATACCATCTTTCTTTGTTATTTTCGAAAATTTCCCAAAATTCAATCTTCCAGCTTTTATAACTCATTTTTTATGGTTCTAACAACTAAAAATAATTTTTGTTTTTAACGTATGTATGTTCCAATGAAATGAATAACTAACGCTCATAAATAAGAAAAAAAATCCTAATAAATTTTCCAAAATGCAGCACAGAATTCCTTATAAATAACTATCACCGATTTATTCAAGTTATTTAAAACTTTGTATGGAATATGATATTCCATTAGAAAGAGCATAAACTAGAGAGCATTTGAAAGCATTTGATCGTTTTAATAGCTTTTAGTTTATTTTTTTTCTTCTTTATCAGCGTTAATTATCGATTTAATTTGAACAGAGATACGTTAAAGATACAGATATAAAATATTTTTAGTTGCTAAAACCATAAAAATATGAGTTATAACAGCTGAAAGGTTGAATTTTGGGAAATTTTCAAATATAACAAAAAATATTTTAATACCTCGAAAACCGTGCGACTTTGTATAAAAATCATTTGAGCTAAATATGTTCCAAATGACCTCACCTATCCACCCTTTCTGTTATTCCTTACAGTAAACTATAACTACAGCAAACATAATTTAATAAAATTTATAAAACAAATATCTATTGCGTTTACCAGAATCACTAGGATATTTTCTGTTGTGATTTGACATTTTCTAACTTTAGTTTTTTTAAATAAACAATACAACAATAATAATAACTATTATCTTCAATTATATTAGACTATAAGGGCTGACTGAGTAACTATTCAAATTTCACGTATATAACGTTAGCAAACCACTTTTAGCAAAATGCAAAAAAAAAACTATTGGACATTTTGTTACTTTTATGTTGCTATTTTGTACCACTAAAATTAGTTTTGTACCTTGAACCATTTTCGAGAAAACTAAAAACTAACGTTAATCTAACGTTGTTTTATTACACTGTATTACACTGACGTTTTCATTTTATTTCACATACTAAGTAATTCTTGCTTTATTCCTGATTCGCATTGCATTCGAGGTTTTAAAATATGTAAAGTTGCCAGGGGCCCTAATCATAATGGGGCCTGGGGCTATAGTCCCTCCAGCCCCCCCCCCCCTTAATCCGGGACTGAGTCACTATATTTTTAATATGTCAACGAATATATATCCCTTTGGTGCGGATAGATTAAATAGTATAGAATACATACATTAATTTTTTAACTTTTATATACCGAGTTAAGACACATTCTCAGAATAGCTGCTTAGCTTTCTTAATGATTTCAACATATTGTATGGTCAAAAATAAGGAATAAGCAGCTACTGACAAAAGACTGAAGTAAGCGTACTTCCCGTAACTTCAGTAGAAACAAATGCCTACTAGGGCATATTTTTGATTGTTGTAGAACTCAGAGTTATACAGGGTGGGGGAATAGTACGTCGGACGTCGATATCTCTAGTTCTAGGATAGCTAGAAAATTTTTAAGAAATTGCAAGTAAACTAGATAAAAAAGTTTATAACTGGAAATTATTTTCGAACATACAGGGCGAGTCAAGACGAAGTTACAGGACCGAGTGCCTTTTTTTAAAATGGAATGCTATGTATATCAGTACATTTTTTAAGCCTATTTCTAGTATCTATTCATTCCTATATTAGCATTGAACATCTCCCAACCACTTGGATGTAATGAATCTTTTTGTTGAAATAATGCAATCTGCAGATGAATCACAACAGTCACAATTATGGGTTTTAAGAAAAACTTACGTGAATACCAGTTACGAGACATCTAAAATTATTTTTCAATTAAGAAAGAACATTTTAAATTGAATTTTCTCAATTTTTTCAAATGGAACACCCTGAATATTTTTTGACAATGAAAAACGAACATTTTTTGTAAGTACTTGGCTAATTGCAACCATTTTCGTTTTATAAATAAATAAGTGTTTATTTTTCAATTAAGAACTTTTTAAATTGAATTTTTTCAATTTTTTCAAATGGAACACCCTGTATATTTTTCGACGATGTGATGTAGAAATTAAAAACTAACATTTTTTTATAAGTACTTCCATAGGGCTAATTGCAACCAATTTCGTTTTATTGAGCAATAATTACAAAAAATTCAAAAATGAACTTAAAAAGAGAGATTTCTTCAAATAACTCGGTGTAGAAAAAATTTAATAATTGTTCCACTTGTTGCCCATTTTGATTGACACACATCTCTATGCGCTTTTGAAATGAGGGTCCCACTGTTCCTAAAACTGCCGGTGTGATAGATGTAAAGGCAGTTATTATTCTTTCCTTCATATTTTGTACTATTGTTGGTGTCTTTACAAACAATTTCCTTCACGCATCCCCATAAAAAGAAATCCATTTTTGTTAGAACTGGGGATCTAGCAGGCCATTTAGTGGGTCCATTTCTTCCAATCCATTAATTAGGGTAGGTATTATTTAAGTGGTCTCTAACTGCATTTAAATAATGTGGTGGAGCACCATCTTGCTGAAATCACATCCTATTTCGAATTCTTTCAGGGAGATTACCAATAATTGTCGCATATAGTTTTCCAAAAAATGAAGATAAATAGCTCCAGTCAATGTACCATCAAAGAAATGTGGCCCTATTACATGTTCTCCAATAATTCCTCCCCAAATGTTTATAGACCATCTGTGTTGGTTATCAACTTGCATAAAAAAGTGAGGATTTTCCGAAGCATAATAATGGAAATTGTACCTATTAACAAATCCATGGGTGCGTGGGTGCGTTTTTACTATGAACATACTTCGATATGCGATGCAAAGCAACGCCCGGCGCAGTTAGTAGTTGGATGGGTGTCCGTTCCAACGAAGACCGCGTCCTCGCCTCAAACATCTTCCAGCGGCTTGTATATCAGTGTATGCGCGGAAGCTATACAACCTTAGGCGAGGGTTATATAGGGGATATACCGTCCTTCGGAGGGGATGTAAAGCCGTCGGTCCCTTATCTATTAAATGTTAGGCAAGTACAAGATCCCTACTCTTCTTAAGGAAAGAGGTTCGGCAAAATTCCTGGTTGGGGGTAGCTCGTCTACAGGCGTCGGTGTTAGGTCTCAGTAGCGGAAATAGGCCGACGTTAAATAAATGTATAAAAAAAAAATTAGATGTCTCGCAACTGGTATTCACATAAGTTTTTCTTAAAACCCATAATTGTGACTGTGGTGATTTTTTTAATATCCATCTGCAGATTGCATTATTTCGACAAAAAAATTCATTACATCCAAGTGGTTGGGAGATATTTAATGCTAATATAGGAATGAATAAAGCCTAGAAAGAGGCTTAAAAAAATGTACTGATATACATAGCATTCTATTTAAAAAAAAGGCACTTGAATAAATAAATAAACACCACAGAAATTAAGACAATCCCCAATTCCAAAAGCCAGGGCTTGTACGGCAGGGAATTACACATTGAAAAAACGCGCACAGACAACCATTTTCTCCAACAGTGCCGGAGCCGGGATTCGAACCCGGTGGTGCGATGTCTGTGTGGTTAAGCGCGATTGCCACCTCGCGCCTTAACCCACCTGGCTATCGACCAGACTTGGTCCTGTAATTTCGTCTTGGCTCGCCCTGTATGTTCGAAAATAATTTCCAGTTATAGACTTTTTTATCTAGTTTACCTGCAATTTTTTAAAAAATTTCTAGCTATCGTAGACCTCGAGATATCGAGGTCCAACGCACTATTACCCCACTCTGTATATTTTTGCGAACTTAAACAATGACATTTGGACGCCTAGATTAGGGTTTCGAGACACTGTACGACGTTGAAAATGAGAATTGTCATGTGGTTAAGGGACTATAGATAGGAGAGAGATAGGGAAGGGGATGGGGATGGGGATAGGGATAGGGATAGGGATAGGGATAGGGATAGGACTAAAATTAGGTCAATAAGGCCAATAAGATTTCAAAAAAAATTCATGTTTTTATCTTGTGATAATCCTTGGGCTATGGAATTTCACGAAAGTGGCTACAGATTGCCTCCGTGGCAATACTGTGTTATTGTTCTGTGATGCAGGATCTCCCTACCAAAAATTCCTGATTAAGACACATAAAAAAATATAAACAATTTATTAGTCTCTTTAAGGATTTATAATCTTACTCTGTAATGTATAAGTATGTGATATTTTCCGATACACTTTTTACAAAATTTCATGATTTTCTATAAGTTTCTAACTGCTTATTGAAAATATAGGAGATTTAATGAGGCAATATAGTTCTATTTTTTTTTCTAGGAGTTTTTACAAGACGAGAAGTATTTGAAAATTTACCAGTTATAATAAGATAATACAGTTTGAATTTTTATTGCATTCTATTAGCGTTCATTAGACAGGAAATTATGATGGATATATGCGTTTTATTAAGACAACATAGATCAAATTCTGATAGTTATCTATGAGTAATTATTCAACAAAAAGTACTTAACAATTTATGAGTTTTTAGAAGAAACTGCAATTCTAACTTATATCATTTCATATCAGTTGTTCTGCATTCTATGAGTTGTTCAAGAGGCAAAAGTGCTTGAAAATTTATAAGTTTTTATTAGAAAACAAAGATTCAGTTTTTATCATATCCGACAAGAAATAATTGACATTGTAAAGTCAATGCAGTTAAAGTTTTCATCATATCCTTTTAATTTAATAAAGACAATTTGTACCCATTAAAAACGACAAAAAAAGGTAGCATTTTAAAGAGGAAGAATTCAGCTTTCCAATGGTATACTTACTTTTAATTTTTATTTCTTATAAATTGCGCGTGGAAGTTAAGTTTTATCATTTTTTTTCCACTTTATATTAAAACATAGATATTAAATAAAATACTATTTAAAATAATCCTTGTAGATATAGCTTGTTTATATCTTAAATTTCAATCTAAGATTAATTATTATGCACTAAAGTATCCAGGGTTTATGGTTAGGAAATTTTAACTAGAAAACTTGTCGGAAACGGTCAAGAAAGGCTTGTAGGTAAAAAAAAAAATATTTTTTTAATTAATATTTATAATATTTATGTTTTAATATAGAGTGGGAAAAAACTGATAAAACTTGACTTTCACGTGCAATTTATCAGAAATAACAATTATAAAAATTAAAAGTAAGTACACCATTGGAATTCTTCCTCTTTAAAATGCTACCATTGTTTTTTTTTCGTTTTTAATGGGTACAGATTGTCTTTATTATATAGCGAAGGTCGAGAAATGCTTCATTTCCCTGTGCGACGCACTTGAAATATTGAGTCGAACTAGCGAACTGTAATAATTTCTCATGCTAAGGGAAACACTTATTTAAATTTTTTTTTATACTATTCTTTTGTAAAATCCTTTTTTTTTTTCATTATTTTTCGAGATATTAGCAAAAAACTGAATTTTTCCGATTCAGAGGGTAGTATATAAAGGTTCGCGAGGGTAAATTTTGGTAAACTTTTTTGTGTCACTTTCTACTAGCAAAAAACTAGCCTGCGTCTTCGGGAACAGCAGGAAGGGAGAGCACTTCAGCTAGTGTGACAAAATTGGATTAGACGGGTTCAGGTGTACTTGAATGTCAATGGACAGAACTTTCAACAGTTTTTATAGAAATAATACGTTATTTTAACATTTCCATTAATTTGTAATTTTAACAATTTGTATGTTTTTTTGTGTTGGGCTTTTATTAAAATTTTGTTTAAGAAATCGACTTCTTATTTAAAGGTACCTGTATGGTTAAAATTTTTCGAGTAAGTTGCGTTACACCCTGTATATTTTTTATAAGTTTCTATGAACCATTTTTAGCAGGGCTTCCAGCGGCGCCTCAAATGACCAGCTGGCTTCCTACCTGTGTTCCATTTGTGTCGTTTGATTCCTAAGTTGAGCCCATCCATTCAACTTAGCTACACCGTATTGATGAGGACCAAAAAGTCCGAAACACTTGTCTACGGTTTGCACGTTTTTCATTGTGGGCTTGCCCATGCTGATAATTCGTATCCCGCATTAACATCTTTTTATCTTGAGATAATCCTTGGGCTATGTAATTCCACATAGGTGGCTATAGTTTGCCTCCGTGGCAATGCTGTGTTGTTGCTCTGGCATGCAGGGTCTTCCAACGGCGCCACAAATGTGCAACCGTTTTGATATACCTGTTATCTCAAGCTAAAGCCACAATTTTCAACTCGTTATAAATTAAAACATTAATTTGCATAAAAAATACAGAATTTTTTTCTCAAAATTTGATTCTCTTTTAGTTCCAATGGTCTCTTTTTTGGGGCGTCACCCATGAGAAGGGATGGCATTCACCCCTTAATAAAATAGCAGGTGTCGGTATAATATAGAAACGTTTCTTTGATGCATTTACTAATAAATACACAAGCAATAAACGAAATTTAATTCATATGAAATTTTTCTAAAGTTAAAACCTCTAGTTACTGTGCTAATATTTAATCGGGGAATTACCGAGATAGCTGGTATATAATAAACAAACTACCTCTCTCCGACAGCAGTCTATGAATATTAAATTATTATATTGACGGTAATCTTGTTTAATTCCTTTTATTTCGAATTACTTTGAAATATATCATACATATGTCAATATAAATTTCACATAATAATTCTACCACGCAAGTATTCAAGCAAATGCTCATGGGCATCTCAACCACAAAGTTTGCCATTAATCATAGTTGTACTTCTTTACTACTTCCAGAAAAACTGTTTGCCTTTGGCTATGCAAAATTCAACAAACGCCCGTTAAGTGTCAGGTAATGCATAAGACGTATTAATATTATAAGCACTAATATAAAAGCCAAATAAAACTATCCTGCACTATAGACGCCAGCACTAATTTCATTAACTAAACTTGAAAATAAAAATTAGCATATCCATAAAAAACGTAGACGTTTATGTAATAGCATATTTCTCAAAACAGGTGCGTTATAATTGGAATTGGTAATAAACGTAGTAATAACTGTTACATAGTAACTATTTTTATTCTTTTATTTTGAATACAAACGTGAATTCCCGAAAAGAATTAGACACAAAAAATATAAAAATAGGAATTATAATATTCCAACCTATTTGCAAGTGCGTTATATACAGTGTGTCTCACTTTTCATCACTACACCCCAATATCTCGGCCATTTGTTGATCGATTTAATAATAATAACAATAATAATTTTATTTCCCATAGACCAGTACAAAATAGTACAAAAGAGGCATGAGATTCGTCAAAAGGTGAAATCCACTGTAAATGAATTCACATGCTAAAATATTAGATATACAGGTGACATGTAAAAAGTCGTTCCTGAACGTGGAAAAGAACATAGATATTATAAAAGTAAGAGACTAAATACTAAACACTAAAATAAAATATACATAAAACAATCTGTACACAAGTACATACATGCAGGTATCGAATAGGTAGAATATAGGTATCGAATAAAATGATATAAAGAATATACACGTTCACTAATAACTAAAATATTCGTCAAGACTGTAAAAACAATTTTCCATTAGGAAGTTTGAGACATTATTTTTAAAAAGCTTAATATTTGTGATATTTCTTAGATTTAGAGGTAATTTATTAAATATCCTGACACCCATATAATACGGGCTTTTTTCATAGGTTGTTACGTGATGAAGAGGAACTAATAAGTCACTACCTGTGCGTGTTGAATAGTTGTGGAAAATTTTGGTATTCGTGAATTTGTCCATATTTTGTCTTACATTAAGTAGAATTTCTAAAATATATATACATGACAGGGTAAGAATAGAATAGAATACAATAGAATAGAATAGAATAAACTTTATTGCTATAGATCTTACAAAAAAGACATTAGCATTGTCAGGGTGATTAAATATTAAAAGTTATTACAATACAGTAAAATATAAAACATTAGAACACAAAATATATAACATGTATAAAATATATAAAAACAGCAGCAAAAAGAAAACACACAACTAAAACAATCCTAAAACTAAAACTGTAGAAAACATTATAATCAGTTGCATTATTGAAGTTACTAACAAAAGTTTTATGCATTTAAGAAATCACTGTAAGAGTAAAATGTATTTTCAAGTAAATACAATTTAAGTTGATTTTTGAAGGTATGAAGGCTTTGTAGGCTTTGATAGCGTCATAACATGGACTTTTTTCATAAAAACTATGGTGGTGGTGGTCATCAATCTGTACACATCAATATTTCTTGTAAATTCACCAGTATTTTTTTTAACGAACAAAACGAAGTTTTAGATCTCTAAATATATTTCTACATGATGTCCCTCGAGGGACACCAACCATGTTTCTGATGACTCGTTTCTGAATTCTAAAAACTCTACAACTATAATTAGATGATCCGCACAAAATGATTCCGTAGGACAATCTTGACACAAATTGAGAAAAATAATAGGATTTAACAGTGCATTCGTTCGTAAGTTCCCTTAAACGATATATTGCATAGCAAATCTTTGACAGTTTATTATATAAATTGTTGACATGCGTTTTCCAGTTTAAAGAATTGTCAAGGTGTATACCCAAGAATTTCACATCAGTTAGTTGTTGTACTGATTTTCCTTTGATTTTTAATAATTGACTTTCTTTAATTTGAAATTAAAGTGTGTGTGAAATTAATAAAAACTATTTTTGATGGATTTAAATACAACTTATTATGTTGGCACTAGGCTTCAAATTTATTTAACATTAGTTGTGCTATTTTCGTTACATCAGAAAGGGATCAATCAGAACACAAGTAACTATTATCATCAGCATACATAACTAGTGAATCAGATTCATAAATGCTCGGCAAATCATTTATAAACAGGATAAATAATAAGGGTCCAAGGACTGATCCTTGTGGCACCCCAGATTTTATTTCCAAATTTTCTGAACTTACGTTTTTTATATCAACAAACTGCTATCTTTCTGAAAGATAAAACGATATCCAACTGTATAATTTTCCTCTTAGACCATACTTGTATAGTTTTTCTAAGAGCAAAGCATGATTGACAATGTCAAAAGCTTTGCTCAAATCCATAAAAATACCAAAAGTTTTAGTACCATTATTTAGGTTATCATAGATTTTTTGCAAAAATTCTAGAACTGCAGTTTGCGTGGACATTTTTTCCTAAAGCCGTGTTGTACAGGATTTAAAATATTATATTTTGTTGTAATAAAATTTAGTATACTTTTTGTGTTTCAGATTGTGATTAAAAAGTTATTTAATATTTTTTTTTCGAAATTAAATACAAAAATGATCAAAAGAAATTGACAAAAATTAGGCATTTATATTAGTGAATCTTGTTCGGCATGACCTAAAACATTACAAAAAAAATCATATCTAAGATTTCAATAATAATCACCCTACTATTCGAGTTATTTATTGTCGGATATTTACATAACTTGGTCATCGTGTAATAATGACCACCTGGATCACCAGACGTCACTCCTATGGATTTCTATTTTTGGGGTACCATAAAAAATAAAGTCTACAGAAATAGGCCACGAAATAGAGCGGAACTATGTGATAGAATTAGAAAAGCATGTAATGAAGTAACAGTTAAAGAATTAAGAAAAGTTGCTAAAAATAATAAGAGAATTGAAAAATCCATCAGAATTGATGGATATGTCTAGTGGAATATATATTAATATTTACTTTTTAAACATATTTTTTTGTTTAAGTAATAGTTTATATAAATAAAATAAAATAAAAAATAAATAAAAGTATTGTTTAAGCTACAATGATTTTATAAAAATAAAAGTTTAGTTATTTGATATTTTTTTAAAGAAAAAATGTGTCCTAATGCTTAATTAGCGTCATTATTACACGACTACCAAGTTTAAATATCCGACAAAAATAACTCGAATAGTATGGTGATTATTATTGAAACCTTAGATAGGATTTTTTGTAAATGAATGAATATGTTTTAACGAAATTTGATATACAGGGGTTTTAGGTCAGGCCAAACAAGATTTTGTAAAAACAAAAATCCTATCTCAGTCGCTAATATAAATTCCTGATTTTTGCCAACTTTTTTTTGATCATAGTAGGCGTATTTAATTACGAAAAAAAATTCTTAGGTAACTTTTTAATCACAATCTAAAACAAAAGAAATACCTAGTTTGATCTAAATCGATCAACAAATGGCCGAGACATTGGGGTGTAGTAGTAAAAAGTGAGACAAACTGTATAATAAGGACTAAATAAATTAAACCAAAACAGCTATTCTCCCAGTTACGTGCCGATGACGAGCACTGAATTAAATGGTGAAATTTGCCGTATTTTGTCTAAACGCAGCACTAAAATATAATAACTTGGAATGCTCGAATGCTACGAGGAAGATACGAGGCCTCCTACACCTGAGGATGTCACTAACAGCAGACCGGCTTTGACTTATTTTTGGGTCTCGTCAATTAATTAATTGACTTATTTTTGGGTCTCGTCAGTGCAGTGCAATTGAGCATACCTTCGAAATATAGTAGTCGTCCCCTTCTACGGGGTACTTGCGGTATCCACCTTGTGGTGCTTGCCGCGGTTTGAATTAGCTATGTCGTAACTTGCTCTCTTATGAGCTAGGCATGTTGACAGGCATGTTGACAGGTTACTTTATATAGGTTGAACTGTTAGGTTGTGGTTTAGTTGTGTACTGCACAGAGTTAATGCTGTAAGTGGGTTAGGTGTTATTGGTTAATACTACATTTAATTTGTATGTGGTGGCCTCTTTTCTCATGTATGGTTAGTGACCTATTTCTGGCTCTTTTGGTCAATTAGCTGCTTTGAGTGTCGCTACTGGTTCACATAGCAGCTAGATGAAAATTATAGAAATCTGTTTTACTTTTTATTTTATTGTTTTGTTCAGTTTTATTTGATTTTTTTTGTTTTTGTTTATTGCTATTTTTTGTTTTTGTTTATTGTTATTTTTTGTTTTGTGTTTTATAATTTTGTGTGCTTAATGCCTCTTTTCATACTACATGTTAGTTTCTACAGCAAAAAAATTTTATTCAATGGTGGGGGTGTATATATAATTTATAGAGGAATATGTTTATATGAGGGATTTAGGGATAAGGGGGGGATCGGTGGACCTTAGTAGGGATTCTGCAAAGTTAGGGACCAGACTGTTTAAAATAAAGTCGGCTAGTAGCGTGGTACCCGTTTGATTATGTAGCTGCTGTATGGGTGTTCCTAGGCAAAGTTTACCTGCTATCCTAAGGGCTTTGTTTTATAACACCTATAGGCGCTTTTGCTGGGTTCTTTCAGTGATAAGGTACCACACGGGGGCAGCGTAAACGAGCAGCGGGCGTAAGTATGATTTATACTGCAATATTGCAGTTCTCGCAGGTGCGGCTTTAAGTATATTGTAAAGTCTGTGTAGTCGCCATCCGAATTTAAGTGTGATGTTGTCTATGTGCATCTTGAAGTTCAGTCGTCTATCAAGTGTAAGTCCTAGATAGTCTACGCTGTCCTTCCAGCCTGTTAAGTGATTATGTATATATAGTCGAGGGGAAACTTTCTTTTTCTTTTTAGTGTAATAACAGGCTTGTGTTTTATTGATATTCGTCGTTAAACCCCAGTCTCTATAGTACTGAATCGTCAGGTCTGTCTGGCCTTGTATAATGTCCGCCATAACGTCCGGGTTTCCTGATGTCGTCAATATTGTAGTATCGTCTGCATATAGGCATATAGTCGTCCTGTGATCGTCAGGGGGAGGGATGTCGTTCGTGTATAGGGTAAAAAGTACTGGTCCGAGGGCTGAGCCTTGGGGGATGCCAGAAAAAATAGGGGTAAGAGGAGAGCACGCCTTATTGACTGCCTCTCGAAAATTGCGGTTTGAAGTATACGACTGGGGCGAGTGTAGGTGCGTCTTTACTATGTACATACTTCGATATGCGATGTAAAGCAACGACAGGCGCAGTTAGTACTTGGATGGGTGACTGTTCCAACGGAAACCGCGTCCTCGCCTCACACATCTTCCAGCGGCTTGTATAACAGTGTATGCGCGGAAGCTATACAACCTTAGGCGAGGGTTGTATAGGAGATATACCATCCTTCGGAGGGGATGTAAAGCCGTCGGTCCCTTGTCTATTAAATGTTAGGCAAGTAAAAGATCCCTACTCTTCTTAAGGGAGGTATAAAAAAATTAAGTTTTCTAAGTAGGCTATGAAGAAAATTTATTTTAAAATAATCCGATTTTATTAGCTTCAACTTAAAATTAAAACAAATTAATTAAAAACTTAAGAAAATTCGTCCTTGTTCATTAATGCACTTTTGACATCGCTTTAATATTGAACTACACGCTCTCCTTATAGTATATTTGTTAACAGCAGCCAAAGTATTTCTTACACGTTCTTCTAAAATTTGAATATTTTCTGGTGGTTCAAATGAATAAATTTCGTTATTTGTATGCCCCCAAAGAAAATAGTCCAACGTAGTGAGATCAGGAGACCTGGCTGGCCATAGAACGTTGCCATTATTTACAATTATCTTATTATCAAAAGTTGCTCTTAAGAATTGTGTTACTATGCCGCCATTATGTGCTGGACAACCATCGTGATGAAACCAAATCTGGTTAATATCTTCTACAGCAAGTCTAAGAGCTGGTATTATTTGTTCTTTCAACATTCACAAATAATTTGCATCGTTCAAATTAACATGATAAATAAATGGTCCAATAACGCGATTACCTGGAAAGTATTTTTTTATAATGAATTATTATCAATGAAAGATTTAAATAAGTTTACCTATGATGCCACAGCAGACATTGAATCCAAATTTGGTTTGAAACCTTCTTTGTCTAATTATGTGAGAGTTCTGAATACTGCAGTAGTGTGTGTATGACTGGTGGTCGAGAGGTGACCGCACTTGCCTCTCACCCAAAAGTTCCGGGTTCGATCCCCGGTCGTGGCAGTGGAAAATACTGTGAGAGGGATTTTTTCCACTATACACGGATACTGGGTGTGTGTCCCTTGTCTCTAAATGTGTAGCCCCCTCCCACACAAGGCTCTTCCAGAGCCTTCCGGGATAAAGGGGGTCGTCATTACCTGTGGTGTTATTTATTTATTTATTATTTATTATGTTTATTGAAAACAACACAATTGGTGAATCTAGTCTCGTCTGCCCAGTCTTTTTTTTAGATGCACATGTAATGAAAACAAAACTATTAAACGAATAATATGCAATTATTACACTTAATGCGCCAAGCTTGTAACTTGTAATTCAGGGATCGGCGGGGCACATAGCCCGGAGAGTAGTTGTTGGTTGCAAACTGGTTATGTTCTTTATAGTAAAATAAGGATTTTATAGAGGAATTTGCGACTGAAATATTATGTTTTAGATCGCTAGATGTCGTCTGCTGACTATTTTACATGTCGCTATCCTAAGGATACCGAGATGTACCAAAAGTCGAAGGATCCTCGTGTCGGTCGTCACATGCGTACTGTACTTGTACTGACGAGAGCCAACAGCTCGAAACTGCAGTCTGCAAGTGGTGTGGGACGACTGGCACGAGAGCTCCTTTAAGTAGGATCAGTGTTTTGGCTGGTGTTTGTTGCAATCGAAGCATTAGCATTCTGCACATATCCCGGAGAGTAGATGTTGGTTGCAGTCTGGTTACGTTCCTTATAGTAAAATAAGGATTTTATAGATGAGTTTGCGACTGGAATATTATGTCCGAATAATAAAATGTTTTCAAATAGATTTTTATTCCTTTCCATGACTTAAAAAATGGAATACGAAGTTTAAACAATCAAACAAAATGAAAACAATTAAAATTTGACATTAGCCTAAACAACATTAGTTTTTTTTGTTAAAACTAAATAAACTATATGGTAATATAAAATGAACACAACTCAAAAAACAAAATTAAAATAAAATAATCAGTCAAATTTGAACTCAGTCAAAAATAAAATAAGAGGTTTTCTTTTCTTAAAAGTATTGATTTTTTATTATTTGTGATAATATAATTCCTACCAAACACTGAATGTTATAAACATTGGCAGAAATGTTGAGAGTAAAGTAAAGTAATCTCAATTCATCCGGCTCATTCTTGTTAAATAATAAAATTTAAAAATAATGGCATTGATAAATATTATTATAGGACCAAATATAAATTTGTAAGAATAAATAAATATGATCGATATTATCATTTTAATATAAACCACATATACTATAATATAATGTCTGTAGAAGGAACAGAAACATCACATATGCCTGTACTACATTTCGTTGCTATTATAATAAAAACCGAGAAACTACTGCATAAATTATACTAAACTAATAAGGACTCAAATTGCATTAGGAATTTTATTACAGTATACACTTTACTTTTTTCCAGACTCTACACTTTATTTCCATCTGGTGATGATTTATGAGGCAATTTTAAAGTGGCTCTGGGCTCTGGTCACTCTTAGTTTTTAGTCTGTGCATACAACATAACCATAGAAATCGTTTCGTACTGAACGTGAATTACATAAAGCCTCGTAAAAACTTTTAATGCCTTCCCTGAAATTTTATAATTGAGGAACTGTTTGTTTGTTTCAGTTTTCAGTCCTTATAACTTTTGAACATATTTTTAAAATTGGGCCTATATAATGTAAAATATTCTGCTGAATCCATTTCTGGCGACGCAAATCAATTCAAGACTACGTTCATCCACAAATAAATTTTTTGCCCCTTCTCCGTGATACACGAATTTGTATTTTTAATTAATTTTATACAGTTCATGATATCTCGAAAACTAAAAATGATATGAAAATGAAAATAATGGCGTAAAAATAGTTTTTGTTATATTTCAAGAAAACAATAAAAAAACTGACACCGAAATATCGCAGAGGAAAATGTTGCATCGATATACTTTTCTGCTTCTAGGAATATTGTTCTGCGCTGTAGGAGCAATCTTAGAAACCACCCTCTTCCGAGGTTTGCTTTTTTTTAGAATGTGAATTCCACACCCCACTTGTAAAGGTGGGGCACCAATAAAATCAATAAGCATTGAAATCGATAGTCAAATTCTGAGTCTGATAAAATTTTTCATAAAAGCCAATAGTTAGTAAAGTATTCCTAGTGATTTTACCTACAAAAAACGCGTAGCTTCTAATAACGCTATATAACGCTTTTTGGCTAACAAATAGTGAAATATTATAGAATGCCTATAAAATGACGATGGATTTGCTTTTTTACTTATAATAATAATAATATAATAAACACCACAGAAATTAGACAATCAACAATTCCAGAAGCCTTGTGCGGAAGGGGGCTACACATTGAAAAAATGCGGACATACAACTATTTCCTCCGACAGTGCCGGAGCCAGAATTCGAACCCGGCGGTGCGATGTCCGTGTGATTAATCGCGATTGCCACCTCGCAATTAGCAATTGGCAATTAAAATAGCTTTATTCTATTTCTGAGTAACAGAGTTTAAAAGGATATTTCATTAATATCATTCTTGGTTTACATTTGAATGAAAGACACCGACCCATTACAAATATTTGAAATAAATACGAAACGAGCCGGCCGGCTGTTGAAATGCCAATTCAATATATCCGATTCTACCTTAATCCACTAATATTGCTGCTCTCCTGATAATTTCAAAGCGCGTTTTCTTTTGTTATCCAGCAAACTGGTTATGCAGATGATCCTCAATAGACTATTATATTTATTAATGTTTGTTCAGAGTTATTTTTATAGGAAAATGAAAGAGAAAAAAAAACCTATTTAAAATGTCAAATATATAAAACGAAATGATTTTTATTCTGTGTAAAATTTATGTGTTTTAAGATTTGACTCTTGGCATGGGTTATATGTTGCACTGTGTGCAGGAGGTGAAGGGAGTGATGGACAAGGAAGGAAAGAGGAAGAAGGTGGAGGGAGAGTCATCTATGTTATGTGTTTTGTCAATTTCTGTGTGTTCAACTGTTTTGTGTGGTAATTTATCGTCACCGTCGCTCTCTGTAGATAGGTAAGTATTGATGTAACGGTTTGTGTACGTGATGTGGGTCGTTGTGCCGTCGTCTATCTGTAATGTCTTGTCATTTCCGAAAAAAACTTTTGCGCCGTTTCATTGATGAAGTCTCTGGTTAACATAATTTTGGCATTTTCCTGTAACACAGCAACCGGAGTGTACCTGTTCGCATTCATAAGTAGTCTGAGTAATTTGTTCTAGAGTATCTGAAGTCTTTTGCACTGCGCGTCCGAGATGAGGTTCCAGGACGCGCAGGCATATGTCATAATCGGTCTTAAGATAACCTTATACAAGGTTATCTTATTGTCTGTCGTAAGTTTGCTTCGTCGGTTTACAAGAGAGTACAGTTTGCTTAGCGTCGCGTAGGTCTTGCTGATGGTCTGTGTGATAATAGGGTCCGAGCGTGTAGCGTGATAGACTCCGTCTTGTTCTCGTTTATGTGTATCTTCCAAGTATTGTAGAAGTCGGTCAGTTTTACGAGATGATACCGGATCTTCTGTGCAGCAGTCTGTGCATAAAACGACTGCCCACAGATCAGACATCATCCGCGTAGAGGAGTAGGGTTTTATTAGGATAGGTGGGGATATCTGAAAGGTAAAGGTTGTATAATAAAGGAGATAAAATCGCCCCTTGCGGGACTCCTGCAGACATTCTTCTTTTTTTAGTTGAAAATTCATTGTTTATTTTAACAATAATGTATCTATCATGAAGAAAGTTTTTAATTACAGTCAGAAAATACGGGGGTAGTCCGCATATCTCCTTAAGCTTGTAGACGAGGCCGTTATCCCACCTCGCGCCTTAACCCACTCGGTCATCGACCAGATAATATTTCTGTACAGCTAGCAGTTTTGTAGACATGGGTGCTTGTGCCCTTTACCTCAGTTATTCTTATAAAATTACTATCAAAAATTATATCAAACAAATTTTGAAGACAAGGTTGCACTGCTCGAATAACTAAAAAGTTGTTAATTATGAGGGCGCCACTTAGACATCAAATCTAAGGAAGAGTATTAAACATTTCCACTGTTGCAGTAACAAGAAATACACAATCGTAAAAATATTACGGTATATTAAAGTTTCCTCGTATAGATACAAGGGTAATGATCTGGTAATATTATTGTTCTTAAATCTTGCAAATTATAAAAGTATCTGTTTAAAATGTAAATATTTTCCTCGAGTACTTAACCTTAATAAATATTATTTCACTGAATATACCTACGCAAATATAATATAAAAAGTTGCAAAATATATAATTTATATGAGTAATATTCTAGAAAAACTTATATGTATCTTTTTCAAAGAGATATTCAAAATTAGAAAAAAAAGGTAGGATCTGACCTTTCTTTCTCCTGGGTCATACCGGGATTGTCGAAGTCTTCTGGAAGTGCCTTTTTTATTATTAGCAGAACTCTGGCGAAGTACAGCGGGGTTCCACTCTTTTTTAAAACTAGATAGACGGATGAAATTATCATATGAAGATATCCCAAAAAATGTTGGTGGCTATTAATACTAAAATTTGGTGTTGGATGAAGTATCAAAAAATAATAATGTAGCCAAAATTAAAACGGCCGACAGATCTACAAAGAGAAACGTACCTTAATTACTCTTGCATATATATTTTATATGCATATGTATTTTAAAAAATTGCTCACATGCTGATAATAATATAAACAACAATTTACCTTCTACTTAGAGAACGGCCGTTTTTTAATAATACCACTACAATTTGTTTAAATTCATCATAATCAAGTGACACCAAAGTTAAAATGCTTTCCATAAAATATATTCGTAAAAATATGAGTGTAGTTTTTGTCATTTAAATCGACTAATTATCTTTTAATTTAGTACTGTATGGCGAAAAGTTTCCTACTTTGCTAATTCTATTGCCTCTCAACGGTCTCCAGAAGAATTCGACACCTTTTACTACAAGAAAGTGCACATACCTTGATACAGAGAGTATTTAATATGTAGTCGACTAAAAAGATTTCTCTTTTTCATAAGGGGTAATCTAATGAGAAACATGCTAAAATAAAAGCAGTTATCATTATTTCTTCTCTTTCACCCACAAGAATTTAATAAATCTTCACGACAATTATTTTCTACAATTTAGTTTGATTAGCAAGATTTTTATTCACTTATTTTATTATTTTTTTATAAATTTCACTGTTTTTAAATAACTTCTGGTATTGGAATTTAAAAAATTACTATACCTGAGCTGGCGGTAAAATTTATTGTTACATGCTTCAAAACGGCGCCGGCGTCCGAATATTTTCACGACGAAGTGTAATATGTTATAGTGTTTCCCCTGACGACTCCGTATTTTTTATAAAATCCTTAACATTTTGTTCCACACTAAAATTTTTTCCAGCCTGTTTTTTTACCATATTGATTAACTCCTTAAGTATTTCATTTATATTCATATTAATATTTGCATTATCTTTCTTTACAACTAAGTACATTTTCACAACTTTCACAGAATAACTTTAGGCTACAGCCAGTTTTTAACTCAGTTACACTTAATTTTGTACATACAGGCTGTCCATCTTATCAGGGCACTCGAAAATATCTCACTTAATATCGGTCGTACAAAAAAAAATATTCTTACGAAAATTGTGCCGATTTATATAACCTACAAAATGGTTTAAAGACATTTGAAATCCATGGCCTACTTTAAGAGTTATGGCGGAAAATATCGAAAATGCGGAAAACGTCTAGGCCTAATATCTCCGTTATGTGAAGAGATACGAGCAAAATTTTAAGGCGAAAATTTTTTGCAAGACAGAGTGTTTCAACTAGGTTTTATCTATTTTTTTTTTCAAAACCGCTGTATTTTGAGATTTACTATTCAGGCTGTTAAAAAAATTATTTTGAAACGGGCGGGAAACGACGCCATTAAATAGAGTATCTTCCTCCCTTTTCAACGATATATCACATGCCAAATTTATTCATTGGTACTACGTTAGTAATTATAAAACCATTTTTTTAAAAACCAATAAATTTTTTTTAACAAGCATTATACTTGCCGTGGATTAGTATGATTAAATAAAACGATAAAATATTTCAATAAGTTGTTCAAATCTTTGCTATAATAAAACATTAACACAATAATTAAGAAGAATAAAGTAAATTCAGGTAACAAAAACAAAATAATAATCAAGAGAGCAACATGGAGCAATTATGGAAAGAGTATTCGTAGTTATGCCAATGTATAGAGGTCCTCCATAAAAGCGTCACTCCTTGCTCAGAAAGTTAAAATGTCTTTAAACATAATATTTTTAGTCGCAAACTCCTCTATAAATCCTTATTTTACTATAAGGAAAGTAACCAGACTGCAACCAAAGTTACAAATCTGGCGCGTTAAGTGTAATAATTGCATATTACCATTAAAACGCTAATGCTTCGATTGCAACAAACACCAGCCGAAAGACTGATCCTACTTAAAGGAGCTCCCTTGCCAGTCGTCACACACCACTTGCAGACTGCAGTTTCGAGCTGTTGGCTCTCGTCAGTGTAAGGTAGGTATGCAACGACCGACATGAGAACCCTTTGACTATAGTACATCCCGGTATTTTTACAATAGCGACATGTAAAACAGCCAGCAGGCGCCATCTAGCGGTCCAGTGTCTGTTGCAATCGAAAAATAAATAGCCTGACTTGGCTTAGCATAGTTCAAATGTGCTTTTAGAGGGCGGAATATTAAACATAATATTTTTAGTCGCAAACTCCTCTATAAATCCTTATTTTACTATAATACTATACTATTGTAAAAATACCGGGATGTACTATAGTCAAAGGATTCTCATGTCAGTCGTTGCATACCTACCTTGCACTGACGAGAGCCAACAGCTCGAAACTGCAGTCTGCAAGTGGTGTGTGACTGTGTGTGACTGGCAAGGGAGCTCCTTTAAGTAGGATCAGTCTTTCGGCTGGTGTTTGTTGCAATCGAAGCATTAGCGTTTTGATGGTAATATGCAATTATTACACTTAATGCGCCAGATTTGTAACTTTGGTTGCAGTCTGGTTACTTTCCTTATAGTAAAATAAGGATTTATAGAGGAGTTTGCGACTAAAAATATTATGTTTAATATTCCGCCCTCTAAAAGCACATTTGAACTTAAAATGTCTTTACCAATTAATTTAAGTATAATATCCATTTGTTTGTATTTCATGATTTCCCTATTATTCCAATTATTTTAAAATAGTTGGCTATGAACAAACTTGACAATTTAATTTTTTGAATAAGGTAAACCGTGTTATTAATTATGTAAGAAATAAAAATACAGAAAATTTGGAAACATCATTAAGAGAAATTCAAATTGCTTTCATATAAATAAAACAAGTGCTAGAAAAATTTTAAAGAAAAATGGTTACCGGTGTTATAAAGCCAAAAAAGTTCACAATTTACAAGCGGGGGACAAACCAAGGAGGACTTTTGTAGATGGCTGTTGGAAAAGAAGCATGCCGATCCATTAATATGTAGTAAAATACTTTGGTTTGGATTTTTTTATCGCAATGTTCATTACAAATGGACTTCTGAAAATACGCACTGGCATAGACCGACTGGATTTCAAAATCGTTTTTCAATAAATGTGTGGATAGGTATATTAGGCACCAATTTAATAGGCCCTTATTTTTATGATGGTCACCTCAGTGGTCTGGGCGACTATTTATTTCCCATAGCAGACTTAACATAGAGATGTAAGAAAGCCTTAAATGCAATTAAATGCGTAGCCCACACCAAATGGGGTGCAGATGTAGAAGTCATACTAAGAATGTACAAATCCTTGGTCCTATCAAAGATCGACTATGGGTGTGTAGTCTATTCATTAGCTCGAAGGTCAGTTCTCCAACGGCTGGACCCTATCCACCATGCAGGGATTAGATATGCTACTGGTGCTTTCCGAACTAGTCCTATAAGTAGTATATGCAGTGAGTCAGGGACACCACCTCTCACACTACGGAGAGAGCGTATGATACTATCATAAATGGTGAATGTAAGAGCCCAACTTAACCATAGCAATTATGATCTTATGAATAAAGAGACAGCTACGATCAACGTCAACTCATAACCAGACCGGCTCGAAAACGCACCCATGAAACTCTTGATCGTCTGCATTATCAATTTCCCCAAATGCTTAAACTGGGTTGGTGCGAGATACCTCCGTGGACTATTAATCAGCCACATTGCCGCTTGGAGTTGCCTTCAATGAATAAACAAGATACTCCTCCATCACTGTACAAAGCCATGTTCCTGGAAATATTAAGTGAATATAAGAATACTATAATAACCTATACAGACGGATCCAAGACAGAGACCGAGACCTCTTAGGCTCTTCTACCTCAGATGTCAATTTACACAGCCGAACTGTACGCGATATGGCAATCCCTGTGCTATTTCCATATACTAAATACTAAATCGAATTTTTTGATCATATGTGACTCACTCAGTGTTATCTTAGGTATCCGCCATGTATTTTCAAAGGATCCCCTCATCCAATGTATACTTGCTAGCCTACATAGCCTCCAGAGCAAAAACAAAACAGTAACATTCCTATGGGTTCCAAGCCATTTAGGTATTGAAGGCAATGAAATAGCTGATACAGCGGCGCGCCATGCCGCCATTGACCCGAACACTATTGATTTTCGTAAAATGAGACCAGATGATGTCAAAAACTTCCTGAAAGCACGCATTCTCGGTGACTAGCAACAGGAATGGAATCACACAATTGCAAAATTGAGACCTATTAAACCATCTGTTGCACCCTGGAAACCTCCTATGCCACTCACAAGAAAGGGACGAGTAGTTCTTACTCATTTAAGTATAGGACACTCGTTCATAACATCATCACATCTGTTAAGGAGAGAGGCCCCCCCGCAGTGTAATAATTGTAACGCACC